>CM053156.1:81161048-83661048 GCA_028571685.1 Heterohyrax brucei | reverse complement strand
GGAGGTCGCAAACCCAGCTCATAGAAATTCTAGCCATGTATTTGGGGAGGTGATTTGACCTTCTCTGAAGCAACTGGATGACGCTTTCAAAACTACCAAGTGAGAATGAAGTCTGACACGTTCAGGGGCAGATTATACAATAGGTGAAGTAAGCACGATGCTTACTTTGCTTACCAGGTCATCTATAGTAAATAATTTCTCAGGTCTTTACCGCATCAAAGATCCTGCTGCTAGGTCGGGCTGGCATCTCTTTCTCTCCCAGTCTCAGAACACTTTATTCCAGAATCACAGCCTCTTCCAGTTTACAATCCCTGACAGGGATGGATTACCTAGTCTGCTAGGTAAACATAGGCTTACTTGTGCTTACTTACTAATTTGTAGTGAACAATTCTACATGTTTTTCACCACACTGACATGTGAAATTGTTCACCATAGATCAGTAAATACAGAAAGCCTGTGCTTACCTTGCACATTGGGTTACCTGCTCCTGGACATGTCTAACTTGGTCCACCTTCAGGTGATTCTCACTAGAAAGAATCGTTGTACTCTCTGTTAATTGGCCAGTCCAAACACCTGGGGGAAGGGAGCTTGCCAGAAGGCTGTGGGTCCTCTAGAGTGGCCAGTAGGAAGGCATCAGGAAACGGAAATCATGTCTCAACACTCTGCACTCACCTCCGTTGCCACGATAGTACCTCGCATGCCAATAAATATGTATTTGAATGAATTAATCTTATTTTTGCCTAAGGATTTAGATGCACTAATTTAATTAGATGTTAAACGTTAAAATGTCAGGGTCAGAGGCACTAAAAATGTTTACTTCTTTTTGTTGCAAATCAACATGATAGTACAACATCATTTCCATTTGAAGCCCATCTTTTTTTCCTTTCATTGAATAAGAGTGGTTGTTCAGTAAATGGCTGAAACTCTTTGGCCATCTAATTTTGGCCTGGAGAAATGATTGCATTTGGGGTGCACAGAGATGCAGAGCAACCCTGTGGTTATTATCGTTGTTTTTGACTCATTCAGGAGCCCCTGAGTGGTACAAATTACAAGGTGCCTTGGAAGAAAGGCCTGGCAATCTATGTCCAAAAAATGGGCCCCAAACCCTTTGGAGCACAGTTCTGCTCTGATGTGCACGATGGTGTGAGGGTGGGGCAAAAGTTGGGATTGACTCCATGACAATTTTTTATTTTTTTTAAACTAACTGAACCAAAAATTTGGGTTGGATAAACTGTTAAGTATTCTCAGAAAACTGAAGGTTGCTATCTCCAGTCCATTGGTTCCTTCAGGAATGTTACCACTGCATGGCTAGCTGATTCTCCAGAGAATCTAAAAATGTCGATTATTATACGAAGTCTGGAGATTCTTAAATGTCAGCAATAACATACATTCAGAACAACACACCAGACTTCTGCTTCTGGCCAAGATGGAATCACAGAGACCAAAGTTACACTTGCCCCTCAGTTGAAACAATTGAAAAAAACGGATCCAATACTTTTTCTTTAGAAAAAAATACTGAACACCAAGTAATGAAGACAGTGACCCCTGAGAGACAGGAAATGAAAGTCATGAGCCCTGATTGTTGCAGCTGAATGTCTTCAGAGAGCTTCTGGGCATAGTGCAGGGAGGGGACACCCAGGTGGAATTCAAGGGGTTCTCTTGATGGAAGGGATGGAGCTGATGGTCCAGAGAAACAAAGGAAGTTGGAATTCACAGGAGTCCTGTCCACATGACAGGAAGCTGCACAGAGAATTGAAGAAATTTGCAGAGACACCACTACAAGGCTCGTCAGAGAACTGGTCAGCATCTGTGTATATGAAAGTCACCAGAGGTTGGTGAAAGACACATCTAGAAGAATTACAGGGAACAGAACCTGGTGGTGTACTGGTTAAGTGCTGTCTGCTAACCAAAAGGTTGGCAGTTCAAGTCTGCCAGGTGCTCCTTGGAAACCATGAGGCAGTTCTACTCTGACCTCTGGGGTCCTCTGAGTGGAACCCGACTTGATGGTAGTGCATTTGGTTACTCACTAGCAAGTGAATGGGTAAACAAATGGTGGTGTATCCATACTGGAGTACTACTCAGCAGTAAAAATGGAATGAGCCACTGATGCAGGTTGCAACATGGATGAATCTCAAAATAATTATGCTTCCTGAAAGAAGACAAAGGTGGAGCATCTGAATGATTCGGTCTTTACAAAACTCTAGAAAATGCAAACTAATCTGACAGAAAGCAGATTGGAGGTTGCCTGGGTATAAGGGTGGGCAGGGAGAGAACCCAAAGAGCATCAGGGCATGCTTGGGAGTAACAGATGTGTTTACTATCTTGATGCTAGTGATTATTTTACAGGTGTGTACACACAAAAAATCCTACTAAATTGTCTATTTTAAGTATGTCTGATCTATTGAATATCAATGATACACCAATAAAGCTATTTAAACAATAACCACTCCAGCAACAACTTAGGTTACTCCAAACAAGAAAAAACATCATAGTGGCAAACACAGTGAATGCCTGCCCAAGGGCACTGAATTTGCAAACTCACTTTCAGAGGAATAAACATGGCCACAAATAACCATATTAAAAGGTAGAATGAAATTTATGTTGATTAGAGGCTCTTCTCTTGACTTTTTTCAAACAAAGCAAGTACCATTTCCAACTCTTTTTTTCAATGGCCCAAACCAAGGCTCCTCTTTCTGATGGGTCTGATGGCCTCTTTTCAGGGTTATGATTAAAGTCTACAATCACTTAACAGCAAGGGATAACGTGTAAGGCAGAGCCTCTTTTTCTTTTGACGTTCACGCATAATTCCTATTCACAGTAGTGGGAACCGCAGATTGAATAGCACCTGGGTCTCTGCTGAACAAGTCCCTTTCCCAACACAATGTTCCCCTGTAGAAGAGCTTCCCTCAGTGACAAAGTGCTATTGTTCACCAAAGGGCTGCAGATGGCACCTTTCAAAAAGATACCAAAATGCTTTAAAGAACTGAAGATTTACCATAGCGAGGTTTTCATAAATGTATGAAGGAGGATTAAAAAAAAAATGAGTGTTTGGGAACTCATTTAAAGCAGTAATATATAACTTATGGATTGAACAAACTGGGCATGGCAGTGCGTTCCTACAAAATCCTTCAGTAAGTGCCTCCTTTTTCTGCCCTGGATGAAATCTTTTGTAAGATGCAGCATGTCCATGGTCTTTCAAATAGAGGAACAGTCAATTCGGTTATTAAAAAGATCCATTCACCTCAGCACTGGTTTCAGGACTTGCTGCTGGTCCTGATCTGAAACCAGTACTGAGGTCAACTGTCCTGACAAGAATGGACTGGACATGGTGTAAGCATCTGGTGTATGTACTTTACAGTTTGATATATTTATAGGAGGCAGTCTTACTGGTTTCTTTCTAGATGGGAGAGGGAGGGTGGAGAGGAGGGGCCAGGTGCTCATTAAGTGGATACTAGAAGAAGAAAAAGGAAGAGTGTGCTGTTACAGGGTGAGGAAAGCAGATGGAGTTCAGATCGGTGGGCATACAAAACTGATTTGGATTGTATACTTTCGCTTAATCACAATTAAAAAAAAATCCATTCACACTATACTAAGTCAACAGTCTTTCAATCATTTTAATTTCTCTCTTTACCACTCAAACCCCAAAAGCATTGCCTGTCCAGTGGATTATGACTCACAGTGATGCTCTGGGGAAGGGTAGAACTGCCCTGTAGAGTTTCCAAGGAGTGCTGGGTAGATCTGAACTGCTGACATTTTGGTTAGCAGACATAACATCTAACCACTACACCACCAGGGTTTCCCACTTCATCACTACTGGCCTGCAATTGTCTACTTCTTTCTTCCTCACTGATGCTCCTTCCTGTGGTCCATCTCCTATGTATGGCTGGTACAGTTTCAATGCATGAGGATGAAAGGAGCTACAGGGAAGAACAAACCTCCCATGAATGGAACAACTGTAGTCTGGCCTCAAGCACCTCAACCTAGTAGAGGACTAATTTCTGGCACTATCCTTCACAGGGAGCACTGTTGGTTTCTTACAGAGGTGTTGCGTCATACTCCAACAGCATCCCCTTGACATGAGCCATGCCTTCTCACTCAACATCTGGAATTCACAGACCACCACATCTGTGGACATCACAAAGCAGATCGGGTAACATATAAGACAACCTAACAGATATAGTGATGTCTGGTCCATGGGGAGTGTCTATCTCCCCTGTTCTACCCAGATGAAGGCTCAGCAAGGATACAATGTTCCTCTCTTCTCCCCTTCCTTCCCTTCCCCTTTTCATACCCCATTACATTACATTACGTAACATCTACAAGTGTAGGGGTTAGGGTTTCAATGCATATTTTGGGAGGGACACAATTTGATCCACGAGAGACACCAAGTCCTGTATTCCCCACACTTAAAGAGCACACAGGTCTAGTTCTCAAAATGATTCTCTTAAAACTCTCTGTCTCATGTGACTGAAGAAAGAAGCACTTGCTTTCATTTCACTCCGATAGGGTAGAGTTACGGAGTAAGAGCCCAGTTCCTCTGCAGCTATTGCCCTTCAGCCTCTTTTACATAAGTTGATGGGAGGTGGGCAATGGTGTACCACTAGCAGAACTCCCAGCATTGAAACCAGAAAACCCTGATGCAGCTTTGTAAAGCCTGTCATCACAAAGCCAGGCACAGAGATGGGGAGGGATTGTGTCTCATTTCGATGGCCGGCAGTCTGAGAAGGTGGTGGCTTAACATCCTGAAAGCCATCTTAACATCTCATCTCAAGCCAGAGGGTTTTATAGGAAGAAGGAGGAAGAGTTAGAGAAAAAAAAAGGAGGTGTTACTTAGGTACCCAGGGGGAAGTTGTTTGTCCTGAGGTGGGTTGTCCAAGAACTGTGATGTTATCTGGGCAGAGGTATCAGGTCCCTGGGCAAGGTCTGCAGTCACAAGGCAGGTGATGGCACCCGGGTAGTGTCAACATCTCTTCTTAAGCTGGAAGGTTCAGGAGTCACAAGCTGAACACAGTTACAAGGCAGGTCACAAGTGAGCCAAAGACACAAGGAGGGTCACAAGGTACACCACAGTAAAAGTGAGGGGGATTGTTAGGGGAACGGTGATGTCATCTGGATAGTGGTCTGTAGCATTCTCAGGTCCCTTGGCAGAGGTCTGGAGTCACAAGGTGGATGATGTTACCTGGCTCAGACCCCTGAGCAAGGTATGAACTAAACTTCACAGTCTCCTGGTTAGTCACTGACATTTTTCTGGTCAGCCTGAGAGATCAGGCAAAGATTTTAATCCACGTTTCACAATTATTAGACCTTTCAATGTCACGGGCCCTGGACAAGCCCTGCTCAGCTGGAGGAGGCTTCACTTTGCTGGGGCGTGAACTTCTCTCCCCTCTTCCTGGCCTAAGCTTTGGAAGACAACAGAAAGGCGATAGATGCAATAGAAAAGTCATTTTTCGGCAAGAAAGTTTAAAGAGAAGTAGATACAAAACTGAATGTTAACGTTATAACTACAGCACTTTTCTCTAAGCTCCAACTATCCAATGGCGAGCTCATCCTCTGGCTGTCCACTCAAAATTAGTGCCAGGAATATTTACTTTGCAAGATGTTTCAATCCCTTCCTTGCATTTCCATCAGTAATGAAAGTTTATGAAAACGTGGCCTTGAATATCTTAAATTTAGTATTTCAGTGAATGCAGTATCATTTGACATCGTCTACACATCAAAATAAGTATTTAAATCATCCCAATTTCTGTCTGACAAACTATCCAAATGGTTCAAAAGAAAGTAGGACTGATAGAACCATGTAGCTTTGTTTAGTTAAATGAACCAAAGTATTATATAAATGAGCTTCTTTAAGATTTTGAGACCTCGGTCCACCTGGAGGAGCCCGATAGCACCGTGGTTAAGTACTCAGGTGCCAGTCAAAACACCAATGGTTCAAACTCACTAGCCATTCCACAGCAGAAAGATGTATCTGTCTGCTTTCGTAAAGACTAGGGCCTCAGAAACCCTATGCAGCAGTTCGCTTCATCCGTAGGGTCACTGGGGGTTGGAATCTACTCCATGGCCAACGAGTTTAAGGGTCTAGATTGAATCGCCATTGCCTGTTTAATAGAGAGTATATCCCAAACTGGAGACTTGCTAGTTTGCCACTTCTCTTTACTACCTTACGTTTACATCTTTGTTGTTATTATTATTATTTTAATGGCAATAAACAAACCTTCTCTATTACAGAACCAGGAGCACAGAGGCAAATGGAAAACTCCCCATTACTGTCAAGGGAAACTACTGTCAAAAGCATAGCTGGTATCTTTCAAGACCTCCTTCTATACACATGCAGATACACAACACAGGCACAGGTGTATACACACACACACACAGAGTAGCACACACATACACACAGTTACACACGGGCACATATGGTGCTTGCCTTTTCACTCTGAACAAAAGAAGTACTCTGAGTATAATTCTGCAACTGGCTTTTGTTTATTTTGCTTTGTTATGTTCTTTCCCACATATATCAAGGACCTTCTTTGGAATGAGTATGTCATCCACGCTCTTTTTAATGTAACTAACACAGTTAATGCCCGTTATGATAATTCGCTTCATCACTCCGTTTCACTGGCCTTTCAGTCTTTAGGTTTTCACAATGCTGCCTCAAACATCATTACTACAACTTAAAAATGTATACACAACATTTCTTATTTAGTGCCCTTGTCACTCTTGCTGTTGTTTTGGCATTTTTAAAATATGTAAAACTACTTAGTTCAAGAGTGAAGTAAGGGAACTGTATAGGAGAATGAGAGAGATTTATTGCATTTTGATAGCAATAAAGCAAGTGAAATAGAATGAGTTTAACAAAAACCCACTCCTAGTGGGGGTAGAAGGTCTGCTCTTTGCTCAGCCTTACCTGTGGATGTTACTGTGTAAGGGCCAGATGGTCTATGATGCTTTGGATTTGGTTTATGATTCTCAAAAGTTAGAAGCCCTCAGACATTCCAGGCTGTGTCTCTGCTGGCCATGGAGGATGTTACACATTTTCAGTGGCCCCAGTGAGGTCTAGCTGACCTTCAGTCCCCCTGAATGTCCTAGAGGCATCAGCTCTGTCCTTGGGATAGGGCCAGATTACTTTTTTTCTATGTTCATTTTGGGAAACAGAATCTTTATTAATCCAGATACAGTACTCAAGCAAATGTGATGAGAAAAAAGGGACCACAGACCAATTACAGTAGGAATCTTTGATGTATGTAGATAAAATAGAAGGGATTAAGTTATCGACATACCTACATTAAGGGTTCATTTTTCATATAAATAGTTCTATTTAATAAGTAATGACACCTTGATCCATTAAATTTTGTAGCTAATATAGCCCTCCTCCCTCTGAATCTTGTTTAAAGGAAAACATTTTGTTGGGTAATGTGCAAGATGTACCTTGGGGTAGCCAATTTATGGCACTCTCTTATCAGAAATTGCTTCCAAATGCCTCATATACATATTTGAAATTCTGCAGGCAATGATTTTCCTAAATCTCCCTTGTGGATCTACATGGAAGATTACTTCAATTGACTACATCAAGGCTTAGGGACAGTGTATAGCGAAAAACCAGAGAAAAAGCAGAGAGAATGGGACTATCAACTGTTTCAGGTTGTTTATAACATAATATTTGGCAGTAAAATTAAAAAAATTAGTTATTGTATTTTAAACGACATTGTATTTATCAATGTTGTTACCCCTAAAGTATTGCCTAGAACTATCTTTTTTTTTATTATTATGATTAAGTGAAAGTATACAATCCAAATCAATTTTGCATGCCCACCATCTGCAACTCCATCTACTCTCCTCACCTGGTGACAGCAAACTCCTCCTTTTCACTCTCTGCCTATAGTAGCATCTTAATGGGCGCCTGTTCCCTCCTCTCCATCCTCTCCTCTCCCAGCTAGAAAGAAACCAGTAGGACAGCCTCCTATAAACATATCAAACCCTAAAGTGCACATACCACATACTCACACTGTGTCCCTGAGTCCAGTCCATTCTAGTCTGAAGGTTGACTTCAGTACTGGTTTCAGGTCAAGGCCGGTAGCAATTCCAAGCTCTGTGTTCCCAGGGGACCCTCCAGGCTGTTGGGTCATCAATTCTGGTCTTTTAGTAGAGTAGAACTATCATTTTTTAAAATATGTTTATAAACAGTAATTATATAAATGTCTAAATTTCAAACCTAGTTTTCATCCCAGAGTCACTTTTGAGTGACTGTCTCAGGCTTGACATTTAGCTATTAGTCAAAAGTCACTACCTTCTGTAGAAAAGGACAGTGTTGGCCCAACTGGAAAAGTTTAAATAGGGATTGTATTTTAGATTATAATTTTCTGTCAATGTGAAATGTCTGAAATCTGGTCTTTTGTCCTGGTAAAGCTATAGAGTCACTCTGAGTAGGAATCAACTCAATGGAAATGAGTTTGTATTGTTGTTGTTAATGTCACAGAAAGCAACCCTGGTTGCTCAGTGGTTAAGTGCTGGGCTGCTATCTGGAAAGCTTGTGCTTTCAAACTTGGTAGGCAAAAAGCCAGTGATCTGCTTCTATAAAGATTACAGAGGAGAATACCCATGAGATAGGTCTACTCTGTTCTACAGGGTCTCTATGAGTCAGAATCAGCCCAAGAGCACACATATACACAATGCAACAACAACAACAACAGCCACGTTATAGACTGTCACTGCTCTTGTGATACACAGTGCGGTCTGCAGCAGGGAAGGGAAAACGGAGGTTCATTCTGCTACGCTGTTGTTGTTCGGTGCTGTCAAGCTGGCACAACAGAACAAAACACTGCCCAGTCTTGTGCCATGCCCGCAATCGTTTTTATGCTTAAGCCCATTGTTGTAGTCACTGTGTCAATCCACCCTGTTGACGATCTTCCTCGCTTTTGCTGACCCTCTACTTTACCAAGCGTGATGTCCTTCTCCAGGGGCTAATCCCTCCTGACAGCATGTCCAAAGTATGTAAGAGACAGTCTCGTCATCCTTGCTTCCAAGAAGCACTCTGGTTGTACTTCTTCCAGAACAGATCTATTTGTTCTTTTGGCAGGACACGGTACACTCAGTATTCTTCTCCAGCACCACAATTCAAAGGCATCAACTCTTCTGTCTCCCCTGTTCATTGTCCAGCTTCCCTATGCATATGATGGGACTAAAAATACCATGGCTTGTGTCAGGTGTACCTTAGTCTTCAAGGTGACATTTTTACTTTCCAACTCTTTAGAGAGGTCCTTTGCTGCAGATTTTTCCAGTGCAATGCATCTTTTCAATTTATTATGAATGAATGAAAATGTACATTCCCATATAAATTTGCATGTCCTCCTATATGCAGCTCCCATTGCTCTCCCTACCCGGTGACAGCACACTCTTCCTCTCCTCTCCATACATGTCCTATCCTCCCAACAATCTCCTATCCCTTCCTCTACACTCACTCCCCCACCTCCAGTAAGAGGTCAGCAGGATGACATGCTATAGATGCATAGAACCATAAAGTGCACACATGATATGGTCACTCTGTGTAACCAAGTCCAATCCATCCCTGTCTGAAGAGTTGACCTCCAGTATGGTTTATGGACAGGGCAGCATCAGGGCCAGGGACCATGCTCCCAGGGGAACTCCAAGGCCCCTGGACCATCCATTGTGGTCTTTTAGTAGAGATCTCAGGGTGTACCCCTTTTTATTCTGGTGTTGCCAGTGAGACTCCACTTTGTGAGCTCCATCATGGCTATCACTGGTGGTGGCTGGGTGCTATCCAGCCAGTTCTCTGCTGCTTCCCTGGGTGTTGATTGCGGAACCAAGTAAAATGAAATCCTTGACAACCTCAATTGTTCCTCCACTTACTATGATGTTGCTTACTGGTCCAGTTCTGAGGATTTTTTTTTTCACCATGTTGAGGTGCAATCCATACTGAAGGCTGTGGTGTTTGATCTTCATCAGTAAGTGTTTCAAATCCTCTTCACTTCCAGAAAGCAAGTTCGTGTTCCCTGCACAACACAGGTTGTTAATGAGCCTACATACAATCCCAATGCCTCGTTTTTCTTCATACAGTCCAGTTTCTCAGATTATTTGCTCAGCATACAGATTGAAAAGATATGGTGAAAGGATACAACCCTGACACACACATCTATAAGTATGACATATTCTTAAACAATTTAGAAAAAGCAAAGTCACCTGCTCAGAGACAAAGTCCTATGGGGCTGGAAGCAGCCCCTTGGCAATCCCTCGGTGCCATTGCCACTCTACTCACTTCACAGGACCTTCATGCGATGTCATCATTAGGTTTACTTACAACTTTATCAGCTGTGTCTGTCAGTTAGAACGCAGGCTGAGTCTTCATCACTGCTTCCTGAAGGGCTAGAATCTAAAGACACTCCATGAGTATTTTGGGAATAACTTAATTCATGGCAAATTCATATTATCTGTACAGTATGCTCTGAGATTTCTATTCTTACAACAGCAGCTGTTGTAACACAGTGGTATGCACTTCGTTGCTAACCAAATAGTTTGAGGTTCAAACCTACCATGTGGCTCAGCAGGAAAAAAGACCTAGAAATTAGTTCCCACAAAAACTGCAGCCTTTCAAACCCTAGAGTGCACTTTTGCCCTGTCCTACTGACTCATTACAAGTCAGCATCGACTCACTGGTAATGGGTTTTTAAAGGGGATCCTTACAATGGACACTGCATTCTCAGGAAATGCCATTTCTTTCCCTTTTTAATTGTACTTATTTTGCTGTTGTTGAGTACAGCACAATACACTGATTTAATAGCTTCTACATGTAAAATTCAGTGATATTGAATATACTGTCCATTTGATGATTGGATTATATGTCTTTTTGTTGTTAAGTTGTTGAAAATTCATATGCATTTTGGTTATTAGATTCTTGTCAGATATGGTTTATGAAAATATTCTCCCAGTTGATAGCTTGTTTGTTCCAGTTTTCTGGTAAAGTCTTTTGATAAAAAAATTTTAATTTTGATGAGGTTCCATTCATTTATTGTGTCTTTTGCTGTTTGTGCTTTTGTTATTATATTAGATGAGTCATTGTTGAAAGCTAGACCTGACAGATTTTCCTCCACTTGTTCTGCTAAGAATTTTGTGGTTTCAATTTGTACATTTAGGTCCTGAAGTGATTTTGAATTTGCTTTTGTGTATGGCGCAAGGCATGGATCCTGTTTCATTTTTCTGCATGTAGAAACCCAACTTTCCCAGCATCACTCATTGAAGAGACTGTTCATGCTTCACTGAGTGGACCTTACCAAAAATCAGTAGACCATAGATGTGTAGGTTTATTGCCTGACATTCAGTTTTATTTCATTGGTCTATGTGTCTATTGTTATGCTAGTACCAGGGTGTTCAGATTACTGTAATGTGAATCCTTTCACTTTGTTTTTCTCTTTCAACATTGCTTTAGTTGTTTGGGGTCTCTTGCCATTCCATGTAAAGTTGAGGGTTGGTTTTTCTATTTCTGTAAAGAAGTCTGTTGGAGTTTTGATCAAGCTTTGCATTGAATCCATTGATTGCTTTGTGTAGTACTGACTACCTAACAATACGAAATCTTATGGTACATGAGTGTGGAACATGTTTCTCTTGATTTAAATCTTCAATCCCTTTCAGCAATGCTTCACAGTTTTCATTGTGTAAGTCCTTCATGCCCGTGGTTAGATTTATGCCTAGATATTTTATTCTCTTAGATGCCACTGAAGATGGAATTGCTTCCCCAATTTCCCTTTCAGTTTTCTCATTGTTGATGTATAGAAATCCAACTGATTTTGTTTGTTGATCTTGTAACTTGCGACTTCGCCAAAATACTCTATAAGCTCTAGAAGTTTTCTTATGAAATCTTTGGGAAAGCAAACATTTTAATGTGGACAAATGAAAAGTTTAATTACTAACTAAACCAAGAAACATAACAAACAGCATAGCACTTTCTAGGACTCAACTTCATTTCAGGTTCATCCATTCATTAGAATCACTCTGTAGTACTGATCCCATTCATTGGTAGACATTTGTAAAAATAAATGTTAATTGACTGTATTTCCTGTAGTGAGAGAACTTTAAACGTCTACATTTAGTACAGTTACGTGATACATACTTTCTGAAAAGCTTCAGGAAAATGATATGTATTTTAAAACAATTTTGCGCAAAGCAAGCATATGTGAAAGACACTTTTCTCTTCAACTTGTCCAAATTTAGAAAAACCAGCCAGCATGTGATGTATGCCTTTTAACAGAGGACTTACAGCCAATGTCCAACCTTTGTTTTATTACTAATAGCTGGGATTTCATCATTAATTATACAACTGAATCCAGTTTGGTTTTGTCTTGTTACTTGGGGTATTTCTCGTGTCCTAAACTTGCACCTCTCCTTTAGATAAGCAGTATTTATTTTTAACTAAGGAATCATGTATATGAATGCCAGGTCCAGTGTTAGTTACAAGTTGAGTTTACATAATCCATGAGGTATGTGGGTTTCACACTTTGGGGTATATTGACTTTTGTTGGGCGAAACCAGAATCTAGCATATGAAAGAAAACAATTAGAGTAAATAGAAAGGATCTTTCACCTAAAAATAATGAGCTTTATGTGTGTAGCTCATACTTTAGCTAATTGCCCTTGATGTATTTAGCTGAAATACCTTATAGCTTTCCATGATTAAAGGGCACAATATTTGACTTGTCATTGAATTAATGTGATATAGATATAAATGAACTATAAAGCATCTCCATGATTGCTTCCTGAAAAATATGAATGCATTTTCTTTTGTTACTTACTTGCTCAATAAAGAATGTAATATATTTGATCTTTGAGTTTTGAAGCAAATCTTCAGCAGTTTAAAAATGAGGGAAAGATGGAATTAATCAGCCAGGAATGCATTTTCACAAAGAAATTAAAACTTTCACTGGTAATGAAGTTTACTTATTGTGATGCAAAATGAATAATGGTGAGAGTTTCTATCTCCAACTTAGGTCTGGCAGCAATAAAGGCCCACCAAGACAAATGAAAATCAGTGAGACAAACAGACGTCCAGCCCTTACCACTGTATGGAACACTATTGCATTGAACAAATCTACTATTTTGTACAAAAGTCTGAAACATATACAGAGAGAGAAAGAGAAAGTGTTAGTCCATGGTAGGCTTAGTCAAGCACTTGACTCCCAGGTAGAAAGACAAGGGGTTCAAAGACACCCAGAACTGCTTTGGGTGAAAGACCTAGTGATCTGCTTCCAAAAGGTCACAGTCCTGCAAAGCCTGACATGCTTTCTACCTTGATACATATGGTGCCATTAAGAGTTAGAGAACAGACTCAACTGCAGCTAAAAATAATAGCGACGAACATATATATGAGGTCCAACATTAAAATTTGCAAACTCATCCTAGAACAAGTGCTACATACCTCATTGCTGAATGTCACTACAGTCACCTTTGAAGTCCTCCACTTGGGAAGCTGTGCACAGTGCCAGCGCCTAGCCCACCCTTCAAAGCCATTTTGGAACTCTTTCTGGAATGGCCATCAGAGCTGTTCTCATATTACCCTTTATGTCCTAAATGTCGTCCAAATGTCTTCCTTTCAATATTTCCTTTATCTTTGAGTAAAGAAAAAAGTCACTGGGGGCCAGAACAGGTGAATAGGGAGGATGTTCCAATACAGCTATTTGTTTACTGGTGAAAAACTCTTCCTCACAGACAACTATACAATTAAGTTTGCAACTTGCCAGTGTGCCACCATGTGCAACGGCCATTCCAGAAAGAGTTCCAAAGTTGCTCTGAAGGTGGACTGGGCACTGGAGTCAGTGCATAGCTTCCCAAGAGAGCATTTCAAAAGCAATCATAGTGATATTCAGCAATGAGGTATGTAGCACTTACAACAATTAAGTTCTTGGACTTGTCAGTCCTCATATGTATACATAAAATCAATTTTACTATAAAATCTAAAAGATACCAAGAACAATATTTTAGGCATGTCTCAGATAAAAAATAACTTTTAGTAAAATTTTCTCCATAATTTTGAGAGTCATTGGAATGTATAAGAAACACACAACTGAACTGCTCTGGAAAAAGAAAGACCGTAGGAAAGCACAGTTGGTAGCCTGTAAATTTGTTTCATTTTGTCCCAGAAAACACGCAGGGAGACATTCTCAGTTCATTTGGTTGTGTGAGTTCCTCACGCTTTTAGGAGATCAGAAAACCACCTTTCGGAAAACATACCTAGAATTTCAACCTAAGGAATCCTGGTGGTGTAAGAGTTAACCTTCTGCTGACAGAGATGCTGGTGGTTTGAACCCGTCCAGATGTCCTGCTGGAGAAGGAGCTGGTGATCTGCTTCCAGCAATAAGATAGTCTAGAAAATGCTATGAGGCAGTTCTGTTCTGTCACCTAGGGTCACGATGAGTCGTAAACTGACTCAAAGGTGCCCATGACAGCTTAGCTCTCAATCTCCTTTCTTCCTCAAACCCTTTCTCCCTTAGTTTCTGGCCATGTCCTGGTGACTTTTACATGGCTGTGGATCTTTTGTATTTCCTGGTTCCTTGGGCATAGCTTGGCACAGGGACTCAGAGATGGCACTGTCCAACGGAAATAAAAAATGAGCCACACATGTCATTTTGGATCTCTGGTAGCCACTTTAAAACAGAAAGTACAAAGAAACAGGTGGACTTAACTGTAGTAGCATATTTTATTAAATATTAAATATTATTATCATTTCAGAAACCCTGGTAGCATAGCAGTTAAGTGCTACGAGTACTAATCAAAAGGTCAGCAGTTGGGATCCTGGAGACACTCCTTGGAAACTCTGTGGGGCAGTTCTGCTTTGTCCTATAGGGTAACTGTGAGTCAGAACAAACTCTATGGGCATGACTTTGGTTTTGATAATATCATATCAACATGCAGTCATTATAAAAATGAAGGTGCTATTGTGCATATCTTTGCATGCTAAGTCTTTGAAATCTGGTGTGTACCAACAGCACATCTCAGGAAAACCTAGCAACATCATAAGAAGTCAAAAGTCATATAGAGCTCATGACTCCTTGTTGGACAGTGCAACTGGAAGAGATTTATCCAGGCCACTAAAATTGACACAGGGTGGTATTGGTTTAGTGGCAGAATTCTCGCTTTCCTTGCTGGAGAGCAGGGTTTGATTTCCAGCCAGTGCTTGACTGACACACAGCCACTACCATCTATCAGCAAATGCTTTCGTGCCGCTGTGATGCTGAACAGGCTTGGGCAGATACTCTAGACTAAGGTAGACTAGGAAGAAAGGCCTGATGATCTACGTCCACAAATCAGCCTCTGAAGACTCAGGATCACAGCAATCCCATAATTCAACCAAACAGGGGGATGGTGCTAGATTGGACAGCGTTTTGTTTCTCTGGGCATGCAGTCACTATGAGTAGGGGCTGACTAGTCAGCAGCTAATGATAGCAGAATTGACAATAGCAAAGCTAGGGGCTTGTCACTGCCTAGAATGTGTTATCCAAGGCACTTAACCTATGGACTGCGAATTTTTAATTCTTAAAAGAAATAGGTCATGTCTTAAGTAGTTGTTTCAACTCTAAGGCTATGGTGGTCTAATCACAACAAAGATCCTTTCATTTTCTGGCTTCCCCAGGGTCATTCTGGGGAACAATGTCACCTGCCCACAGTGAGGTAAACAGTACCCTTGCTGTGGGCCCCTGGGGAGCTTCTTACACAGGCTTGTTCTGTAAGAAGCAGGGAGCTTGCCAACCACAGCCTGCAATGGCTGGCTTGCCCCGTGGATATGCTTACTTAAGGTTCATACCTGTCATCACTTCTTTTTAAGTTTTTTTTCATTTTTCATGTACCTTAAACAATATGATCTCTCTCTCCAAGTGTACTTTTCAAAGTTTCTTACTGAGTCCATTGTCAGCTGCCCCGCTTGTTCATCTCTTACAAGTTGTCCGTCTCTAAAGCACATTTTCGCATGTCATGATATATATTTTAAGTGAGACTATCTCAAATATGACCTCTGAATTTTGAAAACTTACTCATTTTTGGATGGTTGTGTTGGGTTTAGGAACTTCACCAGGCCCACGTAGATATTAACTAGAGTGCATGTTCTTCATGTTTGGAGGTTACATTAACTTACAAAAAAAAAACAAAAAACCAAACCAAGCCTAAAACACAGTGACCATTAAGTGTGATGTCAATTCCAACTCATGGCAACACCACGTGTGTCAGAGTAAAACTGTGCTCCATGAGGACTTCCATGCCTGTAGGTAGGTAGGTAGGTAAGTAGGTAGGTTGGTAGGTAGTATATCTACCTGGAAGAATAACTAGAAGAAAACAAAGGCAATAATCTCTGACCTGGAGTTAGGTAAGGGGGGACAGAAGGAGGGAAGGAGGAGGAAAAGGGGGAGGTGGAGGGGGAGAGGGGGAGAGAGGGAAGGAGGGAAGGAGGGAGAGAGAAGAAAAAGGAGAAGGAAAAAGAGGGGGAGGAAGAGGGAGGGGAGGAAAGAGGAAGGGAGAAAGCTCAGAAGGAGGAAGGGAGAGAGCTGCCATCAAGTCAACTCTGACTTACGGAAAGTTAACACCGCACAGAAGGAAACAGCACACAAAAGGAAACAGCACTCCGTCTTGCATCATCCTCATTACTGCTGCTACTGTCCCAGACCATCCTACCAAAGGTCTCCCACACCTTCATTAGCCCCTACTTCGCAAACCTGATGTCCTTCTTCAGTGATGGCTCCCTCTCAATGAGAGTTCCAGGATAACCATACAACAGTGATGTTCTGTTGTGATCTACAAGGTTTTCGTTGGCTCATTTTCAGAAGTAGACTTCAAGGTCTTCCTTCCTAGTCCATCTTGTGTACTGAACCTTTCAGTAATAAATGGTGTCCATCTTTGTCCATGATGGTGGATTTGACATTAAAATTGATTTTGTCTGAGATTAGAATTGCCACCCCTGCTCTTCTTTGTTCATTGTTAGCTTGATATATATTCTTCCATCCTTTAATTTTCAGTTTCTTCCTATCTTTAGGTCTCAAGTGAGTTTCTTGTAGACAACATATGGATGGGTCATGTCTTTTGATCCAAGATGACACTCGGTGTCTCTTTACTGGAGCATTCAGTCCATTCACATTCAATGTAATTATTGATAGGTATGTGTTCACTGCTACCATTGTGATATGTTTATTTTTATGTTGATGTTTTCTCTGTTGTTCTTATTAGTCTGTTCTGGGACATTCTTTTTTTGTGAGTTGATTTTTCACCTTTTTCAGAGCTGGTTTTATAGTTGTTGAGACTCGTGTGTTACATTTCTTGAAATGGTATGATACACCTTTGTTGTACTTTGCAGCTGCCCCTATGATCCCCCTTAATAAACTATATATAAACCCAATTTTAATTACTACCAGTCTTGTCATCTTCCTCTCCATCTGGAACGACTGTAACAACTGTAGTACAACCCTCTTTTTATTATGCTGACACCATAGTTTTCATGATGATCACTGGATTGCTTCTTTCCGTATCAAAGCTGTGATTGACTTTGGAGCCTTCCCTAAATGAGTAGAGTACTGAGTAGTGTGTCGTTCTAAAATATAAAGTTAGTGGTTTTGTTCTTCTAAGCCAGAGCCAAGAACTTCTTTCAGTATTTCTTGTAGTTTGGGTTTGGTTTTTACAAAGTCTCTGAGTTTCTGTTTATCTGGGAATGTCTTAATTTCATTTTCGTATTTGAAAGATAGTTTTGCAGGATATATAATTCTTGGTTGGAAGTTCTTCTCCTTCAAGACTTTGAATGTGTTATGCCACTGTCTCTGTGCCAGCATGGTTTCTGCTGAGAAATCTGACGAGAGCCTACAGGGTTTCCCTGTGAGTGTTAGCTTTGCTTTCAGTCTTGCTGCCTTTAAGAGTTGCTGCTTATGTTTCATTTTGTTAAGCTTGATTATAATATGTCTTGGAGTCTTTCTTTTGAGATCTATATTGGGTGACATACAATATGCATCTGAGATGTCTATATTCTCTTCCTTCATGATTTCTGTGAAGTTTTCTTTCAGCAGCTCAGCAACGATACTCTCTGTGTTCTCAGATGTCTCACCCTGTTCAGGGACTCCAATTAATTGAAGGTTGTTCCTCTTAATAGAGTCCCACATGCTTCTTAATGTTTCTTCATTTTTCTTGTTTCTTTTTTCTGATTTCTTCTCATAGATGCTGGCCTCAGTAGCTCTGTCTTCCAAGTCAGAAATTCTTTTTTCCATGTGTTCCATTCTGTTTTCTTGGCTTTGCATGGAAGTTTCTATGCCTTTGATTTTGTTCTTGATCTGTTGGATTTCAGAGTACTGGTGTTCCATCAGATTTAACAGTTTGCTTCATTTTTCCTTTTGTTCTGCTGCATTTTGTATAAGGTCTAGAAGGGCTCTGTATATAATCATTTTGTATTCACTTCCTGATGCTTTCATAAAAGTTTCTTCATCTGGAAAACTCCTTGGTTGCTTTGTTTGGGAGCCTTCTGAAGCCATGGGTGATTTCTTGTATGCCACAATTATCTGTTGCTTTTTGGGTCCCATGTGAGTATGTAGAGGCTGGAAGAGGTACTGTGAGGATGGACTGCAAATGTTTCTGTAGGTTGTCTTAAAATGTAAAGCAAAAGGTATCTGACCACTTCACAAGTCAGTTAGGTTTTCAGGTGTAGAGGTCCCTCTTCTCAACTGACAAAGTAAGCGCCACTATATCCAACCCCAGATGATAACAAACTAGTTCAGAATACAGCAATGCTACTGCCCTGTTGGCCACTGCTGACAGGGCCTAGCCTTAGCCAACACTGCGTCGAGTACTGCTTTTGTGATAGAAAAGCGCTCTCTTGTGGGTAGGCTCTGGCTCCCAAGCTAAGAATTAGGTCCGGCTACGACCACCATATCCAAGTTGGTGTCCTCCACACAGGCAGCAGACAGAGGGGCTAAAGGTGCCGAGAGGTAGTGATTCCTCTGCTTCCGTTGCAGGGCCCCCAACATAGGCAGCACTGTACAAAATCACTACTTTTCTGTTGGAGAAGCGCTGTCCTGTTTGCAGGCGCTGGCTCCCAGGCTAAGAATGAGGTTCCGCTAAAATCTCGGTACCAACATGGCGTCCCGCACACTGACTGCAGAGCTCCGCACAAACCCCACTGAGGCAGCTACAAACGAAAGGCTCAAAGTGACTAGATTAACAGGCTCTTAAGCCTGGCTCTCAGAATATGGGAATTTCGCCTGCCTGTCCCCCTAGTAGCGTGTCTGAGTCTAGCCGCTAGGCAAGACCCAGCTCCACCCGCCAGCCGAGACAGAGGGAAAAAAAGTCAAAATGGTGCGTTTACCTTCCGTCCGTGAGAGCCGGGGCTAGCCAGGAGCGGGAGTCAGCAAAAGAGAGGAGGTTTTTCACTCAGTGGTATGAAGTCCCAATTAACAGCCCTGTGCCGTGTCCTGGGGCTGATTAGGTGACCAGAAGGCTCCGTTTGATTATCAATTCAGGTCTTGGCTTCCAGAGGGATATAAGGAGACGCCTGGACCCCGCCCCCCTAGTCCATCTTAGTCTGGAAGCCCTCCTGAAACCTGTTCAGCATCATAGCAACAGGCAAGTCTCCACTGAAAGATGGGTGGGGGCTGGCAGTGGAGGTTCAGTGGTAAAATTCTTCCTTTCCATGTGGGAGACCTGTGTTCAATTCCCATACAGTGTACCTTAAATCTGGCCCCACCATTACAGTATTACACAGAATAATTTCACCTTCCTGAGAAAATCTCCTGTGCTTTAGCTATTCAATCCTTCCTGGCCCCAAATCCTAGCAACTTCTGATACCGTACTATGTCTACAGTTTTCCCTTTTCCATTATGCTATACAAATGGACTCATGCAGTATATAGCCCTTCAGGTAGGTTGACTTTTGAGCTTTGAAACTAAAATTAGGAAATCAGGTAACAATTTGAGTATTTTTTAAGATAAGAAGATTAAAAATGATGAAAGACATGTAGTTTTAAGGAAAATGTTGGTGTTGAAATTTCTAATGAAGTATAATATAAATGCATAAAAATGGCAAATTATCAGGGTACATGGTATAGTGTTGGAGAAAGGGTGGACACATATATATGCCAATGGAATACATTAGAAAGTCCAGAAACAGATCCACATATTATAGTGAATTGACTTTTGACAAAGGTTTCAAAGGCAATGAATGAACTGGAGATAGGGTAGTCTCTTTAACAAATTATACTGAAATATGGAAAAAAATCCCATGGCCCTTATCATGCATCCTATACCAATGTTGGAAAACCTGGTGGTGTAGTGGTTAAGTGCTACAGCAGCTATCAAAAAGGCTGGTACTTTGAATCCACCAGACACTCGTTGGAAACTCCATGAAGCAGTTCTACTCTGCTGTGGTCACTGTG
The DNA here is from genome assembly GCA_028571685.1 of Heterohyrax brucei. Taxonomy (NCBI): domain Eukaryota; kingdom Metazoa; phylum Chordata; class Mammalia; order Hyracoidea; family Procaviidae; genus Heterohyrax; species Heterohyrax brucei. Next base: position 83,640,657 of record CM053156.1, on the reverse strand, counting down.
AGTTGGAATCAACTAGACAGCAGTTGATTTTGTATACCATTGTTAACCCCAATGGGCCATACACCTACATACAAAACCTAAAACTACAATATGCCTAAAAGAAAACAAAGGCAACCATTTCTGTGACCTGGAGTTAGGTGATTATTTCTTTGACAGAACACCAAAAGCATGGTACATAAAATAAACACAGATAAATGGGACTTGAGCCAAGTAAAGAACAGGTGCTTTTCAAAAGACAAAGTGAAGAGAATGATTGAGCAAGCTACAAACTAGGAGGTAATATTTGCAAGTTGTTGAGCTGATGATGGGCTTTTGCACCAAATATATAAAGAACTCCCAAAGGTCAACAGAAAAAAAAAAAAAAAGAAAGGAAAAAACCCAATTTAATTAGGAAACGGGCAACACACATGAGTGGACTTTTTGCTAAGGCAGATATACAGATGAAAGACAAACACATAGGAAAAAAATGCTCAGCATGATTGATCATTAGCCATGGAAAACAATGGGTGGGAAAAAAAGAAAGAAAAATCAAAATGAACCCAACGGTGCCAAGATGTAGAACAAGTGAAACACTCAGTCATTGCTGGTGGCAATACAGAATGGCACAGTCACAGCCACTCTGGAGCAGTTCAGAAGTTTGTCATAAAGTTAAATACACACCGAACCCATTTAACTGAGCAATCTCAGTCTTAGTCATTCACCAAAGTGGAATGAAAATTAAAGTTGGCAGAAAAACTTACATGCAAGTGTTTACAATGGCGTGATTTATAATTGAGCCCAGATGAAAACTATCCTTCCAGTGGTGGCTTGATAGACAAGCTGTGGTACATCCATACAATGGAATGTCGTTGAGTAATAAAAATGTACATGGGATACTATGGATGACTGCCAGCTGTGCGAGGCTGGGTGAAAGAAGCCAGACTCAAAAGACTACATATATGATCCCATTTACATGACTTTATTATAAAGGAAAGATGACAGGGACAAAGAATAGTGGTTGCCAGGGCCTGAGGGTGGATTTAGGGTTGACTACAGAGAAACAACACAGGGCAATTTGGGGTATGATGGAAATTTTGAGATGACAGAAATTGTCTGTATCATGACTATGGTGATGGATACATTATTCTGTTTGTCAAAAGGCCATGGAAGTGTTTCCTACAAAAAGTGAGTTTTACTTTACAGAAATTTATATTTTAAAAAGTCAGAATATGGCCCCTGAACACTCTGCTCACTCAGAACTCAAGCTATTCCTGATGCCCTCCTTTTGGCAAAAGATTACCCATAAACCCATTGTCATTAAGTCAATTCCAACTCATTGCAACCTTACAGGGTGGAGTAGAACCTCTCCATAGAGTTTCCAAGGAATGCCAGGCGGATTTGAATTGTTGACCTTTTGGTTAGCACCACAGCACTTAACCTCTGCACCATCAGGGTTTCCCAAGATGAGACAGGCCTATAAAATACATGATAACACATGTGTGAAAAGTGCCTCTTAGTTCAGTCAAGTACATGAGACCAAATGAGGAACACCTGCCAAAAAGCACAGACAAGGCAGGAAGGGACAGCAAAATGGGACAAATAGACATGCGAACCCAGGATGGAAAGGGGGAGAGTGCTGACACATTGCAGGGATTGCAACCAATGTCACAAAACAGTTTGTGTATACATTTTTGAATGAGAAACTAACTTTGACTATAAACTTTCACCTAAAACACAAGAAAATTTTTAAAATATAAAGAAGGATCAGCACTGAACATTGTTTCAGATGGGAAATAGCAGATTGTCCAGATGACACGTATCTTCATAGTTATCACTTTTCCCCCAGTTCCAATGACTTTGTTAATGACTTTCCAGTCTCATCTACACAGATGTTAGGAACAGATTAGCATGCAGTGGGTCTGGGGAGGAGCCAGTATATGGGATAGCAGTCTCTAAAGAATTTTAGGCCAAGCATTTACAAATCATTACAAGTCCACTCTAGATGTGGACCCTAGTTTTCTTTCTTTCTTCTTTTAAAAACATGAGCAAATACTTTATTCTGCTGCCCTCTAAGTATGTGGCAAATTATCATCTTTCTCCTTCATATCAGAACTTGGCTTTTGAAGGTCCTATGCATGGCTGGAAACCAAATGATAACTTCTAGAATATTGTCAGAAAGACATCTTTTTTTGCTCTTTTTGGTTTCTGCAACGGGATCCTGGTGGGCTTTGGTAGGTAAACCCATATCAAACCCAGCGTCATCAAGGGGACTCTGACTCTTGGCCACTCCATGTGTTGCAGAGGAGAACTGTGCTCTACAGGGTCTTCAGTGTCTGTGAGCTTGTGGAAGGAGCTCACCAGGACTTTCTTCCAGTAGAAGAAAGATGGAGAGTGGATGCCAACTGCTTACCTTTCAGTTAGTTGCCAAGTGTATACTGTGTCACCCAGGGGTCTGGGTGTCAGCTAGAGGCACACAAACACTGGAAATTTCTGAAATTAGGAACATCTGAGGAAACTCTGTTGGTGCAGTGTTTAAGTGCTATGGCTAACCAAATGGTCAGCAGTTCAAGTCCACCAGGTGCTCCTTGGAAACTCTATAGGCAGTTCTACCCTGTCCTATAGGGTCGCTATGAGTTAACTCAACAGCAGTGGGTAGTAGTAGGAACACGTGAAATGAAAACTCTTAGGCATATGGTACTGGAATTAAGTACCAACCTCCTTGCTTGGTACCACCCCAGCATCATCTGGCAGATGGATCAACACTAACCCTAAACAATCAGGATACACTATAGTCTATACTTTGCGGAGGTCAGCCATCAGCTTTGTAGACAAAGTCACGAACCCCTGTAAATGATGGGCTGAAGCATCTCACCTGTGACATGTTTTCTAGCCTACTGCCCTTGATATTATTTGGCTTCCTAATCAAATTTTCTTCAAAAAGATACCCCCTCCTCTGCTGGCACAAGGATCAGGGGAGATGCCTTCTGAGAGGGGCCCTTTACTACCCCCTTGGTTTATGAAATAATATTGGGAAAACCTGTACAGGAATTTCTGGGGAAAAGAGCTCAGAGGAATGATTTCTAACACAGCCAGCTTGATAGCAGCGAGGCTGGCCCAACCCCTGCTGACTTCTCTCAGCTGCTCACCCCTGACATATTTCTGGCTGTGTATTTTTTCACCCCAATTAAACTCTCCCCCCAAATACCCCCTCATCTCCCTGCACAAGGACAAATGCTGAGCCCGGGAATGCCCAGAACTGCTGACTTCCCCCAACTGCACATCCCCACCCATGTGAAAGGAATTATCCTTTTTAGAACAGCTTAAGAAAGACATAGGGTGGGGGATGGTAGATGTTTACTGTCCCCGCGGGAGGAGATGAAGAGCAAAGTAGGAACAAATAGAGATCATAAACTTTAGACCTTTCCTCGTGTACCTTTTAACCTTGAGGTATAAGTAGGGCTGATTGAGCTCGAGGCATAACTTTGTTTTCACTGTCAATTACACACTTGCCTCGGGCCATTATCTAGAAAGCCTTGACAATTAAAAGGATCACAAGGTTTCGGTTAGCTAATAGCTCATGTGGTCGGGGGACAGGGTAAAAATTACATCACCTCAAGACCATGAGGTTTTGGTTTCAAATTAGCCAACAGATTGTGTTGTCAGTGGGCAGGGTAAAATTCACGTCACTTTGACTATAAAAACAATAAAGACAGACAGCGCCCTCTCTTGCTCTCTGGGTCGGGCTGCCATGAACCAGAAAACTCTTTCCTGTCTCTCTTAATTCTTTTCCCGCCGCACCTCTCCCTCCCTCCGTGCGTGACCCTGAAAAGATGCCGGGGCTGGCTCCCGGCAATACTTTTATTTTATTTCTGGAAATTCACAAGGCCTAGGTCTCTGATGGTCCAGCTAGCAGAGAAGGGAGATCTCCCTACCCAGCTACCATGGGGCTGCATGAGTGGACATTACAGACAGATTGTCCTTGGGTCTATGTCCCTGTGTGCTAAGAACAGTTTGCTCTCTCTGCTGCTAACTGAATCATTTGTGATTTGAACCCACCCAGCAGTGCCATGGAAGCCAGGACTGGCTACCTGCTTCTGTAAAGATTACAGCTAAGAAAACACCGCAGAGCACACACCCACTCCGTAATACGGATAGCCGTGAATTAGAATTCACTCGATGGCACCAGGTCATTTTTTCCCCTTTGCTATTTTATAAAGCAAATTCAAACAAGCCATTAAAAAATAATTTTAAACACCTCCATGGTAGCTTCAGTCCCTTGATTTTCAGGAAATTCTTCCAAAACAGCTTCTGAAGTGCCTTTTATGCCCTATAAGCACTCGACAGCACAGCATGGGCTCCCCCCTCTTAAAGGAAAGATCCGCAGGTTCTCATATCGTGAGCAAGGTCAGTATGTCACAGACCCTGTCCACCCATACAATATCAGCTGGTGTTCAGGTTTCACCTTGGCTGTGAACTTCAGAAGTTGAATGAAAGCCAATCCAGAGAGAAAACAAAATTGCCCTTTTAAGTCAATGCAGCAGTGCCCAGGACCATGGAGAGGCAGCCAGCATCCTCACTGTCCCCTGTCCGTCCTGTTAGTGCCGCCTCCCGAGGCTTTCTCTGGCCGAGACCTTCTCAGAGTGAACATGAGGACTTGTAGTTAATTTTTTCTCTCCTGTCAATGTTGCAGATTCATTTAGACAGTAACATGGCAGGGTGATATTGTCCAAAAGGTGACTCGACAGTGATACAAGGACTTTCTCTGTAGCTTGTTATCCAAGAAAATGATTTAGGGGAAAAAGGAAAAACAAGGTGATTTGTAGTTGAGAGAAACCACATAATAAATTAGCATATATTTTTAAGAGGGATGTAGTGGGAAAATTACTGGATAAGAAGGTAAACAATATGGATTCTAGTCCATCCTCTTTACTCAATTGCCCATGAACTTGTATAGAATGCATGACCTCAAGGGACCTCCTGTAACATACATGGTTGTTTGGTGTCACTGAGTCTCTTCTGACTCACAGTGATCTGTGAATAACAGAACAAAATACCCCCACAATTGCTAGGCTTGAGCTCACTGTTGTAGTCACTGTGTCAATCTATCTCATTGAGGATCTTTCTCACTGATCCTTTCATTAAGAGAGCATGATGTCCTTCTCCAGGGACCAGTCCCTCCTGGTAATATGTCTGTTTTAGCCATCTGGTACTGATCTTACAGAAATACCACAAGTGGATGACTTTAACAAAGATAAATTTATTTCCTCACAGTAAAAGTAGGTTAAGAATCCAAATACTGGGTGCTAGCTCCCACGGAAGGCTTTCTCTGTTGGCTCTGGAGGAAGATGCTTGTCATCAATCTTTCCCTGGACTGGGACCTTCTGCGGTGCAGGGTCCTGGGTCCAAAGGATGTACTCTGCTCCCAGCACTGCTTTCTTGGTGGTATGAAGTCCCCGACTCTCTGCCTGTTTCTCTTTCCTTTGTATTCCAAGAGAGTGCCTCAAGGCACAATATACTCTTATGGATTGAGTCTCACCTAGCCAACACAACCACCATCCATCCGCCCTCATTAACATCATAGAGGCAGCATTTACAGCTCATAGGAACATCACCCAATACTAGGAATCATAGCCTAGCCAAAGGGCTATACACATTTTTGGGGGAACACATTTCAATGCATGATAATCCAAAGTAAGTGAAACTATCTATGTCTCACCATCTTCCCTTCTAAGGAGTATCTGACTGTACTTTTATTTCAGGATAGATTTGTTCATTCTTTTGGCAATCCATGGTATATTTAGCATTCTTGACCAGCACCATAATTCAAAGGCATCAATTCTTCTTTGGTATTTCTTGTTCATCATCTTTCAAATGCATATGAATGCAGACAATTAAAAATACCATGGCATGAGTCAGCTGCACCTTAGTCTTCAAAGTGACATCTTGGCTTTCTTAATACTTTAAGGAGGTCTTTATAGAAGATTTGCACAGTGCCATGTGTCCTTTGATTTCTAGACTGCTGCTTCAATTTTCAGTAGGTTGTTATCTCCTATATGATTAACAAGTGGGGAATAATAATCATCTTACCTAACTCAAGGCTACTGGGAAAACATCTAAAGAGAAGACAAAACGTTATTTGTTTTCAGTCTTCCAAGTATCTACTTTCCTTTCTAACAGGGAACTGATTTTCTCTTGGGAGAGTGTCCCTTTTCTTCACTGGAGAGAGTGTACTGGTGCCTGCAAGTGCCTTGTCCATGCAGAGGGCAGCCACAGAGGGTCCTGAAGGGTCCTTGTGCCCTATCATTCCTTTCTCTCTCCTGGCACAACCTAGGTGGGCATGTATCTCAAGGTAAGATAAATAGATGCTCTACCCTGGAATAAGTAGGGATCAGAGATTCTGAAAATGGTCAAAGGTCATTCGAAGTGATTGTTAAGTTGGCCTCAGAGAGAGCAGCCTTGAGCTTCTGAAGCTAAGAGTATCCATGGATGGCTTCCTTGTTTTCTCAGTATCCAAAAAATTCTCTTTTGCTTCAAAGAGACAGAGTAAGTTTCTGTGGCGTGTTACCAAACCAACATTACCGGCCAAAAGGTTCTTCTTTAAAGCACTTGAAAAGACCAAAGCACTAGATCAAAGTGAGGTAGTGCTAATACTGTTTTTGAAACACTTTTTTCCTCCAATACAATAATAGAACCATATCTTATCCAAAATACATGTCTTTCTAAGTTCAACAAACACATCTGAATGATAAAGAAGTTCAATTATTATTGTTGTTGGGTGCTACCAAGTTGGTTTCAACTCTTAGTGACCTTATATACAAGTGAACAAAACCCTGCCCAGTCCTGGGCCCTCCTCACAATCATTGCTATATCTGAACCCACTGTTACAGCCACTAAGTCAATTCATCTAGTCAGGCGTCTTCCTTTCTCTTCACTGACCCTCTACTTTACCAAGCATGATGTCCTTCTCCAGGAACTGGTCTCTCCAGATAGTATGTCCAGAGTGCTTGAGACAAAGTCTCTTCATCCTAACTTCTAAGACGCATTCTCACTATACTTCTTCCAAGACAGATTCATTCATTCTTCTGACAGTCCACTGCATATTTGATATTCTTTACCAGCACCATAATTGAAAGGCACCAATTCTTCTTCCTACAGGAAATATAGACCATGTTGCACGTATAAAAGTCATTGAAGGCAGATGTGTGAGGCTGGGTCATTGTATACGCAGAGAGCCATCTTTCAGAGCCATTGTAGCTGAAGTACCAGAAGAATTCTGTGGGACTATAGGGTGGCTATGAGTTGGACCCAACTCCACCACAGTGGGCGTGGTTTTGGTTTATAGGCTAAGGGACAATTAGCTCTGTTGTAATGTATAGACTTTATCTGCCCTTCCTTCTAGGAACATCTCAACTTTCATATTACCAACAACTATGAGCATTTGTCAAAATAAATATCATTATGTTCAAATAGAAGTGGTATCTAATCAACTTAGAAGCACACTGAAGCGATGCAGCAGCAAAGAGCCAGAGGAATTTCACCCATGTCAGAGAGAGTGAGGGCTAGGGGCATTTTGAGTACAGACACCATCATCCACAAGCAATCCTGGTTGCACAATGGTTAAGCACTCAGCTGCCAGCTGGAAGATTGGAGGTTTGGACCTACCAGCAGCTCCACAAGAGAGAGAAAACCTGGCAATTGACTCCAATAAAGACTTCAGCCTAGAAAGCTGTATGGGGCACTTCTACTCTGTCACGTGGGGTCACTATGAATTGCAATTGACCTGACAGCACACAGCAGCATCACTACCTACCTGCATCACATGCGTGCACACACACAGACACAGAGACACAAGCATATACCCATTTTCCTACTGACAATATCCAGAGGAGAGCTGGAGTCCTCCTGCAAAGAAGCCACGAGGCCAAGCAAGAGCCAAATAGGAAAAGGTTCATCACAGCTGGACTTCCCCACCTCCCCCATTGCCCACTTCCATGTCATTTGGCAAGACACATGGATAGTACCCCGAACTCAGCTCTGCACAGGGGTCAGCTGGGAGGCAGGCTGGTGAGAAGGCCTGTCTGAATTTTCAAATGAGACTTCTACTTTGTTGACAGCATTCTACAAAGGACTCTAGAAATGATGACTGTTGAGCATCTTTTCTAAACATGAACATCTGATAAAATGAGTCAGAACAAACAACCTGCACAAAGGAAACTAATTTTATTCAAAATAACTTCTTTTAAAAAGCTAAAACGCTAAGTGGTATTCTTCATGATTTTCAAGAAAACGCTGCATTGTTAAAACAAGAGGGGCCCAAAATAGGACATTTTGGAAATAACAAAATGTTAGTTTTTGAATGAAAATCTCAGCAGAGGGAATGAATCACATTCTTGCACAGTGTATGGCTAAAAGAAAAACATGACAATAGTTTATTTCATTCTGAGGGAAAAGGAAGATAGAGAGACATGAAGGACAGGACCAGGAGATCCAATATCCACATAGTTTCCAGGCGTGGGGAGCAACTCCAAGAGACACAAGAGTTTTCTCTGTGAAGGGATAAATAGTAAATATTTTAGGGTTTTACAAGCCATATGGTGTCTGTTGCAATTATTCAACTCCACTCTGGCAGCAGGATGGCAGCAAAGCAGGAATAGACAATATATAAATGAATGAGTGCATCTCTGTGCCAATAAAACTTTATTTACAAAATCAGTTGGTGGACCAGATTTGGCCCATAGCATTTACTTTGCTGACCCTTGAACTACAGAGATAGAGAAGAAATAATAAGAAATGTAACTTAGCACCATGGTTAAACACAGGTTTTGACTCAAGCTGATCTGACTTTCAATTCTAGCTCTATTATTTACTCTCTGTGTGATCTTGAGAAGGTTCATATCTCTAAGTTGCAATTTCATCCTACAAACATCATAATATTTCACATTATTAGAGTAGGAAAATTAAATGGTACACAAAGAGATTACCATTGTCCCAGTTTCAATAGATAATAACGCTCCTAATTTGAAGTCTTATCAGCAACATATCACAGAGGATGCATGAACACATTTAATATAGAAAGCATTATTAAAAATCAGTGAGAAAATGATGGGCATCCATATATTTAAAGGGGTTGGAATCAATGAACTGACAATTCACAAAAGAAGAAATATATTAAATTCTAAGGTGAAGAATGGTCAATCTCACCAGGGATAAAATAATATATCAAATAAACAATAAAGAGTCAGACTTGGTAGGAGAAGAAGTGTGGGATTAAAACTTTTTTCTCCTCCCTTATTTCTTGATGTTGACGAACGCATAAGGAAGTAATCACTGTCATCTACCTTCTAGTGGTGGCCAAAACCACTGCAACCTTAAATGAGGGCAAATCGGTACTTTGATTTCAAAAACTGCAAACACATGTATACCTTTGACTCTGAAAATCCACTTCCAGAACTACATACTGAAGAAACAGAATAAACAGAAAAGAATTCAGCTCTAAATGGTTCTAACAGTTGCACTGGTAGTTACCGCCAACAAACAATAATAAACAAATACATAGCATTAAAGACTGTTTAAAAAAGTAAGTCGTAGTATAGAAAGCACACCAAAATCACTAAAATGATGCCTTCAGCAACTTATTTCTTCCTCTTTGCCTGTCTGTATTTTCTAAATTTTGTATAATAGTCTTACATAATGAGAAAACAAAATACAGTCTATTTTTAAGAATTATGTACAATTAGTCTGTGGGTGGCACAGGCAGTTAGGACCATGACTACCAGTCAAAAGACCAGCAGTTGAACCCACCCAGAAGTGCCTCAGAAGACAGGTCTGGCCAACTGCTTCTGAAAGATCACATCCTTGAAAACTGTGGGCAGTTCTATTCTGTACACACAGGGTCAGCACAAGTAGGAATCGAACCGATAGCTACTAACACCAAGGACAAGCATATTTTTAGAAATGCTAGTTTGTGAGGGACAAATCCAGTGTAATTTTACTTAATTCCAAAGAAACATGATGGCTCTTCTCAAAAATGGCGGGAGTTTTTTTACTTTTAGACTTGGCATGGTTAGAATCTGAAGTGAATTTTGAGCACTTGGTCTACTCTTGCTCTTCCAGCACTACATTCTTCTCCATTGGCTCCATGACCCATCAGATACCATGAGGTGTAAATAAGCAAACAGACATTCCCAACTAACCACAGGGCTGGTCATTCAAAGGTTCCAACCTGTTAGAAGCAGCACGACTTTCCCTGTAAACCTAGTTTAAAATAACAACTCTTCTTCCTACTTTATCACTCCAGTTTTATCCAAGGTGCTCATCACCACTGGTATCTGAATGCTTGGGTGATTATTTGCTTTCTGTGTCCTTCCTCTAGAATGCCAGTCCCCTGTTGGTGTCAACTTATTGTGGTTTTCACTGTTACATGTCTAGCACCTAAAGCTGGTTTGCACTGTCTTCAAGCTCCGTTCATACTGTAGCATGTATCAAGACCACATTTCTTCCACTGGCTGAGTAGTATTCCATCATATATCTATACCATTTATACAGATACATATATCTGTATTTATCTATTCATCTACTGAAAGATATTTAGTTCATTTCTACCTTTTGGCTATTGTGAATAGTGTTTCAGTGAACACTGGTATATAAGTTTGTGTTTCAGTATCTGCTTTCAAGTCTTTTGGGTATGTATCTAGGAGTGGAACTGCTAGGTCATAAGATAGTTCTCTTTTAGTTGTTTTGAGGAATCACCCCACTGTTTTCTGCAGTGGCTGTACCATACGGCATTCTCATCAGCAGTGGCTAAGGGTTTCAATTTCCCCCTATCCACATCAGCATTTTTTCTTTTCTTTTCCTGTTATCTTGAAGTTATTACGTGCTCTCAAGTCAATTCCTACTCAAAGCAAGCCTACATATGAGAACGAAACACTGCCCAGTCCTGTGTCATCCTTCCGGTCACTGTTAGACTTGAGCCTGTTGTTGTAACCACTGTGTCACTCTGTCTTATTGAGTGATTTCCTCTTTTTCAGTGAACTATGTGAGACAAATTCTCCCTACCCTCACTTGTGAGGAACATTCTAGCTGTATTTCTTCCAGGAAAGATTTGTTCATTCCTTTGGCAGTTCATAGTATATTCAATATTCTTCACTAATACCATAATTCAAAGGTGTCAATTCCTTTTTGGTCATCTTTCTCCACTGTCCAGCTTTTTGCATGCATATGAGGCGAGTGAAAACACCATGGCTTGGGTCAGAAGCACCTTACTCTGTAAAGTGCTGTCTTTGCTTTCTAACACTTTAAAGAGGTCTTTTGCAGCATAAATACCCAGTGCAATACACTGTTCGATTTCTCAACTGCTACTTCCATGGGCATTGAAGGTTGATCTAAGTGAAATGATGTCTTTGACAACTTCAGACTTTTCTCTCTTTATCATAATTCTGCATATTGATCCAGTTGCAAGGATTTATTTATTTCTTATGTTAAATTGTAATCCTTACAGAAGACTGTACTCTTTGATGTTCAGCAGTAAGCGCTTCAAGTCCTCTTATCTTTGGGCAAGGAAGTTGTGTTACCTGCATATCACAGGTTGTTAGTGAGGGTTCCTCCAACCTTGATGCCCCATTTTTCTTCTTATAGCCTAGTGTTTTGGATTATTTACTCAACATACAGATTGAATAGATATGGTGAAAGACACGACCCTGATGCACATCTTTCTTGATTTTAAACCATGCAGTGTCCCCTTGTCCTGTTTCAATGACTGCCTCTTGAACCATGCACAGGTTCCTTGTGAGTACAATCAAGTGTTGCAGAATTCCCATTCTTCCCAATGTTATCCATAATTTTTTATGATCCACATAGTCAAATGCCTTTGCATAGTCAGTGAAACACACATAAACATTTTTCTGTGATTTTTTGCTCACAGTTGGGACCTATCTGATATCAGCAATGATATACCTGGTTCCATGACTTCTTTTGAATCTGGCTTCAGTTTATGGCAATTCCCTGTTGATGTACTGCTGCAACTGCTTTAGAGTGATCTTCAGCAATATTTTACTTGCTTGTAACATTAATGAAACTGTTTGATAATTTCTACATTATGTTGGATCACTTTTCTTTGGAATAGCTATATTATTTATTTTATTTGATTTTATTTACGTATTTATTTTATTATGATCGAATGAAATGCACATTCCCATATAAATTTGCAGGCCCATCTATATGCAGCTCCCTCTGCTCTCCTTGCCTGGTGACACCACACTCTTCGTCTCTGCTACACACATGTCTTATCCTCCCAACAATCTCCTATCCCCTCCTCTCCACCTACTCCCCTTCCCCAGTAAGAGGTCAGCAGGACATCCTATCGATGCACAGAACCATACAGTGCACACAATATGGTCACTCTGTGTCGCCAAGTCCAGTCCATTCCTGTCCGAGAGTTGACCTCCATTATGATCTATGGACAGGGGCAGCATCAGGGCCAGAGGCCATGCTCCCAGGGGAACTCTGAGGCCCGTGGACTATCAATCGAGGTCTTTTAATGGAGATCTCAGGGTGCACACCTTTTTATTCTTGTGTTGCCAGTGAGACTCCACTTTGTGAACTCCATCATGGCTATCACTGGTGGTGGCTGGGCACCATACAGTTCCTCTGGTCACAAGCCAATGTAGTCACCCACTCACATGGGTCTCCCTGTCTTCTAGGTTCTCTTTCCCCCATGTTGTTTCAGTCCCTGGTGATCATCTGTTCCTGCTAAGTTGGGACAATTTGCTGTACCCTCAGATGGCAGCTTGGCAGTTTTTAAGACCCCAGATGCCAATCACCAAGGTGGGATGCAGAAGGCTCTCTTAGCAAAACGCTAGTTGTGCCAATTGGCCTCAATTTCCCCCAAGAGCACGTTCTCTGGCCCCATGGCACAGCTACTCTGTCCTTGTAATATTGGATTAAGATGCGAGAGATAATCATATCATGTTGAAGTCCAGTTAATATTGATTTTCCTTCTAATGTGTGCTGTCAATAGATTTCATCCAGCCAAATTTCTATCAACTATCTAATCTAAACCCTTCCCCTCGCCCTCCCTTCCTCCTCAATCTTGCAGCGCTCGAAGAGTCTTTTCTTCTATGCATGAGTCTGTTTGTAAGTTTTTATTGTAGGGGTCTCATACAGTATTTGTCCTTTTGTCACTGCCTTCTTTCACTCAGCATAACGTCATCCAATTGAAACCAAGTTATGAGATATTTCTTAAAATCACTGTTGTTCTTTATCATTGCATAGTCTTCCATTGAGTATATATACCATAGTTTACCTATCCATGCCTCTGTTGTTGGGCATCTGGGTTGATTCCGTCTTTTTGCTATTGTGGACTGTGCTGCAATAAACATTCACGCACATGCATCAGTTGTTGTGAATGGTCTTGATTCTGTAGGATATATTCCAAGCAGTGGAATTACTGGGTCGAATGGTATACCTATATCCAGCTTTTGAAGGAAGTAACAGATGGCTTTCCAAGGAAAACCCAGTGCTATCGAGTTGGATCTGAGAGGTTGCACCATTTTGTAATCCCACCAACAGTGTAGGAGAGTTCCAATTTCTCCAAAACCTCTCCAGCATTTGTTGTTTTGTGTGTTTTGGAACATGGCCAACCTTGTTGGGGTGGGATGGTATCTCATTGTCATTTTGATTTGAATTTCTTTAATAATGATCATGAGCATGTCCACATGTGTTTTTTGGCTGCTTGGGTCTTCTCTTTAGACAAGGGTCTGTCCATCTCCTTTGCTGAATGCTTAATTGGATGATTTATCTTTTTCTTATTGATATTTTGTAGTACCTTATAGATTATGGATCTGACATAGAGTTGCCCATTCTTAATAGTTCCCATTTATCTATTTTCTATTCTGTTGTTTGTGGTTTGTTTGACAGATTTTGAAGTCTGTCTACGTTGTGTATTAAAACTTCCATTGTTGTTCCTACTGTTTCTTGGATGAGCTTTATTGTTCTAGATTTGATATTTAGGTCTTTTATCCAGTTTGAATTGGTTTTTGCATAAGGTGTAAGATATCAGTCTTGTTTTAATTTAGTGTAGATGGACATCCAATTTTGCCACACCATTTGTTGAAGAGATTGTTTTCTCTCCAGTTTCATGTGGTAGGACCTTTGTCGAATATCAGCTGTTCATAGGAAGATGGTTTCATCTTTGGGGTCTCAATTCTGTTCCATTGATCTATCTGTCTCTTTTTGTAAAACAGCCAGTACCAGTACCAGTACCAGGCTATTTTGACTACTGTTTTGACAACTGTGGCAGTGTAGTAGGTTCTAAAGTCAGGTGGTGAGGGGTCTCCCAGTGTGTTCGTCTTCAGTAGTGCTTTACTTATCTGGGGCTTCTTCCCTTTCCAAACAAAGTTGGTAATTTGTTTCTCTAACTCATTAAAAAAAGTCACTGGAATTTGTATTGGGATTGCATTATGTAAATAAATTGCTTTGGACAAAATAGACATTTTCACAAAGTTAAGTCTTCCTATCCATGAGCAGGGTAGGTTTCTCCATTTATGTAAGTCTCTCTTAGTTTCTTGTAGTAAGGACTTGTAACAGTTCTCTTTGTAAAGGTCTGTTCTTTCTCTGGTTAAATTTGTTCCTAGGTACTTTGTCTTCTTAGGGGCTGTAGTAAATGGTATTGACTTGGTGATTACTTCCTTAATAATCTCATTGTTGGTATAAAGGAATCCTACTGATTTACTTATGTTTATCTTGTATCCTGAGACTTTGCTGAACTCTTCTATCAGTTTGAGTAGTTTACTTATGGATTCCTTGCCAGATTCAATTATATCATCTGCAAATAGGGAGATCTTTACTTCTTCTCAGCTGATGCAGATGCCGTTTATTTCTTGGTCTTGTCTAATTGCTCTGGCTAGAACTTCTGGTACAATGTGGAATAGCAGAGGTGAGAGTGGTCATCCTTGTCTAGTTCCTGTTGTCAAGGGAAACTGTTTCAGTCTCCATTCAGGATAACGTAGGCAGTTGGTTTTGTATAAATGTCCCTTATTGCATTGAGGAATTTGCTGTCTATTCCCATGGTGCTGAGAGTTTTTAGCATGAAAGGGTGTTGGACTTGATTAAATGCCTTTTCTGCATCAGCAGACAAAATCAGGTGATTCTTGTCTTTTGTGTTATTTATGTGGTTGATCACATTAATTGATTTCTGATGCTGAACCAGCCTTGCATCCCTGGTATGAATCCAACTTGGTCATGATGGATTATTTTTTGATCTGTTGTTGTATTCTATTGGCAAGAATTTTGTTGAAGATTTTTGCATCTGGATTCATGAGTGATATCGGTCTGTAGTTCTCCTTTTTGGTTGAGTCTTTCCCTGGCTTTGGTACCAGTGTTATGCCAGCTTCATAGAATGAATTGGGGAGTATTCTGTCCTTTTCAATACTGTGAAATAGTCTCAGTAGTACTGGAGACAACTCTTCTCTAAAAGCTTGGTAGAATTCTGGGGTGAAGCTATCTGGGCCCGGGCTTTTCATGGTTGGCAGTTTTTTGATGACTTTTTCAACCTCTTCATTTGTAATAGGCTTATTAAGCTGTTGTGCTTTGCCTTGTGATAATTTGGTAGGTGATATGAATCAAAGAATTTGTCCATTTACTCTAAGTTTTCAAATTTGCTAGAATACAATCTTTCATAGTATTCTGTTATGATATTTTTTATTTCTGCTGGATCTGTTATAACAACACCCCTCTCATTTCTTTTTTTTTTCCTTTCCTATTTTTCTTTGGTAGGTTTAGCCAGTTGTTTGTCCATTTTGTTGATCTTTTCAAAAAAAACAACTTTTGGTCTTTTCAATTGTTTTTCTATTTTCTAATTCTAGTTCTGCTCTGATCTTTATGATCTGCTGCCTGAGGGGCTCCTCTGTTGTTCTCTCTCTATTTGTTCAAGTTGTAGGGTTTGTTCTTTCATTTGGTTTCTTTCTTCCTTTCACATGTCTGCATTAATGAAGATAAACTGGCCTCTGAGCATTGCTTTGGCTGTATCTCATAGGTTCTGGTAGGAAGTGTTTTCATTCTCACTGAATCCATAAATTTCTTTATTTCATCCTTGATTTCTTTTAATAACCCATGGCTTTTTGAGCAAGTTGTTCAATTTCCAAGAGTTCAACTTTCTGTCTTGTTTTTTTCTGCTATTGATTTAGACTTTTATGGCTTTATGATCTGACAAGATGCTTTGCATCAATTCAGTGGTATCGATTTTGTTGAGAATTGCTTTATGTCCTAACACATGGTCTATTCTGGAGAATGTTCCTTGTGCACTGGAGAAGAAGGTGTAGTTGCCTGCTGATTGATAGAAAGTTCTGTATATGTCGATGATGTCTAGTTGGTTAATTGTGGCAATAAGGTCTTCCGTGTCTTTATTGAGCTTTTTTCTAGCTGATCTGTTGAATATTGTGAGTGGAGTCTTGAAGTCTCCCACTATTATTGTGGAGTGATCTATCTCCTTTTTGAGTGTAGTCTGTGTTTCTTTGACGTATTTAGGTGCTCTAATATTAGGTGCATATTTAATATTGTTCAGTCCTGTTTGTGTATTGAAACTTTGAGCAATAAATAGTGTCCATCCTTGTCCACCATGGTGGATTTTACATTAAAATCAATTGTATCTGAGATTAGAATTGCCACACCTGCTCTTCTTTGTTCATTGTTAGCTTGATGTATATTCTTGCATCCTTTAATTTTCAGTTTGTTCCTATCTTTAAGTCTAAGGTGAGTTTCCTGTAAGCAACACATAGATGGATCATGTCTTTTGATCCAAGATGTCACTTGATGTCTCTATACTGGACTGTTCAGTCCATTCGCATTCTATGTGATTATCGATAGGTAGGTGTTCAGTGCCACCAATGTGATATGTTTACTTTTGTGTTGATGTTTTCGCTGTTGTTTTTATTAATCTGTTCTGGGACATCCTTGTGAGTTGATTTTTCATCTTTTTCAGGGTTGGTTTTGTGGTTGTTGAGACTCCTGTACTACATTTCTTGATTTGATATGTTGCATCTTTATTGTGCTTTACAGCTGTCCCTAAGATCCCCCTTAATAAACTATGTATAAACCCAATATCAATTACTACCACTCTTCCTAACTTCCTCTCCATCTGGAAGGACTACAATGACTGTAGTACATCCCTCTTTTTAATATGATAACATCATAGTTTTCATGATATGACCACTAGATTATTTCTTTCACTATTATAGCACTGATTGTGTTTGGAGCCTTCCCTAACTGAGTGGGATTATGGGTGATGTGTCCTGTATTTCCTTCTAAGGTATAAAGTTAGTGGTTTTGTTCTTCCTAGCCAAAGCCAAGAGATTCTTTCCGTATTTCTTGTAGCTTTGGTTTGGTTTTTACAAAGTCTCTGAGTTTCTGTTTATCTGCAAAGGTCTTAATTCCATTTTCATATTTAAAAGATAGTTTTGCAAGATATATAATTCTTAGTTGGAAGTTCTTCTCCTCCAAGGCTTTGAATGTGTCAAGCCAGTGCCTCCGTGCCAGCTTTATTTATGCTGAGAAATCTGATTAAAGCCTACAGAGTTTCCCTCTGAATGTTAGCTTTGCTTTGAGTCTTACTGCCTTTAAGAGTTTCTGCTTATGCTTCATTTTGTTAAGCTTGACTATAATGTGTCTTGGAGTCTTTCTTTTGAGATGTATATTGAGTGGCATTCAAATGCATCTTGGTCTTCTATAGTGTTTTCTGTCGTAATTTCTGGGAAGTTCTCTGTCAGCAGCTCAGCTGCTGTGTTCTCGGGTGTCTCGCCCTATTCAGGAACTCGAATTAATCATAGGTTGTTCCTTTTAACAGAGTCCCACGTATTTCTTAATGCTTCTTCATTTTTCTTGTTTCTTTTTTCTGATTTCTCCTCATAGATGCTGGAGTCAGTAGCTCTGTCTTCCAAATCCGAAAGTCTATTTTCCATTTGTTCCATTGTGTTTTCTTGGCTTTGAATTCAAGTTTTTAGGTCTTTGATTTTGTTATTCGTCTGTTGGATTTCAGAGTACTGGTGTTCCATGAGATCGAACAGCATACTTTATGTTTCATTTTGCTCTGCTGCATTTTCTATTAGTTCTAGGAGGGCTCTCTATACAATCCTTTTGTGTTCACTATCTGATAGTTTCAGAAAAGTTTCTTCATCTGGGAAGTTGTGAGGTGCTTTTTTGGTTGCCTTCTGAAGCCATGGGTGACTTCTTGGTTATCGTTTTCTCCAGAGTTTGTTGCTTTTGGGCATCATATGAGTCAACAGAGGCCTTAAAGTGAGGGGTAGAAAGTATCTGACAACTTCCAAAGTCATTCAGGTTCTCAGGTGTATAGGTCCCTCTTCCCAGCTGGCAAAATAAGCACCTCTATGTCGAACCCCAGATGGTATACACTAGCTAAAGATACAGAAAGGCCACTGCCCTGCTGGCCTCTGCTATCAGGCCCTAGCTGTAGGCAACACCATGTAGAAGACTGCTTTTCTGCCAGAAAAGCACTCTCCTCCGGGCAGGCACTGCCTCCCAGTCCAGGAATTAGGTCCTTCTGAGGCTTCCTTATGGGTATATCCACCTCCCAGTGGAACAAGATGGTGTCCTGCACAAAGTTGCCACCTTGCTGGGACCAAAAGAGAGGCCAGAGGTGCCAAGGTGCACAGAGCTCACAGTCTCTGTTGCTGGGCCCTAGCCGTAGGTGACACTGTGTAAAATACTGCTTTTATGTTGAAAAAGCACTCTCCCCTGGGCAGACGTTGCCTCCCAGCCTAGGAACTAAGTCTAGCTGGGGCCTCTGTATGGGTGTATCCACCTCCCAATGGAAGAAGATGGAGTCCCGCACAAGCTTGCCACTGCCTCAGTACCAGCTACAATATGGCAGAGGCAGAAAGAGAGGCCAAAGGTGCCGAGATGCACAGAGTCCAAATCTGGGCTCTTAAAATATGGCAATTGTGCTTACCAATCCCACCAGCAGTGCGTCTGAGATTAGTGGCTAATCAAGTCCCAGCTCTGCCTGCAGGCTAAGACAGGGGAAAAAAAATTAAAATGATGAGTTACCTGCGGTCTGTGCAAGCCTGCACTCGCCAAGAGTGGGGTCAGAGAAAGAGAGGAGGTTTTGCGTTCGGTAGTATCAACGGCACTTGGCTTGGCTGGCAGTATGAAGTCAAAATTAACAGCCCTATGCCATGTCCTAGGGCTCACTAGGTGTCCAGAAGGCTCCACTTGATTATCAGTTTAGGTCTTGGTTTCCAGAGGAACTTAGGGAGATGTGTGTTTAGTCTGCCATCTTGACTCTGCCTCCCCCAGAATAGCTACAAATATTGATCTCTTCCAGTTGGCTGGCCAGGTAGCTGTCCTCTAAATTTCCAGTCATAGACAAGTGAGTTCTTCCAGTGCTCCATCTGTTTGTTGAAACATCTCAACTAGTATTCTGTCAGTTCCTGGAGACTTGTTTTTCACCAATGTCTTCAATGCAGCTTGGACTTGTTCCTTCAGTTCCATCAGTTTCTGATCATATACTACTTCCCAAAATGAGTCAAAAGCAACCCATTCCTTTGATACAATGACTGTGTGTTCCTTACATTTTCTTTTGATGTTTCCTGTGTCATTCAGTATTTTGTCAATAGATTCCTTCACAAGGCTCGAATAATTTCTTCAGTTCTTTCAGTGTGAGAAAAGCTGAGCATGTTCTTCCCATTTGGTTTGCTATCTCCCAACTCTTTGTACATGTCATTATAATACTTTACCTTGTTTTCTTGAGCTGCTCTTTGAAGTCTGTTCAGCTCTTTTACTTCATCACTTCTTTTCTTGGCTTTACCCACTGCTGTCAAGTTGGGTCCCAACTCATAGCAACCCTAGGAGTCAGGGTAGAACTGGTCCACAGAGTTTCTAAGGAGCACCATTGACTTTAGCTATTTGATATTCAAGTAGCTTGATATTCAAGGACTAATTTCAAAGTCTCCTCATATCCATTTTGGTCTCTATTTCCTGTGATTTTAATGATCTTATGCTTTCTTCTGTATTATTTCCTTGACATCATTCCACAGCTCATCTGATTTCAGTCATTAGTGTTCAATGTGTCTAATCTATACTTTTTTTAATCTTAGCCTTCCCAAATTCAAAAAATCCTTTGCCACTGAGCCAATTCCAACTCATAGTAACCCTATAGAACACAGTAGAACTACCCCACAGGATTTCCAAGCAGCAGCTGATAGATCTGAACAGATAACCTTTTGGTAAACAGCCTAGCTCTAAAGGAGAGAGCCCAGTTGGAGTAAAATGACATGTCATTGTGGTTTTGATTTGTATCTCTCTGATGGTTAATGAAACTGAGCAACTTTTTTAAGTGTTTGATGGCCAATCTGAAAGTTCTCTTTAATGAAATGTCTGTTTAAGTTCCTTATCTATTATATGACTGGGTTATCTGTCTTTTTGTTGTGAGGTCGTTGAAATTTTAGATATATTTTTGCTGTTAAATTTTTATCAGATACATGGTTTGCACAGATATTCTCCCAGTCGGTAGTTTATAATTTTTATGGAGTCTCATTTATTTTGTCTTTGTTATTCATGCTTTTACTATCATATTAAGAGCTCCATTTTTAAAAGCTAGGACTGACAGCATTGCCCCTGCTTGCTATTCTAAAATTTTATGGTTTTAGTCTGCACATTTGGGTCTTTAATGCATTTTGAATTTGTTTTGTGTGTGGTTTGAGGCATGAATTCAGTTTCATTTTTTTCTGTCTGTGGCAATCCAATTTTACCAGCACTATTTATTGAAAGACTTTTATTTCCCCATTAAATGGACTTAGCATCTTTGTTGAAAGTCAATTGACAGTACATGTGTGGATTTATTTCTGCACTATCAGTGTTATTCCATTTGTCTATATGTTTATTGTTTTCATCAGTATAGCTGTATGGTATGTTTTCAAATCAAACAGTGTGAGTCCTAATGTTTAGCTTTTCCCTTTCAACATTACTTTATACATTTGGGGGCCTCCTGATGTTTCATATAAGGTTAGGTATTGGTTTGGTTCTTCCTTTTTGTAAAGAAGACTATGGCAATTTTTGCTGAGATTGTGTTGAATCTCTATAAATTTCTCTAGGTAGTACTGAAGTCTTAACAGTATTATCCATAGTGTTTTCAGTGACTTTTTTTTTGGAGGGGGGGGAAGCAGATTGCTGAGTCTTTCTTCCAAAATGAAACTCAAACCTCCAATTTCTTGTTAGTAGATTGTGTTAACCATTTGCACAACTCAGGGGTAACTGAATTACCAACCAATTACACAGTTAAAATTTGACAATGAGGTCTAGTATTTTGTTATATTCCCTAATGGCTCTTAAGTAGACTAAATTTTGTGACTCACTGGAGAAAGCACCACAGTCATAACAACCAGTCTCTGGAAACATGGACAGAGTTTGCAGTGGCTTATGACCTCTTTTTTGTCTTCAGAAGAAAAGAAAGATTGAAAATTTACTCCCCAAATTTCACTTCTTGTGAAAACCAGTCATTTATTTGCTTAAAATCTTTCCCTGCTGTTGCAAATGTCAGGATGGGTAATCCTGGTTGAGATGGCAAAAGTGGAAAATTAATAAGTTTATGGAAATTCAAATAGGTTTGCAGTTACTCATGAGTCCCACCTACTTGAATCAAAGTGTTTACCTTGACAACAGAAGATTAAAGGAAGCATTAATTAAGGCATTTTCTAATTATTCCTCCTTGTTGAGGATATCAGTGGCAGATGGGCTTTTAGCCCTGACAAGATCAATTGTGTTCCCAACAAAGATGAGTGGTTGATTTCATGAGGGACTCTATCACAGCTTTTTATCTGGCATGTGAAAACACTCCTGACTTCCTCCCTTGGTTTTTGTTGCACGAGTTAAACACTTGGCTGATAACAGAGAGGTTGGTAATTTAAACCCACCCAGCAGCTCTGCAGGAGAAAGACCTGGAGATCTGTTCCCATAAAGATTTCCAAAGCAAAAACCCACTGCCATTAAGTCAATTCCAGCCCCATACAATTTCTAAGGAGTGTCTGGTGGATTTGTACTGCTGACCTTTTGGTTACAAGCTGTAGCACTCAACCACTACTCCACCGGGGTTTCCATAAAATTACAGTGTAGAAAACCCTATGGGGCAGTTCCAATCTGTCACACGAGATCACAGAAGTCATATGTGTGTGTGTGTGTGTGTATGTACTATATATATATCATTATGTATGTACATATAAAATAATTGATACATCTCAAGGGACATGGTGAGTGTGCTTTACTGACTGTTGAGAGGATCTCCTTTCCCAAAGGTATTGAATTTGTCTTAGTGAGAAAAGACTTTAGAGATATAAGTTTAATTGGGGTCAGGGGGTGTTAAGGAAGTCTCTGCTATTCAGCTACCCATCATATTTCATGGGTAGGAAAAAAACCCTTTAGCAGAAAGAGGAAAATAACTTATATCAGCACCATTCCAAAGTGTGTATGCTTGTATATTAGCCCTTGAAGACACAGCATATATATTTAAACCATATAAATCATCTACATGTGCTTAGCAACTGATTTCAAATAATAATTTAAATAACAGAAGGTGCTAATTTAAACAATTCTGGCTATTTCGTCCCTTGGATGAGCTTACGTCTTGAACACAAGAGGAAGTGGGAAGCAGGAATCTCCTGTTTCCTACTCTAATTTCAATCATGTATCCCTCTGATTGTGTGAATATGACTCTGATGGTTAAAGGTAAGCTGTTAGTTGTTTTGCTTCCTGTACACAAGTTGCTTACTTCATATGGGATTCAACAACAACAACAACAACTTAGCAATTGTTACAACACTGAAGGAAAAATTGGCTAATCTATGGTAAATTTTCACGGTCAATTTTGATTGTACAAGCTCTTTGACTTACCCACCAAATAGACCTTACCCACATCCCTTCACTCTCTCTCTCCCTCTCTCTCTCTCCTATGAGAATCAACTGTCTTTTAGCACCAGCCTTGACGATGAGGCTATTTCCCTTCTTTCCAACAACATTCACAGGAAATATTACTCATTTTTAGGCAGAGTCATGGAGGCTGCAGGCTAAAAACTCCATCTGAAAATATTATGAATACATAGGAAGGAGTTAATATCTGGGAGAAAAGATAAGAAATGTACAAATAAGAAAGAACTATTTGTTCATTGCCATCACAACTTTTCCTGTCCTCCAGCCTGGACATTTTTCAAGTTATAGAATATGAAGATGCCAACAAAAGCTAGTTTTCTTCCAACATTGGACGCATGTTGGGCCTGGGGACCACATATATTCATTTTTCTAAAGACTAGGAAACCAACTGAACCCCTAGTTGCACAGAGAGATTTCTTTGAAGAGTCCTCTTCTATGGATCATTAAAGGGCAGCCAGCAAATGTTCTGACCCTTTGGTGATTATTATTCAGAGGAAGAAAGTTGTTTAGCTTCAGAACAGAACCACTCACTCTCTTCATTGTAACCATTAAAAAATAATCTTTCTTCTACACATATTGACTTTTTAAGCAAAGAAAAAGAACTGGTCAACTTTCAAGGACATCTGTTACAATCTAAGCAAGAATGTTTTTCATCCTGTCTATATACATAATTGCACTCAATTTTTTAGTTGACAACAAGAAATATACTAAATAGTGCTGGAGTCTTCCCATTTTCCTTTTGAATACTGTGGAAAATGAAAATGTAGATCTGAAGAAAGGTCACTGCTGTTTTAATCCACTCCAAGTTCATCCTGCCTCCCAGCTGTTGCCAACACAACTGATGGATAGTTGGAGAGCTGATATGACAGGCAGGTGGCCTGCATTCTTCTGTTATCAAGCAGCTGCCTGAATCCCAGCTGTAGCCTTTTTCCAGTCTCAAATCAACCTCCAAACCCTACTTCTGATGGTTCTAGAAAACGGATACATGCTATCATTCTGACTACTTTTCAGACTTACTTCCACTTCCTTCTCAGCAGAAGTGGTCTGACTAATTCTTGCTTCCAATATTAAGAATTTTTATTATAAATTAATCTTGTAAATGGACCCTCAAATACTACCTTTGACCCAAAGTTTACATCTAGTTCCATTCCCATGCTCAAGGTCTTTTGCCAAGCTCAGCAATAATCCATTGGCAGGACTTTCAGACAGAGATAGAATACCAAGTCAATTCATACACACCAAGTTAAGGAATGGAAACGTTGGTGGCATAGTAGTTAAGTGCTATGCCTACTGACCAAAAGGTCAGCAGTTCGAATCCACCAGGCACTCCTTGAAACTCCATTGGGCAGTTCTACTCTGTCCTAAAGGGTCGCTGTGAGTTGGAATTGACTTGATGTCAGTGGGTTTGGTGATTTACGTAAAGGAAGAGGAGACTTAATCTTTCTGCGGAGTTTTCTTCATGTGTTCCCTGACGTCTTTAATCAAGAACTCACTTTCATAGCAAAACAAAAAGAAAGAAAAGCATTTTAAAACAGAGCAAGACCTTTTATATAAAGTGTTCTGTAATTTTAGGAAATCAGCAAAGTAATTGCAGCTGAAATGCTGACTCACAGAATAAGCCCCAGATCTAGTTTTGTCCATCAGGTTTTTCTGTTTTTAAGCTGCAGAGCTGGCTCTAATTTTCATTCTTTTCTTTTCTTTTTATTAAAGATATGGGATAGACAGCTCACAGAGTCTAAAGGAAGGCCCTACCAGCAGAATCAGGGCTATCATGGATTGAATTGTGTATCCCCCCAAACATCTGTCCTCTTGGCTAAGTAATGATACCTGGTCTACAATTTTATCATTTCATATGCTTTTCCTACATGTTATAAATTCTAACACTATGATGTTAATGAGATGGTTTCATGGCACTTATGTAGATGAGGTCTACAAGATTAGACAATATCTTAAGCCTATTTCTTTTGAAAAGAGAGAATCAAGCAGAAAGACATGGGGATCTCATACCACCAAGAAAGCAGAACCAGGAGAAGATCATATCCTTTGGACTCAGGGTACCTGAACCTGAGAAGCTCCTTGACCAGAGGATGATTGATGACAAGAACTTTACTCTAGAGCTGACAGGCAGAGAAAGCCTTCCCATGAAGCTAACACCCAGAATTTGGACTTGCAACCTACTAGAATGTGAGAAAATAAATGTTTCTTTGTTAAAGCCATTCCCTACAGCATTTCAGTTACAGCAGCACAAGATGTCCAAGGCAATGGCCATGTGAAGAGATCAGCAAGTCCTCTCCCCAGCAAACAATACAAGCAAGTAAACCAAGCTTATCAGCTGCTGGTGGATTAGCACCTGCCACATTTTGATCATGGAGCCTAGAGGTGACCCAAGCCAGTCGTGCACTCCTGGTTATCCCAGAGGCTGCACATATTTGCATGTTGCTGTTATTGCTAGTGCCATTGAGCTTGTTCCAACTCACAGGGACTCTAAGTACAACAGGACAAAACAGTGACCAGTCCTGCACCATCCTCACAGTCCTTGTTATGTTTAGTCCATTGTTGCAGCCACTGCGTCGATTCATCTTGTTGAGGGTCTTCCTCTTTTTTTGCTAACCCTGTACTTTGCCACACATGACGTCCTTCTCCAGTGACTGATGCCTCTGATAATATGTACAAGGCATGTGAGATGTAGTCTCATCGTCCTTGCTTCTAAGGAGCACTCTGGTTGTACTTATTCCAAGACAGATTTGTTCATTCTTTTGGCAGTCTGTGGTATATTCAACACTCTTTGTGAACATCACAATTCGAAGGCATTGATTCTTCTTCATTCTACCTATTCATTGTCATTTGCATAGGAGATGTGAAAAAGTCTACTAAAAAGTAAAATTCAGGGCAGAATTTAAAACACCACGAACCTTGCACGCATGTAGGAAGGTTAGGACTCAATGTATAAGTTGTTTTGTGCCTTGAGGCAGTCTCTTGAGATATGAAGGAAAGAAGTTAGCAGAGAGGTTTGGGGACCTCACACCACCAAAACGCAGTGATGTGAGCTGAGTACATCATTTGGAAAGTGCTGGGGTCCCTGTGCCTCAGAAAATTCTAGTCCAGGGAAAGATTGATGGCAAGGACCTTCCGCCACAGCCAGCAGAGGAATTTTTCCCCTGGAGCCGACACCTTGAATTTGGGCTTCTAACCTACTGGACTGTAACAAAATAAAAATTTTCTTTTTAAAGGCATTGATCTCTGGCATATCTATTAGAATAGTACTACGAGGTCTGACAATTAAGTTTGTGAACTCATCCTAGAAAAAGTGTTACACACCTCACTGGTGAGTATCACTATGGTTACCTCTGAAGTACTCCCATCGGGAAGTTATGCACTGATGCTAGAGTCTGGTCTACCCTTCAATGCAATTTTGGAACTCTTTCTAGAATTGCCTTCAGAGCTGTCATTGTCTTACTCTTGATGTCCTGAATGTTGTCAAAATGTCTTCCTTTCAATATTTTCTTCATCTTTGGGTAAAGAAAAAAGTCACTTGGGGCCAGATCAGGTGAGTTGGGAGGGTGTTCCAATGCAGTTACTTGTTTACTGGCTAAAAACTCCCTCACAGACAGTGCCATGTGAACTGGTGCATTGTGATGCAACAACCATGAGTTGCTGGTAAAAAATTCAGGTTATTTCCATTCAACTTTTTCATGTAGCCTTTTTAGCACTTCCAAATAGTAAACTGGGTTAACTGTTTCTCCAGTTGGTACAAATTCAGAATGAACAATCCCTCTGGTGTCAAAAAGGTTAGCAACATCATTTTGACTATTAATTTGGACTGACGGAGCTCTTTTGGTTGTGGAAAACTGGCTGATGTCCACTGAGCACTTGGACGCTTTGTTTTAGGGTCATATTCATACATCCATGTTTCACCACCAGTGATAACATGGCCTAAAACATCGTCTTTCCTCTCCAAAGTCTTGGCAAACTTTGCCACTCCTTTGCTTTTGTTTACTGGTGAGTTCCCTCAGGACCACTTTTGTACACACTTTTCTTATGCCAAGATTTTCAGTTAAGATTTTCCTATTTATCAATATTTACTTGGTCTGCTATGCTTCTCACAATCAGTCAACAATTTTGATGCACAGTTCCACAAATTTTTGCAATGTTTTCATCAGTTCTGCTTTTCACTGGCTGCCCTGTCCTCTCTTCATCAGTGATGCTTTCTCTCCCCTCAGAAAAATGTTTAATCCACTTGAACACTTTCTTCATGGCATTATCCTCCTGAACTTGAACTAACATGTCCCTGATTTCACTTCCATTCTTGCCAAGTTTAACAAGGAATTTAACGTTTGTCCCTAGCTCCACTTCAAGCTCCAATATTTTCATGGCAGCACACAGAAACAAGCAAGAACAATAATGAACACCACTCAGCAAAGACGCTGCCACACATCAACATGAATACAGCTGTGAGACATGAACACAGCTGTGAGACATTGATATACCAAGGTCATAAAACCTTACTTAGTTGTTTGTACCATGCTGCCAGCATAAATGCATGGTGGCAAGTTCATGAACATTAATTGTCAGACTTCACAGATGACTAAGACAAATCCACTGGAACAAGATGGAAGCCATGTTGACTGTACTTGGCTGAACACACCTTTTGTGCAGTGACTTGCTTACACTAACTTATACCGACAGAAAGCTGTCCCCCTAGGTGTCCCCCACATCGAACAAAAATCAGGTTTAAAAGCAGAAATTATAATAAAGACCAAGTGGGCAGAAACATCAGTATCACACATCTTAAGAAGACAGCTTTCACTGATTTTGCCCAGGAGAATTACTAAACAAAGAAAGAAAGAACCGCATCTATGAACTACATGTGTATAATAAAAAAAAAATTGAGGCTGGATGACGAGCAGGCAGAGAAGAGTTGCCTCAATACAATGCCACAATCCTTTTCCCAGGTTCTAAAACAACAATTGTTTTCAGATTAAGAATCCTTTGACCAAGCTGAGGCCAGGTGCCTGGCAGGAAGGACCCTACAAGGATTCCTCCAGAAAGCTCCCAAAGAGACTAATAGCCAATGACTTGGAGAAATGTACAGGGTTTTTGGGAATGGTGCCCTGCACGGTGGTTAAGAACGATGCCTGCTGGCCAAAAAGCTGGCCAGTCAAATCTACCAGCTGGTCCTTGGAAACCCTATGGGGCAGTTCTACTTTGTCTTATAGGGTTGCCATGACTTACAATCAACTTGACGTCAATGGATTTGGTTAGTTTTTTGGAAAGGCCTAAGATGAAGCACTTTATCTCCCCTAAGGTCAGGACACATTCCTGGAGCAGCCCACATGCTGCGACTGGTTAGCAGAGAAATGTAAAAGCCCAGCCAGCCTGTCTTGACTCAGGACATTCTTAAGGTGGTACACATTTCAGAGTTCTCCACGGGGTTTGCTTAGGCCATTGTGTAGACGGTGCTGCAGCTCGTAGTTTCCCTCTGACCAGTTCTGGTGAATGTTTTCTGTTTGCTTTTCTCCATTTCAGAATCTGCCTCCCAGGTACCCAAGCTGGGAAAATACACAGAAAAGTCCTTCATGAACTACAGAACACTATATGCTTGTAAATGACTGTACTTCAGCTATCCGGTTATTGTGTTTTTAGCCACCTATCCAACAAAAATCTATTATAAATACATAAACATGTAAATCCAGTGTGAGTATGTAAATCTAGCATATCATATAAGTAAATCTAGCCTAATAAACATGTAAGTCTATCATGACATAAACATGTAAATCTGTTATAAACATGTAAGCATATACATCTCTTGTAAACATTTAAACAGCTAGTAGGGAGGCTTTAGGATTCTACAACTTATGGGATCCTTTCTGGGACCAAACACATTGCCACTGAGTCAATTCCAACTCATAGCAACCCTATAGGACAGGGCAGAACTGCCCCATAGAGTTCCCATGGGGAGCCTGGTAGATCTGAACTGTCAGCCTTTTGGTTAGCAACTGTAGCTGTTACCCACTACACCACCAGGGTTTCCAAACAGGACTAATGCACAGAATTATCTTTTAAAAACCAGAAAGGAAAGAACAGTCATCAATTGTGCATCTTATTAACATTTTATGGTGCAAAATTGATGTCTATATATCCCCGAGTCGTTATTGCCATGATAAAGGAGACAGGGTAGGTCCTCAAATGGTGTTCCTTGGTGATTAACTGAGCACTCCCATCCTGCTAATCATTCATGGTTGTACGTTATGATACCTGAGGCCTTTTTCTTCTACAGTTTTAGTAAAAAAGCAATATAAAAAAATACATGAAATATGCTAGAATGTCATTTACTTTTTCATGCTAAATGAGCCAGCGATTAGGGGGGAAAAAAAAACCACAACTAGTTAACATTCTGCTCCTCCAAGATTCACAGTGTGAGGATGTTTATGAAAATATGCCTGTGACAAGAAGAAGGGACACGAGCAATTGGGTTTGCTCAAGGCACAGCGTCCGCAATCGGCCAC
Organism: Heterohyrax brucei; assembly: GCA_028571685.1. Classification (NCBI taxonomy): domain Eukaryota; kingdom Metazoa; phylum Chordata; class Mammalia; order Hyracoidea; family Procaviidae; genus Heterohyrax; species Heterohyrax brucei. The sequence goes on along the minus strand of CM053156.1, from coordinate 83,611,243 downwards.
CAAACAAATGGTTTTCATGCTCCTCTCCCTGAGGATCCAACCGTTGATTTCTGCATCTGTCTGTGGAATGCGATGATCTTTCTGAGACAGGGCAGACTGAGAAATAAAACATATCATAGCATCCATACGAACTCACAAAGTGATTGTTAATTGATTTTTTAATAACCTAATTTTCTAGGTTATTTGGGACAGTGAGTTCCCCTGAATAACAGACACATGAAATTCAATACAGGGCACCATGAATTCAATCCAGATGTGTGTTAGCTTTGATGTCTAGTAAATTACAAACCCAAATGGCCACAGGTCTTGGCGGGTATCAAAAAGCAAACATGTGTGTCAATCTGCTTATAAACCACAGGGAATGCTGGGCTTTGTGGCTAATAGTGGCTAATTTCCACCAATTTAAAGTGTTAGCCAAGCCAAGTGCCGTCGAGTCGGATCCGACTCATGGTGACCCTAAGATTCTCTATATATACATATATATATTTTCTTTTTTTTAAAGAAAAGGTCACCTTTAGAAACAAAACACAACTGTGGACAGGGGAGCAGATTATCGACTGTCACCTCTGTTTTATGCTGTACTGAAATCTCTCACTTGAAGTCACTGAAATAGGGGGAGTTGAGAAGCAGTGTGCAAAAGATAACTCCAGATGGCACTCTGGGACGATGGACTTGTCATTGATAGTCATTTGGAAGCCATTAGAAGAAACAACTTGCCAGAAGACAAGTTCAATTTCAATACAGGAAATGTATTATCTGTCAACCAGACTTTAAAAGAAACTTGGGGAGCAGATGGTCACACATATGGAGGTGGAGCCAACAGGGAGGGCAGTGCCAGAATGTAGAATTAGGAAAAGTGATCACTGAACCAGAGAGATGGAACTTGGAGAAATGCTCATTCCTAGGAAGAGGCCAACCTGAAGACAACTGCCACAATCACTGAGATCGAACATGCAATAAGTATGTGTAGGGTACATCCTGTGGCAAGCACAGCTAAGTTGAATGTCTTCCATGTTGTGAGGCCTAGCTGATTTCCAGAATTATTTCTATCTGAGGAAAATTTCTGCACTCTGCTCAATGTGGTGATAAAGAACTAGACTTCTTTCTTTCTTACCGAAAATGTGTGCTGTCATCTTACTAGAGAATGAAATGGCTTTGCAATGCTGAGCTGACGCTGGCATGGAGCTTGTTTTCTAAATGTAGATAAAAATGACAATTTTCTGGGGAGAAAAAAGCTTGTGAAAAACAACCTCGCCAACTCCTAAGTTTCACATGTTTCTTGCCAAACGCTATAAAAAATCAATATTTCTTTTCCTTCTTAACTTGCTATTTACCGTGAACAGCCTCTATGGTTGTCCATTTCCGTAGATCTCAAAACGCATAAGTCAAAGAACAAACACCGTGATGCTTGAGGTACCAGAGATTCAGTTTATTATGCCGAGTAGATTTATTACCTAGCTCCTAACACTATGGCTCTTGCATGTAGTTCCCACAAAAGTGAAATTCACAAGCCCGATGTTGTTTAAATACACTACATATCATTTTCAGGTTATAGATACGTATGTATATGTGTGTGTATGTGTGCATACAAAATCAAATCAAATCAGGCAAACCTTAGTCTTCAAGGTAATGTCTTTGCTTTTTAACACGGTAAAGAGACCTTTTGCAACAGATTTGCCCAAGCAGTGCATTGTTTGATTTTTTGACTGTTGCTTCCGTGGATGCTGATGTACACATATGACCATAAAACCAACTCCACTGCTGTCCACTCAGTTCCAACTCTCAGTAACCCTATGAAACAAAGTAGAACAGCCCACAGGGTTTCCAAGGAGCAGCTAATGGATTCAGACTGCTGCTGGCCTTTGGGTCAACAGCTGAGCTCTTAACCACTGTACCATCAGGGCTCCATATACATATGTGTATACAGACATAGATACATATATATGTATATACACACACACGTGTATGTATATGCATACATGTGTGTGTAGTACGTATAGGTATATAGACATACATAACATACATACATATATGTATATATATAGATATACATATAGACAGATATATATACATATAGATATACCTGAAAAACATAAAATATTTCAAAGACAGTTCTCTATATGAAGAATATTTAACTTGTAAGATATGTGATATGATTGAAATGTCCAAAATCAAGAAACTTTAATTAATTTTGTAGGTGGCAGTTAGGAGAGGAACTGATCCAGCTCTTCAATCCAAGGGTGATTTTAGTTGTTGGTCCTGAGTATTGCTTGCCTGTTATTAAATGCCACTGACACTGACTGTTCTTTATCAGCTCAACCAGTTATTAAAGTGATCTTGCATATAAAAAAGGAATAAATGTCACATGCCCCCCCATATATACTAGATTTTAATTGTAGGGTGTAGGCTATGCCAACAGAAATGGTTGATATTTGGATTCCCATACTAATATATTCTGTAAACAAAACAAAGCTTTCTCACTTTGCCTGCTGTCCAGAAAAGTCTAATTTAGCAAAGATTAAGTCATCTTATAACCATTTTACATATTTTCTTTTTGCTTTTCTATGGACAGAAGAATCTTAAAGTCTTCCAATACCATCTTGGAAGACAGCATTCAGATATTGATATGATTACCTTTCATCTTGAAAATACTCATTTACTATAGTGGAGACATGATTCCCCACCTGGAGCCACAATTAAGTACCCAACAATAATTGAAAGGTTGGTGGTTCTGCCCCAATCAGAGATGCCTTAGGAGAAAGGCCTGGTTATTTACTTCAAAAAAAATCCATCACTGAAAACTGTATGGGAACACAATTTTACCCTCATACATATGGGACCACCATGAGTTGAAGCTGGCTTGATGGCAATCATCAATTTTATTTTATTTGTAAGAGAGACAGCTGGCTGCCCACCAAGGTAGCATGGTTCCGTTACAGAGGGCAGAGCCACATCGGAAGAGCTGACCACGTATGGAGGACATTCCCAGGCCTCTCTGCTTTCAAGCAGTTGCACTGACAGAGGCTGGTGGGCCACGGTGGTTAAGAGTTCATCTGCTAACCAAAAGACAGGCACTGCAAATCCACCAGGCACTCCTCAGAAACTCTACAGGGCAATTCTACTCTGTCTATAGGGTCGCTGTGAGTCAGAAATGACTCGATGGAAACCGCTTTGGTTTGGGTTCATCTAACTAGTTCTCACCAATGGAATGCGAGTAGAAGCTATGTATGCTGCCAAGCCAGCTGCTTCCAGATAAAAGGAGTTAAGAAGCAGATGTGTATTCTTCAAGACACTAGAGGAAGGCAAAGCCACAGAGGGAAGGAGTCTGGTCCCGGAATGACCAATGGGAAAACCATTCACTGAACAAGAATATCTGTACCAGATTGTGACTTGAGCAAACAAAACTTCCGTTAGCATCATGCCTATGAAATTATAACATAAGTGAGTACCATGACACTGAATATAGTGTCTTTGCTGGGGGAAAAAGGTTCTAAGAGGCAGAAAAGGAAAAGAGACCATTGCTTTCAGTTCTGCTTGTAAAACATGAGGCAGCAGAAACAACAGAAAATAATCTTGCGCCCATTACTCTAAGGACCGTCTCTACTGACTCTTAATTACAGCGAGAATGTGAATAGCTTACAAGTAAGAGAGCAGGAAAGCCTATCAATTTAGTATTTAAGTATCAGTATTAATTACCCGTTTGAAGAAATGTGATTGTACAAATTGCTCAATGATGATTACAAAGGAGTTTGCATTTGCAAACAAATGCCTATGCAATTTGCCTGGTAAGTACCACTTACAGAATTAAAAGAGTACAGCCCTTGAAATCAGCAAAGCAATTCATACAATGATTCCTGCTCTTATTATAGAGTTGTTGTTCTCTGCTTGGGACTATGTCCACTTTTCACAGCTACTTGACTTTGTTGCCCCAAACATGCTCATTTGAGTCCCACCTTAATGTCTGTCTTCCCTCTGACCAGAACTATTCCTTAGTTAATATTTCCCTAAAACAAATTCCTTAAAAAGTTTACATACAAATATATCTTCTGACTCCACTTCTATGACTAGTTACTACATCTATTTGCTCCCTTTTCTGGCAACTTCTTTTTCTTCTTTTAGTTTTCCTATGCTTTAAGTAAAAGTTCAAATCCAAGTCAATTTGTCACACACAAACTTGTACACACACTGCTATGTGAGTCTAGCTGCTCTCCTCACCATGTAACAGCATACTTCTCCTTTCCGTGTATTTCTTGTGCCCATTCAACCAGCTCCTGTCTCCCTCTGCCCTCTCATCTCGCTTCTGGACAGGGGCTGCTCAGTTAGCCTGGTATGTACTTAAACCAAGAAGCATATTTTTCACCAGTATCACTTTATGTCTTGTAGTCCAGTCTAATCTTTGCCCAGAGAGTTGTTGGCATCGGAAATGGTTTCAGCCCTGGACTGACAGAGTGTCCAGGGGTCGTGTCCTCCAGGGACCCTCTAGTCTGCCAGATCATCAAGTTTGGTCTTTTTACTAGAGCTCAAGTTCTGCACACTCATTTTTTGTCCTGCTATGTCAGGGACTATTTCCTGTGTTCCCTGTCAGGACAGTGACTGGTGGTGGCTAGGCACCATCTAGTTCTTCTGGTCTCGTGCTGATGTAGTTTCAGAATTACATGGGTCTTTCTGTCTCTTGGACTCATATTTTCCTTATATCTTTGATGTATTTCACGGGCAACTTAAGACACTTGTCTCTGATTCATCTCTGGCCATTTGCTTTTAAACCTACCTTCCTATAACTTTTGTCTCTACTACTCTGACAACTAGTGTATATTTTCAAGGTCACCTGTGACCTCCATGCTTGTAAATCCAAAGGCCAATGGCCAGTGCTCCTCTTACATGACCTACTGGTAACATTCCATGCAGCTTATGAGGTCCTCGAGACTTTCTTCACTTATGAGCTTTCCTTCTGTTCCATTGATCATTCCCTCTCAGAATCTTTTGACAGTCTCTCCTGTTACCTTCAACACTTCCTCTTGGAGTATCTTGAATCTCAGTCTGTAACCCTTTCTCTGTCTACATCCACTCTTTTTGTGCTGTCATCTGGAATCACTGTTGTCTAAAATTCATTCCAACTCATGTTGGCCCATGTGTGCAGCTCCACAGGTTTTCAATGACTGTGACCCTTGGGAAGCAGATCACTAGATCTTTCTTCTGAGACTAGCAGTTCAGTGCTTCCCCATTTATGCCACCCAAGCAATTTAATGCCAATTACCTCAAAATGTAGTTTTATACAAACTCTGGTCTCCATCTCACTATCTGATATTTTGAGACCTTTAGATGTCTGTTGAAAAAAAAAAATCCATTGCTGTCCAGTTAATTCTAACTCATAGTGACACTATAGAACAGAGCAGAATTGCCCCATTGGGTTTCCAAATAGTACCTGGTGGATTTGAACTGCAGAATTTTTGGTTTAGCAGCATATCAACCAGCCTATCAGCCTTGTAAGCACTATCTTGCCATCATTAGCTGTCCACTAGATATGCCACAAACTAAACCCAGGATCTAGCTCTACCCCTACCTAACCCACTCTACCCAAGCTTTCAGCATTCCAGGTAATAGTATTCTTCTAGTTCTTTAGGCCAAGAACCTTGGAAGTACTCTTGACTTAACTCTCTCATTCTACTACATCATACCCTCTCTGTTATGGATTGAACTGTGTCCCCCCATAAATGTGTGTAGTAATTTGGCTAGGCCAGTGATTCTCAGTATTGCATGATCACCCTGCATTTTGTCTTTTTCTGATGCTAGAAATTCTAATCTCTGCCTATGGTTAATGTTAAAGAGGATTAGGGTGGAACTGTAAAAACCCTTACTAAGATCCCTGTCCAGTTCCAAAGTAAAGAGAGTTTCCCTAGAGTGTGCCTTGCACTACCTTTTATCTACTTATCCTACTGGAGATAAAAGGAAAGGGAAGCAAGCAGAGGGTTGGGAACCATCCACCATCAAGAAAGCAGCACCAGGGGCAGAGAGCACCCTTCAGACTCGAGGTTCCTGCCAAGAAGCTCCCTGATCAAAGACCAGTGTAACACAGAGATCTTCTTCCAGAGCTGACAAATGGGGAAAGCTTTGCCCTGGAGCAGACACTCTGAATTTGGACTTGTAGCCTACTGGACTGAGTAAGAATAACCTTTTCTTTGTTAAAGCCGTCCACTCATGGTATTTTGGTTAGAGTAGTACCAGGTGACTATAACACCATCTGTCAGAAAATCTTGTTGATTCTACTGTCCCAGTGTGTCCGTAACTGGATCACTTCTCACCGTCTCTATCGTTATCATCCTTGTCAGAACTGCCATCATCTTTCCTATGGGTTGCTGCAACAGGCTTTGGATCCTTTTAAACTATAAGTGCCATGGATTGAACTGTGTCCTCCCTAGCCCCCTAGTTTGTCAACTTGGCTATGTCATGATTCCCAGTATTGTGTGTTTGTCCACCATTTTGTCATCTGATGTGATTTTCCTGTGTGTTGTAAATCCTGTCTCTATGATGTTGATGAGACGGGATTATCGGCAGTTATGTTAATGATGTAGGACTCACCCTACAAGACTGGACTGTGTCTCGAGCCGATCTCTTTTGACGTATAAAAGACAGAACAAAGCAGAAAGAAGGGGGCACCTCATTCCACCAAGAAACAAGAGCCAGGAGGGAAGCGCATCCTTTGGACCCTGGGTCCTTGTCCTGAGGAGCTCTTCGGCCAGGGAGAGATTGATGACAAGGACCTTCCTTCAGAACTGACACAGAGAGAAAGGCTTCCCCAGGAGCTGACACTCCGAATTTGGACCTGTAGCCTCCATACATTTGTTGTGTTAAAGCCATCCAGTTGTGGTGTTTCTGTTACAGTACTAGATGATGAAGACGGTACGTAAAGCCATATTATGTCCCTGCTCAAGCTCTCCAATGGCTCCTATCCTACTCAGAGTGAAAAACAAGTCCTCACAGTGGTCTGCTTAGACCACTGCCTCTTTGATCTCATCTATTTTTCTCCTTTTTGCTCTCTTTGCTCCAGCCACTCTGGTCTCTCTCCTACTTCTCAAATATACAGGTTGTTTTTGATAACTAGTTATTTATGATAACACAGGACCTTTTCACTGCTGTTACTTCCCCTTGGAATATTGCTTCTCCACATGGCTGACTTCTTCACCTTCTTTGTGCCTTTGCTCAAATGTCACTTTCTTAATTCTGACCACTGTATTTAAAATCACCCCTTTCTTGTCATTCTGCTATAATTCTCTTACTCTTCTGTATAGCGCTGTCGAATCTCTAGTATATTATACAGTATTTTTATCAATTAGGTGTATTGTGTGTCAACTTGGTGATCCCTGTTAGAACACAAACTCTCTACGGGAAGGAGTCTGGGTAATTTTCGTTCACTCATGCATCCTCATTAACTGGAGCCATGCCTGGCACACGGCAGGTACTCAACAAATATTTGTTGAAAGAATTCAGTATATGAATAAACCAGCTCTCTGCAACACATGGTTCAGTCAGTCTTCTAGAACATTGAATTTAATTGACCATTTGGTTTGTAGATTGGTCAGAATAGTTGGAGTGGGTTATATAAACATTTTAAATACTTTCAAAAGCTTCCATAAATTGTTCATGGTACATCTCTCTATTTAATATTCTAATATTAATCTACTAGTCATCAAGCAGTGAGAAAAGTGAAATGTAGATAGATTAATAGCGTGTTTCTAACCATAAAACTTATAAGAAATGGAGGGTAAGCCTGCTTTTGCAGCCCCAAGCCAGTGTTTCTCAAACTGTATATAGTGAAAGATCTTTCCTGTTGAATTTGCAAGCCATCATGGAGTAACAGGTCTGTAAAGAACAATGAAGAATCTCTGGGAGCACAACTGGTTAAGCTCCCAGCTGTTAACTGAAAGGTTGAAGGCCTTAGTCTGCCAGAAGCCTCTTGGTGATCTACTTCTGAAAAATCAGCCACTGAAAACCCTATGGAACACAGTTGTCCTCCAACACACAGGATTTGGTGTGAGTCTGATTCAACCCCATGCAACCGGTTTAAAGCACAAGAAAAACGAATGACCAGAAAAGGAAAACGTTTGAATGTGCAAGTCATATAAGGTGTACTGGTTTCTTATTAGATTCAACAGAACTGTCAAATTGTCATAAGCCTTTCTAAGTTTTTACACACAACTTCTGTATTTCATCAGGAACGTGCATGGTAAAGGGTGGGGTGCTAGTCCAGGGCTGTGGACCACACTCGTGTGTCCCACACCAACCTATGACGCTTCCTTCTTCTCTATCCCTCCCTATACACCTCCACACAGGCCCAAAAACATTACCACGTGAAGTTGTGTTGTTGTGGGCTGTCATATCAATGCGAAACAAATTAGACTACATACAACTTTGGAATTCTCATAGTGCAGTAGTTAAGAGCTATGACTGCTAATCAAAAAGCTGACAGTTCAAATCTGCCAGCTGCTCCTTGGAAACCTTATGGACCAGTTCTACTCTGTCCTATAGGGTTGCTATGTGTTGGAATTTACTCAACTGCAATGGGTTTGGTTTTGGTTTACATACACCTTAGTGTAGTACAAGTACTTTGATCATTGAGAATATTGGGTAAAGTTTGAATAAAAAGTGTATAAACATTCATGCCTTGAGCCAAGATGACTTGTAATTGTGCCAACCCTGTCCCTTCTAGAAAACTCCCCAGAAGAGCTGGATGCCTTGTGCATGTGAATCTGCTGACTAAAAGGACAGGGGGAGGGCTCGTTTCTTTACAGCATCCTGGTCACACCATTTATGAAGATGCTCAATATATTGGCAGCAGCTGCAGTGGTTATTCCTGCCAGGGAAACTTGCAACCGGGAGACAGTGCATTTCAGTGTAAATGAGTATGTCCAATGGTCGTCTCGGAAACAGCCTTGCAATCTGTGTTTAATCAAATTCATTGAGTTTTCACAGCATTACAAGCAGTTCATTACTGTCATTCTCTCTACAGATGACTCTATTCCTTGGTACCACTCATCCATTAACCACCTCCTGGCAGTGGCCAGTGCCAGCCACTGGCCTCCTTGATGCCAACAGTAATAACTCCTGGTGCAGAGCATGAACATTATGTTATTATGTTTAATCTTTCCTCTGTGTGTTATCATTCAGCGTAACCACCCTTCTGGATGATAGGGAATTAGATGGCAAATAAAATTGCTTCCATATCATTTTCTCCCCTCGCCTTCTGTGGTCCTTTGCCAACTGCCAGTCACTCTCTGGAGCCAGGCAGACCATGTGCCACTGTCACAATACACGATTACTACTCAGGACTTCCCATGACTGGATTACATGCCATGTACAAGTGGCACCAGACCTGTCGCTGAGCCTCCCTGCGAGGGATTTTTGGGGTCTTTAGCATGAGACATCACAGAGTGTGGCTTACTCAAGGTATAATTTTCATTCTCTCTATAACAATGGGGTATTTGTTTCCACCTAAATTCCTGCGTGGAAAGCCATGTGGGCTGAATTGTACATGCTGAGCATAACATTCAGATGGTTCCGCTGTGAAATCTCAGACAGATGAGAAGTGGCTGATGACATCAAAAAACAAAAACAAACCAAAAAAAACCCTCAAGTCAGCCAAAGAAAGAATAAAAAAAGTCAAAATTGGTATCTAGCATCTCGTAAGTAAAAGCTAGTTGTTTGACCTTGGAGTTCTGTTTTTAAGCTTTGCAATACAAGGTTGCATAGAGTTTTGTTTTCTGAAAATTTGGTTGCACAGAACCCCGAAAAGGGACTCTTCATTCATTCATTCAATATTCTGTCAATAAATATTTATTGTCTTTTTTTTTTTTTTGTATATTTCAAAATACCTAGTGCAACACTTTCTAATGCACATTCAGTGGGACATTAATTTCACAGGTGGCAAGAAAAGGAATTACTCTATGGTCCATCCAATTTGCAAGAAAAAAATAAGTGGATATAGAAATATAACTGTGTTTTTGTGTAGCATGATTTGTCAGGGCTGACAATGTGCTAATATTCACTAAAAGTTTCCAAGCAGGGAATCCGGTATCATATTATCAATAGTGAATTTGTTAACAGAACCTGCCTGTCCTTTCTACATATTCCCACAGAATATCTTATAGGCCCAGTATTTCTCAGCACATATTTTCAAAACTGTATCTTTACCCTCTACTGCTCACTGAATAGCTAGGGAACACCCTGTAAACTACCCAGAAGCGTCAACCTCTTTGATTCCTCATGCAACTGGATGGGGTATTGTGAGTAGTTTTGGCCAACTGTCCTAAGCAAACCAAAGCATCACAGGATACTTGTGGGTCCCACAGGCTCTGCCTTCCCCTGCAGTGGTGATAATGCTGGGTCCATAAGATGGTGGACCAAGAGACAGAAGGAGTTTGGACTTCTGAATCAGCATTTGGAGAGAATGGCCTTTGAGAGCCATAGGACTCCAGTAGAATTTCCGTGAGTAAGAAGCAAAGTCCTAAGGTTAAGCCATTGAGATCAGACAGCTGGGTACTACAGCCCAGTATACAGGCTGTACTGGCTACAGAGCCACAGCAAAGCTACTGGGGTGGAGATATGTTATCAGTGGCCTGGGAGTGTGTCCAGGCAAAGTGACGACACCTCTCTTCTGGGGCATTAAACCAGATGTTGTCCAGTTGACTCTGACTCATGGTGACCCAGTGCATGTCAGAGTAGGAGTGTGCTCCATGGATGTACAATTACTGCTTTTCAGAAGTAGATCATCAGACCTTTCTTCTGAGACACCTCTGCATGGGTTCGAAGCACCAACCTTTTGGTTAGCAGCCAAATGCGCTAACCACTAAGTGTTCTTAAATTGTGTTTAGTTTTTATTAACTTATTATTGCTTCATATGTATTTGGAAGGAGAAATCGAACAAAAAAATGTGATAAGAGAGTCTTTACAATAAGATGCATTTTTTCCTCTTTTTAACTAAAAGGTTTCCAGCAGTAGCTGTACATAAGACAGAAACACATCTTATCATTTCCTTCCCAGTGTTTGAGACAAGAATCCTTGTCCAACGCAGATAGGATTTTTTTCACTTCATTTCAGAGTCTGAGTGCCAACATACACTCCTTACCTTTAAGGAAAGCCTTTGGCCCTAAAATGATTACCTAAAGAAAGCAACCCTTCCACTCAGCAGCTGAAGTATCTCATCACGTCATCAACAACCTTTACTATATCCCCCAGTTAGCGGGACACTTGACTGAACTCTGTGGGAATTTACATAATTTGGCCTCTGGGATTTTTATGGTCAAAAGCAGCAGCATTTAGTATTTTTCCCCTGCCTCAGTACACATGATGAATGACTTTCTCACGAGCAATATGTTTGCATCTTCAAATCCAGGGTCACGCACCATTCCCAGCAAGAGTCAGTAATTCTTCCCTTCTTCTTTCACTCAAGAGAGCACATTGGAATGCAAATAAGTAAGAGAGATATTCAAAGCATAGCCTTGAATGTATCCGATTCATTTAAAGTAACACTTTGGAAACTTAGGCATGTTACCTTTATAAATAAAATGTTATTTGGGACCTGCTTAACAGTTGACCATTATACAATGATGATGATGATACTTAATATTTTGGGGAGGTTTTCCACATACACAGTATTGTTCCAAATATTATGTATATAAATACAGGTGTACAGTTATTTTTTATATCCACTGACTGCACCATTCCTGAGCCTCACCACAGCCATCTGAAAGGGCATCATTACTTCCCCCACTTTGCAGAAGAGGAAATCTGAAGCACAGTGGGACAAGTGACTTGTATAAAGTTATCCAGCTGGTAAATCCTTTGGTTTAAGATTGGATGAAGTCATGTGCCAGAATGACTTTGCAGCTCATAGCTTTCTACCATCATATAAGAATGCTATGGATTGAACTGCATGCCCTACAACATCCATACCCACTGCTATTGAGTTGATTCCGACTCATAGCAACCCTATAGGTCAGAGCGGAACTGCCCAGTAGAGTTTCCAAGAAAGGCCTGGTGGATTTGAACTGGGGACCTTTTCGTTAGCAGATGTAGCACTTAACCACTGGGCCACTAGTGCTCCCACTCCCTACGGTGTGTACTGGAATTTTAACCTCTAGTCCTGTGAGCTGAAAACTCTGGGGACATAGTGGTTGAGTGCTACGTCTGCTAACCAAAAACTCAGCAGTTTGAATCTGCAGGGTACTCCTTGGAAATTCTATGGAGCAATGCTACTGTGTCCTATAGGATCACTATGAGTCAGCATTGACACAATGGTAGTGAGTTTTTAGTGGGTTTCTACTGGTGAGCCTGACTCTGTTTCAGAATAGAATTTTTCTTTTGTATGTTAATAAGGTCATGAAAGTGCAGGGTGGGTCCCAAATCTTAATCACTTCTGAGTTTAAAAAATAGAAACACAGACATAGAGCAAGGAGAAAAGGAAAGCGAGCAGTACAGACAGATGAATCTATAAGCCCAGCGGAGGTCAAAGAGTGTTGGCAACTACTAGAAGCTGACTAGGAGCCCTGGTGGTGCAGTGAGTGAGCACTCAGCTGCTATTTGGAAGGTCTGTGGCTCAAACCCGCTGGCCCTACAAGTGACAGATGTGGCAGCTGGTTTCTGTAAGGACAGTAGTCTTGGAAACCTTATGTGCCAGCTGTACTCTGTAACCGACTCAATGGCAGCGAGTTTGGTATGGTTTTACTAGAAGCTGAAACGAACCAATGATTTTTGTCCTCATTAAACTCAGGTCCCAAATTCCAACGTCAAGCCTTCTGAACTGTGAAAAAACCTATACCTCTTCTTTAAAGCCATCCACCTGTTGTATTTTCCATTATGGCAGTGCTAGGTAACTGAGACAAACAGTATCATAAAGTAGAATTAAATACAAAACAGTATCATCATGCTTACAGTTGAGAACCACTAAGGATCGGGAAGCACTGGGAAGGTTCACCACACTGTCGCTCCCAATCTTAAGCGATCGCTCTCCTGCAAAACAAAGATTCACTATTTTAACTACCTTTGGAAAGAGGCAGAAAGAAAAACTGCATTTGGGTCACTCTCCTATTATGTGTTAGGAAACAGCCTCTGGAGTCAGCGGTCTGGATTCCGAACGTGGCTTCCCGACTGATTCTAGAAGATTCCCCATTTATTCTAGAAGCTCCACCATTTATTCTAGAAGCTTACCCACTTATTCTGGAAGCTCCCTCACTGATTCTAGAAGCTTCCCTACTGATTCTAGAAACTTCCCCACTGATTCTAGAAGCTTCCCTACTGATTCTAGAAGCGCCCCCACTGATTCTAGAAGCTTCTCCACTGATTCTAGAAGCTCTCCCACTTATCCTTGAAGCTCCCCCATTTATTCTAGAAGCTCCACCTTTGAGTGGATTCAGGCTCATAGTGACCCTTTAGGACAGAGTAGAACTCCTCCATACGGTTTCTAAGGCTGTCATCCTTACAGAAGCAGACTGCTACATCTCTCTTCTGTGGAGCTTCTGGTGAGTTTGAACCACTAATCTTTAGGTTAGTAAGCCAAGGGCTTTCCAGTGTTCCTTTTTACTGACTCCAAGTGGCATTCATTCACTCATGAGGCAGCAATTGATTGAGTACTCATTCCAGGCCTCGTATCACTCTTGGCCCTGCAGAGACAGCATTGAACAAGACAGGCCAGGTCCCTGTCCTCATGCTGCTTACGTTCCAGCAGGAGAATGTAGGCAGAGCCTTCATTAGAGCAACAGTTTCAGAGGGTGATGAACTACCTAAACAGTACAGGGCATGGTGAGTGGCAGTAACTGCAGGGAAAGTCAGGGACCAGAATCACTGAAGAAAACCAGCAGAATAAGTTGAACATAATGTTAATGAAAACGATGCAGTACAACACTCTCTGCTTTTTCGTGACATGAAATTGAAGACGTATATAAATAAATGAAAATCTGCATTTGTTTTCAGAATGACATTGTGGGTACCTTTCTTCTTATGCAGATATGATAGCAATCTGTTTTCTGTAATAAAACAGTAACTTTCAAGATGATTTGCCTTAAAAGTAAAGTTAAAACTTCAACAATATTTTAAAAAACAATTGGGGGGAATAAAAACTATTAAATAAAGAGCACTCACACCATATTGATATAGACTAGTCAGCTGTCATAGAAAAGAACAATGAAGACAATATCACAACTTCAAGATGTGATGATACAGTAAGAAAACAAAAGTACTTTTATTTATTTATCTTTGCTCTTTTCATACTATGCTCTCTTTCTGTGTGCACCCAACAAGCAGGTGAGCATTCCCCAGACAGTGGATCGGCTGAAGAGTTTAGGAAACTGGACTGGAGACTCCGTTTTCTTACTTTTGGTCTTTATTAATTAATTTTAAACTAGTAAAAATTATTTTGAGACAAAGCAAATGCTCCTACAGTCTTGAGACTCCTCTTGTATTTTCATTGAGGGGAAGTGAAAGTTTTCCTTCTTTGACTTTCCTATCAACTGTTATTCTGTAAAAGTTTTAATATATGTAGCTTTTGCAAATCAGCAGTCTAAAGGTCACATAAATCCACGACCTTCACAGTGACTCAGCAGTTTCCCATGCCGCTCAGACACACACTGTGGGTAGGCTACCTCATCCATCAGAGAGCTGATCTCTTCAAGGTTATTTACATGTGGTGCTTGATGCTGTTTCTTCAGTGTATCTCTTATGTATGTGAAATTTACATCCACTGGAAATCGAATTTGCAAGTTTTCTTGCCAGCATCGTATCTAGTAAGATGGCTCATTTTCTTTTCTAAGTGTGCGGCAATTATAGTTTTAGAACATTTCCTAATTTTAGCATTTCTCTCATTTCTCTGTCTACCTGGCAGCTTTTGTATTAAATTTTTATATGAAATCGTCTGCATTTTACCATCAACACTTACTGTGCAGAATGCAATGGAATTTCAATTTAGAATAAAATAGTAATAAAAAGAAACCCACAAACTCATTGGAGTCAAGATGATTTCGACTCATAGCGACCCTACAGGACAGTGTAGAACTGCCTCATGAGATTTTCAAGAAGTGGCTGGTGGATTTGAACTTCTGGTCTTTTGGTTTTCAACTGAATCTTTTTTTTTTTTTTAATTTAACATGACTGAGTGAAAATGTACATTCCCGTATAAATTTACATGTCCACCTATATGCAGTTTCCACTGCTCTCCCTGTCCGGTGACAGCACACTATTCCTCTCTGCTCCATACATGTCTCATCCTCCCAACAGTCTCCTTTCCCCTCTTCTCCACCCACTCCCCTTCCTCCAGCCAGAGGTCAGCAGGATGATATCCTATAGATGTGTAGAACCATAAAGTGCATCCAATATATGGTCATTCTGCATTACCAAGTCCAATCCATTCCTGTCCAAAGAGTGGACTTTTGTTATAATTTATAGGTAAGGACAGCATCAGGTCCGGGGGCCATGCTCTCAGGGGAACTCCGAAACCACTGAACCATCAGTTGAGGTCTTTTAGTGGAGATCTCAGGATGCACCCCTTTTTATTCTTGTGTTGCCAGTGAGACTCCTCTCTGTGAGCTCCATCGTGGCTATCACTCGTGGTGGCCGGGCACCATCCAGTTCTTCCAGTCCCAAGTCAATGTAGGCACCCACTCTTGTGGGTCTCTCTGTCTTCTAGGTTGTCTTTACCGCATGTCATTTTGGTCCTCAGTGAGCATCCGTTCCTGCTGAGTTGGGACCATTTGCTGTGTCCTTGGATGGCAGCTTGGCAGTTTTTAAGACCCCAGACGCCACTCACCGATGTGGGGTGCAGAGAGCTCTCTTAGCAAAACACTAGTTGTGCCAGTTGGCCTCGATTTCGCCTAAGAGCATGGTCCCCTGCCCACCGCCCCAGCTACTGTATCCTTGCAATATTGGGTTAAGATGGAAGGAGTACTCAGGTTATGCTGAAGTCCACTTAATGTTGTTCTTGTTTCTAATGTGTGCTATCACTGCTTTCTCCCAACCAGACTTGTAGCAACTATCTAAACTAAACCCTCCCCCCTCACCCTCCCTCCTTCCCCTCCCTAGCAGCTGTCAAAGAGTCTTTTCTTCTATACACAAGTCTGTTTATGAGATCTTATCGTAGAGGTCTCATACAATATTTGTCCTTTTGTTGCTGACTACTTTCACTCAACATAACGTCTTCCAGTATCAAGTGAATCTTAATCACTGACTTTTTTTGTGTGTGATTAAGTGAAATATACAATCCAGGTCAGTTTTTACATGACCACCTATATGCAGCTGCCTCTGCTCTCCCCACCTGGTGACAGTACACTCCTCCTTTTCACTCTCTAAATGTAGTATTCTTTAAACAAGCATCTGTCCTCCTGCTCCACTCTCTTCTCTCCAATCTGGAAAGAGACCAGTAGGACAGCCTCCTATAAATGTAGAGAACCATAAAGTACTCACACCATATTATCCATCTGCATCCCCGAGTTCAGTCCTTTTTTGTCTGGAGACTTTTAATCATTGACTTTTATTCTCAGTCACTGGCAACTGGTCACCAGCCAGTAATGTTCTATGTCCTTCTGTCTATTGACACACATTTGACTCTGGACAACCTGATTATTCAGGTACCTGTGAGGTCCTGTCATTTTAAATGAGAATAGGCTACTGTGCTATTTTTGTAAGGCTTGAATGCTGACTAGTGTGTGAGTGTTTGTATCACACTGGATGTTTCTCTCCTCCTGGTGGCCAAGACCACCGCTAGGTGAACTTTCAGTAGTGACTTTCATTGGCAGTTCAGATCCTCCAGCTGCTCCTTGGAAACTCTATGGGGCAGTTCTACTCTGACCTATAGGCTCGCCATGAGTCAGACCCGACTGGATGGTAGTGGGTTTGTTTTTTAGGTTTTAGACTCTACAAGTTAGCCTGAAACAATTTCTTTACAGAGCAATTATAAGGGTACAGCTGGCTACTTTCCTCTAGCAAATCCCAGCATAGCTTGGGGGTGTCTCAGAGTCTGAAACCCCTGCTGTGACTGCCTCTTTTCTTCTTAGCTTTCCTTACACTACATACGCAATCTGTGGGTTACAGTCTTTTATTCTTTCTTCCCTCATTATTGAGTCAGTGCTCTATTGAGAGACTACACATACTAGGCAGTGGTCAGTTCATTGGGTTAAAGCAGACACTAGCCTTCTGCATTCATGGACTTCATGCTTGAGACAGAGACAGGAAGACACATGTGGTTGTGATACAGTAGGCACTGCTCAGAGCTGGGAAGGACCTTAAAGGGAAAGACCATGGCTGAGTTGGAGGCTGGCTGCTTAGACCAGTGGTCAGAGCAAGTATCCCTGAGAAAGAGACGTGTGAACACCTCTTGGTTACTGCTACGGATTTCAGCATCCCTGCTTTGAGGAAGCATTCCCTATGTTCCTACCCTATATCTGATCTCCTTCTTCTGTGCTCTATTTAACCGTGAGTTTCTTGGTCAAATTTCTTTTATCTTCATTCTAAGATTTAGACATCAAAGGAAGGAAGGAAGGAAGGAACCCCAAAATGAAACTTTCTGACCTCTGAGAAGCAAGTTTGCAGAATTTGCGTGGTAGCATGGATGGCATAGTTCTGTGCAAAACTGACTAAAGTTCACTTACTTGCAGACAGACTCATTTCGATTTATGAATTTAAAATGTATACCTTTTTAGACCATCTTCTATAATTACTGTGGTTTGGATTACAACTGACTGTTTGAGATTTTTATTTCAAGCACTGAAGTAACAAAAAGCGGGGCTGTTTCTGCATTATCTCCAACTTGGCCAGGTGTTCCTCCACCATCAAATTGTTAAAGAAAACACACAAAACATATGCTTTCCACTGTTCCCTGCATAATCTGAAGCTATAGAAATATAGCAAGCTTACACTCTCAGCAGAAATGAGGGAGCATGAAATATTCATAAGTTTCAGTGTCTGTGATTATTAAGTAAAGGCCAATTCTGGTGAGTTTGTCATTAAAAAGAAATCTCTAGTTATTTATAATGTTTGCTATATGATATTGTTGTTGTGTGTTGTTGAGTCTATTCTGACTCAGCTGTATGACAGACCTCCTGATATAGAAGCTGTGACAGATGTCCCAAGAGGCATATTGAAGACTCTCAAAAATAAAGGACAGAAGACCTTGGAAAACAGATCCATTCACTACTCAGTACAACAAAATCCCGTCATCTTCAAGGTCTTCAAAAGGTGTCTGCCATCATATTTATTTGAATTTCCAGTAGAGAGTAATGCTCTGGGCTTTGGAGACAGTTACATCAAACACTGAGTCTTTCTCTGTCACTTATTTGTTCTTGTGATATCAAGCAAGTTACTAAACTTGGCATGGGGTAAATTTTTTGAATCTGGAAAATGGGAGCAACTGTAGAATGAACCTCCCGAGGTGGCTGTCCACAGGGATAATACAAAGCCAAGTTCTCTTTGAGTCTCTCACACAGTAAACAGTTAAGGCACATTGTTGTTGTTGTTGTTAGCTGTCATCTAGTTGATTCTGACTCACGACTGTGTGCAGAGTAGAACTGCTCCCTGTGCTTTTCAAGGCTGCGACCTTTGGAAAGTAGAGCCACAGGCCTTCTTCTAAGGCACCTCTGAGTAGGTTCAAACTGCTAACTTTTTGGCTGGTAGTTGAGAGCAAGCCACGGAATGAGTTGTGCCCCCGACCGCAAATAGGTGTCAACCTGGCCAAGCCATGAGTCTTAGTCTCATGTGGTTGATCAGATCACTTTGTGATCTGATATAATTATCCTCCATTTTGAGAGGCCTTATAAATCCTAGCCTCTATATTTTAACAAGGCAGGAGCAGTATGGGGTATATTTGAGTTACAGCTTTCCAAGTGGGTGCGACTCAAGTCATATCTTCACTCAAGTCATACCCTGACTTACGACACAAACCTACTTAAGCCACACTCTTGCTTGAGTCACATTTTTCATCTTTCAAGAGATTAAAGGAAAGAGAGGCAACAGAAAGAGAGAGAAAGAAAAGCTGAGAATGGAACATATCCTTTGGACTCCAGGTCCTTGCACTGAGAATTTCCTACATCCAGGTGAAGACTGATGCCAAGACGCAAAGAGACTTCCAGGAAACCTCAGACCTACAGATATTGAAAGCAGACAGTGACTTTTCCCCAGAGCTGACAGAGAGATAAAGGCTTCTCCTAGAGCTGAGGTCATGAATTCAGACTTCTAGCCTTCTAAACTAGGAGGGAATAAATTCCTGTTTGTTACAGCCATCTGCCTGTGGTATTTCTGTCACAGCAGCACTAAATAAGACAGCACTTAACTGTTTATGCTACTCGGGGACTCCTTAATACATGATATCATTTTATTTTTATTGATTATGGCATTGCTATGGATTGAACTGTATCCTCCCAAAATATGTATCATAAATCCTAACCTCTACAAGCTCAGCTACTAACCCAAAGACTGGCAGTTTGAATCCACCAGGCCTCCTTGGAAGCCTTATGAGACAGTTCTACTCTGTCCCATAGGATCACTACAAGTCAGAATCAACTAAAGGGCAATAGATTTGGGTTTGGTTTAATACCTGCGGTTATAATCTCCTTGGGGAATGGGTTTTCTTTCTTGTGTTAATGAGGCACTATTATTGTAGGGAGTCTCCTGTGTCAGTCTCTTCTGAGATATAAATGGAGCAGACAAAAGAAACAGAGACGGAGGAGGAGTGATGCCAAACCACATGAAAATCACCAAGGAACCAAGAGAAAAGGACCTTCCCTCATGGCCAACAGAGAGTAAAAGTCTGCCCCTTGAGCTGGCACCCTGAATTTGAACTTCTAGCCTCCTAGACTACAAGACAATAAAATACTTGGGGTATTTCTGTTATAGCAGTACTCAATAACTAAGATATTTAATACATTTTTGGCAAGTTGGCACTAATTGCATAATAATGGAAACAAAGTAAGAAATTTCTGGGTCTATAACCTGCTGAGATGAGACATAGAGGGACTGGTGCATACGTATGAATTCCAAGAGTGAATTTCAGATACGGTTTTGCTATTTCTGATCTTTAAGACTTTGGGGGGAGTCCTTGGATCTCATACTTTTGATCCGTAAAATGAAAATGATGATTGCTTTGCTTCTACAAGTTCAGTGAAATCTAGAAATCAAAATACTTTACACATTGTGCTACTAGTAGAAGACAGCAGTTTCTGACTATTTCATTCTCTCATTAAACAGACATCCGTTGAACACACCCACTTTGATGGGGCCATTTTGAATCAGATCCAAGAGTTGAGATATATCAAACGTTCTGTTTCAGCAAGCTGTTTCCAGAGCTTTCCCTAAGTAACAAGAAAATAAGCTCTTGGTGTTCCAGAGCCAGTCAACACACACCATTACGACAGACTGACTCACAGATATCACAGATACATGCACAAAGCCTAAATGCAAAGATATTTTGTGAAATATTGAGATGCTGAAATACTGCTTTCAGTAGCAAAACAAGAAAAAACCTACAACATCCTAGTAGTGGATGGAATAACTTAATAGGATACATTCATTCAAAAGGATATTATTATCCATTGCTTTAAAAGTGTAAGGCACACCTATACCAGAGCAGTATTTTCACACCAAGAGGCAGACCACTCAAGTGGTTAGAGGCAGGGAGTCTAAAACTAGGCCATCTTGGGTCGAAATCACATTCTGATTTAGGCAGCTGAATTAATAGGATGCTGTGAAGATTGCAGTTGGGACATGGAGTATATAAAGGGCACTGACAATTAAGTTTGCAAACTCATCCTAGAAAAAGTGCCACATACCTCATTGTTGAATATCACCATAATCGTCTTCAAAGTACTCCCCTTGCGAAGCTATGCACTGATGTCAGTGTCTAACCCACCCTTTAAAGCAATTTTGGAAATTTTTTTCTGCAATGACCATCAGAAATATTGTTGTTTTACACTTGATGTCCTGAATGTCATCAAAATGTCTTTCTTTCAACAGTTCCTTTATCTTCTAGTAAAGAAGAAAGTTACTGGGGACCAGATCAGTTGAGTAGGGAAGGTGTTTCCAATGCAGTTACTTGTTTACTGGCAAAAATCACTCTCACAAACAAAAATACAATTAAGTTTGTGAACTTGCCACTGTGCCACCATGCACAATGGCCATTCCAGAAAGAGTTCCAAAATTGCTTTGAAGGGTGGACTAGGCCCTGGAGTCAGTGCATAGCTTCTTAAGGGGTATACTTCAAAGGTGACTGTAGTGATATTCAGCAATGAGGCATGTTGCACTTAGAATAATTATGATGCGGACTCAACTGTCACGCCTCAGGGGTGTGTGTGTGTTATAGTCCTCTGGCAATGAGGAATCGCAGGTACTTGAGTGCTCAGACAGCCACATGTGGGAGGTTCCAGACAGTCTCCTGAAATAAGGTCAATTGGAGTCTGTCTCAATAAATTTACAAGCAAGTTTTATTAAAAGGAGTTACTTCTTTGAGGCCTCAATAGCTGTTAAAACTAAGGGGGAAAAGAAGTCTAAAAAAATAAAAAAATTAAAACTACCCTCTCTACCATCCTCGAACAGTACATCCGTTTATATGAACTGTTTTTCAAAAGTAGCTGCAAAGACACTTAAAGCATTTCATTTAATCCTCCATGTGGGCGAAGCCTCAAGGTTTTCAAGCTTTTGTGCCTGTGCTGCATGGAACCTCCTCCAAGCTGTGTGGCTTTCACAAGGTGCTTACAAAATATTCTAAGAGTCGCCAGCACACAAGCCATCTGGAGCCAGAGAGCTCTGTCCTTCAGACAGGAGGCCAGACACATATGTTTGCATTTTAGTCAGTAAGACCAGCAGTTCCGAGGTACCGTAGTTAGAAGAACCATAGCCTCTCTCTATTGTTGACACAAACTTGTTTCTGCTGACCATGGAGGGGCAAAGAGACTTCCCAGCTTCTTTCTTGAGGAGAAAGACACATGACCCAAGGCAGGTGGGGCAGAGGTTCTTCCCTTCCAAGACACACTGGAGAGGCAGCAAACCTGAGAATTCTGCAGGAATATGCCTTTTGTATTTGCTGTGACTCTCCTCAGAACACTATCCCTTCTTCCACTTTGGCTCTGGACAGAAAGAGCCTGGTTCTAATTGTGGTTCAGCCTCTCACTAGCTAGATGTCTCTACACACACCATGTATCCATTCTAGGTCT
The DNA here is from genome assembly GCA_028571685.1 of Heterohyrax brucei. NCBI lineage: Eukaryota > Metazoa > Chordata > Mammalia > Hyracoidea > Procaviidae > Heterohyrax > Heterohyrax brucei. The sequence continues at coordinate 83,589,065 of CM053156.1, read as the reverse complement.
CTGTTTTCTAATCTACTAAGGGGGAACAAACACCTTCATTCAACGAATGTTCCGGTAGCTACATTTAGCAGGACTTGTTTGTAGGCCCTGGCTACAGAGCTTACATTCTAGGGGATTATATGGAATAATCCTTCTAAGGCTATTTGTAATGATGAAGTATTCCACCTAAAGTTATACATGAGGACAAGATTCTCCACCCAGCTCACTGACAGTAATGGATACTCCTCCTAAGGCTATAGATAATGATGAACTATTGTTCCTCAGATAATAGATAATAATAGACGATTCTTATGGTTATTAATAATGATGGAATAATCCTTTTAAGGTTATTGATCATGATGGGATATTTCACCTAACTCTATTGACAGTTATGGAATATTTCCCCTACTGTCATAAATAACAACAGAACATTCCTCTTGAACTTATTAAACATTTATCTAAAGGTTATAGAGAGTTTGATAGGATGCTGTCTACCTCCAAAAGTTGTTGTAACTATTGTGCTGAAAGTTCTAGCTACAGCAATAAAGCAAGAAAAAGAAATACAGGGCATTCAAATTGGTAAAGAAGTAAAACTGTCTATCTGGGGATACGATACTACGCATAAAGAACCCAAAAGACTCTACAAGAAAACTACTGGAACTAATATGAAGATTCAGCAGTGTAGCAGAATACAAGATGAATATACAAAAGTCAGTTGGATTCCTATACAGCAATAAAGAGAACTACAAAAGGGAAATCAGGAAAGCACTACTATTTAAAACAGCCCCTAAAAAATAAAATACGTAGGAATAAATCTAATCAGGAACATAAAAGACCTGTACAAAGAAAACTACAAAACACTACTGCAAGAAACCAAAACAGATCTACAAAAATGGAAAACATTATCATCCTCATGGATAAGCAGACTCAATATTGCGAAAATGTCAATTCTACACCAATCGATCTACAATTACAATGCAATCTTGATCAAATACCAAGAGCATCCTTTAAAGAGATGGAAAACATAATCATTAACCTTATATGGAAAGAGATAAGGCACAAATAAAGCTCAAGAATAAAATAGGAAGAGTTGCACTACCTGACCTCAGCTATGGTAGTCAAAACAACCTGGTACCAATACATCAACCAAAGGAACAGAATCAAGATGTAAATCCATCTCCTGATCCTTGACAAAGCCCCAGAAGCCTATTAAATGGAGAAGACAGTCTTTTTAACAAATGGTGCTGCCCAAACTGGTGTTCCATCTGCAAAAAATGAGACAGAACTCATACCTCACACCATACACAAAAAATAATTCAAAATGGATCAAAGACCTAAACACAAAGCCCAAAACTGTAACGATCATAGAAGAAGAGAGTCAAAGCTAGAAGCCTTAATACACAGCATAAACCATAACTAACAATACACAAATACTAGAAGATAAGCTAGATAGCTGGGCTTTTCTAAAAATGAAACATTTATGTTCATCAAAAGACTTTAAAAGAGTAACAAGAGAACCTACAGACTGGGAAAAAATATTTGGCTATGAGAAATCCAACAAAAGTCTAATCTCTAAAGTCTACATGAATTTTCAATACCTAAATAACCAAGTAAAAATGGACAAAGGATATGAAAAGACACTTCAGCAAAGATGAATGACACTCAGGTGGGCAACAGACACATGAGGAAACGCTCACCATCACTATCCCTTAGAAAAAGGCAATCTCAAACTCCTGTGAGATACCATCTTACTTCAGCATTACCGACATAAATCAAGAGGGGGAAAGAAAACAATAGAAAATAACAAATGTTGGAGAGTTTCAGGGACATTGCAACTCTATGCACTGCTGATGGGAATGGAAAATGGGACAACTATTTTGGAAACTGTTATGACACTTCTTTAGGAAGCTAGAAATATAAATATCATTTAATCCAGATTTTCCACCTCTAGGAATATATTCTACAAAAATGAAAGCCATCATATGAATAGATATATAACCACCCATGTTCAATGTAGCATTATTTAACAGTAAAGGATAGAAACAACCTAAGAACCCATCAACAGCGTAAGAGACAAACAAGCTATGGTACCTACACACAACAGAATACTACACAACAATAGAGAACAGTGTTGAATCTGCAGAACATCTCACAACATGGATGAAACTGGAGGGCATTATGCTGAGTGAAATAAGCCAATCACAAAAGGGCAAATATTGTATGAGACCATTATTACAGAAACTCATGAAAAGGCTTACTTACCAAAAGGAAAGAATCTTTGATGATTAAAAGGGAGGAGATAGGTGGGAAGGGAAAAATAGTAAATAGATAGTAAATAGTAAATAGTGTTAAACTTTGGTGAAGAGTAGGACAGTACACAACACTGGAGAATCCAGCACAACTTGACTAAGTCAAGGTCATGGGAGTTTCACAGACTCATCCAAACTCCCCAAGGGACCAAATTACTGGGCTGAGGGCTGGGGACCATAGTCCCAAGGGACATCTAGCTCAATTGCTATAACATAGTTTATAATGAAAATGTTCTACACCCTACGTTGATGAGTAGAGATGGTCTACATCCTACTTTGGTGAGTAGCATCTGGGGTCTTAAAAGTTTGTGTGTGACCATCTAAAATACATCACTAGTCTCACCCTGTCTGGGGCAAGGGAGAAGGACAAAAGGACATGATTAATCTAAAAGACTAATATACCACAACTACAACCCTACCAGACTGAGTCCAGCACAACTAGATTGTGTCCAGGTACCACTACCAACCGCTCTGACAGGGATCACAGTAGGAAGTCTCAGATAGAGTTGCAAAAAAAGGGAGAATAAATTCTAGTGCACACACACAAAAGAGACCAGACTTACTGGTCTGAAAGAGACTAAAGGCACCACTGGAGTGGCTGCCAGATAGCCTTTAAACTCAGAGCTGAAGTCGTTCCCGAGGGTAAGCTTTCAGTCAAAGATTAAACAGGCCCATAAAACAAAACGAGACCAAACAGGCACAAGGACAAGAAGGCTGGTGGGGACAGGAAAGCTGGCAATGGAGAACGCAAGGGAAAGAAAGGGAAAGAGCTGACATGTCGTGTGGTTGACAACCTAGTCACAAAACAATGTGCGTATTAATTGCTTGATGAGAAATTAATTTGCTCTGTAAGCTTTCATGTACAGCACAATTTAAAAAAAAAAAGTTGTAACAATTAATGCAGAAAACGTAGGTAAACCTGTCAGCAATACCCACTGCAGGCAAGGCTCTGAAGAAGAGCGCCCAGTATCTATCTCAAATGTTCAGCTTCTCAGGGAAGCCCATGTGGCAGGTTCAATGCCTTTTGCTATATGTTTTAAGAAATCCTGGTGCTTCTCCTTCATGTTGTGATGTCACAGGAACCTGGGTAACTATTTCATTAACTTTTGACCCTTGTCCTGGATCTCACGCAGCAGCGGTGCATAGACTATAGCCTTTTTGTAGTTGCTTTTCTCCATTCTCTTCCTTAGGACTCACATTTTCAGTGGATCAGTGAACATAGTGGACAATGATTTCCTTCTCCCTCAGTTTTATTTTGGGAACTCAGACCACATGTTCTGTACAGAATTGTTTCTCCAGTCCTAACCCTTATCTCTGTAGTTTTGAAGGTATTTGGGAATGGGTCTTCTTTGTTATGTTAATGATGTGTTTTAAATCAATCTCTTTTGGGATTAAAAAAAAGAGATTCAACAAACAAGTAAGAAGCAGAGATGTGGGAAGAGAGACACCAAGCCACAGGAAGATCATCTAGAAGCAGAAGCTCATAAAACATAGTGACCTTCCTCCAGGGCCAACAGAGGGAGAAGGCCTTCCCCTACAAGTGGCAACCTGAACTGGTAAATCTAGCTTTCTCAACTATGAGTAAACAAATTTTTGTTTGTGAAAGCCACCCCCTTGTGGTGTGTCTGCTACAGCAGCACTAGAAAACTAAGGTAACAAGTGCTTCTCTTATGTCCCCAGAGCAGGACACAAATATCTTAATATGCAATTTTTCCATAAGATGACTCACTATGAGCCAATTTCAGGACAAGTACTTTACTCTGGAGTCTGAATTGCTCTGGGAAGTGCTGACATTTTCTGACCAAGAACCTCTGCCTGGGCTTGCCCTTGGCTCCTCTGGGGCCACTTGTGTTGATAATTGTATTGTGAAAATGTTCAACGCCATGCCTGCTTTTGATGGCCCTAGTAGGCTTTCTGAGAGGTCTTGTGATGGAAAACCTGCCTCCCAAATTCTTAAGGTGCCCACCTGCACAATTCTTTTGTAACACCTACCTGGCAGGTGCACTGGCTACACAATGCATTCAGCAATAATTATCTCTGAAATCCTAAACCCCACACTGCTTCAGCACCTGGGAGGGATTTAGCTGAATGCCCATGTTAGCTGGATGCTCAGACTGAAGGAAAAAAGAAACACCTGCTTTTGACATTTTCATGGTGTTGATGCAAATTTGCGGCCAGGCTCGGCACGCGTGGGCCGGGTCTGGCTTCCCTGGCTGCCTGACCCCCGTTTGCTGTCACTGCGCTCTGTGCTCTTCTTTTCCACTGTGAGTTCTGTCTTCCCTGAAATTGACCCACCTTCAATTTTCACTGTCACTCCAAACAACATTTTCATTTTGGATCTATGAAAGACCAAGGTTGTGTCAGAGAATAAAATCAAATTAACAGAGGGTCAAATGCCTGAGTCAACCAAGGCAAGGTAGGAATGCGAACTCATCAATGAAAGGGCAACTTTTAAGGGTTTATGTAAATATAAGGTAGAAAAATGCGGATGAGGACAAACTAAAGGACTGGATGACCAAACCATGAGTCTCCTCATGGAATGCACTGGGCACACATCTGTCAGCTGCCGTGGAGTCAATTCCTGACTGACGGCAGCCCCATCCACCACAGGAGCAGATTGCTGGGATCCAGATAGTTTTCAATGGCTGGTCTTCACAAGCAGATTAGCAGGTCTTTCTTCCTAGTCCTTCTTAGTCTGGAGGCTCTGCTGAAACCCTTTCAGCATCCTAGAAAGATGTACATCTCTATTGACAGATGGGTGGTTATCATGCAGGGGGTGCAGTGGTTGGGAACTGACCCCAGGTCTCCCACATGGGAGGTGAGAAGTCCACCACTGAATCACTACTTCCCTCAACAGATGCTTAAAACTGGGTTTGAGTGATTTTCTAGGTCGACATAGGATTTTCAGTGTTAAAATCAGGCAAGTGTCAGGCAAACCAGAAAAGGTTAATTATCTTAGATTAGAATAAAATGACTCTGGAATTTTCTGAGAGCCAGACTCATCCAGCTAACACCTGTGATAATCAAGGTCTTGTATAAGAACGTGTTTCCGTCCTTCTCTCTCTTTTCAAAAGCTGAAAGTTCATGTCCACATTGAGTTCCTTATGGACAAAGCACTTGGAAGTGGGAAAGACAGGCAAGGAAAGAAGGTGTTACCCTTTGATATAGCCAATGTATCCTTTTTCTCTCTTTTAGTCTCTATTCAGGCAATGAAAGGTGGACCTAGACATCTGAGAGCTGTTCAAATACTTTAAAGGCAGAGTTGCTCCTCTGAAAAGCTATCCAACAGACTGTCTGACAGCTGTTCAGCTCCAGCAACCGAGAGGGACACAGATGACGCAGTGGCTACCCTTTTAGCAGGGGCGTGTCTGTGTGATGTGTTCGCCAGGGAGGCAAGAAAAATGTGAAGCAAGGCAGAAAACTAGGCAGTCTGGGACACAGTACCCAGAAGATATTTTTGATTCTTGCAACTAGGCCAAACGAGAGCCATCAAAGACAGAAAGGAAACCTGGAGGAAGTAAAGACTTGAAATCAGTTCATAAGAGCCAAGACTATAGTTGGTGCATTTATAGTCCAGAGGGGAAACAAAAAGAAAGACAAAGCTTCAAGGTGAGAAGGGGAATCCGATCAGAGCTTCGCAGCCTCTCCAGGGCTTCAGCAAAAGGAAGAGAGATGCTCTGACACAGGAAGCTAACACAGCCAGCAATGGCCTGCAGGTAACAAGGACAAGTTCTGGGTGTGATATCACAGGGTTACTAGGCAGTTTAAAAGAAAAAAAATCAAATCAAATCCTGCAGATGGATACCCTACTGCACTCCAGGATTTGAAAACGAAGAGGACATGCTGATGGGGAAGCTGAGAAGGAGCATGCAGTTCTCTTGCAGGCATAAACAAGGTTTCCGTGGCTATTGCTGTCCCCGGACTCCCTTCTTATTCCTTGTTTATTTCATTTTCAATTGGGTCTCAGCAGCATCACAATGGGAACAGGAAAAGCTAAACTGGATTGCAGCCACGAATATTGCCTTCTACAGCAAGCTCAGCTCTGCTGCAATATAAGTTGGAATAGAGGGGACACATTCATAAGAACAACAAAACAAACCAGGAAAAAACTTCACCTGCTCCCTAGGCAACAACCACCAAAACCAAAGTCATTGCCACTGAGTAGATTCTGGCTCCTATTTACGCTGCAGCATGGAGCAGAATTGTCTTATAGAGTTTCCAAGAAGCAGCTGGAGGACTCAAACAGCTCACCTTTTTTTGGTTTTCAGCTGAGCAATTAACCACTGGGCCACCAGGACTCCTCCAAGGTAATAGTCATGTGAAACAGAAGTGAAGCGTGTATAATATCGTTGTTGCTTAAAAAAAAAACAAAAAACTGGTTGCCATTGAGTTGACTTCAACTCCTAGCGGTCCTGTAGGGCAGAGCAGACCAGCCTCATAGGGTTTCCACGGCTACACTCTTCACGGATGCAGACTCCCACATCTTTGTTCTGCAGAGCAGGTAGTGGGTCTAAAATATCCACTTTTTGGTTAGCAGCCAGATGTTTTAATATCTGCACCACTAGGGCTCCTTTTGGTTAGCAGCCAGATGTTTTAATATCTGCACCACTAGGGCTCCTTTCTTGTGCTTAGTGGGTACAGATTTTAAGGAGCATTTAAAATATCACATGAGACCAGTACTTGTACAATTGTGAACCAACTTGTCACTACTGCATCGGCTGAGTCGTGATGACACCGTGTATGTTAGAGCAGAACCACGCTCCATCGTGTTGTCAATGGTCGATTTTCTAGAAGTAGGTCATCAGGTGTTTCTTCCCAGGCTCTCTGTGTGTACTCTGACCTCCAACCTTTTGATTAGCAGCCAAGCCCATTAACTGTTTGCACTACCCACCTAGCACACATTGGCCCTTGTACTGTACAGCATTTAGCTTGCTTGGTTATAAGGAATATTCTGCCACACTCTCATTTGACCTTCAGCAGGTATTTATTGATTACCCGCTTTGTGACACCAGCTATTTAAAACAGTGGAGATAAAGCATGAATGAAATAGACAGTGTTTTTACCTTTTTGTTGTACTTTACAGCTGCCCCTATGATCCCCCTTAACAAAGTATATATAAACCCAATTTTATTTACTACCAGTCTTGTTATCTTCCTCTCCATCTGGAAGGACTGTAACAACTGTAGTACATTCCTCTTTTTAATATGATGGCACCATAGTTTTCATGATGATCACTGGATTGCTTCTTTCAGTATTAAAGCTGTGATTGACTTTGGAGCCTTCCCTAACTGAATAGAGCTCTGAGTAATGTGTCATTCCAAAATATAAAGTTAGTGGTTTTGTTCTTCTAAGCCAAAGCCAAGAACTTCTTTTAGTATTTCTTGTAGTTTTGGTTTGGTTTTTACAAAGTCCCTGAGTTTCTATTTATCTGAGAATGTCTTAATTTCATTTTCATATTTGAAAGATAGTTTTGCAGGATATATAATTCTTGGTTGGAAGTTCTTCTCCTTCAAGGCTTTGAATGTGTCATGCCACTGTCTCCGTACCAGCATGGTTTCTGCTGAGAAATCTGATGAAAGCCTGCAGGGTTTCTCTTTGAATGTTAGCTTTGTTTTGAGCCTTGCTGCCTTTAACAGTTGCTGCTTATGTTTCATTTTGTTAAGCTGATTATGTCTTGGAGTCTTTCTTTTGAGATCTACATTGGGTAGTGTACGATACGCATCTGAGATGTCTATGTTCTCTTCCTTCGTGATTTCTGGGAAATTTTCCGTCAGCAGCTCAGCAACGATACTCTCTGTGTTCTCAATTGTCTCATCCTGTTCAGGGACTCCAATTAATCGAAGGTGTTTCCTCTTAATAGAGTCCCACATGCTTCTTAGTGCCTCTTCTTTTTTCTTGTTTCTTTTTCCTGATTTCTGATCATAGATGCTGGTGTCAGTAGCTCTGTCTTCCAAGTCAGAAATTCTTTTTTCCATTTGTTCCATTCTGTTCTCTTGGCTTTGCATGGAAGTTTCTATGTCTTTGATTTTGTTCTTAATCTGTTGGATTTCAGAGTACTGGTGTTCCATCAGATTGAACAGCTTATTTAATTTTCCTTTTCTTCTGCTGCATTTTGTATAAGGTTTAGAAGGACTCTGTATACAATCATTTTGTATTCACTTTCTGATGATTTCATAAAAGTTTCTTCATCTGGAAAACTCCTTGGTTGCTTTGTTTGGGAGCCTTCTGAAGCCATGGGTGATTTCTTTTATCCCACAAGTGTCTGTTGCTTTTTGGGTCCCATGTGAGTAAGTAGAGGCTGGAGGAGATAATGTGAGGATGGACTGCAGATGTTTCTCTAGGCTGTCTTAAAATGTAAAGCAAAAGGTATCTGACCATGTCCCAAGTCAGTAAGGTTTTCTGGTGTAGAGGTCCCTCTTCCCAAATGGCAAAGTAAGCACCACTATATCCAACCCCAGATGATACAAACTAGTTCAGAATATAGCAATTCTACTGCTCTGTTGGCCTCTGCTGACAGGGCCCAGCCTTAGGCAACACTGTGTAAACTACTGCTTTTCTGGTAGAAAAGCACTCTCCTGTGGGCAGGCTCTGGCTCCCAAGCTAAGAAATAGGTCTAGCTGCGGCCACCATATCCAAGATGGCGCCCTCCACATAGGCAGCAGATAGAGGTACTAAAGGTGCCGAGAGGTAGTGATTCCTCTGCCTCTGTTGCTGGGCCTCCACCGGAAGCGACACTGTGTAAATTACTGCTTTTATTTTGGAGAAGCGCTGTCCTGTTTGCAGGCACTGGCTCCCAGGCTTAGAATTAGGTCCCACTAAAATCTCCGTATCCAACATGCAGTCCCACACACTGGCAGTGCGGTTCTGTACAAACCCCGCTGTGGCAGTGATAAAAAGACAGGCCCAAAGTGGCTAGATGAACAGAGTTCTAAGCCTGGCTTTCAAAATATGGGAATTTCACCTGCCTATCCCCCCAGCAGTGAGTCTGAGTCTAGCCGCTAGGCAAGACCCAGCTCTGCTCGCCAGCCAAGACAGAGGAAAAAAAAGTCAAAATGGTGTATTTACCTTCAGTCCATGAGAGCCAGGGCTAGCGAGGAACAGGAGTCAGCGAAAGAGAGATTTTTTGCCCAGTGGTATGAAGTTCAAATTAACAGCCCTGTGCCATGTCCTGGAGGCTCACTAGGTGACCAGAAGTCTCCGTTTGATTATCAATTCAGCTCTTGGTTTCCAGAGGGATTTAAGGAGATGTGTGCTTAGTCTGCCATTTTGTCTCCACCCAATGATTTTATCTTTTTGAAGCTTATATCTGTCATAGATTGAAATGTGTCCCACCAAAAATGTATGTAGCAGTTTGGTTGGACCATGATTTCCAGTACTCCAGGACCGCCCTCCACTTTGCGGTATTCCTGAGCTATTTCTGCCTGTGGTTAACAGGTTGGATTATGCTGAAGGGGATTAGAGTGGCACTGTAACACCCTTCTTGAGGTCACTTCTCTGCTCTAATGTCAATGGAGTTTCCTTGGAGTGTGGCCTGCACTACTCTTTTGTCCTATGGAGTACAGCCTGTCCTTTTATCCTACAAGAGATTTAAAAAAAAGGGGGGGGGGGGTGAGCAGAGAGTAGGGGACTTCATGACTCCAAGAAGCAGTGCTAGGAGCAGAGCTCTTCCTTTGGAAGGGATCTGAGGTCCTTGTGCCTCAGAAGCTTCCAGTCCAGGGAAAGAGTAACAACAAGGATCTTCCTCTGAAGCCAACAAAGAAAGCCTTCCTCTGGAGCTGATGCCTTGAATTTGGACTTGTAGCCTTGTCATGTATTGAGTTGTGTCCCCCCAAAAATAGGTGTAGCCATGTGGCTGGGCCATGACTCCCAGTATCTTGTGGTTTGCCTATGCTGTATGTTAAAGGATTAGGGTGTGGCTATATATCCCTTCATAGTATTACTTCCTGGCTCTACTGTAAAGGGAGTTTCCCTGGAGTATGGTTTGCCCCACCCTTAATCCTTTCATCCTATGACAGATAAAAGGACAGAGAAGCAGGCAGAGAATTGGGAACCTCGTACCATCAAGCAAGCAGCACCAGGAGAAGAGTGTGTCCTTCAGACCTGAGATTCCTGCGCCAAGATGCTCCCTGGACAAAGACTGATGCAATACCAGACTTTCCTCCTGAGCTGACAAGGGGAAAGCCTTCCCCTGGAGCGGATACCCTGAATTGGACCTGTAGCCTACTGGACTGTGTAAGAATAAACCTTCCTTTGTTAAAGCCATCTGCTTTGCAGTATTTCTGTCACAGCAGCCCAAGCTGACTAAAACTAGCCTGCTGGTCGGTGACAAAATAAATTTATCTTTGTTAAAGCCATCTACTTGTGATATTTCTGTTATAGAGGCACTAGATGATTAGGACATTGCCTACAGAACCCCTTGCCATCACGTCAATTCTGACTCACAGTGACTCTGTAGGATAGGTTAGACCTTCCCATAGGGTTCCCAAGGAGCAGCTGGTGGATTTGAGTTGCTGACCTTTTGGTTAGCAGCCGAAAGCTTAACCACTGTACCACCAGGCACCCTAAGTACTGTAAAGCAAAGAATAAAGCATAAGGAAATAGCTTACGATAGGGGTAATGTTAGACAGGTGATCACGCAAAACTTTACTAGGTAAGGACTGAGCCATGACATGTCTGGTGAAAGATCACAACAGGTAGAGGGGACAGTGTGTGCAAAAGGCTGCCACGTTTGAGACACTATGGGGAGACCATGAAGGTGACAGAGGCTCGGACCAGGGTCTGTCCAGGAGAGTGTGAGAAGTCTTCACTGGGGAGTGAGATGTATTTTGGATGCAGAGTTGTTGTAGGGAGGTGTCTTTCTCTGTGACACAGTCTTCTTCTTCTCACACAGGCATCTGAGATGGACTTTCTAAATTGGGTTCTTTAATACAACAAGTATAAGAAGAGGAGGAGTGTGCTGTCATGAGGCAAGGAAAACACAAGAGCTGTAGATAGGTGGACATGCAAAATTGATTTGGACTGTGTCTTTTCACTTAATCACAATAATCAAACAAATAAATAAATAGGGTTCCTTAGACAATTACCTGAAAATGAGCCTGATGATTAACAGAGAGGAAGGAGAGAAATCCTTCATGGCGAGGTCCATCCTCTTTCTAATTCGTTCCTGTACCCATTGTTCTACTTATTCACACTACAAGCATTTATTTAGAACCTAATACATGTCTGGAATCTCTGGTGGCATAGGGGTTAAGTGCTACATCTGCTAAACAAAAGGTTGGCAGTTCAAATCTGCCAGGTGCTCCTTGGAAACTCTGTAGGGCAGTTCTACCCTGCCCTAGAGGGCTGCTGTGATGACTTCTTGACAGCTGTGAGTTTGTTAATACATATCCAGCAGTGTGCTATGCCTAGGGGGAAAAGTCAAGGAAGACTGGATTCCCTACATTCAAGAACATCTTCGAACCATGAGACAAACAAGTGTTAACAAGATATGTAGAGAATTTCAGTCATTGTAGCCCATGCCAAAGTTCCCACAGGATTAGGGAGGGAGGTGACTAGGAGCTTTGTCAGGAAGTAAACCTGACATCAGTGATAGCAAATGAAGCGTAAGGACTTTGCCAAGGGAAATCAGGGAGGAAGCCAAGGAGGAGAGAGGGAGTGGAGTGACGGAATTCTAGGCAAAAGGATGCCTGACAGAAAGCATGGATGGTGGGCTGTGGTAGACTCAGAGCATACAAGGATGTTCAGCAGCCTGCTACTGCTCACCTGGCATTTCCCAGACTTCCCTAATGCTTATGTTCCTTGCTAAGGAGGCCGATTTTCAAATGCATCCTGTGCCATGCTGATTCTGTAGATGTGTGATGGGGAGTGGGGTGTGCATCTTCAGAAGTGCCCCCAGGAGTGACTAGGAGTTCTGGTCACCACCAAGTTTGGGATCCACCATATTCGATAGTGAAAAAGAGCCAAGGAGGCCAGGATGGTTTAAGAGAGAGAGGGACAGGGTTAGAAAGGCTATGCATAGGATGCCTGCATGGACCAAATTCTCTATCCTGAGAATTAAATTTCATATGCATTTTAAAAATGAAGGGAGGAAGAGAGAGAGAGGAGGGGAAATGAACAAGGAAGATTAGGGGACTAACAACTTACTATCACATTTAATTTTGCCAAGGAAGGAAACAAACAAGAAAAAAACAGCCCCTGCTTCACCCTCCCGGCACATGGAGAGTCCTGGTGGTATAGTGGTTAACAGATCAACTGTTAACCAAAACCCAGGAAATCCGAATCGACCAGCTGCTCCTTGGAAACTCTATGGGGCAGCTCTACTTTGACCTGTAAGGTGCTGTGAGTTGGAACTGGCTTGACAGCAACTGTTTTTGTTTTTTCACACACACACACACACACACACACACACACACACACACACACACACACACAATCATCATTATTATTTCATAATAAGAACATTTTAAATAAAAAGACATTATTTCACAGAAATGATACAATTATTGTATTAATTTTCTATTGCTGCCATGAAGCATGACTGCAAAGTTGGTGGCTTAAAACAAAACACATTTATTATCTTACAGTTCTGGGACCCAAGAGTCTGAAATCAATTTCACGGAGCTCAAATCAAAGGATGGGCAGGGCTTTGTTCCTCCTGGGTCCTGAGGGGTGAAACCATTTCTTTGATTTTTTCCAGCTTCAACCAAAAGGGCTGAGGTTGAAAACCACCAGCAGCTCCATGGGGACAGAGTGTGGCAGTTTGCTTCCTCAGGGATTTACAGCCTTGGGTACACTGTGGGTTGGACCCAGCTGGACCACCGTGGAGGAGACTGTGGGCAGAGGCCACCTGCATGATAGCCTCTTCCTCTGTTTTGAAGGCCAGTCCTTGAGCTGTTGCTTTCTTCTGGCCATTCTCTTGAGGTCACAGCTGTGTGACCACGGCCAAGGAAGCCTTTCCCTTTTAAGGATACCACAAAGAAATCTCCCACTGAAAACTCCTTAATTTAAGCACCTCTGCCAAGTCCCTTTGATGCAGCATGGTCACAGACAAAGGTGCAGGAGGTGTACAGGTTGAGGGGAAGCATTATTCTGCATTCTACAGGTACGTTAAATTGAAGAAGAGAATCTAACTTTATGAAAAGCTCTTTCTTTTGTCCTTCATTTCCTCACTTCATCTTTGATTGGAAAACTCCCCAGCAGAAACCCTCAATGGCTGTTATGGGTTGAATTTTGTCTCCCCAAAGTATGTGGTGGAACCCTAATTCCTAGACCTGGATAGAATAATCCCATTTGGGAATACAGTTTTCCTTGCTATGCTAATGAGGCAATATCAGTGTAGGCTATAATCTTAAACCTAGTGTCTTTTGAGATATAAAAAGAGCAGATTGACAAACAGAAGCAAGTACACATGGGGGCAGATGTCCCATGAAGATTGCCAAGGCACTGAGGAAGGCCAGTGCTATGGGAGATGAGACAAGACAAGGATCTTCCCACAGAGCCTGCAGAAACAGCCATCCCCTCCCAACCCAACCCACTGCCGCTAAGCACTTACCCGCTATACCACCAGGGTTTCAAGCCTTCCTCTAGAGTACCAAAAAAACAAAAACTGGTTGTCGTGAAGTGGGTTCTGATTCAGAGTGACCCTATAGGACTCAGTAGGGGTGTCCCTAAGTTTTCCAAGGTGTTAACCTTTATTAAAGCACACTGTTAATCTTTGTCCCACCAAGCAGCTGATGGGTTTGAACCTCTGATCTTTGGGTTGCAAGTCAGGCATTTAAGTACGGCACCACTAGGGCTCTTCCATCCCAGAGTAAGTGCCCTGAATGTGAATTTCTAGCCTCCTGACTTGGAGAAAACAAATTTCTGTTCTTTAAAATCACCCTCTTGAGGAATATCTGCTGCAGCAGCACTCTGTAACTCAGATATCAGGCATAGAAGGGGCTCTGGAACCCGGGCCTCTCAGAATCCACCAGAGGGGTTTACACTAGTGAGTCAACAAGTCACATCTATTGAAGGGACAATGAGGATTACATGATTATCCAGCCAACTTGCACACTGTAGAGTTATTAACTGAGAAAAGGTGACCTCATTCCTGGTTTTATTCACAATCAAAGCTGAAAAATTCCTTCTGTGTTATTTTAAACTCAATATGAACTGATATCCTTCAGGATGAAGGTTTTCAAGACAGTCCCTGACATGGTAGGAGAGAAGTTGGGTACAGAACTCAAATGCTGGTATAAAGACTAGACTTAGTGGTCTGCCTGAGACTGGAGGAACCCCAAGAACACATGGTCCCTGGACTCTCTGTTAACTTGCGTCAGGGACTGAATTGTGTCCCATCAGAAAATACGTGTAGGTGTTTGGCTAGACCACGATTTCCAACAGTTTATGATTATTTTCCGTTTTCTGATTTTCCTATGTTGTATGTTAAAGAGGATTAGGGTGGGACTCTAAATCCTTTCCTAAGGTCTCCTCCCTGCTCCTCCCTGCTCCCTTGTAAAGGGAGTTTCCCTGGAGTACGGCTTGCACCACCCTTTATCCTTTTAGCTTAGAAGAGATAAAAGGAAAGCGAAGCAAGCAGAAAATGGGGAACCTCACACCATCAAGAAAGCAGCACCGAGAGAACAGTGAGTCAGTCAGACCCGAGGTTCCTGCGCCAAGATGCTCCCTGAACAAAGACTGAGGCAACACAAGGGCTTTCTTCTAGAACCAAGAAGGGGGAAAGCCTTCCCCTGGAGCGGACATCCTGAATGTGAACTTGCAGCCTACTAGACTACGTAAAAATAAACTTTTCTTTGCTAATTTCTGCTAGAGCGCAACTAGATGACTGAAACAACCCACTACTAAAACCATTCTCAAAGCCAACTCTTCAGACAAAGAATAGTGTGCACTATAAGACATAAAGTGATACTCACAAAGAGTGTGTCTCTTAGTTCAAGAAGACACAGGAAACTAACTGGGCAGCTCCTGCTCAGAGGAGAGATGAGAAGGCAGAAAGGGACAGGAGCTGGCTGACTGGGCACAGGAAATTCAGAGTGGAAAGGAGGGAAGTGCGATCACACTGTGGGGAGCACAATTAGGGTCACATAATAAAGTGTGTATAAATTTTTATATAAGAAACTAACTTGAGCTGTAAACCATCAACTAAAGCATAATTAAAAAGAAAAAAGTTTTCAGTAGCTCGCTCTGCATCAATGTTAGTTTCTAAATTTTCCCCTTGGTCAGTGTCTGGAATTCCAGTTTGTAACATGCAGTAATTTTGCAAGTGTGACCTCCCTATTCCTGATCGGTAGAAGATTTTACCCTTTCACAGGAAAGCCTCTGTAAGTTTGCTTTGACACAGACAAATAAACGCAGTTAGCACAAAAGCTGGCACGTGCAAGTATATTAGTCACTTCTTCCAAAGACTTTTTTTTTTTTAAATAACATCTCACTGCATCACAAATGAGTCTTAAAAGAGTGAAGGAAGCTTCACTTAGAGGCAAGAAAAAGAGGACAGAGACCTTGACGATACTTAAGAGCTGAGAGAAATGGCTGAACTCAGCAACAGTCTGGTGTCCCTCCATCACTCTAGAGTTTGCAAGTTGTTTGAGTCCTATGTGACAGATGGAGTTAAAGGAAATATATTTACTTTTGCAGATTCCTGTGACTTTTGTTCTAAGTCACTTCCCTGCAATTCAGTCTTTCCTAAAGATGACACAAAATCCACATTCAGCCTGGGAGTCAGAGAGGGAACAAAAATTAAATCAGAAGGTCTGGTAGCCCAGGCTGGATATTTCCAGGGAATTAGCTCTTTTGGATGCAATCAAAGATGACAGAAGCAGAAACATAGTCTATGTTCTGAGTTTTCTGTCCTTAAGTGTTGCTTTCCGGGTAATCACCAAAGGTCTTTCAGTCCTTCTATATATAGCATGCAGGATAGTCAAAAAATTTCCCTTCCTGGAAAAACTAACACACCAGTCCCAGAAGAAATACAGCATGCTCCTTAGAAGCAAGAATGGTAAGACTTTTTCTTGGTTATTTTGAACACATCAGTAGGAAAGACCAATCACTAGAAGAAGATATTATATTTGGTAAAGTAGAGGGTCAGCAAAAATGAAAGTAACCTTCAGTAAGGTGGATTCACCTAGCAGCTGCATCAGTGGACTACAGATGGAGGGAAAATATCTACAAATTATGTAACTGAAGAAATATTGTATCTAGAATATATAGAATATCCTCAAAACTCAAGAGTTAACTAACAACTCAAATAAAAACCAAGCAGAACACTTAGACACTTCTGCAAAGAGAATATATAGAAAGATGAAGAACATGTAACATCATTAGTCTTCAGGGAAATACAATTAATACCGAAATGAGATATCCTTGCATATCCATTAGAATAAGGAGCCCTGATGAGGCAGTGGTTAAGTGCTTGGCTGCTAACTGAAAGGCTGCAAGTTGGAGCTCACCCAGCAGCCTTTCAGGAGAAAAGATCTGGTTATCTGTGCCCATAAAGACTGTTGCTGTTAGGTGACGCAGAGTCAGGCTGACCCTATGCCCTACCAAGCACCCGTAAAGATTACAGTCTAGGAAATCTTACGGGGCAGTTGTATTCTATCATACTGGGGGATTGTGAGCTGGGCCGGAATCAGCTTGAAGGTGCCTAATACCAATGACCCATTAAAATAATTTTTTTTAAAAGTAGCAGTATCACTTACTACCAAGAATTCATAGCAACTGAAAGTCTCACACATCTCTGGTGGGAAGGTACAGTGGTATAGCCACTCTGGAAAAGTTCAGTGGCTTTGCTTTCTGTTTTTTTTAAAAAAAAGAAAGTTAAACATCCTCTTATTGCATGACCTAGCATCTGTACTTCCACTACTTCAGCTAGATAAATGGACATGTATATTCACACAAATACGAGCACACAAATGTTTATCTCATTATTATCTATAATCACTAAAAACAAAATAAACCAAATGCCTTTCAACAGGTGACTGATAAAGCAAACTGTGGTATATCTGTACAAAGGAATTAATACTCAGCAGTAATAAAAAACAAACTGTTTATACATTCAACAATTTGAGAGACATTCAAGGTATTATGGTTAGTGAAACAAGTCATTTTCAAAGGGCTATATCCTATTATGATGTTATTTATAAGATATCCTATAAAGATAAAACTATACTGATGAAAGAAATCCTGGTGGCCTAGTGGTTAAGTGTTACATCTGCTAACCAAAATGTCAGCAGTTCAAATTCGCCGGGTGCTCCTTGGAAACTCTATGGAGCAATTGTACGCTGTCCTATAGGGTAGCTACAAGTTAGAATCGACTCAACAGCAGTGGGTTTTTTTGGTTTGGGTAGAATGCTGAAAGACGTTAGTGGTTGGCAGAACCTACCATATGGGGGTAGTATGAAGGATTTTTCTGGAGAGACAGAACTATTGTGATGATGGTTACACAGATCTATACATATGTCAGCATTAATGCAATTGTATGCTAAAAACATAAAATTTACTCTGTTAATTTTAAAGATAAAGTTTCTTTAAAAAGAAGTGATAGTCTATTTTTTTTGGTATACTTAAATTTATTTATTTATTTATATTGTGATTAAGTGAAAGTATACAATCGTAATCAATTTTGCATGCCTGCCCATCTACAGCTCTATTTCTTTTCAGTTTTTTCATTGTGATGAAGTGAAAGTTTACAATTCGTCAATTTTCCACACCTGCCTACCTGCAACTCTATCTGCTCTCCACACCCTGACAGCACACTCCTCCTTTTCACTCTTTTCTTCCAGTGTCCACTCAACCAACACTTGTCCCCTCCCCTCCACCCTCTCCTCTCTAACCAGTAGGACAGCCTCATATGTATATGTACACACCATATGCCTCACTCTGTGGCCCTGGGTCCAGTCCATTCTTTATGTGAAGTGTTGGCTTTGGTACTACCGGTTCCAAGTCTGGGCTAGCAACACATCTAGGGGCCATGTTCTCAGGGGACCCTGTGGGTTGCTGGACCATCAGTTCTACTCTTTTAATAGACTTCTTGATGTGCACGTCTCTTTTTTTCATGCTACATGCTACATGAGCCCTGTCAGGGCTGTCTTTGGTGGTGGCCAGGCACCATGCGGTTCTTCTCTTCTTGTGCTCGTGTAGTCTCCCAGTCACACAGGTTCTTCTGTCTCCTGGGCTCATTTTTCCTCATGTCTTTGATGTTCTCGGTTGCCATCTGTTCCAGGTAGGTTGGGACCAATTGATGTTCCTCAGATGGCAGCTGGCTGGCTTGTAAGACCCCTGATGCCACTCGCCAGTATGGGGTGCAGAAGACTCTCTTAGCAAAAGACTAGTTACGCCAGTTGACCTCAACGTTCCCTGAAAATATGGTCTTCAGGCCCCTGTCCCTGCTGCTCTGCCCTTTGAAATGTTGGGTTAAACCTTTTAGCTTATGGTGTAGTCCAGTTATGCTGACCTGCCTTCTATTGTGTGCTGTTACTCCCTTCACGTAATCCAATTCTTGTCAGCTATCTAATCTGTGAATACCCCTCTCCCTCACTTCTCACCCTTGTAGCCATCAAAGAATATTTTCTTCTGTTTACAAGCCCTTTTTTAACTCCTTATCATAGTGGTCTCATACAATATTCGTCCTACTGTAGCTGACTGATTTCACTCAGCATGAAGTCTTCCAGTTGATTCTAGGTTATATTTCATAAAATCATCATTGTTCTTTATCATTGCATAGTGTTCCACTGTATATATATGTATATATATACCACAGTTACTTATTCATCTGTTGATGGGCACCTAGGTTGATTCCATCTTTGTGCTATTGTGGACAGTGCTGCAATAAACACTTGTGTGCATATATTTGTTTATGTGGCAGCCATTATTTCTGTAGGATATATTCCAAGCAGTGAGATTTCTGGATCATGTGGCATTTCTATTTTTTAAAGAAAGTCCCAAATTGCTTTACAAAGAGGTTGTACCATTTTAGATTGCCAACAGCAGTGTAGGAGAGTTCCATTCTCTTCACATTCTCTCCAGCATTTGTTGTTTTGTGTTTTCTGGGTTATTACCACTCTTGTTCCGGCGAGGTGGTATCTCATTGTAGTTTTCATTTGTATTTCTCTAATGGCTAATGATCATGAACAT
The DNA here is from genome assembly GCA_028571685.1 of Heterohyrax brucei. Classification (NCBI taxonomy): domain Eukaryota; kingdom Metazoa; phylum Chordata; class Mammalia; order Hyracoidea; family Procaviidae; genus Heterohyrax; species Heterohyrax brucei. The sequence continues at coordinate 83,569,644 of CM053156.1, read as the reverse complement.
TTTCTCAGATGTCTCTTGGCTGTCTGGATGTCCTGTTTGGTAAGGTGTCTGTCCATATCCCTTGCTCATTGCTTAATTAGTATTTGTCTTTTTCTTGTAATATCTTGCAGGTTATGGAAATTAAACATCAGTGTGATACATGGTTGCCAAGTACTTTTTCTCGTTCTGTAGGCAGTCTTTTTACTCTCTTGATAAAGTCTTTGAATGACCCTAAGTGTTTGATTTTTAGTAGTTACCTATTTTTTTCTTAAACTAATAAATGCTCATGGGCACTTGGCTTTTGGCTATAAAGAAATATTGATGAAGAAGATAAAAAAGATAAAATTTAAAAGTAAGTCCAATCTACTCATGCAGAAGTAGTGATGAGCAACATAGCACTAATGTTATTCAGATGCTGCCTCATAAATGAGCATGGATGGATAGATGAGTGGATGGAAAAGTCAGTGAGCAGGACAGGAAAAGAGATACACTTAAGAGAAATGTTAGATAATTCACAAGTACAAAATACTAAATATTTTTGGTAAATTTAACAGAAGAAAAATACAATGAATTATTAAAATGCTAATAAATTATTCTACTCTAAAAGAAACACCTATTCAGCATTTGCCACCAATCTTTTTGCTATGGTTTCTCTATCAGAAGTTTTTTGTTTATGTTAGACTCTTAAACATCTAGATCGATTACCAAGTAATTTTTTCAAGGTGGAAATCACGTACTTTTCTGATTGAGAAAGTTGATCTATGACCTTTCTACTTGAATAACTTCCTGCACTTTTTTTTAAGAATTAAAAAAATATGTATATATTGTGCTTCAGAAGAAGGTTTACAGACCGTATTAGTTTCTCATTAAACAATTAACACACATATTGTTTTGTGACACTGGTAGCCAACCCAGCGACATACCAATGTTCTCCCCTTCTTGACTTGGTTTCCCCATTACTAGCTTTCCTGTTCCTTCCCACCGTCTCATCCTTGCCCCTGAGTTGGTGTGCCCATTTAGTCTTGTTTTGTTTTATAGGGGTGTCTAATCTCCGGCTGAAAGGTGAACCTCGTCAAAGACTTCAGTACCAAGTTAAAGGAATGTCCAGAGATTAGACGCTCGAGGTTTCTCCAGTCTCTGTTAGACCAGGAAGTCTGGTCATGTTTTCTTTTTTGCTCTAAATTTATTTCCAGCTCTGTCCAGGACCTTCTATTGTGATTCCCTTCAATGCCATCAGTGACAGTAGCTGGGTGCCACCTAGCTGTGCTGGACTTAGCCTGGTGGAGACTGCAGCATGTGGTCCATTATTTGAGTAACTTCTTGATTGTGTACTGAATTCTCACCTGATACCTTCCTTCTGAATTTTGTGGACATCTCAGTTTTGTTCCTAACAACCTATACCACCTGTACTCACTGTACCTATTCTGCTTGCTAATGCTACAGTCTTCTATAGAACTCAGGACTCGTTGAGAAGCACACCTTTCAACACAGCATTCCACGTTCTTTATCAAGTCTGTGTGCTATTAGGATAGGAGCCCTGGGGGCACAGTGATTAAAGTCTTCAACTGCTAATTGAAAGGCTGATAGTTTAAACCCACTCAATGTCTCCAAGGTAGTAAGAAGGATAGTCTGTTTCCAAAAACATTACAGCCTTAGAAACTCTGTGGGGAAGTTCTACTCTCATACAGGGTGGCTATGAGTGGGAATTGACTCTACAGAAGCAGATTTGCTGGTTTTGTGGGAAAGTTTGTATTTTAGCAGAATAGAAGATGGAAGGAACACACAGAGCCACTATACCAAAAAAATTGGTTGACTTTCAACCATTTCAGGAGATAGTATATAATCAAGAACTGTCAATATTGAAGGAAGAAGTCCCAACTGCACTGAAGGCATTGGTGAAAAATAAGGCTCCAGACGTTCACAGAATGCCAAGTGAAATGCTTCAACAGATGTATGCAGAGCTGGAAGTGCTCACTCATCTATGCCAAGAGATATGGAAGACAGCTACTTGGCCAATCTGTTGGAAGACAGCACATCTGTGCCCATTTCAAAGACTTTGTTTCATGTACTGTGGACACGTTATCAGGAGGGCCTTGTCTCTGGAGAAGGGCCTCATGCTTAGCAAGCAGAAGGTCGGCTAGAGAAGAGGAAGATCCTTAGCGAGACCCTTGACACTGCAGCTGCAAAACCGGGTTCAAACACTGCAACATTTAGGAGGGTGGGTGGTGTCTCCTCCTGTTGTACACAGGGTCACTGTGAGCCGAAACCTACTGGATAGCATCTAACAACAAGAGGATTCCCTTGGCTGTTTAAAGATTAATGCAACTTTCTACTTGCTTCCTCTCCTTTTATCTCTTATAAAACAAAAAGTGATAAAAGACACACTCCAGGGGAACTCCCTTTACACTGGATCTGCCATACGACCTTAGTGGGGGTCTTACAATCCCACCTAATGTTGTTTAACAGACAGTTACAATCACAAAGTGGAGGACAACCATATAATACTGGAAATCATGGCTTAATCAAGTTGACATGTATTGTGGGAGACACAATCCAATCCATGACAGCTGCTAACAGGTTGGAGATTCTACTCTGACATATATCGGGTCTGCATGAGTTGGAAATGACTCAATGGCAGCTGTTTATTTTATTTTTGTTATCTTACGATAATTAATTTACAAAATCATTCGTTTGACAAACTTTTACTGGATGTGCACTACATGCCAAGAGCCTACACTGAGTACTGGGCATACAAAGATAGAAATTATGTTCCTAGACCCACAGTGGGAAGCCTTGGTGGCACAGTGGTTAAGAGCTACAGCTACTAACCGAAAGGTCTGCCATTCGAATCCACCAACCATGCCTTGAAAACTCTATGGGGCCATTCTATTCTGTCCGGTAGGGTCACTATGAGTCAGCATTGACAGCAACAGTTTTTTGTTTTATTTTTTTAGGCCTGCAAGGAGACATCACAGCATGATGAGGATGATAGTGAAGTAAAAGGATATTTTATATTATAAAGAAGTATGAGTTTATCAGAATTGCAATAGCGTTGACAGCAGTATCTCAGGGAGAAGGCTGGTGGAAACACCAGATCTCAATGGCAACCAAGCAAACCAAACATTCTTAAATGGGTTTCTTTCTTAATCTTGACATGACTGACATTTTGGGATACATGATTGTTTTCAATGGAAGGCTTTCCGGGCATTTTAGGATGTTTAGCGGCCTTGAAAGCTTCTACTTCCTACAGACCAGTAGTGCCCTCCCCTCCAGTTATATCAATGAAATATGCCTCCAGCATAATCAAATGTCACTGGAGCAGGTGGAAGGGGACAAAAATGACCCCATTCGGGAACCACTTCCCTACATAAACCTCTTTTGAAATCTCCTTTTTTCTTGTTTGTTTTTTCTTAATTGCCTTACAAAGTGGAGACATCTGGTGGCCAGTTCTTTCTCTAAGTCAACTTACAACTCATTACTTCCTGGACATGTTACTAGGGTAAAATTAATGAACTTACTATCTTGAAGCATCAATTCTACTGCCACTCTGAGAAATGACGTTGTTCTAAGTCAATAGCAAGAGAGTCCAAATTTTCTGGTTATCAGCTGTGCCGTTCAGCAAATCGCCAGCATTAACGGCATAGCTAGAGCTTAGAGTAATTGTCTGCATTAGTCTTATTTATATGTAGCTGTCTATATCCCGTCTCACTGTTTAGATACAATGCAGTTGATGGTTTGATTGGTAAGCTCCAGGGAGCTCGCTGGTCCAAGAAGTGGTACAGGGTGGGTATCCCGTCAAAGAGGTGGGGAAGGCTGAGTGGACAAATCAAATCCAAGTATACACAGTGTCATGCTTGACACTGACAACATGATTATAATCTAACACAGTCCACAAGGTTTCATCTTGAAATATGTTGGATTTAAACCAGAAAAAAAAAAGTTAAATGATTAACTGAAGGACAACATTTTGACAGGAAGAAATAGTCAAATTATATGTTTTAAAGGAGGCACGGCTTTGCCTTCATTTTTTTAAATAAAAATGCTTTTTGTGACAGTTTGTAGCAAAGAATATGAATCTGCGTATCAGATGAAAAAAGCGAATCCATTGGTGTCAAACTGATCCCGGTTCACGGTGACCTCATGTGTCATAGAGTGGAACTGAGCTCTGTAGGGTTTTCTTGTAATCTTTCCCCAAGCAGATCATCAGGGTTTTCTTCGGAGTCACTACAGGGTGGGGTCAAAGTGCCAGCCTTTCAGTTAGCAGTCAGGCATAAACTGCTTGTACCACTCAGAGTAGACATTATAGGACTGTCAGAGCAAACTCATTTTTCCCGACTTGCTCAGTTTGTAAACTGTAGACAAAAGAAACTATCCGAGGCCAAAATGTGAATACATTTAACAGGCACCACTGCGAGTCCAGCTCTGTGTTTACGAATACTGACCTCTTCAATTATACCAGCCTTCTGTGGCAATGCCGATTTCTAGTCTCATTTTGCAGGCAAGGAAGCAGGGGACAGAGAAGTTAAATAAACTTTTAAACATTACACAGCTAGTGAGTAGCGCAGCCAGGATTTGAACCTGAGACTCTGGCCACAGACTGGTCTTTGTTGTTAACCACTTAATGCTGTTTCTCAATATATCACCAACTCACTGAGTAAGTTAATGGAAAAAATATAGATACATAGATACAGAGAGTTGAAAAAGCTCAGGTTCTCTTCCAGGATGTGATCACAAGTAGATCCGGAAGCACCAATAAATCTCAAAGTACACGTCCATCGTGGTCCGTCATCCGGTGAGGCTGATGCTGCAGTCAGGGCTGACAAGGACAGGAGAGGTCTCCCAGGGTCACCAGTGAGTTAGTGAAATGGCCTGCTCTGGTCTCTCCATGACTTCCTTAAATCCCCAGTTCTCTGGTCAATCTGCCTCCTTCTTCATACCTTTCAGAATCTTTAAATGTTTGTTTTATAGGTAAGGTCCAAAGGTTTGGTTTTTTTTTTTTTTAATTTTTCCTAATTTTAGTTATTGTATTGTTGTTGAGAATATACACAGCAAAACATATGGTTCAGCGACACTGATGACATTCTTCGAGTTGTGCAATCATTCTTGCCCTCTTTCTCCTAGTTGTCCCTCCCCCGTTACCATAAACTTCCTGTCCCCTAAGCGCCTACCTAACCTGTTGAGTTGCTGTGGTCAATTTGATCCCTTATAGATAGATCCTGAAAGAGGGCAATTTACAAGACAGACATTCTTTATTAAGTAAGTGAGTGTGTTTGTTGTTCTTGTCACGAGGAATGGGGGAAGTGTATGCACTCCATCTACCCAGATACAGAAGTCTTACTATAATTTTGAAGGCACAGATTTTACATGCATATCTTCTGTGGTAGACATAGTTAGTTGCCTTCTCAATCATTCTTCTCCCCATTCTTTCTGCCAAGAGAGCCCCAATTCTTTCCAGATATTTGAGAGTAATGTATTCAGGTTCAAAAAGGTGCCATAACTGGTTTAAAATAATCATGGTAATCTCAGTCACCTTTGCCACTCATTTAGGGCTATGCTATTGGCATTGTCTCTTGGACATCAGGAGAGGTTTCCAGGAGAACTTCTGAAAAGAATTTCATTTCCTATAAAAGGCAGGAAGTCCTTGAAAAAAGTCTGTTCCCCAATCCTGCTCTTAAGCTACTCTCATATGAAAGACATGTGTTTCAGAGCTGCAGGACCATTTGGAAATGCAAGAAGAGACATCACCTAATCTCCTGAAGATAGCAAAGTTAAATGGTGAAAACACAGTTATTTAACGGAAGTGCTGTGTGCAGACCAATTCTGTATCTGTTTCTCCCAGATTTTATAAAGTGAGATAATAAAATGTTCTTACATTTGTGGGTAGAATCATTGTATCTGGACCTACTGACATTAACCATTATGGTAACCAGCCTCTCTGAATATTGGTCAATATATTAGCTTCTAGAAGTATGACAGAAACTAAAAGTTCCTCAAACACATGGGGAATATTAAAGAAGATTCTTCACATTTAAGTAATCCACTAAGGAACTGGAGTCTCTGGGTAACATAAATGACTAACACGTTTGGCTGCTGTCTAAAAGGTGGGAAGTCTGAGTCCACCCAAAGGTGCCTCAGAAGAAAGGCTTTGGAGATCTTCTTCCAAAAGACCAGCCATTGAAATCTTATGGAGCACGTTTCTGTCTACTTTGACACACATGGTATTGTCATGTGCTGGAGCTGACTCAGCAGGAGCTGGTACAGCTAGTAAGTACCTAGTATATACAACACTACGTAACAGAGACAGGACTAAATGCAAGCCCACTGTTCCTTGCTACATGCTTCACAAAAGAAGAATCAACATGGCAAGATGTTTATTTTTCTTGTGCATATCAAGTTACCTCATTAACTAATTTGTTTTTCATTACAGGGGCAATAACGCATGCAGATGTGGACAGTGTTAAGGAAAAGCTATGCCCCAGCCCCAAATCAAATGTGGCATTCCAAATCTGTGCCTTTCTGGAATAAAGCAACACACGCAGCAGTTCTCAGAGCTGAAATATTGTGTCAGCCCCACAGCCATAAATGCGATAACTGCCGAATTTATAGACCAGCAAAAAGGGCTAGTATTCCAATTATCAGTGAACCAAAGAAACCGTCTCCACTAAAAAAGATATAGTGAAAGGTGGCAGACAAAGGGGACAGACGGAGGCGATGGTTGCATGATGGGATAAATTCTTTAAAGGCTTTGTTTCCTTGTGGATGTATTAAATATATTCCCCCTAAAGAAATAAACAAAACAACAACAACAACGTAACACTGCTGTTCAGTCAACTGCAACTCATGGCGACCCTATAGGACACAGTAAAACTATTCTGTAGAGTTTCCAAGGAGTGCCTAGAGGATTCAAACTGTCAACCTTCTGATTAGCAGATGTAGTACTTTACTACTACGCCACCAGAGATTCCATATTAAATGTAGTCAGGCTCAAACTTCCTCTTGGTTTCCATCCATAATCACCTGGTTCACTGTCTAATCTGATTTTGTAACTTAAAAGTTACAAAACTTAAAAAAGTTAAAAATGTAAAAGTTACCTGTTACCTGCTTCTTTCTCTTAGAAACAGTGATGAAAACATAAGAAGTATTACAAGTCAAACCACTGGCTTTTGTACAGGCGCCTTCCTTTTGTGACATATGTAAATAACATCCCATGGGAAGGTCTCATAGCCTTTCCTTGGCCTTAGCCTCAAGATTGGGGTTGTGTGTCACATTGATGTTGCTACTGTTAAGTACCATTGAGTCAGTTGCAACTCATAATGACCCCATGTGGCAAAACAGACTTGCCTTATAGAGTTCTGTAGGCTGTAATTTTTATGAAAAAAATTGAGTTTTCGAGTTTCAATATTAAAGGGTTCTATGGGCAAAATAACATGCAAAGCAACAACAAAAAAAAAAGATGGAAGGAAGGTATACCCAAAGTCACTGTACCTAAAAGAACCGGTCAATACTCAACCATTTCAGGAGGCAGCATATGATCAAGAACTGATGGCACTTGGGACAAAGTCCAAGACGCACTGAAGGCATTGGTGAAAACAAAGCTCCAGGAATTGAGGGAAGACCAACCGACACGTTTCAACAAGCAGAGGCAATGTTGGAGGTACACACTTGTCTATGCCAAAGAATTTGGAAGACAGTTACTTGACTATTCAACTGGAAGAGATCTGCATTTGTGCCCATTCCAGAGAAAAATGATCCAACAGAATGCTGAAACTACTGAACAATGTCATTGATATCCACCACTCCTCTGTCACGTTGTCATATTGTGGTGGCTGTGTGTTGCTGTGGTGCTGGAATCTATGGCACTGGTATTCAAAATACAAGCAGGGTCACACAAAGGTAGACAGTTTTCAGTTGAGCTTCCAGACTAAGAACAGAAAGAAGGACTTGGTTATTTACTACTTAAAAAATTGGCCAGTGAAACATCTTATGAATAGCAGTAGAACCTTATCTGATACGGTGCCGAAAGATGAGCCCCTCAGTTGAAAGGTACTCGACATATAAACAAGGAAGAGGAACCTCCTCAAAGTAGAGTCTACCTTAGTGATGCAGATGAAGCTAAAAGTTTCAAGAGCTTCAATTACTAATGTGGCAGGACTCAAAATGAGGAGAAAGAGCTGCAAATATCTATTAACAATCAGAATGTGGAATGTACAAAAATTATCACAAATGAAATGGAAGGCATAAGATTCATATCCTAGGCTTTGTTGTTTTTGTTAGGTGTTGTCCAGCTGGTTCTCACTCATAAAGGTACTAGGCATTAAAGCCAGCCAAACAGTGAGCTCAAATAGACTGGTATGGGCCATTTCAAAGACAACAGGAAATGATCAGCTGAAGAGGAATGCTGCTGTATTCATTATCAAAAAGAACACTCCAATATCTATTCTTGACAGTCAATGATAGGTAATTTCCGTAGGCCTACAAGGAAGCTTACTTAATATGACTATTATTCAAATTTATTCACTAACCATTAAGGCTAAAGATAAAGACATGGAAAGATTTTTACCAGTTTCTGCAAACTGAAATTGATTAAACATGCAATTAAGACCTATTGATAATTACTAGTGCAAACACTGAAAAAAAGAAGAAAAATCAATAGGTGGCAAACACAGCCTGAAGCCCTGGTGCTGCAGTGGTTAAGAACTATGGCTTCTAACAACAAGGTCAGCAGTTTGAATCCACCAGCCAATCCTTGGAAACCCTATGAGGTAGTTTTATTCTGTAGGGTCATTATGAGTCAGGATCAAAGGCATCTGATGGTGTGGGTTGCAACAAATCACGGCCAACACTGCAAAGAATGACGGTTCCAGAACACCGAATTGTGCTTAAATGGAACCCATACAGAAATCAACAGGCACTCTTTTGAATGGAACAAGGAGGTACCATGTGGTCTGAAATAAGAACAAGTGTGTGTCAGGGTCGTATTCTTTCACCATACTGTACAATCTGTACGCTGAGCAAATAATCTGACAAACTGGACTATACGAAGAAGAATACAGGAATACAATGTCAGGACTGGAGAAAGACTAACAATCTATTATATACAGATATCACAATCTTGCTTGCTGAAAGTGAAGAGAACTTGAAGCACTTACTGAAGAAAATCAAATACCGTAAACCTCAGTTGGATTACACCTCAACACAAAACAAAAATCCTCCCAAATGAACTAAAAAGCAACATCATGATAAATGCAGAATACACTGAAGCTGTCAAATTTTTTGTTTTACTTGGTTTCATAATCAATGCTTATGGAAGCAGCAGTCAAGAAATCAAAGAATGTATGCACTGGGGAAAAGCTGCTTCAAAAGCTCTCTTTGAAGTGTTAAAAAGCAAAGATGTCACTTTGAGGGCTGAGGTATGTCTGACCCAAGCCACAGTATTTTCAATCACCTCATATGCCTGCGAAAACTGGACAATGAATAAGAAAGCTGGAAGAGAAATCGATGCCTTCGAACTGTGGTACTGGCGAGGAATATTGAATACACCATGAACTGCCGGGAGAACGAACAACCTCTTTGAAGAAAACACAGCTAGAAGGTTCCCTGAAAGCAAGAATGGCGAGACTTTGTCTCTTACGCTTTGGACATATTATCAAAAGGGACCAGTCCCCGGAGGACACCATGCTTGGTCAAGCGTAGGGTCATTGCAAAAGAGGACAACCCTCAATGAGATGGACTGACATAGTCGCTGTTGTAATGGGCTCAGCCACAACAATGGTTGTGAGGATAGCACGGGACCAGGCAGTGTGTTTCATTCTGTTTGGGGCTGGAACTGAGCCAAGGGCACCTAACAACAATCTTCCGGAGAGATCACTGTGTCTTTTCTCCTGAGGATTCTCTGGGTGGGTTCAACCATCAGCCTTCTGGTTGACAGCCAAGAATGAACAATTATGCCATGTGGGTTCCTTCTGTGCCCCACATAGCCCTTAAAATAGTTTCTTGATCAAGCACTGAGATATTCACAAAACTATGTCTGTACCTATGGACAGTTCAACTTGACTTCAAAGGGCTGATGAGCTCTCTCAGTTTAAAACTCCTAGTGCAACTGGTCCATCCTTCCTTTGCGGTAAAAACTAAACTTAATCAATGGATATAAGAGCCACGTTTATGATGGGCACTAGAAATTTCTTTTTTAGAATTGATAAACCATGCAAACACATAGTCAATGTACTTTCTGTATACAATATTGATAGTTACTTGCACAGCCTTGGGTTTATTCATGTTACTATTTATAAAGCCTGTTTGTTCAGCAAACATTCAAGTCCCTGCTAGGTACCGGGCACTCATTCAGGCACTTGGGATGTCAATGGGAATACGGCAAGCAGAGGTCCATAAAAGTTGTGTTATCCCAAGGGAAAGTCAATCATATAAATGAAGAACAGTGATAAAGCAAACAGAGATGCTATGAAGAATGTGTCCACTGGTGATTTAAAAACAAAGCATTTATTTATTTATTTATTTTGTTCCAAAGACAAAGCTTAGACAGAACCTTGATGACTGGGTATTTAATGAATGATTTCTAGTGGTATAGGCTCGATTTGGAAAGGACATGATAAATAACCCTTTTTCTGCAGCTCTTGGTTCTGTTGGTAAAGAAAGAATTTCCCCAGAAAGAGTGAAATTCAGTTGAAGAAAATTATTTTTCCATGAGCTGCCACTTGAACATGACTCCCAAGCTCACCACTGTGGTAGGCTCACTTCAACGCCAGATGGAACACTTCTCATAAACAAGGTGAAAAATAAACCTTGGCGTGAAAGTTCTTCTCTACACAGCCCCAAACAGAGAATGTCCTATATTTTAAAATCTCTTTGTGTGACTGGGAAGAGCGAGCAAGACTCTTGCTACTGAAAATACATGTAAGTCGGTGAGAGACACAGGTTCTTCATTATCCTGCTGCTTGTTGAATCAGAACACATCTCGCTGGTTCTGTGCCGTGTCTGTACTTGGTTGTTCTTGCAGTTGGAATGTCTTCCCTCTCTGTACATTCTAAATCCAACCCTCATGCCATCCAGTCCTACCCCACTGTTACCTCTTCTCCTTAGTCTTTGCTAAACTTTCCAAAGTCAGCACAAAATGCCACTGTGCTGTATCCCTGACTTTCTTATATATCGGCACCAAAACAAATCAGTTGCTGTTGAATTGATTCAAATTCATGGCAACCTCATGTGTGTCAGAATAGAACCATGCTCCCCAGTGCTGCCATTCACTGGGTAACCTTTCAGAAGTAGATCACCACACCTTTCTTCCAAGGTGCCTCTGGGTGGACTTCACCAACCAACATTTCTGTTAGCAGCCATGTGCTGTGTTGAAATTCAAACCCCAAACCCATTGCTGTTGAGCCAGTTCCAACTCCTAGTGACCCTGCAGGACAGAGTAGAGCTTCCCCATGTGGTTTCCAAGGCTATAATTCTTCATGGAAGCTGAATGCCACATCTTTCTCCCAAGGAATGGTGGGTGGGCTCGAACTGCTGACCTTTCAGTTGGCAGCTCAGTGCTTAGCCATTACACCACGGCGGCTTCATTTTGTGCCATCTGTGGACTCTTATAGGTTGATGTTTTACCATTAGTTAGTAACTAATTAACCAAGAATTAATTAATTCAGGATTAATTAGTTTTCTTGACACAAAACATGTTTATTGAGCAACTTCAGCTTCTTAACTGGAAGGTTATAGCAGTGATCAAAACAGGCAGTGGTACAGGTTCCACAGAGCTAACATTCTTGACAACCCACAAAACAATTTACCAGTTGAGCAAAGAAGATAATTCACTTCACTGGCTCTAGTACAGTGATGTAAAGACATGCAATCACATGGTAGAGTTAATGGTCAGAGCTGAGGTTGATCCATGAGGGCAGGAGGGCTGTGGTGAAGCTAACAATGGGTTCTAGATCACTTACCTGTATCTGACCTTCCTTACTGCACTGCATGATTTTCATAGCCCAGTAGTGCCTGGCACAAGGCCTGCCCAGCAGAAAGGACTTGAGAACAATTGCTTCTGTGAATCCCAGAGGATGACCGACTCCATCTGTGTTCTAGAGGAGAAATGAAGAATACGGGCAAGGCATGATACACCATCCAGGCATCAGAATTTTTCTTCTGAAACTGTAGTATCACATTCGTTGATGTAATTCACTTCTTAACAGACACTAGGAGTCTCAGTAGACTCAAGACAGTCTATTGAAAATTGGGAACCTCAGTTCAAGCAGTGGTGGGAATCATTAAGACCTTCTCATTTAGTCCTACGGTAGGCTTTTCCAGAGGTTTCTGGGCCTCAAAGGAATTTTAAGACACTGTGGGAAGCACGTTGACTATTATAGATCTAGAAGGTTAATAGCAGGTTTCAAGTTCTAACTCAATGGATTGTTAGGTCTCAATGCAAACAGCAAAATTCAACGGCCTTGCAGGGCACATACTCTCATCCTCATCCCCACTGATGGTGTTGTTGAGTTGGTGCTGACTCGTAACCACCTCATTAACAAAAGACATCAGTCCTGTGCCATCCTCAGAATCATTGCTACCTTTAAGCCCATTTTTTGCTACCACTGACAATGAGTGTTCCCACTGACACTGTTTAATCAGAAGCTCTAAGTGTAACCATCAACTGTTGTTGCCTGAACATCCATTGGGGTTTCCACTTTTGTGTGTGATGATGCAGCTTTCTGGAATGTTCTCTCCCTTACCAGCCTTTCTGTAAGGGCTTCTCTAATCTCCATCACTGTTCTCCTGCTTCCACCTGCTCTTAACTTGGGAGTGCTCTGTTGCCCAAAGTGTTCTCCCAAAGCCTTCTCAGACAGAGTCAGCTGCTTTATTCAGATCCAGAATGCTCTTTTCTGGGAGGCCTTGACCATCAAACAGTACCAATCTGTTACTCCATCATATGGCCCATTTTATGGTCTTGATAGTATTTATTGGAGTTCCTGGGTGGCACAGTTAATATGGTTGGCTACTAATCAGAAGATTGGCAGTTCAACCCCACCCGATGATACCCCAGAAGAAAGGCCTGACAGTCTACTTCCAGCGTCAGCCGCTGAAAACTCTAAGGCATGCAGCTGTGCTCTGGCACACAGAGAATCACCGCTTGATGACAGCTGGTTCTAGTATTGATTATTTCCTGGAAAACAGTCACTCATTTGCATGTCGGTTTTCCACAGACTTGATGAAAACAGCCCTCATTGGCTTTGTTGGCAACTTCATCCCCCTCATCAAGAATAATTTCCATTCCATTGTAAAGACTCAGTAAATATTTGTGAATAAACATATGAATGTTTTATCCATGTCTTTGTTGAATGACTGAATGGATCAGTGAAGAGCTTCTCTGTATAAAGACCCAAACAAAGCAGCAGTCAGAACCCGATCAGATGCATGAATAACAGGGACTTCAGGGCCATGACTGTAGAAAGAAAAGAAGCTGGACAAATTAGACAGTGAGGTGCACGTCCGCCCTGAATCTTGTAGTTCTTTCTCAGGCTTCCTTGCAAACCAGCGATCTTTTAAAATCCACTATTGAATAACTGTCAATGCCTCAAACACGTGTGTCTAAATCCCTGTGACGGAAGGTAGAGTGAATTTGTATCTGGCATCAGAAAATAAAATAGAGTGGGCTGTTAACAAAATTGACACTCCCATCATTGATTTTTCTTTTCTTGCGGTTGTTGTTAGAAGTATTTTGTTTCAGCTGCTCTGCAGGTTCTATTAAATCTAACAGTTTTATCTTTCTGTAGGTATTTATTTGTTCTCAGAGTAAGACCGAGGTAGACTATAAACCAGGCCTTGGTGAGAACAGTACTGATGTCCCCAGCCAAGAGTCACTACCTGTCCTTCACACATGCAATGCTGTTTATTCTTCTCTTGTAGTATTTATCACAGACTTGTGTGAGATATGGTTATTGACTTAGCCTTTTCCCTAGAGCACAGTTCTTTGTTTGGGGTTGAGAAATTGTGACTTTTGTTTGTTTGTTTCAACCTCCCATCTCCCGTCACTGTGCCTTGTACAAACAAGGTACTGAGTACAGAAGTTTCTACAAGGAAGAACCAGGTGGCCATCAGCTGGGCTAGGGTGGCACACCGGTGAGGCAGGCCTCCTACAGGCCTTCAGACAAGAGATTCTTGTTTAATTAACTGTGTCAGATAGTGATTCTATTATGTGGAATTTAATTATTTCGTTATATAACTGTTTGGGCCATGATTCCAAATGGAATATTTCTGAGAGTTAAGGAGAGAAAAAAAATCAATGCAAATGATTTCACTTTAGTATCACTAAATTAATTCATCCATCCATTCATTTTTTTTTTTAAGTTACTTATTTTTTTCTTTTCTTTTCCTTCCTTTCTTTCCAGTCCATCCAGGAGCCACTGTGGTCTGTGTGGAGGAGGGTGTCGGGACTGGGGTGAGAAGACAGTCTGGTAAGTTTTCTTACTTTTAAAGTAGGGAGGAGCAAATGTGAAAAGGGGAAGAACTAAAACAAATACACCTGCAAAAGTTCCATATCTTTAAAGTTCTGAAAACTTCAGTGTTCTTGCCGTGAAGTATGGCCAAGATTCTAAAGTATCTGATCGGAACAGCTGAGTATGTATTTTTTATTTTCTTCCATACTTCTACAATGAAGAATAAATTCCCATGGCTTAGAAGAACATATTTTTAAAAAAGAATGAAAAGTAGTTCTGTTGGGGAAAAAAAACAACAACTAGAAAGACATCACAAATTTGAAATATTCCTGGCCCATGGAAAATAAAAATCAGATGTGAGGAGTAGGCTAAACAGTCACTGATAAGGTTCATTGGGAACTTACCACGCATATGCAAGACATAGACACTTGGATGTGGGGGAGAAGACGGACAAGGGCTGACAGCATAGCCTGACTTCTTTGACCCTAACTCTGGACTTTCCAATTTTGTGACCTTGCGGGGGGTATGCGTGTGCATGTGTGTGCGCGTGTGTTGTGTATTAAGCTCCTTTTACTTGGGTTTCTGACACTGACCATTTTGAAATTATCCTAAAACAACCTTAGTTATTACCTGATTTTCATGATTTAGAGCATGAGGGGAGCGGCGCGTCCTGAGTAAAATCTATCATTTGCTGACAAGTGTTTTCTGGGAAGCTAAGGTTCTGTCTGTAAAGTAGAAGGGTCTTCAGCTCAATACTGAGAGGTAACCTTGGCAGCCTGAGCTGTTGTAGGGAGATCATAGGCTTGGGGGTAAAGGACAACTTCCTAACAGTCCGTCCTATCCCCGTGGCTCTTTAGATTGTTATCTTTTAATCCTCACAGTTTTCATAAAAGGGAGGCAGAACAGAAACTGAGGGCCAGAAAGGTCGTGGTATTTGCCCAAGATTGCCCACTTTGTAAGAGATGGGGTCCAGAATGCCAGCCCGGGTCTGCCGCCGCGCAGCTGTACGGCTTGGTCCTGAGCCGCCCGGCTCTCACACTGACTGTCTCCTCCCCCAGATGATCTGCAGACAGCGAAGAGGATGCATCTGGATTCACCACTATTACTGGAATTTTAGAGTGAAGTGGTCTCGACCCAATAATCAGGGTCTGATTTCAAGAAAATGATGGACGTCTGGGTCTCAGTCTTGACAGAATCAGTCTCCATAGCGGGGGCTCAGGGGAGGGAAGGTCCCTAAACTACAGTTTCAAACAAGCACCGAGGTCTAAGTAGATCTGCTGCTATTTAACCAGTTCCCCAAACTTGCTGCATCACAAAAGCCATTTGGTTGGTTGGGGGTTAGGGCAGACATCAGAATTGTTAAAATGCTTAGGGCTGTAACTACCCGGGAGGCACTCAGTCTAGCTGTCTAAAGCAGGGACCTGGAGACACATAATCTCCAGTGATTCTCAGAGCTGAGCAAATTCAGCAAACACTATGAAAGTGGAAAGAGGCTCGTCTGAGCTCTGCTCTAAGCCCTCTGCATGCATTCATTCATTTTGTTTATTTCCTGTAACAACTCTGTGGTCTCCGTTTTGCAGAGGAGGAGAGTGAGACATGGGAGATTTGAAAACTTGCCCCAAGTCACCCAGTCAGCAAATAGCAGTGCTTGGGTCTGATTCAAGGAAGAACCGCCACAAAGTCTAGGTTTTTAGCGGTAATTTTGAATAGATTTCACTATTCATCGTTATGTGGCTACAGATGATTTATTTAAAAGTTTTGGGTTTCTATTTTTCTTTCATCAGCCCTCATCTTACAGGATTTTTTTCAAGGATTGAATGTGATATGTTTAACCCCCAAAACCAAATCCAATGCTATTGAGTTGATTCCAAATCATAGCAACCAACTGAGTACAACTGTTTCCCCATAGAGTTTCCAGGGAGTGCCTGGTAGATTTGAACTGCTGACCTTCTGATTAGCAGCTGTAGCTCTTAACCACTACGCTACCAAGGTTTCTATGACATGTTTAGTACACTATAATAATAGCTACCATATCAGTTGCCTACAGTGGCCAGAGACCCTTAAGCAGTTTTATGGATTTCCTCATTTAATTCAGAAAGCAATCCTATGAGGTAGATAGTATTACATAACCATTTTATAGGTAAATTATCAAGCTGAGGCACAGAGAAGTCATTCAATAAATGTCACACAGCTAGCAAGTGATAGAACTGAGTTAACAGATGCCCAGTTTCTGTTCAAAGAGCTGTATAATGACTATTTAACTAGTTATGGAGATTTTTTTTTAAGACCAAATTCTCAGATTCTCACTCTGCTTCTCTTGCTATATTTTCTAAGAACTCTAGAAGTGAGATAGTAACTAACTCAACCTCCAGTCCACACCTGAGGATGGTGAGAAACTGTCCCGGGCGTGTGCACAGCTCACTCTTTAGTCCAAACTTAACAAAACAGCATAGATGTGACCCATGTTAGCTGAAGGTGCTGTATGAGCTTAACAATGAGGCATTGTAGCTGATTTTGAACTTGAAAATGTTACAGGCACCAGCAACACCTAGCAGAATGTGAAATCACTGCCTTCACACCAACAGTAGGGGTATTCTGAGAGTATGGGTTTTGCTTTTGTGTGAAGAAGGAAAATGCAGTTTTCCTGCAACTGGAGCTGCGCAGCCACCAAAGAGTGTGAGGCCACATTCCTTTCATTTTACCCCAAGCTAGACAACCAGTTGCTGTTTGCTGAGTGGCCAGAAATGGAAGGCAGTGCTTTGGAAGAGGAATCAGGAGGACCCTAGGGGCTTGGCCTGCAGAGACCACCAAGGTTTCTATTTCCTCTGCTGTCAGTTTCCTTCCTCATCTGTAACATGAGTGGCTTGGACTTTTACCTTGATCACAAATACACTCATGCTTCCAACATCATATGTTTTTATTTTTACATTAGCTGCCACATTATCTTTTCAAATGCATTTCTAAAATTCACAAAGAACAAAGTATCTCTCTCTCTCCCATATACACACACACACACATATACACCAAAACCATACCTGTTGCCATTGAGTCAATTCTGACCACGGTGATGCGTGGGATGGGGTAGAATTCTCCCATGTAGTTTCCAAGAAGTGGCTGGTGGATGTGCACTGCCAACCTCTTGTTTAGCATCCGAGTTGTGAACCACTGGACCACCAGGGCTCCATATGTGGGGGGTGTGTGTGTGTGTGTGTGTGTATGCACGCGTGTATGTATGTGCGTGTATATATATATACACATATATATGTATATATTATGTAATTTGTGCATTTCATTGAGATTTCTGTTAAAATAATACATCCAAAGTTTATACCTGAAATTTTAGACTCAGGTTCTCAGTATCAAGTAATACATTGCTTTCTTCTTCTTATGTTAAATTGCTATTATTGTTAGGTGCCATCAAGTTGATTCCCAGTCACAGGAAATCTAGGTGACAGAGCAGAACTGCCCTATAGGATTTCCACAGCTATAATATTTACAGACGTAGACTGCCAGATCTTTCTCCTGAGAAGCAGCTCTTAGTGGGTTCAAACCATCACCCTTTCCAATAGCAGCCAAGCGCTTAACCTTTGCATCACCAGGGCACCTTAATAAAGTGCTTCTATCTCTGCATATATACGTGACGAATGAGAGCTTTACTAGAAATTAAAATCACTAGAAAAGTATTCTTATCTTTTTTTTCCTTACATGTTAATTTTCCACATGCGCTTAAAAGACAGTTATGGCTTTCAGTCATTGGGGAGAATTTAATGATTCTTACAAAGCAAAAAGAGACTCATTCTAACCCATAAATAGCTCATATATACTGGGCTGCACATGTACTGATAATCTCTTACCAGTTTTTATTCTCATTCTTACCTTTTTCAATATACTTTTTTTGATTTTTCACACTAACTTCTTGATGAACATGGTGTTGAAGCAACCTGCCCTCCATTAAAATTTTCCATGCAATGAAGAGGTTTACACAAAGAAACCATCTTTGATGGTTACAAGGAAAGGGAAGGATGCAGAAAGGCCCCTGGTGGCAGAATGGTTAAGTGCTACAGCTATTAACCCTATAGCTCCAGTCTGTCCTACAGGGTCATTATGAGTCAGAATTGACGGGTTTTAGACAAGTAGGTAAGTGATAACTTTGGTGAAGGGTAAGACAACGTACAATACTGGAGAAACCAGCGCAACTTGACCTAGATAAAGTTACAAACTTCACAGACACATCCAAACTCCCTGACGGATCAAAGTACTGGGCTGAGGGTTGTGGGGACCATGATCTTGGGGAACATCTAGCTCAAGTGGCATAATATAGTTTATGAAGAAATGTGTTACCTTCTACTCTGATAAATAGCACCTGGGGCCTTAAAAGCTTGGCAGTGGCCATCTGAGATCCTCCACTGGTCTCACCCCATCTGGAGCTGGGGAGAGTGAAGAAAATGGTATATACAAGGGAAAGATTAGCCCAGACGACTAACAGACCATGACTACCATGGTGTCCACCAGACTGAGTCCAGCACAACTAGACGGTGCCTGGCTACCAACATCAACTGCCCTGAAGGGCTCACAACAGAAGGTCCCAGACAGAGCTGGTGATAAAGTAGGACAAAATTTTAACTTACATGGAAAGAAAAAAAAAGACCAGACCTACTGGTCTGACAGAGACTGGAGAAACCCCAAGAGGATGGCCTGTGGCTGCTCTTGAACTCAGTACTGAAGTCACTTCTGAGGTTCACCCTTCAACCAAAGATTAGACAGGCCCATAAAACAAAGTGAGACTAAAAGGGCACACTTGCCCAGGGGCAAGGAGAAGACCGGAAAGCAAGTAATGGTGAACTCAAGGTCAAGAAGGGTAGAATGTTGACATATCGTGGAGTTGGCAACCAATCTCACAAAGTATTACGTGTTTTAATTGTTTAATGAGAAACTGATTCGTTCTGATATCCTTCATCTAAAGCACACACAAAAACAATTTTCCATGCACTTGTGTCACTGAAATTTAAAACCCCAAATCCCCAAATGGAATTGTACTTGCACTCAAGATTTATTGAAAAGGTAGCCAACCAAAAATAGAGTATGATAAAAGTTTTGCGTCAATCTTCTAAGAAATAGATAAGCTTTACCTCTTGAGAACCTTGAATTCAAACCTGGTGTCCTGGTCCTTTTTATGTGACAAATGTGGGAAGTAAGGGGAACAGTGCTTTAAAAGTAGGGTGTAGTAGTAGAACTGGAATCACTTGTACCAGAAGAATGAGTTTTGCCCTTTGTTAAAGCAGACTTTTCAAATCTTCAGGGTGAGGGAAACAGTTGCACAATACACCTTTAGAAGACTTAATGACAGGTAATTTTCCATGAACGCTCAGGTAACCACAATGTGGGTTTCCAAGACTCAGTCTTCAGTCGATTGCAGAAGGTGACAGTGTATCAGTCAGGGTTCAATCAGAGAGGGAAAACTTCTAGGAAGGACATAGATAGATGGATGGAAGGATGGGTAGATGGATGCATGGAAGGATAGGTGTATAGATGGATAGATGGTTGGATGGATGGACAGATGGATGGATAGGTGGATGGATGAACGGATGGACAGATGGATAGATGGATGGAAGGAGGGGTGGGTGAATGCATGGAAGGATGGATAGATGAATAGATGGATGGATGGATAGATGGAAAGATGCATGGATGGATGGGTGGATGGATGGATAGATAGACATGATCATATGCTATTCTGAGAGTTTGAGGAGCCTTGGAGGCACACAGTGGTTAAGCACTTTGTTGCTAACTGAAAGGTTGGTGGTTCAAACTCACCGAGTGACTCCATGGCAGAAAGACATACTGATCTGCTCCCATAAAGATGACCCCCAAGAAAACACTATGGGGAAGTTCTACACTGTCAACATGGGGTCTTTATGAATTAAAATCGATTCGAAGGGCCCTAACAACAACAGTTAGGAGAACTGAGTTAACAGTCTCTGTAAATGTACTGTCTTTCCATGTCTGACTTAGAGCCAGCTGGAAGGAAGTTGGGAATGGATGTGGATGCAAAGAGAGTGGGAGCAAGCTGTAACCCACAAGCATGAGCTAGAACTCTCAAGGATGGACCAAAAATCTTGCTGTTTTTCTTGTCTTTGACCACAAGGAAGAGTATCCTAAAGAAACTACACTCTTCCTCACGGAGCTGAACACATACATTTTGGTCCAGGGGCTGCAGACGTTAAGACAGATCCATAGAGAATGACTCAGTAGCAGATCTGACTCTACCCTCCAACCAACAGATGTCAACACATATGAGCTACAAAAGGCCATGGGGCCCCTTCTGTCCTTCAAGTCTCAGACAAGAATCTCTCTCATGGCCCCCTGTAACCACATGCCTGCAGAGAAGAGGATTCTGGGAAATACAACTCATCCTGACCATAATGACACCTACAAAGCCAGCACATTTGCCCTACTCTCTTAATTTTTTGTACTGGAGATTTTCTGAGTTCAAAGATTTGAATCCATTTGACATAAAGCATATGTGTGATTTTAACACGTCTGTTTTGTTTCTTCTAAACCCCAAATAGTACAATTGCCTATGCACAGAGCATAAGTTACAAAAATCCAAACCAAATCAAACAAAAACACCATGAACAATACACAGCTAGTAAGTCTTACTTCTTTGGCTTGAATTAAGCAATAGAGTCACAGACAAATTAAGATTAATACCTTGAAGCCCTCATAGCACAGATTTTTGGAGGTCTACTCTTCATTTTTACCTGTCTGTCAGTCTGTTGTCCTGCAGTGGGTTGCATGTTGCTATGACGCTGGTATTTCACATTCCAGGTGCGTCATTCATGATGGACAAACTTCAGCAGAGCTTCCAGATCAACACAAACTAGGAAGAAAGATCTGGTTATCTGCTTCTGGAAACTAGCTAGTGAAATCCCTACAGATATTGTTTGATACAGCTCTGGAAGATAAGCCCCCTAGGTTGAGAGGCACTCAAAATACACAGTGGTGACAATGGACTTGAACTCACCAACAATGTGAAAACGGTGCAGAATCAGGCAATACTGTGTTCTTGGATTCATCATGAGTACATGGGGTTGGCATGGGATGGAGGTGAATCCATGGTGACTGACACCAACAACTCCTCATTTTTTAAGGCTTCTCTCCCAGCATCGGTCCAGCAAGAGCAGGGGTGCTTACTTCATCTGAAGGGCTGGTCTTGGTAGTGGCAGCTCGCTAAAGATGCTAATGAAAAGTAAGGGGAGGGCCCTTTTTTCAATGCTGGTGTCACTTTCTCTGTGTTTTATTGCTAGCTACTCGGGAAAAGCCAGCAGTCTAACAACAGGTGGAAAACAAATCACACAGGAATCCATCTTTTCAAGGTGACACCCAGGTGCCTAAGTAATTGAATTAGGAAGGAAACAAGCACCCCCCCCCCATTCTAGTCCCTGATGTGAACATTTGAAGTTAGTGCTAGAGAGGGAGGCACTCTGGTCTTGATTCTCTTCTTTTTGTTTTTGGCAACAGAAAACTATTTAATCACAGTTTAGGAGGCTAGAAGACTGAGTTTGGGTCACCTGCTCTAAGTGGAGGCTGTCTGTCTCTGCTGTTGGCTCTGGGTAAGGTCCTTGCCTCTTCTCAGCTTCCGTGATTGTCGTGTGGAGTGACATTCTCCATCTCTGGGTCTTCTCTGCTCATTCACCATCTCCAAGGTAACTGGTTTAAAGTATATCTTACACTGATATGGCCTCATTAACAGGACAAAGAAAGCCCTCTTCCCAACTGGGAGTCAATGCACAAATGGAGAAGCCGGGATCGCTAACATGTATTTTGCCTGCTCCAGGAGGACGTCCCTGTGATTCTCTTTTCTTGTGGTTTATTCAGCTGGATGGTGTCAGTGGTTAAGTGCTTGTCAGCTAAGTGACAACCAGCAGTTTGAATCCATCCAGAGGCAAAGAAGAAAGGCTTGGAGATCTGCTGTTTCTGAAAGGTCACAGTCACAGAAAACCCCATACAACACAGTTCTATTTGGCACACATGACATCACCGTGAGTCACCTTCAACCTGATGGCAATTGTTAGCACTGGTAAGTGCCTTTCAGGGATCCTGTCAGCAGATGACAGACAAAGCTGCAATTCCTTCAGCCGTGGTTTAAAAATACTGAAACTTGAAGGGCAAGGTGTAAACCTGAATCCTTCAATTCCCAGCAAGCCCTGGTTTCCTCAAGCAAGTTTGTCCACATTCCCCCAAACTATAAGTTGGAGAGGAAAGAACTTTTACGCCAAGGCAAATATGTGGTGCTACCTCTAGGTAAACCAAAAAAACTCATGGTAGTATAGTGGTTAAATGCTGTGGCTGCTACCCAAATGGTCAGCAGTTCAAATCTACCCTGCACTCCTTGGAAACTCATGTAGCTATGAGTTGGAATCAGTAACTTCTTCTTCTTTTTTTAATCTCTAGGTACAGAAAAGCACACCAGGACTTCTTTTTCTTTTAAGCACCAGCTCTCCTATTTAAATAAATAGATACAAATTGAAGTTCCACTTCGTTGAGCATCTTGCTTCAAATGATAAAACGACACCAGGAAAAGAAGGAAAGAAATCACTTGAAACGGTGATTTTGTTAGTAATTCCAGCTGGGTGTTTTGTAGTTAAGGCTTACTGCAACCAAGAAAGATTGCAGCAGGTTGGAAATTGCTCATGGCATGCAGGAATTATAAAATACCTTTCCGTTAGCACATCTATAACACGCCCTCCCCTATCATTATCGAATTTGGGCACTGCCAGAGCTATCTAAATTTAACGTGGCAAACAACAGATGGAGAGAAACATCAAGCCCTCTAGCCTCCCCTCGTGTGAACTGTGATTCATTAAGGGGGAATCAAGGGTCATAGAGAATTTCTGATTATACTGCTGGGCTGTGCTAAAGATTCAAAAGATGGATATGGGGGTGTGGGGGGATGTGGGGGGGTGGATGATGGATGGATGGATGGGTGGGTGGGTGGGTGGATGGACGGATGGACGGATGGACGGGTGGACGGGTGGACGGGTGGACGCATGGACGCGTGGATGGGTGGACGGGTGGATGGGTGGACGGGTGGGTGGACGGGTGGGTGGACGAATGGGTGGACGAATGGGTGGATAGGTGGAGTTGTTGATATTAAATCACAGGCTTACTTGTATAAGGAAAGATATAAAATAATTAATAGGACTAGACTTCTGATGAGAGAGTTTTTGGGTAGCACTTGATTAAAAAAATCATAAAAACTAAACCCACTGCCCTCAAGTCAGTTCTGACACACAGCTATACTAAAGAACAGAGCGTATCTGTCCCATAGGTCTGGAAGGCTGCTCATCTTTACAGAAGCAGACTGCCATGTCTTTCTCCTAAGGAGCAGCTAGTAAATTCAAAGGGTCAACCTTTCAGTTAGCAGCCAGGCACTTAACCACTGTGCCATCAGAGCTCCACTACTAGCCAGAAGGTTAGTGGTTCAAGCCCACCCAGAAGAGTCTCTGAAGAAAGGGTTGATAATCTGTTTCTGAAAGGTCACAGCCTTGAGAAGCCTGTGGAGCACAGCTCCACTCTGCACACACGGGGTCCCCATGACTCAGAGTCAAATGGACAATTATCAACAACAGAATTCCAGTGGCATGGAAGGAGTAAATATAGAAAGAGGAATAAAGTAAGGTTTGTCCTTGGAAAATCCTGATTCATTTTGGAGACTAGTCTTAGCATATAAAGGATTAAAGTGGCCTCGGGGACAGCGACGAAGAAAGGAACAGTTGTTTTATTATTTT
This sequence comes from Heterohyrax brucei, assembly GCA_028571685.1. Taxonomy (NCBI): domain Eukaryota; kingdom Metazoa; phylum Chordata; class Mammalia; order Hyracoidea; family Procaviidae; genus Heterohyrax; species Heterohyrax brucei. The sequence continues at coordinate 83,545,439 of CM053156.1, read as the reverse complement.
AGGTCTTTCATTTTTAAACGCATCCATTTAATCTTCAGAAAGCCCAGGAGATATGATTAGAAAATTACCGTAGTTTCCCTCACCCCTCGGTTTTCTGTGCAGTGTGAAGACTGCTGCGTAATCTTTTCTGCATTTAAAACTTTTTGTTCTTGATCAAATCACGTGTTGTGACAGTTCATATCTAATTCCATCCTTTCATTTGCCTTGTTTCAGCACAAAATATATGTAGCAACTTAGTGTCTTGAAAATTAGCTCAGAAAATGTTGCTGTAATTCAGATGTACTTACTGTACTTTCTTAGTGGGTTTGATTCGCTATCTGTGGGACCACAGAAGGAGGATTCTTAATATAATATAGTACTGAGTTTGTATTACCATGGGCAATTCATGAAGAAGACATGATTCAAACACACATAAAAGTAGTTTTAATAGACTAGAAGCATAATTAAATGATTATTACCATTCCTAACATATCTGTGGAAATTTCTTCAGAATTATAAATGAATTTAAAGGGAATCTTTCAAGTTTCTCTTAGTTATTTAAGGAAGTACGTTGTAACTGATAAATCATAGCTCTTCAAAGTATAATTTTGCAGTAATATTTAAGTCTTCAGACTGTGATGATCTATACCATAGTGCTTAGGAGACAGTAATTGGATTAAGTTTTGGAGAAATCAATAGGCACAGTGATTCACCACTAAGAACGTAAGAAAAATCAGAACAGAAGAGTGAGTAGGATTTGCTTCTCAGTGATGAGTTCGGGATTCTGGCACCCAGAAGTGGCATGCCACTTAGGGCTGGAGAGAGGAACAGGAGGAGGGAGAGAAAGATGAGAAAGATGAGAAAGACAGACAAAGATAGCGAGAGGGAGGAGCGAAAGAGAGAGCGAAAAAAGAAACAGAGAGAAGGAAGAGGGAAACAGACTCCTCACTACCTTCCGACTCAACAACTTCACAACTTCTCAAGCAAATGAAAGAACACAAATTAAGCTGGGTGAAATGCTTCATATGGCTGAACACGTGTGCATGTGTGTGCACGTACATGTGTGCGCATGCATGCGTGCACATACACACACACACACAGTAAGGGGATCAAAGTGAACTAAGTTTCACAGCCTGACTTCACCTCTAAGCATCTGAGCACTATATGCAGAAGACTCATGTCATGAAGCCAGAATTACCTGTGGCCTAAGGTAGTGACAGCTGCCATCAGTACCCACACAAGTATAAACGAAAACCTGTTTAGAAGGTGCTCAACAATTGTCTGATTATTTTTAATTAGCTCTATTGATACTGTTTTCAATAACTTTAACCACCAGCAGCACAGTGGTTAATCACTCAGCTGCTAACCAAAAGGTTGGCAGTTCAAATTCATCTCAAGCCTCTAGGGAAGAAAGATCTGGTAATTTTGCTTTTGTAAAAATTGTTGTTGTTGTTAGGCATCATCAAGTTGATTCCAACTCACAGTGCCCTATAGGTCAGAGGAGAACTGCCCCGTAGAGTTTCCTAGGCACACCTGGTGGATCTGAATGGCTGCTGACCTCTTGGCAAGCAGCTGTAGGACTTCACCACTCCGCCACCAGGATTTCCTGTGGCCTTGGAAACCCTATGGGGCAGTTCCACTCTGTCTTCCTTATGGAGTTGCTATGAGTTAGAATCGACCTCAAGACAAGGGGATTATTGATATTTTGTTAATTTTGGCCTTTCCGGTATTTCAAAAGAAGTAGTTTACTGTCATCAACTGGAGAAAGAGGGAGACTGTCAATACTTTTCAGGAATGCCATAGAGAGCACTCTGGAGTCAGACTTTGAAACCATAAAATCAATAAACCTGTAATTATTTGGATTTTTAAAGAAAAAAAAATAACCTCATCATTTTAGATGCTTAATTCAGAGGAGTAAAAGCCTTAATTCTGGTTTGGGAAGGAAAGCATACTCACTAGCTAAGACTATTCATTTACCAAACAATACCTTTTCCAAGGTTAAGTCTAGATATTGACATTTTAATAATAATAAAAGCACTAAGGGACTCTTACATAATGTTTTCAATGATCCAAGTTTGAATGTCAAATGCGTAGGTCTACTTATGGTTGGAAAGGGTGAGACAAAGGAGTCTGGAGTTGTAAGAAAGCTTTTTGTCATAAAGTTATGGCAGTTTGACCACCTCTTAGCTGAGAAAGACAGTCTCCGGTATTTATAAACCTAACCTTCTGCTCTCCTAACAGTGCAGAACACACGTCTTCTTCATCCCATGCCCACAGGCCTTGGGAAACAACAATCTTTGTCTACTTCAAGCACTCCCAAGTTGGATTAGCTCATACAGCTTGGAGTTAGGAACCACACGGATGCGTAGGCAGGTACTCAAATAAGATCCAAGCCATGGTCAGAATCCCAACTTGCAGAATGGCAGCACGAATACTGCAAATCCATAGTATTGTTTGGTAATAAAGCATTGAGTTTATTGCCTGGCACTTAGTGTGACTATCAATATTATTATAAACGCAAGTTTTAAACAAAGTGTTTTGGGGCACTTAAGGGTAAGCTTTAAACTACCATGAAGATACTTAGTTGAAAGAAGTCTTTCTTATATATAATACCAAACAAAAGCCATTGTTGTCGAGTCCATTGCAACACATAGCGACCCTACAGGACAGAACGGATCGGCCTGATGGAGTTTCCAAGACTGTCATTTTTACAGAAACAGACCACCACATCTTTCAGCTGCAGAGGACTGGGTGACTTGGAGTAACTGACACTGGGTTAGCAGCTGAGTGCTTAACCAATGCACCACCAGGGCTCCTTCCCTTCTCAGTAAATAGTTATTTGAAACCCATCTTTCTCTGAATCTGTCATTGCTAGAAATGTTTATATGTAACCTATTTCAGAACACACAGTGATACAGGATAAACGAAATGAACTTCCCACAGCAGGAAGCTCTGTATTTGCATGTGAGTATCAGATGGGAATAATAACCAACCTTGACTGTAAATCCTATTCTTTTGACAAAGTACATGAATTTGGCTGACATTTGGGATCCAAGTTTGACTATAACATGTAAATCTAACTTCCATTTCTGCAGATAACAGTGTTTCCAGGGTGGCCTATGGAAGGTGTCTTCTTTGGGATTACATAATGTCTTTAGTATAAAATGCTTTCCTATCTACTCCTTTTTCGGTTGCAAATTTACAAAGCATGACATGCATGGATTTAAATGCATGCTTCAATAAGATTTGGTAAATGCATACACTTGTGTGTCTCGTGCCCCTGTTGTGACAGAGAACGTTCTTACCAACCCAAAGAATTCTCGTTTGCCTTTTCCAGCCCAGTCCTCAATGTAGACACACAGGGAGCCATTGTCCCAATTTTTTTTCTCCTTAATAAAAATGAATTTATTTGTACTAGTCTAGAGCTTCATGTAGTGGAATTATACAGTATGTATTTATCTTATCTGGCATTTAGCTTTTAGAAAAATGTTTTGAGATCCACTCATGCTCTAGCACAGACCAACAGTCCACTCCTTTTTGCTTCTGGGGAGAATTCCATTGCACACATGGACCACCCTTCTTTTTTTTCATTGTGATGCTGATGTCTATAAGCAAGAGTTATTTCCAATTTTAGGCAACTATGAATAACCTTGTGGTGAGCATTCTTAAATATTCATTATAGGAATATCCTGGTATTACTCTTGGGCAAGTCCCTCAGAGTGGAATTGCTCAGTCACAAAACTGGTGCATGGTTCACTTTCTGAGAAAGTGACAAATAGGTTTTTCAAAGTAGTTATGCAAGTTCATACCCCCAACTGTGGTGTCTGAGACGTCCAGTTGCTGTGCACCCTTGTTGACACTGTGTGTGTGTGTTTCTTTTTGCATTCTAGTGTGTATATGGAAATCCGGGGGGTGTGGTGTTTAAGTGCTACATCTGCTATCCAAATGGTCAGCAGTTTTAATCCATCAGATGCTCCTTGGGAACTCTCTGGAGCAGTTCTATTCTGTCTATAGGGTCACTATGAGTCAGAAGAGACTCAGCAGCAGTGGGTTTGGTTTTTTGTTTTGTTGTGTGTATATAGTTGTCATGGACTGAATTGTGTCTCCCCAAAAATACGTGTAGCCATGTGGCTGGGCCATGATTCCCAGTATCTTGTGATTGTCTTCCACTTTGTGGTTTTCCTATGTTGTATGTTAAAGGATTAGGGTGAGGCTGTGAATCCCTTCATAGGATCACCTCCCTGTGCCACTATAAAGGGAGTTTCCCTGGAGTATGGCTTGCCCCATCCTTAATCCTTTCATCCTGCAAGAGATAAAAGGAAAGAGAAGCAAGCTGAGAATTGGGAACCTCACACCATCAAGCAAGCAGCACTGGGGAGAAGAGCGCATCCTTCAGATTTGAGGTTCCTGCGCCAAGATGCTTCCTAGACAAAGACTGATGCAATACCGGACTTTCCTCCAAACCCAGCAAGGGGAAAACCTTTCCCTGGAGCAGACATCCTGAATTTGGACTCGTAGCCTACCAGACTATGTAAGAATAAACCTTCCTTTGTTAAAGCCATCCACTCTGTGGTATTTCTGTTAGAGCAGCCCTAGCTGACTAACACGATAGTGGTGTCTCCTTGTTAATTTGATTTGCACTCCCTTGGTGACCGATGGTGCTGAGCACTTTTCACATTTGTGTATTGGTCATGTTTCAATTACTCTATTGTGAAATATCTACTGTTGCATTCATTACTGACTTATGTTTTTTATCGTTGAGTTGCAGGGCTTCTTCAAATGCTCTGGATACATTCTCCTCATTATATCATGTTTGTTAGTTTTCTTAACAATACCTTTTCAAGGACAGAGTCCCAGTTTACAATTTTTTCTTGTATGGTTAGTGTTTCTGTACCCTAAAAATCTGTCTAACCCAAGGTCATGAAGAATTTTCCTGTGTTTTATTTTAAAAAGCTTTCTAGTTTAACTTCTGTGCTTAAACGAATGAGCAAACAAACAAAACCCACTGCTGTCCAGTTGATTCCAATTCACAGTGACCCTAGAGGACAGAATAGATCACCCCTGCAGGGCTTGCAAGGCTGAAATCTTTAAGGAAACACACTGTTACATCCTTCACCTGAGGAGTGTCTGATAGGTGTAAACTACTGACATTGTGGTTAGCAGTCAAGTGCTTTAACCACTGTGCCACCAGTGCCCACTAGTCTACGAATAACGTTGATACAAATTCTGGTTTAAGAGTAAGACAGATATTGAGTTTGTCTTTTGTTTTATATAGATACCCAATCAGTCCAGCATCATTGTTGAAAAACATGTCTTTCCTCATTCACATGTTCTGGCATTTTTGCCAAAAATCAATCAGTACTTACGTATCTGTTTCTGTACTCTGTTAGATCCATTGATTCACCAATCTTTCTGTGCCAAAGCCACACTAACTTGATAAGTGTAGTGTGTATGAAACATCTTGAAAGCACTAAGTGGAAGTCTTTGCTAGTCTTCTGTAAAGATCACTTGGCATTTCTAGGTCTTCTGCAATTCTTGATTTTACCCATAAGAGCTAAGCGACTGTCTACATATTTTTTAGACTAGAAAGTTTTTTGTTTTAATCTCTTATACAAAAGACAGAGTCCTGTTGGTGCAATGGTTAAGTATCTAGCTGCTAAACAAAAGGGCAGCAGTTTGAGTCTACCAGCCACATCTCTGAAACCCTATGAGGCAGTTCTACTCTATCCTATAGGGTCACAATGAATTAGACTTCACTAGTTGTCAATGAATTTGGTTTTTGGTCTTTGTTTTATGCTGAGGGAGATAAGTCAATCACAAAAGGACAAATATTGTTTGAAACCACTATTAAAAGTTTGGGCTTTACATTTTTGTAATACTATAAAACACCCAAGAAAAGGTTTACACACAGGGGGGAAAAAAAAAAAACCCAAAAAACGATGATGACAAGAGAGAGGATGAATAAGGAGAGGAAATGACTAACTAGATCATAGATTATGGTAACTCTGGTGAAGGGAAAGACAGCAACAATATAGGGCAAGTCAACACAACTTGATCCACCAAAGACACAGAAGCTTCCTAGACACATCCAAGCACTATGAGGGACAGAGTTACTGAGGATGAGGGCTAGGGATCATGGTCTAGGGGGACATCTAGGTCTATTGACATAACATTGCTCATAAATAAAATGTTCTGCACCCTACTTGAGTGAGTAGCATCTGGGGTCTTAAGAGCTTTCTAGTAGCCATCTGAGATACATCTTTTGGTGCCATTCCATGCAGAGCAAAAGATAATGAAGAAACCCAAAGACACACGGAAAATATCAGTCTAAGGGAGTAACGGACCACATGAACTATGGCCTCCAGCAGGCTGAGCTTAGAAGAACTAGATGGTGCCTGTCAACTACCACCTACTGCTCCTGCTCTGTGAGAGTGGGTCACAGACAGAGTGGGGAAAATGTAGAACAAAATTCAAAATCTCACAAAAATGAACACACACTGAAAAACAATAAAAAAAAAACAGAATTACCTGTTGACAGACATTGGAGTAACTGCCAAGACTATAGATACCAGATGCCCTGCTAGCTCCTAAGTGATGGCACTTCTGAGGTCCACCTTTCAGCCCAAGATTACACAAGACCATAGAACAAACAGTAATGCATGTGAGGAAGGTACTTAGTTCAATCAAGTCTACAAGACCAAATGGGCAACACTTGTCCAAAACCAAAGGTAAGAAGGCAAGAAGGGACAGGAAAGCCGGAGGAAGGGATACTAGGAATGTGGAGCGGGAAGGGGGAAGGGGAAAGTGACGACACATCATAAGGTTTGCAACCAATGTCACAAAATAACTTTTGTATACATTTTGGGTAAGTTCACACTGCAAACTGCCACCTAAAGCACAGTAAAAAATAAACAAGTGAACAAACAAAAAATAGAAAACCTACACTAGAATATGACCTTTCTTTCAGAGGGGATCTTGGACTATGTTTCCTTCACTCTGGGTACGTTAATTCTCCTTGCAGACAGATTTTGTATCAGAATGTCTGCCCAAATTCTTGGTTTGACAGTCCAACCTTCATTTTTCATTTCTAGGCCTTGATTTATAGATAACATGAAATATGTGTGGATGTTTTATACAGCCCAGCCATGGCTGTGTATAAGTAGGAGTCCATCAAAAATATGCTGTCTTAACCAGACACATGCAAAATCTGTACATGGCAACTTACTGTCTCCCTTTTCCCTAAGGCTTCTCATTCAAAAAAATGCTCAAAACTGATGTGAAACATCAAGGTTTAATCCCATGGGTCCTTAAAAGATTACTGCCTAATTAGGAATGCACTAAAAGGACATACCCCCCATGAGCTACAGCTCACTGAAAGGCAACAGGTAAATGACTCAGCTCAGCAACTCATTAAATATTTACTGAGCATCTGTGTTCAGCTTTTCATTAATCATTAGCAAAGAAATATATGTCATTGGCCTACTATGTGCAAAGATAAATGATTCAGCTCAGCAATTCTTCAAATATTTACTGAGCATCCGCATTCAGTTTTTCATTAATCATTTAACAAAGAAACACATGTCGTTGGCCTACTATGTGCAAAGAAGTGTGCTCCACATTTGAGAAAGTGATGAAAAGTTAAATACGATCCCTACTCCAAAGGAACCTAGAGCTTGCAAGTACTATGTGCAAAGATCTCTGCCTTGATAATTCCATTGGGTCAATGATGATGTCAATGGTGTTCTAAAAATGGCCAACATTTAGTAGGTTTTCACTAGTTTCGAGGCTCTGCATTAATAGCTTATTGTGGTAAAATCTCACTTAAAAGACTGGGAAACTGAAGTTTAAACTTAAGTAGCATGTCCAAGGCCACAGCTGTCACATCCGAGAGCTGGCTTATCAGACTCCAGATGCTATTACTGTGCTTTATGGTCTTCCTGAATGGAAAGCAAGGAGCCCTAATGGCTCAAGAGTCAAGCACCAGCTGCTAACGAAAAGGTTGGAAGTTCAAATCTACCCAGCAGCCTTCAAGCAGGAGAAAGACCTGGAGACCTGAGCTGAAAATGACCCAGCAGCACCCAGTGACAACAGAGCAAAGCAGGCATCTGAGTAGCCTAGAAAACACTTGATGTATTGCAGTTAAAAGCTGAAATCTCCCTAAAAAGGAGTTGTCTCCTTACAATCTTGATTTCTTTTTCTCTTCTCTGTATTTGTTTCCTCTCTCTCTTGCCCATTAATACCATCCAATAGTCTTTCATTGCAGAAAGAATAAAATCCAGCCTCTATCAAATGACCTCCCATGCTTTTCAGTTTTGGACATGTCAGGAAGGATCAGTTCCTGGAGAAGAACATCAGGCATGGTAGAGTCGAGGGTCAGTTGAAAAAGAGGAAGACCCTCGACAAGATGGCCTGACACAGTGGCTGTAACAATGGGCTTAAGCATAAAAACAATTGCAGACGTGGCACAAGACAGGGTGGCGTTTCCTTCTATTATGAATGTGGTCGCTACGAATTGCAACCGACTCGATGGCACCTAACAACAACAATGGCAGGCTTTTCAGGATCTTAGTCTCAACTAAGGCCTTAAATTAATCACAAAGGACTTTGCCTCTTGCTCAGTGGGCTCACGTCACAGTGGCCTTCTCTGTGTTCCTTACCAGAGCCTAGGATCCTTTCCCTTCTGGTGCCTGGTGTGCCCTTTGCTGGAAGCACTCGGGTTTTCGATCCCACCATGGCTGTGTCTTCCTCACTCAGCTCTCAGATCAGAAGCCACCTCATTAGTAACACTTTCCCCAGCCCCTCTGTGTGATCTCCCTCTTCACCCCACTCATCTAGCACCCATCAGTTAGCAGACTTTTATTTATGACATTCACCACTGATGGTTTTTACTATTCATGGCACTGACTCTCCTGGAAGCTAAGCCACCAGCACTTTGAATACCAGCAGGGTCACTCATGGTGGACAGCTTTCAGTGAAGCTTTGAGACTAAGGAAGACTACAAAGAAAGATCTGGCAATTCATTTCCAGAAATTTGCCAGTGAAAATCTTATGGATCACACAAAACATCAGATGGCAGCAGTGAACTCAAGCAAGCCTGTGATCATACGGATGGTGCAGAACTGGGCAGCACTTTGTCCTGTGGAACAGGAGGTTGTCATGAGTAGGAAATGACTCAAGAAAAACGAACAGTGGCAACTAGCAAGAGTGTGTCATCTACATATCGCCAGGTTGTGAACGAGTCTTCCTCCAATCCTGATACAGTGTTCTTCTTCAAGTAGTCCAGCTTCTCAGATTATTTGCTCAGCAGACAAGTTGAAGAGATGCGGTGAAAAGACACAATACTAAGACGCAACTTTCCTAATTTTAAACCATGCAGTATCCTTCTGTTTTGTTTGAACAGCTGCCTCCTGGTTTGTGTAAGGTTCATCATGAGCACAGTGAAGTGTTCTGGAATTCCCATTCTTCAAAATTTTATCCATAATTTGCTATGATTCACACAGTCTGATGTTTTTGTATAGTCAATGCAACACAAGTAAGCATCTTTCTGGCATTCTCTGCTTCAGCCGGGATCCATTTGAGATCAGCAATGATAGCCCTGGTTCCATGTCCTCTTCTTGATCTGGCTTGAGTTTCTGGCAGTTTCCTGTTTCTGTACCGTTGCAACCTCTTTTGAATGATCTTCAGCAAAGTTTTACTTGCACAAATAATTAATGATATTGTTCAATGACTTCAGCATTCAGTTGGATCACCTTTCTTGGGAATAGGTACAAATATAGAGCTCTTTCAGTCAATTGACCAGGTAGCTGTCTTCCAAATTTCTTAGCATAGAGGAGTGAGCACTTCAAGTGCTGCATCTGTTTGGTGAAACATCTCAGTTGATATTCCATCAGTTCCTGGAGCCTCATTTTTGGCCAAGGCCTTCGGCACAACTTGGACTTCTCCCTTCAGCACCGTTGGTTCTTGATCATACACTGTATCCTGAAATCAGCGAGTGTCTACCAATTCTTTTTGGTATACTCATTCTCACTGCCATCGAGTCGAGTCCAACTCATAGGGACTCTAGAAGTCAGAGTAGAACTGCCCCATAGAGTTTGCATGGAGTGCCTGGTGGATTTGAACTGCCGAACTTTTGGTGAGCAGATGGAGCACTTAACCCACTGTGCCAGTGACTCTGTAATCCTTTGTTGTTGCCTTGATGCTTCCTGCATTGTTCAACATATTGCCCATAAACCAAACCAAACCAAACCAAACTAAACCCAGTGTGTCAAGTCAATTCTAACTCATAGCAACCCTAAAGGACAGAACAGAACTGCCCCATAGAGTTTCCAAACTGCTGATCTTTTGGTTAACAACCTTAGCACTTAACCACTGTGCTACCAGGGTTTCCACAGAGTCCTTTAATATGATACGTAAAATATTCTTACTTTGTATTTTTCTGGTTGAATGAATACATAAGTGAACAAATAGAATGGAGGGCTCTCAGTGTATTGAAGCCTCTCTGCCTACCCCATCCGGCTGCCAGCTGTTCCTCCTTTCTTTGTGCACAACTGGTACGTAGTCTCTCAGTAAAAGAGGGCTTAAAAAAATACAAGAAAATCCCTGAATACCTAGTGGGAAGCGGATTCACCCTGAAAGGTTTGATTTTCTAAAATGTCAAGGTTAAATCCAAACTCTACACAACTGTTTTTATGCAATCACATAAAGAGTAGCCACTGTAATTCTCAATTGACATGTGAAACTATGAGCCATGAGGTGTGAATGTTTTCTCACACGTGAGAATAATGCCAGTCTGCAGGTGGTAACACTCACCTTCTGTGCTGGCTTGGTTGTTGCTAACTGGATGTTGTCTTAGCTAGCTGATGGTGCTGTAAAATAAATACCACAAGTGGACAGCCTTACAAAGAAAAATTTATTCTCTCATAGTCTGGTAGGCTGTGAGTCCAAATTCAAGGTGTCAGCTCCAAGGGAAGGCTTTCTCTCTCTGTTGGCACCTTGTCATCAATTTTCCCCTGGTCAAGAAGCTTCTCAGGCTCAGAAATTGTGGCTCCAAAGGATGCTTTCTGCTCCCAGTGCTTCTTGTCTGGTGGTATGAGGTCTCCAACTCTCTGCCTGCTTTCCCATCATTTTAGCTCTTGTAAGATAACAGGTGGTACAGGCCATGCCCGAGGGAAATCCTCTTTACACTGCACTGAGGATGTGATCTCAACATGTTACAATCCACCCTAATACTCTTTACCATAATCCAACCTTGTCCTATTAACAACAGGCAGAGGTTGGGATTTACAATATGTACAAAGATCAATATCGCAAAAGAGAAGACAACCACACGATACTGGGAATCATGGCCTAGTTAAGCTGCTACATACATTTTTGGGGGGACATAATTCAATCCACGACAGATGTTATAGAAACAGAAAAACAAATCACCAACAGGAAGAACTTGAAGACACACATGCAACAACTAACCAGAATCTAAGAACATCAATAAAACTACGAAGAAGCTACTGTGTGATCCAGAGGGTCTACTTTAAAGGAAATAGAGGACACAAAGGAGAAAATGTGCAGTTCACTGAGAGCCAGAACAGTAGGTGCAAGGAAACTCCAGCCATGTGCTTTCGCTGGTTTCCCCAATATTAACATGAAGAAGATCAAATAATTTACAGTAGTTCTATAAATGGTATTTCCTTTGTTTTGATACCTGCTCTTTGGCCTAATTAGGATTCCCTAGTAAGTCTATGAATGTATGAATTCTAAAAATAACACCAGCAATATTGTTTATTTTATAGCTCCATAAATAAAGTATTTTACACATGTCATCTTCCTGACTTTTTTCAGTAGCCTTATTTTATCTGCTTTTTATTTTGAAATATTTATAGACTCATAAGTTGCAAAAACAGTACAGTGAGGTTTTTGCATCATCATCCAGTTTTCCCAGTGGTGACATTTTATATAAATATAATGTATTACTCTTGCTCCTCACTTACTGTTTTTGTTATTTGACATTTTGTATTTACAGCAACAATAAAAAAATCTATTATCTGACCAGGTCACCCATTACTGCGTAAGCCTGGTAGTACTGAGCTGAAATGAGAGGTGTGAGGCTCTGGCAGTTAAGGTTATGTGTCAGTTTGGTTGGGCCATCATTCTCAGTGGTTTGGCAGTTATGTAATGATGTTACTTGGCAGTTATGAAATTATGAAGTCATCTTCCATTTTGTAATCTGATGTGGCCATCCTCTGTTTTGCATAATACTGATGTTACACATCTACCTGGTTTTGGGAATCTAACTGTGTTGGTGAGTGAGGAGAGGGTGTATATGGATTGGCACAATACAACTAACTATGCTGCAACTTTTACTCATGTTGTACCAAATTTTGCAAGAACTCTTTCACCAATAACTCTATTTTACAGATGAGAAAACTACACTTTACCTAGATTAAGTAACTTAATATTATACACTCAGCCAGCAGGGAAAACTAAAGTAGTCTAGTCTGCCTGGTTTCAGGATTTACTCTCCACAATGAGACTCATAACATTAGCAGAATCACATGAAATCGGGTGGGTGGCTCAGCTAGTCTGAAATATCAGACAACAGATTGCAGGGCCTTGGCAGTTCTTAACTGGGAATAGTATCACCCTGCAGAAAATCACTTGGGAATACCCGGGAGTAGTTCCTTGCCATCATGTTGGGTGTTATTTAGAATAAACTGGTAAAAAATTACACTGGGGCTTGATGTCCTGAAGGGGACTGTAATCTGTGTACCATTGTCTTAGCTGGAGCTGGTGCTTCTGTTATATGGTGACAGTGGCCAAAGGTGCTGAAAGCACTGCTAAAGCCTACGATTTCCTCACTCAAAGAATTCTCCCTCTCAAGATGCCAGTTCACCTCACTTGGTCCCTGTACCTCTCTGCTCCGATGAGATCACCATTGTTGATGTTTCCTACCTATACTGTCTTTTCTCTTTGGCTCTTTCTTCACGGTATTTACCTTTTCACTCCTCTTGGGATGTTCTTTCCCATGCTTCTTTTATTCACATCTTGCTCATCCTTTATAGTTCAAGCCCCACCCCCCTTCTGGTGAGCAAAGTCCTTGGCATCTCTCCTCCTTGAAATCTTATTTTTGTGTTGATGTTTTCTCTGTTGTTCTTATTAATCTGCTCTGCAACCTTCTTCATGAGTTGATTTTTTTCCCTTTTCTCAGGGTTGGTCTGTGGTTGTTGAGATTCCTGTATTACATTTCTTGATGTGGTGTTTTTTTTTTTTTATTATACTTTACGGCTGCCCCTATGATCCTGCTTAATAAAGTATATATAAACCCAATTTTGATTGCTACCAGTGTTGTCAGCTTCCTCTCCATCTGAAAGGACTATAACGACTGTATACATCCTCCTTTTTAATATGATGATATCATAGTTTACATGACATGATCACTAGATCATTTCTTTCACAATTATAGCTTTGATTTGTGTTTGAATACTTCCCTGAGTAGGATTCCGGATAATGTGTCCTTCTAAAATATAAAGTTAGCAGTTTTGTTCTTCCAAGCCAAGTAATTCTTTCAGTATTTCTTGTGGCTTTGGTTTGGTTTTTACAAAGTTTCTGAGTTTCTGTTTATCTGCGAATGTCTAAATTTCATTTTCACATTTGAAAGATAGTTTTGCAGGATATATAATTCTTGGTTGGAAGTTCTTCTCCTTCAAGACTTTGACTATGTCATGCTCCTGTCTCTGTGTCAGCATTGTTTCTGCAGAAAAATCCGATAAAAGCCTACAGGGTTTCCCTCTGAATGTCAGCTTTGCTTTGAGTCTTGCTGTCTTTAAGAGTTTCTGCTTATGTTTCATTTTGTTAAGCTTGATTATAATACGTCTTGGAGTTTTTCTATTGAGATCTATGTTGAGCGATGTTCGATACGTATCTTGGATATCTATATTCTCTTCTTCCGTAATTTCTAGGAAGCTTTCTGTCAGCAGCTCAGCAACAATACCCTCCATGTTCTCACGTGCCTCACCCTGTTCAGGAACTCCAATTAACCGTAAATTGTTCTTCTTAATAGAGTCCCACATGCTTCTTAATACTTCTTCATTTTTCTTGTTTCTTTTTTTCTGATTTCTCCTCGTAGATGCTAGAGTCAGTAGCTGTGTCTTCCAAATCAGAAATTCTCTTTTCCATTTCTTCCATTCTGTTTTCTTGGCTTTGAATTGAAGTTTACATGTCTTTGATTTTGTTCTCGATCTGTTGGATTTCTGAGTACTGATGTTCCATCAGATTGAACAGCTTGCTTAATTTTTTGTTTTGTTCTGCTGCATTTAGTATAAAGTCTAGGAGGGCTTTTTATATAATCCTTTTGTATTCACCTTCTGATAGTTTCAGAAAAGCTTCTTCATCTGGGAAGTTCTGAAGTGGTTTATTTTTCGGGCCTTCTGATGCCATGGGTGATTGCTGGGTTACTGTCTTTTCCAACTTTTGTTGCTTTGGGGGCTTCATCTGGGTCAGTAGAGGTTGGGAGAGATGCTGTGAAGATGGACCACAGTTGTTTCTCTAGTTCGTCTTCGGTCTGTGCAAGCCTCTGCTCGTCAAGAGTGGGGTCAGTGAAAGAGAGGAGGTTTTGCATTCAGTGGTATGAAGTTCAAATTAACAGCCCTATGCCACATCCCAGGGCTCACTAGGTGTCCAGAAGGCTCCATTTAATTATCATTTCAAGTCTTGGTTTCCAGAGGGATTTAGGGAGATGTGCATTTAGTCCACCATCTTGACTCCACCCCTCCATGAAATCTTAAATCGGGATTCACAGAACACATGTTAACATTTCACTGTATATTCTTTCATGTTGCTTTGATGGTGTCACTGGAACACATCTTATTTTATTTACCACTTAGATTTGAAACCTAGCAAGTACCAGGACTCTTTTTCCTCAGTCTCTATGGTACCTGGAACACTTCTGTGTATATAGATAGTGATTTTTACAAATACAGGCATTATTTAGAGAAACTTGCAGGGAGAACCGTCAATTCCCCTCAGGTTTGGAATTTAGTGTGTTGAGAGCTCATCGTTGTGTGGTTGGAATTAGGAAAGTACCTTCTTCGCTGTGCTTGGCCTTCTCTCTTCTTTTTCATGTCTTCTGTTAAATAAATAACCAAACTTCGTATTATAAAAATACTGCATAAGATCCAATATAATTAAGCATAAGAAAATAAAAATAGCTCATAATCCTGTCACCCTACAGAGTCACTATTTTTGTGTATTCTTCAAGATATATATTTCTGTAGCACAAAATAGTAATACATTACACAGATTTTTTTGGAATTGGCTATTTCCCTTTATAATATTTCATCAGCACCTAGCCATATTGATAAACATGCTAAATATATTAAAAATTCTCATTTTCTTTACATTTTATTTATTTATTGTGGTTGAGAGTATACACAGCAAAACACACACTAATCCAACTGTTTCCAAATGTACAATTCAGTGGCATTAGCTGCATTCTTCAGGTTGTGCAGCCACTCTCACTGTCCTCTTCTGAGTTGTTCCTTCCTCATTAACATAAACTCACTGCACCTAACGTTCCTATATAATCTTTCAAGTTGCTAAATTATTGTTCAGTTTTAAGAAGACTTTAGATGGTATTTTTGGTTTAAACTTTAAGAGTTATCTCAGGACCATAGCTTTGGAGGTTTATCTACCCTCCATTACTCCAGAAAGTCTGCAGTCCATGGGCACTTGAAATTCTGTTCTGCAATTTTCTCTTGTGATCAGAAGTCTTCTATGGACTCTTTGTTCCAGACGATCAGTAGTGATAACCAAGCACCATAAAGTTTTTCTGGTCTCTTGGCAAAGGACACAGTTGTTCATGGAGGCAATTAGCCACAAATTCCATGTGTTCCAGGTGAACACAAACCCACTATCATGCCTTAGATGCCCATTTGCTAGCTTTTAAGACACCAGTTACTGCACAACAAAGTAGGAGGTAGAAGAGAAGCACTAAAAAATCCTCACATTTTAACAGCTGTATAGAATTCTGTTTATAAACAGAGCACTGTATTGAACATTTCACTCACTCATTCACTTAACAAACATTTACTGATTCTAAGTACTTGGGTTATGGCTATAAACAAAACCAATTCCCTGCCCACCAGATGCTTACATTCTAGTGAAGAAGTATTTCTACCCCAGGTTCTGATCAATGGCTCTCAATTAGGATGACCCCCCCACCAAAGCAGTTCTTCCTCCAGGGGAAATTTGGCAATGTCTCAAGACATTCCTAGTTGTTACAATTTGAGAATGAGGTGCATCTGGTGGATGGAAGCTAGAGATGCTGCTAAATACCCTCTAGGGTCACAGCAAGGCCCCCTACAGAAAAGAATTATCAGGTGTGAAGTATCAACAGTGCTGAGGTTGAGAAACACTGCTCTATTTGGCAATAACACACTGCCAATAAAACATATGAGGTGATAACACACTTTCAACAAAACAATTAAGTTAGCAAACTCATCCTAAAGAAAGTGCTACACACCTAATTGCTGAATATCACTATGGTCATCTTTGAAGTACTCCTCTTGGGAAGCTATACACTGATGCCTATGCCTAGTCCACCCTTGAAAGCAATTTTAGAACTCTATCTGGAATGGCCATCAGAGCTGTCTTTATATCACATCTGATGTCCTGAATGTCATCCAAATGTCTTCCTTTCAATATTTCCTTTACCCTCAGTTAAAGAAAAAAAGTCATCGGGGCAAGATCAGGTGGGTCAGGAGGGTGTTCCAATACAGTTATCTGTTTACTGGCTGAAAACTCCCTGATGGGCAAGTAGACAATTACCTTGGCAAACCTGCCCCAGTGCCACTGTGTGCAATGGTCATTCCCTTAATGAGTTCCAAAATTGCTTTGAAGGGTAGACTAGAAGCTGGCATTGGTATATAGCTTCCCAAGGGGTGGACTTTGAAGGTGACCGTAGTGATATTCAGCAGTGAGTTATGTACCACTTAGGACAATTAAGTTTACAGACTTAACAGTCAGAAATCATAAGTACAGTACACTTATAACCAGTCTACCTCTGCAAATGCTCTAGTTACTTAGGACCTTCGTGAGTCATCTCACCCCAGCTTTCGAAGCCCAGAGGTTGCCAGTTACAAACTGCATCTTAAACTAAGCAAGTGTTACAAAATGGAATTCCAGTTCCCAAGGAATAAATGAAGGAAGAGGAGTGAGCAGAGAGAGCTAACAGGACTCCAGATATCTTAGTAGTCTTCATCTGATTTATACAGAACACCACGCACTGTGATCCTGAAAGCAGGGACTTGACAACTCCAATGAGCTAAGTATAGCTCCATAAAGGAAAGCCAACCCAAGCTGTGTTTCTTTGCATCACTGTGCCTTTGTTCACATTGCTTTCCAAAAAATGAGCAAGTATTGACTTGACTGCGAAAATCAACGTTTTAAACTTCTTTCCTTTTCATGAGGAAAGTAAATTATTTCTTCTATACTTTGAATGTATTATATTTTGTCTGACACAGAACAGGCTTGGATAATTTATAGAGGACACGATAGTAAGTACACAGGTGGGCTTCAGCTGCATGTACGTTTTACAAACTCAGCTATGCTGACAGACCGAACGGATTTATTAGTATGTGTTTTGTGAGTTACTTGGACCCCACCTCCATCCTGAAAATTCCTTTTCTTTTTTTTTTTTTTTTTTTGGTGGGGTGGGTGAAGAGGAAGAAAAAAATTAACATGACCCAAATAAAATTTTTTTGTAATCACTCAGAAACGACCCCTTCCAAGAATTATTCATTTCTATTTCTTTTGCTGTCACCACAGATGATTCTTAAATTGTTTTTTATTGATTTTAAACCATTTTATCCCACACAATTTAGAAATACGTGAATTATTAACAGGCGACTGTTATGAACATAGGAAATCACCATCAAAATTTAATAAGGGCCTATAGCTGCAAGTGGGAGGAGTGGCCATACCATGTTTCTTTGTGTCAAATACAACACCTGTTTCTTTAATGGTGAGTGATCTCATTTAATTATAGGCTTGAATAAATAGGCTTCATAAAATTACATGTAGAAGGCCAATTTAAATATTTCATAGGCTGAATTAATCAAGTACTGTTCTCAATTTTCCACTTCACTTTGTACAGTAAAGTTGCGGGCTGGAGTTTTTATATTTAATATACAGCAATATGGTCTATTTGAGTCTTTAAACTTGAAAAATCCTATTTATGCAATGGAAATCTCTAACATTAAACTCTTCAATTGATTATTGTTTTCCTAGAAAAACAGAAAAAAGTACAGTGTGTATTTAATGAATTTTAATGAAACTGCACACATATCCCCCCAAATTTACCACATGCTGGAATATCTGTAGTAGTATGTTATATGTATTATGGTGTATGACATTTGTAAGTGGTTTAAATTCTGAGACTCATTTTTTAAAACTGTACTTTAGACGAAGTTTCACAGAACAGACTAGCTTCTCATTATACGGCTAGTACACATATTGTTTTATGACACTAGTTAACAATCCTATGAAATGTCAACACGCTCCCTTCTCAAACTTGGGTTCCCTATTGCAGATTTCCTGTTCCCTCCTGCCTTCTAGTCCTTGCCCTTTTAGTCTCACTTTGTTTTACAGGCCTGCCCAACACAGAGCTAAAGGGTGAGCCCCAGGAGGGACTTCACTACTGAGCTGGAAGGATGTCTAGGGGCCATATTCCACAGTTTCTCTGGTCTCTGTCAGGTCAGCAACTAGTTTTTCTTTCTGAGATGGACTTTTGTTCTACATTTTCTCCCAGCTCCATTAGGGGCCCTCTGCTGTGATTCTGGTCAGATCGATCAGTGTTGGTAGCCGGGTACACTCTAGTGGAAGCTACTGCAGTCCTTTGAGCTAATATGTCCCTTATATCTTTCTTTTTCTTCATTCTTCCTTGTTTCCAAAAAGGTGAGACCAGTGGAATATCCTAGATGGCCACTCACAGGCTCTTAAGACCCCAGATGCTACTCACCAAAGTCGAACGTAGAACATTTCCTGTATAAACCATGCTATGACATTTGAGCTAGATGTTCCCTGAGATCGTGGTCCCCAGGGGCCTCAGCCCAGCAATTTGGTCCTTCCTGAGAGCTTGGATGGGTCTATGGAGCTTCCACGACCTTGCCTTGTACAAGTTGTGCTGGCTTCCTCAGTATTGGGTCCTGCCTTACTCTGCACTTACCACTTAAGTATTGTCTATTTAATGTTTTTCCCTTCACCCCTTGAACCATCAAAGATTGTTTTATTTTGTGCATAAACATTTTCAAGAGTTTTTACAGTATGGTCTCATACAATATTTGTCCCTTTGTGATTGATTTATTGATTCATTTCACTCAGCATAATGCCCTCTAATTTCCTCCATGGTACCAGATGCCCTACAGATTCATTGCTGTTCTTCATTGCTGCATAATACTTCAGTGTGTGCCTGTACCACAGTTTGTTTATCCATTCATCTGTTGATGAGCATCTAGGTTGTTTTCATCTTTTTGCTATTGCATACAATGCTACAATGAACACAGGTGTGGATATGTCTATCCATGTGACAGCTCCTATTTCTCTAGGATATATTTCTAGAAGTGGGATTGCTGGATCATATGATGTTTCTATTTAGCTTTAAGACTTCTTTTCATTAAGTGTAAAAAAAAAGGAAAAAAGGATACTATCAATCTCTCATGTTTGTTGTCTGTTTATATACACTAGAAAAAGTTAAAGGTTTGGTATACAGACAGAGGTTTCATCCTGAAACCAAACTTATGGATTGTATGAGCTACAGTGACATATATCAATATTAATAAATCTAAAAATCATTAAGAAGATCATGAGATTAGTGAGGAAAATCCAGGCAAACTTGAACCATGGCTCAAATTAAGCAGGACAGTAGCATATGCTTGTTGCATTATTCTTTCTAATTGTTAACTGCCTTTATTAAAAAAAAAATAAGTGAGAATGAAATAAAGTCTGCCATTGTCATTAGGTGCCACTGAGTTGATTCAGACTAATAGCAACCCATGTAACAGAGTAGACTTGCCCCTCAGGATTTTCTATGCTGTGATGTTTACATGAGCAGATCCCCCAGACTTTCCACCACAGAGCCTCTGGGTGAGTTCCAACTGCCAACCTTTCAATTAGCAGCCAACTGCTTAAGCATTGTGCCACCAAGGATCCTTAAAAGTGACACTATTTCCTATTTAATTTTCATAAAAAAATATGGTCAATACTCACTATTTCTAGTGTTTTTGGTCCCATGCTGTACTTGTACTGTACTTGAAACACTTGCTGATGAAGACCAAAGGCCACAGCCTTCAAGATGGACTGCACCTCAACATGATGAAAACAAAAACCCTCGCAACTGGACCAATAAGCAACATCGTGAAATGGAGAAAAGATTGAGGTTGTTTGTCAAAGATTTCATAATCAAAAGATACACTGCATTGAGCAAATCTGCTGCAAAAGACCTATTTAGAGTGCTGAAAAGTAAGTCACCTTGAAGACCAAGGTACACCTGACCCAAGCCATGGTATTTTCAACAGCATCTTATGCACACAGAAGCTGGACAATGAATAAGGAAGACAAAAGAATTGATGCCATTGAACTACAGCATTGGAGAAGAATATTTCAAATATCCCATGGGCTGCCCAAAGAACAAACAGATCTGTCCTGGAAGAAGTGCAACCAGAGTGCTCCTTAAAAGCAAAGACAGTAAGACTACCACTTACACAGTTTGGACACGTGGCCACAAGAGGTCAATCCTTAGAGAAGAACATAAGGGTCAATGAAAAAGAGAACAACTGTCAATGAGATGGACTGACATAATGGCCGCAATAATGAACTTAAGCATAAAAACCATTGCAGGCACAGGCAGGACCAGGTGGTGTTTTGTTCTATTGCACCTAGGGTCACCTTGAGGCAGAATCAACTCGACGGTACCTAACAACAACTGTACAGTCTCTCTGCATTTCATCTGTACTCTAGGATTTAAAATTTCAGTTCAGTATATAGATTCCTGCAGCACAGTGGATATAGCTTAGACTATCCTTAGTATACTCTTCTATTTATTGAATCAGTAGTTTTCATATCTAACAAGTTGACTTTTTTTGTTGACTGCCATTGTAAGGTCTTTCCACTAGACTTACATTGGTATACCAGGGTGGTGGCTTATGTATTTCTCGTTTGTGGCCCTCCACAAAAGCTGGTCAAATGGGAGATATTATTGTATATTTTTAATAAAGCTAGATTGAACAGTGAGATTCTTTATTAGTAACTCAGCCATGAGTGGGATGTTTCTGGGATTCTAAATTCACAAGTTATCCCCCTCGTCCACAAGTACCCAAAACCCTTGCTAGACCTTGTGTCTGAGGTTAGAAAGGTCTTCCAGAATATCAGTTAAGACAACACTGTTCACAATGTTACAAATGCTGGCTGATTTCAAGTTATTTCTCTCTTCCAACCAGATTCTCAAATGAACGTTTCACTGATTGACAGTTAGTAGGAGTTACCTTCTAATTGGAAAACAATTTTTAATTTAACTTTCATGTTGTTGAAGGAAAGTATTACTGTTCACTCAATAATTACAGTTAATTGGTATGAGGATTTAAATTCTGCCTTGACATTAAACATTTCAAATTGTGGACATTTCACTACTTTAAATCGACTCCTGAGACCACCGGTACCTGATATACTTAATCAGTTTGTGGTACACTGCTAAAAGCAAGCAATTTAAAAGCCCAATTGCTTATATTTCAAAATGGGAATCAAAACCAAAGGTAATATTATTACTATTTTTTTTTAATTCTCATATTTGGACAGAGGATGCTCTGGATCTTTTTGTTCCTAATCTGAGGTTGAGTCTCTATGTTAATTTCTTGCCTGTGTCTTCGTCAGCACCATAATAAAGTATCTACCAGTCGTAATATTTTCCATGTATTAAACATCTCCTAGGTGTCAAACACCATGCCAGCCTATTTACAGGCATTAAAAATAATCTGTAAAATGATATTTTAAAAGATGAATTATCATGTCTATTTTAAGATACATAAGGGTGTAGATTCCAAGAACATGTGACAGCTGTTACCTTTGCCTGACTAAAATAGCTTTGTCTCCTTAACTCTCACATCATTGCCATTTCCCTAAGGGTGGGGCACAGCTGATGCTGGGATTATTGTGCTATTCATAAAAAAAACTAACCTGTGCCTGTCTAGCCAATCTCGACTCACAGCAACCCGATAAGAGAAAGCAGAACTGCCCCATGGGGTTTCCAAGGAGTGGCTGGTGGATATGAACTACCAACCTTCGGGTTAGTAGGTGAATACTTAACCACTGAGCCACCAGGGTTCCCCTTGCTATCCAGTCACTTCTGACTCATAGCAGCCCCATGGGACAACCACTGCACCACTGGGGTTTCTGTACCGTCCACAGAAATTTGGAATGAACACATGATCAACCTGGGCCAATTAATTTTCTTGCACTGTTTCTAAATGGCACTGGTGCGAAAGATTTCTCCTGTCTTGGACTAAAGAGCTAGAAAGAATTGGATCTAATGGAGACAGCTGCCATGTTTCCTGCTACTTGAACCAAGATAAAACCAAGTTGTCAATAGAATGAGAGACAGACATGGATGAATTACTTATGACGCGGAGTGTTCAGATCCAAATTATTACGGACTAGTTTTGCTGAATAATTCCATATTGTGAGAGAGTGCCCTTTGCATTGGGGGATGGTTAACAGAAACTCCATCCACTAGATGCCAATAACATACCGCATCCTCCTGTTAAAGCAGCGAAAATACCTCCAACGTTGCTAAATGTCTCGTGAGGAGCGAAACTGGCTCCAGTCGTGATTCACTGGGTTTGAGAATTAAGGAGCCCTTTTTATTTGCCAGTGATCTGAACTATGAAATCTGTTTCATTTGCTTAAACTAATCTGAGTTCGGTTTTATAAATTATAACTAAGAAATCTTTACTACAATGAAATTTTGATAACTTGCTCAGGAGCACAGAGATGGGCTGTAGAGTGCTGTCTTAGAGGAGGTGTGCATGTGCCATGCGACAAGAAGAGGAATCTGTGCACAGCAGAGTATATGAATGGCAGAAGGTGAAAGAAGGACCAGCGCTCAGAGCTCTGGGTTTCATGGATCACTGACTCATGAAATACTTTAACAAAGGCGTGTTCCCATATTCAGAGTTGAGGCACGTTTGAGAAACGATGGGTTAAACACGGAAAACGACTTCACTTTTATTATAGGGCTGCTTAAAGATCCTGGCATGACAGTTTGCTTTAATGATCTCCACTAATTTCTCACTGTCCTTTTTGGGCAAACAATCCTCGCTAAGAGCCCCAGCTTACATCTTTCAAGGCTGACACCCTGCAGAACTTCATATGACTGGTGGAATGAGGTACAAGTCCAAAAGAGAGAGCCAAAGGAAGGGGTCAAGAGTGAACTGCTTCCTGCGTGTTGAGATGGAGACAGAATCCCGACTATGCTGATGCTGGCAGCCCCCTTGAGAGCAGGTTTCTCTGTCCGGAAAGCAATGGAAGAAATGATGGATGCCATACTCCATGCCAAAAATCCCGGAAATTTTCCCCAAAGGCAACCAAGGAGAGTTAATGAGAAGAATCAGCTGATCCATTATGACTTTGGGAAATCTCTCTACAGTGTAGGCAATGAGTTGTAGTGGGGTAAGACTGAAGGCAAGGCAGCCAGTTAGAACTCATTGAAAAGGATCACCACAGAAGCGGCAAGGATTTCTGCTAAATCCATAGCAATGAAAACGGATGAAATAGAGGGCCTGAAGGGATGCAACAACAAAGGACTGCATATAACTGGTCTACCATTTGATGCTCTCCTTTTCAATAATGTTGGCTGACCATTGTCATTTCAAAGACGACGTACTTTTTTCTTTTTTTTGACACCATTGGACCAAATGCCACAGAAAGGAAAGTATTATGGCTTGCTCAGAATCTGGCCTCATTAGAAGTGAAAACTTCTTTAAGAAACGTTTACTAAAAGCCAATTCTATCAGCTCCATAACAGACTCCAATTTTAACCATAACACACAAACATATCAATAGTCTCTTTTGATATTTCGCTATATAGTCACCATGTCTGCACTGAGCCTTTGTGTCAAGTTTGCTTAGTCTGTTTGCAAATGTAAAGCACAGCTCTGTTCCCTCGCCACCCACCGCCCCCAGCAAATGTGTTCAAATCATTGGGGCTGTAATGAGCATCTTTGGATCAGATACCTTCTGGCTCTTGCTGTCTTTGTTGCCTGCCTGCTGGTAGATAAGGATTTGGTCAACCACCAAGGGCCTGCACTGGGGAGCATCGCTGGGTCTGGCTCATGCCTGGCAGCATTTGAACGCTCGGTGTCATCATGCAAGCTATCATCCATCAGCAGGCAGCTGCTTTTAGGACTTCCAGCCGGCAAGGCAAACATTTGCGCTGTGGCTTCCTCCCCAAGTCTGCTGGACCCACAGCCCATCAGACAAGAGAACTGTACATACAATCACTGCCCGCTGCTGAGGACCACAGGCTGTCGTTGACGCTCACCTGGCAGCCCTGTTGGAGCTTGGAGGGAGATGTGCGGATTAGAGCCTGTATGCTCTACGTGAAGGGCTTCCTGGGAAAGAACGGAGGTGGACATGGGGGTAAGTGGCCGAGCTGAGGACAAACCTTACAAAATATTTTTTAATAAAATAGGCTAGATGATGTAGACATGGGAGTGTACAAGATCAGCCTGAAAACAAAATGAAAAAGAAAAAGACAAAAACTATTTAAATCCTGATGGAATGACAATGAGACTGACCCCTGTGTGACAGGAACAGAAAGAACACTCCTTCCATAACCAACTAATATTTACAGCCATGGCGGCGCAGTGGTTAAGCACTTGTAACTGAAAAGTCAGTGGTTTGAACTCACCAACAGCTCCACCGCATAAAGATGTGGCAGTTGGCTTGGTAAAGATTACAGCCTGGGAAGCCCTGTGGGGCAGTTCTCCTCTCTCCTGTAAGACAGTTGTGAGCCAGAATCGAACTGATGACACTAAGTCTGGTTTGGGGGCTTTAAGTGAGTAACAGGAGCCTGGGTGGCTCAAAGTTTAAGTGCTTGGCTACCGAAGGGTGGCTATTAGAACCCACCCAGCAGCTCTGGAGAAGAAAGACTTGTTCAGAGCACACAAACCAAACACACAGGCACTGCAGAGGCCGAAGCTCCACGTGCTGTCAAGAGCTGAACTGACTGTGCTACAGGAACTCGTAGGAGACGCAGGAATCTGGGTCTTCTAATGAGGTGGCTGTCAGTGAGTGAGGCTTTCTAGGTCTTGCAGGAGATGCAGGTGTGTGCTGTCCCTGGTTTCAAAGTGTTGAGTCACAATGGGTCCAAATAAACTGGTGACACCCCATAGTTTAAGGGTGTAGGTACTAGAATCTTCCAGGAGCTCTGAACAATCTCTCTGCAGCAGAACTGCACAGACATGGTTGTTAAATGCAGTGTCTTGGATCACATTGTTGTTGTTCATTGCTGTTGAGTTGGCTTAGACTCATGGCAACCTTTTGTTCAACAGAGTGTTACGTTGACTGGTCCTCCACCATCACCGTGATCATTGCTATGTTGGAGGTCACTGTCGTGGCTATTGTGTCAATCCATCTCACAGAGGGTTCCCCTCATTTTCACTGAGCCTCTACCCAACATCATGTCCTTTTCTAGCAATCCATCTTTGCGGATGGCACATCCAAAACAAGAGGAAGTCTCGCCATCCTCCATTCCAAGGAATTCCATGCTGCATCTCTTCAAAAACTGATTTGTTCATCTTTCTGGCAATTCACTGTAGAATCAATAGTTTTCACCAATATCACAATTCAATTCTTCTTCTATCTTCTTTTTTCATTGTCCAGCTTTCGCATGCTACAGTTACTTTTTCATTGGCCTGCAGTGGGACCCCAAGAATCTGCATTCTAAACAAAGATCTATCTCAGCTGTTTCTACTGCAGTTGGTTGAAGTGTACACCCTGAAAAACACTGCTTTCTCTGTGTTTACTCAAAGGAAGTAACCCATTGCTGTCAAATCAGTTTTGACTCACAGCAACCCTACAGGACAGAGTGGAATTGACCCATAGATCCTTCAAAGCTAGAACCTTTACAGAAGCCAACTACCACATTTTTGTCCTCTGGAGCAGCTGGTGAGTTTAAACCACCAATCTTTCAGTTAGCAGCCAAGAGCTTAATCACTATGCAGCCAAAGTTTCTTAACAGAAGTAAAGAGAATTCAAACTATAGTTTTTCTAGATTCTTAGCCTGCAATTGCTACAAGGACCTTGGAATTCTATTCAAAATCTGTGAATTTATGTGCATTACTTTTTTGGTGGGGGGGATGTCTATAAATGTCATTACATTCTTCAGAGGGTTTGCCCATACTGCCACCTTGAGAACTAATAGTCTGTGTGCATGTGTACGTACATATCTGTGTGTGTACGTGTGTGTGTATTTGGAAGTGAGGAAACCATTCTTTTAATTCCTCTATCCCCAACCTAGACCTGGAAGTCTCATCCTACTCATTTTTTATCGTTTCCATCTTGACCAAGTCCTCTCCAGACTTAAGGACATAACAAATCATCGCAAAACCTGGGCTGTCAATGCTGTTTATCTGTCTTGTAGGAATCATCATATTCCGTGGTGATGAAGGCCTTAGGTGTCTGCTATGTGGTGAAAAGTCGCAGCAGAGGGGCGGGGCCAGGCTATTGCATTCCTCTGACCATTTTGCATCTCTGTCTCCTAACTGGAGTCTGGTGCACAGAAAGGATTCAGTTGATATTTTTAAATAAATTAATAAACAAATACGTGTGTGCATACTGAATGTTGAGAATAGAGGAATCCATTCCTGTTTCTTCTTCTCACCTGGAGCTCTCATACAATAAGAGGTTGCTGCTGAAGAACATTTGTGATAAAGATTTTGGTAACCCTCCTAAAGGTCCTTAAGTTCTTGGGTATTCAACTTGAATGATGATATCTCTGATTCTATGGTGTGTGCTCCAGTTTTCCAGTTCAGGTGAAACAGGGCTCTGACCTTAAATATGATACAATTCTTGATGATAGACAAACCCAGTTTCTGTAAGAGCATAACTAATCACATCCTGGATTGGGAGAAACAGCTAAGTGATGGTGCCCCCACCTTCACTGTCAGACAGGGACTCCCTGGTTTGATGAATGACTGCTGATGATCACCCCCATGCCTTCTCCCTTGCTGCAGGCTATGTTCCCCTCCAAGCCCTCCCTAGATTTTCCCCCAAACATATTTATTTTCAGTCATAGAGGAAATATACTCTTCCTCAAACAGAATTGTTCCTGGCCTAGGGCTTTTAGTGGATGAGCAAGAGCTATAAACAACTCTTTATGCCTTTCTGCCCACAATCTGGGATTTTCCATCACTTGGGCCATACGAAGACTTCAGCTTGGCAGGAACAATGACTTCAAACCGTGTTCACAGTCCCCAAATAATGAGGCTGTTTGTGGGTCTGACAAGAATAAACATTACCGGCACTGCTTCTATTGTGTGCCTAAGATCGCATTTTCATCTCCAGAGAGGAAAGAAAGAAACGATCTTGAAAGCATTGGAAGGCCCATTGTGAGAAGGCAGCTGTTGTTCTCTCTTTCTGGAGACAAATGGCTGTAACGGTGACTCTGTCTGTCACAGGTGTTTCTACCAGGAGCCTGGAGTGGTAGAATCAGGGGGAAAGCATTCCTTCGGGCAGAAGAGGCAGCAGAACAAGTCACCTGAGAAAAGTGAGTGATGGCTGACAGAGTTGGAAATGATCCTCAGCCAGGAAATACTTAGATCTTACAACAGGAAGGAAACTCTGGGGGCGTGGTGATTAAGTGCTACGGCTGTAAACCAAAAGTTCCAATCCACAAGGTACTCCTTGGAAACTTGACGGGTCAGTTCTACTTTGACCTATAGGGTTGCTATGAGCCAGACTCCACTGGATGGCAGTGGGTTTGGCTTTGGTTTTGGGTTATAAGTGAGAATGGACTCAATGGCAGTGGGTTGGCTTGTTAGTTTTTTTAATCTTTATGGAAGCAGACTACTACATCTCTGTCCCACAGAGTGGCTAGTGGGTTTGAACCATCAACCTTTTGGTCGGTAGCCAAGTGCTCAGCAACTTCCCAGTTAGGGCTCCTGTTTTTGCACTGGAGGTGGTCCATGTGTCAGTTTATTTGCTTTATTCCATTTTACTTTTTTCAGTTGGTTTCACTGTGGATTTTGTTGTTATTGTTACTGTGTATTAGCCAACAACTGAGACAAGGAGAGTCTCTTAGGGCTAAGGATCAAGAATGCCCATCTATCTCAGGCTCATGTTGTTTCATTGATTGGCTAATTCATTTAAAAATTCAAGTCATAGTTACTGAGCATCTACTGTGTTGTAGGGCCTGTTCTTAAGCACAGAAGATACCAATAACAACGAGATGGGCAGGACTTCATCTCCAAAAATATCACATAGTACTCAAGAAAGACAGACAACAAAGTGATTATCACTCTAAGTGTTCAGAAGAAAACGAATCAGCGTATGTGATGATAACTGAGAATGGGAGGAGGTTTAGATCAGGTAGTCAATGAAGATTTCTGTTACAAGCGCTGCAATCTGGAGGGTGAGGAAGAAGCCATGGGATAGTCTAATGGGCAAAAAGAAACATAGGCCTTTACAGTAGGTGATCAAGTAGATGTTGGAGGGAAACCAGAATTCCATCAGACGTCATTAAGATGGAAACCCTAGTGGGGTATTAGCTAAGTGCTATGACTGCTAATCAAAAGGTTGGCAGTTTGAATCTGACAGGTGCTCCTTGGAAACTCTATGGAGCAGTTCTACTCTGTTCTATAGGGTCACTATGAGTCAGAGTCGACTCAACAGCAATGTTTTGTTTTCTGGGGAGGGAGGGTTCATAAAGATATCCCCTAGGACCTGTGTCTGAATAGTTTTGTGTAGCTCACAGCATAAATACGACTGGGGCAACAGGAGGAAAAAAGAACTAGGGCTATGGAGCATCTTTGTACCAGGTCTCAATCACATTAAGAAAATACAGTGGTGTTCAGAGAAAGGCTTTCCTCTTTGATTTTTCCGGTCCTCAGTCCTGGTATGAGACAAGAAGCACCATGACATTTTTCAGACATAGGTTCTCAAGACGCTGCCTTCAGATTGAATGCCTTCACCGGCTCTTCTCTCTGCTTGCTCTAAGTAATTTGTGGTCTTTGGGAGCTACTCTGTCCTCTTCCCTATGGTTTTTCTACTTGAGCAATTTCCCTAAAGTGCACATTAAATCCTAAATGAGGAATGGCAAACTGCTCATGCTTTGAATAAGAAAGACGTCTGCCTGGTCTCTTGCTTCAGTCTTGCCAACAGCCAACAGATGGGTGGCATAGGTGAGGGCAGGATAAGGCCCATTATCATGACAGCAGTGTCTACCACTGACAGTTGTGTCCCAACACAATGCTAAATGTCTATACTTACTGGGCAATTGGGTTTCCTCCCATCACTTTTTTGTGAAGTGCTAGCTGATGATTCTTTATGTCCAAGGATGCAGGAAGTGAATTTCATCTTTTAGAAAAGAATTGGTCCCCTACTGGTACCTGCTTTCCTATCCTTTAGTGCTATAGTGAATGTTAAAACAGAGCTCCTTCCCTTTTCCTCCCTTTCAAAGACAAGGTACAGACTTCCTACCTGTGAAGTCCTTTAATCTTTATTATTGTGATCATTAGTAATAACAGCATGGTGTTGTACAGTGTCTTTCTTATCAGCTTGAAGTACTTCCCTTTGATATTAACTCACTCACCCTCCCAGGTCATCTTTTATTGAAAAGACATTCTAATGGTGAGGTAGATTACAGAGGTGAAGGGAGATGCATAAATAGGTTCCTTAGAATTTTGAAATTACATTATTTACCAAAAAAAAAAAAAAAAGTTCCTGATCTTTTTGCATTGCCTCTCCACAGCAAATTTTCTATTTCAATCAAATTCTATTCATTTCAGTTCTTCAAGAACTGTTAACATAAAACGTAAGTACGGAAGTAAATACCCCTATCTTGGTCCAATTGCACCTATTTTCCTTGCCACTTCCACATAAGAGGGGATTATCTTCTTTGTATTTAATAGAAGAATTGATGCCTTTGAATTGCAGTGCTGGTGAAGAATACTGAATGTACCATGGATTGCGAGAAGAATGAACAACTCAGTCTTGAAGAAGTACAGCAAGAACCCTCCTGAGGAGCGAGAATGGCAAGAGATCGTCTCACATATTTTGGACACGTTATCAATAGGGCACAATCCCTGGAGAAGGACACCATGATTGATAACGTAGAGAGTTAGCAAAAGAGAGAAGACCTTTGGTAAGACGGACTGACACAGCTGCTGCAACAACGGGCTCAAACTTAATAAGGATTGTGGTGATGGCATAGGACCAGGCAGTGTTGCATTCTATTGAACGCAGGGTTGGAACCAACTTGATGACACTAACAACATCAACAACAATCCTTCCTGATTAACATCATAATGACAAGAACAACAACAAAAACCCAACCCACAGCCATCAAGTCAGTTGTGACTCACAGCGACCCTATAGGACAGAGTAGAGCTGCTCGACAGTTTCCAAGGAGTGCCTGGCAGAGTAGAACTGCCAGTCTTTTGGTTGGCAGACATAACACTTAACCATGATGCCACCAGGGTTTCCATCACCACAGAGGCAGGATTTATAGCACTGACAAAAATCATGCCAGATGACAAAACGGTGGGCAACACAAAGCCAGCCAAGCCAAGGACAGAAAAGTGATCTCATTAATAACACCTTTAAAGTCCATCTTGATATTTGCTCTTAAGGATTTTTCCTGCTTCTTTTAAGGTTTCTAGTCCCCTTCCTTTGGCCCCTCTATGATTTAGCCTCAATCAATCTCTCAAGCTGCTTTACGTTTTTTTGTCTTCCACATGCCCAGTACTCTTTCTCGTCAAACTAGTCTACCTACTGACCTGTGGTGCTCTTCAGCCTTGTATCTCTGTCTAACTTTTTGCTTTCTTCCCCCTACTAAGATATTCCCTGTCTTCTTCATATATCTTATTTATTCATCTTCAAAGACCCAGCTAATACTCTTCCTCATTCCTTAATTCTCTCTTGACACTCACAATCATGAGAAACATCACCCTTCTATAAATTTCCATGTAACTTTATTTATAGCTCTTTTATACATTATACTCTCCTTGGCATGACATGCACTCGTATTTATTTATGGACATAAACTTACTAGACCAGAATGCACCTTGATGACAAGAAAATAGCCTTGCCTGATGCAGAATGATGACCAGCAAATACTTGTTGAATGTATGAATGTCCAGTATGTAGCACTTTCCCAGTGAACACGTGCTGAAGACGAGCTGAATGAATAATTTTTTTTTTTAAGATCCTTAATTAAACGTAGTCAAGAAATGTGTTGGTTGAATAAGGAAAGAGAATAACACTTTAGAAAGAGTTAGCTGGACTTTATTGCCTCAACTCCTTTTTCTGAAGTTCCACCTTCTCTTGGACAGATCCCACTACCACCACTACACTGCTGTCATCCAGTTTTAGAGTCTTAAATATTCCCTTAGCTTCAAGAGTGGCTGGATCATATCAGTAAACTGTTATAAGAAATTGCATTATGACAAAAAGATTTTTGTTTAAGAAGTTTATGCTTTAGAAACTCACAGTTGTTGAATTCTGTCTCCCTGACTAGCTCTCCAACTAAAGGACAATTTCCCACTACTACTTGGGAATTCCCCTCATAGTATCCAGACCTAGGAGGACAAAGCCAGGTTCACGTTCCATTTTCCACCTGGAGGTTCTGATAGTCCTCCCCAGAAGCCTGGTATTGGGAATTGTTCCTTCCCTGCAGGAAACGTACCACCTCCTACTCACAGAGGTATCTGAATCTTTTATTTTGGGAGAAGGACAGCCAGATAAAAGAGTGTAACTTTATAGTACTTACACAAGAAGCATTCTTTGTAGGAAAGGAACATTATTCAGTTAGAGTTACTCAGCAAGTACTAACTGATTAAAGGGATATATACAATGGATAGGATGTTATATACCTGATGCTATATACCTTTACCCCTACCCCTGATGACACAGTGGTTAAGAGCTTAGCTGCTTACCAAAACGTTGGCAGTTTGAATCCACCACACACTCCTTGGAAACCCTTGGGTCAGTTCTACTGTGTCCTATTGGGTCTCTATGAGTTAGAATTGACTTGAGGGCAACAGGTTTGGTTTAGGTGTTTTCCTCTTTTTTTGACTCTTACACTTACACTTCGTAACTGGCCTCTTTCTTTAAGACAGTTTATTTCTTAACATACTTTGAGCATATTATCGAGAGAGTAATCCCTGGAGAAAGACACCACTTGGTATGTAGGAGGTCAGTGAAAAAGAGGAAAACCCTCAGCAGGGTGGACGACACAGTGACTGCAACAACTGGACTTCAGCACAACAAGGACCATGGCAATGGCACAGAACCAGGCAGTGCTGAGTTCTGTTGGACACAGGGTCACTAAGAGTTGGACCGACTTGACAGCACCTGACAACAGTCACTGCCTCTTGCCCATTCACACAGCATTGGCTTTCTCTTCACTGGGTACTTTAATATTGCAAAAAATATCTTCATGATCCCATTTTCCTTTTGTTATTCATCCATAGCATGAAGGCTGGCAGTGGATTAATTTCTCAGATAGAAGTAAGCTTTCCTTCCTGTCAACAATGGGGAAGCTAAGGAATAAAAGCAGTGACTACATTATTTTAAGAGCCCTAGCAGCACAGGGGTGAAAGTGACTGACTGCTCACTGAAAGGCTGACAGTTCAAGCCACCAGCCACTGCATGGGGAGAAAGATGCAGCAGTCTGCTTCAACAGAGACTTACAGCCTCAGCAACCCTGTGGGATCACTATTAGTTGAAACTGACTGGACAATAGTGGGTAAACAAATACTCTGGGTACCCTGGTGCTGCAAAAGCTACGTGTCTGGTTGCTAACCAAAAGTTGGTGGTTTGAACCCAGTCAGTGACTCTGTAGGAGAAAGACCCCATGAGCTGCTCCCATAAAGATTGTAGCCTAGAGAACCCCATGGGAGCAGTTCTGCTGTGTCGTGTGAATGAGAAATTGACTCAGCAGCACAAGACAGCAGCAACACATTAATTTGCAGAGATTATCTTCTGACTCCCCATTCAGTATATTTCTACACTGAATCAGCCATGTGGCCTTCTTCATCCCAGAGGAGCACTTCCAGTTGCGAAAGGAGACCATGTCTGGGGTTCCAAGGATGTGATCAGATACAAGGCCAGCCACAGAAGGGCTTTCAAGCCAATAAGCCCAGCCTGAAGGCCACAAGAAGAGTCCCCCAAAGGCCACCAACCATCACCATGTAATTTTGGATGGCTGGAGCTTGCCTACGAAGAAAGATGGGATAATAGTGATCCAGGAAGAAAGGAAGAGTTGTAAGAAGTGAGTAAGGAAACTGGAAACGTGCAGAAAAAAGGAAAAGGGTTTGGAGAGAGACTAATCACATGGAATTCACCAACTGTCAGAGAGTAACCCTGGCTGAAGCACTGGTTCTTCCCGGAAGAAATAGTTTTGTTTCAGTTGGGTACGACTCTTTGCATTCTTGCCTCTTCCTTCTGTTTCCAGAGTCAGGACTTTGTTGCCACTTCCGGGATATGAGTGACTTCCAAAAATTGCTCCTTGCGATACGGGCCTATTATAGCTACTGGATAGATCAGTTATGAAGCAAACAAATAAAGAAATGAAATACAAATATCACACACACACATAAACGTGTATTTGTATGCAGTGTAAATATTTACATTACTGTAGAAAATTTATACCAAAGATTATTTGGCTTTAAGATTCCCAGATTTGATTTATTGCAAGTACAGCCTGTCCTTTCCTTAGCAAATACACTCCTCTTCTTTTCAGGGAGAGTATTTCTGTATCAGTCTTTTAAACATAAGAGATTCCAAAGTGAAAAAAAAAAGATATTTATATAATAACTTCAGAACTAATAAAAAGAAGCTAAATTATTCAGTTTTCAAGTGAATAGGCATTGTCAAGCTGGTCTTAAATCTATCCATGAGAAATAAGATGGTGCTCTTATGTAACAATATATTATGTATTTTTAAACCATAAAATGTTAGTTCCAAAACATTTTTAAAAGCAAAGTAAGACATCATGGCCATTTCTCCTCAGGATGCTATCCATGCAACAGACACAACGAATGTGGTGCAGTCACCCAGCACGTGCTCACATACTACTTGTCTGCTCACACGTCCCTCCCGCCCTGCCCTGTCTCTCCCTGTTCCCCTGTCTTCAGCCAGCAGCTCAGCCAGGCCTCAGTCATATTTCAACATGCCTCTCAGACACAGACCCACACCATCTCATTACCCTTATCTGGCTGTACATTCGCTCAGCATGTTTTTCCCTAGTACCACACCGTTGCCCCTTCACGGACTTCAGTATTTCTCAAACTTGGCTAATATATGTAATACAAAAAACAGCAGCAACAACAAAAATTCTTCTACCCTGAAAAACTGACATAAAAACATTTTTTGTTACTCAATATGGACAAAACCAATGTTAGTTTGCTGTCGTTAGTTGCTACCAAGTTGGCTTTGATTCATGACGGCACCATGTGTGTAGAACAGAAACATAATCCATAAGATTTTTTTTTTCCCTCTACTCCCTCAGTTTCCATGGTGTATCCACATTCTCTTGTATTCTGGTTGTTCCATTTCCAGTATCCTAGTTTCTATGCCAGCCCATAGGATTTCCAAGGCTGTGACCTTTTGGAAGCAGACTGCCAGGCCTCTTTCAAGGCACCTCTGGATGGGTTTGAACTACCAGGCTTTTGGCTTATAGATACACAAACTTAACTGTGCCAAACTTAGGTTGGTATTGTTTGGTGTTGTCTAGTTGTCCATAGCAACTCTATGCACAACAGAGCAAAACACTGTCCAGTCCTCTGCCTTGCCCACCATTGTCATTACGCTTGAGCCTGTTGTAGCCACTATGTTAGTCCGCCTGGTTGAGGGCCTTCTTCCTCTTCCTTGACCTTCCATTTTACCGATTATGATGCCCCTCTCCAGGCACTGGAGATAACACGTCTGATAACATGTCCAAGATAGGCGAGATGAAGTCCTGCCAACCTCGCTTCAAACATTCTGACTCTACTTCTTCCAAGACAGATTTGTTTGTTCTTTTGGCAATCCACGGCATATTCAATAGTTTTCATCAAAACCATAATTCAAAGATGTCAATTCTTCAGTCCTACTTATTCATGTTAGCTTAGATTCTCTATATTTACAGTTCTTTATGCAAGTATGTGGTCAAAATAAATTCACAAGGTAAATACAGTCTAAAATAGAATATGGAAGTTCAAATTAGAAGATTAGTTTAGCTTGACAGTGGCACTCCTCAGGTTCTGCTATGATAATACCCTGCAACAAATGCCCCTGGAATCTCAGTGTCTTACAACAACACACATCCACTTGTCCTTCAGGCATTTGTGAGACCACTGTGTGTCAGCAGGTTTTGACTAGACTTGGATTTAATTAAGTTCAGTGTGGCTAAAGTGACCAACGAGC
The DNA here is from genome assembly GCA_028571685.1 of Heterohyrax brucei. NCBI lineage: Eukaryota > Metazoa > Chordata > Mammalia > Hyracoidea > Procaviidae > Heterohyrax > Heterohyrax brucei. The sequence goes on along the minus strand of CM053156.1, from coordinate 83,509,793 downwards.
GAGAGAGCAGTGAGCGGAACCATGTGTACCCTCATAAAGCCTCTGAACTGACACGGTGTCATTGTGCCCAAGTCTCTTTGGTCCAAGCGAGTCCTATGGCCAAGGCAGGGGGTATACTCTTCCTACAGGCAAGCCATGGCAAAGGTGGTAGCTTAGTTTAGTCATCTAGTGCTGCTATAACAGAAATGCCACAAGTGGGTGGCTTTAATTTATTCTGTCATGGTCTAGGTACCTAGAAGTCCAAATTCAGGGTGCCAGCTCCAAGAGAAGCCTTTTTCTCTCCTTTGGCTCAGTGGGAAGGGGATGATCTTCACTATCAATCATTCCCTGTTCTAGGAGCTTCTCAGCACAGGGATCCCAGGTCTAAAGGACGTGCTTGGCTCCTGGCTCTTCTTTCTTAGCGATAGATAGTCTCCCTGTGTCTTTGCTTGCTTCTCTCTTTTATATGTCAGGCTGACTCAAGTTACAACCAAATCTTGTAGATGGAGTCCTGCCTTATTAATATAACTGCTCCTAATCCTGCTTGATTAACATCATAAGGGTTAGAATATACACCCTATAGGAAAATCACATCAAATGTCAAAATAGTGGACCATCACACAACACTGAGAATCATGGTCTAGTCGAGTTGACACACATTTTGTGGGGACACAATCCAATTCATAACAGGTCGGAATAGAAAAGAATCTTATTTACAAAACTAAAATTATTTCCTGCCACATAAGCTGTTGTTGATGCAGTATACTAACTGTCACAGCTCAGATAACTTTGCATTTGGGATGTCGCTATCTTGGGCCATGTAATGATGAATTCTCTCATCATAACTGCTGTTGTTCTTTATTGCCATCAAGGTGGTTCTAATTCTTGGCAACCTTACGCACAACAGAATGAAACACTGCCCAGTCCTGTGCCATCTTTGAGATTATTGGTATGCCTGGGTTCATCCTCCAGCACTATGTATCTGACAATATTCCGTTGTGATACATTAGGTTTTGGGGGAGCAGAGTGCTGGAAACTCGACTGCAATCTGTTCAGCAGGGCTGGCTGTACTGTTACTTGACATGTAGGTGGCACAGCTTCCAGCATCACAGCAACACACAAGCCACCACAGTCTGACAAAGTGACACACAGGTGGTGGTCTAAACTAAGGGGAAGCCTTTATTTTCATATCACACATGTTATCATTCATTTTTCAGTTAGGGAAGCACATCATTTACATACATGTTTGCTTTCAGCTTTTCTTCTTAGTTCTTGGTAACTAGCAAATGTGGTGAAACAGGACTGAAAACTTCCTGCGTAAGTGGAAACAAAACAAAAGGAAAAAGTGCTACTGAAATCTTTGATACTATGTTAGCTCATTGTAAGTTGGTCATTCTGATGCTTTTAGACAGGTAGGTAGAAAGCTAGATTAGGAAGGTGGTATGTAGACACATCGATTCAATAAAAAAAAATTCTGTTGAGTTGATTCCAACTCATGGAGATCTCCTGGGTTTCTGGTAAAACTGCTCCATAGGGTTATTTTAGCTTTAATATTTGTGAATGAGATCATAAAGCCCCTTATTCAATAGTGTCAGTACGCTCATTTGAACTGCTAACCCCTAGGTCAGTGGTTGAGCACAAACCACTTGTGCCACACTCACACATACACACTCTCATGTAGCCCTCCAGTATAATCCAGGTGACTGCTAGGTTAGTAGTCCCTTTAATATGTCACATTACACCAGTGTGTAAGAAGCCCTTTGCATCCAACATCATTAGTGTCCCAGCATGCAGAGCCAAGAGAGCGAATCCCCTCCAAGATGTCCACTAGCTCTCAGAGACAGCTTCTCCATATCGTCCATTAAGAAACAAATTAATGAAGAACACAGAGGAAACAAATCCAATTACCACCCAATCAAATGCCAGACCAAAGGCCCAACTAACACTCGCCAGCTGGCACTGAGCCATTCTCTCTTGCTGTGAGATGCACAGACTGATAGTGTAGACGAAAGGAAGAGACCCTGTCCTTGATGCCAAGGTTCTTGATGCCCTAAAAATAGGCGGCTGCCATTCTATTTGTTAGAGAGGCAGAGTCCATATACCCACAAGTTCCTAGAGATAAATAACTCCCTTCTAAAATTATTTTAGGACTACAATCTGAAATGCAGCATTCCTGGTCACAGAGGTGGCCTGGATTGGGTATCATCCTAAGGCCTGAAAAGCCACAGGCCAATCAAGAGTTTGGAGAGAAGCATGCAGGTCAATGTGGTAGGTACCAGTAGTAATAGCCTATAAAAGCCCCCAAATCCACTGCTATCAAGTTGATTTTGACTCATACAATCCTGTACATCAGAGAACTGCTCCCCAGAGTTTCCAAGGAGCATCTGTAGATTCGAACTGCTAGTCTTTTGGTTAGCAGCTGCAGTATTTAGCCAGTATGTCACCAGGGTTTCCTGTGATGGTCTATTAAGGATGCTAAAATACCAAGGGAATAAATTTGAAATACAGTCCTAAGGGACTCAAGCTGACTTCCAAGACTTTTTTCCCAACTGTGTAACATTGAGAGGTTCTATTCTCGTTGGAACACAAACGCTAATGCAGTACTGATCTGCTAATTACATGGAGTACTCTGGCATACCCAAGTCTAAATGGTAGGGTAGGACTTAACTCTGTGCTAACCCTGAATACACCACTTAATGTTCTTCAGGAAGCAGCAGACAAAATTACGGAAACTCTGAAGCCAAATAACAGGTGGCATTGTGAAACTGACTAGGTGTACGCATGGTTTATTTTATGATTATGATTTCCGGTCTTTTAATAATGCCTCCCAAGAGTTATCTCATTTGGAAAATTGCACACACAAAAACAGAAAAATATGAACTGAAGAGAGGATGAATTCTGCTCATAGGTGACCTATAGATAAGAAAAATAAAAATGGAAGTCACGTTTTGAGACCCTGTAAGGCACAGTAGACAAAGTAGAACTTGCCCATGAGGCTTCCAAGGCTGTTCCAATCTTTACAGAGGCAGACTGCCACATCTTCTTTCCTTAGAGAAAGATAGTAGGTTTGAATAACTGACTATTTGATTGGCAGCTGAGTGCTTTAACTACTGTGCTACCAGGTCTCCTTACACGGATCTTGGTGTGTGTGAATAACAGGTATCACTCAGTTACTAGTGAGGGGGACTTATGACATGACAACCAGTTTCTAATAATTTAGGGAGTTAACACTTCATTCAGTGCAAACAATAAATCTTTTATTGGAAAAATGAGAAGGAGGGGATCTAGTTTTATTAATAGATGATGGTTTTCTCATCACATGTAACACATAATACTTAGGAAAGAATTTCTTCAAATTTTTAAGGAATTTATAAGTCTGAAGAGTCATCCAATTGTTTGCTGACCAGGGAACCCATATATGAACTCTGACCCTTTAAGTTATCTTAGCCAAGCCAGCCAGCCAAGTGCCGTCGAGTCGGATCCGACTCATGGAAAGTAATTATTCCTCCATGTGAAATCCCGGTGGTGTAGTGGTTTAAGCGCTACATCTGCTAATCAGAAGGTCGACAGTTCAAATCCAGCAGGTGCTCCTTGGAAACTCTAGGGGGCAGTTCTCCTCTGACCTCTAGGATCGCTGTGAGTCAGACCTGACTTGACAGCAGTGGATTGGATGGGTGGCAAACAAAAGAAATCATGAAATATAAAAGCACAGTAAAACCTGAAAAAGCCAGAACCCATATCAGAGAAGGAAGTGTGAAATATTTTGTGCTATAGGACAGCGACAGAAAAGTGGCAAGACTTCACCTTGCCCAAGGTGGGAAACTTGGAACCCCCAGGAAAACAAGGTATCTCTATTGAGTTCTGTCTCTCTTACGTTTCACTGTGTGTAGGTATTACCACAATGGTGCTTACACATGGGAAAACATTAGCAACAAATTATACTGGACAATAAGAAATCATTTAAACTCCTCTATTTGTTCCAATAGTTCACTTACAGATTCCTTTGGATTCTCTGTATAAACAATCACATCATTGGCAAAGAGGGAGATTTTTACTTCTTCATTGCCGATACGGATGCCCTTTATTTCTTTGTCTTATCTAATTGCTCTGGCAATTAGGACAGGACATTTATAACATGGAATATCATCTACCCATGTATAAAAAATTTTAATGGCTTAGGAAATGTTCTGATGCACGCCTCAGTTGAAAGAAACAAATACCTAGCTGAAAAGACAGTGTTTTTCACTCTATGTGCCAAAGGTGGGAGAAAATAGAAGCTACATCTGTATGTAAAGCGACCATCTGGAATGACAGATGCCACGTGTATCAATGAGAGGTCATACATCTTTCACTATCTTCATTAATCATTCTCTGACTGATAAATTTCTTAAATTATTCAATAAACACCAATGGAGATGCAACATGCCACAGACTGTACCACACAAGCAACAGGCATTCAGCAGTGAAGGGGAGACCAGTGGGTTTTGGCCTCATAGAACATAAAAACTTGGAGCCTTTTCAGCCCATATATGTTTGCGTGGAAATTCTGATAAGCCCTCAACGAGGCATGGCCCACCCAGTAGAGAATTTGGGGGGAGGGCAGGGCAGGGGATCACATGTGGATGCAATTTTCATACGATTTGTAATAACTGAGAAGTGTAAGAAAAACTGAGAAATAAGTTAAACATTTAAAAATGTTTTTATTTAATTTCTTCAACGAATGTATACTGCTTATTGAGCATAAGACTGTGTGGATCAATTAAGGAGACCCAAGATCTGTGTATTTGAGATTACACCTAGTGTAATAATTTTAAGCACCTGTCTGTCCTTTGATGACATATGATTTACAAAGTGAGGAAAAGAAAAATTTATGTGCATACTTCTTTTATAGAGTTATATGTGTTTATTTTTTTATGTTAAAATATATTTTCTATCATTTGCAATTACTCCAAACAAAAGCACACATACAAGAAATATTAGTTTAAATTCAACAAAATAAGAACTGGATTTGTGTGCTGAAAACTACAAAATGCTACATAAATGAACTACAAAAACTACAAAATGAAAGAAATCAACAAAGATCCAAATAAATGGAGAGACATTCTGTGTTCACAGAATGCAAGAGGCAACACAGTAAAGATGTCAATTCTGCTGCAATGGATCTACAGGTTTAATGCTATAGATTTAATGAAATTACTTCCAAAATCCCAGCAGAATTCTTTGTATATGTAAACTGATTATTACATTTATATGACATGGCAAAAGAGCTAGCTTAGCAAAAAATAGTTGTAAAAAAGAAGAATAAAGTTGGAGGAACCACACTACTTGATTTTAACCCTTTCTACAGGAAACCCTGGTGGTACAGTGGTTACGTGCTGTCAACTAACTGAAAGGTTGGCAGTTCAAATCTGCCAGCTGCTCCTTGGAAACTCTATGGAGCAGTTCTACTCTGTCCTGAAGGTTCACTATGAATCTAAATTCATGGATTTGGTTTTATGTAGATACAGGAAACCCTGATGTTATAGTAGTTAAGTCCTATAGCTGCTATACAAAAGGTTGACAGTTCAAATCTACCAGCTGCTCTTTGGAAACTCTATAGGGCAGTTCAAGATAGCATGTTGCTGGCATTTGTACATAAGTCCACGGAACAGGATAAACTTAAGAAACCAAATTCGTTCCTGCTGAGTTGATTCCAGTTTACAGTGGCTTACAGGACAGGCAGAGCTGCTCCATGGGCTGGTGGATTTGGACTGCTTTTGAAAAATCAGCCACTGCAAACTCTATGGGATCATCAGGAGTGGAGTTTGTCTCAATGGTACTTGCTATATTGAGTCTTAAAGTATTTTAAAATGCATTTGGTTTTGTAGAATTAGGATTATTGGGACTATTAGGATTATCTGTCTATCTAAATTTGGGAAGGAGGGAGAACCCACAGTGAAGGAAATTTAAAAATATGCCCAAACCTGACATCATGGATATTAATTGTTCCTCACTAGGCATGTCCTTCATCTTCTAACCCTTTATCTTTCTGAAACGGCCAACCATGATGATCCCAAGACCATGACTGCACTTTGATCTTCGATTGGATAGGGTCTTATCTAGTTTTTCAAGCTTCTATTCTTACAGGCTAGCACCTGGTACCTAGCAGATGCTCATTTGAATAACAGATGAATGAATGAGTACATGAATGAGTGAAACCTTAGGAATTCTTGTGAAATTAAGGCGACATAAGGAATGCCTAATCTGTTTGGAATTTCCAGACCAGAAACTTCGCAGAGAGCATGGGTTTGGGCAACTCATACCTTTCTCGTCTTCCTTAGAAGAATCTAAACCAAGCTCTGGCCAAGCACGAAACATAACTGCTAGCAGAGTTTTGGGTAAAATATGTTACAGTATAATTAAGATGCAAATAATTTTGCTGTTTTTAAATAAATTTCTTGCAATTAAAAAAAAAAGCATGTTAGCAAAAAGAGCATAGTCCTAATACCTTGCAGCATGTTTTCTCCTCTTCAAAATGGGTAACTGAGAGCTTGACATAACTAATGCTATAACGATAACCTGTGTGCTTTTTCATTGTACGAGCTACACTGGCCTCTTTCCAAACAGATGCAGAGCGCTCTCAGCTCCTGTGGCCTCGGGCTTCTTCCTCTTCTTGGCTCTCTTGCAAAATGGCCTTCAGCATGGAAATCACAGCTGGGAAGGCTGCCTGTTAATCCTCACATCTACAAGTTTCTTTCTTGCTCCTTATCTCAGTCACAGCGGTCTTGGCAGGCCAGTTCCACTAGCTGAGGGATTTTTATATAAGTTTTGCTTTGCCTGTACAAACATGAAGATTAGAGTCCAGGGGTCTGACATACATACCTATAGTTTAATAGTTTCTTGTGCTTACTTTGTGATGTCTACAATTGTCTGTGGGCCGCATGCTTAAAAACATGAATTAATCCTGGCCAAAATGACATATGAACTCTGATATAAAAATTGTCTTTGGAGACTCCACAGAGAACAGCCTGCATTGCAGTCGAGTCCCTGGTGGTATCGTATGTCCTAATAAACGCTCTTCCTCTTCCTAACTTGGAGTATGTTGCATTTGTTCTACTGCTCCAGGGCAAAGACCCTGATCAGCTAACAAGAGGTCCCTTTTTCTTGATTTCCACTTCTTTCCTTTTTTAAAACTCTCCTTTCTGCTGTAAAAATGTTTGTTCATCAGTGGTTATTACAGGGTAAAGGACGTGATTCTAAAATCGAATCAGAAATGCTCCTATCTTCTCTGGCACCTCCACAGAGTTTCAAAGGAATCCTAAACTCTAAAATTTTTTCCATGTGCATAGACTGTATTTAGCTAATTGGGAGCATTGAGACCATTTTAAAAGTAATTAAAGTTGTAGATACAGTGCAATTACTGTTCCATACTTTCAAAAATATATTTTTGCTGGCATTTATACTAATAAAAAAAATAGCCAGTTATAAATGGGCAGAGCTTGAGAGGTAAGTCAGGCTACAAAAGGCACAGGAAAGTAGGCTGGAAGACGACTGAAGAGCAAGACCTGGTTTGAGGCTGATCAGCTTTCAGCTGCATTTCAAGGCACATGGAATGGATAGGAGGGTGTTTCAGCATGGGTTCTTTAGAGGAGCAAAACCAGTGATGTGCACAGAGATACATACAGAGAGGAACCTACATTAAGGAAATGGCTCATGCTATCGCGTGGGCTGGCCAAATGCCAAATCCACAGGTCAGACACCAGCACTGAAGAGCTCTGCTGGCTCATATAGTTGCAGAGGTTGAAGAACTCAAATTCTGCAGGTCAGGCAGCTGGCCAGAGGCCTCTGCTGGCTCACACACGTGATTGCAGAGGCTGACCAATTCTTCAGGTCATGTGGCAAGCCAGAAACTTATGCAGGCCTGCATCTCAAGAACAGAGGTCAAGTAACAAGAAGAGGATAGGGGTCAAGAGAGAGCTTTGTTGGAAAAGCCATTTACATACTGGCGGCAGGCCATGCCCCCAAGGAAACTACCCTTCCAACAGGTTGGTTGAGAACATCAGATCACAACAAAGGAAGTGGATCTCAGAGCTTCTGACAAACCACCAAGAATCATAGGCCAGCCAAGCAGTCACATAACATTAACCATCACAGAGAGGTATTCAACTTCAGGCACATATAGGCTCTCTAGGAGCCAGAATTAAATTGACAGCACACAACTACAACAGGCAATAGATTCAGGTCCCTGGGTGATGAAAACAGTTTGTGCTTGACTAACCTACAGGCTGGAGATTCAAACTCACCCAGAGGCCCCATGAATGAAAGTCCTGACAATCTGCTTCTACAGAGATGACAGCCAGGAAAACTCTATGGAGCACAGTTCTATTCCAGAACACTCAAGGTCACCATGAGTCAGAACTGGCTCAATGGCAGTCAGCAGGTCTCTTTTTCCCTTTCCACCAATTCGGCACCATTTCACTGTACTACAGTTTTTCTGCTAAAGTCAGATTTGCAAATTCTAAAACACTGACATGCCTTGCATACACCTTTGTCATCCTGAGATTATTTATGGCTCCAGCCATCTGCTGTGGTAGCAGTTCAATGTAAGGAAACCAGACACACAAAATAATTGAACCTATGGAACACAAATTCAGTTTGAATACTACAAGAGGAAGCTTCAGCAGAGAGATTTATCTAAGAAGTGTTCCCGTAAACCTGGTTTATGAATTCCCTGCATCCAATAAGAATTCTTGCCCTGCCCCAGAGCTCCAGGAAGCAGAAACGCTGGGACTAAGAAATTATAGATAAAAAGTCTGAATAAGTGATTTTTAGATGCATGCAGTGATCAATATTTGGGCTGCAATTTCTGAGACGGTCAAATTACCTCAACATAGGAAGTGCCCCCTCCAAAACAAATGTACAAAAAAAAAAAAACCCATGTCATCATGTCAATTCTGACTCATAGCAACTCCATAGGGCAGAGTAGAACTGCCCATAGAATTTCCAACGAGTGCCTGGTGGAATCCACTTACCCATCGCTTTGTTAGCAGACAGAGCACTTAACCACTGTGTAACCAGAGTTTCCAAATCAACATGCAGTAGCTACAGATGGACTCTTATCCAATGAATGAAGTCCCTCGCGACATAGTCAAAATATTCAGCACCTAAACGGAAAGGCGCGAACTGCTGGTCCACCCAGAGCTACCTCGGGACAAAGGTGTGGCAATCTTCTCTTGAAAAGTCAGCCACTGAAAATACGACAACCACAGCTCTACTCTGGCACAGCTGGGGTCATCAGGAGTCAGAGTGGATTCCATGGCAACAAGTACTGCTGGTACCTCATCAGAAAGCAAAAGAAGGCTGTTCAGATTGCAAGGTGTCACTAGATAGAAATGGTCCTGATAAAAATATAAAGACAGAATTTAGAAAGGCCAAATTTAGCAGTGATCAATAAGAACTCATTGGGGGCTGTTTGTCTGTCTGTCTGTCTGTCTGTCTGTCTGTCTGTCTGTCTGTCTGTCTGTCTGTCTGTCTGTCTGTCTGTCTGTCTGTTTGGAGGATATCTGAGTGACAGTCTTTTAGGGTATATGGAATGGACACACTGAGCAATCAGCAACCTTCCATGAACACATAAATACATAATTAATTCCTCTCCGTCTGATTTCACACTCAACATGTACCCTCCTGGTTTTCATTGATCTCTGCATGTACTTTATACAAAAAAGCCAGGTCCTGGTCAGTTGAACTAGAAATTTCCGGCCCACTTGGAAGCTGTGTTTCTTGCTGACAGTGAATAAGCCAGCATTCCAATCTATCTGTAAGTCCCTATGGGCTGGGTTGGCACACACCGATACCACGGAGACTCAATGTCTCTTACTAAAATACCAAATGAGAGTCTAGATCTGAAAATCTAATGATGAGACTCAGAGCCACAGTGGCTTTTGCGGGGGCAAAGTCATCATGAAGTCGTAATTAGACTGCCTTTTGGTACCATGAAGTGAGTAACTGTGGATATTTCTGGTTTTATATGTTTTCTGGTAACACTCACGTTTTCCTCTGGGGAACTGCTTTTCTCTCATCCTTATTTTGCAGCTTAGATGGACATGACTTAACATCGGCTTTCCAGCCTAACGAATTCCCTTATCCTCCAGGATCGGCTAAACAGACGGACAGCTACCCCAGTACAGTCCAGCGAGCATCATCTCCCTGGCTTTTATTACAAAGGCCATCACTGAAGCATTCTTTTACTCACAGGACTGCCTGGCCTGCTTGCTGTCTGTCTTGCCACAACCTGAAAACAGTCTGAAAACATCGCTTACATGCAGAAAATTGGCCCAGAAGAGGGCAAGGGGCAAATTCACGACAATATCGTTCACACACCTGGATCTAGCTGTGCCAAGATCTTTCAACTCCATGAGCCAATAAATCCCCGAGTCAGCTCTGGGTTGCTCAAGTTAGATTTCTCTCATTTATAACCGTGCCATTCCTCCCTGATGCATGCCTTGGGATGAAAAGTGAAAAACCATACAAACCCACCAAATCAATTCCAGCTCGTACCAACCCTATAGCACAGAGTAAGGTTCCCAAGGCTGTCAGCTTAACAGAAACAGAGTGCCACATGTTTCTCCCACAGAGCAGCTGGTGGGCTCAAACTGCTGACCTTTCGGCAAGTGTTTAACCACTAAGCCACTAGGGCTTCTTGGAATTATAACCTCTGAAACCATAACAGGCTTCAAAAGAAAATCACTTTTTGAAAAATCACTGTTAATGCTAGTCTCCTGGAAAACAACTGCCTTCTAATTAGTTTCTCATCAGTCGCTAGAAACCAAACCCAATGCTGTTGAGACCATGTCGACTCACAGAGACCCCTGCAGGCATAGTGATTAAATGCTGTGGCTACTAACCAAAAGGTTGGCAGTTCAAATCCACCAGGTGCTCCTTGAAAACTCTGTGAAGCGGTTCTACTCTGTCCTATAGGGTCGCTAGGGGTTTCTGATTAGTACTTGATATTTATTAAAATTATATTAGAAGGCTGCTAACTGGAAGGCTGGCAGCTCAAATCTAGCCAGTGGCTCTGGGTGAGAAAGACCTGACAATATTCTCCTGTCAAGATTATTCTGTCCCATGGGATCACTATGAGTCAAAATTGACTGGATGGCACCTAAGAAAAACAAATGAATGAACTAAGAATACAGCAGAACTCACAGAACAATAAGTCCTTAGAAACCTGTATCTAAAAGTTTAGACACTGTTTTTATAACAATAAAAGTATCAGTGAGGTGTTGGTGCTGTCATAGAGTCGGTTCTGATTCACGGCAACCCTATATACAACAGAACGAAACACCTCCTGTCCTGTGCCATGCTCACAACTGTGATTAGGCTTGAGTCCACGGTGGTGGCCACTGTGTCAGTTGACCTCACTGACGGTCTTCCTCGTGTTCCACCGACCCTCTGCTTTACCATCATGATGGCCTTCTCCAGGGACTTGTCCCTCCTCATAACACATCTGAAGTATATGAGCAAAGTCTTGCTATCCTCGCTTCAAAGGAACATTCAGGCTGTACTTCTTCCAAGGCCAATTTGTTTGTTCTTTTGGCAGTCCGTGGCATAGTCAATGTTCTCTGCCAAAACTGTAATTCAAGGGCATCACTTCTTCTTTGTCTTCCTGATTCCATATACTTGAAATGCATAGGAGGTGGCTGAGAATACCATGCCAATCAATTGGAGGGGAGCATAATTTCAAAAACTGATGGAGGAGTTTTAAGAATCTTTTGTCAATTCTGCTGAGTTCGTGACCAGCCATAAATTGGGAAGGGAGGATTTTGTGACCAGCTGCACAGCGGCAGCAGCAACAGCATCAGCAGCCAAGCCACACAAACTAAATACATCTCCATCCAACAGATTCTAACTCATAGCGACCCTACAGGAGAGAGGAGAACTGTCCCGTAGGTTTTTCAAGGACTGACTGGTAGATTCGAACCACTAACCTTTATGTTAGCAGCCAAAAGGTTAACCACTGCTCCATTAAGATTTCAAATGCAGAAGTAGCAGCAGCAGCAGGCACACAACGCCAGCGGCTTTGTTTGCCCCAGGCACCACAGGCTGTGGCTGGAGGGCGCAGAGCACTGCAGAAGAACTTCCCTCAGTGTTACTGGTCCCTACCCTGGAGGCACTCCTCCCTCTTCATTCTCCATCAGAAACCCTAGCCGCAATTCTGGTTTCTGGATCTGAGGATGTTTTCTCATCTCTCTTTTCTAGTAGGGCTAAGAAAACAGTACCTTCGAAATGGAACCAGGCAATCAGAGGTGCCTTAGATCCGTGGCTCTCTGAAGTAGCAGGCGGAAGAGAGGATGTCTGCTGTTTGTAGCTACTTTGATTGCTTCCTGTCAGCTTGGTCTGATGTGGTAAGTGTGGTTTATCAGCCTTATGCAGCTGTAACTGATTTGGAAATAAGAACATCCAAGTTTATATCTGTTTTTCTTCAATATACGATTGTTAGCATCAAAAGGCAGCTATGGGTCTAGAAGAAAGGGAATTCATGGCTTCAGTCTCCCTAACACTGGCCCCACGAGGCAGTGCCTCGGGGATCGATCCTCCCTAAGGAAGCTGTTTGCAAATACTAGGAGTGTGACCCAGCTGGCACAGTTGCACAGACAGATGTGTTTCTGTACATACCAGGTGCAGTGTTTTTAAGTGGTACATAAAAAATGCAGCAACTTTCCACAGCTTATGTTTTCCTTGCCCTGTTTGAAATGAGATGGGAGGCTGTGGTTTAAAAAAAAAAATTTCCCAGAGGAGGGATTCAGAATAAATAAACTATTTACAGGGCTGACTACAAAAACCGGAGCCAATCTAAATAAGGTATTGCCAGTGACTGTGTTTGAAGTCACAGAGGAAGACGTAGTTTAGGCAAGACAGTCAATGCTCCAGGTTTACAGTACAGGAACCACGGCAACAGCTGGAAACAGACAGCTGCCAACGGCAAAGAGCGTGAGCCAGAACGAAGGCTTGCACGTTGGCTGCACTTGTTGGAAAGCACAGTCATATGTATATCTCCCTTCACGAACTCACAACACTGGGATTAAGACAGACGCAACCTGCAGGTCACAGGTAGAAAACAGACCCAATGAGTGGATTTGACTTCAGAACATATTTCCAGCCCCAGAGGATTCTAGACTTGACCTTATTTATCTTGACTTTCAATCTAGTGTTCTTCTCACTGCTAGAGACTTCATAAGGCATGGCAAATGAGTTGTTTTTTTTAAATGAATTTCTTAAAGAATAGAAAATTTCAGCTTGAAATGACAAAAACGAATACAAAAATTGTTGGAGTCTGCATAAGAATACTGAATGGTTTACACTGAAGAACTGACTCCTGTTATTTAAAGAGCTCAAACAAGGAGGCACATTAGGAGGTACACAACAAATAAAAGAAGTTTTACTTACGTATGTGAGTTAGTACATTGTTACTCCAAGTGTGGTCCACCGACCAGCAGAGACAGTGTCACTGGAAGCATGTAAGAAAAGCAGACTCTCAGCCTCAGCCAGACCTACTGACCCAGAGTTTGCATTTTAACAAGGTCACCAGGTGTCGCACACATTCCTTAGTATTCACACAACACAGGGTTAGAACAATGGGGCCCTCGTGGTGCTGTGGTTAAGAGCTTGGCAGCTAACCAAAAGGTTGGCAGTTCAATTCCACCAGCCGCTCCTTGGAAACCCTTTGGGTCAGCTGTACTCCAACCTGTAGAATTGCTATGAGTCAGAACCGACTCGATAGTAATGGGTTTGATTTGGGGTTAGTGCAATAGCTAACGTCTGTTATCCCAAAAGAAACTTCCAGACTAAAAAACAAGGAGCCCTGATGGCACAGTGGCTCAGAACTCAAATGATAACTTAAAAATCTGTGCTTTGATTCCACCAGCAGATTTGCAGTTGAAAAGATCTGTTGGTGTGTGTCCATAAAGATTACAGCCTAGGAAATGCTATGGGGCAGTTCTACTCTGTCCTGTATGTCACTATAGGTCAGAATTAACTTAGGTACACAACGTTAACTCTAAGTCCAATTTAATTCAACTCATAGAAGATAGACAATTTGTTACACACAGAATACGAGGCACTAGATGCCTCCCATCTATAAATTGTAGAGTGCTGCTATTCAAGTATATCATAATGTGGGTGAATGATGCTGAACCAGGAGTGGATAGCTCCAGCACTTGACAGAAACCCCCAACAAGTGACACACAGCCTCAGATAAAATGAACTGGGAAACTCCGAGTCATTCAAATACTCAGCTTCTGTCATCCAGTGGACACAGGCTCAACACAGAACGAATTTCAGGTTTAGGAAAAAAATGGAGGAAGTTACAGGTCTTCTCACTTTTGAATTCATAATGAACACTTTCTACACACAAAATCAGGCTAGGTTTTGTGGTACCAACAGTTTGAATCCACCAAGATCTCCTTGGAAATTCTATGAGGCAGTTCTACTCTGTCCTATAGGGTCGTTATGAGTTGGAATTGACTTGATTGATGACAATAGCTTTTTATTTTTATTTTTTTTGTGGTATCAAGCAAAAGAGCTGGGAATGAATGAACCAGAGGCAGGGATTTGAGCTTCCCTGAGTCTTTGTCCCACAGCTGCTCTTCCAGTGATGTTTGTTTCATTTGTTGTTTATACAGACTCTCTGCAACCCAGTGCACATGACAGGAAAATATGGTCTCCAGAGGTTTCCCAGGTCCCTGAGGGAAACAATACCAAGAACTGTGGCTACTTGGCCCAGCTGGGATCCCCAGTTCATTCTTTGTCCAAGTTCCTATGGTATCCACAGAGATGGAGAGGAGATGGGAAAAGAGTGCCCAGACAGAGTGTACAGATAACCCAAAAAGCATCTACTCATGGGTTCACTGAGCAATACTCTGTAGCTTCCAACTTATTTATTGATACACCTTTTCCAAATAGCAGTGCCTGGGTTGCCTAGAGCTGCCATCGTGGAAATGCCACAAATAGGTGGCTTCAAAGAACAGAAAAGGATTTTCCCACAGTTCAGAGGGCTAGAAGTTCAAGTTCAGGTATTTAGGAGGAGGTTCTTTCCTGTTTGTTTCAGCTTCTAGAAGCTGCCTGCAGTCCTTAGGAATGTACCTGCCTCTGTTCTCTGTTAACTTCTCCTTCGGTGTGCCTCTGTGTCCATTCTGCTTTTTTTTTTAAATAATCTGTAGGTGATTTGATTTAGAATCCATTCTAAGTGCCTGGGATATAATTAACATAACAAAGAAAACTGTTTCTTCTAATAGAATCACGCTCCTTTACAAGTGTAGAAGCCAGAACTTAAAAATGCACTTATGGTGGGCACCAGTCAATCTGTAACAAACAGCATGGAATAGAAAACCCAAATGAGAAATGACGTAAACTTAGCTGCTTTTATCATGTTAAGAAAAGTTGAGCTCAGTAGTTCACAGCTGTTATGGTAAGCCCTACCAGGCCCTGGTTGTGATACAATGACCAAGTGTCTGGCTGCTCATCAAAAGCTGTGAACTCACCAGGGGCTTCAAGGGAAAAAATACCTGCCAGTCTGCTCCTGTAAAGATTACAACGAAGACAACTCTGTGGAATGGCTCTCCTTTGTCACATGAATCACTGTGAATCAGAATCGACTTGATGGCACCCAACAACACCATGGAAATCTCTGCTTATCCTGAATCCAAGTAGTTCTCAAATTTCTACTCCATTACAGAGGGGTATGTTCTTTGTTAGCAAGGTCCAACACAACATCTGTGTTTCCCAGCTAAAAATCACATAAGGAAAGAGAAAAGCATGCACCAAACTTAGCAGAACCTATATCTATAATATGCGCTCACATCTTTCGGTCAAAAGCTGGCCACCTGGTCAGCCTAGTTGCAAGAAAAGTTGGGAAATTTTGTATTTATTCTGTACAGTCATTTCTAGCTAAAATTGTAGGTATTAAAAAGGTGTAGTTGTTACTGATACTGACAAGAAGACAGGATATTGGGGAAGCTTAGAAATGTGTCAAGTAATGGTTCCCCCAAAATAGACATAATGTCCTCATTTTTATAGAGACACTTCCTTTCTGAAAAGTGTTGTAACTTGGACGTCATGGGATGAAGGTGTTACAGGGTTTTATTTTACCTAACCAGAAAATGTCGTCACCCTATAACATAAGTCAACACACTTTCTGCACAGGGCTGGATATTAAACATTTTGTGCTTTGTGGAACAGAGGGTTCCCATGCAATGAACACAACTCTGCCCCTTAGGCACAAAATAAGCACAGGCGATACACGGACAGGTGTCACTACATTCCTGTAAAATTTTATTTACAAAAACACAAAGCTGAGGGCTAGATTTGATGTTTGGGGCCTAGTTTGCTGTCTCTGTCCAACCCAGTAAAAGCACCTCTGCCTCGCTGGCACACAGGCTGACTGGCCGATTGCCAGTGCCAACAGGGAAGAACCTGGGCAGGATAATGATGAAAATGGAGCAATGACACTTCTCAGAAATCCATACTACAACTGCTAATCTAATGTCACCAGTAAGTAAGAGGTCTGACAATTAAGTTCATAAACGTATCCTAGGAAAAATGCCACGTGCCTCGTTGTTGAATATCGCTATGGTCACCTTCGAACTATCGTCCTTGGGAAGCTACACACTGACACCAGGACCTAGTCCACCTTTCAAAGCAACTTTGGAACTCTTTTTCCAGAATGGCCACCAGAGCTCTCATCATATCACCTTTGATGCCCTGAATGCCATCCAAATGTCTTCCTTCTAATATTTCCTTTATCTTCAGGTAAATAAAAAAGTCATTGGCAGATAGATCAGGTGAGTAGGAAGGATGTTCCAATACAGTTACTTGTTTGCTGGCTAAAAACTCCCTCACAGACAACTAGACAATTAAGTTGCAAACTTGCCACCTTGCCGCCATGCACGATGACCATTCCAGAAAGAGTTCCAAAACTGCTCTGAAGGGTGGACTAGGTGCTGACGTGGGTGCACAGCTTCCCCAGGGGAGGACTGTGAAGGTGACTGTTGTGAGATTCAGCAGTAGGGTAGGTCGCACTTAGAACAATGAGGTTCACGGACTTAATTGTCGGGCCACGTGTACGTGGTGGAAAAATGGCATGGCAGTGTTCTTGGTTGCTTGCAACAGCCAATCAAATTTAGCTTGTAAAACCGGTATGTTTCTTAACTGCCATCATTATGTTGCTTCTTTGAACTTCACTCTAACACTTTCAGGAAATCAAGAAGGTCTGCCTAACCCCCTACCAAGGGCAGCAACAACAAAAACAAAGAAAACTCACCTATCTGCTTGAGCTTAAGGCAGCCACCACCTATATTGTCCGTGGAGGCTTGCATGTTGCTAGGATGCTGAAGAGGCTTCAGCAGAGTTTCCAGACTCAGAAAGACTAGGAAGAAAGGCCTGGTGAGCTGTTCAAAAAAATCAGACATGAAGACCCTATGGGATCACAACAGTCAGGTCTATCTACCACGGGGATGGCTAAGGATCTGATGATATCTTGTTCTGTGGTTAATGAGGTCACCATGACTTGGGGGCCAAGTCCAAGGCAGCTAACAGTAACAATGAACCTCTTCCAGTACATACCAATATACTGATAAAAAAAAAAAGACATAAAATACTTGAGAACTTACGCTACGAGGAGCCTTCTCGAACCACCAGGTACTGTATGTACATCCTTCCTTCAGTCCCAGCTGCCAAAGTAACTGTGCCAAGGTGGGTTTACTACAGTAAATGCCAGTTGTAATATGACTTATTACGTAGATGGGAAGCTGTCTGGAGTAGCAGTGAGTATGTCCAAGACAGGCGGGAAGTTGGTTTAACACGAGAAAAACAGAGTCTCCAAGAGGCTTATGAAAATGCTTTTTTTTTTCTGTGTTATACCTATTATTTATGAATTACTATTTTATTGGTTGGAAAGACTTGTAGGTGAGTGATTGCTAACCAAAGTTTGAGTCAAATACCTTGTTTTGTCCTTTACTCATTTGAATTACGTGAAGATTATTTTATTTGTGAGGTTAAAAATGTACTTACGAAAATAAGAGTCTCTAATGACCACTTGATATACAAGTCTAGAAGTGTTCCATGAGGAAGAGCAAGCTGGGTTTTGTTTCTTATTGTCTCAATGTGTAATTTATGCACAATCCCAGGTCCTTAAAAATAAGAGACCACGGACAGATCTCTGTGACTGTGATGTAAAGATGTCGCTGATTTCATGGCCTTTTGCTCAGTCTCTCCTCCCTACAAGTGAGGGTGCAGTGTACATATTTAGGGACATACCCAGCTACACGTGCCGAACAAATGATTTTTCACATGGAATTTTCACTGGCTGTCACTCTGTGCCTGCTGGAGCAATGGATAAAGACTTGGTTGCTAATCAAAAGATTGGCAATTCAAACTCACCTAGTGGGTCATCTGGAGAAAGACCTGGCAACTTGCTTCCATAAACATTAAACATGAAAGCCCAAACCAAACTCACTGCCAGCCAGCCAAGTGCCATCGAGTCGAGTCGGCAGTTCAAATCCACCAGGTGCTCCTTAAATACTCTGGGGGTCAGTTCTACCTTGGCCCCTAGGGTCGCCATGAAACTCACTGGTGTCATGTCAATTAAGACTGATAATGACCCTATAGGTCAGAGTAGATCTGTCCCATAGAGTTTCCAAGGAGCACCTGGCAGATTCGAACTCCTGACCTTTTGGTTAGCAGACCTAACACTTAACCGCTATGCCACCAGTGCTTCCTCCTGGAACATTACAGCCTAGAAAACCCTGTGGGACAGTTCTGCTGTGTCACACGAGATCTCTAAGAGTTGAAAATCAACCCAACAACACCTAACAATAATACCAATGTCACTCTTCACAAACATTCTCAGTTGGTGAAGAAAACTACCAAATTAGACTTCAGTTTTTGGTTTTTTACTTAAGATATTTTAACAGAATAAAGTATGGTGCATGCTTTTGCTTAAACAAATTGCAAATATCTTTTATTGTATCAACAGTAGCAGCAAAATGAGGCAAACTGGCAAACTAACACACATAAATAGGATGTTAAGATAAGTAATTTTGGATTTCTGTTAGGATATTGAGATAAGTAATTTTCGATTTCTATGTTGCTTGTAATTAAAGTCTCCAAGAATTATACATATTGAATGTTATGTAGTCTTATTCTCTGGAACCATAGGAAGTTGATGAGCCTTTAATAAAAACCAGCTTAATTTACTGACTGAAAAGAATACTTTTGAGAATACATGTAATTATTTTAAAACATTCTACCATGAATAACTTTCTCTTTGATCACTGAGTATTGTCCTATGAAAGTTAAAAGAAAAAGTAACTCTTTGACAGACAAAGTAACTCATCTAAAGTAAATTTATCACAGCAACTTAGCATTTAAATAACTGCACATCAGTTTTCTGTGGGCAAACATTTTGAATAGATGCTTGACAAAAAAGTTACATGAATATCGAATATGCATTTGAAAAGTGCTCAGTATCAAGGGTTATTGGGGAAATGCAAATTAAAATCACGATGAAATACCACTGTACACCCACCAGAATGTCTAAGACTAAAAAAGGCAGATGACATCAAATACTAGCAAGAGCATGGAGCACTCAGAACTTTCTCACACATTTTTAGTAAAAATGTAAAATGATGCGATCACTGTGGGAAAAATTATGACAGTTTGTTACTAAATTAAAAATATACGTGCTCTATCGCTAAAGATTCCAACGAATATTTGCCCAGAAGATGTGAAAATGTATGCTCACAAAGAGGTATGTACAGGAATGTTGGTTGTTACGTGCCATCGAGTTGGTTCCCACTCATACTGACCCTGTGTACAAGACAACAACCACACTGCCTGCTCCTGCCACATCCTCACAACAGTCACTACATTCAGTTACATTGTTGTAGCCACTGTCACAGTCCATTTTGTTGGGGGGGTGCTCTTCCTTTTGTTCATGGACCCTCTCTTCTACCAAGCATGACGTCCTCCTCCAGGGACTGATCCCTCCCTGACAACATGTCTAAAGTATGTAACACAAAGTCTTGCCATTCTTGCTTCTCAGGAAAATTTTGGCTGTACTTCTTCCAAGACAGACTTGTTTGTTCTTCTGGCAGTCCGTGGTCTATTCAGTATTCTTCACCAACACCATAATTTAAAGGCATCAGTTCTTCCTCATTATTGATTGACCAGCTTTCACACGCATATAAGGTGACTGAGATTATCATCAGTTGGGTCAGACGCACCTAAGTCCTCAGAGAGACATCTTTGCTTTTTAATACATTAAAGACGTCTTTTGCAGTTGATTTGTCGAAGGCAATATGTCACTTGATTTCCGTAATTTTCAAGATGTTGCTTACTGGCCCAGTTGTGAGAATTTCCGTTTTCATTATGTTGAGATGTAACCTATACTAAGGCTAGAGTCTTTGATCTTCATCAGTAAATGCTTCAAGTCCTTTTCACAATCAGCAAGCAAGAATGTGTCATCCGCATATTGCAGGTTGTTCTTGAGTCTTCAATCTTTGTATAGTTAAGTTTCTCAGATTATCTGCTCAGCGTTACAGACTGAATTGTGTATCCTCCTCCCCCAATGCATGTCAGTTTAGCTAAGCCATGATTCCAACACTGTGTGGTTGTCCTCCATTTTTTTTTAATCTGATGTAATTTGCCTATGTGTTATACATCCTAACCTCTCTGATGTTATTGAGTCAGGATTAGAAGCAGTTATGCCATTGAGGTAGGTCATAATTTACAGGATAAGGTTGTATTTTTAAGTCAATTTCTTTTGAGATACAAGAGAGAGAAGCTAGCAGACAAGTGGGATGGAAACTCATTACCACCAATCAAGAAGAGCCAGGAATGGAGCTTATCCTTTGGATCAGGGTCACTGCACCGAGAAGCTCGTAGCCCAGGGGAAGAATGATGACAAGGTCCTTCCTCCAGAAAGAAAATCTTCCCCTGGAGCTGGCACCCCCAGTTTGGCCTTCTAGCCTCCTAAACTGTGAAAGAATAAATTTATGTTTGTTCAAGACATCTACTTGTGATATTCCTGTTACAGCAGCACAAGGTGCCTAAGACATTCATCACACCTTCTAAATAAGTATCGTGAAACAATACAACTCTGATGCACATCTCTGATGCGGTATCCCATTATTGTGTTTGAATGACTGCCTCTTATTTTCTTTACAGGTTCCTCATGAGAACAACTGGGGGTTCTGGCATCCCTATTCTTTGGAATGTTATCTATAATTTGTTATCATTCACATACTCTAATGCTTTTTCATAGTCAATAAAACAGAGGTAAACCTCCAGCAATGGTATCACTCATTCCATATCCTCTTCTGAATCTGACTTGAATTTTTGTCAGTTTCCTGTTGATGTACTACTGTAACCATTTTTAAATGATCTTCAGCAAGACTTGACTTGGTGTAATAGCAGTGATACTGTTTGATAATTTTTGTATTCAGTTGGAGCACCTTTCTTTGGTAAGGCCACAAATATTAATCTCTTCCAGTCTTCTGGCAGGTAGTCATCTTCCAGTTTCTTGACATAGATGAGTGAGCACTTTCAACACGGTAACCATTTGTCGAGGCATCCTGATTTGCATTCCTTCGGTTCCTGGATCCTGAGTTTTTGCCCATGTCTTCGCTGTAGCTTGTACATCTTCCTTCTGCAGTAATGGTTCTTGATCATATGCTACTTCTTAAAATGGCTGTAGGTCAACCAATTCTTT
Organism: Heterohyrax brucei; assembly: GCA_028571685.1. Classification (NCBI taxonomy): domain Eukaryota; kingdom Metazoa; phylum Chordata; class Mammalia; order Hyracoidea; family Procaviidae; genus Heterohyrax; species Heterohyrax brucei. The sequence continues at coordinate 83,488,069 of CM053156.1, read as the reverse complement.
TTTGCACAGTGATTCTGCATTTCTTCCACATCGTTGTGATCCTTCCTGTGTCACTGATTACATTGCCTATAGAATCCATCTGTCAGTATTGCACCTTGAGGCTTGAATTTTGTCTTCAGTGTTTTTCAATTTGAGAAATGCCAAGTATGTTCTTCCTTTATGCTTTTCTAACTCCAGGTCTAGGAACATTTCATTACAATGCTTTACTTTAAATCTTCTGCTCAGCTCTTTTATTTCTTCACTTTTTCCATTCACTTTAGCTGCTCTACATTCGAGAGTAAGATTTAGAGTCTCTTCTAACACTCATTTTAGTCTTTTCTTTCCTTCTTGTCTTTTTAATGATCTTTTCCTTTCTCCATTTACAATATCTTTGATGTCATCCCATAACTTACTGAGTCTTCAGTCACTAGTGTTCATTGTGTCAAATCTATTCTTGAAATGGTCTCTAAGTTCATTTGAGATGTACTTGAGGGCATACTTTGTCTCCTGTGGACTTGTTTTCATTTTCTTCAGCTTCAGCTTTCAGTTACATAGGAGTAACTGATGGTTTGTTCTGCAGCTGACCACTGGCCTCTTCCTAACTGATATTCTTGAGCACCTTCAGAGTCTCCTTCTGCAGATGTAATTGATTTGATTCCTGTGTCTTCCATCTGGCAAGGTCCATGTGTATAGTTACTAAGTATGTTGTTGAAAAATGGTGTTTGCAGTGAGTAAGTTGTTGGTCTTGCAAAATTCTACCATGTAATCACTAGCATCATTTCTATCACCAGGACCATATTTTCCTACCATTGATCCTTCTTCTTTGCTTCCAGCTTTCCCATTGAAATCACTAATAATTATCAATATGTCTTGATTGTACATTTTTTCAATTCCAGACTGCAGAAGTTGGTAGGAAAAAAAAAATCATCAGTTTCTTCCTCTTTGCCGTTAGTAGCTGGTGTGTAAGCTTGAATAATAATCCTACTAGCTATTCTTCACTGCAGGTCTACGGACATTACCCAATTGCTGACAGTGTCGTACTTCAGACTAGATTCAGAAATGTTCTTTTTGACTATGAATGCAATATTATTGATCTTTAATTTGCCATCTCCAGGCTAGATCATATGATTGTCCAATTCCAAACTGCCAATGTGAGTTAATTGCAGCTCATTAATGTCTAAGAGATAAATCTTTATGCATTCCATTTCATTTCTGATGCTGTCAATTCTTCAACATTCATACTTTATACCTTCCACATTCCAGTTATTAACAGATGTTTGCAGTTGTGTTCTTCCCATTTTGAGCTGTGCCAAATCAGGAAATGAAGGTTCTGAAAGCTTTACTCCCCCTACATTATGAAGACTGGCTCTACTTTGAGGAGTACCTCTTTTTGAGTGCCTTCCAACCCGAGGAGCTCATTTTCTGGCACTATAGTAGACGAAGTTCTTTTTCTATTCGTAAGGTTTGCACTGGTCAGTTTTTTTTAGATGAAGATCACCAGGTCCTTCTTCGTAGTCTGCAAGCTGTGCTGAAACCTGTCCCCCACAGGTAACCCTGCTGATAGTTGTAATACCAGTACTGTAACTTTCAGCATCATAGCAAGATGCAAGTCCCCACAGCAAAACAAACTGACAGACATCTGGTGGATGGGAACGCTTACAGCAGTTTCATTCATAGCATCCCCTAATTGGAAACAATGTGGATGCCCACTCTGGTGGTACAGTGGTTAAGTGTTACAGCTGCTAACCATAAGGTTAGCAGTTCAAATCTACCAGACAATCCTTGGAAACTCCATGGGGCAGTTCTCCTCTGTCTATTGGGTCTCTAGGAGCTATGAGTTCATTAATAGAAGAATGGATAAATTATGGTGTATTTACACAATAGAACACTATTGAACAATAAAAAGTTACAAACTGTTCGTGTGTCCAGTGACATAAATGATCTCAAAATTTCTTGTTCAGTGAAAGAAGTATATAAAAGAATGCATACTGGTGAATTCTATTTATATAGAATTTGGGGAAATATATGATAGAAAAAAAATCAGGCAGTAGCCATTTTCTGACGAATGTAGACACGCAGTAAACCAAACCTCTACTAGATGGAGCTATAGAACCTAATTATTACCCTAAAATTGAACGAATGGATGACTATCTCACGGAACTAGTGCTTTACAAAATAGCCATTTGGAAATACTACGCTCTATGTCACCTTTTGTCATGTATTGAATTGTGGCCCCCCAAAACTATGTGTAGCCGTGTGCTGAGCCATGATTCCCAGTATTTTGTGACTGTCCTCCCTTTTGTGATTTTCCTATGCTGTATGTTAAAGGATTCGGGTGGGACTATAAATCCGTTTATAAGATCACCTCCCTGCTCCACTGTAAAGGGAGTTTCCCTGGAGTATGGTTTGCCCCACCCTTAATCCTTTCATCCTGTGAGAGACAGATGGAAAGAGAAATAAGCAGGGAACTGCGAACTTCGCACCGTCAAGAAAGCAGCACCAGGAGAAGAGCGCATCCTTCAGACCTGAGGTTCCTGTGCCAAGACGCTCCCTGGACAAAGACTGATGCAATACTGGACTTTCCTCCAGAGCCAACAAGGGGAAAAGCCTTCCCCCGGAGGGGACATCCTGAATCTGGACTTGTAACATACAGGACTATGCGAGAATGAACTTTCCTTTGTTACGGCCATCCACTCTGCGCTATTTCTGCTAGAGCAGCACTAACTGATTAAAACACCTTTTATCTACCTAATGTCTAAGTGAACAGTGTATCTGCAACATCAAGGACAATCTGTGTAAGCAGGTTTCAGAAAAATAATAACACTACCATTCAAATGTCTTTTGGTGGGTGTCATGGATTGAACTGTGTCCCCCCTAAAAATGTATGTGTTGATCTGACTTGGCTGTGAGTCCCAGTATGGCGCCCTTCCTCTCATGTCTTGTGAATCCTGCCTCTGTGAGACTGATGATGGAGAATGGGCAACAGTTGCGTTAGTGAGGCAGGTCTCAAGCTACAAGCTCGCAGGTTATAAGGGAGAGAAGTGTGGAGAGAGTTGAAAACCTCATGCCACCAAGAGAGAAGCACCGAGAGCAGAGCACGTCCTTTGGACCCGAGGTTCCTGTGGCGAGGTGCTCTCACTGGATTTGGATTTATCCTACTGGACTGTGATGATTTCTCATATGGAATGGACTTGTAACTTGTTAAAGGATTTACAGCTTACAGGACTGTGACAATAAAAGCTTCTCTTCATGAAACCTTCCACTCATGGTATTTTCTGTTAGAGCAGTACCAGGTGACTAAGACAGTGGGAGTTGCGAGAATTGTTCTAGATTACCGAAGTGAGTTTGTCAACCTAACATTCATTATGCCTGCAGCAAATATCAGAATGTTTTACAAAGGATGTTAAGATAACTGATTAGGCAGTTAGTCCTGGTTAAGTGGCAGATGGTAAAAAATGTCTTTACTGCTTTTTTGAGCTTGCTCTATTTTCTTGCCCTCAGGAGGTGGTTTGCAAATAAACTTTTATATTCTCTAATACCATAACCCCTCATAAAATGTATTTTTCTAATCTAAGTATATTTGAATTGCATAATCCTTAGAATACAACCTTAGAGTTGTTATGGTGATTTGAAGCCAGTTAGTGACTTCAATAAGCAGGCAGTCAACAGCTAGATACCATGTTTGTGCAAATACGGGGTTGTATTAATTGTCCCAATGACTGGGAGGCAGCACTGGTATTTAGTGGGTAGATTCAGGGATGCTGAACATCCCGTAATCTTCATGTCTGTCTTGTAGGACAAAGTATGTCTCACTCAAAGTACTTCTGTGTGTTAGAGGACTCAAGATGTGGTCAATCCTGGGCTCTCTTTTCTTCTTTACTTACGCTGACTCCCCAGATGATTAACTAATACCATGCTTTAACCATTTTCGACGGCACTTGGCTTGGCTATATGTTGATGATTCCCAAGTCCCTATTTCCAGTCTTGAAATCTTCCCTTAAAAATGAATGTAGATGACCCAACTGGCTAGTAGGCATCTTACCTTAGGTGTTGTGTTAGGTATGTCATGTTAGACATAAGTATGACTTTGTAATTGTATTCCTTCAGAGACTATGTACAGTAAGGCGAGATGTGTGTAGATGCTAAGTTGACAAGGAGTGGGCTGTGGTGGTCAGGATTATGTCAATTTGGCTACTGCATGTTTGACTGCTGTATCAAGTAGCAAGGTGGGGCCTGTGGTGACTTCCTGGCCCTCAGTTCTCATCTCTCTACCTTCCACAACCTACAGCAGGTCTGCTCACGTAGCCAGCAGCTCCTGCTCTCTTCTGGCATCTGGCATCTGGTTCCTGGACTTGAACTAGCAGCTGTTGGGTTCATCAACCCTTACAGACTGTGCTTGAGAGTCCTGTTCCCTCATCTGCTGATCCTGGGTTCGCCAGCCTCTGCAGCTCTGTCTTGCCGCCAGCTTGGGATCCACCAACCTGCATAACTGGTGATCTAGAACTCTGGTCTCTGATCTGCTGACTTGGGTTCACCAGCTCTCGTGGCCACATGAGGCTTGTGCCAGGACTTGGGACATTTCATTTCTTCAACTGCATGAGCTGTTTCCTTTATATATAAAGCTTTTCTTGTACTTTCCTTTCCTTGTACATATACGTGTTACTGGTTTTGCTTCCCTAGAAGACGCACCCTAAGACAGTGGTCTAAGAAGAATTGCAAACTTAGTATTTCCAGAATAAATTCTAAACTCTTCCGATACACACATTTGTTTTTCCCAGATTGCTCACCAATGCAGTTACTGGTACATCCACTGATTCAGTTACATAGATCAAAGACTTCAAGTCATCTTGGACTTGTCTTTCTCTCATAATTCACATCTAATTCATTGGCAAATTCTTTCATTCTTGACTTATAACAGCATGTACTGAACACAGCCCCTTCTCACCTTCCGCATAGCTACCTCCCTTGTCTTGATGTCACCACCATTACTCATTAAGACAGCTACCTAACTGTACAAATGGCAGTCCAACTTCCCCCAACAAAACTCAGTCTTGAAAATAAAATCTTATCATATCACTTCCCGGCTTTAAACTCTTTCCATTATCCGTAGCATCAAATCCAACCTCTTTATCACAGTCTGCAAGGTTCTGAATGCCTGATCCATGGATAACTCTAGAACCTCACACTCTACCGTCTACACTAGCCTCCCTGCTCTTTCAGGAACTTCCCAGAAATCCATTTGTGCTTCAAAGAATTGACAATGTTCTCTGTGCCTACATTGCTCTTTTTATCTGGTTTCATTTTAGAGACTTTCATTAGCACCATTTTTAAGATAGCATCTCTTTTCCTTAACCAGGCACATAGTCCCTGTCTAAGGCTTTTTCTTATTTTTCTTTTCCTTTATATCACTTATCATGCCAGCCAAGCCAAGTGCCGTCGAGTCGGATCCACTTATCATATTTGACATATTATTTACCTAGTTTTTCATCTTGCTTATTTGTTTTCGTCTCTCAAGACTTGAGTGAAAGTTCAAGAAAGCTAGAAATTGAGAAATAAATTAAAATAAAAATAGTCCTTGGTACCTAATAAGTATTCCAGAACTTGTTGAATCCATGGACACATAAATGAGAGTAGTGGTACCTTACAACCCGTCCTACCAGAATCCCTAACAGAGAGCTGAAATATAGATGACCAGGCCTAAAGCCCGGGACAGTGGACCTTAATATATCTGTTAGGTTTGATTTATAGGCAAGGTCTGAAACCACTAAAATGGTATTATACCCTAACTGACACTTTAAGACCCTCTATAGTGTTTAGATACGTGACCATGTAGATTCTGGTGTATTCAAGATATTTCTATTTTGTTCTGACTGTTATTTTGTTTATCCCATGCTCACAAGTCACCATTTCAATTCTGAACCACAAGGTACTAGATTATTAGTTTCACTGTTTAGATTTTGTTGGCACATTGGCTCTTCATAAATTTCTTCTCCTTTCCAATCATAGATAACTCATCTTATGGATATTCAGTTAACCTGGAAACAACTTCCTATCTGATGTTCCCAAAATTGATTCCACCAACTCAATGTGTCTGCGGTCTTCTTGCCCTCCAAAAGGATTGGTAAGGTGACAGCCAAAGAAAGAAAGAAAATAGAAAACATCCTTCTCAAGCTGAAATCTTCGAAGCCAAACACAGCATTGCTATCTTGCCAGGAACTGAAATGCAGCTTGTGTTAAAGAGAGCCTTGCTAACAAACTACATATCAATGCATTTTTAACCATTTTGAAAGGAATGTAGACAGAAAAGACTCCAGTTAGCCCTTTGCTGGGAAGCATAGCACAGACCACTGGGAAATTGTTTAGTAGTAAATATACAAAATTTTCAAAGAGTTAAGGCAGGCTTGACTGTTTTGAGAAGTGAAAATTAAATGTTCAGTATTTTATGAAAGCTTTGAGTGGAATTATTTACTTGATCTTCTATGGCCTCATTGCAAAGGAAAATGAGAGGGTTGGGAAGATTAGAACAGCGCAGCCCTGACTGGTGAGGCTCTCCCCTCGGCATGTCATCATCCAGATACTGCTTCATGGGACAAGAGGCTCTCTCTCTACAAGATGCTTATTGAGGCAAAATGTGTCCCAACACGGCCGCTATGAGATTATTACCCCAGAAATACTCCAGATAGCACTGCCAGATTTAGCAACCAAAAAACACAGAATGCATTGCTGTTGAGGTCATGTAACTGATTAGACCCCAGGTGACCTGCTTCAGCTTCCCGAGATCGAGCTAGCAAGTTTGGTCTCCCGAATGGTGGCAAACTGGGCTCCCCCTCTCCTAAAGCACACACAAGGATGCATTCTTTTTGGTAGCAAATGACGGAAAAGTTTATTAAGAAAAAGTACCTTCCAAAGAGGGAACAGATCAGTCTCTGTGAGTGGAGGATAAAGACCTTAGGGAGGTTTAGGGGCCTTTTTATATATTGGTAAGGAAGGGGGCAAGGGTGTGGTTTCTGGTTCTGGTGATGACGTATCCCGAGGACCGAATATTGGGTCATATGTCAGCAGATGCATGATGGGTCCCCTCCTAAAGAGTATGATAATGATATGCAGATAGAATAGAAATAAGGGTTAGGTCATTTCTAGGTCATCTTTGGCAGGTGGCTGCAGGTGTGGCCACAACTCAACTGCCAGGGAAATGGTTACATCTGCATCACAACTGTCAGGAAAGAATTGTTATATTTGCATCAAAACTGCCAGAAACAAACTATTGTATCTGTAATTATCCTTTTCCAGTGGCAGTGGTAAGGCTTGATAGCTAACCTGGACATTGGCCAACTAGAATTTCAGATAAACTGTTTTTTAAAGTATAACCATGTCCCATGTACAATTTGGGAATATTTATACTACAAAAGTTATTTGTTATTTATTTGCTATTCAGTTGTAACTAGGCATTCTGTATTTTTCTTTCTAGCAATCCTGTTTCTAAACCAAGAAAAATTAACCTGACCCTATTGTAGGACTAGATCCCTGATGGTTCAGTGGTTAAGAGCTCAGCTGCTGACTAAAAGGTCAGCACTTTGAATCTACCAGCTGTTTTTTTGAAACCCTATGGGGCAGCTCTGTTGTATTCTATAGGGCTGCTATAGGTAAGCATGTGCTTGATAGAAACAGGTTTGGATTTTTTGGTTTTATTGTAAGAATATTTTCTCAAAGAATCATTAGTAAAGTCAGAGCTAAAGTGAGGCATCCATGGTGTAGCACTTAACAAAGCACCCTCCGAGTCACCCAAGTTCAGAGTCTAAGCATAAGTGCATGACTCTAGCAGTAAGCACATCCTCAAAATCAGCATCTTAGATGTCTGTGTTGCTTCCCTCTAGTCCAGTTCCTCAAAAGAGGTGTGTTACCCTTTTTGTGTATTCAAAGACTGCAGTAAAGAGGAATGAATAACCTCATCTCGATTCTCAACAGGAAAGTTTTAATTTTACTCCAGTGTTCATACACTGAGTTCCCCATCACTCATTATTACAGAGATGAGAAAGAAGGGCATGCATTACAGTTTTTCAATAAAATATTTATAAGAATCCATCACGCACTACACATTCAGCTCAGAGTAGAGAACATAGCAATCAACAAGACACAAAAGATCTCTTGCTGCATCTGGCTTATAATCTAATGGTGAAAGTGAACAAATCAGTGAATGAAAGAGGGTTAATACGGTAGAAAGCTTGTACAGTTGATGGTTGGGATGGGGGGATACTTGATCTGTGACACCAAGGTCTCGAGAAAGAAGATCGAGGGTTAATAATAAAAGAATGAATGGAAAAGGCAAAGAAAGACTTAAAGATAATAAGGGTGAGACGAGCTCTTCAGCAGCTACCACAAAGCAAGAATGAGAAAAGAGCATGAGAGAAGCTACACGGGGCACCAAACAGTTCCAGGTCATTCATGCATGACCTTGAAAGGCACTATAAGGATTTTTGGGTGCTATCTAAAATGGAAATTGTACTGTGGGATGTTAAGTGTGGAAGTTGGGGGGAAACATGAGCCAAAAAAACAGTAGCAATGAAAAGAACACATACTCCATTAATGGAATTTTGACTCCCACTTCCAGCCTCATGAATGTTCTTCAGATAGTCCTTGAGTTCATCCAAGAGATGAAGTTTTCCTAGAGATATCACTTCAAAGGGAAAATTTCCTCAGAAGTAAAATTTCCATTTTGGCTGATCTTTCTTGACTTTGTAGTTCACTTTTTCATGGCCATGCAATATTCATTAACAAAAAGACAAAAAGATAACCTAAGACAACCACCATGACTTTTCCCATGTTTCCAACAGGACATATTTGCTTGCTAATGCTTTCCCCTCTTACTTCTGTTGTGACAGTCACACTGAGATGGCTACTGTAGACACCAGTTTTGATATTGAGTAGAAACAAGATGTAGATATTAAATATCAGAAAAAAAGAGTACTTGTGTTTTAATTATAAAGACAATGACATGCCCAGGCTGGATCATTTCTTCTTTCTTTTCTTGACAAGATGTTGCAAAGGAAGTTTTGGAAAAACCTTACATCTTTCTCGTGATTACAACAGCCTCTAGTTTTAACTACCTCTAAAGCACTCTACAGGCACGTGTCTAAAAGGCAGTCTCACTGGAAAATTCTTACATGGAAATGAAGGCTATCTCTTCACGATGGCAAACTACAGAAGACAAAAACTTAGCTCCCAATGGCGTATTTGAGTGATAAAGAAGGGAAAAGAGGATCCTTGTTAGCTGCTGTTAAGTCGACTCTGACTTACAGTGGCCCCATGTTTACAACAGCTGTAAACATTGTCTGATCCTGCGCCATCTTCACTACCATTGCGATGTACAAGTCTGCTCGTGAGGCCACTGCATGTTTTAAATATCAACCTGTGGGGCTCATCTTCCAGCACTATACCACACAGTAGCCTGTTGTGATCCATAAGGCTTCCACTGCTGACTTTTCATCAGTAGATCATCACGTCTTTCTTCTTTCTTCTGTCTTAGTTTGGAAGCTCCAGTGAAACCCATCCACGAAGTGTGACCTGCTGGTACTTGAAATACTGGTGGTATAGTCTTCCAGCATCATAGTGATATGCCAGCCACTAAAGCAGCACACACTGACAGATGGGGAGTGGAAAGAGGAATTAGAGAAAGATAAATGAAGAACTTGGGACAATTATGAATGGAAACTTATCTCTTTATAAAGATATAATTCCTCAGGGTTGTCTGTTTAGTGACACGCAAGGGATAAGTAAAGAATAAGTGAAATTAAATGTGTTAGTATGAGGATAGTAGTAGTTTATAAATAAATGTGGAGCACTGGTGGCACAGTGCTTAGGAGTTTAACCATAATCAGAAGGTCAGCAGTTCAAGTGCATCAGCTGCTCCTTGGAAGCCCTACTGGGCAGTTCTAGTCTGTCCCATACAGTCTCTATGAATCAGAATTGACTTGGTGGCAATTTTTTTTAGTATACATAAATGCACACACACACATATATGTAAAACACAAACATTTAAAAAGACTAAAGAAAGATAACAGAAAGATAGAGGATTTCATACATTTTGTTGGGTTTCTCTGGTCATCAACACAAACCAGAGCAATGTACAGCAACAAATGTAGGAGGGAGAACCTCCAATGATGTTGGAGCATTTTTGAACATCAGAGTTTGAGCTCATTCAAGAGCACAGGTGGCTGACAGAAACCCAAGTTTCTACCAGTTGCTTTATCCATTTGCTCTGGTGACTGAATCCTCTCCTTCCGCTAAAGCTAATAAATGTGAAAGCTGCATTAATGTGAAATGAACAGTATTATCAATGAATTTATGTCTCTTCAAAAGATTTGTTATAAACCCCAGTACCTATGGATGTAATCCCATTTGGGAATAGACTTTCTTTGTTATGTTAAAAAGACCAGATCAGTGTAGGATGTGTCTTAAAAGAGACAAGAACCTTCCTGGATCAGTGTAGGATGTGTCTTAAAAGAGACAAGAACTTTCCCTCCAGAGCTAACAAAGTCTTTCTCCTAGAGCGGGCATCCTGAATTCAGACTACCAATATCCTAAACTGAGAAAGTTTGTTAAAGTGCTCCTCCGCCCCCCACTGCCCTGTTCCTTGTGGTATATTTGTTACAGCAGCACTAAGAAGCTAAGACAGTACATAAGCACAAAACATTTGATCTAGCTGGCTCCACCTTGGCTCTACCTCAAACACATCAGAATGTGTTTGAGGAATTTATCCCATAGACCAAAGATGTAATTGCAACAGGACAGATTTAGTTGGAAAAGAATAAAACTTCACTGAGGCTATCTGCTCAAGAAATTCCTGGGAACTGTCCATGGCCCAACTGTATCCAAAGAAGGAAACTTACAGTTGACAAACTCAAAAAGTGCTCCCTCCATTCATCCCGGGGAATCTTGACTAGCAGACAGTGTATTTGCTTCTCTGGAGAGCCAGCACAAACTAACTGGGAATATTGACTATTTTACCAGCTTTCTGCTAAAATTGCTCTCTCTGGTCTTGCTACAGTCAAGGAGTTTGAGCCCATCTCAAGGAGTTGGAGAAATAGATACAATAAAACAGAAAAAAGATTGAATACTAGGCACTATTTTCATTGACATTAATTCTACTGACATATAATATTTGAGGGACTGGGTTATTAAACACCAAATAGCAAGTGCGGTTAATAAAGTGCTTTGTAAATAACTTAATGTCCTCTAGGTAGATTTTTATGGCTCCCCGGACATCAGTTTTATATATTTGGAGCCCACACATTAACTTTGTAAATACTTCAGTAGCATTCTACTTTTCGATTTTTATGTGTTTTTTTTTTTTTTTCACCAGAATAACCATTTCATTTCATGATGGTTAGAAGTTTCAGAATTCTGAAATCATTGTGAGAATGCCATCTCAATGTCAAGTGGATGGTACTGGATAGATGGTATTAAAAACTTAAATTGCTTAGAAGCTAATTTTAATTGTATTGCTACTTATTACTAGATAGCTACTGTTTGGGAAGAAGTACAGCCAGAATGCTCTTTATTAGCCAAGATGGTGCGACTTTGTGTCACATACCTTGGACATGTCATCAGAAGGGCCCAGCCCCTGAAGAAGGATATCAATCAATCTTAGAAAACAGAGGGTCAGTGAAAGAGGAAGACTCTGAATGAGATGGACTGACACAGTAGCTGCAGTGAGGGGATCAAGCACAGCCACAGTGGTGACAGTGGCACAGGAACTGGCAGGTGTTCTGCTCTGTTGTACATGGGGTCACGATGAGTTGGAACAGACTTGACAGTATCTGACAACAACCATCAGTAGAAGATACTCAGAGGATTGTAGAAGTTCAAAGTGAAAAAAAAAAAAAAAAAAAAAACCTCATACTTCTTATGGTTTAGCTAAATATAAGATCTATCTTTATTCAAATTTCTAGTTGGAGGTCACATTTATTACACCTAGGATCACCATGAGTCAGATCTGACTCAACGGCACTTGACTCGGCTGGCTAGCTGAAAAGAGGTAACAAGGACTAGACTTAACCTTTTGCCGGAAAACTGGACAAGACACAAGTATGCAGCCACTACTTAAAGACACTGGACAACAGGCAAGGCTGTGATCCATGCAACAAAGGAGATGAGCTGTATGTTGGTCCTAATTTTCTACCTGGAGGACATTTTCTGATCACAATACCAGGTAGGAGAAAGCCAAACAGAACTAGACATACTTACTGAATGGAGGAGACTGCAACTGAATTTGGTGAGGACATCACGCTTGCGAGTCATCAAAAAAGAGGAAGACCTTCAGCAAGGTCAACTGACACAGCAAGATCCAACGGGAGGTTCAAATAGCAATGACCGTGAGGATGGCACAGGAGTAGGCAGTGAGGTACGTGGGGTTGCTATGCATCAGAATTGACTCGATGGCACCTAACAACAGGGACTAGAAGATGTGGAGTGGAGCTCCATAAAAGCAAGAATGACACATAAAAAGAAGTTGGAAATCAACAAGAAATTCCACAATGCTGGGCAAAGAACAAGCCAGGACTTGTGAACTGAACCATTCCTATAGCTAACACGGGGTGCACAGACACAGGAGTCCTGACTCATCCGAGTGAAGAGTTCTCAGTGAACCACCAGGACAGTTAGTGGAGAGGTCAGAGAGATCATGCCTTGGGAGCAGGTGCAAATTATCCTCGGAGCAAAGGCCATCATAAATTTGCTGTAGAAAATCTTACAGAAAACACCTCAGGGGATAAAATAAGGTAACTAGTACCTTAACCATGTATCTAGCAAAATGCAAAACTCTTGGATAGACAAAAACAAAATCCAAACTCTCATCAATGTATAATTCACCTTGTCTATTATCCAACCAAAAAATTCTTGGACATGCAAAGAAGCAAGACAATAGAACCAAAAAGCACAGGAAAATTAGTCAACAGAAACTGATCCCAAAATGATTTAGATAATGCAAGGAGCCGACAAACATTTTCCTTTCAAAAAACAACAAGCAAGCCAAAGCCAAGTGCCGTCCAGTCAGATCCAACTCGTGGTGATCCTAGGTTCCAGAGTAGAACTGACCCCTAAAGTATTCAAAGAGTGCCTGGTGGATTTGAATTGTCGATAAATGAAAGCTATTGTATATATAGAGAGAGACACACACAAACATATATGTATCCCATTGCTGTTGAGTTGACTACATCTCATAGTGACCCTACAGGACAGAGTAGAACTGCCCCCATAGAGATTCAAGGAGCACCTTATTCATCTGAACTACTAAACTTCTGGTTAGCAGTCATAGCACTTAACCACTATACCACCAGGTTCCCAAAGCTACCATAACTATGTTTGAATATTTAAATAAAAATGTTAAGAGAGGGAAAAGCAGAAGAATTTTGTTTTTAAGGAACTAAGTAGAACTTCCAGAGATAAAAACTACAATATCTCAAATAGAAATCTTACTGGACAAAAAAACTAGCAGATTAGACAATGCAGTGAGAAAAATCAATGATCTTCAGGCTACAACACAAAAATGAAGCTTCAAGGGAAAAAAAAAGGCCAAAAAGAAATGAACAGAACTTCAGCTCCCTATGGACAACATCAAGTAGTATATACAATATAGATGAATTCCCAGAGAAAGAAGGAGAAAAAATGCTTCAAATAACAATGGTCTAAAATTTGCCAAATATAATACTACGGATTCAACCACATCAGTGTTCTGCATCTGAAATCCACAAGCCTCATGGGGAGGCTCATCGATTTGGGTCAAGTACGACCTTTGAAGCAATCGATTGTGAAATGTATAGCACAGTCACGTAAGGATGTAGTAGCTTCCACTGGAAACACAGCTACAGCTAGAGAAGAGGTAACTACCAAGAGAAGTTGCTACTAATTCCTACTAACCTAATGAGTTGGTAGCATAGTGTGATAAATATTGTTGTTGTTGTCAGACGCCCCGAGTTGATTCTGACTCACAGCAAACCCCACAGGACAAAGTAGAACCATAGAATTTTCTTGACTGTAATCTTTACTGGAGTACAGTGCTCAGTGTTTCTCCCACAGCACCACTAAGTGGGTTCGAGCCACTAACTTTTCTGGTTTCAGCCTAGTACCTTACACTTCCATAAACAATATTTGCATGATACCCATTGCCCACATCTCTCTTCCTTTACTGAACTTCTCTATAAGTCAGTGGCTCTTCTACACTAGTTCTGCAGTACTGGCATCAGAGACAAACATGTTTATGTCCCAGACCTAGCAGTCTATTGCAATAACTGGCAAGCCTACATTCTCCAGCCTATAAAACAGGAATTTTAACTATACTTTATGATGAATTATTTTTATTATCATTTGAGATAATATGTAAGATGGGACACTGGAATTACTTTCAATATAATAAGCAGTCAGCAATTGTGAGCTTCTATTTTTGTCATTCCCTTTTTTCTAAGTGTTCTATGACCTACACAGATGGAATAGACAAAGTAAGCTCTTAACATGAGTAAATATGTACTTAGTTAAATAAGAAGAATTTGATCCTGTCAACGATGATTTCTGTTTCCCTTATTTTATGGTAGCCCCACTAGGGGACGAGAATAATTTCTGTACTCTGAGAACCTAAAAAAGTGTCATAGATGGTGGTTTGTTGGGTCAATAAGTTGATGAAATGATCAGTGGATCAATTACAGTCCATAGCTCATATGTTTGAGTGCTTACATATATCATAACCTGAGTTAGGTTTGAAAAATACTATGTTATTTAATCTTATCAACAAGTCTGGAAAGCCCATCTCACAGGGGAGAAAACAGAGCCTGAGGCGGTTCTATTACTTGTCCAAGATCAAGCTACCTGCTAACGGGACAGAGCCAGCTATCATCCACAGGTCATTCTTCCTATTGACCCCAAAGCACAGTTTGTTAGAAATAAATGGATTGTAAGCTTCTCAAGGGTGATAATTATATTCTCAGCTTTTCCAGCTGTTCTTGTTTCTTCATCCAAGGCTCCTAGCCATACTGAGTCCATAATACACGATCATTAATTTATTTGTTTTTAGGCTCAAGTTGTGTTGACATGTGTACAAATGAAAGAAAACGTGAGTTGACTCCCCTGGAGTTAGTTTTGTGGTAAACGTTGACCAAAAATTGGAGGAAGAAAACTTTTGACTTCAGCAATTGAAAGACTAACTTTGAAATAAGTCAGCTATAAAAATAGTCTAATGTGCTGCCATTATTCAACTTAAAGCCTAAGGAAAAAAATGACTAATATTTCTTACTATTCTGAATCCATGCGAGCATGTTTTTACACCTAAATCCACTCTATTTTCTTCTAAATAATAGATGGCCAGTGACTTTTAATAGCACCAATATGTCAGCATAATTATTTAAAACCTAGCAAAAAATTGTACTCTTTGCAGACTATAAGGGCATATTTTAAATGCAAATGGAATATTTTTAGAACTTGTACATTGTCATACTCTTTGAGAAAGTTCCCATACTTCTTATTTTTCAGTCTTGAAAATCCCTAGCTCCTCTTTCCCCATCACCATTGAGGGATAAAAGAATTCTGACCGGGAACTTGCCTTTCTTGAGGAATCCATTCAAATTCAAGTTTGCGCATTGCATCAAGCAAGGAACACATTCATTTTCCCAGAGCAGATCACAACTATTTTGTGTCATTTGAAACAGGGGAGGGGGGAAAGAAGTAAAGAAGAGAGACAAAATGGGGTTTGCAATCGAGAATCCCCGCTGAAAAGATCTGGTAGTCAGATTTCATAAGAACATGAACGATGCTACATAAAAATGATACGTATAACCTTGTGTTTGGTAATTGGGAAGCAATAGTTCTGAATTCCAAGATAAGAGCCACGGGAAATAGAAATACAGAGAAAATCAGATGGAAATACTCATGGCCCCTCTTATGAATACATCAGATACTTCTTGGAAGTAAACTTTGGGGTTATCCTTAGGAATGAGACACAGCCTCTGTTCAAAGTTTTTCAATTACTTCTTTCTTTCATGCATTTGTTTTGGGAAAAAAAGGGAAAAAATTCAGACTTTTTGATGGAAACCTTTGGGAACATGTATAAAGTAACTACTGGTTTGAATAATATAGATATTCAAAACATTGCACACCAAGCAGGAGGGTCACCGCCTCTGACTAGGGAAGGCTACTTGCCTAAGGGATTCAGCTCTATTCAGGGGCTGCTGCCTTTCAGCCTTCCCGTTTCAGACACATACCCGTGTCATTGTGCTGGAACTGAACTTTCCTGGGGATACTGAATCCTACTACTAAAGCTCAAAGACTGAGGGACACTGCCAGAAAGGCAGCACTTAAGTGTGAATGAGAAATAAAATGACCACATAGCCAGGGCAGTAGCATCAGTTCAACAATTTTCTCCCTGCAGGCAAATTGTGTCACAGGCAAAATGATCCAGCAGATGGCTCAGTCTTGTAGAATCAGAAACAGAGGAGTTGCTGACACCTGTTTGCATGTTTGATGAATCACATGGTCTGATGTAGTTGTTTCCACCACGGAGACACTGTTCTAGTCAGACAGAATAACGGTCCCACCCTCACTCTGGGATGGTGTGATGGAATGAATTGTGTCCTCAAAAAATGTGTGTCAACTTGGCTATGCCATGATTCTAAGTACTGTGCTAGCGTTCATTTCATCATCTGATGTGATTTTCCTATGTGTTGTTAATTCCTCTCTGATGTCAATAGGACAGGATCAGAGGCCGTCATGCTAATGAGATGGAATCCATTCTACCAGATGAGGTTGTATCTTGATGTCAATCTATCTTGACATGTACAAGACAAAAGCAAGCAGAGACACATGGGGACCTCATACCACCAAGAAAGCAGAGCCAGGAGCAGAGCACATCACTGGGACTCTGGGTTCCTATACTGAGAAGCTCCTAGATCAGGGAAAGGTGGATGACTAGCATGTTCCCCCAGAGCCAACAAAGAGAAGAAGCCTGTCGCCAGAGCTGGGACCCTGAATTCGAACTTCTAGCCTCCTAAATTGTGGGAGAACAGATTTCTGCTTGTCAAAGCTCTCCATTTATGGTATTCCTGTTACAGCAGCACTAGATGATGAAGACAGCTGGACACCTCTAACATTTTCTCCTGTGACTCTCTTTGTTTTTAATTTCATAGTCATCCAATGCTCTTTTTCACTGATTCATTTTATATTTATATATATTACTATTTTCCATCAGATTTAAGCAGATCTAGATGCCACTTTATCTCTTTAAAATTATGGGAAAATTATAGCCTAGATTAAAGCAAAGATAGAAGATTCATAATTTTTTTTTAATAACTAGACACAAATAATGTCAATTACGCTGCATGTCTTAGTGATAAAAGCTTCTTCACCTTCTGTACTTTCTTTCCATAGCTCTGGCTTGTTCATCATGTCTTCAGAAATTTTGGTAAACCTGTAGAAGGTGTGGTTGATTCTCACATTTGTGGGTCCCGCACTCATTGAACAGTGATATAATGTCTTATCTAATAAGGAGTAGTGTTGAGAAGGTGCATTCATGAGTTCAGTAATGTTTATTGAATGCCTACTATGTGCTAGACACTATTCTAGGCACTGGGGATACAGCAGTGAAGAAAACCAAGTACCTGACATCATACAGTTGACATTCTAGGGGGAAAAAGACTGTAATATTGTAATACTGTAATATTGGTGGAAACCCCGGTGACCTAACGGTTATGTGCTTTGGCTGCTGACAAAAAGGTCAACAGTTCAAATCTGCCAGGTGCTCCTAGGAAACTCTATGGGGCAGTTCTACTCCATTCTATAGGGTCACTATGAGTCAGAATCGACTCTACAGCAGAGAGTTTTCCTTTTATTTTTAAATACTTTTGGTAAGGCAGAATTTTGTCTTGACCCAGAAAAACCAAAAAATATTCAACCCTGTTGCTGTAGAGTCCATTCTGACTTGTAGTGGCTCTGTAGCCTAGAGCAGAACCGTCTAATGGAGTAGTCGTAAGCACTACAGCTGCTAACCAAAGGGTCAGCAGTTCAGTTCCACCAAGCACTCAGTAGAGGAGAAACATCTATTACCCAGCCCACTAACAGCTGTCTGACCACCATGCAGTTGTCTGATCACCAGACAGAGAGCACGATTCAGGTGTAGTATTGTACAACAGAGGCCTAGCCAAAACCAACATCTATTTCAAAGAATATTAAATCACGTATTATAACAAGAGATGAAGTCTGAGAAGGAATTGTCAGTTCAGCCTGTTTCAAAATTATACTGCAATACTGATAAAAATTCATAAATAAATGCAAAGTCACAAGTCGACCAAAGCAAAAATCTTGCCACCGCTACTAGTCAGAATCGTTAATTAATTTCCATTAACTAAATACACTTGGAACTGACATACTCAGCATAAGTGTTTCATCTATACTTAGCCATTTGAGAGACAGAAAACTCATTATCATGAAAGTTGTCTTCAGTTCCTGCTGCCGTCTTCTGCCTGGTCTATGAATTCAGAGGGCAGAAAAAAAGAATAAGCCCCTTGCTTTCCTCGCAAAGATACACACGTGTGTGTTTTGTCTGTTGTTCTGTCTCATGCAGGGTATTATTCATTTTTCTTCCCCCACCCTACCTGTATGTTCTTCGCCAAAACAATTGGACTATTGATGATATATTGATCACATAGGTGATTGTGATGGTTGTCTTTGTGTAAATAATGCATGTCTCTTATGTTTGTTTGCCCACTGCACCCTTCTCCCTCAAGGCATTTCCATAAGGGCACTATAAATTTTTTTAACATCTTTTTTACAGCAACATGCTAAAAAAAATTAGTGTAGGCATGCTTAGAAAAATATCTCACTGGGGGGAGTATGTGGTTGGAAGACACAGAAAGTACATTATTTGCATAAAAATACAGTAATGAAATACGTGCAAAGTATTTAGCTGCGGTGAAAGCATTGCTCAATGGCCTCAGTTCATCATCATCTTCTGTACCTATGCTCTTTTGCAATGTGACTTTGTAGCTCCTCCTGTTAAGAGGTGGAGACTAATTCCCAATCCTTTGCATCTGGCACGACCTTTTGATTTGCTTTGGCCAGCAGGATGTGGCAGAAGGAATGATACACTAGTTCTAGGCTTCGTATATCAAAAGATCTTGCACAGCTTTGTTCTCTCTTGAAACAGCACCTCCACCAGGAGAATAAGCCCAACCTATCCTAGCGGATGATGAGAGATCACATAAAGGAGAGATGAGTAGATCCGAGGGGGGTCCTCAGTCAGCTAATAGATGGCGTACTTTGAACCAATGACACATGCATGAGCAACCCAGCCACCCTAGATCAGACAAGGGTAGCCAAAATATGCAGAATCTCTCAACCAGTATGTAGACTCACAGAAAGTAACAGTTTTCAATCCAACTATTGTTTTTAATCCAATAAACACTGAGATGTTTTACTGAACAGCAATGGGTAATGGATATAGGTGCTTCGGTGCTTGATACAAATTAGCATTCACAATTGACATTATCAAGCTGCTAAAACATGTAAATATACTGGTGTTTGTGCACAGCATCATGAGATATTATTTTAAGAAATTAAATGCTTGAGATAGAAAATATATTTGATGAGAGATTATTGCTTTTTAACATATTCTACTCGGTTATAGTAGATATAAAAAATATTAACTCCAAAATTAAGACATTAAGTGAAAACCTACAGGCATGTGGATTTGGATGAATACTTTTCTTTTTTTTTAAATCTCACCTCTCCCAGTGTTCTTTCCCACTGACCCACTATTTTATTTAGGCATATGACTTTCTTCAGTCAGGTTTAAGCTGATCTAGATGCCATCTTATCTCTTTAAAATTATGGGGAAGTATAGCCTGGGTTGTATGGATTAAAGTGGCCGAGAAGTTGTACACTTCTGGGCTGCCCTTGGCTGATCTAGGTTGGCAGGTTGTTCAGGACGTCTCGTCAGCTCCAGGTAGACTGGCCATCGGCTGATGGAGACCACGGCTAGGATCTACTCATCTCTCTTCTATATGGTCTCTCACCATGTGCCAGGATTAAAAAAAAAAAACAAAACACTGCTGTCGAGTAGATTCCCACTCATAGCAACCTTATAGACAGAGAAGAACTGCCCCATAGAGTTTCCAAGGAGCACCTGAAAGGTTTGAACTGCCGACTTTTTGGTTAGCAGCTGTAGCACTTAACCACTATGCCACCAGGGTTTCCTGCACCGGGATAACTTGGCTTATTCTTCTTGTGGAAGCATGTTCCTGGAGAAAAACAAAAATGTGCATCACTCTCCAGGTCTTATTTACGTGTCTTGCTAAAAAAAAAAAAAATGCATTAAGGTCTTAACAATGATGTATAAGAACCTCCATGTTCTGCTTCACTTCATACAAAAGAACTGCTTACTACATGGACAATTTGTTTCTTGGATAGAATTATGTTAAGTCATGCTCTCCAGTGTGCATCTTGAGGGAAAAAAGGCAACTCTGTTGAATGGTCAGTGATTAAATGCAAGAGCAATTAAAACGCTTTCTTGTCTGTTAAACACAATTTTGGAATAGATTTCTCCTTCTTAAAGAGGAAAAGAAACTTAACCATAGAAGGTCTATCAGAAACAAAATCAAGGGCTGAGAATACAAACCATGCTTTATGTAGAGGTAGTTTCTAGGAAGCCTAGCATGCAATGTGGCAGCCAATATAATTAGCGATTAATCAATAAGGAAAGAAAGAAGAAGTACGCAAAGCAGAGAATTAATTAAGCAGTGGGACACTAGAGTAGAGAACTATTTGAAGTCAAATGTCCACCTTTTCTCTCAAATCCCATTGAACTGAAATCAGAGAAAAGCAAAGAACTAGTTTCAGTCCAAAGCAAAGGCTACACATTTACCAGGAAGAGGGGATATTATTGGAAACTGTGGTGGTGTAGTGGTTAAGTGCTCCATTGGCTAACCAAAACACTGGGAGTTTGAAGCCAGCAGGCACTCCTTGGAAACTCTATGGAGCAGTTCTACTCTTTCCTATAGGGTCTCTATGAGTTGGAATAGACTCAGTGACAGTGGGCTAGGGATATTATTTGCTAAAACGTGGTGGATACACTGAAGAAAAGTCTCCATCTACCCTGGATATGAGCAAATATATTCCTTCTAGAGAAGAGAAAAAGGCCTATAGACTTTAGAGAGGAAAAGACAGTGAGGAAGACCATGAGAAACTGAGGGGAAGATGGTGGGATCTGAAAGTCACTCACAGCTCACCACTGTGGACCATGAATCAGTGGAGCCTGAATCACTTTTCTCTCTTCTTACCTTTAGTAGGTATGACTAAATGGGACTACTGTGGAGACTAAGTCAATAGCTGCTGCATCAGTTAAGGACACAAATGCTTCTTGACAAAGCGACATTCAGTCCTGACTGCCCTCTGCTTGGTACCTTCAGATTCCCCCAGGTGTCCGCACGGAGAAAATGAACCCTACAGTCGATTCTCACTCTTTGGTCACCACCCATGCAGGGCCCTGCATAGTCTCAGAAAGATTTAGTAACTTACTGTAAGCCAAATAGCTCTGACATAGTTCAGAGGTGGAAAGATAGATTCATTCACAAGAAGATCGTTCAACAACAGTTAAAACACCAATTTATTGTCCATAAACGTTAAAGATGAAAATAGCACCTTTAAGAACACATCAGGTTGTATTTGTTTTGCTTTTGGTTTCCCAGTATTCAAACTTTTATTCAATTTTGGAGAACTTTTCCAGTGCGAGGGCTTAATTTTATGCAATAGCCGTGAAGTATTTCATAAAATCAGTAAACAAAACGATTCTGTGGTTTCACAGAAACATGCATATAGTCTAATTAATAGTATTTGTCACTTTTACATGTAGTTCTAAAAATAGTTAACTCTGATCATCCAAATTTGTTTTTAATATTAATGTAATCCAAATCCCATCGGTCTCTCAGATATTGAAGGCAGAAGAATTACTATTCACTGTGGATATGAAATTCATGAATGCTCTCTGTGGAATGAGTATTAGCAGTAAGAGCAGGCAGAAGATTTACAAATCTTTTCTTTCTCTCTTTCTGAAAGGAGCTAAATTAAGCTAAATCACTGTAGTGAATAATTTCAACTGCCCGATACAAACAGTCTTTTCTTCCTCTGAAGACACTTTAAAATCTCCTGAAGCTCTGTCTCTGAATACCAGCGATAGGATCTATTTCCAGATATAAACATCTGCCATTAACTTAATCCAGAGAAAAGGAAGTTGTCAGTCTTTCTGCAGGTGGCTTAGGTTTGTGTCAGTACTTTCTACTTCCTCATGATTTTTCAAATGTTGCCAATCTTTGTTCATCGGTCTCTATGTGTTTGGTTTCTGTGAGAAGTAATAGGTAGTGAAGTCCAGGAAACAATTCAGTTTTTGTTTGTTTCTTTGTTTTTTAAAGAGGGAATTATAGAGCTTTATACAATCCTTTGACTTCCAGTCACTAGAAAGAATATGACTTCCCGAATGCAGCAAGTAAGAGACTAGAATCCATAGATAACACTCAGACCTCAAGCTGGCCATTAGGGTCATTGTATATGGACCACATTCTTGTGCTTTAGCGGGTAACAGCTCTCAGTTGAACCTTCTACAAGGGTCCCAGGCATAGAGACAAGTTTACTGGTTTAAATTTTTCACTTTTTCTTTATGTTTTCCATCCTTTCTGGAAAAGAAAATTATGAAGTGAAAATGAGAGAGAAACAAAGAGAGAAACAGAAAGACATACAAACAGAGACGGAGAGAAATGCCACTAATTACCAGCCTAGTCCCAGTGGACATCGCCCGTCTGTGTGATTACAGCGATGATAACAATACAAACACGCTATGTGCCAGGACCTCTCGTATACATTTTACTTAGATTAATTCATTTGATTCTTACAACAACCCTATGAAATAGCCAGGGCTGTTATTCTCCATTTTTAGGTGTGGAACTGATGCCCAAGGTGATTCTGTACTTTGCTTGAGAATGGCAAAGTAGGGAAAGCTTAACTGGTCCCCCTGGTACCCTACTGTCCTTCCCCTAGCCAGGGGTATGCTCAACGCAGCAGTCAGGGGCGTCATTTGAGTTCCATTCTGTCAGTCCTGCACTCGAAACATTCCAGTGATTTCCCACATTACTCAGAAAATAAGCCAAATCCCAAAGAAGGCCCTTGGCATTCTAAACAATCTCATCTCTTACTTCTCTTTATCCTGGTCTCTATGCCAGCCACGTCACTAGTCTCCTTATGCCAGAACATTCTTCTAGATACTACTTCAGGGTTCTGCTTGGATAATCTGGATTGTCTCTTCCCTCAGGCACTCCAAAGCCATTGCCATTGAGTTTATTCTGACTCACAGCCATCCTATAGGCTGGAGTAGAATTGCGTCATAGAGTTTACAAAGGTTTATAGAAGGAGATCTGCACATCTTTCTCCCATGGAGTAACTATTGGGTTAGACAGAACATTTTGGTAAGCTGCTTAACCACTGCACCGTACTAAATTGAGGGAATTTAGTAAGAGTGAATAAATAAATAAATGTCTCTTGTATAAACTGTTGCTATCAAGTCAAATGAAACTTATAGCAACCCTGTAGGACAGAGTAGCACTGCCCCCTAGAGTTTCCAAGGTGTCACCAGGTAGATTTGAACTGTTGACTTTATTGGTTAGCAGCCAAACAATTACCTGTTGCATCACCAGGGTCTCATCTCATACTTGTACACAACTGCTTAGCTTTTATAGGTGAAACTGTGTCAAGAATGTACTCATGTCTTTGTGATGGTTATAAAATGGATTTGTGGCTTATACAAATTACATTAACTTGATACAGCCCATGCCCTCTTGGTTGATCACATCTGTCTTGAACTTAGCACGTACCTTATATTTCAACTCATTTGTTCTTTTCTCCAAGACTATTCTTCAAAACTGCCTTTGGAAGATGGCGGACTAAGCACACATCTCCTTATATCCCTCTGGAAACCAAGACCTGAATTGACAATCAAACAGAGCCTTCTGATCACCTAATCAGCCTCAGGACATGGCAAAGAGCTGTTAATTGGGACTTCATACCCCTCAGCGAAAAACCTGCTCTCTTACGCTGACTCCCGCTCCTGGCTAGCCGCGACTCTCACGGACAGAAGGTAAACGCACCAGTTTGACTTTTTTTTTCCTCTGTCTCGGCTGGCGGGCGGAGCTGAGTCTTGCCTGGTGGCTGGACTCAGACGCACTGCTGGGGGGGGGGGATAGGCAGGCGAAATTCCCATATTCTGAAAGCCAGGCTCAGGACTCTGTTAATCTACAAACTTTGAGCTTTTCGTTTGTAGCTGCCTCAGTGGGGTTTGTGCGGAACTCCGCAGTCAGGGTGCGGGACGCCATGTTGGTACTGAGATTTTAGCAGGACCTCCTTCTTAGCCTGGGAGCCAGCGCCTGCAAACAGGACAGCGCTTCTCCAACAGAAAAGTAGTGATTTTGCACAGTGCTGCCTGCATTGGGGGCCCTGCAACAGAAGCAGAGGAATCACTACCTCTCAGCACCTTTAGCCCCTCTGTCTGCTGCCTGTGTGGAGGACGCCATCTTGGGTACGGTGGCCGCAGCTGGACCTAATTCTTAGCTTGGGAGCCAGAGCCTGCCCACAGGAGAGCGCTTTTCTATCACAAAACCAGTACTCGACACAGTGTTGGCTAAGGCTAGGCCGCGTCAGCAGAGGCCAATAGGGCAATAGCATTGCTGTATTCTGAACTAGTTTGTTATCATCTGGGGTTCGATATAGTGGTGCTTACTTTGTGAGATGAGAAGAGGGACCTCTACACCTGAAAACCTAACTGACTTGTAAACTGGTCAGATACCCTTTGCTTTACATTTGAAGACAGCCTAGAGAAACATTTGCAATCCATCCTCACAGTACCTCTTCCAGCCTCTATATACTCACATGGGACCCAAAAAGCAACAGACAATTGTGGCATACAAGCAATCACTCATGGCTTCAGAAGGCTCCCAAACAAAGCAACCAAGGAGTTTTCCAGATGAACAAACTTTTATGAAAGCATCAGGAAGTGAATACAAATTGATTATATACAGAGCCCTTCTAGACCTTACACAAAATGCAGCAGAACAAAAGGAAAAATTAAGCAAGTTGTTCGATCTGATGGAACACCAGTACTCTGAAATCCAACAGATCAAGAAGAAAATCAAAGACATAGAAACTTCCATGCAAAGCCAAGAAAACAGAATGGAACAAATGGAAAAAAGAATTTCTGACTTGGAAGACAGAGCTACTGATGCCAGCATCTATGAGCAGAAATCAGAAAAAAGAAACAAGAAAAATGAAGAAACATTAAGAAGCACGTGGGACTCTATTAAGAGGAACAACCTTCGATTAATTGGAGTCCCTGAACAGGGTGAGACATCTGAGAACACAGAGAGTATTGTTGCTGAGCTGCTGAAAGAAAACTTCCCAGAAATCATGAAGGAAGAGAATATAGACATCTCAGATGCATATCGTACACCACCCAATATAGATTTCAAAAGAAAGGATCCAAGACATATTATAATCAAGCTTAACAAAATGAAACATAAGCAGCAACTCTGAAAGGCAGCAAGACTCAAGGCAAAGCTAACATTCAGAGGGAAACCCTGTAGCCTCTCGTCAGATTTCTCAGCAGAAACCATGCTGGCACGGAGACAGTGGCACGACACATTCAAAGTCTTGAAGGAGAAGAACTTCCAACCAAGAATTATATATCCTGCAAAACTATCTTTCAAATACGAAAATGAAATTAAGACATTCCCAGATAAACAGAAACTCAGAGACTTTGTAAAAACCAAGCCCAAACTACAGAAATACTGAAAGAAGTTCTTGGCTTTGGCTTAGAAGAATGAAACCACTAACTTTATATTTTAGAACGACACACTACTCAATACTCTACTCATTTAGGGAAGGCTCCAAAGTAAATCACAGCTTTGATTTGGAGAGAAGCAATCCAGTGATCATCATGAAAACTATGGTGTCATCATAATAAAAAGAGGGATGTACTACACTCGTTATAGTCCTTCCAGATGGAGAGGAAGATGACAAGACTGGTAGTAATTAAAATTGGCTTTATAAATAGTTTATTAAGGGGGTACATAGGGGCAGCTGTAAAGCACAACAAAGATGTATCATACCATTTCAAGAAATGTAACACACGAGTCTCAACAACTATAAAATCAGCTCTGAAAAAGGTGAAAAATCAACTCACAAAAAAAGAGTGTCCCAGAACAGACTAATAAGAACAACAGAGAAAACATCAACATAAAAATAAACATATCACAATGGCAGCAGTGAACACATACCTATCAATAATTACATTGAATGTGAATGGACTGAATGCTCCAGTAAAGAAACACCGAGTGTCATCTTGGATCAAAAGACACGACCCATCCATATGTTGTCTACAAGAAACTCACTTGAGACCTAAAGACAGGAACAAACTGAAAATTAAAGGATGGAAGAATATATATCAAGCTAACAATGAACAAAGAAGAGCAGGGGTGGCAATTCTGATCTCAGACAAAATCAATTTTAATATAAAATTCACCATTCTGAACAAAGATGGACATTATTGCTGAAAGGTTCAGTACACAAGCAAGAATTAACTATATTAAATATTTATGCACCTAATGTGAGAGCTCTTGGCCAATGTGAGAGCACCTAAATATGTCGAAGAAACACTGACTACGCTCAAAAGAGAGTTATATGACTCCACAATAATAGTGGGAGACTTTAACACTCCACTCTCATTACTAGACAGATCATCTAGAAAAAAGCTCAGTAAAGATACAGAAGACCTCATTGACACAATTAACCAACTAAACCTCATTGATATACACAGAACTTTCCACCCATCAGCAGACAACTACACCTTCTTCTCCAGTGCACATGGAACATTCTCCAGAATTGACCACGTGATAGGCCATAAGGCAATGCTCAACAAAATCCATACCATTGAATTACTGCAAAGCTCTTCTCAGATCATAAAGCCATAAAAGTTGAAATCAATAGCAGAAAAAACATAGATAGAAAATGGAACTCGTGGAAACTGAACAACATCTTGCTCAAAAAAACATGGGTTATAGAGGAAATCAAGGATGAATTAAAGAAATTCATGGATTCCAATGACAATGAAAACACTTCCTACCAGAACCTATGGGATACAGCCAAAGCAGTGCTCAGAGGTCTGTTTATCTCCATAAATGCACACATCTCGAAGGAAGAAAGAAACCAAATCAAGGAACTAACTTTACAGCTTGAACAAGTAGAAAGAGAACAACAGAGGAACCCCTCGGGCACTGGAAGAAATGAGATCATAAAGATTAGAGCAGAGCTAAATGAATTAGAGAATAGAAAAACAATTGAAAAAATTGAAAAGACCAAAAGCTGGTTTTTTGAAAAGATCAACAAAATTGATAAACCACTGGCTAAACTTACTAAAGAAAAGCAGAAAAGGAAACAAATAACCCAAAGTAGAAATGAGAGGGGAGTTGTCACCACAGATGCAACAGAAATCAAAAATATCATAACAGAATACTATGAAAGACTGTACTCTAACAAATTGGAAAACCTAGGGGAAATGGACCAATTCCTTGACTCATACCACCTACCCCAAATTATCACAACGTGAAGCAGAACAAGTTAATAAACCCATCACAAAGGAAGAGGTTGAAAAGGTCATCAAAACACTGCCAACCAAAAAACGTCCGGGCCCAGATGGCTTCACGGCAGAATTCTACCAAGCATTTAGAGAAGAGTTATCCTCAATACTATTGAGACTATTTCACATATAGAAAGGGATGGAGTACTCCCAAACTCATTCTATGAAGCCAGCATAACCCTGATACCTAAGCCAGGGAAAGATCCAACAAAGACAGAGAACTACAGGCCAATATCACTCATGAACCTAGATGCAAAAATCTTCAAAAATTCTTGCCAACAGAATACAACAACATATCAAGAAAATAATCCATCATGACCAAGTGGGATTCATACCAGGGATGCAAGGCTGGTTCAACATCAGGAAAACAATTAATGTGATTAACCACATACATAACACAAAAGATAAAGATCACCTGATTTTGTCCATTGATGCCGAAAAGGCATTTGATAAAGTCCAACACCCATTCATGCTAAAAACTCTTAGCGAAATGGGCATAGACGGCAAATTCCTCAACACAATAAGGGCCATTTATACAAAGCCAATTGCCCACATCATCCTGAATGGAGAGAGACTGAAAGACTTTCCCCTGAGATCAGGAACTAGACAACGATGCCCACTGTCACCTCTCCTATTCAACATTGTGCTAGAAGTTCTAGCCAGAACAGTTTGACAAGACGAAGAAATAAAGGGCATCTGCATTGGCAAAGAGGAAGTTAAAATCTCCCTGTTCACAGATAATATGATTGTATATGCAGAGAACACCAAGGAATCTATAAGTAAGCTACTCAAACTGATAGAAGAGTTCAGCAAAGTCTCAGGATACAAGATAAACATAAGTAAATCAGTAGGTTTTCTTTATATCATCAACCAGACTGTTAAGGAGGAAATTATTAAATCAATACCATTTACGATAGCCCCTAAGAAGATAAGGTACCTAGGAGTTAATCTAACCAGAGAAACAACAGACCTTTACAAAGAGAACTACAAGCCCTTACTACAAGAAACTAAGAGAGATTTAGATAAATGGAAAAACCTACCCTGCTCATGGATAGGAAGACTTAACATTGTGAAAATGTCTATTTTAACCAAAGCAATTTGTTTATATAATGCAATCCCAATACAAGTTCCAGCATCATTTTTTAATGAGATGGAGAAACAAATCACCAATTTTGTTTGGATAGGGAAGAAGCCCCGGATAAGTAAGGTATTACTAAAGAAGAAGAACATACTGGGAGGCCTCTCATTACCCGACCTAAGAACATACTACACTGCCACAGTGGTCAAAACAGCCTGGTACTGGTAGAAGAACAGACAGATCGATCAATGGAACAGAATTGAGACCCCAGAGATGACACCGCCTGCCTATGAACAGTTGATATTCGACAAAGGCCCTAAGACATTAAACTGGGGTAAAAACAGTCTCTTCAACAAATGGTGCTGGCAAAATTCGTTATCCATCTGCAATAAACTGAATCAAGATCCATATCTTACACTTTATACAAAAACCAACTCCAACTGGATAAAAGACCTAAATATCAAACCTAAAACGATAAAGTTCATCCAAGAAAAGGTAGGAACAACAATGGAAGTTTTAATACACAATGAGGACAGACTCCAAAATCTGTCAAACAAACCTCAATCAACAGAAGAGAAAATAGATAAATGGGAACTATTAAGAATCAAACACTTTTGTTCATCCAAAGACTTTATCAATAGAATTAAAAGAACACCCACAGAATGGGAAAAAATATTTGGGAACTCTATGTCAGACCGATGCCTGATCTCCATAATCTATAAGATACTACAAAATATCAGTAAGAAGAAGATAAACCATCCAATTAAGCAATGGGCAAAGGAGATGGACAGACACTTCACTAAAGAGGA
This sequence comes from Heterohyrax brucei, assembly GCA_028571685.1. Classification (NCBI taxonomy): domain Eukaryota; kingdom Metazoa; phylum Chordata; class Mammalia; order Hyracoidea; family Procaviidae; genus Heterohyrax; species Heterohyrax brucei. Next base: position 83,458,500 of record CM053156.1, on the reverse strand, counting down.
GATCCAGGCAGCCAAAAAACACATGCGGACATGTTTGCGATCTTTAGTTATTAAAGAAATTCATATCAAGACAACAATGAGATACCATCTCACCCCAACAAGATTGGCCATGATCCAGAAAACACAAAACAACAAATGCTGGAGAAGCTGTGAAGAAAGAGGAACCCTCCTACACTGTTGGTGGGGTTGCAAAATGGTCCAGCCTCTTTGGAAGGCAATCTGGTGCTTCCTTAAAAAAATGGATATTGATATACCATTTGACCCAGTAATTCCACTACTTGGAATATATCCTACAGATTCAAGGCCTTTCACACCAACAGACACATGCACCAGAATGTTTATCGCAGCACAGTCCACGATAGCAAAAAGATGGAATCAACCCAGATGCCCAACAATAGAAGAATGGATAGGTAAACTATGGTATATATACTCACTGGAGCACTACGCAATGATAAAGAATAACGATGATTCCAGGAAACATCTCCTAACCTGGTTTCAACTGGAAGACATTATGTTGAGTGAAAGTAGTCAGCGACAAAAGGACAAATACTGTACGAGACCTCTACGATAAGATCTCAAAAACAGACTTGCGTATAGAAGAAAAGACTCTTTGACAGCTGCAAGGGAGGGAAGGGAAGGAGGGTGAGTAGGGGAGGGTTTAGTTTAGATAGTTACTAGAAATCTAGTTGGGAGAAAGCGGTGACAGCACACATTAGGAACAAGAAGAACATTAAGTGGACTTCAGCATAACTTGAATACTCCTTCCATCTTAACTCAATACTGCAAGGATAGAGTAGCTGGGACGGGGGGTGGGGGACCATGCTCTTAGACGAATCCCAGGCCAATTGGCACAACTAGCGTTTTGCTAAGAGAGCTCTCTGCACCCCACATTGGTGAGTGGCGTCTGGGGTCTTAAAAGCTGACAAGCTGCCATCCAAGGACACTGCAAATGGTCCCAACTCAGCAGGAAAGGATGCTCACAGAGGACCAAAATGACATGCGGTAAAGACAACAGAGAAGACGGAGAGACCCACAAGAGTGGGTGCCTACATCGACTTGGGACCAGAAGAACCGGATGGTGCCCGGCCACCACCAGTGATAGCCACGATGGAGCTCACAGAGAGGAGTCTCACTGGCAACACAAGAATAAAGAGGTGCATCATGAGATCTCCACTAAAAGACCTCAATTGATGGTCCAGCGGTTTTGGGGTTCCTCTAAGAGCATGGCCCCCTGCCCTGATGCTGCCCTTTCCCATAAATTATAACAAAGGTCCACTCTTTGGACAGGAATGGATTGGACTTGGCAATGCAGAGTGACCATATATTGGAAGCACTTTATGGTTCTATACATCTATAGGATATCATCTTGCTGACCTCTGGCTGGAGGAAGGGGAGTGGACGGACAGGAGGGGAAAGGAGACTGTTGGGAGGATGAGACATGTATGGAGCAGAGAGGAATAGCGTGCTGTCACTGGACAGGGAAAGCAGTGGAAGCTACATATAGGGGGGCATGTAAATGTATACTTTCACTCAGTTATGTTAAATAAAAAAACAAAACTGCCTTTGATTTCGATATTAATCTGATTTTGCGGTCTAAACCTCGGCAAGTAGGGTTTCACCCAAGGCTATTTCTAAGCCATGCTTCTAGACCTAAGCCTGACTGTGTGATCTGTAAATTAGTTGCTCGTCTCTAAACCATGAGGAAATAAGCATAGTTCGAACTCATCATCTCTGGGGAGGATTCGGAGAAGCTAGTCCATCCAATCCCAACCTTCCGTTTCTTATCATCTCCTTACTTTCATGTTCCAAGTCTTAGGGCACTTTAGCTGTATTGTAATTACTTCCCTGGCCACTTTCATAGCTAGGCAGTGACTTCTACTAATGTGATTTTCTTTAAAATACACTCAAGCTAAAATTGTATGGAACGTTTGAACGTAGGTTTTCATTTTCAAAGACTAATGCATAAATCTGCTTTATTTTATAAGCTTGCAGTATCACGATGTGATAAAGAAGCCCATACATACTGAATTTAAAGCTTGTTATAGCTCTAAGAAATCTTTTACATTTAGATGACAGGACAGATCAGTAGAACTAACCAAAATAAACTAAAATTTCTCTTGCTTTTATTTAAAATAGGTCCACACACCATTTAAAATTTAGAATGTTCACTTAGAATTCTACTCATTTATTTATGTCCTAGTCATGAAACAACTCATTAAGAGCGACTCTCCATACTACCCTTAACATCTTTAGAAACTGAATTAAATTAAGCTACAACACACAATGTCCTGAAGTCTGCTGATATGTTTATTTACTGTAGTTATCATAGAGACATATTTCTCACCTAAAAAACTATCTTAGCAGTAGCTAGATTTCTATTTAATTTCTTTTCCTTGACATCTCAACACCATATTAAATGAAGAGATTCAAATTTACTCATAAAGAATTTGACTACCTGCAACAGAATAAATAAAAAATCCAAAATACCAACTTGCCAAAATGTACCTGTAAAAAACGTGTTGCATTTAATTCTCTGCATTAAGTAACTTTATCATCAAAATTTTTGTTTATATGAGAACAGAAAAACCCTAATTACAATGACAACATGGTGGTACCTGAGTGATAAAGGAACTTTTCAAAAAGTAACTTATTTTAATGAAAAATTTAACCCCCACCTCCTTAAAAAGTGCCATCTTTTGCTGTAGGTAATATTTAGGAATTGTTTACCTAAATAGAAACCCTGGTGGTATAGTGGTTAAGAACTATGGCTGTAAACCAGAAGGTGGGCAGTTGCAATCCACCAGGCCCTTCCTGGAAACTCTCTGGGGGCAATTCTACTATATCTTATAGAATTGCTATGAGTTAGAATTGACTCAAAGACATTGGGGTGGTTGGTTGGTTTGGTTTTGGTTTTTACAGAAATAAGAAGTATTAAGTGAAAAGGTAAGAAACTAAGATCAGACCTGTTGCCTGGAGGACTGCCTGTTCCTGGAGCTTCTTCACTTGTGCCTGTAGGTAGTTTTACCTTGGAGATTTCTGCAGCTTCCTGTCTAGGGTATATATGGGAGACAGTAAGGAAATGTAGGAGACCCAGCTCTGTGTCATTCCTCAATTCCTGAGCTACAGAGGCAGCTGCCTCCTTCTTTTCACCTTTCAGAGACTTCCCTTTCTTGTTACGCCCAGGTTTTTATTTAGTTACTGGGGGAAACATTGGTGAAAATGAGGTTACTCCATTTTAGTTGAATTGAAAGTCAGCTATATCTTTTGAAATCTCTCTTCACTTGAAATTAATTCATTGAATAAAATGGTTTATTATCGAATAGAGTTTTCCACAGTCTGAATTTAACTGATTGTGTCCCACTGGTGGTATTTAACAAATCTTAATGTCCCAAGGGAAACCTTGGAGGCTTAGTGGTTAAGTGCTACGACCGCTAACCAAAAGGTCAGGAGTTCAAATCCACCAGGTACTCCTTGGAAACTCTACAGGGCCGTCCTACTCTTTTTATAGGGTTACTACGAGCTGGAGTTGACTCGATGGCACTGGATTTGGGTAACGTCCCAAGAAGGGGCTCTGGCAGCACAGTGGTTGAGCCCTACCAGCTGCCCCACAAAGAAAGTGGTGGTAGTTGTTTGCCAAAAGATTTTAGCCTTGAAAACTCTCCTGGGCAGTTAGTTCTGCTATGTCCTGTATGGTCACTATGAGTCAAAATCAACTTTACAACAATGAGCTTGGTTTTCCTTTTAATGTCCCAAGGTTTTCTGAAGAGTGGTATTTAGATCTAGAGGTCTGATTAGATTCAAATTTAATTTTGTGGGGCTTTGGGCAAGATTAATTCACAGGTCAAGGTACATAACATGTGGTTGCCAACTTACGGTTTTTATTTAAATTCCTTAATTCATTCCAAAACCAAACCCACTGTTGTTGAGTTGATTCTGACTCATAGCAACCCTACAGGACAGAGGCGAACTATCCTGTAGAGTTTTGAAGGAACACTTGGTAGATGTGAACTGATGACCTTTGGTCAGCAGCCATAGCACCTAACGACTATACCACCAGGGTTTCCATGAATTCATTAGGGGTTGTAAAATGATGTTATTCTAACCTATCATCCCTTATTTGTGTGTCATTATTATTCACTTATATAAAACATTGCACAGAGCAAGTTTTCTCTCATGAACTATTTGGTTACCCTAAAGTAGTGTAAAATAGAGACCTTTCTCATTCTTTTTTTATCATGGCATGGCATTCCATTTTGTGAATATTCCAGAAATTATTTTACCAGCCTCTATTTGGATTATTTCCATCTATTTTTCATTATAAATTATGCTGCAATAGAGATCCATGTCTGACTTTTTTTTGTGTGCTTCAGTTAGCAGTTTTAGTCTAGATCCATGGGATCGCTGAGTCAAAGAATAAACACATACATGATCTCCCTAGATATTGTTAATTCCCTCTCCATAATATTTGTAGTAGTCTGCATTTCAAATAGGACAAGTCTAATAAAAGAATGCCTCATATGTCTGAAGTTCTGAGAGAAAGGAATTAAGATGAAGAAGGAAGGGTAGGAGAGGTCATGAAAAGGAAAACTGGAAGAGGTTCAAGATGGCCCCAAGGCAGAGATTGTATGAAGGAGATGGATTTTCCTTGGAGACAATTAAATATTAGAAATGAAGAAGTAGAAACTCAACTGAACAAGAAGATAAATAATCACAATCACTGCCTAACACTGGCTTAACACTTTTAACCTTTGCAAAAATCTTTGTCATCTACAATCAATTGCTATCTTTAGGGCCAAGGTGGAAGAAGGCTAAACGAGAGCTATGTAAGGGACTTGCTGAAAGCCATGCAAACAGCGAATCTGTTGCAAAGGCTTTTAACTAGCAGTATAACCACGATTCAGAAGATTACTTTTGTGGGGATGTTTTTATCTTTTTATTTTTTCAAATAAAAAATGCTGGGATTTGTAATTCAAATTGTGAGTACTATTTGCCTTATTAGATAATTTACACGGGTTAACTGCCTGTAGGGCTACATTCACATGAGTTCAATAACAAACACAAAGAACCTTCCCAAGATCATTGTTGAATAAAATGAAACCCCCCTCTTAGGCTGTGACAAGTAAAATATACACTCATTGAATCAGCGGTACAGAATCATAATTATATTAGCAAAACACAGCTCATTGCAAAGATTTCTATGGCTGGTCTTTAGTTACTGAATAAAAAGTAGAGTATGAGGAGGCTGGAAGACTATTCTGTCTGTAATATGCTTTGTGTTGTCTTTTGCCTATATACAGATTGTTTAATAGAATAGTGTTTATCTGAAAATAATGAGTATAATTTTAAAAAACAGTATATTAATTTTCTATGCTGCTATAACCAGTCATTGCAAACCCTGTAGCTTAAAACAATACTCACTTATTATCTATCTCATGGTTCACTAGATCAGATGTTCAGCAGGCTTGTCTGGTTCTCTGGATAGGTTGTCACAGGGTTGAAATCGCAGTGTCAATGGGACTACATTTCTCTCTGGAGATTCTGGGGAAGGCTTCCAGGCTCATTCAGGTGTTAACAGAATTCAGTTCCATGCTGTTATAGGACTGAGGTCCCCATTTTTGATGGCTGTTGGTCAGGAGTCATATTCAACTTCTAGAAGCCACCGCTTTCCTTGGTTCTTGATCTCCTTCCTCCATTTTGGAAACCAGCAACAGCAGGACAAATCCTCTTTGTACTCTGAATGTCTCTGACATCCCCTTCTGTCTCTTGTCTTCTGCTCTTCGCTTCTTCAGTGTCTTCAGACTCCATCCCCAGAAAGTTCTCTGCTTTTATGACTTAAGAGGCTACACTGGGTCCGTCTAGGTAACTCAGGATCATATCCCTGTCTCAAGGGCCTTAAACTTAATCCTATCTGTAAGAACCTTCAAAGATGTACTTAAATTAGCATTTGGTTGAATAATCAGGGAATAAAAATCTTGAGAAGGATATGTTTAGAGTTCTGTCTTCCAATAAGCATCTCATTTTCCTTTTTTAAAAAAAAAAATTCTTAGACATCATGAGGCCCAGGTCTCTTCACTTTGATTTTTTCCAAATGGAAAAGCCATTTATATGGTCAACAAGTATTTACTGAACATCAACTATACGCCAGAAACATCACTTTGAATACTGGTCTGATAAAACAAAAAAAAACCAAAACTTGTTGGTACTGAGTCCATTCTAACTCATAGCGACCCTGTAGGACAGAATAGAACTATCATGTAGGGTTCCCAGGAGCAGTTGGTGGATTTGAACTACTGACTTCTTGGTTGACAGTCAAGAGCTTACATTTTAATGCTGAGAGATTCCCCCCCCCAAAAAATAATAATAATAATTGCATAAGCAGTCATGTGAGATGAGATGAGAATTCTGGGTAACATAAAGAATGGAAGGCAGTAGCAAACAGCAGGGATTTCTCATCTATATGAGGTACTTGGAAAGGCCTTCCTGATACAACGGCACATGAACAGAGGCCTGAAAGGATGAGAGAAGGAGCCGTGTGGGATATGCTTTCTAGAAAGAATCTATTACCCAAACCCATTGCCACTGAGTCAACTCTGACTCATAACGACCTTGCAGGACAGGGCAGAACAGCCTGCTAGAGTTTCCAAGGGGCATCTGGTAGATTCAAACTGCTGATCTCTTGACTAACAGCTGTGGCATTTAATCACTATGCCACAAGGATTCGGAGGAAGACTAAAATTCAGAGTCCTTAATCAGGAGGATGGTGGTGTAGTGGCTAAGAGTTTGGCTGCTAACTAAAAGGTCAGCAATCTGAATATGAAAAATGACAGTTAAGTTCACAAACTCATCCTAGAAAAAGTGCTACATACCTCATTGCTGGGTAACACTATGGTCACCTTTCAAGTACTCCCCTGGGAAAGCCCTTGAAAGCAATTTTGGAGCTCATTTTCTGGAATAGCCAACAGACCTGTTGTTGTATTACCCTTGATGTCCTGCACGTGATCAAAATGTCTTCTTTCAATGTTTTCTTTATTTTGGGGTAAAGAAAAAAAGCCACTGGGGGCCAGATCAGATAAGTAAAGAGGGTGTTCCAATACAGTTATTTGTTTACTGGCTAAAAACTCCCTCACAGACAACTATACAATTAGTTGGCAAACTTGCCACCATGCCACTGTGCACAATGGCCATTCCGGAAAGAGTTCCAAAATTGCTTTGAAGGGTGGACTAGGCACTATCACTGGTGTACAGCTTCCCAAAGGGAGTACTTCAAAGGTGACTGTAGTGATATTCAGCTATGAGGTATACAGCACTTAGAACAATTAAGTTAATTGACTTAATTGTCAGACTACTCTTTGGAAACCCTGTGAAGTGGTTCTATCCTGTCCTCTAGGGTCACTATGATTGCAATTGAATTGATGGCAATGAGCACGGGTATTCAGGAGGGTCCCTGGAGTATTTCAGCTAGAACAAAGCAGAAATTTAGAGAGCAAGGGAGTTGGTGGTAAAAAGTCATGCTAGCCACGTAGGTGGTCAGATCACACCTCTGGTAGACTGCTCTTAAGATTTTAACCTTTGCTCTATGTCAAGAGTTTGGGGCCAAGAAACACCATGTTGCTATGATGGTGGAAGCTACGCCTCTGATATTTTAAAACCTAGCAGCCAAAAGCCGAGTGCCTTCAAAGATCACCCATATCAACAGAGCTAAAAGGCTGGGAAGAAAGGCAAGGTGATCAATTTCTGAAAATCAGTGAAAAGTCCTACAGATCACAACAGAATATTGTGATATCGTGGTGCAAGAGGACCCCTCTCTACCTCAGTTTAGAATACAATCAGAGTATACAGTGGCTCACTGCGGGACTCAAGCATGCCAGTGATCCTAAAGATGGCGCAGGCTGTGCAGCACTCCTTGCTATTGTATATGTAGGCAATGCCAATTGCAACCAACTTGGTGGCAGCTTACAACAACAACACAAGCATGTGCCAGCTTGCCTGAGGGTGGGTTCTTTAGTAGATACTCAAAAGTCTTCAAAGTAACTTGTAGGGGAGAAACACAAACCCTCAAACAGGGAAGAAACAAAAGTCTAGAGTTGAGCTGTCTAATATGATAGCTAGGAGCCACATGTGATTATTTACATTAAAAGTAGTTAAAAATTACAAAGCAGTTTCATAATGTTTTCTACCTATGTTTTGAATGCTCAGTAGTCAGTGGTGCTAGTGGCTATGGCATCAGGCATTGCAGTATACACAGAACGTCTCATCACTATGGAAAGTTCTATTGGACAGTGCTGGAATGGAGCCACAGGCAGCCAAGGCTTGAAACCTGGATTAAAAACCTCATTTGTTTTCCAGAAGATCACTAGGATTCTCCTTAGTTGTGGGTAGCCAAGCCAGCCAAGTGCCATCGAGTTGGATCCGACTCATGGCGACCCTTGGCTTGGTAACAGAAACCAATTTCAACTAACAGACAAAAACGCAATTTTATTTTAAAGATATAGTAATTACTCTGTAGAAGGGAGACACAGATGATGCCAAGTCTCAGGAAGAGGTTGCAATGTGGAACTGCTCTCTTGTGTTTCTCTGCCTTCTGCTCACCTACTTTATTCTTTCATTTATCTGTTCTCTCTGCTCGGTGACTGATACTCTACAGTCTGCATTGAAAAGTTTTCAGGAAAGGGCCTAACTGATCCTGAGAAAACAGTTCTGGTGGCACAGTGGTTAAGTGCTCAGCTGCTAATTGCAAGGTTGGCAGTTCAAATCTACCAGCTACTCTGTGGTAGAAAGATGTGGCAGTTCTACTTTGTCCCGTATGATCACTATGAGTCAGAATCCACTCAACAGCAATTTTTTTCTTTTTAAATGGACACCCGAGTAGGCCATGTGTCCACCCTTGATTAAATAAGCTAAGGTTGGCTGTGGGAAAAGTAGGCACAGAGAGATCATTGTGCAGACATGCCTGCCTGAATGATACCCTGGTGAACTTGGGGACAGTGCTCTGAGAAGAAAGTCATTGTGAGTTGGAAAGACACCACTTACAGTGAGAATAGCTTGACTAATTATCTCTTTATCTGCATCCTTTCAATATATTTCTTTTTGTCCCTATAGCTGCATGTCATCAATCCTGGTTGGGGTGCAAGAGAGATTTTGTCTGTGATGTGTGGTTTAGTGAGAGGACCACAGAGAACTGATATGATTTTATAAAGAAGCTGGATTGGATACAAAGATGTGGGCAGCATGTAGGGTAACCACAAGAGGTAATGAAGCACTCTGAGAAAGGAAGTTGGTAAGAGAGGTGTTCACTAGCATGGTAGTATGGAAAGAACAGTAGGAAAGTGGTAATGGTTCAGTGTAGAGTTCTGGCCATCTACACAGATCCAGGTTCAATTTGCAACCAGTGAGCCTCAAGTTCAGCCTTCACCCATCTGTTGGGATGGCCTGCGTGTCACTCTGATGCTAAACTAAACTTACAGGGGCTTCCAGACAAGATAGACCAGACAAAAACACCTGAGAATCTGTAAAGCAGCCAATAATACCCCTACGTGTCAATGTATCACAAGGGTCTGATCTGCAACCAATCACGGGGATGGCACAGAACCAGACAGTGTTTCACTCTATTGTGCATAGGGCTACCATGAATTAGGGGCACATTTAACAGCAGCTAGTGACAGCATATCAGCAACTGAAGGGGCAACAGGAGGAAGCAGGTTCTTGACCTGGAGGTAGAGCCGTGGGAGGAGTGCTTCCTGCTGGAGCTGTGATTCATGACAAAGGGCTGAAACAGCCCATAGGAACCCAGAAACCAGGAACTGATAGAAACAAACACTGAGACCTTACTTCCTTTTCCATTCTTGTTCTGTTAGGTGCTTCCCATTATCTGATTCTAACTGGCAGTCAGACAGCAAAGGATCGTGTTGCAGAATCCCCTACCAATTTTCCCCCTCAGGTGAACGATCCATTTTGCTTACTTTGAATGTAACATCAGAAAAAGACCAATCAAGCGAGCACGACATTATGAGTGATAAAGTAGAGGGTCAGTGACAACAGGGAAACCTGCAATGGGACAAACTGACACAATGATACAACAACATATTCCAACACGTCAAAGACTACAGTGATGGTTCAGGACTGGGCAAAGTTTTGTTCTGTTACATGAGTGCCTCATCAGTCAAAGCTGACTTGAAAGCAACTAACAACAACAAAACGAAAACAGTAATCTGGAGGCATAAATAGATACTATCACACATCTGAGAAACCACTTCGTAAGGTGGGATATGGCTAAACTGTCCACAAAGCATGTCTCCCTTTCTATTCCACTGACTTGGGAGTTTCATTTTAAAGCATCAGCTTCTGTTGAGAAAACAGACTTTCAGTTTTCACTATGTGCATTTAAAAAAATAAAATAAAACTCGCTCTATTTTTGAGCTTATCTGGAGGAAAGCAAATGTGCAATAGATTTCATCTGCTGAAGATTATTTTCAGTGAATTGTGACTCCCTCATTTTATTTATTTTCAGTGTGCAAAGAGAACAAGCGGGAATGAAGCAGGCCTGTCTGTTGACAGGGTAAGACCCAGGCAAGGTTGCTCAAGGACAGCTGTGGCTTACACCCAGACAAGCTTCCCGGTGACAGATTAATCCCCATCACCAAGCTGAGCTAGAGAAAACCTTGTGCCTTTGCTTTGTGGCCTGAGGCTGCCTTATATTGTGGATGCCACGTTTGTTCAGATTCTTACCTGCTCTCAGACAGAATTTAGTAAGTTCACTCTTGGGCTCTGCAGCTGTATTACGTAGCCTAGGAGCCACATTTTATTGAAAGGTTTCAGTGACACTCTTCAGAGGTGTCTTGGGATTCTCGGAGAAATGATTGGTCAGAGATAGATCACTGTTGGATACAGAGTGGCCAATGTGTGGTTGACAGGCTACGGACAGTGCTTAGAGGGCAATCTCTGTTTCAGCAAGAGAGAGGAAAAGAAGTTTTGAAACAAGAGGAGAAGCCAAAACTACTGTTTTCTTTTAAAAAATATGTTCACTTTGTTTTTGGAATATAAAAACATTCTTCTCTCTCACTTGGAAATCTTTCAGAAGCAGAAGACAGTCCCATAAAGGGAGGCAATCTATATTTATTAACTCTGCTAGAAGCTGATAATGCCCCTCCTATAAACTCAGAATACCATTTATTCAGTTCACTAATACATCCTTTATCCACAAGGGTCATGCACTGGCACCAACGGTTTGTGTTCATCTATAAACCTAACAGTTGGTGGTTGGAACACACCCAGAGAGACATGATGGGAGAAAGGTCTGGTGATACACTTTTGTAAATGTTTCAGCAAGGAAAACCCTATGGAGTTCATCTATTCTGTAACGCAAGGGGTAGCCATGAATCAGAAATGACTTGACAGCAATGGCTTTTATCTATGATGTCATCAAATATTGAAATATTCAAGACTGGTTTCCATATCTTCTTCTCCTGTCATTTGTATTATACGACATTCAGATTCATGGTTTCAATGATCATCTCTAGGTTGGCATTCTCTGATTTTTAGACCTGTTATTCTGTTGTCTGCTTAGCCTCTCTTGGTTCCCCCCAGAGTACCCCAATTCAACATAATCCAGAGCCATATTCATAATTTTCCCAATAAATGTGGTCCTAATTCAATTATTTCTTTTCTGAATAAAAGGCTTGACTGTTCTTTTAGTTACTTCATGGATTGAACTGTACCCCCTCCCCAAAAAACATTTGTAGCCATTTGACTGGGCCATGATTCCCAATATTTCACGGCTGTCCTTAATTTTGTTATTTTCCTATGCTGTGTGTTAAACGGGATTAGGATGGGACTGTAAATGCCTTCCTAAGACCCCCTCTCTGCTCCACGGTGAAGGAGGTTTCCCTGGAGCATGGCATGAACCACCTTTCATCCTTTCATTCTACAAGGGATAAAAAGAGAGGGAAGCAATCAGAGAATTGGGAACCTCACACCACCAAGAAAACAGCATCAGAAGTAGAGTACATCCTTTAGACCTGAAGTTCCTGTGCCAAGATGCTCCCTGACCAAAGACTGATGGAGTACAAGGACTTTCCTTCAGATCTGAAAAGGGGGAAGGCATTTCCCTGGAACTGACGCCCTGAATTAGGACTTGTAGCCTACCGAACTGTGTAGGAATAAACTTTTCTTTGCTAAATCCATCCACTTGTGGCACTTCTGCTAGAGTGGTACCAGATGGCTAAAACAGTTGTTTAGGTCAGAAACCTTAAAAAAGAGAGAAAGAAAGAAAAAAGAATTGCATCTACTTTTTGGGTTAGCCCATATCCAATCCATCACCAAGTCCTATTACCTTTTCCCATGGTACCCAATCCATCACCAAGTCCTGTTAATTATTTCCATGAAATACTTCCAGTAACTTTTAACTTCTCTTTGTTCCACCAGTGCTCTAGCCAAAGCCATAATCAGCACTGGGGATAGCACATAAAGTCAGTAGCATGTAACTCATGACTTCATTTTGACCTTCTTCCAAATTACTCTTTATATTGCAAGCAAAAGACTTTTAAAACTCAAAACTAATCACGCCAGGCAACCTTTGCACTCCTGCCCTTAATCTCACTTAAGAAAACATTCAGTGGTTTCTCATTGATTCAGTAGGTTTCACTGCTGATATTGATACAAAAAAAATCTCCTGCAGGCTCCAACTTCCTACCCATTGTGGTTCCCCTCTGCCTTCTCAGCTGTGTCTTTCTCTAAGCTATGACCTATGCCCTCTACACAGCCACGTGGATCATACTCTCTTTGGCCAGGGGGCCTTTGCACCTGCTACTCTCCCTGCCAAGCATATTCTATTCTTCATTCTTCCTCTCACAGAAGCCTTCTTAGACCTATATGACTTAACTACATGATTTTAACGCAGGATCTCATAGTTTCTGTTAGCATTCATTGTGACACTTACAACAGCTGATTTTTAATCTTCATTTCATAATTAGTTGCAATGAACACAGTCTGTGTTTATTATATCTTCAGCAATTCACTCTGAATAGGACCTCCTTATGCTTTCGTTTCTTCATCTATAAAATAATAATATGTACTCACAGGGTTGCCTTAATTATTAAATGAAATGCATCAGCTAAATTAAACAGTAACATTCATGAGATGGCTGCTATTGTTTTAATTGTCCCTCCTGTTTTATAATCCCTATTGCTATGTCATTTGGAACTTAGCTGCAAGCAGAGAGCACCAGAAAGATGTTTACCTGTGTTTTATTGACTACGCAAATGCATTTGACTGTGTAGATCCTAACCAATTACGGTTAGTATATTTCAAAGAACTGGAATTCCAAAACACTTAAACGTCCTCATGAAGAACCGGTACATAGATGAAGAGGCAGTCATGCAAACAGAACAAGGGGACACTGTGCGGTTTAAAATCAGGAAAGGTGTGCATTAAGGTTGTATCCTTTCATGATCTTTATTCAGTCTGTATGCTGAGCAAATAATCCAAAGAATTAGACTATATAAAGAAGAGTGATGAATCAGGATTGGAGAAGACCCATGAACAACCTGGAATATGCAGATGACACCACCTTACTCATTGAAAACAAAGAGAACTTGAAGTGCTTAGTAAGAAACATCAAAAACGACATCCTTCATTATGGATTACACCTCAACACAAAGAAGATAAAAATCTGCACAACTGGACCAACAAGCAACATCATGGTAAAAGGAGAAAAGGTTGAAGTTGCCAAGAATATGACTTTACTTGGATCCACAATCAATGCCTACAGAAGCAGCAGTCAAGAAACCGAATGATGTATTGCAGTGGGCAAATCTGCTGCAAAAGACCTCTTTAAAGTATTAAAAGGCAGAAGTGTCCCTTTGAGGACTAAAGCACTCCTGACCCAAACGAATGTATTTTCAATCACCTCATGTGCCCCGGAAAGTTGGAAAATGAGTAAGGAAGGCAAAGAAGTGATGCCTTTGAATTATGGTATTGGAGAAGAATACAGAATGTACTGACTGAAGAACAAATCTGTCTTGGAAGAAGTACAGCCAGAATGCTTATTAAAAGTGAGAATGGTGAGACTTTGTCTTACATAGTTTGGAAACGTTACCAGGAGGGATTAGTCCCTGAAGAAGGACATCATCCTTGGTAAAGAAGAGGGTCAAGAAAGAGAGAAAGACCTTCAAGGAGATGGCCCGACAGAACAGCTACAATAATGAGCTCAAGCACAGCAAGGATCGTGAGGACAGGACTGGACCAGACAGCACTTTGTTCTGTTGTACAAAGGATTGCTATGAATCAGAACCAATTCTATGGTATCTCACAACAACAGTTCTCAAGGGCTCTGCAATTTGCACCCTGTGGTTAGCCTGCTTATCTCAAGAAGGCCGGAAGCTTGAGTCACTTTCTAATTGAAATGCCAAGTGAATCATCCTTAAACTAGCCACTTTTTCACAGCTGAATTCATAGTTTGGATCTAAGCATCACACCTATTTGTAACCCCCAGTAGAGCCATTGGTTTGCTTTGTTAGTACTATTAATAACACCTGCATTTCCACTGGGGACGAGTAGGGAGGAATTCAGTCAAAGCATGAAACTTGAATACAACATTTTGCTCCTTAATGAGAAATTCTACACTGTTGTTTAAAGACCCTCTCAACAGAGAACCCCAACGTACCATGTGAGGTTACCCTGACCAACTCTGTGGACAATAAATCATCAACGACGTTTTCAGCCTGGGTAATTAGGCCTTTTGTTTGGAGCTTAAGAGTGAATTAAAAAGAATCAGCTACAAAGTGGTAACTGTTTAAAAGAAAGTTGTTTGGAAAAAAGACTGATCTCCAAGTCTAGCATAGTTGATGGTAAAGAAAAACAAAGCAGCACCAAGCGAAGGCAATGCAGTCAGCTACACAGATGACAGGACTGATGCTCAGCCTGGATCCCATCTAACAGACTAGTAGCCCCGTTTGGAGGTTGCCGGGAGTGCCGGCTGCTAACGGCTTACAGCTGCGGTGGTTCAGATCCACCAGAAGCGCCTTGGAACACGGCCTGATAATCTACTTCCATTGAAAACCCTGACAAAAAGTCCTCCTGTGACTCCCATGGGGTCACCACAAGTCAGAGTCAAATGCACTGATTGATTAGCATCCTTCTCAGGAGAATTGACAGTGCTGGATAGGAGGCAGCAAACATCAAAATAGCTGAACTGTCACCTTCATTTCCCAGGAAGGCCCATAACCAACGAGCAACTAATGGGGTAGGGTAAAAGCGCAGTCTCCTTTTCTCCAGCTGGGACAACTCTGCAGTGCTATTCATATGTCAGAGTTCCCCTGGCATCGGGACAAAGCCAGACTATATCTAAAAATCACATCTCCACTTAGCTTCTCCTTTGTGGGAACTACAGCTCTAACACCCTGACATGGTTCTTTTGAGGTGACCCTTTCAGTTAATCAGAATCCGTCTCAGCTGTGGTTTTAAGAAAACCAGACCTTAGACCTACCGGGATGCGTTTAATCTGTGACTCAGGTATATCTAAACATGTTGCAGTTGGCTGCTATCTAGTTGATTCCCACCCATAGTGACACCATGTGACAGAACACAACTGTCCCATAGGATTTTCTTGGCTGGTATCTTTATGGAAGCAGACTGTCCAGTCTTTCTCCTGTGGAGCTGCTGGGTGGGGTGGAACTGCCAACCTTTTGGTTAGCAGCTGAGTGCTTAACCATTGTACCACTCAGCCTCTTTTTATTTAAGCCAAGACAATTAAAGGAAAGAAAATCCAGCTGCTGTCAAGATGACTCTCACTCACTGTGACCCTATACTTGTCAGATGAGATCTGGACCCCACAGGGCTGTCAACAGCAGGTTTTTTGGAATTTGATTGCCAGGCTTGTCTTACAAGGACCTCTGGGTGGGTTCAGACTGCCAACGTTTTGGTTAGCAGCTAGCGCTTAACTGTTTGCACCACTGACAATAACCAAAACCAAAACCAAACCCAGTGCCGTCGAGTCAATTCCAACCCATAGCAACTCTATAGGACAGAGTAGAGTTATCCCATAGAGTCTCCAAGGAGCACCTGGCAGATGTGAACCGCCAACCTTTTAGTTAGCAGCCATAGCACTTAACCACTACACCATCAGGTTTTCCTACAATAGAAGGTCTGACTTCTGCAATGATGAGCTGTAGAAAGAGCCACAATTAACACAAACAGACAAAACTAACAGAAGGTAGAGTTTCCGTCTAGATCTGCGGGACATGGCTGCAAGGACATAAACCAGACAATGTCCTCAGACTTTTAAGATCTAGAAAATTCCATGCTGTCTAGCAGAGAAAAGTCTGAGGGGAGATACTACCGTCTCTGTTGCTGCGGCTCAGGTCCCCTGTGCTGAGACGGGAGCAACAGGGGTTGCCCACGATCAGGAAAACAAGAAGACTATAAAGGTGGCTCTTGGGGATGCCTCAGCAAGAGGAATTTTCCCAGATGGAACTGCATGGAAATGATCATTCATAAAATCTGGCTGATAGGAAGAAGCCCTGGTTAAAAGGGCACCGATAGCTTTCACAATACATGAAACATAGCAGGTGAAAAATCAATGACGAGCTCCTTTTCAGGTCTTTTTGTGTCTGCAGGTGTTTAAAGAGTCTGTCGCTCTGATGATATCTTTGAGAAACTTTTAATAAAAACAAACATCTTCCCCAGCTGTGTTTTGAAATACATTTTTCATGTATTTGAGCCCGTTATGATTCGTTTAGTGGAGATATTAAATTTTTTTTTTTTTTTTAGGTGAAGATTGAGTATCAATACCTGAGCATTTTTCTGAGGTTTGCTTATTTGTTTGTTATTCCACTATCTGCAGTATTTTGGACCTAAAAACCCTATTGTCATTGAGTCAACTCTGACTTATAGTGACCCTACAGGCAGAGCAGAACCATCCCATAGAGTTTCCAATGAGTACCTGGTGGATTCAAACTGCTGAACTTTATGTTAGTAGCCATAACATGTAACTACTATGCCACCAGGCTTTCTTTCTGTTTTGGACCTAGAGACATTCAAAACAGGCTTTGGAAAGTGTGGCAGAAGCGAAGGTCAAGTCTTATGGTCTAGGAGACTACCAACAACTTTGAATTCGGTGGCATAAGAACTATCAAAAGCTACCAAACACATGGGAAACTTTCTCAGTTTAGGGGGAATACTGGTGGAGTTTCTTTGTAGATCTGTTTTCAAAACTAGAGAATTTTAAGAAGAATGGAAGAAAATTATCTCAAAGAATCAAGCAATTATATTTCCTTATTTGTTGAATGTTTATTCTGCCTGAGATTTTCCACTCCTAGAACTTCCCATGGCTAGCTCTATTTGGTCATGCAAACAAACAACTAAATCAGGTGCCATCCGGTGGATTCTGACTCACAGTGACCCTACAAAACCCTAAATCAAACCTACTGACATCAAGTCAATTATGCTTTAAAGCGACCCTATAGGACAGAGTACAATTGCTCCATAAAATTTCCAAAGAGCACCTGGCAGATTGGAACTGCCAACCTCATGGTTAGCAGAAGTAGCACTTAACCATCACACTACCAGTAGTGACCCTATAGCAAAAACCAAATGCATTGCTGCCAAGTCAATTCCGACTCACAGCGACGCTAAAGACAGAGCAGAACTGCCCCATAGAGTTTCCAAAGATCGCCTGGCAGATTTGAAATGTTGACCCTTTGGTCAGCAGCCATAGCACTAGTAAAACCTGCCCAAAGGGTTTCTGGGGAGCAGCTGACAGATTCCAACTGCTGAGCTTTTGGTTAGCAGCCAAGCTCTTAACCACTGGACCACCAGGGCTCTTTATTGTGCAGGTCTCAGTCTACACAGCCAGACAACCTTTGTGGATGACACCATTCTATTCTCTCTGTGCAGTGCTCTTCTCAAATACCATTCATCTGTCTACCTCCCTTCTAATTTGCCTGGTCACCTTCCTTTCCTTTCCTTTCCTCACAGTTGGCTCTATTTTCAGGGCCTAGAATGGAGTTTGGTTCATGATAGGTATTCAACTAATACTCGCAGGTAGCTTAATGAACACAGTTATCCTTAATCCTTTCTAAATTCGACCGAGAAAAAAAAAAGATAGTCTCTTTTGTTCCAGCCCCTGATGGCATCCTCAGTGCCTGACACGTTGTAGGCGCTCAATAAATATTTGAATAAATAATATGTCTTGGACTCTGAGGCTAAAATGGGAAATAATAAGAAAATTTTCGGGCCTCACAGTCTGTTAAACGATGAACAATAGCGGAAGTGGCTCACTGGCTCAAGACTTAACAGAGGCGCAAATAAATGTTTACAACGAGTAGCCTTCCCTTTCAAATAAACCTTAAATACACTTCACTGTAGATGTATTGAAGTCTAAATATATATCATTGTAAGTAGTGGTCAGGGGTCTCTGATATCTGTTCGCTTCTCACAAGGACCTGGAAACCCTGGTGGCATAGTGGGGTGAGTGCTACAGCTGCTCCCTAGAAGGCCAGCAGTTCAAATCTGCCAGGCTCTGCTTGGAAACTATGGGGCTGCTCCACTCCGTCTATATAGTCAGAATGAACTTGATGGCAGTGGGTTTTTCTTTCTTTCCTTTTTTTTTTTTTTTTTGGTTTTTGCTCTAGGTAACCATTAAGTACCCCCACCCCCCCACAACAGAAGAACCATAACCTGTTTAACCATTTCTCGCCCGCTGCCATACTGGCTGCCCTGGCCTTTCCTAACTGCTGTGCTGACTGCTTCCCTGGGTCTCACTCTGGCTGCTGCGTTCCACCTCCTGGTTCTAATCTCAAAGCTAAGATAGCTGACGACCCTGCTGACCATGTCACAAAATATCTGCTATTTCACAGCCCCTGGATCGTTTCCACTTACTAGAAATGAAAGACAAATTAGTGGTTTTCAGAGGGCAGAGGTGGAACAGGAGGGAGATTGGAAATGGTTGTAAAAGGTCAACGTGAAGGATCCTTGTGTTGGATCTCTTCAGGATCCTGACTGTGAAGATACAAATTTACATATGTGGAAAACGGCAGTACAGAAATGTATAGACACACACAGAGACACTGACACACACATGCACACAAAGGAATGCAAACAGAACTAGGAAAACATGAGTAATATCAGCGAATTGCATCACATCAATATTCTGATTGTGCTATTTTTCAAAATGTTACCATAGGGCGCACTGGATAAAGTGTACACAGGATCTCTGCATTATTTTGCACAACTGTATGTCAGTATATAATTATCTGCATAACCAAAAAGACCCAATGATCTGCTTCTGTAAAGATTACAGCCTAGAAAACTCTATAGGGAACCTACACCGGGTATGAGGTCACTACAAGTTAAAAACGGACTCCAAAGCAGCTAACAACACAACTCTCATTTAAATATGGGGAGTTAGCAGGGAGCACAGTGTAGGAAATCAGTGGAAATATCGTCACTGTTGATAGCATTATTACTATGATATAGAAAGTAGGGGGGCATTTATTTAACTCTATTTTATTTATTCATACATTCTTTCAATAACATTGTATTAGGTAACTACATGCCAGATAATGTACAGGTATTGGTGATACAGTTCCTAGCCTCAATTATTCTTGGCAATATGGAGTGAAGACGACACATAATTGAAAATTAATAAGGCTGTTTTACTCTCTGTCCACTCTGGGTGACAGGAAATTTCCTGTTTCAGAGCTCTGGTGGTATATTTTGTAATTATACATTTAAACACATGCACACACACACACACACACACACACACACACACGCAAACAGATCCTTAGAATAAATACATTTCAGCTGTATTAACCTAAAGGAATGCATCTTTTCTCATGCTGTTTGACTTCAAATCAGTTCTATTTCAGCAGTAATGTCAGGGAGAGAGAAAGCATTCCTGTCAGTGTTTTATTAAAGGAGCCAACATTGCTGTTTTTCATTACACAGAGCACTTGGGGGTACCTGAAGTATGAATGCTGACAAAGAGAAGCCAATCCCATTCTCTGTTCCATTGATCTGCAAGGAAAATAATGCCAAAGACACATTGGTGGGGGGGGGAATTGTATGTACTAGGTTAGCTTTATAACAGTATTTCTAAATAGAGCCATCTACATAAGCGCCATTCCCCTAGATGGATGGGCTCATATCATCGCGATGAAGTACAATTTCTCTGAGTGAGAATACAGTCCTGGAAAACTTTAGAGGTTGTAGCCTGGTTGTCAGACTTTCCTATCTCCTTGAACATTTTTAGATACGTAAAAACAAAATCACATTTCATTTGGCAGAAACTTGTGTTATTATTCCTATGTCTACTGAAACTGCAAGTTGTGTATATGTTGCTAAATAATTAGAATATGTTCTCTTCAAATTTTCTTAAATATATACACTAACAAAGATATTGCTAACTTTTGCCTATCATCGACAGGCAGTTACCTTCTTCCATCTGCAGATCAATCACAGGGATTCCCAAGGTGGAACAGATGGTTAGTGCTCTGGGCTACTAACTGAAAGGTTAGAAGTTGCAGTCCGCCCAGCGGCATCTCGGAAGAAAGGTTTGGTGATCTCCTACCAAGTAATCAGCCACTAAGAATCTTACAGAGTCTGCTCCTACTTTGACATGTGGGGGCTCCATGAATCAGAAGTGACTCAACAACATCTATTTATATAGACATGAAGACTTCATACACATACATAAACTATATACATAGATATGTATAGACACAATTATCAGTCTAATTACCTGCAACAGATTTTTAAAAAATTATCTTGAGTTGATCATGGAACATCTGCAGAGAATGTTCAGTCTAAGGAGTCCTTTAAAAATTGTGTGTGCACAATGTCTTAGGATGCAGTTGTTGATCTTTGTATTTATCCTGGTTTCACAATGCTGTACCCAAAGAGGGAGCCTTGGAGTTTGAGATGGGAAATACAGAACATAGACAAGTGGCTCCTTTTACTGTTAGTGTGGCTTTTTGGTGGGCTATCCACTGGCACAATCATTTGGGGGAGGACAGAGTGTTATCTGTTAACACTGAACATGTCAGTCTGACATAGACTGTGCAGACCTCTGTATTTTAAATATCAGACAGAGTAGGTAACATAGGGTTTGCCACAGAAAACAAACAAAAACAATACAAGTGGCCTTCAACTTGAGACTGATTTTTTTTTTTTTAATGTGGCACACTTGAAAACCAAAATTCTTACAATGAAATTAATGGCCTAGAGTGTGAGCTAGTAAACTTTTTGTTAAATGCTCAGAGAATAAACACATTAGACTACGTGGGTGGAGAGGCAAAATCAAGGTTATTATGTAGGTAGTTATAGAGCCTTTATGCTTATATTATTACCTAAAATATAACCAATTAAAATGTAAAAAATAAAATAAAATCTTAACTGTCAGCAAAACAAATAACTACCACTACTAGCAGCAACAAAAAAGTTGGTTGAGAACCAGATTGAGTCCAGAGGTTTGCCAATCCCTTGCCTAGTGTATCTCCCACTGGCGTAGATGAATGTGAAAAATGCAATATTGAGTAGGAAAAACACGAGTAGTTGAAGAAACAGATAATTCCATTTATAGAAACTTTAAAAACATTCAAAGTCTCGCCATATGTTGCTTAGCTCTATGTACATCTGCGGTCAAAGTACAATGACAACAGAAGAATGATAAATGACAGTGTTCAGAATAGTGATAGTCTATTTACGGGATGGAAATCCTGGTGGCACAGGGGATTAAGTACTACATCTGCTAACCAAAAGGTCAGCAGTTCAAATCTGCCAGGCACCCCTTGGAAACTCTTGGATCAGTTATAGTCTGGCCTCTAGGGTTACTATGAATTGGACTCGACTGGATGGCAGTGGGTATTGATGGGAAGGAAGACAAATGGTATACCCAAGGGTCACATAGCATATACACAATGCTTCATCTCTTAAGCTAGAAGAAGAGCATAGACTGTTGTTTTGTCTCATGCAGTTGATTCTGACTCACAGCAACCCTGTAGGACAGAGTAGAACTGTCCCATAAGGTTCCCCAGAATGTCATCTATACAGCAGCAGATCACCAGGTCTTTTCTGCCTCAGAGCTCCTGGTGGGTCTGAACCACTGACCTTTCAGGTAGCAGCCAAGCACTTGACTACAAAGGTGCTTCTATCTTTCCCTCATATCCTATTTGTGATGCAAATATAATTTTTCCAAATTCAATAATCAATAACAATGTTAAACAGAGGTTAACTGTCACTTCGTGAATACTATGATATTTCTAATCACAAAAAAAGAAATGAAATGTAAAGAGATCAATAATCAGAGATCATTATATCTAGAAACACATATAGAGAATTCTTACTATATCAGAGTGGGAGGAAAGGAAAGAAAAAAAATCTGCTTCATCTGGTACTTGAGACCTTTTCTTAAAATTTCCAAACAAGAGAGCTCAATCAGCCCTGTGACTGCACCCAGTGAACAGATGCCATCAAGTTTAGGCTGCATCATTCCCTTGGCTGGCGTTTATTTGTTCTTGAAAGAACTTTTAAACTGTCTGAATCTCCACTTCAGAGAACGCTTCCACAGGTAAGTAAAATAGTAAAATAAAACAACATAAACAGCACACGAGTGCTGTCTTCTCATCTGCACTGTGGCATCTGTAATGGTTTCAGTCAGGTCCCACGTTAACGTAAAGAGGCCATTGTACGTGGATCACCCCTTTATCTCAGCTCTCTGACACTCGTTCATAAATGGTGACAGGGACAATCAGGAGAGCCTTTGTGGTTGAGAGCAACAGGGAGAAAAGCCTGGGACAGTGCACTTGATCAATGTCACTACCAGTGTCGAGAGATGGTCATTACTGCCCAGCAGATTTATTGCCTAGGTCAAAGCAAATTACTTTCTCTTCCTCTAGCCATGGCTGCTGAAGTTTTTAATCTCTCTCCTGCATCGTGTCTTCTCTCTTGCTGGGGGTCAGGTTATGAGCACCACTAGAATTTTCTTTTTGTTGTTATTGGGAGGCTCAGTTAACCGGATGATTGACATATTTTAAACTTGTGAGTCTATGAGACTCATTAATAGAACAAGTGTTGAACTAAAGGACTAAAATTCCTAAAAACAAAAAACTTCCTCTATACAATCCCCTATTGTATAATTTGCAGGAATCTTGACTTTATTGGATGTTTATCCACAATGATCAAGCCCAGTTCCATCACAACCATTTGATATGTGACATACCAAGTATATATGAGCATATTTCCATAATACGACATCATTTTTAATGCTTTGTTAAAGTGTGCAAATTCTGTGCTTATCTTGCCAGAAGAACAAACAGATCTGTCCTGGAAGTACAACCAGAAGTTCACTAGAAGTGAGGATGATGAGACTTTATCTCATATACTTGGGACATGTCATCAGGAAGGACTAGTCCCCTGGAGAAAGACATCACAGTTGTAAACTAGAGCGTCAGCAAAAGTGAGGAAAACCCTCAAGAAGATGGACTGACACAGTTGCTATAACAATGGGCTCAAGCATAGCAGTGATCATGAAGCTGGCACAGGACCTGGCAGTTCTGCTGTACACAGGCTCCCTATGACTTGGAACCAACTCTGTGGTACCTAATGACAACAACATCCTTATCTACTGCAGCTATTGGTCTTCAGTAGAAAATTCCTCCTGACACTGACTGTCCATTAATTATTCTTCTGCCTCAGGAATCATCCAGTCAATACTATTTTGACAAAGATGAGAGTGTCTGATGTACTCTAGGACTACCTGAACACAAACTCAAGCAATGAGAGGGACTGAACTGTCCTATAAGCGGATTATGTAGGTGGAGGACTAACGGAAGACTGTGGTAGAGTGGAGAGCAAAACCAAAATGAATCAATACAAGTTTCTGTGGAGTGGATTGCAACTCATGCCGACCCTGTGTGTGTCAGGGTAGAACTGTGCTCCATAGGATTTTCAAAGGCTGATTGTTCAGAAGTAGATCATCAGACCTTTCTTACAAGACAGCTTTGGGTGGATTAGAACTGCCAACTTTTCAAAGTGGTGGAGTCAGAGTTTCTGCATCTTCCAAACCATTAAGAGAGGGCAGACATTTATATTTTTAAATATATAATAATATATTCTATATTATATTATATTATATATAATATTATATATAATATTATTATATATTATACATAATATATAATATATTATATATCTATTATATATCATATTATATAATAATAATTTTTTTTCACTTTAAAGAACACTAGAGGGCTCAGAAAAGCATATTATATAGCCAAACTTGGCTAATATTCTCAGGTTTTCATCTTCGGACCTATTATTAGACACTTTCAACTTGCTTCCTTTGGACACACCATCAGAAAGGCAAACAGTTAGAAAAGGACATCTTGTTTTGTTGTTGTTTTGTTGTTGTTGCTGTTAGGTGCCATTGGGTAAGTTCCAACCCATAGTAACCTCACAGGACAGAGCAGAACTGCCTGAGGAGTGGCTAGTAGATTTGAACTGCCTACATTTTGGTTAACAGCCTAGCTCTTAACTCCTATGCCACTAGGATTCTTCATATTTGGCAGACGGAGGGGGGTTGTGGGAAGGAAAATGTGGCCATGAAGTCAGTTCTGACTCATGGCAACCCGCTGCATTACAGAGTGGAACTGCTCTGTAGGATTTTCTTGGCTTTAATCTTTGTGGAAGGAGATCCTGAAACCTTTAAGTTAGCAACTGAGTATGAACCGTTTGTACTACTCAGGGATCTGTAGCAGACTCTAGTCTGCTCTAGTCAGACTCTAGGATCAGCAAAAACAAGGGAAGCCCTCAAGGAGATGCACTGACACAGTAGCCATAACAAGGGACTCAAACACATCAGTGATTTAAGAAAACGGCCCAGGGTGGGATGATGCTACATTTTGTTATATGCAAGGTCACAGTGCGTCAGAGTTGACTCAAAAGCAACTAACAACAACAACAACAATGTCCTTCAACTACTCCATGAGTCTGGAATTAATTCCTTGAAATCTCCTGCATTTAAAATTCA
Source organism: Heterohyrax brucei (assembly GCA_028571685.1). Classification (NCBI taxonomy): domain Eukaryota; kingdom Metazoa; phylum Chordata; class Mammalia; order Hyracoidea; family Procaviidae; genus Heterohyrax; species Heterohyrax brucei. The sequence continues at coordinate 83,433,476 of CM053156.1, read as the reverse complement.
TATTCAAGACCTCACTGAGAGGTGACCTCCTAGCCACTTCCTCTGTAATATTTCTGAAGAGCAACATACTTCAGTTTTGGCACACATCATACTAGCACTTTTTGTTGAGTTATGCTTATTTACCTGTCCCCTTACTCCATCTAATGGCTTGGTCATTGGAGCCGTGCACTGTTTATTTCTTTAGCTCTGTAGTTGTGTACATGAGGACCCAGTGATGCACTTAACAAGGAACCTTGGTGACACAGTGTTTGCACACTCAGCTGCTAACAGAGAGGTTAGCAGTTCAAGCCCACCAGTTGCTCCACAGAAGGAAGCCAAGGCAGTCTGCTTCTGTAAAGATGACAGCCTTAGAAGCACTATGGACAGTTCTACTCGCTCTTATACTGTTGATACGAGACAGAATCAACTCCAAGGCAACAGGCAGTGGGTAATGCAGGTAACATACAGTGTAGAGCTCCTGGCAGCAGCACCGCTGTGAGCATCAGTGATGCAGCAGAGAGCAAATCCAAGTCCATGAACACACAAGGCTCACAAGCCAGCAACGCAGGAAAGAGCCAACAAAAAGGAGCCCATTCAAAGAGAAGGCAGCATTCTTACTGGAGTCAAAACAAAGTTGAAATGGTCTTCAAAACTTTGCATTACTTTATGTATGTGGGCAATGTTCCAAAAGAGGATCTGTTTTGTAATCATCTTCTTAAAGGGACCTCTGACCTCAGAAAAACAGAAACAGACAACTCAACAGTGATACTGTTCTAAAGAGAAAGGAAGATGCTTGTTAACTTACTGGAATTCCATTCTTTTAATATCAAGTAGTCCTTATAGCCAGCTACTTCTTTGTAGCATGAGCTTGAACTCATATAACTTATTCACAGCTTGGAAAGCATATTTCCTTGTGTGATTTATTTTTGTGCCTATAAAATACTGTGAACTGGTTGTTACCACCACAAGCCTTCGCAGATAAGAAGCTGAGGTTCAGAGAAGTTAAGTGGCTTAGTCGGAGTCACACGGCTTGTTGGGAGCCAAACCAAGTTTCTGACGTGGTGACTCAGTGTCTCACGACAACGTGGCCTGATGACTAACCTGCACCATTTCCAATTCCTGGTCTCTCTCTCTCCAGGGGAGACCCTGTGTCTGTAAGATGTAAACTCTGTGCATAATTTTTCTAGCCATTATAAGTCAACCCTAAGCAGTTTCTTCCTCATGCTTCATTCTTTTGTATGTGTGAAAATATACAAATATAAAACACCACTTCAACAATTTCTACATGTACAATTCAGTGACAATGGTTCTACTCTTCAACCTTTCTCAACAACCTTTTCCAAACATCTTCACTGGCGTTAACACAAACTCATGGCCGCTCTCCACTTCTCACCTACTCTTGGGAGCTGCTGTTGTCAAGTTAACCACATACAGATCATTCTTTAAGAGCCTACTGTTTAATGCCCCATGCTTGAGTCTTACTCATTCACACTTGTCTCTACAGGCTCATATTTACTTTCCCCACTTCAAAAATAAATAAAAAATAACCAAATTCACTGTAGTTGAGTGGATTCCATCTCACAGAGACCCTACAGGACAGAGGAGAATTGTCCCACAGAGTTTCCAAGGAGGGCCTGGTAGATTTGAACTGCCAGCCTTTTGGTTAGCAGCCATAGCTCTAAATCACTACACTACCAGGATTTCTACAACCCAATCCAGACTGAGCTTGCAAAATCCGTATTTTAAATAGATTTTCCAAGTGATGCAAATATCATTGCTCCAGAGACCAGCCTTGGAGGGTCAGTTCTTGATTCAACTATTTCTATGTCCCATCATTTTCCCAAAATTCCGGGAGACTTAAACAGACAGTCCTCCTCTGATGAGGTGGTAAGTGAGCATCTCTGAGTTTATGACTAATCAGTTCTTTTTGTAAAAAAAAGTTGATAATATATAATACTTTTTTTTTTTTTTTAGTGAGACAAAAGCACTTCAATAAACAAGTCCAGAAGGACTAGCCAATGATATTTTGTTCTAGACTTTAAGCCATTCTATGCAAAATGTCCCACTGAGAGACTCAACTACGAAAGGTGAAGAGCAGGAAGAACTAGTTGCCTAAGTACAATTTCTCTGTTTAGGAGGGGAAAGAATCTGGTAGGGCTCCAGATACAGTACAAGGGGAGGGCGGAGGGGGTCCCTTCCCCTGGGTTGGCCATCTACCAATGAGAACTGGAAGGTATCAAAGACCAGGTGGAGGAAAGGTCCTCCTTTCACCACCCAGAAGGCACAGTGATGGTAAGTGGATTAACACATCACACCTGAAGAGACATCTCTCACTAGGCTCCTCAACTCATTATCAATGCGATAATGCCCATGAAAAGAAGAGCAAAACGTTAAAACGTAACCCTGGGTGCGACACAAAAGCCCAGGTGAGCTAGAGCTACATCCATCCTTCCGATTCCGTGAGTGCCTAGTGATATAGTCATGTTGTCAACTGTCTTGGGTTGCAAGTGACAGAAATGGAACTGAAATTTGTTTCAGCAACAAATGGAACCTAGTGCATAGCTTCGATGGAGTCCATTTCAAGCACAGTCACTTCTAATGCCTTCAAATCATGTTTTCCTCCCATTTTCTTTTAGCTCTGATCTTTAGGGGCCTGTAACTCTGCTCTTCTACTACAAAGTCGTTTCTATTCATCCAGAAAGAAGGCCACAATAAGCCCAAACACACATATTTATACCCCCTGATTCAAAAGCGAGAGGGATTTTATTCTCAAACTCCAGTTCAGAATGTTCCACATCAGGACCCTTTGGTCTGGCTTGGGTTTTATGCCTCAAAAGACGAAGTCATGTGACTGCTCAGCCCTGGGTATCACAGACAACCCCTTGCAGACTTCATCAGGACCACATGGAGTAAGGGAGGAGTTCCTATAAGGAAGGACTTGTTACAGACAAAGATAAGAGACAGTGATGACCGGGTTCTTTGGACAGCACCATGCTAAGAACAGCTGATTCACAGCAAAGACTGGCAGCAGTTGAAGGTTTAACTCACACATGACCTCATTTGTCTGTGTGTTTATAGTTTTAAACTCAAGCTATAGACACTATCAAACAGTTGATGTATATAAACTGAAAACATGAATCACGATGGCGTCACTTTCAAGATTAGTTCAATACAACCAATAGCTATACTGAGCAGGTCCAACTCTGTATTCTGTGCTTTACAGAAGTGTGCCCAGAGAGAAGGTGGAGGCTTCTGGGCCTAGGGAATCCTACTTGAAAGAGGTAAGTATCATTCATTCATGTACTCATTCATTCATTAGCCACCTGTGACAGATAATATTCACAATTATGACAGAACTTCATTTATTACTTTTAGAATAAAGCATTCACACACTTCAGTACTTTGGATGTCATTAGTCACACATGCATGTCTAGGGTGACAGCAGTATGGCAAACTTTATAGATCCAACTATAAAGAGATGGCAGAACCTCCAAAGGCTCTGGGTGCCAGCTTTTACCGAAAAGACATGCTACTTCTATTTCAGGCATTCATCTATACCCACAAGGTCAGGTTCACTTTTCCATCCTTTTCTCACAATTTAGGCCTGGGTCAGAGTTCACAGGGGTCCCAATTTGCTTTTTGGCTTTCCTTGGAAAAAAACCCCATTATGGCGTGACCCGCTTATATCAGCCTCTATTTAGCACTGTGCAGAATTGTGCATTTCAGAAAGGGTCTGTGGAAGGTAGAATAATTCTCTACATAATAAAACCTCTCAGCCTTTTTCCTTAACAATACCCACCGTGCAGAGCTGCGGAGAAGTTACTGCCAGGCAGTGCCAAAGATAAGGTCAGGCACTGTCATTTATTCATGAAAAATAGTAGCAAGATGGTGTGGATTTATTATTTTTTAAGGTCCCTTGGAAATGCATGACAATGCCTTTAACAAGCTTTCTGCATCAGAATGTCAGCAGAGCACAGTAGCATGGGAAACCAAGGTTCCCGGCTGTGTTTGGAGGGAGCTCATAAAGCTAATGGCTTCAGTGTGAATCATCATTGTGGGAGAGGCTGCTTGGCACTGTTTAACAAAACTCAAGCTCCAGGGGAAAAGCATCACCTGTTCAAAGAACACTTTCCCTTCTCCTGCCATTAGAATATGCACACAGGCATTTGAGAGCCAGGGCTAATCTATGGAGTTTTACAGTGCTACAAAAGAGTGGCTTTCCAGTGGGAAGTGTTTTGTTCAAAGTCTCAGAGATTTTCACATGAATTTGTTCTGAGGTGAAAGAATAAATCTCAGACCTCTATTGCTTATTTTTGGTGTGTGCCCATTCAAAACCTTTTGAAGAATAATTTTTTGAAAACCTGAATGTTGGGGAATTATCCTTAATGAAACTCTGTATTTGTGTATTAGGTCTTGTTTGGGGACTGGACTGTGCAGTGTATATTGCATTGTTTTCAGAAACTCATATACAAAGAACCCCAAATTTTGAGTTATAAACACCCGAGGACCTTGAGAATGTGACTGGAAGGGAGAGTAGATGTTGATTCTTTAGAGAAGGAATGACAAAACTTCCTTACTTATTAATAACTTGAAAGAAAATTCTGAATAGCTGTATCCAGGTTCTTGAAGATTAACCACAAGTTTAAGATCAATACATGTAATCTCAATATAAAATATACTCAGGAATAACGTAAGACAGTATTGTCAATCAAGAAACTTTAAAAATACCGCCTGCTGAAAGCAAAGAATCAGAGCGTACTTCCTGACATCACAGTGCAATTCATTCATTAGGCTTTCTCTTACAAATGAGTTTTTACAAAGGAGCTAATTTTCTGAGATGAAAAATGTTAACAGTCAAAAGCTCTTAACAAGGTCCAGTTGGAATGTCAGCTCTTCTTAAGAAAGGTAAGGGTACAACGACACTTAAACATCACTAACTGGCGGCCGGAAACCAGCAGCAGGGGTGACGGTGAAATTCCAAAGTGAAGCCCTGAATTGGCTTAAAAGGGACACTGAAGTGTAGAACAATATTACCAAAGAGTGAGACTTCTTGGGAAACAAGACTCCACAGAATGCTCTTAATCTTTTCTCTCATGGGTATTCCTTTCTCTTTATCTCCTGCCAAGCCAAGTGCCGTCGAGTCGGATCCGACTCTTAGGTGTATTAATTTATAAAACAACCTCTGAAAAGCAAGCATCACCATGGAGACCATTCATGGAAATCACTTTTATCAGAGTCAAGGCGACTTAGCTCTTCTGTCAATTCAGCAGTAGGCTATTTGTTAGCTCCCCCACTTTGGTGGGAGAGTCAGAGATTAGTCTTTCTAAATAACGACAGAAAAAAAGAAACAGAACCCAAGTCCATAGCCATTGCCCTTGAGTAGATTTTGACTTACAACAACCCCACAGGACAGAGTAGAACTACCCCATAGAGTTTCCAAGGAGCACCTGGTAGATTCCAACTGCCAGCCTTCTGATTAGCAGCTGTAGCTCTTAGCCACTATGCCACCATGGTGTCCAGTAACAACAGAGATACCCCTAAATTTCATTCTGGGTCAAATTTCACCCAGCCTTTAAGAGTACACATGCAGCCTTCCTTGAGGGCTTGTTAGTTTTATGGCTTTCAGGGACTTGTCAAGGTGGAGTAGAACAATGGTGCCTCCATCTGAGATGATGAAATCAGCTAAGGATGGGTACATCCAGTGCCTCCAGATGTCAGGAAGGTCAAAAAATGGAGCACGAGGAGCCTGATGGGGACAGTAGAAACAGAAATCTCACATCCCCACAGAAAGCAGTCTCTACTCAGCTAGTGGTCTGTCTGCTACATATCCCCAATATTATGAAACCTGATTTTTTAAGATTAACAAAAATATCAGAACAAACATGGAATTTTTGTACAATTTTTTTCTTACTGACACAGAATTCAAACTGGTGGACACACATCACATATGCAGGCTAAGTGCTGCAACTTCAGATGAGTCTCCAACTTGCAGGGACTCATTTTTCCATAGACATAGAAGGCAGGCAGGCAGGCAGTGGTCAAGTTCTCACCTTGCACTTGGAAGGCCTGGCTTTGATATCTGGCACATGCACGTCCTGCACATCTGCCACCTGTCTGTTGGTGGAGGCTCGTATGTTGCTCAGACCCTGAATAGCTGTCAGCAGAGCTTCTAGACTAAGACTATGAAGACAAGACTGGTGATCTACTTTCGAAAATCTGCCAATGAAACCCCTGTGGATCCACCATGGTCTGGCTTGCACCCCACTGTGGGAATGATGTAGGACTGAAGAGTATTTAGTTCCATTGTGCTTGAAGTCACCATGCATCAGGGACTAACCATGAAAAAGAAGGAAAAGATGGGAAGAACAGCCTGGTAATAGCCACCTTGAAAACCTCATAAAAATAAGCAGAAACTACCCAGCAGAAACTTTACAAATGAACCTCTAAGCCAAATGCATGTAGAGTGCTCACCAATGCCCAGTATTGATTTCTGTCCCATTCATTCATTTGCAACTGTTTGATCAGGTGTCCAGGTGGGTGAAGAAATGCGGATGACAGTACTGGCATTTCCGTCATTGTTCAGTGGCCGGCCTCACTTCATGTTGGCAAGCCATCGGAGACGGTCCAGATAAACTGAAAACAGATGAGTCTTTATTCCACAAAAACTGAAAGGCCACGTCTTCTCATAAAATGTGACATACAGGGCTGCCCCTCAGCCAGCTCTCGCAGGGCACCTCAGCCTCTCAGATGCTGCCAGCCTCCACTTGGGACATTTCCGAGGTGAAAGGCCTCAGGCCTAGTTACTGTGCTCTCTTCTTCCTCCTCTGGTCTCCCACTCCTCAGTCTCCCTATTGTCCCTGGGTTTGTTAAATCACATTTGCCAAGACAATTGCAGTTTGCAGAATTTGAGGACCCACTTTAAGGTAAAAGGGACACAATTACTTTCTCACACAAAGCAGGCAGATCAATTTTCCCCCGCAGCAGTCGGCTAGTAAAATAGTTCTCCCTCTTCACTAAAAGACACATAAATACTCGTAAATACTCCTTCACCAGAAAAAGGTTTAACCCTCCGTTCCACCGAAAGCCTCAGAATTGGAGGGTTGAGGGTAGAAGGGAGACGGGAAGTTGACTGGAAAAGTCCCAAGAAGGTAGCTTACTTTGAAAAAGAGCTTAAGACAAAGTGGGCTTTTTGGCTCTCTCCTGCCTTCCCTCTCTTTCTTCCTGTCCTCTTCGGGTGCCTAAAGCATTTTTTATTAGAGGTGGCAGGAAGGAAAGCGGTGGCTTTTCCCCCGCATACAGAAAAATAGCTGTCAGACAGAGAAGCAGACATTTCGGTAACCAGGGATTGGGACTTGGGACCGCGCTTCCTGCGGTAATTGCTGGGAGAGGTTAGCTTCTTCCATATTTGGGTGACATCTGTGGAATAGAGTGTGCTGTCTGTGTAGAACATACCCTCAATAAAAAGATACCGTGTAGTCACCAATGAAATTGTCTTTGTTCTTTATATTCACTCAAGTTGGGACTGTGCCCTGACAGCGTGACAAGGAAGCATGATCTCCACTTAATCAGACTTTGTGAAATAGCCCAGACATTTCTGACCCAGAAGGCCATCTTGGACACTGTCTAGCACCTGTCATTCTAGAGATAAGGAGGCCGAAGTGCAGAAGATTAATGGTCACATTACTGTTGTGTTAGCTGTCATTGACTCAGCCCCCAACCCATGCACAACAGAACAAAACACTGCCTAGTCCTGCACTAGCCTCATGACAGGTTGTGGACGGGACCATTGCAATCCATAGAGTGTCCACTGGCTGAAGTTTGGAAGTGGACCAGGAGGCCTTCCTTCCTAGTCCTTCTTAGTCTGGAAGCTCTGGCAAAACTTGTTGAGTATCAGAGTCGCCTCCAAGCCACCACTGACAGACAGGGCGTTGGCTGTGTATGAGATTTGCTGGCTGGGAACCAACCTTGGTTAGCTGCACAGAAGGAGAAAAGTCCTCCAGTCACCAATCGAAGCCTTTTAGCTAGTACAGTAAAACGCATAAAAGCCAGAACCTGTGTAAGGCAGAAACCTGTCAGAGAGGGAAAAAGGCAAATACTTTTCACTAAAAGAAAAGCTGTAAAAGTAAAGAGACTGCATCTTGTCCAAGGCAGAAAGCTTGCAAGACTTGGGAAAACCAGGCAGGCTTGTCAAGTTCGGGCTCTCACAGGTTTCACTGAAGTAGAACTTGGCAAGTTGTTGTGAGGGGCCATCAAGCCAGCCCTGACTCGAATGCAACACCCCCCCTACTGCGTCACCCTTACAGTCAGTGTCGGGCTGGAGCCACTGCTGCCATTGCTGTGTCAGGCCATCTCCTTGAGGGTCTTCCTCTTTTTTTGGTGACCCTCTACTTTACCAAGCAGGATGCCCTTTCTCCACAGACTGGTCCCTCCTGACAACATGTCCAAAGTATGTGAGATGAAGTCTTGTCATCCTCACTTCTGAGAAGCACTCTGGTTGTACTTCTTCCAAGACAGATTTATTCATTCTTTTGACAGTTCATGGTATATTCAGTTTTCCTCTCCAATACTACAATTGAAGGGCATCAATTCTTCTTCAGTCTTTGTTATTCATCGTTCAGCTTTTTCATGCATTTGAGACAACTGAAAACACCATGGCTTGGATCAGGCCACCTTACTTCAAGGTGATATCTTTGCTTTTGAATGTTTTAAAGATCTTTTACAGCAGATTTGCTCAATATAATAGATTGTTTGATTTGGAATAGAATGAAGCCATTCAGAATTCCCAAGTCACAAGATGTGTACCTAAATTAAGTATATGCAGGGAATAATATTAGCAACAGAAAGAGCAATTGTACAATAACCAAGATAATACAGTCTACTTTGCCGCAAAACGGCATAAGCCCTCCCCCTAATGAAGAAATACGGGTACAATCTCTGAGCTCTTTAAGTGACTTCGGGGTGTTCTCAGTGTACTAATCACTTTTCAGTACGAATTCCTGGCCTCAGTGAATTCCCAGTGATCCCATCATGAGTTCATTTCCTGCACTTTTCTCTTCTTTCTATGGCATTTTGAATAGAACTAAGGCTTCTGGGTATGTTTCCCACTGAAGACGTGGAGTAGTGGCGGAGAAGGCAGCACTGTGCAGAACAGATGACATCTTACGGAGTGCGTGTCCACACTCTCCTCATATTATAGCCAAGCCAAGCCAAGCCAAGTGCCGTCAAGTCGGATCCAACTCATGGCGACCCTAGGGGGCCTCACACTATAGGAGGTCATCTATTTCTCTGTGTTCTAACTGAAGCCATATCTCTCTATCCTTCTCTTTTTACCAAGAATCTTCTCTTTATATTCTTCTCTTCCCGAAGTTGCTGAGATTCCAAACTCTTGTCTTCCCTCTCCACTATGACTGAAATCCATTGCTGTCAAGTTGATTCGCACTCCTGGTGACCCTACAGAACACAGAAGAAGTGCACCCTGGGTCTCCCAGCCCTCAGTTTTTACAGAGGCAGACTGCCGCAGCTTTTTCCCGTGGAGTAGCTGGTGGATTTGAACTTAAGTGTTTCAGTTAGTACCTGTACTGTGGTGCATTACTTACATGGCCCTTCTAGCCAGTCTTTGTGACTCTCTTATAATGACTCGGTGAGCCTAGGCACATCCAGTGTTTGTGGCCTACAAAGGGGATTGGAGGGCCTGCTAAAAAAGCAAATGAGATGCATGGAGCCTGCAAGGGTGATATTATGCAAATAAGGTTTACAGAACCCTAAGAAGGTGATTGGTCAGTTCTGCCATCTTGCTAGGCTTAAAAGACAGCCAATTCCAGAGAAAATGGGGAACTAAATGCCACCAAGCAGAAGACACAGGAGAGGAGTAGGTGCTTTCGACCCAGGGTCCCTGGTCTGAGGAACCCCTAGACCCAGGAGACAGAGAGAACTGTAATGCTGGAGACGGTGAGAAACCATGAGAGCCAGTGGCAGAGAAATAGCAACAGTAGAAACAGAACCTGGAGACGAGCAGGAGACAGCACAGTAGGCTTGCTGGGCCAGAGAGCAACAGCACTAAGCCCCTTCATGCTGAGGCCTACAGGTGGACTAGGGTACCCCGGGCACTTCCTGATAGAGCTAAAGGGCTGTGTAATACTTGCAGGAGCAGGGGGAGCCTTGGCTAAAGGGACAAGGGACAGAGAGATGCCTGCCTTGTGACAAGAGGCCACCCTGATCCAACCTGTATTCTAAATCATTTCTGGTCCTGAATTTTAACCTATCTCTTCTTTAATAAGCCCTATAATCATGAGTGTTGTCTGTGAGTTCCCTGTGACCACTGCAATGGATTACCAAACCCAGAAGAGAAAGAGAGTGCTATGGCAGGGACAGTTCGTACCAGAATTAGTAAAAAGGTAAAACATAGGAGGTATGTCTGACCTTTGCCTTAGGCTGTTGGTCTTGAATCTCCTCTGCCTTGTGAAATTGGAGGTATTCAGATACTGCCCCTTCCCCTATGCTGTTCTTAGAGTATCAAGTGATTAACCTCTTTGCCACCAGGGTTTATTATCCACTAAGAAGATTCAAAATCTCATCCACTTTAATGTGCACAGTTATCATTTTCAAGTGACAGAATACCAAATCAAACTGCCATAAATAAAAAAGAGGCTAGATTGTCTCAGGTAACAGAGAAGTCCCAGGACAAATCTAGCTATAAACAGAACTGAACATACTGGTGACCAGGAGTGAGTCTCCTTCTCACATCTTGATTCCAGTTCTTGTGTTTTGGTTCCAATTTTAGGTGCTCCTTGAATACTCTGGAGGTCAGTTCTGCCCTGGCCCCTAGGGTCGCCATGAGTCGAATCCGACTTGACAGCACTTGGCTTGGCATGGTGGATACTTTTCAATCCCCATAGTCCAGGTTCAAGTACAACAGGAAAGAAAGAATGTCTTTCTCAATAACTCTAGAGGAGTCCTGCGATTTATTCCTATTAAACTGGCTTAGGTCAGACGGTCAATTCAAACCGTCCTGGTGGTCGTGGCTTAGGTCTCGGTCACTGCGTCAGTCCTAAGGAGACATCAGTATCATCAAGAGTCGGAGAATTAAGAGGAGGGGCAGATAAAATTTAGGGGATTGTCAGAAGGAGGTTAACACCAATAGACTACTACATGTTTGTTGTCTCAATTTCCTCCAGACTAGAGTAGCCTCATAACAGGGTTTATTTTCATAATCAAACAAGCCTATCAAGATATTTTTCCCCCAACACAAGAAAAGCTCTCCTTGTAAGAAGACCCCTGTATGACTTCTAGTCCAATTCAAACTTCCATTAGCTCTTGAAAAATAATTTATTCTTTTTATTATATTTAGAAACTGTCTAAAGTAATAGAGATGGGTTTATTTCTATGATTCTTTAATGTTCAAGTACACGGACAGACTGAATGAAAGCAGGCCAAGCTTTGCCTAATGGAGGGTCTGTTTTAATGGGTTGATAAAAGTGATTTGCAATTTAAGTGCAGCATCTTTGCTGAGAGAGAACACACTGTTGGCTTCATTTGAGGATGCCCATAAATTAATAGTAAAATCTATTTGAAAATTAAACTCTTGTTTAATGCTATGTTTAAAATTGTGATATTTCTCAGCAAAATAGATGAGTATTATTGCAGGTTGAATTTTATAGGTTTTATAAGCTATAGTGATAATATATTTAGAGGTTATACATTGACAGGCTTTGATGTTATTTTCCTTTATGACTCAGCGAAAACATTCAGAGTGTAATAGATAAGAAACACAATGAATAACTAAATGGTAAAATGAATAGAAAGCATGTTTTCATACTTTTTGACTCTTAAGAAGCTTTAGATCAGTTCTTGCTATCATTATTAATAAAATGATGATGAGGATGAGGATGAGGGCGTTCCTAGAGACAGCAAACAGTCAGGCAGCTCAGCTGCAAACTTCAAGGTTGGTGGCTGGAATCTACCCAGAGATGCCTCTGAGAAAGGTGCCTGGAGATCTACTTTTGAAAAACCACACCTTGAAAACCCTTTGAAGGATAGTTCCCCTCTGGCACCTGTGGGATCACCTTGAGTCCAAACTGGCTCAACAACAAGTTTTTGTTTTTAATGTTATGTTAATGTAATGTTGACAGTAAAAAATAATAATAAATCAAATTCTTGCCATCAAGTTGATTCCAACTCACAGTGACTCTACAGGAGAGTGTAGAGCTGCCCCAGAGGGTTTTCAAGTGGCCACTGGTAGATTCCAACTGCCAGCCTTTTGTTTATCAAGACAAGCATTGAAACATTGCATCACCAGAGCTCCAATTTGAATAAGGTGTGTGAAATGGAACACACAAGCATGTGAGCACACACAAAGAGGCATGCCCACACAAATACCTTGTATTCAGTGTACCACAAGAAAGCCTAACACAGCAAAGAGAAACTAGTGATTTCTGATGCTAGCATCTTGTGTCAGAGCACAAAACTCAGCAGTACAAGTATTGGTGTTGTTGGGTGCCTTTGAGTAGGTCCAGACTTCTAGTGATCTTAGGTACCACAGAAGGGAACACTGCCCCATCCTGTGACAACCTCACAATCACTGCTATGCTTCAGCCCAGTGTTGCAGCCACAGTCAATGCACCTAGTTAAGGATCTTCCCCTTTTTTGCTGACCCTATGCTCTACCAAGCAACATGCTCTTCTCCAGGGATTGGTCCCTCCTGATCTCATGTACAGAGCAAGTGAGACCAAGCCTCAACTTCCTTCTAAGGAGCATTCTGCCTGTTCTTCCTCTAAGACATAATTGTTTATTTTCGAGGAAGTCCATGGTATATATTCAATATTCTTTTATTACTATCATACCTACAAAATTATCAATTCTTCTTACATCTTCCTCATTCATTATCTAGCTCTCACATGCATATGAGGCTACTGAAAATACCAAGTCTTAAGTCAAGTATACCTCTTTCCTCAAGGTGACATCTTTGCTTTTTTAGGCTGTGTATGGTTTTTGATCCTCATCAGCAAGTGCATCAAGTCCTCTTCACTTTCAGCAAGCAAGTTTGTGTCCTATGTATATCACAGGTTATTAATGAGTCTTCCTCCAATCCTGATAGCATGTTCTTCTTCCTACAGTCCAGATTCTTGGATTATCTGCTCAGCATACAGATTGAGTAAGTATGTGGAATGAGTGTAGCCCTGACACACATCTTTCTTGATTTTAAACCACATAGTATAACCTCATTCTGTGCAAACAGTTGCCTTTTAGTCTATACACAAGTTCTGCATGGGCACAATTACATGTTCTAGAATTCACATTTTTTGAAATGGTAGCCATTATTTGCTATGATCCACAGAACCGAACGCCTTTGCATAATCAAAAAAATAAGATCCATCTGACATCAGCAATGCTATCTCTCATTCCATGTTCTTTTCTGAATCTGCCTTGAATTTCCATCAGTTCCATGACCATGGGCTGCTACAAATGTTTCTGAATTACCTTCAGCAACATTTTACTTACGTGTGATACTAGTGATATTATTTCACACTTTCCTCATTCTTTCGGATCACCTTTCTTTGGAATGGGAGCAAACTTAGATTTCTTCAAGTTAATTTGCCAGGTTAACTGGCAATTTTTCTTGGCAAAAATGAATGGGTGCTCCCAACATTGCATTCATCTGTTGGAACATCTCAATTTGTATTCTGTCAATTTCTGGAATCTTGTTTGTTTGTCACTGCCTTCGGTTCAGCTTGGACTTCTTCCTTCAGTACCATTAGTTCTTGCTCACATGCTTCCTCCTGAAGTATGCGGGTGCCACCGAATTCTTTTGGTACTGCAATTCTGTGATTCCTTCCATCTGCTTCAGATGCTTCCTAGGTTGTCCAATATTTTCTCTGTAAAAACCTTCAGTGCTGCAACAACAGGCTTGAATTTTTTTCTTTGTTTCTTTCAGCTTGAAAAATGCAAAGTATATTCTCCCATTTTGGTTTTCTAACTCCAGAACTTTGCACATTTTGCTATAATATTTTACTTTGTATTCTTGAGCTGCTCTTTGAAGTCTTCTGTTGAGCTCTTTTCCTTCATCAGTTTCTTCTTTCACTTCAGTTGCTCTACATTTAAGAACAAGTCTCAGAGTCACCACATTAAATGATGGAAACAAGCATCTTTTATATTCACTGTGGTTTTCCTCACAAAAAAGGGAGAAATTACAGACCACACCGCTGGTAAAAGTAGAATTTTCATTTTGCCAGAATTCTAACATTTTAGAATATAAATGTATTGTTACGTGGCATCAGGAGTCACTTGTATTACATATTCCTGTTTTGTTCTATTATTTCGTATTTTCCCAAAGATGGTAGGTTGTTACTACAAATATTTTACTTACTATTTCTGATCATATTCCAGCAAATACAAAATATCTTGTAATCATTTTTAAAACACACTTGATAAAAAGGTTTTTTGAAATCGCTTTTTAAAGAAGAGCCCAGTTCAGTGTATGCATGTGTCAGCTTATGTCTGCATGTGCCTGACAGTTGACATATATAGTAATCAGCAGCCTTGTTTTAATTTTCCCATCTGACTAATGGAGTGACTCCCTCTGCCCTTGTGTAGTGTGACGGTGAAAGAATGTTTTGCACTCCTAGTACAGAGCTGATCTAGATGGACTCTGGGCGTATCTCTGAGTATCTTTAGTCTCGGAGTCAGTACACTGTTCAGGTACTTATTTCTTCTCTTTTTTGGGATCAATAGCTCCTCTCCACTCAGAGCTCTAGAAGTTGGTACTTGAACTATGAACAAAATGACTTAGGGAGGAGGTTTTGCTTCTTTCTTCTTCAAGGCTCATTCTCCACATGACTTATGGGACAACCAGGCAGTCACTTTCTCTGCATCATTCTCTGTGTACTGTGTAAGCGAGTGTCAGCTGACTCAGCACACCTTTAACTAGAGAAAGTGTCCCTCTGTGAATGGAAAGCTGAAACGTAAACTGCTAAGGTCAATGAATAGTGGATACTAAACTTCATCCATCTTTTCCACTAGTTTGTTGCACAAAATTTTTTCATTGGTAGTGACTTTCCTTCAAAATTTCAAAGATCTCAGTATTTCTCTTAGACAAGAGTCTCATTCAGTCACTGACTATTTTTCTTTCTTTTCTCCATTTTCCTTCCCTCCTGTGTGAAGCCTCAAACAGCTTCTATATCTAAGATCCAACTTACTGCATCGTTCAGTGATGAGACAAGTTACAATTTTTGTAGAGATCCCACCCATAAAACATGCTGCTTGTTTTCAAACTCAAGCCAGTGGAAGGAAGGAGGGAGCAGAAGAAAGAACAGGGCAGGCAGGGAAGACAATGGGTGTGTCATAACACAGAAATTTTACCAGCTTCTGTCAAAGTCACTTCTGACTCGTGGTGACCTCTGGTGTGTCACAACAGAACTGCTCCACAAGATTTTCAAGGACTGAGTTTTCAGAAGTTCACCGCCTGGCTTTTTTTGTGAGGCACCTCTGGCTGACTTTATCAACTAGGATTATGAATACACAAAACTATGATTGAAGCTATCAATTCATGGACTGATTAATGTATACAGACTGGAGTTGTAAATTTAAAGGAAAACCCAATTAAAAAAAAAAAAGGAGAAGCAAAAGTTTTGACCAGGCACACAGAGTTGACAAATGGCTCTAGGCTATCATGTATAGCCATTGTTTCCAAGTAATAAGACTTTGACGCCACCTAAACAATGTAAAACCTATTTGAAGAGCCTTTGATGATTACCTCTTAGGAAGGCATCCAGCAGAGGCCCATGGATTTGTATTACTTATGATAATTGCTATTAAAATAAAAATTAATCAAAACATACTCTGTAAATGGCCCTTAAACATATTTAGATTTTGGAAATTACCATTAAGCAGATGAGAACATAATGAAAATGCATTTTCAGTGTAACTGTCATTAACATAGCTAATTGATTATATTCATTTAAACCCTAAGTGTGTAACTGTTCACTCACAGAGCAATCATTCTAACTCAGACCACAAAAGGTTTTGGTAAAACAGAAAAAAGAAATAGGAAAACTGAAGAAATACACTGCTGTGGAATTGAGATAAAGAGAAACGAAACAAATAGTCACGTTAGAAAAGACTTCTCCAGGCTAAGTCGGTAGTTTGAAGTGGTACCTGTTGTCACCTTCCCCGTATATCTTCCGAAACTCTGACAAAAACATACAAAGAGATGAAAAGTTGCAGCAGCATTTGGAACTGTGGGTAATCGTCACCAATTTGCCGGTGCCCTGGGCATCACTCTCAGTTGAAAATAGAGTAGGAAGGGACAAACAGAAAATCCAATCAAACCTCTTGCTGTCAAGTCAATTCCAACTCTTCACAACCCCACAGGACAGAGTAGAATTGTCCCATAAGGTTTTCAAGGAGAGGGTGCAGGATTTGCACTGTCAATCTTTTGATTATCAGCCAAGTTGCCTTAAACTACTGCACCACCAGAGCGTCAAGGGACAAACAAAATTTACTTTAGAGTTTCCACACTAGACAGAGTATTTTTTATCGGGATGCCACTTGCCAACTTGTTGCATGGAAACTTCTACAAGGGGTTCAAAATTTTATTTCTTCATTGTCTCCGTGTCACTCAGTACATAAATGGAGCTCCACACACCACATGTTTAAGTATTTAGAAGTTTTAAATAGAGGTGTATTCAATAAAACACGTTTGAAGAAGAAACTAGTCTATAGGGCAAACAATCTGCATGGAGCATGGCCTCTTTAGTCTGAGATCAGAAGAACCAGATGGTGCCCAGATAACACTGCCAGCCATTCTAATTAGGGCCAAAATAGATGGATCCTGATAGAATGGGAGAAACAAACATGACCCAAACTTCAAAATAAACAGATGAAACACAAACCTATTAGACTGGTTGAGACTGGATGACTTCATTGTCCTGACATACTCTTCAAACTTTGAACTCAAACTAACCTCAAAGGTCACTCTAGACCTAAGTAACAAATTGGCTGAAAAATTAAAGAATGTCACCCAAAATAAAAATAAAAATAAGTCACCAATATGAGAGCAAAGGAAAACAATTACTGTAAAACAAAGATGAGAATGTAAAGGGGTAAGGAAATTAGATGAATGGGAGCTGCACAACCTGAGTGAAAATAATGAGAATGTCATTATTGTGAAGAGTGTAGCCAAGGTCCCTGAACAACCTGTATCGAAATTATTGAATAGGAACCTAAACTTCTATACAAAATCTGACAATTAAGTTCACAAACACACCCTAGAAAAAGTGCTACATATCTTACTGCTGAATATCACTATGGTCACTTTCAAAGTACTGTTCTTGGGAAGCTATGCACCAATGCTAGTGTCTACCACATCTTTCAAAGCAATTTTGGAACTTCTTTTCTGGAGTAGCCGTCAGAGCTGTCATCATACAAGATCTGACAATGACATTTGCAAACTCATCCTAGAAAAATTGCTACATACCTTATTGCTGCACATCAATCACTATGAGCACCTTCGAAGCACTCCTCTTGGGAAGCTATGCACCAACGCCAGAACCTAGTTCACCGTTTAAAGCACTGTTTCTAGGATGAGTTTGCAAACTTAATTATCAGACCTCATCTGAAGTCAGCTCTGATGAACTTTCCAGAAAAAGAGTTCCAAAATTGCTTTGACGGGTAGACTAGGCACTAGTGTTGGTGCACAGCTTCTCAGGGGAGTACTTTGAAGCTGACCGTAGTGATGTTCAGTAATGAGATAATGTAGCACTTTTCCTAGGATAAGTTCAGAAACTTAATTTGCCCATCCTTGTATATAAACCTTCACCAAAAGCACAATAAAGTATTACTTAAAAAAGAAAATGAACTTATTTTATCAAACTATTTTGACATGCATAAAGTCACACTGATAACATTTAAAATATGTAAATGTAATTTTCTTATTTTAAATTTACATATTTCATATTTTATCATTGTGACTTTATGCATGTCAAAGGAGTGAGATAAAAATAAGTTTTCTTTTTTAACATTCTTTATCTACCATATGTCTGTCAACTTGCTGTACTGTGGCGGCTTGTGTGTTGCTGTGGTACTGGAAGCTTTGTAACCAGTATTTCAAATACCAGCAAGGGCACCTCAGAGGACTGGTTTCAGTGGAACTTGTAGACTAAGACACACTGGGAAGAAGAACCTGGCAGTCTACTTCTGAAAAAAATAAGCCAGTAAATATCTTAAGAGGAGTAACGGAACACTGCCTGATATACAGCAGAAGATGAAGGCACTCAAAGGATGACTAGAGAAGAGTTGTCTCCTCAAAGTAGAGTTGACCTTAATGACACAGATGGAGTCAAGCTTTCAAGACCTTTGGCACAACTCAAAACAGAAGGAGACAGCTGTAAACATCCATTATAATTAGAATGTGAAATGTACCATGTATGAACTTAGGAATACTGAAAGTTGTCAAGAATGAAATGGAACACAGAAAGTTCTATAGCCTAGGCATTAGTGAGCTGAAATGGACTGGTATTGGCCATGAAATCAGATAGTCATGGTTTACTATGCCAAGAATGACAAACTGAAAAGGAATGGCTTTGTATTAATTATAAAAAAGAACATTTCAAGATATATCTTGCAGTAAAACTCTGTTGATGACAGGATAATATCCACATGCTTACAAGGAAGACCAGTTAATATGACTATTATTCAAATCTGTGTACCAAACAGTAAGGCCAACATCTGCAATCTGAAATTGATCAGACTTGCAATCAAGATGCAGTAGTATTACCAATGATTAGAATCTAAAAGCTGGAAACAAAGAAGGATGATTGGTAGCTGGAAAACATAGCCTTGGTAGTAGAAACACCAGAAATCCCATGAGAGAATTTTGCAAGACCAAAGACTTCTTCCTTGCAAATACATTTTTTCACCAACACAAATCACAATGATATGAGGTCCGACAATTAAGTTTTCAAACTCATCTTAGGAAAAAGTGCTACATCACTCATGGCTGAATATCACTATGATCACCTTCAAAGTATCCCCTTTGCGAAGCTATGCACTGACACCAGTGCCTAGTCCACCTTTATAGCATTTTTTTCTAGGATGAGTTCGTGATTTCATTGTTAGACCTTAACTGATGTAAGCTGTGATGGACATTCCAGAAAAAGAGTTCCAAAACTGTTCTGAAGGATGGACTAGACACTGGTATCAGTGGACAGCTTCCCAAGGGGAGTACTGTAAAGGTGACTGTAGTGATATTCAGCAATGAAGCATGTAGTACTTTTCCTATGATAAGCTCAATAACTGTCTGTCCTGATCCATGTGGGCCTTGCCGGATGGAAAATACAAGAATCTAATCAATTAGATTTGTAGAAAGAGATGATAGGAAAACCCCATGTCATCAGTCAGAACAGCGGCAGAGGCCAGCTGCAGAACAGACCATCTGTTGCTCATACGCAAGTCCAAGTTGAAGTCAAAGAAATTCTGAATGAGCCCACAAGAGCTAAAAGATGACCCTGAGTGTATCCCACCTGAATCTGAAGTCCATTTCAAGAACAGACTTGACATACTGGACACTAAGGATCAAAGACCAGATAAGCTGTGTAGTGATATCACAGACATCATACATGAAGAAAGCTAAAGGCCATCAAAAAGATACGAAAGAAAGAAAAGATTAAAAGGGATGTCAGAAGAGACATTGACACTTGCTCTTGCGAATGGAAGAAATGATGAGGTAAAAGCCGAAGGGAAGACTTCAAAGGACAGCTCAAATAACAAAGAAAATATTATATTGACATGTGCAAAGAGCTAGAGAAAACAAAACAGGAAGAACATATTCAGCATTTATCAAGCTGAAAGACTGAAGCAACAATTCAAGACTCAAACTGTAATTTTGAAGGATTATTTGAAGAAACTAGTAAATGACACTGGAAGTGAAGGAATACATAGTCGCCATACCAAAAAGAACTGGTTGATATTTAAGATTTAAGGAGGTACCATATGATGAAGAACTGATGGTATGGAAGGAAGAATTCCAAGTTGTACTGAAGGCCTTGGTGAAAAATACGGCTCCAGGAATTTTTGGAATACCTATTGAGATATTTCAAGAAACAGATGCAGCCTGGAGGTGCTCATTCATTTATGCTAAGAAATTTGAAAACAGCTACTTGGCTAACTCATAGGAAAAAAGACATGCTTGTATCCATTTTAAAGGAATGTGATCCAACTAAATGATGAAATTATTGGGCAATATTATTAATATTATACTCAAGCAAAATTTTGCTGAATATCATTCAAAAGCATTGCAGCATCACACCAACAGGGAACTGCCATAATTTCAAGGCAGATTAGGAAAAGGAGAGTGAAAAAAGGGATATCTTTACTGATGTCAGATGGATCTTGGCTAAAAGTAGAGAATACCAAGAAGTTGTTTACCTGGGTTTTAGTGATTATGCAAAGTCATTTGACTGTGTGGATCATAACAAATTATGGATAACATTTCAGACATTGGGAATTCCAGAACATTTAATTGTGCTCATGAGGGACCTGTGCTTAGACCAAGAGGTAGTCATTTGAACAGAGGAGGAGGATATTGAATGGTTTAAAATACAGAAGCATGTATCAGGGTTGCATCTTTTCACCATACTTCTTCAATCTGTATGCTGAGGAAATAATCCAAGAAGCTGGACTATATGAAGAAGAATGGGTAACAGCATTGGTGGATGGATCATTAACAACTTATAGTATGCAGAGGACACAACCTTGGTTGCTGAAAGCAAAGAGGACTTGAAGCACTTACTGATGAAGATCAAAGACCACAGTCTTCAGCATGAACTACACCTCACAAAAAGAAAGGAAAAATCTTTGGAAATGGACCAATAAGCAGCATCACGATAAACAGAGGGAAGACTGAAGTTGTCAAGGATTTCCCGTCTCTTGGATCTGCAGTCAATGCCCACGGAAGCAGCAGTCAGGAAATCAAACAACATATTGCACTGGGCAAAATCTGCTACAAAAGTCCTCCTGAAAGTGTTAAAAGGCCAAGATGTCACTCAAGAACTAAGTTGGGCCTGACCCAAGTCATAATATTTTCAGTCTGCTCCTACGCAAGCAACAGCTAGAAATGAATGAGGAAGACCAACAAAAAGTTGTTGTCTTTGCATTATGGATGTTGATAAAGAATACTGAATAAACCATGGACTGCCAGAAGAATGAATAAATCTGTCTTGAAAGAAGTACACTCAGGGTGAACCTTGGAAGCAAGGATGGTGAGACTTTGTGTCATATGCCTTGGACATGTTACTAAGAGGGACCAGTCCCTGGTTGTTGTTTGGTGCTGCCAAATATGTTGTGACTCATAGTGACCCTGTGAACAACAGAACAAGAGACTGTCCAGTTCTGCACCATACCCACATTTTTTTTTTATTGTGATTGAGTGAAAGTGTACAACCCGGTTTAAATTTGCATGCCCACCTATCTGCAGTTCCTTCAGCTCTCCTTGCCCGGTGACAGCACACTCCTCCTTTCTGTTGTATACATGTCATATCCTTTTCACAATCTCCTGTCCCCTCCTCTCCACCCTCTCCACTCCCGTCTAGTAAGAGGCCAGTAGGACAACACCCTATAGATGCACAGAACCATAAAGTACACACACAATACGGTCATATTGTGTCCCCGAGTCCAACCTATTCCTGTCCAAAGAGCTGACCCCAGTGATGATTTATGATCAGGAGCAGCATCAGGTCTAGGGGTCATGCTCCCAGGGGAACCCCCAGGTCTTCAGACCATCAACTGCAGTCTTCTATTTGAGTTCTCAGAGTGCACCCCCTTTTTTTTTTCTCTCATGTTGCCACTGGGAATAGTACCATATTGAGGACTCAATGTGACCTTTAGGATTTTGGAGCAAAGCTCTGACATCCTCTGCAGATAACTACTCTCCTTTTGAAAAACAGCTTTTGGCTTGTTACTGGGCCTTAGTGGAGACTAAAGGCTTAACCATGGGATACCAAGTCACCATGCATCCTGAGCTCCCTATCACGAATTGGGTGTTGTCTGACACACAGAGTCATAAAGTTGGACGAGCACAGCAGCACTCTATCACTAAAAGGAAGTGGTATATACGAGATAGGTCCACCAGGAGAAAAGCACAGCCTTCAGACCTGAGATTCCTTTGCCAAGATGCTCCCTGGACAAAGACTAAGGCAATACCGGACTTTCCTCCAGGGCTGACCAGGGGGAAAGCCTTCCCCTGGAGCGGACATCCTGAATTTGGACTCGTAGCCTCCCGGATTGTGTAAGAATAAACTTCCCTTTGTTAAAGCCATCTACTCTTGTGGTATTTCTGTTAGAGCGGCACTAGCTGACTAAAACAGTCTGTTCCACAGTCTGCACTCAGTTTTGTTCTGACAGATGATATTGAGCTTTTTTTGTTGTCTCTTTCCACAGACACAGTTGATTTGATTCCTATGTATTCCAAATGGTGAGGTCCATGTGTACAGTCATCACTTAGGTTTGTGAAAAAAGGTATTTGAAAGAAGAAGTTGTTGGTCTTATCAAACTCTATTATGCAATCTCTGGCATCATTTCTATCACCGAGGCTGTATTTTCCAACTACCAATCCTTCCATGTCTCTAACTTTTGCATTCCAGTCACCAGTAGTTATCAGTGCATCTTGACTGAATGGTTGATGAATTCCCAACTGTAGAAGCTGGTACAAATCTTCAATTTCTTCATCTTTGACTTTAGTGATTGGTACATAAGTGTGACTAGTAGTCATATTAACTGGCCTTCCTTGTAGGTATATGGATTGTATCCTATCACTGACAGCATTGTACTTCAGGGTAGATCTTGAAATACCCTTTTTGATGATAAACACACCAGCATTCCTCTTTAAGCTGTCATATCTGGCACAGTAGACCATGTGACTGATGCAAAATGGCCAATACTTGTCCATTTCAGCTCTCTAATGCTTTGGATATTGATGTTTATGTATTCCATTTCATTTTTGATGCTTTCCAATTTTCCTAGACTCATACATTCCACTTTCTAATTATTAATGGATGTTTGCAGCTATTTCTTCTCATTTTGAGTCATGCCACATCAACAAACGAAGGTCCAGAAAACCTGACTACATTCATGTCATTGAGGCTGACTCTGCTTTGAAGAGGTAGCTCCTCCCCAGTAATCTTTTGAGTGCATTCCAACCTGGTGCACTCTGTTTCAGGAACTCTGATAATATTCTGCTGCTTTCCATAAAGTTTTTACTGGCTAATTCTTTGCAGAAGTAGATTGCTGGGTCCTTCTTTCTAGTCTGTCTTAGTCTGGAAGCTTAGCTGAAATTTATATGCCATGAGTGCCCATGCTGGCATCTGAATATTGGTGATATAGCTTCCAGCATCACAGAGCAAGCAAGCCTCCACAGTATGACAAACTGACAGACAAGCAGGGATCAGTCCCTGGAGAAAGATATAATGCTTGGTAAAGTAGAGAGGGTCAGCGAAATAGAAGAAGACCCTCACGAGATGGATGGACACAATGTCTGCAACAATGGGCTCAAACATAACAAAGAATGCTGTGGGATCTGGCAGTCTCTCACTGTGTTGTACACAGGGTCAGTATGGGTTAGGACCCACTTGATGGCACCTGACAACAACATTAAGTGTTTACATATGGGACTTGGAATTCAAACTAAGTCATATTCCTTATACCTTTCTGCCTTTTCCAAATGCTCCACAAAATGCACATACTACATTTTAATCAGAGTAAAATAAATGAGTGTTATTTTTTAATAAAATCACACCAGCTCATATCTATTAGCCATTTGCATCCATGTTTTCCCTTAACTGTTATGCTTTAATATTAGAGCTATTTGTTAACAACATTTCATGGTACGAAGAACACATGATTAGGCATTTAATTGCATAAGGGATTTGTACTGAGCCTATTTTAATAAATCAAGCTTGGAACATCTGCAGACATTTGTACCTAAACTACGTGTGTCACAAACAACAACCAAAAAGCACAAAAGCCTGAAATGAAATGAAAATGAAGTATTTCAACAGAAAACCTACTGCCAAGCCACGGTGGAAAATCACTGTTCTTTTACACACAATTCCAATTTGTTTAATGAACTACCACTTGTCTTGATGTAAAATGGCAAAGCTTTTCATATAGAAAAACAAAGTTGTCTTCTGTAATACATATTTAATAAGAAAAACCACAGAAAGTGAGAATAATACTAAACGCAATGCTCTTCAGTTTTCTTATTTTAAGAATGGTTTGGTTTTCTTTTCAAATGAAAGAGTATTGCTACCATTCTCAAAGAAAACAACAACAAAAAAAAACAAAAAACAACAGCACAACGGAGCTGAGACAACTACAAAAACCCTGAGGGAAAAGGTACCTGTTACCTATAATTGTTAGAAAACAAGTCATTGAACATCTTATTCCAGGATACTGATCTGGAAAAATGGAGGTGAAAGTCTTTATTCTCTTGTAATTAACAACTTATATGCACCCTGAAAAACACATGATGCTCTTTCTTAACTGGATTTTAGCACTTTTTTCCCAGTTCTGTTAATTGAAAATATATTCAATAAACTAAAAGAAATATATTTGTAAATAAAGAGAATAGTAATTTGCTTGCTCAAGGTGTGACTCGACTGCACTTGGCCAAGGTGTGGCAATACTAATCTCAGACAAAATAGATTTTAATGTAAAATCCACCATTGTGGACAACGATGGTCACTATTTATTGTTGAAAGGTTCAATACACAAGCAGGACTTAACAATATTAAATATTTGTGCATTCAATACTACAGCATCTAAATATATCAAAGAAACACTGACTACATTGAAAAATGAGATAGATCATTCCACAATGATAGTGGGAGACTTCAACACTCCACTTTCAGTATTGGACAGATCTTCTAGAAAAAAGCTCAGTAAAGACACAGAAGATCTTATTTCCACAATTAACCAATTAGACCTCATTGATATATACAGAACCTTTTATCCGTCAACAGATAACTACACCTTCTTCTCCAGTGCACATGAAACATTTTCCAGAATAGACCATGTGTCAGCACATAAAGCAAATCTCAACAAAATTCAAAGCACTGAATTATTGCTAAGCACCTTCTCAGACCATAAAGCCATAAAAGGAGACATCAATAGCAGAAAAAAACACAGTACTTGCTTGCTCAATCTACACTTCCCTGTTAAGACTATTTGTTTTCACATCCCGAGGACCTGCTGATTTGATGTCAGTAAAGTAAGATATATAAATTAATGCTTTTTCCCCAAAAGTTCTGCAAAACCAAACTCACCAAAACCATCAAGTCAATTCCGACTCACAGTGACCCTATTGGACAGAAGAGAACAGCCACGTAGAGTTTCCAAGGAGAGCTTGATGGATTTGAACTGTCAGTCTTTTGGTTAGCAGATGAAGCACTTAATCACTGTGCCACCAGGGTTTTCAAAAATTTATTTTATGATCCCAATTCCACTCCTGGGTATATATCCGAGAACACAAAACGTATTTCTATACATGCATGTGAAAAATTATACATGAATGTTCATAGCAACATTATTCATAATAAACAAAAAATAGAAACAAATCAAATGGCCAGCAACTGATGAAAAGATCAACAAAATGTGGTGTATTTATACAATAGAATATTGTTTAGTCACAAAGGGCATGAAGTTCAAGTACAGGCTACAACATCAATGAGCACTGTAAACATAATAAGAAGCCAGACACTGATGGCCACGTATTGTACGATTCCATCCACATGAAGTGTTCTGAGTACTCACGTTCATAAAAACAAGACAGTGGTTGCCAGTGGCTGAGCAAAGGGGTCAATGGGGAGTGTCTGCTAATGAGAATGGAGGTTTGTTTTAGGGGGAGGATGATGAAAATACTCTGGAATAAGGCAGTGATTTTAGTTGTTCAACCCTAAGAACATATCAATGAGCACTGAACAGAACTCTCAAAAACCAAACCCACTGCTCTCAAGCCAATTCTGATGCATAACCACCCTAGAGGACAGAGGAGAACTGCTTCAAGGGGTCTGCTGACTTTTTGGTTAGCAGCCAAACACTTAACCACGGTGATACCAAGCCTTCCCATGTAAAATACATCTTAATTTTTAAAAAAAAGGATAAAAAAAAGAAACATATATTAATACCTTATCAGAACACTCCTGAAAGAATGTTCCATGGGACTCTCATACAATATTACATGTCCCGCTGCACTACTATACTGACGAAATCATGGATCTCACAATGAAGGACAATTAAGAAACACTGAATTAAAGATATTTCAGTTTTGCAAGATTCACAGAGTCTTCCATTTACTAAGGTGCTTTCTGACTCTCTGTATTTCCAAAATACATCTTCCTCTTTCTACTTACAGAAACTCCCAGAGGACCTCTGTTCTCTGAATACACTTTGAGAACAGTAGTCTTGAAGAATGTTCTGGAATATACATCGAAGAAAACAGTTAAACTTTTCTTTTGGTCAAGATGAAATTTATTATTTACTCAGATGTTCCACATTATAGCAAGCTGTTGACATTCGTATGTTTCTGCATTACTTGTGTCTTTTTTATTTGTAATCTAAGAGTCACAGACTTTCAGATGTTTTAATATGTAATAGGAGGTGTATCATTTGACAAACTTTATTGGGAAAAATAATACAATTCAGTTAACTGTTTAGAAATAGAAATGAGATCACTTATTAGAAAATGAAGTTAGATCCTATGGAGGACATTCGGGTGACATCTATCTGTCTTAGTTATTCAATGTTGCTATAACAAAGAGATCACAAGCAGATGGCTTTAAAAAGAGAGATTTTATTCTGTCACAGTCCAGTGGGCTACAAGTCCAAATTCATGACATCAGCTCCAGGGAAGGCTTTCTCTGTTTGTTCTGCAGGAAAGTCCTTGTCATCAATCTTTTCCTGGAGTGGGAGCTTCTGAGGCAAGGGACACTAGGTCCAAAGGACATAGTCTGCTCCCAGCAGTACTTCTTTCCCAGTAGTATGAGGTTCCCAATTCTTTGGTTGCTTCCCTTTCATTTATATCCCAAGAGGCTGCCTCAAGGCACAGTGCAATCTTATAGATTGAGTCCTATCTCACTAACACAACCACTGCCCATCTTCCTTCACTAACATCACGGAGGCAGGATTTACAACATACAGGATAATCACAAATATTGGGAATCACGACCCATCCAAACTGCTACACACATTTTTTTGGCGGACATAATTCAATCTGTGACACTATTAAATTACAAATGCATCTAGAAATTTATCCTGTGCATGAAATATGTTACATATCCAAACCCATTGCTGTTGAGTTGATTCTGACACATAGTGACCCTACAGGACAGAGTAGAACTGCTCCATATGGTTTCCAAGGGGTACCTGGTGGATTTGAACAGCTAAGCTTCTGGTTAGCAGCCATAGGTCTTAACCACTATGCCACCAGGGCTTACAATACAGATAAACAGAAAGATATCATACAGATATGCCCAAAACATACTCTGTCAAATCAACTTCAACTCATAGTGATTCTATAGGACAGAGCAGAACTTCCCCCACCAGGTTTCCAAGGTTGTAATCTTTGTGGAAGTAAACTATGGCATCATCATTCCACAGAACAGCTAGTGGGTTCAAAATGCCAGTCTTTTAGAAAAAGATATGTGGATTTTATTTTACCTAGATTCTAAGATGGTCTACAGTGATTCTCACCCCTTGGTTATACGCCTAGGTGTGTATGTGTGTATGCCCTTATTAAGAATAGGGTTGACATTTTTAACCAATAGTATCAAAAGACACAATGCATTAGGGAAATCTGCTACAAAGTCCCTCTTTAAAGTACTGAAAAGTAAAGATGTCACTGGGAAGACTAAGGTGCGCCTGACCCAAGACATGGTATTTTCAGTTGTATTATATGCACGCAAAAGCTGGACAATGAATAAGGAAGACAGAAGAAGAACCAATGCCTTTGAATTGTAGTGTTGGAGAAGAATGTTGAATGTACCACGGACTGCCAAAGGAACAAACAGATCTGCTCTGGAGGAAGTACAACCAGAGTGCTCCTTGGAAGCAAAGATGGTGAGACTGTGTCTTACATACTTTCGACATGTTATCAGGAGGGATCAGTCGCTGGAGAAGGACATCATGCTTGATAGAGCGGAGGGTCAGTGAAAAAGAGGAAGACCCTCGAAGAGGTGAACTAATCCAGTGGCTGCAATGAGGGGCTCAAGCATAAAAACAATTGTGGGCATGGCACAGGACCAAGCACTGTTTTGTTTTGTTGTGCGTAGGGTCACTGTGACTTGGCACTCGACAGCACATAACAACAGCAATATTGCCAGAAGGGTCCTCAGAAGCAAGGATGACAAGACTTCATCTCACCCATTTTGGACATGTTATCAGAGTGTATTAGTGCCCTGGAGAAAGACATCACGCTTGGTAAAGCGGAGGGTCAGCCAAAAAGTGAAGCCCCTTAAAGACATGGACCAATGCAGTGTATACCAACACAGCAGTGACTGTGAGAATGGTACAGGTCTGGGTGGCGTTTTCTTCTGTTGTCTGCAGGGCTGTTAGGAGTTGGAACAGACTCAACAGCACAGAACAACAATATTGTTGATAACAACGCAGTGTAATTTCCATGCTTAGGTCATGGAATACATTGTGGCTTTCACTTTACTCTGTCCTGGAAATTTGAAGAATATTACTAAAATACGTACGGAGGCAGCTGGCAATAACCGCACATACATTTTATTCTAGTGTCCTTCTTAGTCTTCTTATTTTTTATGATACTTTTCAAAATATGATACAATGTATTCTTCCTTACTGCAAAAGGAGTACTTACAGCCAAAATAAATAAAGCCAAGGGATTTTTTTTTAATCTCAAGAAAATAGCCACTACTATGCATTTGTCACGATTGCAAAAGCAAGTGGTGACAGTCCAAATAAAAACAAAGGAAGTTGAATCTCAGGCAAACTGCCACTACTATGCAGTCTACAGGGTGCTTTATGGTATGGTGGTTAAGAGTGAGGATGCTAACCACGTGACCACCAGTGAAACCCTAGGAGGCAGTTCTACTCCACCTGGTAGGGTTGCTATGAGTCAGAATTGACTCAACAGCAATGGGTTTGGTTTTTTGGTGTGTATTCTTTGGAGCACTGGTGATCAGTGATCAAAACCTTGATGGCTAACCAAAAAGTCAGCAGTTCAAATCCACTAGCCACTTCCTGGAAACTATGGGGCTGTTCTAGTCTGTCCCATAGTGTTGCATGAATCAGAACAGACTCATTGTCAATGGATTTGGTTTCTTGTTATATGTATTTTTCATTATAATAAAAGCAGCAGCAACAACTAAGGAGGAGCTACGACTGTCCCAGAATACTACAGAATGGATCACAGTGGTGCATTCCAGCTGCTACACATGGGAGCAGTCAGTGGGTCCTAAGATTGAATACAGGTAAGAATAACTCTTCGAAAGTACCACTGCGATGCATTATCCCTTATTGCAAAGGCATCATTTATTGTTTAGAAGGGTGAAAATGGCCACTATGAGTGACTGAAGACTGAGAATAGCTTATTCTCACAGTAACTGTGTTCTTGGGAGAACATCATAACTACAAAAATAATGAGGAGATTTATCTCACAATAGTAAAGGTAAACCTGTCAAAAGTATAGAAAATTCACACACGCAGGAGGCATCACTTAAAACAATGCTCAGTCCACACAAAAATGAAGCTCCAACTCATGGTTCTTGAGTTTCGTGTATCTCAAAAGGCTCCCACCTTGAGGCTAAATGCACTAAAATTGGGCTACTGTCTACCCAGAGAACTCCAGAAGCATAAAAAGTAGTTGGAATACCTTTAGTTGATGAGTCCAGAAAGGGTTAATTATAGCATCATTCGTAATAACAAAATGTTTTAAAAATCTAAACGTTCATGACATATAAAAAATCAAGACCCATACATTCAATAAAATAAATAGCCAATAAAACTATGAAGTATCTTCATATGTAGAATGAAACTTTTCCAATAGGAAAAAAAGAGATGCAGAATAACTTGAGAGGGAAAAATATGAAGTATGCACTCACCTGTACACACGTATATAGATACGGATACAGAGATAGAGACAGAGACAGAGATAGAGCAAGAGACAGAGATAGAGCAAGAGATAGAGATAGAAAACCAAACCCACTGCCATCGAGTCGAGTTCCACTCATAGGATCCTAGAGGTCAGAGTAGAACTGCCTCATAGAGTCTTTAAGGAGCACCTGACAGATTTGAAATGCCAACCTTTTGGTTAGCAGCAGTAGCATTTAACCAACTATGCCACTCAGGTTTCCATAAAATGTCCCTGGAAGGACATGTAGTAATTTACCAACATCAGTTGATGCCATTACAGGTTGGATAAGATTTGAGAAAGAGATTTTTCACTGTCATCTCCATATTTATTGAAGTTTTAACGATGCAATGATAATCTCTTTTTTTTTTAAGTGTTCCTCTCTGTTACTGCTACAAAGGCCTGAGGAGACCAGGCAGTAACTCTTCACAGAAATAAAATACGAAATTGTACAAAACTATTAAAAATATTGATTTCATGACCAAACTTACCCAATAACTGTAAATTCTATGGCTTCAGGTAACAATAGTGAGTTTGCAGTCTTTCTGCTTTTGGGGCATTTACATCTCACCCAGCTTAAGCAATAAATATCTAAAATTTTATTAACTGGAGGTTTTACTTAGTTTAGGGAAGATGTATTACCCACGACATTTAAACAGACAATAATCAGTGTGGGCTGGCTGTAGCAGGGCTCACAGCACAGACTTGTCACACATTCCCAATTGACTTCTGAATTATAGATATGCATGAGGGACTCTAGGGAGCTGGGAAAAAATGTAAAGTCCTGGGAAGACTGTGAATCAACTGCACCTTTAAATGGATTTTTGAATCCACATGAACTACAGCAATGGAGGGTAGAAGACATGCTTCCTTGAGGTTGCTGAGCGTAACACCCGTTGAGTGACTCCTAATTGCACAAGGAAAGAGGAGACAACTGGAGGGCTTAAAAACAAGCAAACCAACAAAAGTCCTCAGCAGAGACACCTATGATTTCCCTGATGAAGGCAAGAGATGTCATGGTTTGAATCCCGGAAAATTATGTGCCTACAACATACGAAAATAAAATAAAATAATCAGTAATACTCAGCAGAATAAAAGGTAATAGCAGGTTGATACAATGTACTGTACACCGAGTGTAGTTTTAAATCAAAAATTACTAAGACATGTGAAGACACATACCAGTGTTTTCCCTATTCTGGAGAAAAAAAGGAGACACGAGAAAGTGACTCAGCACGGGATTAGATTCTGCATTTAGCAAATGAGGACTTCAGTATTCTCGAAGAATAAAGGGAATATATGTTCAAGTAATTAAAGGACTGAGGCACCATGAGAAATGACAGAAAAATAGAAATTTGGGGAAAGAAAAAAATTTGACCTACAAAGAATAAGAACTACAGTGAAAAAACTCATTAGAAGATCTCAATAGCAGATTTGATGTAGCTGAAGGAAAAAATCAAGGACTCGAAAATAGAATAGTAAAAATTTTATAGTTCAAGTAGAAAAAAAATATTGAGGAAAAATAAACAAAGGCCCAGAGACATGTAGGGCAATATTAAACATCCTAACATGTATGTAATTACAGTTTCAGAAAGAGAGGAAAAGGAAGCATAAAATTATTTCAATAAATGCTGATAGAAAAATCCCTTAAGTATACTAAATAAAATTAATATTATCTCACAGGTTCAGAAGGCTGAGGAAAGTCACAGGTAGATAAATCTGCAACAAAAAGGCATCTAGATGCATCATAGCCATACTGCTAAAAACTAGTTTGATAAAGATAGGCAGAAAGTCTTGAAAGGAGGAGTTAGGGGGAGTAACCACAAAAAGACATGAATAAATCCTAATTGCATATCATTAAGTGGGGAAGAAAATAACAGTCTGAAAGGTTTACATACTACATAATTCCAATTATAAACCATTTGGGAAAAGGTAAAAACTATAGTCAAGATAAAAACATAACTGATTGCTAGGGGTTCAGTAGAAGGGAATTCAATAAGTGAACCACAGGAGATCTTTTTTTAGGACACTGAATCTATGTTTTGTGATACAGTAATTGTGGATACGCAGTGCTATGAATTTCTCAAAACCTGATGAACTTTACAGCAGTGAGAGAAAACCTTAACGTGTGCAAATTTAAAATGCCATTTAGGAGGTTAGGGATTTCAGAATAGAAGGTGAAATGCTACAAATGCATGTAACAATTCATTAAAAAGTATAAGGGAAAAGATACTAAGTAACTTTCAAAATGAGTGAAGTTTACAAAACTAAAGGAAAAAACAACTATAAAAGCACTGTATTCAATAAAGTTGTTTTCCTCACGGGTCAACAACTTCGGGTTTACCATTGTGATGTTGCTATACACTTTCACTGGAAATACACAAGTTTAAGTGAATGGTGACTGACTGGGCCAGGCTGGAGTGGGAATTTACAGAGAGGCAAGGTCAAGAGGTAGAACTGTCCATGTAATAATGACCTAGTGCTGGAGACACCAGCATAAACTCATGCTGTCATGATTATTCTTGTTGGTAGGGGCCTTTTAGTTGGCTCTTTCTCAAAGTGATGCCATGTGTAACAAACAGGACAGAACTTTGCCCAGTCCTGCGCCGTCCTCACAACTACAGGTAGGCTTCAGCCCACTGTTGTAATTGCTGGGTCAACCCATCACCTTGAGAGTCTTCTTTTTCACTGATCTCCTATTTTACCAAGCATGGTGACCTTCTCTAGCAGCTGGTTTTCCCTAATACTATGTCCAAAGTAAGCGAGATGAAGTCTCACCACTCTTGCTTCTAAGCAGCATTCTAGTGGCACTTTTCAAGGCAGATTTGTTTGCTCTCCTGGCAGTCCATGATATAATCAACATTCTTCATTGGCACCATAATTAAAATGCATCAGTTCTTCCTTGATCTTCTTTTTTATTGTCCTGTTTTCATAAGCCTATGATGCTGTTGAAAATACCACGCCTTGGATCAGACATAACTTAATATTCAAAGTGATATCTTTGCTTTGTAAGATTTTAAAGATGTCTTTTGCAGAAGATTTTTCCAATGCAATCAACACATCATTTGATTTCCTGACTGCTGCTTCTGTAGGTGTTGATTGTGAATCTAAGCAAAAAAAATACTTCACAACTTCCACTATTTTCTCCATTTACTATGAAAGTGCTTATTGGTTCAATTGTAAGGATTTCTCTTTCTTTCTTTTTGTTTTAATGTTTTTTATATACATCTTCTCAGAAATGTTGTCAATTTGATTTCTGGGTATTCCATCTAGCAAGGTCTATGTGTATACTTAGCTTAATGTAGATACAGACGGTTATATGTAAATATACATGGTCTGAGAATTAAGTTCATGAACTCATCCTAGAAAAAGTGCTACATACCTCATTGCTGAACATCAACACGGTCACCTTCTAAGCACTCCCCTTGGGAAGCTATGCACTGACGCCAGTGCCCAGTCCATCCTTCAAAGCAATTTTGGCATTCTTTCTGGAATGGCCATCAGCGGTGTCATCATGTTACTCTTGATGTCCTGAATGTCATTAAAATGTCTTCTTTAGAATACTTCATTCAAGTAAAGAAAAAAAGTCATCTGGGGCCAGATCAGATGAGTAGGGAGGCTGTTCCAATACAGTTAGTTGTTTACTGACTAAAAGCTCTTTCACATACAGTACCACGTGAGCTGGTGCACTGTCATGACACAAGAGCCATGAGTTGTTGCTTCTGGTCATTTTCGTCTAATTTGTTCAGTCAGCTTTTACAGCCCTTCCAGGTAGCAAGCCTGGTTAACTGTTTGTCTAGCTGGTACAAATTTGTGCAGCGTTTTTTTGTCATTTCTGTTTATTACTGATCACCCTGACCTCTCTTCCTCAGTAATGCTTTTTCTCCCTTCAGAAAAAACATTTAACCCACTTCTATACTGCCCTTTTTTTCATGGCATTATTCCTATAAACTTGGAGTAACATGTCCCTGATTTCACTTCCACTCTTGCCAAGTTTAACAAGAAATTTAACATCTATTCATTACTCCAATTCAAGCTCCAACATTCTTGCAACAGCATACAAAAACACACAACAACAAATGTCACTCAGCAAAATACTATCACACATCAACACAAATACAGCCGTGAGAACCGGATCTACCAAAGTCATGAAACCTTACTGAGTTGTCTGTACAGTGCTGCCCACATAATTAACCACATGATAACAAGTTCGCAAACTGAACTGTCATACCCCGTATATGTAAATGCAATACATATGTACAAACATATACATGGATTAGCGTAAACTCATATGTTCTCTTAATTTACAAAAATCAATTTTATTTTTAGATGTTAGTGTTAAACAACTGGAGAATATTAAAAATCACAATTACATTTGCAATAATATCACAGAGAAAAGGAAATGCATAGGAATAAGCCTCAAAAACAGAAGCCCAAGATCTCTAGAAACTTTCAGAATATTGCAGACAGAAGTTAAAGAACAACTAAGTAAACAATAAAGTATATTTAGGGTTGGATATGTCACTACTAGAGCCCTGATTGGACAGTGGTTAACTAATCAGGCTGATAGCCAAAAGGTTGGCAGCTAAAATCTACCAATCATTTCTTGGAAACCCTATGTGGCAGTTCTACTCTGTCCCCCAGATTCACTATGGGTGTGAATTGACTCCATGGCAACTTTTTTAAATCTCATTATTGTTAAGATGCCAATTCTGTACAAATTCATTTATAAGTTCAATAAACTTCCAATCAAAACTCCAGAGGCTGTTTGTTGACATTGACAAGATGACTCCAAAATTCATATGAAAATGCAAAAGCTTTACAATAGGCAAAAGGATTTATCTTCCCTAATTTGATATTGCAGAGCTTTGGTGGCTCAGGGGTGGAGAACTTGGCCACTAACCAAATTTAATGTCTTACTTTTATGAAGCTAGTCACTAATACAGTTTTGTGCTTGTGAAAAGACAGACCTACAGACAAGATAGAATTCCACTGACCCAAATCTAGATTCACGCATACATAATTAGGTGATTTTTGACAAAAGTGCCAAGTTAATTTAATCACAAAAGAAAAATGTTTATTTTTTACAAGTTATTGGAAGCAGGGATGGTAAAACTTCTCAAGTGCTTTGGATATGTTATCAAAAGGGACCAGTCCCTAGAGAAAGACATGACGCTTCATAAGATGAAGTATCAGTGAGAAAGAGGAAGACCCTCAATGAGATGGATTGACACACTGGCCGCATCAGTGGGTTCAAACATGGCAAAGATTTTGAGGTTGGGCAGGACTGGGCAGAGTTTTGTTTGATGCACATAGTAGTTGCTGTGAGTCACAATTGGCAGTATGGCACTAAACAACATGGGAGGAAAAATTTGGATTGAGTGAGGAACCAAGAGTATTGTGGAATTAATGGCCAAGAAGGCTTGGTGGTACAATGGTTAAGCTCTCAGATGCTAACCGAAAGGCTGACAGGGTGAGCTCATTGTGGTTCCACAGGAGAAGGATCTGGTGGTCTGCTCCCATAATGAAAGTTGTTCTACTCTGTCATAGGCGGTTTCTGTGAGCTGGATTGACTTGTCTGCACCTAATAACAATATTTAATGGCTAGCTTTGGTTCAAAGAGTCAACGGCATGAGAATTTAGAACTGCACAGTAAGGCAGATGGTCAGTCTGAGATAGAACCAACTGGAACTGTGCAGCTTCTGCTCACGCGGACAACGGGTGATAAACCCACTCCAGGGACACAGACTCAGAACGTTCTCATTCCTCTCAGTTGGTAAGGAAACAGAGCAGGACCTCCATCTGTCCTGTGATGGATCAGAGCTGGATCTTCATCCTTCCCAGAAAACTGGACCTTGGTCCTTTCAGATCAGCTGGTGGGCAGTTGCACGGCATGAAGGAAACCATGTGATTTTTAAACAAATTCTTCTAATAGCAAGGTATTTGCAATGAGCTTTAAACTGAGATGTGCTTATGTATAGCGAGAGAAGTTAATTTACTAAGCACCACTATGTACCATTCAGAGTGACTCAAATCTGAAATTATACAGGGGCCCGCAGAAACTACTGAAGATGTCAGCGGAAAGCAATTTAAAAGAAGCAACTCACCAAACTCCCTGTATAACAAGGACAGAATGCCCATTTATAACTGAAACGGCAAGTGACCATCCTAGCAATCACCTTTTTTCTGAAGGGCACCGTGAACAACTAATTGGCTGTTTATTCATCAATGTTATATTAGTAGGCTGTTGATCCATTGATGTATCTGGATGATTTCATTTTGTAGACATCAAGTCTTTGCAGCAACCGCTACTATAATTATGCCTTTGGCTACGCAGCTGATCAGCTGGAGTCGCCCCTGCCTGAACATACTAACGTGATGTGGTCACTGGGGGAAAGTCTGTTTTGCTTTTGCTAACAGGCTCTTGTTCATTTCATACAATAAACTTGTACTGGGCTCAAATTCAATTAATTTCTGAAACAGGAATGCTATTATGATTCATCAATTAAATGTTACCTGCTACTGCTGAACAGGAGATGCGCTCTCCTACTTTGGGGGTTGGAGCTTCCTTTTATTTGATTTATTTTACTTAAAAATTAAGTCAACATGCTTCAAACATTAAATTATGCTTTTGCAAGGATTCATATCCTGTTCAAGCTGCTGTCAAAATAATTTCCACTCAAAGAAAGTGTAGAAGCGTTTTCTCTCCCGCAAGTAGCTTCTCAAGTCTCTGAGACTAATCAAGTTACAGAAGTCAAAATAAAGATGCTTTTTCAGTCACTAATTTGTTCAACAAATATGTATTAAGCAAGCAATGTTGTGCTCCTCATGATGTCATATGCTAAAAAGGGACATTGTAAAAAAAAGATAACTGGCCCCTATGAGCTATGAGTGAGCATTGACTCACCAGCACTGGGTTGGGTTGGGTTGGTTTGGATTGGTTTGGTTGAGTCAGAAGGGAATTCCTGGTGCCATAGTGGTTAAGTGCTACAGCTACAAACCAAAAGGTTGGCATCAACCTGCCGTTCTTTGGAAACTTCATAGGGCATTTCTACTCTGTCCTATAGGGTCACCATGAGTCAGGATCAACACAACAGCAACATTTTTTTTGCGGGGGGATGAGTCAGAATGGATACTATGGCAGTGGGTTTGGGTTTCGATACTGGGATAACTGTGATGAGACTGTAGAAGCTTTGTCCACAGAGGACTACCAATATGCAAATATTTTTGAGAACAAAGAAATTATATGCACCTTATAAAGCAACACCCACTACCATCATGTCCATTTTGACTCACAGTGACCCCACAGCGTTTCCAACCCTATAAATCTCTACAGAAGCTGACTGCCACAGCTTTCTCCTATGCAGCTGCTCATGTTTTCAAACTTCTGACCTTTTGTTTAGCAGTTGATCATTCTATCCACCGTGCCACCAGAGCTCCTATATCGACCTTACTAGGATGGGAGAGGAAAAAAACAATTTCTGTCAAATGAATTTCAAATAATAGAGGCTGTTATGGATGGAATTGTGTCCTCCTCCCCCAGAAAGTGTGTCAATTTGGTTAGACTGTGATTCCCAGTAATGTGTGACTGTCTACCATTTTATTATCTGTTGTGATTTTCCCATGTGTTGTAAATCCTGCCTCTGTGATGTTAATGAGGCAGGATTAGAGGCAGTTATGTCAATGAGATAGGACATGTTGCAAGTTCAGGTTGTGTTTTAAGTCAAACTCTTCTGAGGTACAGGAGAGAAAACAAGCAAAGAGATACGGGGAATTCGCACCACTAAGAAAGTAGTGGCATGAGCAGAACATGTCCATTGGACCTGGGGTCCCTGCACTGAGAAGCTCCTAGACCACGAAAAGATTGATGACAAGGACCTTCCTTTAGAGCTGAAAGAGAGAGAAAGCCTTCCCCTGGAACTGGAACCCTGTACCTCGACTTCTACTCTCCTAGACTGTGAAAGAATAAATTTCTCATTTTTAAAACCACTCATTTGTGGCATTTGTGTTATAGCAGAATCAGGTAACTAAAGCAGAGATCAGGAGTGTTACAGAGTAGAACTTCTCTACAGGGTTTTGTTGGCTATATTCTTTCTGGAAGCACAGCACCAGGTCTTTCTTCCATGGCACCACTGGGTGGGTTGAAGCTGTGCACTTTTAGGTTAGTAGTTGAGTGGAAATGGTTAGTAACCCCAGGGGTCTGCAGACTAAGAAAGACCCAATAATTGCATGCTCTATACTGGCAGTGAGGTACATTTCTTTCCCTTCTCAACATCAATACTGTATATCCTTTTCTGTATACAGTGACTCATGCAATGTGTCATACAAACACACTAACGACTTTGGAGTTTCTGTACACAGTATCACTCACTAATTTTGAAGCATAACTTGTTGACAGTCATTTTTTCAACGAGCACAAACTACAAAATATTAACCCATCATTTGATCATCTTTTTTCCCCTATAAATTATTTGAGACATTTTGCTGAGAATTCATCTGAGAGAATATTGTATATTTCTGAAAAATTTGTATCAAGAGAAAGATGTCACATGAATAATCTCAAGAAAAAATAAAAGAATGCATAAAGCTGACATTCTAACTTTGGAAGGTGAAGTGATACTTCTTGTCAGGGAGAATACTAAGCTCCCAGAATTTCTGTGGAAGGCATCACAAGACAGAATACAGTATTTTTACACAGATAACACTCACTTTCTATGTTAATTTGCCAACCATGCCTTCCCTCCCAGAGGTATTTTTTGTAAGCACTACTGTGTCATCAGTTCTTTTCACATGTTGATGTAAAAAACAAAACAAACAAACAAAAACACCTCGCATAGTGCACTTGGGAAAACATTTCATGGGGAGAAGGCATGGTTTGCAAACATGGAAGGTGCATGTTATTTGTGTAAAATTATGGTAATCATGTTTTCTAGGAAACACTATTGGAAGAAATGAGTTTCTAAACTACTATCTACTAGTTATATTATCCCCTTTTGTCCAGTTCTGTTTCTGATACAATACCCAAGCCAGGGCATGAAGGATAAAGAGAGATGAAATTTATATAATCTTTTTTCTTATGTCACCCCAAGCTGCAGCCTGGCAATGGACAGGTACCTCAATGTCATGTCAGGTGGCAGAGCTGAAAAATAATACACAGAGAATAGAGCGCTCCAGATCACAGTCTTTCTCCCCTTGGTGCATTCATTTCTGAGTCTGGCAGTGATAGGTGTCACTGATCTCAGGTTTAGAAAGTGAAGACATCTGCAGTTAGTGACTGTTAGATTTGTTCCCCCAGCATCTACCCTAACCCACCCTGCAACATGACTTGTGACTCAGGGGCCACTCTTAACATGGCTTCAGATCTGACTCAACGGTACTTGGCATTTCTGCCCTCATGGTCTGTGAAGCTATAACACCCCTCATACATGCATTCCAGACCTGAGGACTGAGAGTTCAGTTCCCACTGGTTGCAGCGACCCTGAACAGGTGTTCCCACCAGGCAACTGAGAGTTTCCAGCTTTAGACTTCCATTGGAACTCCTGAGAAACAGGGTCTATCTTTCCAATGACATTGCTAAGAATCTAAGTCTCAGAAGTCAGCTGTCATCTTCTTTATGCCACATCCCTGCCTTCAACCACAGCTAGAACCCTGAAGGGCATGGTCAAGGGTGGCTATAATATATCTGCCCTTTTAATGTATTTAAATGAATAATTAATTTATTAAATTTTATGTTATTCACTTCTTAAGTTGAATTGAGCTTATTAAATTTCTGTCTTTCTGCACCTAAATCTTAAAAAAATTAGTACTCATCATACAGGTCAATCAGAGTGCCACTGTCAAATCACCTTACTGACAAAAGGGAAAGTGCTTGGGTGGTACAAAAGCTTAGCTGCTTACTAAAAGGTGGCAGTTCAAGTCCACCCAGAAATACTTTGGTGATCTACTTCCAAAAGGTCAGCCAGTAAAAATCCAGGAAAGTGTAGTTCTAGTCTGACATACGTGGAGTTCTTGTGAGTTGAAATCAATTGGTTTGGGTTTTTTTTATGAAGTCTTGCTGCTAGAGTTCAGATTTTATGGTGCCACTGATCAGGAGACCCTGAGCAAAGTGCTTAAACATTCTGAACTGTAAGTTCCTCATCAGCCACATGTGAACACCTAAAGCAGACCTTGCAAAGATCTGTGGCATATCTACTACAGCACAGAGGGAGGCTGAGCTGTATATTGTAACTCATGTAAACAGCACCCCTGGGACATCCTCCAGAAGGCACTATCTGTATTGAATGTGGCCTGGTGAGTGTGAACACCAGAAGCTTCACAGCACGGGGGCGGCCCCGAACTTATGTACAAGGTCTACAAGCACCATACAGCCACAGATGTTTTTCTTCATTGGATTGCTCAGATATAGACACGCCATCAATCTAAATGATCACATTGATTCATCTACTTCATTACATAATCAAGAAAACAGAGGCTTAGACAGCAAAGGCCAAGGGAGAGAGTGGTCATATTCATTAGGGGGAATCAACTAGATAGCAACAGGTTTGGTCACTCCCAGAGTCCTCGGTTTTAATTTTGTTGCATCCTTGTAGATAGCTTCTTTTCTGTTATCCCAGTTAGTTGCAGTAATTGGGAAGACTCTGGTGGTGTAGTGGCTATGTGCTACGTCTGCTGACCAAAAGATTGGCAGTTCACGTCTGCCAGGCGCTCAGTGCAAACTCTACAGGGCAGTTCTACTCTGTCCTCTAGGGTCGCTATGAGTTGGAAATGACCCAACAGCAGTGGATTTTGTTTTTGAGTTTTAATTAAGAAGAAAAGCATGTTGTCACTGAAGCACAGATCTGGCCAGCTCTGTTTAGAATGCTACCAGCTGGCTTGCTTATTTCCAGACTGAAAAACAAAAGTTTAGAAAAAAAAGAAACGATGGGGGACTAACCTTTCACAGGTGAGGTTGAGTGGTAGTTGCTATGCAAGTTGCCAGGGAAGATTAGAACCCTGCAGGAGACGAGGAGGCAGCAACGGATCTGAAAGTTGAGGGCTGAGTCAGTAACAGAAGGGGGAAGAAAAAGACACGAGAGTCTTTGTGGTACATGCATTTTTTTTTTTCTTATTTAACATAATGGAGTGAAAATGTACATTCACATGTAAGGTACATGCATTTTTCATTGAATGGTAATCGTAAAGAAAACTTAACACTTTAGAGGTGTTTTAGGTGTTTAGCGAAAAATATTTAGATAATTGTTCTTATTTCTGTTATTTATTAAATATGTCAACCCAGCCCTTCACAAATAAGAACTGCTGTATATTTATGAAACTTCCATTTTTTTCCTTTTGAAATTCAATCCACTATTTAGATCAAAAGTAGCACCAAAATAATCCCAAAGCAGTGGTCAGCTTGGTTTCTTCTAAGCATAAACAGAAAAAAAGCCAATGAAGACACCAAAGAGCAAATCATTTTTTGTGACACAATCATAGAATTTCTGGGGAGATGTTTGGAAGTACAGATCAAAGGCCTTTATTATGTTTTCATATGAATTTTAATCCTGCTTGTTCACTGCCAGTGTGTTTTCCTAAGGAAAAGATCACAGATGAAGACAAAACTCATCTCTTAGGGTGTCATCAAATGACTACGAACAATAAAAAAACACCGGCAATATCTGACAAGCATAAAGAATAGGGGCTGATTAAATAAACTGTGAAAATTTAACAAACTAGGATAGGATACAATTATTTAAAATAATGTATAGTTATTGTTAATGGGAACATATTCATAGTATCTTAGGTACAGAACAGAGTTTGAAATTGATGTTAAAATGTGTTACACCTTTTTAAAAAGAAAAGATACACCTATTGACCTATTGTTTTATCCCATTTACTAAACAAGATGAGTTAGGTTCTCATTGTATAGCAACGACTAGATTTATAAGCCTTCAATTCAGCCAGACTAGAGTTTGAATCCAGCTTTACTCTTTATGAGGATTGTGATCAATAAGACAGTACTTTACCTCTCTACATTTCAGTTTGTTTGTCAGTTAATACATCACTGGGATGACAGAGGACTAATAAAATAATGCACCTAGTATCTGCAGGTAGTATTCAATAATGTATGTCTTTCATGGTTGTTGATCTTACTATTAATAATTTGTTCCATAATTAATAACTGTGTAATTGATAATTTCATAATTAATAAAAATTAACTTAGTGCTGAATAGAAGATTTAAAAGACTGGCTAGAGAAACAAAATAAAGTATTGTAAGGAAACTTGCAAAGACTTGGATGAAGAAA
Organism: Heterohyrax brucei; assembly: GCA_028571685.1. Taxonomy (NCBI): domain Eukaryota; kingdom Metazoa; phylum Chordata; class Mammalia; order Hyracoidea; family Procaviidae; genus Heterohyrax; species Heterohyrax brucei. The sequence continues at coordinate 83,391,082 of CM053156.1, read as the reverse complement.
ACTAAAAGAGAAGAACATGCTTGGCATTAGTCAAGCTAAAACAACTGAAGAAATAAAATTTTAAGCCTCAGGTTGCAATACTGAAGGATTCTATAGGCAATAAAACTGAATGACACAGGAAGCCTCAAACAAAGCTGGAAATAATATACAGTTACTGTACTAAAAAGAGTTGATTGACAGTCAACCATTTCAGAAGATAGATCACAATCAAGAACCAATGGTACTTAAGGAAAAGGTCCAAGCTGCACTGAAAGCATCAGTGCAAATCAAGGCTCCAGGAACCGGCAGAACACAAACTGAGATGTTCAACAAACACAGGCAGCACAGACAGTTATCTGGCTAATCAACTGGAAGGGACCCATATTTACACTCATTCCAAAGAAAGGTGATCCAAGAGAATGTAGAAATTATCTAAAATTTTCATTAATATCACACACAAGTAAAAGTTTGTTCAAGATCATTCAAAAGAAGTTGCAGAAGTACTTCAACAGAGCACTGCCAGAAATTCAAGCTGGATCAGAACATGGAATAAAGAATATCAGTGCTGATGTCTCAGGTAGATTTGGGCTGCAAGCAGAGAATACCAGAAAGATACCTGTGTTTTATTGACTATGCGAAGATAACGGGCTTTCTAGAACACTTAATTGTGCTCATGAGGAACCTGTGCCTAGACAAACAAGTAGTCATTTGAACACAACAAGGAGATAATACATGGTTTAAAGTCAGGAAAGGTGTACATCAGAGTTGTATCCTTTCACCATACTTCTTCAGACTGTATGCTAAGCAGATAATCCAAGAAGCTGGATTACATAAAGAACAGGGCATCAGGACTGGGAAGATCCATTAACAACCTGACGTATGAAGATGATACAACCCTGCTTGCTGAAAGAAAAGAGAACTTGAAACACTTACTGAAGAAGGTGAAAGACTACAGCATTCAGGATGAATTACACCCTAACATAAAGGAAACAAGAATCCTTACAACTGGACCAAAAAGCAACATCATGATAAACAGAAAAGTCTGAAGTTGTCAAGGATTTCACTCTACTTGGATTCGCAATCGACACTCATGGAAGCAGCAGTCAAGAAATCAGAAGACACATTACACTGGACAAATCTGCTGCAGAAGATTTTGTTCAAGTGTTAAAAAAGAAGATGTCACCTTAAGGACTAAGGTGTGATTGCTCCAAGCTATGGTGTTTTAAGTCACTTTATACGGTTTGGAAAAACGGACAATGATTAAGGAAAATGAAAGAAGAATCAATGCCTATGAATCATGGTGTCAGCAAAGAATATATTAACGATTTAGTAGTATAAGAAACATGATACAATAAATATTTTTTAATTAAAAATATATGTTTATATGAGCAGTAGTTTTACATTTCATAGAAAGGTTAACTGAACAATTATAACATTTCACTAGCTGTACAAAAAGCCTTAGCAATTTTCCCCAATGTGTCATTTGTGCAAGTCATGTTTTCAGATCATTATACAACAAACCTAGCAGTTAACATAAAAATATGAAATACCTAACCTTCCCAGTCTTTGGGGGGAAAAATAGAAAACTTAATGAACTACTGAATAAAAAGAGTAACAAACGCTGCAATTATAGGTCATCTAGAAAAAATTAAATGTCAGAATTATGAGATAAGTCTAAATTTGCCATCTGAGGCAAATTTAGTCTCAAGCAAATTCGGTATTACATAAGGGAAAATGATAATGAATGAACTAAGGTGAAAACCCATGATTACAACAACGGAATTTAGTGAAGAATAAATAGATATAAAAGCAGAAATCAGGAAAAACAATAGAGTTAATGATTACTTTTAAGGACCAGTTCTTTATACTCACTAATTCAATGTCATGACAGCCTTAGTAATATAACATGAGAATAAAAGTGGGGGAGAAAAAAGTCCAAAGGATGTATCATTTCCCCCCCCCCAAAAAAAATTAGTCTTCCTTTATTTAAAGTAAAATTATTTGAAAACTATATCACTGTCTAGAAAGTTCACAAATCTGAAAGGTCTTAAAAGTTTTAAGAGAGTTTCTTAAGTTGACTAGATAAAAATTAAATGCCTAACATTAATAGCTTGCCTGAAACATACTCAGAAAATGATCTACCTAGAAAATTTTAAATTAAATCCTCTTTAAGAGTAAGAATAAAGATCCAACGTATATGATTTTGGAAAGTAAAATGACAAATCACCAGCCTGTTGCAGACACACAATACTGCATTACCTACATAAGGTAATGTATTGCTATTGTTGTCAGGTGCCACCAGGTCGGTTCCGATCCACAGTGACTCCGTGTACACCTGAACGCACACTGCCCAGTCCTGCACTGTCCTCACAACTACTGCTGTGCCTAAGCCTACTGCTGCAGCCACTGTGTCAATCCATCTCCTTGACGGTCTTGCTCTTTTTCACTGAATCTGTACTTGACCTACAATGATGTCCTTCTTTTCTGGGGAGGTGATCATTTCTGATAACGTGTCCAAATATGTGAGAGGAAATCTTCTCATTCTTTTCGGAATCTGGCTTCATTTTCTGGCAGTTCCCTAGCAATGTAGTGCTTCAAGTGCTTCTGAAAGATCTTCGCAAAGTTTTACTTCTGTGTGGCATGAATGATATTGTTCAAGTATTTCCTCATTCTGTTGGAGCACCTTTTCTTAACAACGGGTACCAGTCGGCTGGCTGGGCAGCTGTCTTCCAAATTTCTTGGAATAGCTGAATGAGTGCTTCCACTGTTGCTTCCAGCAGTTGAAACGTGTCTGTTGGTGGTCCTTCCTTTCCCAGAGCCTTGTTCGTCAGCAATGTTCTCAGTGCAGCTGGGACTTCTGAAACCTTCGGTGCCATCGGCATTCGATCACACGCTACCTTTTGAAACAGTTAAATGTTGACCAATTCTTTTGGATAGACTGTTTCTAGATATTGATTCCTTCCATCTGCTTTTGATGTTCCGTACGCCATCCAATCTTTTCCATGCAGAAGCCTTCAATATTGCAATTTGAGGCTTGAATCTTTTCTTCAGTTCTTTCAGCTTGAGAAATGCTGAGCTTGTCCTTCTCTTTTGGTTTTCTGCGTCGAGCTCTTAAAACATTTCATTATAATACTTTATCTTCTTGAGCTGCCTTTTGACAATTTGCTGTTCAGCAATTTCATCATTTTTTTTTTACTTTAGCTACCCTGTGTTTAAGAGTAAGTTTCCGTCTTTTTTGACAACCATTTTCATCTTTTACTTTTTCCTATCTTTTTAATGACCTTTTGTTTTCTTCATGTGTGATGTTCTTGACGTCATTCTACAACTCTTCTGTTCTCCTCTCACTACTGTTTAACGAATCAAACCTATTCTTGAGATGGTCTCTAAATTCAGGTGGAGTATACTCAAGGTTATACTTTGGCTCCTGTGGACTTAATGTCTTGCAGCCTGAAGTAGTCATGTTCAGGCACCGTATCAGACAGTGTTCTGCTGCTCTTCCTATGGTCTTTACTGGCTATATTGTTTTCCCTCCAGAAATAGACTGCCAGGTCCTTCTTCCTGGTCTATCTTAGTTTGGACACTCAGCTAAAACCTGTCCACCAGAGGTGACCCTGCTGGCATTTTGATACTGGTGTCATAGTTTTCAGCATCACAGCAACATTTACACTACTACAGTATGACAAATGGACAGAGCTGTTGGGTCACATTGCTATTATATTGCATTACGTTACATACCATATTGCACAGTGTGCTTTTTATATTGTCATGTATCGTATGTTGTATATTACCTCCCAAAGGGATTGAAGACAGGAAGAGAACTTGACACATTTAATAAACATAGCTTATGTGAATGGGTAGTGTTTCGTGCTGCTGTGCACAGGGTCATTATGAGTCGGAACCAACTCCACGGCACCGAACCACGTGTGACTACAGAATAAATGTGATGTCGGGTCATTGTGTTCTTCTTTGACTTTCACTCTGTCTTTTTCTACATTCAGTATGTACTACTTGTGCAAATGCCTAATGGCCATCAGTCTTGTACTACTTATCAATAATAACCTTATATATGTTCACATTTTATTCTGGCGGTTTCAGTTCCAGAAATGTATTCTGAGATAAAAAAATCAAAGCTACATACAAAGATATGACTTCAAAGACTTGACCTGGAGTGTTTATAGCATTAAAGAATTGAAAATGCTCTAAAAGTCTAACCAGAAGAGGCTCTTCAAATGAATTATGATTCATGCAAGCAAAGAAATTTATATTCTCATTCTCGGTTCTCTCTCCATCTCTCTCTATCCTGCTCTTTCGCTTCCTTGCCCTTTCCATCTGGCCCTCCTTCCCTCCTCCTCTATCTTACAGAAAGTATTTGACTTTGAACAATGCTCTAGATATACTGATCAAGAAAGAATGACTTTAGGAAACACTTTTTAAAGTGTAAGAGAATTTTTCTTATATAAATGTCTAAAAAGTAAACTAAAATCATCTTATTAAAATACAATAACAAAATGAGTCCCATTCATTCTTTTTTTATATTATTACATGTATATTGAATCTGTAATAAATAGGTAATATTTTCTAATAAAGATACTATTAGCCTTAATCTTCTTTCTTTTCTTTCTCTCTCTCTCTGTTTCTTTTTATCATTTATAACAATCCAGAAGGACGAAAATCACATTCTAAAATGTACCCCCACACTAAAATCACTAAATGTAGTAAAATCAGTCAGTCACACTAAAATCACCAAATCTCCATCTTTGGCCCACATCTCTCTAGTTCTAGATGAGGCTGCTTACGAGGCGTTCCCGTTTAATTGTCTTACAGGAATCTCAGAGTTCAAATATGAAAGGATCACTTTCTGCCCTCAAATCTGCTCCAACTTCAACCTTTCCCCCGAAGGTCAAATCAAACCCACTGTCATTGAGTCAACTCTGATTCACAGTGACCTACAGGACAAAGCAGGAACGCCCCATAGAGCTTCCAAGGAGAGCACCTGGTAGACTCAAACTGCCGACCTTCTGGTTAGCAGCCCTGGCACTTCACCAGTTGTCTAGTGTTCCCTTCAACCTTTCAGATCTCAGCAATAACACCATCATCCATTAAGTCACTCAAGTCAGAAACCTGAGTTACCCTCGACACCTCCTCATGCCTCTTGATTGACAATCCACCATCAGTGTCTGCCAAGTCAGACTTCTGCCTGTCTCTCCAGTACACTGCCTTTTCCTCATACCTATTGCAATGATCCTGACCCAAGCTGCCACGATTTCTACCCTGGAATTACTGTCAGAGTCTCATAACCGTCTACAGCCTCTTCCCTTTAATCCATACTCCATACAACAATCAGAAAAAATTATTTTCACAACTCACAACCAACCACGGAGAAGCTGAGGAAAAACCGCATGAGTGTAAAACGGACACCCATGAGGGAGAAGTGACTGAACTTGGATATTTGATTAGCATACAAACAGTGTCTCCCACAAGCAGATTGAAACCCACTATCACAATAACCCTTTCCTTCCCTAAAAGCTGTGCACTCTCTGGAACACTGTTTCCAACTGAAACTTGGCTGTACCTTGGAAATCACTTGGGAAGTTTTAAAAATACTGGTGCCTGGATCCCCCATTCATTAATTCTGATACGAAGTATCTCCTGGGCAGTTTTTCAAAACTCCCCAGGTGGTTCTGATGTGTAGCAGAATTGGAATCCCCACCTCCATACTCTACCATCTCTGATCAACAAACTCCCAATCCTGTGGACTTGTTTTGCTTTTTCCCTCTAAAGAAAATCCATTAGAAGGTAAGATTTGTTTTTCTGTCATTTACCTTAATAACATAGTTCTGAGATATGTATTCAGTGTTTATGGAAGGAAATGGCTGTCATAATTTTGATGTTGTTAGGTTGCTAGGTGCCATAGAGTTTGTTCTGACTCATAGCAATCCTGTGCACAACAGAAAGAAACCCTGCCTGGTCCTGTGCCATGCCGACAATTACTGATCCCTTTGAGCCCACTGTTGCAGCCTCTGTGTCAATCATCTTGTTGAGGGTCTTCCTCTTTTTTCTGACCCTCTACTTTACTGAGCATGATATCCTTCTCCAGGGATTGATCCCTCCTGACAACATATCCAAAGTATTTAAGACATAGTCTCGTCATCCATGCTTTGAACGAGCACTCTGGTTGTACTTCTTCCAAGATAATTTTGATAGATCTGTTTTAAAAAAGCACATAGGAATGAATTTCAAGGCCCTGATTTGGGATTTATTTGCAAAAGAGAATGAAAAGCTTTCGTCAGGTGGCAAAAATCACAGCCTTGCTTCTCCAAACCAATTATCATTCAATGTAAAAGGGAAAAAGGAATGCTTGCATTAAGATCAATCATCAGTATTAATTATCACTTTTTTAATACTCCCACTTTAGTCTGTCCATGATATCTTCATTTCTCTTCACTTCTGTTTAAGAAACTTACCATTTTAACTTGGAATAAAATGTACTCAACTTTTCATTTAAAAAATACTGTGAGCTCAGCACACTATGAAGCATTATGCACTTATTTACAAATCACAGATAGGTGGGGGAAATTTTACAAAAAAAAAGGGAGTTTAAAATGCAATTTTTTTCTAAACTCAAATGCGAGCCTGAGGTTACATTCATGGTACTCCACTAAGATTTTAACAACATAACTTATTCGTGGATGCTCTTGGCCATTTCCTATACTGCACTTCCCAACAGATGACAAAATCTGAAGAAAGGCCTTGAAGAAGATCAGTTCCTGTTAGAGGAAATGTCTTGTGCTGCTGAAGGAGAGCCATAAAGGTAGATAATGCAGCAATGAAAGACCCATACTGGCTGCAACAGAAATACAGAGAGGAGAATTTAACAAGAGTCAGAATTACTTAGCCCTATTCTAGTAGAAGTCTGAACACAAATAGGCAATGTTAAAATTTGCAGAAGAACAAATAAATATGATGATGAACAGCACATACCTTGTACAGTCACACACTCATGGGTGGATGACAGAAGGAACAAACTGTAAACTTGTCTGTAAATACTCTGCAGGAACATTCACTCTAAGACCAGCCTGTAATAGAACACCCTATCCGGAAAGTAATGCATTCTGCCCATAAGTGTTGGAGGTTTTAAAAGAATGACATCTTCTGATATTCCCAGGATGCACAAAGGAAGCAGATACCTTTCCGGATAAAGTAAGTCATCAAAACAAAACAGTTATCATCAAGTTGTGTCCAACTCATGGCAACCTCATGTGTGTCAGAGTAGAACTGGGCCTCACAAGGTTTTCTATGGCTGAGTTTTCAGAGGTAGATCACCAGGTCTTTCTTCCTAGGCACTTTTAGGTGGATTCTGACCTCCAACCTGTCAGAAGCTGAGACATTAAACATTTGCACCACGCAGGTACAATGTAAGTTAATAGGGTAATTTAAATCGTATTTTACTGAACCATTTTACTGGAAGTGGCAGTAGCCATTGACTAGAGAAAATGACTTCCGGTTCCATTTTCTTTTCCTTTTGAACTGGAAGTCTCATCCTCAGAAAGGTTTGCAGGAGCTTCTCAGCCCACGCTTAGTTGGGGCTAACATAATACATGACAGAGTGACTTCCCTGGAAATCCTTACATGTAGTCTTCTCTGGCCTTTCAGAGATGTGAACCAGACCTCCTGAAATGCTTCTTCTACAGAGTATGGCAAGGAGACCTCAACTTCTGAGCTAAAACACTTGGCTGGCTACCTGAAACATGGGGTTGAGATAGATACCTTACCCAGGCTCCGGAGGAAAGCATCCGGTCAATTAGTGATGCCTTCCATGGGCAGAGGACAAGTCAACGTACCTCTTTTGACTTGTTATCCTTCATTAACTTGAGTGATGCATTTCTTGAATTCTTTTGAACCTTTAGGAATCCTGGAATTCTCAGCTGTCATTCAGGTGTAACTCATCAACTAATCAATGACTCAATCATCAATTAGTTCTCTGCTTTGGCATTTCATTTATCAGTAGTATGGATTACCTTTGCTGTCCTAAAAGAAAACACTATTTCTGAGAAAGAAAAAGATGCCTCCAAAGAATGAAGTCAAGTGTACCAATCTTTTTGGAGAATTCCTCTCTGTGACTCTACATTACCTATTTCCTGCTGGCTACTTAGTGTTCCCCTGAACAGATGATCTTGGACTCTGTTCTCACTCATGCTGCATGAAGTTCAGGTTTTTTGAGCAGCTGCTGACATTTCCACATCCAGCTGTCCCCGGCTACATCCCAAGTCTCTGGGAATAGTTCCTGCGTGAATCACTGAACAGATTTGTGACTTAAATTCTACACAAATAGTCTCATTTACCCATGCCAACTTTACGAACACAGGCAAACAAGAGACCCCTAAAAATCAAAGGGATGAGATGTGACAACATCTGTTTTCAGTTTCGGTCCCAAAGGTGGCTGATCTTAGCCAAGCTGTACATCACTCAGAACAATAATTCAAGTAAGAAGGTGTCCAGCATTTCACAGTAGAGCATTCAAACTGAGGATCATGCCACCATGACAGACCACTTCCCAGACTGGGCAGATGTTGGCTTGAATGTCTTGAGCTTTCACTTCTGAATCACCTTCATAGAGATGTCAAGTGTCTGTATTTTGAAACTTCTTATCCCCAAATGTTCACTCACTTCCTGTAACAGCTATATATACCAAGTAGTAAATTACACTATCCCTGCAACCAAAAAGAAAAGAAGACCAGGCTGAGTCTCAAATCCTATTGTAAATGTGGTGATGATCATACAGAGGACAACACAAATTACTTTCTTCTGACACTGAGCTGGTGGGTCCAAGAATGCTCAGATAGTATGCTTAACAGAAACAGTTTAATATCACATTTAAAACTGTATTCATGTGTATCTGCAGACATCAAATAATAGCTGTACTCATCTGAAGACTTTATTAATAGAATTAAAAGAACACCCACAGAATGGGAAAAAATATTTGGCAATTCTATGTCAGACCGACACCTGATTTCCATAATCTATAAGATACTACAAAATATCAACAAGAAGAAAATAAATCATCCAGTTAAGCAATGGGCAAAGGAGATGGACAGATATTTCACTAAAGAAGAGATCCAGGCAGCCAAAAAACACATGCAGATGTGTTCACGATCTTCAGTTACTAAATAAATTCAAATCAAGATGACAATGAGATACCATCTCACCCCAACAAGGTTGGCCATGATCCAAAAAACACAAAACAACAAATACTGGAGAGGCTGTGGAGAAAGTGGAACCCTCCTACACTGTTGGTGGGGTTGCAAAACGGTCCAGCCTCTTTGGAAAGCAATCTGGTGCTTCCTTAAAAAAATAATAGCTGCAAATGACAAATTGTGGTTGGTGAGAAATTATGGCGGACTAGCTGAGAGTTTTATTTCTTCACTTTTAGAGGGATGTGGCTCAATGAAGCGGCCAGCACTACAGTGGGATTCCCTTATCCCCACATTTCTCATCATACTCTGTACGACTCTTTCAGCCAATTGGCCCAAGACAGTTTGCCTTTAGTTTTACTTCATTTTCCACTTAAAATGACTTGGAAGGCTAGTCGTTGAAGACTGGTTTTGATACTAACCACTAAATGGTATCATTGCATTTTTTTTTAATATGATTGAATGAAAATGTACATTCCCATACAAATTTGCATGATCGCCTATATGCAGCTCCCACTGCTCTCCCTGTCTGGTGACAGCATACTCTGCCTCTCTGCTCCATACAAGTCTTATCCTCCCAACAATCTCCTATCCTCTTCTCTCCACCCACTCTGCCACCTCCAGTAAGAGGTCAGCAGGACAACATCCTATAGATGCATAGAACTATAAAATGCACACATGACACGGGCACTCCGTGTAACCAAGTCCAATCCATTCCTGTCTAAAGAGTTGACCTCCATTATGATTTATGGACAAGGGTAGCATCAGGGCCAGGACCCATGCTCCCAGGGGAACTCCAAGGCCCCTAGACCATCAATTGCAGTCTTTTAGTGGAGATCTTAGGGTGTACTACTTTTTATTCTTGTGTTGTCAGTGACGCCCAGCTTTGTAAGCTCCATCATGGCTATCACTGGTGGTGGCCGGGCACCATCCAGTTCTTCTGGTTACAAGTCAATGTAGTCACCCACTCACGTGAGTCTCTCTGTCTTCTGAGTTCTTTTTCCCCCATGTCATTTTGGTCCTTGGTGATCATCTTTTCCTTCTGAGTTGTGACCTTTTGCTGTACCCTCAGATGGCAACTTTTATTATCGAAGACACCACCCATCAATGTGGGGTACAGAGGGTTCACTTTGCAAATCGCTAGTTGTGCCAATTGGCCTCCATTTCCCCTGAGAGCATGATCACAGGCCCGCCAACCCAGCTTCTCTGTATTTGCAATATTTGGTTCAGATGGGAGGAGTAATCATGTTATGTTGAAGTCCAGTTAATACTGATCTTCTTTCTAATGTGTGCTGTCACTGATTTCACCCAATCAAATTTCTATCATCTAATCTAAACCCTCCCCCCTTGCCACCCCTCCCTCCCCACCCTTGCAGCCATCAGAATCTTTTCTTCTATGCATGAGTCTGTTTTTAAGTTCTTATTGTAGGGGTTTCATTCAATATTTCTCCTTTTACCGCTGACTACTTTCACTCAGCATAATGTTGTCCAATTGAAACCAGGTTATGAGATGTTTCCTAAAATCATCATTGTTCTTTATCATTGCATAGTGTTCCATTGAGTGTATGCACCACAGTTTACCTGGCCATTCCTCCATTGTTGGGCATCTGAGTTGATTCCATCTTTTCGCTATTGTGGACTGTATTGCAATAAACATTCATGTGTATGTATCAGTTGGTGTGAATGGCCTTGATTCTGTAGGATATATTCCAAGCAGTGGAATTACTGGGTCAAGTGGTATATCTAGATCCAGCTTTTGAAAGAAGTGCCAGAGTGCTTTCCAAAGAAATCCCAACAACAGTGTAAGACAGTTCCACTTTCTCCACAGTCTCTCCAGCACTTGCTGTTTTGTGTTTTTTGGATCATGGCCAATCTTATTAGGGTGAGATGGTATCTCATTGCCATTTTGATTTGAATTTCTTTAATAGCTAATGATTGTGATCATGTCCATATGTATTTGTTGGCTGCCTGGATCTCCTCTTTAGAGAAGTGTCTGTCCATCTCCTTTGCCCATCACTTAATTGGATGATTTATCTTTTTCTTATTGATATTTTGTAGTACCTTATAGATTATGAAGACCAGGTGTCAGTCTGATATACAGTTGCCAAATATTTTTTCCCATTCTGAAGATGGCCTTTTAATTCTACTAATAAAGTCGTTGGATGAGCAAAAGTGTTTGATTCTTAGTAGTTCCCATTTATGTCTTTTCTGTTGTTTGTGGTTTGTTTGACAGATTTTGAAGTCTGTCTATGTTGTGTATGAAAACTTCCATTGCCATTCCTACTTTCTCTTAGGTCTTTTATCCACTTTGAGTTGGGTTTTGTATAAGGTATAAGATATGGGACTTGTTTCAATTTTTGGCAGATGGATATCCAATTTGCCAGCACCATTTGTTGAAGAGATTGTTGTTACCCCAGTTGAATGTCTTAGGGCCTTTGTCAAATATCCACCATTCATAGGATGATGGTGTAATCTCTAGGGTCTCAATTCTGTTCCATTGATCTATCTTTTTGTACCAGTACCAAGCTGTTTTGACTACTGTGGCAGTGTAACAGGTTCCCAAGTCAGCTAGTGAGAGGCCTCTCAGTGTGTTCTTCTTCTTCAGTAGTGCTTTACTTATCTGGGGCTTCTTCTCTTTCCAAAGTTGGTGATTTGTTTCTCCATCTTATTAAAAAATATCACTGGAATTTGTATCAGGATTGCATTATATAAGTAGATTGCTTTGGGTAAAATACACATTTTCCCTATGGTAAGTCTTTCCATCCACGAGCAGAGTAGCTTTCTCCATTTATGTCTCTTTTGGTTTCTCATAGTAAGGACTTCTAGTTCTCTTTGTAAATGTCTATTATTTCTCTGGTTGGATTTATTCCTACATACTTTATCTCTTAGGAACTATATAGTAAATGGTATTGATTTGGTGATTTCTTCATTAACAGTCTTGTTGGTATAAAGGAATCCTATGGATTTTATTCTGAGACTTTGCTGAACTCTTATCAATTTGAGTAGTTTACTTATGGATTCTTTAGCATTCTCTGCATATACAATCACATCACCTGCAAACAGGGAGATTTTTACTTCTTGGCCAATGCAGATGCCCTTTATTTCTTCGTCTTGTCTAGTTGCTCTGGCTAGAACTTCTACTACAGTGTTGGATAGGAGAGGTGAGAGTGGGCATCCTTGTCTAGTTCCCATTCTCAAAGGAAATTCTTTCAGTTTCTCTCCATTCAGGATGACATAGGTAGTTGGCTTTGTATAAATGGCCCTTATTGCATTGAGGAATTTGCTGTCTATTCCTACATTGCTGAGAGTTTTTAGCATGAATGGGTGTTGGACTTTATCAAATGCCTTTTCCGCATCAATAGACAAAATGAGGTGATTCTTGTCTTTTGTGTTATTTATGTGGCCAATCACATTAATTATTTTTTGGATGCTGAACCAGCCTTGCATCCCTGGTATGAATCCAGCTTGGTCATGATGGATTATTTTTTGCATGTGTTGTTGTATTCTACTGGCAAAAACTGTGTTGAAGATTTTTGTGTCTAGATTCATGAGTGATATTGGTCTGTAGTTCTCCTTTTTGGATGGGTCTTTCCCTGGCTTTGGCACCAGGGTTATGCTGGCTTCATAGAATGCACTGGGAATTATTCCATCCCCTTCTATGCTGTGAAATAGTCTCAGTAGTATTGGAGATAACTCTTCTCTAAAAGCTTGGTAGAATTCGGCAGTGAAGCCACCTGGGCCTGGGCTTTTTTGGGTTGGTAGTTTGGGGATAACTTTTTCAATCTCTCCCTTCGTGATGGGTTTATTAAGTTTTTCTGCTTCACCTTGTGATAATTTTGGTAGGTGATATGAATCAAGGAATCTGTCCATTTCCTCTAGGTTTTCAAATCTGTTACAGTTTCATAGTATTCTGTTATGATATTTTTGATTTCTGTTGGATCTGTGGTGACAACACCCCTCTCATTTATTATTTGGGTTATTTGTTTCCTTTCCTGGTTTTCTTTAGTAAGTTTAGCCAATGGTTTGTCAATTTTGTTGATCTTTTAAAAAAAAAACAGCTTTTGGTCTTTTCAGTTTTATCAATTGTTCTACTATTCTCTGATTCATTTAGTTCTCCTCTAATCTTTATGATCCGTTTTCTTCCGCTGCCTGAGGGGTTCCTCTGTTGTTTTCTCTCTACTTGTTCAAGCTGTAGGGTCAGTTCTTTGGTTTGGTTTCTTCCTTCCTTCCTGATATGTGCATTTATGGAGATAAACTGACCTCTGAGCACCGCTTTGGCTGTATCCCATAGGTTCTAGTAGGAAGTGTTTTCATTCTCACTGAAATCCATAAATTTCTTTACATCATCCTTGATTTCTTCTATAACTCATGGCTTTTGAGCAAGACGCTGTTCAGTTTCCATGAGTACTACTTTCTATCTATGTTTTTTCTGCTATGGATTTTGACTTTTATGGCTTTATGATCTGAGAAGATGCTTTGCATTAATTCAGTGGTATTGATTTTGTTGAGAATTGCTTTCTGTCCTAACACATGGCCTATTCTGGAGAACATTCCATGTGAACTGGAGAAGAAGGTGCAGTTGTATGCTGGTGGATAGAAAGTTCTGCATATGTCAATGAGGTCTAGTTGGTTAATTATGGCAGTAAGGTCTTCTGTGTCTTTATTGAGCTTTCTTCTAGAAGATCTGTCGAACACTGAAAATGGAGTGTTGATGTCTCCCACTATTATTGTGGAGTGATCTATCTCATTTTTGGGTGTAGGCAGTGTTTCTTTGATGCATTTAGGTGCTCTAATATTAGATGCATAAATATTTAATGTTGTTAAGTCCTGCTCGTGTACTGAACCGTTCCGCAATAAACAGTGTCCATCTTTGTCCACGATGGTGGATTTGACATTAAAGTTGATTTTGTCTGAGATTAGAATTGCCACCCCTGCTCTTCTTTGTTCATTGTTAGCTTGATATATATTCTTCTATCCTTTAATTTTCAGTTGTTTCCTATCTTTAAGTCTAAGGTGAGTTTCTTGTAGGCAACTTATGGATGGGTCATGTCTTTTGATCCAAGTTGTCACTCTATGCCTCCTTACTGGAGTGTTCAGCCCATTCACATTCAATGTAATTATTGATAGGTATGTGTTTAGTCCTGTCATTGTGATATGTTTATTTTTGTGTTCATGTTTTCTCTGTTATTCCTATTAATCTGTTCTGGGAGATTCTTCTTTGTGAATTGATTTTTCACCTTTTTCAGGGTTGGTATCATGGTTGTTGCAACTCCTATATTACGTCTCTTGATTTGATATGTTCCATCTTTGTTGTGCTTTATGGCTGCCCTTATGATTCGTCTTTATAAACTATATATAAACCCAGTTTTAATTACTACCAGTCTTATTAACTTCCTCTCCATCTGGCAGGACTATAACGAATGCAGTACATTACTCTTTGTAATACGATGGCATCATAGTTTTCATGATATCATCACTGGATCATTTCTTTCACTATTATAGCTTCAATTTTGTTTGGAGCCTTCCCTAACTGAGTAGGTTTCTGGGTAATGTGTCCTGTATTTGCATCTAAAATATAAAGTTAGTGGTTTTGTTCTTCTAAGCTAAGAGATTCTTTCAGTATTTCTGATAGCTTTTGTTTTGTTTTTACAAAGTCTGTGAGTTGTTTATCTGTGAATGTCTTAATTTTATTTTCATATTTGAAAGGTAGTTTTGCAGGATACATAATTCTTGGTTAGAAGTTCTTCTCCTTCAAGGCTTTCAATGTGTCATGCCACTGTCTCCATGCCAGCATTGTTTCTGCTGAGATATCCAAAGAAAGCCTACAGAGTTTCCCTTTGAATGTTAGCTTTGCTTTGAGTTTTGCTGCCTTTAAGAGTTGCTGCTTATGTTTCATTTTATTAAGCTTGATAATAATATGTCTTGGAGTCTTTGTTTTGAGATCTATATTGAGTGGCATTTGATATGCATCTTGGATGGCTATATTCTCTTCTTTCATAATTTTCCATCAGTAGCTCAGCAACAATACTCTGTGTTCTCAGGTGTCTCTCCCTGTTCAGGAACTCCAATTAATTGCAAATAGTTCCTCTTAATAGAGTCCCACATGCTTATTAATGCTTGTTCATTTTTCTTGTTTCTTTTTTCTGATTTCTCCTCATAGATGCTAGAGTCAGTAGCTCTGTCTTCCAAATCAGAAAGTCTATTTTCTTTTTGTTCCATTCTGTTTTCTTGGCTTTGACTTGAAGTTCCCATGTCTTTGATTTTGTTATTGATCTGTTGGATTTCAGAGTGTTCGTGCTCCATCAGATCAAATAGCTTGCTTAATTTTTTGTTTTGCTCTTCTGCATTTTGTATAAGATCTAGGAGGGCTTTCTATATAATCCTTTTGTATCCTTCCAATAGCTTCAGAAAGGTTTCTTCATCTTGGAAGTTCTTTGGTGCTTTCTTTTGGGAGCCTTCTGAAGCTATGGGTGATTTCTTCATTACACTTTTATCCAGAGTTTGTTGCTTTTGCGGCATCATGTGAGTCAATAGCAGCTGGGAGAGATGCTGTGAGGATGGATTGCAGTTGTTTCTGTAGGCCAACTTAAAATGAAAGGTAAAAGGTATCTGACAACTTCCAAAGTCAGTCAGGTTTTCAAGTGTACAGGTTCCTCTTCTCAGCTAGCAAAGTAAGCACCTCTATATCCAACCCCACATGTTATAAACTAGTTCAAAATACAGAAAGGGTAATGCCCTGCTGGCCTCTGATGTCAAGCTCCAGCCAAGACACTATGCAGAATACTGCTTTTCTGCTGGAAAAGTGCTCTTCTCTGGGCAGGCACTGCCTCCCAGCCTAGGAATTAGGTACAGCTGAGGCCTCTGTATGGGTATATTGACCTCCCAGTGGAACAAGGTGGCATGCTGCACAAGCTCCCCACCTGCCTCTGTATGAGCTACTCAATGGCGGATACAGAAAGAGAGACCAAAGGTGCAAAGGTGCACAGAGAGCAAAGCCACGCTCTCGAAATATCACAATTTCACCTGCTGATCCCACCAGCAGTGCATCTGAGATTATCTGCTAATCAAGTCCCAGCTCTGCCCACTGGCTAAGACAGCCATCTGCCGGCTAAGACAGAGGAAAAAAAAGTTAAAGTGGCGAGTTACCTTCAGTCTGTGAAAGCCAGCACTCACCAAGAGCAGGGGTCAGTGCACAAGAGGAATTTTTCTGTTCAGTGGTATGAAGTCCAAATTAACAGTGCTATGCTGTGTCCTAAGGCTCACTAGGTGTCCAGAAGGCTCCATTTAATTATCAATTCAGGTAGTGGTTTCCAGAGGGATTTAGGGAGACATATGTTTAGTCTGTCATCTTGACTCTGCCCCCCTGCAATTTTCAATTTTTCTTGTTTCCATTTCATCAAACTTTTCATCAGCCTGTGCTACGGTGTCTCACAGACTTCCCAACTAGCCCACCTGAGCAGCTTGACAATCAGAAATATGTATTATGTTCATGGAAACCCTGGTGGCACGCAGTGGTTAAATGCTACATCTGCTAACCACAAGGTCAGTGGCTCAAATCCATCAGGCACTCCTTAGAAACTATGGGGCAGTTCTACTCTGATCACTATGACTCAGGACTGACTCAATACCACTGGGTATGGTTTTGGTTTATTATCTCCATATCTTCAGGAGATAGCTTTCTTTCACTCAAAACATAGTTTCCTGTGTCTATTCTGGCCAGACACTGTCCTGAGTCTGGAGATAAAAGAATAAATTTGCCATTATCAAACATACTTTAGCACCTAGTAGATACTTGATTAACATCTATTATACGAATGCACCCACTTCTTACCTACAGACATGGTTAGGTCCAAAGACCAGGTGATTAGGTGAAATTGTTTTTATGCAAAATTGGAGGATGACCACACCTGATCACAAAATGCAGGATGACTACATCATTAAGTGCTAAATGAGAACGCCACGTAACTGACAAATTACATTGTTACAGAACTGCCAAACCATTGAGAACCATGTCCCAGCCAAGCTGACATGTAACTTTAACCATCACAGCAACTGGTATTCTCACCTTGCACTTCAGTATTTGTTACTCCCAGGTATACATTGTTAATGTGCAGACCAGCCACATAATAGATTTTTCTTATAATCTTGATACAAAATACTAGATACCAAGATAAGTGAGGAGAAGGTGTAATATGTCGCTCTACTCTGGGGGCCTTGGTGCACAACAGTTAAATCCTCAGCTACTAACCAAGGGATCAGCAGTTCTAACTGCCAGCCACTCCACGGGAGAACGATATGGCAGTCTGCTTTCATAATGATTACAGCCTTGGAACTTCTACGGGCACAATCCTATTCTGTCCCATAGGGTCAACTGCTAACCTTTCAGTTAGCAATAAGTGACGAACTATTTTAGAAGTCTCAGGCTAAGGTGTCCATCATATTCAAGGCCAGGAAATGCAGGGAAGTGGGTTAGGAAGCCAAGACCTCTCCTTAGTCTGTCCATTAAAAACACAGCTTGAAAAGCACCAGACAAAATGCTTTTCTGGGCTAGTCATTTGTTTCCTCCTGGGATTCCACCTTTAGCCTGCAGTTCCTTTCAGTCTAGCTAAATCTCACTAAATCATCCATTCTCATGAGTGTCAACCACCACCTTAATGATTCTCTCAGGCTTTTACCTGCAGTTTCTTATAATATTTCCAGTGGCTTGCTAAAACATTGCCACCAGGATGGCCCACAGGCATCTGGATCAATAACTTGCCCTGCTGGACTTTTTACTACTAGACTTTTATCTCAGTTGTTGGTATAGCAGTATATACTCACTGAGGCTAAAATCAAATCCTTCATCAATGAGGTCTGACAATTAAGTTCACAAACTCATCCTAGAAAAAGTGCCACATAACTCACTGCTGAATATCACCACACTAATCTTTGAAATACTCCCCTTGGAAAGCTATCCACTGATGCCAGTGCCTAGTCCACTCTTCAAAGCAGTTTTGGAACTCTTTTTCTGGAATGGTCATCAGAGCTATTGTTGTAATACTCTTGATTTCCTGAATGTCATCCAAATGCCTTCCTTTAAATATTTCCTTTATCTCTAGCTAAAGAAACAAGTCACTGGGGACAGATCAAGTGAGTAAGGAGAGTGTTCTAATACAGTTATTTGTTTACTGGCTAAAACCTCCCTCACAGACAACAATATAATTAAGTTCACGAACTTGCCACTGTGCCACCGTATGCAATGGCCATTCCAGAAAGAGGTCCAAAATTACTCTGAAAAGTGGACTAGGTGCCACCATTGTTGCATAGCTTCCCAAGGAGAATACTCTGAAGGTGACCATAGTGATATTCAGCAGTGAGGTACATAGCACTTAGAACTACTAAGTTCACAGACTTAATTTTCAGGCCTCATGTGGTTAATTCATGGTATAGTGTGTATGAGTACTTTGTTTTTTATATGGCCAACTACTATTGCATTGAATGAATATTACACATTTTGTTTACCATCTGCCAGTTGATGGATATTTAGATTGTTTCTACTTTTTGACTATTATGTATAATACTAATACTGACAGCATTCTCATACAAGTCTTTGTGCAGACATATATTTTCAATTCTCTTGGTTTGGTACCCAGGAGTAGAATTGCTGGAGATGCTATGCTGCTTAGCATTTTAAGAAATTACCAAACTCTTCTCTAAAATTGGCTGCATTAATATTACATCCTTACCATCAATGTATGGGTTAATGGCGATTTTACTAATTCTATTTGTCGCCACTTCCATGCTGTGAGCTGCATACACACAAAAACTATTCGGCATTCCTCTTTGAGGAGGCCTGATGGCACAGAGGTTAAGTGTTCAGCTGCTAATTGAAAGGTCATCAGTTTGAATCCACCAGTTGTTCCATAAAAATTACAGCCTAGGCAATCCTATTGGATCTCTTCCTGTCCTACAGGTTTGCTAGACTTAGATAATGTTTGAAGAATGAATGAATGAATGAATGATGCTATTTGTGCCTCCTACCTTATAGAATTCACTGTCAAAGGAGTTACCACTGAGAACCAAAATATTTCTCACCACCAGATTGCTTATGCTTTATTATTTGATTAAAGGTTATTAGTCAAGGAAAATATTGAGTGTGATTATTTTGCAAAAAGTTTCCAAAAAACTCATCGCCATCAAACCAAATCTTTCTCATAACAAACCCATAAGACAAAGTAGAACTTCCCCCTATAGAATTTCCAAGGCTGTTAGCCTTTATGGAAACAGACTGCCACATTTTCTCCCACAGTGGGACTGATGCATCAACCACTGACCTTTCACTTAGCAGCTGAATGCTTAACCATGGTGCCACCAGGGCTCCTGCTAGCAGTTCAGGATATAACAGTGACACAGGGATCCTGCTTTTAAGACATCTACAGATTGTGACAGACAGAGAATTGAAAACTACGTCCAGACTCATAGCGACTCTTAATAATTATAACTCTCTAGGGTTTCCATGAATCTGGATATAGTTCTCAATCTTCTGTTTTATAGGGCTTTCTGTCTGAAGAGAAGTGTCCCATAGGATTTCCGAGGAGCAGCTGGTGGATTCGAACTGTCAACTTTTTGGTTAACAACCAGACTCTTAACCACTACACCATCAGGGTTCCAGGTTCCTTTTAGCAGAAGTTATTTCAAGAGTAGGACAAGTTCTTGATTTTATTTCATTAAAGTATAATTAAATTATTTTAAGACTCTAATAAAAAACTCTGACCCATCAAATACTGTAAACCAAGTAACAGCACACTAAAACTCAAAAATGTGCTAATGCGTATCATCAGGTTAACAGACATAATGCAGGCCTCAGAATAAAGCATTTTTGGCAATCTCTGTGGATAACCGTTGTGGTTGCATTTTTTCAAAAAATTCAGTTATGAAATCACACAAAATCTCTGCCATTATGCAAAACTGGAAATAATTCTAATCTCTCCAAACTACCTTTTATTAAAAATCATGTAATATCCAAGTTTGTCTCTAATTGTAAGAATTATGAGGCAGATTTAGCTGTCAAAGACAATCTCCTGTATAGACGGTGGCCTTAACATAACAGGAATAGTGAGGATTACATAGTGTACCCTCTGCTTTAAAGATTTAATGTCCAAGTCTAGATCAGAGCACATTAATTCTGTATGTCAGCTCACAAGCAGATTGTATCAGGCAGTATAAATAAATAAATGATGCATGGGTACTACGGCTTAGAAGAGAAGATCATCAAGACTTGGGACCAAAGGGAACCAGCACTCAGTAACAGGAAGCCATTAGTGGCCTTGCCTCAGCAATTATCACAGGAATAACTACACCCAAGCCATTTCTTCTTCTCTTGCACCACTCTAGTCAAGACTCAAACTCTAGGAAAGAAAGCACTCGGCTAAGGCTTAATCACTTGATGTTTCCTGAGTCCTACTTCAATGGTGAGACTGTTGATCTGCTTAAAGGATTTTTCCAGAATCCTTCCTATGTAAGAAGAAGACCACTGATGTTGAGTTGTTACAGACTCATAGTGACCCAATAGGACACAGCCTAACCGCTTCATAGAGTTTCTAAGGAGTGCTTGGTGGATGTGAACTGCTGACCTTCTGGTTAGCAGCCATAGCTCTTAACCAGTACACCACCAGAGTTCCCAAGGGAGAAGATAGGTAAGATAGGTACCTGCATTTACTTTGATAACAAAGGCAACAAATTCCCTAAAAGAACATCAGAGTTTGTCTGCACAAACACCTTCCAATACCCTCAAAAACCATGGTCCCCTGACAGGAGAAATTTTGCCTCCCAGAGGACATTAGCAATATCTGCAGACATCTTTGACTGTCACAAGTGGGAGAGAGATGCGACTGGCATCTAGGGCATAGAAGACCAGGGATGCTGCAATGCACAAGGCAGTCCCACTCTCCTCCCAGCACCCAACAAAGTAGCATTTGGTCCAAAATGGCAATGGAGCAAAGTTGAGAAATCTTTTCAATAGATCAAACCAGTATGTACATAGAATACAAAGCTCTCTCAATCAGAAAGCTGTGAATGGTTTCAGGCAACACTGTTATGTGAAGATACGCTTTTCTCTAATGTCAAGCAACTCCATCCTCTTAACAGAAACTGGTCACTTGCCATTGCTGTTGCTGTTGTTAGGTGCCAATGAGTCAGTTCCGACTCACAGTGACCCTATGAACAACAGAACAAAACACTGCCCAGTCTTGTGCCACCCACAATCATTTTTATGTTTAAGCCCATTGTTGAGGCCACTGTGTCAGTCTATCTCATCGAGGGTCTTCCTCTTTTTCGCCGACTCTCCACGCTACCAAGCATGATGTCCTTCTCCAGGAAATGATCCTTCCTCACAACATGTCTGAAGTATGGAAGATGCAGTCTTGCCATCTTTGCTTCCAAGGAGCACTCTGGTTGTACTTCTTCCAGAACACATCTGTTTGTTCTTGTGGTGGTCCATTCTTCTCTAACACTACAATTCAAGGGCACCAATTCTTCTCCTGTCTTCTTTGTTCATTGTCCAGTTTTTGCAAGCATATGATGTGACTGAAAATACCATGGCTTGGGTCAGGCACATTTTAGTCTTCAAGGTGACATCCTTACTTCTAAATACTTTAAAGAGGTCCTTCGCAGCAGATTTTCCCAAAGCAACGTGTCTTGATTCCTTGACTGCTGCTCCCATGGGAGGTGATTGTCGAGTGAGCAGCCCCCACTTGTCTGTCAGTGGAGGCTTGCTTGTTGCTGTGATGTGGGAAGCCATGCCACTGGTATTTAGGTACCAGCAGGGTCACCCATGGTCAACAGACTTCAGCTGAGCTTCCAGAGTAAGATAGACTAGGAAGAAGGACCCGGCAGTCTACTTCTGAAAGGAATTAGCCAGGGAAAATCTTACGAATAGCAGTTGTCATTGCTTTGCCTAAATGTCTCCCTCTTCAGTTTTGTCTCTTTTTACATTTTTTGGATTCTTCTACAGTGAGGGAAGGAGGGAGTATATTATCAAACCATGCATGAACTCATCTTTCGAGGTCGTTTGCTTTATGACAAGGTTTCCAAATTCCTTAACATACCCCACTAAAGCCTCAGTTAACACTTTATCCATGTAAAAGTATTTGATTGGTAAGTATTGGAATAAGGTCATTTTGAACTGCTTAAGACTTTTCCTCCACTCTTTATCAATCTAGGAAGAGAAAATTTAAAAAAAGAAAAACGATGTTAAAAGCCCTACGTAAGGCTTCCGCTACATGCAAATAAGAGTCACGACACTCAGATACTTCTCTAGATAATGAAATATATTTTTGCAGGAATTATGAGCAGATGATTCAGGCACAGCTGCAGATAGATTTGGACAGGTAACTATCTTACGCACGCACTTCTTCGCTTGTGTAGACGCAGCACTTCTTGATCTGTTCTGAGCGTGAAATTTTAAAACTGTGCATGAGTGGTAGAGAAGGTGGGGTATCTCATAGTCACCCAGCTTTGTCTTCTTTGTTCTTCAAGTTCATTTCACACAGAAGCTGGTCTAAAAGGATATTTTTAAAACTCCCACAGTTTCTGTGGCCATTTTCATGACCCAGGGAACTTCAGCTTATGATGTTACATGGAGAGAAAAACATCATAGCTGGCCTGTTCTGTTTCATGGATAAAACTGAGCTGAAGTGGTATGTGAGACAGCAAGAAGGGCTGGGAGAGAAAGCACCTGTGAGAAATACTCCCAGAGCCCAGACAAAGGAGAAAGAATTCCATTAGAAGTACCCCAGCATGCCTAATCTCAATAAGCTCATCCAAGCCATGAGGAGTCTCAGCTGCATATGTTTGCATCCCCTCCAAACCACAGAATGAGCTCTGGAAAGCTTGCACTTAGCTAACACCCATTCCCCATGATTTCAAGTCTCACCTCATGCTCTCTACTTTGAAGTGGGATCCTTCTACTGTGTCTGGGATCTGCACTCCTGAGCTGCGGACTCAGTTTGCTCCTTTTTAGGGCAGATGATGAAAAGCAAGTCAGTTGAGTGCAGTCAAACCTCTGCCAGCCCTGGTCACTTTGCCATGTTGATGCCTGACGTTCTGAGCCCTTGTATTTTTCCTTCTGTGTAGATTTTATGGGCCAGTGGTGAAATCCAGTCACAACACACCCCGCTGAGAACCATGACCAAAATTCTTCTGTTTCATAATAAAAAAGGAAGCAACCAGGATATCTAAAGAAGAAGGGGTTTTAATTGGGAATTTGCAGATATCACATGGAGTCTCTGGGTGGCACAAATGATTAAGTGCTTGCTACTAACTGAAAGGTTTGCAGTTCAAGTCCATCTAGGTTCCTCAAAAGAAAGATCTGGTGGTCTAATCCCAAAAGATCACAGCCACTGGAAAACTCTATGGAGCAGAGACCTACTGTGACATGAATGACAATAATATGTGTCTGAATGGAATCCACGGCAATTTTTTTTGTTTTGTTGTAAAGACATCACATATTTTCTTTTGAAAATAGGTACTCTACTTTCCAAAAAAGCTCTAAAAGATCCTTATAGCAAATAAGAAGCTGATTCGTGCCCATGAAGAAGGAAAAACCACTATATATTGGAAACAGAGGATTCCTGGTCCTATAAAGGGATTTCTATGAGGGTTTCCTTAATATACTTTTTCAGAGAGATCTTCTGTCGGTTCTGCAGTTCTGTTCCTTGCACAGCTGCTATCTGCAAAGTACCACTGTTTTCCATTATGGTATTTACCACTATGAATCATTACACTTGTCTTTGTGTGTTTAGTACTAACATATCCAATTTCTCACTTCATCTGTACAAGAAAAATTCCATGAGGACTCTGCCCAGCACCAAGAATAGTCTCTGGAGCACTGTATTTGCTCAGTACATACTTGTTAAATTAATACAATTTGTGATTATTTAGCACATATGAATTGCCAAAAGTGTCATCCATATTACTTCGATGGACTGGAAGAAAGATACAGGTGCCTGTCTCTTTTCTTATGATTTCTTAACTGGGGAAAGAAGCTAGTTCCCAATGAAAATAGCCCCAGACATAAAGGAAACCTAAGGAGTTCCAGTGCTATAAGGGTTAAAGTTCTCAGTTGCTAACTGAGAGGTCAGACTTTCAAATCCACCAGCTCCTTTGGAGAAAACGACCTGGCAATCTGCTCCCATAGAGATTACAGCCATGGAAATCTTATGGGGCAGGTGTACTCTGTCCTATAGGGTCACTAAGAGTTAGAACTGACTGGATACAACAAAGGAGACCTACTCAAAGCTGAATGTAGGCTGCTTTTTAGGTGACCAAATTCTTCCCTAATTTGTTACCCCTGTGATTTTTGTGATCTAGCTAGATGAGTACCTTGTCTCATGTTTTATTTTACTGAATTACAGAAAGTGAAATTCTTCATTTAGTAGAAGGAAAAATTGCAAATTATAATTCTGAGTGTACTCTCTGGCATCTGAATGTGTCAGAAATTGATCATAAATGTTTATTTCACTCTATTGGACTGATTAAATCAGAAAAAAATATTTATATTTGCATTCCTAACATGTGCAGTCATAGTTTTTCCAGTTTCTTTTAATACCTGCTGCTGTAGGGTCACCGTGGGTCAGAACCGACGCAACAGCAATGAGTTAGGTTTTTTGTTTTGCTTGTGAACATCTTTTACATTAATCAGGCAATTCCATAAAAAAATTTAAGACACACATTTTAGACCATTTCATTTAAGCAAAGGATTTTTATTTCCTGAAACCCATCAACTTTTCTTCTGATTATAATCTTTTGGTTCTGAGGACAGTTGAAAGAATCTAGGTTCTACAGTCATAAAATGTAGGATAAAATCCTCCTCAAATATTATACCTACTGGCAGGTTGACTTCATGATACCAGGTCATGGTCATCTGAACCTACACGTCCTGACCTATAAATCACAACACCTTATTTTCTGGTAGTTATTTTCATAATTATCAAGAATAATTGTAGGAGAATCTTACTGGGATGAGTAGCATCAGGAGTCTTAAAAGCTTATAAGCAGCCATCTAAGATGCTCCAGTGGCCCTACCTTGTCTGGATCAAGGGAAAATGAAGAAAGCTAAAGATACAGAGCAGAGTCCAAAGGGCTAATGGACCACAACTATCACAGCCTCCACCAGCCACAGTACGGCTCAACCAGATGGGGCCCCGCTACCACCATGGGATACTCTGACAGGGTTCACAACAGAGGAACCTGGTTGGAATTAGAGAAACCTGTAGAACAAAATTTTAATACCCAAAAAGAGATCAGGCTCACTGATAGGACCGAGACTGAAGAATTCCCGAGAGCATGGCCCGCTGGACACCCTTTTAACTCAGTACTGACATCAGTCTCAAGGTTCACCCTTCAGATAAAGATTAGACAGCCCCATAAAACAAGCATGTAGCTCAACCACATTTATGAGGACAAATGGAAACACCAGCCCAGGGGCAAGAATGGGAAAGCAGGTGGGAATAGGAAAGCTGGGCAAATGAAAATGAAGAACAGAAGGCTGAGCAGGGGATGGTGTTGACACACTTTGAGGTTGGCTACCAATGTCACAGAACAATATGTTATTGTTAAATGAGACACTAATTTGCTCTGTAAACCTTCATCCAAAGTACAGTTTTTTAAAAATGTCAAAAAAAAAAGAAAGAAGAATTGGAGGAGACACTAAACGACAAAGGTGAAGATATTTCTTGGTTTACACGTGACAAATATATGGAGCTGACTAGAAGGAATCTGAAAATAAATACCAGTGGGATGTTGTCTCAGTTACCTTTAACCTCCAGCAAGTCCCACCTGCATTTAGGGATCTGGTGCCTCAGGGAATTCTGTGCTTCAGGGACTGTCACACTTTAAAAGACCCTGTGCCTTAAGACCCCTGAAACTTAGGAGTGCCAGCACCTTAAGAATTCTGAACCTTATAATAGCAAAAAGTTGGAAACAACCTAGATGCCATCAACAGAGGAGTAAATAAACTGTAGTATATACATACAAGGGAGTATTATGCAACAATAAAGAACAATAATGAATCTGTGAAGCATCTCTTAACATTGAGGAAACTGAAGGGTTTTATATCAAGTGAAATAAGTCAAGCACTAAAGGACAAATATTGTATGAGACTACTACTGTAAAAATTCATTAAAAAGTTTACACATAAAAAGAAACAATCTTTGTTGGTTACTAGGGAGGGGAGAGGTGAGGATGGAGAAACACTGAACAGACAAGACAGAAGCGGGAACTCTGGTGAAGTGTCAGACAGTACACAGTCCTGGGGAAGCCAGCACAGCTTACCCAAAGAAAGGTCATGGAAGCTCCATAGATACATCCAAACTGCCCGAGGGACCAAACTGTTGTACTGAAGTCTGCGGGGACCACGGTCTTCGGGGACATCTAGCTCAACTGGCATAATATTGCTTATAAAGAACAAGTCCTGCATCCCACTTTGGTGAGTAGCATCTGGGTTTTTAAAAGTCTGTGAGTGGCCATCTGGGGTAATTCAGTCTGGGGTAATTCACTGGTCTCGCCTCTTTGGGAGCAAAAAAGAATGAAGGAAACTAAAGACACAAGGAAGGGAAAACGTTATTCCAAGATTCACCCTCCAGCCAAACATCGGCCAGGTCCATAGGACAAGACTAAAGTTGCATGTCAGCCTGGCAGCCAGGATCGGAGGGGAGGAGGTGACAGGAAAACTGGCAATAGGGAACCCAAGGCTGAGAAGGGAGACTGTTGACTTGTGGGTTGTTAACTAATGTCATAAAATAGCATGTGTACCAATGGTTTAAAGAGAAACTAGTTTGTTCCATAAGTCTTCATCTAAATTCCAGCAACAACAAAATAAAGAACTCTGAATTCTTAGGCATCCTGTACTTTAGGGGCTGTTGCACATGAGAAGACCCTATACCACAGGGCCCCTGTACCTTCAGGAACTCAGCACCTCAGGGACAGAAATTTAGGACCCCAGCATCTTAGGAGACTTTTCGCATTAAGGGGTTCCTCTCCTATGGATGCTACATCTGAGGATACCCTGGAAGGCACTCTTCATCTTAGGGACCCTTCTCTGTAGGCACTTTCTACGTTAGATGACTTAGACTTTAGTTACTGCAGGAATTACAGAACAGAAACAAGAGTCTCTGTCCTAGGCCCAGGAAAGAAAAAGTGCTTGGATATAAACCCTACAACCCCAAATGAGGGTTGATAAAGCCTGAGCTCCGCAGAAATCCATGTCACTCCCTCCTCTCTGGTGTCCAGTGTAGGTGAGGGAGGGATCTCGACCACCGGGAAATTCCAAGTCAAGAAAGTGAGGTGAGAGAGGAGAGCCACTTGTTCTGGATCCCTGTCCTGGTTTCTCGGTGACTCCTGGGCATGGGACACAGCTTCTGTTCTGTCCACCCTCCTTCCCAGCAAATGTTTGCTGCTCAGGCTCTAAGTTCCTAAGGCTTACATGTAGCAGAACCACAGTTGCAGGGTACAGCTCAGCTCTAGGTCTTGAGGGAGCTCCTGAGACAGGCTGACCTCTCTGGGCACAGATAGGAGCTAAGCCATTGATGTAACCTGTTGCTGTCAAGTCAATTCCAATTCATAGGGATCTTACAGGTCAAAGTAGAACTGCTCTGTAGGCTTTCCAAGACTATAGATCTTTAAGGAGGGTGACTGGCACATCTTTCTCCCAGAGAGTGGCTGATAGGTTCAAGTCTCTGACTTCTTAGTTCGCAGTCAAGTGCTTACCTAGCGTACCACCAGAGCCCTTATAATGTTTAAAGCTTACGATACATGCGTATGTTTTGGTGTGTAATGACCCTGCATACAGCACAGTGAAACAGTGCCCTGTCCTGTGCCGTTCTCACAGTCTTTGTTATGCTTGAGTCCATTGCTGCAGCCACTGTGTTGA
This sequence comes from Heterohyrax brucei, assembly GCA_028571685.1. NCBI lineage: Eukaryota > Metazoa > Chordata > Mammalia > Hyracoidea > Procaviidae > Heterohyrax > Heterohyrax brucei. The sequence continues at coordinate 83,363,005 of CM053156.1, read as the reverse complement.
TCCATCTAATTGAGGGTCTTCTCCTTTTCCATTAACCCTCTACTTTACCAAGCGCGATGCCCAGGGACTGACCGTTCCTGATAACACGTCCGAAGTACATACGACAAAGTCCTGTTATCCTGGCTTCCGAGGAGCGTTCTGGTTGTTCTCCTTCTAAGATAGATTTATTCTTTGCTCTGGCAGTCCATGACACACTGAGTATTCTTTGCCAACACCACAATTCATAGTTATTAAAACAGGTGAACGCATACTTGGTGTTCTTTGCTTTCAGCCAATTCAAAGGCATCAATCTTTCTTTGGTCTTCTTTACTCATTCTCCAGCTTTCGCATGGATATGAAGGGACTGAAAACACCACGGGTTGAGTCAGGCCCACCTTACTTTTAAAGGTGGCATCTCTGCCTTCCAACATGTTAAAGAGGTCTTTTGCAGCAGATTTGCCCAGTGCAACGCATCTGTTGATTTCTTAATTGCTACTCCCGTAGGTGTTGATTGTGGATCCCAGTAAAAGGAAATCCTTAACAGGTTTGATCTTTTCTCCCTTTACTGTGGTGTCTCTTATTGATCCAGTCTTGAGGATTTTTGTTTGCTTTATGCTGAGGTATAATAATCTGTGCTGAAGCCTGCAGTCTTTGATCTTCATCAGTGTTTCAAGTCTTCACTTTTCAGCAAGGAAGTTTGTGTCATTTGCATGCCACAGGTTGGTAATGAGTCTTCCTTCAATTCTGATACCCCATTTTTTTTTTTTTTTATAGAGTCCAGATTCTGGGATTTTTTCATTCAGCACGTATATTTTATATTTGTGGTCGAAAGATATACTGTTAATACACACCTTTCCTGACCTTCCTGATATAGTATCACCTTGTTCTATTTGAAGAGTTGTCTGATGTTTTATATACAGGTTCCTCACGAGCAGAATTAAGTGTTCTAGAATTCCCATTCTTTGTAACATTATTCATAATTTGTTATGAGCCACATAGTGGAATGCATTTGCATAGTCATTAAAACACAGGTGAACATATATTTGGTGTTCTTTGCTTTCAGCCAAGATCCATCTGCTATGAGCAATGATATTCCTGGTTCCGTGTCCTCTTCTGAAACTGGCTTGAATTTCTGGCAGTTCCCTATTAACATACTGCTGCAGATGTTTTTGAATGATCTTTGGCACAATTTTACTTGCGTGTGATATTAATGATATTGTTTGATGATTTCCACACCTGGCTGGATCCCCTTCCTTGTAAATAGGCATAAATATGGGTGTCTTCCAGCCAGTTGGCGAGGTAGCTGCCCCCCAAATTTCTTGGCATAGATGAGTGAGCAGTTGCAGTGCTGCATCTGTTTGCTGAAACATCTCAGCTGGGGTTCCATCAGTTCCTTGATCCTTGTTTTCCACCAATGCCTTTAGTGCAACTTGGACCCGGTCCTTCAGTACCGTCAGGCCTTGATCATACACTGTTTCCTCCAGTGGTTGAACATCGACCAGTTCTTCCTGGTACAGTGGCCCTGTGTGTTCCTTCCATCTTTTGGTGCATCCTGTGATATTTAGCATTTCCCCCATAGAATCCTTCAATACTACAACTCAAGGTTTGAATTTTTCTTTCAGTTCTTTCAGTTTCAGAAATGCCACGTGTGTTCTTTCCTTTCGCTTGTCCAGCTCTAGGTCTCTGCACATGTCATTATAATATTTTATTGTGTTTTCCTTAGCTGCCCTTCAGCTCTTCATCATTCCTTCTTTTTGCTTTAGCTACTTGATGTTCAAGTCTCAGAGTCTCTTCCGACACTGATTTTTTGTTGTGTCTTTCTTACCTGTCTTTGTAATGACCTCTTGCTTTCTTCATGTATGATGCCCTTGATGTCATTCTCCAACATATGTATATAGGTCTCCATTAACATTCTTGCTTTTAGTCTTGCAAATGTTAGGGCAGGCCTACTTTAATTACTGATTTCATTCTCTTTAAGTGAAATGGAGTTCTCCAGTGGCTGAAGAAATGACTGCTGACTCCACTAGGTTCATACCTTATCAGGGCTGGTAGGAGGTGGAGGCAAGGCAGCACCTAGGATGCAAGATTCAAGGAGGCCCTTAATTTCATTATCAGCCTTGTATCTGCACAATGCTGAGAGCGCTTCCTGCATTTTTGTGCCAAGAGCCTTACTCATTTCACCTAGTGCCCGATCCCACCATCAGAGAAGTGGAAAGCAACTCTTCTTGCTCAGAAACCATTTCAGACTCATCTATGATGGATGCTGAATAGTGTGGGCATGTATGTCAGGCTCATTCCTGCCCTTTGACTGTGACAAGTACTAGGATTGCCCTAGTGGGAACGGGCAGGTCCACTTCTCAGAGTAAGGGGAAGATAAAGTCAAAGACTCACTTCCAAAGCAACTAAAATCAGGCCAGTCATTTGATCGGCACTTATTGAGAATCTACCGTGTGCTGAGACCCAGGGCCACCTACTCCATGCAACATGAGCCATCATGAAGATCAGAAGAGATGGAAATGAAGAGGACATATCAGTCCTAGATATAAGAATATGTGCCATAAATATAGGTCATAGTTGCAATAAACAAGCCAGGAGCACAACTTAATTTGTAGCAGCCAAAAAAGGGATTTTCTAAATATGTATTTATTAATTTGCAGCCTCCATGCTGAACTTGGGTGGAAAATGAAAGGAAGCAGCAGCAACAAAAGGAAGCTATGAATGAAAGAGGATGTCCTCTGTGTTCCTGGGGTCAGGGCTCGGCAAGCTGGAATTTCCCACCAGTTGTCAGTTGACAAGGTCAGTAATGAGTTCAGCATTCTGCTGATAAACGGGAGGCAGACATCAGTTATCTGGTTTGCTCACTCTGGAGCCCAAACGTAACTCCACGGCACAGGAACCGAGCCCAGCTTTTCATGAATGGCCACCATAAGGTCCTTACCGTAGGACAGCAGCAGTACATCAACCTAAATTGCCATGCCTCCCGTATGTCATGGACCACGTGATTTAGCATGGACGGCACTGGCATTTCTGGTGAAGAAGTGGGATTAATGCTAAGGCCACTGGCCTGTAAATTAGCTACTCGCCTGAGAAAATGCCTTAGTTAAAGTCATTAAATCTCAAATGACGACAGCCAAATGCATCATTGTGTGGCAACCATGAAGCACAAATATATCTTCTTTTGTTGTCGTTGTCTCCCCCATGTACTTACTGATAACAGAGTATCCGGAGCTTCTGCAGAGGGCTGTATAATTCCTTTTCTGAAACCATAAAGAGGTTTCTTTGAGCTTGCAGAAGGAGGATGTCTTCTTGGCAGACATTCAATAACTTGAAAAGGGTTTACTTTAACAAGCTCAACTTCAGTCCGCTGGACATTGAGAAAGTTGATTTTCAAAAGCCTTTCAAACTAAATCACAATCATAACTGGAAGTCACTGTATGCAGGAATTTTGGGGTTTTTTCACTTGTTTTTTTTTTTTTTTTTTTTTGCCTCCCTGAGCCCAAACACAATCAAATAAAGCTTGAGTAGCTGGACAAACTTTGGATTTGAAAAACTGAAGTTGTAGCTTTGGACACATGTGCTAAGTTTGCCTGTTCTGAAAAACATCACCGAGAAGGTGTGAGCAAGAAGAGAAAGAAGGGAGAAGAAGGCAGGGATTGCTAGCTCAGCTATCACTGGTGGCCAGGACTAACCGAATAACGACATCCCACATGTCACCTCTAGATTAAGACCAGAAGAGAGAACTTCAGGGATTGTGCCTCCTGGCCACGCAAAAGGGACAGTTACTATGAAAGTCACTATCTCAGCTTTGCAGAAATGATTTCCCATCTTTAAGAGAAGTTAGGAATACAGGCTGCCATTGAAAATTGCCGCCACCACCAGCTGTACTAAAGTTGACTCTGACTCATGGCAACCCCACGCATGTCACAGCAGAACCGCGCTCTGTGAGACCTTCCATGGTGTAGCTTTCAAAAACAGATCACCAGGCCTTTCTTCCAAGGTGCCTCTGGTAGGATTCCAATTGACATCAAGGACAAGTGATGGTTATCTTTGTCTGGAGTTATTTTATTTATTTTACTTACCTTTTTGCTGTCCTATCTAACTAGAATGCATTTCTCTTAAGGACAGGGATTTCGTCTATCTCATTCACTGCTGTAACCCCCACCCAGAGAAAAAGGCCTGGCACGGAGAACATGTGCCATGTGAGTACGTCAATGTTAGCAGTGGGCACTGCTGATGCTGTAAGCGTCCTCTGCCCCACTGTGTTTGGGGAAGTGTTCAAGATTGGATTGTTTTTATTCTATTTGAATTGATCTCTAAAAGGAATTAAGAGACTCCAGGAACAGAAACTAAAAGTCCAACCTAAAGTGAATAAAACCATCTCTTGAGAGATTCAAATAAAGTTAAAATCCAGGGTGATATTTTGAAGTGATACAGTGATATAATTTGTCAACAGATTTGAGAAGTCTTTTTGACTTTCGGTAATGTGTGAATGGCAGGAGAAGAACCACCTCAGGCTTGCCAGAGTGAGAATTAGCTAGTCAATTACATTTCTCCCCTTGACTTTCTCAAAATGTTTCTCTAAGGGAGAGAATTAGTCTTGAAACTCAAATACCCACAGGGTCTCTGGGTTCCAGCTTATAAGGTAGAGAAATACTGTGACTTTGTTAGTGGAAAACCTTTGAATTATTTACTACCTCACAGGCTTGCTAATGAAAATAAATTGATATGTTAATTAAACAGGCAATTTCTAGTTGGACTGTAGCCAGTTGGTGACTAGGTGGCCATTAGCAAGCCACAGATAATTATGGCTGATGGTGACCCATAAACATTTTTAAACTTTTGCTTTGATGGATAAATACCCTAATGTTCTCATTCTTCTTGGCTCTCCCCTTGGACCAGAACAACTTGCGGATGTAGGACAGTGCATTGGCTAAGCAATAACCCTAGATTTTCTTTTCTCAGAAACCCTGGTGGCATAATGGTTGACTGCTACAGCTGTGAAACAAAAAGTTAGGGATTCAGATCTACCAGGTGCTCCTTGGACATTCGATGGGGAAGTTCTGCTCTGTCCTATCAACTCAGTATTGTTGTTGTTGCTGTTTCCCCCTGAACAATCTAACGAATGGCATCAAAATGCTTATTTTCAAATTTAGGCTTATGATCCCAAACTTTTATTAGTGTTTTTCTCTTTTTTTATTTTATGACAGTAAGAACATACGCTGGTGTAAATCTTGCAAACTAGAAAAAAGACAAAGCAAAAAATAATCTATATTATCATGACCCCAAAAATAACTGAAAACAAAGATATGTATTCTTGCAGTCTTCATTCTGCATGTATTTTCAAAAACTATCAAATTCTAAAGTTTTCATGACCTGCCTTTTCTCAAACTGCCAATGTGTTGTAAACATTTCCCATTTCATTTTGTGAACTTTATTGCACGCCATAGCTGTGTATAATTCGTGTACTAATTTTTTAATCACTAGGTATTTAGCATGTTTTCATAATTCCCTGTTATATATAATACTATAAATGGAGCCCTGGTGGATTAACGGTTAAGCACATGGCTGCTAACTGAAAGTCTGGTAGTTTGAACTTACCAGCAGCTGTTTGGAAGAAAAGACTTGGTGACGAGTTCCCTTAATGATTATGGTCTAGAAAATCCTATGGGGCAGTTCTACTTCTCATATGGGATTGCTATGAGTCAGAACTGACTCACCGGCACCTAACACCAACTAATAGTACTCCAAATAAAATATAAACAAAAACCTTCATGACTTTGAGATAAGCAAAGATTTCTTACGCCAGATATCCAAAGCACTGAGCATAAAGGTAACAGCAACTCATTATAAATGTTATTTAGAGACCAAATGACAAGCCTCAAAATGTGAGAAGAAAGTGACATTATCTAGCTCCAAAATAGAACTCGTAGCCAGAATATACCGAGATCAACAACCAAGCAATAGGAAATGAATGGACACCAAGAAGCAGATCAGCACAGGGACTTCACAGAAGAGCTCTGCTATGCAGGGTGCATGTGAAGGTACTCAGCACTAGTAGCATCAGGGAAATGAAAACAAATACCAACCAAACCAAAACACCAAACCACTGGGATGGCTAAAATGCAGGCAGTTACCCAAAAATGGTAGTGAATAGGCAGTAGTGTTAATCGGCAAAACCACTTCTGTAAACCTACTTTAGCAGTATCCAGTAAAGCCTAATACATGAATACACAATGATGCAGAAAGTCTACTCCTTGGTATACACATACAATATGCACTAACGTGGTATAAAGCCAAGTGCCGTTCAGTCGGAAATAATAAAGCGTTCATTCTCATTGCCATCTAATATTCTGTTGTGTGCATGTAGCATAGCTTATTCTTTCATATAACAATATGGATGACTCTCCCAAACTTTATGATAAATGAAAGTAAATAACTCATGATTTTTTTTTCTTCCATTTATCCAAAGTTCAAAAATAACCAAATTAATTTATGGAGATGGTTACCTTTGGAGTGGGAGTCATAAGAGTTGGGATTTAGGAAAGACTTCCAGGAGGCTGAAGGTGTTCTATGTCCTCACCCGGGTGATGGATACAGTAGCTTGTTTACTTTGTGAAAATTCACAGAAATGTACACACCCATGATTGGTGTACTTTTCAGTGTTACAGTTCAACCAATTTTACTTACATATTTGAGTTACATTTACATCTGTTGTGTTTTGTTTGTACGTCTTATCATTAGTAGTAGGTGCTGCACCACAGTGTTGCACCGCGGGTAATGTGCTGATTTTATCATTCTCAGAGATTCCCACACAGATGTTCCAAGTAATGATTTACTATTCAAAATCCTGCTGTACAGCAGGCTATGAAAAAGAAAAGAGAAATGAAAAAGGAATCTAACTTACATGATGGGAACAGAGATCCTGTATTGTCATACACAACCACGATTATCTGGAGAGAATGAAATCCTAGAAATAGAATTCACTATTATTTATGGCTTAAAATCTGCTACTGCTTTGTTCACCATATTGTTAGTGGACAGCTTGGTTGTTTCATGACTAAGAAGAGTGACCAGAGATCTCCAAGTATCTGAATGTTTTGTGAGATTCTGTGATAACCTTGAATTCATACATAACTGCTACAAAATAGATACAAAATAGCTTCCCTTCCTCTCCTCATCCTCCCAACAAATGACTCAGGAATGTTTTCCTAAAATACAACGAATAGTTAGCTACTGAAAATTCTAACTCCATTTTCTGTTTCTACTCTATCAGAAGAATGATTAGCAAAGTTAATAGAATGGTTATATTTATAATATCCCATTTAATCTTTAGGGCCGTTGCTGAAACTGGCACTACTACTATTTCCATTTTATGAAAAAGAAAACTGAACCTTAAACACAGAGTATTTGGCAGAACCAGGACTCGATCCTATGACCCTGTGAATTCTAGAGTTATGTTATATGCTCTCTGTGGTATCACCTCACCTAACAGTAAGAGACCAGAGACTAATTCTCAGTGCAGACTGATGTTCCAATATTTTTAAGTTCTATGGCCAAAAAGTCTCACTGGGGTGTATGTTGAGGAAGAGTAGCCAGAAGAGATGCAAAGAACTTGTTCAGAAAATGTTATGCCAGCACATCACCAAAATAACAGGTAGCAGAGGAGCCAATCTCCAAGGATTTTCAGTAAAATGTGAGCCTTGCTAACTCAGAATCCAGCACTGAGAAAGTCAAGGTAGAGGTCAGAGAAGCAGACATAGAAATGGGACATGTCTTAAAAAACTGGAAAACGCAGGGCCAACTGGCTTGAAGAAGAGGTACCACTTGTCCATTATCTGAGGCTTGCTTGTTAAACTTCCAAGCACTGGAACAGTGTCGATGGGCAGCTCCAGGAAGCTGGCTCAGCTCCAGCTGTGCCTGGGGGACCCGCCAGCAGGGAGAAGAGGAGGCAGGATGGGCCATTCAATTTAAGAGGTAAATACTCATCAGTTATTACCAAACAAGTTTCTGCAGCTGACCTAACACAGCAACTCAAAGCAGAGAAGAGTATCTTAGTCTCCACCTCGCCTTTACTGTACATAAAGGAGCTTTGAACCAGTTCATTCCATAGTCTAGTCCCTTGCTGAGAATTTGCATTCCCCCCTATAGACTCAACAGCACTTGGCTCGGCTTGGCCCCGTAGACTGAATCTGGATCACCTGGGAATCTTGTTAGAATGTAGATTCTGATTCAGCTTATCTGGAGTAGAAATGCAAGTGCTCAGCAAGGGGTCAAAATGGACCAAACTGGTTCAAAACTCTGCTACAAACATTCTATCAAGGTAAGCTTTCTGCTACTTCAAGTGACTTAACACAGCCTGAGCACACATGGAAGTGTTCAGACTGGCCCTTAGGTTACCTCTTTGACAATATGGTTTTCTTCTCAAAATTCTTTATTTTTAATTGCTCCTGTCAAGATCCTGAAACATTTCCCTTGGACTCCTCATTATTCATCTCAAAGTACAATCCGATTTGCCTTGGTGAACTTTTTTTTTCCCCCACATAAGAAAAAAATCAGGTTCTCTCCGAAAAGGCTACCGAGTTTACAAAGTCCAAGGGGTTGAAGATTGACACACAAGAGGGAATTACACAGGGTTGTAACAAATGCAAGCTGACCCAACCCACCAGCTAGTTCTGGGAAAGAAGGCAGGCACATTCACTCAGAGAGAAGGCTGGGCTGATGTGTCTTCAAACCTAAGCTTCAGACATCTCCCTGGGGGGCAAATGTTTGCAGCTCCTGGGTTCCTGCCCTGTAAGTACTACCAACCCAGTGACCTTCAAGATGTGGAAAGAAGTGCAGAGAAAAGACTAGACAAAGGTCTGAGAAGATTTACTATGCATGTCTGGAAGGAGGCAACGATATGGAGAGACAGAAAATTTACACAGACCAGTGGTTCTCAACTAATGGGGATACAGTCTGTTTCTGGAGGACACCGAGCCAGGTCTGGAGATCTTTTTGGTTGTCTTGACTGCAGTGTTTCTGGAATGCTCTTGGCATCTAGAGAGTAGAGGCCAGGGATGCTGCTAACCCATCTACAATGCACAGGACACTGCTCCCAACCCCACACAGTTATAAAGAATTACCCAGCCCAGAATGTGAGTAGTGCAGAAAATGAGAAACTCTGACATAGATTAAGCTGGCATGCAATTTCCCCAAATTTAAGGAAACTGAACAAATGTTTGTATTCCCAATTTGACTGGGACATCTGGTGGAAAAAAGAATCAATAACATAGTAATAACAACAATAGTAATTAACATTTATGAAGTACTTACGTGCTAAGCATTTTACATTCATTAGCTTACTTTCTGTCTGCAGTGAGAAAATATTTTAATTCTAGAATCCAGATTTCCGGGGTCCATGGAGTTGCGGTGACCCCAGCTAGGCCATTTCCCTGATGTGGTCTTCGAAACATTCAGAAAACTGATGTCTAAAGGGTTGCCTTTGATTCAGACAATGATCTACGTAAGTTAGTGAGACAGTTTTGCTTCCAGCATTGGGTTCTTTGGGAGAATTATCTGGGTGTAGTCAGCTTCAAGAGATAGATTCCAAATCCCAGATTACAGCTATATTGTCTTTTCCAAAACAATACTGTACGGGATCCTTCCTGACCACAAATCCTTTGATGAGTACTGTCCTGCCTTTCCCATGGCAATGCCAGAGAAATGGGGTACAAGAATGCTTAGAGACTTTCTCATCTTTGAAACGCTTTTGACTCCTTAGTCAAAATGTTACCCCAGTTTATATTATATAAGCTTCAGTCAGCTTCTATTATTGGGTTAATTTTATTTTTAACAATAGTACATGCTAGGAACTATTTAATGTCTGAATTACGAGTAACTAAAAAAAATTCAGAGGTTACATAATTCCTTGAGGCCACTGCTGTCATTTGTCAAAATGAAGATTCTCCTCCAAAGCCGACTCTTTCTACCTTTCTGTCATGAATAGGGAACAGGGAATGACAAAGATAAGGGAAAAAAATCACAGACACACCTTTCAACACGTAAGGATATATTGAATTTGAAAAGGCAGTTGCATGTAAGAGTGACGCAAAATATCCTATATACCAGAAACAACTGAAAATAAAATTTTAAGACTATCACTTAAAATAGCAAACAAAATTACAATTACGTAAGAAAAAAATGTAACAAGAGTACAACATTTTTAGGAAAAATTATATGTTGTTATTGAAGAATTAGGCAGAAGGCCTAAATAAATGGAGAGCTATACCATGTTTATTGACAAGGAGACATCAGCTATCTCCAAGTTAATGTAAAAAAATAATGCTATTTCAATAAAAATCCCAATAGGAACTTTGTCAGAATTTGCCAAACCGACCATAGTATTTACATTAAAGAACTAATTGCCAAAATACCCAATAAAATCCAGTAAACAAATGAGACAAGGGATATTTTTCTTGGAAACATAGTCAGCTCTGGGAATGAGTGTAGTGTGGTAGTGGCCCAAGTGGAGATGGAAAGGAAAAACAAAGAAACTACTGGAATAGAAGGACGCCCAGAAACAGAGTCATATATATTTTGAAATTCAGTATCGGGAACTGAGCTATAATTGCACCAAATGGTACTTGCATGGTTGTTTATAATATGCTATTGTTATTAGGTGCCATAGAGTCAATTTCAACATGCAGAGACTCCATGGGATGGATCAGAACTTCTCCCCGGGGTTTTCTAGACTGTAATCTTTACAAAAGCAGAACACCAGAGCCTTCTCCCTTTGAGCTGCTGGGTGGGTTGGAACCTTCGGCCTTGTAGTGAGCAGCTGAGCACTCACCTGTTGTTGCCGCCAGGGGTCTTTTAGCTCTTATAAAGGGAAAAAACATAGCAAACACCCTTACACAAAGGGGGAATTGAAGGTACAAGGACGGCAAAAAGCAACAACAAATGGAGGTCGCCAGGAGGTTAAGAGCTCAGTGGCTGACCCAGAAGTTGGCAGTTCAAAATTACCAGCCACTCCGTGGAAATCCTAAAGGGCAGTTCTACTGTGTCCTCTAGGGTTGTTATGACTCAGAAGTGACTAGATGGCTATGTGTTTTCTAATTATTTTGGAAGAAAATATGGGAAACATTATTTGTGATACAGAGACAGAGAAGATTTTTTTTAAGTGAGATGTAATAAAACACAACCATAAGAAAACTGGATTAATTTCACCACACTGAATTTAAAATATTCTGTTAATCAAAAGACAGTTTAAAAGCCCAAAGACAGCACATGGAAAACTCTTAATAAATGTTAGTTTTACAAAAAAGAAAACTCAAAAGACAGAATATAGATTGGAGGAATATAATTGCAAATAATACCATGGGTTAGAAAAGCAGCATCCAGAATAAAAAGGCAACCCAAATTCAATACAAAAATTAAAACACCAATTGAGAAGTAAAGTCCACCTATTAGCCAAGTCTGAAATAAAACACATTCTGTCTGAACTATGTTCCTAAGTCTAGAATTCTCTCCATGAATACTTAAGTCTGAGTCCAGTGGCTAAAGTCACCTTTATTGTCAGTGATTTGGACTGTATTTGCAAAGGGCATTTCGAATAACATAATTGGGCAGATATAAAATTCAAAGAAATCAAATTCAATTAAAGTAGCATTTATATTTTCCATATATATAGGACACGGGCACGGATTCCTTGGGCAGGAAGGAAGGAATACAAGGCTATGCTAGGTCATAGCAGACAATGTCACAAAAATTCTCCCAAGTTGTAGTGGGAAACTTGTCTCTTAAACTCTTATAAATTCATAGTCTACTGCTCTCTGCCTTCCACCAGGCCCAGCCTTTGCTTAAAAGTCTATTTATTCACTCCAAAGATCATATAAAGCTTCTTTGGTATAAAAGCAAAGCCGGGGAAAACAAAACAGTTGCTCAACAAATATTTGTCAGACAACTGATGTTTTCCAGGAAGGGTACTAAACGTAGAACACAATAGTGAAGAAAACCACCTATAGCTTACAGCCAAGGGAGAGAATTATGTACTACATCAGCATGAAATACAATGCAATCTGATGAGAGCTTTGATGGGAGAGGCAGAGGGTACAAGCGCAATGCCTAGACTGGGCTCCCAGTCCAGACTTGCTGGGAGGTGGGTATCTGGAAGGGACGCTAAGGAAATGATGCCCAGCATCTGAGGTGTTCATCACCAGACGGAGCGCTGACTGAGAAAATGCAGGAGCAGAAGAGATGAGCATGCGCAAAGACCAGCTAAAGTACCTGCAAGGATCACTTCCGTTGCCTACCGCATACGAGAAAACAAGACAAATGAAGTTAGGGCTGAAAGCAAGGACCAGGCTGTGATACACTGAGCCCTGTCTAGAGCTTGGGACTCATCCTGGGGAAGCCAAGGATCTTTGAAAGACTTTGAAGTCAAGGTTGGGGCTGAGCAGAAGGTGACATTGTTGGGCTTGCCTTTCAAAAGATTACTTGAAAGCCTTCATAGAGATTAGGTTACATAGGGTCTAGGCCAGAGTAAAGATTTCCAGTTAAATAGTTGCTGAAAATCATCAGCAATCATGGTGGCTAGAACCAGATGGGGATGGAAATCAACAAATGGAAAGAAATCTATGAACTACAATCCACAATACATTTGACACATAGTTGAAGTTCCAGGGTGACCTCAAATCTTCTGGTCTGAAAAACTCTGAGATTATAGGCCTTATTCATGGACATAAAAGACAAGCAGACGAGCCTATTTTGGAAGTGTGTTAATGCATTCAGTTTGGAACACGCTGAGTTTTAATTACTTCTGGAGGTAAATGCAAACATGTCCCCCATGAGGCTTCTCACTGGGATGATGAAGATGTTCTACAATTGCCATGATGGTTGCTCAATTCTATCAATATGCTAGAAACCACTGAGTTGTACTCTTAAAAAGGGTTAATTGTATGGCATGTATATTTTTTCTCAATTGAACTGTTACACAAAAAAGCTTACTGCATCAATTTTAAAAAAATAATGAAAGAAGGAAAACGAAGGTGCAGTCAACCATGTCAGATGCTTCTGGCATGTCAACATGATAATCGGGACCATCTCCTTCAGTCCTCTCCACCCTTACTTCCTCCTCCTGCTAAATCATCAGCCTCTCTCCACAGATTGTCATTGGATTACAAACCTACTGTCAAGTTGTTCACATTGGGGGGCAAAAAATCCCTTACTCTGTGTCCTTCTCCAGCTATCGGTCTCTGTTTTCCTCTGGAGCCAAACTCCCCATCCTTTCCCAGAGATACATCTTAGAAGAAGTATCTATCCTCACTTTCTTGACTTGCCCTGCTTCCAATACTTCCTTCAAACTCACTGCCTGTTTTCCCATCATTCTACTGAAACTCTTATCCTCAAGCTCAACAGTGTTACTAAAATTAATGACCAAAAGTTGAGTACCATAGAGGGACAGTTCTTCTGTTTTTTGTTTTAAGCTACATGAAAAATACTGTGTCTCTGGTCTTCAGTTACTATTGATTGTTTTCACCAGAATTTTTACTTCGTTGGACATACAGCCTTCAGTTCCTCATCTCCTTTTCTTCCCATTTCTAATTGCTCATGACTGACTACTGTGTAATTTTTTCCTCTGCTAGTGATGTGTGTCTTTTTCTATTTCAGATTTTGGGAATACCCACCCCTTCCCCCTCTCCAAGAAAGACAGAGGATCTGAACGTTGACACTTAACCTGAGGATTTTGACTGGTCTCTTTTGCTAGGTAACCACCTTCCTCTGAATGGCCGTGGGATTCTAACTACCATAACTGCAGTGTATACAGGCCAAGGCATAAATGGATTTCTTCCTCTATCTCCCACTGACAGCACAACTGGCCCCAAAAGGAAACCACAAGAGAGACTTTTCTTCTCTGAATTCTTTGGGTTAACTGCACAGGTTAGAACACTACTGTTTGTTCCAAGGAACTTTATTGCTTTAACTGTGAGCTGTTTTAGGTTAACTGTATTAGTAAGGTTAATACGCTCCAGGCTGGACCTTCTCTGCAGCCACATGAATACTAATCATAACTCAAAAGAAAGTTCAAAGCTCACACTAGAGTGTACACACTAAGTCAGCTCCTCCACATGGAAGGTTGCAAGGCCACGATGGTGACAATGATGACCGTGATCATCACTTACATTCACACAATTCTCTGGAATTTTCCGGATGCTATCAAGTGCAGTATCTCATTAATTCTGCACCATCATCCTTCATAATGTATTTCATTTCAGGGGAGATGCAGTCAACAGGCTATAAAAATGTACATTTTCCAAACCCATCTGATGATTAGTTCTTGAGCCTCTGTGGAGCCAAGTGATTGCTTTTAGTCCACAGGCAAAAGGTAAATCACTGACAATGAAGCAAATGCTTAATGAGCACACACAGTGAATGCATGACTTCCTAAAACGTGACACTAACTAGCAAGGAGGCTTAAAAATCGTCAGTGGCTCCCTTTGCTTGCTCAATGACAAATGCTTTATGTAAATAACCCACTGCCTTTGAGTCAGGTCCGACTCATAGTGACCCTATAGGTCAGAGTAGAACTGCCCCACAGAGTTTCCAAGGAGCACCTGGTGGATTTAAACTGCTGACCCCTTGGTTAGCAGATGTAGCACTTAACCCACTACACCACCAGGGTTATTTCCACATTTGTATGCTTAGTACTTCTCCAAGTTCATCTCTCATTTCTCCCCATCTTAGTCCTCTTGTGCTGCTAGAGCAGAAATACCACAAGGGGTTGGCTTTGTAAAGCAAAAATTTGTTTTCTCGATGTTTAGAATACTAGAAGACTGAGTTCAGGGTGCCAGTTCTAGAGGACTGTTTTCTCTCTCTCTGTTAACTCTGGAGGAAGGTCCTTGTCTCTTTGAGCTAATGATCCTGGGTGAACTTTATGTGGTCTGGCATCTCTTCCCTCCACCCCTGCTTCCTCACTTGCTCATTTAATCTCTTTTATATTGCAAAAGGTAGAGGGTCAGCAAAAAGAGAAAGACCCTCAATGAGATGGATTGATACAGTGGCTGCAACAACAGGCTTAAGCATAAATACAATTGTGGATATAGTGCAAGACCCGGCAGTGTTTCATTCTGTTGTTCATAAGGTTGTTATGCATCAGAACTGACTCGACAGCACCTAACAACAACAACAACATATTGCAAAAGAGGTTAACTCAAGACACACTCTACACTAACCTTGTCTCATTAATAATAACAAAGACAATGCATTCCCAGGGAGGATTCTAACCACAGGCATAAAGAAAAACAAACAAAACCCACTGCCATCAAGTGGATTACGACTCATAGGGACCCTATAGGATAGAATAGAACTGCTCTATAGAGTTTCCAAGGAGTGCTTGGGATGGTTCAAACTGCTGACTTTGGGGTTAGCAGATGTAGCATTTAACCACTACATCACCAGGGTTCCCAATCACAGGCACAGAGGTTAGGATTTACAATACATATTTGGGGGTGACAAAAGTCAATCCATAACACCCACTAACCTATTTCTAGTTCTTTGAGTTGTTTCTCTTTTCTATATACGCCACTGTCCTTGTCTAGAATGTTAAAAACAAACAACAAAAACCTCTCCATGCAATAACCTTGGGATTCTTTCCCTGCAATTCCAGATTGCAGAGAACACAACCTATGATTGTTGTCTTATTTAGTCATTGTTCTTGATGAATCTACTCCCCCTGCCCCAAAAAAATGCTTTCTCATAGGCACATCTGAAGGTCAACTATTTTGAGAGCCTTAAAAGAATATTTTCAGGGAAGCTTCAAATTCTCAGAATTGTTTTCAGCAAGTATTGGCAGATTCTACTGACTTCATGTTCTGTGAGGCAAAGATATTCATAGTTTTCAAGTAGAGACACACAGACACACACACACTGAATCGCTTGCTTATTGCTTCAACTTGGCTAATTACGTCTTCTCTCCGGTCTCTAAGCCTTCAGATCACCCAGTTGGTTTATGGTTTTATTTTGTTTTTTTCTCTTGCATGTAACTCAGGAAGAAGCAAACTTTTCTGAGTCTAGATTGTAAATATTTATAATTTAGAAGCCTTAGGGTCTCTATCACAAAGATTCTGCTCTGTGTTCTACCCAAGAGGCAGGCATAGACAAGAAACAACAAACAAGTATGGCTGTGTTTCAATGAAACTTTATTTAAGGGCACTAAAATTTAAATAGTGTATAATTTTCGTGTACCACAAAGTCTTTCTCCTTAGGTTCCCCCCTCCTCAACTTTTAAAAATAGTGAATGCCATTTATAGCCCATAGACTCTTCAAAATCAGCAACAGGTCAGAAGTAGGTGGCATAAAGAACTGAACAGGTCCTACTTCACTTCTTTCCAAGTATACCTGTTTTCCTTCGAGTCTTAGCTTCCTAGCACTAGCTAGCCCCAGGGAGATTACACATTAACTCATAGCGCACTGAAACTACGAGGAGAAGCGATGACACATCAGACAGGAGGTACAGTCAAATCTTTGCCGCTGCTGTATTTCGGGTTCTCTCCCAGTCATCACATAGGTGGAGGTGTCAGTCAGCAATCCCCCTGCCCAGACAGCCACCAGAGGAGAACTCTGGACAGATCCCTCCAGACTCCAAACGTCTGTCTCTGGACAGACCCCTCAGGGCTCCAGACTCCCCCTACCAACTGCCCACATTCTTCCATGTGGGACTACTATCCCTCATACACTTAGCTACTCAATAAGCAGCTGAAGAAAAAATCAGACAGGCTTTGAAGACTTGATTTCTCCCGTCTCTTGTATATCAATGTACAGTAAACCTCTCGATCACCTACCACACCCCTGTCTCAGTATTGGTCTTGTGGCAAGTGGCATGGATCCATGTTTAAGGGTAACAGGTCAGTTTTCCTGTATTTTGCCAGGCTCTGTTTGAACCATGCAATTGGTTCTTTTTACCCACAGGAAAGCTAATAAAAAAGAAAAGTACAGTAGCCAAAACTTAAATTCATACCAACAATTTTTTTTCCTCTGAGTTTTTCATGTGAAAGACACAGTTTTAGGATAACCACTCAACAGGACTGTTGCATCTAACTCAGCATTTGAAACGGGTGTTTATGACCAGAATGTATGTTTACCTCTGAAAGCCTGACTGCCTGTGAGAAATACATTTCTCATCATGGATCATAGGATTATATACCCTCATTGAACTTCCATGTCAGCTGGTCCAAATTACTTGTTTCACAGAGGCAGGAACTTCAAGTCTAAAGAAGATAAACAGCATGCCTTATGTGACAGAGAAAAATTGTGTTACAAATCTCAAAGACGTCTATCTCTCTCCTCGTTTCCAGAGTTTGCCTTTTCCTCTTTTCTTTCCCTAAATTGTCTTGATGTTACTAATTAGGGAGACAACTCAGATGAGCAACCATAAGTGTTTTTGGAAATGGAATGATGACATAGCAAAATTAAAGAGGGGGAGAAAAAAACCCTGCTGTCCAGCCACTTCCAAATCACAGAGACCTCATTTGTTACAATAGACGGCAATCCATCTGGTTTTCAAGATGGCAGCCTTTTCAGAAGCAGACCGCTAGGCCTTTCTTTCAAGGTGCTTCTAGATGCTTTGAATTGCCAGCCTGTTGCTTAGTTGTCCGGGTCTTAGCTGTTTGCACCATGGCCCAAACACTAATGCAAAACATACAGGATGGATGAAACGTAGCTAAGAGTTTGGATCCTGTTTGAGCAACTGTGGAGTTAATAGAGCTTGATCTAAATACTATTTTTTCTGTGTAAAGAATTTCTAATCTACAGGCCTCATACAAACTGCCAATGAGCAGAAGATGATAGCTAAACATCCTGAGGGCATGTGGGTAAGATACTCTTTCCACTGTCCTGCAGGTGGGCTCTGTGCTCTGGAAAGCTGACTTCTACCACCGACATCACCAGGAGCCTTTACATTCTGGCTTTTAGTCTGACTTGGCTTACAAGAAGCACACATTGTATTTTAGAGAGAAGGAGAGAAACCACCATATGTGCAATCCAGCTTCCACGGCTAAAGTCAGCGGGACAGTGACCTGTTCTTTACACAGGGGCAGAGTCCCTTTCCCAGGGAGCGGACTCAGTTCTGAGAATAACACTCTCTCCTTGGCCCCCTTGTCTAAAGTGGGAAAGCTTCTGCTGTTGCAAGTCCTCAGATATTTCTATTCCTTGGGGCTTTCCTGATCCCACCCACATCTTTGTAAACAGTTCATTCATGAAATGCTCTCCAATTATCCCTTCTGAGCAGGCCATCTGCTTCCATCTGATTGAGATACAGTGCAAGTCAAGTGATAAGTTCAGAAGACAATCTCACCACACAGAACTGAAAAATGATCTACGACTCTATGCTTGAATAAAAAGACTGCAAAATTCATCTTAAACATTTATTTTATTAAAAAACAAAAACAAACAAACCAGTGCCTTTCAGTGTATTACAATTCATAGCTGCCTTACACTACAGGGCAGAACTCCTCTGCAGGATTTCCAAGGCTCTACATCTTTGCTGAAGCCCTGGTTGATCAGTGGTTAGAGACTAGCTGCACACCAAAAGTCAGCAGTTTGAATCCAGCAGCCACTCCTTGAAAACTCTATGGGGCAGCTCCACCCTGTTCTACAGGGTCGCTATGAATTGGAATCAACTTGATCGCTTTTTTTTTTTTTTTTTAAGGTTTACATAAGCTGACTGCTACACTTTCCTTCTGGTGAATCCTAAATGCCAACCATTTGGTTGCATCTTTTCAGCAAGCATCCAGATGCGTTCACTACTACCCCACCAGGACTCCTCCCTTTATTCTGTGGCTATGGACAGCAGAATCCAACATGCCAGGTCTGGTGCCACCACCACAGTCCCTCACAGTCCCTGTTATTTTTCAGTCCATTACTGCACCCACCTGTCAATCCATTTCATCAAGTATCTTCCTCTCTTTCAATGGCCCCCTACCCTACCAAGCCTTATTTTCTTCTCCAGGGGCTGGTCCTTCCCGATAACATGTCGAAAGTATGTGAGATGAAGTCTCATATCCTCACTTCTAAGGAACATTCTGGCTGTACTTCTCCCAAGATCAACTTGCTTGTTCTTCCGGCATTCCATGCTACAATCAATATTCCTCCCCAGCACCATAATGGAAACGCATCAATTCTTTGTTGGTCTTCCTTATTCATTGTCCAGCTTTTGTATACATATGAAGCAATTGAAAATAATATGGCTTGGGGTCAGGTGCACTTTAGTCCCCCAAGTGACATCTTTGCTTTTAGCACTATGAAGAAGTCTTTTGCATTAGATTCACACATTGCAATACTTTGCTTTCTTGATGGCTGTTTTCACTGGCATTGACTGCTGATCTAAGCAAAAACAAAATTCTTGACAACTTCAATCTTTTCTCTGTTTATCATGATGTTGCTTATTGATCCATTTGTGAGGATTTTGGTTTTCTTCATGGTAAAGTGTAATCCACACTGAAGGTTACAGACTTTAGTCTTCACCAGTAAGTGTTTCAAGTCCTCTTCACTTTCAGCAAGCAAGGTGTGTCATCTGCACACAGCAGGTTGTTAATGAGTCTTCTTCCAATCCTGAGGCCTCGTTCTTCTTTGTATAGTACACCTTGTCAAGTTATTTGCTTAGCACAGACATTGAATTAGTAGAGTGAAAGGATATAATCCTATTCCTGAATTTAAATTATGTTTAAAAGCATCCCCTTGCTCTGTTTGAACAGCTGCCTCTTGGCCTATGAACAGGTTCTGCATGAGCACAATTGTTCTGAAATTTCTATTCTTAGCAACGTGACCCATAAATTTTTATGACTTACAGAGTCTAATGTCTTTGCATAGTTGATAAAACAAGATCCATATGACATCA
The DNA here is from genome assembly GCA_028571685.1 of Heterohyrax brucei. Taxonomy (NCBI): domain Eukaryota; kingdom Metazoa; phylum Chordata; class Mammalia; order Hyracoidea; family Procaviidae; genus Heterohyrax; species Heterohyrax brucei. The sequence continues at coordinate 83,343,156 of CM053156.1, read as the reverse complement.
GCAATTATATCCCTCGTTCCACATCTTCTTCGGAATCTGCCTTGAATTTCTGGCAGCTCCCTGTTGATGTACTGCTGTAACCATTTTTTTAAATTAACTTCGGCATATGTTTACTTGAATGTGATATTAATTATATTCGATAATTTGATTTTTGTTGAATCACTTTTTTTTGGAACGGGCACAAATACAGATCTTTTTCAGTCAGTTGGCCAGGTAGCTGTCTCCCAAATTTATTGGCATATGCAAGTGAGCAAGTGAGAGTTTTTTTTGAAACATCTCAATTGGTATTCCGTCAATTCCTGGAACCTTGTTTTCTGACAATGTGTTTGTGCAGTTACAAATTCTCCCTTCATTACCATCAGTTCTTGAGCACACGCTACCTCCTGAAATGTCGACCAGTCCTTTCTGTGCGGTGACATTATATATTCCTTCCGTCTTCCTTTGATACTTCCTGCATTGCTCAATTTTTTGCCCACAGAATCCTTCAAAATTGCAGCTTGAGGTTTGCATTTTTTCTTTACTTCTTTCAACTTCAGAAATGCCAAATGCGTTTTTCCCTTTTGGTTTTCTCTCTCCAGGTCTTTGGTACATTTCATTATAGTGTTTTACTTTATCTTCTCAAGCTGCACTTTGAAATCTTCTGTTCAACTCTTTTACTGTGTTATTTCTTCCTTTTGCTTTAGCTACTGTACATTCAAGAGTAAGTTTCAGAGTCTCTTCTGATATCCATTTTTACCTTTTCTGTTTTTCCTGTCTTTTTAATGACCTCTTGCTTTTTTCATGGATGACGTCCTTGATATCACTGCACAGCATGTCTGGTCTTTGGTCATCAGTGTTCAATGCATCAAATCTATTCTTAAGAGGTCTCTGAATTCAGGTGGGATATACTCAAGGTCACTCCTTTGCTGTTATAGACGTGTAGCTTTCTTTAGCTTCAACTTGAACTTGAATATGAGCAACTGTGCCATATTCAGGACCTGGCCTAGCTGTTACTGATGATACTACTTTCCACAGACGTAGTTGATCTAATTCCACAGATGTAGCTGATTTGATTCCAGTGTATTTTGGTGAGGTTCAAGTGTATAGTTGCTGTTTTCTTGGTGAAAAAAAAATGGTATAAAGGTATTTCCAGTAAATATGTTTGTGGCCTTGCACAATTTTACCATTTGTTCCCTAGGATAATTTCTATCACTAAGGCAATATTTTTCAGCTACTGATCCTTCTTGTTTTCCAACTTCTGCATTCCAATCTCCAGAAATTATCCATGCATTTCAACTGCATGTTTGATCAATTTCAGACTGAAGAAGTTGGTAAACATTTTCAAAATCTTCATCTTTGCCATTAGTCATTGGGGCATAAATTTGAACAACAGTCCTATTAACTGATCTTCCCTGAAGTTGCATGGATATTATCCTATCATCGACAGTGTTATATTACAGGATAGATCTTGAAGTGTTCTTTTCTGATGATGAATGCTACACTCTTCCTCCACAATTTGTCATTCCCAGAATAGAAAATCACACAATTATCTAAATCAAAATGGCCAAGAGTAGTCTATTTCAACTTTCTATGCCTGCGATAACATTCTTCAAATGTTCTGTTTCATGTTCAACAACTTCCAGCTTGCCTTGATTCATACTTCATACATTCTACATTTTGATTAGTGAATGAATTGTTCTCATTTTGAGTCATGACACATCAGAAAAATGAAAATCTCAAAATCTTTAGTCTATCCCTGTCATTAAGGTCAACTTGACTTTGAGGAAGCTCCTTCCCAGTGGTATTCTGAATGCCTGTCAACACAGGGGCTCACCTTTCAGCACCGTATCACATCATGTTCCACTAGTACCATAACATCTTCACTAGCCATTTTTGTGAAATTAGATTGCCAGGATCTTCGTCTTAGTCTGTCTTAATCTAGAAGCTGTACTGAAACCTGTCCACCACGGGTAACCCTGCTGGAATTTGAAATACCAACAGCAGAGCTTCCAGCATCACATCGATGACATGCCAGCCACCAAAGTATGGAAAACCGTATCCATCTACTGACAACATCAGTGAGATAACAAAAGGTCAACCTTTCATTGTAAAGATTTACAACCTTTTGTTGTAAATGTAAAGATGAAATGCTGAAATCCACTGGTTTGTCTACAGCAATAAAAATTGTTCACACACTTAGGTAGCAAGGAGGTGAAACTTACACTCTACCTGGGTGTGTAAGGCTTTAGGATCAGAGCATTAGCAAGTATACCAAGACATTTCAAATTCAGCTCCTTCTATTGGCTCTGAGGTTGTAGTATCTGATTTTCACTGCAAGGATCTCTGTTAACAGCAAAACTTCTAATTTCCTATACACATCATAAAGGCTAGCAATAAGGGTCTTAGACAACAAGTAGCTAATATTTGGTTCAGACAAACTCTTTACTTTTAGTCAACATTAAGCTAACCCAGAGCACTCCTGGGGTTAGGTATCTATTTTTAGGATCACATCCATTTTCTTTGTTACGTTTCTCTGAAGTCAAAGTGGAGACAGGTGAATGTCACCATGATTTTCATAGTTATGCATTTTCATTATTATTCAATCCAACAAATACACTTAAAGAGAAATATGAAGTATAGGTCTATGAGTACGAGTATATATCTGTGAGTGTTAAAGATGAATAAATCTGTACTTTTTTGGTCTCACCTTAATGCCCATCTCTACAAATAAAAAGGAAGAATCACTAGTCTGATCCCAACAGTGTCAATTCTTAATGGTACTTTCTTGATAAGGAATCAGGGTTAACTTCATTACTAAATGACAGCCAAATTTCTCAGGCAGTCTTCTCTTTGTAGCCCTTCTACGGAAGTACAAAGTAATTCAGTAGCTTCTTTTCCGCCTTACGATCTCTGCTTATGCCATTTTCTTATCACACGGTTTCATGCACAATGCTTGGGGTTGGTGCTGGGCAAAATAATCACTGAGGAAGGCGTGGTCTCTGCTCTCATGGAGCTTATATTTTACAAGACTACAGTCCTTCTTATGAGTAATATCTGTCACCTCATCTTTCTGTCAGCCAAACCTTGGCTTAGATCTGGAAGCAGCTCTGTGCTTCTTATTCTAGAAAGAAACATACCTTTCTCCCTTTCATCATCAAGGTTGTCCTCTGCCTTGTCACCATCATAAAGGTGACCATCCCTTGCAAACAAAGGGACCCCTGAGAAGGAAAGGGGAGGAGAACAGAGTGTAGATACTTAATCTTGAATACCTAAGCTTTTTCCTCGTCAAGTGTACACTGGCTGCAATTTACATGAAAACCAACTTTCAAAAAAAGTAGTCTTAGCTGTGGTAGCCTGTGCTCACATACATAGGAGCTTAGCCACTGATACTGATTCCAGATAGTTCAGATCAAGCAGAGCTTCCCTGAGCATGCATGACATTGGTTTTTCTTGAATGTATAGAACTTGAAGGTTAAGATGTCCACTTCTTGTTAACTCTCAAAGTAAGAAGCAAATTTCAGATACCTTGCCTGGAAGATGCTCAGAGTTTGATCATATAACACTTGAGTCAGCTCAAAACTGAGTTTCTCCAAGTGAGTCTCTAAACATAGTTTGTAGGGTGAAGGAGACCATGGGAAGATACCAAAACCGTGAGCTCTTGATTAACTTGTGAGCCCGATACTTCTCTTTGAGGGGGGATGAAAAACAAAATTATTATTTTAAGGAGGAAGTATCTTTCTTAGAGCAGCTAGATTTGGGGAAGGACTCGGGCATGGCACATGCTGCCACCTCTGCTGCTCTGTGCCTCTGGCCCTGATGCCCTCCGTTTCCCGTCAGCACGTGCCACCGGCCTTCTGTAGCGGGAAGCTGTTACTTTTGTCCTTTTCATTTCTTCGAGTCAGACAATTCACCTTTCTTGTACAGGTGATTGTTTGATGGCCTATTAATTAAAGTGCTCCATCTGTAAACTACCCAGGTCTTCTCTGAACCAAACAAGCTGGTTACATCAGCTGTGTTCACAAGCACAGGTATTTGGTCAGGTGTGAATGTGTGATTGAGGATGCTTCACTGAATTCTTTCCTGGGTTTTGTTTTGTGTTTGTTAACTGAGCCTCACGCTTTATTTGGATGTCACTAGAATCTCCAATCTCTCCCTCTTCTGTTGCAGAACCCTAGCCCACCTCCCCCAGGCCGAGGATAACATACTACATTTAGTCCTCAGTGCCTCCTTAGTCTCCTCTGATCTATGACAGTTTCTCAGTCTTTCCTCATTTTTTTGGGACTCTGACATTTTGTAGGGACACCAGTCCAGTATTTTGTAGATCATCCCTCAATTGCAACTCGTCTAATGTTTTTTTCATGATGAGTCTGGGGTTATGGTTTTGGGTGAAGAAAATCACAAAGGTGAACAGTGCTTCTCCTTACAGAACGTCAAGGCTGCATGTTATGAACGTGACTTCTCACAGATGAGGTTGATCTTGCTTACCAGGCTGATGGGGTTTTCCCAGGTTTCTCTACTGTGAAGTCGTCTTCCCTCCTGCTTTCTGTACTCACTTCCTTTGCAAGCAAGTCACTCAAGCGTCACACTCAAGGTGAGATTTCCTTGGGACTTTAAGCAGAAAAGATAATGCAAGCCTCGGGATACAGAAACCATCCTTCCCACCATGAGGAGACAGATCCCCTGGAGACTACAGAAAATAGCTAGGGAGGGAAAGGACAGAAATGAATCAAGGCACAGATCCTTGAGGACATTATGCGGCTATCAAAATTTTGGGTGCTGAAGCCATGTTAATTTCTCAGTTTTTTTATACATGAGCCAATAAAATTCTTTTTATCTTGACTTACACTATTTCATTGCCTTTTAAGTTTTTGTTCATATACAATATATATAAAAAATTGCCATTTTAACCACTTTTAAATGTACAATTCAAAGACAATTACATTCACATGAATTGTAGCACATCAGTACCACTACCTATGTCCAGAAGTTTTTCATCACCCAAAAACGCATTGTCATCAAACAGAAAATCAGTGCCCCATAAATAATAACTCCCAATTTCCTGCGTCCTGGCCGTTGCTGGTGACCACTAACAAACTTGCATCTCCATGCATTTCCCTATTCTGATTGGTTCACATGAACGGCATCCTATGACATTCGTCCTTCTGAGCCTGACTCATTTTGTTTACTAGTGTTCTCAAGGTTCATCCCTGTCATAGCATATATAAGAATTTTATTTCTCTTTAAGGTTGTATATTATTCCATTGTATGGACATACCACATTTTGTTTATGTATTCATCTACTGACAGACATTCGGTCGTTCCCACTTTTTGGCTATTGAAACAACACTGCAATGAACATTGGTGTACAAGTATGTTTGAGTCCTTGATTTCAAGTCCTTGGGGTTTATGCCTAGTCGTGGAGTTGCTGTGTCATGACAATGCAACAGTGAAGAGTTTGACTGCTAACCTGAAGGTTGGCAGTTCAAATCTACCAGCTACTCCTTGGAAACTCAATAGGTAAGTTTCACCTTAGTCTGTAGGGTTGCTATTATTGAGAATTTACTCAACTGCAAAGAGTTGTTATTGGGTTTTGTTTGTTTGTTTTGTTTTTTGCCAGTTTTGCTTACAGGAATTCTATGTTTAACTTTCAGAGGAACCAGCAAAACTTTTTCTCCAGCACCTATACCACACCACATTTTCACCAGCACTGCAGGAGGGTTGCAGTTTTCCACATCCAGCCCGTGTTATTTTCCATTTTTCTATTAATAACCATCCTAGTGGGTGTGAAGCGGCAGCTTATTGTGGTTTCGATTTGCATTTCTCTAATAATCAATAATGCCAAGCATCGTTATTGTGTACTTACTGGCCACTTGTATACCTTCAGAGAAATGTCTGTTTAGGTCCTTTGCCTGTCTATCGGTTGGGTGGTTTGTCTTTTGTTATCGAGCTGTAGGAGTTCTTTACATTTATTTCAATCACTTTTTAACCATAACAGTACACTTACTGTCTACCTCTTCTGCCCTTCATCTCCTTTGCAGAGCTATAGCAAACCTCAAAGAGAGGAAAATTTCAGTATATCACACTACCCCATGGAAAACTAAAGTGACAGTTTTTTTTTTTTCATCTGGAGGGTTGTAAAGTTTTGAAATGTAAGTTTAGCTCATTTGCCACAGAACAAGGTAGTTATATACAATGTTATTTTATCAACAACTAAATTTACAATTTCTGGTGCCGCCCAGATATGTGTGGTATCTATGGAAAGAAAACCTTCATTAAAATGATTTGACCCACTGCTATCACATCATTTCCAACTCACAGGGACCCTGCGGGACAGAGCAGAACTGTCCCACGGGATTTTCAAGGAGCAGCTACTGGATTCAAACCGCCAACTTTTAGGACAGCAGCCAAGAGCTGATCCACTGTACCAACGGTCTCCTAAGACCAAACGGGGTTTAAATCACCATGTCAGTTGAGATATTTTGCACTACTAAAAAACATTTATAATTATAAGATCAGCCCAAGAAAGTGATATTTATTGATGTCTCTACATGGAACGACGCTATTGTCACATACTAGTGGCAGGACTCTCGATCTCCATGTTTTACAGTATGGTCATTTGAGGAGAAACTGTCAACCATAAGTAATAATCCTGATAACTATTAAAATAGCCTTTACAGACGGTGTGTTGTAGCTTTGTCACTAAGTGTCATCAAGTCTATTCTGACTCATAGCGACCCCCCTGTGACACAGTAGAACTTCCCCCACAGGTTTTTCTTGGCTGTGACCTTTATGGGATCAGATTGCTAGGTGTCATGGATTGACTTGTGCCCTCCCAAAAATGTATGCATTGATTTGACTTGGCTACCCAGTGCTGTTGATTCAGGTCCAACTCATGGTGACCCTTTTAGGCTGTCAAAACGTCTCATCCGCCAGCTATTTCGGAAATTCCATTCAAATGAGACTAGCTGCCCAGGCCGACTAGCTACCACTTCTTCCCCATAGGCTCAACTAGACCTCTTCTCACCTCACTCCACTGAAACAATACCCCCCTATGTTAATTAAGCGACTCTAATCATCCACAACACCACTGGCTACTTTCCACCAGAACTGCCCTCATTGCCACGGGGGCTGTCCTCAACAAGATCCGCTGCCATCCCTTTATAAACCTAGCAATCCCTGAGCCAGTGCACAGTTTTGCAGACTCCCTCCTGGGAACTCTGTAAAGCCGCCCGGGATGCAAATGAACTCTTCCTTTTTCTTTCTTTTCCCCTCTCTGGGTTTTCCTCTACTATATAATTTCAATTAAACGAAACCCTCTGCATCCAAAAATCTGTAACAGACCGTAGAAGTCAGAGTAGACCTGCCCCATAGAGTATCCGCGGAGTGCCTAGTGGATTTGAACTGCTGGCCGTTTGGTTAGCAGTGGTAGCACTTAACCCACTACACCACCAGGGCTTCCCAATATGGTGCTTCTCCTCCCGCGTGTTGTAAATCCTTCCTCTGTGATACTGATGGTGGAGAATGGGCAGCAGTCACGCTGGTGAGGCCGGACTCAGGCTACCAGCTGTGGGATGTAAGGGAGAGAAGTGAGAGTAGAGAGCTGGGAACTCGTACCACCAAGACTGAGAGCAGAGCACCTGACGTTCCTGTGCCAAGATGGTCTCCTGGAAATTGGACTCAACCTATCAGACTGTGATGATTTCTCTTACTGAATGGACCTGTAGCTCATAAACGGATTTGTGGCTTACTGGGCTGTGACAATAAAAATTTCTCTTCCTGGAGCCGTCTACTCGTGGGGTTTTCTGCTGGAGCAGTACCAGGTGACTAAGACACTAGATCTTTCTCCCATTGACCAGGTGGGTGGATTTGGACCACCAGCCTTCCAGTTAGCAGCAAAGCACTTAACAACTGTACTAACGTAGTTCCTTACAGACTAAGTAGACTGTGATAATCTATAGAACTATAATCACCGACAATAACTACTTATTAGGCTCAATTATGTTAATAAGTTTAATTATAGTGGCTTCAGCTAGGACTGGGTAGATCAGTTGGTTAGACATGCAATCTTTGTTTGGTTTGGTTTACTTTGGGTTTTCTCTGGTCACAGCTGAGGACGGGGAGAGCCCTGCGGGGAGTGCATAATTCCTGGCTGTTTCCCTAAAATTTTTTTTTTCCACATGAAGAAAATGTATCCGTGTGCAAGTGACACTCACGTTATCGCGTAGGTAACTTTGCATTTATTGTCTCCATTTCTGCATTTTGCAGCTTAGGTAAAGTGTCTGAATGAATCACATTTCTCACTTCACATCACATGACTATCATCAGTCCCTTCAAAGCCCTTTCTTATTTTATTTATTCCTTTTTATTAATATATACCACTCCAACTCACCTTTTGCTCTCCAAGTGCAATTTTCTAATGCATTTAATGGGCATCTCTTCACTGTATGCCTTCTTGTAGAGTAAAAATGACTATTTTTATATGCATTATTTTAAACTGTTTATCATGAAAAATTTCAAACATAATCAAAAGTGAAGTGGTATAATGAAACCCTACGTACCCATCACCCACCAACAACGATTATCAAATCATGCTCATTGGCATATTACCTATAATCCCACCGAATTTACTTCATTATTGGATTATTTCGAAGCACATTCCAGACATCATATAATTTCATGCATAAAAACTTCAGCATGTATCTTGAAAGATAAGGACTTTTATTACATACCAAATCACAATAGCATTAGCATGACAACAATTAACCATTATTCCGTAACCCTTTGGTGACCCAATTATTTTCTGCTTTGAAATTTTTTGTTGCTACCATGGGTTTTCACTAACGGGAGCATACCGAATCACTGAATGTGTCTGACCTCTTGGTAGGTAGTAGAGATTTTTTTTCCTTGCTCCCTCTGAGAAGCCCACTCTAAGTGTTCAGGGTTACATATGAAGCACCACTAATTATACCCCCAGCATTTCCGTCAAGGTCTATGGGTACATAACGTGTAACAAATCAAAATCTGCAGAATTTATGTTTTTCCTATCAAAAATTCAGACACCTCATAACGTTACCCTGTAAAAACAGTACTTGTGGCATATGTTGGAAACTCTGGTGGCGTAGGGGTTAAGAGCGACAGCTGCTAATCAAAAGGTCGGCAGTTGAAATCTACCAGGTGCTCCTTGGAAACTCTATGGGGCAGTCCTACTGTGTCCTGTGGGGTTGCTAGGAGTGGGAATTGACTTGATGGCAGTGGGTTTGGTTTCACTTGGTCCATTTCTTCAATTTCTTCAGTCACAAAATTCCCTGCCAAACAGCAGCATGTGCTGTCACTGATACAGCAGCTTCCTGATAAACCCCGTAAGCTGAAATAGCTTGTGGTTGCTATGTGAACCGCCCAGCACAAAAGGGTTTAATATTATCAGATAGAGTTGAAATTTCTCTGCTAATCAGACACACATGTACATATTATAGACAATTAGTTCAAACAGAAATCCAAACTAGTCCCATGCACTCTGACATATCCCCTGTCATTACGCACCATCAAGTCAGTTGCTACTCTTGACATCACATATGACCAGACAAAACCCTGCCCAGTCTTGCACCATTTCCCACAACAGTTGTTACGCTGCAGCCCGCTGCTGCCACCACTGTGTCAGGCCATCTCACCGAGAATCTTCCTCTTTTTCAATGACCCTCTGCTTTACTAACCCTGATGTCCTTCTCGAGGGCCTGGCCCCTCCTGATAAGATTCGTTTCAAAGTCTCATCATTCTTTTCAGAAGCGTTCTGGCTGACCTCCTTCCAAGACCAACCTGTTGATTCTTCTGGCACTCCACACTATATTTAGTATTCTTCACTAACTCTATAATTCAATGACATCAATTCTACTTTGCTCTTCTTTTACTGCCCTGTTTTCAAATGCACATGAGGCGACATGCAACTGAAAATACCGTAACTTGGGTCAGGCACACCTGAGTCCCTGTCTTAGCATCTAGTGCTGCACTAACAGAAATACCACAAGTGGATAGCTGTAACAAAGAACAATGTATTTTCTCGCAGAAAAGTAGGCTACATGTCCAAATTCAGGGCATCAGCTCCAGGGGAAGGCTTTCTCTCCTGATTCTGGAGGAAGGTCCTTGTCCTCAGTCTCCCCTAGAAAGGGAGCTTCTCAGACACAGGCCTCTTGAGGCCGAGGACGGCTCTGTTCCCTGTGCTTCCTTCTCAGTGTCATGAGGTCGCTCACCTTCCGCTTGCTTCATTTGCCGTTTGTCCCCCGAGACATCGCCTCTAGACACACAATTAAAGCTCTTAGATTGAGTCTTTCCTCACTTAACGCGGCAGCTGCCCTTCCTCCCTAAACATCATGTAGGCAGGATTTACAAACATGGTTAAAAACCATACAAAACTGGGAATCAGGGGCCAGCCAAATTGATATACATTTTCCTGGGGGACACAATTCAATTCATGATTCATCTTTGTTTATGAAAAATTTGAAGAGGTCTTTTGCAGCAGATTTGCCCAGTGAAATGCATCTTGTGATTTTGTGACTGCTGCTTCTATGGGCTTTGATTGTGGAACCAAGTGAAATGAAATTCTTAACAACTTCAGTCTTTTCTCCATTTATCACAATGTGTTATATTGGTCTAGTTGGGACGATTTTTGTTTTCCTTATGTGAAGCTATAATCCATACTGAAGACTGTAGTCTTTGATTTTCAGAAGTGCCTGCATTAAGTCCTCTCCATTTTCAGCAAGCAACACTGTGTCATCTGCACGTCACAGGATGTTAACGAGTCTTCCTCCAATCCTGATGCCCCCTTACTCCTTATATGGTCCAGTTTCTCCACCTTACTTGTTCTGCATACAGACCGAATATTTATAGTCAAAGGATATAACCCTGAAGCACATCTTTCCTGACCTTTAAACCACATAGTGCCCCCTTGTTCTCTGGAATGATTGCCACTGGATCTACATACAGGTTCTTCATGAGCACAGTTAAGTGTTCTGGAATTCTCCTTCTTCACAATATTATCCATAATTTGTTATGATCCACATAACAAATACCTTTGCATAGTTAGTAAAAGACAGGTAAACACTTCTCTGGTATTCTCTGTGTTCAGCCCAACCCATCTGTGGTATCCCTCATTCCAAGCCTCCTGTGAATCAGGCTTGAATTTCTGGCAGTTCTCTGTTGATGTACTGCTGTGAGCGCTTTTGACTGATCTTCAACAAAATTCAACTTGTGTGTGATATTAGTGAGATTTGACAATTTCCGCATTCTCCTGGGCCACCTTTCTTTGAAAAGGGCAACAAATACGGATCTCGTCCAGTCAGTTGGGCAGGAAGCTGTCTTCCAACTTTCTTGACATAGGTGAGTGAGAATCTCCAGTGCTGCTCCCGCTTGTTGAAACATGTCAGTTGGTGTTCCATCAGTTCCTAGAGCTTTGTTCTTCACCAATGCCTTCCAAGCAGCTTGGGCTCCCTCCATCAGTCCCCTGGGTTCTGGATTATGTGTTGCCTCCTGCAATGGCTGAAAACTGACCAGTTATTTTCGGTACAGTGTCTGTGTTCTTTCCATCTTCTTTCGAGGTTTCCTGCATCATTCAGTATTTTCCCTGTAGAATTCTTCAATCTTGTTCATCAAAGCTGGAAGTTTTTCCTCAGTTCTTTCAGTTTGAGAAATGCCAACTGTGTGCTTTCCTCCAGGTCTTTCTACATTTTATTATAATACTTCAATCTGCCTTCTAGAGCCATCCTTTAAGGTCGTCTGCTCAGTTCTTTTACTATGTCATTTGTTCTGTTGTTTCAGCTCTTCTACTTTCTGCCACAGTAAGTTTCAGAGTCTCTTCTGACACCCATTCTGGTCTTTTCATTCTTTCCTGTCTTTTCAGTGACCTCTTGCTTTCTTCATGCAGAATGTCCTTGACATCATTCTACAACTTGTCTGGTCTCCTGTCATTAGTGCGCAAGGCATCAAATCTGTGTTCCTCAATCTCCTTAAATCGAGAATTTCTCCTCCTTTGAATTAATTTTTTTAAAAATGATAAAACTGGAATGTTTGTCTACAAAAACCCCATCTTCTGGATTTTGCTGCTTGCTTCTCCATAATGTCACTGAGTAAGTCCCTCTGCTCAGAGGTTCAACCTCTTTTAGCAACAGAGATGTATAGGTATCAGTGCATACCTCCATCTGGATGCACCTTGTCAGCAGTTGCAATTCTTTTTAATATATTCATGGCGATAGGTGATTACCACCTAGATCCATTATTTTGCTAACCCAAACCAACTCTATTGCCATGGAGTCAATTCTAGCTCATAGCAACCCTATAGGACAGAGTAGAACTGCTCGACAGAGTTTTAAGGAGTGCCTGGTGGATTTGAACTTCTGACCTTTTGGTTAGCTGCCGCAGCTCTAAACCACTATACCAGTCGGTTTTACCATTATTTTGCTAAGGGCTTGCAAAGTGTTGATATTCTATTCCTGTATTTCCTTTTTTATTGATTAGCTAGAATGTCTCTATAGAGAGAAGCTTCTTTAAATGCTGTGTGCACACGGGGAAGCAGGTTAAATGCTTGGTTTTCCTCTTTCTTTACACAGATTTTGAATGATGAGCTGGCTCTCTGGCTTAGTCTAAAGTTGCCATTCCACAGAGTGGGTAGCCTTAAAAATACAAGTATTTACTTTCTCATAGTTCTGGAGGCCCCAAACCTTTCCTTCCAGTGACCTTTCTGCTACTTTGTGGTGACGTCTGGTAATCTCTGGCATTCCTTTGGTGCTTATAGCTGTTTACCAGTCTTTGACACTGCACGGTGTTTCCCCTGTGTATGTTTGTCTGTGTGCCTGTCTGTCTGTCTGTGATCCTCTCTATAAGACACCACACAAAGGGGGTCTGGTTTAGAACCTACCTTGGTCAGATATGACCTCATTAGTGTAAAAGAGAAACCCTATTTCCTAACATGATGACACCCACAGGTACAGGGGTTAGGACTTCAACATGTATTTTAAGGGGATAGAATTCAATCCATAATACTCTCTAATATTCTCTAAAGCAAAGCAGTGGGAGTTTCAGAGTATCAATATGAACTCATGGATCTTAAATACACATATTTCAATTTATTGCTTATATTGACACTCAACTTACTCCACATTTGGCAAGTGAAAACCTCTTAAATTAACAAGATATTATTATTACTATGTACTTTGGTTCTTTTTTTAAAAAAAGGTCAAGCCCTTTAATGAGATACAATTTGTATTCCATGCAATTCACCTGTTTAAAAATGTACCATTTATTGAATGCAATTTCACATATTCACAGTTGTCCACTCAGTCCAACAATCTCACTTTAGAACACTTTCGTCACTGTAAAAAGAGTGTGCTCATGAGAGATTACTCTTCTTCCTCATACCCGGCATCCACCTAAGCAACTGGTAATCAACTTTCTGTCTATAAAGGTTTGTCATTCTAGACATTTCACAAAAATGGAATCATACAATATGTGGTCTTTTGTGACTGGCATCATTTGGCCAGCATACAAGGTCTGACAATTAGGGTCACAAACTGGCCGCTGTGCACTTACACTAGCAGCACCATACAAACACCTCGGTAAGGTTTCACAGCCTTGGTATATCAGTGTCTCACAGTTGTGTTCGTGTCAATGTGTGATAGTGTCTCACTGAGTGGCTGTCATTGTTGTTGCGTCACTTTGTGTGCCATCGAGAGAATAAAATTCTTGTTAAAACTGGCAAGATTGAAAGTAAAATCAGGGCCATGTTAGTCCAAGTTTATGGGGATAATGCCAGGAAGAAAATAGCAGGGTACAAATGGATTAAACATTTTTCTGAGGGGAGAGAAAGCATCTCTGACGTAGAGAGGTCAGGGTGGCCAGTAATGAGCAGAACTGACAGAAACATCACAAAAATTCATCAAATTGCACGTCGTCTGAAGCAGAGCAGACCAACCAAATAGTGATAAACAGGAAAATCTTAACTGAAAATCTTGACATGAGAAAGGTGTGTGCAAAAATGGTCCCAAAGGAGTTCACCAATGACCAAAAACAAAGGTGAGTCAAAGTTTGCCAAGGCCTTTTAGAGAGACAGGACAAAATTTTGGGCTGTGTTATCACCGGTAATGAAACAAGGGTGTACCAATACGATCCTGAAACAAAGTGACAAAGTGTATAGTGGAAGTCAGCCAAGTCTCCATGACCAAAACAGTTCCATTGGTCCAAATCAAGAGTCAAAACGATATCAGAGGGACGTTCATTATTAATTTGTCCCTACTGGACAGTTAACCAAGTTTACTATCTGGAAGTGCTGAAAAGGCTGCATGAAAGAGTTAGATGAAAAAGACCTGACATGTTTGACAATAATTCACGGCTCTTGCATCACAATAATGTACCAGCTCATATGGCACTGTCTGAGCAAGTTTTTAGCCAGCAAACAAATAACTGTAGTGGAATACCCTCCCTCCTCACCGGATCTGGCCCCCAATGAGTTTTTTTTCTTTAAACCAAGATAAAGCAAATATTGAAAGGAAGACATTTGGATGACATTCAGGACATCAAGGAGTAATATGATGACAGCTCTGACGGCCACTGCAGAAAGAGTTCCAAAATTGCTTTGAAACGTGGACTAGGCACTGGCATCGGTGCACAGCTCCCAGGGGAATGCTTCAAAGGTGACCATAGGGTTACCAGCAATGAGGACTGCAGCACTTCTTCTAGGATGAGTTTGTGAAGCTGACTGTTAGACCTTCCTGTGCTTTTCCAGTCCATCCATGGTGGAACATGTACTGGTCCTTCATCCCTTTTTAGTGACAACTGATATTTCCTCATACGGATGTGCCCCACGTTCTAGTCATTCCTTCGTCAGCTGATGAACAGGTAGTTTGTTTCCACTCTCGGCTATTATAAAAAATGTTGCTATGAACATCTGTGTACAAATTGTTGTATGGATGTATGCTTCATTTCTCTTGGGTGAGTTTATACTTTTAAAGAATGACCAGGTGTTTTTCCCGAGTGGCTGCTCCCTTTTCCCTTCCCCTCAGCCATCGTAGAAGGGTTACAGTTTTTCCACAATCTCATGAATACTTGTTATTATTTTTCCTTTAAATTACAGTTGTCCTGGGTGTGAAGTGTTATGTCATTATGGTGCTGAAAGTAACATTTCTTTGTTTGTATATTTCAGTTACTAAATATTTACTGCTTAACTCCTAGATAACTGATTCTGCTCTGGGATCACACTTATTCTATGCAAATCAGAAATATAAGCCCTTTCTACTACTTCTTCCTACACAGTCAGATGTCTTGATATTTTTAAATTCATAATAAAACAGATGTAAAATTATACTTGTTTGAATCTGGGTTTGGGTTATTTGCATTCTTAGGGATATTTTAATACTTTCCTATATATATGTAGCTATTCAATAAGGCATTAACTATCACAATTCTTATAATTTAAAAGATACTTATATAAGGTAGTAAAAATACAGTATTAAAAAGTTCAATTAGGTCTGAGATTTTATAGACCATGAATTAACAGCATCAGGGGCCCCACAAAGCTAATTAATTTGCTTAAGGTAGTTAAACAAGAATATGGTCAAGTCAGAACTACTTTTTAAATGATTAAAGATGTCAACGGTGACAAGACAAAGCCCTTGCATAACCAACATGCTCTGGCAGCTGCCAGGATAAGGCCATGGGTCAGCATGGCACTCACAGACACAGGGACAGGAAAGAAGAAAAATCAAGACCTGTTCAGTGAGAAATCTATCACCATAAAGTGCTGCCCATTCCACTTGGTATTAGGGTGAATGTCATCCTCAAATTCTCTATATACATCAAAAATAAAAGAGAGAGAGAAAAATAATCCTAGGGAATTACATCTATAACAATGACAAAGGCACATTTTTGTTGGCAAACTGAATTACTAGATCAATGCAATTGTGAATGCAGTCATTGACCCGAGACAATCTCCTAAGAGCCAGTTTGCAAAAGCTTTAGAGGTGCACTTGTTATCGAATATTAGGTTACACACTGCATTGGGCAATTCTGCTGCACAAGACCTCTTCAAAGTGTTAGGAAGCCAAGATGTCACTTTGAAGACTTAGCTGTACCTGGCCACGCCATGATATTTTCATTCATCTCATAGACATGTCAAAGCTGGACAATGAATAAGGAAGACAGAGGAAGAACTGATAACTTTGAATTGTGGTGACTATACCATAAACTGCCATGAAATGAACACATCTGTCTTGGAAGAAGTACAGGCAGAATGCTGCTTAGAAGTGAGGGAGGTAAGATTTGTTTTCCGTACTTTGGACACATGATTAGGAGGGACCTGTTTCTGGAGAAGAACACGATGCTTGGTAAAGTAGAGTGGCAGTGGAACAGAGGCAGATCCTCGGTGAGACAGACTGACTCTGTGGCTACAACAAGGGGCTCACACAGAGCAACCGTTGTGAGGACAGCACAAGATCAAGATTTCTCTCTGATGTTCACAGTGTCCCTGAGGGTGGGAACCGACTCAGTGGCTCCAAGAACAGCAAAGATCACAGAGGCTCACCCAGAAGGCTGGCTCCGCAAAGAGAACATCAGAAGACAGTTGAGGAAAGGCCAGACGATGGCCACCACATCTCTGTTTTAGAACTAGATGTGACAGAAAGATGCACACAGGCTAAGAAGTTCTGTACTCATACACTGCTCCTTCTCTAAATTAGGGCTGTCAAATAAAATACAAGGTGACAGCTACATTTGAAATTCAGAGAAAAGACAAGTAATACTTCAGTATAAGTATGTCCAAAATACGGCCTGGGACATATGCTAAAAAACAGATTCACTGTTTATCTGAAATTCAAATTTAACTCAAATACTGTATTTTTATTTGCTAAAACCTGGAAACCCTACCCAACATAATTTTGTGATCTTAGAAAAGTCACTTAAAAATTTCTGAGCCCCAGTTTGTCTCTTTGTAGGGTAGAGATGACACTTCCTATGTAGCAGGAAAAAAGGTAAGTTCGGTCCGCAGAGCAAAAAGCACCTTGAACACCACTTTGTTTAAGAAGAAGAGGCATTTTATTAGCCAGCAGTGAGGTGGAATGGACTGAAGCCCAAAAAATAGCCATGCACCCCATTTTGTCATTAAACATATCTGTATATGTTTCCCCAAGAAAGCAGACAAAGGAATTTTCATATATCCTCCTAATTGGCAACTACAGGTATACAGATTTCCATATTGCATTCCCATTGGTAAGCCAAAGTCAAGCCAAGTGCCGTCGAGTCGGATCCGACTCATGATTGGGTAAAGTATACTTAAAGAGGCACTAGATAAGCAGTTAGTATACAGTTACATGGGAAGAAGCTACCCTAAACTGGGCTTAGCTCAAGGATTTCTATAGGGCGAGGAGGGAGAATCCTCGAACTGGCACCAGAGCAAGGCGTCTGGACTTTTACCTTCTCCTTAGAAACTGGGAGTAGCTCAAAACTTCTATGGGTGGAGGAAGGGAGCTGGTATCTCTGACCCCCCCCACCCCAACTCTAATTTAGGCATCAGGCAGTTCATTTTTATTTAGTGAACAGAACAGTTATACATGTAGTAAAGCATGCATTGATTCCAATAGGATTTGGCCAGTTCCACACAAAGCAAACTGGTGCCTTCTTATCTAAACAGCGTAACAAAGGCTACTTCCTCAGGTGAATTCACCTCTCAAGGAGGAAAGCACGTAGGCCTGGGCACGGGTACACGGGTCACATTCAGCAGGCCAGACCCATGGTTTGCGAGAGTCTCACGTCATGCGTTCCAGCCATTTGCGGCTATTTACAGTCACTCACTCTCAGGCTCCCAGGACCGGCACCCAGGCCTTCTGGAATTCAAGTGGTATCACAAAGTAAGACCTGCCAAAGTGTTTAGTAAATGATAAAGTGCTATGACATCATAAAGAACGATAATCAGCAAAGCATCAGTGTTTGTATGGAATCAACACTGTGATGTCGTTAGGGAGCACGCAGCCATCGGCAGTTACAATACTTGAAATCTAAAAGAAGGGAAAAGGAACACGGTTTCTGTTTCCTGACTGATCTGGTCATTTACTCTAGGGTCGCCATGAATCAGATCCAACTCAACAGCACTTGGCTTGGCTCAACAGATAGGCACTGGGTACCGGTCATGAGCAAGGACTCTGCTCAGCCCTGAAGGTATTCCTTCCTGCCCTCTAGAGAATCACAGTGTACTGGGATGGGCTGAACCACGAGGCTCTTAAAGATAGCTGCTTTAGTAAGTGTTCTACTCTGTCCTATAGTGTCTGGTTGCTGTGAGTTGAATTGATCTGACAGGTTTGGTTTTCTGGGAAGTGTTAGCATAATTAGCTAGTTAACAGGACCACAGCCTGATGAATGAGAATTCCTGGAAGAACTCCACCCAGTTCTGTCCTAACAGAACTTAGATCAATATAAACCAAACCAAACAGAACCCACTGCCTTTGAGTCGATTCTGAAAGGTCAGAATAACACTGCCCCATAGAGTTTCCAAGAAGCGTAGGGTGGATTTGAACTGCCAGCTTTTTGATTAGCAGATGTAGCACTTAACTACTACATCACCGGGGTTTCCCCAGTTCCCACAGGTACTGAATTATGTGGCAGAACCATGACTTGGGTGATACCTGGTTCTGTCTGCCTCCTTTTCAGATCTCCCTATCCAGATATGAATTCAATCCTCACAAATCCACAGCATGTGAGCAGGCATGATGACAGAGAGCTTTGTGGCACTGTAGACTAAGGTCCTCGCCTGTGAAAGAGAGACATTCATACCCTTGTTGTCAGAAATGTCTGAAGATGGAATGGCATGATGCAAAGCAATTAACACACAGACAGCCAGCTTCTGATACTGAATTAATGTTTTCTTTCCTATGGATATATGCCATTTCATTCATTCACTTACTCTTTCATTAGCAGACGTTCATATACACGTATGCATGGGTATATCTAGTCCCTGGTGAAGGACAGCGGAAACCCTGGTGGCACAGAGGTGAAGCGCTACATCTGCTAACCAAGAGTTCAGCAGTTCAAATCTGCACAGTGCTCCTTGGGAACTCTATGGAGCAGTTCTACTCTGTCCTGTAGGGTCGCTATGAGTCGGAATCAACTTGATGGCAGTGGGTTTTTTTGTTTGTTTTGTTTTGGTGAAGGACAGAGTAGAAGGTCAGTGAAAAAGAGGAATGTCCTCATGAGATGGACTGACAGTGGCTGCAACAATGGGCTCAAAGAGACTCACAGACTAGGCAGGTGGCACAGGGTTGAGTAGGGTTTCGTGCTGTTGCACGCAGGACGGCTATGAGTGGGAACTGACTTGATGGCACTAACAACAATGCCTACAACGAGGTCCAACAATTGAGGCCACAAACTGACCTGTTCTAAGTGCTACAGACCTCACTGCTGACTATCACGACAGTCACCTTTGAAGTACTCCCCTTGGGAAGCTCTGTACTGATGCCAGTATCGAGCCCAACCTTCAGACAATTTTGGAACTCTTTCTGGAATGACCATTGTGCACAGTGGCATGGTAGCAGGTCTGCAAACTTAATTTTATAGTCTGTGAGGGAGTTTCTAGCCAGTCAACAACTGTATTGGCACACTCTCCCTACTCACCTGATCTGGCCCCCAATGACTTTTTTCTTTACCCAGAGATAAAGGAAACACTAAAACGAAGACATTATGATGGCATTCAGGACACCAAGGGTAATACAATGACAGCTCAGACAGCCATTCCAGAAAACAAGTTCCAAATGGCTTTGAAAGGTGCACTAGGTACTGGCTTTGGGCATGGCTTCCCAAGGGGAGTACTTCGAAGGTGATCATAGTGACATTCAGCAATGAAGTTTGTAGCACTTTTTCTAGTACAAGTTCATGAACTTAATTTCATACGTCATAATAAGCAGACTACAGTCTGTGGGGCCTGTGAATAAAACCTGTGTTGAAAATGGAAATATTTGTATTCCAGGCCTCTTTCCCCTTACCTGGGCACAGAGGGTTGGACTAACGGTCACTCTCAGACTTTACCAAATGGAAGACCAACTCGTGCTCTAAATGTGTAGCTTGGAAAGCAGTATAATGGGGAGAAAGAATGCCGGACAAGGAAGTAGACTTTGGCCAAATTACTAAATCTTCCTGCCTCATTTTGCCTAGCTGTATAATAGGGGTTAAGAATAACTGCATTCTAGTGAGGATTAACTGAGTTAGTATGTTAGAAGCACTGAGCACAGTGGGTGGCCGAAAAGTAAATAGTCTGTAACTGTGAGCTGTTCTATCACCTGGGTTTCAGATCCAGCACCACTACTTCCATGGTTTGTAATCTTGAGCAAGTAGATCTTTTCTGGACCTTCACTACCTCTAACTAAAAAAAAAAAAGAAAAACTGATTAACTTCCCAAAATGCTTGCTGAGTAATCACTCTTTGCCAGAGATTATTCTAAGCACTGGAGGTAGAGCTTGAGACAGATACGGCTCCTCGTCCCCAATTTGCACCCTAGTGGAAAGAAAAAGACATCCTAAGCAATAATCATATAAACAACAAAGTACTTTCTGATTATAGCACATCATTAAACACAACAACAATAAGCCCAGGATATTATAAAAGTGAATTATTCATTGGAGGGGTGTCATAGATTGAACTGTGCCCCTGCAAAGATGTGTGTAGCCATTTGGCTAGGTCATGATTCCCGGTGTTGTGTGATGCTCCTTTATGCTGCAAACCTTGGCTTTATGAGGTTAACGACGGAGGCTAGGCAGCAGCTGTGTTGGTGGGGACTCAATGTGTGACACTGTATTGGGCTTTGAGGCAACCTTCTGAGATACAAGGGAAAAGGAAGCAAACAAGATTTAGTGACCTCATAGCATCAAAGAAGAAGCAGTGTCAGGAACAGAGTATATCCTTTGGGATTTGGCAAGGAGTAAGTGTCCCTGCGGCACAGAAACTCCCAGTCCAAGGGAAGACTGATGACAAGGACCTTCCTCCAGAGCCAACAGAGAGAGACATCCTTTGGAGCTCATGCCCTGAATTTGAACCTGTAGCCAGTGGACTGCAACAGAATGAAGATTTTCTTTTGAAAGCTATCCACTTTTGGTATTTCTGTGACAGCAGCATTACATGATCAAGACAAGGGGCAACTTTCAAGGAGATTCCACTCAACCTCAAGAAATTTGTTTTGAAGGGAGAGTAGTGGAAGCTGCATATAGGTGGGCATGTAAATTTATACGGGAATGTACATTTTCACTCAGTCATGTTAAATAAAAAATAAATTAAAAAAATTTGTTTTGAGTGAAGTGATGAAGTTCATATTACGTCAGATGATGGGCAAAGGCCATCCCAGCCAGAGGGGACAAAGGTACAAGGGACAAGAAGTGAGAAGGTGTTTGAAAGAGGATACTAACGTGTGAGCAAGCTTAAATGTATCACATCCTCCCCTTCCCCAGTTTTTCTTTGCCATGTCTGAACATGCAGACAAGTGTTACTCCCTCAAAGTATTTCTCATACACAAAATGAGATAATATCAGCAGACCAATCATCGCAATGTTTTGGGCATAGTCGGTGCTCAATAAATGTTTGTCCTTTTCTCTTATCTTACAAAGTGTTAACAGTTCATCGCCCCGCCTGTAATGAACCCAACACACCTCAGTGCGACAGAGTAGAGGCTGTGATGCGCTCTTCACTTTGTGAGCACCACTTATTAACATGCTAGGAAGGATGCTAAATGATTGGAATTTCTCTGTGATTTGTCTTTCAAATCCTGCTCTGATTTAAGATTTAATTCCCCACCCTGTCATCATCTACTCTTTATAGCTTCATGCTTAAACTGGCACCAAGTCAAGAAATGCTTCTAAAAAATGAATTGGTACCAGAGATAATAAAATTAGGTGTCAGTGCATTAAGCCTTTTTTTCCCCATGGCTGGCCATCACAAAATATCATAAAATCTGTCATAATAAAGGGCAATACCTTATAAATGAGCCAATGAGGCATAAAAGAATGTAGGTGATTTATATTCAATCAATGAGACGGGCAAGTTATTCCTTTGACGGCACCCAACTTTTTATTGTTTATGATCAGGGGAGACTAACACTGACAGAAACAGCCTGAGAAGAAGAGCTAAGTAAGAGTAAATTAACTATATCAGCAGTTATTTCTAATTGTTGCATGATTTAGGAAAATTATTTATCTGTAGGAGTTTAAAAAAATCCTATAATTTCTATTAATGTTAATATAATTCCTCTTGAGAGATCACTGGCCCTGGTGGTCCAGTAGTTAAAGCCTTTGGCTGCTAATCCAAAGGTCAGTAGTTTGAACTCATCAGCAGCTCCGCAGGAGAAAGCTATGGCATTCTGCTTCCAGAAAGATTACAGCCTTGGAAACCCTAAAGGGAAAGTTCTACTCCATCCTATAGGGTGGCTGGGAGTCACGATTCACGAAATGGCAGTGGGTTTAGTTTGGGTTTTGAAAGGTTATCAGACTGAGCACTCTAAATTCCAGCATCAGTTCTGAAATGCCCGCTAATAGCGAATAACACACTCAAAATGCTTTGATTATGGTTGGTTGTGACGATGACAACTAGTGGCGGTGGTGATGGTGGGTGGCACCCCGTCAATTCTGACCCCCCGACTACCTCATCTGAAACAGAGCAGAACTGTCCCATAGCGGTTTCTTGGCTGTAATCATTAAAAAAGCAGACCACCCTGTCTTTTTTCATAGAACCTTTGGGTGGTGGGTTCCAACTGCCAATCTTTTAGTTAGCCGCTGAGTGCTCAGCCATCATGCTACCAGGGCTTCTTGATAATGACAACAGCAGCGATTTAGTGAGTGCTAACCATATGAGCTGGAAACCCTGGTGGCACAGTGGGTTAAGTGCTATGTCTGCTAACGGAAATGTCGGTAGTTCAAATCCACCAGGCTCTTCTTGGAAACTCTATGCAGCAGTTCTACTCTGATCTCTACAGTTGCTATGTATACCACCCAATTTGATGGTAGTAGGTTTTAGCCCATGTCCACCACCCTCCTGCTTGTTTGTTGTACTGTGGTGGCTCACAGGTTACAGTGATGCTGGAAGCTATGGAACCAGTATTTCAAATGCCAGCAGGGTCACCCATGGTGGACAGGTTTCAGCTGAGACACGTGACTCTCTTTGCCCTAAGGAAGGATGACAGAAGCAACAGCGCCAGCCTGGAGCTTCAGCTCTAGGAGGCCTGGCATGTTTCCACCACCCCCTTTGGAGTTCTGCCCTCACCCTCCAGGATTACATGCTTCGGAATGGCAGCATTTTAGGCCTAGGTCCCAGCAGGAAGAGAACAAGTAACAGAACTGAACCCTGTCCATAGTTTGGGGTAAAGCGCAACCAAACTCAATAATCCTCAGCAGGACCACAACTAAGTCACAGAACTACAAAACAGAAATGCATGTCTTTCTGAAATTTGGGGTTGGCTGTTGCTGTGGGGGAAACCCTGGTGTCACAGTGGTTAAGTGCCACGTCTCCTAACCAAAACGTAGGCAGTTCAAATCCACCAGGTGCTGCTTGAAAACTCTGTAGAGCAATTCCACTCTGTCGTATAGGGTCAGTATGAGATGGAATCAATTCGACAGCAGTGGATTTTGGGGTTTTGTCGCTGTGGCCAATCTAATATGAACTCTTCTATAAGATCCAGCTAGATGCCTGTCAGGGCTTCTGAGCCCTTCACTGAGCATGCCCTTCTCATGATTCACACCCAAACAGGGCCCCTTGCCGAAGTCTTGTAGCAGTTCCCCAGCCCACTTCCTTCCTCATTATTCTGGCTTACTCCGGCTTATTTTCTTTCCAGCATAATGTTAACCACTGTTTGAACTATCATGAGAGTTTATTTATTTGGCTGCCTCCCCACTAAATGCAAAGCTTTATCTGGTCAGAACTGATCTGTCTGCCTTCCTTTTGTTGCAGGAATTCCATCAGTGCCTGACAGCAGAGTACCATGAATGAATGAATCAACAAATTCAAATACAGGAATTCTTTGCATTTACACTACAGCAGAACACTGGCTAGAACAGTGCACATTCAAATTTAACCACCGATTAGGTGTCATTCTGATTGTTTTATGGGTCCTGAGTGCTGTGAGGATCTCCTTGGAACTCTTCCCATCATTTTTCCAGTGTCTTTCTCGAATAGGCCCTTTTTTAGTGCAGAGCAGGCTTTACCCTAAAGATGTTTCTATAGTTTGAGGATCGGTTTTGGAGTTTTGCTTTCCTTTGAACAGCCTCAGCTTCACTGTCTGTCTGTCTGTCTGTCTGTCTGTCTCTCTCTCTCTCTCTGTGTGTATGTGTGTGTGTGTGTGTGTGTGTGTTTGGGGAGCAAGAGCTGGAGGAGGCACTGGAAGCAGGTAAAGGAAAATGGGGTGAGGTTTAGCCCAAAGCTTCCATCATACAGGTATCAAATAAGATGTCACTTTGTCTACAGGAATCTGAACAGCAAGTATGTGCTGATTCCCAAGCCTGGGAAACAAGTTAATCAATGGATGAAGCAAATGCTGGACTAACTTGGGGGGAGGGTAAAATGACGCATTCTGAAGTAAATATTTCGCTGTTGAACAGCTAATGTTATTGTACCGTACCTATTGTCATCGAACTGAATTCAGCTCTATAGACCGCCAATTCTTTTCTCCCTTAGAGCCATGAGTGGGTTAGAACCCCCGACCTTCTGAAGCTGAGCACTGAACCACCGCACCATCAGGGCTCCTTTGCTTTCACATATGCGATCTTTTTAACTTTTCCATTGGTTAGAAACCCTTGTGGCGGGGTAGGTCAAGTGCTGCATCTGCTAACCAAAAGTCGGCAGCTGAAATCCACCAGGCACTCCTTGGAAACTCCATGGGGCAGTTCTACTCTGGCCTTTAGGGTTGCTGAGTTGGACCCAACTTGACAGCAGTGGGGTTCGTTTGGTTTTTCTTTGGTCAAGTGAGGACTACCTGGCTGCCCCCACCTACATGTAACACAAACTTTTGTTTTTTTATTATGATTGAATGAAAATGTACATTTCCATACAAATTTGCATGCCCACCTATATGGAGCTCCCACTGCTCTCCCTGCCTGGAGACAGCACACTCTTCACTCTGCACCATACATATCTTATCCCCCCAACAATCTCCTATCCTATCCTCTCCTCTCCACCCACTCCCCTTTCTCCAATAAGAGGTCAGCAGGACAATATCCTATAGATGCATAGAACCATAAATTGCATACATGCTATGGCCACTCTGCTTCACCAAGTCCAATCCATTCCTGTCCGAAGAGTTGACCTCCATTATGATTTATGGAATCAGGGCCAGAAGCCATGCTCCCAGGGGAACCCCGAAGCTGCTTTCTGCTTTTGATTTTGACTTTTACAGCTTTATAATCTGAGAAGATGCTTTGCATTAATTCAATGGCATCAATTTTGCTGAGAATTGCTTTATGTCCTAACACATGGTCTATTCTGGAGAACGTTCCCTGTGCACTGGAGAAGAAGGCATAGTTGTTCACTGATGAACAGAAAGTTATGTATATGTCGATGAGGCCTAGTTGGTTAATTGTGGCGGTAAGATCTTCTGTGTCTTCACTGAGCTTTTTTCTACATGATCTGTCGAATATTAAAAGTGGAGGGTTGAAGTCTCCCACTGTTATTGTGGAGTGATCTATCTCATTTCTGAGTGTAGTCAGTGTTTCTTCAATGTATTTCAGTGCTCTAATATTAGGGTCGCCATGAGTCAGATCCGACTCGATGGCACTTGGCTGGCTTGGCAATATTAGGCACATAAATATTTAATATTGTTAAGTCCCGCTTATTTATTGAACCTTTCAGCAATAAATAATGTCCATCCTTGTCCACGATGGTGGATTTTACATTAAAATCGATTTTATCCGAGATTAGAATTGCCACACCTGCTCTTTTTTATTCATTGTTAGCTTGGTATATATTCTTCCATCCTTTAATTTTCACTTTGTTCATATCTTTAAATCTAAGGTGAGTTTCTTGTAGGAAACATATGGATGGGTCGTGTCTTTTGATCCAAGATCAAAAGATCACTTGATGTCTCTTTACTGGAGCATTCAGTCCATTCCCATTCAATGGAATTATTGATAGGTATGTGTTTAGTGCTATCATTGTGATATGTTTATTTTTGTGGTGAAACAGAATTGTAAATTTTTGTAATATTCTTGGCAAGAAACACACTTATCCCCATTTTACTGTGAAGGAAACTGAGGCTCAGATAAGAGGCTTTCTCCACGGGTCACATCTGAAGCCAGGATCATAAGCCAATTATACTGAACAGAGTATATTTTTCCTTTCTATTTCTGCAAACCCTTGTTCTAAAGTTGCCTTCCTTTCTCACACGAAAAGTAATAATAATAAAAACAAGAAAGCATCAACAAAATGTAATGAATGTCTACTACGTTTATGTCATCTGCTAATCACCTTATATGACTGATCTCATTGATTCCCGTGAAGTAGGTATCCTCACACAACATTTGAGTGAAACTAGACAGAGGGGTCAAATAACTTGCTCCACATCTCACACCTATACCACAGACACTGCATTTCAGTAGGGCAAACTGTGTCTCTTGTTGACTTGGAATTAACCTGAAGCTGTGCGCCTCACTACTGACCCCTTGGCAATCTCCCCTAATAATGGTAGCACTCTGCTTATGGTCATCGTAAAAGATGCTTCAAGACCATCACAATAAAATAGCACAATCACCATCCTATCCAAAGGGTGGTGGCACTACATTCTTACATCTTATCTTAATGGGTGAAACAATGCCTAGATTATCAGAAACAACCTTTACTCATATCACAGGGGACTGAGGCACCAAGGTTGCTGTGAGAAAGCCCAGTGGAAAGGTGTCATCCTTGTCCCCCAGACCTCAACATCATTGTTCTATTTCCTTGGGAAAGAGAAGGCTAATTGCTTCTTTTGTGGCGAACACACAGGAGGCGACATGACACATCTACCACACCTATTGAAAAGGAAGCTTCGCTACTGTAACTGAGGCTACTTTCAAATATAAAACTCCTTCCTACAGAAAAAGTCATACACAGAGACAGCAGCTGGGCTGAGTCACAAAAACTGGAGATTAAAGCACTACGTGCTGGGAACAAAAGTTCACATGACCTGCACACCCAGCATGTCTATTTTGACAGTATGCGATCCTGAATGATGACTGCACACAGATTAGGTCTAGCCCACTGTGGCTAGAAAATCACATACTAGGACCTGATGGGTTGCCTTCAATCAACCATAGCTGATCAACTGCTAAAGAGAGGCAGGAGAAAAAGGTAGAAGGTATATTTAACCATAAACTCTGTTGTTATTATTAATAATAAAGTACCTTTACTTACATCTTTACAATGTGTCATGTGCTTTGCACACTACATTTTTACACAGATAACACATACCTTCTGCATTTGTAGCGTGTGACTGGCAAACAAAAGCAGATGGTGCACATTTGTGTAAAAAATAGAACTGTTATTATGTTGCCAGGTGCCATCAAGTCAGTTCTAACCCATAGTGACCCAATGTACAACAGAATGAAACTGCCCAGTTGTGAGCCAAGCCCACAATTGTTTTTATGCTTAAGCCCATCACTGTAGACACTGTGTCAGTCCACGTTGTTGAGGGTCTTCCTCTTTGTTGCTGACCCTCCACCCTATCATGCATGTCCCTCCTGACAACATGTTCAAAGTATATGAGACACAGTCTGTCTTCACTTCCAAGGAGCATTCTGGTTGTACTTCTTCCAGAACACATCTGTTTGCTCTTTTGGTGGTCCATAGGACATTCAACATTCTTCTCCAACACCACAATTCAAAGCCATCAATTCTCCTATCTTCTTGATTCACTGTCCAGCTTTAGCACACATACGATGTAGTTAAAAGTAGCATGGCTTGGGTCAGGCAGGCCTTAATCTTCAAGGTGACATCTTTACTTCTCAACATTTTAAAGAGATCCTTTGCAGCAGATTTTCCCAGTGTAATATGTGTTTTGATTTAACTGCTGCTTCCATGAGCACTGACTGTGGAATCAAGTAAAATGAAATCCTTGACAGCCTCAGTCCTTTCTGTTTTTATCACAGTATTGCTTACTGGTGTAGTTATGGGAAGTTTTGTTTTCTTGGTGTTGACATGCAGTCAAAGGCTCTGGTCTTTGATCTTCATCAGTAAGTGTTTCAAATACTCTTCACTTCCAGCAAGCAAGGTTGTGTTATCTTCATAGTGCAGGTTGTTAATGAGTCTCTCCTCAATCCTGATGCCTCATTCTTCTTCACACAGTCCAGCTCCTTAGATTATTTGCTTGGCAGGTATGGTGAAAGGATACAACCCCAACGCACACATTGCCTGACTTTAAACCATGCAGTGTGTTTCCTGGTTCTGTTCACATGAGTGCCTCTTGATCCATATATAGATTCTTCTTGAGAACAGATTCAGAATTCCCATTTTCCTCAATGTTATCCATAATTTGTTATGATCCACAGTCAAAAGCCTTTGCACAGTCAATGAAACACAGGCATCTTTCTGTTATTTCCTGCTTTTAGTCAAGATCTATATGACATCAGCAATAATATCCCTGGTTCCACTTCCTCTTTTGATTCCAGCTTGAATTTCTGGCTGTTCCCTGTAAATAAACTTTTGTAGTCACTTTTGAATGATCTTTAACAAAATTTTACCTGCATGTGATATTAATGATATCATTCAATCACTTCTACATTAGGTTGGATCACCTTTCCTGGGGCTAGGTATAAATATGGATCTATTCCAGTCAGTTAGCCAGGCAACTATCTTCCAAACTTCTTGGCATAGGTAAGTGAATACTTCTAGTGCTGTGTCCATTTATGGAAGCATCTCAACTGATACTCCACCAGTTCCTGAGGCCTTGTTTCTTGCCAGTGCCTTCTGTGCAGCTTCAACTTCTTCCTTCTATAATATCAGTTCCAGAACCATATGCTACTTCTTGAAATGGTTAAGCATCGATCAGTTCTTTCTGGTATAATGACTGTGTATATTCCTTCCATCTTCTTTTGATGTTCCTGAGTTGTTTAATATTTTCCCATCCGACTCAACGGCACTTGGCACTTGGCTTGGCTGGATAGAATCCTTTGCCATTGCAACTCAAGCCTTGAATTTTTTCTTCAGTTCTTTCAGCTTTAGAACTGTAGAGCATGTTCTTCCTTTTTGGTTTTGTAACTCCAGCTCTTTGCACATTTCATTGTGCTTTACTTTGTCTTCTCTAGCCGGACTTTGAAATTTTCTGTTCATTTCTTTTACTTCACCACTCCTTCCTTTTACTTTAGCTACTCAACATTCAAGAACAAATTTTGGAGTCTCTTCTGACATCCAATTTGGTCTTTTCTTTTTTTCTTGTGTTTTTAATGACCTCTTGCTTTCTTAGTCGATGATGTCTTTGATGTCATTCCGTAACTCGTCTGGCTTTTGGTCAGTATTCAGTGCATCAAATGTCTTCTTGAGATGGTCTCTATACTCAAGGTCATAGTTTGGCTCTTGAGGATTTGTTTAATTTTCTTCAGTTATAATTTACATTTGCATATGAGCCATTGATGGTCTGTGCTACAGTGAATACCCAGTCTTGTTCTGACTGCTGATGTTGAGCTTTTCTATCATCTCTTTCCACAGATGTAGTTGATTTGGTTCCTGTGTATTCTGTCTGGTGAGGTCTATGTATGTAGTCACCATTTATGTCGTTGAAAAAAGTATTTGCAATGAAGAAGTTGTTGGTCCCACAAAATTCTATCATTTGATCACTGACATCATTTTTGTTGCCGTGTTTTCCAGCTAGTACTCTGTCTTCTTTGTTTCCGACTTTTGCATTCCAATCAACAGTAATTATCAGTGCATCCTAATTGCACGTTCAATCAATTTCGGACTGCAGAAGCTGGTAAAAATCTTTGATTTCTTTGTCTTTGACCTTAGTGGTTGGTACATAAATTTGAGTGATAGTCATATTAACTGGCCTTCCTTGTAGACATATGGATATTTTCTTATCAGTGATAGCATAGTACTTCAGGACAGATCTTAAAATGTTCTTTCGATGACAAGTACAACACCACTCCTCTTTAAGCTATCATTATCAGCATAGCAGACCATATGACTGTCCAACTCAAAATGGCCAGTAGAAGTCCATTTCAATGTTCCATCTGTGTTCCATATCATTGCTTCATGACTTCAAATTTTCGTAGATTCATACTTTGTACATTCCACATTCCAATTACTAGTGGATGTCTGCAGCTGTTTGTTCTCATTTTGAGTCATACCACATCAGTGAATGAAGGTTCCAAAGGCTTTATGCCATCTACATCAAAGTCAGCTCTGCTTTAAGGAGGCAGCTCTACTGCAGTCATCCTTTGAGTACCTTCCAACCTGGGGGGCTCATTTACTGGCACTGTCTCTGACAATGTTCCTCTGCTATTCACAAGGACTTCACCAGCCAATTGTTTTCATAAGTAGACTGCTGGGTCCTTCTTCCTAGTCTGTCTTAGTCTAGAAGCTCAGCTGAAATCTGTCCATCATGAGTGACCTTGCTGTATCTGAAGATCAGTGGCATAGCTTCCAGCATTACAGCAACACACAAGGCTCCACAGTAGGACAAACTGACGGACAAATGGAGGGGGAAAAATACAGTACATTGACTGATCGAATGCTCACAATTACACTGTGAGGTTGGGTTTATTTTCTTTTATCTCATTGTTGTTGTTAGTTACCACTGGGTGGATTCCAACTCATGAAAACCCACTGCCATTGAGTGGATTCCACTTCTAGTGATCTGATAGGATACATTCCTAACTCTAGGAACTGTCTGTAGAGTTATTCCAACCCATGGTGACTCCATTATCTCATTAGTTATCAACTGCAGCTTAGTCCAGCTAAATTAACCCAAAAGAGGCACTTACTGAAACATTACATATTCATGACAGAACTGAAGGTAAGTTGAGTGAGCAGAGCCCTGTAAAGGTGAGACATCAGTCAATGATTCATTGACAGTCTCTCTTCTATCCTGTCTATTACAGAGATGACTCAGTCAAACTATTTTCCTCTTCTGTATTTCTGTCTTTGAGGTTCAAATTCGCAGATGTGTGAGCCTTAGTGTCTCTGCATGAAGTCCATACCTATCTTGGGGTGAATACAGTCATCAACAGCCGTACAAAGACAACAGTGAGGGGTAGTTCTTCCCCCAAAAGCAAGGAAACAATTACTCAAAGGGGTGGGGAAGAAATGAGGGTAAAAGAAGATATGTCCATTACATCAAAATAAGATCTATCTCATGTGAAGAACCTGAGGCACAAGCAAGACATTATTCCATTTGGTGAAGGTCACAGAGGGAAGAGGACCAGCACTAAGAATTAAACCTCCCTATCTGGTTCTGGAAACCCTAGTGCCATAGTGATTAAGTGCTACAGCTACTGACCAAAAGGTCAGCAGTTCAAATCTACCAGACGCTCTTTGGGAACCCTGTAGGGATATTCTAGCCTGCCCTATGGGGTTCCTATCAGTAGGAATTGACTTGAAGGCAATGGGTTTGCTGTCTGATTCAAAAATTAATTGTGCTTAATCTTTAAACACACAGCTTCTTTCATAACAATACTGGCTACCTCACACTGTGGAGCCCTGATGTCACAGTAGCTCAGAGATTGGGAGTTCAAATCCACCAGCCACTCCTTGGACATGCTATGGGGCCGTTCTGCCCTCTCCTAGAGGGTCACTATGAGTCAGAATCTGCTCAGTGGTAACGGGGTGAGAAGGAAGCTCATCCCGTTACTGTGTTGGAGCTTGTAGCTAACAAAGATGGCTGTGTGCATGTGTGTGCATGTGTGTGCATGCACTTCAACTTACATGTTCTGCCTACAGTGTGACTGATATTACTTCAACCAAGAATCAGTCTTTATTTTCCCTAGTTTGAATTCCCAAAAAGCAACCTGTATTATGCATCTAGCACAAATTTGCCTGCTGAAAGTGAAAAGGACTTGAAAAACTTACTGATAAAGATCAAAGACCACAGACTTCAGTATGGGTTACACCTCAACATAAAGAAAACAAAAATCCTCACAACTAGACCAATAAGCAACATCATGACCAAAGGAGAAAAGATTGAGGTTGTCAAGGATTTCATTTTACTTGGGTCCACAATCAACGCCCATGGAAACAGCAGCCAGGAAATCTAAATACACATTACATTGGGAAAATATGCTGCAAAGGATTTTTTTAAAATGCTGAAAAGCAAAGATGTCCCTTTGAAGGCTAAGGTGGCTCTGACCCAAGCCACGGTGTTCAATCACATCATGTGCATGTGAAAGCTGAACAATGAATAAAGAAGACAGAAGGAGAACTGACATCTCTGAATTGCGATTTTGGAGAAGAATAATGAATGCAACATGGACTGCCAAAAAAGGAACAGATCTGTTCTGAAACAAAGACAACCAGAGTGCTCCTTGGAAGTAAGGATGGCAGGATGACGTTTTACAGACTGTGGACACGTTGTCAGGAGAGACCAGTCCCTGGAGAAAGACATCATGCTTGGTTAAGCACAGGGTCAGGGAAAAAAAGAAGGACCTTCACTGAGTTAGAATGGCACAGTGGCTGCACACAGGATCAATATGAGTTGGAAATGACTTGTTAGCACCTAACAACAAAAAAGCGTATAGAAATTTGCACAGTGCGGTGTTGAACGCCTAGTAACAACTCAATAAGTATGAACTCTCAGGGCAATTATTATATGTGGCAGACACAAGGGTCTGAAAATTAAGTTCACAAACTTGCCATCGTGTGTCTACGTTGGCAGCACTGTACAAACAACTTGGTAAGGTTTCATAACCTTTGTATATCAGGGTCTCACAGCTTCGTTCATATCAACGTGTGGCAGTGTCTTTCTCAGTGGAGTTCATTATTGTTGTTGTGTGTTTTTCTGTGCCGTCATGAGAATGTTGGAGCTTGAATTAAAGCAATGAATAAACATTAAATTTCTTGTTAAACTTGGGCAAGAGTGGAAATGAAATCAGGTACATCTTAGTCCAAGTTTATAGGGAAAATGCCATAAAAAAAATGGCAGTGCACAAATGGATTAAAGGTTTTTCTGAGGGGAAAGAAAGTGTCATAAATAAAGAGAGGTCAGAGCAGCCAGTAACGAGCAGAGCTGACAAAACATTGCAAAAATTCACTGAACTGGGGGTCAAAATTGTCCACTTACTGTGAGAAACATAGTAGACCAAGTAAACATCAATAGAGAAACAAGAAAATCTTAAACGAAAACCTTGGCATGAGAAAGGTGTGTGCAAAAATGATCCCAAAGGAGCTCACCTATGAACAAAAGCAAAGGAGAGTCAAGTTTGCCAAGACCCTTTAGAGTGGCAAGACAATGGTTTGCGCCATGTCATCACTGGTGATGGAACATGAGTGCACCAATATGACCCTGAAATAGAGGCTCAAAGTACACAGTGAAAGTCAACCAATTCTCCATGACCAAAAAACTTTCCATCAGTCCAGGAGCTCCCTAGGTTGAGCCTCACTGGCAACACAAAAATAAAAAGGGGTGCACCCTGAGATCTCCACTAAAAGACCGCAATTGATGGTCCAGTGGCTTCAGGGTTCCTCTGGGAGCATGGCCCCTGGCCCTGATGCTGCCCTTGCCCATAAATCATAATGAAGGCCCCTCTTCAGACACGTATGCATTGGACTTGGCAATGCAGAATAACCATATGTTGAATGCACTTTATGGTTCTTTGCATCTAGAGGATATCATCCTGCTGACCTCTGGTTGGAGGAAGGAAAGTGGGTGGAGAGGATGGGAAAGGAGACTGTTGGGAGGATGAGACATGTATGGAGCACAGAGGAACAGTGTGCTGTCACAGGGCAGGGAGAGCAGTGGAAGCTGCATATAGGTGGGCATGTAAATTTATACGGCAATGTACATTTTCGCTCAGTCATAATAAAAAAAAAAAAAAAACCTGCATATACAGAGTCCAAAGTCATTGACATGAAATATCAGTCTTGTCACTGAAGCTTTCTGTCCCCTGATTATTTTGTCTAAATAAAGGTTTCTCGAAAAAAAAAAAAAAAAAACAACTTTCCATCAGTCAAAATCAAGAGTCACAACAATGTTGCTAACATTTTCTGATATCAGAGGGATTTTCATTTTTACCCACTGGACAAACAGTTAACAAAGTTTACTATCTGGAAGTGCTGAAAAGGCTGCATGAAAAAAACTAGAGGAAAACAACCTAAGCTTTTTGCCAACAACTCATGGCTCTTGCATCACAACAATGCACCAGCTCACACAGCACTGTCTGCGAGGAAGTTTCCAACCAGCAAGCAAATAACTGTATAGGAACACCCTCCCTATTCACCTGATCTGGCCCCCAGTGACTTTTTCTTTAGCTAAAGATAAAGGAAATATTGAAAGGGAGACATTTGATGACATTCAGGATGTCAAGGTAAATACAATGACAGCTCTGATACCCATTCCAGAAAAAGAGTTCCAAAATTGTTTTGAAGGGTGGACCAGGCACTGGCATTGGTTCATAGCTTCCCAAGGGGAGTATTTCAAGGGTGACTGTAGTGACACTCAGCAACGAGGTAAGCAGCACTTTTCCCAGGATGAGTTCATTAACATAATTGTCAAATCTTATACTGATGGCTGTGTATTAGTCTCCATTCTTACCTTCTTTCTCAATAATTGAATCTTAGGCTAGTTTCTGTGGCGTCAATATGTCCACCTAAACAGGTTATTTTTCAGCATTCTTTACTGTTAAGAACGAAGCCCTGGTTGCCTTGCAGTTAACAGCTGTGGCTGCTACCTAAAAGGTTGGCAGTTCAAATCCACCAGCTACTCCTTGAAAACCCTGTGGGGTAGTTATACTCTGTCTTACAGGGTTGCTGTGAGTTGGAATGAAATCAGCGTCAATGGATTTTGGTTTTTTCCCTCTTTTCTGGTTTACTGGTAATGGTGACCACGTGATTTGATTCTCTTCAATAAAAATTACCAAGATACCTCCTGGGAGTTTGGGGAAAAGTAAGGGAATCTTATATTTTGTTTGGGCAGGCGATGCATCCAGGCAAATATGTACACTGTCCATCTCACTCGTAGCAAAAAGGGACCACAGTACAGTTCTATCCATAAGAACACACCACATTTCTCCTGGGTACCTGAGAAGAACCAGTTGGCTTTCCTGATATGGCTCCCCTCCTTATTCCATGCAGCTTATTTCTACCTGGGATGCACCCTACCTTGGGCATCTTGTAAAGCAGGCTCTCAGATGGCTAAGAGCATGCAGACCATTTTTAGGAGTGCACTCAGGATCCACAACTTTGCAAGGAAGGGAAAGAAGCTAGATCAGCAGGAGGGAAGAGCAGCTGCAATATAAAATCAAAAGAAGACCTAAATGATGACAAAATGGCCATACACTTTATACCGCAGGTCTGAGCTCTGTGTCATTTCTGCACTGTGTGGCACTGTCAGAAAAGTGAGGGTGACCGAGCCAAGGCAATTCCTGAATGGTGCTGACATCAATCTGAGGGCTGCAAGCCAGTTGCACCCAGTCCTCCACACCTGAAGGGGGAGCTAAGCATTGTTTCAACATTCCTGACAACTGTAACACCAGGCTGGAGATGCAGTAGCTGTCCTGGATGACGAGGCAGACAAAAACCAGTGCAGACCATGTGACAAAACTGGCTGAGCAGAGAGGAAGAAGGTACCAGGCCCTGAAAACACTGTGCAGTCATCTCACCAACCCTGGACTGCCACTCCCTGTACTTCTTACTATGTCATAAATGATCCCTATTTGCTTCAATCACTGAACACATAACTCTGATATCTGAACTTTATCAGTTTGCCCCCAAAGTATGTTCAACAGTGAAAATAAAACGGATGCTTGTCATTTTCCCACCTTATTGTGCAAGATACACCCCTTATCTTTTCGACGGCACTTGGCTGGCTTTTTGCAGAGAACACTTTCTGTAGCTACTAAAATACTACACTCTTACTGAAAGTGTTTTTTTAGGCATACCATGAACTAGGCACCGTTCGCCTTCAGTTTGTTATTGCCTGTGTAGCAGCTCATCTGAGTGTCTGATTCAGAGTGGCCAGTACCAGTCCATCTTAGCCACTTACGCCTAGGATATTGAGCTCCATGCATTCTATTACCTTTTTGACAACTTCCAGTATTCTTTGATCCTTAATTCATACATTCCATGTTTTGATTATTAATAGATATTTCCAGCTATTTCTTCCCATTTTGAGATGTGCTGTATCAGCAAATGAAGGTCCTGAAAGCTTGACTCCACGACATCATTAAAGCTGATTCTACTCTGAGGAGGCAGCTCTTCCGCACTCCTATTTGGAAAAATGTGCCTTCTAACAGGAGGACCTTGCCTTCTGGCACGTATCAATGTTCTCCTGCTACTCATAAGGTTTTCACTGGCCAACTTTTTTCAGAATTATCTGCCAGATCCTTCTTCTTAGTCTGTCCTATTCTAAAAGCTCCCCTGAAGCCTGTCCACCACTGGTGATCCTGCTGGCATTTGAACTATCAATGGCACAGCTTCCAGCATCACAGCAAGTCACACGCTACCACAGTAGGACAAACTGACAGACAAGTGATGCATTAGCGACTCCACATAAATACACAGGAGTCCTGGCTGCACAGTACTTCAACACTCGGCTGCTAACTAAAAGGTCATTGGTTCAAACCTACCAGCTCCTTCCAAGATTTGAAGCCTTGGAAACCCTCTGGGCAATCTATTCTGTCCTTCAGTGTCACTATGAGTCACAACCAACTTGACAACAGGGTTTTTTGTTTGCTTGTTTTTGTTTTTTAATAAAATAAAGGTATATGTTTACAATGAACTTTAAAGTCCTTTTATTCAAGTCGAGAGCTGAGCTCATTTTTCAGCTCTGTGAGGTAGGAGTGCCTTCTCAACCAATTATTTGAATCTCCTTCAGGGTCCTGATGGGAAACAGATGGTCTACTCAGAAGGGATAATTGGACAGAATTTAATGAATGAAGAGTTTACAACGCTGCAGGTGGGGCCAGGGAAGCCACAGCAAATAGAAATACCCAAGGACTCACTAGAGCAGAAGTCCTTTCCTTCTTTAGACAAGACAGCCAAGAACTGAGTCAGCTGTCTAAGAAAGGGACTCTGCTCTGAGATGGAAAACAAGGTCACAGCCACTCAAGCCACCAAGGAGGAGCTGGATTAAACATACAGCAGTTTCTGTTTTGTTTTTTATTGTATTTACACACATACAATGCCATATTGTTGTCTTTCCAAGGGACTTTAGGGGTGTTTCTCCTTGGGTTCCAAAACTAGAAGAGGATCACTCTTCTTGAATTACACTCCTTCTCTAAATTCATCATTCATTCTTTCTCCTGTTTGAGTTGAAGACTTTTCTTAGGAAAAGGCCTCTTTGACCCTAACTTAGCTTGCTAAATATTCTAAACACAACCCTGGAAGCGTGTTGTGTTTGGGTGCCACTGAATTGACTCCAGCTCATAACGACCCTCTGTACAACGGCAGGAGGCCCTGCCTGCTCCTGCCCCGCCCTCATACTCACTGTTAGGCTTTGCTCTGTTGTTCCAGCCACTGTGTCACCCCATCTCACTGAGCATTTAGCTTTCTCACAAGGACCCTCTACTTGACTCAGCAGGATGACTGACCCCTCCTGATAACAAGTCCAAAGCATGCGAGACATAGTCTAACAATCCTGCTTCTAAGGTGCATTCTGATTGTATTTCTGGAGGATTGACCCAAACCCCGCGCTGTCGAGTCAGTGCCGACTCATAGCAACCCTATAGGGCAGAGTGGACCTGCTCCATACAATTTCCAAGGAGCACCTGAAAGATTCAAACTGCCAATTTTTTGGTTAGCACGGTGGCACTTAACCACGATGCCACCAGGGTTTCCTCTGGAGGATTGAGGGGATTAAAATTTCGCAGTTATGACAAAATATTCTAAAAAGTAGCACTACTCTTTAATTTCTGATTTTGACTCGTTTTGCTTAATGTAGTCATAGGACTCATTTTGCTCTTAAAAGTCACTTGCCAATCTCACTTGCCAATGTTATTATCCCCAGTTTCAAAGAAAACATACTCTGAAGCAAGGCTGCTATGCTAAGTTTTTACGGGGAGGTGAATCACAGAGGAGAAAGGCAGAGAAGATGAAACTTAGGCCAAAAGACAGAGAAAGCAAACACAAGACGGTGCGCTGCAGAGCTGGCTACAGCTTCACAAGGAAACACCAGCAGTGCCTCCAACTCCCAGGACGTCTTCCTGACAAATCTTTAGAATCACCATGTTGGGGTGGGGTAGTGTTGAATGTCATCTGCTGGCCTCCCTCCTCCCCATTTTCTGAATGCCTTTCAGTGCTCAAAGGGAGTCCTTAGGTGGTGCAAGCAGTCATGCACTTGACTATTAACCAAAAGATTGACAATTCTAACCCACTCAGTGATGCCTCAGAAGAAAGATCTGGCAATCTGTGTCAGAAAGGTTGTGACCCTAACACCTTGCGACATGTTTTCTCCTATTCAAAATAGGAAGTTGACAGCTTGACATAACTAACACCATACTGAGACTCTAAATGCATTCCTTGGAAACTCTGTAGAGCAGTTCTACTCTATCTTAATGGGTCACTGTGAGTTGGAACCAACTAACACCATACTGATACTCTAAATGCACTCCTTGGAAACTCCACAGAGTGATTCTACTGTGTCTTAGTGGGTCACTATGAGTTGGAATCAACTACATGGAAGCAGGTCTGGTTTGGTGGGGTTGGTTTTTCCTGTACCAGCTCCACTAGCCTCTGAAATGTTCTCTTCCAAAGCGATGCAGAGCCCTCTCAGATCCTGAGGCCTTTGTCACCCTCCTCTCTTTTGCTCTCCTGAGAAACGGTCTTCAGCCTGTGAGGCACCAGCTAGAAAGGCAGCTTGGTATTCTTTGTATCTACAATTTCCTTTCTTACTCCTTACTTCAGTCAGAGTGGACTTGGCAAGATAGTTCCACTAGCCAAGGAATTTTCATACGAGATTTTTCTTTGCCATTGCAAACATACGGATTACACTCCAGGGGTCCAACATACATATCTGTAGTTTAATAAAGACTTTGTTGTGGTTATTTTGTGATGTATAGAATTATCTGTGGGCTATGAGCTTAATAGCATGAAGCAATCCTTGCCAAAAATGATATATTAACTCTGGTCTAAAAATTGTCTTTTGACATGCCATGGAGAACAGCCTGCATTGTTCTCAGTCTCCAACAGTATTGTACCTCCTAATAAACTGTCTTCTTTCTGACTTGGGGTATGTTTCATTGGCTTGACTGTTACAGGGCACAGACCCTAACTGGGTAACAAGGTCACAGACATTGAAAATGCTGTGGAGAACAGTTCTACTCTGCACACCTGGGGTAGCTCTGGGTCAGAATCAACTTGACATCAACTGGTTTAGTTCTGGTTTGGCTTTAGTGGTCAGAGGGTGCTCTGGAGGGTTTTGGGTATTTGTTACTCAGCTCATCTTGGATGTCCCTGGGAAGACACATCCTGTGTTCTATGGAGTTCTGCTTCTACAAACTCAGAAGCAGTCGGAGGAAGCAGAGCCTCTATGGTCTGGTTGGTTTAGACCCGGGTGCTGAGCTGAGCTGCTGGGTCTCCCGGCTCCAAGGACCAGGGAAGGTTTGGCTGAGCACCACCAAGTAGAAGGCTTCGTGTGAGGCCAGGGTAAACACAAGTTTTGTGAGATTTGAAGTTTATAGAATTTATGGAAAAAAAGGAAAATCAATTTGATAACATAGCAAGTACAATAAGAAGTATGTATTTAGAATGATGAAACTAGCATAACAAATTAGAAATTTTACAAAGCTGACAAGTATGACAAACGAAAACCAGGAATATAACTTAAAAAACTTTTAAATGTAATTGACTGTCAGTATACTGATGAAACGTTTCAGCTTCATACAGTTTTGACTGCTTATTTATAATGACAAAAAAAATTGCAATAACAATTATGTGTGGGCTATGCGCAACCAAACCTGTTGCTGCTGAGTCAATTCTACTCATAATGACCCTATAGGACAGAGTCGGACTATCCCATGGGGTTCCCAAGGGGCAGTGGGTAGAGTCAGATTTTCCTCCTTCTGTGTTGTCTTTGGAAACCCTGGTGGCATAGTGTGGAAACTCTACGGAGCTGTTCTACCCTGCCCTGTATGCTTGCTATGAGTTGGAATCGACTCGATGGCGCTGGGTTATGTTATCTGTGGCCCATTTCCTTTTATTATTTCACTGCAGATTATTCTGAAGCAAATCCAAGACATTGGATCATTTTATCTGTAAAAAATTTAGCATATGTCTCTAATAGCTCAGATTTAAAAAAAGAAAAAAAAAAAGACATAAACACATAGACAAAAACTGCCCTTACTCCCATGAACTATTTGGTCACTATTCTATTTTCACCACTGTGTCATAAAAATTATACAGTTTATCCTTATGAATAAAGATCAAAATAATTCACATATGAAGTCTGACAACTAAGTTCACAAACTCATCCTAAAAAAAGTGCGACATACTTCATACCTGCTGAGTATCAGTACGGTCACCTTTAAAGTCTTCCCCTTGGGAAGCTGTGCAGCAACACCAGTGCCTAGCCCACCTTTCAAAGCAATTTTGGAATTCTTTTTCTGCAGTAGCCATCAGAGCTGTCATCATATTATCCTTGATGTTCTTAATGTCATCAAAATGTCTTCCTTTCAGTATTTCCTTTCCTCGGGTAAGGAAAAAAAGTCACTAGGGGCCGGATCAGGTGAGTAGGGAAGGTGTTCCAATACGGTTATTGGTTTACTGCCTAAAAAGTCCCTCACAGACAGTGCCTTGTGAGCTGGTGCATCACGGTGATGCAAGAGCCATGAGTTGCTGGAGAAAAGTTCAGGTCTTTTTGGTCTTACCTTTTTCACACAGCCTTTTCAGCACTTCCAAATAGTAAGCTTGGTTAACAGTTTGTCCAGCTGACACAC
Organism: Heterohyrax brucei; assembly: GCA_028571685.1. NCBI lineage: Eukaryota > Metazoa > Chordata > Mammalia > Hyracoidea > Procaviidae > Heterohyrax > Heterohyrax brucei. The sequence goes on along the minus strand of CM053156.1, from coordinate 83,302,135 downwards.
ATTCATAATGAACAATCCTTCTGATGCCAAAAAAAGGTTAGCAACATCGTTTGACTCTTAATTTGGACTGACAGGATTTTTTTGGTTGTGGAGAATGGGTTGACTTCCATTGTGCACTTTGACAGTTTCTTTCAGGGTCGTATTTCTACACTCATGTTTCATCACCAGCGATAACATGGCCCAAAACACCGTCTTGCTTCTCCAAAAGCCCTTGGCAAACTTCAGCTCTCCTTTGCTTTTATTCATTGGTGAGCTCCTTCAGGGCCATTTTTGCACACACCTTTCTCACACCAAGATTTTCAGTTAAGATTTTCCTGTTTCTCTATGTTTACTTGGTCTGCTACAAATCTCACAGCTGGCTAATGATTCTGATGCACAATTCGATGAATTTTTGCAATGTTTTCATCAGTTCTGCTTGTTTCTGGACATCCTGATCTCTCTTCAGCAGTGACGCTTTGTCTCCCTTCAGAAAAATGTTTAAGCCATTTGTACACTGCTGTTTTCTTCATGGCATTGTCTCCATCACCTTGGACTAACGTGTCCCTGGTTTCACTTACACTCTTGCCAAGTTTAAGGAAAATTTTATGTTTGTTCATGTCTCTAATTCAAGCTCTTATGACATTCTCACAACAGCACAAAAACATGCAACAATAAAAATGAATGCCACTCAGAAACACACTGCTGCACACTGACATGCTGTGAGACACTGATACACCAAGGTTTTGAAACCCTACCAACTTGTTTGTACAGTGCTGCCAACATTAAGAGCACAGTTGCAAGTTCAAGAACTTATTAGACCTCATATAAACAGTACGTGAGAGAGATATATTAATATGCCTATCAAATAGCTTATCTGCCTCTTAACTTACTTTTTTATTTAATCTACAGGTTTCCTCTCTCTTTTGGGCGGGGGGGGGCTTGTAATTTTCTTGTTAAAGAAACCAAGTATTTGTCCTATAGAATTTCTCAGTCTCTAGAAATTGCGAGATCTTGGTTCACAAAGCATGGTTCCTGGGCTGGGAGTTAGGACATCATCTGAAAATATGTTAGAAATACAGATTCTCAGGCCCCACTCTAGACTGACTGAATCTATAGCCTGGAGGGTGGTGTGCAGTAGATGGGGTTGCAGGTTCTCGAAGCAGTTCACAAAGCCTGTGCTGGGTGGCAGACTGACCACTGTTAGCATGTTCCACAACCCACTGCATTTCCTAGGACTTGGCAGTTAGATCTAGATACTTCATTATGTTTACAATCGACCTTTTTTCAGGAACATGTTTGAGGTGATGTTATTTCCACCTGAAGTCACCTCATATCTGATTTTCTCTTTTTTGTGAAGTTACCAGCCATTGTTGAGCATTGAGTGTATTATTTTATGTCAATTTCCATAATACTATGATACAGTTTTATCATTTTTTTTCAGTTATTAGCCAAAACTTGCTCTAAAAGAAAATTTTCTCATCTACTCAGGTACAGTTAACACTGGAAAAGACAAATGCTTGAGTCTTCCCTTGCTTACCAGTTTTCAAAGGAATGATTTGGTTACTTAATATCACACAAAAGTAAAAAATGAGGTGAAGGATGCTTAGCATCTTCACGAATATATACACTTGACTGCATTCGGCAGGTTTTACTATGTTATAGCAGTTACTCTTATTTGCTCCTATAGTTGTATCTTGATCAGTAGAAATGACTTGACCTTGGCACAATGGTTCATTTCAATATTAATTTTAAATTTGCTTTTGGATTTGGTTTCTAATTCACTTTCATGTCTTTAAACCGTTACCAAAAAGTATTTAGGCCAGTATCGCTAGGATTTTTGCTGAAACTCAGTAACAGATAATTAACTTCCTGAGTTAATTCTCCCTATGATTTTTGCCGGAATAGACAGGGACAAAGGAAATGTAATTCCCTTTGATACTTGAAACAAATTTACTTAGCTCAGAGCTTGACAAAGACTTTATTAAGATCTGTGATTTTAAAAATGCCACAAGTCTCCCGACAAGTGTTAGCTGAATTTACAGCATCCTCTCAGGTAACTCCAAAACATAATGTACGTTATTGTCATTTCAGAGAAATACTGAGATACTTAGATACAATTGATCATTTATTTCCTGGGGAGTATTCTATAATTAACATTCTCATCGGTCACCCCCTGCCTGCAGTACTGTTGTTCTGAGGTTTCCAGGACAAAAAACAGATTGAAATGCTTGATCGACAGAGGTTTCTTTTCGGCAGTGTAAACCCTATCGAGAGTGAGGTTCAGGTACTGACCATGAATTAGTAGGAGAGGAAGTTGGTATTAATTTAGAAAGTGCCATGAGGTGGCCTTAATTATATTTTGAATTCCCTGATCCCATGCAATTTGATTTTTTTTCTTTACAACGCAAGCATTCTGCAATATAAGCACAAATATATTTCTTCTCAGACGCTGTCTGCAGAAACATAAATGAAGTCAAAAGTGTTTGACTGGAAGTCCATTTTACGTAACAATGCATACTAACGAGAAATCGTCTGTGTGATGAATACAAATGTAACTGTTTTCACTCATTAAACTGACTCAAAGCTGCTATTTTGGGTGCTGCGTCATCTATGCTACTGTCAGGAGCTTCTTCAAGTGGTCCAAGCCGTGGGGTTCTCACTGCACTTGCGGCCATGCGCCCGTCATCAGGGTAAATGGAAAAACAAAGGCACTTTCTTACATGTGACATAATTGAAACCCATGTCAAAGATGCTACATGAAAGAGCAGGAAAAGTTCACAACCCCCTAGACACAACTATAAGGAGTAACTACCAGATTGCTCTGAAAAAGCATAAAACTTGACTGAGGGTCATAGAGAAAAACTTCAGTAAATGAAGAAATATATCACGGTCCTGAATATGAAGACAGAATGTTGCCCCAAACGATGGTTCTTTCTAAATCAATGTGTGACTTCAAGGGGATCCAATTAAGACTGGAGTGTAATATTCTTTTCACTTGACAAAGCAATGCCAAATTTTGTCTATCAGGGTAAATGAGCTCGGATAGTCAGGAAATGTGACAACAAGAAATGACACCAAGATCAGGAGAATTTCCCGAGGTTAAAAGCCTGCATTGCAAAGTATAATAAGGAAGACACTGTGATATAAGTAAAACATCAACAACACATAGGAACAGAATGAAGCTTACATGGATACATGACAATTTAATAAATAACAAAAATAGCACCCTAAATTAGATGGAAAAAAAATGTTTATCTCATATATTGGAGAGAAGCAAAATTTTGGAGTAAAAGTTTAAACAGAATTCAAGCCAATCCTTTACAAAAAAATAAAGACAAAATAGATGAGTTAAACAGAAAAATTAATGCATTCTTAAAATTTCTGCAGACAGAACATTAGTTTGATCACCACAAAAGCAACAGAAGGAATCACAAGGGAAAAATCAATATATTTTTTAAAAAATTGTATCTTCTAGAATAAAAAAAAAACCATTCAGATTTGAAAAGCAGAGAAGCTTTCCAACATCTGATGTCATGTGGCCAGCTGTCTATCACTTGGGACTGCCTAATACACCCACCTAAAGCCTTCAAAGTCACAGAAGAAGATAACATCAAAACCCAAGGTGGACAGTCAAGCTATTACTAGAATTTTGAATAAATTTTTATAATAACTCCTGGAGCTGAGATGATGTAACTGGCAGCTGATGTGGCTGAAGGATGGCAGGTGGATGCTCTGCGTCTCACCTGGTATCTGCCCCCCTGCTCAGAAACCCAAAGTTGGCATCTAGCAGGACACCAGACATTGTACTCTGTCCTGGCCCCCTAAACCCTTCACCAAGCCCAGTCTTCAGTGACATCATCTTTCCAAGAACACAGAGAGTAAAAAGACACTGGCCACAGTCTTTGCATTCCAGGAAACTCTGCAGGAGTGGTGCTGAAGTCCCATTTTCATTTCTGCATAAGGAAGTCCTCAGTATCTTGTGACAGATAGCATCAGAAAAGTCACCCTTTAAAATTAGTCCGTGGATACTACTTATTGTTGTTAAGTGCCATTGAGTAGGTTCCAACTCACAGCGACCCTATGCAGAAGAGAAGGACACACTGCCCAGCTATACACTCTCTCAGACATCTAGTGCTACTGCAACAGAGATACCACAGCAAGTGGCTTTAACAAATAGAAATTCACTTTCTCACAGAAAAGGAGCCTAAAAGTCCATATTCAGGGCATCGGCTCCAGGGGAAGTCACTCTACTATCTCGGGAGGAAGGTCCTTGCTGTCCGTCCTTTACCGGACAGGGAGCCTCTGAGGCACAGGGACCCCAGGCTCCAAGGATGCACTCTGTTTCCAGCACTGCTTCTTTCCTGGTAATACGAGCTCCCCAACTCTCTGCTTGCTGCTCTTTCCTTTATATCCCAAGAGATTGTATCAAGGTGCAGTACAATCTTATAGATTGAGTCCTGCCCCGCCAACACAAATGCCAACCATTCTCCTTCATTAACATCTTAGAGGAAGGATTTACAGCACTGGGGAACATCACAGAATACCAGGAATCATGGCGAGCCAAACTGCCACACAGTTTTGTTATTGTTGTTAGGTGCCGTCAAGTTGGATATGACTCATAACGACCCTATGAAGAACAGAACAAAACACTGCCCGGTCCTGTGCCATGTCCACAATTGTTTTGATGCTTAAGCTCATTGTTGTGGCCACTGTGTAAATCCATCTTGTGGAGGGTCTTCCTCTTTTGGGCTGATCCTCTGCTCTACCAAGAATGATGTCTTTGTCCAGGGACAGATCCTTCCTGACAACATGTCCAAAGTATGTAAGACACAGTCTTGCCATCTTTGCTTCCAAGAAGCAGTCTGGTTGTACTTCTTCAAGAACAGAGCTGTTTGTCCTTTTGGCAGTCCACGGTACATTCCACATTCTTCTCCAACACCACAATTCAAAGGCATCAGTTTTTCTTCTGTCTTTTTTATTGCCTAGCTTTCACATGCATATGATGCAATTGAAAGTACCACAGCTTGGATCAGGTGCACTTTAGTCTTCAAGGTGACATCTTTACTTTTGAATACTTTAAAAAGGTCCTTCGCAGCAGATTTTCCCAATGCAATGCATGTTTTGATTTCTTGACTGCTACTTCCATGGGTGTTGACTGTGGACCCAAGTAAAATGAAATCCTTGTCAACCTCAGTCCTTTCTCTATTCATAATGATGTTGCTAACAGGTGCAATTGTGATGATTTTTGTTTTCCCGACACTGAGGTGCAATCCATACTGGAGGCTGAGGTCCGCAATCTTCATCACTAAGTGTCTCAAATCTTCATTTCCAGCAAGTAAGGTGGTGTTGTCTCCATAACACAGGCTGTAAATGAGTTGTCCTCCAATCCTGTTGCCTCGTTCTTCATCATATAACCCAGCTTCTTCGATTATTTGCTCGGCATACAGATTAAAAAGGTATGGTGAAAGAATACAATCCTGACACACACCTTTCCTGACTTTAAACCATTCAGTGTCCCCTTGTTCTGTTCGCACAACTGTCTCTTGATGCATACACAGATTGTTTAAGAGCACAATTAGGTGTTCCAGAATTCCCATTCTCTACAATGTTAGCTATAATTTAGCATGATCCACACAGTCAAGTGCTTTTGCATAGTCAATGAAACACAAGTAAACATCTTGCTGATATTCTTTGCTTTCAGCCCATCCATCAGACATCAATGATGTCCCTGGTTCCACATCCTCTTCTGAATGCAGCTTGAGTTTCTGGAAGTTCCTTGCCAATACACTGCTGCAGTCACTGTTGAATGATCTTGAGCAAAATTTTACTTGCATGTAATATCAACGATATTGTTCAGTAATTTCTACATTTGGTTGGATCACCTTTCTTTGGAATGGGCATAAATATTGATCTCTTCCAGTCAGTTGGCCAGGCAGCTGTCCTCCAAATTTCTTGGCATAGACGAGTGAGCACTTCCATCACTGCAACTGTTTGTTGAAATATTTCAATTGATAGTTCATCAATTCCTGGGGCCTTGTTTTTTGCCAGTGCCTTCAATGCAGCTTCAATTTATTCCTTAAGGACCATTAGTTCCTGATCATATGTTACCTCTTCAAATGGCTGAACACCGACCAGTTCTTTCTGGTATAACAACTCTGTGTATTCCTTCCATCTTCTTCTGATGCTCCCTGAGTCGTTTAATAGTTTCCCTGCAGAATCCTTTACCATTGCAACTCGAGGCCTGAATTTTTCCTTCAGTTCTTTCAGCTTGAGAAATGCAGAATGTGTTCTTCCCTTCTGGTTTTCCATTTCCAGTTCTTTACACATGTCATTATAATACTTTCTTTTGTTTTCTTGAGCTGCTCTTTGAAATCTTCTGTTTAGGTCTTTTGCTTGGCCATTTCTTCCTTTTACTTTAGCTGCTTGACGTTCGAGAGCAAGTTTCAGTCTCTTCTGACATCCAATTTAGTCTTTTCTCTCTTTCCCATATTTTCAATGATCTTTTGCTTTCTTCATGGGTGATATCTTTGATGTCACTCCACAGTTTGTTTGGTCTTTGATCATTAGTGTTCAGTGCATCAAATCTGTTCTTGAGATGGTCTCTAAACTCAGCTGATATACTCAAGGTCATATTTTGGCTCTCATGAACTTGTCCTCATTTTATTAAGTTTCAATTCGAAGTTGCATTTGCACAGTTGAAGGTCTGTTCCACAGTCACCACCACTCTTCTTCTGACGAATGAAATTGAGCATTTCCATCTTCTCTTTCCACAGATGTAGTTGATTTGATTCCTGTGTATTCCATCTGGTGAGGTCCATGTGTACAGTCACTGGTTTTATTGGTGAAAGGTATTTGCAAGGAAGAAGTTGTTGATCTTGCAAAATTCTATCACATAATCCTTGGCATCATTTCTATCACCAAGGCCATGTTTTCCAACTACCGGTCCTTCTTTGTTTCCAACTTTTGCATTCCAACCACCAATCATCAGTGCATCTTGATTATATGTTTGATCAATTTTGGACTTCAGAAGATGCTAAATATCTTAAAATTTTCATCTTTGGCCTTAGGTGTCAGTGTGTAAATTTGAACAATAGTCATGTTAACTGGCCTTCTTTGTAGGCATATGATATTATCCTATCACTGACAGCACTATAGATCTTGAAATGTTCTTTTTGATGATGAATGCAACACCATTCTTCTTCAAGTTTCACTCCCAGCTTAGGAAACCATATGATTATCTGATTCAAAATAGACAGTACCACTAATCAGCTCACTGATGCCTAGACAGATTAGCTCACTGATGCCTAGAAGTCAATGTTTGCACATTGTTTCATTGTTAAAGGTTTCCGGTTTTCCTAGATTCATACTTCATACATTCTGCATTGTTTATTTATGGATGTTTGCAGCTGTTTCTTCCCACTTTGAGTAGTGCCACAAAGCAAGTGACAGTCCTGAAAGCTTGACTCCACCCATGTCATAAGGTCAACTCTACTTTGGGAAGGCACTTCTTCCCCAGTCGTCTTTTGAGTGCCTTTCAACCAGTGGGGCTACTTTTCTGGTACCATTATCTGATAATGTTCTGTTGTTATTCCGAAAGTTCTCACTGGCTAATTCTTCTCAGAAGCAGACTGCTAGGTCCTTCTTCCTAGTCTGTCTTAGTCTGGAAGCTCAGCTAAAACCTGTCTACCATGAGTGACCTTGCTGGTGTCTGAATACGGTGGAATAGCTTCTAGAATCACAGCAACATGCAAATCCTCACAATATGACAAAGTGACAGACAAGTGGGGAAACTATCTTACAGAGTATTTATTTGTACATACGTATTTCTATGTATATTGAATACCCATATAGTATATTATATATCATTATGTATAGTAACACAGTATACATACAATTTACACATATCAATCTTCTGCTATATATACATGCTAAGTGCCATATATACACACATATAAAAATATACATACATATATATGTGATTTATATTTATATTTGCTAGACAATAGGAGTAGATGACCAGAAAAACACACACAGAGACTTGTTATGCTAGGGATCACATTTGTGGCATTAGCACAGAATTTAATTAGTATAATTATTTTTTTCTTTGGTTACAAGATTGTATGTGTTCCTTTATGATCCTTCCTAAGTAAGATCTTTTGAGTTTTGTTCTTTTTTTGCATCTCCTTTTGAAGGAAACTACTTTGAGTTCCAAGAATGTTACAAAAAAAAAAAAAAATCAATTATTTCTGAAACACAAATAGTTGTGGGAGTACTACAGGGTAATTAATAACAACACAAACATAGGCAAGCGCTGGACTCTTTGATTAATTTATTCTGTAACGTGACTTCAAACTGGTAGGTAATTTTAACTTCATCCAGTATAGCTTCCCTTCTATATTTGCAATTTTAACTAGCAAACGTTTTTGAGTGGTACTAAATCTTTATTAATTCAAGAACAAAGCCTTCTGATCAGTTTTTTACCACCTGGGACAAGTTAACACAAACAATACAAGATAAATTAAGGAAGAAAACCCAAAAAACCTGTTGCTGTCAAGCCAATTCTAATTCATCGTGACCCTACGGATCAGAGTAGAACTGCCCCAAAGGATTTCCAAGGCAGTAGTACTTACAGAAGCAGACTGCCACATCTTTCTTCCACAGAGGGCCCGGTGGGTTTAAATTGCTAATTTTTCATTTAATAGCGAATTGCTTAACCACTGCACAATCACAGTTAATTAAGGAAGAACAAAAGTGTCTACACAAGCCAAACCCATTGCTGCAGAGTTCTGACTGAAAGCGACACTGTAAGGCAGAGCAGAACTGCATTTTAGAGTTTATAAGGCTGCTCTCTTTACAGAAGCAGACCGCCACATCGTTCTCCAGTGGAGCCACTGGTGGGTTTAAACTACCAGTCTCTTGGGTAGCGGCCAAGAGCTTACCCACTGCACTACCTGGTCTAATTAAGGAAACCCAAACCAAACCTACTGCCATGGAGTCGATTCTAACTCATAGTGACGCTATAGGTCAGAGTAAAACTGCCCCAGAGAGTTTCCAAAAAGCTCCTGGCAGATTTGAACTGCTGACCTTTTGGTTAGGAATTATGCCACCAGGGTAGTGGTAAAGTGCTGCGTCTGCTACCCAAAAGGTCAGCAGTTCAAATCCACGAGGTGCTTCTTGGAAACTCTATAGGGCAGTTTCACTTTGACCAACAAAGTTGATATGAGTCCGAATTGACTCGACAGCAGCAAGTTTGGGAAAAAAAAAACAAAAACCCCAAAACCCACTGCCCTTTCGTCAGGTCTGACTCATAGCAAACCTAGAGGTCCGAGCAGAACTGCCCCATAGAGTATTCAAGGAGCACCTGGCAGGTTTGAACTGCTGATGTTTTCCTTAGCACACGTAAGACTCAACTCACTACTCCACCAGGTTCCCTAATTAAGGAAAGTGCATGGTAAGTAAACCCAAAGCAAAGGAATGGGGTTGGACCAAAATGAAACGCTACCAGGCTTACATGGTCAATGTCCGAAATTTAACACAGGTCTGTATGAAGCCACACTTGCCTTTCAGGTTTCATTGAACAGGATTGACCCTGCATTTGGCTGTAGAAGATGAATTCAATGTAGTTCCTATTGCGCATTCTTTAAAATAAGACACCATGGTCTCACCTGACAGACACCAACATCCTTGATTCTATCACTATAGATACCAGAAAAAAAACTGTGCAAACACCACTATTCCATTCCTCACCCTTATGTCTCAGTTAATTTTAGATGATATTTTGCTTGCGTTTTGTGATGCTGATGATTTCAAAACTCCCAAATTACAGAATCACTGAGCTTTATGTTTTAAAGAACAAACCAAAAGTCTAGGAACAACTACAGACAAAAAGTGAGTTAAATTGTATCCTTGGGTTCTGTTATTACAGCTGCATTTCACTTTTTTTTCCTTCTGACATAGTCACTCATCAGGTTTATTACTGAACTGGGAATAATATTCATTCCATCACTCAGCCCAGAGTCTCTCAGTCTCTGCTTAGGCCAAAGTATATGAGGTTTAACATATGTGATATCTTGGGCTGAAGTATATAAGGTTTAACAACATTGCTGGCCTCTGTCCATTAGATACTCTACCAGTAGCATCCCCCAGTTGTGATAACCAAAACCATCTTCAGAAGGCAAAACCAACCCAAGTGAGAAATGATGAGCTAGCCTATCAACCACTTCTTAAAAGCTTCGAGCATTTACTTTACGTGTGGCATGGTACTGTAGCATCATGGATTGAACTGTGTCCCCCCAAAAATATGTGTAGCTACATGACTGGGCCATGATTCCCAGTATCTTGTGATTGTCCTCCGTTTTGTGGTTTTCCTATGCTGCATCTTAAAGGATTAGGGTGGGGCTGTAAACTCCTTCATAGGATCAGCTCCCTGCTCCACTGTAAAGGGAGGTTCCCTGGAGCATGGCTTGCCCCACCCTTAATCCTTTCATCCTACAAGAGAGAAAAGGAAAGAGAAGCAAGCAGAGAATTGGAAACCTCACACTATCAAGAAAGTAGCACCAAAAGAAGAGGGCGTCCTAGAAACCTGAGGTTCCTGTACCAAGATGCTCCCTGGACAAAGACTGATACAATTTCTGACCTTCCTCCAGAGCCAACAGGGAGAAAACCTTCCCCTGGAGTGGACGTCCTGAATTTGGACTTGTGGCCTACCGGACTGTGTAAGAATAAACCTTCCTTTGTTAAAGCCACCCACTCTGTGGTATTTCTGTTAGAGCAGACCTGGCTGACTAAAACAAGTGGACAGCAAACAAACTACCATGGAGTCTTGATTTCTAGAAGTTCACCTTCTCCAGATGCAAATAGAAAATCAAAAAATGGGTGCTGAGTAAATACACAGAAGTTCTGCTCTGTCTGGAAAATCAAGGAAGGCAAGAAAGGAAGAAGGCAAGAAGACAAGAAAGAAAGAATCCAGCTGAACTGAGCCTTCAAGAATGAGTTAGCCTGGCTAGGAGCTTGCAGAATGGCACTGTGGGAGACACGGGAAGGCGTGGGTAATGAGAGAGCACAAATGAAGGCACAAGAGAGCTGCCTGTGAAACTGAGGCAGAGAATGTTGGAGCTGAGGCTGGTCAATTGCATTCTCATAGAAATGACTCTAAAACCTATGGTAAGTGAATAAATTAATCAACGGTGAATGAAAAGCTTGCAAGCACCACTTGGCCAGTAAGAACTTCCCTTTTTGAAATGGGAATTACACAATATAGCTCGATTCCATTGAATTGCTTCAAAAATACCAGAGTGAAGCAAGCCCATGCACTTTAGAAATCCTCTGTCTGAGGAGAATGAAGGTCATAAAAGACATAAGGAAAACATGAGCCAGGAGACAGACAGGGCTACATAATTCAGAGTCTGTATCAGCATGAGACTGGAAGAACTAGACGATGCCTAGCCACTACCACTGACTGTCCTGGCAAGAAATACAATGCAGAGTCTCTGACGTAGTAGGAGAAAAATAGGTGTGAAGGGCTAGATACCCACTGAAAGACTAGACTTGATTGTCCAGTACACTGGAGGGTTCCCAGAAGATGTGGCCCCTGGGCTCTCAGAGCTGAAACCAGTCTCCAGACCATTTTCTTGGACAGAAAGTGGGACTAGACTACAGGCCATAATAGTGATACTGGTAAAGAATGTGTTCCTTGTCTTCAGTATGTACACAAGACCAAGGGAGCAGCTCCTGTCCGGAGGTGAGACGAGAGGGTGGAAGGGGACATGAGCTGGTTGAATGGACACAGGGAACATAGGGTGGACAGGGGGAGTGGGCTGTTACAGTGTAGGGAGAGCAGCTGCAGTTACACAGCAGTGTGTGTGCAAGGTTTTGTAAGACAAATTGACTGGGATTATAAACTTGCACTTAAAGCACAAAACGTATTTTTAAAAAAGAAATCATCTATCTTCTTTTTTCAGTATTAAAAGAAAAGAAGATCTTTTTGGGGAGCCATTGTTTGGAAAGCAGTGAGATTTTTGTTTCTGATAATGGTAGATTAGGCAATGATTTTGGGTAGTGGTTACATATGATTGACATCACTGAATTACTTACCTGAAAAATATCAAATTGCCAAATGTTGTTATACGTATTTTTATGATAATTTTTAAAAAGTTAAAAATGACTGAGTAGTTCCCATGTTCTACACATGCAGGTAGATCACATACAAATGAGATGATACTTAATATTTTACAGTAAATCAATGATATCCATATTCTGCTGATTCTCGAAGTCTGAAGCAAAGAAGAGAAAGCTGAGAAGAGAAATTCAAATCCTCCGCCATGTGGCTATGGGAATCCACAAAGAACCACGGTAGTTTGCAGAAGCTCACTCAAAGGAGCAGCCGTTGCTAGACTTGCACCATGCCAGATGATCTTTGCAAGAAGGAGATGTTTGACACGCACTCTCTGACCTCTGGGAACAGTTACTCTAACTTAAATGTACAAAGTCAGCTGTAGCAAACACTATTTGAGCAAATATTCAGTACTGCACATGATGTTAAGGCCTAGAGAAAGGAGGACATGACTCAGTCCCTAGCTTTATGAGCTTGCCGGCTAACACAGAGGCAAACACCATTAGAATTCTTCCAAAAGCTGAGCCTGGGGCTACAAGGGAAGATCAGAGATCTTTCCACTACTGTTTCTGACTCTGAAAATCTCCCACTACCTATTCATACTCGATATTTTCACTGTTTCCAGAAAGTTAAACAAGAGATTCTCCACTGGGCTGGATTAAGTAGTTGTGCAGATTCGTTACTGGCCTCATAGGAATGACTTACAGTGGCAGATGCAAGCAATAGTGTCTTCACTCTGTTGCTTTCACCCCAAACCCTATGAACGTGTTATGTCACATGGTTTAACTTCATCAGCCATGGGGTTCTCTGCTCAGCCCTTTCAAGTTAGAGATGGCCCAAACCTGATGACTGAATATAGGTGGTTAGATGATGTGGACAGTCGTGGTGGTCACAGTGTGAAGCCTGGCCACGCTTTCACCATACAGGTGGTTAGATGTGTGGACAGCCACGGCGGTCATAGTGTGAAGCCTGGCCATGCTTTAACTGTATACACAAGTGGCTGTAAACCCCATATGTCCTCCTAAAATCAAACTTAACGCATTCTCAAATGTACTTCCTTTAGTAGGTATCCCAGATAGGAAATCACTCCAAAGCTACTCTAAAGAAATGGAATTGTGATGGAGAGCAACCCAGAATAAGTTTCCACTGTCCGAATTCTAGGCGTGAGGAATAACATCATTCGTTACACCTGGGTGGCCTGAGACATACCCTCATTAGAGAAGAACCAAGGTTGTCAGATGATACGTTATAATGACTTGAACAATTAACTAAAAGAGATGTGCCTTAAACTTCAGGTCAGAAAAATCTGTCTCTAGGATATTCCTGCCTCTTGATCCACATACAGTTTCCTCATGAGCACAGTTACGCTCCAGAATGCCCATTGTCTGCAATGTCATCCATAATTTGTTAGAATTCACACAGTTGAATACCTTTGCATAGACAGTAAAACTTACATAAACAGTTTTCTGATATTCTCTGCTTTCAGCCAAGATCCATCTGACATCAGCAATAATGTCCCTGGTCCCACATCCTCTTTTCTGTGCCAATATATTGCTGCAGTCACTTCTGAATGATCTTCAGCAAAATTTTACTTGTGTGTGATATTAGTGATATTGTTCAAAAATTTCCACATTCAGCTGGATCACTGCTCTCAAGAAAAGTCATAAATACGGATTTCTTCCAGTTGGTTGGCCAGGTAGTTATATTTCAGATTTCTTGGCATAAATGAATGAGTACTTCCAGTGCTGGATCCATTTGTTGAAACATCTCAGTTGACACTCCATGAACTCCTGGGGCCTTGTCTTTGACAGCGCTTTCTGGGTGGCCTTGACCTCTCCCTCTAGTACACCAGCTTCTCATCGTGTGCTGCTTCTTGGCATGGCTGAGTGTTGACCAGTTCTCTCCAGTGTAATTACTCTGTGTAGTCCTTCCATCTTCTTTTGACAGTTCCTGAGTTGTTAAATGCTTTCCTTGTGGAATCCTTCACTATTGCAACTCGAGGCTTGAACTTTCCCTTCAGTTCTTTCAGCTTGAGAAATGTGGAGCGTGTTCTTCCCTTTTGATTTTCTAGCTCCAGCTCTTTGCACAGGCCATTGTAGAACTTTACTTTGTCTTCTCGAGATGCCCTTTGAAATCTTCAATTCTTTTGCTTGATCATTCCTTTCTTTGACTTTAGCTACTCTACACTCAAGAGCAAGTTTCAGACTCTCTTCTGACATACAGTTTGGCCTTTCCTTTCTTCCCTGTCTTTTTAATGACCTCTTACCTTCTTCATGTATGGTGTCTTTGATGTCATTCCACAGTTCATCTGGTCTTCGGTCAGTGTTCAATGTATCAAATCTGTTTTCGAGATGGTCTCTGAACTCAAATGGGATATACTCAAGGTCATCCTGTGGCTCTCATGTACTTGTTCTAACTTTCCTCTGTTTCAATTAGAACTTGCATATGAGCAACTGATGGTCTGTGTCAGAGTCAGCACCTGGTCTTGCTCTGATTGCTGATACAGAGCTTTTTCATTGTCTCCTTCTATAGATGTAGGTGATTTGACTCCCATGTATTCTGTCTGGTGAGATCCCTGTGTATAGTCCCCTTCTGTGTCTGTGAAAAAAAGTATTTGCAATGAAGAAGTTGCTGGTCTTGAAAACTTCTATCACGCACTCTCCAGCATCATTTTTATCACCAAGGCCATATTTTCCAACTATTGATCCTCCTTCATTTCCAACTTTTGCATTCCAGTCACCACTAAGAGGCAGTCATGCAAACAGAACAAAGGGACATTGCATGGTTTAAAATCTGGAAAGGTGTGAGTCAGGGTTATATCCTTTCACCATACCTTTTCAAGTCTGTATCCTATGCAAATAATCTGAGGTGGACCATTTGAAGAATGGGCTAGCAGTATTGCAGGGAGACTCATTAACAACCTGTGCTATGCAGATGACACAACTGAGCTTGCTGAAACTGAAGAGGAGTTGAAATACTTAGTGACGAGGAGCAAAGACCACAGACTTTGGTATGAATTGCACCTCAACATCAAAAAGAAGAAAAATCATCACAACTGGATTGCTAAGCAACAGCACAATAAATGGAGAAAGGATTGAGGTCAGCAAGGCTTCATTTGACTTGGTTCCACAATCAACAACCAAGGCAGCAACAATCAAGAAATCAAAACATGTATTGCCTTAGGAAAATCTACTGTAAACGAACTCTTTACAGTGTTGAAAAGTAAAGATGTCACCTTGAAGACTAAGGTGCACCTGATTGAAACTAGGGTATTTTCAATCATATCATATGCATGCAAAAGCTGGACAGTGAATAAGGGAGACAGAAGATGAATTGATACTTTTGAATTGGGGTGTTGGAGAAGAACATTAAATGTACCATGGACTGCCAAAAGAACAAACATACCCGTTCTGAAAGAAATACAACCCCAGTGCTCCTTGGAGGCAAGGATGGTGAGACTATATTGTCTGGATGGATCAATCCCTGGAGAAAGACATCACATTTGGTAAAGTAGAGGGAGGCCCTCAAAGAAACGGACTGACACAGTGGCTGCAATGATGCGCTTAAGCATGAAAACGATTGTGGGCATGGCACAGGATCAGGCAGTGTTTCTTTCTGTTGCGTGTGAGGTTGCTACAAGTTGGAACCAACTCGACAGCACCTACAAACAGCAGGATATCCCAGACTGCACGGCTGAGAGGAGCCAAAAGGCAAAGTAAGATCCCTGGACAATTCTGACTCTTGCCAATTAAGATATAGAAGACCCCCACTAAAATACCTCAATTGATGGTCCAGGGGTTTTGGGGTTCCCCCGGGAGCATGGCCCCTCTGCCCTTGCCCATAAATCATAACGAAGGTCCATGCTTCGGACAGGAATGGATTGGACTTGGCGATGCAGTGACCATATATTGGATGCACTTTATGGTTCTATACATCTATAGGATGTCATCCTGCTGACCTTTGGCTGGAGGAAGGAGAGTGGGTGGAGAGGAGGGGAAAAAGAGACTGTTGGGAGAATGAGACATGTATGGAGCAGAGAGGAATAGTGTGCTGTCACCGGGCAGGGAGTGCAGTGGAAGCTGCATATAGGTGGGTATGTAAATTTATACGGGAATGTACATTTTCACTCAGTTATATTAAATAAAAGAAAAAAAGATACAGAAGAATCCTCACAAGGCTGTCTTCAGGAGGGATACAGGGGGAGTCTTATTCTAGATGTGATTTTTTTCTTGTCACCTGGTTTCCTCATTAATCTCACATGAGACAATCGAAAGCTCTTGGGTATTCATTCTAAGTTAGATATCACTTTCCAGATGGTTCAGAAAAAAAATAGCACGAGATCACAAGCTGGACTGACAGGAAGTTAGTGAAGCTAAAAGCAGGCTTGGTGGTGCAGTGGTTAAGTCACTCCTAACTAAATGATCGGCACTTTGGACCCACCACTTCATGGCAGAAATATACAGCATTCTGCTTCCATAAAGACTGCAGCCTTGGAAACCCTGTGGGGCAGTTCTGTGTCCTAGAAGGTCACTGTGAGTCAGAATTAACTTGAGGCCAACAGACAACGAAGCCATTCTATCAGGGACCCCTCCCAAGACTTTATATTTGGAATATCTGCTATAAGGGGTAATAATGCAGTTGAGAATATAGTTAGTTTGCCTTCAGGGGAATATATTTTACGGAGTTTTGCTATCACGTTCATGCAATAATTAAATCACTGCTAAGCCTTTGACATATAGCAGTTGCGCACGAAACCTCCTTCCTGTCACTATGCCATCTCATCTGGTGCAGAGATGCAGAGACGCAGGACCAGAGCAATGGCTGCAATAACAACCTGAAGCTTGGCACAAGCACACACGCACACACACACACACACACACACACACACACACACATACATATGCACATACACACACCACACACACACACACACATGCACATACACACACCACACACACACACACACACACACACCACACACACACACACACACACACACACACACATGTCTGTATATTTCTATCTCTATACCTCTTTCTATGTCTATGTATATATTTGGGTAATGGAAGAAATACAAGGCTTAAAATAAAAGGAATCAAGTAGCAGATCATGTCAACACACTGCCTGTTGTTTCCAGATCTCGTTCTACTACTTTGTAAGCTGCCTTCCTTTGCTGTGTAGGGCTGGAAGTGCCTGGGAATTTAGCCAATTGCTCTTATGTGTGGGCAGGCCCATGGACACCTAGCTCTCTCTGTGTCTGGTCAGGACACTTCTGACATCAGGAAGCTATTCGCTGGCAGCTTTTCCTGAAATCCCATAATCCTTGGCTTCCTCCTTATCCCAGGGAGGATTTCCTTAATTAAATCACATGTAGGAAAAACACAATATTGGAGTCTGTCTCCAGGGACCCAACCCAACACAAGCCAAAAGTTATTGGTAGTATGTGTCATCTTTAAAAAAAAATTTTAATTCAAAGTAATTGTTTTATCATCAGAAATAAAGCTTCACTCTTGTGCCTAAGTGTATGAATGATTTTTTACTCTTTTTCTTAAGGAAGAGTATCAAAACTTTCTAAATTTCTGGTGCCACAGAGCCTGGAATTGGCACCTGCACGGCGGACTGGGGCTGAGGCTTCATCCACATGTGGTGCAGGTGAGTAGACACCTAAACCAGGACTCGAGGAGAAGGTGAGAAACAACTCCACACAGAACAGTGCTGGAGAGGAACAAGGTGACCGCAGAGCAGCACAGCCAGGAAACAGCCCATGGAAGTCATGAATCAAGATCAGTGTTATTGATGCCTCTTGATTTACTAAGTGGAGCTGCATAACATATTTTTGTTAAGACAGTAAGTTGCCTTAATGATATTTGGCCAATTGTTTAACTAATCATACTCAAGAAGAAACCAAGCAACACTTGGATTAGACAACACTGGATTAGATAAATCCAGAAGTGGTCAATGGTAAGAATAGTTCAAAAGCAGAGGAATAAGCGTAACTGGGTATCACTATTCTTTGGAATTTAAGTGTCATACAATTTATGCAGGTAGTTTTGCTAAAAGTTTACAAGTTCTGCTGTAACCTTAGTTTTTATAATTACGTAAGATCTGAGCCAGAAATAGAAGACAACCAAGTTTATCTACAATCTTCTATACATTGTCTTGCAAATTTGTTGTTGAAAAATGTTACCAGTCCATTTACATATTTTATCTGGCATTTTACTATACACTAAACTTTGAGTAGCACTTAACCTGATTAATTTCTATAACAAACATTTCCTCTTTTATCTGTGTTTTAGATAATTTTATAGAAACTGTGTGACCCTTGTAAGATTTAAAATGTAACTATAAAACCATGTGATATTAATTTTTAACATCTTCCTTAAATGTCCATTAAGTTTTCCAGTACTTTGAGTCATTCCTTTAAGTTCGAATGATAAGTCTTTTATGAAATAGTATCTTTTTGATGTTTTTACATTTCTATGTAGATTTACAGATTTATAATCATAATTTTCTACAGTACTAAATCCTTTTATCACCTATTTAAAAATTATTGTACCCATTTTAGCATACCTACCCTGTTTCCTTGGCAACCCTGGTGGCGTAGTGGGTTAAGTGTTATCACTGCTAACCACTAGGTCAGCAGTTCAAAGCCACCAGGTGCTTCTTGGGAAACTCTATGGGGCAGTTCTACTTTGATTAGGGTTGTTATGAGTCAGACCCAACTCGACAGCAGTGCATACCCTGTTTGTTCACTTTTATCTTTGCCTTGAAATGTATTTTTTTTTGTTATATACTTCATCATGCTGTTAACTTTTAAATTTCATCATTTAATTTTTCCTGCTTTTCTTGGGCTTTTTTATTGTTAGTCTCTTTTACTTATTGCTTGTATGACAATACATATGTTTAAAGTTATATATATTTCAATAACTCCTACTTTGGCTATATCTGATAATTTAATACACATATCTGCAGTATTTCTTTTCTAATAGTCAATCATTACATTAACAATTTACACTCAAAACCCAAGACTACTGATATGAACATTTTTATTTTTAATTTCCCTTTGTGACTATTTTGTTTTACTGTACTCTTCTTATAGGCAATGTGACTAGTAGAGGTGGCCTATAGAATAACTACTCTTGAAAATCTATTGAAGTTTTCTTTGAACCTGAAATATGAAAGTTTAAAAAAAAATGTTCTGGGTCACATAATCCAGAGACGACATCAGCATAAGACCAGAACTAGATGGTGCCCGGCTAACACCAATAACCGCACTGACCAGGGAACACAACGAAGAATCTCTGATGGAGTGGGGCAAATGTGGGGTACAGATTTCAAACTCTAATAACGAGACCATACTTAAAGGTCTGCATACTGGAGGGTCCTCAGAAGATATGGCCCCCAGAAGCTCTGTTAATTCAGACCAAAAACCACTCCTGAAACCAACTCTTCAAAGAATGGACTGGAATATAAGACATACAGTGTTACTGGTGAAAAGTGTGCTTCTTGGCTCAGATAGATATATGTGACTAAATAGGCAGCTCCTGTCCAGAGGTGACATGAGAAGGTAGAAGACAACAGGTGCTGCTTTGAATGGACACAGAAAACACGAGGTGGAAAGGAGGAGTGTGCTGTCACATTGAGAGAGAGCAATTATGGTCACGTAACAAAGTTGTGTGTAAATTTTTGTATGGCAAACTTACTTGAATTGTAAACTTTGACTTAAAGGACAATAAAAGAAGAAGAATATTCCATGGATCCTTGCAAAGTATAAAATGGAGATTTGGTATTATTTTCATAAAAGATTATCACAGTTTTAAAAATCACTTGTAGAATCATTGGGTGTCCATTTAACTTCTAAGCAGTTTAGGAATGTCTCTTCTTCCTCTGCTCTTTTTACTTCCCTAGAGTTGTCAAAGAAAACCCTGATGGTATAGTGGTTAAGCCGTACATCTGCTAACTTAAAAAGGTCAGCAGTTTGAATTATCTGGGCACTCCTTGGAAACTGTATGAGGCAGTTCTTCTCTTCCCTACAGGGTCACTACGACTTGGAATCAGCTCTACAACGTATAGTTGGCAATTAGCTCTGGTTTTGCTATAAGAAATTCTATGTATTTTGTAACTCTTACACCTGTCTTCACATATCTCATTTTTCTTTTTATTCTCTGTTATTTTTTAACTGAATAAACATTAAGCTATAATGTGTCAAGATTGGTGAGCAAAAATGAGGCATTGCTGACATTAGAATTTATAGCACTAACCGTATACATGAGAAAAGAGGAAAAGTCTCAAATCATTATCCTATGCTTCCAACTCAAGAGACTAATAAAAGAAGAGCAAAATAAACCCAGAATCCAGCAGAAGGAAGGCAATAATTAAGAATAGAAATCAATATAATTGAAAGCGGAAAAGTAATACAGAAAATCATTGAAACAGAGAACAGGTTCTTTGAAGTGAAACTGACAAAACTCTTAACAAGACATAATGACAAAAGACACAGACTACCATGTCAAGAAAGAAACAGGTAATATCACTACATACCCCACCGACAGTTGATATAGCCATTCTTCCCAAAATCAAAATACAGATTTAATATAATTCCTATCAAACTCTTTGCAATATTTGTTATAAATATAGACACAATTTCTAAAACTTATATGAGAAGGCAAAGGAATTAGAGTACCTAAGACAATTCTTTAAAAAAAATAAAGTAGGAGAAGATAGTCTACCTACTTTCAAGACATGGACATCTTTTGAAGAAGGCCATTATTAAGCCTACCATAAACTCAAATGTCCACCAGTAAGTGACAGGCTAAATACAGTGTGATATGTTCATACCATGAAGTACTACTCAGTAAATAAAGCAATAAGCCATTAATATAATAGCAAGATAGATGAACATCTAAGAGAATTACGTTGAATAAAAGTCATCATTACAAAAAGGTTACAAATTGTATGATTCCATTTGTATAATATATTTTTTGTGTGGGGGCTTTAAATGCAGGTTTATAATTCAAGTCAATTTGTCATACAAAACCCCACACTCTCACCACTACGTAACTCTGCCTGCTGTCCTACTGCACCCCATGACAGCACACTCTTCCCTTCTACCCCGTATTTCCCATGTCCATTCAACCTTCTCCTGTTCCCCTCTGCCCTCTCATCTCACTACTGGGCAGGAGCTGCTCAGACAGTCCTGGTAGAATATTTCTTTTGGAATAACAAAATTATAGAAACAGAAAGAGAATAACAGTTGCCAGGAGTTAAGAAAGAGGTCATGTTTGGAGAAAGCAGATGTGACTATGTAACAGCAACATAAAGGATCTTTGTGGTGGTGGAAATCTAAACCTGGCTATCAATGTCAATACCCCGGTTTCATGTTGTACTACACAGCTTTGCAAGTTGTTATCATTGGGTAAAATTTACACATGGATCTATAATTCTCTCAAAATAAAATTTTGAATTCTTCTTTTCTTTTTTTAAGGTAGGTTTTCATCCTTCTTCTTCTCTCTCTCCTTTTCTCACTCTGATGGAAGCCAGCTGCCTAGTTGGGAACTGCCCAATGGAGAGGCCAAAGGGGCATGACATTGAGAGACACCTCCATCCAGCGGACAGTAAGGAACCGAGTCCCTTAGTCCAAAAACGTGTGAGAAGCTACATCCTGACAACAATCAGGTCACTGATGTTGAAAGAGGATCCTCCTCCAGTCCAACCTTCATGTGAGCTCACAGTTAGAGCTGACACTAACATTGCAGCCTGCAAGGGTTTGTTCGGCAGAACACCCAGCTAACTCGCACACAGGTTCCTGACCCAAAGAAACTATGCTAATAAGTGTTTGCTATTTTAAGTCACTAAAGTTGCAGTAAATTTTAATGTGAGAATAAATTACTAATGCAGTACCCTATGATCCAGCAATTAAGCACATTTAATTGTACACATGAAAACCCTGGTGGTGTAGTTGGTAAGTGCTACATCTGCCAATGAAAAGGTTAGCACTATGAATCTGCCAGGCACTCCTTGGAAACTCTATGGAGCAATTATGCTCTGTCTTATAGGGTTGCTATGGGTCAGAACATAGCTGTGCACATAAGGAACCTCTACATAGACCAACAGGCAGTCCTTAGAACAGAAAAAGGGGCTACTGCACAGTTTAAAACCATGAAAGATGTGCTTCAGGGTTGTATCCTTTCACTGTACTTATTCCTTCTGTATGCTGAACAAATAACCCAAGAAGCTGGATGTACCATAGGAAAAAGAACATGTCATCAAGATCAGAGGAACACTGACTACATTCAGAAGAGAGTTAGATGACTGCACCATAATAGTGGGAGACTTCAACACTCCACTCTCAATACTAGACAGATCATCTAGAAAAATCTCAGTAAAGATACAGAAGACCTCATTGCCGCAATTAACCAACTAAGCTTCATTGATATATACAGAACTTTCCACCCATCAGCAGACAACTACACCTTCTTCTCCAGTGCACATGGAACATTCTCCAGAATTCACCATGTGATAGGCCATAATGCAATGCTCAACAAAATCCATACCATTGAATTACTGCAAAGCATCTTCTCAGATCATAAAGCCATCACAGTTGAAATCAATAGCAGAAAAAATATAGATAGAAAGTGGAACTCTTGGAACCTGAACAACATCTTGCTCAAAAAAACATGCGTTATAGAGGAAATCAAGGATGAATTAAAGAAATTCATGGATTCCAATGAGAACAAAAACACTTACTAACAGAACCTATGGGATACAGCCAAAGCAGTGCTCAGAGGTCTGTTTATCTCCATAAATGCACACATATGGAAGGAGGAAAGAAACCAAATCAAGGAACTAACCCTATATCTTGAACAAGCAGAAAGGGAACAACAGACAAACCCCTCAGGCACCACAAGAAACAAGATCATAAAGATTAGAGCAGAGCTAAATGAATTAGAGAATAGAAAAACAATTTAAAAAATTGAAAAGACCAAAAGCTGGTTTTTTGAAAAGATTGACAAAATTGACAGACCACTGGCTAAATTTACTAAAGAAAAGCAGGAAAGGAAACAAATAACCCAAATTAGAAATGAGAGGGGCGTTGTCACCACAGATGCAACAGAAATCAAAAATATCATAACAGAATACTATGAAAGACTGTACTCTAACAAATTGGAAAACCTAGGGGAAATGGACCAATTCCTTGGCTCATACCACCTACCCAAATTATCACAATGTGAAGCAGAACAACTTAATAAATCTATCACAAAGGAAGAGATTGAAAAAGTCATCAAAACACTGCCAACCAAAAAAAGTCCGGGCCCAGATGGCTTCACGGCAGAATTCTACCAAGCATTTAGAGAAGAGTTATCCCCAATACTACTGAGACTATTTCACAGTATAGAAAGGAATGGAGTACTCCCAAACTCATTCTATGAAGCCAGCATAACCCTGATGCCTAAGCCAGGGAAAGAAAAAGAGAACTACAGACCGATATCACTCATGAATCTAGATGCAAAAATCTTCAACAAAATTCTTGCCAATAGAATACACCAACACATCAGGAAAATAATCCATCATGACCAAGTGAGATTCATACCAAGGATGCAAGGCTGGTTCAACATCAGAAAAACAATTAATGTGATTAACCACATAAACAACACAAAAGACAAGGATCACCTGATTTTGTCCATTGATGCAGAAAAGGCATTTGATAAAGTCCAACACCCATTCATGCTAAAAACTCTTAGCAAAATGGGCATAGATGGCAAATTCCTCAACACAGTAAGGGCCATTTATACAAAGCCAATTGCCCACGTCATCCTGAATGGAGAGAGACTGAAAGACTTTCCCCTGAGATGAGGAACTAGACAAGGATGCCCACTCTCACCTCTTCTATTCAACATTGTGCTAGAAGTTTTAGCCAGAGCAATTAGACAAGACAAAGAAATAAACGGCATCTGCATCAGCAAAGAGGAAGTTAAAATCTCCCTGTTTGCAGATGACATGATTTGTATATGCAGAGAATCCCAAGGAATCTATAAGTAAACTACTCAAACCGATAGAAGAGTTCAGCAAAGTCTCAGGATACAAGATAAACATAAGTCAATCAGTAGGATTCCTTTATACCAACAACGAGACTGTTAAGGAAGAAATTATCAAGTCAATACCATTTACTATAGCCTCTAAGAAGATAAAGTACCTAGGAATTAATCTAACCAGAGGCATAACAGACCTTTACAAAGAGAGCTACAAGCCCTTACTACAAGAAACTAAGAGAGACTTAGATAAATGGAAAAACCTACCCTGCTCATGGATAGGAAGACTTAACATTGTGAAAATGTCTATTTTACCCAAAGCAACCTATTTATGTAATGCAATCCCAATACAAGTTCCAGCAACATTTATTAATGAGATGGAGAAACAAATCACCAATTTTGTTTGGAAAGGGAAGAAGCCCCGGTTAAGCAAGGTACTACTAAAGAAGAAGAACACACTGGGAGGCCTCTCATTACCCAACTTTAGAACATATTACACTGCCACAGTGGTCAAAACAGCCTGGTACTGGTATAAGAACAGATAGATCGATCAGTGGAACAGAACGGAGACCCCAGAGATGACACCATCTGCCTATGAACCACTGATATTCGACAAAGGCCCTAAGACATTAAACTGGGGTAAAAACAGTATCTTCAACAAATGGTGCTAGCAAAATTGGATATCCATCTGCAATAAACTGAAACAAGATCCATATCTTACAAAAACCAATTCCAACTGGATAAAAGACCTAAATATCAAACCTAAAACGATAAAGCTCATCCAAGAAAAGGTAGGAACAACAATGGAAGTTTTAATACACGATGTGGACAGACTCCAAAATCTGTCAAACAAACCACAATCATCAGAAGAGAAAATAGATAAATGGGAACTATTAAGAATCAAACACTTTTGCTCATCCAAAGACTTTATTGATAGAATTAAAAGAACACCTACAGAATGGGAAAAAATATTTGGCAACTCTATGTCAGACCGACACCTGATCTCCATAATCTATAAGATACTACAAAGTATCAACAAGAAGAAGACAAATCATCCAATTAAGCGATGGGCAAAGGAGATGGACAGACATTTCACTAAAAAAGAGATCCAGGCAGCCAAAAAACACATGCGGACATGTTTGTGATCTTTAGTTATTTAGTTATTAAAGAAATTCAAATCAAGACGACAATGAGATACCATCTCACCCCAACAAGGTTGGCCATGATCCAAAAAACACAAAACAACAAATGCTGGAGAGGCTGTGGAGAAAGTGGAACCCTCCTACACTGTTGGTGGGGTTGCAAAACGGACCAGCCTCTTTGGAAAGCAATCTGGCGCTTCCTTAAGAAAATGGATATTGATATACCACTTGACCCAGTAATTCCACTATTTGAAATATGTCGTACAGAATCAAGGCCTTTCACACCAAAGGACACATGCACCAGAATGTTTATCACAGCACAGTCCACGATAGCAAAAAGATGGAATCAACCCAGATGCCCAACAACAGAAGAATGGATAGGTAAACTATGGTATATATACTCAATGGAGCACTACGCAATGATAAAGAACAACGATGACTCCAGGAAACATCTCATGACCTGGTTTCAACTGGAAGACGTTATGTTGAGTGAAAGCAGTCAGAGACAAAAGGACAAATATTGTATGAGACCCCTGTGATAAGATCTCAAAAACAGACTTGTGTATAGAAGAAAAGACTCTTTGACAGCTGCAAGGGAGGGGAGGGGGGAAGGGTTTAGATTAGATAGTTGCTAGGTATCTGGTTGCATGAAATCGGTGACAGCACACATTAGAAACAAGAACAATATTAAGTGGACTTAAACATAACATGAGTACTCCTTCCATCTTAACCCAATATTGCAAGGATACAGTAGCTGGGGCGGGGGGTGGGGGACCATGCTGTTAGGTGAAAGCGAGGCCAATTGGCATAACTAGTGTTTTCCTAAGAGGGTTCTCTGCACCCCACGTTGGTGATGGCATCTGGGGTCTTAAAAGCTGCCAAGCTGCCATCCGAGGGCACAGCAAATGGTCCCAACTCAGCAGGAACAGATGCTCACTGAGGACCAAAATGACATGGGGGAAAGACAACCCAGAAGACAAAGAGACCCACAGCAGTGGGTGCCTACATCGACTTGAGACCAGAAGAACCAGATGGTGCCTGGCCACCACCAGTGATAGCCATGATGGAGCTCACTAAATTGAGTCTCACTAGCAACACAAGAATAAAATGGGATGCACCCTGAGATCCCCACTAAAAAACCTCAACTGATGGTACAGTGGTTTGGGGGTTCCCCTGTGAGCATGGCCCCTCGCCCTGATGCTGCTCTTGACCATAAATCGTAACAAAAGTCCACGCTTTGGACAGGAATGTATTGGACTTGGCGATGCAGAGTGACCATATATTGTATGCACTTTATGGTTCTATACATCTATAGGATGTCATCCTGCTGACCTTTGGCTGGAGGAAGGAGAGTGGGTGAAGAGGAGGGAAAAAAGAGACTGTTGGGAGAATGAGACATGTATGGAGGAGAGAGGAACAGTGGGCTGTCACCGGGCAGGGAGAGCAGTGGAAACTGCATATAGGTGGGTATGTAAATTTATACGGGAATGTACATTTTCACTCAGTTATATTAAATAAAAAATTAAAAAAAAAAAAGATTGGAGGAAGGCTCATTAACAACCTGAAATATGCAGATGGCATAACCTTGCTTTTGAAAGTGGTGAGAATTTGAAACATTTACTGATGAAGATCAAAGGACAACCTTCCATTTGGATTGTAACTTCAACATAACGAAAACAAAAATTCACACTACTGGGTCAATAAACAATATCATGACAAAAGAGAAACTACAGATGTTGTCAATGGTGTCATTTTACTCTGATCCACAATCACCATGCATGGAAGCAGCAGTCGAGAAATCAAATGACATATTCCATTGGCAAATCTGCTGCAAAAGATCTCTTCAAGTGTTCAAAAGCCTAAGTGTCACTTTAGGAACTGAAGTGTGCCTGACCCAAGCAATGGTATTTTCAATCTCTTCATATGGCTTCAAAGGATGGACAATGAATAAGAAAGAATAAAAACTGACACCTTTGAATTATGGTGTTGGCAAAGAATATTCAATACACCATAGACTACCAGAAGACCGAACAAATCTTTCTTGTGTACATCCAGAATGCTCCTTAGAAGCAAGAACGGCATGACTTCATGTCATGTACTCTGGACACGATATCAGGGTGGACTAGATCCTGGAGAAGGGCATCGTCCTTGGCAAAGTGGTAACGTGGAGGGTCAGAGAGAAAGAGGAAGACCCGCAAGGAGATGGACTCCCACACGGCTGCAACAACGGGCTTCCGCATGTCAGTGATTGTGAGGACGGGTGGGACTGGGCAGTGTTTAGCCCTGTCATACCCAGCTTGCTAAGAGTTGGAACCAACTCAGCAGCTCACAACAAACAACAAGCAACTGCACTCCTAGGCACACATCCAGCATATTACAAGGTCAGATAATTAAGTTCGTGGGCTCATCCCAGGAAAAGTGCTACATACCTCATTACTGAGTATCACTATGGTCACCTTTGAAGTACTCCCCTTTCAAAGTGGTGCACTGATGCCAGTGCCTAGTCCACCCTTGAAAGCACTTTTTCTAGGATAAGTTCACAGATTTAATTATCAGACCTTGTCCAATGACAGCTGTAATGGACATTCCATGAAAAGAGTTCCAAAATAACTTTGAAGGGTGGAGCAGCTATTGTTAGCAATAGGTTGCACAGCTTCCCAAGGACAGTATTTTGAAGATGACTGTAATGATATTCAGCAATGAAATATGTAGCCCTTTTTTCTAGGAAGAGTTTGTGAACTCAATTGTCAGATCTCATATGTGGACTATGTATTTGGTGCAGAGGTATCTTCAGGCATTATTTGGAATTTAATGTTCATGTCAGTGCGGTTAGCAACAGCCGGGATCTGGAAACCAACCAACTGTTCATTAGGAGTAGAACGTTCAGCTTCCTCCTTTCTGTCTCCAGGCGTGGCCATCAATGGTCACTGTCTGCATACACCATTAGGAAGTCCTGATTCATTCTCCGTTGATTCTCAGGCTTTCCTTTTACGCCTTGTTGGGTGGCACTTTCAGTTCAGGGTACACTGCTCAGCCATTGTTCTTCAGCATACCACCACTGCTTTATAGTTAGATTTTTCCAGAGTTAGCTATAAAGGGTGCTGAAGTTAGCTATTCTCCACAAAACTTTAAGTCCCCATGTTAGCCCACTCTCCAAGTATAAACATCTCCTATTTTTCAAAATAACTGTTGTTGTTGTTAGGTGCCGCCAAGTTGCTTCCAACTCATAGCAACCCTATGAACAACAGAGCAAAACACTGCCCAGTCTTGTGCCATGTCCACAATCTCATCTGAACAATTTCATTGCATTTACCATCAGTAAGAATTGCTCAGGAAATCCTAGTGGCATAGTAGATAAGTGCTATGATTGCTAACCAAAAAGTCACCAGTTGAAATCCACCAGGCAGTTCTTGGAAACTCTATGGGGCAGTTCTACTCTGCTTTATTGGGTCACTGTGAGTTCAATTAAAAATAAATAAATAAATAAGTAAAACCTGCCTGTCTCTCTAGGCTAATTCTTGGGGGTGGCATCACCTAGATATTAGTTCCCTTTCCTTCCAGAAAGTCTGTAGGATCGTCATGCCAGATTCTAAATATCAGGGGGAGAGGTTTCTTTTGATAAGCCTCACCAGATAAGAAGTCTCATAAAACATTTTCCCTAAAGGTTTGTTGGTGCTCTGTCTGCATAAGTGAGAGTGACAGGGTGAGATCGATCTTTCCAAAGATACCAGCTGTGCATGAGTGAGGAAAGAAGCTAACATTGTCCCACCACGATTAAGGCAGGTAGGGTAGGTTTGTCAGCAAGCAGGTAGACACAAGGGAGCAGGTTGTGTTGGGGTGGGCCATTGCATCATCATTCACCCTCACAGCACCACCCTCCATCCAGGGGAAAAAGGGAAAGCTGTCTTGATTCTCATTGTATTTTCACCCAGCTGAAGTCACTTAATATCTCCTAGTCTCGTGAATTCAAATGTGGTACTTACTGCATGAAAAAAATCCTCATTTTATAGTTACAAACAGGTCCTTCCAAAGGGAATATGCCCAATTTTTATTATTGTAACATATGTATTGCATGGTGTCTATATGGTATGCATATCTGTGTCTATAGATAGATATGTTGATAGATGACAGATACATGGATAAATGCATAGACAGATAAATGCATGGATGGATAGACAGATCAATAGATAGACAGATTGAGTGATAGATACACAGATACACATATATACTCCAAACCACCTGTGTTAGTCATGTGGTACTCTAACAGAAAATATCAGAAGTGGATGGCTTTAGCAAAGTAAAATTTATTCTCACATAGTCCAGTAGGTTGTAATTCAGAATTCAGGACGCTGGCTCCAGGGGAATGCTTTTTCTCTCTGTTGGCTTTGGAGGAAGGTCCCCATGTTGCATCAGTCTTTCTTTGGTCTGAAAGCATCTCGGCATGGGAACTCAGGTCCAAAGGACACGCTCTATTCTCAGTGCTTTCTTGATGGTATGATGTCCCCAACTCTTTGCTTGCTTCCTTTTCCTTTTATCTCTTGTAGGATAAAAGGTGGTGCAAGCTACACTCCAGGGAAACTCCCTTTACATTGGAGCAGGGAGGTGACCTTAGGAACGTGTTACAGTCTCATCCTAATCCACCGTAATATAACCCAGTCTACTAACCACAGGCAGAGATTAGAATTTACAGAAAGGAAAATCACAAAATGGAGAGTAATCACACAATACTGGGAATAATGACCCAGCCAAATTGCTACACACATTTTTGGGGGACACAATCCAATCCACGATACCACCCATGGCCATCAAGTTGAATTCTGACTCACAGTGACTCTATAGGACAGAGCAGAACTGCCCCATTGGGTCTCCTAGGCTGTAGCCGTTATGGAAGCCGACCGCTGCGTCATTCTCTCCAGCAGCAGCCGGGGGTCCCATTGGCTGACCTTTCAGCGAGCGGCTGTACACCTAACCGCTGTGCCAGCAGGGTCCAAACATGTACATGTATGGCTGTGCACACATGCACACACAACACGTTGTCACTAAGAGGATAAAAAAAATACTAGTATTAAAACTGTTCAACCAAATTTAATAAGACCATCCGAATTCCAGAATCACTGTGAGTTGAAACTTTCAGAAACCTCATCTTTGAACTCTATTTCTTTATATATACACACACACACACACATACATATATATATCATTGTGCTTTATATGAAAGTTTACCTATAAAGTGTACAGAGCAAACTGGCTTCTCATTAAACAATCACACAAATTGTTCCGTGACGTTGGTTGCCAACTCCTCCTGCTTCCTGTCCTTGTCCCTGGGCTGGTGTTTCCCTTTAGTCTCATTCTATTTTATGGGTCTGTTTAATCTTTGGCTGAATGGCGGACCATTGCTAGGCTAAAAGGTATCTGGGGGCCACACTCTCAGGGTTTCTCCAGTGTCTGTCAGATAAGTAAATCTGGCCTTTTTTTTTTTTTTTCCTGTCTCCAGTTAGAACTTTGTTCTGAACTTGTTCTGTGATCCCTGTCAGAGCAGTTGGCAGTGGCAGCCGGCCACCATCTAGCTGTCCTGGACTCAGCTGGTGCAGGCTGGGTAGTTGGGGTCGGTTAGTCCTTTGAACTAATCTCTCTCAGGTGTCTCTGGTTTTCTCCTTTCTCCCTTGCTCCAGTTCGGATGAGATCAATGGAGTATCTCAGATGGCGTTTAAGGCCCCAGATACTAATCACCGAAGTGGAATATAGCACATTTTCTTTATAAACTACGTTGCACGAGGCGAGCTAGATTTTCCCCGAGACCATGGTCCCCACAGTCCAATCATCTGGTCCCTTGGGGAGCCTGGATGTGCATAAGGCGCTTCCGTGTGACCTGGCCTTCATCAGGTTACGCTGGCTTCCTGAGGATTGAGCCAAACTCCGTTTTCCATTGAGGTTAATAACTGAAGGAGAACATGGAGGACTCCTGAAGGCACAGCCATAAAACGAAGCTCCGTGGCTGTTTAGCAAGTCATTTCTCGAGCCCGTTCCCTTAGCTCTCTAACGCACATGCCCTTGCCATCTGTTTTGGTCACTTGCTTTGATGACTTCCTCACGTGTTTACTGACCCCTAGACACCTGACATCCACCCTCCGAGGAACTGTACTTGCCAGAGTGCCTTTCTCATCCTCACTGATCCTCGTGTCTCTGAAGTTTCCTTCAGGGACACATCTGATATCTTTGTTAATGACAGTTTTCTACTTTACCCAAGGTCTGGATTTAAAACATAAATAGGGAGCTTACATCGCATGTTCTTAAGCACAGAAGGAAATGATGCTGCAAGAGAGATTTTACACGTTTGGAGAGGGGATAGTGGTCACGGAAACATAGGCTTTTCAATGCAAAAGCAGCAGGGCGCAGGGGATGGGATGAGCATGCAGACAGTGGATTCAAACTGCCCTTTGGGTAACTTACTTCTGTAAGCCTCAGCTTACCTGCTTAAAACAGTAAGTCAGTAGCTGTGTGTATCTATGAAGGCAGCTGTGAATTAAGTGAGAGACGACCCAGGAAGCTATTTCAGCACAGTGCCTGGTGTACTCCCATCACTCAGTACATCGGCTGCTATGTTAATTACTTTTCTATTACCGTTGCTATTGTTAACAAATGGTTTTGTGCTGGCAGGAAACCCTACTAGTGGTTAAAGGCTATATACGCTAATACACTTCGAATCCACCAGGTGCTCCTTGGAAACTCTGTGGAACAGTTCTGCTCTGTCCTACAGGGTTGCGAAGATTCAGAATCAGCTCAATGGCAGTGGCTTCTTGGTTATGAATCTGAAGGTTGATAGTTCAAACCCACCGAGCACAGCCACAGAAGAAAAGCCTGGTACTCTGCTTTTGTTAAGATTACAGCCTACAGAGAAATTCTACTCCACAAGTCATGAGTCAGAATCAACTACGCAGCAGTAGGCTCTTTTGGTTTGGGCTTTATTGTTATTACTATTTTGCATGCATATCTATCAATTCAGATTTCTGGACTCAACACATTCAACAATTCTTTTGTTCAGTTGCCCCCTTGTTCATGGTACCATCCTTGATTCTAGAAATGTGGTGGTGAGGTCTCTGCTCTGGGCTCTGCTCCGTTCCAGACCTTAGTGCTGTCATCAATATAGGAGATATACAATGACATACAGGATACTATACTAGAAAAACAAATGGCTTTCATACCACGTGCTAAGTGGGCTCCACCGCCACTGCTTGGAACGCCTCATGTTCCGAAGGGCGCCGTGGTCCTGTTTAGACTCCACCTCAGAGAGGGCTGCTCTCCTGGTGCCCGCCATAGGTTCAGGGGGAGCAACTGTCCATACCCTTGACACTTATCAGCTGCCTCTTTACTGGCTGAATGCACTGATTGAAGAACAGGCAATGGTATGATTCCAGTTAGCTCATAGTGGGAGTTGTCATTCCGTGAGGTTTAGTTTTAAGAAAACAAAATTAGTAGCATGAACCCCAGCTGTTGACATTTTCCCCCCCGCTTCCTGACACCTATTATCTCAGCTGGTCTAGGCATATCTCAGCGATTACCACAGTTCTGCAGGTGGCTCTTGGGCCTCTTGAGCTGACACTTTGAAAAATTGGTGGGGAAATGCTGCAGGTGTGGGGGGCTGGCAGCAGCAAGTTTGCATCAGCCCAGAATATTAAAAAGTTCTGTGCACGACCCCTTACGTTACTAAGCTGTTTCGCTTACAGCAGAAAATCCCTATTTTCTTTGGCAGGCACATTCTTTCATCTATGAAGCACCATCGCTCTACCAATAACAAAGAAAACATCATTTGCTGGAATTCTGCTGGGGATGTGATCATTGCTGCCGTGCTACAAGGGAGCAGACAAGAGCTGCGTGTGACAGGTGGACAGGCCAGAGGATGTTTTGTACCCACTGAGACAGCCCACCCAAGTCTCTTCTTCACTGAATGATTCCGTTGCTCCTCATTTCCAGCACACAGCCTACCATGCAACCCCCGTGGCCGTGTTTTCTTCTCTAGGGCTTTCATTGGTATTACTCTTACTTTTCTTCCTACATCTGGATCGTCTCTTATGTATCTGGGTATCAGGTACTAAGATAAAATAAAAATTACATACCATGGACTGAATCATGTCCCCCCAAAAACGTGTGTCCCAATTTGGCTGGGTCATGATTCCCAGTATTGTGTAATTTTCCTATGTTGTAAATTCTAATCACTACTTTTTATTAGTCAAAGACTGAATTATGTTGATTAGGGTGGGACTGTAACACCCTTACTTATACTCTGACTAGAACCTAAACCCTAAATAACCCTACAACTCAACTATCTGACAGTCATAGTTGATCCCTGAAGCCAACTCAGCAGTTGTCCATTTTAACACAGGAATCAAGTGGCCATGTTGTTTTCTAAAACAACTAAGGTTACCTCCCTGACTTACGGTAAAGTTTCCCTGGGGTATAGAGACAAAAGATAAAGATGTAGGAGATAAAAGAAAAGTGGATTAAACAGAAAGTTGGGGCTCTCATACCACCAAGAAGGTAGTGCTGCGAGCACAGCATGTCCTTTAACCATGAGGTTCCTGTGCTAAGATGTTCCCAGACGACAGGAAGACTGATACAGCACAAGAACCTTCTTCCAGAACCAACACAGAGAGAGCTTTCCCCTAGAGACGGCACCCTGAATTTGGACTTTTAGCCTACTTGACTGTGAGAGAATAAACTTCTCTTTGTTAAAGCCATCCACTTGTGGTATTTCTGTTACAGGAGCACTAGATGACTAAGACATTACATATAATCAAAATCAGTTGTTAAAACTTTCTTAATATTAAATGATATTGAGATGTTGTTATAAATATTGTTACATTAGGAATGGTGACTGTGTAGAAAGTCTCCTTGTCAGTGGGGATGCACGCTGGAGGGTGTATGTGCAGAATGGTATGATGACCAAGTTTGATTGAAAGTATTACAACAATAGCAAAAAAGGGCAATGGGTAGATGAAGCAAAATGGAAAAAAATTGTTTGAGTCAGGTAGTGCACACAGAATGATTCACTGTATTATTCTGAAAGTTTCTACATTCTACATTCAATATGTTATTAGACTCATTTTAAGTCATCCATCAAGTTGTATGTATGTGTGTATATATGAAGACTGCCAATGAAGTTCACAAACTCATCCTAGAAAAGAGTGCCACGTACCTCATTGCCGAATATCACTACAGTCACAGTCACCTTTTAAGTCCTCCCCTTGGAGGGCTGTGTACCGGTGCCAGTTCCTCATCCCCTCTTCAAAGCAATTTTGGAACTCCTTTTCTGGAATGGCCATCACAGCTGTTGTCATACTACCCTTGATGTCCTGAATGTCATCCCACTGTCTTCCTTTCAGTATTTCCTTTATCTTCAGGTAAAGATAAAAGTCATTCAGGGCCAGATCAGGTGAGTAAGGAGGGTGTTCCAATACAGCAATTTGTTTACTGGCTAAAATCCCCCTCACAGACAACTATACAATTAAATTCACAAACTTGCCACTATGCCATCAGGTACAATGGCCATTCCAGAAAGAGTTCCAAAATTGCTTTGAAGGGTGGACCAGGCACTGCTGTCAGTGCACAACTTCCCAAAGGGAGTACTTTAAAGATGACTGTAGTGAAATTCAGCAATGAGGTATGTAACACTTAGTACAATTAAATTCTCGGACTTAATTGTCAGAACTCATACATATATATATTGTAATGTATATATATATATATTATATGTATACACAGACGTAGTCTGGCACCCAGATATCCAACATATACTATTGAACTTGAATTTGCATCTTGTTATGCACACTTATGTATCTTCTGTTCTTTGCATGTTTTAGAAAACAACATGATCACTCGATTCCTGTGTTAAAACGGACAGCTGCTGAGTTGGCCTCAAGGATCAACTATGACCGTTAGATAGTTGGGTCTTAGGGTTATTTATTACAATTAGGGTTTGGGTTCTAGAGTCAGAGTGTAAGGTGGATATAAGATGATACAGGTGCAGTGTGAACCCTCTTTGGCATAGCATATGCTTATCCAGAGTTATATTAAATTAGATTTTGGACTCTAATCTTTAACACCCTGTTGCCTGCTGCCATCAAGTTGATTTGGACTCACAGCACCTATAGGACAGACTAGGGCAGTATAGTCAAATTAAGTGTTGAGGGATTCAGTCAAAGTTTGTAAAGAACCTGCTAGATTTTCAGATAACTATGAATCAATTAATATGTCCTTAGAACAGTGGTGTGTATCAAAAAATGAGGATCCATGGAATCACTAAATGCTGATACCAGGAGTCCAGGCCATTTAGTGGATGATAAACACTACATGCACTTCTCTCTGTGTGTTTTAATGGTAGACCAATCATTTAAAAAAAAAAAAACATAAAAAAATTTCAAAGCACAAAAGATAATGAAAATAGATTCTAAAATAATATTCAGATATCACACAAGAAGAAAAGGGTAACAGGAACAAAACAATATAAAATAAACAAAAATACGTTAGCATACAAATAATTACTTTAAATATAAATGATCTAAACACATCAAGTCGGATCCGACTCGACAGCACTTGGCTTGGCAAACACATCAACTAAAGACAGAGATTGTTGGCATGTTATCTACAGGAAATACAGGATAGAGATAGATTTTCAGTATCCTTTCAACATAGGATAGAGAGAGATTGCTGGCACATCCATATAAATGAAATACTATTCAGTAATAAAAAACAACAAACTATTGATACATCAACAGCATTGATGGACTTCAAGGTCATTGTACTTATAGAAAAAAGTGAAACTCAAAAGGTTGCATATTGTAGGATTCCATTTATATAATATTCTCAAAGTAAATACAAGAAACAACAAACTACATAGATAACAGAATACTGGTTGCCAGAGGACAGAAGTGGAGAGATAGAACAAAGAATGAGTACAAATGCCAAGAGCTAGCATGAAAGAGTTATTTTGTGGGGAGGCAACAATTCTGTTTCTTGATTATAGAAGTAGTTACACAAATCTATACATGAGATAAAACTGCATATACACACACACAAACACACACATATACACACCAAATGAACACAGGTTCCAAAAAACAATAAAAACTAAATAAGGTCTAATAGTTAGCTGTAATATACTAATGTCAACTTCCTAGTTTCAACACTGCACTATTTGGCTTGGTTGGTTTCTTTAATATTGTAGTACAGTTACATAAGATGTTACCATGGGGAAATCTCAGTCAAGGGTACAAAGAGCACATGGATTTTACAAATTCTGCAACTTCTTGTGAGTCTATGATTCTTGCAAAATGAAAAATTGAGGAACACTCTTTGATATTGTTTTCAGTAAGGGAGGTATCTTTCCCCTCTTTGAACCTGGCAGGGCTTTGTGACTGCTACAATGAATAAGAAAGGGTGAAAGTGGTGCTAAGTAAGAAACTCATGTAGATTCTTTTGATGACTTTCAGGATACCTGTTCTGAGTGCCTCCTGCTGTTCCAACCCTAACTATTTGCGTCTCTCCATCCCTGGCACCAAATGTGCTGGTGAAAAGCCTTTCAGATGACTTTGGACCAAGCCAACATCTGATGATGTCCCAAGCAGGAACTTCTGATTTGAGCCTCGTCAACTCTCAGATTTGTGAGCAAACTAAATACTTTTTCTTGTTTTAAGCCCCTATTTGGTAGCTGTTTTCATGCAGAAATAGATAGCCAGAACACAAGAGAAGGTAAACAAGTTCAAAGTCATATAGTGAGGCAGAGGTAGGAGGTAGGGGGCTATAGCTAAACATGATGTTGCTTCTAGTTGGTCTTCTTCAATGACACTAAGTCCATCAACAATATCTCTGCTTAGAATTCTGTAAGCTCAGCCTGTTGGTCCTAATTAAAATAGCTAGACTCATTAGCATTCTTTGATAACTCTCATTGCTTATTTCTTCTTTGTTTGTAAGAAAGTAGAAAAAGCCTACCTTCAGGTCTCAAAAGATTTTTAATCTAGCCAGCTCTAGTAAGTCAGGAATGTTTTGGTTTACAAATAAAGAAACTAAACTCAAATGTTTTAGACTAAAATAATTATAATACAGTAACAG
Source organism: Heterohyrax brucei (assembly GCA_028571685.1). Lineage (NCBI taxonomy): Eukaryota > Metazoa > Chordata > Mammalia > Hyracoidea > Procaviidae > Heterohyrax > Heterohyrax brucei. Next base: position 83,264,768 of record CM053156.1, on the reverse strand, counting down.
CTCAGGCACTGACAATCCCAAGAGTTTGATCAGCAGCCTCAACAATGTCATCGTGACCTGTCTTTCTCCATTCTTCTTCTTTGTTGTCCAGTAAGTGGGCTTTTCCTCTGTGGTACCAAACAGTCTTCATCAGCTCTAAAATTATACCTTATCAGCTCCACATTCCCAATTAGAAAGAGAGCTTCCTTTTCCTGATAGTTCTAGCTAATATCCAGGAAGGAATATCTTTTATCTAAGTCAGTCGCTGCCAACCGTTGGACCTTAGAGTTTGTGGGAGGAGCTGAACTAAGAATTTCAATTTCTAGAACTGGGAAGAGAACTAAGAGGAAGACCGAAGTATACGCAGTCCCCACAACAAGGCATCAACCAGCAACTCCATCATAAGTCTAATACATCTATTTTTTCTTTTTTTTAAGTTTTCATTGTTATTGATTTTTATTATTAGTGTTTTTATCAATCTGATATTAATTTGTCTTTAGGGGTTAGAAATATTACATCTAAACCTATATATTTTAACATTGTATGCAGAACACATTACTAATGAGAAGATGTAACAAAAAAAAAAAAAACAGCCGATTGTTCACTGTAACTCAAATGTGTCTGAGTCTGGGACTACCTGTGCTACCACCATACTAGGAGGGGCTGTAGAAACAGTCAGCATCAGCATGAATCTATGGCTTTAAGTACCCAAAACTCTGAATCTCTGTTTCTTCCAGGGCTTTGAACCAATTCACTCCAGCTCTAACCCTCACTGACAATTCACATTTCCACCCCAAATATGCTGAAAATTTTAACAGGGTCCCTCAGTGATTTTTAGGTATAATACACTTTGAGACCCATTGCTCTACTAGTAGTCTGAGAATTGACACCTTAACCAGCAGAACTAACATTTTCTGGGAACTGGTCAGAGATGGAAATGCTCAGCTCCAGCTTGAACTGCAAGGAACCTGTGTGAAGCCCCGGTTTCTTTATATAAAGAGAGTACTAACTACGTGATTGCTAAATCCCCATCTATCTTGAAAGTTTGATGTTTTGTAACCACGCTGGCTAACCCCATTATCATGAGAGCACAGGAAAACAACCATCACCGTGGTGATTTCTGATACTTCAGACTGACAAAAACAGAGACTGGGCAGTTTGAATCTGTGGAGACATGAAGAGGAAAATCCAAGGCTCTCCTCCACCCTGTCCTTCTTCCATACTTCTTCACAAACAGACAAAACAAACCACCTAGCCAAGTGCCGTCGAGTCAGGATTATAAATCAGCCAAACTGTTTAAGGGTCTGCGGTGACTCCAGTCATCATCTGATTGCTGGGGTGCAAAACCAAGGAAGGTGTCTCCTGTTCTCCGTATTGCTTAACCTTCTTTCTGTTAATGAAGCCTGTGTTGATGGACAGCCCCAAGCTTTTCAGTGTCACTGTGAATCTACCATGATTCAAAGCTTCCCAGTGCTGTCAGGCTGATTTAATGAGGCGCTGTGTTGGAAATGATTACCAGGCTGATGGAAGCGCTACGTGGTGCTGCTGGGCGACAGAGCGTTGCCTGCCACCAGGAGCCTTTGGGGTGTGTGCAGAGCAGCTGGATGCTATAAATGCAGATGAGCACAGAGAAGGTGGTCGGACTGTGACTCCTCTAAAAATGCAATTAGCCTTCCAAGTCTCCTGCCGCCTCGGAATTAATCCATCTCTTGTTTCATTCACACCTCTGCTCACCCCTTAGGATTCTGCACCTAGCCAAAGAACAAGTTCACACTCAGAGCTGTCCAGATGCTGAACAAACTATTTGCGGTTGTCATCAGCGTTTTTACATGAAGCATAGAGTAGAATGCTACCTCTCACATATATTTGTAAGGGTCCAGGTATAACTTCTTCACTTGTCTTAGACATCAAAGTCCCCTTTTGCCTCTTACTCCTATCTCTGAATTGCCATTATCCACTAGTAAAGACAGTGACTTGCCAGGTTCTAATGGAAACCGGTGGCATAGCGGTTAATTAAGTACCGCAGCTTTTAATCAACAGGCCAGCAGTTCAAATCTACCAGGCACTCCTTGAAAATTCTATAGGGCAGTTCTACTCTGTTTTATGGGGTTGTTGAGTTGAAACTGACTGGATGGTAGTGGATCTGGGTTTTCAGTGCATTTGTTTAATGGAGATACAGGTGGTATAGTGTTAAGTGCTATGGCTGCTAGCCAGAAGGTTGGCAGTTCAAATGCACTAGGCACTCCTTGGAAACTCTACAGGGAAGTTCTACTCTGTGCTATAGGGTCATTATGATTTGGAATCAACTTGACAGCAATGTTTTCTGTCTTTTCTTTTTTTAAATGGTACTTCGTCTCTCATCCTATTTTTCTCTTGCGTTTCATTACCTCATTGTGGCAATAATAATATCATCAACAGCAAAATCACGAATTTTGAGACCTTAATGTGTCCTTGATGCTCCCTACTTGGCACAGTTAATTAAGCGCTTGTTCCTAGCTGAAAGGCTGGGGATCTGAACCCACCCACACGCAACGTGGGAGACAGACCTGGTGGTCTGCATTCAGAAGGTCACAGACTTGAAAGCCCTATGGAGTACAGTTATACTCTGCCATATATGAAGTTTCCATTAGTCAGAAAAGTAGTCCAAGATGCACAGTGGTCAAAGCACTCAGCTTTTTTTTCAAGCCACCCAAAGACTGGTGGCTTGAACCTACTAGTTGCTCCACAGAAGAGAGACGTGTGAGTGTGCTTCCATGCAGATTACAGCCTTGCAAATAGTATGGGGCAGTTGTTGTTGCTGTTAGATGCTGCCAAGTTCCAATTAACAGTGACCGTGTGTACAACAGAATGAAACACTGGCCCAGTCTTGCTGTATTTTCACAATCATTGTTATACTTGAGTTGCAGCCACTGTGTCAATTCATTTCAATGAGTGACTTCCTCCTTTTCAGTCCTGAGATGGATAGCACTGAGAGACTGCTGGCTGGGAAGACAGAAAGGTTTTGATCCCACCTTCTCTGTTTGTGAAGCTGAATGCAATTGGTGTGGTTCTTGGGCTTCCCAGTGTTTGCACTACCTGCCTCTCATGTGGGAGCACTGAAGACCAGAATGGAGAAGAAAAGAGAACCACTGTGGTCAGTTACTTCTGTGATACAGGAAATGGAGACTCAAAGACTCCCTCTGGACTTCTGTGGTGTTAACAAGCCCTGTGAGTACTTCCAGGGCCTTAGCCACACTCAGCTTCACCTTCCTGCTCTCAAGCCACTTCAACAGTTTCACATATCAGTAAGATTCCGGCAAACACTAATCCTCACCTCAGTGCCTTTGCTCAAGTGACTCTAACTTAAGCAGAAAGTAAAATGTGCTTTAAAAAAAAAAAAAGATATTACACAGAAGTCAAGTCCTCTGTTTCTGAAAGGTCAGAGCCCATGATGCAGTTCTCCTCTGCACATACACGGGGTAGCTGAGTTGGAGTCAACTTGACAGTGATCGACAGCAACAACACCATGCTATCTTTTTTCTCCTGTCAACCTTTATTTACAGCGCCTTCCCATTCTCCAACAATAAGAAGCACTAGTATGTAGTGGTTAAGAACTAAGGCTGCTAACTAAAATGTCAGGAGTTCAAATCTACTAGCCACTCTTTGAAATCTTATAGGGCAGTTCTACTCTGTCTTATAGGGTCCCTATGAATCAGAAAAGACTTGACAGCAATAGATCCATTCTCCAATCACAACTCAAGCTCATCTCCTTCTACAAATTAGTTCCATCTCACTCTGGAATGCTGGTCTATCTCAATTCTCGAGTTTCTCTATTAACGCCTGCCTGCCTGCACACAGTCTAACGCTCTTCCATCCTACCTTGATCTATATTCTCTAGGAGTTTCACTTCTCAGCCATCGACTTGTAATTAAATTTGTGAGGCTGAGCAGTACAGAAGTTGAGAGCTCATTCTGCAGAGGCTCCAAACTGACGAGATTACACACTTTGAACAGGTAAGGAAGGCGGAGCAGAGACTGCGACTTCCTGGAGTTAGCAGCTACTCAACGTTAGGCAATTATTGCCCAAGTCAAATTATAGACCAGGGTGGCCAGTTCTTACATTTTTTCCAGGAAAGTTATAAAAGCATATTGCGTGTTCCTGTGTGCATTGTGTGAATATTCCTAATTAAAAATGATGCTTCCTTACTGACATTTAAAACTACCTTTTGTTAGAAACATTATGTTGAGTGATATGTCAGTCACAAATAAAAACTAATAAAAAAAACAACTCTCATTGTTTTCAAGTCAATTGCAACTCATATTGACTCTTAAGGCAAGACAGAACTGCCGCATAGGGTTTCCAAGGAGTGGCTGGTGGGTTCCAACCACTGGACTTTGGGTTAACTGCCTAGCTCAACCATTACACCACCAGGGTTCCACTAAATAGAAGCAGTAACTAATAAAACTGGGAATAGTGGTACTTGTCATCAGTGCCATGATCACAGTCGATGCAGTAGTCAAGACACAGCTGTCAAGTCGATTCTGACTCACTGTGACCCTATGGTTCAGAGTAGACAGAGTAATAAGACAAAAACCAAACCCACCACTGTAGAGTCAATTGCGACTCAGAGAAACCCTATAGGACAGAGTAGAACTGTCTCATAGAGTTTCTAAGGAGCTCCTGGCAGATTTCAAACACCAACCTTTCAGTTAGCAGCAGTAGCACTTAACTACTATGCCACCAGGGTATCCAGAGATAGTAATATTCCTTACTGATTGTAATACTACTTATTGAGTACTCACTAATCCTTACAAATGCTCCAAGAGATAATAACATGAATATTGGCCGTGGTGATAATGGTTGCAACAACTGCAGTAACAATAGCTGTGGTCACATTTACAGCAGAATTAACAAAAGGAGCCAAAGGGAACTCTATTTAGTGATATTAGAAATAGTATTAAGAGGTAAAAACAAAGATGGCTCACACTTTCTGTTTATCATGTATTCCTCTCATGATACGGAGTCCACATGACATTCTGGGGCACAAAGTGCATCAATAAATACTTGCTCAATTGGTTGTTGGTCCCTAGCAGCCCATTAGGAGGTCAGTTCTATTTTAGTCTATTTACTTATCTAGGAAGGATTTATGGTGCCTGGCTTTTTATATGCCCTCTGATAAGCCATCCAGCAACACCACTGAAATCTTCACCTACGAAGCAATTCTCTCAGGTATCAAGTACAGAGAGGTGAAACTTCTCTTCACCTCAGCAGCAGGGGAATGGTGTCCAGTTGGGGAAAAATAAGAACACCAACAACTGAAATTTTTTCAGAAAAACAGCTGAATATAGCAAACTGTACCTTTTAATGCCAAGAGCTGTCAGAGAGACACACCGGTGAAATCGTTCACACATTCTGTCCACACAGCAAGATCATTCGCTTGGCTGTCTCACTGCCCCAGCTGTGAGCGCCCTTGCTTCCTCCCTGCTGAGGCTGCAGCCAGATGGCGGGGACAACTCACCCCACCTCCGCAACCTTGCTGGCATTAAGGAAGTCACCAGCCATGTCCTGCCCTTCCAGATGCCTCCTGAAGGGGTTCCTGACCTTGCCTTGGTGGCCATGGGTTCAAGGTGAGGCATGCTTGTTTTAATGTGGGTCTCCTGGGGGGCAGACATCTCCAGCCTTAACGATCAGAGGGATACTTCCCCTTATAGTTTCGGAAACATCACGAAAATTTTGGACACTGGACGCGGACATCCAAAATGCTTTCCAAAATGGGTATAGAAAGAAGGATTCCCATTTTTGTTTTGCAAAGAGTTTGGCTTTATTGCCAAATTCAGTTTTATTAGTTTATTTTAGAAGTTGTCCTTCAAAACCACTGGAACTGGTAAAGACTTGTATTCATGTCAACAGAACAACTTCTCCTTGAGATCTTTCTCCGCTTCTCAAACTTACCAGGACCCTAACAAAGATGTTCGTCTTCCACTTCCATACCCTGTTTGTATTCCTCATTCACCAATTTCTCATACATTGAGCTGCTTAAGAAAAATTCTAGAAAGTATTTTCTTGCCTCAATTAGTACCCTATATCCAATCAAGAAATGAAACGTGCTGTATCTATCACACATCTCTCTCAATATTTTCCATTTCTCTCCATTCTAAACCATCAGTATCACCCACTTTTAGTTCATTCTCTACATAATGGTCAGAGAGACCTTTACAAAAAGCAAGGCTGATCATGTCACCCTCCAGCTTAAAACTCCTCAAGGGCTTACACTGCCCTTGCGAGTCTAAACCCTTTAACGTACCTCATAAGAGATTTAACCCATGTTTATCTCTCCACATTTTTTCCTCACTTTTTATGTTCTACCTAAATTAGACTGATTATTTTTAGCTCTTGGAAAAATATTATTAAAGTCAGCATTTTTAGGTAGCTAGCCTCCAAGATGACCCCCAAAGACCCGAGCCTCCTGCTACTCATATCCTCGGGTACTTTCCTGCCATGTTGCATGAGAGGTGGTCTGCATAAACAATAGAATACGGTGGAAGTCATGCTGTGCTCTTAAGGCTAGGTAACAAATGACACTGGTGCTTCCTTCTGGTGGTCTTGCAGGTCTCCCTCTGGGGCAAGCCAGCTGCCATATCACAAGGAAGCTCAAGCAGCTCTGTGGAGAGAGCCACGCGATGAAACACTGAGGACTCCTGCCACAGGCAGCACCGACGTGCCAGCCAGCTGAGAGAACCACTCTGAAAGAGTATCCTTCAGCCCCATCAAGTCTTCAAATCACTGTGGCCTGAGCTGACATCTCGACTGTCAGTTCACAACAGACTCTGAATGGGAAACATTCACTTCTCCTAAACTCCTGATCTCCAAGAGATCTTTCTGTAATTATCTATCCATATCTGTTTCCACAGCTAGCTCTGTCTCTGCAGATACACCTGTATCTGCATCTCTCTCTATTTATATATAGGTGTTTCATGACAAATAAAAATATGGTGCTCCTTGGAAACTCCATGGGACAGCTCTACCCTGACCTCTAGGGTTACCATGAGTCAGATCTGACTCGATGGCAGTGGGTGGGGATAGTTATTTTACATCAGTAAGTTTGAGATAATTTGTCATGAAGTCATAGATCCAACTCCAGCTAATGTAATACATGCATGTGATATGTTTTTCTACACATTCTATATGTAATAGGTTTTTTAATCCTCACAACACTCCTCTGAAGTTGGTACTATTATCATACCCATTTCAGAGATAAGCAAATGGAGGCACTAAGAAAACATAGTGATTTTTCTCAGTGTCACAGTATTGTGAAATATTAGAGCTAAAATTTTAAACCAGAGTTATACAGGGACATATGAAATCTGCTTTTCTTTCTCTTTTATTTGTGTGTGGTGTTGATTCAAATTTTGGACTTTCCAAACATAATTCTGCAGACCCATCTTCAAAAAGGAAACACTTATCATATTCACACTTTTGCTGTTCAGGAAGAACCTGCATTATGTATTTCCTGGGCTCTGGGCCACTTGGAAGAAGTTGCAGACATGTCACCCAAACAGATGGCTGACAAGTGTCCATCATGCCTTGCACATCGGGGAGCATATCCAGGGCACATGAACGAGTGCTTACCTGCACCATGTCCTACCCACCAGCCTGATGGACCCTACCAATGGACTGCTCCTGCAATTGAAACCCACTACATAGCCAACCTGCAGCTGAGGTCAAAGACAAACAGGACTGGGGAGGTGGAGGGAGGAAAAAAGAAAAGTTCCCTGTGTTTTCTAGCAGTTTCAGTTACGGCTTCCACAATTAACAGTTCTTCCAGATAATTTGCAATTAACAAAATCACCTGCTATAACGACCCTGCAAGATCCCAGAACTTTGCAAAAGAGCTAAAGAGTCATTAAGAGACCACTATCAACCTTGAAACAAGGTCATCTTTACTGGCAATTCCACTGTCACATATAGTCTAGAGAAATCTACTAGTCTGCATTACCAAAAGAATTGCAGAAGAAATCTGAATATTTATGGGAAATTTCATCCTGAGGTTACCATTTTCAGCATCTGCATATTTTTCATTGATGGCTTAGTTCCCTTGAAACGTACAACATACAAAAACATTTTTTAAATTACACTTCTGCTTCTTTTTTTTTTCATTCCAGAAAGCCACACTGAAAGCTTTTATAGGCACTCTTTCCAGCTTCCATGTTACTGAATACCCTATTCTGTAATTAACCGAGAAAAACAGAAATTTCTATCTATATAAACATTTGATATTTAGGCCCACAGCACAGATACTTACACAGTGTAATCATGATCTCTAGTTACGTCAGACCACCTTAGAGGGTTGGTTGTTGGTGGAGGTGGCTACAGAGTAGATCCCCAACTGTGGTGACCCCCATACACACCGGAATAAAAGGCTGCCTGACCCCTAGCCAGCCTGATGATCAGTTGCAGATGGAATCACTATGATCCATGTGGTTTTTGTTCTCTGATTTTTCTGAAGTAACTCTCCAAGCATTCCTTCCTAGTGTGGAAGCTGTGCTGAACAGAGCTCATATCATAGTGACGGAGAGGATGGATGGTGGCTGTGCTTCAGGTGCTCTGATTGGGAACTGAACCTGGGCCTCCTTCATGGAAAGCAAGGATTCTACCACTGACCCACCAATGTCCTCCCCTTGGGGGACTTAGCCAGCCATACACGAAGTGGGCAGCCAGCACGACCTACCTTCTCTTTGCCACCAAGCCAAGTGCCGTAGAGTCGGAGCTGACTCATGACTAGAGACAACAGTTTTCTTCTCTCTTTGTGCTAGCAATCTCGCTACTGAACTTTCTTCCTTCTGTAAGACTTTTAAAACAACCTTTGGTTCAATGAAACCAAATCTGTGTTACACTGAAGAGCAAACATTTTTGACCCTTCATTCTGGCTCCTCTGTAATAACTGACAAGACTAGAGCAGGATTCGGAGACGCACTTCCCAGGAAGGGGCAACTCGGGGAGCAAATGAACAGCTGAGCTGCAGCTGCTGTAACACAAATGTCAAACCTAGAGCCGCTGTTACAGAGCAGCCAGGACATGACACTGAATTCCAGAAAACATGAGGACTTCACACACAAGCAACACATCCCTCTTGATTCTTATCACCAGAAATCAGGCCAATGACATTTCATGGTGGCCTCTGGGCTGCAAATCACACCACGGGAAAAACTGTTTCAAAAGGTTGAAATGAGTGTCCACACCTGGTAAGTAGTGTGGGAAACAGAAACTCACTGTCCTAAAAACACTTTGAAACACAAAGCATCAATTCCACTACAGAAGAATAAACACAACTGGAATATAATACAGATTTCTTTTTAAACAATCATCTAGGTAAGATGGTGACTTCAAAATAGACCCAAATTGGTTTACCACTGCCATGTAGAAACATTATGACAAACATCCTCTTAAGCCAATATCCTCTGATGATCTCACATCCTGTGGGTCAGAAGTCCAGGCAGGCTTAACTGGGCTCTCTGCTTAGACTCTCAAGGACCAAATCAGTGTTCACAGGGTTCTGTGCTCTTCTGGAGGCTCTGGGGAAGACTTGCATACAGCCCATTCAGACTGCTGGTTGAACTCTGTCTCCTTAACTGTGGGACTGAGGCCCCCATTTTGTTGCAGGCTAATGCTCAGGGATCATTCTCAACTCTCCAGAGACCACTAGCATTGTGGCACCTCCATCTCGTCAATGGACTGTCTCCTTTTTGTCTAATCCTCATCTTCTTTAGCATCTCATGATGCCGCCACCTGGAGAAAACGATCCACTTACTTTTAAAGGCATTTGTGGTTTCACTGGGTTCCCAGGTATAATCTTCCTATCTCAAGCTCAACTGATCAGTTACCTAAATCATTTTTGTCATATAACATAATTACAGGATGAACTCCAGTGGGCAAAGGCCATGAGAACCATCTGGAATTCTTCTAACCATAATATCTAACAGCTACAAGCACATTCCCAGGCACATACATTCAGGGACACATACACTGCTGCTTCCCAATTTCCACTGTAAAAAAAGCTAGCAATAGAAAAATAGAGAAAAATCTGTGTCACCACTGGTCATCAATAACAAGCTGGTGCACACATCGGAAGTCTTGATTGCTTCTACACAACCTCGGTTGAGAGATGGCCAAGAATGGCTGTGAAGCAAACAAGAACCTACTAACAATCCCTAACTCAAAGGGTGAAACCATGAGTCAGAGAGGTCAGAGTCACAGGTGTCCTCATGGTCCCCCAACACCTCTAAATGAATGCACTAAATCAGGTAAAATCTGATAAACTGAGTCAAATATAAGAACGCTTACTCTTAGTACATATTGATGGAGAAAATCTTTACTGCGGCTTTGTGTTTTTCAAATCAATAAATAAAACCCACTGCAAAGAGTCCACTGTGACTCTCAGTACCCCCATAGGACAGAGCAGAACTGCCCTATAGGGTTTCCAAGACTGTAATGTTTACAGAAACAAGACTACCTCATTTTTTTGTCAAAGAGCAACTGATGAGTTTGGACCACCAACCTTTGGTTTAGCAGCCAAGCGATTTAACCACTGAGCAACTAGGCCTCCTCAGTGGATCCTCAGGTCTAGTAACATGCCTAGTATTAGTCCAGCTCAATAAAGAAAGAGGTGTTGAGGATGTAGAATAAAATACACCACAGAAGGATTGAACCTGTGACAGAAGCATCATTTAGGTAGCGACACTTCAACAAATTGAGTTTAAAAATTGCCTCTTGAAGAAGGATGGATCTCCCAAGCAGACATCCGATGCTGACCAGAGATGTATTTGTATTAGAAAATACAAATAATCACTATTAATATTTGATATATATTCTGCCAGCCAATCAGGTAAACTGGCTACACGAGTATAGGGCTAGCTAGCTATCTTTCTATGTATCTATCTAGCCATCTGTGCTCTCTCCCCATCTCTCTCTCTCACACACACACACACACACACACACACATGCAGGCACACACACTGCACTAATAGAACATAATAGTCACAGTTGTATAACTTTTGATACTTTAGAATATGCTTGTCCGTTCATTTATGTTTTCTATTCAATGATTATTTTTAGGCACCTAGTATGTGTCAGGCCTTATCCAGGTCCTGAAAAGAAGTAAACTAGACAACTTCTTGCCCTCATGGAGATTCCATTCTGGTAAGGGAAGACAAACCACAGTGACACAAGGAAACAGAGAAGGCAAGGTCAGTTGGCAGTAATATCAATAGAGGATAGAGAGTGACCATGGGTGAGAGCTGTGGCTTGATGGGAGCCAATCGCTGAAAGGGAAGAGGGAAGAGAGTGCCACCAAGTGTGACAACAGTGTGTCATTAAACTTTCAGTAACATATCAGTCAGTATTTATCTATAGACACTATTAACTACATACTATCACACTAGGTTGTTGCTGTGTGCTATAAAATGGACTGTGTCTCATAGTGACCCTCAATGATGGCATTGAACTGCCCCCATACAACTTCCTAGGCTGTCATCTCTGAGGGAGCAGATCACGAGGTCTTTTCCTTTGTGGAGTGATTGGGGGGTTTGAACCTCCAATCTTCCAGTTAGCAGGTGAAGGCTGACCATGAAACTACCAGGGCTCCTCACTGTGTTCCAGGAATGGCATAATATGTATTGGTAAACATTTAGGCTATTCTAATTTTCCTATTTATATATGCTGACAAAAGGGTGCTCATGAATTATAAAATAAAAACATTTATATCCATACGTAAACATCCAAATGATGTTTACATTTATTGACAGAAAGCTGCCTGTAATTGAAAGGAAAAAAGGTCACCAAGCGGCATATACAATCTGACCACATGTTTATAAAAACAGAAATATAAAACGTGCATTTACAGCACAAAGATAAAGTATGGATGAGATAAACAACAAAATATTATACCAAGCTATTACCATTATTTATGCGTGACTTGTGGCCATACAAGTAAATGTATCTTCATCTTTTTGTATATTCTGAACTTTGGAAAATGGAAATGTATAACATATAAAAAACAAACCAGTTATTTTAGAAGAACAGATTACAAAACAGTATATAAGTTATTAGACTTTGTAAAGAAAATACAAATACTTATTTGCAAGTTCTTTCCAGGTTCCCCCCCCACCCTTTTCTGTATCTGTGTGTGTGTGTGTGCGTGTGTGTGTGTGAGTGTGTGTGGGTGGGTGGGTGTGTGTGAGTGTATGTGTGTGTGTGAGTGTAATCTCAAAATTGTGAGACTGAAGACGCTGTTCTTGTTTGATCACCTGCAGGTTTCTTAACTTTAATAACAAAATAACACTTTCATAATGGAAACATTTTCCATTTACAATACTTTTCTCATTATAAATGGAAAATATCATATTTATAGAAATGTCTTAAAATGCTGAAAACACAAAGAAGCAATTAAAATGATCTTTCCTCTCTAATGATGATCAGAATTAAGATTTAAACTATGTAGAGACATCTATATGAGTATTCTCATATATAAGTGTAACTGGTGATGACATACTTTACAATATAATACAGCAGCCTATTTATATAATAGAAGCAGACTAAACATTTGCTTTGTAATATATGTCAGGAGTTAGCACACATGTTTTTAAAAAGCTCAGCAAATATTTCAGTTATATTTGATGATGTTAACAGGTATAATTTATCTAACACGATGTTACATAGTAAATATTTCGTGCCTTGTGGCTCCTGTTCCCATTATTCTTTACCGCTGGCACACAAAAGCCACTTTAAAGAACACACAAATGAATGAGCTTACTGTGTTACCATAGAACTTTATTAATGGATGCTAAAATTTCAATTTCATTAAAACAGATTTCAATCACTTAAAAATTTAAAACACTACTGTTAGCTCACAGAGAGTACAAAAGCAGGAGCTGAGCTGAACTTGGTTAGGGGGTTATAGTTTAGGGGTCATACATTTATTTGTTCTGACTTCTTTTAAACGCACTATGACTCAGGGAGGTTCATCACTCAGTGGGATTGACCTCGGGTGACGAAACTACTTCAGTTCTCTGGCTGATTTTAAAAAAGGTGCAGATTCTGCACAGACTTGTCCATTGGATTTTCACAGGCATTAAACAGAAATATCCTTCTCGGTATCAAACCAGATTTCTATTTTATCCTGAAGACGTATCACTTAGGGAGAGAACAAGGTACCTAAATTTCTGAAGCAGTACCTCAGGCACAGCTTTTAAAGGACCATTAATGTCTCTGGGAACTGCTCCAGAGTCATCAGTGAGGTCCGAGTGAAACACTGCTGCCAGCGGGTTGACTAAAGCAACTCCATGGCATCAAGAAAAGACAAACTACATGGAGAGTCGTCTCCAGATCTGAAGATCATTACAAGAACGCTGGTGATTTTTCAAACTTTTCACTTTGGAAACTTTAAAAAATATTTTATTATTGTGCTTTAAGTGATGGTTTACAACTGGAGTCAATTTGCCATATAAACCCCACACCCACACCACTGTGCAGCTCTAGCTGCGCTCCCCACCCTGTGACAGCACACCCTTACTTCCCACCTTATAGTTGCTATGGCCATTCAACAGATTCCTGTCCCACTCTACGCTCTCATCTCAACTCTGAACGAGAGCTGCTCAGCCAGTCTCATGTATATTTTTAAGCCAAGAAGCACATTCTTCACTAGCATGACTCTATATTATATAGTCCCAGTCTAATTTTTGTCTGAAGAGTTGGCATCAGTACTGTTTTACTGGGCCAATAGAGAGACCAGTGACTGTGTCGTCGGGCAATGCTCGTCTGTCAGACTACTGAGTGTGGTCTTTTAATAGAGTTCTAGCTCTGCACATCCCTTTTCCATAACGTCTGGGAGTTTACATTTTATTCCCTGTCAGGGCAGTCACTGGTGGTGGATGACACCAACTAGTTCTTCTGGTCCCATGCTGATGTAGTCTTGGATCACATCACACCTTCAGTCTCTTGTGCTCATACTTTCCTCATATCTTTGATGTCCTTCATTCTCCTCTGCTCCAGGTGGACTAGGACCAATTGATTTATTTAGATGGTCTCTTGCTAACTTTTAAGACCCCAAATGTCACTCACCAAAATGGTACACAGAACATTTTCTTTTTCTCTCTCTCTTTTTTTTATTATGACTGAGTGAAAATGTACATTCCCATAAAAATTTACATGCCCACCTATATGCAGCTTCCATTGCTCTCCCTGCCTGGTAACAGCACACTATGCCTCTCTGCTCCATACATGTCTCATCCTCCCAACAGTCTCCTTTCCCCTCCTCTCCACCCACTCCCTTTACTTCAGCCAGAGGTCAGCAGGATGATATCCTATAGATGAACAGACCATAAAGTGCATCCAATATACGGTGTTTTGGTCAGCTAGGCTGCTCTAACAGAAATACCACAGAGTGGATGGCTTTAACAAAGAAAGATTTATTCTTACACAGTCCGGTAGGTTGCAAGTCCATTTATTCTTACACAGTCCAGTAGGTTGCAAGTCCATATTCAGGGTGTCCGCTCCAGGGAAAGACTTTCCCCTTGTCGGCTCTGGAGGAAAGTCTGGTATTGCATCAGTCTTTGTCCAGGGAGCGTCCTAACGCAAGAACCTCTGGTCTGAACGACGCACTCTGCTCCCGGTGCTACTTGCTTGCGAGGTTCTCAAATTGTATTCCTTGCAAGTCAAAAGCATTAAGGGTGGGGCAAGCCACACTCCAGGCAAACTTCCCCCACAGCAGGAATTCACAGCCTCACCCTAATCCTTTAATGTACAGGTTAGCAAAACCACACAATGGAGGACAGTCCCAAGATACTGGGAACCATATCCCAGCCACGTGGCTGCACACATTTTTGGGGGGACACAATTCCAACCATGACATACAGTCACTGCATCGCCAAGTCCAATCCATTCGTGTCTGAAGAGTGGACCTTTGTTATGAGTTATGGACAAGGGCAGCGTCAGGGTCAGGGGCCATGCTCTCAGGGGAATCCCAAAGCTGCTAGACCATCAACTGCAGTCTTTCAGTGGAGATCTCAGGGTGCACCCCTTTTTATTCTTGTGTTGCCAGTGAGACTCAACCTAGTGAGCTCCATCGTGGCTATCAAAGAACATATTCTTTAAAAAAAATAAACAGTTTAGCCAAGCCAAGTGCCGTTGAGTCAGATCTGACTCATGGCGACCTATGCCGATTACCCCGGATACCACCTAAAACCGTGGTCCCGAGACCCTGTTCCTGCTACTCTGTACTTCAAAGTGTTGGGTTACATTTAAGAAATCTTTCTGCTTCTGGCGTACCCACGTTGTGTTAATCTCCCTTCCACCGTGTGCTGTTACTACCTTCACCTAACCCTATTCCTGTCAACTATCTAATCTGTGAATACCCCATCCCTGCCCTTTTAACCATCAAAATTATTTTCTGCTGTGTTTAAACCTTTTCTGAAGTCCTTACAATAGTGGTCTCAGACAATATTTGTCTCTTTGCAACTAATTTCATTACCCATAATGTCTTCCAGATGACTCATGTTATGTTTCCTGAGATCACTGTTGTTCTTTATCATTGCATAATATTCTCTTGTGTGGATGTACTACAATTTGTTTGTCCATTCATCTGTGGAGGAGCACCTAGCTTGATTCCATCTTTTTGCTATTGTGCACAGGGCTGCAACGAATATCGATACGCATGCATCTGTTTATTCCTCTACGATATAGTCCAAAAAGTGGGATTGCTGGATCATACAATATTCCTAGTTCTAGTTTTATAAGAAAGCACCAAATCAGTTTCCAAAATTGCTGTACCATTTCACATTCCCATCATCAGTCCTAAAAAGTTTCAGTCTCTCCAACACCTCTCCCACATTTATTATTTTGTGTTTTTTGGATTAATGCCAGATTCATTGGGGTAAGATGGTATCTCATGGTAGTTTTGATTTGGATTTCTGTACTGGCTAAAGAGCATGAGCATTTCTTCATATATCTGTTAGCTGCCTGGATGTATTCTTTGGTGAACTGCCCGTTGTTTGATTGGGTTATTTGTCTTGTTCTTCTTGAGGTTTTGCAGGACCTTGTAGATAATAAAGGTAACACACCTATTGGATCCGTGGTGACCAAAAATTCTTTCCCACTCTGTAGGTAGTTTTTACACTCTATTGACAGTAATGATATGCAGAAATGAAGTATGTAGAACTTAGAACAATTAAGTTCTCAGAATTCACAGACCTCTTATATTGAAAGAATTTGTCTTATATTTCTATTTTGATAATAGTTTTTAGCATGAATCATTGTTGGACTTTACCAAATGCCTTTTCTGTATCAACTGATAGAGCAAGCAGTTCTTGTCTTGCATTTTATTTGTGTGGTTGATTACATTAATCATTTTTCTAATGCACAACCATCCCTGCATCCCTAGTATGAATCTCACTTGGTCATGGTAAATTATTTTTCTTACATGTTGTTAAATTCCTTTCGCTAGAATTTTGTTAAGGATCTTTCCATCTACATTCATGAGATCGTGGTTTGTAATTTTCCTTTGTTGTGCTGTCTTTACTTGGCTTTGATATCAGCATTATGCTGGATTCATAGAATGAGTTTGGTGTATTCTATCCTTTTCAATGTTTGGGAATATCTTTAGTAATAGTGATGTTAATTTTTCTCTAAAAGTTTGGTAGCATTCTCCAGTACAACCATTAGGGCCAGGACTTTTTTAATTAGGAGTTTTTTTGATTACCTTTTCAATTACTTCTTTTGTGATGGGTTTATTTAGTTGTTCGGCTTCTGTTTGTGCTGTTTTGGTAGGTAGCATGTTTTGAGGGTAACAGCATCAGGTAAGCAGGATAATGATATTAGGTAAGGGGGATAGCAACATCAGGTAAGGGAGGATAACAGCATCAGGTAAGGTGGATAATGGCGTCAGGTAAGGAGGGTAACAGTGTCAGGTAAGGAAGGTAACAGGTGTCAGGTAAGGGGGGGTAACAGCATCAGGTAAGGAGTATGAAGACAGAGTGAGCAGCTCCTACTTGTCTGTCAGTGGAGGCTTCATGCTGTGATGCTGGAAGCTATGCCACTGGTATTTAGATACCAGTAGGGTCACTCATGGCAGATTGGTTTCACCTGAGCTTCCAGACTAAGAGTAGGATGAAAGATGTGGCAGTTAACTTCTGAAAAGAATTAGCCAGGGAAAACCTTATGAATAGCAGCAGAATACTGTCAGATAATGGTGCCAGAAAGTGAGCCCCCCCTCCCAGTTGGAAGGCACTAAGAAGACAACTGGGAAAGAGCTGCCTCCTCAGAGTAGAGTTGACCTTAATGATGTGGATTGAGTAAGGCCTTCAGGGCCTTTGTTCACGGTTGTTGCATGATTCAAAATGAGAAGAAACAGCTGCAAATATCCCTCAGTAATCAGGACATGGAATGTATGAAGTATGAATCTAGGAAAACTGGAAACTGTCAAAAATGAAGTGGAATGCATAAACATCAATATCCTAGGCTATTTTGAATACAACAATCTATTGTCTTCTATGCTGGGAATGAAATCTTGAAGGGGAACAGTGTTCTGTTCATCATCAAAAAGAACATATCAAGATCTGTCCTGAAGTACAATACTGTCAGTGATAGGATAATATCCACGTGTCTACAAGGAAGGCCAGTTAATACAACTACTATTCAAATTTACACACCAACCACTAAGGCCAAAGATAAAGAGATTCAAGATTTTTACTAGCATTTGCAGCCTGAAATTGATCAAACATGCGTTCAGGATGCATTGATAACTACTAGTGACTGGAACGTGAAAGTGGGACACAAAGAAAAAGGACCAGTAGTTGGAAAATATATCCTTGGTAATAAAAATAATGCTGAAGAACGAGCGACACAATTTTGCAAGACTAACAACTTCTTCATTGCAAATACCTTTTTTAACCAACACAAACAGTGACTGTACACATGGACCTCACCAGATGAAATACATAAGAACCAAGTTGACTACATCTGTGGAAAAAGATGATGGAAAAGCTCTATATCAGCAGTCAGAACAAGACCAGGTGCTAACTGTGGCACAGATCATCAACTGCTCATATGCAAACTGAAATTGAAACTGAAGAAAATGAGAACAAGTCCTTTAGAGCCAAAGTATGACCTTGGGTATATCTCTCCTGAGTTTAAAGACTATCTCGAGAACAGATTTGATGTGTTGATCACTAATGACCAAAGACCAGAGGAATTGTGGAATGATATCAGAGACATCAGTCATGAAGAGGTCATTAAAAAGACAGAAAAGAAAGTAAAGATCAAATTGGATGTCAGAAAAGACTCTGAAACTTGCTCTCAAACATCAAGCAGCTAAAGCAAGAGAAAGGAATGGCCAAGTAAAAGACCTAAACATTCCGAAGAGCAGCTCAAGAAGAGAAAAGGAAGTATTATAATGACATGTGCAAAGAGCTAGAAATGGAAAGCCAGAAGGGAAGAACAGGTTCTGCATTTCTTAAGCTGAAAGAACTGAAGAAAAAATTCAAGCCTCGCACTGCAATACTGAAGGATTCTACAGCGAAAATATTAAACAATGCGTGGACCATCAAAAGAAGATGGAAGGAATACACAGATTCATCACACCAGGAAGAACTGGTCAATGTTCAGCCATTTGATGAGGCAGCATATGATCTGGAACCGTCAGTACTGAAGGAAGAAGTTGAAGTCGCATTGAAGGCACTGGCAAAAAAACAAGGCTCCAGGAATTGACGGACTCTCATTTGAGATATTTCAACAACCAGATGTGGTTCTGGAAGTGCTCACTCATCTTTGCCAAGAAATTTGGAGGACAGCTACCTGGCCAACTGACTAGATGAGATCCATATTTATACCCATTCCAAAGAAAGGTGATCCAATCAAATGTGGAAATTACCATACAATATTGTTAATATGAAACACAAGTAAAATTTGCTTAAATCTTTCAAAAGTGACTGCAATAGTATATTGACAAAAAACTGCCAGAAATTTAAGCTGGATTCCGAAGACAACATGGAACCAGAGATATCATTGCTGATGTTAGATGGATCTCAGCTGAAAGCAGAGAACACCAGAAATACGTCTACCTACGTTTCATTGACTATGCAAAGACATTCAACTGTATGGATCATAATAAATTATGGCTAACATTGCAGTGAATGGGAATTCCAGAATACTTAATTGTGCTCTTAAGAAATCTGTGTATGGATCAAGAAGCAGTTGTGCAAACAGAACAAAGGGTCACTACACGGTTTAAAGTCAGGAAAGGTGTGCGTCAGGGTTGTCATACCTTTTCAATCTGTATGTTGAGCAAATAATCTGCGAAGCTGTATTACACAAAGAGAAGCCAGTCATCA
Source organism: Heterohyrax brucei (assembly GCA_028571685.1). Lineage (NCBI taxonomy): Eukaryota > Metazoa > Chordata > Mammalia > Hyracoidea > Procaviidae > Heterohyrax > Heterohyrax brucei. The sequence goes on along the minus strand of CM053156.1, from coordinate 83,245,431 downwards.
GGATTGGAGGAGGACTCATTAACAACTTGCATTACACTGATGACACCACCCTTGCTGGAAGTGAAGAAGATCTGAAACACTGATGAAGATCAAGGACCACAGTCTTTAGTATAAATTGCACCTCAACATCAAGAAAACAAAAATTCTCACAACTGGACCTGTAAGCAACATTTTCATGAATGGAGAAAGGACTGAAGTTGCCAAGGATTTCATTTTACTTGGTTCCGCAATCAATGCCCATGGAAACAGCAGTCAAGAAACCAAAAGACTCATTGCAATGGGAAAACCTGCTGCAAAGTATCTCTTTGAAGTATTCAAAAGTGAAGACGTCACCTGGAAGACTAAAGTGTGCCTGATCCAAGCCATAGTATTTTCAATCGCATCATATGCGTGCACAAGTTGGACAATGAACAAAGGAGACAGAAGAACTGATGACTTTGAATTGTGGTTTTGGAGGAGAATGTAAAATGTACCAAAGACTGCCAAAAGAACAAACAGGTCTGTTCTGGAAGGAGTACAACCACAGTGCTCCTTGGAAGCAAAGATGGTAAGACTGTGCCTTACATACTTTAGACACGTTGTCAACAAGGATCAGTCACTGGAGAAGGACATCATTCTTGGTAGAATGGAAGGTCAGTGAAAAAGAGGAAGACCCTTGACGAGATGGATTGACACAGAGGCTGCAACAATGGCTTAAGCATAAAAAGGATTGTGGACATGGCACAAGACCAGGCAGTGTTTCATTCTGTTGTTCGTAGGGTTGCTCTGAGTCAGAACTGACTTGTTGGCACCTAGCAACAACACATTTATAGAAATTTGTCCATTTCCTCTAGGTTTTCAAACTTACCAGAGCACAATTTTTCACATCATTCTCTTATGATACTTTTAATTTCAGTTGGGTCTCTTACATTACCCAACTCATTTCTTATTTGAGATATTTGCCTCCTCTCCTATTTTTCTTTTGTTAGTTTGGACAACGATTTATTTTGTTTATCTTAAACAAACAAAATAGAAACGACCTTTTGGTCTTGTTAACTCTCAGTTTTTTTTCTGTTCTCTAATTCATTTAATTCTGCTCTAATTTTTATTATCTGCTTTCTTCTGGTGACCAAGGAGTTCTTTTGCTGCTCTCCTTCCATTTGTTCAAGTTGTACGGTTAATTCTTTGATTTAGGCCCTTTCTTCTTTTTGAATGTGTGTATTTATTGAGACAAATTGACCTCTGAGAACTGCTTTGGCTGTGTTCCATATAGTCTAGTTGGATGTGTTTTCATTCTCATTTGATTGTACGAATTTCTTTATTCCATCCTTGATTTCTTCTATAAACAAGTCATTTTTCAGCAAGATGTTGTTCAGTATCCATGTATTTTATTATTTTATTTTTATTATTGATTTCTACTTTTATGACTTTATGGTCTAAGATGCTTTGTAGCATTTCAATATTTTAAAGTTTGTTAAAGATTGCTTTGTGGCCTAATACATGGTCAATTCTGGAGAATGTTTCATTTGCATTAGAAAGGAAAGTATATTTGGCTTCTGCTGGGTGGAGTGTCCTGTATATGAGGTGAAGTTGGTTGCCTTTTTCATTTAGGATTTTCATGTCTTTATTGAGTCTTTTTCTAGCTATTCAGTCCTTCACTGAAGGTAGTATGTTGAAGTCTCCTACTATTATAGAGCTGTCTATTATTGTTTTCCATCCAGTTAGCGTTTGTTTTACGTATTTTGGAGTTCTGTTGTTGGGTATGTAGATATTTGATACAGTTATGTCCTCCTGGATTATTGTTCTTTTAATCATTATATAACATCCTTCCTTACTCAATGTGGTAGATTTTACTTTAAAGTCTATTTTATCAGAGATTAATATGGCCACTCCTGCTCTTTTGTGAATGTTGCTAGCTCCATATACTGTGGTCCATCCTTTGAGTTTTAGTTTGTTTATGTCTTTGAGTTTTAAGGTATGTGTCCTGTAGGCAGCATACAGATGGGGTGTTTTATTGTGATTGTTTCATTTTGGGTTTTTTTTAATCCAGCCTACCACTCTCTTTCTCTTTATTAGTCCATTTATATTCAATGTGATTACTGATATGTGTAAGCTTAGTACTGTCCTTTTGGTGTTCTTTTTGTGTGCTGCAGATAATTCCTTTGTTCCATTAAATTTTCCATGCTCAGTCTTTTCTCCTTATGCAATTTCTGCCCCTGTGGTTTTAGTGTTTGTTGTTTTGTATGTGCTAAGACTTCTTCTTTTTTTTTTTGGATGCAGTAGAATGATAGTTTCCTTTTTAGTTACTGTAACATTTGCCCCTATTTTTCTAAATTTAAATCAGTCTTTAATTTCTTTATATCACTTTTACTTCCTCTCTATATAAGAGATCTATGACTATACTTTCTTTTGAGTCTCTCTTTTCTGTTATAATGTTTATATAACAATATCTCTGTTTCCCTGTTTCAGTGTTTTGCCTGTGATTTATTTTTGTGACTCACCTATTTGGGTTGATATCCAGTTGCTCTGTTCTGTGTTCTTGTTTTGGGTTGTAACCTGGTGTTACTGATTTTCTAATCAAAAGACTTTCTTTAGTATTTCTGGTTTGTTTTGTTTTTTGAAATTTCCTAAATTTCTAGTTACCTGGAAATAGCCTAATTTTGTCATCATATTTGAAAAAACAATTTTTCTGGATATACAATTCTTTGCTGGCAAATAATTTCCTTCAAGGCTTTGTTTATGTCATCCCACAATGCCTTCTTGCCTGCATGGTTTCTACTGAGTAGTCCAAGCTTAGTCTTATTGATTCTCCTTTGTAGGTTATTTTATTTTATCCCTAGCCACTTTTAAAAGTGTCTTCTTATCTTTAGTTTTGACAAGTTTGATTATAATGTGCCTTAGTGTCTTTCTTTGAGGATCTGTGAGGAGTTCAATGACCAACTTGGATAGCTATCTTCTCATCTTTTGTGATATCAGGGAAGTTTTCTGCCAGCATATCTTCAATAAGTCTCTCTCTGTTTTCTGTTATCTCCTCTATTCTGGCATTCCAATCACTCATAGATTATTCCTCTTCATAAAGGCTCCCATAATTCTTACTGTTTCTTAATTTTTAAAATTCTTTTATTTGATTTTTCCTCAAATAAGTTGATGTCACTTGCTTTGTGTTCAGTCTCACTAACTTGGCCTTCCATTGCCTCAATTCTTCTTCTTTGGTTTTCTATTGAGTTGTCTAATTCTGTAATTTTACCATTAATTTTTCTGAATTTCTAATTCTTACCACTCTATGCTTCCTTACAGTCTGTTCAATTTGTCATTATGTTCTGCTGCATTTTGCCTCATCTTCTTTCTCATCTCTTGAAGAGTTCTAATTATTAATCTGTTGTACTCTACCTATGATAACTCTAGGCAGTTCTCTTCCTCTGGAAAGTCTGATTATTTTGTGAGCTTCCTGAAGAAATCATGACGTGCTTTGTTAAGTGATTGTAAATTGACTCTTGTCTCTGAGCCATCAGTAAATTTTATTTATTTATTTTGTTTGTCAACTGTGTTCTAGCTTCTTGTTTTAAGATGTCCAAATGGGCATTTTATGTGATAGTTTGGTTATTGTTGTCTTTGAAGTTCTAATGTCCTGTTACCAGATTGTTAGAGGTGTTAGTAAACATGGGAACCCAAGAGTCCATTTACTTTTCTCATATGGATTCACCTGAAGTGTCTAGGTAGTCAGTCACCAAATGCACAGTGCAGGCTCTCACCTACTGCCCTTGATGGGCAAGGGAAATTGGTATAGTTCTGGTGTCTGGCTGCAGCCATAGATAAAGATGGCTAGCAGCCATCCCTGAATGTCTGTAAGCATGGCATTTCCCCTTATATCTGAATCTGGGTGAAGAAATAGCTTCTTCTCTGATTTTATAGCTTAGAGGAGCTGGCAGGATTTCCTCCTTTTCCTCAGTTTGTTAAATTGTTCCCCTTCCGAGTCTCAGAGATTGGCTTGGGGCAGGCTTAAGGAGACCTAATTCCAGCTCAGTTAATGGCCTCAGACTCCAGTGCCCAGTGCACTGCAAAGGGAGGAGGGATCAGTCAGAGAACGGAGATAGGCCTATGCCAAAGGAAAGATTCAGATCAGTGCATGTGGCAGATTACACTCAAGCAGTTAGCTTTCAGTGACCCAGTGTTGTTTCCCACTGGCTCTGGAGATGTAAGTGGACCTTCCAGGCAACTTCTGCCAAGGAAGATGCTCACCAGACTCCACATCCCAGTTCACCACAATGGCTGCATCCATTCCCCAGCAGGTCAGGCCTGTGAAATTCTATCTACTTCTGGTACTACTCCAACTTCTCCATTGATCAGTACAGTTTTTCTGCTTTCCCTCTGATGTTCAGGGTTCCTAGGATGTCATACGTATGAGACTCATTTGATTTTTCAGGTCTTTTGTTATTAAAGCACTCACAGGAAATGTCCGCCTATTCCACCATCTTGGGCCTGCTTCCTTGAAAACTATTTTGATGCAGTAATTGAAGTAAGAAATATGTGATAGCAATATCTAGTCAAGCACAAAAAGATCAGCTGACACTTTGTTGACTGCTTTAAATGGCTCAGTTTCATATACATCTACATTGAATATAGTGACAGCAAATGTTCAATAACTGGAAGCTTAGTAAATGCTGTATAAATACTTGTTACTCTGATTTACAGAAATGTGCATTCAAATGTATATGAGAAAATACGTTGGAGAGAAAGCCACAATTCTCAGAAAAACTGTCTTTATTGCCAGTGAGTGTCATTATAATTCAGGCCATTTAATTAAGTTTCAAGGCCCCCAACAGATAGCTACTCATTGCAATGACAATGCTTTACACACTATGAATGTTTCACAATTCCGTATCAGCTTTTTCCAAATGAGGCTTATCATTGTTAAGATAGCATTAGTTCGCCCTTTTCCCATTCAATAAAGGACCGTGAGTATCTTTGTATACAACAGTCCTGGACTGTAATGAATTTCAATGTAAAATCTCATTCTTCCTTTCTGACTTTTTCTGATATAATTTGGTAGACTATTGAGTTCTACAGTGATTTTTTTTTTCTAATTATACTCAGTAAGCCTTAGGTAACAGAGACTGTTAGTTTTTAACTTAAATTGTTTATAAATAATCTGAATTCACACGGCCCAGTAGTATACAATTTTTCAAAGATACAAATTTGTATCTTCATAGCAATGGGCCTGGTGAGACCCACATATGTGCCAGCATCAGATTTTAGCTTTGTTTTTTTTTCAGCATTATCACTGTCATACACAAAAGTTTTCAGAAAAACAGAAATAGAAGAGAACTTCCACAACCCAAAAAAGAGTTCCAAACAAACGAACAAACCTTACAGGTAATCTTAAAGTGAGAGATTAACTGTTTTCCCCCAAAATCTGGAACCAAGCAAGGATGTCCACTCTCATCATTTCGATTTAACATACAGCTATACATTATAGTCAGTGCAATAAGACAGGAAAATAAAATAAAAGGCTTACATCTTAGAAAGTGATACAACTGTTTCTATTTTCAGGTGGCATGACTATCTACATAGAAACACCTCAAGAAATTTAAAAAAATAAATAGCAACTTAGAACTAATCAGTGAGTTCGGCAAGGTCACAAGATAAAAACAAACCTAAGAATAAATTTTATTCTATTCCTACATGCTAAGAATGAACACACAGACACCTAAATTATAAATATAAGACCACTCACAGTCACTCAAAAATATGAGTACTTAGGTGTAAAGCTAACACATCATATATAGGACTTTTATGCTGAAATCTACAAAACGAATGAAAGAAACCAAAGATCTGCCTAAATGATGGTGTTCATGGATTGAAAAATAGAAGAGAGTAAATATGCCACTTATCACCAAATTCACATACAAGTTTAACATAATTCCTACCAAATGCTCAGCAATATTTTTGAATCATAATAAGATGATTCTAAATTTACATGGGAAGGCAAAGGAACTAGAACAGCTAAACTAATTTAAAAAAAAGAAAGAATCAAGTGGGAGGAATATGACTGACAATTTCAAGACTTATTAGACAGCTGCAGGAGTCAAGTCAGGTGGAACTGGAGGAGAAATAACCTCACAGATCAAGGGAACAGGTAGAGAACTGAGAAACAGATCCACATAACTATGCCCAGCTTTGACAAAGTTGCAAAAGCAATTCAATAAAGACAGACTTTTCAACAAATGGTACCAGAACAAGTAAACATCCATATACAAAGAAAATGATCCTCGACCTATGCCTCATACCTTGTATGCAAATTAACACTACTGATTGGAATGTAAAGTAGTCCAACTATTCTGAGAAAATGTTTTGTTTTTAAGCAGGCAACTGCCACACCAAACATCCATTGCCATCCAATCGATTCTGACTCATAGAACCCCTACAGAACAGAGCAGAACTGCCCCCAGAGAGTTTTCAAAGACCAGCTGGTATCTTCAGATTGCCCACGTTTTGGTTAGCAGCCCAGCTCTTAACCACTGCGGGCATGCATCGCACAGTAATGAAAATTTATGGTTCATAAAAAAAAGTATACTCTCATTTGTATGGAAAAATCATTTGCAACAGCCCTAATTCAGAGACAACCCAAATGTCCTTCAAAGGTGAATAGTTAAAATTAGGTAGATCATTATTATCTGAAAGTAAGCCTTCTGCTGTCTAGTCAATTCCAGCTCACAGCAACCCTAGAGGACACAGCAGAACTGCCCCACAGGGTTTCCAAGCCTGTGATCATTATAGAATCTGACTGCCATCCCTTTCTCCTGTGGAGTGGCTAGTGAGTTCAAATCTATGACTTTCTGATTAGCAGCTGCGTATTTAACCGCTGTACAACCAGGGCTCTTTTCAACAACTGAAAAGAGCAATAAAAAAAGGAACTAACTACTGGCATTTGAAACAATTACAGTAGATAGCCAGAGAACTACATTGATTGTAAAAAAACAATCCTAAATGGAGGAAGTCTATTCTTGAAATAAGGAAGTTATAGAAATGGAGATTAGTTGTTGCCAGAGGTTAAGGATGGGTTGTGGACAGGAAGCTGGTGGGCGTGGCTATCAGACGGAGGGGTTCTATGATGGAAATCTCTTCATCTTGACTGTATCAATGTCTTCATGTCATTGAAGCATTCTGGTTGTGATACCATAATACACTTTTTCAAGATGTCATTTCGTAGAGAAACTGGGTGAAGGGCACGTACGACCTCTTTTCTTACAATGCTATGTGAACCTACAGTTGTCTTAATGAAAAGGTGAACTGAAGATCAATAAAACGTGCCTCTTGCTTAATCCCTTACTCAGCATTTTCGTCACTATTTTCTAGATCTCTTGTACACCCCTCCAAGGTAGGAGTCAAGATGATCATTCCCATTTAAGGATCCGGAAACAGATTTTAAGGAGATTTCAGTGATTCACTCAGGTCAACGGAAAGCAAAAGTGACACCTTAACTCATGATTTCTAATTTCTGACGGCATACATTTTCCACTTCCCTTCCCCAAACTACCAACATAGATAGTTCCTTCCACAAATGAAGTTTTTGACAAACTTTGAAAAGAGGCCTCTCATTTGACTTTGGCTGGTCTACAACTCGTCTTCCTCTGTGCTAGAGGGTAGGAAACATTCAAATAAAATTTCATAAATTAAGAAATCAATGTAACTCAGTGAAATGATCGGAACTGTTTCTAATTAACTGCATTTTCTTCTTTCATGTACATTTTATCACTTATAAGTAACTTTCCTAATAAACTATATATTTTCATTCAAAAGAGTTCTTACATGATTAGTTGATGTTTTAGCAGAACATAATATTGATTGCAAAAATATTTCATATTATGTTCACTGAAGAACTTTTACAACAGCAGAATACTGGGATCAATACATTTTTTTAAGTAAGATAAATATTGGTACATGTATTAATCAGAATATTGCCATTATTAAGGGGATATGTAAAAATGTTCATGAAAAAACAGCTTATAAAACTATATACGACATAATCTGTATTATGAAATTTTAGAGTAAAATGTTTATCAGTAGTCACAGAAACCCATACATGTAAAGAGAAAAAATCCTAGAAGAATCTACATAAAAATCTTGCAACAGTTTTCTGAGGACAAGGCAACTTTTATGTAGGACTTTGTACTTTTTGACTTGTCACCAGGTGAATCATGTCCACCCAAAACTGTGTGTAGCAATGATTCCCACTGTTGTGTGCTGTTCCTATCTGTTCTAAACCCTGTCTCTGTGATGTTAATGAGGGAGGATGGGTAGCAGTTCTGTTGGTGGGCAGGACTCAGTCTGTAAGACTGCATTATTCCTGGAGGCAATCTCTTGAGATACAAAAGAAAGAAACTAGCAAATAGATTTGGGGACCTCCTATCACAAAGAAGCAGTGCCAGGAGCAGACTGCATCCTTTGGAAAGGACCTGTGGGCCCTGTGTCTCAGACGCTGCCAGTCCAGGGGAAGAGTGACCACAAGGACATCCCTTCAGAGGCAGCAGAGAAAGCCTTCCCCTGGAGCTGATCCCCTGAATTTAAAGTTTTAGCCTACTGGACCAACTCATGGTGACCCTAGAGGCCAGAACTGCCATTCGACGGCACTTGGCTGGCTACTGGACCACGACAGAATAAAATTGCTTTTTGTTAATCCCATCCATTTGTGATATTTCTGTTATGACAGCACTAGATGACTAAACCACACCTTTTTTGCATTTTGTGTTTCAAATCAATTATACATATGGTTGTTATATGAGGGAAATGTTAACTCAAATATTAATGAGGTCCTTAATAAATAAAGACTCACAAATCAAGAAAAACATGGCATCCAGTGTCCTACTCAGCAAGGGTTTTATCACATGCCCATTGATGCTTTACAGTGAATTGTCATTCTACTTTCTAGGCCTGAGAGAATATAGAAATAAACTTCCCCTTGAACTCTGCACAACATGGTTGAACAGGTGAGACTAAAATGACTTTGGGGTAACAGGTTGGGGTGGGGTACCCAACGAGCATTCCACTCTTCTCGTGGCTTGAACTTTCTCAGCAAAAGGACACAACTTCCCCCTTTCAGAGAAGGATAATCCTCCTTGATAAGCAAAATCATTTCCACAATATCATTAGCACAACAATGCTTTTGATGAACCATTTTCAACTGATGAATGTTCTGGGTTTTTACACTGGTATTGCTTTTATTTTCTCCAAAAACTACTCAACAGGAAAGTGGTAAAGTACACCAATCAACACCAACTACTGATAATCAGGATATATTTCAGCTTGATTGAAGAATCTTGGAGGTGTGCACCAGTAATTTGTTTCCTGTGGGAAGTCTCCTGAATGAACTATGTGCCCCTAGTTGTTTTAAACACTCTTTATTTTTTGATTATAGTGTATGATGGATTGAATTGTGTCCTCCCCCCCCCCCCACAAAGTAAGTGTAGCCACGTGGCTGGGCCATGATTCCCAGTATCTTGTGACTGTCCTTCATTTTGTGGTTGTCCTATGCTGTATGTTAAAGTATTAGGGTGGGACTGTAAATCCCTTCTTAGGACCACCTCCCTGCTCCACTATAAAGGGAGTTTCCCTGGAGTATGGCTTGCCCCACCCGTAATCCTTTCATCCTGCAAGAGATAAAAGGAAAGGGAAGCAGGCTGAGAATCAGGAACCTCACACCATCAAGAAAGCAGCCACGAGAGAAGAGCATGTCCTTCAGACCTGAGGTTCCTGTGCCAAGATGCTCCCTGGACAAAGACTGATGCAATACCGGACTTTCCTCAAGAGCGGACAAGGGGGAAAGCCTTCCCCTGGAGCAGACATCCTGAATTGGACTTGTAGCCTACTGGACTTTGTTAAAGCCATCCACTCTGTGGTACTTCTGTTAGAGCAGCTCTAGCTGGCTAAAACATAGTGCATCCAAATTCTCCCAGCCCTTGGATTCTGTCCTCCCTCTTTGCCATTACCAAACAGGAAAACAGTGTTTCCTCAAATGGAAAGTTTCAGAAAAAAACGGATATATTCTATTGATCCCTCCAACAAGAAACTATCACCTGGACAGAAAAGGGACAGCTGACATAGAAACCAAAGGAGATCTTTTCAAAGTGTAAAACAGAAGACAACCGCAAATTTATGTAACATTCCACTTCAGGAAATCTTAAGGACAGGAGAAGTGTGGGCTGTTCCTGAGTCACTATGCCTGATACACTGAAAGTCTTCACATATGTTTCAAGATTAACTTTTACTATTACCATTGTATTCATCTGGAAATACTTCTCTATTTTTTTCTATCCACTTGGAAGACATGATGGATTCTAAGGCCAAGTGAGAAGATCCGGGGGTATGTAACCGGAGTCAAGTTGCTGAATGTCCTTTGTCAATACCAGATGACACTACAAAGACAGCTTCCCACTGGACCTGCTAGTTAAATATCTACAGTAATCAACAACAAAAAACTGTAACTGAAATCATGCTTGCCTTCAGCAAAATCCTAGATCCACCCAGAGCTGAAGTGCTAACACAGCCCATGATGTTCCCACCAGACTTCGAGTTTTCTGTTTGTCTTTTAGTGTCATCTCCTACTTCTCTCTCTCAGTCTCTGTGCCAGGGGTTGGCAAGTTCTAGCCTACTGGCAAAATTCTGCCTATCATCTGCTTTTTGTAAATAAACTTTTATTGGAATCTAGAAATACCCATTCATTTAAGTATTGGCCGTGGCTGCTTCACACAATAACAAAGGGCTGAGCATCTGTGACAGAGACCGCCTAGCCTACAAGACTACAAATATGGACTAGCTGATCCTTTACAAAACTGGTCTTTCCCTAAATGTCAACTAAACTTCTAAGTACTTCTTGAATGTATAAGTTCAGTCTTTCTGAGAATCTTTCCTCCTGAAATGCTCTTCTCCTGACTTTTCTGCACGGCTACTTTCTTCCATTACTTCAACTTTACTTTTAATATCTTTGCCACATCTAAAGTAGGTTTCACTCTATTTGCCTCAAAACACAAGCCACAATTCACAATTGTCTCACTAATTTTTTCTCCTCTTCTAGAATATATTATTTATGATTCTTTTCCAGACCCTATGGCATATAAACTGCTTATTGAATATATGTTGAATCAAGCCTAGCACAGAACAGGATCTCAGTCAAGAGTTAGGGATGAAAGTAGCTCTCAACTGGATACACACTGGATGAAGAGAGGAAAGAAAGGAAAAGAATGGGCAATGCTTTCTTCCAAGAGAGAATGTAATACCTAGGTCTCTTTCCAACAAATGTACACATTATCTCTAAACAATATGGGAAGTGAATTTGAAGTCCTGGGTTCCTTTCCTGGCTCTGACATTTGCTGAGGAACTCTTAACAAGCCTCTGAAGTCTCTTCTGCTTCAGTTTTCAGTTTTGAAGAGAAAGATTTGAAATGCATGATCTCCAAAGTCACTAAGATTCTTAGTCCAACTCGACCCACTGCCATCGAGTCAAGTCCAACTCAAAGCAAGCCTGTAGGTCAGAGTAGAACTGTCTCATAAAGTTTCCAAGGAGTGCCTGATGGATTTGAACCACCAACTGTTTGGTTAGCAGATGTAGCACTTAACCCATTACACCACCAGGGTTTCTTAAGAGTTGATGATTCAATAAAAATTCAAAATTATTTTTTTTTAGCTAATTTTTAAGTTTATTGCAGTAAACAGCTCTTCTTTTGGCTAGCCTGCTTTTCTGGGGGATAGGACTTTGGTTTTCATGTAGGGTACCATGAATTGCCTATAGTTAGTCTTACCCTGAAAGAGCCCTGGTAGTACAAATTGTTAAGCGCTTGGTTGTTAGCCACAGGGTGGCTTAACCAGTAAACTAAGGACACATGGGTTTCATCGCACTTCCTCATTAACCTGCAATAAACAGTTTTCCGTGGGTTTCAAAGATGTAATGAGAAGCAGGTCAAACTGTGCACTGTTGGTTAATAAGTAAGGATAAGAAAGCCTGCATGTGCCTTGCTTGTTGGGTATGCCAAAAGGTTGACTGTTTAGATCTACCTGGATGCTCTGCAGGAGAAAGACCTAGCAATCCGCTTCCATCAGGATTACAGCCTAGAAAAGCCTATGAGGCATCTCTACTCTATCACACGGGGAAACTTGGAGGGAAAATGAACGGCCCACTGTCTCTGGTTGTGAGTGCGTCACTTACATCTTATTGAAAGAGACTGCTATCTCCTAAGCAGATCAGTTGGATTTTGTATGGGTTCAATGCCCAAGATAGGCTTAATTCTAAGACTTCAGAGAAAATTATTGGAAGGAGACCTCTCTTTTCAATGAGATGTGACACAAAAATATAAAGTTATAGCTTCTGGGAAGACACTCCATGGAGACAGTGGGCCTGTGAAGGGTGCCAGCAGACAGAAGGGCAAAATCAAGAGTAGGAAGAGAGACATACTCTCTCAACATTTTTGTTGTTGTTAGTTGCCACTGAGCAGCTCAGATTCACAGTCACCTCATGCAAATCAGAAATCAGTGTTGCCTAGCACTGTCCCACCTTCCTGATCCTCCGTATGGGGGTTCAGTCCATTGCTTTGGCCATTGTGTAAACCCATCTCACTGAAGATTTTCCTCGTTTTTACTGACCTTCTATTCTACCAAACAGATCCTTCTCTGGCAGTTGATCTTTCTTGATGTATTCAAAGTATACTTTTAAGTGTAATACAGTAGATAGTTCTTGTTTTTGGCTAGTAAGAGAATTAAAATCTTACTAATGTATATTCTGGTTATATTTACATCAAAACTGATTTGTTTCTTCTTCTAACAGTTCACAGTGTATTCAATATTTTTCACCAGCACTATAATTTGAGTGACTCAGTTCTTCTTCTGTCTTTTTTCACTGTTCAGCTTTCATATGCATATGAGACAATTGAAAAGACCATGGTTTGGGTCAGATGCACCCTAGTCATCAATCAAAATCCTTAGGTCCCTGGAACCAGCTATACCTGAAGCTTAGACCTTACTGTACTTTTAAGTCATGCGGGCTAGTAAATCCCTTCTTGGCTTAAGAACTATGGACTCAGTTTCTTCTATTTTCACCCAACAATCTTGGCTAACTCACTCAGTTTGTCTCTGCTTTCATGCACAGATTTCTTTCTTCAAGGATGCTTCTTGGGCTTGACATTTGAAGCTCTGATCCACGTTGTTCTGTTCTGCTCCCCAGCTCCTTTACACTTGTCTGACATCTGATCACTAGCAAACACTTCGATCAATGGATGATATAAAACTGGACACGGAAATAGATATTTCTTTGTTCTAAACATCTGGATACCTATTAACAGTAATTATCTTGTGTAAATCATTAAAAATAATTGAGTTGTCAGGTAAAAAAATCTATCACCGTGCTACCAATCTCATACAAAACCAAGGTGGCTCTGGCCCCAGCCCCATTAGGTTTAAATGGAGATGAAAACGTAGCCCAGAGTGTTTACCTCTCTAACTTTAAAGAGACCCAGTGGGGAGAAATCAAATCATCCTGTGATTCTTGAACATTACAGGCTCTCCAAACCACAGGCTGAATAAGTTGCGAGTATTCTGCACTTGACTGACACGTAATTAAAGTTCGATAGAGTGGCCACAGGGAGTAGGAAAACAGAGATCCCACGAGGCCTCTCTTTGTGCAGCTTAACGTTTGCATATTATCCTCCCATTTCCTATCTCATCATTTTCTCACAATTCTGTGAGTTAAAGAATAATAATCCCACTACACAAATCTGGAAATTGAGACACATGATGGTCTAGTTACCCCATAGCTGCTTAGAGGCAGAGACTGGAACAGTGCTTCTTAATATCTTTTTTAAAAAAATAATGTTAAGGTAATCATCTAAAGTGTAAAATTTAGATCAAGATCACTGCAAGCTGATAAATTCTATGGATCCTTTTTGCAGAAAACACATAAGCAAGTAGCTAAAAATTGAACACAAAATTAGAAGGTAGGGACTCTTGAAGCCTATTCACTACCCTTCTTGGGATCCAGACCTGTGAAGGAGCCCAGCTAAGCGGAGCAAAGCCAAGCTGCAGATAGCCATGAAGGAGGGAGGCTGGTCTAAGCCAGTCACTCCATGACTTGTGAGCTAAACGCTTGCTGGTCACTGAATTCTGGAGTGGCCAGTTATACAGCAATAGCTAACTGATACATCTTTCCTCCAAACGGTTTTGCTCTTAGGAAGTCTCTAGCCGCTGATGCAAATGTATTTCCAGAGAACCCAACCTACTCATTTCACAAACAAGCCCAGATATCTCTTACTCTCTGGAGAACTTACAGGGAGCTGTTCTAGAAGCAAGAAGGACTCACCAAACCATTTCTAGGTCTAAGATGTTGAATGGTCCATGGGTAGGCCTGAAGCGAGGCCACTTGGAGTTGATCACAGTGGCCAGTAGACAGCCAGCAAGAAAAGGAGACCTTGGTCCTCCATGCACAAAGATCTTGATTCTACCGACACCTCAAATTAGCTTAGCATGGGACCCCTCACACTCCCCAACTTAACTTATGATGGGATTCTGCCCCTAGAGCCTCCAGGAAGGAATGCAGCTCTGCAGACGCCTTGGTTTAGCCTGGTGAGACCTGTATTTTACATGGAATCGAAAAATGGTAAATGCCTGTTGTTTCAAGTCCTGGCTGTCACAGTAATTTTCTGACAACAACAGAAAAGGAATACACCACCTCTCTGCATTAGTGGGAGAATTCAAAGGCATCACATGTGCAGAACACTAACTACTCAATCCCTGTCCACTGTTTTGTTTATGTATGTAATTTTTGGCGATTCCTACTGTTTTAAGGCATCCAAACCGAAGTGCAATTGCTCAAACTCTCCTGGCATGAAAACATCATTAGTGGAAGTTTTTTGGGTTCTGGCTAATTAGATATGATGCCTAACAAGCAGCTTGCTTCTAGTGTTTGTGTGTAGAAAGCCTTCTGCAGTCTGGCTACCACAGAAAACAAGTTGTTACAGATCCAACCACTGTAACTTCTCATTAAATTTCCCTGGCTACTGGCCATCGATAGAGTCTTTGTCTACCTTGAAATGCTAATGCTACAGTTCTCATCAACCAACCACACGAGATGAAAAGATTCTAAACCATCATGACAGAATTGAGGAGAGCAGGAGAATTCATTTCTGGCACCTTTCCTCACCTCCAAAATCTTTTCCTCTCCCATATCATTCTTTTATTTTGCCTGTCTCCCCCAAAATACCTTTCATGATGGAAACTTACCCAGAGGATGGCAAACAAAAGGTGAAATGATGGATTTGGCAAGTCTTGAGTGAGATTAATTTGATTTGGGGAATGAAAAAGAAGCCTTGAGTCAGTCAAGGCAAGTTTGGGGGCCAAGAAGACTTGCACATGAGGACATTCTTATCTTGCTACACACAGGTGCTCTTACTTCAGATGATACTGTGAGCATTTCTTCCCTCTCAAACTGACAGGTGGATTCTGAGGGTAACGTGCCTACTGACAGCTAAGGGCAGGGAGGAGAACGGAGCTGCAGCTGCGCGGCCTCTTCTGATCCAGCATTTTGCAACCCTGATGGAAGTTCCCATGACAGTGTCCTTTTCATGAGAGAGCCGCCCGATATTGTGGGGAACAGGGCATGAGAACGACTGTGCCAACCTGCACATGCCACCTGGAGATGGTGGGTGTATTTCACAAACAGTGAGGATGTCTGGAGCTGCCTACCACTTGGAGCGGGACTTAAGCAAATCACATTCCCAACCCCCAACTCTGTTTAGCAAATTATAATCATGCTGGGGCTTCCAGAAGTCCGAGAAGGCAGATGTCATTTTAGACCGCCCAGTGTGCTGCAGCAACAAACAAAAGCTTAGTGCGACCGGTCTACGAAGGGTTTTTATTTTCAATTCCTCTTCCTTGAGTTACCCCACTTTGGGTTCCGGACAAACAATCGCCATAGCAACCATCATCTCCAGCAATTGGTATGCTTTGCTCATTTTTGTTCCACTTCTGCAAAGCACTAGTGCTTTCGTGCTCGGTTTAACTTTTCTCATTCAGCTATACCCACACTCATGCAGTCGTGCCTAGCCCTCGCCAGGGCATGGATACCTTTAGCATTTTTTTTTAATGGCCTGATGTTTGACCACGCATAGCAAAGATAGCGTCGTTGGTCAACTATGGATTAAAATGTACCTGTTCGCCCCTCCGCTTTCATCCCTGAAGCTTCCTTCCCAGCGATCGAAGAAGATAGGGTGTCTCAAGGTACCATCTCCCGATTCTTTGTAGTTGAGAAGTGGTGAACGGGGCTGACCCGATCTGGACAACTTTTAAGGGCGAAACTGAAAGAGAAAAGAACGGATGCTTAACTAGATTCCAGCAGCCTGCCCGCTAATCAAAGGGCCGCCCAGCCGGCCGCTGCCTTCCCCGGCTCCGCGGCTGGGTCGTTTCCGCTTTCATGTATAAAAGTGCAACGTGCTGAGTTTTGTCCCTGTAAAGCCTTTTATATCTACTTTCCTGGGCTTTCATGAGAAATAATTACACATTCTTCTAATCCTTTACCTGACTAAAAAGTTACTTTGGTCTGGCACTATGATGAGAACATGCGGGAATATGGGAAGCTCTTTGCTGGCTGGATGAATCACTTTTCCTCCACATACCTCTTGTCTCCTCACAGACAGTGAGCACAAAATTTCTATTTGTTCTCGAAGACTGTGGCATAGATTTTGCTGTTGTCGCTGGGTGCCATCAAGTTGATTTTCCACTCACAGCCACCCCCATGTGACAGGGTAGAACTGCCCCCGAAGGTTTTCTAGGCCATAATCTTTAGGAGGAAACCCTGGTGGCATAGCTACATCTGCTGACCAAAAGGTCACAAGTTCAAATCTACCAGGTGTTCCTTGGAAACCCTATGGAGCAGTTCCACTTTACCCTACAGGGTCACTACTAGCCAGGATGGACTCAAAGACACTGGGTTTTGGTTTTTGTTTTTTGTGTTTTATTGTTTTTGTTTTTGTTTTTTTAAATCTTCAGGAGAGCAGATTGCCAGGTCCTTCTCCCATGGCACAGCTGAGTAGGTTTGAACTGCGAGCCCTGTGGTTGCAGCCAAGCACTAACCATTGGACAACCGGGGCTACATAATGCTTTTTTATGTCAAAAACTATCAAGCACTGTTCCTATGTGTTGATCACAATACTATAGGCTTTGCCTCATTTCATTTATTCTTTGAAATCTTCATTTTATATGAGAAGAGAAAAGAGATATTTAAAAAGATTAAATAAGTTCACCGAGTTTTAAGAGACTGCTAAGCAAAAGAACAGGTATTTACAAGCATGTGCTGGACTGTTACTGCAGTGGTTTTCCATCGGTGGCATGCTTCAGAGTCATCTGCAAATTTTGTGAATTCTCAGATTGCTGGGCTTCGCCCTCAGCCGTGCTGATTCGGTAGGCTTGAGGTGGGGCCTGAGAATACGCATTTCTAGCAAGAATTCCCAAACTAGATCCACATCCCAGGCTGCTCACTGTGGTATCTGATCCAAGCTTCTGAATGTCAGGTGGATATCACCTTCTCAGCAACTGGTCTCCTCTGCCTTTTATTTTTTAATACACGGGACCACTTAGGTCTCCAGTTGGAAATCCTCAATTCTTCCTCCCCCACCCCTGTCCACCCCCTTTGTGGTCTTTGTCTACATCCCATCCTCATCACCACCACTCAGGACTAGACCATACTCTTATCTGCACACAATCCTAAATGGCCTCCTAGCCACCGGTCTTGCCCTTCCTGATGCCCCTCCCTTCTATTTCCCAAACTCAAGCTGAGCGACAGCTCTTGAATGAGAGAATCTGACCATTTCTCTCTCTTGCTTAGCCTCTTGTTTAGCTTCCTTTGACACAGTGGTGGAAACCCTGGTGGCATAGAGAGTTAAGTGCTACATCCGCTAACCAAAAGTTAAAATCCACCAGACAGTCCTCGGAAACTGTATGGAGCAGTTATACTCTGACCTCTAGGGTCGCTATGACTCCAACTACAGTGGGATTCAACTCGACAGCAGTGGGTTTGGTTTGGGTTCTAGGGCGTAGTGGTTAAGTGCTATGTAAACCAGAAGGTCAGCAGTTCAAATCTACCAGGCACTCCTTGGAAACTCTATGGGGCAGTTCTGCTCTGACTTACAGGGTCGCTATGAGTCGGAATTGACTCCACAGCGGTGGGTGAGTTTACCCTTAAGAGCCCTGCGGGCGCAGTAGTTAAGCGTGGCAGTCTGCTTCCATAAAGACAAAGGCGTTGGAAACCCTATGAGGCAGTTCCATTCTGTCGTGCCGCAGTGCTGTAAGAATCGACTCGAAGGGAACAGATTTGTATCCTTGGGAAAATTCTAGCTTCTTACAAGTAGATTATGAAGCAATGCATGAGACTGTTCCACTTTCTCAGCAGAAAGAATAGTTACGAAAGCAACAATATAAACATATGTAATTTAACTTTAATAAATGTTACAGAAAGTCCAGGTTGCTAAGAGAATGACAAGGATGCTTAACCTATCCCAGGAGGGCTCCAGGAGACTCAGCTTGAGGAATCAGTAAGTACGCTGGGGCCTGGACAATGCCTAAGAGTCAGTAAGGGGAAAGGAAGGAATGGGAGAACGCAGACAGGCACGGTGCTCAGGGCCACAGGCTCAGACTCCACAAATCAGCGGGCAGGGTCTTGCCTGCAACAACACAGCACTGCATTCTATGTGAATGATTCTCCAAGGGAACCTGCCCCCCAACACAATGCTGCATTCTGTATGAAGGAGTCTCAAAGGGAAGGGACCCCCGTAACACAGCACTGCATTCTGTGTGAATGGTGCTGAGTTGTGTAAAGCTTTAACTTTGGAGGAGAAGGCCATTTGAGGCAGACATCTGCAAGTTGAAAGGCCTGGAAGAACTTAAAAGAAGCTGTCCCTGATCACAGATAGATCACAGATCAGGTTTCCTTTGCAGAGCAGGACATGTCTTAAGCCAATCCTTTTTGAAATGTAAAAAGAGTAGATGAGGCAGAGAAGCAAGGAAGGCAGATGAAGGACAGATGGAAGCCACCTGGTGATCTCCAAAGAACCCCTAGGAGATGCTACAGAAGCTTTGATGAAGGTTTTCCCCCTCATCAGAGATGGTAGGCACCCTAAAATCTTACTTCTAGCTTTCTTAACTGTGAGAAAATATGTTCTGTTTGTTAAGCTGCCCACTTGTGATGTTTGTGTTACAGCAGCACTAAGAAACTAAGATAGTCCACAACAGCAAAGACCTTCTCTGCCAGATTACACCTAAGCATAGGTATTCAGAGACTGAGCATGCAGCTCTTCACATTCAACAGTGTGGAACCCGTTTCAGTGAGCATCCCAACAGGTAACAACAGCACTGTCTGCAGAAGGACATTCGAAGAGAGTTCAATAAACAATCTAATTACTAAGGGGTGACTCCAGTGTGGGCTGCGACTGTCTACTGTTTCATTTATCTGAAGCGTGTCTGCTATTGTTCATGGAAGAACTTTTATGATGGCTCTTTTAAAATCTTTGTCAGATAATACTAACGTATGGAACCAGAACAACAGCACCCTATAATGACCCTTGGAGTGTACCTATCAAAGAAACCTTGCCTACAACCCTTCCTGCTTTCTGGTCAAAGCAACTGAGACAACGATATTGAAAACATGAGCCGAGAATCCCCAAGCAGCTCATGCGCACATTCATTAGTGCATGTCTCTATGTGACCCTTTGATGCAGGACAGGTTATTACAATACCTACCAGGTGCGGACCCACCTTGCAGTTGCTGATACCTGCAACCACGGACCAAAGTGGCAACAGTTGTCAGCACTCCCACTAGACAACCAACCTAACCGTGATTAACATACGAGGCACCCCTCTGGACCTGATCCAGTATGACACAGGGGGAGGGGGCATCCATAAGAAACCTAGCTGCCCCTACCAGTGTGTGGCTAACAGACTGCCCAGACAACTGTCACTGGATGTGGTATTGCTGTCCCTGTCTGTATGTTTCCCTTTTGATGAATAAACTCTTGTCTCTTGCATGGTCTCTTGGTCAAGTTTTTCAGTCTCTCAGCAACCACATATTCAGAAACATTCTCATTGTTGACAATAAATCCTAACAATCCAAACAACTAACACCTCTGCTACCTCAGTCTTGGTACCTGCCTTAGGCTGGGTTGTAAAGAGAAGAAAAACCAGTGAAACATACAAGCATATGTGTGTGTGTATATATATATATATATATATATATATACACATGTATGTATATATATAATATATGCACATATACATAAATGTGTATAGAGAGAAATTTATCTCAAGGTAATGGCTCCCAAGTCTGTGAAGGCTGACAAGTCCCAGATCCATGGGTCAGGCATTAAGCCGCAGGTTTCTCCCAATTCAGTGGATGCAGGGGCTGATGAACCCCAAATCAGCAAGTCAGATGACAGGCTGTTGGCCCACAGGGCTGGAGAAGCAGAAGAATGCCAGAACAGGCAGTTAGACAGTGGGGCTACTGTGTTATAGGATTGTACAAGCTGCTTCTGAATCCCAAGATCTGCAGATCAGGCATTAGGCTGGTGGCTCACATCCCAAGAACCAGAGGTCAGAGGATTAAGAGTCAGACGTGGGACCACAAGCAAGCATTGCCAGGACATCCAAATATACATTATGCAAGCCACATCCCCAAGGAAACCCACCTTAACTGATTGATCAATCACATCAAATCACATCTTGGAGGATGGTTACATCAGATCACAAAATAGACTACATCACCACATAACTGCCAAATTACATAACTGCCCAAACTATATGAGTATATAACTGCCCAAGCACAGAGAATCATGGGCCAGGCAAATTGCCACACAACTTTAACTATCACAGTAACTACTTATTGTTGGTTTTCATTCAGCTTTTCATATTCCTGGTTCTTGGTCTAATGAGTAACATTCAACTGAAATACAGACATTTGGGGTATTACGCTATGAGACACTGAACATTATTTAAGCCATCTTATATTAGCTGGCTTCCTCTGGCACTGTTCAAGCAGCAGAGAGTGTAATGTTACCACTTTCTTGCTGCCATGTTGGGGTAGGAGTCTTGGCTTCAGACTTGGCCTCTGTCTAAGTCATCTAGTGCTGCTATAGCAGAGATGCCACAAACGGGTGGCTTTAAAAAAAAAAATTGTTCTGTCACAATCCAGTAGGCTACAAATCCAAATTTAGTCAGCTAGGGCTGCTCTAACAGAAATATCACAAGTTAGATGGCTTTAATAAGGAAAAGTTTATTCTTACACAGTCCAGGAGGCTACACGTCCAAATTCAGGATCTCTGCTCCAGGGGAAGGCTCTCACTGTTGGCTCTGGAGGAAGCCCTTGTCTTCAGTCTTCTCTTGGATTGGGAGCTTTTGAGGTACAGGGATCTGGGTCCTTTTCAAAGGACACATTCTGCTCCCAGCACTGTTTCTTGGTGGTATGAAGTGCCCCATTCTCTGCTAGTTTCTCTTCTACATCTCAAGAGATTGCTTCAAGGCACAAAGTAATCTTATACTTTTGAATCCTGCTCCACACTACTGATGCCCATCCTCACTCATTAACATCATAGAGGCAGGGTTTCCAGCAAATAAGTGTTGAGAGCACCCAGAAAATATCCAGGGTCTTGAGAGGAAAAGATGTAACTTTAAGGCTTAGGATTCATGATAAGCTGTATTTAATGAAATCACACACTCACAATCAAGCATGGGGAGAAACGTGTCAGCACCAGGACAGAAAAACACTTACTTACGTGACTTAAGAACTCTTATCTACATTTACATTAGTTATGAACTCTCTTTTGCACTAGTTAAGATCCACACAGATTCAACCCCAGTCCAGTTAATCTTAACATCATCACTTACACTTCCCTAAAAGTGAGGCTTCCCTCTAAGACATCTGGAGATTGACTGTGCTGTCACCAATTAATCTGGAGTAGGATTCTTTGATGTCAGGTATCTGAGTGGTGGAGCCAGCAGAAACAGCACAGGAGGCTCAGGCACCAACAGTCACAGTCACTTGAACCAGGCGTTTGAGGACCAAGGGGATGAGGTCTCAGGATCAGGTCACATCACAGCAGCAGAGCAGCACGCAGACAGCCCCAGAGGGGACTGCATACCCCAAATCCAGAGTGCTGAATTTTCATACAAGTTGTTCACTTGGTTCTGGTTGTTATTGGCCAGTCCATAAGTCTTTATCTTCTGGCACCTCAAGTTGTTAACTTCTTTCTGATTGGCTATCTTCCTTATCCTGTCTCTGACCATCTGCTGCCATGTCCACCCGGCAGCTGTTTTTCTCACTTTCCCTTCTTCGTGATGGCTTTGCATTTTCTCACCATCTTACTTAGCTCAAGCACAACCATTCTGTTTTAATAGTTTAGTCAATTTTAACTTATGTTTATGGCCAGATTTCACCTTACTATATATTCTAATACACACACTCATATACATACCCTCATTTCAATAGGAACTTCACACAATATCAGAAATCAAGGCCTAGCCAAATTGCTATACACATTTTGGGGGGAACAGAATTCAATCCATTGCAGCCTCCATTCATTCTTAGGGAGAGCAGCCCCTCATACTGCTGAATGGTAGTGAAAATTCCAGCTTCCCACCAGGTTCCCATGAGTTTCTCCCTAGAAAGAGGAAGTAAGTGTGCTTCCTAACTCTTCTCCATGTGGCCTCCACTGGCACCACTGGGGAGGTCTTGCTATTTTGGGGTGGTGGTGAAAGTTCTTACCCTCCACTAGGCTTCTTCTGACACTGGCCCAGTAGGGTTAGGAAGGGCACCTGGTGACTGTCAAGCAGAAATGGATCTCTAAGCTACCTATGTGGTCTCCACTTACACAGCTGAGGGAAGAGCTTATTATGGCCCCATGAAAATCAAAGTCCTTGGACCTTACCCCATCTTCTCTAATACCACACTGATTGGACACTCGAGACATCCTCATGAAACCTGGGATGGATGAAAACCTAGCCTCCCCACTTGGGCTTTCCTTCTGTGGTTAAAAAAGAGGTCACAGACTTTTTTAGCGGTGTTTGGCTTCAGCTGTGATTATTTTCTAAAATTTCTCAGTCTGGAGCTACTGCCATCATGCTGATTCTGACTTACAGTGACCCTATAGGACAGAGTATAACTGTCCATAGGGTTTCCAAGGTGATAAATTTTTATGGAAAAAAATTGCTGCATCTCTCACTTGTGGAGCAAATGGTGGGTTCCAGCCTCCAGAATTTCAGTTAGCAGCTGAGTACTCACACTTCTCCACCATGAGGGCTCCTTTCTGTCTCTCTGGCATGCCACAATCCCAATGTCTTGCCTAGACGGAGCAAGCATTGGTTGGGTTTTTGTTTTTGTTTTTGTTTGTCTGAACCTGTTGTGTTTCTGGGCTGCCAGCTTCTTCACCTCTAAGTCTGGGAGACAGAACCTTCTTTACACCTTTCAGCATCTTCTGATATTTATTTTAAGTACACACCCAAATTTTCCATCTGTGCTTAGTAGGAAGAATAGGAGAAGGTATGTCTACTTCATCTTTCTGAAAGCAAAAGTTGAGGAATGACTATTTATGTAACCAAATGTCATTCTCTTTAAAAGCAGAGCAGGGCTGAGCATGCATGTGGAAAGGAAAATGGAAAATGGTGGGGAAAATAAGTCTCTTTTGGTATATTTGGAGCTCTGGTGAGCAACAGAGCTGCTAACCTAAAGGCTGACAGTTTGAATCCAGCAGCCACTCCTCAGAAACCCAATGGGGCAGTTTTACTGTGTCCTATAGAGCAGTGATGAGTCAGAATGGGCTGAGTGGTAACAAGTTAGGCATCTTTATCGGCTTATTTTTCTTTAAAAACTCCCAGCATATACACTATCAATGTTTTTTTTTTCAATTAAACAAATTAGTTGTAATTACAAAAAAGACAAATTTGTAAAGGCTCTGTTTAGTGCTTTATTTTATGATATGACTTGTTAAGCAATTCTTTCAGTAGTTTTTTGCATCATTTAGAAGAGTTCGTAGCATTTTTCAAAGACAAAAAAATCATAGATGATGACTGAAAAAGAACCTCAAGCGCTACAAAATGGTTGTCAGAAAATAACTGATATCCTTGTAAAAAGACCTTCATTTTATGTGTATCTATCCTCCTGAAAAGGAGCCCCGATGGTGCAGTGGTTAAGTGCCCAGCTGCTAACTGTAAGGTCAGCAGTTCAAACCCCCAGCCACTCTGCTGGAGAAACATGGCAGTCTGCTTCTGTAAAGAGGACAGCCTCAGAAACCCTACTGGGAAGTTTTCCTCTGTCTCATAGGGTCACCAGGAGTTGGAATTGACTTGATGCCAAGGAGTGAGACTTGGCTATATCTTAGTCCAGTGCAGTGGCATGGAGACAACTGACCCCTGAGAGCTAGAGACAAGATGAGTTGAAGCAGATGAACTGTTGCTAAATTCTACCCAAAGATTTTCTTTTTGAAAGCTTTGGTTCTTATTACAATCTCTCTCTCTCTCTCTTTTGTTTTTATAACCTTGTCCTATAAATATATTTTCTGCCCAAAATCAGAAGACACAGACAAGGAAGAATTGGAAGTTGGGGCCCATCACATGAACTGGAAAGTGACACACCTCAGTGTCCCTCTTAAAGGAGCAAGTAGGCTTTTAGATTGTCTTTTTGACTATACCCTTGACCACGTGACAACAGAGACATAAATCACAAAGCTAACTTATTGTACACTTCCACACTCTTTGTAAGTATGTACACATATCAGCAGAAGGTCTGTATTTTCCATTGCCAATAAATGCAGAAAAAGAGCTTTACATAATGGTTTGTATTCCCATTGACAATTCAAACTTAATACAATTCTCTATCATAAATTTCACTGGCCTCACAAAGCAGCATTGGGCAAAGAAAGTCAGCTGCAATAAATAAGTTCCTATTGTGCTATCTATTCCTTTTCAGATATTACATTGATGTGTTGTAGAAGAAAAGGTCAATACTGAGGGAACATCCAAGCTTCTAACTCATTCTAATCATTACAAAATGACCATTTTGATGAAATAATGGATTTTTTTTTGAATTAGCTAATATATATTCCCAACTATCATTACTGGCTGAATTGAACTCATACGCCAAGCCAAGTGCTGTTGAGTCATATAAACATAAAATAATTCATACGAGACATCAAAATAATGACATATAGAACACTTCTTTAAATGGACAAATTCTAGGACATATACGGTGGTTTGTGTGTGTGCATCTGTGTGTTTGTGTGTGTGTAACAGAGCATAAAACTATACTGCAAGAATGACCTTTTTCTCTTTTTCCTTTTTTTTCCTTTTTGAAAGCAGCTTTACTAAGTTATATTTGGCACATGATAAGCCTCACATATTTAAAGTGTATGATTTGATAAAATTTTACACAAAAAGATAAGATTATACACCAAAGTGAGCCCTGGTAAGAAAAATGTGTCTTCTGTTCAAATCAACTTGTAACCATTTGTCATCCCCGTCTCTGTCCTGCTCCCAGCCCACCGCTGATCTACTTCCCAGTCACTATAGATCAAGTTGCATTTTCTGTGATTTTCTTTAAATGAAAAACATATATGCACCTCTTTTTTCTTTTTTTTTTTTTAAAAAGGCATCATTTGAGAGTCATCCTGGTTGTAGCATCCATCAGCAATTTATTCATTTATATTGCTGAGTAGTATTCTGTCATATAATTATATCACTGTTTAGTTACTCACCTGTTGATGGAAGTTTAGACTGTCTCCAACTCTTAATTACTACAAATAAATCTGCTATGTGAACTTACGCACAAGTCTTTGTAAATTCAGACACTTGAAGTTCTCTTAGTTAATAACTGGGAGAATAATGGCGGGACCATATGGTAGGTGGCTTCCAAAACTGTTGTATTATTTTACATTCTCATTAACAGTGTAGAGGGCTTCCAGTTTCTCAGGAACTCAAATGCCAAAATCCTAAACAAATGTTAGCAAATGAAGATCAGCAATAGATCAGAATGCTAATACATCAAGAACAAGTGAGGTTTTCCCCAGAAACACAAGTTTGGTTTTGCACTGGAAATCAATCTGTATCATCTGCACAGCCCATTCATTTATTCAGTAAATATTTACAGAGCACACCATCAACCTCATTGTTGTTGTGAAGTGTCGCTGAGTTAGTTTTGACTCACAGCGATGCTATGCACAACAGAGCGAAACACTGCCTGGTCCTGTTCCATACCCACAGTCGTTGTCATGCTAGAGCCCATTGTTGCAGCCAGTGTGTCACTCCACCTCATTGAGTGTCTTCCTCTTTTCTGCTGACCCCCTAATTTTGCCACGCATGATGTCCTTCTCCAGGAGTTAATCCCTCCTGACAACATGTACAAAGTATGTAAGACTTAGTCTCAGCATTTAATGCCATACAACTCAGGCTGTACTTCTTCCAAGAAAGATCTGTTCATTCTTTTGGCAGTCCATGGTGTATTCAATATTCTTTGCCAACACTGCAATTCATAGGTGACAAGTCTACTGTCTTCCTTATTCACCACTCAGTTTTCACATGCATATGATGCAGCTGAAAATATCATGGTTTGGGTCAGGAGCACCTTAGTCTTCAAGGTGACATCTTTACTTTTCAACACATCAACCTAATACTAGAGTAGATTTTGCAGATGAAGCAGTTAAAAATACAAAAATATAAGACTTTGCAGAGCTCAAATTTTAATGGAGTCAGAAATACATTAAGAAAAACCCCAAATCAAACCCACTGCCATCAAGTCAAGTTTGACTCCTAGTGACCCTATAGCACAGAGCAGAACTGCCCCATAGAATTTCTCAGAAGCACATGGTAGATCTGAGCTGCCATTTTTTTTTTATGATAGAATGAAAATGTACATTCCCATAAAAATTCGCATGCTCACCTATATGCAGCTCCTACTGCTCTCCCTACCCGGTGACAGCACACTCTTCCTCTCTGCTCCACACATGTCCTCTCCTCCCAACAGTCTCCTATCCCCTCCGCTCCCCCCACTCCCCTTCCTCCAGTAAGACATCAGCAGGATGACATCCTACAGACACATAGAACCATAAAGAGTCCACAAGATATGGTCACTCTGCATCATCAAGTCCAATCCATTGCTTTTGAAAAAGTTGACCTTCATTATGACTTATGGACAGGGGCAGCATCAGGGCCGGGGGCCATGCTCCCAGGGGAACCCTAAAGACCCTGGACATCAACTGTGGTCTTTTAGTGGAGATCTCAGACTGCACCCCTATTTATTATTGTGTTGCCAGTGAAACTCAATTTTGTGTGAGCTGCCACCTTTTGGTTAACAGCCATAGCACCTCACCACTACACCACCGAGATTTCCATATAACAAAAGAAACAGATAAAATGTCAAAAAAAAAAAAATACTATTGCTATAGACACAGCAAGGATGACAGATAGAGGGAGAGGTTGCTCTTTTAAAATAAGGTGGTCAATAAAGTCTTCATCTATTTAAAATAAATTAAATCCATTGCAGTCTAATTGATTCTAACTTGCAAGTGATCCTGTAGGACAGAGTAGAACTCCCCCATAGGGTTTCCAAGAGGCAGCTGGTGGATTCAAACTGTCATCTTTTTGGTTAGCAGCCAAACACTTAAACACTGAACGATCAGGCCTCCAAAATCTTCATAAAGGTCATTTGTGAGTAAAGATTTGAGAGAGACGTGGGAGAAGGTTATGCAGGTACTGGGGGGAATTTCACACTAGAGAGAGGAATCAAACACCAAATCAGTTCTGGAGCATTGACTCCAACTCATGGTGATTTCACATGCCTCAGAATAGAATTGTGCTCCACAGAGTTTTAATGGTTTATTTTCAGGAAGTATACTGCCAGGCTTTCCTTCTGTGGCAACTCTGAGGGGAACTTGAACTAGCCACCTTTCAGCTGGCAGTCAAGCAAGCTAACTGCTTGCACCACCCTGGAACAAGGAACAGCAAGGACAAAATCCTTGAGGCAGAAGTATACTTCACGTTCAGTTTTGTTGGAGTAGAGTGAGGCAGGGAAGGAATAATAGGGAGAGATGGCATTTGGGAAATAGTCAGGAATTAAATCACTTAGGTTTGGGGGAACCACTTTAGAGGCTTTTTATTTTTAAATTGTAAGGAATCAGAATGCATTCCATGGAGGTCTTAGATGATCTGATACACGTTAAAAAGAGACCATTGTAGCCGCTGTACTGAGAAAGACTGTAGGAGGCTAACAGTGGTGTCTTAGTTACCGGTGTTGTTGTAATAACACAAATACCACAGTGAGTAGCTTTAGCGAACAGAACTTTATTTTCTCCCAATTCAGGATGCTGCAAGTCTGAATTCAGGGTGCGGGCTCCAGGGTAAATCCTTCTCCCTCTGTGGGCACTGGGGAAGGCCCTTGTCTCCTTTTGGCTTCTGTTCCTAGGTTTTGGGGCAATCTTTATGTAGTGTGTGTCTTCCCCTCAGTTTGTGCTTGCTTCTGTATGCCTAATATGATCTTTTTACATCTTAAAGGTGACTGGCTTAAGGTACTTTCTACACTGATACGGCCCTATTAGCATGGCAAAGAAAACTTCAGTCTCAGATAATATCCACATGTCTATGGCTTAGGATTTATAACACTGGTGGGGGGGCAGTAATAGTTCAATGCATAACATTCCACCCTTTGGCCATCCAAAATTCATGTACTTGCTACCTTCAAAACACACACACTCTATCACAAGAAGAAAACCAGAAAGATCTATAAGAAACTATTGTAAATGTCCAAGAAGTAATAGTGGTTTGCATCAGATTCTTAGCAGTGGAAGCAAGAAGACATGGTCAGATTTAAATGTATTTTTGAAGGTAAAGAAAATGCAATACTTGGTTTCAAACTACATGTAGGTTGAAAAGGAGAGGACTCAAAGTTTTCTTTCTTTTATCTGGACAGCTAGAAGAATGAATTTCTCAGTTACTGAGACAGGAAAGGATGAATAGATCCCAGGCAAGATGAGTTAGTTTTCTGTCTTGTTAAGTTTGAGAGGCACTGAGAGATAGGTGGGATGTTAATTAGATTGCTGGCGACTCAGATAAAGAAGAGAAGTCTGCTTTGGAATATTACATTGGCACTATTCAATACAGAGATATTTAAAGCTACCATACTTATGAAACCACCTACAGAGGGAGTGTTAGCAGAAACAAGTGACAGCACATGAGACATAGAAACACACAGTAACCTGGCTCAAACAGAAAAGGAAGGTGCTCTTGAGGCATGAGCTGGAGCACCTAGGAAACAAACCCTGAGACCTGCAATGTGGAAGGTGGGGCTAGTGACAAAGGAAGAGAAACAAGAGAGGCCACTGTGGCTGAAGCCAAATTTTCAAAAGTGTGTTCAAGAGTTGAGAGGGATCACTCTTACAGACCCACATGGATCATTCAATTGTACTGAAAATTTGCTTTGCTCTTTCTCTTAGTGTGATATTAAACAGATGGGAATTAGTCTATTTCACCATCTGTGGTGGACAGACTTTAACGTGGCTCCCACGATCACACCCCTGGTATTGACAGCCCGTAATCAACACCATAATCACCTCTATTGGAGTGTAGGTGAGATCTCTGACTTGCTTCTAACTGACAGGATATGGCAGAGGTGATGGGATGTCTTTCCTTTGATGACACTGGGCTTGTAAGACTCTGTCTTTCTGGTAGATGCACTGTTGCTCTCCTGCTGGCCTTGAAGATACAGGCTGCATGTTGTGAGCTGCAGTGGAGAGTGTCACATGACAGGGAACCCCAGTGAACTCTAGGAGCTGAGGGGCAAAAAAACTCACTGCCATCAAGTCAATTCCAACACATAGCAATCCTGTAGGACAGAGTAGAATGGCTCCATAGTTTCCAAAGAGCACCTGATAGACTTGAACAGCTGATCTTCTGGTTAGCAGCTGTAGATGTTAGTCACTACACCACAGGGGAGTTCAGGGCAGTGT
Organism: Heterohyrax brucei; assembly: GCA_028571685.1. NCBI lineage: Eukaryota > Metazoa > Chordata > Mammalia > Hyracoidea > Procaviidae > Heterohyrax > Heterohyrax brucei. The sequence continues at coordinate 83,215,445 of CM053156.1, read as the reverse complement.
CTAGCAAATAGCCTCAAAAACTCAAACTCGAACTCTTGATCTTACACCGCTAGCATCGTGGGTGAGCTGGGCAGTGGATCCTTCTCCAGTTGAGCCTCCATAGAAGGCAGCCTTGCTGACACTTTAATGGCAGCCTGGTGAGACCGTGATGTAGGGAAACTTGCTAGATATGCTGAGACTACTGAGGCACAGAAACTGAGATAATAAATGAACGTTGCATTAAGATATGAAATGTATGGTACCTTGCTGCACTGCAATAGGAAATTCATTTACCTTCCATATGGGCTTAGCAGTAAGTTGAGTTCCCCAAACCTGTAGGACCATCTAAGATACAGGAGACTCAGTAGCACAGTGGTTAAGAATTACTCTGCTAATCAAAATGTTGACAGTTCAAATCTACTATTTGCTCCTTGGAAACCCTGTGGGGTAGTTCTACTCTGTCCTAGAGAGTCAGTATGACTCAGAATCGGCTTGATGTCTAACGGGCTCCTTTCTTTGGTTGTTTTTCATAAACCACATAGGCCCTGATCCAGGACTGACTGTCTAACCAGTCTTCCACTGTTTCTGAATGATTCTCCTGACAAACGTGACCAGCTTTACCTCTTCAATCCTATTGTCCTTCCCTGCTCATTTGCTCCTGTAAGACTGGAATTTATCTTCATATCCTATCCCATTTAATGGTTTAAATTTCTAATGGCAAAATCCAGATCACAGATGGGACTTGGGTGGCTCTTAAGGCTTAGACCACTGTCTGAAACCCTGGATACTAGCCCTCATCTCCCTACTGGCTACCTCATTAATAGCAATACCTCTCAAATTGAAAGACTTCAGACAACATGGAAAAGAAGAACGAGCATTGGCTCTAGGAGTCACATACAATCCTTCTGTCACTTAACAAATAAGTGACCACAGTAATTTATTTAATTAAAGTAAGTCTTAGCATCTGTTTCCATAGAAGGAGCTACCTCCCTCAAGTCTGCTTACAGGCTAAATAAGAATGTTAGTGGAGAGATATATGAGATTGAATGGCAGAGAGTAAACACTCAATACCTTTCGCTTTTAGAGATAAACAATCTAGCATTTTGTGGAAATGGAGTTCTAAAACAGAGAAAAAAAAAGTAGCTTATTGTTTTAAGTTATCTGCTGAGATACTGACTTGGATATTAAATCCCAAAGAAAAGTCTTTCTGAAGAAAAGAAAAGTCCATAGAGGCCTGGGAAACACACCACTTACATACAGAACCAAGAACCACTATTGCATCAGCAGGATTCTCTCCACCTCCAGTTTGTGTATCTGAAGATACAGTTAAGAGATGAAGAGATGAAGAGATGAAGTTCAAGAGCAGAAATACACTTAAAATGTTCTCAGGTAAGTTTTGATTAATAAGATTAAAAAAAGAGAAAGAGAGAGATATCAAAATAATTTTTGAATAATTGATAGAAATTGAACTGAGCTTTCAGCCAATATTGTAATTACCCAGGTAATGAACAGCAAAAAAACAAGTATCAGTTGGTGCCCATGAATTCAAGTTAAATTTCAGAGCACAGCGCAGGACTCCGGCTATTTGCCTGCCAGAGGAAACGCAGATACAACGTTTCGGCTCCTGGCTTCTGTGTATCTTACATTTTATGAGCTGGAAGTCCCTCTTCTCCTTTTTCTCATTTCTATGAATTCTTTCACTCCTGGTAAAAAGGCCTCAGTTGACCTAAAATGTGCCCTTGATTCACTAGGTCCAACAATTAAGTCTGCAAACTGAGTTGTTCTAAGTGCCACATACCTCATTACTGAACGTCACTAAGGTCATCTTTGAAGTATTCCCCTTCGGAAGCTATACACCAATGCCAGCACCTGGTCCACCTTGTAAAGCAATTTTGGAACTCCTTCTGGAATGGCCATTGTGCATGGTGACAAGGTAGCAAGTTCACCAACTTAATTATATAGTTGTCTGTGAGGGAGTTTTTAGCTAGTAAACAAATAACAGTGTTGGAACACTCTGCCTAGTCACTTGATCTGGCCCTCAATGACTTTTTTATTTACCCAAAGATAAAGGAAATATTGAAAGGGAGACATTTTGAAGACATTCAGGACATCAAGGGTAATACGAAGACAGCTCTGATGGTCATTCCAGAAAAAGAGTTCCAAAATTGCTTTGAAGGGTGGACTAGGTGCTGACAGTGGTGCACAGCTTCCCAAGATGAGTACTTCGAAGGCGACCATAGCGATACTCAGCAATGACGCACACAGCACTTTTCCTAAGATGAGTTCAGGAATCTAATTGTCAGACCTCGTATGGTTTAAAAATAAATGGCATATAGCTTATATTCCGACTCGACGGCACTTGGCTGGCTTGACTATAGCTTCTATTATTCTTCTGTAATAGCGATCAATTTAACAGGAAAACTATACATGCGATTTTTCCTCTCAAATTTTTAACAACGTATTTTCTTGACTTTATAATTTTTTCTCTTACCTTTGGTTAACATTTTCAATTTTTACAATATTTGGATTTTTCTTAATAATTTGTAGTAATAACTTATAAATTAAGGACAGCAAACTTTTTTTATAATACAGGATGCAAATATGCTCCCTAGTTTTTGTCTATCTGAAAATTGATGACAATATATAAGCTCCTGAGGGAAAAGCTCTTGGATAACTTCATTGTGTGTTAACTTTGCAGCACACAGAAAAATTCTTGGCAAGTAGCTGTCATTGTTAGGTGTGGCTGAGCCGATTTAGACTCAGGGTGATCCCATGTAACGAGTGTAATTATCCATAGGGTATTTTAGGCTGTAACCTTTATCGCAGGGCATTCTGGGAGCTGCGGGCTGAGTTCAAACCATCAGCCTTTCAGTTCCCAGTCAAGCACTTAACCACGGCACCACCAAGTGTTCCTTGGCAAACAGTAAGTGTTTGATGTTTCTTTGTTCAATTAAGTTGTTTTAGGTTGAATATAACTTAAGCTGCGTATTTGAAACTGAATATGCTCAAATCTCACACTTTTAGAATAAAAATACATACTTGTTAATCTGAATAGAAAGAACTCCAGGGACTCTGAGTACTAACTAAAAGCCAAGAGGACAAAAAAAAAAAAATTTGCTGTTGAATCAGTTGTAACTCACAGTGATCCTACAGGACACAGTAAACCTTCCGCATAGGACTTCTAAGGGAGTCTGGCAGATTGAAACTGCTGACCTTTCGAAAGGTTAGCAACCTGGGCTTGTAAACCCTATGCCACCAACGCTCCTAGCACAATCTATGAAAAAAAAAAAAACCCTGCTGCCATTGAGTTGATTCCAACTCATAGAAACCCTATAGGACAGCGTAGAACTACCTCATAGTGTTTCCAAGGAACACCTGGTGGACTCAGACTGCTGACCTTTTGGTTAGCAGCTATTGCACTTAACCACTACACCACTAGAGTTTACTAACTACAACCAAACCCAACCCACTGAATCGAGTTGATTCTGACTCATAGTGACCCTATAAGACAGAGTAGAACTGCCCCATAGAGTTTCCACGGAGAGCCTGGTGGATTCCAACTGCTGACTTTCTTTTTTGGTTAGCAGCAGTAGTACTTAACCAGTACACTACCAGGGTTTCCTTACTAACTACAGCCAGGCATATTTAATCTTGACACTTTAGTATACGCACCAAACGCTGAGGCGGGCAATATTCTTTTCTCATTGTACAGGTAAGGAAACAGAAGCTTACAGCCATTAGTGACTTGCCCCATTGCCCCTAGGTACTACTGCTGACTGTTTAAAAGAGGGAAATCCTGGAGACAATCTATGTGTCCATTCACAGAGAAGCGATTAAACAAATTGTGGTGTGTTTGTACTCCGGAGTTCTACACTTGTACCATTGCCATGAATTTAGACTTGACTCAGTGTGACTGACACGTGTCACAGTAGAACTGTGGTCCACTGGTTTTCAGTGGCTGTGATCTTTTGTAAGTAGATCACCAGGCCTTTCTTCTGAGGTGCCTCTGGTGGGCTAGTAGTCACGTGCTTGAGTGTTCGCATCTCTACAGACTCCATAATCCACAAACAAAGAGACTAACCTATATGCACTTTCTTGAACAGGGCCCGAAACAAAACATAAAATTCACAGCAATGTTTACAACGTATCTTCTTTAGGTTGTGACTATGTCCTCCAGACACCAGTCCCTGGAGATGTCCACCATGCACGGTAAAGCAGAGGGTCAGTAAAAAGAAGACGATCTTGAATGAGATGGATTAACACAGGGGCTGTAAAAATACGATCAAATATACCTACTACTCTGAGCAGGGCACAGGACTGAGCAACGCTTCATTCTATTACACATAAAGACACTGTGAGTTGGACCCAGCTCAACAGCACCTAGCAACAATAGCACAAGATGCAAGTGTATGGTGTATGTCTATATATGTATGTGTGTCTGTGTGTGTACTGACATCTCAATCTTTCTTCTCCATATTTGTTCATGAATAAAAGGAGAGTAGTAGGCACTTAAGAAACATTTCCAGTGGCTATTTCTGGGAAGAAAAATTCAGAAGTGTGGAGTTTAGATGTGAGATCCCATGTTTCTCTATGTTCATTAATATTAGAATCTTTAATGAAAAAAAGTACATTGCTATAATACGTACATATTAAAAAGAGGAAAAATAAAGTATATTTATGATAAATCTGACAGGTCAAACCAGTAGTTACCTGGGAAAGAGCCTTGAGAATTTTCTGAAGGAAACTGGCTCCCAAGAGCCGAATGCTTTGAGCAAAGTTAAACAAAAGACTTTTGAAAGGAGGTTGAACTGCTTTCATCACCGTGACATTCATCCAAATGAAAAAATGAATAGGAAAGGCTTCAGATTGTTTAGGAGAATGAGAAAATAAATATAAAAAGTTTCAATATCTATCTTTATGATGCATATACTATCATTCAAGGAAAGGAGAGGGAATTGGAGCAAGAAAGTTGGTGCTGAATTTTAAAGAATATAATTTTACATCTATAAGGTAGTAAACCACTATATTAACTCACATCAGTAGCTACATCTTCTGGGATTCTGAATGGAACAATTTCTTTCACATTTTGTTTTCTTTCAAGGAGATGTCTTAGGACTCCTGAGGAACATTCAGGAGAAGCTGGAGAACAACGTGTTTCTAACACGAAGGCCTGGGAAGAAAGGACACTAGTCTGCAGAGAAGCTCTCAGAAGTCGTCTTGTTCTACCTTTTGCTTGAATTAGATTTAAAATTCTGAGAGACCCACAGAAGATTTAGGTATTCGTAGCATACAAGCAGAGGAGGCTAAACAAAGTCTACTTAGAAACGATGTACAGAATGGAAATTTAATAATTCTGTCTTACTTAACCTTTTATCTATTCAAATTGAATGGATACATTATACCAGCACTGTCAATTAAGTTTGAGAACTCATCCTATAAAAAATGCTACATACCTCACTGCTAAATACGACTGTGGTCACCTTTGAAGTACTCCCCTTGGGAAAACAGGCACTGACGCCAGTGCCTAGTCCATCTTTCAAAGCAATTTTGAAAGAAAAAAGAAAAAAGTCACTGGGGGTCAAATCAGGTGAGTAGAGTGTTTCAGCACAGTCATTTGTTTACTGGCTAAAATCTCCCTCACAGACGACTAGACAATTAAGTCTGGGAACTTGCCACCGTACCACGGTGTGCAATGGCCGTTCCAGAAAGAGTTTCAAAATTGCTTTGAAGGGTGGACTAGGCGCTGGCATCAGGGCATAACCCCCCAAGGGTGTGCTTCACAGGTGATCATGGTGACATTCAGCGATGAGGTCTGTAGCGGTTAGAATAATTCAGTTGGCGGACGTGTCAGACCTCGTGGATCTATACACAGCATGGAAGCCCTGATGGCGTGGTGACTGAGAGCTATGGCCGCTCAGCAAACATGCACATTTCGAATCTACCAGGTGCTCGTCGGAAACTCTACGAGGAAGTTCTACTCTGTCATACAGGTTCTCTACGAGTCGAATCCGACTCGACGGCACTTGGCTACGAGTCAGAATCAACTCAATAGCTAGGGGTTCGGTTTGGTTTTTGTTTATGCACATGCACAGTAAGACATATGTTACACATGCAAATATGTGTCTGTAATGGAGAAACGGGTATATAGATGGATGAATGGATAGATAGGTAGATCAAGAGACTGACAGTCAGACAGATACAAAGTCAGACCTGATGAAAGTGAAAATAACAGATATATACAAAATCATGAATGAGTCATTACCCAAGCAAATGAGAGATTTTCTTTTTCTTTTTTTTTTTTTTTTTTTTATTTAACAATACTTCCCCCAAACGAAACTCAGTGTGGTCAGGTCAGTCTGACTCACAGAGACTGCATAGGGCTGAGCAGAACTGACCCACAGGGCTTCCAAGGAGGACCCGACCGATTCAGACTGCTGAACTTCTGAACAGCAGCCATGGCTCTTAACCACTGTACCACCTGAGTTTTCCAGTTAACAACAGCTTTCAAAAATTGTATTATGGATATTTTATTATCTTTATTGTTGTGTGTTTTTGTATTTTCCACATTTTAATAGGAACTAGAGTGGTTTTATTACATGAAATAACGTGTTAAAGATCTTTTGGGCAATTAGCCATTTGTCTCAATAAGCTATTGATAGTACAGAATCCTATAATCCTGAAAAGCTATACAAAAATCAATTACTTAACACTGACCTTTCTCTAAAGTACTGGAAATTAATTTCCTTTTCTAATTAAAATCAGTGTGAATGCTCTTGTAACACTTCATAGTACCAATAATGCCCAGCTTCAGGACATCATCACCTGTTATGTCTCTCTGTCACCCTTTCCGGTTGGCAAGTTAGCAAGACTGATTCAAATCTCAAATATCATGGTTTTTTTCTTCAACAGTTCCAGGGCTTGAAATGTCTGTGAACAAATCTCACAAGAATCTGCACTGCAGCATAGTTTTTAATAGCAAATATCTAGAAGTTATTTGAAATAAAATATCATCTGAAGGCCATCTATAAACTAAAGTTTTTAGTCCTAAAAAAACAGGAAGCTAGCAAGGTGCCATCTAACTAGTGTCAACTGGTCCCAATTCACGGGGAGCAGAGGAAAATGAAAGACATCCAAGACGTGAGGAAAATATGAGCCCAGGAGACAGAGGTCCAAGACTACATCAGCATGGAACCCGAAGAACTAGATGGTGCCCAGCTACCACTAGTGACTACAATGATAGGGAACACAATGTTAAGTGACGTCACAGGAGAAAAATGGGCATGCATAACTAGAACTCTATTAAAAGACCACACTTGGTGGTCTGCCAGACTGGAGGGTCCCCTGAGGGCATGGCCTTCAGACTGCCTGTTAGCCCAGAGCTGAAACCAGCACCAAAGCTAACTTTTCAGACAAAGACTAGACTGGACTATAAGACACAGAGAGATGCTGGTAAATAATGCGCTACTTGGCTTAAACACATGCAGGAGGCTGTCCGAGTAGCTCCTGTGTGGAGGTGAGATGAGAGGGTAGAGGGGACAGGGGCTGGGTGAAGGGTCAAGGGACCCACAGTGTGGAAGCAGGAGTGTGCGGTCACAGGGGCGCAGGAAGGCTGGGGAGGAGAGAGCAGTTGGAGTTGCGTAGTTGTGTGGGGATGAGATTTTACATGACAAATTGATTTGGATTGTAAACTTACACTTAAAGCACAGCACTTTTTTAAAAATAGGAAGATGTTAAAAAGGACCAGGTATACCTGTCGTGTCTATGCAGAAAAATTGTAACTGAAAGAAAAAATGAGCAAGGTTCTAACTAATGTATGTGCAATGAACTCATTCGTGAACATTAAAATAATTGTACAGACAAAAACAGATATCTCTATGTACTGATCTGAAAATTTATTTTCTTCCTCATATTATTAACAATTGTTTTCTTGAGAGAAAAGGGTGAAATTTGAAGGAGAACTTACAGAATTGGTTTTCTTTTTGTTTTAAACAGAGCATTTGCATTTATATCTTTTTTAATTTGTATTTTATTTAATGTCTAGTAACTTGTATTTTTTTAATTTAAAATAAGATGGATCAAACTTAAAGAGCATATGTAGCTTTGATGAGTCTGTATGAATGTGTACACATTTTCCTACATAATTCTGTTAATAATACATATGTATGCACATACAGGTATAAAAATTACATACAGTACTCACATATATACAGAAAAGTGTATATGTTACATATATATACACATAGTAGGATCACTAAACAGCAGTGGAGTTGTATATCTATATCTAGATACATAAAACACCAAACCAAAATCCACTGCCATAGAGTTGGGTCCGACTCACAGCGACCCTACAGGTCAGAGTAGAACTGCCCCATGGAGTTTCCAAGGAGTGCCTGGCAGAACTGAACTGTCAACCCTTTGGTTAGCAGATGTAGCATTTAACCCACTACACCACCAGGGTTTCCATATAAAACACAATTAGCAACTATCATTGAATTATGTTACCAGATAAGTTTTATATTTATTTAAAGCTGTTCTCCCAAAAGACTTTGTTTTTATGTAGTCCCCCTTCCAACACAAAATAATACCTAGCTTAGTATGAGCCAAAATATTTGGATGAATGTGCCAACGGTAAAGAATACTATGGAAATTAATTGTTATCTCCCCTACATTTTATTAACCTGGACATTTTCTCTCTTGAGAACACACGATGTACCCAATTTATAGTATACAATCCTGTTTCAGAGAAATAAAGCATCTTAGATGATATCCTTTTTAATTCATCGAAGTATAATGGATAATAAATTATTTAGTTTAATTAAAACCTCTTTATCAGATGGGCATCTACCCATGACATTGGTATGCACGACTGCTGTTCTGCAAAAGGAATCGTTTCCATTTCTCTTCTCATTTCTTTCACGGATTCTTTTAATTGCTTTTCAAATTACATCCATTTCCACAAAGTTATACCGTAAATCCATCAGACACTGGCACCTACTCCTTCACCAGACGTCTTTTAAAAGTCCTCTCTTCTGTTTTCTTCAAAACTCATCTTTCTGTCTTGCTTTAGAATGGAGAAACCAAGGAACAAGTATGATATTTAAGGGGGTTGTAAATAGATTGATTTGGATTAAGTCCCAGATCTACAGTTTGGTAAATTCCTTATCACCTTTTGAGACTCAGTTTATTTTTCATCTATAATAAGAAAACAATAATAGTGTCGACAATACAATAAGGTTAATATATGCAAAATAGCACATTTCCTGGTATCTGGTATGAAACGCTGAATATAATTATAATTATTTTAATCAAATTTTACTGCTTGCCTTGAAGAGCAATTTCATCTTGGGCATGGGTCAGATGCTCAAACACAGCCTCTTAAGAATATAAGTTCAGGCTAAGAGTTTGGAGATTGTATTAGAACATCAGCAGGTTGCTGGCATCTGGGCTTAATTTCTACTGAGCATGTGGAGTCCCTAGACATTTAGTGCCTTCATTTCCCTGCCCATTTCTTTCCTCTTACAAGTTCACTGTGTTCTTAGTTTTAATATCATTGTCAACTGCCTTAATTTCAAAATACTGCCAGACTCTCATATTTTTTATTTAAATATTATGGGGAAAAAAATAAAAGAGTGGGATCAAGGTGTACAAGAAAGAATAAGGTGCCATAAATGAATACTTTACTAATGACATTTTAGAAAGGCAGAAAAAATATTACAATATGCACAATTAAACCAAACCTGCTGCCTTCCAGTCTACTCCAGCTCATTACAACCCTACAGATAGAGGAGAATTGCCCCACAGCGTTTCCAGTGAGCAACAGGTAGATTTGAACTGCTGACCTTTTGGTTAGCAGCCACTTAATCATTGTGCTACCAGTGCTCCAATACACATATTAAGGACACACACACAACACACATACGAGGACTGCCAATTAAGTTAACTAAGTTTCCAGATGCCAATGTCGAGTCTACCCTTCCAAGTAATTTTGGAACTCTTTCTGGAATGGCCATCAGAGTTGTTGTTGTATTACCCTCGATGTCTTGAATGTCATCCAAATGTCTTCCTTTCAGTATTTCCTTTATCTTCAGATAAAGAAAAAAAGTCACTGGCAGCCAGATATGTGAGTAGGGAGAGTATTCCAATACAATTATTTGTTTACTGCCTAGAAAACTTCTTTATAGACAATTATACAATTAAGTTTGTGAACTTGCCATCACCCTAAGTTATAAAGGTTCTTCCACAAAGGATGTTCTATTTTTGAACTTGAATAAAGCAAGTTGTGTAAATGATACAGTTTTAATTGTTCTCTTATTTTAAAATAGATTTGATGACATTATGTGTGAAAAAGAACTTTGGGTAAAAGGCTGTCGTGGTATTGTTTGCTGGTGTACACCCAGGATGTTCAATTTTCTATGACAGTCTCACATAAAGCAAGACAAAATTTCGTGAATAACATGCATGATGTTGTCCATTAGACTGTCAATTGTTTGCAGTTGATTGGCATATGCCTGGATTTAACACAGCCTCATAAAACCTAACCTAAAGCCATTAAGTCACATTATCTCAGTGGCCAGTAAACATTACCACAATGCAAGATGACGAAGCCTTCGAACTTCTCCTTAAATAAGTTGATTGTTTCGTGTGTAATATAGCACATAGCTCCATCTTGTTGAAACCACACATTTGCGAGATGTACATGGGGCCAAAAGTAATCAGTTACCATAGTCCAATATCTTTTGCCATTGACAATCACAGCCTCTCCTTATTTGTCTGGGAAAAAATAAGGGCCAATGATTCTGCTGGAACAAAATCCAGACCATACAGTAAATTTTTGGGGAAGAAGTGGACATTCTTGAATCTCCATTGGATTCTCATCACTACAAATGTGACAGTTCAAAAAATCATCCAAAAATGGGCCTCGTCATTAAAGATGATTTTTCAACCAAAAGCAAGGTCAGGTTCCAATTGCTCCAAAGCCCAGTCAACAAATGTATGGTGCAATCTGTGGTTGTTAGACTTCAGTTCTTGAGTTAAAACAATTTTATAAGGGTAAAGCTTCAAGTCCAGATGCAAAATGTGACAAATTGTGGTCAATGAAAGGCCCAATTCTTCTACCCACTGAGAAACTGATTAGGGTAGATTCTAACACACTGACAAACAATGGCAATGTTTTAATTGGAATATGTGGTTTGTCAATGCACAGGTATTGTCTGATTGGCAACAGACCCAGCTGCCTCAAACTTTTGATTAAACATCAACCTGTTCTCTCACTGGGACGATTATGCACATCACAGATTCTACGCACAAAATATCTGTGAACAGAACACTCATCTTGATAATAAACTTTAGTAAATTTCTACACATTGTGGAAGTGTGTAACTTTTCACGGCTATTTGTCAAGACTAATTCTAAAAACATGATAAACATGGGCCACTATGGCTTCATAAATATGGCAGCTGGGAAACGTCAAAAATAGAACATCCTTATTGGCAGATCCTTTATAAACTTCACTTATCTTTTAAGCCTCCAGTCACATCTCTTGACTTGATGGCAATGGGTAGTAGTAACAGTCTCCCTTCACTACTCAACTTACAGGTTCAAGTGGCTCAGACTGCTCTGGATGTGAGAAGAAAGGACTTCTGAGCCACAGAGATCACCTCATTGAAAGCACGTGACAGGCTATGGTTGCCTAGCAGTGGTGGTACTGGCTTAGGCCCTTGCTCTCACAAGTAAACTTATTCATGTGAACAGCTATGGGGGAAAATAAATATTGTCACCTGCCTTTGCATCCTTTCCCCTGAAGCCACGTTAGTTAGCTAGTTTCATCCTTGCAGCAACCCTGTGAGCTGGGCATTGGTTATCTTCATTGTTTAGATATGAACACAGAGCCAGAGAGATTAACGGATGCAACTAAGAACAGAGTCAGCACGTGATCGATGTGGGATGAAGAAAGTCACGTTCTCTCATTCTGCTATTTCACATTCACTCTTCACGATAACATTATAGGACCTTATCTTGAAGCCATAAAACTCAGCACTAATGGCAGGATTATTACTTACAGACATAATAAGAATTCTTTATATAATGAAATTGCAAATGAAGTCTTCTCCATTCCCTGAAGGAACACTTTCTCTTCTGGTTTATGGCTGTGTTCCATCTTGTACAACAGGCCATATCTCTTCCTCTGGTACTGTGCATCCTGAGCCCAGGCTGGTGCCTGGCATGTAGGAGACACTCAGCAGAGGCTTATTGAAAGTACGGATAAAAGAACGATGGATGTAGAACATCTTTAAGCTGTCAGCCACATTCATTTTCTTCCCCTTGAATCTCTATTTTCAGTTTTGTTAGTGGAAGTAGAGCGAGAGAGGAAAAAGTCATCAAAAAACAAGTGAGTTAAAAGAGCAGGTCAGGGGGCTTCCCACTAAATAGCATGTTGGGCTACATATTTCATAAAACAGAAACCAAAGAAGTCAAAAATAAAGACATGCTAAGTGCAGAAAAATACAAGCATAAATTCCTAATTGGACTACTGGACATCTGGCCAATAGCAGGGTGATGATATCACACACCAAAACAGGAAAAAACAAACCGAGTGCTGCCAAGTCACCCCGCCCCACCCCGCCCCAACTCAGCATTTCCAAGGAGCTGCTAGTGGGTTTGAACTGCCAACCCTTTGGTCAGCAGCAGTAGCACTGAACCGCTACATCACCAAGGAATCACATGGAAGACTTAGAAGTTAAGCTGGAGACCTTCAAAGGGTGGGTTTTTTGTTTTGTTTTGTTTTTTCTTCTTTTTTTGGCTTGTCTAAGTTGTATTTGTATTGGGTAAAGCCTCCTGTCTCTTGCTAAGAATAAATACAAATTATCTCTGGAAAACAATACTCTCAATTCAACTCTCAAGTATGCCACCCCTTGAAGAGATACACCAGCTTAGAACAGAATATCCTTAAATATGAAAAAGTGCAAATATGGTACTTTAAATTATCCCTGTAAGAAGGGTCTGAGATGCAAGAAGAATAAATGGAAAATACAGGTATAGCTAAACAAACACTGGCTATATAAAGCAGTAATAATGATAAATTTTCAAGTTAAAATGATAAAAATAAAATCCTGAACAAAAGCATATTTTGTTGAGACTATAATCTGAGTTCAAGTATTGTAAAGTCCTTTAATTATTAAAGAGGGTACTATGTTATTAAATTTAGATTAGAATAGAATTTATAACTTTCAAGACAGAAGAAAGAAAACATTGAAACAAGAAAATAAATAACAAAAAATTCTTAAAAGTAAGGAATAAGGAAAAAGAAAGCTTATAAAGTAGGAGATAGGAGGATGGAGAAAACACTACGACACTGAAGATTTATTAAAACAAACAAACCGGTTTTCGCTGAGTTGATTCCAATTTACAGTGACTCTGGAGGACAGAGTAGGACTGTCCCACAGGGTTTCTGAGGCTATAAGCCTTACGGAAGCAGACTGCTATGTCCTTCTCCCAAGGAGCAGCTGGTGAGCTCGAACTTCTTTTGTTTAGGGCTGACTCACCCCCCTACCAGTGATCCGTCAGCTTCCGTGAAGGGTGATAGAAGACTTGGGACATGAATGATGCTAGCAATTTAACAATAGGATGCGCGTAACTAATGTCACAGAATTGTACATGTGAAAAATGTTAAAATGGCAAATGCTATGTTATATATGCATTTCCTCTATTAAGAAAAATTTATAACAGAAACAAATCCATATATATTAATACTCATCAGAACATTCAGGAAGTTGTTGTAGATGGTAAAAAGCAAACAAGGAAAGAAAGCACTGTTTTTAAAACTCAAGGCTGTCAATGCTTATGCCATCCAAAAAAATGTTTTTTGCACATGTTTATTGATGGCACCAAGCGCGAAGGATCGTTTAAGTTCAAAATAACAGCGACAGAAACCAACATTAGTCGGACACTGGTGGGTTAGGCCCTGTGGTTTCTGCTTCACTAAAAATCTAATCCTTACAGTTATCTGACTAAAAGCCAAAAAACCAGACCCATTGCTTTGAAAACAGAGAACTGCCCCATAAGATTTCCAAGGAACAGGTCATGGATTCCAACGATCAAGTTTACAGTTAGCAGTGGAAATGCTTCACTACCGGTGCGGCCGAGACACCTGTTAGGGGACGGGCACTGTTCTTTCCATTTCACTAAAAATTCAGTCCTCTCGAGTCTCCAGATAGTATTCCCATATTACATCTGAGACAACCAGGGCAGGGAGGAACTGGGGAACTCACCCAAGGCTGCACTTTCAGCAAGTGGAGGAGCCAGTTGTGAACACAGCCTCTGCAGGAGCGAACTCCACAGCCTCCCTTTTTATTTGTGCATGTCACTGCAGTTTGAAGTCAGTCAATACACACAGGGAGCAATAGTGGGATTGAGTAAGAAATGAACCTCCTGATTCAATTCTGAAGCTCCACATAGAAAAAGAGACACAAATAAATAAACCAGCACGCTAGGGCGCAGCTGTAAATTAAACGGTGCGCCATGCTGGGCATTGTGCATCAGGGGGCGAGTGGCTTGTAGACAATCCTGAGCAGTAATATTAACCCACATGTCTGTGCTGAAGAGTCATCTCTAGTGAGGTATACTGACATCCACTTTGCCTCTTTGTCTCTTTTTCTCCCGAGTCCCACTGTCCACAGCTCAGCCCCTGCTGTGGGTAAGGGGGGAAGACACTTGGTCACCAAGCTAAAGGGTGACACAGACCTATGGAAACATCTCCCTTAAAATTCCTGACCAGACTTTGCAATGCTTGCCCGTAGGTGATTATTACAGGAGGTGGAGTTAAAACAGTGCAGCTTTAACCGAATTCATTTTTAGAGAACCACAAGGTCTTGGTTTGACGTTGGCTGAGGCTGACAGCATACTACCAGTGGAAAAATTGTTTTCAAAGATGAATGCAAAATTTCCCAGTATGTTTTCTAGGACAAGCATGTTGTCACAGGCAGCTGAAATGCGTGGGGCAAAAGGTTACAGGGTGAGAAACCAGAAGGAAAAGATAAACAAGAAACTAGTAACATAGCTTACAATTTTTTCCAAATCATTGCTTCAAATTTCTTTGCCTCGGATGAAATGAATTAACAGAGTGCCTGTTTAGAGAGGATTATACTTTCCCCTACCATAAGTAGACACAAAAATTAAAACAGAATTAGGGCTTAATTAAGCAAAAGAGCTGAGAGCTTCTCAATAGGTCTGAGTAGAAAGCCAGACAAGTGTCTCTTGGGGGCTGTGGTCTTGACTAGCCCTTTCTGATCACATTCTTCCTTTCTTCTGTTCTCTTTGTATTTCTCCAGGGAAGAGCCACTCAGCCCCTCCGTTTCCATCTGTCTCTTGGCTTACTGATTATGCTTATAGAGTGTGATGCAAGTCTGATTTTCCTGCCATACTTTCATCCCCAAATAGTTAAATGACTGCTTACTTAGAATGACCTGCTACACAATGAACATTTACTGAGCTCCCACTTTGGGATGGAATAAAGAAGAACAGAAGAAATCCCAGGTGCGGAGAAATTCCGCCAAGTTGGTGTTGATTATTCTTCTGCTCTTGAATCCCTGGCTCTATGAAAAGCAAAGTTCCATGTTGTGAGTAGCCCAATGAAGAGGCTCCAGATAATATAAAGAGGACCCGAGACCTGCCAACAGCTTCATGAGTCAGCTGGGAAAAATCTTCTAAGCCTTGCCAGTATCATGTCAGTGAATTTGCAAATGGATTCTGTTCTAGTTCATAGCTTGAGGAAACTGTCACCTCAATCAACACCTTGATTGGAGCCTCATGAGACATCCTGAAGCAAAGATGCCCAGATATTCAGCTAAACTAGCCCTGATTCCTCACCTGAGAAACTGTGAGATAAGAAATGTTTGCTGTGTTAATCTGTTCTGTTTCAGGCTGATTTGTTACCTAGTAATAGACAGTAACGCATGCAGGGTGGTGGGGGAGGAGAGAGCTGGAACAGACAACGTCTTCTAGAAGATGTCTATCCTTTCTTTTGCAAACTCTGCATTACATCCCTTCTGGTCCAAGGAATGGACAAAATTTGTAGATTCATTCAACTTCACGTGTTTTTCCATTAGAACTCTTCCAACACCCCTTGAGACGTTAAGGCTTTGGGCAAGCCACTTGAATTGAGTGCTCACTCGGTAAGTTAGCTGAAGTTAGCCTCAGAGAATGGATGTTGTGAATTTTGGGGAGGGAGAACAAGAAGGAGATGTCAAAAAGTGGGAGATTAAAAGTTAATAAATCGATTTAAACAAGTGGGCAGATGGAGGCTAAGCTATCTGATAAACACTTAGTATTTACTGAGTAAATTTACCCTAAATAATTTACTATTTGCTAAACAGCAGGCCAGAAACACCTATTCAGAAATTAAAATTATATTTGTTTCATTGTGCTTCATTTTCTTCCTTATGATCACAGTCCTGCCTTGTTTTGTGACCCCAGTATTGCAATGAGCTGAATCCCAAATGAATCTGCCTCTTCACATGACCAAGACTAGTCTACCATACACTTCTACAAGAAAGTGGCGAATATTAAACAACTAACCAACAATGACTTTCAGGTCATGTTAAGCAGACATTCAAATTCTATTTTTAGAATAGCCATGTACGAATATGCTATGGTTCAGTGATATCTTAAAAAAAGGAAGGCAGACAGCGGTGTCTGTACAGAAATACTGACCCAAGGTATTTCAAACTCCAGTTCCCTTCAAGGCTGTTGCTCCATAGATTCAAGGTGACAGCATCTAAGAGAGTTTTCAGCGTTCAGCACACGCAGAAAGGAACGCCAGACAAGGGATGGGTGAGCTGGACCTCTCCGACGCTGTAGTGGGGATGCAGGAGGGGCACTCCTTTGCGATATCCACTACCTTCGGGAAGACGCTTCCACAGAAACTGTTGAGCTGAGAAACAGTGGGGGTGCTCAGTAGCTTAAAATTACTAGGTTAAGGACTACCTTAGACAGCGACGGGAATTCCAAGGTACAGTCTACGTGGCAGCCCCTGTGTTATCACTACCACTTTCACTTACCGTTCCTGCCAATCTCCATTTCTCCTTTTAAATCAAAAGCTTAAGTAAGATACA
Source organism: Heterohyrax brucei (assembly GCA_028571685.1). NCBI lineage: Eukaryota > Metazoa > Chordata > Mammalia > Hyracoidea > Procaviidae > Heterohyrax > Heterohyrax brucei. The sequence goes on along the minus strand of CM053156.1, from coordinate 83,198,358 downwards.
TGTTTAGGGGGAAGTTGTCAAAATTTATTTTATGGAAATGTGTTACTCCCAAGTATCCTTTGATCAGCAGCAGCATTTCTCGAAATTGAAATTGAATAGATTATATGGTGATCTGCCTCTTCTCTCCCTCAGAGTTAAGCTAGAAAGAAATTGGAAGTGTACCTGAAAATACAAACTTCCTTTTTGGCTTGAGCTCCCCTAGTATTAGCTTCATCGTGTCTTTGAACAGGAGATGTCGCAAAGCTACTGCCAAAGGTGGCTCCTAGAACCTTCTTTAGAAACAATGGACATGCTGAACTATAAGAAACTGGACTCACAAGTTGTTCCCATAGAACATGTGATTAAACACTTTTGAGTCTTTGAGATGTATGAATTCCAATACCAAGTCATGTCAAGCACGTGAAGAATTGTCCTTGTTGGATTTAGTAAGTCAAAATCTAGTAGTCAGTAAATATTCAGGTATAAATGATGGAGACAGTCACTGCCGTTGAGTCGATTCTGACTCATAGCGACCCTATAGGTCAGAGTAGAGCTGCCCTATAGAGTTGCCAAGGAGCACCTGGCAGATCTGAAATGCACCACCAGAATTTCCACAAATGATAGAAACAGAGGTCAAACTAGATTAAGCAGAAAACATCACAACTGAAAAAGTCTCAGAGGATGTGTGTACCCTTCAGCTCTACTGGCTCCTGCATCCAGTTTCATTAGAAGTCTGTAGCAGATCACCTTCTTCCTCATCCTTTTCCATTCCATCTTTCAACTTGCTTTCTACTCTGACACCTTCACTTTCAGGCAGGCTCCTTCCATCTGACAGTCACTGTTGCTCCAGCCCTATATCCTTAGAGTCTCACCTAGTAGCATACTGTCTTCTGATCATTCCAGCAAACACTGGCATTCTGGCTCACTGACTAGTCACTGACTAGTCATCTGCCAGTTCCTCAGTCAAATGTCACCCTGGGATTAGAATGTAAGGGACCAGCCTGGTTCATGAGTCCCTACCTCAATATGGAGGAAGCATAGGAAACATCAGCCATACCTGAACTGAATTTACCAGGACTGGTGTCACGTACGTCCCCAAAGAAAAACTGAGGGAATGTTCCAGAACTAGATATAAAAGCTGAGCAGGAAAAAGCAATAGACGTTTATTACACTGCCCATTGATCAAAAGTTCTATGATGCAATGAGCCTTTTTATTTTTTTTAAGTCAAAATGTTTTTAGACTACTCATTAGGTTTGAAATTTTCATGATGCTCCCTCTTTTATTGAAAGTGATGAGAGAAACTCCAAATTAAAAAGAATAATTGGTAGGCATTTACGACAGATGGCAAATTCTATTATTCTAAGTGTAGCCTGGTGTGGTTTCTATTGCCAACCTACACAATGCCAAAAACTGGAAAAATCAGATAAACCGATTTCCCCCAACCGTCTGATTGGCAATGGAAACCAATGTGACCAAAATTCGTGATGTACTTGAGGAACGCGTCTGTGTACAAAAGCATCCAATTAATTTTCTGGAACCGCAGCTATGTAGCTAGGACACAGCCATGGTGTATACGCTGAATGCATAAATTCCCTTTCCAGAAATATCCTTTTATCCTGCTGAGGACTTGGCTTGAAGATAACTGGGCCTGGTAGCTCAGGGAGAGCCAGGTTGCCTCAAAGCTCAAAGACACTTCGCATCATGAAAACAAAGCATCCGAGGCATTGTGGGCAGTCCACTCAATTCATACGGAGGCGTCTAAGCAGAATAAAGGGTCTGGTCCCTAAAATGCACATTGAAAAGACCACTTGTAAAGGATGGCAGCAAGTTCTGTCACATCTCCTTGGTCATGTCTATAATTTAACACCCATCTGTGGAAATAATTACAACTGCAAATTAACAGATGTCCCTGTGCATGTATACACAAAGAAGTGACTCACACTAAAAAATGACATTTTTACAAAATAATTGTGTGCAAAAACAGTAACTTCCAAAGATAGAATGTTAGTTATCTTTTTTAATTTTTTACATTCATAATTGTGTGAAGTCATTAGTGACTATTTATTGAGCATGTGCAGAATGCCAAGCACGGGAGACCTAGCAATTAGTAAGGCAAAGACCCTGGCTACGCAGAGTTTTCATGTTAGTTGAAGAAAAGAAAAGGAAATCAGTAACTAAACAAATGAACCGAAGGCGTCCAGACAGTAGTACATTCTCTGAAGAAGAAAGCACAGCTAAGCACAAGAAAGAAGTATATGTGGGTGTAAGGTGAGGGCACAGGACACCGATGTGGAGTTGGTGGTCAGGATAGTCCCTCTGAAAAGGTGTTTGAAATGGATAGCAGGGCCAATCCGGCAAAGGTACCAGAAAAAGTCAACGGAGAGGAAAGAGCAAGTGTTTAGCTTCATGTTGAAGGAAACAAAATTATTTTCACTTCTTCACTCATCATTTTTTTTTTTTAATTAGAAGAAACATATTAACGGATCTTTTTTTATTTACATACAGCTTTAAAATGAGGCATTTCTTTTGCTTGTTTGGGTTTTTTTTTTACCAATTCAACAATTTCTCCATGTACAGTTCAATGACCAGTGACATTGAACACATTCTTAGTTGTACAGGCACTCTCACCTTCCTTTTCTGGGTTACACCTCCTGTGTTAATATAAAAACACTGCCTTCTAAATTTCTGATCTAATCTGTCAAGTTTCTGTTGTCAATTTGATACTCATTAGAGCAATGAGCACAAAGCTCAATGCAGACATTGTTTACCAGCTAAACTATTGCTTAGTTTTAAGATGACTTCAGTTTAAGATGGCTTAAGTTTTAAAGATGATCTCAGGTCTATAGTTCTGGAGGTTGAACCAGACTCCACAGTTTCAGAAAGTATGGACTCCATAATAATTTAAAATTCTGTTCTAAAGTTTCCCCCTTTTGATCAGGATTCTGCTAAGGACGTTTTAATTAAAATTTTCAGAAACAGTGGCTGGATGTTATCCAGTTCTTCTGACTTCATGGCAAAGGAGACAGTTACTCTTGGAGGAAATCAGCCACACATTATATCTCCTACGTCTATCCCCTTACTCTTCTTTTTCATTGTCACTCCAGGCATATAGATGTCAATTGTATTTTGAATGGCCACTTGGAAGCTTTTAAGGCCCCAAGCACTATGCAACAAATTAAGAAGTAGAGAAATACCTTATTGGGCCAATTAACTGGGATGTCCAGACCAACTACTAAGCTTGGAAGACAAAGAAACCCCTCACAGCATTTGGTTGCTTTGTTTGGTGGTTCAGAGTCATGATTTCACGGGACACATAGGAATTATTGAATTAGTGTGTGGTCTGCTGTGTAAACTATTTTAGAAAGAAACAATTCTCTGCTTTCCTTTCTTTCCACATATGTGGATAACATTTCTGGTTCAGAATGTAAACTCATTGAGATCTATAATTCTTTTTCAGTGTTGCATTAACTCTTACATTCCCAGACCTTAGAAGAGCACATTGCACAGTGGGCATTTAAACATCTGTTGAATAAATAAGTTTTACAGTCTCAAACAATGCAAAGTGGTCAAAATCCTAAAACTATATTTTGTAGTACATGCACAAGAGTATTTAATTGACAAAGAAACAAGAGAAAAAGGAGTCGGTGTTATAAGTTTTGTTGGTTTACATCATTCAGGGATTTAGATCCCCTTTCTGATGCCAGCTATAATGCTGGCTTGATTGAAGATGAGTGATGAGAGATGAGAGGAAGATACTATGTCTACCTTTGATATAAATTCCCAACCACAGATGCTCCCAACTCTTGAGGCTGTAACTCAAGGTATGGCTTTTTTTTTTTTTTTTAAGCACTTTCTGATAGTCTCTGTCTCATAATGTATGTACACCTTCTATGTGCAGGATCTTCCTAAAGCCTACAATTTCAGCAGTTAACAAACCAGTGAGAAAGAATTCCTAAACTCCAGGAGTTTGGAAGCAGAACCACTGGAATGGTTTGCAGGTGCAAACATGCTGCACATGTGTGCTCCGGAGGACACAGAGCAGATGCAGCCTGTCTGGGGTGCCTGTCCGCTGGCCCTGGGCGTCCCCCAGACGCTGGTGATCCTCACCACAGAGGATGAGCTGAGGGGCTCCTCTCTTTAATACCTGGGTTACATCACCATCCTGAAAACACTGGGGGTAATGGTCAACGGATAGAGGGCTTAGATTGGGTTCTGTGAAGATCTCTGGGGAAGTAATGTATTAAAAACATGTTCCTAGAAAAGCAGATGAAGGAGGGATAAAGCTGGGCTCGGGTTAGGAGTTCAGAAAGGGGGAGATGCCCAACGAGATGCCGTGAAGAGTAACTGTCTGAGTTACCTGGCATTGCTGTAACAGAAATCCTACAAGTTGGTGGCTTTAACAAAGAGAAATTTATTGTCCCATAGTTCAGGATGCTAGAAGTCTGAATTCAGGATCCTGGAGGGGCACGGACTGTTTGTCTACCCTGGGGAGAGACCCTTGTCTTGGCTGTTGTCCCCCCACTGTTTCTGAGTTCCCTGGCAACCCTCACACATGTTTCTGTCTTCCCAGTTGGTGATCTGGCATCTATGTGTCTCAGCTGCTGTTTGCATCACTCAGAAGAGATGAGGTACAGACACACTGCATATGATACGGCCTCATTAATGTAGCAAACAAGATCCTCTTTCCAGGTAGGATTACATCAACCTCCCCTCCAAAAAAGAAAACAAACCCATTGCTGTGGAATTGTTTCAATGCATAGTGATTCTGTGCAACAGAGGAGAACTGCCCCATAGGATTTCCATAAAGCACTTGGTGGATTCAAACTGCCATCATTTTGGTTAGCAGCCATAGCACTTAACCACTATGCCACCAGGGTTTCCTCGACAGGACCAGAGTTCAAATTTCCAACACATATGAACATGGGGTGAGAGGCTGGGATACACAATTCGAACCACAACAGTAAGCTTGACTCTATCCTGTAGGGAAATCTGGGCTCAGCTCAGGTCCCCCCACAGAGGCACCTCAGAAGTCGGGCAGCCCGAGCTCCACGTATCAGTCACTGGTTACGGGTTCCAGTTCTCCTGGTACTGGGTCAGAGCTGTTTCCAGCAGCCTGAGAACAATCTTAAAAGGAGCCATCTCCTTCTCTGAAGGAAAGAATCAGTGAACAACAACCAGTGTACAACAACACAGTGAACGCACCCAAGGGGATTCATGCCGAATGCTGAGAGCATCTGCTACGGTCATGGTTTTCACTGTGTGGTCCCTGGACCAGCAGCATCAGCATCACCTGGGCACTGTCAGACGCACAAGTTCTGGGGACCCAACCAGATGAGTCAGAATTGACTCCACAGAAATAGGTTTGCTGTTTTTGTTTGCTTAGTTTTGTGCTACTGGCACAACGGTTAAGACTTAGCCACTAACAGAAAGGTCATCAGTCTAACCCACCATCAGCTCCAAGGGAGAAAGATACAGAAGCCTGCTTTCACCAAGGTTAGCCTAGCAAACCCCATGAGCCAGTTCTGCTGTGTCCAATAGGGTCAGTGTGAGTCAGAATCAATTCACAGGGAGTAGATTTTAGCTAGAACCACTGAATGAGAAACTTTGAAAGTGAGGCCCAGGAGCCTGCAGGTGAACTAGCCCTCCACGGCCTCTGGCATGTGCTCAAGTTCAAGAACTGACACACAACAGTGCATCTGCCACTTCTTGTTCCTGAACCAAACTTGGTTCCTGTAGGGCTGCATTTTCACCAAGCGGTAGCAAGTAGAGCTATTGCCAACTGAACCTGGACTCCAGCATCGCAGCGTCCAAGCAGGCCAGTCTGCCCAAATCAACCCTGACTCTGGCTGAGTATCTTTTACCTGTTGTCTTTATGTCAAGTGTAGTCTGAGGACCCAATAGGGACTTCACATCCCCTCACAATGACAACAGCATGTGTCTAAGTACCCTTGCATCTTCCAAGCTTTTGATAATAAGATAAGGGAGGCACTTCTGTGTCTGAGTCCTTTGCCATGAAACAAAATTCTTTATGGTTCTTTAAGTAATGATTAAGGCACCTGTGTCCCCCACTGAAATGCTGATCATTTCATTAACAGATCTGGAGGTTGGGGTTCGAAGTATTAAATAATCCATTGCAACTATAAAAAAGGAAGAAGCATTTGTCTGAAAATTTTTAACTTCCAAAAGAGATTACTTTTTGTAATGAAAACAGATTATGAAACCATTTAACATAGGAAATAATTGGGTGGGCTGATCGTCAGACAGTCGGGTTTGGGTACCGACTGCCCTTGCAAAGCAGTGAGATTATGGACTGGCTATTTAATTTTCCTGGGCTTAACTTTCCTTATTATAGAGAAAGTAAAAAGGTCTGCCTCACAGGGGTATTACAAAAACTATAGGAGATAACATGTATAAAATCCAATACCCAAATCATTACTAATACCTGAAACAGACTTGTTGTTGTCATTACTATCATTAATATGGACATTTGCCAGCTAAATTACAGTTGCCTTGCCTAAACTGAAATAGATTAATATTATTAACACCCCCCATCCCTCTCAAAAACCCAAAGACTGACTAAATGGTGATTCTGAGTCTCTGAAGAGTGATCCTAAGCTACTTGTCTTAGGAAGAACTGTCTTCTCTGTCCTACAATAAGCACGGTGCAGAATACTAAAGAGAGAGAGAAAAGCGCAGAAGGTCAATCCCTAAGTAATTACTCTGGATAATTTCTTCCAATTATGTGTGCTTGTTTTGTTAGGCTGTGCATTGCAAACTTGAACATTTTAGAAAACAAGTCCTCCAAACTTTTCTCAGGAAAAGCAACCAGAGAGCAATCCTCTACTCTAAGATGACAAGGGAGAGAACACTCTTTGATGAGACTCAGAGTTCAGCATCTAACTGAAAACGTGGTTGACTCCTTCTCTGCTCCCAGTTCTCAAGACTTTAAGAAAACGAAAATAGTGATGAACACTGCAGGCTCCATTTGTTAACCCTGGAAGGCTTCTTGAGTTTGGTCCAGATATGAAATCTGGTAACACAGGAAAAGGGCTCATTTTGCCTTTTTTCCTAATGGAGACAGCAGGAAATCTGGGCTGAGCCTTTGAGTGGCATCCTCCTATTATTAGCTTATGATACCCGATGGACCCCGAGGTGTCCTCTATTAGCTGGTTCGCTATTACCCAGCCTTTGATCTATGCCAGACTCCCCACTGTTTTTCAGAATAAGAAGCTTTCCTGGTTTTATTAAAGTCCAGCCTATCCATAATGCATTTAATATTTCACCATCTGCACCTCTCCCCGTATTATAGTTTCATAGAGAAGTGATTTTCCTTCTCTAAAAATAAGACACTGCCCTTAGAACTACATTTTTAAGATGACAGTAATCCAGTAATCACTTCTAGGGCCCGGATTTGTAGGACAACATAATACAATAATTATGATACACTTACATAGGGGGGACGATGAGAATACAAATGTTACCACTCCTGATAGTTCAGTTCCAATAAAAGTTGACATAAATTAAGCCAAGCCTAGTGCCGTCGAGTCCAAGCCGACTCACGGCAACCCAAAAGAAAAGCAATTTGGGTCTTTTATCTCAGGCTGAGTTCTTCTCCAGCAGGAAAGAAAACTTGACCTAAAAGCTTCAAAAAATTAAGAAAACTGTATTTAATATATATGGCATCGAAGTTCTCTCCTCCCCATTTCATTTAAAAATAACTCAGACAAATCATTTTCCAACATTTTAATGTATAAAATGACTTCAAAGAAGACATTCTTTTCCCTTCTCTTTTTTGTCTCTCTCTCTCTATTTTATGTGGGCTACTATTCATCACAGGCACTTTCCTTTATCTCCTGGACGATGCAAAAAGGAAGATCTTTACTTTATTACTATGCCTGTCCCTCTTCTTCCCCTACCCCTTCACATAAAACAGTCACTTTCTTTGCCTGGAGAAGGTGGAAATGGCAGACACCCTCAGTATTGGGATCTGTTGGGGCGTATCTGCTCATCAAAGAAAATTTGGCTATCATGTATAGATATTAAAAGTTTCTCTCCAAGAAATTCTTTCCTGTTAGTAGAGAGAAGGAGAGAGAAAAAAAAGTGTCAGAGCAGAAAATGCATTTGATGAGAATACAATGTGCCATTTTATATGACAGTAGAATTACATCCTGGACTGCTTCCCTAAGGACAGTTCAGTCAGAAATAGTGCTGAAAAATTACTCAGTAGGAAAAATATTTCCATCTTCATTTGAAAGATTAGCACTGTGTTCCTTTTTGTTATTAAAATGGAAATAAAATCAGCTGCCTAGGCACGCATAAGGTCTAAGGAGGGGAAATCAGGTTTTCCGTGCTGGATCCTGCTGGCACTGGCTGTGTCTCTGACATCAGGCCGGCACCCTCTGCTGGGAGAGAAACGACCAAAGTCCTTACTATTGTCATGAAGCCCCACACGTGCTCGGACCTGGTTAGGCTGACCTACAACTTTTCAAAGCTGGTGGTGTTATCAGGATTGCTGTGTGTGTTTGTATAGCGAAAGGCACCAGCCAGTGCAGCCCCCAAAACATCTTCATGCAGGAGGTGGGTTTTGTAACATGCAGTTGAGACCCTTCCCACATCTGTGCTGGTTCGGAAAGAAATGGAATAGTGGATTTTCAAAATAAAGGCACAAGAATTTGTCCATGAGAAGATGAAAATGAAGGTTAAAAATAAGGCGTTTTTTTCAAGCTACAAGAACTGACACCCACTCATGTGTCCCCTCTGTAGTAAACAGCTGAAGTTTCACTGGCCAAGGTCAAAATTACAGACTGGGATCATAACTGTGTACGTGGACTAGATAAAAGCCAACGGGCCTTTACAACTAAATCTATGAACCTGCCCTCATTAATAGTCACATGAGCTTACAGGAAAACATAGATACGCTTACTTTAGCTTTGAGCATTTTATCGTTAGTACAGCACTGAGCAAAAGACTGTCTCCTCCTTTCTATCAAAAATCTTGAAATAAACATCCAAGTGGATTAGGCTGTCCTAATATCTTATGCTCAACTAAATAGTTTATGAAGAAAGTATTTTCTGCCTTTTAAATGAACACCTATACATTTATATAAAAGTCAGAGCCACTGCTGAGTCGATTCCGACTTATAGCATCCCTATAGGTCTGAATAGAACTGTCCCATGGAGTTTCCAAGGAATGTCTGGCAGATATGAACTGCCAGCTTTTAGGTTAGCAAATGTAGCCTGTAACCACCATGCCACCAGGGTATCAACACGTTTGTATACTATATGCTAAATATATATCCATAGATGATGCAAATGACTAAGTATGGGAAAATAACTGAAAGACTGGCTGTTTAAACTCACCCAGAGGCATTTTATCTTGGAAGCCTGGGCTGGCAATCTGCTTCAGAAGGTCACAGCATTGAAAATTCTATACAGCTGTTCTATTCTGCACACATGGGGTTACCATGAGTTGGAATCCAATGGATGGCAACTGACAATATGTGTACAAGTCCTTTTTCTGGTGGTTAGCTCCTTGTAGTGGAAGCTAAGAAAGGAGCTAAAACTTAGAGTATTAAATATTATCAATTGTATTACCAAGTTTTTAAACTTTTGTCCCTTATTTCAGTGCTACCATTTGTTGTTTCTGAATGAAAAGTTGTCACAGGTTAAAAAAAAAAAAAAGACGTCAGAAGGAATCAAGAGCAGAAAAACTAGACATGGGGAGAAGAATGGTATGTGATAGGTTTGGAACGAGTGGAGCCTCTGATGAGGTGTGATCACAGCCGCCTTGGAAGATGTTGATGAGCCTGGTAACACAGCATCCGAGGCAGCTGATGGGAAAATACTTAGCAGAGGGTCCAGTACAAAGCAGGCGTTTGGGCTGATCAGTATTGCTGCAGCTGCGAGGGGCAGAAAGCTGACTGAACATGGTTCACGTTACTGGAAAGTTCCCGAGGTTCCTTCAGGCACAGCTGGAGACAGGCATTCAGATGCTGGTCCTACAGGTCCCAAGCCCACCCTTTCTAGGTGAGGGCTGTCTTCTCAGGCAGCCGTTCTTAGTACAACGCTAAGTCACTCACCAGCAGCTGCAGCCTCACACCCAGTGAGTTCAGCAAATCCTGTCTGAAGGTGAAGAGGGAAGGTAAGTGGGAATGCTGTCCTTCTTTGCAGTATCAGAGGAAGTCTCCAGGCCGACTCTCACTGAAGCAGAAGTATGTTCATCCCAAATCACTGTGATGCCAATTGACTAAATACTCATCACAAGATCCCTTTGAGAAGTGGAGACTGGGTACTCTCCCACAACACAAAGCCATCCTCAAAGGAAAACGGGAGTGCTGTGACCAGGAGAAAAGGAGATGAATTCTGGGTCGGAATCTATCACAGAATGACTGCTGAATAAAGCTGAAAGCCCAGAATGAGCCAAGGGTATTGAGTACAAGACAGAAATCTGAGTTAGAAAGCATGGCAAGTTCCCAAACGGGGGAAGCGGGGGTCAGGAATGAGCAGTACCCATGCAAAAGATCAACTAGAGTGAGAAACTGGGTCAGCTGGTTGCGGGGAAGGAGGGAGAACAAATGAAATTTAGGACATAAAAGTGAGGGCAAGCAATGTGAACTAGGTACCGCGAGCTCTAGGGAGCACCTGTATATTTTAGTGACGGCTTCAGGCAGAGGAGACGCAAGGCTAAACACTGAGGTGGTGTTTGAGAGCAGTGAGGAAGTTTGGGTGGGCAGAGGATGGATGCAGGAATATGAAATAAATGGGAGGAAGATGCATGCAAAGAGTCAGAAGGGTGTGATACTGGCCTAGAAGAAACTTGTTCAATGTTGGCGCCGAGATGTATTTGAAATGGGATTTGGGGACTCACGGCTGCCCACGTGTCTTTCCAAAGGGTACCACCCACATACCCCATCTGTCTGAAAATCTAAATAGTTTCCTCAGTCTCAGGCTCTTCCTTCATCAGTTAGTGGTACACACACACACACACACAAACACACACTCACATTCCAGTTTAACCTCGCCTGAGAGTGACATTTTCATTCTTCTCTATCCTCTTTTATTCTTGCCATCCGTTTATGAAATTGCTGTGTATTTAAGGCTATGTTGTCATTATCTGAGAGGCAGATGAAGGTACAAAAATCACATTCCACCTTTGAAGCTCTCAGAAATTACGACCATAGCATTCTATTGAGGCTTTTCAATGACTGTCTTATATTTTTAAAAATGTCATGGTTTAGACAGCTACTTACTTATAAAAATGTAGCTGGGCTCAAGTAGAGACCAGTCAAGAATGATAAGCCTTGGAAATATTACAATGGATTAATTTCATTGGTTCAACTAAATTCGGGACATGTGTTGTGCAAAGACAGTTCTGCAAAATACTAAGTCCAAAGGATATGAATCAGTATTTTATCCTTATCAAGCAATGTGGTCAAACAGTAGACTTCAAACTTAAGAGTCTACTTTGGAACTTCAGAAAACTTGATACTCATTTTGAATAGCCAAATGAGAGACATGATTTGAAGCATTTCTCAAACTCATGTTCCTCCAGAGTCCTTGCCTTCTATAGAGCAGACCACTAAACTACTGATTCATAGCACATCTTTTCAGTCAGGCAAGTGTGCATCAGGGGTGTATCCTGTCACCACACCTATTCAATCTGTATAATCTGAGAAGCTGGAATATATGTAGAACAGGACATCAGGATTGGAGGAAATGTCCTTAATAACCTGCATTGTGCAGACGACGTTATCTTGTTTGGTGAAGGTGAAGAGGACTTGGAGTACTTACTACTAGAGATCAAAGACTAAAACCTTCAGTATGGGTTACATCTCAACATTAAGAAAACAAAAAGCATCACAAGTGGACCAATAAGCAACATCACTATAAACGGTAGAAGACTGCAGTAGTCAAGGATTTCATTTTACTTGGATCCATAATCTACAGCCATGGAAGCAGCAGTTAAGAAATAAAAACACACACTGCATTGGGGAAATCTGTTGCAAAAGACTCCTGTAAAATGTTAAAAAGCAAAGATGTCTCCTTGAAGACTAACATGCACCTGACCCAAGCCATGGTGTTTTCATTTGCACAAGCTGGACGGTGAACAAGGAGATCAAAGAAGAAATGACACATGTGAACAGTGGTACTGCTGAAGAATACTGAATAGATCGTAGGCTGCTAAACAAAGGAATAAATCTGTCTTGGAAGAACAATCAGAATGCTGCTCAGAAACAATGATGGTGAGACAACATCTTACATACTGTCGATACATTATCAGGAGGAGTCAGGCCCTAGAGAAGGACATCATGCTTGGTAAAGCAGAGGGGCCACAAAAAAAGAGGACGACCCTCAAGATGGTGAAGCTGGATTGACACAGTGGCTAACACAACGGGCATAAGTGTAACGATTGTCAGGATGGTACAGCACGAGGCAGTATTTCATTCACATGTGAGTCAGAACTGACTCAATGGCACCTAATGACAACATTTTAAAGAAACATTCTTCTAGAATAGTGCCCCTGCCACATATGACAATGAGTATGACAACGATATAGATTTTAAGCATTTAGAAAATGCTATTTCATTATGAGTCTTTTGGCAAGTAAAAGTACCAAGGAAATCTCAGACCAATCTGAAGTGAATTTTTAAATTTTATAATGGAGTAGTAGAGCTAAATGTTCTGTCTCTAATAAAGTCACTAGGCTAGTTAGGTATATGGCAAATGTCTAGGCATACTCGAGTTTCAATGTTTGAAGCTGGTGCCGTTAATCTCTAGTTGACCATGTATGTAAATCAGTGAAATTATGGCCAAGTCTGAAGTGCCACAGAAAGTTACTAGTCTCCCAAGTAGTGTCCTAGGCTCCATGACAAGCTAAAGAGACAATCATTGTTACTGGACAAAGGAGTGAAGATATTTTGTGCTTAAAACCAAATAATCTCAAAAGATAATTATTTTTCTCTGGTGAAAAGAAAGCAGGGTAATGCTTTTTACCCACTTGACATTATTTTAGACCATTTCCTTCCTCATGGTAGGGAAGGAACTGGACAAAATGTCACTTGAAGACTTAAGATGATAGATTTGTCTGCTTCAAATAATATGACAAATTCCTCTTGGATCCCTTCTGCCCCCAGACTCAGAAAATTGTTCTGGTTTTCTCTCATAGAAAAATGGATTAGTTTGTAAGTCAACACTCACAAAGATTGAAGAGTAACTGTCCATAGTATCTTCTTTATCCCATTGGGTTTTTTCACTATATTTTCCAAACCATAAGTCAAAGACTCAATGATGGGCCCTTAGAGACCATATTGTAAGATGTTTCATGAGGAGAAGGCTTCGTTCTACTGGCAAAAACACAGTGATCTATTTGCCTATGGTTTTATATGGGTAGGGCGGAGATCAACGAGCATAGGTGGTACAATGGTTGAGCACTCGGATGCTAACAAAAAGGTCTACAGTTCAAACCCATCAGCTGCTGTGTGGCAGAAAGATGTGGCAGTCTGTTTCCATAAAAGTTTACAGTTCCCCAAACCATAAAAAGCAGTTTTACTCTGTTCTATAGGGTTGGTGGGAGTCACAATCAACTTGAAGGCAATGAGTTCGGTTTGGGGTCGAGATCATCCACCTCATCCTTTGAGAATCAAGCTTTTCTATCTTAATTGGTTTCTTTTCAGTATAATTGTCTTATTCAGAGGATGAGGAACTGAGCCTTGACTGTACATATATATCAGTCAACCTATTAAGTGGGCATGCACTGATAGATTACAAGAAAATAGAACAAAATGTTTACAGAGAGACTCATGGCTGATGATTATTTTTTTTCTGTTGGCTTTCTCTGCAGCTTCCTAATGATATACCTAGCAATCACATAAGACTTCTTAATACCATGAAGAAACATGTGTATCACGGTTTGGATCCTCAGTAGGAATTAAATGATCAAACTTGTGTAGTTTAGAAATGAAAACAGCCAATGACTTTTAGCAATTCTGTGTTTGAGAGCTTTCAGTGTAGAAGCTTCCTTGGGCATCAGTCTTACATCCTGGAAATACCACCTGATCATTGAAAGGTGCAAAGCCATAAAAAATGAAGTCTATCTCTCACAACATTCTCAAATCTTCATTTATTCCTTGCTTTTTATTAGTTTTTGATTCTTCACCTCTCTCTTAATGATAGTAAGATGATTATAAGAGATTTCAATAGAAAAGTTGGTCATTTTTTTTCTGCAGAATTCTCTCCATGTTTCTTTAGAATGGGTAAAAGAAGAATATTTCAAATTCAGCTTTCTGTCTTTTGCAAAAATACAATTTATTAACAAATTCTGAACATTTTTCAGCCTGAAACAATTCCTATAAAATCTGACAGTTTGAATTTTACAATTCAATTTCATAACAAAATCTACTTTCCTTCTATTTAAACTTATAAACATCCCATACCAGCTATCAGTTCTGACAACCAAATTAACCCGTGGGGAAAAAAGCCCATATTTTAATGGCTGAGTTAGTGTTATTAATACATTGTTATCGAAATCTCTTTAGATTATACCTGTATGCTAGTGTCATCACTGTGAGTTATTTTTTTCCTCTCTTTCTTGTGAGTCATAGAAAAAGAAGCGAAGTTTGATATAAAGAAATTATTTTTAAAAGAATATTTTTGGCATAGGGATATGACAAATTTGCTTGGAAATGGACTGAGTTGGCATTCATTAGTATTCTTATTTCATTTCCAGTGTACTGCTGTTCTGTTGTTTGAAAATAAACAGAGAGAAGTGAAACTGAGCTTTTAAGACTGAATGATCTATTGATAGTATAATTAATGTGCTGAGCCATTTAATCAGGATGCAGATGTTTTATCCCGATGGACAAAGCTCTTGTGATTGTGACCCTGCAGGAGGGTAAGGATTCAGCCCACGATCCTAGAAAGAGGCCAGGGTAGTATCTGAGGTTCAAGATGTTGTGGGTCCCAGGAAAGTTTGGAGTCCTGGGTGAGAACACCTCAAACCTAAGGCAGTTGTCAGTCACCTGAAAGTGGTCATGAGGACAGATGGTGGACTTTTCCTAAAGCAACTAAGAACCATCCTTGGGATAAAAACTCAAAGGAATTATGAGTGACATCTACGCATCAGGATAATATGGAAGAAAAGACTGAGCTCATCTCACATGCAATTGGAAACCATCCATAGGAATGACACACACACACACACACACACACACACTGAGAGGCCAGTTGGCAGTCCATCCCTACACAGTCTGTTTTTCTGTCACTTAACTTGACACTGACTGGGCTGATTGGTCAGCTTTCCAACCTTCACCTTCATTTCCTTTTAAAAAAGAAGAAGAAGAAAGGAGGAGGAAGAAGGAAGAAGAAGGTGATGCTGAATTGATTTCTATTTGTTCCATCGGAAGTTCAAGAACTGACTTTTCAGAAGGGGATCACCAGGCCTTTCTTCGAAGGCACCCTTGGGTAAACTCTACCACCAGCCTTTCAGTTAATAGCTGAGCATGTTAACCATTCATACCACCCAGAGATTCCTCATCTCCGATACACATAGCAGATGCCCAAGATGTCACTCTAGTTTAGGGTCTTTTTTTGATACAGTATTTTTTGGGCGTGTGGCAAAAGTGGGATGGAGAAAAGATTCTTTGCTTGCTTCCAGCCACTTTAGAAATCACAGAAGAAAATGTCTTCATTATTCAATAATCAATATGACTCAAAGAAGTCGTCTAAGGGAACGTCTTCCTAAACGACTCCAGGTCCAATTCTCGGGTTTCTATGATAATTACTTAGCCCAACCTTACAGCATGCTGGGCAGTGGCCTCCCATAACGCCATCGGGTGGACTCTGACTCATGCAAACACCTGAATAACAGAATGGAAGTGTGCCCCATAGTGTTTTCAATGTCTGATGGGGGGGGCAGGTAAACCAAAAAATCCAAGCCGAGTGCCATCAAGTCGATTCCAACTCACAGTGATCCTATAGTAGTGAGCCTTTTTTCTGGGTTGCTTTCCTAGGAAATCCAATATAGTAAAGGACCACAGATAGCACATGAGTGAACAGCACCCCCAAAATTTACAAATTACACTACAGGCAAAGAAGAAAAGAAACAGGGTGGTGAGGGGTAGACGGTAACAGATAGGGCCTTTATACAGGATCTCTTTTCTGAAGACATGACATTTTAATCTGAGATTTACAAGACGAGATGAAGTCCACCACGCAAACTGATGAGAGGATGTTCCTTAAGAGGGAACAGCTGGTAACGAGGATCCACGATAGTAGAGAACACAGTGTGTTCTAGAGATTGACAGGACACAAGTGAAATTCAGCATGGTGAAGCAGCAGCAGCAAGGAACTGGGAGACGAGGCAGAGAGGGTCCAGCCGGCTCTGACAGGCTCAGCCATCGTAGGAGGTGTTGGGGTTCCCTTCCCCATGCAGCCCTCTGGAAGCCCGTGGGGCTCAGGGGTTGAGTTGGGCTGCTAGTCAAAAGGTCAGTAGTTCAAATCCACCACCTGCTCCTTAGAAACCATATGGGGCAGTTCTGCTCTGTCCTATAGGGTCACTATGCGTCAGAATGGACTTGATGGCTTTGCAGTCATTTTATTCCAGGATATTACAAATAACTTTAATATTCTATGTGTGTACTATTAAATACACGTACAGAAAGAAAACACAGATGTATGGAACACTGAACTATTATAAGGTATGTGATTATAGAAACAACTACAAAGCAAGAACTAGAATGTGGCCAGTGCCCCCAAATCCCCTGCTTGCCTGCTCCTTACCACTCAAAATCATCCTTCTTCTCCCTCCATGGGTAACGATTATTTTGACTTTTATGGTAACAATTTTCTTGTTCTTTCTAACATTTTTGGCCCATTTACACATGTGCTGCTAACATCTTGGCTTTTCATGTTGCTGTTGTTGTTGTTAATAAATAAATTATTCTCTGTATGATTTAGTACCTGGCTGTTTCACTCAATATCATTGATATCAATATCATTTTGGAATTGCAACCATGTTGTTTCATGTAACTGTGATGTGTTTGTATTTTACTGTTCAGCTGTGTCAATCATTGCCTATAGATTTTTAAAAAATTCTGTCCAATGGATTTGGCAACAGAGAGATTGGTAACTTGGGGAAGAGTGATGTTAGTGGGGCAGCAGAGACAAACGCCAGATGGTCACTGGCTGAAAAATAAAGTTCAGAAAATGGAAACAATATGAACAAACTATTTTTTTGTACATTTATTTTTATTATGACTGAATGAAAATGTACATTCCCATATAAATTTGCATGCTGACTTACATGCAGCTTCCACTGCTCTCCCTGCATGATGACAGCACACTCTTCCTCTCTGCTCCATACATGTCTTACCTTCCCAATAGTCTCCTATCTTCTCCTCTCCACCCATTCACCTTCCTCCAGTACGAGGTCAACAGGATGACCTCCTATGAATGCCTAGAACCATAACGTGCCAACACAGTGTAGTCACTCTGCGTCACCAAGTCCAATCCATTGCCATCTGAAAGGTTGATCTTCATTATGATTTACACACAGGGGCCCTGCTCCCAGGAGAAGTCCGAAGCTCCTGGACCATCAATTGCAGTCTTTTAGTGGAGATCTCAGGGTGCACCTCTATTTATACTTGTGTTGCCAGTGAGACTCAGCTTTGTGAGCTCCATCATGGCTATCATTGGTGGTAGCCAGGCACCATCTGGTTCTTCCAGTCACAAGTCAATGTAGACATCCACTCACATGGGTCTGTCTATCTTCTGGATTCTCTTTCCCCCATGTCATTATGGACCTTGGTGATCATCCATTCCTGCTAAGTTGGGACCATTTGCTGTATCCTCAGATGGCAGTTTGGCAGCTTTAAGACCCCACACGCCACTCACCAATGTGGGGTGTGGAGAGACCGCATTAGCAAAATGCTAGCTGTGCCAGTTGGTCTCTATTTCCCCTGAGAGCATGGTCCCCGGCCCCCTGCCGCAGTTACACTGTCCTTGCAATATTGGGTTAAGATGGGAGGAATACACAAGTTGTGTTGAAGTCCTGTTAATATTGATCTTCTTACTAATGTGTGCTGTCACCAATTTCACCCAACCAAATTTCTAACAACTATCTAATCTAAACTCGATGGCACTTGGCTTTGGCTTGGCATCTAATCTAAACCCTCCCCTCTCCCCCTCCCACCCTTCCCACCCTTGCAGCCGTCAAAGAGTCTTTTCTTCTATGCATGAGTCTGTTTTTAAGTTCTTATCGTAGGGGTCTCATACAATATTTGTCCTTTTGTCGCTGATTATTTTCACTCAACATAATGTCCTCCAGTTGAAACCAGGTTAAGAGATGTTTCCTGCTATCATTGTTGTTCTTTATCATTGCATAGTGTTCCACTGAGTATATATACCATAGCTTACCTATCCATTCTTCTGTTGTTGGGCATCTGGGTTGATTCCATCTTTCTGCTACTGCGGACTGTGGTGCGATGAACATTCGTGTGCATGTATCAGTTGGTGTGAATTCCCTGGATTCTGTAGGAAATATTCCAAGCAGTGGAATTACTGGGTCAAACGGTGTATCTATTATTTTAAGGTAGCACCAGATTGCTTTCCAAAGAGGTTGCACCATTTTGCAATCCCACCAACAGTCTAGGAGAGTTCTAATCTCTCCACAGCCTCTACAGCATTTAGTGTTTTGCATTTTTTGGATGATAGCCAACCTTGTTGGGGTGAGATGGTATCACATTGTCATTTTGATTTGAATTTCTTTAATAGTTAATGATCATGAGCATGTCCGCATGTGTTTTTTGGCTGCCTGGATCTCCTTTTTAGAGAAGTGTCTGTCCATCTCCTTTATCCATTGCTTAATTGGATGATTTACCTTTTTCTTATTGATATTTTGTAGTGCCTTATAGATTACGGAGATCAGGTGTCGGTCTGACATAGAGTTGCCAAATATTTTTCCCATTCTGTAGGAGGCCTTTTAATTCTATTAATAAAGTCTTTGGATGAGCAACAGTGATTCTTAGTAGTTCTCATTTATCTATTTTCTGTTGTTTGTGGTTTGTTTGACAGATTTTGAAGCCTGTCTACATTGTGTATTAAACCTTCCATTGTTGTTCCTACTTTTTCTTGGATGAACTTTATCATTTTAGATTTGATATTTAGGTCTTCTATTCAATTTGTATTGGTTTTTGTATAAGGTGTAAGATATGGGTCTTGTTTTAATACAGTGCAGATGGACATCCAATTTTGCCAGCACCATTTGTTGAAGAGATTGTTTTTACCTCAGTTTAATGTCTTTGGGCCTTTGTCGAATGTCAACTGTTCATAGGCAGATGATGTCACCTCTGGGGTCTTGATTCTGTTCCAATGATGTATCTGTCTGTTTTTGTACCAGTACCAGGCTGTTTTGACGACTGTGGCAGTGTAACAGGTTCTAAGGTTGGGTAATGAGAGGCCTCTCAGTGTGTTCTTCTTCTTTAGTAATGCTTTACTTATCTGGGGCTTCTTCCCTTTCCAGACAAAGTTGGTAATTTGTTCCTTCATCTCATTAAAAAATGTCACTGGAACTTGTATTGGGATTGCATTATATAAGTAGACTGCTTTGGGTAAAACAGACATTTTCACAATGTTAAGTCTTCATGAGCAGGTTAGGTTTCTCCATTTATGTAACTCTGTCTTAGTTACTTGTAGTAAGGGTTTGTAGTTCTCTTTGTAAAGGTCTATTATTTCCCTGGTTAGATTTATTCCTAGGTACTTTATCTTCTTAGGGGTATAGCAAATTGTACTGACTTGGTGATTTCCTCCTTAATAATCTCATTGTTGGTATAAAGGAATCCTGCTGATTTACTTATGTTTATCTTGTATCCTGAGACTTTGCCAAACTCCTTTACCAGTCTGAGTAGTTCCTTATGGATTCTTTGGGATTCTCTGCATATACAATCATATCATCTGCAAATAGGGAGATTTTTAGTTCTTCTTTGCTGATGCAGATGCCCTTTATTCCTTGGTCTTGTCTAATTGCTCTGCCTAGAACTTCTGGCAAAATGTTGAATAGGAGAGGTGAGAGTGAGCATCCTTGTCTAGTTCCTTTCTCAGGGGAAACTGTTTCAGTCTCTCTCCATTCAGGATGACATAGACAGTTGGTTTTATATAAATGGCCCTTATTGCATTGAGGAATTTTCTGTTTTTGCCAATTTTGCTAAGAGTTTTTAGCATGAATGGGTGCTGGAATTTATCAAATGCCTTTTCTGCATCAATAGACAAGATTAGGTGATTTTTGTCTTTTGTGGTATTTATGTGGTTGATCACATTAATTGTTTTTCTGATACTGAACCAGCCTTGCATCCCTGGTATGAATCCAACTTGGTCATGATGGATTATTTTTTTGATATGTTGTTGTATTCTGTTGGAAAGAATTTTGCTGAAGATTTTTGCATCTAGATTCATGAGTGATATCGGTCTGTAGTTCTCCTTTTTGGTTGGATCTTTCCCTGGCTTTGGTATCAGGGTTATGCTGGCTTTACAGAATGAATTTGGAAGTATTCCATCCGTTTCTATACTGTGAAATAGTCTCAGTAGTATTGGAGATAACTCTTCTCTAAAAGCTTGGTAGAATTCTGCAGTGAAGCCATCTGGGCCCAGGCTTTTTTGGGTTGGCAGTCTTTTGATGACTTTTTCAATCTCTCCCTTTGTGATAGGTTTATTAAGTTGTTCCGCTTCACCTTGTGATAATTTTGGTAGATGATATGAATCAAGGAATTCGAACAAACTATTTTTAAATCTTTGTACTGAAAAGGACTGCAGAGAAATGTGTCAGAAGCTAAGAGAGGGAGAAAGACTGAGGAATGTTTTTATAAAGGTGAAAAGTAAGAGAATGTTTTCACTGATGGAATGATCTAATAGTGAAGGAAAAATAGAAGATGCAGAAGAAAAGGGAGAAAAGTCAAAGTGAACAGCAGAAGTGAAGGGAATCTTCAGCAAACACGAAAGGTCTGCCTGGGAGAAGAACAGGGCCACCTCTTCTGCTGTGGCTGGGTGAGGACAGTGGGGAGAGATTCAGGGTGAAGGCAGGTGTGGTGGAAGTCAGGCGAGAATGTTCCTCATGGCCTCCATTTTCCAAATGAAGTTTAAGTGTATTTTTAGGTGGTAGAGAGGAGACAGTGACCAAAGAGGCTAGGGGAGAATAAAACCAATAAATCACAAGTAAAAATCTACCAGGAAAATACAGTAGGGTTGAAACTCTGACTTTACACACTTTTATAAGCATGACTCAAAAGAAAGACCAATCACAAGAGGTGATTTTCTTCTGAAATGATCCGTCACTACTGTGCTTATAGGAATGTTGTTCGCTCAGTGAGCTGCAAGTAATAGAAAAACAGTAGACTGAATAAATACAGATTTCTTTTTTATTCACACATCATAGGAAATCTAGAGATAAATGGTTGCTGGTATTTATTCACCTGCTACATAATGTAACTGGAAACACAGGCTTTTCTTTCTTCTCCGCCATGCTCAGCATGTTGGGTTTCATCCTCATTACATCAGCATTCATAACAAGAATAAGAAGGGAGCTTCACCATCCCTAGTAATCTTTTAGGAAAGCAGAACCGTTAATAGAAATATAAACTGCCTTCTACTTAACACATGTCATTGACTAGACCAAGCTGCAACAGATCCGGTATATTAAGGTACTGAAAAGCAAAGATGTTACCTAGAATACTAAGTTGTGCCAGACCCAGGCCATGGTGTTTTCAGACACCTCATATGTATGCAAAAGCTGGACAATGAATGTGGAAGACTGAGAAACTGAAGTCTTTGAATTATGGTGTTGGAGAAAAATAGTAAACATATCATGGACTACCAAAAAAACAACAAATAGATCTTGTAAGAAGTACAAGAATGCTTCTTAGAAGCATGGATGGTAAGACTACATCTCCTATATTTTGCACATGTTCTCAGGAGGAATCAATCCTTAGAGGACATCATGTTTGGTAAAGCAGAAGCTCATCAAAAAGAGAAAGACCCTCAAGAGCTGAACTGACACAGTAGCTGCAAAAATATACTGAAACTTAAAACTGAAAGGAGTGTGTAGGACCATGCAGTGTTTTGTTCTGTTGTACACAGTGTCATTAGGAGTTGAAGCAACTAGAACAACAGCAGCTGTACACTGCAATCCTAAACAAAACTGTAGCTCTCTTAATGAAAAAGGACGGAAGAACACATATGTGTTAAACAAATAGTAATGTGAGAATTAGACATGTTAAAAAAATTCTATCATTCAAGCGTATGCTAGATACTTGACTTCAACCACATTGGGGTTTACTAGGTTAATTTAACAGAGGAAATGAGAAAGAAAGGATTAATGGTATCTGCAAGAAACAACTATCTGCTCTTGTAGGATAAAAACTGGCAACCAATGAGGGTTCACGAGATTGAAAATAAAACACGTTGTGGTGACCAAGAACAACTTTCAAAGAAGAATTTAAAGGCTTCTACTTATTTATTTATTTTAGTTAATAACTCTCAATTCATCCACAAGTAGGCTGCTTCTTATCTAAGCAGTTCTCAACAATCACATCATGTAAGCCAGCAATTATTATCTTCTATATCTGTTCTTGTTTCGTTCTTATGGTGGTGGTTACTTTGTGTACATTTTGCTACTAAAGGGAGCCCTGCCTGTACAGTGATTAAGAGCTCAGCTGCTCACCAAAACGTCAGCAGTTTGAATCTACCAGTTGTTCCTTGGAAACCCTATGGGGCAGTTCTGCTCTGTGTGATACAGTTGCTATGTGTCAGAATCAACACAAAGGCAGCAGTTTGGTTTTGGTTTGGTTGCTAGCAGTATAAACTCATATGAAAATTGTTCCCCCTCACATTCTGATTTCAGGTTAATGCAAATCAAGTTAAAGGCACTCAAAGAGGTGATGGAGACATTGTAAGAGAAATCTCAGTAAAGTTAATGTATAAATCTGTTGCTGTCGTGTTGATTCTGACTCACAGTGACCCTACAGGAAAGACAAGAACTGTCCCCTATGGTTTCCAAGGCTTAATCTGACTTTGGGATAAAGGAAACCCTGGTTGTGTAGTGGTTACAAGCTACAGCTGCTAACCAAAAGGTTGGCTGTTTGAATCCACCAGGTGCTCCTTGGAAACTCTATGGTGCAGTTCTGCTGTGTCCTATAGGGTCTCTATGAGTCAGAATTGAGTCAATGGCAATGGTTTATGGGTTGGGATGTACAGTTGCCCACTCACTTTTTCCACCTCTTAAGTTCACTGGGAAACCACTTTCCCACTGAGAGCACTGCCCCTTAAGATTTTTCAAAACTGGAAAACAAAGAAAAAAAAATGGGTGTGTACCACAATTACTGTTTCTACAGGGAGTAGATTGAGGCATGCACATTTTTGGTAGGAGCAAGAGAAATTTTCAAATGTTGTCTTTGGGACACCAATGTCTCTCTGCATTCTAGGTGGCATCCAGGATAGAATTAGTGAGACACCACATATTCCTTTGGACTCAGAAGGTAGAGCTGTTGGAAGGGACAGAAAATCATCCAGAGTATCTACCAAAAATTCAACAACACTCAATGATTCAGCACGCTTCTATTAATGGAAACACATATTGACAAAAAATTTGAAGCAGAAAATAACTGAGCCTTAAAAGGATTTTAATCACTGTTCTGCCCTCTTCCAAACGTTTGGGAAGAGGCCACATTTCAGGATTATCTTCCTCATTAGGATGTGTCAAAAGGATATAAGAAGTTGTGTTCACTTAGCTCCAACTCCTAGCTTCCAGACTTCCAATTCCCAAACCGGGAGAGGATTAAAACTTTCTGAATTACTCATCTATCTGTGATAATAAAGTTATTGATCGTCAGATTCCTGTTTCTCTGCTATGTTACAGATAAATCCTCGGGAGGAATTTATTCAAGTAAGAAAGGAAAAAAAATTTGTTGTTGAACCCTACACAGATTTATACATTTACACAGCACTCACTTGATTCCAAAACTTCCACTAGCATTGCAAAAGACAGCACTTGGCTGGCATTTTTAATTTTTCTAATATTCCTTTATTTAAATTTCTGTGCATTACCTCTTTGTAAGTGAAAAGGAGGCAAAAATAACATGACACACTTTCCATATATTCATAAAGTGATAAGTGCCAGAAGTAAATCCTAGCATCTTTTCCATAATATTGGATTGAACGGCTGGAAGCAAGGCAGGCATATATTTCTATAATTCTTGACTCCTTTGGTCATTTATTTCCAAATTGGATTTGTCATTTATATTTAGATTAGCCATCCATTTTCATTTTTCTTCATGTACTGTCATTGGAACAGCCCATATAATATAGTAAGTTTGATTTTTTCTAAGCATCAATTGTTACTTGTTGGGGCAAACTTGCCAAAATTATTGCATTCTAAACTATAATCCAAGATAGAATGATAAGTTACTACAACTTGAAATTATTTCTTGTTACTTACCTTAATAATATCATCATATAAGAACCACAATGAGAAAGTATTCAGGAAATTCTAGGCAAATAATGAAGCTTTTAAGAAAAACAGTAATCCACTGCTGACCTACTTTACCAATTCATATTCTGCCTATAGTAGCCAAATCATATAAATAAATTATTTTCAAAGCAGAAAACACAGTACCCTGCATCATATAAAAACACCTTCTCTTGATAATTGTTACACTAAATGAATCTTTCATTTAGTAGCCTATCTACTTATTATGCAGATTCAAATATGCAAAGTGAGCATCACAGCATTAAACAAAAAAGGTGTAAAAACATCCCTCACTATTTGTAGAGGATTGGTTCCAGGACATCCCCATGGATACCAAAATGCACAGATGCTTAAGTCCCTTATCTAAAATGGCACAATAACTGCATATAACCTATGCACATCCTCCTGTATACTTTAACTCATCTCTAGATTACTCATAATGTTTATTACAATGTAAATGCTAAATAGTTGTTACACTGTATTGTTTGGGGAATGATGACAAGACACAAGCCAACAATGCTCAAATAGTGAGAGCTGGAGAGACTGAGGATCTACGAGACGATGGAGGCTACAGCAGGGGATACTGCACACCTCTTACCCACGTAGAGTCAGAGCAGCTCTCAGTGCAGCACACTCAATCTCTGCTTTTTGTTACTGTCTTTTCTTTCCCCTAATATTTTCAATCCATGGTTGGTTGAATTCAAGATGCAGAACCCATGGATATGGAGGGCTGACTGTAATTAAAATCCTGAGTCATATTTATAAAAACAAACAGCACCTTTGTTTGTCTTTTTTTTTTTTTAATTTTCTTGCCAAGGTGTTTGGGCTGGTGTCCTAGAGCAGCCACACATGTGCCACCTTAAAGAGCACACGGTCTATACTGTAACACGTGTTTCTGTAATAAAAACGAGTTCCTATGAAAATCATAAAGGAATGCTGTGAACATAACACTCACAGAGTGAGTCAGCTTCCGATAACTCAGCTGTACACGGCTATTATCAAAGGGTCAGAGCATTGCAACAAGTTGGCCCTTCTCTCCGAGGTCTTCTCTACACTTGGCTAATCTTGAGACCACTCCCGGAAAGGCATTTTACAAGGTTCTCTCCATTCTTCTTGACCTTTTTTTCTCTATTAATTTGGTGCAAACAGTTTGTGCTTAACCACCAACCTAAAAATTGCAGTTTATATCCACCCCTGGAAGAAAGGCCTGGCAATCTGCTTCTGTTAACGATTCCAGCTAAAAAACTCTACAGATCAACTCTACTCTGTAACACACAGGGTACACATAGGGTGCTTTCACAACACAATGACAGAGCGGAGGACAGAAGTCTCCTCCCTTATGGAAAGTTTCACTTTCTGTGGTTTCAGTTACCCTTAGTAAACTGTGAATCTGCCCATCTGTTCTTCCTGGGACCACATTTCCATAAGTTTCATTATAGTATATTGCTATAATTGATCTATTTTATTATTAGCTATTGCTGTTGTTCTCTTACTAGGTCGGATCAAACTTTATCACAGGAATACATGTATAGGACAAAACATAGCATAAATAGGGTTCAGAACTACCTTTGGTTTCAGGCATCCATGGGAGTCTTGGAACATATCTCTCACTGATAAGAGTATACTATGTAGCTGCAACTGAGTCTTTACGGCTTGCAAAGAGTGCACTGTTTCCTATCTAGCTCTTCACATTATTTTGAACCATTCCTATTCCCAACTCCACGGAAGAATGACCTGGCAATCTGCTTCCATGAAGATTACAGCCAAGCAAACCCTACGGAATAGCTGTAGGCTGTTAACACGTGGGGTCATGACGAGTAGAAATCAACTTGACATTTCTTGATTTTTTTTTTATTTTGCAGCTTCAACCCTTGCATAAACTTTCTTCTAACAAGTTTTCTTTGTTTTATAAAAGAAAGAAAGTCTTATATTTATTTTAGTATTTTATTTCTCTTGTGTTTTTGTTTATTAGGGTTAATATTGATTTTATTGTCTTTCTGATTACATTACTGCATGGTTTAAGTATTTTCCATAACCTTTTTTTCCCCATAAGCCCTATGATTTTTTACCAAGTGCCTGAGTCCTCCAGTGCTGCTGTAACAGAAATAACACAGGGGATGGATTTAATTAACAGAAATTTATTTTCTGAAAGCAGACTAAATGTCCAAATTCAAGTCATCAGCTCCAGGGAAAGACTTTGTTAGCTTTGGAGAAAGATCTTTGTTGTCAATCTTCCCCAAGACTGGGAAAGGATAGGGATCTCTGGTCCAAAGGATGGACTCTGCTCCTCATGCTTTCTTACCCTGTGCTATGAACTACCCTGTCTCTCTGCTGGCTTCTCCTTTTTAGATGTCAAGAGATTGACTCAAAACACAACTCAAACTTGCAGAGTCCTGCCTTACTAATAAAACTACCATTCACCTTCCTAATTAATATCACAAAGGTGGGGGCGGAGTCAAGCTGGCGGACTAAGCCCACGTCTCCTTCTATCCCTCTGGAAACCAAGACCTGAACTGACAATCAAACAGAGCCTTCTGATCACCTAATCAGCCTCAGGACACGGCACAGAGCTGTTAATTGGGACTTCATACCACTCAGCCAAAAACCTCCTCTCTTTCACTGACTCCCGCTCCTGGCTAGCCCCGGCTCTCACGGATGGAAGGTAAACCCAACAGTTTGACCTTTTTTTTTCCTCTGTCTCGGCCGGCAGGCGGAGCTGGGCCTTGCCTGGTGGCTGGACTCAGACACGCTGCTGGGGGGATAGGCAGGCGAAATTCCCATATTCTGAGAGCCAGGCTCGGGACTCTGTTAACCTAGACACTTTGAGCCTTTCGTATTGTGGCTGCCTCAGCGGGGTTTGTGCGGAGCTCCGTGGTCACGGTGCGGGACGCCATGTTGGTGCCGAGATTTTAGCGGGACCTCGTTCTTAGCCTGGGAGCCAGCGCCTGCAAACGGGACAGCGCTTCTCCAACAGAAAAGTAGTGATTTTGCACAGTGCTGCCTACATTGGGGGCCCTGCAACAGAAGCAGAGGAATCGCTGCCTCTTGGCACATTTAGCCCCTCTGTCTGCTGCCTGTGTGGTGGACGCCATCTTGGGTATGGTGGCCGCAGCTGGAACTAATTCTTAGCTTGGGAGCCAGACCCTGCCCACAGGAGAGCGCTTTCCTATCACAAAACCAGTACTCGACGCAGTGTTGGATAAGGCTAGGCCCTGTCAGCAGAGGCCAACAGGGCAGTAGCATTGCTGTATTCTGAACTAGTTTCTTATCATCTGGGGTTGGATATAGCGGTGCTTACTTTGTCAGATGAGAAGAGGGACCTCCACACCTGAAAACTTAACTGATTTGTGAACCGGTCAGATACCTTTTGCTTTACATTTGAAGACAGCTTAGAGAAACATTTGCAATCCATCCTCACAGTACCTCTTCCAGCCTCTATATACTCACATGGGACCCAAAAAGCAACAGACAATTGTGGCATACAAGCAATCACTCATGGCTTCAGAAGGCTCCCAAACAAAGCAACCAAGGAGTTTTCCGGATGAAGAAACTTTTATGAAAGCATCAGGAAGTGAATACAAATTGATTATATACAGAGCCCTTCTAGACCTTATACAAAATGCAGCAGAACAAAAGGAAAAATTAAGCAAGTTGTTCGATCTGATGGAACACCAGTACTCTGACATCCAACAGATCAAGAAGAAAATCAAAGACATAGAAACTTCCATGCAAAGCCAAGAAAACAGAATGGAACACATGGAAAAAAGAATTTCTGACTTGGAAGACAGAGGTACTGAGGTCAGCATCTATGAGCAGAAATCAGAAAAAAGAAACAAGAAAAATGAAGAAACATTAAGAAGCATGTGGGACTCTATTAAGAGGAATAACCTTCAATTAATTGGAGTCCCTGAACAGGGTGAGACATCTGAGAACACAGAGAGTATTGTTGCTGAGCTGCTGAAAGAAAACTTCCCAGAAATCATGAAGGAAGAGAATATAGACAACTCAGATGCGTATCGTATGCCACCCAATATAGATCTCAAAAGAAAGACTCCAAGACATATTATAATCAAGCCTAACAAAATGAAACATAAGCAGCAACTCTTAAAGGCAGCAAGACTCAAAACAAAGCTAACATTCAGAGGGAA
Source organism: Heterohyrax brucei (assembly GCA_028571685.1). Taxonomy (NCBI): domain Eukaryota; kingdom Metazoa; phylum Chordata; class Mammalia; order Hyracoidea; family Procaviidae; genus Heterohyrax; species Heterohyrax brucei. The sequence continues at coordinate 83,169,723 of CM053156.1, read as the reverse complement.
ACCCTGTAGGCTCTCGTCAGATTTCTCAGCAGAAACCATGCTGGCACAGAAACAGTGGCACGACACATTCAAAGTCTTGAAGGAGAAGAACTTCCAACCAAGAATTATATATCCTGCAAAACTATCTTTCAAATACGAAAATGAAATTAAGACATTCCCAGATAAACAGAAACTCAGAGACTTTGGAAAAACCAAACCCAAACTACAAGAAATACTGAAAGAAGTTCTTGGCTTTGGCTTAGAAGAACGAAACCACTAACTTTATATTTTAGAACGACACACTACTCAATATCACAAAGGCAGGATTTACAACATTCAGAAAAATCCCACACTACCAGGAATCATGGCCCAGACCAACTGACACACATATTTTCAGAGGGACACAACTCAGTCCACTACACCAAGTCATTTGCCAGGTTTCTCAGGAAAGCATGTGTTACAATATAGAAATATATATTAGCCTTATGTACACTGCATATCATTCACATGAGAGAGAACTCTTGTCAGATATGGGCCTCTTCTTTCATTCAAGGATCCTGATATGTTTCAGAAAGAATTAGTTTGGCTGTATCTTATGAAAACTCCAAATTATATAATTCACTTTTTTATATTAGATGCCTGTAGAGAAATTTGGGACTCATCATTATCTAGCAAGAATATGGGATTTGATAATAGTATTCATTTTTGTATTATACTTATTACTGACTCCATTTATTTTGTTTCTGATGGTTCCCTTTAGAAATATATATATTGTGCTTTAAGTGGAAGTTTACAATCCAAATCAATTTGTCATACAAATACACACACAGCTATGCAACTCTAGCTGTTCTCCCCACCCTGTGACAGCACACTCCTCCTTTCCACCCCGTACAACCCACATGCACTCAGCGAGCTCCTCTCTGCCTCTGCCCTCTCATCTTGCCTCTGGACAAGAGCTGCCCAGATAGTCTCATGTATCTCCTTAAGCCAGGAAGCACCCTCTTCACCAATATTTTGTGTCTTATAGTCTAGTCCAATCTTAGTCTGAAGAGGTAGCTTTGGGAATGATTCAGCTCTGGACTAACAGAGAGTCCATGGGCCACATCAGGGACCCATCAGTCTGTCAGACTACCAAGTCTGGTCTCTTTAACAGAGGTAGAGTTCTGCACCCCTTTTTTCTCCCACCCACTACCTCAGGGACTCTTTGTGTTCCCTGGCAGAGCAGTCATTTGTGGCACCCGGACACCATCTAGTTCTTCTGGTTTCATGCTGATTTGTTCTCTGGATTATGTGGCCCTTTCTGTCTCTGGTCTCATATTTTCCATATGTCTTTGAGGACCTTCATTCTCCTCTGCTCCAGGTCTGTTTGGAACTAACTGATGCTACTTAGGCTGCTTACTAGATTTTAAGACCCCATTTGTTATGCTAATTGACAAAGATGTCCCCTGAAGTAGTATCTTTCCTTCCTACTCCTTTAAATAATCTTGTTTTATGGGTTAAATTTTAAATTGTCATTGTCTAAAGGAAGGAAATGGAATAACACAATCATGTATGTGTACGTGTGTGTGTAGCATATACATATGCAGCAAGATAAATGTCTAACATTTACATAAATTACTCAGCTACTTCAACAAAAGTTGAGTGTAAGTGGCAGGTAGAATGAGCACAAAGTAAGCCACTTGGTATGACACAGAAAAAGCCAACAGAATATGCTAGCCTTTTCACTTTGCCACTGGTTGTTCTGTGGGTGTGGAAAGGATGTCTCTATTGCCCCTTTAGGATGACATTTGTCATGCTGAAATAGTACCAACATTCTCTACGAGTCATTCTGGATTCATTAAGAAGTTACTACATTCTCCCAAACTTAGCCCAGCATATATTAACTGACAGAGAATCTGAGTCAGCAAGTCATAAACTTCATAGATACACAAATAAGACAAAAGAAATGGAGACACAAAGTGTTCTCGAGTACAAAGTAACCTATTACCAAGACATAAGACAAAAATGTCTGTAACTGGAGGCCTGGTGTCACAGTGGTTAAGAACTACAGCCGCTCACCAAAAGGCTGGCTGTTTGAATCCACCACCCACTTGTTGGAAACCCTATGAGGCAGTTCTATCCTGTCCTACAGAGTCACTGCGAGTCAGAATTGACATGATGGCAATGGGTTTGCTTCTTCAGCATCAGCCACACAAAAGCCCCAAATACAAAAAGAGTACAGGCTGAGGTGCTTCGATTAAGATGGGGACACACCTGTGACTTTCACATATTGCATTGACTCACTGGACAGACATTCAAGGCCTGCTGTAATACTCTCTCTCGGTGGTCCACCTTGGCCCTGACCCCAGGGACCATGAGTGCACCTTCCCTGAGCACTGCTGTCAGCGAGGGGCAGCTACCTTGCTCACTCTAAGGCTGACGCTTACCGGGATGGAGGAGACAGAGAGCCCACTCAGTTCACATGACACAGCGTGATGATGTTCTCCGTGCTCCAAAACTGCCCATGTTTGGGAGGGGAAATTACAATTAAACACTCAGTGCTTGGGGAGCCTGGGGGACACTCCAAGACAACTGCCCTGACGTGTGCTTCAGAACTGGAACCAAAAGTAACTCCTGAGGTCACCTTCTAGCTCAATAACAAATCAGCTCATAAAACAGCGACTATCACTCATGAGTATGTTGATCCTTTAAAACCAAATCACCTACTTGAGACCGAATGGTTCAACAGCTGCTTAAAACAAAGATAGGAAGGTAAACGAGCAGGCAAACTAGGTGGACAGAAAGGAAACAACCAGAACACAAACCGTGAGAACGTTCACCCACTCTGAAGAATGTCCCCAACGTTCCTGAACGACCTGTGTAGAAATGGTTGATTGGGAACCTAAACTGCCGGGTAAACCTTCACTGAAAACACAATCGAATGTGACTAAAAAAAGTTAAACAGCCCAGTCCAAAGCCAGCCAAGCCAAAAAAGCAAGTAGCAAATACGTACCAGATGAAAGAGAAGAGGCAGTGGGAATTGACTGTCATAAAATGGAGGGTCTTTATTTCCTTTGTAAGGGAGCCTCCTGAAATTCTTTGACAGAGAAGCTAAGAATTTTCATAATAAATCCAGTCTCCTTATTTGTAAATGTTGACAACTAATTCATTTTCTTTTTTTTTTTAATTGCTGCACCAACCCAACATCTTTCAGTGTGTTTGCCATACAGGCTCAGGCTTATCATTCTGAACGTGTATCTTTGTGTTGAGCTGAATTATAAGAGTGCTTTCAAAGGGACAAAAGGTAGACAGAACTAATTGCCTCTAACAGCTGTGCTCTTGCCAACTCACCTCTGTACTTACCTGTTTCCCAGTACCACTGTAATGGAAAAGGCGAGGAAGGGAGCTTGTTAAATACTGGCCTTATTTTAAGCAAAATCTTCACGTTAATACACTTTGGGCTGCAGTCAAAGTCTGGCTTCAGAATTCTCTAGCAAAGAATAAATAGTGCATGGCTTTTGTAAAAACAATTTGCTTGACTTTTGGGTGGTATACATGGTTAAAGCACTCGGCTGCTAACCAAAAGGTTGCAGGTTCGAGTTCACCCAGAGGTGCCTTGGAAAAGAACTAGGTGAGCCTGGGACACATTGTCCCAGAGAATAACAAAGGGCTCAAGGAATTGTAGAGACCTAATGAAAAACATGGGAGTGCACTCGAAGAGATGTCCGGTACAGTCTGACCATCAAGATGAAGAATGATAGTAGACAAATATATTTTTTGAACAAAGCAGGAATCTATGGGACTGCACTGATACAGATAAGTGGGAACTGGAAAACTTCTCCACACAGTAGAACACTGGTTGGTAAACGTAGAAAGAATGATGGAATCAGACACTCCCCTTGGGGGAACCATTCACATAGTGGTTCAGCCAAGGAACACCAACAGATAAAAGTCTAATCAGTAAAAGTCTGATACAAATTGGAATATTTGTACAGTTTCAAATTACCTCCCCACAAACTGCACATGGCAAAGAAAAAAAAAGAGTAACTTTCCACTGAAAAACCTAGAAGTTACCCAGGTGAACATCGTCACGATGGGACAAACGACCATGTAGGATGTCACAGCATGCAGAGGGAACAGAACACAGCCAGTACATCTCTGACATTTTTACCTAATCTTTGATGACTTGAATCAATCATGAAGATATATCAGGCAAACTCAGACTGAGAGACATTCTCAAAAATGACTTGTATGAAATTTCTAAATTGTCATATATCAGTCTCGTGAAAGTCTAGAATACCATGAGGGACTGCGGAACTGTTCTGAACTGAAGAAGAGGAAAGAGACGACAAATTAAGGCACTAGGTGATCTTACACTGGACTCTTTTTCTATAAATGACATTGGAACAAGTGGAGAAACACGAGTAGACTATATGGGTTAAATTGTAGTAATATGTCAATGCTAGTGTAGTGATTTTGATGGCGATACGTCAGTTCTGTAGAATAATGTCCTTGTTTGTAGGGACACACACTAAGATACAGCTGGTGAGGGGGCACCTTGTCAGCAGCTTACTCTCAAATGATTTAGGGATAAAAAATTATTTGTACTAGACTTCTCTGAAACTTTAGAATTATTTCTTTTTTCTTTTTTCTTTAACATGACTGAGTGAAAATGTGCATTCCTGTATAAATTTACATGCCCACCTATATGCAGCTTCCACTGCTCTCCCTGTCCGGTGACAGCACACTATTCCTCTCTGCTCCATACATGTCTTATCCTCCCAACAGCCTCCTTTCCGCTCCTCTCCACCCACTCTCTTTCCTCCAGCCAGAGCTCAGCAGGATGATATCCTATAGATGTATAGAACCATAAAGTGCAACCAATATATGGTCACACTGCAGTGCCAAGTCCAATCCATTCCCATCCAAAGAGTGGAACTTCATTACAATTTATGGGTAAGTGCAGCATCAGGGCTGGGGGCCATGCTCTCAGGGGAACCCCGAAACCGCTGGATCATCAATTGAGGTCTTTTAGTGGAGATCTCAGGATGCACCCCTTTTCATTCTTGTGTTGCCAGTGAGACTCAACCTAGTGAGCTCCATCGTGGCTATCACTGGTGGTGGCCGGGCACCATCTGGTTCTTCCAGTCCCAAGTCGATGAAGGCACCCACTCTTGTGGGTCTCTCTGTCTTCTAGGTTATCTTTACCCCATGTCATTTTGGTCCTCGGTAAACATCCGTTCCTGCTGAGTTGGGACCATTTGCTGTGTCCTCGGATGGCAGCTTGGCAGCTTTTAAGACCCCAGACGCCACTCAACAATGTGGGGTACAGAGAGCTCTCTTAGCAAAATGCCAATTGGCCTCAATTTTGCCTAAGAGCATGGTCCCCTGCCCACTGCCCCAGCTACTCTATCCTTGCAATATTGGGTTAAGATGGAAGGAGTACTCAAGTTATGCTGAAGTCCACTTAATGTTGTTCTTGTTTCTAATGTGTGTTATCACCGCTTTCACCCAACCAGATTTCTAGCAACTATCTAAACTAGACCCTCCCCCCTCACCTTCCTTCCCTCTCCTCCCTTGCAGCTGTCAAAGAGTCTTTTCTTCTATACACAAGTCTGTTTTAGAGATCTTATCTTAGAGGTCTCATACAGTATTTGTCCTTTTGTCGCTGACTACTTTCACTCAACATAATGTCTTCCAGTTGAAACCAGGTTAGGAGATGTTTCCTGAAATCATCATTATTCTTTATCTTTGCGTAGTGCTCCATTGAGTATATGTACCATAGTTTACCTATCCATTCTTCTGTTGTTGGGCATCTGGGTTGATTCCATCTTTTTTCTATAGTGGACTGTGCTGCAATAAACATTCTGGTACATGTGTCCGTTGGTGTGAAAGGCCTTGATTCTGTAGGATATATTCCAAGTAGTGGAATTACTGGGTCTAATGTTATATCGATATCCATTTTTTTAAGGAAGTGCCAGATTGCTTTCCAAAGAGGCTGGATCATTTTGCAACCCCACCAACAGTGTAGGAGGGTTCCTCTTTCTCCACAGCTTCTCCAGCATTTGTTGTTTTGTGTTTTTTGGATCATGGCCAATCTTGTTAGGGTCAGATGGTATCTCATTGTCGTCTTCATTTGAATTTCTTTAATAACTAAAGATCGTGAACATGTCCGCATGTGTTTTTTGGCTGCCTGGATCTCCTCTTTAGTGAAATGTCTGTCCATCTCCTTTGCCCATTGCTTAATTGGATTATCTTCTTAATTGGTTTATCTTCTTCTTACTGATATTTTGTAGTATCTTATAGATTATGGAGATCAGAATTATTTCTAAAGAAAATATATTAGTACTGTCCTACATTCTCTGCACAGTGAAATCAATGCATTGATTATTAGAAATAAAGACATTATTAAAACAACATAGGTTTATTTTGATGTGATGTACATGAGATTTATTAACCAAATGGCTACTTCTCCTTTTGCCTTAAAAATCAGCCTCTCACTGAGCAAATATTCATGAGTCATCTCTGTGTCACTCACTGTTCCAAAGACAGGGCATAACAGAGGCAACAAGAGGAACCCAGGCCTGGCTCATGCACTCTCTGCCTTTGGCCGGAAAGTCCAACACTGAACATGTTTTGATCACGGATGGGCTTGAGTCATTCCTTTGCATGTGTCTTTGGTGTGTGTGTATAGGCATGCATGTGTGTGTACACATGTGTGTTGCCAATTATCAGGAAAGTCTCCTGAAGAAGTCACCTGAAACCAATCCAGTGTCGCTGAGTCAATTCTGACTCACGGCTACCCTGTAGGTCAGAGGAGAACCGCCCCATAGGGTTTCTAAGGCAACTGTTGACCTTCTGGTTAGCAGCTGTAGCTCTTAACCACGACACCACCAGGGTTTCCGAAGAAGTCACAGATAATTTTAAGTGGGAAATGAGCAAGGTGAGCCTTCCCTTCTTTTCTAATCACTCCTGAACATGTATGATGTCACTTGCCTTCATATCCTGTTAACGGCACCCTAATAACCCAGCAACTGAATACAAAAGGAAAGTTCTCTGACGTAGTCTTGACCTTAAAAGATACACATAAAACTTAGATTATTTGAGGTGAGTTTGGAGCAATTCTCTATGTAGGAAAGTTGCCATCTCAGAAAAATGACTCTGTGGCCACCTCCCACAGCCTTGGAAGGAAGAAACACACACACACACACACACACACACACACACACACATCAGATAAATGAAAAGCTATTTAATTCACTTTCCTTCCAGGTAAGGGGAGAACACAAAGCAGAAGGAATGGATTTTATGCCCTTGTGCTGTTTTGTGGAAATAAGGCCTCAGGGGAAAGGTAACATTATAAAAGGGGAAATTCCTTTGAGCAATGCAATGACAGCTTTGTAAAAATGACAGGTTACCAACAAAGCTACTCTTGGGGTCTGTCCTAAGCTCCACACACAGGGTGATGGCCCTTAGGAGACCAACAGCATGCCACAATAATTGATATTCACTCACTTTGATCTACCAGCATCTTTTGTTTATTTTTAGGCTAGAATAAAATGACACTAAATTTTTTATCTCTTGCATAGGAGAGGAAGTTTCAAGACTATCACATTCAAAGGGAACACTGAGTATCTTTGGATAGATTATCATTAACCTTATTTTCATTGTTCTTCTGATTACACAAATAATACATGTTCATTGCAGGGAATTTAGAAAAAGGACAAAGCCATTTTTCAAAAAGGAAATACTCATCTGTACTATCAGTCTGTCACTGTTAATCTTTAGTGCTCCCTTGTGTATCACACATAGACGCATGTGTGTAACATGAGGATATATGTGTGTGCATATAAAGTATAAAACTCAATTCATGAAAGTATGATCGCACTCTCAGTGCACTGTTTGGTGATGTGTTTTCTTAATACACAAGAATTTGCTGGATAACACACCTGCTGCTATTTAGTTGATTCCCACTCACAGTGACCTGACAGGACAGAACAGAACTGCCACATAGGGTTACACAAGGAGCCCATGGAGGATTCAAACTGTCAACCTTTTGGCTAGTCGCCATTGCAGTTCTAGTCTGTCCAGTAGGGTTGACACAAGCCAGCACCATCTCAACAGCAATTATTTTGGTTGTGCAATCTGTTTCGAGAAGACAGACATTACTCACAAAGTTTAAATCACCCCAGAAGTCAGGAACCACTGGCTTCTGCTCCCAGTGAGCAGAGAAACAAGAGGGGGCATGATGGGAGGGTCTGCCCCAAGTGTTGGCAATAACAAGTATTGTTCATGGAGAACTTTTAAGGGATAATAAAACGACTAAAGGTAAGCCTACTTCTTATCATCATGAGGATAATTCCAAATAGTGTTACTGAGTTGGCTCTGACTTACAGCAAGCTTACATAGACAGGGTAGGACTGCCCCACAGGGTTTCCAAGGAACAGTTAGTGGATTTGAAATACCGGCCTCTTGGTTAGCAGTTGAGCTCTTAACCACCACACCACCAGGACTCCAAGACATTAGTGATAAAAAATAATATTCCTCCCTGAAACATGAACTTATCCAAGTTCTAAGCAGTCTCTGTGGCTACGAAGAGGTTTGACTGATGGACACGAGCCCGTCATTACTTTTCCTGTCTTTAGCACTGTTTTGTAGGTGCGAGTTAATCTGGAGCACTCCGGCTATCACGCTGGTGCTGGATGAGACACGCTCAGTCACATGCATTTGTTTCAAGATCAAGTTCTGAAAGTTATGGAGTTTTTCAAGCTCATAACAGGTGTACACTGTACCCTTAACCCCCGTGGACTTGTGTCACTTTGCATTTAAGTAGTAGATGTAAACGCTGACTGTATGGGGATTATAATAGAGAAAAAACAAGACATGGGACACCCCAGTTCTGCCCTTTTATGTCACCACTTGGACCTTAATTGCTTAATAAGCAGAAGTCAGAATGTTATTTGTTAACTGTGAAATAATACAGCGTCACCTGTGAGAGCCAGAACTTGATAGGAGTACCTTCTTTTTGAGGTCTCACAAGTTTTCTGCCTCAGATAGCATCTTGCCATCTTTCTCATTTTAGTGGAAAATATTTGCATTTCCCCTCTCTGACAGGTTTCCACCTTACATAGGTTCCAGCGTTCGCCGGTTTCACTGTGTTATATGTTAGTGCGAAAGATCACCATACGGGGTACACACACGGATGCTGACATTACAAAACCCACTCCCACTGAGTAGATTCCAACTCACAGAAGCCTTACGGACAGAGTAAAACTGCGCGGCAGGAGCATTTACCGGCCTTCCTGGTTAGCAGCCACAGCACTGAACCACGACACCCCCAGGGTTTCCCTGAAGTTATCAAGAAGCATGGAACGGTGGCTAAGGTATTTGACTAAAACATGCACAAGATGGCGAATCTCACGCACCAGTGAATGCACAATAAACCTTAGCCGTTGAGTTGATTCCAATTCCTAGCAACCCAATAGGACAGAGGGCAAGTCCCCCACAGAGTTTCCAAGGAGCAGCTGGTGGATTCTGACTGCTGGGATTTTGTTTAGCAGTCAAGCTCTTAACTGCTTTGCTACCAGGGAGCCACTGCACAATAAGAAGCCCTTGTCTGAATAAACCATGACAGATATGTCATCCACCTACATACGCGCAGCCTGTTCTGTGAATACATGTAATCTATAGACATGCCTATATGTGCATAGACGAATTCTGGCAGGATATAGAAGACTGTCTTCATAGGCTACCGTGACTATAGAGTCTGGGAACCAGGGTATCAAGAATGGGAGGACTTTTATTTTCTAGAGGATAAACTTTTGATTGCAGATGTTTTACAATACATTTCTAACATACTTTTAGATATGTAGAAATACAGTTATACACACTTACACCTTATTGCATGTCTTCCACACATTTATTGTATCCTATGTATTTCTTAGTACTTATGTATGTTGTTATTGTTGTTGTTGTGGGACACCACTGCAGCACTTCTGACCCCTGGTGACCCTACAGGGCAGAGCAGAATCACTCGGGAGGTTTCCCAAGGCTGCTGTCTTCACAGGAGCAGATTAGAAGCGGCCAGGGGGTTCAAATCCACGAGCCTGCAGTCACCAGTGAATGCTTAACCACCACATCACTGGGGCACATCAGAGGCAGATGTTACAGACAATTATTTATCATACACCTGCATTGATTTTAGTTTGAATAAATGAGAGAAAATAGTTAATTTAAATAAATAAATAAATAACACCCATCTTGGTTGGCCTTAGTCAGCTGGAGTTGCTTTTTTCTTTCTGCTCTCCAGAAATACTCTCAGCCCTTTAAATGATGCTCACTCTTGGTAATAAAACTCTCAGAGTGATCAGGACAATTAAGATGTGTTGAAACATCTCTAGGTTGAGGAAAAACAGATTTTTCTTGCTGCTGGCAATGTCGACAACAGAAGTCTTACTCTCTAAACAAGGTATAGGAGAAAGCCTGGTGTCTGGATCAAAGGCCCAATGATTGCCACTTAGCCACCCAATAGCTTGTTGATTCAGTTAACATAATGTTCCCCTTACAACATGTAACCACCTTATTAAGCTGCACTGACAGAAAGGCCTGCTGAAGCACTCCCAGAAAGGCACCAGAGGACTTGGGCAGGGGGGAGTGTTTCCTGTTTCATACCATCTCTCTCACTCACAAGACGGGCTCAGATGGGCCTGCTGTGTGGCTCCTCGTCTTACTAACTACAGTGACTCCTGCAGGAGGACTCAGGGGTAGAGCCAGGCCTTCAAGAATCACAGCAAGGCCAAACCCACCTTGGAGATGATTCTGACTCATAAGGACTCGGTGGGGATCAGGCCCTGACCTAACCAAATATTCCCTGTAGGGATCACCCACCACTTTATTTAAAGCAAACCCTCTATATGAGATGGTTGAGTGCTGTCTGCCATCCAAAATGTCAGCAGTTCGCATCCACCTGGTGCACCTTGGAAACTCTACAGGGCAGGTCTACTTTGTCTATGGGGTTGCTATGAGTCAAAATCAACTAGACGGCAGCAAGCTTGAGTTTGGTTGTCTTTAAGAATTTACACCATGTTATGGATTGAATTGTGTCCCCCCAAAATGCATCTAACAATTTAGCTAGGCCATGAATCATGGTATTGTGTGACGCTTCAGTATGTTATAAACTCTGCCTTTGTGATGTTGATGAGGGAATTTGGGGCAGCAGCTGTGTTGGTAGGGCAGGACTCAATGTGTAAGATTGTACTGTGCCTTGAGGCCATCTCTTAGGATGTGAAAGAAAGGGAAGCAAGCAGAGAGTTGGGAATGTCACTGGACCACAAAACCAGTGCTGGTAGCAGAGCCGGTATTTTGCACTCATGGGCCCTGTGCCCCAGAAGTTCCCAGTCCAGGGGAAGATTGTCCACAAGGACCTTCCTCCAGAGCCAACAGAGAAAGTCCTTCCATGGAGCTGACATCCTAAATATGGACTCTTAGCCTATTTTACTGTGGAGATGTAAATTTCTCTTCATTAAGGCCATCAGCTTGTGATGTTTCTGTTGCAGCAGCACTAGATGACTAAGACACAGTACAACTCTCATTCCTAGGTCCCTGAGCAAGTCTACCAATAAAAATATCAAGGCAACTTTCCCATTTCATCTCTTACACCTCTCCCTGTGGAGAGTGGCTCATCTTCTGACCATTTTTCATTTGGAAAAGGGACATTAGAGAAAGTATGGTGTGGCTAGTGGCCATTGAGTTGGCTTCTGACTCATAGCAAACCCTATGGACGATGGAATTGGACCACTGTGACTCACAGGGCTTTCACCGGCTGATGTTTTGGAAGTAGCTCGCTAGGCCTTACTTCATTCTGTCTTAAGCTGAATGTTCTACTGAAACTGTCCAGCATCACTGCAACAGAGAAGACTTCACCAACAGACAGGTGGTAGCTGAGCAAGCAGGACATTAGCTGCGAATCAAACCTAGATCTCTCGCATGTAAGGCGAGAATGCTACCACTAAACCCCTACTGTCTCCTTAGAGAAAGGTATTCAACTAAAGACAAGCACACTTCGCCTAAAGCACATCAGGACACCTTTGTGAGTGAGCTGGGTCAAATGTAAAGTAATTCATCTAAACTTCTAACTGGCAAATATGCATACCTATTTCAGTTTCAGCTTAAATATTTCCTCATCAGAAGGGCCTTTCCCCAAATCCTTGTCTACCTGTAGGTCCCACTATCGTTGCCTGACTTAGCACTGCTGATCACAACTTGGGTCTTTATTCATTTGACATCATCCACCGAAATGCAAACTCTTTTAAGGGAGATGCTATTTCAGATTGCTTCACCATCAAGTGGCTTACACTTAGGTGTCCCTGTTAGATGCCACTGAGTCAGCTCCAACTCACCGTGACTACACATACAACAGAATGAAACACTGTCCAATCCTGCACCATCCTCAGAAAACCCAACAACAGCAGCAACAACAAAGCCCACTACTGTTGAGTCAATTCCAACTCACAGCAACACTACAGGGCAGAGCAGAACTGCTCCACAGGGTTTCCAAGGAGCGCCTGGAGGATTTGAACTGCTGACCTTCTTTTTAGCAGATGTAGCACTTAGCCACTACACCACCACGTTTTCCCCATCCTCCTGAACTCTGCTAAATTTGAACCCACTGTTGCAGCCACTGTGTCAGTCCATCTCATGGAGGATCTTCCTCTCTTTCACTAACCCTCCACCTTACTAAACATGATGCCCGTCTTCTGAGATTGGTCCCTTCTGATAACATGTCCAAAGGACATGTGATGAAGTTTTGGCATCCTTACATCTAAGGAATCTTCTGGTTGTACTTCTTCCAAGATAGTTGTTCATTCTTTTGGCAGTCCCTGGTATATTTGATATTCTTAAGCAACACTATAACTCAAAGGCATTAATTCTTCATTGGTCTTACTTACTCATCATTTAGCCTTCACATGCACGGGAAGCAGCTGAAAACACCGTGGCTTGGGTCAGGCACACCTTAGTCCTCAAGGTGACATCTTTGTTTTGTAACACTTTAAAGAGGTTTTAGCAGCAGATGTGCCCAAGTAATGCAGATTCCTTTGATTCCTTGACTGCTGCTTCCATGGGTGTTGACTGTGGATCCAAGAAAAATGAAATCCTTGACAACTTCAATCTTTGCTCCATTTAATCATGATGTCGCCTGCTGGTCTAGTTGTGAGAATTTTTATTTTCTTTATGTTGAGGAGTAATCCATTCTGAAGACTGTGGTCTTTGGTCTTTGATCTTCATCAGCATGAGCCTTAAGTCCTCTTTGCTTCAGTAAGAAAGGTTGTGTTATCTGCATAAGGCAGGTTTTCTTTTGTGTGTGGGTGGGTGGGTGTATTATTTTTTTTATTGGGTTTAAGTGGAAGTTTACAACTTGAGTCAGTTTCTCATACAAAAACTTACACACAGTCTGCTGGGTGACCCTACCTGCTCTTCCCAAACTATGACAGCACACTCCTCCCCTCCACCCCATATTTCCCATGTCTGTTTTACCAGTTCTTGTCACCCCCTGTCCTCTCACCTTGCCCACACACAGGAGTTACCCAGTTAGTCTCCTGTATCTACCCAAGCCCAAAAGTACACTCCTCACCATATCATTTTATGGCTTACATACCAGATTCCAGAATGGCTTAAGTTTTGGGCTTACAGCGAGTCTGGAGGTCATGTCTTCCAGGAACCCTCCAGTGTGTCAGACCATCAAGTCTAGTCTTTTTTTAGAGTTCAAGTTCTGCCCGCCAGATTTCTCCCACTCCATCAGGGACTCTTAGTTGAGTTCCCTGTAAGGGCAGCTTTTGGTTGTGGCCAGGCACCATCCAGTTCCTTCAGTCTCATGTTGACGTACTCTATGGCTTATGTGGCCCTTTTTCTCTCCAGGGCTCACACTTCCCTTGTGTCTTTGATGTTCTTTTTCTCTCCTTTGCTCCAGGTGGATTGAGACCAGCTGACACTTCTTAGCTGGCCACTTGTTTGCTTTTAAGACCCCAGAGTTTACATGGCACATTGTTCATGAATCTTCCTCAAATCTTCGTGCCATGTTCTTCTTCATATAGTCCAGCTCCTCTGATTATTTGCTCATCATATATGTTGAATAAGTCTGGTAAAAAAACACAGCGCTGACATACATTTTTCCTGATTTTAAATCATGCAACATCCTCTTGTTACACTTAGTAGGTGCTCCGTAAATAGTCACTGACCCACGATCATTAAGAGTTTACCGAGCACTTATTATGTGCCAAGTATTGTGCTGGGAGACAAAAATGAATCATATAAGTGTCCTGCTCAGACTATAAACTCCTAGGAGACTGGGATTATATCACTATTTATTCAGGTTTTAAAAAAAATAACTATGGAGAAGCCAGCTATTTCAATTCCATGAACCAATACATAAAGCAGAGAAAATGAGTCCACCAGGTCCCTGGGTTTGATTTCATTGCTGAACAAACAATCTTGTCTTTCTTCTTACACCTCCAGCCTGGATAGTACATCCGTGACATGAGTATTGTTGACTCTCCTTTCCACTTCTGTGCCAGGCATAATTAATTGATTACGGCATGCTCTGAGCTGGGAATTAACTTCTTACTTCTTTTCAGCAGTCCAGACAGCTGCTGATCATAGCTGGCATGCAAAATGAAACTGATTTTCCATTCCTCTTTCTAGCTCTTAAAATCCATGGGAAATAGCTGTGCTGCGAAACTGACAGTCACTTGAGTTGCAATATTCTCCTCCTCTCATGTCTGAGATTCAGGCTGGCACATCACCTTAGAATGAACTGTTTATGGAACGGGATATCATGGCCAAGTCACTCAAATATCAATTATGCTCCATTCTCTGGGGGCTCAAATATTCACTTCAGGTGGATTCTTTCCACTATTTCCACTTTCTGTCTTTCTTGAGTCTTCTTGGGAATTTTGATCAAGAGGGACAAACTTATTTCCCTAAAAAATTATTTTAAAGGAATGCTTACATGTTTACTGGAGAAAGAGAAGCCAGGCGAAAAGGGTGACTCTTTAATTTTCCATTCTAGAAGGGCAGCCACAATATCAGCTTGACTGTGATGAACAGCAATGCAGAGGTCTTCATTATTGTCAATGACTTATTCATGGATCTAATTAGTCCCCACCACTAACATAAGTGACTCGGCTCAGTCTGGATCCTTCATTAGAGAATTTCAAGGCCATTAAGTAAAAATCCATACAAAAGTCTGGACTCTGTCATTGTGTGTGTGTGTGTGTGTGTGTGTGCACGTGTATGTTAGTCCTTAACTGGTAAACAAGCACATCTAATCATAAGCCACCTCACTTTGTGCCTGTGCGTGTGCATGTGTTTGTGTGCGTGTACACACACTCTTTTGTTAGCAGTAAACACTAAGCTATAACTTCTGGAGATCTGCAGTTCTTCATAATATATTCAAATAAATAAAAAGTTAGGTTAATATTTAATGGCATGTTAAAAAGCTTTTTTTTTCAGTTTTGCCATGGAAATCAACATCTTCTCCCAGTAAATATGACTGGCTTGGCTGGCTATAAATAAGGATTCCTCAAAGGCCACGCTGCAGCTCTGAAATGTTGAGGGGCTGTTAGGATGCATTTACGTCATCATCATCATAACAACAGATGCATTTCTAGGGCTTATCATGTGCTTGTTATTACACTTTGAAGCATTTTACATATACTAACGCATTTTGTTTTTACAACAATTATGCTATTATTTCCACATTACCAGTGAACGTATGTGTTGGGGGACAGAGAAGTGAAGTCACTGGTTCAAAGTTTATCTGCCAGCTGAAGTCACAACTAGCAAATCCCTGCCTCAGATCACATTATTGGCAAATGCTGGCTCCAGGGTTCAGGCTTTTAATCCCCACACCACACCGCCTCTAGTATTTGGCACAATGCTGTTGGTTTTGCAGTAGCAGCCACATGTGTTATTAGCCTCATCACTAGTAAACTGTTGCAGTAGAGTTGACTCCGACTCATTGCAATCCCATGTGCGTCAAGGTGGAACTGTGCTCCACAAATTGCCAGGCCTTTCTTCCAAGGTATCTCTGGATGGACTCTAATCACCAACCTTTCTGTTAACAAGCAGATAGCTTGTTAAATATCTACACCACCCAGGACTCAGCACTTTTTCATTCTTTGTATCAACAAAGATCAAGAGGATTCTTTTTTATTTTTATTTATCAATTACAGTAAATGAATAAAATTTCTAATGTCTATCAATTATCTCATCTATGATAAACCCTCAGCCCTCCCCTTGTAGCCAACACAGTTATTTTCCTCTGTAGATAACTCTGTTTTTAAGTACTTATAACAGGGGTCTCATACAATATTTGTCCTTCTGACAATGACTGATTTTACTCAGGATGATGTCTTCCAATTGAAACCATGTAATGAGATGTTTTCTAAAATCCACATTCTCTATTATCATAGCATAGTGTTCCACTGAGTATATGTACCATAGTTTGTTTATCCAGTCATCTGTTGATGGGCATCTGGGTTGATTCCATCTTTCAGCTATTGTGGACTGTGCTGTAGTAAACATTTGTGTACATGATCCGACTCGACGGCATTTGGCTACTTGGCTTTGACATCTGTTCGTGTAACAACTTTTGTTTATGAAGAATACATTCCAAGCAGTAGAATTACAGGATGAAATAGTATATCTATTTGCAGCTTTTTAAGGAAGCACTAGATTGCTTTCCAAAAATGTTGTACCAGCTTGCACTCCCACCAGTGATGTAGGAGAGTTCCAACCTCTCCACAGCCTCTCCAGCATTTGTTGTTTTGTGTTTTCTGGATCATGGCCAGTCTTGTTAGGGTGAGATATCTCATTGTAGATTTTATTTGGATTTCTCTAATAGCTAATGATCATGAGCATATTCTCATATGTCCTTTGGCTGCCTGGATGTCCTCTCTAGTGAAGTGTCTGCCCATCTCCATTGCCCATCACTTGGATTATTTACCTTTTTCTTGTTGACATTTTGCAGAATCTTGTAGATTATGGAGGTCAGATGATGGTCCAACATGTAATTGCCAAATATTTTTTCCCATTCCATAGGTGGTCTTTTAACTCTTCTGATAACATCTTTGGATGAACAAAAGTATTTGATTCTTAGTAGTTCCCATTTATCTTTGTTCTCTTCTGTTGATCATGCTTTGTCTGTCAGATTTTGAAGTCTATCTGAACTGTGTAATAGAACATCCATCATTGATGCTATTTTTTCTTGCATGATTGTTTTAGGTTTGACATTTAGGTAGATGATCCATTTAGTTTTTGTGTAAGGTGTGAGACATGGGTCTTGTTTCAATTTTCTGCAGATGGATATCCAATTTTGCCAGCACCATTTGCTACAGAGACTGTTTTTACCCAAGTTTACAATCTTAGGGCTTTTGTCAAATATCAGCTGTTCATAAGAGAATGGTGCATCTCTGGGGTCTCCAGTCTATTCCATTGGTCTATACATCTCTCTCTGTACCAGTACCAGGCTATTTTGACTACTGCTGCAGTGTAATAGTTTCTGAGGTTGGGTGGTATGTGGCCTCTCACTGTGTTCCTCTTCTTCAGTAGTGCTTTACTAAGCCGAGGTGTCTTCTCTTTCTAAACAAAGTTGGTGATATGTTTCTCCATCTCAATTAAAAAAAGAAAAGACATTGGAAAGTGTATTGGGATTGCACTGTATAAGGAGATCACTTTAGGCAAAATAGACATCTTCACAATGTTAAATATTCCTATCTATGAGCAGGGCAGATTTCTCCAATTTTGTAAGCCTTTTCTTTGGTTTCTTGCAGTAAGGCCTTGTAGTTCTCTTTGTATAGGTCTCCTGTTTCTCTAGTTAGATTTATTCCTAGATATTTTATCTTCTTGGGGGTTACAGGAAATGTTTTGATTTTGTTGACCTTTTCAAAGAAGCAACTTTTGACTTTATTTTCTAATTTTTCTGACTGTTTTTCGATTCTCTTGACTTGACGGCACTTGGCTAATTCATTTAGTTCTGCTTTAATCTTTATAATTTGTTTTATTCTGGTGCCTGAGAGGTTTCTCTGTTGCTCTCTTTCTACTTGTTCAAGCTATAGGGTTAATTCTTCAATTTGGTCCCTTTCTTCTTTCTGGATGTGTGAAGTTATAGAGACAAACTGACCTCTGAGCACCACTTTTGCTGTATCCCATAGATTCTGGTAGGATGTGTGTTCATTCTCACTTGAGTCCATAAATTTACTTTGTCCTTAATTTCTTCTATAACCCAAGGCTTTTTGAGCAAAGTGTTATTCAGTTTCCATAAGTTTGAATTTCTACCTATGATTTTTCCGCTATTGATTTCAACTTTTATGGCTTTATCGTCCAAGAAGATACCGTGCAGTAAATCAACGGTTTGGATTTTACACAGAATTGCATTATGACCTAACACATCATATATTCTGAAGAATGTTCCATGTGCATTGGAGAAGAAGGTGTACTTATTTGGTGAAGAGTGAAAAGATCTGTCTATGACAACAAGGTCAAGTCGGTTGATTGTTGCAATAAGATCTTTGTATCTTTACTGAGCTTTTTCCTGGATGATCCATCCATAACTAAGGGGGGAGTGTTGAAGTCTCCAACTATTACTGTGGAAAGATCTCTCTCATTTTTCAGTGTTGTCAGTGTTTGTTCAATGTATTAAGATGCTCCAGTATTGGGTGCATATATATTTAATATTGTTAAGTCCTGCTTGAGTATTGAACCTTTCAGCAATAGTGACCATCCTCGTCCATGACAGTGGATTTTACATTAAAATCTATTTTACCTGAGATTAATATTGCCACACCTGCCCTTATTTGTATGTTGTTGGCTTGGTATATATTATTCCATCCTTTAATTTTCAATTTGTTCATATTTTTGAGTCGAAGGTGTGTTTCTTGTAAGCAACATATAGATGGGTCACCTCCTTTGATCCAGAATGTTACTTGCTGTCTCTCTATTGAAGTGTTCAGTCCATTTACATTCAGTGTAATTATTGACAGGTATGTGCTTAGTGCCATCATTTTGACGTAATCATTTTTATGTTGATGTTTTCTACATTGCTTTCAATATTTTGTTCTGGGTCATTCTTCTTTATAGGTTGACGTTTCAGTGTTGGTTTTGTGTTTGCTGACACTCCTGTATTGTGTTTCTTGTTTTGATATGTTGCATTGTTAATTTGCTTTACAGCTATATCTATTATCCCTCTTAATACACTAAGATTAAACCCAGTTTTAACTACTACATAACTCTTTAACTTCCTCTCCATCTGAAAAGACTATAACTGCTGTAGTGTATCCCTCTTTTTAGTGTGATGGTGTCCTAGTTTTCATGATATGATCACTAATTCCCTTATTTTAATACTGTAGCTTCAAGTTTTGTGACTTCCCTGAGTAGAACTCTGGATGCTGTGTCCTGCACTGTCACCTTAACTATACATTTAATGGTTTTGTTTTTCTGAGCAAAGGGCTTCTTTCAGTATTTCATGTAGTTTTGGTTTAGTTTTTATGAAGTCTCTAAGCTTCTCTTTATCTGCAAATGTCTTAATTTCACCATCATATTTGATATACAATTTTGCAGAATACAGAATTCTTGGTTGGAAGTTTCTCTCCTTCAGGGCTTTGAATGTGTCACCCCACTGTTTCCTAGCCAAATTTATTACTGCAGAGAAGTCAGATGAAAGCCTACAGGGTTTCCCTTGGAGTGTTAGCTTTGCTTTGAGCCTTGCTGACTTCAAAAGCATCTGTTTATGTTTCATTTTATTAAGCTTTATTATAATATGTCCTGGTGTCTGTCTTTCAGGTTCTTGCTTTTGTGGTGTTTGATACAGATCTTGGATACCTATGCTATCTTTGCACATAGTCTTAGGAAAGTTTTCTGTCAGAATCTCTACAGCTATACTCCCTATATTGTCATCTATCCTCCCTTCTTTAGGAACTCCAATTAAACATAAATTATTCCTCTTAATGGTGTCCCACATGTTTCTTAATACATCTTCATTTGTATTATTTCTTTTCTCTGTTTTCTCCTTACAAATGCTGGTGTCAGTTGCTGTGTCCTCAAGGTCACTAAGTCTGACTTCTATCTGCTCAATCCTACTAGTTTGGTTTTGGACTGAATTATCTAATTCTGTAATTTCGTTATTGATCTGATGCATTTCAGATTATTGACGTTCCATCAGTTCAAACAGCTTACTTAATTTTCCATCTTGTTCTGCTGCATTTTGTTTAATCTCTAGGAGGGTTCTATATATAATTCTTTTGTATTTGATCTCCAATAGATTCAGAAACGTTTCTTCATCTGGGAAATTTTTTGAATCTTTATTTGGGAGTTTTCTGGAGCACTTAAAGGCTGCTTCTTTAAATGATTAACTATGATCTGCTGTCTGTGTGCCATCTAGAGGCTGTTTGATTTCTCTGATATTATCTCAACAGGAGCTGAGGCATAGATCTAAGACAATTGTTGGTTACCAGCTGTCTCTATATATACTGTAGTGATTTGCCACAGGTGGACTCTCTGGGGTGGAAGTTTGTATTTATTGAGTGGCAAAGATGCCACTCTACTTGTGGAGAAACTAGGGGCTGTCAGTCAACCCTACAATGTGGATCAGAGAAGAGTGGGAGGAAAAGATGACAGACTTCTCAACAGACAGATCTCCAGACAAATACATAGATCTCTCAACCTTAAAAGTAAACTTCACTTCTATGCATAGAACTGTTCCAGGTTCTGAACTAGGAGCTGTCCAATGTGTTGGTTGATACAGGCTTTCCAGCTGATAATGAAAGTACATTACTGGCTGTTCGCAGAAGCTGCAGCTCTCTGACATGATGAAACAGCAGAAGTGGAGGTCAGAAAGCTGCTGGCTCTTTTTTGAGAGCAGAAGATTAGTCCAATACTGATGTCTAGTCAAATACGCCAGCTCCCAGGGCTCCCCAACTGTTCAGTGCTCAATACAAATATCATTCCAGGCCTTAGTTCGCAGAGGGAAATGAGGACACATGTGTCTAGTCCATCATCTTTTAATGGTCAAGAAGATTCCTGTATACATATATTTTCCTTCTTTCTTTCTTCTTTTTTTTTTAAAAAAAAATTTCCTACTGGAATCATAAATTCTAGAGTTTTGATTTATACATTCTTTAAAAAATATGAACCTGTTGGTTAATCTGGGTAGTTTTTTGCCTAATGGGTACACTCTATATGATGTCACAGAACAAGTGAAACAAATCTAATGAACTTCTTATGTACCTTGTGTTAGCAAAAAGGGATGCTACCATTTTTCTGGGTACAGGCAGTTGAGTTGAAAAGAGAATTCCATTCAAAGGAAATCCATGTGGGTTATTAACAATGGCTATGTAATAACAGGAAATAGACTCTGAGCTTGCCACAACTTTCTGTCCACAGTATTTTACTGAGCTACCCTAATTTGGGCAGGGAATCCTTTTCTGGGTGGTTAGTTAACTCAGGGTGAGAAATTCTCCATTCTCTTTCCTTAATAATGTAAGCTCTTTTGTTCAGAAACTTCTACATTCATTTCTTGCCAAGAGTCAAAGTGAAATCCATTAAAACATAATAACATGGAGAAAAGGTGGGGTCAGATGAAACACAGAGAAATACGAGATGTTTAAGGTTAGAGCAGACTGAAAATGAGAAATTGACGTAAGTATGAGATAAACCTGAAATATTTAGAACAAGGGATGTAAGAGGGTAAAAGCAACAAGCCAGCAAGCCAAGCCAAGTGCCATTGAGTCGGATTCGACTCAACAAACAAGTATAAATTCTAAAGGTAAAGGAACCCTCAAGTCTATGGTTAGCAGTTACAGATAACAATAGAATAATTATTTAGAAGAACTTCTAAAAGGCCCAGAGCTACTGAGATGAGAGATGGAATTCAGGAAGTAAAGAGATGTAAAACTGAGAATTTTTTTTTACTAATCTGTTTTATTATAAATATATATACAAGGCCTGACACTTAAGTCACAGAACTCATCCTGGAAAAAGTGCTACATACCTCACTGCTGAATATCACTACAGTCACCTTTGAAGTACTCCCCTTGGGCTGACATCAGTGCTTAGTTCACTCTCCAAAGCAATTTTGAAAGTCTTCTTCTGGAATTTCCATGACAGCTGTCATTGTACTAGTGTTACCCGATTTGGGTCTGTGTCCTGGAGCAGTTGAGCCAATGAAACATACTCCAAGTTAGAAAGAACGTTTATTCAGAGGCATGATACCATCAGAGACTTGACAGTAATGCAAGTTGTTCTCCATGGAGTCTGACAAAGACAATTCTTATATCAAAGTTTAAACACCATTTCAGCAAGGAATACTTCATGTTTTTAAGCACATAGCCCACAGATAACTGTAAACATCACAAAAGACTCACAAGAAACTAATAAACTACAGATATGTGTGTCAGACACCTGGACTTTAATCTGCTTGTTTATAACAGGCAAAGACAAAACTTATATGAAAATTCCTCAGCTAGTGAAACTCGTCTGCCAAGTTCACTATGAGATAAGGAGCAAGAAAGAAAGTTGTGGATACAAAAAAACGCCAGGCAGCCTCCCTAGCTGCTATTTTCCAAGATGAAGGCCATTTCTCAGGAGAGCAAACAAGAG
Source organism: Heterohyrax brucei (assembly GCA_028571685.1). Lineage (NCBI taxonomy): Eukaryota > Metazoa > Chordata > Mammalia > Hyracoidea > Procaviidae > Heterohyrax > Heterohyrax brucei. Next base: position 83,147,115 of record CM053156.1, on the reverse strand, counting down.
AAGGGAGACCAAGTCACAAGAGCCGAAGGGGTTCTGTGTCCCTTTGGAGAGAGGCTAGTGCAGATAGATGCCAGAGTGGCTGGTCCAGTAAAAACACAGATTATTTAGAGTGTCATCACAGCATCAGTTATGTGAAGATCTCAATTACCCATTTTGAGAAGGAGAAAACACGTTGCAAGACATTAGGGTTACACTAGGTCTGACAATTACACTTGCAAGCTCATCGTAAAAAAAAGTGTTTTAAAGGGTGGAGTAAGTGCTGGCATAGGTGAATAGCTTCCCAAGGGGAGTACTTGGAAGGTGACCATAGTGTTAATCAGCAATGAGGTATGTACCTCTTTTTCTACAATGAATTTGCAAACTTAATTGCCAGATATGCACTTTAGATGCATAGGAGCAAATCAGTTTTTCATTAAGCAATTAATACACATAGTTTTGTGACTTTGCTTGTCAATCCCATGACATGTCAACACTTTTCCTTTCTCAACTTTAAGTTTCCCTTTATGATTTTTCTGTCCCCTCCTGAAGTCTCATCCTTGCTCCCAGGCTGGTGTGCTCATTTTGTGTCCTACACATGGCTAAGCTACCTGTATTACTGTTCATTTTATGGGCCTATCTAATCTTTGGCTGAAGAGTGAACCTCAGGGGTGACTTTAATAGCCAGTTAAAAAGGTGCCCAGGGGCTATACTCTTGGGGTGTCTCCAGTCTCTCTCAGATCAGTAAGTCTGGGCTTTTTTCCGCAAGCTAGAATTTTATTCTACATTTTTCTCCAACTCTGTTCGGATCTTCTACTGTGATCTCTGTCACAGCAGTCCATGGTGGTAGCCGGACACCATCTATTTGTGCTGGACTCAGTGTCACAGAGGCTGTGGCAGTTGTGGTCCATTAGTCATTTGGACCAATCTCTCCCTTGTCCTTCAGTTGTCTTCATTCTCCCTTAACCCAGACATGGAGGGATCAGTGAATATCTTAGATGTCCACTCACAAGCTGTTATGATCCCAGACACTACTCACCAAGGTAGAATGTAGAATATTTTTTTAAAAAAAACTATGTTACACTAATTGACCTAGATGTTCCCTGAGACAGTGGTCCCGAGCTTTCAGTCCAGTAGTTTGTTCCCTCAGTGAACTTGATAGATCTGTGAAGCTCCTATGACTTTGCCTTGATCAAAACTTGCTGGCTTCCTCTGTATGGTCTTAGCCTTCACCAAAGTGACCACTTCTCTATTGTTGAGTCAGTTTTCTTTCCTCACCCCACCCATTACCTCCCTTGTAACCATCTAAGATTGTCTATGTGTGTAAACCTTTTCAGGAGCTTCTATAATAGTGGTCTCACACAGTATTTAGGACTGAATTATTGTCAGCTCAATGCATTCCATGGAAACCTTGGTGGCATAGTGGTTAATTGCTACACCTGCTAACCAGAAGTTTGTCAGTTCAAATCCGCCAGGCACTCCTTGGAAATTCTATGATGCCATTCTACTCTGCCCTATAGGGTTGCTATGAGTCAGAATCAATTTAACGGTATTGGGTTTGGTGGGGTTTTTGTTGTTGTTTTGGTTTAATGCACTCCATGTTTGTCCATGTAGTAAGATGTTTCACAGATTCATCGTTGTTCTATATCTCTGGATATTCTTCCATTGTGTGTATGGACCATATTTGATCCATTCATTGGCTGATGGGCACTTAAGTTGTTTCTACCTTTTTGCTGCTGTGAATAACACTGCAACGAACATGCATGTGCACATGTCTGTTTGTCTTATTTCTCTAAGAATATGATCCTAAGGGCGGGATTTCCGGCTTATATGCTATTTCTATTTGTAGTTTAAGGAAGTCTCATATCACTTTTCAAAATGGTTGCACTATTTTATTTTCTCACCAGCAGTCCATAAGAATTCTAATCTCCCTGTAGACAGCCCCTCCAATGCTTGTGATTTTCCAGGTTATTTATTTATTTATTTATGGCAATAATGTCAGGGTGAAGCAGTATTTCACTGCAGTTTTGATTTGCTCTTCTTTAGTTAACCAAAAATACCAGCCCTTCTTGGAAACCCTGTGGGGCAGTCCTACTCTGTCATATAGGGTCACTAGGAGTCAGAATCAACTCTGGCATACCACAAGAGTGGCTAATGACTTACAGTATTTCCTCACATTAGCTGCCTGTGTCGTCTTCAGTGAAGTGTCCATTCTTATCCTCTGTCCACTTTTTTACTGGAATTATTTGTCTTTTTGTTGCTGAGTTGGATTTTCCTGTATGTCATAGAGTGAATTGTGTCCCTCCCAAAATGTATATGTTGATTTGACTCGCCTAGGTGGCCCAGTACGGTGCTATTCCTCCCATGTGTTGTGAATCCTGCCTCTGCAATACTGATGATGGAGAATTGGCTGCAGTTGTGTGAGACAGGACTCAAGTTACAAGCTTCTGGGATGTAAGACAGAGAAGTGAGGGGAGGAAGGTGGGAACCTCACACCACCAAGAAGGCAGCACTGAGAGCAGAGCACATCCTTTGGATCTGAGGTTCCCATACCGAGATGCTCTCCCAGAATCTGGACTCAGCCCACTGGACTGTGATAACTTCTCTTGTTGAAAGAACTTGTGACTTGTAAAAGGATTTCTGACTTACTGGACTGTGACCATCCAAGTTTCTCTGCATGAAGCCTACCACTCATGGTATTTTCTGTCGGAGCAGTACCAGGTGATTAAAACACGGTAGATTTTAGAGATTAGACCTTTGTTAGATTTGTCACAGCCAGCTTTTCCCCCCAGTCTGTAGGTTCTCTTTCTACTCTTGAGGTGAAATCTTCTGACAAGCAAAAACGTTTAATTTTTAGATCCCAGTTACCTAGTTTGTCTTCTGGTGTTTGTGTGTTGTTAGTTGTGGTTTGTATACTTTCTATGCCATGTATTAAGGTCTCTGATGTTGACTGTATTTTTCCTTCTACGACCTTTATAGTTTTTGGCTTCATATTCAGATCTTTGATTCATTTTGCATTAGTTTTTGTATATGATGTGAAGTATGGTTCCTCCACTTTTTCTAAAGATGGACATCCAGTTTTGAGCTCCATTTGTTAAAAATACTGTCTTTTCCCAGGTTAATGGACTTCAGGCCTTTGTTGAAGATCACATAACCCCCCCCACCCCATCTAACTGAAAGCCAGTACATCAATTCCAACTCATAATAATCCTACCAGACAGAGCAGAACTGCTCCAGAGTTTCCAAAGAGTACCATATATATTCAAACTGCTGACCTTTCAGTTAGGAACCATAGTACTTAACCAGTACATAACCATGGTTTCAGGTGTCTATAAGCCACTGTCATCCAGTGACTCTGACGCATAGCAACCCTATAGGTCTTGCCTCACAGTTTCCAAGGAATACCCAGCAGATGTGAACTGTTGACCTTTATTGGTTAGCAAATGTAGCAATTAACCACTTCACCACCAGGGTTTCCTAAGCATCCATAGGTGGATGGATTATACCTGAGTTCTCAATTCTGTTCCTTTGGTCAGTGTGTCTGCCATTGTACCAGTACCAGGCTATTTTGACTGCTAAGCTACATAGTAGGTTCTGAGATCACGTATTGTATGGTTTCCAACTTAATTCTTCTTCAGTAGTGCTGCTTTAGTTATCTGGTGGCCTCTTCGCTTTCCATATAATGTTAATGGTTAGTTTTCTCATCTCATTAAAGAACACTGTTGGTTTCTGCATTGTATTTGGATAGAATTGACACAAAATTAAGACATTCTAAGAAAAAAATTAGCAGATAAGGTAAATTGAGTCAAGAATGACTACCCCAACTCCTGGTGTATGCCTCGAGCAATGGCTCTCCAATGGGAGCAAGCATCAGACTCACCTGAAGGGCTAGCGAAAATCCAGACTGCTTGCTCTGACCCTCAGACTTTCTGATTCGGCAGGGTCTGCGTTTGCATTTCTAACAAATTCCTAGCTCCTTCTCCTGCTGCCGGTCCAAGGACTCCTCCTTGGCACCCCTGGCCCAGAAAATTTTTGATACTTGCTTTATTAACAACGCTGATTTCCAAAATGCGAAGATAACGTACATCGCTGGTTTCCCGCTTCATTCTCCTGACACCATCTCCCTACCCTGGGCTCTTTCTTTGACCCTAACCACCCAGAGTGGGTTCTCCACAGGTTAGGACTCTGTTCTTCTAGCCCCCACCAAATAGGCAAACATCAGCCTCTCTAGTGGCTCTCTCTACCCACAGTGGTTTTAGCAATTCACTAGAATGGCTCACAGAGCTCAAAGAAACTATTACCTATGCCTACTGGTACCACTGCCATCAAGTTCATTACAAGTCATGGTGACGCTGCAGGACACAGTATAACTAACGGGCCCATGGGGTTTCCAAGGAGTGATTGGTGGATTTGAACTGCTGACTTTTTCATTCGCAGCTGAGCTTTTAACAAGTACACCACCAGGGCTTCGCCTATGCTTATAGCGACCACTGTAACAAGGTTCCAAAGCACAGAAACACACATAGCCGAGGTCTGGAAGAGGCCCCAGCTTGAGACCACCAATTGTCCCCAGGGATGTGCCACATCCTCTCCCATACATGGATGTTCTCACCTATTCCAAAAGCTGCCCAAAGAGATCCTTTCGGGGACCAGAGTTCCCTCGTCATTGAAGCCTCAATGAATATGCACGACTTGGACTTTACTGCATAGTTATGATGGATCCAACCAATGAACACACATGATTACAGTAGGCTCTCCTCCTTTTTTGAGGTTAGTTTTCCATGTACAGGCCCTGTGTAACCCTTAGTTGCCCGACTATTTTAGAAAATAAAGAGCGCTGTAATTGCTCTAGCTATTTTCAGAAACCAGAGTCAAAGGACCAAACCAGGTTCTTTGTCCCCCACACCACAGCAGGAGGCATGCATGAGCATATGTGCAGCAGCATTTTCTACAAATTAAAAAGGCAGAAACAACCCTAGTACCCACTAAAACAACATCAGCTAAAAATAACATCACCCTATAATCACACAATGGAATTTTATACAAAGGTAAAAATTAATAAACTCCAGGTACACATGACAACACAGATGAACTTTAGAAATTGCCTGTTGGACATGATGACTGTATACAAAACAAAACTGTATTTAAAGCTCAAAACCCAAAGATGTTTAAGGATACATGTGCAGCAGAAACAGAGTAAAACCTGGGAAAGAGAGAACCTGTGTAAGGTAGAAGAAAAGCTCAAATATTTTCCACTAAAACAAGACAGCAAAAGTAGTAAAGACTGTACCCCATCAAAGGCAAGACCTGGAAAAGTGAGGCAGTCCTGTTGAGTTCCACTTCTCACAGGTTTCACTGTATTTTTAAATGCAAGACTGTAATAAACACACAAAATCAGACACAGGAGAAAGAGGCCAGGAAGAACCCAGGTGGACTGATGGGCATTCCCTGGATCATAGGGCTTCGGTGGAATAGTAATTCACAGGTTTTGCTTTATTATGCTTTATACCTTACAAATTTTACCTATGTTTTCTTCCATGAATAAAGAAAAACTAAATATTTTAATAGATTTACATTTTCAAAAAATATCTGGCTCATAAGTCTGGGCTTTAAAATAGAATGAAATGCTAACTAGAAGGGCAATCAATTGAAAGCTTCCTTGTTCTGCTGCAGATTTCTGCTCAGAACGGAGACGTCTGAAAGGCAGAGAGCCACAAAGAATGATCCTTGTGCCACTTCTAGATTGGATCCTTTTTCAATTATCTAGGTGTTTATGAGTCGGACTCGACTCGACGGCACTTGGCTGGCTTTGGCAGGTGTTTATGACAAAATAGTTTACACTCACAGTCCTGATTTACAGAAATTTAGCTCAAACCACCTTACACAAGAAGGTAAATGCTTTGTCCTGCTCTTTTAGAGAATTGCATATATGTGAACAACCTGACAGTGGCAACGTGAAAGGTTAGATGAGAAACTTGAGGCAGTTGAGTTTGTGTCAATGGGGTGGAACAATTCAGAAAAGAAGGGTGAGAATGGTTGCACAATTCAAAGTGTGATCACATAATTCAGTGTGATCCGTGACACTGAATTGTAAACATAGACATTGAACTGGTGTACACTTAGCTGTGTATAGAAACCCTGGTAGCCTAGTGGTTAAGTGCTATGGCTGCTAACCAAAAGGTCAGCAGTTCAAATCTACCAGGTGCTCCCTGGAAACTCTACAGAGCAGTTCTACCCTACCCTGCAGGGTCACTAGGAGTCAGAATCGACTCCACGGCACTGTCTGTCTTTTAGCTGTGTATACTTCTATTTACAATAACAACAACAAAAAATAAACTGAATACATTGATTCTTGAAATGAAAACATCTAACGAGATATCTGGTTTCAATACAAATTGATGTAGGTGCTCCAGCGATGTCACCAGGTCTCAGTTCTGCTCTTTCAACAATTCCAAACAGGTATCACCCCCAATGCCTCTTTCCCATTGACTGCAACGCACATTCCAGAAATAAGTTTCATTGTCCAGGCATGAGTCATAGGTTTTCTGGATAATCTCAGGCTCTAATCCTAAACCTAATCCCTGTGTTCTCTAACTGAACATATATCAAGTGGGAGAGTGACTGTTCATTGATGGAGAATTCCAATGTGATGTGGTCATTGAAAGTAGAACAGACACTGGGCAGCAGAAACCAACGTCCCCTTCGCGAGGTTAATGGCTTCTCCTCAGAGCCAGAACAAGCGAGCACGGCTCCTTTTGTGATTATTGCAGCCTAGCCAACTGCAGGAAAGTTACTTTTGCACTCCAAACATGAAGAATCATAGAAGTGTAGTGCAGGCTGAGACTTTAAACATTAGAGCACATCATAATCATCTTAAGAGCTAAAAATACTGTTCGAGATTGGCTTAAAGTCAATCAATAAACTAAACAGCAGAACTGGAGCATTATATTTCTCAAGCAGATAAAAACATAACATCTTATTAATTTGTAAAGAGTAGAGGTGAAAAGGAAAATAAAAGGAAAGATTGTGGGAAGTGTTACAAAGACAGGGAGAACTGGAGACAAATCTGTTGGACAAGTGCATTTGAAAAAAGCTATTTTAAACCCCTGGATGTTAAGTACTCTTGAGAACTCTGAATTTGTAATTCTTTTAAAACTTTTTCACTTTAATGCATTTTCTGTTTCCATTTAGTTAAGCCTTATTCACAACAGAGCTGTTTATTTTGTCAGCTAAGGTCATAACAAATCCAGTTTAATGGCACATACATCTAAATTTCTGTGGCAGACAATTCACGTTCATACAGTATTAGTTCCCACTGAAAAGAAAACCTATCAGATTCAACTGTCTTCCTCATGTCAAAAGTCCAATTTTCATGTTTTCATATGCTAACTATCAACTTCAGTTATATTTCAAAATGATGTTTATTTTATCTACTCTGAGGAGGCATGCAACATCTGAAGAGCTGAGTTTTCAAGTCATGTTTTTTCTGGAAGCTCCTTCTGTTTTATTCTAGTTGTCATTTCCTATGACATTAAACATAATGTACTACTTATCTATTCCAGAACGATAGGACTCTTAGGTGAAGTAAACTGCATTTGGCTGCTAACTGGAAGGTCTGTGGCTTGAACATATCCAGCAGCAGCACTGAGGAAAAGGCTTGGCGATCTGCTCCCGTAACCATCACAGCCCGGAAAACTGTACAGAGCAGTTCTACTCTGTGACACATGGAGACTTCATGACTCAGACACAACTGGATGGCACTAGACAACAACAGCGCCCCGGGACCAAGAATACGGCGGCAGCACGACAAGGCAGATTTGCTCAGGTTCCAAGGAATTTGGCTTCTCATTATCCACACCAGAGTTTTTAGAAATGTCTGTTATAGTCTCCAAAGTCAGCAGTTCAAATCCCCAGGTGCTCCTTGAAAACTCCATGGAGCAGTTCTGCTCTGTCCTAGAGGGTCACTATGAGTTGAAATCAACTCTGTGGCAGTTAGTTTTTGGTTAGTCTCCATCTTTAGGGAAGCTGTAAAACTGAATGGATCACTGGCTGTCTCAAAGACTATGTCTACCTGCCTTCCCAAATCTATCTCACCCTATAAGACACTTAGCTTTCTCTACAAACACCCTAAGACTGAAATATAATCCCTAACCATGCTAATACATGTGAGACATTTACAGGGAGCCAGTGTGTAATGTTAGAATGACAATACTGAGACACAGTCTATGCACGGGTCCTGGTCAAGTCGCCCTGGTGGCACAGAGATGAAGTGCTTTGCTGCAAGCCAAAAACGCAGGCAGTTCAAGCCCACCAGCTGCTCCTCGAGGGAAAGATGTGGCAGTCAGCTTCCGTAAAGGCCATAGGCTTGGAAATGCCATGGGACAGTTCTCTTGTCCTATAAAGTCACTACTGAGTCAGAATGACTGGCTGCACAATGCACACAACAGCAGCAACAAACCCAGATTTCCTGCATGACAGGTGGAGACTCATCAGTAACACATCATCAACAGCACAGGAAATTCTACTTTGTTTCTCCACATTTTTTTATCAACAAAGATTCCAAACAGTAGAAAATACAAGGAAATAACGTATCAAGCACCCTTTTAACCTTCACTCGGATTAACATGTGTTACATTTTACAGTACCTCCCTCCATTTCTTTTTTAAATGCATTACACACACAGCTGGAGTGCCTTTGTGATGTATATGGCAGATATGTGACTTGGAAGTCAACACACAGTTTAGTGATTAAGCTTTTTCACCCTGGAATCAAACATTCTAGACCAAGATCCTGGCTCAGACACTCACTGTCTGTGTGACCTTCAGAAAGTTACTTAACCCCTCTGTGCCTCAGTTCGCTCACTCACCTATTAAAATAGGGATAAAGACAATTAATAGGGGCCATAGTGATTCATAGGTAGAATTCTAGCTTTCTATGTGCGAGACCCAGGTTCAATCCCTGGCCAATGCATTTCACATGCAGTCACCACCTGTGTGTCAGTGGAGGCTTGGGTGTTGCTAGACTAAGACAGACAAGGAAGAAAGGCCTGGTGGTCTGTTTCCAAAAATCAGCTAATGAAAACCCTACGGACCACAACTGTCTGATGAGCAAGTGATCATGGGAACAGTGCAGGAGCTGGTAGTGTTTCACTCAGTGGTGCACGGGGGCGCCATGAGATGGGGCCGAGGGGCCGCAGCCAACAACAGCAACAATACCAGTGCCTTTCACCTAGGACTGTACACAGATCAGACAAGTTCACACACACCAAGCACCTGGAAAAGTGTCTGTCAGTGAGCGTGCTGGCTACGGTTCCTACAGAACCCATTTCACGTCTCTTTTAATTACAGTGCGGGCTAAACGAAGGTTTTGCCATCACGGGTTCCAAAGATTCACCTAACTCCACGCATCATTCAGTGTTGCATTGACATAAGTGACTGAAAATTATGACTGAGACAAAATGTATCATCTAACAAAATGTATCACAACATGTCAAAGCCAAGATGTTGGGAGACTTGGAACAAACCCACAGGAGTGAAAAACCAACTCAACCTGCCATTCTCGTGCCATACCTCAGAGATTACATAAATAAATCTGTTTAAAGTTCTAAAGTTGGCACACTAGTAGCAAAGTAATAAAAGTGCAAAAAAAAAAAAAAAAAAGAAAAGAAAAGAAACAGTTTAAATATCTTACCGAGAAATTAGAAAAAAGAGCCTGCAAGGATCATCCATTCTACCGGCCCAGTTTATTACCACCAGGGCCAAATGCATTTAACATGCTGACAAGTTCAATTTCCCTACAGCTTTATTACCCAAATTACCTAAAGCCCTGGAAAATGTCAACCTTTGAAAGGTAGGTCTCTCTGTTAAGCAAATTCCTGAAGTCTTGGGAGGGGGCTTCTGCTTCCCCTGCTGTTCTCTGATTGGCTCTACAGAAAGACATCTGCTTTTCAGGACTGGCATTTTTCATGAATTTCATTCTTCTGCTCGTTTTCTCTTTTATACTAATTACCTGACTTAACTGAGCAGACTAGTAAGCTTGAAGCTCACTAGTAAATATTTCACCATAACCAGTTTATAGGAACCACATCCAAAGCCATCACCATCAAGTTGATTCCAACTCATAGTGACCCTATAGAAAATAGCAGAATTGCCCCATGGAGTGTCTAAACAGCAGCTGGTGGATTCGAACTGCCAACCTTTTGGCTAGCAGCTGAATGCTTTATGGTGCCAGCAGGGCTCCTATATACTCGTGTTATTTTAGGTTTGCTGAGTTCTAATGTTTACTTAGACTAAAACATGTATTAGAAACTATATTACAAGACTACGACTTGAAATCTAACTTTTTTGATAAGAAATTGTTCAATGTATAAAGCAAACTGATAGTGTATGGTGTTGTTGCTTTGTTCCTTGGAGCTAATGCTGACTCACAGCAACTGCACAGAACACAGCAGAACTGCCTCCACAGGGTTTCCAAGGCTGTACTCTTTATGGGAGCAGATCACCACACCTTTTTCTCCCATAGAGCTGCTGGCAGGTTCCAGATGCTGGCCTTTTGGTTGGCTACCAGGTGCTTTACTCTTCAGCCACCAGAGCCACTTTGATTACTGTGAGCTATGCTAATCTATCAGAATTATTATCTTAAGAAGGTAGAACCCTATTTTAACGTCAGAATTTCTAATTTAATGTTAATTCCTATTTTAATGGGGGAACACTAAGTCAGATAAAAATAAACTGTCCAAGATGACAGACAGCAAGTTTATGGTGAAGATTCAATTTGAATTCTAGAAGTCTGAAGCCAGTATCCATCTGTCGCCAACTTGATCTTGAAATGTGAAAGAACACTCCTGTAAACCATGTATACTGACATGGATTACACTTGATTATATCCTTACTGGTTTTACCTGTGACAGGATAAACCAAACCCATGGCCACTGAGTCAATTCCAACTGATAGTGACTCTGTAACAGAGTAGAACTGCCCATTAGATTTTCCTAAGAGTGCTTGGTGGATTTGAACTGCTGACCTTTTGATTAGCAGCCACAGATGCTGACCACTGTGACACCAGAGCCCCAGGGACTTTTATACCTGTTCAAGTCACTTCCATAACAAATGGTCACTGTCATTTATAAATAGCTTCATACTTAGTTCATGGAGCACACTCTGAGGAATTCACAAAGTCATAAATACTGTGATATAGCCAGATTTATCTAGTTAATTAATTCTCTCCAAACAATAAACATCATTAAAAATACCAACTCTGGGGTTTCCTCCAAGATGTAAACTTGTGATTAAGTTTTACATTTTCTAAAACAAAACTCACACACATACACACACAAGCCTAGTAAAATACATGGAAATAAGCATAAAACAAATCAGAAGAGAATCCTGTGAAAAAATCAATCTTGAACACACTCGCTGTGGAGGAGCTGGAGTTATAAAGGCCTTTCTTACTCTTGTAGCTAAGGATCCTGGTGGCTCAATGGTTAAGTGTTTAGCAGCTACACATGTGGTCAGAGGCTAGAATCCAACAGCCATTTCTTATGAGACCCACCAACCTTCTCCCATAAAGATTACATCCCAGAAAACACCATGGCCGGTTCTGTTCTGACAAATGGCATCGCCAGCAGTCACACTGACTCAAAGACACCCAGCAGCCATGACAACAGAACTGCACCTCCTATCCAGAGAGAGAACAAGGTTGGTGGTGGACACTGTCTACTTTCTATTCTTTGTGTAAATTCTACCAAATTTCCACAAAAGAATAATTCATTAAACAAAGGTAATGAGGTGCTGTAATGCAAGTCACCATCTGATTAATTATTGTACTATAAATTTATAAGTATTACTTGAGGTTGGCATTGAACAATCATTTCAGTATTAAAAGCTCCTAAAAAAAAAAAATGCAGGTGACTCCTGTATGTATTTTAATTACCACTGCGGCGGTCAACCTAGTAAGCTGTTCTTGTCAAGATCACAGCCTGAGAGAGCCTATGGAGCAGCTCTACTCTGTCACGTGGGGTCACTGTGAGTTGAAAGCAATCTGGTAACACATGATCGTATCAGCTCTATCACTACTGCTGAGTCAGTTCTGACTCACGGCGATCCCATTAGGTTTCCAACACTGTAAATACCTACAACAGACTGCCATGTGTCTCCCCTGAAGCCGCTGGGGGTTTCTAACCACCAGACTTCTAGTAGTTGACTGCTTTAACTGCTGCACCACTGGGGGAGGGCAAAATATTCCTGAACCTCACCATCCACTAGTACCTACTTGTTGGCTTGCTGTGTGTGTGCATGCATGTGTGTTTGAGACAGCAACCCAAATGCCGGTCCTTCTCCCTGGTTGTGGACTGAACTGTGTCCCTCTCAAGGAAATGTTGAAGTGCTAGTCCTTGTCCCTATAAATACAACCCTGATAGGAAATAAGTGTTTTCTTTTTTTAATAAGGTCACAGCAGGCTAGGCTCCCCAAGACTTTTCTCCCAAAGGGATGTCACATGACACAGTTTCCCAGCAAGAACTGCAGCAACATAAATAACGGCTTTTCTGCTGGAGGTTGTTTGACCCTAAAAAGAAACCCAAAATCGAGGTCTGCCACATAGACAGAGTATCTTCACAGATGACGGAATTACCAAAACCCCAAATGCCCAGAGGAAAAGTAGGTGCTCACAATAAACCATGCTGTTTGCACAAACCAGACAAGTGGCAGAGAGTCGTCCGAGGCTCCAAGCCCACAAAACGCTTTCATCAAGTAGCATGGGGAACATCCCAGGAGCTCTGTCCCAGGTGCCAGCCAATGGCCTGAGATCCTTCTGAAAGTATTCAAGATTTGAACAGTTTCAGCCTACCGAGTTGAGTCTGCCTTACACTCAGCAAATGTGCCAAGTTCACTGTTGAACACTCAACACTTTTAACAAGAGTTTTAATAAATGCTGAGTCATCTAGAATTTGCTTTGTCATTTCCCTTTCTGCATGATTTCCCACCAGTTTCCCTAATGGGTATGTCATAACCCATCTCCCTTCTCTGCTGGGCTGCCTCCCTCTGCTTTGTTTAAGTGTGGGTCACCTTTATCACTCTATGGGTGCCTGGAGAAAAGAGTCACTCCATGCCATCTCCTTCATGCCAGCACAGATAATACTGTTTTCCACAACCTGTTCCAGATAAACAATCCTAATTATGCTTTTCCTGTAAGCCTTTTCACTGGGATCACAAGTAGACTTTTCAGTTGATTTCTTATAAGTAATCCTTCCAAGTCCTTGCATAAAATATGAAAATCAGAAAGACCACCAGCCTTGAGTTTCAACCCTAACTTGCATTTAACCTTAGCAGTCTAACTGGGTTATCTAACTTTTCTGACCAACCACAGTGACACTCGTGAGCTAAGCTCACACTGTCTAATGCAAACACTCCAGTGCCTTGCATAGCCCTGGTGGCACAGTGGTTAAGAGCTCAGCTGCTAACCAAAGGGCAAGAGTTAGAACCACCAGCTGCTGCTTGGAAACTTCATGGAGGCAGATGTACTACATCCTATGGGGTCGCTAGGAACAAGAACTAACTCAGGGACAGTGAATTTGGTTTGGGTTTTGCGGTGCCTTGTGGTACAAATGGAAACCTTGCTGCTGAAGGGGTTAAGTGCTACAGCTGCTAACCAAAAGGTAGTTTGAATCCACTAGCTGCTCCTTGGAAACCCTATGGAGCAGTTCCACTCTGTTCTATAGGGTCACTATGAGTTGGGGTCAACTTGACAGCAGTGGTTTGGGTTGGGTTTGGTGGTACAAACTGTTCACCCTGCCCCAGTTACTATGGGCATCTTCATCCTTTATCCTAAAAGTCTGGACTTAAGACTGGGCATATCATTTCCTGAAATATAGACTTGTGTCCACATGATAAAATCTGATGGACAGGGTGTAAGTGCAAATATTGCTCACTACTTCCCAAAAATGTCTTTAAAGACCATGTGAATTTGAGGCTACAGGCAGGTATGCAAACGTGATGGCTAGTGCTCAAGCAGTCATATTGGGTCACAAGGGCAAAAAAAAAAAAAAAAAAACCCCAAGAAAAAAACAAAAAAAGAGCCGAGGATGGCAAAGCCTATAGCCTCTCATGGCACATCGTATCAGGCTGGTCCTACCACTGCTGGGCATCTTTAAGAGGAGACACATAAATACATTTTTTAACCTACTCTCGGTTGTTCTTTTTTATTCACTTTTTATGTGGTGAAAAGGGGAGTCTTCTGTTCTGAGGAGCTGAACACACAGAACTCAACTAGTATTTGTAAGTTGATGGATTCACTGTCTATATTTCTTAGGAGCTCCATGTGTTCCCAATCTTACTGCATGTATTCCATCCAACACAGCTAACAGGCTTGCTGTCATGCAGGCTAAAAGTGTCAATATACAACCAGGATTTCCAGGAAAAGCCAAGAAAGACTGAAGTTTGTGGATAATTCTTTCTCAAAGGAGAGCTGCAGGCCGGCATATTCTTTCCATAATGTTTTATAGCATTATCATTTCATACCTCTTTATCATAATCATCATTTCCTTGTCCATATTTTTCTCAAATGTTGATTCACAACTTCTCTAAGCCAAACGATTTCTTCTTCTGTAGGTCTATCCTTGTATCCCGTGCCACTCACAATGAAATACATATAAATCAAAATACTCACCAAGACGGCCATCAATCTCCATGGCACAGAAGGAGCCTTCCTACCTTTAACCAAGGGAAGCAGAACGTTTGTGCTGACTTCGTTGGTATTTAGCTAGAACACCTGCTTCTTTCCTGGGGCCATTTCCTCAAGCATTTGCATGAGTAACTTGAAAGGTGAATATATTTGTGAAGAGAGCAGATGTGTATGTAACTTTTCTCATTTGTTCTCCCAGAATGAGAAATCTATTTGAATACACATGTCAATGCATTGTAAACGGGCATTTATTTCTGCTCCCAAGAGGGAGCACGCTGACTCTTCCTGATAGAATTTCACTATTATTTTCAAAATATGCCTCACCAGAGCCTCCTGTAATGTGACTGGTGTTTAACTGCCTCCATGGCCTTTTAGGCTGAAGATTGAGTAGTTTCAGGTTCTGGCCCTGGTGGTGCATGGCTGCTAACCAAAGGGTCAGCTACTCGAGTCCACCCAGTGGATTCACAGGAGAAAGACCCGGCAATCTGCTTCCAGCAAGATTAGGGCCCAGAAAACCCTGTCAGGGAGTTGCACTCTGTCACACAGGGGCACTAAGAGTTGAAATCCACCCCAGGGCATCTAACCACCACAGGGTAAAGGGTGTGAGGGGTATGTTCTTCCTAGTGTGCTTTTCCCAGACATGGTTACCATGGTTAATCCCTCACCTCCCTCAGGCCTATGTTCCAAAGTTCACCTTCTCGACAAGGCCTCCACTGACCACTGCATTGAGTAGCTCTACACCACACATTCCACCTGCTAGTTCCCAGTTGCCATCGAGTTGATTCCAATGTGTGGTGATGCCATGTGTCATAAATTGTGTCCTCCCAGAAATGTGTGTGATGGTTTGGTTGGGCCATGATTCCCAGTACTTTGTGTATGTTGTGATCTTCCTATTGCTGCGGATCTTAATCTCTGCCAGTGGCTAATACACTGAAGTATATTAAGGATGGATCCGACTCGGCGGCACTTGGCACTTGGCGAGTGTGTGACTGTAATGTGATTCCTAAGGTCACCTCCCTGCTCCACTGTAATTAGTTTCCCCAGAGTTTGGCTTACACCATCTTTTATCCTTTAATCCTGTAAGAGATCAAAGGAAAAGGAAGCAAGCAGAGAGTTGGGGACCTCTGGTCATCAAGAAGGCAGCACTGAGAGCAGAGTGTGTCCTCTGGACCTGAGGTTCTTATGCTAAGATGCTCTCAGACCAAAGGAAGACTGATGCGACACAAGGGCCTTCTTTCAGAGCTGACAGAGAGAGTATGTCCCCCTGTAGTGGACACCTTGCATTCAGACTTGTAGCCAACCAGGTTGTGTGGGAATACACTTTTCTTTGTTAAAGCCATCCACTTGAGGTATTTCTGTTAGAGCACTGGACGATTAAGAGCCCGTGTGCATCAGAGCAGAGATGCGCACGTGGTGCAGGATGCAGGGGAGTACCAGCTGAGGTCCTGCTTGGTGATGATCTCTTTAGATTCTAGTGGTGCACTATGCAACCGGGGTTTAAACATGAAGTCAGTTTTGATCTGAACTTAACATTTCTGGCCTTCTCTTAGAAGTCTCACGTAGTATGAATAAACAAACAAAAAACCTTGCCCTCGAGTTGATTCTGTTTCATAACAACCCTATAGGACAGAGCAGAACTCCCACACACTGCCAAGTCCAGCACCCCAGCGGCCAGCACTGGATAGGGTCTGAAGCCAAAATGGGCAGGCAGAGAATGGGAAATCTCACTCACAAAAGAAAACACGTCACTCATGCATGAAACACATCACTCACACAAGAACAAATAAACACATCACACAATAAAGTTGAGGTCAGGTGGGACCAAGGTCTCTGATGGAAAACAGTGGCCACTGTCCTTCAATAGGAACTTTATTACAGGGTTACAATCAGAAGGAGGTTGGCAGGACAGTCTGTTTTGCCAAAAATGGTTACAGTGGTATTGGGGCATCTCATGATTGGCTGATCCACACATGGAAGTATCATCAAGGCACGAGGCAGGGGTAAGAGACAAAGGTGAGGCTTTCTCAGAGGCTCTATCATACTCGAGAAAGGCCTAAACATTTGTGCAGAACTATCAGCAAGGTGGGGGACAAGAGGAAGGAGAGAGAGAGACAAAGGTCAGGCTTTCCCGGAGGTTCTGCCATGCCTGAGAAAAACCTAAACCTCCATCAGTAAGACAACAGGTGGTACAGTACATTCCTAGCAGCCCCCAGCACCTTCCCTGTTTTATTTTCCTAAAAGCAAGTATCAATGAGGTGATAAGCGGAAGGAGAAAGAGGTAGATGAAAGTAAGTTTTCAGTGTGGCCAGGGCAACTGCTGTTCACCACGTCTCTGTCACCTGGTTCCCAGGCTAAGCTGGATGTGCGACACGAAGCAGAAATGGGGGCAGGAGACTTTCCTCAGGAGACCTGAGGGGGTGAAGGCCTGAGGCCCACCAGGAGATTCTTCCTGAATAGCCTCTCTGTGACTGTGCCTGTCTTAGGTTGTTCCTTCCTTGAGGAATCTTACCCGTCGCTGGCTAACCAGTCATTCTTCCTGATGGCCCCGCTGCGACTGTGCCTGTCTTAGGTTGTTCCTCCTCTGAGGAATCTTACCCGTCTCTGGCTAACCAGCCATCCTCTGGGGCCCAACAGGGTGAGGCAGTAAGTAGAAGTTTTATGTCTCCTTTGTAGCCTATGCCCCACAGTTTCTGTGTCCAACAGCTGCCTTGGGATCTCCCCGCCTCCTAGCGGGGCCCTGGCTGCTGTCACAGGTCTTGGGGAAACCAGATTTCTTTTCTAAGATTGCCCAGCATAGAGCATTGGGCAAAAAGTTGAGTACATGGCATCAGCCCATGGGAGGCCACAACCTCCATATGGCCAGAAAAACACAAGGTCATCTCATGTATGAGGCATATACTAAACACCCTCCTTGGTTACAGCAGACAAAAGAGATGCCATCATTTAGGAACAACAGAATAGGAAGATTCTCTTACGTAAGAAGGAAGAAAAAAGGCCACATAACCAGACAAACAGGTAGGCAGATGAGAAGGGAAGAACCTGAGGGCACATACGGGGATGTGGACATCTCTCCTCTCCCTCTGTTTTTGTACAGTCAGCTTGGTTTTATGATGTGCCAGGGCCAACTCCATCAGTCAATGCTGGAAGATTTGGCATCAGACTGTCCCCATGTTAGGGGAGAAGCTTGCCAAGTCAGAGACATATGTCCTTGAGGGGTTGTCATTCGGGGCCTCTTTGGGGAATCCTTCTTCCATTTCCAGTGTCAGCTGCTGTAATCTGGTCGTTTCCTCAGGGCAGGGCGTGGGGGTTCATCCGGATCGGTAATGGCACCCAGCAGTCCATCGCACTTCCATAAATCTTCCAGGAATCCACAAAGCTCCTGTTCCTTCTGGGGAGACACAAACAAAACCCCGTCCCCCCCGCCCCTCTAACCACTGGACTAGGACCATTCCACTGTCTTGTGATCTTTCCAACATACCCACCTCGACTTGTCCCGAGATGGGGATGAGGGGCAATGACGCCCCTTGGCTGCTGTGGTGCCATCTTCATTAATATTCAAAAAATTTAAAGCACAGAGGGCCAAATTAATGATCACAGATGGTATAACTTTGTATAGTGCAGGGAGGACTCCCCCTTTTTACATTACGAGCATGCTCTAAGAGGCTTAGGGAGTTCAGCCAGAGCAAAACCACCGGTTCTATTCCTCTAGGTCCCCAGCTGAAAAGGTAGCTGGAGAACTAGTCCCTTATCTTTCCTAATGTAAATGAGACACTTACTGCTGAGGCCTCCTCCTTGGTGGTGTAGCAGAGGGCCATAAAGTTGTAAACAGGGTGTCTTTTCCTGTTTTGCCCCTCAAGCAAAAGAGTTCAATAGCTTGAATGATCTAGCTTTTCCTTTTAAAACCACCAAGCCTGTGTGGGTTACTTCAATTTCCACGGAAGCCAGAAATTTAGATTTTAGAAGACCTACATGTCTCTTTCATGGTTTTCTCTTTTGGATCATGATCTTACTATAGAATCGTTAACTAAAAATGCTTAATACATAATAATTGAATGCCAATCAGATACCATCAAGTTTTTAAGATTCCAGGCACCATACAGTGAATTAGGAAGTAAAAGAGAAATGTTATTAGGCCAGTTACTTTAAATAACTAATGAAATTATGACTGTAAGCTCTTCTGAACAAGAAAACAAATTTAAACACCTCATAAACAGGGTTACTGTTTTTCATATCTCTACAGCAATTGTATTTTGTAAAATTTCAGATTTAAACCCATTGGTTAAACATTTTAAGAGAAAAGGAAATGTTCAGAACTTTAAAACATCAGTAATGTAAGATTCATGATAGTATTTATTTATCTAGTCTTGCATAATTGTTTTCTGTTTGAAGAATCTTGGATATTTCAAGTCAGTCCCTTTTATAAGTCTAAAATCTTTGTGGAGATTTTAGAAAAATCAGCAAAAATTGTAGGTAATAAAATTTAATAAGATTTAGATTAGTAAGTCAAACAAGGTTGAAATAAAATTTAGTTTGTCAAAAAACTTTAGACCATAATTTTAAATATACTTATTCATACTATTAGAGAACTTCAGATACCATATAATAATAATCTTGAGGCACAATACCACAACAAGACATATCAAGATTATTAAAACTCTCTAAATACTGACATAGTATAAAATAGACTTATAATATCTGAATTCTCCAGTCAAAGCATTTACTTTGATAATGTCAGATGAATTTATACTCAAGTTAGCAATTAAAACCAAGTTTTGTGAAGTTAATCTTGAATTACAGCAACTTTATCAGGCAGAACAGGACTATTTTACAGAGCTCTCACTGTTGGTCTGTGGCTAGCAGACATAGCACTCAGCCAGGGTTTTTCCAGACAGTAATTACAAATAATGAAATAACCAATATAAATTTAGGACCCAGTGAGAAATACGCACCTGATTTTAACCGATGTCATATAATATATCGAATAAGAATCTTATTATCCTTTTCTCTCAGAAAAGGACACTCATGGTTTCTATGAAGTTTTAGAGCTGTCAGGAGTTTCAAAGATCTAAAGTAAGAAAATCTTAGCCTTTTCTCTGTTAAATTTTGTGGCATGATTTGTGGCATGATCTGTCGACTCAGGGAGATCTATTTCAATGAGAGTTCAAACCTTTGCCTTTAAGAGAGATCATGTAAGGAACAAATTAAACTATTTAGGAATATATCTCTAGAAATTTCTTAACAAATATTGCCTAGAAAACAAACAGCATCTAATTTATGTCAGATACTTGCTTAGTTTACTCTTAGAGTCCACTGTTGAAATAAAAAAAAAAAAAAGTTTAAACATTTTAGGTCTGCAACTAACTCCTAAGGTTTTTATTAGCTGACTTTCACAAGTTATTGTTTAACTGGCTTGGAAATCCTCTTTCTACACCTCCCAGATAAGCCTCAGAAGTCCCAATTTATGACAATCAAAGCACAGCACAACCTGTTATTTTGTGCTTCTTCTGAAGGACAAAAGATCAGCAGCTTCCCTTCTCCTCTTTTGGAATAGTTACTGTCTCTTTAAGACAAAGCCACTCTTCAATTGAGGGCTATGAAGTTAGGTTTTCTGTAGCCCAGCCAACATGCCTGAATCTACTTGAAATTTAGCTCTTTATCAACTTTAAACACACTGTCATGGATTGAATTGTGTCCCCCCAAAAATATATGTAGCCATGTGGCTGGGCCATGAGTCCCAGGATCTTGTGACTGTCCTCCCTTTTGTGGTTTTCCTGTGCTGTATGTTAAAGGTTAAGGTGGGGCTGTAAATCCCTTCAAAGGATCACCTCCCTGCTCCACTGTAAAGGGAGTTTCCCTAGAGTATGGCTTGCCCCAGCCTGTATCCTTTCATCCTGCAAGAGATAAAAGGAAAGAGGAGCCAGCAGAGAATTGGAAACCTCGTGCCATCAAGAAAGCAGCACTGGGAGAAGAGCGTACTAAGATGCTCCCTGGACAAAGACTGATGCAATACCAGACTTTCCTCCAGAGCCGACAAGGAGGAAAGCCTTCCCCTGGAACGGGCATCCTGAATTTGGACTTGCAGCCTACCGAAATATTTAAGACTAAGCCTTCCTTTGTTAAAGCCATCCACTCTGTGGTATTTCTGTTAGGGCAGCCCTAGCTGACTAAAACACACATTTATCAAATACACACACAGGAGGCCTCAGTTTATCACACACACATTCAGCTTCACTACTATGTACACAAACTGTTTCTTTAATTAAAAATGAGCTCATGAGCATTTTACTTGTAGGATGAAAAGATAACCTTATGGAGCTATCTGATTAACTCTTCAGAGTTTACTACCTGGCCAGGCTATATTATTACAATTGAGTACCCATACCAAGACTCATCAGACAGAAGTCAACCCAATGGGCTCTCCTAAGGAATAGAGGCATTATTTCCCACATTACAGAGTATACAGATACAGAGAAAACTTTAACTGGGACAGACATTCCTCTTACCAGACAGAGGGCACCAAGACAGACAGCAGTTCCAAGAAAACAAACACTTCAAACAGACAGAAGCTTCAACCTAGTTCTCTGTGAGGGAACAAGATAAAGCACTCGAATCCTCTTAATTTAGTGAATTGATGCAGAGTGTGGGTGGATGGCTTTCTAAGGTGGAAGCTGTACAACCAGTCCCGTTGTCTCTCCAGGTGGAGAAAGGGAACGTCCCCAAGCGTCCCTTGTTCTGAGTCGAGCCGAAAAGGAGGAAAAGAGTGGAGGCCGAGCAATCTGCTTTTAATCTGATGGGGTAGCAGAGGTCCGGGGAACTGGGGTGTGTTAACACTTTGGACAGTGTGCCTCACGTTGTGCAGAGTTCATCTTGCAGGTGGCAGACATTCTCCTTGCCCGCTCCACACACCCCGTCACCCTGTCACAGGAGCCTTAAAGTGGCAGACACCCTTTGGCTCTTAAATGTCTGACCCGTGCCTGCAAATGATCTCACAGACCCAATCCTCTGCCTTAGAATGGAACAGATACCCTTACGTTCCAGACCGGAGTCACTGAGGTGGAGTGGCTGGGCCTTCAGAACCCACCAGGGAGTGCCCTGGCCCGAATTCCTCAGCTACCACTCTCCAACCTGTTCACAGAGGGCTTTAGCAGATATTAGCAAGTAACAGAGAGTAGAGAAAAAGCTGGCTCTTCCCTGAGAAAGGACTTAGCACAGGAGTCCCCTTGCTCCTGGCTCGCTAGTGAGAATATGTTGCCAAATCAAATCCAAGTTCATCTGCCTATCACTGTAACTGAAAAGTGCAGAGACAATGTAGGGTTCAAGGAACAGTTTGTTGACAGGTTTCCGCAGGAAACCTGCGGGAACAGTGGCCAATTCAAACTGTCCCCTGCTCTGGAAACCAAGGACATATGTCTAGCACAAAACTTAAAAACTGGCTCAATCTTTTTTTAATTTTCCTCCTTTTGCCTTCAGCAAGGCATAAAACATCTGGGTGTACAGCACTCGCTCTTAAACTGCCCCGTTTTTCCATCTGGTGTGTCCTTTACACGTCCCCCCACTATTCAGCTTCCCATGCCCACGCTTTTTATGGTTGGTGTCCCCTCACCTTGCAGCTTCAGTTAGCGAATGGCCCACTCTTGGGCCCCGCGACAGGCGCCAAAATGCCGTGTCCCGCACCTCAGTGGCCAACACTGGATAGGGTCCGACCGACATGGGCAGGCAGAGGATGAGAAATCTCATTCACATAGGAAAACATGTCACTCACGCATGAAACACATCACACAAGAGCAAATAAACATACCACACAAGATAAAGTTGAGGCCAGGTGGGAGTAAGGTCTCTGATGGAGAGCAGTGGCCGCTGTTCCTCAATAGGAAAATATTTATAGGGTTACAATCAAAACGAGGTTGGCACGGCAGTCTATTTTGCCAAAAATTGTTACAATGGTATTGGGCCACAAGTCGGATCTGACTCGACGGCACTTGGCTTGGCCATCAGTAAGGTGGGAGACAAGAGGAAGGAGAGAGCGACAAAGGTCAGGCTCCCCGGAGGTTCATATCAGTAAGACAATAGCTGGGACAGCACATTGCTAGCGGCTGCAGCAGCATTGTGTTCCCAAGGAGCAGCTGAAATAGGAACTGCTGAGCTTTCAGGGAGCAGCCAAGCTCTTCAGCGCTGCGCCACCATGTGGCATGTGCATCTTAGCATTGTGCCTACTATGCCGTCTGACAAAGGCACTGAGGAAGGCACAGGCTGGGACGAGGACAGAGCCTGCAATAACAGCCAAAGACAGAGTATAACCTCTGCACCGCTGCCCTGTGTCATGACAAATCTCTGCTGCCTCACTGCACAGACCTGTAGGGCACTAACTGATTCTCTGACTACCTAAAACCAGCTGCCCTGGAGTCAGCCTCGACCCACAGTGATACCCTGTGCATGAGAGCAGAACTTGCTCCAAGGGTTTTCAATGGCTGACTTTCTGGAAGAAGATGACCAGGCCTTTCTTCCAAGGCACCTCTGGGTGGACTCAAGCCTCCAAACTTTCGCTAAGCAGCTGAGCCTTTAACTGTTTGCATAACCAAGGCCAAACCAAAGCCACGCCCTCGCAGTTGAGTCAATTCAACTGACAGTTCCTCTCTAAGGTAGAACTGCCCCCATAGGACTGCCAAGGCTGTAAATCTGGACAGAAGCAGAATGCCACGCTATTCTCCCTTGGAGTGGCTGGTGGGTCCAAACCACTGACTCTGGTTGGTGGCCAAGCACCTAACCAGTGTGCTCCCAGGACACAGCCGAGACCAGCATTGGGACTCACTGCATTAGGACACCCTACAAAGTACGCACACACTTCGCGTACTACCGCCAAGGTAGCTTGCTAAGCGCTCAGTGTTTACAGTAATACAGATGCACAAGAAAAGCCTGGGATGACACCAGAGCCCTCCAGTGAGGATGGATCCCCAGGAGTGACGCACAGACACTTACACCAGTAAGTGCCTGTCAAGCTGTGTCAGAGGAAACGCTCTCATCTGTAGCTCAATGTGGCTAGACTCAGAAGAAAGAAAAACATCTGTGGCTTGCAGCACACAAACCAAGGCTGGCGTGGAATCAAAGCAGAAGAGAGGAGGCTCTGCAGCAGAGAGGCTGGTTGGAGCACCGCCAGCTTCTCTGACTTCCCACTCAGGTACAGCACAGAGGAAACTCATACCAGCTCTGGGGAAAATTCATCTGTTGATCTTAAAGGAACTGTCAGGCTGTCTTTGGTACGTGACAGCTGAAAGACACTTCCCTTTCCAAGCAGCATTCCAACACCCAGGCATCATGGGATTGGTTACAGAGGGGGGGTGGGAAAGCACTGAAGACGTGCAGATGACCCAGTGAGGGGCACAAGAGAAGAGAGAGAGTGTGAAGAAAAGGAAATGGGCTTGACGGGGCTCATGAAGCCTCCTCTGCTGGTTTCAGATAAAGTGTGTCAGCAGTCACAGGCCATTTCCTTATATTTTCCTTACCAGACTGATGGAGACCGGAGGAACCACCAAAAATACGCAGCCCTAGGGTGTCCTTTCAACCTGGAACTGAAGCCATTCCTGGAGGTCAACTTTAATAGCCAAATAACAGATAGGCTTATGAAATAAACAATAGTATCCATGAGAAATTATGTTCCTTTATATAGTCAACTATATGAGACTAAACAGCCCATGTTTAACCAAAAGCAAAGATGAGAAGGCAAGCAGAGGCAGGGAAGCTGGGTTGATGGAGACACAGCAGAAGACGAAGAGAGGGCTGACACGTTTCTGGGACTGTCACCAACGATATGGAACAAACTGGAGATGAACTGATGAATGAGAATCTATGTGGCTGTGTAAACATCCACCTTAAAAACAGTAAAATATTCAAAATAGATAAACTAAAACGTGAGTTGACCAGTGATTTTTTTTTCCCCTTCCTCATTCTTTCACAAGTGTTCAGCCTTCATCTGGGAGACTATGTAGGGAGCTAACCTACTGATATCACTGTACTCCCAAGCACCTGAGTGGATAAAAAGTAAACACATAAATGGCCCATGAACAATCACCACACCTGGATAACTGAGGAGTTATCGACAATGCACATTAGTGGTTTAAGAACAAAACTCGAGGACTGAAAGGAGGGGGAGGGTCTCTGCTCTACACCGGAAAACGACCACCTGTGACAGCAAGAGGAAGAACCTTGAAGGCCTGCACGGACCGGACATGAGGTCCCCAGGATGCAGGCACCAGACCACCCACGTTTCACTCCGGACTCCACTTTTGCTAGTACAACGACAGTGCTCTGTTCCGAGACTCAGTTTCCACATTTGAACATTGTAGGTGGTACTGGTTTACCTTATAAAGTATCTACGGAATTAGATGATAAAATGTTATTAAAAAGACTGAAAGTCTTTGGCACAATAGTAACCTTTCGGCAAGTGGTAACAGTAATGACTAGTATTTGGGAAAAATGTAGAAAGTAATTACCGAGGATGAAAGAAATGACGTCTTCCTCTGAAGTGTCAACCACACTCATTATTTACGTATTTATTTCAAGGTTGTCTATCTAACTAAATTGTCAACTTCATGGACAGTCCCAAATGTCTACAGTTAAGCACGTTTGCAGGCCCTAGCCCAGTGTCTGGCACAAAATAAGTGCTCAATTATTATTTCATAAAAGAGTAAATATTTTCATATGAGACTCAGGCAACCAGACAGCCCAGTCATAGGTCATTATCATGCAAACCAAGAAAGAACTGGGAACAAAGCCAAAATCTCCCAGGAAGCCTCAAAAATAAATAAATACACAAGCAGACAAATAAGCTTGCCATTTATTTAGCCATCACACGCTCATGGGTAGTGGCTGAGGAGCTGGGGAATTATACAGGAAAGACTGCACTTCGAATTGTTTAGTAAAGAACACTGTGTTGATTCAACACACAATTCCGTATATCTTAAAATATGAATGTGTGAGCCTGATCTCCATAATCTATAAGATACTACAAAATATCAATAAGAAGATAAACCATCCAATTAAGCGATGGGCAAAGGAGATGGACAGATACTTCACTAAAGAGGAGATCCAGGCAGCCAAAAAACACATGCGGACATGTTCACGATCTTTAGCTATTAAAGAAATTCAAATCAAGACAACAATGAGATACCATCTCACCCCAACAAGATTGGCCATGATCCAGAAAACGCAAAACAACAAATACTTGAGAGGCTGGAGAAAGTGGAACCCTCCTACACTGTTGGTGGGGTTACAAAATGGTCCAGCCTCTTTGGAAGGCAATCTGGCGCTTCCTTAAAAAAAATGGATATTGATATACCATTGGACCCAGTAATTCCACTACTTGGAATATATCCTACAGATTCAAGGCCTTTCACACCAACGGACACATGCACCAGAATGTTTACTGCAGCACAGTCCACTATAGAAAAAAGACGGAATCAACCCAGATTCCCAACAATAGAAGAATGGATAGGTAAACTGTGGTACATATACTCAATGGAGCACTACGCAATGATAAAGAATAACGATGATTCCAGGAAACATCTCCTAACCTGGTTTCAACTGGAAGACTGTTGGGGACCACAGGAAAGCCCTGGGCCCCAAACATACAGGAAGCTTGGAAAGTCCCTAAAAAGCCCGCGCGCGCGAAAACTTCCTGCCCGCGGGAAATTTGAACTTGCCGCCCGCGAGAAAACTTCCCGCCTGATGTCACTGCCTTTGTCTTATGCATATCCAATCCCAAGCCGACAGCTACCTCACTCCAAATGTCACCCGATCCCTACGTCATTTAATCCCTCCCTCCATTCCCATTGCTATATATACCGCGCTGTAACAATAAAACCTTGAGGCTTGATCAGAACCTTGTCTTGCCTCCATTTCTTTGCGTCTCTTGCCCCACTTTCATTTTCGCAGGCTCCCCCTCGTCCCTGTTGATTCGCCCCGCGGGTCGGGGCAAAATGGCGCCCAGCGTGGGGCCCCAGGTACGGAGCTGCTAAATAGACCAACCACAGAAGAGGAAATCCTGCGCAGGCATCCTGAGCTGCCGCACCGGGTGTGAGCCGGCTCTACCGGAGTTTCCAAGGGAAAAGCTGCTTGTGAGACAAACTCGTCCTGATCACCGCGGGAGTCGCCGCCCTGCGAGCCTGATCTGTCAGAGGTGAGTGGGTAAAAATCATGGGGCAAGAACTGAGTTCACATGAACTCTTTCTTACGGGAATCAAGGATTCTTTCAAGATGCGGAGAATTAAGGCGAACAAAAAGGATTCAGCTCAGTTTTTTATATTCTTATCAGATGTTTGTCCATGGTTTCCACAAGAGGGCACTATTAACCCTCAAATCTGGAAAAGGGTTGGAGAGACTGTTTAAATGACTATTATAGAACCTTCGGGCCCGAGAAGGTTCCGGTCACTTGCTTCTCTTATTGGAGTTGATAAATGATGTCCTTCAAAGTTCCCATAATGCTCCTGATGTTCAGCATCTCGCCCAGATGGGTGAAAAGGTCATGAAAGATCAGTCCCGTCCCCCTTCTGCCTGCCCATCAGTTTCTCTCAGTATTCCGGAGGAGCCTCAGGCCTCCGGAACAGACACACTCTAGCAAAAGAACCATAGCGGTCCCCCCGAAGGTTTGTACCCGTCCCTAAAGTCCTTCACGGACAAACTCGATCCTAACCCACTGTCCCCTGAAGACCAGACCGCTCTTGAAGAGGAAGCTGCCCATTACCATAATGATGCCTATTCTTGGACCCTTACGGCCCCTGCCTTTGACGCCCCCTGAAACCTCCCCCTTACCCTTACCCTCCTCCTAAACTGACCTCTCCACCTCTTGGCCCGAGACCCAGCCATTCTCCCCAGCCTACAGAAAACTCCTTCGATCATATTTCAATGTTAGAGAAACTTGTAGCCCGCAAACATAGACAATTAGACCTCTGAAAGGAGCTCCAAGCCCTTGAGCAAGAGCTTAACTCACTCAGCCTTGCCCAAAATCCTAAAACTCAATCCCGGAGCAATGTGTCAAAAGGTACCCCAGGCCGTCCTAAGACTCTCCTCACCTTTCCGGTAACTCGTAGCCAGCACGGGCAAGTAGAGATTGAAACAGAAAGTGAGGAAGAGCAAGGAAGCCCTAGAATAGAAGAGGAAGAAACTGAGAGTCCTAATGCAGATGACACCCAACCTGACAGCCTTAGCCCCCAAAAATATCACCGCTTAAATGTAAAACATATTAAGGACTTAAAAGTGGCTGTCAATAACTACGGCCCGACAGCCCCTTACAGTCTAGCACTGCTTGAGAGCCTTAGTGACCGATGGCTTACGCCTAATGACTGGCATTTCTTGGCCCGGGCCCGCTTATCAGGGGGTGACTTTGTTCTCTGGTGAACCGAGTTTGCTGAACAGTGCCGAGAAACCACACAACGTAATGGAGAGAGCAAGGCCTCCCGCACCTGGACAAGAGATAAACTCTTGGGGCGGACTCCATATGACACCAATGAAAAGCAGGCAAATTTTCCCCCTGGCTTATTGTCATGGTTTGAATTGTGTCCCCCCAAAAATGTGTGCAGCCATGTGGCTGGGATATGGTTCCCAGTATCTTGGGACTGTCCTCCATTGTGTGGTTTTGCTAACCTGTATGTTAAAGGATTAGGGTGAGGCTGTGAATTCCTGCTATGGGGGAAGTTTCCCTGGAGTATGGCTTGCCCCACCCTTAATGCTTTTAGCTTGCAAGGAATAAAAGGAAAAACAACCAAGGACAATTTGAGAACCTCGCTACCATCAAGCAAGCAGCACCGGGAGCAGAACGTGTCGTTCAGACCAGAGGTTCTTGCGTTAGGACGCTCCCTGGACAATGACTGACGCAATACTGGACTTTCCTCCAGAGCCGTCAAGGGGAAAGTCTTTCCCTGGAGCGGACACCCTGAATATGGACTCGCAACCTACCGGACTGTGTAAGAATAAATCTTTCTTTGTTAAAGCCATCCACTCTGTGGTATTTCTGTTAGAGCAGCCCTAGCTGACTAAAACACTTATTATCACAAATACAAAATGCTGGCCTCAGAGCCTGGAGACGTCTCCCCCCAAAGGGTGCAGCAACCACTTCGCTGGCTAAAATTCGCCAGGGGCCTGATGAACCATATAGTGAATTTGTCAGCCGTTTGACAGACGCTGCCGAGAGACTGGTAGGAGAGGGTGAGACTAACAGTGCCTTTATCAAGCACTTTGCCTTTGAAAATGCCAACCCCTCGTGTCAGGATGCCTTAAGACCTCATCGCAGGGGAGATCTTTCGGACCATGTCCAACTCTGCTCAGGCATAGGAGCCTCCCATGCCATTGGAATAGCCATAGGAGCAGCACTCAGAGGCCTTGACCCTCACCCACAACAAAAAACCTGCTTTAATTGCAAACAACCTGGCCATTTTGCACGCGAATGTCCCCTGGGGAAACAACATCGAGGGCCTTCCGCCTCAGTGTGCCCCCGGTGCAAAAGAGGCAAGCATTGGGCTGCAGATTGCTATTCCAAAACTGACATCAACGGTCAACCTCTTCCCCCAAAGCAGGAAAACTCCCAGCAGGGCCAGCCCCTGGCCCCATCCCCGAGACAGAACCTAGGGGCAGTCAGGTTCATCCCCCAAAAACAGACACAGAGACAGGTTTCAGCTCCCTCTGCCGCGCCAGCCCTGGAAGCGCAGGATTGGACCTCTGTTCCACCACCAGTACAATACTAACCCCTGAACAGGGCATTCAAGTCATTCCAACAGAGGTCCGAGGGCCATTACCCCCGGAAACGTTTGGACTGATAATAGGACGAGGCAGCTCCTCCTTGGCCGGTCTTCAAATCCTCCCAGAAGTTATTGACAATGATTATACAGGACAAATATCTCTTCTGGCTTCTGCCCCATCGGGGCCAGTATCCATATATGCAGGTCAAAGAATACCTCAAATCTTACTGCTCCCCTTATTACCTACACCCCATAGGCATTTAGTACCCCGGCGGCCTGACGTTGCTTTCGGGTCCTCAGATGCATATTGGATGCAACCAGTCACCTCCGATAGGCCAAGGCTTACTCTCCAGTTAGATGCCAAGGCCTTTGAAGGAATAATGGACACAGGAGCTGATGCCACAGTAATTTCAGCTAAATATTGGCCTTCCAACTGGCCCTGTGAGACCTCAATAACCCATCTTGAAGGCATTGGCCAGTCTGTCAACCATAAGCAAAGCTCCAAAATTCTTACCTGGAAAGACTCTGCGGGTAACTCGGGACAAATTCAACCTTACATTGTTCCAGGTTTACCTGTTAATCTATGGGGTCGTGATGTCTTATCCCAACTGGGAATCATCATGTGTAGCCCAAATGAGATAATTACCCAATAGATGCTTAACACAGGCTTCCTACCGGGACAAGGACTGGGAAAAAATAATCAAGGTATAAAGCAGCCTCTTCCTGTAACGCCTACAAATAATCGTTCAGGCTTGGGAAGTGAAAATTTTCCTTAGCGGCCATTGACTCCCCTGCACCCCACGCTGATAAGATTAAGTGGAAATCTGAGTCTCCAGTGTGGGTAGATCAATGGCCCTTGACTGAGCAAAAACTCGCAGCTGCCACAGAGTTAGTGCAGGAACAGCTGGCTGCTGGACATTTGGAACCAACCACCTCTCCCTGGAATACTCCTGTATTTGTAATCAAAAAGAAAAATGGGTCATGGCAACTCCTTCAGGATCTCAGACAAATTAATAAAACCATGTTTACAATGGGGGCTCTCCAACCTGGACTCCCCTCCCCCGTTGCCATTCCAGCTAACTATTTTAAAATCATTATTGATCTCAAGGACTGCTTTTTTACCATCCCTCTTCACCCACTTGATAGACAACGCTTCACGTTCAGCCCCCCAGTTATTAATTTTAAAGGACCAATGCAACGCTATCAGTGGAAAGTTTTCCCTCAAAGCATGGCCAATAGCCCTACTCTATGTCAAAAATTTGTTGCCCAAGCAGTGGATCCTCTCCGCCGCCGATGGCCTTCTATTTACATCATTCACTATATGGATGATATCCTGCTGGCTGGTGCCACCCGTCTTGAGGTGCTTAACTGCAGCCAAGATTTGACCCACAGCCTGGCCCTTCTGGGGCTTCAAATTGCCCCTAATAAGGTTCAGCTCACAGATCCCTATTACTACCTTGGCTTTGAACTAAACAGTAACCAAATTCGTACCCAAAAACTTAGCTTCCAAACCTCTCAGTTACAAACCTTAAATGACTTCCAAAAGTTCCCGGGAGACATAAACTGGCTCAGACCATATCTCCAACTCACGACAGGGGAATTAAAACCGTTATTTGACGTTCTGCGAGGGGACTCCGACCCTCTCCCCTCGACATCTCACCCCTGAGGCGTCAAAGGCCCTTCATACTGTTGAGTGTCCCTCCGTTGATTCGCCCCGCGGGTCGGGGCTGCAGACATTATGTTGAGTGAGAGTAGTCAGCGACAAAAGGACAAATACTGTATGAGACCTCTACGATAAGATTTCAAAAACAGACTTGTGTATAGAAGATAAGACTCTTTGACAGCTGCAAGGGAGGGGGGTTAGGGTTTAGTTTAGGTTGTTACTAGAAATCTAGTTGGGAGAAAGCGGTGACAGCACACATTAGGAACAACAACAACATTAAGTGGACTTCAGCATAACTTGAGTACTCCTTCCATCTTAACTCAGTACTGCAAGGATAGAGTAGCTGGGGCGGGGGGCGGGGGACCATGCTCTTAGGTGAATTCCAGGCCAATTGGCACAACTACCGTTTTGCTAAGAGAGCTCTCTGCACCCCACATTGGTGAGTGGCGTCTGGGGTCTTAGAAGCTGCCAAGCAGCCATCCGAGGTCACAGCAAATGGTCCCAACTCAGCAGGAACGGATGCTCACCGAGGGCCAAAATGGCATGCGGTAAAGACAACTGAGAAGACAGAGAGACCCACAAGAGAGGGTGCCTACATCAACCTGGGACCGGAAGAACCGGATGGTGCCCGGCCACCACCAGTGATAGCCGTGACGGAGCTCACAGAGAGGAACCTCACTGGCAACACAAGAATAAAAAGAGGTGCATCATGAGATCTCCACTAAAAGACCTCAATTGATGGTCCAGCGGTTTTGGGGTTCCTCTGAGAGCATGGCCCCCGGCCCTGATGCTGCCCGTTTGTTGGGAGCCATGGCCCACATACCTCCTGTAAGCCTTAGATCTCGCTGCCTGCAAAATGGCGTCGTACTGCAGGGCCACACCCTTGTTTACCCCGCTTGATGGCCTGCCCAGTGTAAGGCTTTGCCTGGAGACTAGGCAAGCCCCCCAGTGATTAGATATTGTTTGCCCTATCAGAATACAGCAGGCAACACTATTTAAGCTGTGTGACCAGGAAATAAAGTAGAAGAAGGATCTTGAAACCGCGTGTGGTGGTCCGTGTGTCTGTTCTCTACCTGCTGGACGGGTGGGGTCTCGGACATCTGGTGGCCCGGACGGGGAGCCTGAGAGACCCTGGGAATACAGCGGTAAGGACCCCTGGGAGGGGCAATCAATCCGGCACGGCCGGGTGGTCTTTTGATAGAGCTCTTATCTAGCAGCCGTATACAGCTGGAATCATCCGGGGACGCCCGGGGAAAGGAACTGGCATTGACCAGGGAAAGTAATTAATAATTGTATAAAATGGGTAATCACCCCTCTTCACAGCGGCTATTAATAGCCTGTAAATCCCTTTTCAATCAGCGCAGGATCGGTATCAAGCAAGCCACCTTAGAGCGTTTCCTTCTAGCGGTGGAGGAGGTGGCTCCATGGTTCCTGGTTTCTGGCCACCTCACTCCGTCTGCATGGAACAAGTTGGGAGAGGATTTGACTAGGGCAGATATGTAAGGTACCCTGCCCCCGGGAGTTATGGGAATTTGGGTCTTAATTTTGACTTGCTTGGAGGATGAGTCGAGCGTTTTTGAGAGAGTCCTCACCCGGGGACAAGACGCCCTCGAGCGTGTTCAAGAGGAAGCTTCCCAAAAGGGTAGCGACAAGGGTAGTGTGTCTGGTGAGAGTGTGCAGGGGAGCGGCAGTGACTCAGAAGGGGAGGGAGAACTGGAGGAGAAAGAAGAAAGGAAGGAGGAAGAAGGGGAGGCAACATTGACGCACTTGACGCGCGATGTTGGCCGGATGTGTGTCCGGCCCCCGCGACCGCCTTCCTCCCCCCGAGCCCGAGGGGCCCCAGGGAAGACTGGTGCCGACACGGTACCTCCCCCGTACAACCCTTCAGTGCCTCCCCTATCGCAGAGGAGTCATTTCCCGCAGATGTGGGAGGGCAGCCCTGCTGCCTTTCCTGTTTTTCAGGATCAACAGGGCAATCGTTATCATGACCCTCTAGACTGGAAACTGGTGAAAGGCATAGCAGAAGCTGTTAGGACATACGGTACCGGATCCGCTTTTGTTGTGGCCTCTTTGGAAAGCCTATGGCGCTATGCTATGACCCCTTCCGACTGGCAACATCTTGCCCGAGCTTGTCTTTCATCAGGACAGTTCTTGGACTGGAAGTCTATGGCCCAAGACCTAGCAGTAGAGAAGGCAGCGGAAAATGCTAGGAATGGCAATCAGGTCTGGGATATGGAAATGCTAATGGGGTATGGCCGCTTTGCAAACAATCAGATTGGGTATCCACAGCAAGTCTATGAGCAGATCAACCAAATATGCACCAAAGCTTGGAAATGCCTCCCTAATCGGGGTGAGCCAGCAGGAAATCTCACTAAGGTTATACAGGGACCTAATGAACCTTTCTCAGATTTTGTGGCCCGCATGGTTGACTATGCCACAAAGATCTTTGGGGATGCTAATCAAGCCATGCCCCTGGTCAAGCAGCTCGTCTATGAGCAATGTACTAAGGAGTGTAGGACGGCTATCACCCCCCACAAGAGAAAAGGTATCGAACAATGGATGCGAGTTTGCCGGGAGTTGGGCGGTTCTCTTACTAACTCTGGACTGGCTGCTGCGGTGGTCGCCGCTGTTCATGGACCCCGGGGGGTCCGTCAGGATGGGGCCCCACGTCAAAATCACCATGAAGGCCAGCCCACCTGTTTTCAGTGCCGACAACCACGCCATTTCAAACGTGAATGCCCTTATAAACAGAGCACAGGCTCAGCGGGGGCCTCTGCCCCTAATGCTGGTCCCGGGCTGTGCCCCCGGTGCCGAAAGGGCAATCATTGGGCCTCCGACTGCTTCTCTTTGAAAACAGTGGAAGGAACCCCTCTGCCCACTCCAAACCTGGGAGCCCGTCCAAAAAACGGGCACAGGGGCCCTCGCCACCGGGGCCCGCAAATATATGGGGCCCACAGTGTAACGCCAACACCCCAATGGCCATCTTTCCAGCCTCCGGAACAGGGACAGCCACTGACCATGCCGAGCCGCATACAGCAACCTCAGACAGCGCCGGATTGGACCTCCGCGCCACCGCCAGACTCATATTAACACCCCAAATGGGGGTACAACCAATAGACTCAGACATGTCTGGCCCTTTACAGCCCGATACAGTTGGGCTTGTCCTGGGTCGTAGCTCCGCTACGTTAAAAGGAATTATAGTCTATCCTGGGGTAATAGACCCAGATTATACTGGGGTCATAAAAATTATGGTCTCATCCCCGAAAGGCATTCTTGCGATTTCACCCAGGGATAAGATTGCACAATTGTTGGTTCTGCCTAGTAAACATCAGCAGTTCCCCGCATCTGCCTGCGTATGAGGGACACAGGGTTTTGGGTCCAGCGGCCCCACCAGTGTCATGCTCTCTCTGGACCTGGACCACCGACCTATGTATTCTCTTAAGGTTAATGGCAAGCAAATGATAGGCTTATTAGATACAGGAGCTGATAGAAGTGTTGTTAGCCTGCGAGACTGGCCCAAAAAATGGCCCACTCAACAGTCGCAGAGTCTTCTTCGAGGCCTAGGGTACTCTGATTCCCCTAGTATCAGCTCCTCAGAACTGCAGTGGCATGATGAGGAGGGACATCGGGGCACTTTTCAGCCATATGCGCTAGACACCCCTGTGACTCTGTGGGGCAGAGATATTTTTAGATGCCCTTGGGTTAAGACTTACTAATGACCAATTGTATAGCCCGCAGTCGAGAGCCATTATGGCTGACATGGGATATATCCCCAGTTTTGGACTTGGATCTCGGTTGCAGGGGGAAAAGGAGCCCCTTCCAACCACCCAGAGACCCGAAAAACAGGGACTGGGTTTTTCTTAGGGGCCACTGATACGCCCAGAATCAAATGGAAAACTGAGCAGCCCATCTGGGTGCCTCAGTGGCCCCTCCCAGAGCAGAAACTGCGGGCTGCTGAAGAGCTGGTAGAGGAGCAGCTCATGCTTGGTCACCTGAAAGAATCCATATCCCCTTGGAATACACCCATATTTGTAATCAAGAAAAAGTCAGGTAAATGGAGACTTTTGCAAGATCTCCACGCTGTTAACGCTGCTATGGAAATCCTGGGGCCTGTTCAGCGCGGCCTCCCGGTTCTTTCCACATTGCCTCAAGAATGGCCTATAGTGGCAATTGATATCAATGATTGTTTCTTCTCCATCCCCCTTCACCCTCTGGATACTTCACACTTTGCTTTTACTCTGCCCTCAATCAATCATGGGACGCCAGATCGCCGCCATGAGTGGGTAGTTCTCCCCCAAGGCATGGCTAATAGCCCTACCTTGTGTCAGATGTTTGTTCAGCGGGTAATGTAGCCTGTTGTGGATCAATACCCCTTGGTGCGCTGCCTCCATTATATGGATGACATCTTGCTCACCTCCTCCTCCCAAAATGAACTCCATCAGGCTTTTATTGACCTATCGCAAGCCCTCTCTTCTCAGGGCCTACACATTGCCCCCGAAAAGGTCCAACAGGGACAAGTAATAGAATTTCTGGGAGCCAAAGTAGAGCTACACCAAGTACAGCCCCAGAAAATAACTCTGCGCAGATTCCCTGCGCACCTTAAATGACTTCCAGCGCCTTTTGGGAGATATACAGTGGGTCAGACCCTATTTAGGGTTGCCTCATCATGTACTGCGCTCACTGTATGAGGTCCTGAATGGAGACCCTCAGCTCTCTTCTCCTAGATCCCTCTCTAAGGAGGCTTTGTCGGCTCTGGGAGAAGTAGAAAATGCATTGTCCGGTGCCGCCCTCCGGCGGTATGACCCTCGTCGGCCTTTGGTTCTTTGTATTCTGCCCACTGAAAGTCAACCCACCGGAACCTTGTGGCAGGGAGGCCCTCTTTATTGGATCCACCCCCGCATTTCCGCGGGGAAGTCCATTTCGTGGTACCCTGCCGCTGTTGCCCAGCTAGCTCTTGTGGGAATTAGTGAGTGTATTCAGAGCTTCGGCTTTGTGCCACACACGCTCGTCACTCCCTATGACAAACGTCAGGTGAACACTCTCACTGCCGTTTCTGATGACTGGGCCATTTTAATGTACACATATCAAGGAAAGATAGACAATCACTTTCCCAAAGACCCTCTTCTTCAATTTTACAAGACACATCCAATAGTATTTCCAAAAATTACTTCTTCCACACCCATTGAAGGAGCAATGGTTATCTTCACTGATGGCTCAAGCACGGGACTAGGGGGA
The DNA here is from genome assembly GCA_028571685.1 of Heterohyrax brucei. Taxonomy (NCBI): domain Eukaryota; kingdom Metazoa; phylum Chordata; class Mammalia; order Hyracoidea; family Procaviidae; genus Heterohyrax; species Heterohyrax brucei. The sequence goes on along the minus strand of CM053156.1, from coordinate 83,110,836 downwards.
ATTCATATCTCAGGTATATCCTCCCAAGTACACCTCTTCCCAGCCAGTTCTGCACAAATGGTTGAGCTCCATGTGGTCTTGCAGGTGTTCCAAACCATCCCAGACCCTTTCAACCTTGTCTCTGACTCTGCATATGTAGTGAATGCTGTCAGACTCCTCGAAGCCGCAGGCTATATTAACCCCCGTTCTCCTGTTAGTCAATTGCTCTGCTCTAATACAGCGCCTACTCCACCAGAGAACACACCCATTTTACATAGTTCAACATAGAGCTCACCAGGCCCTCCCTGGTCCTATTACAACAGGTAATGCTACGGCTGACACACTGACTCGCGTGCCTGTGATCCTTAATTCAACGGAACATGCAGTCCAGTTTCATAAACTTTTCCATGTCAACTCCAAGACCCTGTAATCCCGGTTTCAAATCTCACGAAAGGCAGCCACACTATAGTGCCCAATTGGGCCACCTGTGCTCCCTACCTCCCTTCCCCCTCGGTGGGGGTGAACCCCCGAGGTATTTTACCCATGCAGGTGTGGCAAATGGATGTTACCCACTATGCTGAGTTTGGTAAACTTAAGTATGTCCATGTCTCCGTAGACACTTCCTCTGGCTTGATTTGTGCCTCAGCCTTAGCAGGCGAAACTGCCAAGGATGTCATCACCCACTGTCTTGCTGCCTGGGCTGCTTGGGGTATCCCCCAACTAATCAAGATGGACAATGGCCCAACTTATACCTCCCAAACTTTTGCGCACTTCCTACAACAAATGGGAACGCGGTGCACCCATGGCATCCCCTATAACCCTCAAGGCCAAGGCATTGTTGAACGAGCTCACTTAACATTAAAAACCATGCTTAATAAACAAAAAGGGGGAGTTGGGGAAGGCCGGACACCACAGAACCGCCTTTCACTCGCCCTATTTACACTCAATTTTCTGTCATTGGATGCTGAGGGCCGCTCTGCAGCCGATCGTCACATGGGTCCTCATGGAGGATCCACAGCAAAAGTCCTGTGGAGGGATGTAATCAGTGGGCTCTGGAAAGGACCAGATCCAGTTTTGGTATGGTCCCGAGGAGCTGTTTGTGTCTTTCCACAGAATGCACAGGACCCCGTTTGGATCCCAGAGCGTCTGGTCCGCCCCATCGCACATAAGCAAGATGAAGAGGAAATCCTTGATCCTCCTGCTGCTGGTGACGATCATAACATGGATGGGACAATCCCAGGATAAGTACAGATGGGGATTGTTGGATGTCCTGCCTCTTCCTATCCCTGTACATCATACCTCCCCTTTGTTGCCTCGCTTTTTCACCACCGATCATAGCCTACAACTCCCTGCCATTAAGTTAGATTCTGAAATTAGCCCGGAGTCCCGTCCTATCAACATCACTCTGCGAGGCCTCCTCTGCTTTACAGTATCCCACAATTTGTCGGACTTGGCACCTGATGACAACTCCTGTGTCACCTTGTATAATATGTCAGCAGGGTGGTTTGACACGCCAAGAAATAGTACCGCCAACGGCACCCTCTTGCAGGGTCGCATTCCCCTTATGATTTCTAAATATGGCACTAACCCGCCTTCACAGCCTCGCTGGGCCCCATATTGCAAAAGTACACGAGATTGGCCACAGTTATGGACAGGTTGTCCAAGTCATCGCCTACAGTGGGCGGTGAAACCCTACTTCACCTTTTCCCCAAACATTGGGACTATGGCGAATCAGATGTCTCCTGGGTGAAACTATACCTGGCAAAGCCCCACTCAGGTTTCACCCACCAACCCCTTTGACGTCTGGCTCCTCTGTGGTGTTAATAGCAGCTGTACAGATATTACCGCCATGTCTATGATCACGGGCGGGGTACTTAAGAATGCTAGTGTTCGCTGGAATGAGTCCGAGATTTTTGAAACCTCTGTGAATCAGTTTGAGTCTAATTCCAACTTAACTTTTTCCCCGACACCTGTATGCCTTCAGCCTCCGTTTATGTTTCTCCTTTTTAATAACTCCAAAGAAAGTTCGATTGTTTGTACAAATTCTACTTGCTTTTATTCTCTCTGCTGGAATCCATCTATTTTCCCTACAGCTCTAGTGACCAGGTTGCCACGCTACGTTCCCTGGCCGGTCCAGTCACCATCCCCGGAGGTACTTTGGAGAAGTAAACGAGATTTTGGAATCACTGCCGCCACTGTAGCCGCTGTCAGCGCTTCAGTCGCGGCCGCTGCCACTGCTGCCGTGGCCCTCACGCAGACTGTCTCCACCGCAGCCACTGTCAACGCTTTGGCTGAAGGGACGACTGCTGCTCTATCTGCCCAAGGCCGAATTGATGGACACGTGCTGGATGCCATCCACATCTTGAACCAGCGCATAGATTTAGTACAAGAGCAGATTGACTCGTTAGTGCAGGTCATACAGCTAGGCTGTGAGTGGCGCTTTAGCAGTTCGTGTGTCGCGTCTGTGCCTTTTCAGAATCATTCTCGAGCTGCGTATCTTTCTCGCCAGTTATCAATGTACCTGAGGAACAACTGGACCGCTGAGATGGAGACTTTGATGACCCAACTGCGTGTGGAAATCACTCGTGTCAATTCCACCCGGGTAGATGTTAGCGTTGCTCAATCCCTCCTATCGTGGCACTCCAACGCCATGACGCTTGTGAAAAACTGGGCCGGGACGGGGGCCATGTTTGGGGTATGCCTTTTGGCCATCATACTGATTGTGTCTCATCTTAGAAGAATGTGTGCTCGACAGCAGCGCAAAATACCATGTTAGTACAGGCAATTGCTGAGATCGGAGATCCCTCTTCTAGCCCAGGGGTCTGGCTACAAATGCTTGAAGGCAGTCAATGACGGGCAACCTTCTTTGGGGGTGTCATCAACCTAAGACAGGGACTCCGCTTTTCGCTGCGGACTCTCCCCATGACGGGTAAGAGACGCCTCAGCCAAGAATGACCTAAGCCAGGCGCTTCAAGCACACGCTTCATTTATTTAAATGTATAAGGGGGAGATGTTGGGAGCCATGGCCCACATACCTCCTGTAAGCCTTAGATCTCGCTGCCTGCAAAATGGCGTCGTGCTGCAGGGCCACACCCTTGTTTACCCCGCTTGATGGCCTGCCCAGTGTAAGGCTTTGCCTGGAGACTAGGCAAGCCCCCCTGTGATTGGATATTGTTTGCCCTATCAGAATACAGCAGGCAACACTATTTAAGCCGTGTGACCAGGAAATAAAGTAGAAGAAGGATCTTGAAACCACGTGTGGTGGTCCGTGTGTCTGTTCTCTACCTGCTGGACGGGTGGGGTCTCGGACACCCGTTCCCATAAATTATAACAAAGGTCCACTCCTTGGACAGGAATGGAATGGACTTGGCAATGCAGAGTAACCATATGTTGGAAGCACTTTACGGTTCTATACATCTACAGGATATCATCTTGCTGACCTCTGGCTGGAGAAAGGGAAGTGGACAGAGAGGAGGGGAAAGGAGACTGTTGGGAGGATGAGACATGTATGGAGCAGAGAGGAATAGTGTGCAGTCACCGGACAGGGAGAGCAGTGGAAGCTGCATATACGGGGGCATGTAAATTTTCATGTGAATGTACATTTTCACTCAGTTATGTTAAATAAAAAAAAATATGAATGTGTGAGTATTAGGAGGGAGGGAAGGAACAGGTCAGCCTAGCAGGAGTCTACAAAGGAATTTCCTGAAAGATAATGATGTACGGTCATGCTAACTTTAAGATGTGATGTTGCTTCTTCAGTTTATCAGGAAAAAAAGAATCACTTTTTAAAACTAAGTCACTGAGGGCGCACAGGCACAGTGAAGAAGAAACATTATCCGCAGGTAAAAAGCAGTAATGGAAAATCAAATCTTAAGAAGGCAGGAAGAAAGGAAATCCACTATGTCAAGTCTAGGTGCCAATTCCCTTTCTTAGGGACTTTAGGGGACAAGCGTTCATTTTGTGGGACAAAGGATATGAAACATTTACTTTGGGGAAACAATGAAAGCCAACGGCAAATCTCCTACATACAGCATGAACAGGAAGACAAGTAACAAGGACGGACCTGGACTTTTTGGACAGGGTAAAACACCAAAAGGGCATTTTCAGAGAACTTACGATTTGGAAAAAGCATAAATCTGTGATTATACCTTACCATACAATGGATAGCAAACAAAGTGCCCCAAAAATGACATTTGAAAAAGAAGAGAGTGATACGACAATTAGAAACATCTTCACTTCTTCCAGGTTAATCAAAGTGAGAAAGATAAAGCAAAACTTCAGACATTCAGAGCTGTGACCAGACTCCCTCAGCTGTCTGAAAATCCAGTGTGACGTCAACATTACCAGAAACAAAACCTGTTACCATGGAGTCAATGCAGACTCATACTGACCCCAAAGGCAAGGGAGAAGCCCCTACAGGACTTGCAAGGCTGTCATCTTCATGGAAACAGACGGTCACATCTTTCTCCCATGGAGCTGCTGGTGGGTGTGAACCACTGACCTTTCAATCAACAGCTGCGTGCTTAACCACTGTGCCACTAGGGCTCCTTACATGAAGTACATTCTAATGTCGAAAACTATCCTGGGATGGGGGGCACCTACTAATTTGGATAATAATCTTTAGTACAGAGAGCTGGGTGGTGTCAGCTGCCTTCAAGTCAACAGTCATGGTGGCCCTATGCTCCATGGGACAAAATGCTGCCCAGTCCTGTACCATCCCCATGATCGGTAGGGGATGCTGTGTGTTGTGATCCATAAGACTTTCACTGGCTGGCTTCTGTCAACAGATCACCATATCCTTCTTCCTAGTCTGTCTTCATCTGCAGGCTCCCCTGGAATCTCTTACAGCAACCCACAAGCCTCCACTGACCGACGGGTGCTGAGCCTGAGGGACACTGGCCGGCACTCAGACCTGGCTATGTCACATGGAAGGTCACCACTGCATCTTGCGATACCAGATTTGAATTATATTCAAACTCCAGTTAAATTTCACCTGCCCAGTATTAGAGAGACACAGGTTTGGCCAACAATCATGGCCCATGCAGTCCACTGCTGCGTACAATGTCTGCTGTGTTATAACTGACACATAAGCCTTGGAAACCCTGGTGGCATAGTGGTTAAGAGCTATGGCTACTAAACCAAAAGGCTGGCAGTCTGAATCCACCAGGCACTCCTTGGAAACTCTGTGGGACAGGTCTACTCTATCCTATCGGGTCACTAAGAGGCTGAACTGACTGGATAGCCATGGTTGGTTTTTTTTTTTCCTGTAGGCCTTGCGTTGCTCTGTAGGCCTCCACTCTGCCTCGGTCTTCTCCCCACCCACCCTCTCCAAACTGACCTTTAATCTGTCATTTTTCAAGTACATGGAAGGTGCTTTGAGTCACGAATCATGTGGAAGTCTCCTTGAAGAAGGCATCCCCACCCTAAGCACGGGCACTTGTGTAAAACTCCCTGTCATGGAATCCATTCTGACTGACAGTGACCACGTGTGACAGAGGACTGCCCCACAGACGTTCCCAGGCTGTAATCTTTACAGGAGCGCATCACCAGGTATCTCTCCCTCAGAACAGGGCTAGGCTAAAACCACTGACCTTCCAGGTAGCAGCCAAGTGATTAACCACCTGGCCACCATGGGTCCTTAAACTTGCATATAGAAAATCTAGTGCTGTTGGGTGATGCCAACTCATAGTAGTGACCCTATAGGGCTGGGTATAACTGCTCCATAGAATTTCCAAGGAGCGCCTGGCAGATTCAAACTGCTGACCTTTTGGTTAACAGCCATTAAAAACACCAAAATGTTGATTTGGTTTGATTTTGTGTTCTTAAAAGAAAAATTCTCCAAATCTCCAAAACAATGCTTAGAGACTGTCATGGATTGAACTGTGTCCCCCCCCAAAAAACATGTGCAGCCATGTGACTGGGCCATGATTCCCTGTATTCTATGATCGTCCTCCATTTTGTGCTTTTGCTATACTGTATGTTACAGGATTAGGATTCGGATCACCTCCCTGCTCCACTGTAAAAGGAGTTTCCCTGGAGTATGGCTTGTACCACCCTTAATCCTTTCATCCTGCAAGAGATAAAAGGAAAGCAGGCTGACAATTGGGAACCTCATACCATCAAGCAAGCACCACTGGGAGAAGAGCACGTCCTGCAGACCTGAGGTTCCTGTGCAAAGACGCTCCCTGGACAATGACTGATGCAATACCAGACTTTCCTCCTGAGCCCACACAGGGGAAAGCCTTCCCCTGGGGTAGACATCCTGAATTTGGACTTTTAGCCTACCAGACTGTGTAAGAATAAACCTTCCTTTGTTAAAGCCATCCACTCTGTGGTATTTCTGTTAGAGCAGCCCTAGATGACTAAAACCTAAAATACCTTGACTGTGAAATATCTGATGTATTATCGATGAGAAGTAAGTGGGAAAGGCAGAGCTACGTAAAGTAAGAAAAAAATAAGTCAAATCACCTCTAGTTTCTCAGAAAACACCATTTGAAGTCGCTCAGGAAAACTACTAAAGACTTAATCGTAAGTTATTTAAAGGAGCGACTTTTTCTTGAGTAATCAGAAATCAGTCATAAACTCTTACATCCCCGGGAGAAAATGGACCCAGAGCAATTTTTCAAATGACAATCTTTTTCTGTTCTGATGATAGCTGCCATGCTACCCCAAATTGGCAGGTGGGAAAAACACACAAATGTATTTTTTTAAAACTGACTTCCCAAAGGAATGGCCAGTATTTGCGTGAAAATGTTTTAGTTGTCATTCCCCAATTCTGAGAGAAAAAAAAAAATTCAAGCTAAAAGTTCAAGACAGTTTAAAATTGAGGTACGCTCCCACAGGCGTGACATTAAGACTAGAATAATGTCCCAGCTGAGGGTCTCTTCAAATGAACTTTTATCTATACCTTCCTGTGTCTCTTGTGCTCTCTATCTTTTCTCTATTATTCCTTCCTCCCCTCCTTCTACCTCTCCTTTTTTCCCTGCTTTCCTTTCTCCCTTCCTCCCTCCTTTAGCTCCTCCTTCTCTCCCTCTGTCATGGATTGAATTATGTTCCTCCAAAACTCTGTGTAGCAGTTTGGCTAGGCCATGATTCCTGGTCTTGTGTGACATCCTCCGTGTTGTAAATCCTGCCTCTCTGATGTCAGTGAGAGTGGGTGGGTGGCAGTTGGTTTGGCGAGGCAACATTCAAGGCATAAGACTGTTTTGTGCTTTGAGGCAGTCTCTTGCAATATTAAAGAAAGAAGCTAGCAGAGAGATTGGGGGCCTCATACCATCAAGAAGCAGGGCTGGGAGCTGAGTGCATCCTTTGGAATGCACCGGGGTCCCCGCGCCTCACAAACTCCCAGTCCAGGGGAAAACAGATGACAAATACCTTCCTCCAGATCCAGCAAAGAAAGTCTTCCCCTGGAGATGACATCCTGAATTTGGACTTTTACCTATTGGACCATGACAAATAAAATCTCTCTTTTTAAAACCATCCATTTGTGGTATCTCTGTTAGAGCAGCACTGGAAGACTAAGACACCTTCCTTCTCTGCCTCTCTTCCTTCTGTCTCCACCCCCTTTCTTTTCTTCCTCCCTCCTTCCCTTTCCTACCCTACAACAGAGAATTATCCAGCCTGAAACGTTAGCAGTGCTGAGACTGAGAAAGCTGCTTTCAAAGCATACCTATCAATTGCAGGGAAACTGGTGGCGCAGCGGTTCACTGCTATGTTCACTGCTGTGTACAGAGTCTGAATTTGCCACCGGCTCCTTGGAAACTGTGCCGCAGCTCTACTCTGCCCTCTTGGGTTGCTATGAGCTGGAATCAACTGGACAGCACGGGGTTTGGTTTGGGCTTTATCACTCCCCTGTACTATACAGTCTCTGCGTCATAATCAACTGGACAGCAAGAGTTTATGTTTTTTTAAGGACTGGTCTGGAAAGGTGAAGAAATGAGGGCTATTCTGTCAACAGAGCAAGAAGTGTGACTGAGGTTTCCACACAAGAGCAGGAATGGGGTAGGCAGGCCGACTGTATAAACAAGATCTCTCCAGAAAGATGAGTTTCAGTAACAAGATGCCCAGAAAGCAAGTCTAGAGAGAAAGTCAGTTAGAAATTGATGGTGGCAAAGACCTTGAATGACCCTGAAAACAATACCGTTGTGTAACAGTCAACTTTACGTTGTGTTTCAAAGTGACTTCCTGATTAACCACAAACCACAAAGCAGTGTGTTTTTAGCACAACTACTTGGTGATCGTGATTGTTTTAGGGAAGTTGAGAAAAAGGGCCAGTGTTCTACTTTGGGGTCAGATGAGTCAGTGAAAGAGGACAAGAGACAAAGGCTAAACGGAAACGAGATGAAGAATTCAGGGAAGGCAGGAAATGAGAGCCAGGGTGGCTGGGTTGCTGGAGACCTCGAGGTGTGGCACTGAAAAGCACAGCCATTTTAGTTATTCAAGGCAAAGACTCAGCCCCAGGACTGGACCTTTAGGCAGCATGTGGGTTCTTGGGTTTCAGGTGGTTTGTACAGTGCGAAGATGATGTAAAGGGGATCATCTCGCTCTCCAAGACAATTCTGTAAAAGCACTTGGTATAAAAATGTCTCTTTTCATGTGCTGTGAAATGATACTCATCGAGTTTGCAACAGCTATGAAACATAATTAATGTCTTACCACATCTGATCCTTTGTTTGGAAACCCTGGTGGTAGAGCAGTTAAGTGCTATCACTGCTAAGCAGAAATCGGCAGCTGGAATGCACCAGGCGCTCCTTGGAAACTCTACGGGACAGTTCTACTCTGTCCTGTAGGGTCACTGGGAGTCACAATTGACTCTACAGTAGTGGTTTTGACTTGATTCTTTGCTTAGATATCCTAAAAGCCCCTAAAATGTTGGATAACCACAACAACCATCAAAAAGGAAAGGTGGAAGCTGCACTGTTATCTTCTATGGGTTTACAAGTCAGTGCCAAGATTTAACAAGATGTGACTGTACCTAGTTCTTGGAAATAGACTATGTGCAGTGAGCCCAATGCTTTTAAGAACTCACTCAAGTCTTCCTCTAGAATGCTTCATGCTACCCACCCCAAAACTAAACCCATCTCTGTCAGTTTTGATTCAGAGTGACCCAACAGGGTGGCAGAACTGCCCCACAGGGTTTCCACGGAGTACTTGGCAGATCTGGATGCCAGCCTCTTAGAAGCTGTAGCTTTTAACAGCTATGCCAGCAGGGTTTCCCTTAATGATACACGTGACTTTAACTGGATTAGTTCTACAGGAGAGTGCCTAGTAGCAACATAGATGCAGTACATACACATACTCTAAGTATGTCTGGTATGTGTATTGTATTTATGATAATATATATGCGTGTACATACATTTAAGAGTACCTTGTTGTCATCGATTTGATTCTAATTCATAGCAATCCTACGTAAACACATACACACTGATTTCTGGAATTGGTCTGTGCCTATGTGGATAAGAAAATAAGTAAAACTGGTGTCAAACGGTGTGCATCGGGGCATCCTATCATCTTACTATTTCACATGACTCATTTCTGTAAATGTGTTGGCATAATGATGTTATGTACATACAAAGTAAATTTAGTAAACAAACCTAATTTCTCTAAGTGCCACATACTCCATTGCTGAGTGTCACTGTGGTCACCTTCCAAGTACTGCCCTCGGGAAGCTATGCACTGACACCTACATCTAGTCCACCCTTCAAAACAACTTTGAAACTCCTTCTGGAATGGCCACTGCATACAGTGGCAAGGTGGCGAGTTTGCATACTTTTGCCATTCAAGACATCCAGCGCAATATGACAACAGTTCTGATAGCCATTCCAGAAAAAGCTCCAAAATTGCTTTGAAAAGGGTGGATTATGTTCTGACATCACGCGTACAGCTTTCAAAAGTGACCGTGGCAATATTCAGCAACGAATATTCATCCTTCTTCCAGGATGAGTTCATGAACGTCATTGTCACACCCTGCACAGGTGAGCGGGTGTGCAGGTGTGCATTAGGCTGCTAACAGAGATTCTGATCGTTCAAATTTACCCAGAGGCTCCACAGGGAAAAGCAGGCCCTGGTTATCTCCAAAGACTGCAGCACAACCCCACTGGGCAGTTCTACTCTGTCACACTGGGTCGCGATGAATCAGAACTGATTCACGTTGATGGAACCCAACAACACCACATTTAATGCAAGCATGAATCCTGTAAATAACAAATAGTGTGATGTTAAAATATTAATAGTCTCTGCTTAGACTCTAATTCTGTAACTATCCCAAGAAACCATCAGCACTGTCTGATTTCAGAACTGGCTGAATGAATTTTTGCTCCATGGTGACACCATCCCTTAGCTGGTATCGTGGACTTAACTGTGTTCCCCAGAAGTATGTGTCATAAACTCTAATCCCCATACTTGTGGATGGGAACCTTGGTGGCATAGTGGTTAAGTGTTATGGCTGCTAACCAAAAGGTCAATAGTTCAAATCCGCCAGCTGTTCCTTGGAAACTCCATGGAGCAGTTTTACCCTTTTCTATGTGGTCCTATGAATCAGAATCGACTCGACAACAGTGGGTTTTTCTTTCTTTATCTTTGGTTTTATACCTGTGGATAAGGAAAAGCCCTGGGGGTGCAGTGGTTAATCTCCCAGCTACTACCTGAAAGGTTGAGAGTTCAAACCCATCAGCTGCTTACTAGGTGTCCAGAAGGCTCTGTTTAATTATAAATTCAGATCTTGGTTTCCAGAGGGATTTAGGGAGACTTGTGTTTAGTCTGCCATCTTGACTCCACCGCCTCCTTGTCTGTCTATTGACACTGACTATTATCATGCAAACTCTTTTCAGAACACCGAACAATGCATTTCAGGTAGGCGTTTTGTTCAAACACTGGAAACCAAACCAACATCCAGCGATGAAACACCAGGAAGAAGTTTAAACAACTGCAACTGATGTGCTGTGCTATTAATTTAGAGTATGTTGTTATTTGAAATATATCAACCCTTCTGTGGAAATTTAAAGTAGCATTATGGAAAACAGAGGCCACAGCGGTCACAGATTTACCTGACCCATGAATACACTTTTACATATTTTTATTCTTAAGGGGAAAATATTCTTGAATTCTGAGAGTTTGGGATCATAATGGGTCTCCAGGAAAACATCTTTTGTATAAAATGTCACATCACTGAAAGAGCTAAGAAAATATTATTGGCTAAAAAAATTATCCACAGTATCTTTTGAGCAAGAATTAGATGCTTTAGCCTTCACTGTTTTTAATCTCTAAATCTCAACTTTTCTACCTGCAAGGTTGCCTATTGCAACACTGTTTTATTTGTGAAAATTTGGACACCACCAAAATGGACATCAACAGTGAATTACGTCTGTAAGTTATGGTGCATCACAATGGAACGGTACGAACAATCTGAGAAGGTGAGGTAGGTACGTATGTATTGTTAAGAAAAGGGAACAAAAACACGCAACGATGCAAAAACTATTCCAATTCATTTTAACTGAGGAGCCCAGCAAAAATGAGTTCTTCTCTAGCTCTAGAGACCAGACTTGATGGTCCAGCACCCTCAAGGACCCCCTGAGAACCCAGCCCTGGACTTGCTGCCAGCCCAGAGGTGAAACCAGTGTTGAAGCCGACCATTCACATAAAGAACGGACTGGACTTGGAGATAAAGTGGTGCATATGGTGTGTGTACTTCAGAGCTTAAAACATGTATGAGTGTATCCTATTAGATTCTTTTTAGAGGAGAGGGGAGGGTGGAGAGGAGTGGACAAGGGTTGGTTGAATGGATACTGGAAGTAAAGAGTGGAAAAGAAGAGTGTGGTGTCACGGGGGGGAGGAGGGCAGATCGAGTTGCAGAGAGGTGGATGCTTGGGGTTTTATACGGCAGATAGTCTTAGATTATAAACTTTCACTTCCTCACAATTAAATGAGTTCTAGAAAGTAAATCTTGTTGCCCAGACCTCAAAAGTTGGGCTCCTTCCAACATCCCCTGAGGATTCAACTTCCTGAAAAGCCTCTCCTGTCCACACAGAGCTTCCAGCCAGGTAGTCACACTCCCACTGATACAGGAAGTCAAGTCAACGAGTTCCCAATACTTGTGAATAGATTCTAGCATGGCAGCCAGGGACTGAAAGCAACCAGTCAGATTTGGGTATGGGGTCATAAAACAAAGATGGTGTGAGATAAAAATGAAAGCTTAAAAAAAACATAATTAGTAGGCTTAAAGAGGAAAATATAAGATTACAAAACAAGAACAAAGCTACATTTTTTCAAACAGCATCAAGTGATCTCATACAATATTTATCCTTATCCGTTTGCAACTAATTGCACTCAGCATAATGCCACCCCGTCCTCACCACTATTAACAGAACTGAAGAAAAGGCTTAAACAAGAAAAAAACATTCACTGACGGTTCTGAGGGTGGGAGAGGGAAATTCACCTGGCTAGACAGTAGACAAGAATCATCTCAGCTGAAGGGAAGGACAACACACAACACAGGGGAATGCAGCACAACTGGACGAACTCAAAATCTGAAAAGTTTCCTGAACAAAAACCCAACACTCTGAGAGGCAGCAAACTACAAAACAATACATTTCTGGTTTTCACAAGCCATGCTCTTTGCGGTCACTTGCAATGATAACCTAAGGAAACTAAGGCAGCACATTCTGGACACAGCTTCTCTGATTCCAGTCAAGTTTCCTGTCCTTCTGTTCTCACTTAAGACGTACAAGTCATCCTGGAGGCTTCTTGCTCCCTCACCCCCGTACCTCACTGGTCAGCAAGCCCTACTGCTGATCCGACCTCCAGGACAGATCCAACACCTGTTCCACTGTCTGTACTTCAAAGGCACCCCTAGTCCACTGGTGTATGGCACCTCCTGCTTCTCTCCCTGCTTGTGCTCCTACTCAACAATTTCTGAAATTCATGGACACTAAGATACACATTTCCCCCCATATTTTAACATCTCTAAAACTGAGATGTGGTTTACAATCAGCTAATGGCATTTTTAAATTGCACTGGTTCCTTTTTTCCTCAGAGTAGATATTATAATCAACAGTGATTTAACACTGCAATATATATATATGTATATTTTCCATGTGGCCATACGAACTTTTTTCATTTAAATCAGATTATGTTATTCTCCTGCTTAAATCTTTCCAGTGACTGCATATTGCTGAGATAACAACTGCAACATAAAAACCTGATTTCTTGATTTTTACCTTTTTCCAGAGACCTCCTAAGTTTCCATGACACAGGTACGTGGGTGTCCACCCAGTGTCATGGAACAAGCAAGCCCGTTTTGCCTCTCGAGCACAGCCTCGTCACAGCTATGCGTCAAGGCAGCTCCTCAGGTCATTCACGTGCTAGTACGTCTTACATGCGTCACAGCACTTATTACTCTCTGAAGTTATTTATTTACTTTCTCGTTGGTTTACTGAATTTCTTCCTCATGAGACTCTGAGCTGCATGAGTTCAGGGAACACTCCCTCCCTAACTGCTAATTCCTAGTGCCTAGAGATGGAAATGCTGGTGGCACACTGGTTAAGTGCTACCACTGCTAACCAAAAGGCTGGCAGTTCGAATCCAACAACAGTCACTCCTTGGAAACTCCAGGGGGCAGTTCTACTCTGCCCTATGTGGTCACCATGAGCCAGAATCCACATTACAGCAGCAGATCTGGTTTAGGGAAATTTATGGCAAATGTTGTTCAGGGCCATTAAGTCAGTTCGTGCTGACAGTGACGCCGCGTGTCAGGGCAGAACTGCTCCATGAGGTGTCGTTGCCAGAAGTCTTCATGGGAGCCGACCCCAGGGTTTTCTCCTGCAGGAGCTGCTGGGTAGATTAGAACAACCTATATTTTTGACCAGTAGCTGGATATTTAGCTATCTGTACCACCAGGCAAACAGGTGAAGCTAAACAGACATTTATTATTTTCTACGAATTGAGTGGATAAAGAAAGCTTTTCCTCTTTCTTCTTTGTAATTTTTTGTTTGTTTTTTCTTAATACTTGGAGGAAAGCCCCTTCCAGTGGCAGATTAACGATAAAAAAGACAGCAGATCTGACACAACTTAGGTGACGACGTACACAAGGAATTTTATCTTCTACATCTCAGTGTTATTTTCTTATGCATAAACTGCGCAGTCGTATTTATTGTATATCCTCACTGGACTAGCGGCACAATACAATGAGATAAAATAAATACAAACTCTTTGAGCTAATTCCCATAGCACCTTCCATGTCATTGTAACTTTCACTGATCGCTCACCATTTCCGCTGCTTAACAGAATGCTGTCTATCATGGCAACATCCAGCTGGCATCTACAAAACCTAGTACGTACCTAGCCTAGCTGCTAGTACCATCTTGCAATAACTATACCCAGGGGCCCTTGGAGAAAGTGACTATGAAGAGGACAAAAAAAAAAAAACACAAGCTGAGATCAGGACATCTTGTAGATACAGACAGTAAAGATGAAGTGTTCAGAAAACAAAAGTTGGGGACATCCTCAGATGACAGACGAAAACACACAAAAGCACTCTCACGGTCAAAGACGGACAACTTGAGCGATAAAACAAATAACAGGGGTGGAGTCAAGCTGGTCGACTAAGTCCACGTCTCCTTCTATCCCTCTGGAAACCAAGACCTGAATTGACAATCAAACAGAGCCTTCTGGTCACCTAATCAGCCTCAGGACACTGCACAGAGCTCTTAACTGGGACTTCATACCAATCAGCGAAAAACCTCCTCTCTGTCGCTGACTCCCGCTCCTGGCTAGCCCCGGCTCTCACGGAAGGAAGGTAAACGCACCATTTTGACTTTTTTTTCCTCTGTCTCGGCTGGCGGCTGGACTCAGATGGGCGCTGCTGGGGGGATAGGCCGGCGAAATTCCCATACTCTGAGAGCCAGGCTTGGGACTCTGTTAACTTAGGCACTTGGAGCCTTTCATTTTGTAGCTGCCTCAGTGGGGTTTGTGCGGAGCTCCGTGGTCAGTGTGCGGGATGCCACGTTGGTACAGAGATTTTAGCGGGACCTCGTTCTTAGCCTGGTAGCCAGCGTCTGCAAATGGGACAGCGCTTCTCTGACAGGAAAGTAGTGATTTTGCACAGTGCTGCCTACGTTGGGGGTCCTGCAACAGCAGCAGAGGAATCACTACCTCTCGGCACCTTTAGCCCCTCTGTCTGCTGCATCTGTGGAGAATGCCATTTTGGATACGGTGGCCGCAGCTGGCATAATTCTCAGCTTGGGAGCCAGAGCCTGTCCACAGGAGAGCACTTTTCTATCACAAAACCAGTACTTGATGCAGTGTTGGCTAAGGCTAGGCCCTGTCAGCAGAGGCCAACAGGGCAGTAGCACTGCTGTATTCTGAACTAGTTTGTTATCATCTGGGGTTGGATACAGTGGTGCTTACTTTGTCAGTTGAGAAGAGGGACCTCTACACCTGAAAACCTAACTGACTTGTGAAGTGGTCAGATACCTTTTGCTTTACATTTGAAGACACCCTAGAGAAACATTTGCAATCCATCCTCACAGTACCTCTTCCAGCCTCTACATACTCACATGGGACCCAAAAAGCAACAGACAATTGTGGCATACAAGCAATCACTCATGGCTTCAGAAGGCTCCCAAACAAAGCAACCAAGGAGTTTTCCGGATGAACAAACTTTTATGAAAGCATCAGAAAGTGAATACAAATTGATTACATACAGAGCCCTTTTAGACCTTATACAAAATGCAGCAGAACAAAAGGAAAAATTAAGCAAGTTGTTCGATCTGACGGAACACCAGTACTCTGAAATGCAACAAATCAAGAAGAAAATCAAAGAGATAGAAACTTCCACGCAAAGCCAAGAAAACAGAATGGAACAAGTGGAATAAAGAATTTCTGACTTGGAAGACAGAGCTACTGATGCCAGCGTCTATGAGCAGAAATCAGAAAAAAGAAACAAGAAAAATGAAGAAACATTAAAAAGCATGTGGGACTCTATTAAAAGAGGAACAACCTTCGATTAACTGGAGTCCCTGAACAGGGTGAGACATCTGAGAACACAGAGAGTATTGTTGCTTAGCTGCTGAAAGAAAACTTCCCAGAAATCATGAAGGAAGGCAAAATAGACATCTCAGATGCATATCGTACGCCACCCAATACAGATCTCAAAAGAAAGACTCCAAGACATATTTAACAAAATGAAACATAAGCAGCAACTCTTAAAGGCAGCAAGACTCAAGGAAAAGCTAACATTCAGAGGGAAACCCTGTAGGCTCTCGTCAGATTTCTCAGCAGAAACCATGCTGGCACAGACAGTGGCACGACACATTCAAAGTCTTGAAGGAGAAGAACTTCCAACCAAGAATTATATATCCTGCAAAACTATCTTTCAAATACGAAAATGAAATTGAGACATTCCCAGACAAACAGAAACTCAGAGACATTGTAAAAACCAAACCCAAACTACAAGAAATACTGAAAAAAGTTCTTGGCGCTGGCTTAGAAGAACGAAACCACTAACTTTATATTTTAGAATGACACACTACTCAATACTCTGCTCATTTAGGGAAGGCTCCAAAGTAAATCACAGCTTTGATATGGAAAGAAGCAATCCAGTGATCATCATGAAAACTATGATGTCATCATAACCAAAAGAGGGATGTACCACAGTTGTTACAGTCCTTCCAGATGGAGAGGAAGATGACAAGACTGGTAGTAATTAAAATTGGGTTTATAAATAGTTTATTAAAGGGGTTCATGGGGCAGCTGTAAAGGAGAACAAAAATGTATCACACCATTTCAAGAAATCTAACACACAAGTCTCAACAACTACAAAATCAGCTCTGAAAAAGGTGAAAAATCAACTCACAAAAAAGAGTGTCCCAGAACAGACTAATAAGAACAACAGAGAAAACATCAACATAAAAATAAACATATCACAATGGGAGCAGTGTACACATACCTATCAATAATTACATTGAATGTGAATGGACTGAATGCTCCAGTAAAGAGACACCAAGTGTCATCTTGGATCAAAAGACACGACCATCAATATGTTGTCTACAAGAAAATCACTTGAGACTTAAAGACAGGAACAAACTGAAAATTTAAGGATGGAAGAATGTATATGAAGCTAACAATAAACAACGAAGAGCAGGGGTGGCAATTCTAATTTAAGACAAAATCGATTTTCATGTCAAATCCACCATCGCGGACAAAGACGGACACTATTTATTGCTGAAAAGTTCAGTACATAAGCAAGACTTAACTATATTAAATATTTATGCACCTAATGTCAGAGCACCTAAATATGTTGAAGAAACACTGATTACGCTCAAAAGAGAGTTAGATGACCCCACAATAATAGTGGGAGACTTTAACACTCCACTCTGATCACTAGACAGATCATCTAGAAAAAAACCTCAGTAAAGATACAGAAGACCTCATTTCCACAATTAACCAACTAAATCTCATTGATATATACAGAACTTTCCACCCATCAGCAGACAACTACACCTTCTTCTCCAGTGCACATGGAACATTCTCCAGTGTTGGGGATCATGGGAAAGCCCCCAGGCCCCAACATACAGGAAGCTTGAAAAGTTTAAAAAGCCCGCGCGCGCGAAAACTTCCCGCCTGATCTCACTGCCTTAGTCTTATGCATACCCAATCCCAAGCCGACAGCTACCTCACTCCAAATGTCACCCGATCCCTACGTCACTTAATCCCTCCTTCCATTCCCGTTGCTATATATAGCGCGCTGTAACAATAAAACCTTGAGTCTTGATCAGAATTTTGTCTTGCCTCCATTTCTTCGCGTCTCTTGCCCCACTTTCATTTTCACAGGCTCCCCCTCGTCCCTCCGCTGATTCGCCCCGCGGGTCGGGGCAAAAATGGCGCCCAACGTGGGGACCGAGGTACGGAGCTGCTGAAAAGACCCACCAGAGGAAAGGAAGTCCTGCGCAGGCATCCTGAGCTGCCGCACCAGGTGTGAGCCGGCTAGACCAGAGTATCCAAGGGAAAAGCTGCTCGTGAGACATGCTCGTCCTGATCACCGCGGGAATAGCCGCCCGGCGAGCCTGATCTGTCAGAGGTGAGTGGCTAAAAACCATGGGGCAAGAATTAAGTTCACATGAAGTCTTTCTTACGGGAATCAAGGATTCTTTCAAGATGCGAAGAATTAAGGCTAAGAACAAGGATTTAGCGCAGTTTTTTATATTCCTATCAGGTATTTGTCCATGGTTTCCACAAGAGGGCACTATTAACCCTCAAATCTGGAAAAGAGTTGGAGACTGTTTAAATGACTATTATAGAACTTTCGGGCCCGAGAAGGTCCCGGTCACTTGCTTCTCTTACTGGAATTTAATAAATGATGTCCTTCAAAGTTCCCATAATGCTCCCGATGTTCAACATCTCGCCCAGATGGGTGAAAGGGTCATAAAAGACCAGTCCCGTCCCCCTTCTGCCTGCCCCTCGGTTTCTCTCAATATTCCGGAGGAGCCTCAGGCCTCCGGAACAGACACACTTCTGCAAAAAGACCATACCAGTCCTCCCAAAGGTCTTTACCCATCCCTAAGGTCCTTCACCGACAAACCCGATCCTGACTCCCTGTCCCCTGAAGACCAGGCTACTCTTGAAGAGCGAGCCGCCCATTATCATGATGATGCCTACCCTATGCCTTTACGGCGCCTGCCTTTCACCCCCCCCAAAACCTCCCCCTTACCTTTTAGGTCCTCCTAACCCGACCTCTCCACCTCTTGGCCCGGAACCCAGCCATTCTCCCCAGCCTATTGAAAACTCCCTGGATCATAATATTTCCACGTTAGAGAAACTTGTGGCCTGCAGACATAGATAATTAGACCTCCAAAAAGAGCTCCTAGCCCTTGAGCAAGAGCTCAACTCGCTCAGCCTTGCCCAAAATCCTAAAACTCAATCCCGGAGCAATGTGTCAAAAGGTTCTCCAGGCTGTCCTAAGACTCTCCTCACCTTTCCGGTAACTTGTAGCCAGCACGGGCAGGTAGAGATTGAAATAGAAAGTGAAGAAGACCAAGAAAGCCCTAGAATAGAAGAGGAGGAAACTGAATATCCTAATGCAGGCGACACCCAACCTGACAGCCTTAGCCCCCAAAAATATCACCCCCTAAATGTAAAACATGTTAAAGACTTAAAACTGGCTGGCAACAGCCCCTTACAGTCTGGCACTGCTTGAGAGCCTTAGTGATCGATGGCTTACACCTAATGACTGGCATTTCTTGGCCCGGGCCTGCTTATCAGGGGGTGACTTTATTGTTTGGCGTACCGAGTTTGCTGAGCAATGCCGAGAGACGGCACAACGTAATGCAGAAAGCAAAACCTCCTGCTCCTGGACAACAGATAAACTCTTGGGGTGAAATCCACATGATACCAATGAAAAGCAGGCAAATTTTCCTCCCGGTTTACTATCACAAATACAAAATGCCGGCCTCAGAGCCTGGAGACGTCTCCCCCCAAAGGGTGCAGCAACCACTTCACTGGCTAAGATTCGCCAGGGGCCTGACGAACCATACAGTGAGTTCGTCAGCCGTTTGACAGACGTTGCCGAGAGACTGGTGGGAGAGGGTGAGACTAACAGTGCCTTTATCAAACACCTTGCCTTTGAAAATGCCAACCCCTCTTGTCAGGAGGCCTTAAGACCTCATCGCAGGGGAGATCTTTCAGACCATGTCCGACTCTGCTCAGGCATAGGAGCCTCCCATGCCATTGGAATAGCCATAGGAGCAGCACTCAAAGGCTTTGACCCTCACCCACAGCAAAAAACCTGCTTTAATTGCAAACAACCTGGCCATTTTGCACGTGAATGTCCCCTGGGGAAACAACATCGAGGGCCTCCCGCCTCGGTGTGCCCCCGGTGCAAAAGAGGCAAGCAATGGGCTACAGACTGTTATTCTAAAACTGACATCAACGGTCAACCTCTTCCCCCGAAGCAGGAAAACTCCCAGCGGGGCGAGCCCCTGGCCCCATCCCCGAGACAGAACCTAGGGGCAGTCAGGTTCATACCCCAAAAACAAACACAGAGACAGGTTTCAGCTCCCTCTGCCGCCCCAGCCCCGGAAGCGCAGGATTGGACCTCTGTTCCGCCAGCAGTACAATACTAACCCCTGAACAGGGCATTCAAGTCATTCCAACAGAGGTCCGAGGGCCATTACCCCCGGAAACGTTTGGACTGATAATAGGGCGAGGCAGCTCCTCCTTGGCCGGTCTTCAAATCCTCCCAGAAGTTATTGACAATGATTATACACGACAAATATCTCTTCTGGCTTCTGCCACATCGGGGCCAGTGGCCATATATGCAGGTCAAAGAATAGCTCAAATCTTACTGCTCCCCTTATTACCTACACCCCATAGGCATTTAGTACCCCGGCGACCTGACGTTACTTTCGGGTCCTCAGACGCATATTGGGTACAACCAGTCACCCCCGATAGGCCAAGGCTTACTCTCCAGTTAGATGGCAAGGCCTTTGAAAGAATAATGGACACAGGAGCTGATGCCACAGTAATTTCAGCTAAATATTGGCCTTCCAACTGGCCCTGTGAGACCTCAATAATCCATCTTGAAGGCATTGGCCAGTCTGTCAGCCCTAAGCAAAGCTCCAAAATTCTTACCTGGAAAGACTCTGAGGGTAACTCGGGACAAATTCAACCTTACATTGTTCCGGGTTTGCCTGTTAATCTATGGGGTCGTGATGTCTTATCCCAACTGGGGATCATCATGTGTAGTCCAAATGAGATACTTACCCAACAGATGCTTAACCTGGGCTTCCTACCGGGACAAGGACTGGGAAAAAATAATCAAGGTATAAAGCGACCTCTTCCTGTAACGCCTAAAAATAATTGTTCAGGCTTGGGAAGTGAAAATTTTCCTTAGCGGTCATTGACTCCCCTGCACCCCACGCTGATAAGATTAAGTGGAAATCTGAGTCTTCAGTGTGGGTAGATCAATGGCCCTTGACTGAACAAAAACTTGAAGCTGCCACAGAGTTAGTGCAGGAACAGCTGGCTGCTGGACATTTAGAACCAACCACCTCTCCCTGGAACACTCCTATATTTGTCAACAAAAAGAAAAATGGGTCATGGCGACTCCTTCAGGACCTCAGAGAAATTAATAAAACCATGTTTACAATGGGGGCTCTCCAACCTGGACTCCCCTCCCCCGTTGCCATTCCAGCTAACTATTTTAAAATCATTATTGATCTCAAGGACTGCTTTTTTACCATCCCTCTTCACCCACTTGATAGACAACGCTTCACGTTTAGCCCCCCAGTTATTAATTTTAAAGGATCAGTGCAACGCTATCAGTGGAAAGTTTTCCCTCAAAGCATGGCCAATAGCCCTACTCTATGCCAAAAATTTGTTGCCCAAGCAGTGGATCCTCTCCGCCGCCGATGGCCTTCTATTTACATCATTCACTATATGGATGATATCCTGCTGGCTGGTGCCACCCGTCTTGAGGTGCTTAACTGCAGCCAAGATTTGACCCACAGCCTAGCCCTTTTGGGGCTTCAAATTGCCCCTAATAAGGTTCAGCTCACAGATCCCTATTACTACCTTGGCTTTGAACTAAACGGTAACCAAATTCGCACCCAAAAACTTAGTTTCCAAACCTCTCAGTTACAAACCTTAAATGACTTCCAAAAGTTCCTGGGAGACATAAACTGGTTCAGACCATATCTGCAACTCACGACAGGAGAATTAAAACCGTTATTTGATGTTCTTAGAGGGGATTCCGACCCTCTGTCCCCCCGACACCTTACCCCAGAGGCGTCAAAGGCCCTTCGCGCTTTCGAGCTGGCAGTGCAACAGCAACAAGTTACTTTTCTTGCTTATGACAAACTCTTTGCTCTAATTGTCTGCCATACACCCCATACGCCCACAGGAGTGCTGTGGCAAGAAGGGCCCCTCCTATGGATACACCTGTTGGCCAATCCACCCAAGGTCCTTGTCACGTACCCTGCTCTGGTAGCAAAAACTATAAAATTGGGCAGAGAGAAGGGATGCCTACATTTCGGATGGGATCCTAGTCACCTTATAGTCCCATATACCAAGGAACAAGTAGACTGGCTCTCTCAAAATGATGATGACTGGGCAATTACCCTAATCACATTCCAGGGTACTATAGATAACCGTTATCCTTCACACAAACTCCTCCAGTTTGCCCAAAGGCACTCTTTCATCTTCCCCAGAATAACATCTACTCAACCCTTAAAAGGGGCCTCCCTAGATTTTTCAGATGGGTCCTCTTCTGGTATCGCCGTGTGGGTTATAGATTCACAAGAAGGTAGTGTCCAGTCTCTCTTTAAATCTGCTCAGCTTATAGAGCTTTTTGCTATCTTACATGTCTTCACAATACTACACGATGTCCCCTTCAATCTCTATACCAACAGTGCTTACATAGCTCTCTTAGTGCCAGTGTTAGAGACAGTTCCTTATATCAAACCATCTTCTAATGCTGCCTCTCTTTTTCAACAACTCCAATCTCTCATTTTAAAAAGACATACTCCTTTCTTTATTGGACACTTGCGAGCCCATACTGACCTCCCAGGACCCCTCTCCGAAGGTAATAACCTTTCGGATAAACGAACACACTTAGTCCTCTCAGCTACCCTAGAGTCCATCACCAAGGCCCAACAAGCTCATGCTCTTCACCACCTCAATGCCCGTACACTCCGCCTTATGTTTAAGGTCACTAGAGAACAGATGAGACAAACTGTTAAAGACTGTCCCGCATGCGTGACTCTCCTGCCTCTCCCCCACCTGGGAGTTAACCCAAGGGGCCTGCTCCCTAATGAAATCTGGCAAATGGATGTTACCCATATCTCTGAGTTTGGTAACCTCAAATATGCCCATGTGACCATTGACACCCATAGTGGATTCCTCCACGCCACCCTCCACAGGGGTGAGGCCTCTAAAAATGTTATAGCACATGTTCTCCAATGCATTGCCATCATGGGAAGGCCCCAACAAATCAAAACAGATAATGGACCAGGCTATACATCACAAACCTTTAAAAACTTCTGTACTCAATTCCAGATCAAACATGTAACTGGCATTCCCTATAATCCTCAGGGACAGGGCATAATAGAACGAGCTCACCAGACCCTTAAGAATACCACGTCCAAACTTAAAACGAACACTGTTTACCCCACTAAGGGTTCCCCTCGTAACCTCCTAAATCATGCATTGTTCATCCTTAATTTAATACAATTAGATCTTAATGAAAAATCCGCAGCAGATCGCCTTCGGCACCAAGAAACTAAAAATCAATATGCCAAGGTTATGTGGAAAGATCCTATAACCCACAAATGGCATGGTCCTGATCCGGTTCTTATCTGGGGAAGAGGCCACGCCTGTGAGTATGATACTCCCGAAGGGGCCCCTCGGTGGCTACCCGAGCGTCTTGTTAAGCCCATCAATGATAACCCCACTTCCAGGGAAAATACCCCTGAGAAATCTTCTCCTCTTTTGTAGGCTGTAAAGACCACCTGTGTCCGGCATCGCTGGAGTGAAACACTGAGAAAACTCTGCGAGATGGAAGTCAACAATCCACCACAGATAAGCCTTTTGACGTTCTTGCTAATCATCTTTTCTACATATGAAAAATTTAGCTTTGGCAATTCCCACGGCCCCAGTCCCCATGCTCCCCAACTCCTTAATTGGACAATTATAGACCTGAGCGAAGGCACTGTTCTCAACAGTACCTTGCACCAGGCCCCACCATATACCTGGTGGCCTGATCTATATTTTTGTCTACACCAACCCATTCGCTCGGCAGGAAGCACCCCTCCTAATCCGGTGCGTAGTTATGGATTTTACAGCTGCCCCGGGAATAACAAAGGTAGACACTGCGGGGGGGCAGGAAGTTATTTCTGTAATAGTTGGAGTTGTGTCACTTCGAATGATGGAGATTGGAAATGGGGTGTAGGCAACCAGGACCTTTTAAAATTCTCCTTTGTCAATGTAGGGCCCGGCAAGTATAAAACCATGGAACTATACAAACGCCGTGAGTGCAAAACTACCGACTTAGATTTCATAAAGATCCAGTTTAATGAGGCAGCAAAAACTGAAGCCTTAGGAACGCCATGGATAACTGGTTTAACTTGGGGTGTGGTGTTCTGGAAATATGGAGGAGGTGAGGGATCCATTATCCAAATTCGCCTCGTAATAAGTAACCCCGCATCTCAGTCCATAGGACCAAATACAGTATTGTCCTAACAACAAACACCCATAAAACCACAAAACCAGCCTCCTCAAGTCACAGCTACTCCATCATCCCCGTCCTTAGATTTATCCCAAGCACCCCCATCCTCAAACTTACCTAGTGGCCAAAGATTACTAAATCTGGTACAGGGTGCCTTCCAAGTCCTCAACAACTCTAACTCCAACTTGACCGAATCTTGCTGGTTGTGCTTAGCGACTCCCGCCCCTTATTATGAAGGACTCACTTTGAAGGGAAATTTCTCCAACCAAACTGGTCACAGTAATTGCAGCTGGATATCCACAAATAAAATCACCCTCACTGCAGTCTCAGGATCTATGGGAACCTGTACTGGCACCCCGCAAAATTCCCAACTGTGGTAAGCGGGATGCGACGGCCCAAGATGGCGCCCAGGGCCAGGACCGCACCCCGACCACACCTTTGTTTACCAGACCTAGGGCTTTCATGGCGCATGCCTGTTGGCAGTGGCTTCCCGCTAGCCTATCGTGGGCCTCCATCTTGGGAGGGCGTGGCACAAGAGGATTGAAGGGATCTAGGATATAAAGTGAGCAAGCACCAGGAAATAGGGGGAGAGAAGAATAAAGCAAGCGACTTGCAAGGCGGCTCGTATCCATGTGTCCTGTCTTCTTTCTGCCGGCGGGCAGTTAGGCAGCGACAAGTGGTGGCCCGTATGGGGACACTTTTTTAATCAAGGAGCCCAAGAGGAGGAACACTAGCGTAAGTAAGTCCCCGGGTTAGAGGGGCAATCTCAAGTCCCCGGGTTAGAGGGGCAATCTCAAGTCCTCGGGTTAGAGGGGCGATCTCAGGTCCCCGGAGTGAAGGGGCTATCTTAAAACCCCAATTGGAGGGGTAAACTCAGAACTGTAGAGCTTCCCTTTGAAGCGCCTGCGCTACAAGATGGGGAACCAACCTTCCACCAGACACCTTCAGGATGCCTGTAAGAGCTTATTTAAACAGCGTGGCATAGGCATTGAACAGGGCACGCTGGAACGCTTCCTGCTGGCGGTCGAGGAGGTAGCCCCTCGGTTTTTGGTGTCAGGACATCTCACTGCTGTGGCATGGAATAAGTTAGGAACAGACCGTATAATGGCTGATGCTAAGGAGCGGCTACCCCCGGGAGTGATGGGTTTATCTGGATACTCGTTCTGACTTGTTTGGAGGACGAGTCCGGTGTATTACAGAGGTGCTCAGAGAAGGGGCAATCAGCCTTAGAGCAGGTTAAAGAGGAACACTCCCAGCAGGGCAGTGTCTGTGGGGAACTGAATGTGGAACCGAAAGAAAGTGAGTCAGAGGAGGAGGACTCTGATGAGGAAAAGGCGGAGGAGACATCAGGACGTCTTTGGCGTATCTGCCTGACGTCTGTGAAGCCCTCTGCCCCAGAGCCACCCAAGAAACCTCTGGACGTGTACCAAGACATGCCTCCACCCTATAATCCAGACAGAATACATATTAGAACAGGGACCAAAGGATCAGGCAGAAGTTTCTGCCCCAAGGTATGGAGAGAAGTGCCGCACACCATGGGTGCTTTTCCAGTGTTTCAGGACCAGCAGGGCAATAGGTACCACGAGCCCCTAGACTGGAAGGTGGTTAAGAATACAGCAGAGGGGGTAAGAACATACGGTGTGGCTGCCTACTTTGTGATAGCATCCTTAGAAAATCTCCATAGGTACTGTATGACACCTTCAGATTGGCAGAACCTGGCCCGCGCTTGCCTAACGTCAGGCCAGTATTTAGACTGAAAGTCCTTAACTATGAATTTGCCATTGAGCAGGCTGCCCGTAACGCCCGCAACAATCAGCAGGCGTGGGATGTGGACATGTTGATGGGTCAGGGGCGCTTTGATAATCAGCAGACCGGTTATCCTCAGCAAGTTTACGCTCAGATCAATCAAATCTGTACTAGGGCATGGAAGTCCCTCCTAAACCGAGGGGAACCGGCCGGGAATTTAACAAAAATTATTCAGGGACCCACAGAAACCTTCTCTGACTTTGCTGCCCGCATGGTTGATTGTGCCGCCAAGATATTTGGGGATCCAGATGCCGCCATGCCGTTAGTCAAGCAGCTCGTGTTCGAACAATGCACCAAAGAATGCCGAGCGGCTATTACCCCCTATAAGCACAAAGGGTTGGAAGTGTGGATGAAAGTCTGTCGGGAAATCGGTGGAGGCCTGACTAATGCCGGCCTAGCAGCCGCGGTTATGAGCGTGGTGGACAGGGCCTGATGCCCTCAGGGGCCAAAAAGGGGGGCACGAGGAGACACAGTCACGGGGTGTTTCCAGTGTGGACAGCCAGGTCACTTTAAGCGAGAGTGCCCTTTGAGAAGAGGATCGAGTGGCCCTGCTGCCCCTGAGACCAGTGCGCCAAAGCCTGGGCTGTGCCCACGCTGTAAGAAAGGCAACCACTGGGCCTCTGATTGTTTCTCCCTGAAGGCAGTAGACGGAACCCCACTGGAACCCCGCAATTTAGGTGCCCGGCCAAAAAAACGCCCAGTGGGGCCCCCGCCACCAGGGCCCTCGAATATATGGGGCACTCCAGACCCAAGCGACTGGGGATGTGATACAGGCCGGTCAATGGCCCTCACTTCGAACCCCACAGAGGCATGCCCCACTGCCCCTTGGAGGGCCATCTCCGGCAGCGCAGGATTGGAAATCCGTGCCACCACCAGACTCATATTAACACCCTCTATGGGAGTTCAACCCATAGATTCAGACCTCTCTGGGCCCCTTGAGTCAGGCACAGTAGGCCTGATTATTGGCCGGAGTTCTGCCACACTAAAAGGGATAGTCATCCACCCCGGAGTTACAGACCCCGATTACACAGGAGTTACCAAAATCATGGTGTCCTCTCCAAAAGGAATGCTGGCCATATCCCCAGGCGATAAGCTAGCTCAGCTACTTGTCCTCCCCAGTAATCATAGGACCGAGCAGTGTCCTACTTGCCTTAGATCTTGATCACCGACCCGTGTATACTCTCAAAGTGAATGGAAGAAAGATCTTGGGGCTGTTAGATACGGGAGCTGACCGTAGTGTAATCAGTGACCGGGACTGGCCTAACAAGTGGCCGCGCCAGCAATCACAGCAGGTCCTGAGAGGACTTGGCTACGCAGAAGAGCCTCAGATTAGCTCCTCAGAGCTCCACTGGAGTGACGAGGAAGGAGATTCGGGTGTCTTTCAACCCTATGTACTGGAAGTCCCTGTTACCTTATGGGGTCAGGACGTAATGGCTGGCTTGGACCTTCGCCTTACCAATGAGCAGGTGTACAGCCCTCAGTCCAGAGCCATCATGGCGGACATGGGCTACATCCCCAATTTTGGAATGGGAAAGTTCTCTCAAGGGAGAAAGAGTCCCGTGCCCGCGTCCAATCACTCCGGTAGAGAAGGACTGGGTTTTTCACAGGGGCCACTGAGGCAATAAAAATCAAATGGAAATCAGAGCAGCCCGTCTGGGTACCTCAGTGGCCCCTTCCAACACACAAATTGAGTGCTGCCACGAGGCTCATTGAAGATCAGTTGGCCCTAGGCCATCTAAAAGAGTCAAATTCCCCTTGGAATACGCCTATCTTTGTCATACAGAAAAGGTCAGGAAAATGGAGGTTATTGCACGACCTTAGAGAAATTAACTCTACTATGGAAGTCATGGGGCCTGTGCAGAGGGGCCTGCCAATACTCTCTGCTCTACCACAGCACAGGCTTATTACAGCAATTGACATTAAAGACCGTTTTTTCTCCATCCCACTACATCCAGAGGATACCTCCCGGTTTGCCTTCGCTTTACCATCTATCAATCATGCTGCCCCTGACAAACGTTATGAGTGGGTAGTCCTTCCACAAGACATGGCTAACAGTCCAACCATGTGCCAGATCTTTGTAGATAAAGCCATTGCTCCCGTCAGGGATATTCATCCTTCCATACACTGTATCCATTACATGGATGATATTCTCTTGGCAGCGCCAACACATGCTGAAGTGCAAAAGGCCTATTTTACATTGGTAACCAATTTGAAAACCCATGGGCTACATATTGTACCTGAGAAAGTGCAGATGGAGGACACCCTTGAGTATTTGGTCTCACACATATCCCCTGAACAAATTAAACCACAGAAAATTACCCTACGAAGGGACGGGTTAAAAACTCTGAACGACTTTCAAAAGCTATTAGGGGATATACAATGGATATGCTCCTATTTGGGCTTGCCCAACCACATCCTTCGTCCCCTATATGATATCTTGCAAGGTGGTCCCCAACTGACATCCCCTAGGCAACTTACCCCTGAAGGGCTACAGGCCTTAGAGAAGGTGGAGCAGGCTCTTGCGGATGCTGCCCTCCGGCGGTGCAACCCCAAAGCAGACATTCAGCTGTGTGTTCTCCCTTCACTCATACAACCCACAGGAATATTGTGGCAGGGTGGTCCTCTTTATTGGATCCACCCGCGGATCTCTGGAGGAAAGAGCATTTCTTGGTACCCTGCTGCGGTGGCACAATTAGCGTCAATTGGCCTACAACATAGCGTTCAAATCTTTGGGTCTTATCCCTCCAAGCTGATAGTGCCGTATACCAAAGACCAAATTCAAACACTTGGCACTGTTAGTGATGACTGGGCCATCCTCCTATTCACCTTCCAAGGACAAACAGACAACCACTACCCAAAGGACCCCCTTCTACAGTTCATGGAACAGCACCCAGTAGTTTTCCCAAAACTTACTTCCTGTGAGCCACTCGCTGGAGCCATGAATATCTTCACTGATGGATCCCAATCAGGCATTGGGAGCATTCACATTCCTGACCAAAAGCCCCAGCTTTATCTGTTT
Source organism: Heterohyrax brucei (assembly GCA_028571685.1). Taxonomy (NCBI): domain Eukaryota; kingdom Metazoa; phylum Chordata; class Mammalia; order Hyracoidea; family Procaviidae; genus Heterohyrax; species Heterohyrax brucei. The sequence goes on along the minus strand of CM053156.1, from coordinate 83,081,818 downwards.
CCAGGTGCCTCTGCCCAAGTGGTGGAGTTACAGGCTGTTCAGCACGTCTTTCAGACGACTGATTTGCCTTTCAATCTTATTACTGACAGTGCTTATGTGGTCCAGGCTGTGAGGCAGTTAGAAGCAACAGGACAAATCAACCAGGGTTCCCCTGTTGGGTTAATTTTTGATACTATCCAGCAGCTAATTTGGAACAGAAAATACCCTTTCCATGTCATGCACTTAAGAGCCCACTCCGGTTTACCCGGCCCTCTTGCGGCAGGTAATGCCACCGCTGATCACCTCACTAGAGCTACACTCATCCTTAATACTACTGAACAAGCTGAGGCGTTTCACAAACGTTTTCATGTGAATGCTAACACCCTCTCTTCGCGCTTCCATATATCGCGGGAGGCCAACCAGGCCATAGTAAAACAATGTGCCTCCTGTGCACCCTACCAACCCCAGCCACATATAGGTGTGAACCCCCGAGGGCTGCTACCCATGCATACCTGGCAGATGGATGTCACTCACGTTTCTGAATTTGGTAAATCACGCTATCTCCATGTGTCTGTGGACACCGCGTCTGGCCTCATCTGTGCTTCAGCCCTCACTGGGGAATCCTCTAAACATGTAATCACACACTGCCTGATGGCATGGGCTGCATGGGGCATGCCAAAAATGCTGAAAACTGATAATGCCCCGGCATACACATCATCTGCCTTCAAGTCTTTTCTGACTGCTATGGGTGTACAATGCAGTCATGGCATTCCCTATAACCCACAAGGCCAAGGTATCATGGAACGAGCCCAACTCACCCTTAAAACTATGCTAACAAAACAAAAAAGGGGAGTTGGCCTGGGTCGTTCTCCTCGTGACCGTCTCTCTCTCTCGCTCTTTTCACTCTCAATTTTTTGTCATTGGACTCCACAGGGCGCACAGCCGCAGACTGGCACATGGGACCCGCTGGTGTGCCTCGTATCCAAGTACTCTGGAAAAATATATATTCTGGACGGTGGAGAGGGCCAGACCCCGTTCTTGTCTGGTCCAGGGGAGCTGTTTGTGTTTTCCCGCAGGATGCCGATAATACCCTGTGGGTTCCAGAATGACTGACATGCACAGCACACCCCGAGAAAAGTGGTGTTGTGGATCCTACGGATGTTCCTGCTCCTGCAGATGACTCAGGGAGTACCTGAATACCGGTGGGGGTTGCTGGATGTGCTGCCTCTACCACTGCCTGCTCACCACTCTGCGCGTGTCTTTCCTCATTTCTTCACCTCCAACAGTTCAGCAACATCTCTAGAGCTGCTAACCTCTCTCGGTCTCTTTCTTTGGAACTACAGGGCAACTGGTCTGCTGACTCTGACTCAGCTCAGACTCTCCATCGCTACGATCAACTCCACGAGGGTCGACACTCACACTGCCAGTGGACTGCTGAAATTTCTGAGCTCGGCGTTTTCCACCGTCAAGGAGTGGGCGGGACTTGGGATACTCAGTGTACTTTTCCTCTGTGCCATTTTTGCCATATGCCTTATTGGTCGGCGCGCCTTCCGACAGCGATGACGGGAACAAGCCTTGCTTATACAGGCCATTGCAGCCGGGCAAGATGAACAGCCCTTAGCAAGTGTCTGCTGGCTCAGCATGATAGAAGGGTAGTCACAGATGGGCAACCTCTTCTGGGGGTGCTACCAACCTAAGACAGGGGCCTCAACAAGCTGTGAGGTATCCCACTGACGGGTAAGGAGCATCTTAGCCGAAGATGACCTAAGACAGGCACCTTCTCAGCTGTTTATGTAAACAAAAAGGGGGGAGATGTGGTAAGCGGGACGCGACGGCCCAAGATGGCGCCCAGGGCCAGGACCGCACCCCGACCACACCCTTGTTTACCAGACCTACGGCTTTCATGGCGCATGCCTGTCGGCAGTGGCTTCCCGCTAGCCTATCGTGGGCCTCCATCTTGGGAGGGCGTGGCACAAGAGGATTGGAGGAATCTAGGGTATAAAGTCAGCAAGCACCAGGAAATAGGGGGAGAGAAGAACAAAGCAAGCGACTTGCAAGGTGGCTCGTATCCGTGTGTCCTGTCTTCTTTCCGCCGGCGGACAGTTAGGCAGCGACACCCAACAGGCAAAACTTTGTAACCAAACTTTAAAAAGTCCCCACATTTCTGATACATATTATCTAATCCCCCTGGTGGGAGGCTGGTGGGCTTGTAACACCGGACTCACACCCTGTGTATCCACCAGTGTGTTTAATCAGTCACGTGACTTCTGTGTCATGGTACAAATCTTCCCCAAAATCATCTATCATACCGAAGACAACTTCATAACCCAATACCAGATACAAAACACCAGGTTTAAGAGAGAACCCATCTCCTTAACCCTGGCGGTCCTCTTAGGCCTGGGCGTAGCAGCAGGGGTTAGTACTGGCACTGCAGCCTTGGTAGAAGGTCCTAAACAACTCCGCAATGTAAACATGGCCATAACTGAAGATCTGAAAGCCATCGAGCAATCCATTTCTAACTTAGAAAATTCTTTAACATCCTTGTCAGAAGTAGTCCTCCAAAATCGGAGGGGGCTTGACTTAATTTTTCTTAAAGAAGGTGGCTTGTGTGCAGCCCTCAAAGAGCAATGTTGTTTTTATACAGATCATTCAGGGGTCATCAAAGACACCATGACTAAGCTCAGAGAGCGGTTAAACCAAAGACAGCGAGAATGGGGAACCAGTTCATGACCGCTTGGTTTAAACTTCACCGGAACTTCATGGCTTACTAACCTACTTCTCAGTTTTGCTGGCCCTATTTTAGGAATATTGCTGTTCCTGACCTTCGGCCCTTGGGCTTTCAGAAGAATAACAAGCCTCATCAAACAACAAATAGATACTGCACAAGCTAAACCTATTCAAGTTCACTACCATCGCCTGGCAGTTAACGAAGCTTATGCCACTGATAATGGGGTACCCTAGCTTCCTCCCCAAGGGGACAGCATGAAAAGTAGAGGCATGCTTACCTCCTTACCAGCCTGGAAAGAGAGGTACGGGCATCGGGATGAGTGCGAAGCAAAGCACTGCAAGAGAAAGTTATCACTAACTCCTCTGCATTTCCCTAGAGCATACCTGGCTTGCATAGAGATTGGTATCCATGACATTTAACAACGCTATCGTTCTACCTCTCCTCCACAAAAGATACCAAGAGCAAAATAATAATAGGAGGAGCCATGGTAAATACTCCCTCTCCCGATTAAGGCCCACCTCCCATCAAATAAAACAAAAAGGGAGATGTTGGGGACCATGGGAAAGCCCCCAGGCCCCAACATACAGGAAGCTTGAAAAGTTTAAAAAGCCCGCGCACGCGAAAACTTCCCGCCTGATGTCACTGCCTTAGTCTTATGCATAACCAATCCCAAGCCGACAGCTACCTCACTCCAAATGTCACCCGATCCCTACGTCACTTAATCCCTCCCTCCATTCCCGTTGCTATATATACCGTGCTGTAACAATAAAACCTTGAGGCTTGATCAGAATTTTGTCTTGCCTCCATTTCTTCGCGTCTCTTGCCCCACTTTCATTTTCACAGGCTCCCCCTCGTCCCTCCGTTGATTCGCCCCGCGGGTTGGGGCACTGCAGAATTGACCATGTGATAGACCATAATGTAATGTTCAACAAAATCCACACTACTGAATTGCTGCAAAGCATCTTCTCAGATCATAAAGCCATCAAAGTTCAAATCAATAGCAGAAAAAACAAAGAGAGAAAGTGGAACTCCTGGAAACTGAACAACATCTTGCACAAAAAAACTTGGGTTATAGAGGAAATCAAGGATGAATTAAAGAAATTCATGGATTCCAATGAGAATGAAAACACTTCCTACCAGAACCTATGGGATACAGCCAAAGCAGTGCTCAGAGGTCTGTTTATCTCCATAAATGCACACATCTGGAAGAAAGAAAGAAACCAAATGAAGGAACTAACTCTACAGCTTGAACAAGTAGAAAGAGAACAACAGAGGAACCCCTCGGGCACCGGAAGAAAGGAGATCATAAAGATTAGAGCAGAGCTAAATGAATTAGAGAATAGAAAAACAATTGAAAAAATTGAAAAGACCAAAAGCTGGTTTTTTGAAAAGATTGACAAGATTGACAAACCACTGGCTAAATTTACTAAAGAAAAGCAGAAAAGGAAACAAATAACCCAAATTAGAAATCAGAGGGGAGTTGTCACCACAGATGCAACAGAAATCAAAAATATCATAACAGAATACTATGAAAGACTGTACTCTAACAAATTGGAAAACCTAACGGAAATGGACAAATTCCTTGACTCATAACACCTACCCAAATTATCACAACGTGAAGCAGAACAACTTAATAAATCCATCACAAAGTAAGAGATTGAAAAGGTCATCAAAACACTGGCAACCAAAAAAAGTCCAGGCCCAGATGGCTTAAAGGCAGAATTCTACCAAGCATTTAGAGAAGAGTTATCCCCAATACTACTGAGACTATTTCACAGTATAGAAAGGGATGGAGTACTCCCAAACTCATTCTATGAAGCCAGCATAACCCTGATACCTAAGCCACGGAAAGAAAAAGAGAACTACAGACCGATATCACTCATGAATCTAGATGCAAAAACCTTCAACAAAATTCTTGCCACGAGAATACAACAACGTATCAAGAAAATAATCGATCATGACCAAGTGGGATTCATACCAGGGATGCAAGGCTGGTTCAACATCAGGAAAACAATTAATGTGATTAACCACATACATAACAGAAAAGACAAAGATCACCTGATCTTGTCCATTGATGCCGAAAAGGCATTTGATAAAGTACAACACCCATTCATGCTAAAAACTCTTAGCAAAATGGGCATAGACGGCAAATTCCTCAACACAACAAGGGCCATTTATACAAAGCCAATTGCCCACATCATCCTGAATGGAGAGAGACTAAAAGACTTTCCCCTGAGATCTGGAACTAGACAAGGATGCCCACTCTCACCTCTCCTATTCAACATTGTGCTAGAAGTTCTAGCCAGAGCAATTAGACAAGACGAACAAATAAAGGGCATCTGCATCGGCAAAGAGGAAGTTAAAATCGCCCTGTTCGCAGATGATGTGATTGTATATGCAGAGAACCCCAAGGAATCTATTAAGTAAGCTACTCAAACTGATAGAAGAGTTCAGCAAAGTATCAGGATACAAGATAAACATAAATAAATCAGTAGGATTCCTTTATATCAACAACAAGACTTTTAAGGTGGAAATTAGCAAATCAATACCATTTACGATAGCCCCTAAGAAGATAAAGTACCTAGGAATTAACCTAACCAGAGAAACAACAGACCTTTATAAAGAGAACTACAAGCCCTTACTACAAGAAACTAAGAGAGACTTAGATAAATGGAAAAACCTACCCTGCTCATGGATAGGAAGACTTAACATTGTGAAAATGTCTATTTTACCCAAAGCAATTTATTTATATAATGCAATCCCAATACAAGTTGTAGCATCATTTTTTAATGAGATGGAGAAACAAATCACCAATTTTATTTGGAAAGGGAAGAAGCCCCGGATAAGTCAGCTACTACTAAAGAAGAAGAACACACTGGGAGGCCTCTCATTACCCGACCTTAGAACATACTACACTGCCACAGTGGTCAAAACAGCCTGGTACTGGTACAAGAATAGACAGATGGATCAATGGAACAGAATTGAGACCCCAGAGATGACACCATCTGCCTATGAACAGTTGATATTCGACAAAGGCCCTAAGACATTAAACTGGGGTAAAAACAGTATCTTCAACAAATGGTGCTGGCAAAACTGGTTATCCATCTGCAATAAACTGAATCAAGATCCGTATCTTACACCTTACACAAAAACCAACTCCAACTGGATAAAAGACCTAAATATCAAACCTAAAACGATAAAGCTCATCCAAGAAAAGGTAGGAACAACAATGGAAGTTTTAATACACAATGAGGACAAACTTCAAAATCTGTCAAAGAAATCTGAATCAACAGAAAATAGATAAATGGGAACTATTAAGAATCAAACACTTTTGCTCATCCGAAGACTTTATTAATAGAATTAAAAGAACACCCACAGAATGGGAAAAAATATTTGGCAACTCTATGTCAGACCAACCGCTCATCTCCATCATCTATAAGATACTACAAAATATCAATAAGAAGAAGATAAACCATCCAATTAAGTGATGGGCAAAGGAGATGGACAGACACTTCACTAAAGAGGAGATCCAGGCAGCCAAAAACACATGCGGACATGTTCACGATCTTTAGTTATTAAAGAAATTCATATCAAGACAACAATGAGATACCATCTCACCCCAACAAGATTGGCCATGATCCAGAAAACACAAAACAACAAATGCTGGAGAGGCTGTGGAGAAAGAGGAACCCGCCTACACTGTTGGTGGGGTTGCAAAATGGTCCAGCCTCTTTGGAAGGCAATCTGGCGCTTCCTTAAAAAAATGAGTATCGATATACTATTTGACCCAGTAATTCCACTACTTGGAATATATCCTACAGAATCAAGGCCTTTCACACCAACAGACACATGCACCAGAATGTTTACCGCAGCACAGTCCACGATAGCAAAAAGATGGAATCAACCCAGATGCCCAACAATAGAAGAATGGATAGGTAAACTATGGCACATATACGCAATGGAGCACTACACAATGATAAAGAATAACGATGATTCCAGGAAACATCTCCTAACCTGGTTTCAACTGGAAGACATTATGTTGAGTGAAAGTAGTCAGTGACAAAAGTTCAAATAACGTATGAGACCTCTATGATAAGATCTCAAAAACAGACTTGTGTATAGAAGAAAAGACTCTTTGACAGCTGCAATGGAGGGAAAGGAGGGAAGGGAGGGAGGGGGAGGGAGGGTGGGTTTAGTTTAGATAGTTACTAGAAATCTAGTTCGGAGACAGCGGTGATAGCACACATTAGAAACAAGAACAACATTAAGTGGACTTCAGCATTAACTTGAGTACTCCTTCCATCTTAACTCAATACTGCAAGGATAGAGTAGCTGGGGCGGGGGGCGGGGGACCGTGCTCTTAGGCAAATTCCAGGCCAGCTGGCACAACTAGCATTTTGCTGAGAGAGCTCTCTGCACCCCACATTGTTGAGTGGCGTCTGGGGTCTTAAAAGCTGCCAAGCTGCCATCCAAGGACACAGCAAATGGTCCCAACTCAGCAGGAATGGATGCTCACCGAGGACCAAAATGACATGCGGTAAAAATAACCGAGAAGACAGAGAGACCCACAAGAGTGGGTGCCCACATTGACTTGGGACTGGAAGAACCAGATGGTGCCCGGCCACCACCAGTGATAGCCACGATGGAGCTCACAGAGAGGAGTCTCACTGGCAACACAAGAATAAAAACGGGTGCATCACGAGATCTCCACTAAAAGACCTCAATTGATGGTGCAGCGGTTTTGGCGTTCTGTCGGGAGTGAAAAGAAACTGCGCCATAAAGATGGCGCTGGCAGGAAGAACCACGCCCTTGTTTTGCACCACCGCTGAGGCATTGCCTGCCTAGCAACAGAGTAACAACAACACCCATTGGACAATCATTACCCAATCAATGTCATTTCCCTGCTACTATATAAGCAACTGAAATAGGAAATAAAGGGTTCTGCTTCCTGTCTCCTGACGGAGTGGTGTCTCGGTCTTCTCCTTTGCGGGCAGAGGGGTTTCGGCTGGGACATCTTGGCGCCCGAACAGGGACCGGAAGCGACCCTCACCTCGGGGACGCTCGGAAAGGTGAGCTGGCACTGTCCAGGGGCCGGTATAGACCGGGGACTGGCATAGACCAGGGACTAGCATAAGCTAGGGGAATAGGGCACAATGGGGAACCAGCCTTCTAGTCAGCGGCTGTTGGACTCCCTGCGGGCTCTTATGAAGCAGAGAAATGTAGAAATTAGGAAGCGCACTTTGGAAGGCTTTTTGCAGGCTGTGGAGGAGGTCGCCCCGTGGTTCCTTGCTTCAGGTCACCTCACGGTGTCTGCTTGGAACAAGCTCGGAGGAGACCTCACTCGCGCAGATACTGCGGGTCGTCTCTCTCCAGGGGTTATGGGAATCTGGATTTTAATTCTTAACTGCTTGGAGGATGAGTCAGGTATTTTTGAGAAGGTGCTAATGAAGGGTCAGGATGCTTTTGAGCAAGTGCAGGAGGAGGCGTCACAGAAGGGGAGCGAGCAAGCTAGTCAGGAGGGGGAAAGTGAAAGTGACGATGATTTGGGAGATTACCATCCAAACTCTCCTGAGAGAGGTTTTAGAAGCGCGGGGCCCCCCGATCCCGGAGGTGTAGCGCACCGGTTGCGGGAAATGAGCTTAGATCCCCCATCCGCGTCGAAAGACGCGGAGGGAGGGGCGAAGACTGACGTCGTTCCCCCTCCATACAATCCCACGGCCCCGCCCTTGCTTGGCCGGAGCCGTTTCCCGGAGCTCTGGGACCAGCATCCCAGTGCGTTTCCGGTGTATCTGGATGCCCAAGGCCAACGCTATCATGAGCTTCTGGACTGGAAAGTAGTTAAAAGCATAGCAGAGGGAGTTAAGACTTATGGGACAGCGGCCCCCTTTGTTCAAGGGATGCTGGAGAGCCTGCATAAGCTTGCTATGACTCCTAGTGACTGGCAACACTTGGCAAGGACGTGTCTTAGTTCCGGACAATTCCTAGATTGGAAGTCCATGGCACAGGATTTAGCTATAGAGCAAGCAGCCACTAATGCTCGCCCTCCCATAAACCAACCGGCATGGAATGTAGACATGCTTATGGGCTATGGTAATTTCGTCAATGCTCAGACCGGTTATCCTCCTCAGGTGTATGATCAGATAAATCAGATCTGCACCCGTGCGTGGAAATCCCTCCCTAACCGGGGAGAGCCCACTGGCAATTTAACAAAAATCATTCAGGGTCCCAATGAGCCATTTTCAGACTTCGTGGCTCGCATGATTGATAGTGCTTCAAAGATTTTTGGTGACCCTCACACAGCTATGCCTCTAGTGAAGCAGCTTGTCTATGAGCAGTGCACAAAAGAGTGCCGCAACGCAATAAATCCCCATAAGCGCAAGGGCATCGAAGTGTGGATGCGAGTCTGTCGAGAACTGGGAGGAAATTTAACCAACTCTGGTCTGGCCGCAGCGTTGGTCGCTGCTATGCGAGCTCCCCCTGCAGGGAATGCCCCGGGATCCACAAAAACAGGCTGCTTTGGTTGTGGCCAACCGGGTCATTTCAAGCGGGAGTGCCCTCAGCGAAAATCGCAGAGGGCGCTCAGACAGAATGAGAACCCCTCGCCACCTGCGGCGGAGAGCCAAGTATGCCCCCGCTGTCGACGAGGGTCTCATAGTGCCTCTGCATGTTTTTCTAAGACAACTATTGAGGGTCACCCATTGCCTTCTCCCGGTGGGCCTGGTGCACGCCCAAAAAACGTGACACGGGGCCCCAGGCATCAGGGCCCCCAAATATATGGTGCCCATGCTCCGCAACCCGAAGCAACGGTCAGCCTCACGAAACCAGGTCAGGGTCAGCCGTTACAGCCCCAACGCCTCGGCGAGCCACAGCCGGGAGTGCTGGATTGGACCTCTGTACCACCACCAGACTCGTACTAACCCCCGAAATGGGAGTCCGGCCCGTACCCTCTGACATGTCAGGACCCCTTCCAAAAGATACAGTGGGTCTGATCCTGGGTCGGAGCAGCGCTACATTAAAGGGACTTGTCATCCACCCGGGGGTAATTGATTCAGACTTTACCGGTGTTATTAAGATTATGATTTCATCGCCTAGGGGTATTGCTGCCATCTCCCCGGGAGATCGGATTGCTCAATTACTTGTGCTTCCCAGTTGGCATTCCTTATACCCAGCCGAGTCTCGTTCTCGGGGGACCCAGGGTTTCGGGTCAACTGGAGACACGCTAGCCATGCTGTCACTTGAATTGGGACAACGCCCTGTTCATACTCTAAAAGTGAACGGGCATGTCATGATAGGGCTGCTTGACACCGGAGCTGACATAAGTGTTATCTCCCTGAAGGATTGGCCCAGAGCCTGGCCTTTAGAGTCCTCCTCCGATTTGTTAAGAGGTATTGGCTATGCTTCTACACCTCAAAAGAGTGCCCAGCAATTGCATTGGGCGGATGACGAAGGACATCAAGGAACTTTCCAACCATATGTCCTTGACACCCCCATTACCTTATGGGGAAGGGAGGTCCTTAACTGCCTGGGCCTCCGCCTCACTAATGAAGAGGCACCCACAAGTCCATCTCAGGACGTTGCCCAGCAAATCATGTTAAAGTCAGGTTACATGCCGGGGAGAGGTTTAGGTAAGAAACTTCAAGGGATACCCAGGCCGATTGACACGCAAGGCAATAAAGGCAGAACGGGCCTGGGTTTTCGGTCAGGGCCACTGAGCAAATAAAGATAAATTGGATTACCACGCAGCCGGTGTGGGTGACTCAGTGGCCCCTTCCAATGGAAAAGTTAGAGGCTGCCCAACATTTAGTCAGGGAACAGGTCGCTCAGGGCCATCTGCGACCCTCGACTTCCCCATGGAATACGCCAATCTTTGTAATCCGAAAAAGATCAGGAAAATGGAGATTGCTACAGGACCTCCGTGCTGTTAATGCAGCCATGGAAGTGATGGGTCCGATCCAGCGTGGCCTACCCAGCCTTGCGGCTATCCCCAAAAGATGGAAAATTATAGTATTGGATATTAAAGATTGTTTTTTCTCTATCCCATTACATCCCGATGATTCACCACATTTTGCATTCACCTTGCCATCTATAAACCACGCCACCCCGGATCAGCGATACGAATGGGTAGTACTACCACAGGGCATGGCCAACAGCCCTACACTCTGTCAATTATTTGTCTTTAAAGTCTTACAACCAGTACTTCTAAAGTGGCCCCAGGTTACCTGCATCCATTATATGGATGATGTCCTCCTTGCCGCTGCTACTCTTGACCCCCTAGAACAATGCTTTATAGCCCTCTCTGAGGCAATGGCTGGCACGGGACTCCACATTGCCCCTGAAAAGGTGCAGCGAGGCAGCACCGTCGACTTCCTAGGATCTAAGATTTCACCTACCGCTATTCAACCTCAAAAAATCACACTGCGGAAAGACCAGCTCAATACTCTTAATGATTTCCAGAAGCTCCTGGGGGACATTCAGTGGATTCGACCATACCTGTCGCTCACAAATTCTGAGCTTTCCCCTCTTTATGACATTCTTAAAGGTGACTCGGGGCTGTCCTCTCCTCGAGAGTTGACCCCCGAGGCGAGGAGGGCCCTAGAAAAAGTCGAGGTCGCTCTTCCCATGGCCTCGCTTAACCGTAGAGACCCTACACTCCCCCTTTTATTATGCATTCTTGCTACAGTGAACCAACCCACTGGGGTGCTGTGGCAGGGTGGCCCCCTCCGCTGGGTCCACCCTCGCATTTCGACCCAGCACAGCATTGAATGGTATCCCGGTGCTGTAGCTCGATTGGCTTTGATTGGGCTGTCAGAAGCTGTGCAATTCATAGGGCATAGCCCATCAAAATTAATCACCCCATATGACAAAGCTCAGATACAAACCCTGGCTGCCACCTCTGATGACTGGGCGGTCCTCTTGTGCTCCTTTGCTGGGGTCATTGATAACCATTACCCCAAGGACCCGTTGCTGCAATTCCACACTCGGCACCCAATTATTTTCCCAAAGATTACCTCTAAAAAGCCGATACCAGATGCCATTTCGGTGTTCACCGATGGCTCCAGCTCTGGCTTGGGCAGTATTTACATTCCTGGTCAATCCTCTCAAAGCTACCTATTTCCAAACTGCTCAGCACAGATTGTGGAGCTGAAAGCGGTTGAATTGGTTTTCCAACAAATCCACTGCCCTCTTAATATAATTTCTGACTCTGCCTATGTTGTGAATGCAGTAAACTGTTTAGAAGCAGCAGGTATGATAAGCTCTACCTCCCCTGCAACACCTGTGTTCACTAATATCCAGAACCTTATTCTGTCCCGCGATCACCCCTTTTTTATTGCTCAACACCGAGCACACCAGTCTCTTCCGGGTCCAATAACTGAAGGTAATGCTGCCGCCGATCGTTTAACACGCATGCCCATTATCCTATCCGCATTGGAGCAGGCCTTAACTTTCCATAAACAATTCCATGTCAACTCTAAGACTCTTGTTCACCATTTTGGGATCTCCAGAGCGGCCGCCCGCAATATTGTTCGTAATTGTACTGCCTGTGCCCCACACATCCCAGCCCCGCAACTGGGTGTCAATCCGCGAGGTCTTCGTCCATGCCACCTTTGGCAAATGGACGTTACTCACGTTGCCGAATTTGGCAGGCTAAAATATGTACATGTTTCTGTAGATACCTTTTCTGGAGTAATTTTTGCCAGTGCCCATGTGGGAGAAACTGCTCGACATGTTATCTCCCACTGTCTCGCTGCCTGGGCAGCATGGGGTGCCCCCTTGAGTATTAAGACAGACAATGGTCCTGCTTATACCAGTCACTCCTTTAAAACTTTCCTAACCACCTTGCGCATTCATTGCACTCACGGCATACCTTATAATCCCCAGGGCCAGGGTATAGTAGAAAGAGCCCATCACACCCTAAAATCTTGTTTACAAAAACAAAAAGGGGGAATTGGTGAGGGACATACTCCACACAACAGACTGGCCTTAGCTCTTTTTACCTTAAATTTTCTTTCACTCGACCAAGAGGGGCGATCGGCAGCGGAGCGCCACTGTGGAACAGGGGCGCACCGATCCCGCTCAGTGATGTGGAAAGATGCTATCTCGGGAAAATGGCATGGTCCCGCCCCCGTTATAACTGTCACCCGAGGGGCAGTCTGTATCTTCCCACAGGACGCTGACTGCCCTTTGTGGATCCCGGAACGCCTCACCCGGACCGTCCAGGATGAGTCCACGGCTGTACCTTCTCGCACTGTTGCTAATCCCCCTACGGAGAGCGGAGGAGACGACGGAGAAGGATGAGTACTGGGGGCTCATAGACACCCTGCCCCTGCCGATCCCTGTCCATCATACCTCCCAAATTATGCCTCGGTTTTTTACCACAAATGACTCCATGCAACTTCCTGCCATTGGATCAGACTCTACGATAAGCCCAGAGCCTCGCCCTGTTAATATCTCTCTGCGAGGCCTCCTCTGCTTTATAGTATCTCATAATTTGTCAGACTTGGCACCCGACGACACCTCTTGTGTCACCTTGTATAACATGTCAGCAGGGTGGTTCGACACGCCAAGACATAGCACCGCCAACGGCACCCTCTTGCAGGGTCGCATTCCCCTTATGATTTCTAAGAATGGCACTAACCCGCCTTCACAGCCTCGCTGGGCCCCATATTGCAAAAGTACCCGAGATTGGCCACATTTATGGACAGGTTGTCAAAGTCATCACCCACAGTGGGTGGTGAAACCCTACTTCACCTTTTCCCCATATATTGGGACTATGGCGAATCAGACGTTTTCTGGGTACAACTATACCTGGCAAAGCCCCACTCAGGCTTCGCCCACCAACCCCTTTGACGTCTGGCTTCTCTGTGGAGTCAATGGCAGCTGCACAGATATTTTAGTGATGACTATGATCACGGGTGGAATCATCAAAAATGCCAGTGTCCAATGGAACCGTACGGAAGTTTTTGAAAATATGATACAGGAGATCTCCTCCTCCCAAAACATTACCTTTTCCCCGACTCCCGTGTGTGTTCAGCCCCCTTTTATGTTCTTACTATATAATGATTCAATAGCAAATTCCTCCATCGCTTGTTGTAATGCCACCTGCTTTTACTCTCTTTGCTGGAATGCAACTATCTTTCCCACAGCGCTGGTGACCAGGCTACCAAGATATGTCCCCTGGCCTATGAAGTCCCCGTCACCCGAGGAACTGTGGAGATCTAAGCGAGATTTCGGCCTAACTGCGGCGATCGTCGCCGCCGTTACTGCATCTGTGGCTGCGGCCGCCACGGCGGCTGTAGCTCTTACCCAGAACATTGAGACCGCGGCTGTGGTCAATAATATGGCGGAAAGCACTGCAACCGCCTTACAGACACAGTTGGCGGTGAATGGTGAAATGCTTGGAGCCATTCACATTTTGAACCACCGTATAGACCTGGTGCAAGAACAGGTGGACTCTTTAGTACAGATATCACAATTGGGGTGTGCATGGCGTCTCCCTAGCTTATGTGTTACTTCGGTGCGTTTTGACAATATTTCTTGGGCCACGAACATGTCTCGAAGGCTCTCTGCACAACTTGCAGGCAATTGGTCCAAAGAAATGGACAGTCTCCTGAAGCAATTACGGGTAGAAATCACACGAGTCAACTCTACCCGGGTCGACCCAAGGATGGCCCGCTCCCTGCGCCAGTGGCTCCAAAAAGCAGTCGATTTCCTGCAGCATTGGGCTGGCACCGGCCCACTTGCCATTGTTCTTGTTGCCTTAATCGCCTGTCTCCTTTGGCTGATATGCAAATGGAGGCAGCGAGATGCAGTGCGATATAACCTTTTGGTTCAAGCTTTTGCCCGAGTGGCAGACGACTCAGAGGGTGGTCAGATCTGGCTATCAATGCTTGAGGGCAGCCAGTGACGGGCAACTTTCTCGAAGCATGGAGTAACCTAAGACAGGGACCCCACGAGCAACATTGCGTGTGGGTCGCCAATGACGGGTAAACCCTTGCTTGGCGGAGAACGACCCAAGACAGGCGCCTCTTGCTGATTTAGAAAAAACAAAAGGGGGAGATGTCGGGAGCGAAAAGAAACTGCGCCATAAAGATGGCGCTGGCAGGAAGAACCGCGCCCTTGTTTTGCACCACCGCTGAGGCATTGCCTGCCTAGCAACAGAGTAACAACAACACCCATTGGACAATCATTACCCAATCAATGTCATTTCCCTGCTACTATATAAGCAACTGAAATAGGAAATAAAGGGTTCTGCTTCCTGTCTCCTGACGGAGTGGTGTCTCGGTCTTCTCCTTTGCGGGCAGAGGGGTTTCGGCTGGGACAGCGTTCCTCTGAGAGCATGGCCCCCAGCCCTGATGCTGCCCTTTCCCATAAATTATAATAAAGGTCCACTCTTTGGACAGGAATGGATTCGACTTGGCAATGCAGAGTGACCATATACTGGAAGCACTTTAGGGTTCGATACATCTATAGGGTATCATCTTGCTGACTTCTGGCTGGACGAAGGGGAGTGGACGGAGAGGAGGGGAAAGGAGGCTGTTGGGAGGATGAGACATGTATGGAGCAGAGAGGAATAGTGTGCAGTCACCAGACAGGGAGAGCAGTGGAAGCTGCATATAGGTGGGCATGTAAATTTATACATGAATGTACATTTTCACTCAGTTATGTTAAATAAGAAAAAAAAAACAAAAAAAAATATTGGATCATAAGGAGCTCTGGTGGCATTGAGGTTAAGGGCTTGGCTGCTAACAGAAATGTTGGTGGTTCGAACCCACCAGCCACTCTGCAGCAGGAAGAAGTGGACGACTGCTTCTATAAATGTCATGGCCTTGAATACCCCATGGGGCAGTTCTGCTCCATTCTATGGCATCACTATGACCTGGAATTGACTTGATAGCAATGGATTGATGGATTATAAATCAATGAGTATAAAATAAATATATGAGTCCATACTGACATAAATAAAAGATATATTAAATCAGCAGAGGAGATAAATGTTTCTCAGTCTAGAATTCCAGATAACACACACAGATCCTCCACGAAGCAGAAAGTGGAGCTTAACCACTCCGTACCATCCCCGCTTACTCCATGCCGTCAAACGTGGTCAGGATCTAATTTCAAATAATGGAGTGTGGATGGAGGAATGGAAAGCCTGGTGGTGTAGTGGTTAAGGGCCAGGCTGCTAACTCCAAGGTGGGCAGTTGGAGGCCACCTGGTGGTCCTTGAAAACCCCGTGGAGGCAGTTCTATTGTTTCCTAGATGAACCGACACAGCAACAGTAGTTTTTTGTGGGTTGGGGAATGAAGTAACTACACAGTGAAGAAACCAGGAATCACCTGTTGCAGGAGGAGAAGCTGCAGGGGCGGTACGAGAAAGGGACTGGAGAGACCTAGGTTCCTGAGTAACTGTACCGTTGTTTCCATACGGCTTACACAGTTCCCTTTCATACACTTCGGTGACTTTGTGATTTCTGATGTGTTTCCCCTTTCCCCCTCCTATTCTCCGTGTTCCGTGAAGTTTAAAATTAACTCATGTTCCTCTTAGAGAAGCCAATAACAGCCACCAATAAGACTCGGAGCGAGACAACCAGACAGTGGGGTCCCAACTTGTAACTGAAACCAAACCCTGAAAGAACACTCACAGGAGGTCAACTCCCTCACCTGAAAGGGGAACTGACGTTCATCACGTCGACCAAGCTTAAGCCCTGACCCTACATAACCCCTCGGTCAGTCTGCAGTAGGCAGACAGGTTTTTGGAGGAGCTCATTCCCCTCTGTCTCTTCCATGCCTGCACACAGTAAACCCCTGTTGCTATTCACCTCACCTCTATCTCAATATTGGCTTTGCGGCAAGCAGCTCAAATCCATGTATTGCAGTAACATAAACAGTAAATGAAAGGGCTGGGACTTGAACCCAGGGCCACCTTCCTTCAAAGCGCATGCTTTTCACCACTTCAGCATTCCACTTCCGTGATTTGCCTTGTAGCAGACCCTGAGACCGCCTTGGAAATAAACCAAGTCTTACTCAGTTTTGTGCTGTTCAACAACACATCTACACTATACTAGACTCTCAAAAGATGCTGGCCAGATTCAATGCAGTTTTGAAATAATGAACAGGAAAAGACAATCAGGCTAATTTCCCTTGGCCTAACAGCTGAATCTCATTCATGTTATCAGAACCTCACAGGAAAGTTTTCAGATAGAGATTTGCTAAGGTTAAGCACTTTTCAGCTGCTCCTGGAGTAGGCAGGATGTTTTACGTATAAAATAAGATGATGACATGAGAGTTTTACAAAGCCTTTCATTTCTGCTCAGTTCTGTTGCCTGACTGCACAATCTGAAATTTTAGAATGCATTCCCTTTGTGCTCTTTCCAGGCTGTCATTTTCCTGACAATTATTCACTGTTTGATATTTTCATCCATTTCCCCCTGTATTATTCTGAGTTGGTTCTATTTCCATTTCTATCTTTCTGAGCAGTACCACACGGACTAAACACAAATCTGAGTACTCTAGGCAGACAAGAAAACACCATCTGGCATGTCACCTCTTCTTATTAGATGAATATAATGTAGGTAAGCATATATATTCAAAGGAAATTACGAAGCCATGATTTAAGGCATTTATTTATGGGGCTAATTCAGACCCACATATCTCCCTGCCTTACCTCAATTCCTCCTACAGTACCCCCTGGGCTCTTCAATGATCTGTACCCTCTCAGCATTCCACAGATACCCAACTCTACTCCAGTAGTTAACACTGAAACCATAAAGTCATCTGAAATGTAGGTCTGACTGATTTCCTGAATCAACTAGGAGCTCCAAGAGAGCAGGCTGGATTTTCTTCCCCTGAGCACTAACATCACGCCTGTACTAAGAAGGCAGTTAAACACCATCTAGTAAATAAATAACTGGAGAAATGAATATTGCTATTGTCCTATTAAAACCTTTTAGTAATCTCTATTTACGATTAAATCTCATTCAGATATCACCTTCAGTTTGGAATCTGCCTAGATGTCAAAGATTTTCACTGCCACATACATGCTACTTCATGCTATCTGTTTGTTGATGGATGGGTGGATGGGGTGATGGGTGGATGATGGCATGGGCGGGCAGATGAACGGATTGACATGGCCACTTCTGCTCCCGGAATTAAAGTTCACTGAGGATACAGACGGTATCTTTGCTCAATCACACCTGGCATGGTGCCTACTGCATGATATGACCTCAACGAACACTTGTCAAACAGAATAGAACTGTTTTACTTGAAAGTCTCAACACTGAGAACACTGATTCACATGTTTTCGGGGTCACATTATAAAATAAACCAATAACCTGGTTCAAACCTTCGCTTTATGCCGCATGTGCAAGTGCACTGCCGATCATAATGACCCCCATTTCTCAAGATCCCAAACTGCTATCACGGTGGAAGTCATATTTATGACACAAACAAGTAACATCAGTGCACTGCCAGAGCGTGACATGGTAATAAGACAAGTATCACCAAGAAATCGTACCATCACATATCCAGAGCTCAGAGTCTTTTGCAAAATTCCTTCCAAATATGTCATTTAAATCCTCACAAGAATATTATAAAGTGATGGTAATTGTGTCAATTTTGGCAATGTAAAAACTGAGGCTTGGAGAGGTTACTTCATTTGCTCAAGGGCACAGAGCTGGTTGCCCGGGGAACACAGCAGAAGGAAGATTTTACACCAAGCAGCCCAGAGGCTTTACCATATGGCTATCTTGCCCTGATAAATGACATGATACATGGAAAGCATGATACACCGTTGGATGAAAGTCAGATGCTAATCAAATACACACTGACAATCTTTCTCTTTTGCAAAGAGAAGAACTTCAATAACTCTGTGACAAGATGACTGAGCCCTCTACATGTACACACCTAGGCCAACCTGCTCCCTGCCTGGGTGTACACTGGTGACATTCTCATTTTAGAAACTGGCCTCTGGTCTGCTCCACTGTAACCTCCTACCACAGAGTCAGATTTCAGTATTTGCTATAAGCAATAGGCAGTCTATCTGTTAGCAGCGTGGGTTCTGGAATCAGATTCCAGGGATAAAATCCCATTTCTGCCACCTTGGTCCAGTGACTGGATTTCACTGTACTTATTTTTCCTTATCCATGGAACAGGAATAGTTATCATAGCTCAATCAAAAGCTTATGGTGAGAAGTAAACATATTTCAGATGCAATCAATGTACAACCTTTATTTTTAAAGACGGGGGACCTCACAGATACTGTCTATCTGTGAGGTGTGCTGCTGCATTATTCTCTTAAACTATCTGCATAAAGTAAGCCTTTATCAACAGTATCCATTTGAAATCTTCTTGGCTACAGACAAAAGAAGATGGAGTTAGAAAATTACCTGCAAAAGCAAGTCTCTCTGTTGACAGCTCCTCAGACTGATTAGCCATTGCAGGCCACGTGTGCCCTGACAGCCACCTCCTCCCCACTGCAATGCACCCAGAGTCGGAGCAATGAACATGATAAACGGAAGCCTGCTTGTTTGCGTAATGACAAAAAGATCCAAATGAGCCTCTGTCTCTTATTAAAACCAGCAGATATGGCCCCAGTGTATTACAAGTTTTAATCCAACATTCTGTTTGCCTGCAGGCAATGCATTCTGTTAGGTGAAATAAAAACCCAACGTTTCAAGATCACTTCACACGGTGATCAATCAAGGTTTTAAACAAAAATGACAAATGTTTTTCCTTTTCATGAAAGTCACTGGGAAGCTCAACTCGTTCACTGCCTCTGGATATCATCTGCCATCACGGGCACTTCCTCCAAAAGTTCAGTATGTTCATCCCACCACTATTAAGTTCTAAAGGCAACTTCAGCTTTGCCTTAAAACACAGACTCATCCTTGTTGGCATTCTTGTTTACTAGAAGCCGCAAGGGAGAAATGCAACTTGTTTCCTCTTAATTAAAATTAATAGAGTTCATTTTCAAATCTTTGTCTTCAAATTCTGCCCTTATAATTGAGAACCTCCCAGACATCTGCTCAGTTGGAAATCCTAGCTATCAGTATGGGACCTGGATGATTGGTATGCAAATACCAACCGAGTAACCACAGAACAATCCCTGTTTCCCTTCAGATCATCTCAGTGTTTCATTTTGATGACGCCAAGTTTTGAAACACTGGGAACTACCAAAAAACAAAAATAAAAACAAAACAAAACAAAAAAATAGTGGTGCTACTTGGTAAAGATCTGATGAAAGAATATGGGAAAATGCTAAGCCTCTTCATTTTAATATTACCCTTAGTATTCCTTCCTTCTTTCCCTCTTCCCTCTTCCCACAACAGCCAAGTACGACTCATTCCAAAAACATACTTCCTTATGGCAACAGGCAGCAGTCTTCAGATACAACACTAGCTTGTCCTTACTCCTGGTCTTTGCTTAAAACCATCTCTGCTAAACACACTATAGATCATCAAAGCTAAGTGTTGGCATCAAAATAGAGTATCAGAAATCCAAACAGCAGCTACCTCTGATTATATCATGTCATTACTTGCAGAAGTCTTCATTTGACTTTTTTTTTTTAACTGTAGATACTTATGGGCCCTTTTTGCAAAAGTAGTTGGACCATTCAAATCTGTCTCACTTTTGAAAATAACTGCAGGAATTCCATGTTCCAAATCCACTCACTGCCATCGAGGCAATTCTGACTCATAGTGACCTTAAAAGTCAGAGAAGAATTGTCCTACAGAGTTTTGAAGGACTGACCAATGGATTGGAATCACTGACCTCCTCGGTTAGCACAACACCTGGGTTTCCAGATTCCAGATTTCCAAATTCCCTGGTAGGTATGTAAAACATTGACTCTGAGAATGGACTCATCAGGTACATTTCAAGGCGGTGGAACTCCTGCTGTAATTAAGCAGACTATCAGATGCGGTGCTGCCCATCCACGTACAGCAGGGGAACTGAAAACAAATTAGAATGGCACTGATCTGACCCTACAGAGAGGTGTTGGAGAATACACCCTCCTAGGGATGCTGAAGAAAGAAACTCAGTGACAGAAGAGACTGGTCAATTTATAAAGAGAAAATGGAAGGGGGAAACATCATCCTTTGGAGAATTGGGTAAGACTAATTAAAAGATCAGTTCAAACTCACCAACTGCTCTGCAGGACAAAGCGACACTAGTCTGTTTCTGTGAAGATTTACAACCCTGGCAACCCTAAGGAGCTATTCTACTCCATCCTATAGGATCACTAGCAGTCACAACCAAGCTGGTCACAATGTTTTCTCCCCAACCTTGGGTTAATTAAATGTTTAGATCTAAAAAGGTTGAGCTAATTACAAGTCTTAATTCTACATTTTACTCAAGAACTACTGAAACAAAAATAAAACAGCCCAGGGTAAGTCCAGGATGTGGCCTCTGTGTGTGTGTATTCATGTGTGTGTGTTTGTCAGCATGTATGCACAAGGGTCAGCAGTTTTTGTTCCCATCTTCAGAAGCCCATCAGTAGTTCTCACGTGGTCCACAGTGCCGAAGCCCATCACCCACAAAGACCTCTGTGAGCAACGCCACAAGCCTATGTGATGGCAGGCAGACGCATCTCACCCCTGACATATTTCTGGCCGTATATTTTTCATCCTAATTAAACTCTCCCCTAAAATACCCCCTCATCTCCCAGCACAAGGACAAGTGCTGAGTCCGGGAATGCCCAGCCTGGGAACGCCCAGCCCCGCTGATTTCCCCCAGCTGCACATCCCCCCATGTGAAAGGAATTACCCTTCTTAAAACAGTTTAAGAAAGGCATAGGGTGGGGAGATGGTAGGTATATACTGTCCCCACAGGAAGAGATAAAATAAAGAGCAAAGTAGGAACAAATAGAGATTATAACCTTTAGAACCCTCCTCCTGAACCTTTTAACCTTGAGGTATAAGTAGGGCTGATTGAGCTCGGGGCATAACTTTGTTTTCACTGTCAAATTATCACCACAACACACCTGCCTCGGGCCATTAATCTAGAAGGCCCTGACAATTAACAAGAAAAAGACCACAAAGTTTCGGTTTCAAGTTAGCTAATAGCTTATGTGGTCGGGGCGGGGTGAAAATCACATCACCTCAAGTTAGCCAATAGCTTGGGTGGTCACGGGGCAGTGAAAATCACGTCGCTTCGACTATAAAAATAAAGACAGACAGACCTTCTCGGGCTGCCATTTTCTCCAAAACTCTTTCCTGTCTCTTTCAATTCATTTCCTTGCCGATGCCTTTCCCTCCCTCCATGGGGGTCCTCAAAAAGATGTCGGGGCTGGCTCCCGGCACCACAGGACATACGTGTTCTTGCCTTTCAGAACCAGTGGTCTAGAGTTTTTTCCTTTATTTCTATGACCACATGCATCTTCACAGCAGAAAACCACCAGTGTTAGGAGAAATCAAAGTGTTTTTATTTTGAGATAGTTCTCACAATATAGAAAAGCAAACTGCATCCTGTCATTTTAGAGGACACCAGAGGCACTTTGGGGGTGGCAGGAAGCATTAATGTCCTGGTGTTAAGACTTTGGTTTAAAACCGGAAGTCAGTCAATCACCAATCACCAGTTATAGGTTCTTGAAGCCACTTGCTCGTCTAAAAATGGCAACAATATTGCAAATAAAGTTCACAAGGCACGTAACATTTAGTAAGTACTCAAGAAAAGTCAGCTAGTATGATTTTATCTTTATATGTTCTACCCACTAATACTCATACATTTCCTCCCCAACCCCCCGATAATTCCGAAAGGAAAAGGGATGTTGGTAAGCTTCAGTCTGACATTTTGAAATCAAAACTATGATTTTATGGTTCTTAGTTTTCTGTGTAAAATCTTCAAATCTGCATTTCACTTTGCTTGTGTTGTAAAGGAAAATTTCATGACAGACTGAACAATATTCTTCATAAAATATTGTTGTCAAGTTTGTCCTCAGTGCCAACACACAGCCTAGCACACAGAAAAACAAACAACAACAACAAAGCATTGCCATCAAGTCAGTTCCGAGTCATAGCAACCCTATAAGATAGAGTAGAACTGCCCCACTGAGCTTTCATGGGGTGCCTTGCAGATTCGGGCTGCTCAACTTTTGGTTAACAGCCAAACTCTTAACCACCAGGGCCCCAACATGTAGAAAAGGCTCAAAAAAAATACTTGTTGAATGCACAAATAAGCAAACTGATAGGGCAAAACATCTGAAAAACAACCTTCAATTAATAGAAGGTGTGGGTCTCACTTCGAGTCTGATAAGAAAAATAGTGAAAATGTTTTCAAGGACATCAAGGAAGGTGGGTTATTAGACTGTGAGGTAGGAAGGAGAACACCGTAGAATGTCTCTGGTCTTGTCCTAATGACACACTTGAGTTTATGAACTTTCTACCATGTGTTGTATCTTCTCACAAAAGAATGATCATATCAAGCATGACTGATCTAAAACTCTCAGTCATAAAGCTGTATAAGCAACAAAACTGAAGATACTTTTTTCCCCCACCCTGGGTAAAACTACATAACCAACATTCATTCCACGAAGCAGTATGACTCTCATTATTGAAATGAACATTTACTAGTGTCTATTGTCTGTAACGGGGCCCCGGTGGCAAAGTGTTGAAGAGTTTGGGTGCTAACTGAGAGGTAAGCAGTTTCAACTCAGCAGCTGCTCCTTGGAAGCCCCATGAGGCAGTTCAACTCTGTCCTTCAGGGTCACTAGGAATAGGAATCAACTCGATGACAGTAGGGAGCTACTGTCTGTAGAATATCTTGAAGACTAAAAAATTAAGCAGTGTATACAATGTCAGGTCAGTTAATCAGCAGAATCAACTGGGTGATATAAAGCTATGCTCCCCAAAGTGGTCACTATGGATTGATAATAACCAGCCGGTTACTGTTCAGTGACAGGATGAAGCCACATCTGACATTCAGCTTATGTCACAAGCTCAGAATCCCTCTCACAAACACTGCTTTTCAAGACTCTATGAGAACCCCCTAACAGGTAGGTAACCCCCAAAGCAACGGAGGGAAGATTCATATACAATACTCATGAGATTCGCTACCAGCCTCTGGATATCTAGAAACCTCCAGAGCATCCCAAGGAAGCAACTAGTAGAATTTCATCTCCTAAGAAGCCATTCAGAGTGGAACTACACATGAACGCACGCACGCACGCACACACGCACACTCCTGTAACCACAAACACTGCCACCAGACACATATCCAAGACGGCTGCCACAGTGGCCGGACTTGTGTCTTAGCTCGTTTAGAGAACGCTCATTAAGTTAGGCTTTTTAGACTCTACAGAAAAGAGGGAAAAAAGACAGACACAATCTCCACTCTGACGGACCCCTACTCTGAGAAGAAAAAAAGTAAATACGCAATATGATTTTACACGTCAAAAGTGCTATGGAAAAACACACACAACCAGACAATCTGTAGAGAGGTGGACAGGTGGGCTGAGGAGTAAATTAAGCCTGGGATTGACTCCTAATCAACAGGTCAGCTGTTTAAACGTACCAGCTGCTCCTTGATTGCTATGGAGCCATCCCACTCTCTCCTATAGGGTTGTTTAGAAGTCAGAATCAACTCAGTGGCAATAGATTTGGTTTGGTTCTGCTTGAGAGAGGAAAGCTTCATGAAGTGACTTTTGAGCTCACTCTTGAAAGAGAACAGGAGCTAAACTGTGTGTAGATCTAAGAAGGTGTCAGAGGCAGAAAACACGAAGCGAGAAGACTACTGGCTTGGAGTAAGCCGGGGCCGTCATTTTAAGAATCAGCAAATTTTGTCTCTAAATGGCTAGACAGCAAATAGTTTTGGCTTTGTGGGCCATAAATATCTTGCAGTGACTTAATTCTGCCACTGCAGCTCAAGAGCTGCCATAGGCAATACGCAAATGAATGGGCACTGTTGTGTTCCAATAAAACTTTATTTACAAAAAACAGACAGCAGGGTTGGTTTGGCCCTTGGACTTAGTTTGCCAATCCCTGCTTTATTTCTAATGATACTATGTCGTTCATACTTCTCTCGCATAAAAGTCTGAACTGTTAAGTGCCACTGGTCTAACAATTTATTAAGCACAAATCTCCACTATTTTCCAAACTGTTGCTATATTAATTTTAACTCAGTCTTATTTTAGTGTTTTCCTTTTGCACTGACACTAGAAACAGAGATTTTATACCATGCATTAACAGCAAAAACTTTTATTTATATGCAAAATACCACCATCCATGGATAATTAATACAGCAATAATTTAAAACCACAGTACTGCATTATCCATTACAAACCAGGAATAAAATAATCTATAGTGACATTACAGCTCAGAAGAAAACAAACAAAAAAGAATCTACATGGCTACAGATTTCTAAATGGTATTTTTGCCTTTTATAGGCAATTCACTGATTCATGTTTTAATTGTTCTATAAATCACTGTTTTCCTTCTCAGCTCTCTTTCATATATTTTCCCTTAAGAAGGAGAGAAAGTCCACTAACACTAACTTGTCAACAAGCAACCCTACAGGACAGAGTGGAACTGCCCCACAGAGCTTCCAAAATTATAACAGTAAGAAAACTAACTGCCACATCTTTCTCCTGCTGAACCACTGGGGGTTTCAACTACCAGTCCTTAGGCTTAGCAGCTGAGTGCTTGAACCACTGTGCATCAGGGCTCCTTCAGAAGGAGACAGGGGCGGGCAAAAGGACAAAAACAGAAGTAGAAATACCTGGACTTCAGCAAAAGCACGCAAGTGCAGGTAGGTGTGCGCACACGCACACATGCATCCACACACACACATTATAAGAATATTCAGTACATTGGCAGTCTGTCTGAAAGATAAATCTGACCTGCATTTTTGAAAATTTGTGTCCTGGTTATCATCATCTGTTTTTAGTAGAGCTGCCAAATTGAGCACTGCAATGTTTACTGTCTAGTTTCCTTCCCGTCACAGATTATCAACATGTTGAAAGCATGTCTGTTTCTGTATCAAGCACAGAGCACATGAGAATACCTTCCTTATAACTCAACAGACACTTGCTCAATTTAGTCATCTGAAATTAGGGAAACAGAAAGTGACACACAGCATAATTCAACACAGATGGAGGCTCAGAGCAGATTCTGCCACTGGAAGATGTCTCGTTTGAAACCTGCTGGACTATCTACCAATCACACAACACACTCTGGAGACTGATGGGTCGTCAATCTTTGGGACCTCCACCAATGGCTTAGTTCTTCAGTCCAAATTGCAAAACCAATGGCCTGGCTGAAATAGTCACAAAAGGAACTTCCTCTCAACCTCAAACGATAATTATCATAATATGTATCATTTACAGAACTCTTTCGTGGACATTAACTCATTTACTTCTCCCAGCAACTAGTAAATACTTTTTCTAAAATATTAGTATTATTGCTACTAGTGGGAATAATGTTGCAGCTGCTACAATTTTTATTAGCATTACTCCCATTTTTAGTAATGTATACAAGATCACAGCCATTTAGTGGGAACACTGGGACTAAAAATCGGAGAGAACAGAATACTGACTTGTCCAACTGCTACCGAAGATAATGACCTCCATGAAAAAGGCAAAATTTATTATTACAGAAACCCTTCTGTTTCTTTCATTAATAATCTTAGTCTCTTCCTTTATATTTTGTCTCTCTTTCATTGCTTTATTCTTCCAGGATTGTTTTCGATTAAATGCCTTTTGCCACTTATTGGAAAATCATAGTAACTATTTAAAGAATATAAAGATAATCAAGTTGATATTTCACGTATTGTCTAGAGGGTTCTAAACACGATTTGGGTTGGCAAATTTTTAAGAGAATTGGAAGCTTTGACATTACTTTTGTTGGAGAGAACTGCCTTGACAGTGCTCATTCTCCTTCTTTTACCCCCCATTTTTTATTTAGAAACATGGTAGCCCAAAATAAAGATGACGTTGTCATGCCTCCTTTGCAACTAGCTGTGACCACATGAGCAAATTTTAATAAATGGACTGTCAGAGCAAGTACCATGTAGCATCTTCCAGGAATTCCTCTAAATACTTGCTGATGATCTGATTATGACCAGACTTAGTCCCTTTCATTCTGGTTTTTTATTTCTCCTGCCATGTGGAATATAGACACAATGGGCAGTGCTCTAGTTACCACTTTGTACCAAAAAGACAAAGGCCTTCCCTCCTCCAAAACTGACAAAAGTCTAAGCCTAGATCCCCAAAGACTACAGAAAGAGAGACACAATGCCAGCCTTTAATTAACCACACCTCTCAGCATACACAGGAAATTCTGGTCGTATAAGCTGAGAGGTGGTTAATTCAAGAAAGAGAGACATAACGCCAGCCTTTAATTAGCCATCTCTCAATTTACACAGGAAAGCCTAGTGGTATTATGTTAAGAGGTATTCAATTCAAGAAACACACACAATGCCAGCCTTTAATTAACCACCTCTCAACTTACACAGGAAACCCTGGTGGCATACTGGTTCAGTGCTACATCTGATAAAGAAAAGGTTGGCAGTTCAAATCCTCCAGGTGCTTGTTGGAAAAACTCCATGTGGCAGTTAAACTCTGTCCTGCATACAGGGTTGCTATGAGTCAGAACCAATTTGATGGCATCAAGCCACTTACCCATGACAGAGGAAAAGCTGCATTTTGTGTAATCCACCATTATTTGGGATCTGCCATCTATCCCCCCAACTCACTCTAAGTCATACAAACACTCATCAGGTTTTCACTCATCACTTTTCCAACTGTGTGTGCGTGTGCACGTGAGCAAGTGTGTGGGTAAGAGAGTGTTTATGAGGGATTTAAAAAAATATGAGATGTTCTCCTTCCACACCAAGCACGTCAAGTACATACATACATGAACAGACAATGCTACACGATATGGAAGTTTTAAAACAATAGCCACAACCTCATGGTAAATTATCAAATGTGCACAAACTTAATTAGAACTTGAAAAATTAATTATGTCTCCTAAATTAATTTTTCACTGGTACTAGTTACACTGTATAATTATAATCACCGAGATTCAAGGATGTTTGAGAAGACACATTCAAAAGAAAATATAAGGCATTAAAGTGATTACAAAATGCTTTACTACCTTGCCAAAATAAAGCGAAATGAAGTTAATTATCAGTAGACTTCTAATTAAATCTCTTGTGGTTCTGAATTAATGACAAACCACAAAGAGTTATTTGGGAGTTAAATATTATCCTTAGAGTGTTACCTCAGTGGGACACTGCTGTCTTTGGTTTCTCCTGGGAGCCCGTGGTCGGTGCAGACACAAGGCCTGGCTGTGGGTGCGGGACTGAAGGTTCGCAGAGCAGCAGGGGAGACGGACGGCAGGAATCCAGCGACGATGACGCTTCCCCAGCTTCCTTTCTCCCCTCCTAACCCCATCTCCTACGGCTCTCATTCTTTCTTTCTATCCCAGCCTCAGCTCAACCAGTTCCTTACGCAAACATTATAGACTTAGCTCTGCTACAAAAAATAATCAAACCCACTGCCACCAAGTCAATTCCAACTCACAGAGACCCCCTAGGATAGAGTAGGGCTGCTCCACTGGGTTTCCAAGGAGCTCCTAGTGGATATAAACTGTCGACCTTTTGATTAGCAGCCGCAGCTCTTAACCACTATGCCATTAGGGTTTCCTGTTCACCCTACTTTTATATCTCTGGTTTCCTTGGCCCAAGATGTTCCTTTCCCAGATCTCCCCATGACTGCCTTACTCATACAATTCAGGACCTCAACATCAAGTGCTCCAAAATGCCTTCCTTGGACTTCCTAGTTAATGCAAGCCCCTACACCTCAATCACTCTCGACGCCATTACAACCCTAAGTCCGTTGCCGTTGAGTAGATTCTAACTGTGTTTCCTCATATTGCCTGTAACCTTCTAAACCTACTTTTCCTTAGAACTTGTTTATGGTTTATTATCTACAGTCCCCCACTTGTCCATATCTGTCTCCTTTATGCAGGATCATCAGGGCTGAACAAAGTACTTGGCACACAGTAAACCACCAATTAATATTTGCTGAATCAACAAATCAATCAGTAAATAAATCAGTCTTTTCACTCTAATGCCTGCAGTGTTGTGTCCCATGTTTTGGATTCAATTATGCCTTTGACAAGCCAAGATGTCACCTTGGGGACTAATGTGTGCCTGTCCCAAGCCATGGTGCTTTCAATTGCCACCTATGTATACAAAAACTAGATAATGAATAAGATAAAGAATCAATGTGCCTGAACTGTGGTGTTGCTGAAGAACACGGACTATACCATACACTTCCAAAAGAATAAACAAATCTATTTGTGAAAAAGCACAATGAGAATGTTCCTTGGAAACAAGGATGAGACTATGTCTCACATACTTTGGACATGTTGTCGGAAGGGACTGGTCCCTAAAGAAGGACACCATCCTTGGTGAAACAGAGGGTGAGCGAGTAAGAGCATGATTCCACAAGTTGGGCTGACACAGTGGCTGCAACAATGGGCTTAAGCAGAAAAATGATTGTCGACGTGGTGCAAGACCAGGCGGGGCTTTGGTCTGTTACTTACAGCGCTGCTGTGCGTCAGAACCACCTTGATGGCACCTAACACCAACAAAAACAGTTTCATCCTCTAGAAAAATCTGGTAGTGTGGAACATTATCAGGAATTTATTAAGTCTTCAAGCAGAACCCCCCCCCCATCATTTTATACATAACTGTCTTCCGTGCAGGTTGTAAATTAGTTACAGACAAACTGAATACAGTTCATCTTTTTCCCTCTGTGTCCCTACCAAGGCTGTCTCCAGTTACCACTTACATCATCACTTAAGCGACAACCAAACCAAACCCACTGTTGCTGAGTCGATTCCGACTCACAGTGACCCTATCGGTCAGAGCAAAACTGCCCCACAGGGTTTCCAAGAAGTGCCTGGCAGATCTGAACTGCCAATGTTTTGGTTAGCAGACATGTCATCTAACCATTACACCACTAGGATTTAAACTCAAACTGACAGGATTCTTCTAAACAACTTCACTCTGGTGCTTGCAGCCAGATAACCTGAGGTGACAGATAGCCCAACGGAAACCTGAAGAGCAGACAGTGAGCAAGCAGCAGAATCTCCTTCTGAGCCAGCTCCCCTCGGCCCTTCTTCATTTGGACAGGCCGTGTTTGACATCTGGACAGTTACAAACTTTCAAAACTTATTCATAAAGGAAATAGCTATATAATTTTCCGAGAAGAACTTTGGATCTAACACTGAAACTGCAAAAGCACAACAAAGTGGAAAGTGGAACACTTGCTCATTAATGCTGAAATGCACCTCCTCCTCCACGCCTGTCTCATTTATCTGGCCTGAAAGCTCTTAACTTTTAAACTGAATCCAAGTGTGAACACTCGCAATTTAGTGCCTCTTTAAAAACTTATCTGTTCAGAATGCATGAATATTCCTGCGGCAGGAGGGATAATAGAAAAGTAAATTAATTATATTTTAACTTTCCAATCTCATTTTCACTTTGCAAGAACTGTGCAGGATAAGTATTAACCTTTCATTTTAAATGAAAAATTTAAAGAATTACTATGAGGCAATTTCAAACTACAACAAAAAGCTACCTCATATCACGGATTCCATTTAGCCAAAAATACCATCCTGAAATGTAGAGCAACTGAGTATCACTCAGGAATACCTTTTTAAATTAAAAAAAAAAAAAAAAATTTTATTTTTATGATTGTTGGGAATATACTTAGCAGAAAAATCTCTCAATCCAACAGTTACTGCGTGGACAGCTCGGTGACACTGCGTCCAGTCCTCTGAGTTGTGCAGCCGTGTGCACAGTGTTCCTCAGTTGCCCCTCTTCCATGAACACAAGCCCGCTGCCCCCGGGGGTTCCCATCCAATCTCTCAGGCTGCTGCTGTCAGTTTGATACTATACAGATAGATCTAAAAGAGCACGGGGCTCAAGGCAGACAGTCTTCACTGGTCAAATTCAACCACTGTTTGGTTTGAAGAATTCAGAGAGTATTTTTGGTTTCAGGTTTAAAGATCATCTCAGCACAGTGTAGTTTCAGCAGGTTACCCAGCCTCTCGGGCTCCAGAAAGTTCAGATTCTGTGAGAATTCAAAATTCTGTTCTGCATTTCATCCAGGACTACTGTTCACGGTCTCTAAACTTTGTCACTGTTAGGAGCTTCCCCGATGGTCCCAGCGCCTGTGATTCTATGTACAGCAGAAGGAAACACTGCCCAGTCTGCAGGATCCTCCTGACGTCAGGCTGCCCCCACTGTCTCAGCCCATCTCACCGAGGTCCTCTTCTTCTTTGTCACTCTACTTTATGGAGCACGATGTCCTCCTGAAACTTTGTTCATTAGGATTACAACAGGAGTGTGGATAAAATTAGCAGCTATCAAGGTAGTGAGCTTCAAAAATAAAGCAAGTTTAACTTTCATTCCTCTCTGTTAAGGTTGAACAGAGTAACAACTATACACGTCTGGTCTCAAAAGCACTTCACTGGAAGACAAATATATACACTCATTCCTCGCTTATGAACATGGCTAGGTTCCAAAGACCAAGTCCTCATGTGAGAACTGGCACTGGAAGATGACCACATCAGATCACAAAATAGAGGATAACTACATCATTACTTAACTGCCAAATTAGATCACTGCTTAATTGTTCAACCATAGCCCAGCCAAGATGATACATAACTTTAGCCACCACAAGTCAGAGTTATTTAGTCTTGTACCCTGGCATTGGTTACTTCCAGATATACACTGTCCTTATGTAAGATAGCTGCATCGTAGAATTTTCAGTGTTGCCATAAATGTGAAATGTTGGCTAATGAGAGGGCGGATAAGTGAGCAGTAGGTCTATTTACTTCTTTTATTTAAAACGCCTTGCTATTTTTGGATTCTGAAGGACTATGTCTTTCACATAGCATGGTTTAGAATTGATGGATTTCAAATTCTCTGATTTATACGCCAGAGAGAACGATCATATCATGTCACTTTCTAGCTTAATACCTTTCAAGGATCCCTTTTGTTTTGGGGATAAAGCTTATAATCTTCAGTAGGTTTTATAAAACCCAGACTGATCAAATAGTGGCTGCCATCATTCATTTCTTCTCTTTCCGACTCACAGCTCTGCAATCTGTATTCCAGACAGTGTCGACTCAGGGAGACCCACCGTGCTATACACCGACACTTTGCTGCTGTTTCTCTTCTTTCCACGCTGCACTGACGGAGCGCGCCGACTCCCCTGACTTCTAGGATAAGAAGCGGGCTGAGGGCAGGACAGCTTATGGACCCGGTGATCATCACTGCTTTCTCCTTCACCTCATGCTCTGCCTCAGCACTGCACGTTCTTATTTATAAATTTGACGTTTTTGTTCAACGTGGTCTTTTTAAATTAACTTTGATTTTTAAAATACTGCATTACAATATTACTCATCTTGATTACTGAGTTGTTTTTCAATTTGGGGGTATCCTAGATTGAACTGTGTGCCCCCCCAAATCTGTGTAACAACTTGGCTGGGCCATGATTCCCAGTTATTGTGTGGTTCTCATCCATTTTGTGGTTTTCCTGCACTGTAAATCTTCATTTCTGCCTGTGGTTAACCGGCCAAGATTGGCTTATGTTACAGAGGATTAGGGTGGGGCTGTGACACTGTTCCTAAACTCGTCGCCCTGATCCAGTGTAAAAAGAATTTCCCTGGGGTGTAGCTTGCACTGTCTTTTATCCTACAGGAGATAAAACAAAAGAGAAGCAAGCAAAGAGTGGGAGACCTCATACCATCAAGAAAGCACTGCTGGCAGCCGAGTGAGGCCTGTGTCCCTGAGGTGCCTGCGCTGAGATGCTCGCAGACCGAGGGAAGACGGATGCGTCACAGGGACCTTCCTCCAGAGGTGACACTGTAAGAAAGCCTTCCCCTGGAGCTGGTGCCCTGAATTTGGAAGCCTACTGGACTGTGTGAAAACAAACTTTTTGTTAAAGCCATCTACTTGTGCTATTTCTGTTACAGCAGCGCTAGGTGATTCAGACACGGATTTTTTTTTCTTACTGCACCCTTCAATTTTGTGTCCTAGTGAGATGTGCTGGTCCCAACTCTGTTTGCTCCGCACATCGACCCAACCTGAGTGACAGTGCCAGTGGACCTCTCATCCTCCATGACTGTTACAAGATTCAGAAACCTCCACCCTCCAGAAAAGGGGAATCAGAATTTTAGTCAATGACAATGATACATGTAATTCACATGTGGTCACCACTGACGAGTGCCCAGCTTCCACTCTGGGAGCCCTGGGGCTACCCAGGCTCAGTGCTTGACT
This sequence comes from Heterohyrax brucei, assembly GCA_028571685.1. Taxonomy (NCBI): domain Eukaryota; kingdom Metazoa; phylum Chordata; class Mammalia; order Hyracoidea; family Procaviidae; genus Heterohyrax; species Heterohyrax brucei. Next base: position 83,048,827 of record CM053156.1, on the reverse strand, counting down.
GGTAACCAAAAGGTTGTTGGCTGAATCTACCCAGTGGCTCTGGGCGAGAAAAACCTGGTGATCAATTTCTGTAAAGATTATAGCCTAGGAAAGCCTACAGGACAGCATGTACTCTGTCGAATCAGGTCATTTCAATGACACCAAACCACAACCCAGTGCTGTCCTCAGTACATTAACGTCATCTCCCCTCAAAATAACTCAGTGAGGTAGATACTCATGAGAAGAGTGGCTAAACTTGGAAGCAAAGTTAATTGATTTGTTCAAGATCAAATCAGGTAAGGTTTCACACTTGTGATCACTAAACTATAATTGTTTCTCAACAATTCCAGCTCTTGTTTTAATGGACAATTACAGTCATTTTTTTTTTTTTTTTAAAAAGGTAAGGGTCTGTGGGGTGACAAGAAGATCTGCAAGGGAAAGCATCATGATATGCGGGTGGATGACCCTGAGCAAGTGGATTAGGATTGGCTCCTGGGATGTTTTCTAGGGGAGCAGCACAGACTAGCCAAGAAGAGGTGAGGGAGGGTCTAGAGACATCTGCTGGAACGTCCAGGAGCCTCCCCAGAGCAAGAACCTCCCTCTGACTGTATGCTGACTTGATCCCGTTCACCCTGGCATTGGTTCAGCATGAAGATGCTGTCGGAAGCAGAGTTACCCTGCCCTCAATCACTGTCAGTCTGGCCAATGGCTGTTTACCTTGGATAGTTGGGAGTACACGGGCCTGGGGCAACCCCACACTGTATTTACAAAAACCACTGCAATGTATCATAAAATGAGAACAAGCCATTATGAGTATTAAGTGATATAATTCATATGAAATACCTATTATACAAAATAATCCAATGTTTCATGTTGTCCTTAATAAAATTTAGCTGCGCTGCTTCATATTAAATAAACCCTGTTGCATGGAGTCAATTCTGACTCTAGGGACCCTATATGACAGAGCAGAACTGCCCCATAATGTTCCCAAGGAGCAGCTGGTGGATTCGAACTACCAACCTTTTGATTAACAGCTCCAGCTCTTACCCACTGCACAGCAATACGATGTTTTTATTAGCTTGACTACATTCATCTGAACTTGCATGCTGAGTTGTACCAACGAAGACAAACCTACCCTCAGTATCGCACTGCTTTCTCAGGGGAGTTTCTGTCTCCAAATCATCAAGACAAACTATTTCAAGAGACACTAATAAGAATCTATTCAGTATTTTTTCTTCTGTGCAGAAATATATAAATGCATCAATTGAGATGTTTCAACAAATGGATGCAGCACTGGAATTTCTCATTCATCTATGCCAAAAAATTCAGAAGACAGCTGCACATGGCCAACAGATTAGAAGAGATCCATCTCTGTGCCCATCCCAAAGGAAGAGGATCCAACGGAATGCACAAATCACTGAATAATATCATTAAATCAGAAACCCTGCTGGCACAGTGATTAAGTGCTATGTCTGCTAAAAGGTTGGCAGTTTGAATCTGCCAGGTGCTCCTTGGAAACTCTGTGGAGCAGTTCTACTCTGTCTTATAGTCACTGCGAGTCAGAACAGACTGAAAGGCAGTGGGTTTGGTTTCTTTCTTTTACTTTTTCTTTTTTTTACCTTTATATCTGTAATAGAACATCAACAGGAAGCTGCCAGAAATTCAAGCCAGATTCAGAAGAGGACACGGCACAGGGGTATCATGGCTGATGGCAGACAGATCTTGGCTGCATTCAGAGAACACTAGACAGATGATTACCCACTGCTTCTGACTCAATACCAATTCACAGTGACCCTATAACACAAAGCAGAACTGCCCCATAGGGTTCCCAAGGCTGCAAATCTTTACAGGGCAGATTGCTGTATCTTTCTGCCAATGTTATGGGTAACACCAAAAATAATGCAAATTCCAGAACACTTACTGTGCTCATACAGAAACTCTCCATAGAAAAAGAGGCAGTCATCTGAATAGACTACGGTGATACTGAACGGCTTAAAATCAGCAAAGGCATGTATCAGGGGTGCATCTTTTACCACATTTATTCAGTCTGTGGTAAACATTATCTTAAGGGTTTTCAATGTACTCACTCATTTCACCCACATACAGATCCTAGGAGACACTTATTTTTCTAGAATAGACCAGCAGACTAATCATGTCCATTTTACAGACAGAAAAATGCTGGAGTTTTTTGTAGAATGACCAACATCACATAGTCAGGGAGAAGCAGAGTTCAAATAAAAGAAGTTCAGTTTGAGATTCCAAAGCTTTTAAGAGCACCTCAATACTCCCTCCAAAACCTAGACTTGGGATTTCAAACAACAGGGTTCTGTTCTTCTATTACAACGTGCTGCTCCATTTGCTCATTAAAATTGTGACTGACGAACAATGCCTGTGGCAGTCAGCTGATCAACAGACTCTTTCCAGTACAAGGAAATTTTGCCTTTCTTTTGCTTTGGCCACACAGATTAGCTTTTGGATCTCCTGAATGCATGTAATCATCTCCTTATTTAAAGTTACACAAAGAATAAAGCCAGTAGAATCAATTATTCATGAGTTCGGCCCGTGACTTTTTCTACAGTTGAATGGCACCTTGTCAACCATAATTTGTCTAAGTCTCCTTTTTTAAAAAACATAGCAAGATTTCAACAACTGAAGCACTCCAGCCATGATTCCCTCTGAGGTCTGTTAGTCAAAGATTATTTACCTAGCAACACATGTTTAAGGGTTTGCAGTTTGAAAAGGCACAATTTGACATGCAAAGACTGGAGCAAATGAGTGTCAGTCAACTCCCCAATCACCTAATCTACGTACAGTATTCAGAAGTGAAAAGTTTCAGATCAGCAGGCCTGTTCTACCTGACAGGAACCTGCAAACGGTTTTACTTTAGCAAAAAATACCCCAAGGGCAGTTGACAGAAAAGTTGACTTTGCCTTTCATCTTTCCTCAAATATTCCGGCCAGTTTGCTAATGGGAAAAGGCTCTATGCATTCTTCCTTTTAGCTTCTTTAGATAATATAAATAAATTTCATCTAGCAGCCTCACGGACCCAAGTCAAGTTAGTGTCTAGCCACATACAAAAGAAGCACAAGACATCATGTAAAAAATATGCATCAATTGACCATGCACCAACATGAGATCACTACATTCTTAGCAGATTTGGAGGTGATGTCATTCCAACAAGTTTTTAGCATAACTCAAACACTTTAATAAAGGTAAGAATTCAAGCTGGCTACTGGTTATCTGTACAGTTCTCAAGCAACTAGCCAGGAGAAGCAATGCAGTGAGGCAGAGAAACAATGGATGAATCCCATCCATCCCGTCAGAACTGGCATACTGTTTAACTGAGTTCGTGACTCTTGCTGGTAATCCTGTTGATCCATCTATTTGACGTGTCCTTAGGGACATTTACAGGAAGCCAGTGCTTATGTTTCAAAACGTAAATTTGGCCAAAGCTTCTCCAAATAGAATGCCTTACTTTACACATTTCAAGAGAAAACAGGACTCAATTTCCATCTTTAATTCCTCCAATTATCAGGACGCAATTTCCCAGAATAACTCTTCTTTTCCTCTCCAATCTATTTCCTAACCTGTACGAAAGATGTGGATGAACACCATCTTTTGTTCATTACTTGCAGGGTATCTCCCTGTCACTCCAGTAGACTTCAGCTTGGGAATCCTATCACTGTAATATTTCTAGCTTCTGAATTTATGGACACGGGGAAATGTGATTAAATCCGGGAATGTACAGCATGTCAGCTTTACTGTGTTTCAAGTTCAGTCTATTTCATATTAATTAAGGATGAAGTTTCTCACTTTGATCTGCCCTGATGCTTTTTAATGCCATAGAGTACAATTCCACTTGAGAAAATCAGTCAGAAAGGCATACATGGTGCCTGATACAGACAGACTTTGAGGTGAGCTCTTCTGATGAGACTTGGCAAATTCACGAGAGTCTAGAGAGCACAGTACAGTTCGAGTCCCCACTATCCCACTACCCCTTTTCACTTCTAAATACTGTACGTATCTGATTGTATCTCTTTGAACACGCACCCAGTAACTGTCTAGCGATACGAGCAGTAGTGAAGGCAACACTCACAAAGTCAATTTGACCCACTGTTAGTTTCATGACGCCATCAGTATTGGTGCTGGATGACAATGAGTCGATTCCAACTCACAGCAAACCACGTGACAGTGCAGAAATGCCCCCAAAGGGTTTTCTTCATGGAGATCTTCACAGAAGATCACCATATCTTTCTTCTGCAAAGCTACTGGTTGGGTCTGAATTGCCAGCCTTTCAGTTAGCAGTTGATCACTTAACCCACAGTGCTCCTTAATAATAGTTAATCCGCTCACACGTAACTTGATTACCTACAGACAACGCAAAGGTAGGCACAAAAAGTAAAACACTTGAACAGTTGTTGGATCTCACGATCAAGAATCAGTGGGAATTTATGTCATTTGCTCTTCTCTGAAGGAATCAACTGTTTACTTGGGAAGTGTTGAGCTTTATGACTCTCTTGTTTTAATTCATGTAGTCACTTACAGTTACTGTTAAATAATATTTTGCTATGTTTTGGGTGCAAGTTTACAGAGCAACTTAGGTTTTCCGCTTTGACAATTTCCACACAAACTGATTGGCGAGATCAGTTCCATTTTTCACACTGTGCCAACATACTCACCCCTTGTGCTTCTGGTCTCTACATCTCTCGTACTTGAGTTTCCCTGTTCCTTTACCTTCTCATCTTTGCCTTGGATGAAATGTTGACTTTTTGGACTAAAACAACGGCTTTTTGTTTGCTTATTTTTCTGAAGTAGTGTATCAACCTAACAGGTAATATCATTTGTGTATCACTATGATTTGTAAGGTGATCTCAGGGGATAGTTTTTGGTTCCAGGTTTAAAGTGTCTCACGGCAGTAGTCACACAGAGTCCTCTAATAGCAAGTGACCCAGTTAGTCTTACTATTTTCAAGAATCTGAGTTTTCCTCTTCCTTTTTCTCCCATTTTAACCAGAAAGATCTACTGTATCTCTAGTCAGGTCAGGCAGCAGTGGCAGCCAGGCGCCGCCTAGTTCTTCTGGTTTCAGGAAAGTTGAGGTCATGATTTGTGTAGGCTGACAACTGTGTATATGTACAAGTATTTCTTTTCTGTGATTTTGGTTAGCCTTCTTACTCTTTTGGTCTTGGTATGTAAAAACCAATAATCATACCTTAGATGGATGTTCGCATAAGCTTTTAAGATTTCTTTAACTGTTCAGTTACTGTTCTAGACAGAACAGTGAGGTAGCAATTAAGTAATAACAATTAGGAACACAAATGTGTGTTTCTGACTTAATATATTTCAGGCTCATCTTAGAAACTTCGTATGTCATTACTCATTTAATGTTCTCCAATGCCTATTAAACTTATTGCCATCAAGCAGATTCCAACCCATTGCCACCCTATGTTGGGAGGTACCATTACTATACCCATTGTACAAATGAGAAAATTTTCACAGAGAAGTTCAGTATAGTAAATAGTTAGCAGCCAAGCTGAGACTTGAACCCTATTTTTTCATTCCTGAGGCTGTACTTTTAAATTTTACTGTTTAGTGCCCTATCAACTGCTAAAATACAAATTGCATTCAATGCTGATTTCCCATCTACTGGAGAGCAGACTAAAGATGACAAACAAAGCTTCAGAATCTCTGAGGAAAAAGGCAAGCTCGTGAAATTCTTGCCTAGCTCAGGGGAAAATTAAAATGGAATGAAAATGTGAGGCAAAAAAATCAAGAAACAACAAATCTTCATTCCCTCCATCCTTCCCTGCTTCATTTCTCTTCTTTCTCTTTCCTTCTTTTCTGCTCATGAAAACTGTTGCTAACAGAATGAAAACACAAGCCAGAGTAGGAAAAAATATTTGCAAAACAGATACCTGCTAAAAGGACACAGACCCAAAACATACAAAGAACACTTGAAATTGAACAATAGAAAACAAACAATCCAATGAAATAATGGTCAAGAGATTTGAAAAGACAGCGTGCCACAAATATACAGACAGATGCCAATATATTTTCTAATGCCATTTTCAAATAAAAGGAACCAGATCTCCTTGGTGAAATGGCTTCTTCCAAGACTGGAACCAAGAATATACAAGATGATTCTAGAGTGCTCTGTCGTGGCAGAAAGGAAAAAAGTGCTCAAAATAGAACTTTGTAATTGTTTTTATGGAGTGTGCAGTCAAGTAGTTTGGAAACTGTAGATGATGACTAAGACTAAGGGGTTTCCTCTGGTTTGTTTTTCCATGATGTCATTTACTACAAGAGTCTAGAAACCTGTATCAGACCTACTGTAGTCTGTTACTTCTAAAATTAATTAGGGTGTGTAACTTGCAGCAAGTTTAATTAAGTGTAGGTTTAGTCACTTTTCACCAGTTCACAGCTGACTTGATGCAATCTTATTTTTAAGAATACCTCCTCAGAGAGAAGAGACAAATCTTGTTTGTTTGAAGAATTCCAAGTAAGTGTTGGTATTTTCCCCTCCAGGGGATTTGGCCAGATTCAGCCCCCACCCCCACACCCTGTGACAATCTTGAATGTGGTTTGGACTTGGTAATTCACTTCCATACAACAATAGATCAGGAGAAACAGTGACTGCACTGATATTGTTGGAGGATCCACCTTAATCAAGAGACCAAGACTATTGTCATAAATGACACCTCATGTTGATACCATGTGCACTCTGGTATGACATGACAGAACACTTACCCACTATGAAATTCATCCCCAAACACCACAAGCCCAGTCTGACACGAGGGAAATATCAGAGAAAGCCACACTGACTGAGCAACATTCTTCAAAATACTTGATCAGTACACCTGAAAACTGTCGAGGTCATGAAAAACAAGGAATGAAAGACAGATTGCCACCAAGAGAGGAGATTAAGAAGACATAAATAAATGCACCATGGTGTCTGAGATTGGATCCTGAAGCAGGACATCAGTGTAAAAAGTAGTGAAATCAGAATATAATTAACAGAAATCTACTAAAATTAATCTCTCCACTTGGACAGTTGATAGATTAAAAAAAGGCAATGCTGTTGAGTTGACACCAATTCATAGCGACCCTATAGGTCAGATCAGACCTGCCCCACGGAATTTCCAAGGAGTGCCTGGTGGATTTCAACTGCCAAGCTTTTGGTTACCAGACAGCCTGTCATCTGGTACTGCTCTGACATAAAGACCATAAAGCGGATGGTTTTAACAAAGAAAGGTTTATTGCTACATAGTACAGTAGGCAGCAAGTCCAAATTCAGGGTGCCTACTCCAGGGTAAATGCTTTCCCTCTTGGTTGACCCTGAAGGAAGATTCTTGTGTTCCATCAGTCTTGGGTCAAGGAACATCTCTGCACAGGAACCTCAGATCTGAAGGATGCACTGTACTCCTGGTGATGCTTTCTTGATGGTATAAGGTTCTCTACTCTCTGCTTGCTTCCTTTTCCTTTCACCTCTTGCAGAATGAAAGGATAAAAGGTGGTGCAAGTCACACTTCGGGGAAACTCCCTTCACACTGGAGGTGGGAGGTGATCTCAGGAAAGATGTTAGCCCTACCCTAATTCTCAATAATATAATCCACTCTATTAACCACAGGCAGAGATTAGGATTTACAGCATAAGAAAATCACAAAATAGAGGGCAATCACAGAGTACATGGAAACATGGCCTAGCCAAATTACTACACTTACTTTTGGGGTGACAAAATTCAACCCATGACACAGATGTAGCACTAAACCACTAGGCAACCAGGGTTTCCAACAGCTATGTAGCACGTTAATGTTAGAAGAGGCTGGATGAAGAGTGTAGAGTCCCCGGGTGATGCAAATGGTTCATGTGATGGCTACTGAAAGCTGAGTGGTTCAAGTGTCCCTAGAAGCACTACAGAAGAAAGGCCTGGTGATCTTCTCAAAAATCAGCCACTGACAATGCTATGGAACCCAGTTCCACTCTGACACACACGAAGGCACAGTGAGTTAGAATGTTCTCAATGGCAACTGTTAAAAATGCTGAAGGCTTATCCTGGAACTCTCTGTACAATCTTAGCAACTTTTCTGCAAATCTAAAATTATTCCCAAGTTGAAAATGTTTATCTGAGCAAATGAACGATACGAAATATGAAAAAACACTTTTGTCTGAAGAGTATGGTATCTCTCCATCAACTTTTGACCATCTGCCAACAGTCAGGGATAAGCTATTTTTATGGTATGTCTCAACTGGGCAAAATGAGATCATTATCTTTTCGGTGGCTTACTTGTGCCTGAATTTAATTCAGGTACAGGTGCAACTTGGTTTGAATCAATCATTTTTAACACCTTTAGCGTTAAGTCTAATCACCAACCATGATATTTTCAAATAATCTGAGACTTCTGATGGTAAATAACCATTGCAATTGATCTTTCAACTTGTTTTCAGCATTACATTATGATTCTCCATAGCTTTATGTTTCTCTGATTTTATTATTCAACGGCTGCTGAATTCTAAGCTATGCATTAATAAAATGTCGAGCCATTCAGAAGCAAACGAAAAAGTACCCTGTGTCCACTGGTGCTACTTTTGGTAGAAAACAGCAGAATCCTAAGAGTCATAGTGCATTTTTATGACTCCAGAAGTGCTACTTAAATATTTCTTATTAATAGTTATATTTAAAGGTCTCATATACTTTGATGTCTGGGCCTCCTTTAAGAAAAATCATGACACTTTTTAACTAGAGATTTTGAAATGTTGAAGGGCATATAAATACTTCAGTGCGATTCAATCTACCAGCTTAGATTGAAGAGCGCCAGCGCCTATTAAAAAGTAATAATAACCATTTCCCTACTCTGCTCTTCCCTGGTCCACCCTTCGCCTCTTCTAACCAATTGTATTTCAATGTAGCTTTAGGGTTTCTGTTCTTCTTTATCTGCTGGCAGGTATATGCAGGGCATAAAAGCAATATTACAACTCCAATGAAATCTTTTTATAGGCAACTTAGCTGAAATCGTTTAGAGGAGGATAGAGGGACTGAAAATCTCAGTTGACTTTATTTAAAGTCCTATGACGCTGGGAAAGGCTTCCTCTCAGACTATGCTTTTCTAGTCAATGGCTGTTCTCTTCCTAAAACACTGTGCTGGGTTTACTGGGGAAGAATTCTACACGATTATGCTTAGTGTACAAACGGTCACATCATTTTTACTTTTCTAAAGGGTATTCAGTCCAACTCCAAGCATCTACTCCAAGCACTGGCCAACATTTCTATGTCAGATGATATTGGAGCTCCCTCCACAAGAGTGAGACACTGGGCTATGCTGTGCCCAGATTCAAGCCTGGAAATAGCTCTTTGCTTTCCTTCACCCTGGCCACTGCTCTTCATTCTCATCTGTCCTCGGTACCAAGATCTCCGCTATACTAGAGCTGGTGTCATTGGAACCGTCAACGCAATTCTGCCTCCTAAACCAAAAACCAAACCTACTGCCTTCAAGTCGATTCTGACTTCTAGCAACCCTATTGGACAGGGTAGAACTGCTCCACTGAGTTTCCAAAGAGCATCTGGTGGATTTAAACTGCTGATCTTTTGGTAAGCAGATGTAGCATTTAACCAGTGTGCCACCAGAGTTTCCAAACAGTGACACTATATGACACAGCAGAGATTCCCCTTAAGGTTCCTAGACTGCTGTACCTCCAGGAGCCGACTGTCAGGTCTTTCTCCCACGGAGCGACTGGCGGTTCGAACCACTGACCTCTGGTCAGCAGTAGGCCACTCTGCCATTGTGCCACTGGGGCTCTCCTCAGTGCTGGGCATCACCACGAGTAGCTCCACGGAAACCTGAGGGCCCCTTTGCCAAGAGTTCTTAACTATGGCAATGCAGCTCACCACGTGACATCTAGCAATGCCTGGAACATTTCTGGTTGTCACAACTGGAGGGTAGGGGTGCTACTGGCATCTAGTGGGTAGAGGCTAGGAGTGCTGCTAGACATTCCTCAGCACAAAGGACAGCCCCCGTGATGAGAACAACAAAATTACCGGGCTCAAAATGTCAAGAGTGCTGTGGGTGACAAACTCTAGCACACAGCATTGAATAGAAACTCTCAAAAAATGTCAGATATCCTATGTTATCTTCCCATTAATTGCCCCAAAGTTGTCCTTCTCTCTGCATTTCTCTGGCCCATGCCACTTTACACAAACTTCTAGGACATTTTTTGCCGGGATTCTTTAGAGCCACTTTGTCGAGAGGACTGATGCTTAATAAAAATGATTCCATTCCATTATCTCTGAAACTCCATCCAGAGACACCTAATGTCACTGACGTGTTAAAAACTACAAATCTGCTCATGAAACAATTTTACTGGCACCCTATTTTCAAAATAGCAGTTAAACCATCAGTACAAACGGACACTGAAATCACATTCTTGATGGGCATGGTCCGGGTGTAAGCAAAGCAGCCTCTTCTTTGCAGGTAACAATAAGACACCTGAACAACTGCAATGCAAGAGCTGAGTGAGCACTCCAACAGTGTTAAAATACACACAGAGTGTGTAACAGGACAGACCCAGCAATGGTTCTGTACCGTCACTACTGAGCACGCTCCAGTGCTAAAATGCTACACGATGGCAACAAGTCAAACTACCAAAAATTTCAGCCAAACCACTATTTTGACAGTCCCCTAGCAAAACTGGAAACCCTGGTGCTGGGGTGGTAGACAGCTCTGACCACTATCCCAAAGGTCAGTAGTTCGAATCCACCAAGTACTCCTTGGAAACTCTATGGAGCAGCTCTACTCTGTCTCATAGGTTCATTGTAAGTTAATTCAATTGATCCCTTTTTTCAGTATTGTTAAACCAGTGGCCAAATCTACGTCCTATATAAATTATATCAAGGTCTGTATCTTATATAAACTCAAACTGGATAAGATGTGCACATTTATGTGGACACAAAAGGGATTTTTCTGAATAGACACTTCCTGTTTGTGCCCAGTGTGTTCATTCTTTATTTTAAAAGCATGTCTTAAACCAGCTGTTTTTTAATTTAGTGTGTTACATAGGCAATACCATTCCAACACTAGGTTTCTATTTCTTAAAGTAAATTTAAGTGTTGTACAACAGGAACAGATCTGATGTGTTAAATGCTCAAGAAGACCACACAAATTGTGGAGTGACATCAAAGACACCATGCATGATGGAAGGAAGAGGTCGATCAAATGACACGAAATAAAGAACTGGATGTCAGAGGAGACTCTGAAACTTGCTCATGAATGCTGAGTAGCTAAAGCACAGAATGATGAAGTAAAAGAATTAAACAGAAGATTTCAAAGGGCAGCTCAAGAAGACAAAATAGAAGTTTTATAATCACATGTGCAAAGAGCCGAAGATAAAAGACGGAAAGGGAAGAATACGCTCTGCATTTCTCAAGCTGAAAAAACTGAAGAAAAAATGTAAGCTTCAAGTTGTAGTAGTAAAGGATTCTATAGGGAAAATACTAAACAACTCAAAAGTACCAAAAGAAGACGGAAGGAATATACAGTTATTATACCAAAAAGAGTTGGTCAACATTCAGCCATTTAAAGAAGTAGCATATGATCAGGAACCAGTAGCACTCAAGGAAGAAGTCAAAGCTGCATTGAAAGCACTGGTGAAAAATAAGGCTCCAGGAATTGATGGAATATCAGTTGCAACCAACGGATGCAGCACTGGGCATGGCTGAAATTTGGAAGACAGTGACCTGGCAAATCAACTGGAAGGCACCCATATTTACACCTATCCCCAAAAAAGGTGACCCAAACCAATGCAGAAATTACTGAACTGTATCAGCAGTGTCACATGCAAGTAAAACTCTGCTCAAGATCATTCAAAAGCAAAGGTGGGAGTATATTGACATGGAACTGCCAGAAATTAAAGCTGAATTCAGAAAAACATGTGGAACCAGGTATACCATTGCTAATGTCAGATGGATCTTGGCTGAAAGCAGAGAATACCATTAAGATGTTTACCTGTGTCTCACTGACTATACAAAGGCATTCGACTGTGTGGATCGTAATAAATTGTGGAAAACATTACAGAGAATGAGAATTTCAAAATGTTTTTAAGTGTGCTCATGAGGAAACGGAACATGGATCAAGAGACAGTGTTTTGAACACAACACGGGGATACTACATGGCTTAAAGTGAAGACAGGTGTGTGTCAGAGTTGTATCCTTTCACTAGACCTTTTAACCTTATGCCAAGACAACAATCTGAGAAGACGTACTACATGAAAACAGCAAGGCATCAGGACTGGAGGAAGACACATTAACAACATGCAGATGACGCAAGCCTGCTTGCTGAAAGTGAAGAGGATTAGAAATACTGATGAAGATCACAAAGACTACTGCCTACAGTATGGTTCGCATCTCAACATCAAGAAAACAAACATCCTCACAACTGGACCAGTAAGCAACATCATCATAAATGGAGAAAGGACTGAGGTTGTCAAAGATTTCATTTTACTTGGTTCCACAATCAAAGCCTGTGGAAACAGCAGTCAAGAAATCAAAAGACAAACTGCATTGGCAAAATCTGCTGCAAAAGACCTCTTTAAAGTGTTGAATAGTAAAGATGTCACCTTGAAGACTAAGGTGTACCTGACCCAAGCCATGGCATTTTCATTTGCATCATATACATGTGAAAGCTGGCCAATGAACAAGGAAAACAGAAGAAATGACACCTTTGAATTGTGGTACTGGAGACGAACACTGGATGTCCCATGGACTGCCAAAAGAGCAAACAGATCTGTCTTTGAAGAAGTACAACTAGTGTGCTCCTTGGAAGCAAGGTTGGCAAGACTGTATCTTACATAGTTTGGACATGCTGTCAGGAGGGTTGAGTCTCCGAAGATGGTCCTCACGCTTGGTAAAGCAGAGTGTCAGTGAAAAAAAAGGAAGACCTTCAGCATGATGGACTGATACAGGGACTGCAACAGTGGGCTTAAGCATAAAAATGGTTGCTTTCATGGTACAGGACTGGGTACTGTTTCCTTCATCTGTGCAGAATGTCACTATGAGTTGGGAGCAACTCTACAACATCTAACAACAACAGAGGCCCACGTGGGGGTAACATGACAGAGTATATTGCTTCATCTTAACTTTTGGCTGTGAATCAAAAAAGGAGAGGTAGGCAAGGTTACAAGACTGAGTGCTTGTGTGTGCATGCGTGCGTGCGTGTGTGTGTGTGTGTGTGTGCATGCACACGCACATAAATTTGTGCCTGTTTTCTGCTACTCAAGCATTTTCTCCACATGAATTCAAAGCTCAACTCTGATTTTTTGTCGTTCATCTCAAATTGCTATGTTTATTATAATGGCTTAACCCCGATGAAGTATTCTCCTTATGGCAGAACAGCCCTGCTCTTTGTCACTGCTGTGGGACCATGAAGAAGACACAGGCAGTAAAACTCAACTTCTGAGTCAGGGAGTATCATGAGATAACTTGAATATGTAAACACTGCTGATTGGGAGAACAGAAGTCACACACCCAAACTGTTTATTCAGATAGGATCGTAACAGATGCCTTGTATCAGGGATGGTTAAACAAGTCTTTCTTTTTCAAAGTCTCTATTTAGTCACAAAAGAATTTGCCAGTCACTGCACAGAATCTCCCTCTTCACTAAATCCTATCCTTACAGGTTAGCAATTCACCAGAGTAGCTCACTAGTTCTGTGTTCTGTCACAGCTGAATTTTTTTTTAACTATTCAAATTTAATTTTTCACTACACAGAATCAGGCTTTACAGTGGAGTCTGTGCCCTCTCTAACACACTCACATTAGTTCGTTTGAAATAGCTTAGATAACCCAGAATTTCAAAGAGACTGCTTCAAGTTTAATACCCTTGGAAAATTACCTCAATGGACAAGAACAGCCATTAATATCTCCTGAAAAGTGTTGCATCTGGAAAGCAACCTTCAGTCTGTAGCTATTTACATCCTTGGTCCATCAAACAGATAATAAATACAAGGTTAAAGGAGAAATGTAACTCCTTTACTGCAGCTGCTGGTTATATATCTTGAATCTGAATGCCTGAACAGATAAAGGGTTTGTCAGGAGGGCTTTGAAAGATAAGGTAAAAATTATACTATTTTAAAGGATCACAAATCATAAGAAACCTGTAGAAGACACATGAAATTTGGGGAGGGGGTGGGACAGCAAGAACCATGTCAAATCCCCTTTGTACGTGTTGCTTCTAGATCTCAAAGCAGGGATGTTAGCTATCACTGAATAGGCATTTACTGAGTCACTGATACTTGTTGTCCCTTGGCGACACACAGTTAAATGCTCAAGTATTAGCAGAAAAGTTGGCAGTCTGAAGCCACCTCGGGGCACCTTGGGAGACATGAGGGATTACCTGTATCCATAAGATCAGTCTTGAAAACCCTGCGCAGTAGTTCTACTGTGCACATACGGGCTTGTCGTAAAGTCAGAATCAGCTGGATGATAAGTGACAAGTCAACAAGTTCACAGCAAGAACACTATTAGGTCCAGTTGCAGAAACAATCTCAAAAAGGACACCTATTTACAATTGCCCTTATGAATTGGTTGGAGGAGATAAAGCACATAAAATAATCACTACATACAACAGCATGTTCTCTGATTATTGGCCCAGGGCTCATCATCCTGGTTGCTCATTACTGTCCTGAGAGAACACACAAAGTCTGAAGGCAGCATGAATCGTGGGGAGGATTTACCCAGAATTTGGCCATCAACTAAATCAAGGGATTAGGCAGTGCCTGTTTCAAAGTGACCTGAGACAGTGATTCTCAAAGACGGTCTGCTGTCACTGTTGTCGTCAGTTCAGTCAGCTGAGCCAGTTCTGACCCACAGCAACTCTGGGTGCATCAGAAGGGAGCTACGCTCACCACGGCCCTCTGGTGCAGCAACCGTACCAATCCATTTCATTGAGGGTTTTCCTCCTTTTCACTGACCCTCTACTGGACCAAGCATGATGTCCTTCTCCAGGAACTGGTCCCTCCTGACAACGTGTCCAAAGTACATGAGACAAAGTCTTGCCATCCTTGCACCTAAGAAGCGTCCTGGCTTTACATCTTCCAACAAGATTTGTTTGCTCTTTAGGCAGTCCATACAGGTAATTCAATATTCTTCACCAACACTATGCTTCAAACGTATCAATGATTCTTTATTCTTCCTTATTCATTATCCAGCTTTCACTTGCATATGGGGTCACTGAAAAGACCACAGTTTGGGTCAGGTACACCTTAGTTCTCCAAGTGTAGCTTCCCTTTTTAACATTTTAAAAAAGTCTTTTGCAGCAGGTTTTCCCAAAGTAATGTATCTTTTGATTTCTTGACCTCTGCTTCCATGAGGTCCGATTACAGTTCCAAGTAAAATGAAACCCTTGACCGTGCTGCTCATTGGTCCAGATGTGAGGGTTTCCGCTTTCTTTATATTGAAATGTAATCCGTGCTGAAGGTTGTGGTCTTTGATCTGCATCAGCGAATGTTTCCAGTCCTCCAGCTTTCAGGAAGCAAGGCTGTGCCAGCTGTGTATCACAGATTGTTAATGCGCCTTCCTTCAACCTTCGTCACATAATCCACCTTCCTGGATTATTGTTTAGGATACAGATTCAGTAAGTGTGAGGAAAGGATACAATCCTTCTACATACCTCTCCTGATTTTAGACCAAGCAGGTATTTTCTTGTCTCTTCAAATAACTGTCTCTCAGTCTATGCACAGGTTCTGCATGAGCATAATTAAGGGTTCTGAAATTGCCATTCTTCTCAATGTTATTCATAATTTGTTATTATCCACACAATCAAATGCCTCTGTGTAGTCAATAAAACACACACAAACTTCTTTCTGGTATTCTCCGTTTCCAGTCTAGATCCACCTGACATGGGCAACAACGTCGGTCATTCCACATCCTCTTCTGAATCCAGCTTGGCCTTCTGCCAGTCCCACCTGAACACAGTGCTGCAACTGTTTTGGAACGATCTTCAGTAAAAGCTTGCTTGACTGTGATTCTAATAATATTATTGAATCACTGAACAGGTTAAGCCCCAATATTTCAAGAGCTTCTCCTGCCTTCTTCCAGGTCTGGCCCCTTTTCTATGATTAACAAGAGAAAGAAAACACCTGTCATTCTTTCTAAAGGCCTTGTCCTTTTCTCATGTTCTCAGTATTCAGAATATAATGTCCTAAATATTCTAAACTTCACAGAGAACGGGGACTGGATTCTAAAAGAAACTCTGATTGAAGGGGAAGATACATGAGAGCAAGTAGTTGGGTGAGAGAGACAACAGAAGGTAGACGGGGAGAGGGATCACGCAAATACAGCACCACAGAGCTGTTCTGCAGTGTTCTACAGGGAAGCAGGCTGCTCAGTAACAGAGAAGGCTGCTCTCTCAAGAGCTGCCTGCCCCTCACTGGGAATCTCTCTGAACAGAAGAGACTTCTAGGGTTAATGTTAAGCTCTTGTAAGCAGTAGGCTTGCTGCATCCTCAAATCATTCAAATCCCGTAACAATGCTAAACGCTACAGAGCAGAAAAACGAGAGTGATGTAAGTAACCACAGGCACTGGAGAGGAGATGCAGGAGGAAACCAACACTGATGGGGGAATAAGGTTTCTACGTTAAAAGGCTTGTGCTAGGCACATTCATTATTCAACTGAATCTCCCCTATTAGTCGTGCAAGGTGCCAACTTCATTCCTACCTGCAGGTAACAAAAGAGATACTGAGGAGCTAAGTCCCATGGCAAAGCTCAATCCACCTGAGACTCCAACTCAAGGGCCAGAAGATGGATACAAAGTGAGGGGATCCAGGTCTATCTTCCCAAATAAGGAGAGAAGAAAGGGTTGCCCTTTAAACGGGGAACTGAAATTACTCCCAGAGGTCACCTCTCGGCTAAATAATGTCGGCTCATAAAACACACAGTATCTCTCATGGACATACAGCTGCTTTAAAAAATCGTCTGCATGAGCCCAAATGATCAACAATTTACTCTAAACATGGTGACAAAGTAATGCGATGGGGGGAGGAGCAAGGCAGCCAGATTAACAGAAAGACAACCACCAGAAAAGAAATAATGAGAATGTTGTCACACTATGAAAAAGGTAACTGTTTTGGTCAGCTAGTGCTGCTGTCAGAGAAATATCAAGAGTAGGTGGCTTTAGGCAAGAAAAGTTTATTCTTACACAGTCCAGTAGGCTACAAGTCTGAATTTAGGGTGTCCGCTCCAGGGGAAGGCTTTCCCCGTCAGCTCTGGAGGAAAGTCCTTGTGCTGCATCAGCCTGTGTTCCAGGAGCATCTTGCCCAGGAACCTCAGGTCTGAAGGGCATGTTCTGCTCCCAGCGCTGCTTTCTTGATGGTATAAGGTTCCCTACTCTCTGCTTGCTTCCCTCTTTTTATGTCCCTTAGGATGAAAGGGTAAATGGTGGTACACGCCACACTCTAGAGAAACTCTCTTAGCAAGGCTCTTGCAGTCCCACCCTAATCCTCTTTTAACATAATCATCCTGTCTACTAGCCACAGACAGAGATCAGGATGTACAGCACAGGAAAATCACAAAATGCTAGGAATGATGGTCCAGCTAAAGGGCTACATATACTTGTGGGGGGACACAATTCAATCCATGACAATGTCACCAAACAATCTGTATACAAATTGTTCACTGGGCACCTAATTCGCTGTGTAAATTTCCACCAAAAACATAATATTACTGGAAAAAAAAAAAGCCAAGGTTGCTGAAGGGCCTTCAGGGCGAGGACTGGCGGGGAGAAAGCCTGAGAGTAGCTGTGCACACTGTTCTCTTGACACAGAATAGAGTGCTCATAGACAGGTCAGGGCTTTGACTTTGACTTTGCTTGTTTTTAAAGGACAGCTGGGTTTATTCTCAATAGAATCATTTTAATTCTCCTGGAATCCAGATTTCTGGCTTTCCCAAACTACAGGATAACTATCACAGGCCACTTCTTGTGTCCATCTGAAACTTGAACCTTAAAAACACTAGTTCCTACGAGTGCATTTGGAAACAACAGTGGCACAGTAGTTCAGAATCTGGCTACTCAGCTAAAAGGGTGGCAGTTCAAATCCACCAGCTGCTCCTTGGAAACACTATGGGGCAGTTCTACTTTGTCCTACCCAAAATAAAAAATAAGAAAGAAAACCCAAACCAACTGCCAATGAGTCGATTCTGACTCATAGTGACCCTACAAGCCAGAGCAGAACTGCTCCATAGCGTTTCTAAGGAGTACCTGGTGAATTTGAACTGCTAACCTTTTTGTTAAACCGCAGCACTTAACCAACTACACCACCAGGGTATATTCTGTCCTATGGGACAGTTCTATTTTGTCCTATAGGGTCACTATGAGTTGGAATCGACTCAACTGCACTGAGTTTGGTTTTATGGGTTTATAGGGTCACTACGAGGTCCCACAATTAAGTCCATGAACTTAATTGTTCTAAGTGCTACATACATCATTGCTGAATATCACTAGGATCACCTTCAAAGTATTCCCTTTAGCAAGCTGTGCACTGACATCACCACCTAATTCACTCTTTAACGCAATTTTGGAACTCTTTCTGGAATGGCCATTGTGCACAGTGGCAAGGTGACAAGTTCACAACCTTAACTGTATAGTTGTCTATGAGGAATTTTTTGGCTAGTAAACAAAGAACAGTACTGAACACCCTCCTTACTCACCTGATCTGATCCCCAGTGACTTTCTTTACCAGAAGAGAAAGGAAATATTAAAACGAAGACATCTGGATGACATTCAGGACATCAAGAGTAATACAACAGCTCTGATGGCCATTCCAGAAAAAACAGTCCCCAAATTGCTTTGAAGGGTGGACCAGACGCTGGCATCAGTGCAGAGCTTCCCATGGGGAATACTGTGATGGTAACTGCAGTGACATCCAGCAATGAATACATAGCCTTTTTTCAAGGATGAGTTTGTGAACATAATGGTCTGACCTTGTAAGTGAGAAATGACTCAACAGTGAGGGGTTTGTTTTTTTCAGAAGTCACTTTTGAGTCTAACAGTAGTCCAGGTAAGCTAGTAAGACCATCTGCCGTGGGCACTGTGCTCCTGCGAACAAGTCAACCAGTTTGGGGAAACAGACCCCTAGGGTTAGACCAGGGCTATGTTTAGGGTTATTATCTTAATAGCTCTTCAAGAGAAAGCAGTATGAAAATGTGTCCGGGCCATGGATTTGTTTATCAGGTCTCTCCAGACCCTTTTTGCTGTGGCAACATTGATAAGATGTGATATAAAAACCTGGAAGGTTCTTCTGGCCCTTGGAACAGTTTTGACTGCCTAGTCAAAATGTTGCAGCAATCTGCAGATCATGTATTCAATAATCATCAATCAATTTCTATCACTGGCTTAATATGGTTTCTGTTTTAACATTTTATTCACAAGGGGGTTCATCAAAAGGTTCTCCTAAGCCATCTTCCTTCCACCCTTTCCTCACAAAAACGAAAACAACTCATTGCCATTAAGTCAATTCCAACTCATACTGACCATATGGCACAGAGTAGAACGGCCCTACAGAATTTCCAAGAGGTGCTGTTTTAGTCGTCTGGTACTGCTCTTATGAGTGGAAGGCTTCGTGAAGAGAAATTTTATTGACACAGTCCGGTAGGCTACAACTCTACTCATAAGTTACAAGTACATCCAATGAGAGAAATTATCACAGTCTAGTAGGCTGAGTCCAAAACCAGTGAGAGCATCTTGGCACAGGAACCTCAGGTCCAAAGGACATGCTCTGCTCTCAGTGCTGCTTCTCGGTGGTTTGAGGTTCCCAACTCTCTACGCTCACTTCCCTCTCTGACATCCCACAGCCGGTGGCTGGAGTCCTCCCTCATCTGCCCAACTGCTGCCGATTCTCCGTTGTCAATAGCAGAGAGGCAGGATTCATGACACATGGGAGGAACGGCACCACACTGGGACTCACAGCGAAGTCAACTCAATACACATATTTTGAGGGAGACACGAAGCGATCCATGACAGGCACCTGGTGGACTGTTTGACTTCTGGGGAGCAGCTGAGCTCTTCACCACCAGCCCGGTGCCTACAAAAGCTCCCTGCTTTTCTGTTTGCATCTACCTGTCTGCATCTCTCTCTTACTGGATTCTCTCTCATCGTGTTCCCCCTTCTTTCTCCTCTTTGTGCTCTCACCTTGTCTGACTCCCTCTCCCTTTCTCTCCTCTTTGTTGCTGTCACTCTCTACCATAGTCTTTCTCCCCGCCTGCCTGTTCCTCTCCCCCTCCTTTCCTTATTTTCCCACTATTGTCCGATCCTGTCTCCCTGCCACCCGTCTGTGTGTCTGTCCCTTCCCCTTCCCTCTATGTGTACCCATGCCTCCCTCCACTTTTCTCTTTGTTCTAACTGAGACAGGCAACTTCTTCCCGACATCACTAAACACGGAAAACAGCAGGGACGTAAGGTCAGCGGGTCCCCATGTGAGTTTACCACCTATCTGCCATCAATACTTTGTCTTCCTTGAGGCTACTGTGGCCAAATGATCTTGGGCTCCATCTTCTCAGCTCAACATCATAGTAAAAAAAAAATATATATCACTTAGAAAATAATTGAGACTTAAAATGCCCCGTTTTCTAAAGAAAAGGACAAATACAATGAAGTACAAATCCCAGCCAAGCCTCCACAGCCTTCCTTATATGTTGGACACAAGAAACATCACTTAATCTTTAAAAAACTAGGGGTTAAAAAAAAGAAGTACACTCCTATTTTAAACTTTCTGGGCCAGATACGCCAAGCATGTACACACGTTTGCAATTCACTAATAGGAAACAATTTGGAAAGATAGGCTGGTTTTACATAATGTGTTTAATTACACATGCAAATTTTTATTTGTTTGTACTGTGATAAAAATTTTTTCCAAAGAAGCAAATTAAAAAGGAAACATCATTTGCATTGTCTCTAATTTCTGATTTTTAATCTACTGTTATCTGTAGCTAACATCTTCATTCCCTCCCCACATTTAATTCAAACAGACAGGCAGAGTCCTCGTAACAGACCAGCCGCAAAGATGAAAAGTCCCTGCAAGTATCAGATCAATTAGGACTAGAATAGGCTGATCAGATGCCATTTGAATTACATTATTATTCACCAAAGGATATTCTGCACAGGTATATGCAGTGGGATAGGAAATGAGTTGGAAATGTTTAAGGTTGACACTGTATAAGTGCTTATGGTCACTGAGGAGGCAAACTGGGGCAAAGAGCTAAGCACTGATTACTAACCAAAAGGTGGATGGTTCAAATCCATCCAGAGGTCCCTCAGAAGACAGGAGTGCTCTGCTTCCAAAAGGTCATAGCCTTGAAAATCCTATAGAGCAGCTCTGCTCTCATACATTAGGTTGCCGGAAGTCAGACTGACCTGAAGGCAACTGTTTGAGTCAGCCAGTGCTGCTGCAAAAGAAACATGGCTTTAACAAAGGAAGGTTTATTCTTACACAGTCTGGTAGGCTACAAGCCCAAATTCAGGATGCCCACTCCAGGGGAAGGCTTTCCCCTTTGTGAGCTCTGGAGGAAAGCACAGTATTGCATCAGTCTTTGTGCAGGGAGCATCCTGGTGCAGGAATCTCAGGTCTGAAGGATGAGCTCCTCTCCTGGTGCTGCTAGCTTCATGGTGTAAGGTTCCTAATTTTCTGCTTGTTTCCCTTTCCTTTTATCTCTTGTAGGATGAAAGGATGAAGGGTGGTGCAAGCCACACTCCAGGGAAACTCCTTTGCAGCAGAGCACGGTAGTGCTCTTATGAAGGGATTTGCAGTCCCATCCTAATCCTTTAACATATAGAATAGGAAAAAATCACAAAATGGAGGACAATCACAAAATACTGGGAATCCTGGCCCAGCCATACAGCTACAGACATTTTTGGGGGGACACAGTTCAATTCATTGCAGCAGCTAACAATAATAGTCTTTGATGCCTAGGCACAGAAAGTTCACTCTTGGAGTGCTTGCCTAACCCTACCCTGGAAGGACGAATGCTCTCAGATGTTATCTCACTGGCATAGGCCCAATATCACCAGAGAGATCAGGGCTTCACAGGACAGTCAATGAAGATTCAAGGCTAACTGGTGAGGACTGACCAGACGACCAACCCTTACACTGGAGTCCTGGAGGTTCACTGGTTAACAGCTACGGTAAGTTAAGCTGCTCACCAAAAGGCTGGCAGTTCAAATCCACCAGCTGCTCCCTGGAAACCCTATGGGGCAGCATCACTCTGTCCTAGAGGGTTGTTGTGAGTCAGAATCTACTTGACAGTAATGGGTATATTTTTTTGACATGGCATCAACGTGAAGAATGCTCAAGAATAAGTTCTACTTGTCAGGCGGGCCAGGCTGTACCTGGACATCACAACCGGAATGCGGGTGCCTCAGTTCCTGGAAGCCATCAGAGCATGGCAAACCCCTCCCTTCCTGGAAAGTTCGAAGTCCCCAGTTGTTTTTCTCATATGCTAATCAAGTGACTTACCTCGCCCAAATCCTATTGGCTCCCGCCTTTTTCCCCATGTCCCCACTGAGGTCCACACTAGGCGGAACCATCCATCTCTGTATTAAGCCCTCTTCCCCAGCTGGAAAGCGCAACTTCTCCCACTCCTACTTTGGAGCTTGCAAAGTTCGCCCAGGAATCCTGTTCTACTTCTGACTCTCACTCTCTTTCTCTCTAACCGTCGCCGATACGTTTAGCCTACCTCGCCTTACATTTGGGGCCCAAACCTGGGAGAAGGCTCCTGGAAAGGCCACCCCTCCCCCTAAAACCTTTCTACTCTCTCACTCTTTATTTCTCTCCCTCTCTTTCCACTTCTTCTCCTCTCCTACGGACCAGGGATCTCTGGCCGACATCAGCCACCACCACCTTCCTTACGTAAGTGCCCCAAACTTAAAATTTATCCCCTCCCTCCTTTTGAGTTCTGGTCAACCTCACCCTACCCCGTCCGGTGTCTCTGCCCTCATAGTCCGTGTCAAATCGTGGTACCACATCAGAGACACCTCCACCTCTAGAGATAGGGCGAATGGGGACACTCAAATGCCTTACGCTCCCAGCTGCTTTGGCTTCATTACTCAGACAAGTACAGCAGGGACACGTCCCCTGTACCGTCTGAGGCTATCCATCCACAAGACCCTTCCTAAAAGAGTGAGACGTCACTCTCTTCAGGAGGTTCTTTCCATAAGGTTCGGGATCATGGGAAACCGGAACTCAAAGCCCGACCCATCTATCCCTTTGAGCTGCCTCCTACAGAACCTTAAGGCCTTGGGGTTAGCTCAAGACTTGCACCCTAAGCACCTAATCTTTAATTGTACCACCGCCTGGCCTCAGTACTAACTAGATAATGGGTCTAAATGGCCCAAACAGAGAACTTTTGATTACACAGTTCTAATAGACCTCGACAACTTTTGCTGATGCACAGGCAAATGGCCAGAAGTCCCCTATGTCCAAGCCTTCCTCTACCTATGCTCCTGATCCTCCCTTCTTTCCACTTGCAACACCACTCAAATTCTCCTAGCTTGTGAAACCCCAAACAAACCCGACCCCTAACCCTGCCTCTAAGGGCCAACTCCTTCATTCTCTGACTCACCAGAGTCGCTCTCGTCCCTACCCCAGAGACCCCCACCCTACCCAGGGCCGACATATCCAACAGCTCCCCCATTATCACCTCCACCCACATCCCCAGACACCACCATACCCAGTCCTCCTTTACCCTCCCCAGTCAGCAGCCACACCCATTCCCAACAGCAGAGCCAGCCAATACAAAGCCAGCCTCTCCTTTGTCACCTACGCAAAGTGGTAGGAACTGAGGGAGTGGTCCGAGTTCACGTCCCTTTCTCTCTAACTGACATTTCTCAAATCAAAAAGAGACTAGGCTCCTTCTCAAATGACCCTACCAATCACATAAAGAATTCCGTTATCTTACACAGGCCTATGACTTAACTTGGCACGACCTATGGGTCCTTCTCTCTTCCACCTTAAACGTAGACAA
Organism: Heterohyrax brucei; assembly: GCA_028571685.1. Classification (NCBI taxonomy): domain Eukaryota; kingdom Metazoa; phylum Chordata; class Mammalia; order Hyracoidea; family Procaviidae; genus Heterohyrax; species Heterohyrax brucei. The sequence goes on along the minus strand of CM053156.1, from coordinate 83,024,853 downwards.
AAGAGAAAGGGTCCTCGGGGCTGCCCAAGAACATGCCAATCAAGTCCACCTGACAGACTCCACCAGGCCAGTAGGCTTAGAGGCAGTCCCAGGACAAGACCAGGCTGGGATTACCAAATAGACACCCAATCCGGATGCGGTGATCGCACCCAGAAAGACACAATGGTCCAACGTGTCCTGGCTGGACTACAAGCCACATCTCACAAGGCAGTAAACTTTAACAAACTTAGAGAAATTACCCAACATGCAGATGAAAATCTTGCTGCCTTTCTCAACTGCCTTGCCGAAGCACTTACCCAATATACCCGCCTAGATCCTACCTCCCCAGCAGGAGCCACAGTCTTAGCAACCCACTTCATAACACAATCCGCCCCAGACATCAGAAAAAAACTAAAAACAGGCTGAGGACGGTCCCCAAACTCCCATATGAGACTTGGTAAATATGGCCTTTGAAGTCTTTAACACCCAAGTGGAGTGCACACAGGCAGAAAAGGAAACCCAAACCCGCCAAAAGGCACACTTACAGGCCCAAGCCTTGGTGGCAGCCCTGAGGCCAGCAAATGAGATACAGAACGCTCTAAGCTGCACTCCACCAGAAGCGTGCTTCAAATGCGGCAGAAAAGGACACTGGGCCAAACTTTGCCTACAACCTCAGCCGCCCACCACTGTGATCAGCATGTGGTCAGTGGGGCCATTGGAAGAGTGACTGTCCCTCTATGAAGGACCATAGGGGGCCATCCTCTCCATCCCCAGACCTGCTGCTGGCTGTCCTGGGGCTGGCAGCTGAAGGCTGAAGGAGCCCCAGCTCATCAACCCCGATCACTCTCGCTGAGCCCAGGGTAACTCTCAAGGTAGTGGGTAAGTCATTATCATTTTTAATTGACACTGGGGCTACCTGTTCTGTTCTCCCCTCCTTCTCGGGCCTAACTTATTCTTCCCCAATCTCAGTTATGGGAATTGACAGACAGCCCCCTAATCCACCAACAACGGGGCCATTTCATGCCTGTTAGGCAATAAAATCCCCAAAAACTCTTTCCTAATAATGCCCTCCTGCCCCACTCCGCTCCTCAGCAAAGACCTTCTCTCTAAACTAGGAACCACTCTGCAAATTACCTCAGACCCCTCAGCTTCTCTCATACTTTCCTTAATAGCTGAACCCCCTCACCTATCCAACCTTCCCCTACCTCCAGACCAGGCAGACCCCAAAGTTTGAGATACCTCAACCCCGACTACTGCCACCTATCACCAGCCCATCATCATACAAAAGACCCCCTACACTTCCTGTCCAGACCACAATTTCCCAGCTCTCCCACTCACAGATGGGGACTAAAACCTGTCATACAGACTACTCACAAAGGGTCTCTTAATATGCACCCACTCACCATACAACACCCCTATGCTGCCAGTAAAAAAGTCTGACAGCACTTACAGGCTGGTACAAGATCTGCACCTAATCAATGAAGCAGTAGTCCCCCTACACCCCTTTGTTCCCAATCCATACACCCTCCTATCTAATATCCCCACTTTGACCACCCACTTTTCTGTACTAGACCTCAAAGACAGTTTCTTTACTATTCCCCTTGACCAATCCTTGAATAATCTGTTTGCATTCACATGGGAAGACCCAGACACTCATTCAGCAAGCCAACTTACTTGGACTGTCTTACCTCAGGAATTCAGGGACAGCTCCCACGTCTTTGGCCAGGCTCTGGTCAAAGACCTCAGCAAGTGCACTCACTCTCTCAGTACTCTCCTACAATATGTAGATGATTTACTCTTACATAGCCCATACCTAAACTACTCAATCTTACACAAAGTCCAACTCCTCAACTTCTTGGCAAACAAGGGCTACCCAGTCTCTCCATCTAAAGCCCAACTCTCCACCACCTCAGTCAAATACTAGGCCTTCAGCTCACACCAACCACTCGCGCACTAACACTGGACAGAGTACAGCCTTACAGAACCTACTACCACCCACGTCAGTAGACCAAATTCTTTCTTTCCTGGGACTGGTGGGATTCTTCCACCACTGGATCCCCAACTGCTCCACAGTTGCCAACCCATTATATGAAACTGCAAAAAACACTCCAGTGGGCCCCTTACAGTCACCACAGATAGTCAAACAAGCCTTTCACGACCTTCTCAACCGCCTCCTACAATCACCTCCCTTACACCTTCTTAATCCCAACAAACTGTTCCTTCTGTTTACCAATGAAAAGAAGGGAATTGCCCCAGGAGTCCTCACCCACCCCCTAAGTCCCACACTCAACCTGATCGCCTATCTCTCAAAACAATTAGACCCTACCATCAAAGGTTGGCAACCTTGCCTGTGGGCCTTAGCTGCGGTGGCTATACTCACACAAGAAGCTCTCAAACTAACTATCAGCCCTTACAAGTCTTTTCACCTCACCGCCTACAAGATCTACTAACCCGTCACTCATTATCACTCCTTTCACCTTCCCATATACAACAATTTCACTTACTTTTTATAGACAATCCTGAAATCACCCTAACCCAGTCTCTGTCTTTAAACCTTGTCACCTTACTGCCCGTACCAACAAACCTCAAAACACTCACACACACATTCGTGTGTTGACATCACCAAGGCCCTAACGCCCCCTCCCCAAAACCTAACGGACGAACCCACGCCCCAGCCAGACCTCACCCTCTTCGTAGACAGCAGCTCCACAACAGACACTCAGGGACAGAAACTGGCAGCCTATGCAGTAGTCACCCTCACTGAAACCACAGAGGCAGCCACTCTCCCAGAAGGGACTATCTCCCAAAAGGCTGAACTTATTGCTCTCACCAGGGCCCTCCATATCTCAAAAGACAAAACTGCTACATTTACACTGACTCTAAATATGCATGCTTAATAGCCCACTGCCACACTTCCATTTGGAAACAGCGAGGCTTCCTTATCAACTAAGGACACACCAATCATAAATGCAAAACTCACCATCTGCCTCTTAGAAGCACTCCAGCTCCCCACTCGTGTAGCCATCATACACTACAAAGGCCATCAATCTGACAACTCTACAGTTACACAAGGAAACAACAGGGCAGATAAAATAGCCCACGACCTAACACAAGAAAATCAACCCCTTCTAGCCCCTGTCCTATTCCTGTCACCTCCCACCCTCACATCACAATACTCCAATAAAGAACAGGTTTTCTGGACAAAAAAGGGACCCTCAATCTCCCTGGAAAGGGGGATCCACAAAGACAACAAACTAGGAATCCCAGAAACAGAAGTTACCAACTTCATCACCCTCATACACAACTCACTACACATAGGTAGTGAAGCCTTAAAACACTTCTTACAACCACTGTTCCTCTTGTCCTCCCTCACTTCAGCTAAAGAAGCTGTCTGCTCCTCCTGTGTCACCTGCCACACCACGAACCACCAGGGGGGGCCTTACACCCACATTTCCTATCTATCAACTGAGAGGACACCTGCCAGGCCAAGACTGGCAAATCGACTTTACCCACATGCCATCACACAAATCATTAAAATATCTCTTCACTCTAATTGACACCATTACTGGCTGGACAGAAGCCTTTCCAACTAAACGCAAAACTGCTGCCACAGCAGCTGACATTTTAATAGCTCACATCATTCCCCAATTTGGACTACCCTCCTCTACACAGTCTGATAATGGGCCAGCCTTCACCTCTAAAACAATTCAACAAGTTTCCACAACCCTGGGAATTCAGTGGAAACTCCACATCTCCTATCGACCTCAATCATTGAGCAAAACATAAAGTGCCAACAGCCTCATCAAAACCCACCTTACCAAATTTTAATTAGAACTCCACCAATCTTGGGTAAACCTCCTCCTACTTGCCCTAACTCAAATAAGGGCCACACCTTGCAAACCCACCTTCCTTAGTCCCTATAAACTAATGTATGACTGACCTTTTCTCCTCAATCACAATTTACCCTCCCAAAGTCCCCCTTCGGCAGATTACCTCCCTTATCTCTGTCTCCTTAGCTCCTGTGAGAACATGCAGACAGATACTTTCCACAACCCCTACCCGTGGACCTCATGACACAGACAGCAAACCACGTACACCCAGGAGAGGCGGTATGCCAAGGCCTGTCACCCACAGAAGTCCCTGTAGCAAAGCTACACGCCTATGTGATGACGAGCAGAGGAATCTCACCCTTGGCATATTTTTGGCTCTAATCTCCCAGATAATATTTTGCATCCTAATTCTTGTAACCAGACCAGGTTGTGTCATTAGGAACACTGAAAAACCTTCCTCAAAAGTACCCTCTCATCTTCTGGCACAAGGATTAAGGAAGATGCCTTCTAAGAGGGGCTTTACAACCCCCTCGGCTTATGAAATAACGCTGAGGAAACCTGAATGGCAGTTCCTACAGAAAAGAGCTCGGAGGAATGAATCCTGACACAGCACGGCCAGCCCGGGAACGCAGAGGTCGGCCCAGCCCCACCCCACTGGCTTCACCCAACCACACATCCCCCTACACATGTGAAATACAAGATTGCAGGAAGACCCTGGGAAGCTCCCCAGGGACGACCCCCCGCACAGCCCTTAGATATAGACACCCACTCCCTGCATCAGGAAGATGGATAGGCTCCCAAGTTTATTATAATTGGTATGGCAAATGGGCAAATACTAAAGAAATATCCTTCTTAGAACAGCTTAAGAGAGGTGTGGGGTGGGGGATGGTAGGTGCTTACCTACCATCTTCCTGTCTCCAGGAAATAACGCTGAGAAATAACAGGAAGAGATAAAATAAGAACAAAGAAGAAACAAATAGAGACAGCCAGATAATAACCTTTAGATGAGTCTACCCCTCTTCCTGCACCTTTAACCTCGAGGCATAGATAGAGCTGACTGAGCTCAAGGCATAGCTTTACTTTCACTGTTGATTATAACCACAATGTACTTGTCCTAGGCCATTACCTAGAAGGCCCTAATGATTAACACGAAAAGAGACCACAAGGTTTCAGTTCCTTACTAGCCAACAGCTTACGTGGTCAAAGAGCAGGATGAAATCATGTCACCTCACTGATTGTATAAAAATAAAGAAAGATGGGCCTTAACGGGTTGCTGACTTCCAGATTCCTGATTGTCTGAGTCTCTTTCCTTTGCCAACACCGTCCATCCCTTCATGATCCCAGACCCTGTCAAGGCTAGCCCCCGGCAACTGGCGCCCAATGTGAGGAATGAAGGGTAAGTTGAGGTACGAGTGGGGTGGCTAGAACTTCACCCTGGGGATTCTGCAGACTCCCTATTACGGTGTAATAGGAATAAGTGAAGGGGTGAATAGTGAGAACCTTTGAGAACGTCATGAGCCATAAAGGGTCTAAAGAAAGAGGACTCTTTACAAATGTTGTTAGGTGAATAGTCAGAACTTTTGAGAAGGCTATGGGCCATAAAGGGACTAAAGAAAGGTGACTTTATAGATGTTGTTAAGCATCTGCTGCACCAACGTAAGGTTCAAGTTTCCACCAGAGATTTAACAGGTTTCATGGACTCTGTCCAAGAACGCAGCCCTTGGTTCCCTGATGAAGGTACACTGGATAAAGAACCACGGGAACTCATTGGTCGCAGTATGCAAAATTTTTATCATTACAGGGGGCCTAGTAGTATCCCCATAAGTACCTTTTCTTATTGGAATTTAATTTATCAATCTCTGACTGGTATGGCAGATTCCCCTCCCAAGTCTTGTCCCTCAGCACCTGAGGCTCCTTTGAAAGATTTAACCACAGACACTCAGGCGGCACCTCCTAAGCCTGTGCCGCAGGTTTATGTTTCACAGCACGATTCTGACTCAGAGTCAGGACCTGAAAAACCTGATGAGCCTCTGTCGCTGGCCAACACAGAGGACTTAAGAGGCGCAGGCCGCCCATTCTCTTTCTGCCCTCAGCCTCACCCCTAAGGCTTCCGTGCCAGCCTCCCCGAGACCATGACGGCATCACCCTCGTCCCCTGTCTGCTACAGCGGTGGGTTTTCGTGGTGCCCTCTGTCAGGCGTCCCTCTAGGGGGATATCTCTTTCCTGTGCTGTCCGGTATTGTACGATACACCTGACTTGGATGATGAATCCGTTTAGGAACCCCTTCCTTTCAAGCTTCTTAAGGAAATCAAACAAGCAGTTAAGGACTACAGTCCTACCTCCCCTTATACCCCTAACACTGGGGTAGAGTCTTAGTGGTAAATGGATGACTACTTATGACTGGCATCAAACTGCTAATGCTTGTCTATCTGGGGGGAGCTATTTGTTGTGGAGAGTTGAGTTTGAGGAGCTGGCCAAAAAAGAACTCACTGCAAAAAAATCCAAGCAGGTTACCTTGGATATGCTATTAAGACAGAGTGATTATGCCTCTACTGCTGATCAGCTTCAGACCCCCTAGGAGGTACTAACCGTGGTAACCTCCTGTGCCTTACAAGCATGGCGTCGTCTGCCCCCGGTGGGAACAAAGGCACCTGGCATTGCAAACATCCGCCAGGCACCTGAGGAACCTTATGAAAAGTTCCTTGCTAGGCTTGTGGACGCGGTGGGGAAAGTCATACCTAATAATGAAGCTGCAGAGATTCTGATACAACAATTGGCTTAAGAGAATGCCTCTTCAGCCTGCAAGACCCTACTTCACCCAGTTCGGAAGACTGGGACATTAAATGATTTCGTCTGCCTTTGTGCAGAGGTTACACTCTCTTATCTTCAAGGGTTTACTCTTGCGGCTGCTCTGAAAGGTCAGTCCACCAAACAAGTTATGGCCCAACTACAACAGCCCCCCCCCCAGCTCTCGTGAAAATGAGAAATGCTACAACTGTGGACAGGGGGGCATTTTAGTCGGACATGCCCGCTCCAGGTAGCCTCTTCACCTCCAGCTACACCTGGTTCCCCCATCTTCCTAAAACTATATGTCCCCATTGTGAAAAAGGGTTCCACTGGCAGAAGGATTCTCGTTCCAGGTTTCACAAAAATGGTCATCCACTCCCCCCTTGCCAGCACCAGCTGCCGTGTGTAGCGGCTGCCACCCTAAAACTGCACCTGCACCTTCCCCTAATTCGGGAAACCGGATGAGGGGCCAGCCCCAGGCCCCACAAACAATGGGGGCATTCACCAACCCTTTCCTTCCCGGGGAATTGACTCCCTCCGCCGTGCTACCCCAGGCAGTTCAGGACTGGACCTCCATTCCACCACCAGAACAATATTAACTCCTGACAGTCCGCCTGTCACCCTGTCAACCGGTACTTGGGGTCCTTTGCCTTCTGGCACAATGGGACTGATCCTTGGGCATAGCTCTTCATCCTTGTCAGGAATTACTGTTCCACCTTGGGTGATTGATTCTGACTACACCGGAGAAATTAAGGTTATGATACAGACTCCCACAAAAACCATTCAGATCTATCTAGGACAGCCAGTCGCTCAAATGCTAATTCTCCCTTATTGCACTGTGGGCCAAACTGTGTCTTCCGAATCTCGACAGCAAAAGGGGTTTGGATATAGTGATTGGGCCTTTTGGGTCCAACAAATCTATAATCACTGTCAGTGAAGGTGATCACTGTACAAGGAAAACAAATTGAAGGTCTACTTGATACAGGGGCTTATATAACCTGTACAGCAGGAAAGAACTGGCCTTCGAGCTGGCCAACCTCTGCTGCCAATCTCACCTTGTCGGGTATAGGACAGACCAATAATGTGGCTCAAAGATCAGCCATACTTAGATGGGAAGCCGAGAACAGCACAGGATCTTTTCAACCTTACATAGTCAATTCTCTGCCATCACACTCTGGGGGCGCGATATTCTCTCTCAAATGGGCTTACTGTTGGTATGCCCTGATGGTACGGTTGCTGCTCAAATGATCCAAATGGGATATCATCCTTTTAAGGGCTTGGGAAAACAAGATCAAGGAATCATAACACCCGTTAAACCTAAGCCATACAAATTCTGAGAGGGACTTCGGTTCTCTCAAAATTTATCCTGAAGGTCACTGGAATCACTGCTGATCCCGTAACATGGGAAAATAACTCTCCTGTATGGGTGGAACAGTGGCCCATGTCCAGTGAAAAAATTTGTGCCGTCTCTGAGCTGGTACAGCAGCAGCTACAGGCAGGTCATATTGAGTGTTCCACTAGTCCTCGGAATACTCCTATTTTTGTTATTAAGAAGTCAGGTAAATGGCGTTTGTTACAGGATCTAAGGGCAGTCAATGCAACAATGGAATCCATGGGAGCCCTACAACCTGGGTTCCTTTCTCCAAGTGCTATCTCATTGAACTATGCTGTTATTGTAATTGATTTACCAGACTGCTTCTTTACTATCCCCTCACACCCCCAGGACAGACAGTGTTTCGCTTTCAGTCTGCCGTCAGAAAATTTCAAGCGGCCCTTCCAGCGGTACCAATGGAAGGTCCTCCCTCAGGGAATGAAGAACAGTCCCACTTTTTCTCAGAAATTTGTCGATGCTGCTATAGAGAATGTTTGAAAACAATTCCATTCTGTTTATCTCATTCATTATATGGACGATATTCTCTTAGCTCACCCTGATCATTATTTTCTACACGAGTGCTTAATAGCACTCACCTCTGCCCTAGAAGCTACAGGCTTGGTCATTGCTGCAGATAAAATCCAAACTCAGCCCCCAATATCCTACTTGGGCCGCATATTAAATGACACCACAGTAACTCACGACCCCTTTGTCTTGTGGACCTCCCACCTAAAAACTTTAAATGACTTCCAAAAACTGCTTGGTGACATCAATTGGCTGCGGCCATTACTAAAATCAACTACTGCAGATCTTCTCCCTCTATTTGATATCCTTAGGGGAGATTCTAGCCCTACATCTCCCAGACAAATGACTCCTGAGGCACAGTCAGCGCTTGATAAAGTCCAGCGGGCATTACACAATCAATACATTACTCGATTGGATTGTACTAAGCTCTGGTCCTTCATTTTACTGCATACACCACACTCTCCTACCGGCTGTTTTTGGCAAGATGGACCCCTGGAATGGTTACATTTGCCTTCATTATCTCGTAAAGTAGTTGCTGATTATCTGGCCTTAATGGCCACCCTCTTGGTGAAAGAAAGGCGAAGAGCCCAAGAACTCTTCGGCCTTGAACCTCCCTGTCTTGTACCTTGTTCTAAAGAACAGCAACAATGGCTTATAGAAAGCCATACAGACTGGAGAACAGCAGTTTGCAAATATATGGGAGAATTACAGTATCATTTGCCCTCAAGCCCTCTTCTACAGTTTGCTTAGACACATCCCTTTATTTTTCCTCAACTAACCAGCCTCACCACTCTAGATAATGCGGAATTGGCTTTTACTGATGGTTCCTCTAATGGAACTGCTGTTACTGTTATTAATCACACTGTCAGCAGAATTCTGACCTCAGAGACATCTGCACAAAGGACTGAGCTCCTTGCAGTGTGTGTGGTTTTCTCAAAGCTGCATGACAAGAGGTTTAACCTGTATACTGACTCTCAATACATCATTAGGTTATTTCCTCAATCGAAACTGCCATATTATCTCCCACAAAGGGTACTGTCATAGTTCTCTTACAATCTTTACAAGATTTAATCCATAAAAGGACTCTCCCATTCTTTGTAGGACATAGCTGAGCACACATAGCTTTACCCAGCCTCTCACAGAGGGAAACCGTTTGGCTGACGTTCATACCCCAATTCAGGTCCTCCCAGCCTTCACTAGAGCGTTCCAGAGCCATGCCTTACACCATCAGAACGCCACAGCCCTCCGCCTCCAATTTCAGCTGACTAGGGAACAGGCTCGTTCTATTGTAAGAAGTTGTAATATCTGCCCCACTCAACAGTCCTCCTTACTGATGGGAATTAACCCACGGGATTTGAAGGCTGGACAACTATGGCTAATGGACGTCACTCACGTACCCTCCTTTGGAAAACTTTGTTATGTCATGTATGCACTGATACTTATTCTCACTTAATTATGGCCTCAGTCCGCATGGGAGAAGCTTATAAGGACGTAACTCAATACCTCTTTTACTGTTTTGCATATTGCCAAATTCCCTCACATCTTAAAATAGATAATGCCCTGGCTTATACTTCTAAGGGCTTTCAGGAATTTTGCAACACCTTTGGAATTACACACACTACTGGCATCTCATATAACCCCCAAGGACAAGCCACAGTTGAAAGAGCACACCAAACATTAAAGATTCAAATTACCAAATTACAGGAAGGAGAGTATAAACACAGTTCACCAGATCATTTATTAAATCATACCCTTTTTGTTATCAATCACTTGAAGCTAGACTCTAATGGGCTGTCAGCTATGCAGAGACACTGGGAGAGTCCCAATAAAACCACACATTTGGGTAAAATGGAAGGACCTTTGAACACGCCAGTGGAAAGGCCCAGATCTATTACTAACCAACGGCAGAGGTCATGCCTGTGTTTTTCCACAGGATGCTGACTCCCGTATCTGGATTCTTGATAGATTAATTCGACCACATGGCCAACCTACTGTCATACCACAGACACAGCCTGATGCCACTCCCCCTGGGGAATCCCCACAGCAATGAGGAGGCCACCACCGAAACTTCATGTGATTGGTGCCCACCAGCTCCTCCATCTCCTCCTCTCCCTTATGAGCCCTCTTCAGATACTATAACTCCTCTCTCCCGAGATTTCTCTCATCTAGCCATCTCATCACAGTATGATCGCCAACAAGCTCGTTGTACTCAAGAAACGCGTCCGCTGACATGGGGACAAATCAAATGGCTTGCTGACAAAGCAAAACAGCTGTTGCAGTCACAGGGCGCTCCTCCGTCACCAGAACATCTTTTTATTGCAGTGGCCGCTGTTCTCACTGTGGAGGTATTTCTTATTCCTGTAGCTGCGATTCCTTATTGGACCTTCATTCCTGACCCTCCCTATTACACCGGGTCCCATGGGACTTCACTGACATCCTGCTCTTTACTAATCATACAGCACTTTTGGGGGGAGAAAAAGACAGCTATATAATGGCCAGATATGCCTCCTCTTTCAACTATTCAGGACGCAGCCATGCTCCCCCATTTGTGCTAGTACTCACCCCAATATAGCCATAATGGGGTGTATCTCCTTGTACTATGATGAATTCCTAGCTGATTCCCCTAATTGTGAATCTACTAAAAAGACTGTCCCTAGTCTCCTATGGTCCATATATTTAAGAATGCTGGGAAACCTTTCTAAAGTCCAGTGTTTTCTCACAATCTCTCCCTCCAAGTCATCTTAAACTTGCAAGAATGCCCTGGGACAGGAATACCACTGGAAACCAGTAGAGAATAGAGGTGGATTTCCCACCTGGTTTTCCTGTACCTTTCCTGAATTTGGAGTTAAATACAAACAGGCCAATAGTTCCACAAATATTCTTGACTGGTCTGTCTCCAGTCCCTCGTATGATTACTTAACTTACCTACAGGCTAATGGCTCCAAGCTGTTTGACTGGACCACCTCCGCCCTCCCAAATACAGGACTGATATACCGCTGGTATCCGTCCAGATGGGTAGTCCCTACATATAAATCAGAAAATACCAATGTTCTTCAGACGGGCCTATATAGGTTGTTTGCAGCTACTGGTCCCACTGTCCTCCTATGCCCCCTCAATAGGACTTCTGAGATGCTTGGCATCCATGCCTGTGTTCCCTCTTCTTACACTGTAATATCCACGGGCCCCAATGGTTCTCTCTCCATTATGTCTGAAAAACGCACTGTATTGGTTAACTTGCAAGAATTGCATACTGAGTAATTGCTTGAATTCTTCTATGTCACCCCTTACCTTTATTATAGTGAGATAACCCCCTTATGCTCTGCTGCCTGTGAATCTCACAGGAGAATGGTATGAAGATTCAGGCTTGCATGCTTTAAAGACGGTAACTGATTATCTTAGTCATCCTTGACGCTTTATTACAGCTTTGATATTAGGGATAACTGCTTTAATTGAAATTATAGCCTCAGTGACTGCCTCCTCTATAGCCCTTACAAAGGAGGTCCATACAGCTCACTACGCTAATAATCTGGCTAGAAATGTCTCGCTAGCATTGGCCACACAAGAAATTATAGATAGAAAATTTGAAAATAAGGTTAACGCACTAGAAGAAACTTATGTACATTGGCAACCAACTGCACAATCTGAAGGTACGCCTGTCTATTTCCTGTCATACAAAATAAAACTGGGTCTCTGTGACTGCATTACCTTACAACAAAACAGATCTTACATGGCCACAGGTACAGGCTCACCTACAAGGAGCCTGGAATGACTTACCTGTTGCATTTAATATAACACAGTTACATGCCCAAATACAAGCTATCAGTCACTCTACCTCAGAAACAACATCAGCCAAAGAAATTGCATCTAATTTTATAAATATGTTTAAGAAGGCCTTATCCACAGAATCTTGGAGCTCTCTTTTGGTAAATCTAGGCATCTGTGCTGGGATAACTTTAATACTGTTAATTTGCCTTCCAGTCATCCTCCGATAACTTGGACAGACCATAAAGACCACACAAGTGGAATTACAAAAGCTGAGTTAAAAAATAAAAAGGGAGCAGATGCCAAGGCCTGTAATCCACAGAAGTCCTTGTAGCAAAGCTACACGCCTATGTGATGATGAGCGGAGGCCTTTCACCCTTGGCATATTTTGGGCTCTACTCTCCCTGATAATATTTTGCATCCTAATTCTTGTAACCAGACCAGGTTGTGTCTTTAGGGACACTGAAAAACCTTCCTCAAAAGTACCCTCTTATCTCCCAGCACAAGGATTAAGGGAGATGCCTTCTAAGAGGGGCTTTACAACCCCCTCGGCTTATGAAATAACGCTGAGGAAACCTGAATGGCAGTTCCTACAGAAAAGAGCTCGGAGGAATGAATCCTGACACAGCACGGCCAGCCCGGGAGGTCAGCCCGGCCCCACCCCGCTGGCTTCACCCAACCACATATCCCCCTCCACATGTGAAATACAAGATTGCAGGAAGGCCCTGGGAAGCTCCCCAGGGACGACCCCCCACACAGCCCTTAGATATAGACACCCAATCCCTGCACCAGGAAGATGGATAGGCTCCCAAATTTATTATAATTGGTATGGCAAATGGGCAAATACTAAAGAAATACCCTTCTTAGAACAGCTTAAGAGAGCCATAGGGTTGGGGGACGGTAGGCGCTTACTGTCCCCACAGGAAGAGATAAAATAAGAACAAAGAAGGAACAAATAGAGACAGCAGATAATAACCTTTAGATGAGTCTACCCCTCTTCCTGCACCATTAACCTAGAGGCATAGACAGAGCTGACTGAGCTCAAGGCATAGCTTTGTTTTCACTGTTGATTATAACCACAATATATTTGTCCTATGTCATTACCTAGAAGGCCCTAATGATTAACATGAAAAGAGACCACAAGGTATCAGTTCCTTACTAGCCAACAGCTTATGTGGTCAAAGAGCAGGATGAAATCATGTCACCTCACTGATTGTATAAAAATAAAGGAAGACGGGCCTTAACGGGCTGCTGACCTCCAGATTCCTGGTTGTCTGAGTCTCTTTCCTTGGCCAACACCACCCACCCCTTCGTGATCCCAGACCCTGTTGAGGCTGGCCCCCGGCAGCATTATTTCTAAAAACTTTGCACCCCTAACACCTACAACCGTGGTGGACAGGCCCACATACTGTCATCCTAACCACTCCTACCGCCGTAAAACTCCTGGGAGATCCGTCGTGGCACCACCTCTCACGGGTAAAAAGGGCCCCAGATAATCATGACTCACATACTTGCCAACCTGCGGGCCCCACCTCTCTTTGTTTTAGCCAGATCACTAACCCTCCTGACCCTGATAAGAGTTGAAACCTCTGGATCTGGATATTCAGAGTCCGTGAAACATACTCAACAGGCCAAGTCTCTAACACTCACCTTATAGGCTCTGAAAACTAAGTTGGCAATCACCCATCACAATCAAAATGCACCCAAAGTCAATCAAGGGATTCGGTCCAGTAGCTTGCTTCGTCTATGATCAAACCGAATGACAGTGTAGGTGGTGGCTTGAAACATACATGGGGTGGGGGGTGGGGGTTTGCGCATACTCCAGCTGCAAAATACATGGTCCATGGACTGGAACAGTCTACCAAAACAGCACAGACGACCAGGACTACATCCACATTTCCAAGCCGTGGAACCAGAGGTGGGCCACAGGAGTCTAGGGCAAACTCTACGATTCAGCGTGGTACTGCCAACCACAAGGAACCATATATGTATCTCGAGAACTCATGCATGCAACTCCAACTCTATCACAGGTATTCAAATGTATTGCCCAAAAAAAAGCAAGTCTTAGAAGATCAAATCTTAAACCACGTACAACACAGCTGTCCTCCTGGACACAGGTCATCGAACACTTTCTCATTTTTTAATCATTCTCAGATGCTACCCAATATCACTAACTGCTTTCTACGTGGTTCACTCCAGCGGCCCCTACTTGCAGCAGTCCCAGTTAACTACACCCAGCTAGCCCATACCTCCTCAAACGCCCACTCTTGCACCACACCTACACTGCAGGTTCCCCTTTGGGAGCCCGAAACAAATAATCAGACACAGCCTCCCCAAATTTGCCTCATTAACAACACCACCATTACCACAACACTCCACTCCTGCACCCAAAATATCACCATACAAAACCAAGCTGGCCCAACACTGGGTACCTACTTTTGATGTAACGGAACCCTACACAAGTGTTTAAATTCCACCACACCAAGACCTTGCTTCTCAGTCACCACAGTGCCCAACTAACCCTAGACACAGAATCTGAACTAGCCTGGCTAATGCCTACACCACAGAAGAAAAGGGCCATTTTTCTATCCATCATGGTAGGCCTCACCTTTGCGTCTGCAGTCTCAGCCACCAGACTTGCTGGTGGGGCCCTCGGACACAGCATAATCTCAGCTCAAGACTTCCAAAATAGTCTACAAATAGCCCTTGAAACCAGCACTGACTCCCTAGCTTCTCTACAGCGACAATTAACCTATCTGGCCCAAGTCACTTTACAGAATCGAAGAGCCTTGGACTTACTTACAGCTGAAAAAGGTGGAACCTGTCTCTTCCTGAAAGAAGAATGCTGTTACTACATCAATGAAACTGGCCGAGTAGAGCGGAACTTTGGTATCTTAACTCGCCTAAGTGAAGAGCTGAAGAAAAAACACCAGGCCAAGACATCCCCATTTGATTGATTCCAGTCACCACTGATGGCGTGGCTTGCCCTGTTTATTGGCCCTCTAATACTAATAAGCTTCTTTTTTCTTTTTGCCCCTTGCTTTTTCAGGTTCCTAAAATACTGTATAAAAGAGACGTCTAGAATCACCATAAATCAACTACTGCTACATCCCTATACTCACTCATCTGCGCACCAGCCCACCCCTCGCCGACTCTGGCCTGTAACCCCACTCCGCCCCCACACAGCAGGAAGTAGCCAAAGACAGACTTCTTTATCCCTTATCACCAAAAAGGCTGGAATGTCATGTGGGCTGGGCTGTACCTAGATATCACAACCAGGACACAGGTGTCTCAGTTCCTGGAAATCATCAGAGCAGGGTAAGCCCCTCCGTTTCTGGACAGTCCCCGCCTCAGTTCCCGGAAATCATCAGAGCATGGCAAACCCTTCCCTTTCTGGAAAGTCCAGAATCCCCAGTTGTTTTTCTCATATGCTAATCAAGTGACTTACCTCGCCCAAATCCTATTGGCTCCTGCCTTTTTCCCCATGTCCCTACTCAGGTCCGCACTAGGTGAACCGTCTGCCTCTAAATAAACCCTCTTCCCCAGCTGGAAAGCGTGACTTCTCTGACTCCTACTTTGGAGCTTGCAGAGTTTGCCCAGGAGTGCACCAATAAATCCTGTTCTACTGCTGACTCTCACTCTGTTTCTCTCTAACCGCCACCAATACGTTTAGCCTATCTCACCTTACAATGGACTGAACCGTGTGCCCCTAAAATACATGCCAACTTGCAGGCAATATGTGCCAAGATGGCAGGCAAGAAGTTAGGCCACTGGTTCAAGTCACAAGAACTAGATGGCAGGTAATGATGAGCCAGATGCAGGACCCAGAGTAAGCAAGTGAGCTTTGCCAGAATATCCATATATTTGTCAGTCCTCATACACACACACACACACACACACACACACAAAGCAGACAACACCCCAGAGAAACTCTCACATCATGGTGAGTGACTGCACCACTATACAACTGCCAAATTATATCATCACATAACTGCCATCTACATTAGTACATAACTGCTCAACTACTGAGAATCATGAGCCATGCAACCTTAACCATCACAACCAGGAAAGATTATATTAGGAATATTAAATTTTTCTGCAGACTCAGTGACTTACTGCTCTGCAGTGAAAAGGGAAGAAAGAAACCCCAGTAACCCTAATCTGTTCAACGACTTCCTCAGGGAAACACTAGAGTTGAGTGTGTCCATAAACTAAATCTCATTTCCATTCATTTTGGAACTAAATAAGACTTTATGAACGGGATTTCACTTCCTCTATCTAAGTGTGTCTTCTGGGATTTCATTTCCTGTATCCAAGTACCTCTTCGTCTCAGTGGGGCCTTTTGGATCTTTTATCACACTCACAGTCCTTTGAATAATTTTTCGTACTGTTAAAAAAAACTCAAAAACAAGAAAAATCACTAGTCTCAGATACAACGTTAATGTCCACTGAAGATTTTATTTTAAGCACTGATCAAATAAGGAAGCCAATGAACTGGTTCACTGGGGAAGGCGAAGAAGCATCAACAACACATGGAGTAAACAGTGAAACAAATGTGTAAATGGGTGACAACACTAGTTTTTAGGGGACAGGGGCAAAATTCATCAACATGTCTACAGGCAATAACTGGTATGCACTGCTTTCAGTTTTCTGTAATTTACAGAGGTCCAGAAAAACTTGCATGTGGGAAGCCCACATCGCAGCCGCGCCTTGAAGATGGCGCCGAGACACCCGACCGCGCCCTGAGTAAACCCGCCTCCCCACGTCAGCCCCTGTGTGACGCCCATGATGGCCTGATGATTGCAGCCAGTTAGAAGAGAAAGCCGCCCTCACCCCATGCCAAACTGAATGCCTATTGGACATGGCTCGGTATATAAGCCGAAGCCCAGAAAAATAAAGTTGTTGTTGTTCCTCTCTTGTCTCCCTGCATTCGGTGTCTCCTGCTTGGGGCCCCGGGCGGGTTCCGGGGGTCGCAGGCAGCGACATTTTGGCGCCCGAACAGGGACCTGAAGGGGATAGGACTGCAACCCTCACCGCGGGGACGCCTGGACGGGTGAGCAGGTATTTACCTGGGTCAGTATTTACTGGAGCGGTATTTACCGGGAAGATAATGGGGAATCACCCAAGCAGCCAGAGGCTGTTTGTGCCTTTAAAGGAACTATTAAAATGTAGGGGCATTCAGATTAAACAGGGGACCCTTAAAACTTTCCTCTCAGCAGTGGAGGAAGTGGCCCCCTGGTTCCTGGTCTCGGGTCATTTAACGCTGAGCGCCTGGAATAAATTGGGTGGAGATCTAACCAGAGCGGATACCCAAGGAGGCCTTGGAGGCAGCTAACCTTGTTATTGCAGCAGACAAAGTGCAAAAGACAGAGGTGGTGGAGTTTTTGGGAGCTAGTGTTTCACCTACAACTGTCGCCCCTCAAAAACTCACGTTACGAGTGGATCACTTGCATACACTCAATGATTTTCAAAAACTTTTAGGGGACATTCAGTGGGTCCGCCCATATCTCTCTCTCTCAAACTCCGAGCTAAGCCCCTTGTATGACATTCTTAAGGGCGACTCGGGGTTGGCTTCCCCTCGCGAGTTAACTCCAGAAGCGAGGGAGGCCCTAAAAAGAGTGGGGGCAGCCCTTTCCACCGCTGCCTTAAAGCGCAGGAACCCTGACGCCCCCCTCACACTCTGTGTTTTGCCCACTCCTTGCCAGCCCACAGGGGTGTTATGGCAGGGTGGCCCCCTTCGATGGGTTCACCCCCGCATTTCCCCGCAGCGCAGTATTGAATGGTACCCGGGCGCTGTGGCAAGAATGGCCTCGCTCGGACTGTCCCAAGCTGTCGAATTCTTTGGACGTCACCCCGAAAAGTTAATTACTCCCTATAACAGAACCCAAATACAGACCCTTGTGACAACCTCTGATGATTGGGCCGTCCTTTTATGTTCATTTTCGGGAGTAATCGATAATCATTACCCGAAAGACCCTCTGCTCCAGTTCAGTGCTAGCCATCCAATCATCTTCCCGCGCTGTACTTCTGACAAACCTATACCAAATGCTCTCTCCATCTTCACCGATGGTTCCAACTCTGGTGTTGGCAGCATTGTCATTCCCAATCACTCCACCCAAACATACTTGTTCCCAAATTGTTCAGCGCAGTTGGTAGAGTTACAGGCAGTTAAGCTGGCTCTGCAGAACAATACCGACCCCGTCAACATCGTTTCAGATTCTGCATATGTGGTTAATGCAGTCAGAGCTCTGGAAGCAGCAGGGGTCATTTGCTCCAACTTGCCTGCTGCTGCTGTGTTTACTGACATCCAGAAAATTATTCTAAATCGCAACTCCCCCTTTTTCATTGTTCAGCACCGAGCACACCAAAACCTCCCTGGGCCAATTACACTAGGTAATGCAATGGCAGACCAGTTAACCCGCATGCCTATCATCCTTTCGGCCCTACAACAGGCGCAAAATTTTCATGATCAATTCCACGTCAACTCACAAACCCTTTCACGTCACTTTGGTATCTCTCGAGAACAAGCTCGTGACGTTGTGCGCAACTGTACTGCCTGTGCACCTCACTTGCCAACCCCTTCGGTGGGTGTGAACCCCCGAGGCCTTCGTCCCTGCCATCTTTGGCAGATGGATGTCACTCATATTCCAGAATTTGGCAGATTAAAATATGTTCATGTCTCTGTAGACTCCTATTCTGGTATCATTTTTGCTTCAGCCCACACAGGCGAGGCAGCCCGGCATGTTATCTCCCACTGTCTTACAGCTTGGGCAGCTTGGGGTGCCCCACTCAGTCTTAAAACAGACAACGCACCTGCTTACACCGGCCTACCGTTCCAAAATTTCCTGCAAGCCATGCGTGTGCATTGCACCCATGGCATCCCGTACAATCCCCAGGGCCAGGGAATAGTTGAAAGAGCTCACTCAACCCTCAAAGCCTGTCTATTAAAACAAAAAAGGGGAATTGGGCAGGGACACACTCCTCAGAACAGGCTGGCCCTGGCCCTGTTTACACTAAATTTTTTAACTTTGGATAAGGAGGGACGCTCCGCTGCAGAGCGCCATAGTGGTGCGGCGGAAACCCCTCCACGAACAGCTATATGGAAAGATACCCTTTCTGGCAAATGGAAGGGTCCAGCACCAGTTGTCACTATCACCCGAGGAGCTGTTTGTATTTTCCCGCAGGACTCCCAAGCTCCTATTTGGGTTCCCAGCCGATTGATCCGACTAGTCAGGCATGATGTCTCCGCTGATGACTCTCCTGAAAATCCTACCCCTGTCATTACTGCTGACACCTCTGCTAATCAATGAAGCTTCCAACGCTGATGCTGTGGACACTGATGGCGCAGACACAGATAAGTATTGGGGGCTCTTAGATGTTCTGCCCCTACCTCTCCCAGTCCACTATTCTTCAGGGTTGTTCCCCCAACTTTTTACCACTAATGACTCCCTTCAACTTCCCTCGATTCCGGTAGATGAGAGCAGCAGCTCTGAACCTCGTCCACTCAATGTCACCTTGCGGGGCCTTCTCTGCTTTCGTGTGCCCCACAACCTGTCTGATCTAGAAAACTCTATAGAGAACACCCCATGTGTCACACTGTATAATATGTCTGCGGGGTGGTTTGACCCCCCCCCCCAAAAAATAGCTCTAACCCCACCACGAATGGTACCTTGCTGCAAGGTCGTTTACCCCTCATGATCCCCAAAGGAAACTCTACTGTCCCCCCCCAGCCTCGCTGGGCCCCCTATTGCAAAAGCACCCGCGATTGGCCCCAGCTTTGGACTGGCTGCCAAAGCCATCGGTCCCCGTGGGCTGTCAAATCCTTTTTCACATTCTCTCCCAATATTGGAACGCAGGCCAACCACTTCTCCCCCGGGAAGAATTATACCTGGCAGTTTCCAACACAGGCAAGCCCCACTAATCCTTTGATGTTTGGCTACTTTGTGGTGTCGGTGGAGGTTGCACTGACATAACCCCAGTTGTCATGCTGACCGGTGGTACAATTAGTAACACCACTGTGAAGTGGAATTCCACAGGTGTGTTTGAGGACACACTAGAAACACAAGGAGTGGGCTCTAACCTTACCTTCCCTCCCACTCCTGTTTGTGTGCAACCACCTTTCATGTTCATGTTAATGCATGACTCCCGTCCCTCTAATGACCCCGTTTCATGTACTAATAATACTTGTTTCTACTCATTATGTTGGAATGCTTCTATGTTTCATACCGCTCTAGTTACTAGGTTGCCTCGCTACGTACCATGGCCAGTGCAGAACACCCGATCGTCACTGTCAACTCATTTGCGCTCCAAAGGAGACTTTGGAATTACCGCTGCCATTGTTGCGGCAGTTACTGCCTCTGTCGCTGCGGCAGCCGCCGCTGCAGTAGCCTTGACTCAAACTGTGCAAACAGCCGACGCCCTTAATCAAATGGCGGAAAACACCGCTACAACGCTACAAACACAGCTTGCAGTTAATGGAAAACTTCTGGGAGCCATTCACATATTAAATCACCGTGTAGACTTAGTTCAAGAGCAAGTGGACAGTTTAACCCAGCTAGTGCAGCTGGGCTGTGAGTGGCGCCTAGCCAGCGTCTGCGTCACTCCCGTTCATTTTCACAACATCTCCAGGGCTGCTTATCTCTCTAGAACTCTGTCTCAACAATTGACTGGAAATTGGTCCAAAAAGACTGAGGCGCTTATCACTCAGTTGCGTAATGCCATAATGTCTGTCAACTCCACCCGAGTGGACGCTTCATTGGCCTCAATCATGCGAGGGTTTTGGTCTCAATTGGGCGTGCTGACAAAGGAATGGGCTGGTCTTGTGGGGATAGTATTCCTCTTCATATTGGCCATCGGTGTAGGCTGCTACTGTCTATGTCGCCATAAGAAACCACAGGAGATCAAATACTCCCTTTTGGTACAGGCCTACTCTGAAGTGGCAGCTGACACTCAGGGTAGCCAGGTGTGGTTACAGATGCTTGAAAGCAGTCAATGACGGGCAACCTCCAGCCAGGCTCCCTCAACCTAAGACAGGGCCCCTGCCTTTTGCTGCAGCCGGCCTGATGACGGGTAAGAGAGAAGTTCTGGGCTAGGATGACCCAAGCCAGGCGTTTCTTGCGATACCTTGCCTTGTACCTTGCTTTTATTAAAACAAAAAGGGGGAGATGTGGGAAGCCCACATTGCAGCCGCGCCTTGAAGATGGCACCGAGACACCCGACCGCGCCCTGAGTAAACCCGCCTCCCCACGTCAGCCCCTGTGTGACGCCCATGATGGCCTGATGATTGCAGCCAGTTAGAAGAGAAAGCCGCCCTCACCCCATGCCAAACTGAATGCCTATTGGACATGGCTCGGTATATAAGCCGAAGCCCAGAAAAATAAAGTTGTTGTTGTTCCTCTCTTGTCTCCCTGCATTCGGTGTCTCCTGCTTGGGGCCCCGGGCGGGTTCCGGGGGTCGCAGGCAGCGACACTTGCATACATACACATTTTTCCGTGAAGCACAGTATCTTCTACACTACTTAGTAAATGATCCATTTCAACTTTGATGAAAATAAAATTCCCCTTTTTGTCTGCCTCGAGCATTGTGCTCTTTCAAGGAACTACCTACATGGAATCAAACTGACAACAGTAATTCAAAAGGTTAGATGGGAAGCTTAGGGGACAGTGGGTTTATGTCATCGGAGGAGGAATAATCAGAAAAGGAAGGTGAGAATGGCTGCACAATCTGCAGAATGTCATCAAAGTCAGAGAATTATACGTGTAGAGATTATTGTGTTGGTGTGCGTTTTGCTGCGTGTATTTTCAACAACAAATAAAATACTTCAAAAGATGGAAAAATTCTGCCGTTACTGAGTGCTTATCGTTGCTTGGGTCCTATGCGGGACATCTGATACATACTACCGAATGGAATCTACCCAATTACTCTATGAGGAAGGCATTTTCATAGCCACTTCACAGGTGAATAATTTCAGGCTCTAGAAATCTCACAGCCACACAGCCTATGGGAGTCAGCATTAGAAAGTGAACCCAGAGAACCCTATCCTTAGCATGAAACTGGCCAGCAAATACGCAATTCCAGGGCAAAAGAACATTTCAGGATGCTACCACAGGGCTTACAAAATGGTATGACTTTATATTTAGTATGTATTTCTTTATACTCAACTACCTCATTTGATTAACTGCATGATTCCCTGAAGGCATCTGCATTTGCGACTCCTATTCTACATGACTGTGTAAAACACACAATGCACACAAGTGACAAATTTAAAACACATCCTAGCATTTTGTGGGTTAGTGGGGAGATGGCATGCTGGTCGGGCAACAACTTTCAAAGACTGAAAACCTGGTCTATCCTTGATCCTTCTCTTCCCCTCCACTCTGTATCCAGTGATCACTTGTGACTCCACGTCACAGGACGTGAGTGACATCCACGTCAACCAAATCGAACGCGAGGCAACAGCCACCTTGTAACAAGCCTTTTTGTCACAGTCAAATTCCAACAGAACCAAGGAATGCACGCTCTTTTTAAAAGCTGCCGACTGCAATGGCATGACTTCCTTTTGGTTTTGATTTGGAGAAAACATTGGGGAGCAAGCATACATCATTTCCCTCTGCAGCCTAAGAAAGATAATTCCTTCAACTAAAGACTGGACTTAACAAATTAAGCACGAGTCTTAATGACACTTAAATCTGACATAATGATAATACAAGTCCCTACAGCCACTGGTTCAAATCCCAATGAGAGCTTTAGTTTTTCATTAGAAAAAGCCAACAAACTTGTTTTATTTTGTAGATTGGTGGCAAAAATCAGAAACTTATTTCCGTACTTCCTCTTCACAGTCTAAAGATGAATTATCTAATGACAAGCCAGTTGCCAGTTCCTGCATTTGCCCACAGGGGATCTTGTTAATTTTTCTCAGATCAATTTTTGCCTCCAGGGCCCATCCTGCACCTAAGGGACAATGTTGGTACCTTTAAAACAAGAGCAGGAGCTCTGGTGATGCAAAGGTTAAGTGCCTGGCTGCTAACCAAAAGGTTTTGGTGGTTCTATGCTACCCAGGGATCCTCAGGAGAAAAGCCTGGTTATCTTCTAAAAGGATTACCAGCAAGAAAACTCCATGGGACAGTTCGCCTCCTCCACATGGAGTTGCTATGGGTCAGAATCAACTCGACAGCCTGTAACTACAACAGAACAAGGTCTGACACACAACGAAGAGAGTTCAACTGATTCTTGCTGACCAAATGGTTGCATCATAGTAAATTGCTTCCTCCAGAGTCCAGTTATAAAAGCTTACTTGTCCTTGTGCATACACTCTATATCCAATCCATCAGCAAGGGACAATAGGTTCTATGTATGTATCTTATTGCATTAAACAAAAAGAGTTCTTCCATCAGCATCATCCCAATTCAAGCCAACATCATTTTTGACCCAGACTACAGCTATAATGTCTTTCAATTCTGTTCAGGATTAATGTAGAGGACTAGAAATAGAAGTCCTACCCAGAGAAAATTACAGCCAAATGGAGGTTGAATAAAAAACAGGAATTAGCCTGTCAAACCAGAGAGGGAGAGGGAAGAAGGCTCATCCAAGAAGATAGCAAGGTCAAAGACCAGAGGTGAAACCAGAACTGTGACATCTGGGGAACTGAAAGAAATTCACTTTGAATGCCACAAAGATCACATGGGATCAAGTACTGAAGAACATTTTATGCAAATGTCAGGTCTCAGCTGGCCCTCTGAACCAAATGAAGGTAAACTTGACATTTGGGCAGGCATGAGTTTAAATTATGCTTCCAGTATGAACTTGGAAATACTACCCTTCCTTCTTCTGAACTCCAGTTCCCTCCTTGGTAAAATGAAGATAAACAGTTTTTTCTAATTGTTTTACTATGTTTGTTAAATTAGACAATGTATACAAAGAACCAGAATAGTATCAGGCATATATTAGTAAATGGCAACTATCAGCTGGCTGACACTTCTGAGAGCTGTTGTTTTAATATGCAAGCAGAATCAGAACCACAAGGATCAATGATTCAGTTCCAAGAACAGAATACAACACAGTCTACAGTTACTCTTGGAAACCCTGGTGGCACAGTGGTTAAGAACTACAGCTTCTAACTAACAGGTCAACAGTTCAAAACTACCAGATGCTCCTTGGAAATCCTGTGTAGCAGTTCTATTCTGTTTTATATATGCATGAATAAATTCCTGTGTTATTTAGGAAACTCACAGAATCTCAGTCCACGATAACATGAATAGTAGATAAATGTTACTTATTAATGAATGCAACTCATAACTCATTTTTAAAATATAATTCAAAAACTAAAAAGTAACCTTCCCAATTATTTTATTTTCTCTCACTTATCTGCCATTGCACACAAAAACCTTGTTTTTCCTTGAATAACTGTATTGATTCTTGCTAAAAGGAATGTATACAAAAGTGTGGCTAGAAGTGACCTCTAGCCAATGTTCAACAGCAGTTCAATTGAACTCCAATTATGTTAAACTAACCCAGACCCTTGCCATGATTGCTTGCATTCAATTTATTCTTTTCTGCGTCTCTACTTCAGCATCAATTCCCACCGCTTCATTAACAATTGCAGCAGGACGACCACCCAAGTACATTAATGTGATGGACGAATCTATCACAAACTGTGTGGTTTCTGGTGAGCCTGGAAAAATGAGGTACCTCTGAAATCCACTCATTCATTTGCTTAATCGTGTCTCAATAATTACCTGCGCGAAATAGACTCCAAGGCAACAAGGGCCTGAGTACGAGGGCATCGCTTGGGAAGTGATCCCAAGAAGCCCAAGTAAGAGTGGCAGGAAGTGAAGAGAGAGAATCAAGGAGGGAGAGGGGAAAAGAAAACAACCCAGCAGTAAACAATGAACAATCTGAGCCTCCGGCTTCCGGGGTTCATCTCCGCAGAGACTCTCTGGGAAGCCATGAAGAGACTTGTAGAATTATCTTGCTAGAGTATGGGGAAGCTGCCCTATTTACCCACCGTCTCCCAAACCCCTCTGGTCTTGGGCTGCCTCCAGGAGACATTAACAAGTCCTGAGGGTGTCTGCTTCTCGCTCAGCAAGCTGCCCCTGGTACTGGCGACACTGCTGGAACAGAGAGGATATGCGGTTGTAGTTGAGACAGGAAACTGCCTGTTGGTCAGCCAAGGAGTCCGCAGAGGTAGCTGTAGGGTGGAGCATCTAGTACAAGGCAACAACTCCTACAAGGAGTACATGAATTAACACACTGCAGTCTTAGGACAAGGCATGGCAGAGAACACATTCCACACTCTGTCTTGGCTTGTGCTAGAAAAGGAGGTACCTCTGAAATCCACTCAGTCACCTGCTTAATCGTGTCTCAATAATTACCTGCACAAAATAGACTCCAAGGCAACAAGGGCCTGAGTGCGAGGACATCGCTTGGGAAGTAGAGTGGTAGGCTCCACTCTAAGCATTTAGGATACTCAGGAGAATACAGGCTTCATCCTACCCCAGATAAGCACACAGCTACACTCCCTCTCAAAGGTGACCACACCAACATCACAGTCACTGTCACTCTAGGACTATACTCTTACAAGGTCGGAATCTTTGAGCATCCAATTAATCTGGTATTTTTATTGCATCCTTGCTACACAACAGAGTCAAAGACTCAATGCAGAAGAAAAACAACCACAGCTGGCATAGCATTCCTTCTCATGCATCAGGAACAGACAAAGGAAACACGACTCAACTTCCAGCCTTTCTCTTCGTTCCCACTCACGATTCAGAAGGCAAGAAGTTGCCTCTTCAGGCCCGAGGCATGAGAATTGAATCTGAATCCCTTTAAAAAATGCCCCACATTTCCCCTACAAAAACACACTTCTATAACTCCACAGTGCATTATCTTCAGACTGGTAACCCTGCAGATACAACTGGGGAGAGAAAAGCAAAACAAACACACCAACCCATCACTTCTATCTGACAATGACGGTCTGTTCTGAAGGTTCGTATCTGATCAGAATGAACACCTCAGACGGAGGCAAATGAAGAGTTGATTGTTGCCACCCTGGAATCATTTCAGGCTAGCCTAAAGTTCCAGCCGAACATGACACACACATACACACACCCCTCTCATAATCATTTATGAAAAAAGCATGTGGGGGAAGCTATGAATGCAGACCCCACAGATCACAAGAACTCTGTTATTCATGCATGTGTTTGGGTTAAAACATGACCCCTGGGGCTCTGCAGACATCCACTGAACACAGCTGCCTGTTTAGATTAGCCTCCCATGACCTTTAAAGCCATTTTTTGTTTTTCTGAGAAATCTGTAGTAATCTCTCCCAGTTCGTAGGTCATATTTAATGTCCCTCCCTGGAGCAAGAAGACCTGTCTGCATAGCCAGGCTAAACCATTCACTGGAAGCATTACTCATGTCGATAAACACTTGAAAAATGACATCCTAAGAACTCTACTAAGAGACTACAATTGATGGTCCGAAGGCCTGGGGTTTCCCCTCGGAGCATAGCCCCTAGACTCAATGCTGCCCCCCCACCCATCATAAATCTTTACTGAGGTCACTCTTCGGACAGGAATGTATTGGACTGAGGGACACAGAATGACCATATCGTGTGTGCACTTTATGGTTCTGTGCATCTATGGGATGTCGTCCTACTGGCCTCTTAGTAGAGGAGTGGAGAAGGTGGTGAGGAGGATAGGACATGTATAGAATGGAAAGGACAAATGAGTTGTCACCAGGCAAGGACAGCAAAAGGAGCTGCAGATAGGTGGGCACATAAACTGGATTGTACACTTTCACTCAAATCACAATAAAAAAAAAAAACCCTAAAAAATGAGTAAGCTGGATTTTCCATTCTCAAAAGTTTCTTCAGCATGCATTTTATTTTCATGTTGAGCTATCTGTCAGATGTGTTCCTAGTCTCTAGTATCTCGCTGATCTCTAGGTATCATTTAAGTGGCACTCCATAGGGTTTCTGATGGACTTAAAGCTCATTTTTAAACTATCTACTGTTTTAGCCAGCTAGTGATGCTCCAACAGAAATACCGCAGAGTGGATGGCTTTAACAAAGGAAGGTTTATTCTTACACAGTCCAGTAGGCTACATGTCCAAATTCAGGATGTCTGCAACAGGAGAAGGCTTTCCCCCTTGTCAGCTCTGGAGGCAAAGTTCTGGTATGGCATCAGTCTTTGTCCCGGGAGCATCTTGGTGCAGGAACCTCAAGTCTGAAGAGCTCACTCTTCTCTTGGTGCTGCTTTCTTGATGGTGTGAGGTTCCCAATTCTCTGCTTGCTTCTCTTTCCTTTTATCTCTTGTAGGACGAAAGGATTAAGTGTGGTACAAGCC
Source organism: Heterohyrax brucei (assembly GCA_028571685.1). NCBI lineage: Eukaryota > Metazoa > Chordata > Mammalia > Hyracoidea > Procaviidae > Heterohyrax > Heterohyrax brucei. The sequence goes on along the minus strand of CM053156.1, from coordinate 82,997,254 downwards.
ACACTCCAGGGAAACTCCCTTTATAGTGGAGCAGGGAGGTAGTCCTGTGAAGGGATTTACCGGCCCAGCCTAATCCCTTAACATACAGCACAGGAAAATCACAAAGTGGAGAACAATCACAAAATATTGGGAATCATGACCCAGCCACAGGGCTACATTTTTTGAGGGGGAAACAATTCAACCTGTGACATCTACCAACAGCCCCTTGGAGCCCTGGTAAGTACAGTGGTTAAGCGCTCAGCTGCCAACCAAAAGAGTAGCAGTTAGAATTGACCAGTGGCTCCGAAGGAGAAGGCTGTGCTGGTCAGCTTCTGTAAAGATTACAGCCTTGGAAACCCTATGGGATGGTTCTGTTCTGTCATAAAGGTTGCTATGAATGAGAACCAACTCAATAGCAGTGAGTTTCATGACCCCTTTGGGAATTGGTTGTTAAGACACTCATTTTTTTGGAACAGCTGATAACAGAGGGGTGGCCAGTGGAAGACAGTGACGCTCAGAGAGTGATGAATTTTACTAATGAGCCGAAGGATTCAAAGTGATTTACCTGAGGGAGGGCCAATCCTAAGGTGCTATGAGGTCCCTGCAGCAGGAGTTAAACTTCAAATTTAATGCTGAGACTATTCTGCTTGAAAATTAAAGAAAATGTCCTATATAGATCTTCACTTATCTAAAACAAACATAATTTCCCATTCATGATTCCTTATTGGTGTTTTAAGTTGTTGTTTTGTTTTTGATCAAGAAAAATCAAAATATGAGCTACTTCAGATGTCCCTGTCCACTGGTACATTAACCTTGTGATTCATCTACTCAAGACCACTTGCCATCCCCTCCCCCCAGGTCTTGGCAAGGCCCAAGTAAACAGGGATGTTCCATTGAGAGGAAGGGGCTCTAACATGGAAAGCAACTGGGCCTTCTTTGCTGAACAGTTGTTATGATTTGGAATTAACTCTTTGTGACAAAGACATCTGAAGACAATTCATGGGGACTACTTTTTAGTATTATTTTATTGTGTAAGTTTACAGTTAGAGGCAGCCTCTCACACGAACACCTACACAAACTTGCCATGTGACACTAGCTGCTCTTGCCACACTGTGGCAGCACACCCCTCTTCTCCACCCTGAGTTGCCCATGTCCTGTCTCCTTCCTGCCCCCCAAATCGCCTCCAGACAGGAACGGCCTAGCTAGTCTCCAGTATCTACTTAAGCCAAGAAGCAGATGCTTCACCAGTGTCATTTGATGTCTTATAGCCCAGTGCAATTTTTGTCTGAGGAGTTGGCCTCTGGAACAGCCTTAGCTCTGGGCCAAGAGACAGTCCGGGGACCACATTTTTCTGGGGATCCTCCAGTCTATCAGACCATCAAGTCCAGTCCTTCCACTAGAGTTCAAGTTCTAAATCCCACAATTCCCCCACTTCATTACAGACTCTCCTTTGAGTTCCCTTAAGGGGAGTCACTGGCGGCAGACAGCACAATCCAGTCCCTCCAGTCTCACGCTGACACAGTCTCCAGTTTACGTAGCTCACTCTTTCCTTGAGCTCGTATTTCCTTACATCTTTGATATTCTTTGGAAATGCTGGTGGCATAGTAGTCAAGTGCTGTGTCTGCTAACCAAAATGTCAGCAGTTCAAATCCACTAGGTGCTCCCTCAGAACTCTAGAGGACAGTTCTGTTCTGTCTTACAGGCTTTTTATGAGTCGGTATCAACTCAATAGCAGTGGGTTTGGTTCTGGTTGATGTTCTTTGTTTTCTTTTGCTCCAGGTGGGTTGAGACCTATCACTGCTACCTAGACCACTTGCTAGCTGTTAACATCCCAGATGCCACACACTAGAGAGGGATACAGAACACTCTGCCAACAAACTGTGCCATGCCAACTGTCCCTGATGTCCCCTGAAACCACGGTCCCCAGGCCACTGCACCTGTTTCTCTGACCCTTTAAATGGTTATACGTAGAAAACTTATTAGCTTTTGGTTTATTCAGCTGTGCTGACTTCTCTATGTGTTGTCCTTGCATTCCCATAAAATAATGCCAGTATCAAATTAAACAAAAAACCAAAAGTATCACATCAGTAAATTCCCCTTTATGCCCCTCCCCATCTGTAACCATCAAAACCTGTGGTTTCTTCTATGTTTAAGCTTTTCTTGAGTCTTTTTAACTGCCTCATACAATATATGTTTGTGACTAATTTCACTCAGCAGCTTCTGAATTTCTTCATGCTGCAAGGTATCCCCCAGATTCATCACTATTCTTTATCACTGCATAACACCCCATTGTGTGATTACACCATAGTTTGTTTATCTGTTCATCCGTTGATGGGCACCGAGGTTAAGTCCATCATTTGGGGTACTGTGGACAGCACGACAATGTACACTGGTGGGCATGTTTCTATTTGTGTGGCAGTTCTTATTTCTCTAGGGTACAGTCCAAGAAATGGGATTGCTAAATAGTACGGTATTACTACTTCTAGCTTTATAAGAACATGCCAAATCAATTTCCAAAGTGGTTATATCATTTTACATTACCACCAGCAGTGCATCAGTGTTTCTATCTCTCCACAGCCTCTCCAACATTTATTATTTTGTGTTTTGGGGATTAATGCCATCCTTGTTGGGTTGAGATGGTATCTCATGGTAGTTTTCACCTGCATTTCTCTAATGGTTAACTGGAAACCCTGGTAGCACAGCAGAAACTCTGGTTGCCTAGTGGTTAAGTACTATGTCTGCTAACCAAAAGGTCAGCAGTTCAAATTTGTCAGGCATTTCTTGGAAATTCTGTGGAGCAGTTCTACTCTCTACTTTAGGGGCGCTATGCATCAGACTTGACAGCACTGGGTTTTCATTTTGAACGGCTAATGGTAAACCCTGGGTGTCAAGTGGTTAACTGCTAACCAGAAGGTCAGCAGTTCAAACCTGCCAGGTGCTCCTTGGAAACTCTATGGGGCAGTTCTGTTCTATCTATATGCTCACTATGAGTCACAGCTGATGGGGCAGTTCTGTTCTATCTATATGGTCACTGTGAGTCAGAGCTGAACTGACAGCAACCAGTGTTTTGGTTTGGTTTGTGGCTGAAGATCTTGAGCATTTCCTCACGTATCTATTACCTGCCTGGATATCTTCATTAGTGTTCATACCCTTTGTCCATTTTTAACTGGGTTATCTGTCTTTTTGCTGTTCATGTTTAGCAGTATCTTGTAGATTAGAGATTACACACTGATCAGATCTGTCATAGCCAAAACTTGATTCCCAGTTGGTAAGTTTTCTTTTAATTCTTTTGGTAAAGTCTTTGGATGAGCCTAAGTGTTTCATTTTTAGGAGTTTCCAGTTACCTATTTTCTCTTCTGGTGTCTGTGCATTGTTAGTAACGTTTTATATTCTGTTTATGCTATGCATTGGGGCTTCCAGTATTGTCCCTATTTTTTCTTCCATTTTCTTTATCATTTTAGAATTAATACTTAGGTCTTTGGTCCATTTCGAGTTAGTTTTTGTGTATGGTGTGAGACACGGGTTTTGTTCCTTTTTTTTTTTTTTTTTGCAGATGGTTATTCAGTTATGTCAGCACCATTTGTTAAAGAGGCTGTCTTCCCCAGTTCATGGCCTTTGGCTTTTTTTGAAAGGTCAGCTGCGCATAGGGGGATAATTTTATGTGGGACCACTTTTTCTGTTCAGACAACTACAAAAGAATAAGATACGTATCTCCATGCCGCAATCCTTAGTACTCTGTACATGTGGTTTATAGCACTTATTCCTACCAATTCTATGGTGGCTATTCATATGGTTTGCTTATGGCTATTCTCCAAAAGACTGGTAGATCAAATCCATGCAGCAGTGCTACAGAAGAAAGCCCTGGTGATCTACTTTCATTAAGACCATAGCCACTGAAAATACGATGGAGCACAGTTCTACTCTGAAACACAGTGTTGCCATGAAGCAGAGTTAACTCAAGAGCATTGGGCAGAACTGATCAGACAGCACTAGGGTAGGGGTGGGGACATGGGGATACAGGATACATATGCAGGTACATGGTATCTCTTGCCATGAAAATAAGGCAAGTGTTTTCTGCTTCCACATGCCTGGAATAGAACTTAGATCACAGCTGGTATTGAACAAATACTGTCTCAATGAATGCTGTGATGGCTCACTGCCCACCCTGAGCCCTCATCAGTCCACCTTCTGCTGCCCACTTCCTGTCTGCTCATGCTGCTGGGAGCTCTCGCTCTTTTATCTTTTTATTTCTGGTTCTTAGGACTTGAACTAGCTCTTAGATTCTTCATCCTTCACAGTCTGAGAGTAAAAGTCCTGTTCCCTTACCTGGTGATCCTGATTTGTGAGCCCCTGCAGCTCCACGAAATCTGCAGAAAACTTTACAGTCTTACCCACCATCTTGGGATCTGCCAGCTTCATGACCTTTGATCTGGAACTCTAATCTCTGACTTGCCAACTTTGGGTTCACCCAGCTTCCGTGGCTGCCTGAGGCTTGTGCTGTGATCCTGGATTTGGGACATTTTAGCTTCTATAATTGCGTGAGCTGTTTCCTTTATATAAACCTTCTTCTATACAAATTATATGCCTTACTGGTTCTGCTTTCCTAGAAAACCCAGCCTAAGACACTAGGTGAAATGTTACTAGGCTTTAAGATAAACCTCACTTCTAAAAGATGACTACAGACAACTAATCTCTCTATGATTCAGTTTCTTCATTTCTAAAACGGAAGTGGTATTTATATCCAGCTCACAGTGGTATTTTGACAATTAAATGTGTTATAAAATATTAAATGTAAGTCTTCAATAACTGTCATATATTGATGTTATTATTAAGTTTTTCTCCAGTACCTATTGCCTAGTTCCAGCGACAGCTGCACCACAATTTTCTTCTCCAGGCCCTTACACAGCATGAGTTTTACATAGGGCCACTAGCTAAGTTCTCTCCTCAAGCTCTAGAAAGACACATTATAAGCACGCCAGATCTATGCTCTTTATTCCTAAGGACATGGGCTGAGTTGGGTTAATATGATGGATGTTACTCCAGGTTAAATGAGGCTGATGCAAAGTAGAGCTGAACTTGAGATAATGAACAGTATGTGTCTGGAGGACAGAGATCAAGGGAGCAGGGTTGGGGGGGCAAGAGGGCAAATGACATAATTTGAGCCCCTGAGTCTATCACCTGGACTTACATGAGCCCATACATTTCATAAATTATTTGTTGTTGTTATTACTGTTTGCTTCTTCTGGCTAGTTTGAGTTAGATTCCTGTCAACTGCAACCAATAAAAGCCCTGACAGATATAACCACTGATTCTTTGTCAAAGGAAGGAGTTACACAGAAGTATCTGAGGTCCTACAATCCTGTGTTTATATGGCAGTAACTGCAACCCCAGTAACTCGGGACAGTTCATTTGGATGTCACAACTAGCTTGTAGAGTCCGTAATGAGTTCATCTTGAGGTGGAGTCAAGACAGCAGACTAAGCACACCTCTCCCTAAATCCCTCTGGAAAGCAAGACTTGAACTGATAATTAAATGGAGCATTCTGGTCACCTAGTGAGCCCCAGGACACAGCACAGGGATGTTAATTTTGACTTCATACCACTGAATGGAAAACCCCTCTTTAGCTGACTCCTGCTTCTGGCCAGTCCTTGCTTTTGTGCATCCTAGGACACAGCACAGGACTGTTAATTTGGACTTCGTACCACTGAATGGAAAACCTCCTTTCTTTAGCTGACTCCAGCTTCTGGCCAGTCCTTGCTTTCATGGACCAAAAGTAACTCACCATTTAGACTTTTCTTTTCTCCCCCTGTCTTGGCTGGCAGACGGACCTGGGTCCTGACTAGCAGCTAGTCTCAGATACGCTACTGGTGGGATCAGCAGTAGAAATCGCCATATTTGGGGGACCCTGCTTGGGAACTCTGTGTCATCTTACCACCTCAGGCTTCTCTTTCCACCTCTGCCATGGTGCGGTTTGTGCAGAGATGCCAGGTGGCAAGCTTGTGTGGGACACCACCTTGTTTATGGGGGCCTGGGCCGGACCTGGTTCGTGGTCTGGGAGGCAGTGCCTGCCTGCAGGAGAGTGCATTTCCTGCAGAAAAGCAGTAGTTTACACAGTATTGCCTACAGCTGGGGCCCAGCAACAGAAACTGTGGACTCTGTGCATATCAGCACCACTGGCCTCTTTTTCCACCTCTGCTGTCGTGCAGTTTTTAAGGAGGTGCTGGGCAGAGAGCTTGTGTGGAATGCCACCTTGAGTACAGAAGCCTCACAGAGACCTAATTCCCAGGCTCTGAGCCAGCACTTGTGCACAGGAGAGTGCTTTGCTGGCAGAAAAGCAGTGTTTTACGAAGTGTCGCCAATGGCTGGGGCCTGTCATCAGAGGCCAACAAGACAGTAGCCTTGCTACCTTTTGAAGTAGTTCAGAAACGCCCTGTACACCTGAAAACCCGACTGACCTAGAAGTGGTCAGATACCTTTCACTTTTCATTTTAAGATGACTTAGAGAAACAACTGTAATCCATCCTCATAGCATTTCTCCCAGCCTTTATTGACTCACATGAAGCCCAAAGAGCAACAGACTTTGGAGAAAGCAGTAATGAGAAAATTATCCATAGCTTCAGAAGGTGTCCAAATGAAACAACCTAAGAGTTTTCCAGACAAAGAAACTTTTCTGAAGTTATTGGAAGGTGAATACAAAATAATTATATATAGACCCCTCCTAGACCTTATACAAAATGCAACACAGCAAAATGAAAAATTATGCAAGCTGTTCAATCTGCTGGAATACCAGTACTCTGAAACTCAACAGATAAAGAACAAAATCAAAGACATAGAAACTTCAATCCAAAGCCAAGAAAACAGAATGGAACAAACGGAAAAGAGACTTTCTGACCTGGAAGACAGAGCTACTAACTCCAGCATCTATAAGGAAAAATCAGAAAAAAGAAGAAAAACGAAGAAGCATTAAGAAGCATGTGGGAGGAAAAACCTACGATTAACTAGAGTCCCTGAACAGGGCAAGACACCTGAGAACACAGAGAGTATTGCTGCCAAGCTGCTGACAGAGAACTTTAAGGACAAGAATATAGATACTCAAGATGCATAATGAACACCACTCAATACAGAACACAAAACAAAGAGCCCAAGACATATTATAATCAAGCTTAACAAAATGAAACATGAGCAGAAACTTTCAAAGGCAGCAAGACTCAAAGCAAAGCTAACATACAGAGGGAAACCCTGTAGGCATTTGTCAGATTTCTCAGCAGAAACGATGCTGGCACGACAGCGGCATGACATATTCAAAGTCTTGAAGGAGAAGAACTTCCAACCAAGAATCATTGTCCTGGAAGACTATCTTTAAATATGAAAATGAAATTAAGACATTCACAAATAAATAGAAACTCAGGGACTTTGTAAAAACCAAAACAAAGCTACAAGAAATACTGAAAGAATCTCTTGGCTTTGGCTTAGAAGAATGAAACCATTAACTCGATGCTTCAGAAGAATACATCATCCAGAATCCTACAGAGTTATGTAAAGCTCCAAACTCAAATCAAAGCTATAATAGTGAAAGAAATAATACAGTGATCATATGAAAACTATGATGTCATCATATTAACGACTACAGTCGTTACAGTCCTTCCAGATGGAGAGGAAGTTGACAAGACTGGTAGTAATTAAAATTGGGTTTATACACAGTTTACTAAGCAGGGTCATAGGGCAGCTGTAAAGCACAATAAAGATGCAACATACCATATTAAGAAATGTAATACAGGAGTCTCAACGACCACAAAACCAACCCTGAAAAAGGTGAAAAACCAACTCACAAAGAAGAATCCCCAAAACAGATTAATACAAACAACAGGGAAAACCTTAACACAAAAATAAACATATCACAATGGCAGCACTGAACACATATCTATCAATAATTACATTGAATGTGAACAGACTGAATGCTCCAGTAAAGAGACGAGTGACATCTTGGATCAAAAGACATGACCCATCCATATGTTGCCTACAAGAAACTCACCTTAGACTTAAAGACAGGAAGAAACTGAAAATTAAAAGATGGAAGGATATATATCAAGCTAACAGTGAACAAAGAAGAGCAGGTATGGCAATTCTAATCCCAGATAAAATCGATTTTACTGTAAAATCCACCATCGTGGATAAGGATGGACACTATTTATTGCTGAAAGGCTCAATACACAAGCAGGACTTTACAATATTAAATATTTATGCACCTAATATTAGAGTTCATCTCAGTCCCAAGGGTGGCTGAGGTATCAGTGGCTTTATGCATGACAGGCTGACCTGGGCTCAGAACACTTAGTACACAGTCCATTGCCAGGTAGAAAGGGGAAACTTGGGTAAAACAGCTCTATTTCCCAGTGAAAAAAGAAACCTCACAGTCAATGCAGTAGTAAGGTCAGAAAGCATGGAGAAAATGCTAAGAGTCTAATACACTACAGTGTCCTAACATAATGCCCTCTTCAACTGTTCATCACAAATTTTCAAAACATTTGAGGAAAACATAAACATTGGTCAGCTCCAACAAGCTGTCAAGGTATTTTATTTTATTTTTTTAGTTTTCTGAACTTAAGAAAAGGCCTACCAGACCTGGGTTAGAAAAATAAGCACTGACATTAAAGGACCTAAGGCTAAACTGAGCTCAAGTTCTTACACGCTAAGAGTATGTTGGGGTTACATCCCTTGAAGTTTATATCTCCATTTCCTCACCTAGGATAGGTGAGGGTTGGACACGTGATTTGCAAACTCTTCAGCTGCCTTTTAAATTGCTTCAGTCATAAGGAGCCCTTGTGGTATGATGGTCAGTGGCTGCTAACTGAATGGATGGTAGTTGGAACCCACCAGTCATTGGGTTCCTCAGCAGAACAATATAGTGGTCCACTTCCATGAAGATGACTTCCTTGGAGACCCTGTGAGGCAATTCTACTGTGTCCTGCACGGTTTGCTATGAGCCAGAATCAACTCCACTGCAATGAGTTTCTATAGGATCAGAGAGGACTGGGGGCATCTGCAGTTACAAACTTCATCCTAAAGTGGAAATCTTTTGAGAAAGGATGAGAGCTATAAGAACAGCAGAAGTGCAATGATTTTACACGTTAACACTAAAAACGAGATATGACAAGTAGATGCAGTCCACAGGTTGCACACATTTGACACATACTTAAGAACAAACTGCCATAAAGCCTAGCATATTATATTGATACTTTGAATGAAATACAATAGTTCTTAATAATGAAAGCACATTCTACTTAGTTATGCTCATGAAAACACTACGTGGTTAGAAAGTTTATACAATTACCAAAAGCCTGTTGCTGTTGAGTCAATTCTGACTCACAGTGATCCTACAGGACAGAGTAAAACTTCCCCATAGGGTTTCTAAGTTGAAGCTGGTGGATTCAAACTGCTGACCTTCTGATTAGCAGCCAAACACTTAACCACTGAGGTAACAGGGCTCCTTTATAAGCATACCAAAAAAAGAAAAACCTACCCACTGTCATCAAGTTGATTTCAACTCACAGCAACCCTATAGGTCAGAGTAGAACAGCCCCATAGAGTTTCCAAGGACTGCCTGGTAGATTCGAACTGCCAGCCTTTCCATTACCAGTCGTCGAACTTAACCACTAGGTGCCCAGGGCTTCCAATATGCGCACAGAGGTAAAATTTATACCACATACTAGCCATTTGACCGACTGACGCTAAGCAAGAATCATAACCATAAAGAAGTAACTGTTGTGACCTACCTACAAATTCAACCTAAAGACAGACTTAGGAACAGATGTCATTAGTAAAATAGAACTGTCAGCACTGGTACGTTTCAAAGTTATTTAAAGACCTCCGTAGAAAAATGACCCATCAGAGAGCTTCCAAGCCTGCAGACAGACATTTATAATATTCCTTGGGAGTGTGTCATTTTATTTTAAAAGTGTTTTCAAAAGATTTTTTCCATTCTCATTACTGAGAGATGTATATTAGCAACGAGAATGTTTACAGAAGAGGCAGAGAAAAAGGTAAACTGTTTTCTTCATGTGACCAACACATATAACTTTGTTTTTTTTTTCTTAAACTAAGGTAAGGGTGGAGTGGGTTGTCAAGGATGGTGAGAAGGACCTGGAAAAGTTCTCTTTCAATCAGACTTGTTATCAGGAACCCTGGTCCCATTTAGCTCTGGTAATGTTCCTTGACTGCAGACACAGCAGGGGAAAGATGTCACGTTAATGATCACTGAGTTGAGTCCTGCTCAGATCGAATACCTCCCAACCCCAGCCTTGCCCCTTTCTCAGTCCTAGAGATTCAAACAGCTAGTCTCCATATTTGTTCTTTACAGATGCTGATGTTCATTGAAAAAAACACGTTTACAAATTTTACTGGTGGCAAAGTGGTCAAGTGCTACGTCTGCTAACCAAAAGGTCAGCAGTTGAAATCCGCCAGGCGCTCCTTGGAAACTCTGTGGGGCAGTTCTGCTCTGTCTTGTAGATTGAGTATGAGTTAGAACTGACTCAACAGCAGCAGGTTTGGCTGGTGCTCTTGCAGGGCCCAGTCCCATACCTCGGAGGGCTGGGGAAATGAATACTGGGAAATGAATACTGGGAAATGAGTACTAGGAAATGTGATTTGCACTGGCTGTAAAAGCCAAGAATGTCAATATTCATTATCCTGGCTTAAAAGGAAGTTGTTTTTTATCAATTGCCCCAGTGATCTACCTTAACAAACACACAGCATCACACGAAAAATTTAAGTCAAGTAATTAATGTATTTAATCAATCAAGTCAGCATGAAGACGATCCTCTTTCTGTCTTGCCGTAAATCAATTCCCCTGGAGAGCCAGATAAAATGACTTTGAGTACTTATCATATGTCTCTTATCAAAGACTCTACGAGTCTTACAAGAAATGAAACCACCTATTTCTAAGTTAATAAGTGGATGCCTCACTTTTACTCAAGGCTGAAAGAAATCTAGCTTTGTTTCTTTATGTCCTGAATCCACATTTCCTCTTGTAATTCATACCTCCAACTCTGTTCTACTTAAATACAGATTTATTCAGATATTTTTCATCGTTTCAGAATCTGGCAGTATCCTGAAAAATCAGTTTCCTAAGCAGCTGATGAAGAGTCGTGGTAGCACAATGGGTTAACCCTTGGCTTCAGGTTGCCAGTTCACACCCACCCAGTACCTCCGGAGCAGAAAGACTTGACCATGTGCTGTCATGAAGATTACAGCTTGGAAAATCTTACTTCTTCTCTGTCACATGGATCTTTCAGGAATTCAAATCAACTTGACTGTATCTAACAACAAAACCAGGAAGCCTCGAAAGTCTGGAAGACCCATCACAACCAGAAATCAACTCATCACCTACAAAACCTCCGAACAGTCACAGAGACCACCCTGTATCTGCCAGACCATGAAATGATTAGGTTGCAATAAAGCATATTGGGAATCTGTTTCTTCCCAGTGACATGTCCTATTCTCTTGTAGTCGTCAACATATTTCTCAGTGCCTTTAAATCTAAACATATTGACACTCATCATTATTTTTTCAGAGGTGTCAATAGCCTAATTGACCTGAATCTTAACTCCTGACAGATCCTTTCATTTTAGTAGGCCTCAGGTTATATGAAACAGATATAAACTACCTTAGTTCCTGGCTCACTTATTGCCAGAAAGATCTTTATTTTCCAACTATGATGGCTGTTATCCCTCACAACTCTACCAAGGTCTAAAAAGGAGGAGAATACTTGTTTACACAAGAGGCAACATCGGGTGGTAAAATGATTGTGGGCAAAGCACAGGTGCCAATGAACAGCTGAATCTGGGAGGAATCAATAAAATGGTGGTTGCCAGACGCAAAATTCTACTTTACCCAGCATGATGTCCTTCTCCAGGGACCGGTCTCTCCTTATAACATGTCCAAAGTCAGTGCAATGAAGTCTCACCATTCTTGCTTCTGAGGAGCATTCTGCAAAAAAGAGACAGACCCCCAGTGAGATGGACTGACCCCGTGGTATGACAATGGGCTCAAATGCAGCAATGACTGTGAGGATGGTGGAGGACCCAGTAGTGTTTCCCTCTGCTGTACCCAGCGCCACTATGAGTTGGAACCAATTCAGTGGCACCTAACAACAAGTGTGAAAAATCCTTAATTTAATTTGGGGGCAACTGTTTTAATGTTTTTGAAAGCTGTTACTAACTTGTGTTTTAGAGTATCAGGGGTAGTACTAGTAACAGCAACCAGAACAAAAATTGACTAGTTTACATCTATAAGATGCTTCTGCATGCACTGTCTCATTTGGTCTAACCCTAAAAGGCAAATTCTATCACTTTTATTGTTTCACAAAGATCAAGCTGGAACTCAGAAGCTGCAAGATTCTTCAGATAGTAAGTTGTGTAACAAAACCAAACCTGTATTTTCTGATTCCAAAGCTCGGCTCTTTTTGACAGCATGTGACCACTCAAGCTCAGCAGTACCTGGGTCACAGTCACATAACAGAAGCCAAGGCAAGTATGAAAAACAGCAATAAAGCTGAGGGTACACCTAAGAGCTTGGAAATCTTCAAGACTTAGAATGAAGGACATCAAAGGCATGAGAAGAATATGACTGCAAAAGATAGAAGGGACCATATGATTCACAGACTTCATTAGTGTGAGCCTAGAAGAAGCAGATAGTGCCTGGCCACCACAAATGACTGCCCTGACAGGGATTACAACACAGAATCTCAGAAGCAGTAGGGAAGAAAATGGGTGTGCAGAACTAGAACTCTATTACAAGACTTGATACTTCCAACAGACTGGAGGGTTCCCTGAGGACATGGCCTCCAGACTCTCTGTTAGCCCAAAGCTGAAACCAGAACTGAAGCCAACTTTTCAAAGATTGGACTGGACAACAAGACACAGAGTCATGCTGGCAAAAAATATGCTTCTTGGCTTGACATAGGGCTGCCAGTTGACAAACTCATCCTAGTAAAAGTGCTACATACCTCACTGCTGACTATCACTACAGTCATCTTTGAAGTACTCCCCTCAGGAAGGTGTGCACTGACACCAGTGCCTTAGCCCACCCTTCAAAGCAATTTTGCAACTCACTCTGAAATGACTAACAGAGATGTCATTGTAGTACCCTTGATGTTCCTGAAAGTCATCCCTATGTCTTCCTTTCAATATTTCCTTTATCTGCAGGTAAAGACAAGTCATTGGAGGCTAGATCAGGTAAGTAGGGAGAGTGTTCCAATATAGTTATTTGTTTATTGGCTAAACACTCCCTTAGAGACAACCAGAGAATTAAGTTGATGAACTTGTCACAATGCCTCTGCGCACAATGGCCATTCCAGAAGGAGTTCCAAAATTGCTCTGACGGGTGAACTATGCACTGGCATCGGAGCATAGCTTCCCAAGGGATGTACTTTGTTCAGTTTCCTTGAGATCCACTTTCTATGCTTTTTCTGCTGTTGATTTCGGCTTTTATGGCTTTATGATCTAAGAAGATGCTTGCATTAATTTAATGGTATAGATTTTGTTGAGAGCTGCTTTATGTCCTAAAACATGGTCTATTCTGGAGAATGTTCCATGTGCACTGGAGAAAAAGGTGTAGTTTTCCACTGAAGGATAGAAAGTTCTCTATATGTCAATGAGGTCTAGTTGGTTACTTGTACCAACAAGGTCTTCTGTGTCTTTACTGAGATTTTTTCTAGATGATCTGTCCAACATTGAGAGTGGAGTGTTGAAGTCTCCCACTATTATGGTGGAGTCATCTATCTCATTTTTGAGTGTAGTCAGTGTTTCAGTGCCAATATTAAGTGCATAAATATTGCTAAGTCCTGTTTGTGTTTTGAACTTTTCAGCAATAAAGTGTCCATCCTTGTCCACGATGGTGGATTTTACAGTAAAATCGATTTTACCTGAGATCAGAATTGCCACACCTGCTCTTCTTTGTTCATTGTTAGCTTGATATATATTCTTCCATCATTAATTTTCATTTTTTTCCTGCCTTTAAGTCTAAGGTGAGTTTTTTGTAGGCAACATATGGATGGGCGATGTCTTTTGATCCAAGATGTCACTCGATGTCTCTTTACTGGAGTGTTCAGTCCGTTTACATTCAATGTGATTATTGATAGGTATGTGTTCAGTGCTGCCATTGTGATATGTTTATTTTTGTGTTGACAGTTTCTCTGTTGTTCTTATTAATCTATTCTGAGGGATTCTTCTTTGTGAGTTGGTTTTTCACCTTTTTCAGGGTTGGTTTTGCGGTTGTTCAGACTTCTGTATTACGTTTCCTGACTTGATATGCTGTATCTTTATTGTGCTTTACAGCTGCCCCTAAGATCCCCCTTAATATGTATAAACTCAATTTCAACTACTACTATTCTTATCAACTTCCTCTCCATCTGGAAGGATTATGTAATGACTGCAGTACACCCCTCTTTTTAATATGGTGACATCATAGTTTTCATGATACAATCACTGGATCATGTCTTTCACTATTATAACTTGATTGAGTTTGGAGCCTTCCCTGAGCAGGATTCTAGGTGATGTGTCCTGTATTTCCTTCTAAAACATAAAGTTAGTCATTTTGCTCTTCAGAGCCAGGAGATTTTTTCAGTATTTCTTTTAGTTTTGGTTTGGTTTTTACCAAGTCCCTGAGTTTCTATTTATCTGAGAATGTCTTAAATTTCATTTTCATACTTGAAAGATAGTTTTGCAGGATATATAATTTTTGGTTGGAAGTTCTTCTTCAAGGCTTTGAATGTGTCATGCCACTGTCTCTATGCCAGCATTGTTTCTGCTGAGAAATCTGATGAAACCTTAAAGGGTTTCCCTTTGAATGTTAGCTTTGGTTTGAGTCCTGCTGTCTTTAAAAGTTTTTGCTTCTGTTTCATTTTGTTAATCTTGATTATAGTATGTCTTGGCATCTTTGTCTTGAGATCTATATTGAGTGATGTTCAATATGTATCTTGAGTATCTACAGTCTCTTCTTTCATAATTTCTGGGAAGTTTTCTGTTAGCAGTTCAGCAACAATACTCTCTGTGTTCTCAGGTGTCTTGCCTTGTTTAAGAATTCCAATTAATCCTAGCTTGTTTCTCTTTATTAAATAGAGCCCCATGTGCTTCTAATGCTTCTTCATCTTTCTTGTCTCTTTTTTCTGATTTCTCCTCATAGATGCTGGAGTCAGTAGCTCTGTCTTCCAAGTCAGAAAGTCTATTTTCCATTCTGTTTTCTTGGCTTTGGACTGAAGTTTCTACATCTTTGATTTTGTTCTTGACCTGTTGATTTCAGAGTACTGGTATTCCATCAGATCGAACAGCTTGCGTAATTTTTCATTTTGCTCTGCTACATTTTGTATGAGGACTAGGAAGGCTCTATATATAATCCTTTTGTCTTCACCTTCTGATAGTTTCAGAAAAGCTTCTTCATCCGGGAAGTTGTGAGATGCTTTCTTTTGGGGGTCTTCTGAAGCCATGGGTGATCTGTTGGTTATGGCTTTCTCCAGAGTTTGTTGCTTTTGAGGCTGCATGTGAGTTAACAGAATCTGGGAGTGATGCCGTGAGGATGGATCACAGTTGTTTCTCTAGGCCATCTTAAAATGAGAGGTAAAAAGTATCTGACAATTTCCAAAGTCAGCCATGTTTTCAGTTGTATAAGTCCCTCTTCCCAGCCGGCAAAGTAAACAACTCTATATTGAACCCCAGATGTTGTATACTAGCTCAAAATACAGAAAGGCTACTGCCCTCTGCTGTCAGGCCCCAGCTGTAGGTGACACTGTGTAGAACCCTGCTTTTCTGCTGGAAAGGCACTCTCCCCTGGCCAGGAGCTGGCTCCCAGCCTAGGAACTAGGTACACCTGAGACTTCCGTATGGGTACCTCCACCTTCCAGTGAAACAAGATGGTGTCCCACAGAAGCTCGCCACATAGCTGTGTCCAGGCTACTGGCAGAAAGAGAGGCCAAAGGTGCCATGATGCACAGAGTCCACAGCCTCCACTGTTGTGCCCCAGCTGCAGGCAACACCGTGCAAAACTCTGCTCCTCTACCAGGAAAGCAATCTCCCCTGGACGGGCACTGCCTCCCAGCCCAGGAACCAAGTCTAGCTGGGGCCTCCATGTGGGCGTCCCTGCCCCCCAAAGGATTAAGACAGCATCCCGCACAAGCTTGCCACCACTTCAGCACTGGCCAGTGTAAGGTGGAGGCAGAAAGAGAGGCCAAAAGTGAGAAGATGCACAGAGTCCAAAGCGAGGCTCTCAAAACACACCAATTACGCTTGCTGATCCCACCAGCAATGCATCCAAGATCAGCGGCTAGTCAAGTCCCAACCCCTCCTGCAGGCCAAGGCAGAAGAAAAAAAAAAAAAAAAAAAAACAGTGAGTCACCTTCAGCCCGTGCAAGCCCACGCTTGCTGAGAGTGTGGTCAGTGAAAGAGGAGGTTTTGCATTCAGTGTTATGAAGTCCAAATAAAGCCTTATGCCGCATCCTAGGGCTCACTAGGTGTCCAAAAGGCTCCGTTTAATTATCAATTCAGGTCCTGGTTTCCAGAGGGATTTAGGGAGATATGGGCTTGGTGTTTAGTCAGCTATCTTGACTTTGCCCCTCAAGGGTAGTGTTTTGAAGGTGATCACTTTGAAGGTGACCACAGTGATATTCAGCAATAAGGTATGTAACACTTAAAACAATTAAGTTTGCAGACTTAATTGTTGGACCTATATACATGTGGCTGTCCAAGCAGTTCCTGTCCAGAGGTGAAATGAGAAGGTAGAGGGGGACAGGAGCTGGTTGAATGGACATGGGAAGTACAGCGTGAAAGGGAAGAGTGTGCTGTCACAAAGTGGGGAGAGCAGCTAGAGTTGCACAGCAGTGTGTATAGGGGGTTTTTATGACAAACTGGGTTGTAAACTTTCACTTAAAGACCAACATTTAAAAAAGAAAAGAAAAACATCTCCAGGAGTTGGCTGGAGGCTCCCCTTCACACTCACTAGCTGAACACCTTGACAGGAACTTACCTGTTCTGACTCTCTGTTCCTCTCTAAAAGGCACATGTTCATATAAGATAATGCATATAAAGAAGTTGGTATTGACATTGCTCAATAAATGGTAACTATTTCAAAACTGCCATAATCTTACGTGTAATCTATCTTTATACACATTACCGTTAGTGGAGAATGGCCATAAAGGACGCATCTGGCCACCTCTTAAGGAAATTTGAATGGCAAGGGGAGAATAAAAGCAGGGATGTTAACTGTGTTATTCATTCTCCAGGCTCCATCCCTGTAATCACTGATTTTGTCAATTCTTTCTTGACTCTATCCAGGTGAACTGGCTGTATCTTTCCTAAGAGGGCATGGACCTTCTTTCATCCTCCACCTATTGCCTTCCCATGCTCTATCATAATATTGTTGTCTCCTCCTTGTCAGCACCCTTCCTTAGGCTAAGAAAGTCAAATTCATCAACTTATCTCCACAAATCCAGCATAATACCTGGAAGGTCACAGATACTCAGGTAACAAATGTTTTTATAATGAATTTGACTAGAGATGATGACATGGCATCAATCAGAATTGTTGTCCATGGAGTAGTTTTGTCACAGTTTGAGCACTGGGAAGATTTTCAACACAGTAGCTTATGGGATGGCTGATAAAGAGAAGAGAAACCTAAAGAGTACAGAACCCAGCTAGGAACCAAATCAAACCAAACCCACTGTCACCGAATCGATTCCAACTCATAGTGACCCTATAGACAGAGTAGACTGGAGTGCCTGGGAGATTTGAACTACCCACCTTATGGTCAGCTGCTTTAGCACTTAACCACTATGCCACCAGGGTTTCCTGTTAGGAAAGGAGGGACTGAGGAATGAGAAACTAGCCGCATGGGAAAGAAGTTCAACACACCAAAACAAAGGTTAATTTGAACTCAGTGATGGAGTGGGGTTGGGGATTGAGAGGAGGCAGATGATGTGACAGTGACTAAGCTGATGAGGATCACGGTGACGTTATTAACACAACTGGCAGTTGAGAGAAATGTGTAGTGGATAACTGATTACAACTGTGAACATCATGTTATCTCCCAAATGATTCTGACTATACTTATTTTCTATAGAATCAAGCAAAAATTCGCATCAGTGTTAGTACCACAAAACACATCATATGAGAGAATGCATATCTTGTCTAAAAACACAACATACAGAAGAAGCTCTGCTTTTCCAACTTTTTAGAGTATCCTCAGAACCACCAAACATATTCTCCCCCAATGTGTCCTTGAACGTTTGAAAACATTTAAAGCTTCCAGCATTGTTTTCATGAAAAAGTATACTCCTCAGGAACCACAGCACAGGGGTAGACAGAGAGGCAGGGTTCTTCCAGCAGATCTCATTCAACGACAGGGAAGTCATCCAGTGTGTGCACCAAGTATACAACTGAAAACATTTATTTTCAAATTCAAAAGAAATACATATTATTAAGAGTTAGAAATGTAGCCAAGTGTTCAATCCCTTTAACCAACATCTATGAGCCCACAACCAGGGAAAAGAACGCTTTAACTGCTTTGCCCTTCTGTGGTTGGTTGCTCTCAATGAAAAAACAAGTATATTTCACAGCTGCTTAATAACATGTTTCCTCAAAGTTTCTGAGTAATGAGATTGTCTGGGCAAGGAAAATAAAACATGCTTGAGCAAGAAAAACTGACCAAGTAACTGCAGCATCTATAGTTTGGCTCTTGATTGTGAGATGCAAGGCTCAGCTGAGGCAAGACTTAAGTCCAAAATCGCATCCAACCTCCGCTCACTAATTAACACAGTGCAAAACAGGTTGGGCACTCAGGCTTGAAAACAGAGGAGAAAAGTGCACCTGACCTCCACCCAAGTGTGACTGGGAAGTGAATGGTAGAAGAATCAGATCTGTGGTTTCCATCTTAGGGATGCTCGAGTCTCTGGAGCAGGGTCTGTCAAGGGTTCCCCTACCTGCTCCATGCTTGCTCAGAAGACAGACAATGGTTCCTGCCTCTGAACACAACAGCCTGTCTCTGTTGAGTTCTTGGGGAATCACAGTGGTGTTCAGCTCACAGCCAGGAGGGTCTGCTTAAAATATATATGTATGAAAATACCAAATGCCCTCCTCTGAGTCAATTCCAACCCATAGCAGCCCTGTAGGACAGAGTAGAACTGCCCCATAGTTTCCAAGGAGTGCCTGGTGGATCTGAACTGCTGACCTTTCGGTTAGCAGTTGTTCCACTTAACCACTATACCACCAGGGTTTCCTACATACACACACATGCCTACATACATATACAAGGTCCAACAATTAAGTCCACAAACTTGATTGTTCTAAGTGCTACACTTACCCCATTGCTGAGTATCACTAGGGTTACCTTCGAAGGACTCCCCTTGGGAAGCTATGCACTGATGTTATTAGCACCTAGTCCCTTCAAAACAATTTTGGAACTCTTTTCCTAGAATGGCCATCAGAGGTGTTGTCATATTACCCTTGACGCCCTGAATGTCATAAAAATATCTTCCTTTCAATATTCCTTTATTTTCAGGTAAAGAAAAAAGTCACTGGGGGCCAGAGCAGGTAAGTAGGGAGGATGTTCCAATACAGTTATTTGTTTACTGGCTAAAAACTCCCTCACAGACAACTAGACAATTAAGTTTCTAAACCTGGCACTGTTCCACCGTGTACAATAGCCATTCCAGCAAGAGTTCCAAAATTCACTGAAAGGGTGGACTAGGTGCTGGCATCAGTGCACAGCTTCCCAAGGGGAGTGCTTCAAAGGTTACTATAGCGTTATTCAGCAATGAGGTATTTAGAACTTAGAACAATTAAGTTCACAGGTTTAACAGTCATACCTCATACACATATACACATGTACATGTATGTTGTAGTTGGGTGCCCTTGAGTTTATGCATATGTATATACAGGTGTCTGGCTGCACAACAGTTAAGAGTGTAGCTACTGTCCAAAAGGTTGGCAGTTCAAAACCACCAGCTGCTCAATGGAAACCCTACGGGGCAGTTCTGCTCTCACTTAAAGCATCACTATGAGTCAGAATCGATTTGACTGCAGCAGGCTTTTTGGTTTATGCATAAATATACACACAATCACATGGCACATATATACACAAATATGTATACACAGACACATACACCTATATGCATCTGTAAAAAGTATACATATATTCATTCATATATACATATATAAATATATATAAACTGTATGCATGCAAATATACATATAGGTATACACACATATCTCTACACACATGCCTGTATATGTATGCACAGATGCATATATGTGGATGCATACTTATACATACAGACATGCATAGACATACGAAATACAACAATATTCAGGATGGTTTATAAAACCCGTGAAGGACAAATGTTTGTCTTCTCTTGAAAGTATAAGCTACGCATTTCTATAACATTCACTGGCTGAAGCAGAGAATGAAGTCAGGAAATGGAAAATCAGCATGGACACCTGTATGCATAGGGTTTCCACATTTCTTAAATGGAGACTGGAAATTCACGAACTGTGAGTGACTCGAAGAAATAAATCTTCATTTCTTTTAACATGGATCCATTTACAAATCTAATGAAGTTACAGACCTTTTGCTCAGAAAAAGGACACATAACTATGTATATACAGACATCTTACTTGCCCTTTAATGTTATGTAAATTTGCCCTCACTTTGAAACGACTGAACCAACCCCTACTCAGTACAATCTCTTCATCCTACTCACCTTGGACTGCCAAAAGAACAAACCAATCTGTTGTGGAGGAAGTATAGCCTGAATCCTTCTTAGAAGCAAGGATGTGGAGACCTCGTCTCACATACTTCAGACATGTTATCAGGAGGGATCAGACCCTGGAGAGGGACACTATTCTGGGTAGATTAGAGGCTGAGTCCAAGAGAGGAAGACCCTCAATGAGATGGACTGACACAGTGGGCGCCAGTGTAGCAATGACTGTGAACATGGCACAGGACCGGGTAGGGCTTCCTTCTGTTGTACACAGGGCCGCTGTGAGTTGGAAGCTAAACAATAATACCAACAATCACCTTCACTTGCAATGCAGCTTTTAACTCACCGACAAGGCTTCCGGCCTTCACTCGCACTAAAACCAAAAAAAAAAAAACAAAAAACCAAAAAACACCAAACTCACTGCCATTGAGTGGGTCCAACTCACAGTGACCCTAGAGGTCAGAGTAAAACAGCCCCACAGAGTTTCCAAGCAGTGCCTGGTGGATCTGAACAGCTGACCTTTTCAGCAGCAGATGTAGCACTTAACTCACTATGCCACCAGGGTTTCCACTTGCACTAAAGTAAGGCTAAAAAATAAGAACTGTGGACACCTGTCCCAACTAACCTACGAATTCAACTTAAAGACAGGCAGCCATGGATCACGTCTGTAACCCTGGGACTACCTGTAGTTTCACAGATGACTATGCACAGGCTCTCAATCTGGCTCACATCTCCCAAAGACAGAGAACTCCTGGCCTTGAGATCTTGTAAGGTTACACTGCTAACCTTGATTTTGCTTCCCATAAGTGCACAAATTCACCAGAAAAACATTACTCACAGTACAGACGCTTCCCTCATTTGTAGCACTGAAAGACTCTGAATTTTATTCTTTATAACCTTCTAGTGTTGAAACACATAAAACATGCTTACAAATATCACACAGACCAGCAATGTATGAAGAAAAAAATACTCTGGAACCAGAAACCAGGATAGAATTTCTAACTTGAACTTTTAACATTTGTTATGAACTTTATGAAAAAGACAGGTGTCAGATGGTACAAATGAGCAGTTTACATAGGCCTTGTGTTTTAGCAGCTATTCTATGACATCAGGACTACATGACAGCTGCAAAACGCACACTTAGACTGATCTACACGGGGAAATCTTAACATTTTGGAAAGAGTCCTCCACTGCTGTCGAGTCGGGTCTGACTCATAGCAACCCTATAGGTGATAACATATTGGTGTCTGCAAACACAATTCTTCATTTGGGTCAGTAAAACACATCCCTTTACTTTTGAAACTGGGATTTGACTGTACTTCAAACTTTCCTCTAGGAGACCTCTAACTTTAAAGAAAAATCAAACCTCCAGGCACAAGAGAAGATTATGGGATGAGATCAGAAAAGAGCCACAAGGCAGAACCATTTTTTTTTTTTTTTACTATGATTAACTGAAAGTATACAATCCAATTTTGCATGCTGGCTTATCTGCTGCTCCATCTGCTCTCCTCACCCAGCGACAGCACATTCCTCCTTTTCACTCCATCTTCTAGCATCCTCTTAACAAGCACCTGTCCCCTCCTCTCCACTCCCTTCTCTCCCATCTACAAAGAAGTCAACAGGACAGCCTCCTATAAATGTACAAAATCACATTTTTGAGGCAAGAAATAGCTAAAGGGTAGCTGCTCCTGACTTGACTGTCGATGTTGTCCATGATCACCAATTTCAGAAAGGAACAACAAGTCTCCAACCTTCCAAGCAATGGTTGTTCTCACCCAGCCACATAGTAAATGCTATACATTTCAGGCACAGCAGAAACCCAGAAAATCTTGGATCTGACTGCTTAGAAAGGAAGGGAGATAGATGATGTAGGGGATGATTTAGTTCTTTTAAGGGAGGGGAGAAACTCACTGGGGCTGCTGGACTGGTGGACAACTCTGGAATCTGTTAGCTGGATGCCACCATGTCACTCAGTCTTCCATCTCCCTGCACTCTTGCCAAGCAGCTATCTGCAAAGCAAGTTTGTACCCGCTACCCAGCTGTAATGAAATGCAATTAAGAATTTATCTTTTTCTGACAATTATAAGAGCAATCTTCAGAGGAAACCATCTAAACTACAAGGATCCTACTTTATCCAAGAGTTCCACTTTAACTAATGGTTTCTAAATGACTTGAGTGGAAAATTAAGAAAGTAAAACTTCACTTAAGGAGGCATTAGGAACAAAGTGCTTTTGCAGCCAAACTTTCATTAAGTGAGCTTAGTACACATGGCTTCAAACATACACACATCTATTTTTTTCAGAATACAGGTAAAGAGATGGAATCATCTTCTTGAGTTACAGTATCTAGAGAATGTCACTGTGAGTAGATTCTTTTTTAAAATAAACACGTTTAGGAGACTTTGCAGTCAGAGTTCTTCCATATACTGAGATCTAAATGCAAATATGTCTCCTTCCTCCTTCTACCCATCCCCATTTAATGATCAAATATTTGTGCCTAAAGTAATTTTGATTTTCAGTGGGGGGCTGAAGGGGTACGTCTTTGTCACCACAATTGCATTGGAAAAACAGTAAACAGAAGGCAACTTGGAAAGAACAGAGACAAGTGCTTCTTAACTCTCAAGGTACATATGTACCAGAAGAAGGTCTTCCTCAAATGCAGATGCTGATTCAGGTTTGAGGTAGACCTCCAGATTCTGCATTTCTAACCATCTCTTGGCGACATCAAAGTGGTCCCTGGTTCCAGGACACCACTCCTAAGAGCAAGGACACAAAGCAGCCTGTCTTCTGTCACAAGGCACATAAAGAAAGATGTTAAAGTGCATGAGATGTACTTTCTGATGCAGTCCTAAAACTAAAGAAACAAACCCACTGCTGTCAAATTGATTCTGACTCACAGTGACCCCCATAGGACAGGACAGAAGTGTTGTGTAGAGTTTCCAAGGAGCACTTGGAGGATCTGAACTGCTGATCATCTGGTTAGCAGCAATAGCACTTAACCACTATGGCACTAGTGTTTCAAGGGGGGCCCCCAATTACCAGGATACCACTGAAATAGCACACCTGTGGACTCAAGGGCCCTGGTGGTTCAGTGGCTACAGCTTCTAACTAAAAGTCTGGCTGTTTGAATCCAGCTGCTCATTGGAAACCCTATGGGACAGTTCTACTCTATCCTAAAGGGTCGCTACGACTCGCAAGCGACTCAGCAATGAGTTGTGGTTTGGATACACTCCACAAAGCCCGTCCAGTGGGGAGTAGTGGGAATGATGTTCTAAGCAGAACACTGAGTTGGTACTAATTTACAGAAAAAGAGGTCAAGTACAAATGTTACACCTTTATCTATTGTCACCAAGCCAGGTGACCTCCTGACTATGGCTGTTCCTCAAGAGGATTAAGAATTATCATTAAAGAAAGACCTACGGCCATTTATTCTTGGGCAGCTACAGTTGTCCACACAAGCAGCAGCTTGGTAACCAATCGGGGCTTGCAGTCTGGAGCAAAAATATACATGTGACTATTAGAGTGTCATATTAAATGTTAGCAGTCTTTTCCTTTTCTAGAGTCACTGAGCAGGACCTGCCTTTCCTGGTGGAAGGACAAATAAAAACCTATTACCACTGAGTCAGTTCTGACTTCGAGTGACTCTACAGGACAGGGTAGAACCGCCCCATAAGTGTTCCAACACTTCCATCTTTACAGAAGCAGACTGCCACAACTTTCTCCCACGGAGCAGCTGATGGTTTGAACCAGTTACCTCTTCGTTGGCAGTCAAGTGCTTAACCACTGTACCACCAAGGTTTACTGTAAGACGTATAGGCTGTTGCAATTTTGGTTTTAACTATTGTGTAGACCGACTGCTTCACTCAGAAACCCTAAGCCACCCACAACAAATCGCACTTATGTCACTGACACTATTTCAAAGGCAATCCACCCTAAACATTATCTCAAAACTCAGTGATATTTCCTCCATCCACTGGTATGCAAATAGACACAGAAATTTAATTTCACTTAATTCATCTCCCAGTTACTAGTCAATGATTTTTATATGACTGTGGATGAAACATAATGGGTAAGTGCTACAGCTGCAAACCAAAAGGTCAGAAGTTCAAATCCACCAGGCACTCCTTGGAAACTCTATGAGGCTGTTCTACTCTGTTCTATATGGTTGCTGAGTT
Source organism: Heterohyrax brucei (assembly GCA_028571685.1). Lineage (NCBI taxonomy): Eukaryota > Metazoa > Chordata > Mammalia > Hyracoidea > Procaviidae > Heterohyrax > Heterohyrax brucei. The sequence goes on along the minus strand of CM053156.1, from coordinate 82,972,358 downwards.
GGAATCGACTCAATGTCAGTGAATTTTATTTTATTTTTGAGTTTTATAGATGAAACCACTGTTCTAAATAATAAAATAAGATGACCTACCACGATTAGGTTTGCTAGAAAAAATTTAACAGCAGAATGTTGGTCAAAGATTTTAATATGCCCTCAGCTGGTACACAGTAGGCCCACAAACACCAAGCTGACTGTTAAATAAATCTGAAAGTTCAATCAACAGTATGCCAAGAACAATCTGAGCATCCTAAAACAAGTTCTCACCCTCATGAAAGGTCCACTTTAGCTATAACTCACTGAATTAATCAGGTTTTTTCACTTGAATACATCATTCTTAAAGCAAAAACTCGGGAGCAAGAAATTAAACCTCTTCCAGATCGTTCATTCCAACTTCCTGTTACCAAAAAAAAAAAAAAAAAAAGGCACACTGATTCACTCAAAATATATTTAGCTGCATCTTGACACCACATACCATGACGCACTATGTCAGCAGCTGTATTTCATGTCTCATTATAAACCCTCTGTTGCATCACCTTGTATCTGAATTGAAAGACAGACAGACTGAAATTAGAGTAGGTAAGGATGTCAAGAACACATCTTCCTTCAGCACATGGCAAAGACAGTGCTGAAAACCTGCGAGTCAACATCTCCTGGAAAGCGATCAACACACAGGCTCAGGGATTCTACAAATAACTCAAGAACCACAGGATGACTGGAAGCCATACTGGAGAAAAATAATAAAAGTGAAAAAAAAAAATCCAGAAATGTTGACTTTAAGGGAAATGAGGCTATTTGGGTTGCAGGAGGCTACCTCAACATTCAATCATGAGAAATACATACATATATTTTTGTTCCAGGTCCATATGAAGCCAAACTGACTAGGTGTGTTGCAAATGCCAACCACAACGACAACTTAACAGAAGCAGTCATGGCCCTTTCCTACACTCCTAAAGCTGAATTCATATTCCTACCAGGCTTGCTGACGTGGTAGAAACACACTTCGTGCTATCCATTCAAAAAATCAAACAAGTAAAATGAAAACAGGTGCAGGTCTTTGACATAAAGGTGACCACAGAACATCTCCAGTTCTGTTGAGTGTTTTCCATTTCCGAGAAGGACATACATTCAAACTGTTCCTCACTCCTTGCCCTTCCCTCCTTCTAGTGCTTCTAGAAGGAAGGAGAATTACGACCCCTGCTTCTCCCTAAAGAATCCAGGTGGTTCTCAAGGTAAAACTGACGCATTACAGCCTCTCAGCAAATCCATTTTCTGGACTGATCAACACTCATTCAAAGTCAGGCATTACGCAAGGGGACGAATAGTGCGTTTGTTTGCTATTTTGTCAGTCTGCCTTCTTGTCCTTGAAGAAATAAAAAGCCCACTGGAAAGAAACACTTCACAATACCCGTGTAAGAGAGAATTTCTTTTCCTTTTCCTTTAAATTTCCTTTTAAATGTTTTTGCAGGTTATTTATTTATTTATTGTGATTGAGTAAAATTGTACAGTCCATTTAAATTTGCATGCCTGCCTATGTGCAGCTCCTACTGCTCTCCTTGCCTGATGACAGCACTCTCCTTTCTGTTCTATACATGTCATATCCTCTTAACAATCTCCTGCCCCCTCCTCTCTACCCTCTCCACTCCCCTCTAGTAAGAGGCCAGTAGGACGACATCCTATAGATGCACAGAACCATAAAGTGCACACAGGATATGGTCACTCTGGGTCCCAAGTCCAATCTATTCCTGTCCAAGGAGGTGACCTGAGTAATGAGCTATGATCAGACGCAGCATCAGGACCAGCAGCCATGCTCCCAGGGGAATCCCCAGGCCTTCAGACCATCAACTGTGGTCTTTTAGTGGAGTTCCCAGAGTATACCCATTTTTAATCTCAAATTGCCCCTGGGATTCTTAAAAAGGGGGTAAAAAAAAGACAGAAAGCCTTATGATGGAGCCATTTTTTTCAATGTGGGCTGGAGAACAAAGCAGTTAACTGAGAAACAGATGTTAATTTTGTGTGGAAATTGATACACTGAGTTGTATTAAATTAATGGCAAAATCGGCTGCAATGCAGTACTTTTTCAGTGTTAAGTAGCTGGCTTGTTCTCCATCTCACTAGACAACCTCAGTGACTCAGTGGACAGACAGGAGCAGATAAATAATGGGCCATACAGCAAGACATGCAGCAGTTCATAAAAGAAGAGGCACTGTTGTGGTGGGACCTGCTTCATGGACACTGCCATTGCTAAGGTGAAGGGCTGACCCACAAGGCGGCCTTCCATCGGCATGCAGCATCAACGGTACGCTCTTCTGCAGGAGGTCATCGCCCTTACAGGATTAACTCGCACAGTGCACGCAGTTCATGGGAGAGAAAGGGATCTCAGGTTTGCTGGAATTCTGCAGGGCCCTCTATAAAGCAGGGCAGCATAAAGCATTCAGAAAACACACCTGTGCTTCCCAAACAGATCATCCTTCAACATCAAGACAAAGACGGTACATCAAAGGACATTAATTCTCCCTTTGCTAGAGGGGTATTTTAGCAGTCACTTGCGATGTGCTGAAAATGCTCCCATGGATAATCAGATTCAATAGCTACTGAACAACACGCATGCAGCGTGGTTCATATTTGAAACCATATGCTACTCTGAACATTATCATAATGAATTATGTTGTATCTTGAAAGCACCAAGTCTGAAATGTAGGTATCGGTATCAGAATATTCATTTCCCGCGCTCTCATACATTCAATCAAGCCCCAAGTCCCCAGACTTTCATTTTTTACCTCTCTCTCAAAGCCTTCTTCCCCCCGTCTCCACTGCACTGCTGATGGACCCCTACTATCCTTGGCCTGGGACAGCGTGGTGGCCTTCTCCCTGCACTCTCAACCCCACCCTTCAGCCCCCTTCCTGCAGCCCCTTTTCATGCTGCAAGCTCCCACCAGCACCCTCCATCACATCCATCAGCCGTCGGCCTACCCGCACCCCGGCTGCAGGCATCAGGCTCCTGCCTACACCCTGCATTCCACCTTTCAGAACCAGCCAGTGCACAGGCTGTGCATGCCAAGGGGATTCTGGCTCTGATTCCAGCGCCCCCACCCCCCATACTCCTCTGTCCATCTCCATAAATCCAGGCAGCAGGCTTTGCCATCCTCCCATCACTGGTGATGGCTTATTAGCTACCAGCATCTTTTCAGGATGATCGTCCAGTCTTATTCCCTTGCTTAGACTTTTCAAAGGATTGCAACCATTAATTTTAGGCTATGCGTGGCTCACACATTTTTCTAATATGCCTTATGCTGATGATGACCACATGCCATCAAGTCAACTCTAACTCACGGCAATCCCATGCATGTCAGAGTAGAACTGCACTCTAAAAGGTTTTCAACTGCTGGTTTAGGGGATAGAGATTGTCAGGCCTTTTGTCCCAGGCACCCATGGATAGACTTGAACTCCCAACATTTTAGTAAGCATCAGTGAGCAACCAAGCATGTTAACCATATGCACCACTAAAGGACTCATTAGGAAACCCTGTTTAGGAGTTAAGAGTTATAGCTGTTAACTAAGAGGCTGGCCTTCTGCATCTACCAGACACTACTCAGAAACTCTCATGGGGCAGTTCCACTCTATTGTTTACAGTCATTATGAGTCCAAATTGACTTATGGAAAAGGGTTTCTTTTGTTTTTTTCTGGTTTTGGTTTAGGGCCTCATTAACATGGCTTGTGAAGCCTTTTATGATTTTTTCCCACTTCATCTCCTTGCATTTATACACTATAATTTATACTACAGCCATAGGAAACTAGTTTTAAGTACCCAACCCAACAGACTGCTTCATGACTCAGTTCACACCTCTCCTCTCTGCCCCTGAACTTGCACCTGAGCATATCCCATCAATGCAGTCACCAGGTGGGCACATCCCTGCCAGATTCCTCAGAGAGCCCCCATTATCGGGCACAGACCTTGGTATCCTGTAAACACTCAGTTGATAGTTGCTGAACTGATTTAGTAGAACGGCAAAACTTAAAAACATAAAGAGCCCTGGTGATGCAGTAGTTAAGTGACTGATACGAGCCGAAAGGCTGCCTGTTGAAACTTACCCAGTGACTCCATGGGAGAAAGACCTGGGGATCTCCTCCCATTGAGATCACAGCCTAGGAAACACTATGGCGCAGTTCTACTCCATCACCTAACCCTACTGTCACTGAGTTGATCCCAACTCATAGCAACCTTATGGGACAGAGTAGAACTGACCCAGAGAGTTTCCCAGGAGCGCCTGGTGGCTTCAAGCTGCCAACCTTTTTGGTTAGCAACCACAGCATTTAATCTCTATGTCACCAGGGTTTCTATCACACAGAGTCACTGTAAGTTGAAATCCACTCAGTAGTACCTAACAAAAACAATAGGCTAGTGTCTGCAAGTTTACAAAACCAAATCCATTGCTATCAAGTTCATTTTAACTCATAAGGATCCTATGGGACAGAGTTATACTGCCCCATAGAGTTTCCAAGGAGTGCCTGATGGATTCAAACTGCCAATCTTTTGGTTAGCAGCAACAGCTACTATAGGTTTCCAGAAGTTCATCAGCAGTAAATTACTCATGTGAGTACTCTTACAAGTTAAAAATGCATCCCTCTGCCCACGTTGCCCACTGCTCTGGCATGCCAGGGCAGAGAGAGCTGACTGGAGTGGAGGTGGAATGGATATGGAAGATTCATCCTCTGACATTTTATATTAAAACCTGTCACAGACAGGGAATGAGAAGCATATTAGTTGCATTTACTCCAGTGACTAAATGACACTGGTGTCAAGAAAAATCACGTGCAGAATTGCTTAGGACAAAATTATAAAAAGATTCAGCCATTAGCGAGAAGTTCATTTTGCTTTCAAATACTTGGTGAACTTTTGAGTGTTCTTTGATATGTTCATGTACTTTATAACTTTGTAGAAAACTTCAAAAGAAATAGGAAAGGTGTAAAAACAAAAGGTTTCCATGGTGAGATACAATGGTCATTGTATATGCTCGTATGTATACATTCTCCCTACACAGACAGAGAGAGAATAAATAAAACTTCACCAACAGATCGTTTTCTTTTTTTAGATCTCATAAATCTTACCACTATTAGCAACAGTTATGGATTGAATAAACATGCTGGAATATGTACTGGAATCCTAACTCCTTTAACTGCCAATGTCATCTAATGCAATATAATATAATCACCTTCCACAATGCTATCTAATGGAATGTGATCAGTCCATTAGTTGAGGTCATACCAGTTGTTTTCGTCACCTAGTGCAGCTGTAACAGACATACCACAAACGGATGGCCTTAACAATGAGAAATTTATTTTCTAAGAAATTTAGAGACTAAAAAGTCGAAACTCAGGGTGCTGGCTCTCGGACAAGGCTCTTTTTCCTCTGTTGGCTTTGGGGGAGGCTTCTTGCATCTTTTCAGCTTCGTTCTTCAGCTCCTTGGTAACCTTCACATGTTGTAACATTTATTCTTTCCCTTTTTCTGCTTGCTTTTCTGTGCCTAAGCTGCCTGTTTTGCATCTCAAAGGTGACTGGCTCAACACACCCCCCACAGTGGACAGAGCCTCATGAACACATCATAACAAACAAAGCCATATTCCTAAATGGGACTGCATCTCCAAGTCCAGGGGCTAGAATTTACAACACAGATTTTAGAGGACCCAATCCACTCCCTAACACCAGTGTAGGCTGCATCCTAGCCCTGATCATGCCTGAGTTACAGAAAGAACAGATGAGACACAGACACATGTTGGGAAAGAGAGAAGCCACACAGGGACTGTCACGAAGCAAGACAAGCCAAGGCTACCAACACATGGCTGAGATCATGATCTGTGTTTACAGCCTCCTGCACTGTGAGAAAATAAATTTCCATTCTATGAAGCCATCCACTTGTGATATTTTTGTTACAGCTGCGTTAGCTAGCTGAGACAGTTACCTGGCTCACTGCAGGAATCCACCAGACTGGAAATGATATCCCATTTCTCTGATGATTCCCCACCAAGCTCCTGAGCACGGCTTGGTGTATCAGTCATTATCATTCTCATATGTCCCCCCAAGCCGCACACCATGGTCCTACACATCCTTTCCTGTCGCAAGTAGCTCCTTAAAATTCCCTAAAGAGGTTATGGTCTTTCGAACTTCTTTGGCTTTGTGCTACTCCCTTCCTCACCATGTCTGCCTGTCTAAAATGCCTTGTCTTTAAAAAGGCCACTCACAATACGACCTCTCCTGACAAATATCATCACAGTGAACATCTCTTATTTGTTTCTTCAGCACCCCTTTTCCTCTGCCTCTGAGAAACCAGTCACCATGGCTTGCTTGAGCCTGGACCCATGACCTTCAAGACAGAGGCTAATCATTAAACCAGAGACCTCAATCCACTGATAACTCTAGGTTATCTCAGCAATGAACACCATCCAAACAGAGCCATTAAGAACATAATAAAGTTTTCTAACATAGCTCTCTGAAAAGATTCTTTCTGCTGGAGCTGCTAAACTGGATGGTTGTACATTTCAGGCTGTCTGCACATCCTGAAAGGTGAAGGAAGCCTCTGTATGATGTAGAGACTATACCAACACAGGACATGAAAAGTAGGTCCCAGGCCCAGCAGAATGAACAGCTACTCCCCAGAATCACCACATCTGAACAGGACTCTCAGCCTTTCCAGTTACATAAGACAGCAAGTTAGCTTTTTGCTTAAGCCAAGCAATCTTGAAGCTGCAAGCTATGCTATCAGTTCTACAAATAACACAGGGTCAGCCAAGGTGGACACGTTTCAGTAGAATTTCCAGAGTATGACAGACTAGGAAGAAGGGTCTGCCCATCTACTTCCAGAACTTAGCCAGTGTGGTCTCATACAGTGCTGAAAGATGAGGCCCCTGGATTGCAACGCACTCAGATGAGCACAGGGATCGCAACCATGGACTCGAGCACACCAGCAGTGATCACCAAGGTGCTCACGACAAAGCGATGTCTTCGTTCTGTTGTACATGGGGTTGGCATGAGTCAAAATCAACTTGATGACAATTAATGGAGTGTTACACACACACACAAACACACTGACATGTGAGTGTATATGTGAGCGTCTGTGGGTATGGAGCCTTGGTGGCACAGTGGTCAAGCATTAAGGCTGTCAATCAAAAGGTCAGCAGTTCGAACCCACCAGCCATTCCTTGGAAACCCTATGGGGCAGTTCTCATCTGTGCTACAGAGTCACTTATGAATTGTCATCAACTCTGTGGCAATGGGTTTGTTTTAAATACAGACACACATGCACGGAGGCATGTGTGCGCGTGCACACACACACACACACACACACACACACACACACACACACACACAGAGCAAGCTACTGCCTTTGAGTCGATTCTGACTCACAGTGACCCCACCAGGCGCGCCTTGGAGACTCGATGGAGCAGTTCTGCTCTGCCCTGTAAGGTCATTCTGCGCCAGCACTGACTCAGCAGCAGTGGGTTACACACATACTAAAAAAAAAAAATCCAGGTAAGGGAGGCCTTTGCTCTGCATTTCCTCAGTATCCCTGACACTGACCCATCACAGTCCTTGCTCTGTTACGTGGTCGGAATCTGCCATCACTCTGAACTCTCTGAGGTTTGGGCTCACACCTCGCTGACACCACGCCTGCAGGCAAGCACAGTGCCCGGCACAGCAGACAATCCAGCAGATCAGTGATTCACTACGCGCACTGAGCAGCTGTGCTGGAGTCCCTGGTGCAAATGGTTCAGTGCTTGACTACTAGCCCAAAGGTTGGGGGTTGGAACCTACCCAGAGGTGCCTCAGAAGAGAAGCCTGGCAGTCTGCTCTGCAAAGTCACAGACTTTGAAAGCCCCATGGAGCAGTTCTATTCAAAACACATGGGGTAGCCATGAAGTGGAATCAACTCAAAGGACACTATTAACAGTAACAGGAAGCTGTACACTGAAGAGCTAACATCTTAGTATAATTTCTAAAGTAAGACATGCAGCCCAAATATCTGGGGAGACCAGGCAAGTAACTGAGCAGAAAAGGCCACTTTACGTTACTTCAGCACGGGCTTCACATTTATCACACAGGTATTTTTGCCTCTTCCGAAGAATTTGCTTCCGCTCTATTTTTAGTGTTTAGCTTTTTCTCCTGAAAGCCAAACCCAATCCAGTGCCACCAAGTCAACTCTGACTCACAGCAACCCTGCAGAGGAGAACCGCCCCGGCAGACTTTCCAAGGCGTACCTGAGGGATCTGAGCAGCCACCTTCTGCTCAGCTGCCACAGCATTCACCTACCACAGCACCAGCGCTTCCTTTCTCTTGAAACGCAATTAATATTATGTTTTCCTACTTTCAGGACAGAGAAAGGCACAAGGAAATCTTTCTCTTCCATTGAAAAAATCACGGAGTATACTTCTATGTGACAACAGAGGCTCAGCTTAGGAATGGAAAGTTCCATGGCAGGGTGGCAGGACTGACTCCCAACTGCACAGCGCCTGCCCTGCCCAAGACGGTAGCCCTTCCTCAGCTCCAGGTGACCGTTCTGTGGGGAAACGGAGGCACGGTACCAGCAGAATCCCACATTTTTACTGAGAGATCAGTAATGTAGGATTTTCATATGCTTGAACTGAAAACCTTATTAAAATCAAAATAAAATCATACACTCTGCATGTGGGTTAAGATGAGAACAAAGAAAATACGAACAGACCACAAAGCCAGTGATTCTGAGCCAGGCTGTGAAGGTTCAAAGGCTGCCTCTGCCACTTCCGACAGGCCTTGGAATCCTGCGGGTTTTTATTTAAACTCTCTGTGCTGCAAACTTCTCATCCCCTAAACAGAGATTATAGTGACACCTACTCTTCTGTGGTTATTAGGAAGACAGTTGTTGCTGTGAGACGCCACTGAGTTGGTTTCACTCCAAGTAGCCTCACATACAACAGAACAAAATGCCGTCAGGCCCTGTACCATCCCGGCAGTTGTTGCCGTGTTTGAAGCCACCGTGACAGCCACTACGTCAATCCACTTCACTGAGGGTCTTCTGCTTTTTCACTGACCATCCACGTTATCAAGCATGATGTCTGTCTCTGGGAACGTGAGATGAAATCACACCATTCTCACTTCTAAGGAGCAACCTGGTTGTACTTCTTCCAACACAGAATTATTTATTCTTCTGGAAGTCCATGGCGTATTTAATATTCTTCACCAACACCATAATCCAAATGGGTCAATTTTCCTCTCGCCTTCCTTATTCATTTTCCAGCTTTTGCACGCACAAGTGGTAACTGAAAATATCATGATTTGGAAGAAGACGATGAGAATACATATATAATACTACGAAATGTGCCCTGGACAGAATGAGTGCTATGTAAGTGCCAGCTGCTTAGTTCATTGTCTTCTCTGTCTTTGTATCTATTTCCCTATCAACACATTGCCTGTGAGTCAATTCTGACTCACAGAGACCTTATTTGTCCTGCCCTTATAGAATTTAAAAGTCAGACTACCCTCTATCAAATTTTTGTACCTTTTTTCTTGAGAGATTTGTAAGTTTGTACATTATTTTGGAAGAAAACGAGGAGGGAGGGACGGAGAGAGGGACGGAGAGAAGGACGGAGAGAGGGACAGAGAGAGGGAGGAAGGAAGACGCAAATACAGTTTTTATCTGAAAGTCATAAAAATCCTGAAAGGAATGTACTGGTTCCATTTTAGGATGAGAAACATAAATAGAATTGGGACTCAAAATCTGGCCTTTAACTCAGAGTCAGTGAACACCAACACATTCTGATTACTTAGCATAATAGAGTGCTCAGCATTACCTTTGTCTTATTCAAGGCCTGCGGTTTTGGCAGGCAGAAGTCCTCTTCACTTAGAGGTAGAGACACAGAAAGAAGAAGACAGAGAAAGAAGACTGATACATGACCATTCTCTTTGACCCAGAATCAAATTCATTTGGCATTTACGGCATGCCTACTGTGTGCAAGGTACTATGAGACAGCTTTACTAGTGTTTTTCAGAGGTCACACCATTGCAGGTACTTTATCAATATTTATGGACCCTTTAGAGGTTGATGTTAGACCTCCATTGAACCAGGGATGTATATGAGGCTCGGACTACTAGACTCAGACTCAATGCTTCAGCGTGTAACTCTGGTATCCCTTCACATGAAAACTGCAGGTAGTTAAATAAAGAATTTAACACTAATGAACTGAAAACTTTGAGTAAACTTTCTAACTACAATGGCTACACCATTTTTCATTATGGCAGATTCATTATAAGTCAACAATGCCTCATATTTTTGCAGTACTTATACTCTGCTGACTGGATGCCATATGAATTCATTTTACAAGAGCATTGTTTGCAATAGTTGTCAAGTAGCTGTTCAAGTACTCTCTTGACACCTCCTACACTGCCTTAAATTTATACACGCTTCCAATGTAAGGAAAAGCACATTTAAAATTTGACAGGATACAGACCAAAGCAACATTTAAGATAAAGTTTTATTATGGCACTGATTAAAGGAATGATTTATTGAATGCAGATGACGTACCTCAGAGGTGACTCTAAGGACCAGGAAATCACGACCCCTGGCCACCAAGAAGCTGTTCCACGGCAGATGATGACAACAGGGACTCACATTTATAGAGCAGAGGATACGGCTCAGGAACAGGAGTATGCTTTTGATATGTATGCTCTCCCAGCTGCTATTACAGTAACTACGGAGAGGACACTGTGGCTGTAAGATGTCGCAGAGATGGTAGGCTGGAACCAGAGGCAGGTTTCAGAGGCTGAGCTATGATACAACCATGCTTTCTAAGAATAAAGACAATGTGAAGCACTTACAGATGAAGGTCAAAGACTACAGCCTTCACTATGGATTATGCCTAAACACAAAAAGCTTTACAACTAGACCAATGAACATCATGGTCAATGGAGGCAAAACTGAAGCTGTCAATGATTTCATTCTACTCGGATCAACCATCAACGCCCACGGAAGCAGCAGTCAAGAAATCAAATGATGTATTGCTTTGGACAAATATTTCAAGTTCTAAAAAGCAGTGATTTCACTTTGATGACTAAATAGCACTGGATCTAAGCCATGGTCGTCTTTTTCTTTTTTCCCAAGTTTCCTCATATGAATGCAAAAGCTGAACAACAAAAAGGACAGAAGAAGAATCTGTGAATTTGGATTATGTTGTTGGTGAAGAATAATGATTATATTGTAGACTACCAAGAGAATAAACACATCAATCTTAGAAGAAATACAACCTAAATGTTCCTTAGAGGCAAGGATGGAGAGACTTTTACTTGCTTATTTGGACACATCATCTGGGAAGACTCACCAAGGACAACATATTAGGTAAATTAGAGGGTTGGCAAAAACAGGAAACCCTCAACGAGATAAACTGACTCAACAGCCATGACAATGAAATCAAACACACCAATGACCATGAAGTCAGTGCTGGGCCAGGCAATGTTGCGTTCTTTAAGACATAAGGTCATCACGTGTAAGCGTCAACTCAATAGCAACTCACAGGAACAAATACTGCCTTTAAACAATACATGTAAACTAATAAACATAATATTAAATTAAGTAAGATCTATTTTACCAGAGAGCTGAAAATAAAACATGAAACAACAGAAATTAAATTTTTCTGGGAAAATTTGGGAAGGCCATTGTGATAGTCAATTTCTAACATGATCCCAATTATCGCCACTTCCCATCCTCAATTCTTACAGGATTCTTTCCCCTTGAGGGTGTGCTGGACCTAATAGTGCATTTACAAGGAGCAGAACGCTGCCTAAGGGAAAGGATGTCACTTCTGAGATTCAGTTACAGAAGATTGTAACTTCTGTCTTGCTGGCACCCTCACTTGCTCTGATGCTTGCTCACTTTGATGATGCCAGCAGCTATGGTGGGAAAATCTTTACAGAGAGGGCCACATAAGCCAAGTAAGCAAAGGCTGAGCTATGACCTTGTTCGCTGAAAATGAAGCCAACTTGAAACACTTACTGATGACATGTAGTATACCAAAAAGAAAAGCCAAACCCACTGCTGTTGAGTCGATGCTGACTCACAGTGACATTACAGGGCACAGCAGAACTGCTCCTCAGAGTTTCGAAGGAGTATCTGGTGGATTCAAACTGCCAACCTTTTGATTAACAGACACAGCACCTAACCACTCTGCCCCCAGGGTTTCCAATGTGTAGTATAGGCAGTAGCATAGTCCCTGGTGCTAGAGATCTCATTCAGCTTTGTATTGTGTTTATTAGTTTACTCATGTCATCGAAAGGCACTATTTGTTTTTGCTAGCTGCCATCAAGTTGGCTGTAACTATGTCAACGTCATGTACAACAGAACAAAACACTGCCCCGTTCTGTGCCAACTTCATGATCACTGGTAGGTCTGAGTCCATTGTTTAGGTTATCATGCCACTCTATCTTACTGACAGCATCTTAATCTACTGACCGTCTCTACTTTCCCAAACATGATGTGTTTTTCTAGAGATTGGTCTTTTCCAATGACATATCCAAATAATCAAGGTTTTAAAGAAGTTCTATCTTTATGAAACCCATAGAGGAACTGAATCTTGTCAGCAACTGCCAGACAAATCACACTTGGAATCCTGATCCACAGAAACTGGGCGCTTATAAATTACTAAGGTCACTCGTTACACAGCCATAGGTAACTGAGACAGCCACACAGAAGACATAGGCCTTGGGCCACCTCTGGTCTCAGCCACAGCTACAGTGAATGGTTCATGTGAGCACACATGCATCTCCTGTCATCAGGGTCCCGCTTTGAGCATGCATCATGCATCTTCACATTCTTTTTCTGGAAGGGCCATCAGAGCTGTCATCTTATTACCCTTGACATCCTGAATGTCATCAGAGCTGTCATGTTATTACCCTTGACATCCTGAATGTCATCCAAGTGTCTTTCTTTCAATATTTCCTTTATCTTTGGGTAAAAAGTCATTGGGGCCTAAATCAAGTAAGTAGGGAAGGTGTTCCAATACAGTTATTTTTTCACTGGCTAAAAACTCCCTGAGGTAATTATACAATTAAGTTTGCAAACTCACCACCATGTACAATGACCACTCCAGACAGAGACCAAAACTGCTTTGAAGGGTGAACCAGGTGCTGGCACCAGTGCCTAGCTTCCCAAGGGGAGTTACTTCAAAGGTGACCGTAGTGATATTCAGCAATGAGGGATGTAGCACTCAGAACAATTAAATTCATGCACTTAATTACTTAATTGTCAGACCTTGTATGAATATACTTTCTAAGAGTTGAGGGTTGCTAGATGCACAATGTGCTGTATTATATTTGCCCCTCACCATCTCCCTAGCCACTAATAGACATGATTGCTACCAGTGGAATTCTGCAGTATGAAATTGATCAAATATGCAATAAAGATGCATTCATACTTAATGTTGCAACTGTAAAAGTTGGAAACAAAGAACGAGGATCAGTAGATGGGAAATATGGGGCTAGAGAAATGAGACCAGGAGACTGCATGACATTATTTTGCAAGATCAACAACTTATTCACTGAAAATACTTTGTTTTCAACAATACACATAGTAGTTTTACATTTGGATGGTACCAGACAGAATATACAGGTATCACATCACCTACATCTGTGGAAAGAAATGATGAAGAAGTTCAATGTCATCAGTCAGAACAAGGTAACGGGCAGACTGCCGAACTGACCATCAATTACTCATATGCCAGTTCAGGCTGAAGCCGAAGCAAGTTAACACAAACCCACAAGAGTCAAAGAATAACCTTGAGTATACCCCACTATCAAAAGAATAGATTTGATGTACTGAACACTAATAACCAAATAACTGAAAAGTTGGCAGAGGATACCAAGGACATCACACGTAAAGAAAGTGAAATGTCATTAAAAAGACAAAAGGAAAGAAAACACCAAAATGGATACCAGATGAGACTCAGAAACTTACTCTTGAGCATAAAGCAGCTACAGCAAAAGGAAAATACAATGAAGTAAACAGAAGATTTCAAACGACGGCTGGAGAAGACCATGTGTTATAATGAAATGTCCAAAGACCTGGAGTTAACACCAAGCTTGAAAGAACTCAAAACTCACGTCTTCAGCTGAAATACTGAAGGATTCTACGGGCAAAATACTGAGTAATGCAGGAAGCTCCAAAAGACAAAGGAGGAATACACAGAATCCGCCAATGAAAACCATTTCAGGAGGCAGCACGTGACAAAGAACCAACAGTACTGACGGAAGAGCTGGCTGCACCGGAGCCTCACGTGAAAAACAAGACTCTACTGGCTGAGACATGTCAACACACAGACGCAATGATGGAGGGCCTCATTTCTCTACGCCAAAAAATTTATCAGACAGCTAACTGGCCAACCAACTGAAAGAAATCCAAATATGTGCCCATTCCAAAGAAAGATGATCCACCTGAATACAGAAATTACTGACCAGTATCATTAATATCATATGCAATCAAAATTTTAAAGAGCAAAGATATTACTTTGAGGACTAAAAGTGTGTCTAACTCAGGTCATGGCATTTCCTACTGCATCATATGCATGTCAAAGCTGAACAACATATAGGGAAGACCAAAGAAGAACGGATGGCTTTGAATTATAGTGTTGACGAAGAATGCTGAATACACCATAGACTGCCAAGAGAATTAACCCATCTATCTTGGATGAGATACAGCTGGAATGCTCCTGAGAGGCAAGGATGGTGAGACTTTGACTCATGTACTTTGTACATGGTATCAGAGGGTCTAGTCCCTGGAGAAGGACATCAGACTTGGTAAAGAGAGGGTTAGTTAAACAGGATTGACACAGGGGCTGCAACAGTGGGCTCAAGCATAGTGAGATGGTTAAGATTGCGGCAACTTGGCTGCACCAGTGTTGGCAGCTGTATACAGTGGCAGGGGTGGGCCTGTGATGGCTCACCACCCACCATCAGTGTGCATTCGCCCCACCTGCCGCTGCCTACTTCTGTCTGCTCACACTGGCAGCAGTACCTGTTCTCTGTTGGACTCATCGACCCCCACAGCCCACAAATAAGAGCGCTGTTCCCTGACCTGTGATCCTGCGTTCACCTGCCTCTGCAGCTCCATGAATCAGAAGGAACCTCACAGTCTCACCCGCCGTCTTGGGATCTGCCAACCTCCACAGCCTGTGAGAGCTGGAATTCTAATCTCTGGCCTGTTGACCCTGGGTCCACCCACTTCTGTAGCTGCATGAGGCTTCTGCTCCAATCCAGGACTTGAGACAGTTCAGCTTCTGCAACTACATAGGCTGTTTCCTTCAATAAATCTTTCTCTACGCGTATTATATGTGTTACTGGCTTTGCTTCCCTAGAGAACCCATCCTAAGACACAGGACAATGATTGTGTGGACGGTGCAGGACGGATCAGTGTTTTGTTCTATTGTACAGAGGGTCACCATGAATCAGAACCAACCTGACAGCCCCTGACAATAACAGCAATAAACACCAACTGAAATATGTGCTTTAGGAGGAGATGATGGCTCTCCGAAGAAATTCAGAGCTCTGTCTTAGTGGGGATAAAGGAGGGTGGGTTGTTCCCTGGAGCCAGTAAATCCAGACTAGCCTCAAAGGGAGCAATAAATGGTGTTCATTGCCTATAGGGGGCCTCCCACTTTTATCACCCCTTTTACCGTTCTCACCCTCTTTCACTGCCTGTTCCATTTCCTGCTCTCTCTACACGTTCTGTACACGTTACCCGGCACGTAGACACGGCTATCCAGTCAGTGTTTAAGGCCAGCTGAGATGAGCCTCGGCATTCTCCCGCCAAAACATGGACTGGGGAATGTCTGCATGCAATCTAACCATGTGGACAGAAGCCTAGCTTCAGGGACTCTAGGCTGAGGCTATGTTTGTGTTCTGCTGACCCGTCTTGTTTATTCTGTGAATAATAACTGGCTGTTGATGATGCCGTTAGAAATGTCTGCTCTGTGCTCTGCTCTAAGCCCTTCACTGACAACTTGTGAATGGAGTGACACTGCAAGAGGAGAGCAATGCCAGGAACACGAAGGTCAATAAAGACGTTAGCTGCAAGTGTTCAGAAAAAGGGGTGGGTGTGGGTGTGTGTGGGTGTGGGTGTGGGTGTGTGTGGGTGTGGGTGTGGGTGTGTGTGTGTGTGTGTGAGAGAGAGAGAGAGAGAGAAATAAGCCTGAAATCTGAATTCCATAGGCTTGCATCTCTGCATTTCCCTCTGGGTGCCTGCAGACTCTATCCAGAGGCCTCTGTGCACTCCCTTACCATTCTTGGCATGCAGTATCAATCTCCTCCTGGTGATTAATTAACATTACATTACTCTCCAAGTTACAGTATTTTCTCAGGGGAAAACTTGAGGGAACACTTAAGAAATGGGTGGTTACTTACATAGCTGGGCCAAGTGGAATCATTTATATCTTTCCTTTATGACTAAAGCCTAATGCAAATACAGCTTCTAACATGGGCTCTGAAACGTGTATTTCTCGTTTTTTAAAGCTGTAATTGGAAGTTTGACACTTATCTGAATGTTGGCTTGGAAACAAAGCTGTTTTTTTAATTAAATCAAACATGAAATTCATCACAGCCTTAAAACAAAATGGGGAAAAAAAGGAAAAAGACCAACACAGTCTTTTTGATGTGGTTGTATTTTATTTTTGTGTTTGCTTGTTAATTGGGCAAAAGAATGACTTAATGTCAGGAGTGATGCTAACAGGTAACACAGAAAGGCTGGTAGTTTGAATCCCCCTAGAGATTCCATTGAAGAAAGGCCTGGAAACCTAGTAAGTGACTTTCCCTCCCTGCACTTGCCATCCCCAGCGACCATCAAAGAACACTGCTTTCTGTGTATAAACCTATTCTTGACTTTTCCAAAAAGCAGTCTCGCACAATCTTTTTGCTTTTGTGATTAATTTCTTTCACTTAGCATAATGTTCTCCAGATGCATCTATGTTATGTTTCATGGACTCATCCCAGTCTTCATCATTGTGTAGTATTCCATTGTATGCATGTACCACATTTGTTTATCTATTTATCTGCTGACGGTACTCAAGCTGCTTCTGTCTTTTTGTTATTGTAAATAACGCTGCAATGAACACGGCTGTGCATAGTTCCACTGGTACCACTGTTATTTCTCTAGGATGTATACCTTGGAGTAAGACTCCTGCATCATATGGAATTTCTATTTCTGTATTTTGAGAATGTGCCATATCATTTTCCATAGCCGTTATACCATTTTAAAGTCTTAACAGCAGTGCAGAAGAAGAGGCCCAGTCTCCCTGAAGCCTCTCCAGCATTTGTTGTTTTCAAGTTTTTTTGATCAGTGCCACTTCCGCAGGGGTGAGATGGTCTCTCACTGCAGTTCTCATTTGCGTCTCTCTAATAGCTAGTATCAAGAAGCATCTCTTCATGAGTTTGTTAGCCACCTCAGTATCTTTTTTGGTGAATCTCTGTTCATGCCCTTTGCCCGTGCTTTGACTGGATTGTCTATGTTTTTGTTGTTGAAGTGCTTAAATTTCCCATATACTTTACAGACTAGATTCTTGTCAGACATGTTATTGCCAATTTTTTTCCCCATCTGTACGCCGTCTTTTGGTGAAGTCTTTTAATAAGCACAACTATTTAATTTTTAGGAGGTCTCAGTTATCTTCTTTTGTTTATGCATTTGTTTTTGCTGTTATTTGATGATGTAATTATGCCATGAATTAGCAATCCCTAGCTTTATCCCTGTGTTAATCTTTCAGGATTTTCACCATTTGGGGCTCAGGTAAGGAGGGTAACAGTGTCAGGTAAGGAGGGTAACAGAATCAGGTAAGGAAGGTAAAGATGGAGTGAGCAGCACCCACTTGCCTGTCAGTGGAGGCTTGCTTGTTGCTGTGATGCAGGAAGCTATGCCACTGGTATTTAGGTACCAGCGGGGTCCCCCATGGTAGACAAGCTTCAGCTGAGCTTCCAGACTAACACAGACTAGGAAGGATCCGGCAGTCTACTTCTGAAAAGAATGAGCCAGGAGAAACCTTATGAATAGCAGCGGAACACTGACAGATAGGGTGCCGGAAGATGAGCTCCCCAGGTTGGTAAGCACTCATAAGTCGACTGGGAAAAAGCTGCCTCCTCAAAGCAGAGTCGACCTTAATGATGTGGATGGAGTAAGGCCTCCAGGATCTTCATTCACAGATGTGGCACAACTCAAAATGAGAAGAAACACCTGCCAACATCCATAAATAATCGGGATATGTACCAAGTATAAATCTAGGAAAATTGGAAATTGTCAAAAATGAAATAGAAACTATAAACATCCATATCCTAGGACTCAGTGAGCTGAGATGGACTGGTTTGGGACATTCTGAATCTAACACACATGTGGTCTACTGTGCTGGGAACAAAAAGTTGAAGAGGAATGGTGTTCTGTTCACCATCAAAAAGAACATTTCAAGATCACTCCTGTCATCAATGCTGTCATATGCCTACAAGGAAGTCCAGCGACTACGACTACTATTCACATTTACCCACCAGCCACTAAGGCCAAAGATGGAGAAATTAAAGATTTTTACCAGATTTTGCAGTCTGAAAATGATCAAACATGCAATCAGAATACATAGATGGTTAATGGTGACTGCAATGCAAAAATTGGAAACAAAGATGGGTCAGTAGTTGGAAAGTATGGCCTTGGTGACAGAACTAATGCTGGAGATCTCATCATAGAGTTTTGAAAGACTAACGGCTTCTCCTCTGCAAATATCTTTTTAACCAACACAAATGGTGACTGTACACATGGATCTCACCAGATGGAATACACAGAAACCAAACTGACTACACCTGTGGAAGAGGACGATGGCACAGATCTGCAACTGCTCATGCGCGAATTCAAACAAACTGAAGAAAATTAGAACAAGTTCACAAGAGCTAAAATATAACCTTGACTATATCCTTCCTCTATTCAAAGACTATTTTAAGAACAGATTTGGTATGCTGATCACTAACAACCAAAACAAGACGAATTATGGAATGACATCAAAGACATCATCCAGGATGAGAGCAAGAGGTCATTAAAAAGACAGGAAAGAAACAACCAAACTGCAAGTCAGAAGAGAAGCTGAAATTTGTTCTCGAATGTCAAGCAGCTAAAGCAAAAGGAAGGGATGGCGAAGCAAAAGACCTACACAGAAGATTTCAAAGAACAGCCTGAGAAGACAAAATGAAGTATTGTAATGACATGTGCAAAAAGCTGGGAATGGAAAACCAGAAGGGAGGAACACATTCTGCCTTTCTCAAGCTGAAAAAACTGAGGAACAAATTCAAGCCGCAAGTTGAAATAGTGAAGAATTCTACAGGGAAAATATTAAATGACTCAGGGAGCATCAAAAGAAGATGGATGGAATATACAGCATCATTATACCAGAAAGACCTGGTCAGTGTTCAACTATTTGAAGAGGTACCATATGATCTGGAACTGATGATACTGAAGAAAGAAGTTGAAGCTGCACTGAAGGCACTGGCAAAAACAAGGCTTCAGGAATCGATGACATATCAACTGACACATTTCAACAAACACACGCAGTGCTGGAAGTGCTCAATGGTCTACGCCAAGAAATTTGGGGGACAGCTACCTGGCCAACTGACTGTAAGGGATCTATATTTATGCCCATTCCAAAGAAAGGTGATCCAACTGAATGCAGAAATTACTGCTATTTTTTTTTTGTGGTGCTACGGTTTTCTTTGTTCCTTGTAATTTCCTGTGTCCAGTTATTTCTGTGTATTTTCCTTTTCCTATGAATCACTCTTGTTTTGGAGTTTCCTGAGTCTCTTCAATTTTCTTTTTCTTTATTTTGCTGAGTATATTTATTTTGTAGTTACCCTGAAGTTTACCTTAATCCACTTAAAATCCAAACAGTCTGTCAGATCTTGAAACCATCTTCACATCCTTTCCACATGGAAGTTCTGTAACTGCATCTTTCATTTCTCTTCTTTTTGTTCTGAAGTTATCATTTACAGCTTAACATCTCTTGCTCCCTGTAGTCAGTTTTTAAACTCTGTTTCTGTAAAGTCTTTTTCTGGTTTGTATTTGAGTGATACTGTCATGTGTCTTTATCTCAGGCCATTGTCTGATGTCACTGGTCCTCTATCCAAAGGACTTCCTTTAATATTTGTTGTGAGGTTGGTCTAACTTTTACAAATTCTCTTAGTTTCTGCTTATGTGGGAATGTCTCAGTTTTACCATTGTTCTTAAAAGACAGTTGTGATTTTTGGTTGGCAATTCTTCTCCTTCATGATTTTTTATATGTTATCCCACTGCCTTCTTGCTTGCATGGTTTCTGATGAGAAATCAGCACATAGTCTTACTGGTGCCCCTCTGTAACTCATACATTGTTTTTCATAAGCTGCTTTCAGAATTTCTTCTTTGTCTTTTGTTTGGTAAAGTTTGATAATGCTATGTCTCGATTTTTTGGGAGGTCTAACCTGTACAGGGCTTGATGAGCCTCTTGGTAGTTACTGTCTTTCATGATATCTGAAAAGTTTTCAGCCAATATATCTTCAACAATTCTTTTTGCATTTTTCTTTTCTTCTAAAATTCCTATCATACATAAATTATTTCTCTTAACAGTGTCCCATGTAGCACTTAGGTTTTCTTCATTCTTTTTTTTGATTGCTCCTGAAACAAATTAGTATCAAGAGGTTTGTCTTGTTTTGTTGATTCATTCTTCTACTGATTCAATTCTACTTCTGTGTCCTGCCATTGAGTTTTCTATTTCTGATATTTTATTGTTTATCTTCTGGATCTCTAGTTATTTCTGTATGGTTTCTAGCTGTCTATTGAGTCTCTGATTTTATTCTTGCACTGTTTTTCTGAATTCTTCTAGACTTCTTTTTGTTTTCCTTAATCTCTTTGAGAATCCCAAACCTAAGTCCTCTGAATTCCTTCTCAGGCATTTATATCATTGATCTTCCTCTGGACAGTTTTCTTTCCATTCATTTAGCTCACTTGTTTTAGTCATCTTATCCTGATTTTCCATACGACCGGTTATTGTCTGCTGTCTCCAAGGTACTACAGTATTCTTTTATGTATGCATGTGTGTATTTATGTTTTGTACATTTCTCTGTTTTGTTCTGATATATCAGGGTAGGAGGGGCAAGTGTGCTCTGCTGATGGCCTGTCAGGTGGTACAGGAGTACAGGAGTGCTCAACACACTGTCCCTCGGTTGATGAGGGCAACTGCAGACAGGGCAAATGCACGTTGCTACTCAATGAACACACAAGGTGGCTGAGGATGAACTGGGTAGGCCCAGGTCACAATCTGTCCCTAGTCCTGTGGTGTGCAAGTGTGCAATGGTGCTCATCAAGCAAATAGGTTGATGGTTGGGACTGGACCAGGAAATGACCAGTAGCATGGGTGCTTATTGCTGTTGGCTGGTGGGCAGGGTACCAGTATGTGGCAGGCAGTCAGGGTCACAGGAGCGCTTTCTACTGCTTTCCAGGTGGGAGATGGTGGCAGGCGGAGGCATGGCGGGTGACCACAGGTGAAGGAGCCCTGTCTGCCACTCATCAGGTGGTAGGACACAGGGCAGGGGGATATGGTGGACAATCAGTGGCACCAGAGTGCTTACTGCCCCTCATCAGTGGATAGGGTGGTGGGCAGGTAGTGAGCGGCTACCTGGGACAGCTGCTTGTACCACGGTTCCCAGGTTGGCAGGGTAGTCAGGGTAAAGGGCATTCATGCCACTAATCATCAGCTGGATGGGTGTAGGAGGTGTGCTCCTGCATTTACAAGACATGAGTGACTGGGCACTTCACACTGGCAGCCAATAATCAGAACCTGGCCCCAATCAAGTGCAAGGGAGTGGGGATGACCCAGAGTCCAGTCAGGTGTGGGACCTCCTGTTGACACGCTATGGATCTATTACTCTGTAAGCACCACCCATCGTAATGGTTAGGGACCAACAGCTGCTGGTGAATGCTCCTCTGCCAGAATGCTGGCTCCCTCCCGGCTCTGTGGATGCAAAGCTCCCTGCAGTGCTTAGCCTCCTTCCTGAAGCTTGGATTAAGTTCACGTTCTGCTCACCTTGCTTCACTTTAGGGAAGTCTCCACGGCTTCTCTGTCTCCCACTGGGGATTCCATGAAATTGTATTCCTGTGTTCCTCACCTGGGAACACTGTTGGCTTTGTTTCAAGATGGCTTTGGTGTGCTATGCCAACTGGCATGGCACCTCCACTCCATCTCTCTCCTCATTTGCTGTTTTCATTCTGTATCTTTTCCCTTTGGTATCTGATCTAATTCTTGATCTTTTCACTTCATGCTCAGAGTTCCGAGATTGTCACCTGTATCTGTTTCACTTGGTTTCCTAGGTCTCTGCTGCAGAGACATGGTATGGTGTGTATGACTAAGCCACTGTGTTGGACTGTCTCCCTTAAACTTTTATTAGCACTAAAATTGACGGTGCTTCCTTTCTTCTTGGTTTATTCAGAGGACACTCTTTCCTCTAGTATACATTAATCCATTCATCACCTGGTATGTATGGCCGAAAGGATATTAAAATTAAGCAACATCTTATTTCTCCTTTTTTACAGAAAAAAGGAATGTGCGTGTGTGCGTGCATGTGTGTGTATATGTGTATTACTAAGACGAAAATGTTATTCTTGTAGATTTGAGAAGAAGGTTACAAAATAAAGCAATCAGTGACCAGTGGTTCAAGGAAGCAAATTCTCAGATCAGGGAAATTCCAGGATGCATTTTCTTCGGGGGGGTGGCATGAAACTGAAATGGGTATAGCTGGCAATTTTGCCAACTTCTGTCCTGAATATTCTTCATAGCCATTTCACCAGTCTAAGGCTGGGAAAGATGGGAAAGAGCTCTCAAAATAACAGCAAAGAGAGACAGGATGTGTAAATTTGTTTTTGTTTCCACAAACCTGCCTTCCTGGCAGGTAATTTGTAGTTTTCTAAGAAGGCAACGGTGAGACTGGTCAGAGAAAGTGGAGTCAGCCTACGGGATGAAATAAGGTGGAAAGTAAGGGCACCCAACAGACACCCCTGCACACACATGGAGAGTGGGCTGTGGAAGGGAAAATCTACCCAGAGTTTTAGCCATGATGGTCATTTACTAGGCCATGAACATGATGCTGATGGAAGGGGACATTTGTCACCATCACACAGAAAGCAATACAGAAACAAAACCAACACACCAGCTTTACAAGTGAGGAAGACTTGTACTTAGGAAGTTTTAACACTTTGGCCAAAGTGATAAAGGGACCCTCAAGGATAGCACTGTGTTCAAGTTACAACAATCTAAAGTTCAATCTCAGCTTTTTTGCCATAAAGCCTATTGCCACTGAGTTGATTCCAACTCAGGATGGCCCTATAGGACAGAGCAGAACTGCCCCATAGGATTTCCAAGGCTGTAGTCTTTACAGAGGCAGACTGTCACATCTGTCTACGGAGCAGCTGGTAAGTTTGAACAATTGACCTTTCAATTAGCAGTCAAGTGCTTAATCACTGTGCTACAAGGGCTCCTTGTAGCACACAACTATACACATCTATACACAAACAACTACATAAAAAAAAGAAAATCCAAACCTGTTGCCATCAAGTCAATTCAAACTCACAGAAACCCTGTGAGAGAGAGATGAACTTCCCCCTAGAGTTTCCAAGAAGCACATGGTGGATTTGAACTGCTGACCTTTCAGTGAGCAGCCACAGCTCTCAACCTCTACGCCACCAGGGTTTCCTGCTATGCTATAGGGCTTCCCAATTTAATCCTGCTGAATAAATTGATTAATATAATCTGAAGTGAAAATCTAACATGCATGCCTCAGATTCCATATGAGACTTATAATCCTCAAAGATTTAGCGGCAGAATAGTCCACCACTCCCATTCTATGAAACTGATTACCTGGAGATGCAAGTAATGATGAGGGTGTTATTTTGGAATCAATCAAGGAAAGGAGGGAGCAGAAACAAGGGGATTATTTCCCTGGGGAGGCTCTGGTTCTCTATGAGATGTGAAAGAATCTCACATGTTAGAAGCAATTAGCTAGCTTTTATTTAATATGGAAAGAAGAACAACAGTGCCCTGGATGCAGAGATTAAAAAGAATCTGCTGAAAGGACGCAGAGAAGTGTAGGGGAAAAGAGCAACGAAAAGGCAAAAGGAGATTTACTTGAAATTACATTTCCTTTGAAAATAAAACCTATCATCAAGATAAACCAGACTCTGGGTTCCAAAACATAAATTTAATCTAAAGAGATCAAAGTTGTTCTACTTTTTCCTTTTGAAGTCATACCTATATTGATGGCTAGCAGTATGAGAGGTATGCCAAATGAGAAGTAGACAGAGGCCTACAATATCACAGAAGTTCGGCTTTCTCTTATGATTATGTCAATCATAAAGGGCAACTAATTGTACTGGCTATGAAGGTTAGGGGTCAATATTGCTGCTGGCTTGCTTTGCTGTTATTAGCAGAGCCACAGAAAGGGGAAATGGTAGAGTGGAAAGAAAAATAGCATCCCTTGTTTCCAGTTCAAGGTACCAATCTGAGCTTACACGTTCACTTACACTGTTGACTCAAATTCCCATCAAATGACAGAAAGTGTATGAATATGGAAAGTAGACCATTTCATACGAGAAATCATGAAGGAGTCAGCCAAGTACTGGCACTTTTATGGAAGTCTAGCATTATGAACTAGAGTTAAGTTGCGATCATAAAGAGGAGACACACAAACTGAGAGTGATCTTACTTATGAAAGACAAGCCTGCAAAACGAATAGATACTAAAAGGAATCAAGGTGCTATTGCGACCTATATGAAAAAGAGCTGCTCCACGGGGCTTCCCAGGTTGTCGTCTTTATGGGAGTAGATCACCAGTTCTTTCTCTCGCAGAGCTGCTGGGTGGTTTCAAGCTACCAACCTTTTAGTTAGCACGTAAGTTCTTATCCACTACACCAAGGCAAGTATCAACTCAAGGGCTCACGATAGTCTTTACGGGAACAGACTGCGAGGTCTTTTCTCCAGCAGAGGAAGCTAGTGGGTTGAACCTACTGATCTGTCATTTAGCAGCTGAGCTCCAATATCTGCACCATCAGAGCAAATAAATGCACAACTGAGAACAGGCAAGTCGTGGGGCCAGGAAAAAACAAAGGAAGCTAGGTAGATACAAATTTTAATTCTGGTGCAAAACGGTGAGAGAAGCGGCAGCTGCTCACACCTGCACGTCATTTTTCATCTGTGAAGCACAACACATAAAGAGGAGGCCAGGAAGTACTCGACCAGAGAAGCACAGACTCACACCCCCAAACACTAAACCCAAACGCATCAACTATAATAAACTATGTTAGAAAATCAACTGAACCCTGGTGGCGAAGTGGTAAGGGCTCAGCTGCTAACCAAAAGGTTGGCAGTTTCTATCCACACCAGGTGCCCCTTGGAAACCCTATGAGGCAGTTCTACTTCTACTGTGGAGTCACTACGAGTCAGAATTGAATTGACTGCAATGGGTTTGGTTTGGTTTGAATTGATACAATATTGGTCTTCATGTCTGCCATTTCAGTTCTGATGACTTCCAGTTTTAATAGATTCAGACTCTGTACATTTATATTCCAATTATTAATGGATGTTTACAGATGTTTCTTCTCATTCTGAGTCTTGCTTCATCAGCAAACATAGATCCCAGAAGCTTTATCCCATTCACACCACTAAGGTCGAGTCTACTTTGAGAAGGCAGCTCTTTCTCAGTCTTATTTTGAGTGCTTTCAATCTGAAGACACTATATGAGACAACGTCCTGACATTATTGTAAGGTTTTCACTGGCCAACTTTTTCAGGAGTACAACTGCCAGGTGCATCTCCCTAGTTTGTCTTAGTCTAGAAGCTCTGCAGAAATCCGTCCACCAAGGCTACTCCTGCTGGTATCTGAAGTATCGGTGGCACAGCTTCCAGCATCACAGTAACATGAAAGCCACCAAACTTGACAAACTGATAGATGAGCAATGGATGTGGTGCTAGATGTGATCTCTTGTCTACGCCAAGAAATTTAGAAGACAACTACCTGGCCAATCAACCGAAAGAGATCCGTATCTGTGCCCATTCCAAAGAAAGGTGCTACCACAGAATATAGAAAATATCAAACAATATTATTAGTATTACATGAAAGTAAAATTTTGCTTTTCAAGAATAGCTGAAGCAGTACATTGACAGGGAACTACTAGAAATTCAAGCCCGACTCAGAAGAAGACATGGAATAAGGGATGTCATATGGATCTCGGCTGAAAGCAGAGAATACCAGAAAGGTGTCTGCCTGTGTTTTATTGACTATGCAAAGGCATTCGACTGTGTGGATGATAACAAATTATGAAAAACATTTCAAATAATGGAAATTCCGGAACACAGAATTGTGCTCATAGTGAGACTTTACACAGACCAAGAAGCACCAGTTTGAACAGAACAAGGGGTTACCTCATGGTTTAAAATCCAGAAAGGGTGTGTCAGGGTTGTAGCCTTTCACCATACAGACTCAGCCTGCATGCTGAGCAAATAATCCAATAATCTGAACTGTAAGAAGGGGTATCCAGACTGCAGGAAGACTCCATGCTTTCTTAGAGCACACAGGACTAGAAGCACTCAGTGATGAAAATCAAAGGCCACATGCTTCAGCAGGGATTATCCCTCAAAATAAAGGTAACCGTCAGTCTCACAACTAGGCCAATGAGCAACGTCACGTTAAATGGAGAAAAGACTGAAGTCAAGAATTTCATTTGATTTGGATCCACAACCAATGCCCAAGCGAGCAGTCGTCATGAAATCAAATGATGTATCGCACTGCATAGATCTACTACAAAAGACCTCTGTACAGTGTTGAAAACCCAAGATGTCCTTTCGAGGGCTACAGTGTGCCTGACGCAAGACACGGTGTTTTCAATTGCCTCAGATGCAAGTGAAAACGGGACAGTCACTAAAGAAGACCAAAGGCTTGATGCCTTTGAGAGACGGTGATGGTAAAAACAGGGACTACACCGTGGACTGCCAGACGGACAAGCAAGTCTGTACCGGCAGACACAGAGCCAGAGTCCTCTTCGAAAGCAAGGGCAGTGAGACTTCGTTTCATGTGCTTTAAACATGTTACTCAGAGAGAACAGTGCCTGAAAAATGACATCATACTTGGTAAGGCAGAGGGTCAGTAAAAATGAGGGAGAACCTCGACTAGATGAACTGACACGGTGACTGGAGCAATGAGCGCAAACACGGCAACAGTCAGGAGGCAGGTGCAGGACCAGCAGCGCTGGATTCGGTCACACACAGGTTGGTGCGAGTTATGAATCCACTCAACAGCATCTAACAACAGGAGGGGGGTATGACAACAAAAAACAATAATAATTGATAAGCTCTGGTCTAGTTTGATGACAACATAACTGACCCCTGAATGCATAAACACTGAGTCTAGACAGTCAGGGCAGAGAAGTAAATCATCAATTTTAATGCAGGCTAGAAGGTAGGATAACCTTGGGTATCACCTTCTGAATCGCGATGAGGCATTCTTACTCTCCTGTTCTCCCTACAAGAAGGGAGAATAAGACACAAGACAGGCTCTTTTCAGAAGTCTAGCGTTGCCTTTCTTGCCTGAAGTTGATTAAAAAAAACCCTCAGACATCGCTGTGAGAAAACACATACCGCAACTTGGCAAAAAGGAGCCCTGAATTACGACACTCTCCATAGATTCTTGTACAGGTCAGGTTTAGAAATTCAGCTTTTTTATTGAGTTTGTTTAAGGTTGCTATGATTTGGCATTGACACAATGGCAATGATTTTTTGTTTGTTTAAAGTAAAAAGCCCTGGTGACTCAGTGGTTAAGTGCTTCTCTGCCAAGTGAAAAGTTGGCAGTTTGAACCCATGTGGTGACTCAGAGGCAGAAAAGACCTGGCAGCCTGTTCCTGTAAAGACTATAGCAAAGGAAACCCTATGGGGCAGTCTTCCTGTGTCACACGTCTTACTATGACGTACGACAAGTCCACATACTTAACTGTTTTAAGTGCTACCATACCTCACCGCAAAATATCACTGTGGCCACTTTCAACGCACTCCCCTGGGAAGCTACGCACTGATGCCAGCACCTAGTCTACCCTTCAAAGCAATTTTGGAACTCTGTCTGGAATGCTCATTGAGCACAGGAGAATGGTGGTAAGTCTGTGAACTAACTGCATAGTTGTCTGTGAGGGAGTCTGTAGCCACTAAACAAATAACTGTATTTTTACACCTTCCTTATGCACCTGATCTGGCCCCCAGTGACTTCTGTCTTTATCCAAAGATAAAGAAAATATTGAAAGAAATACATTTTGATGACATTCAAGACATCAAGGGTAATACGAGGACAGCTCTGATGGCCATTCCAGAAAGAGTTCCAAAACTGCTTCGAAGAGTGGAGTAGGAGCTGGCATCGATGCAAGGCTTCCCAAAGCGAGTACCTGAAAGGTGACTGCAGTGATATCCAGCATGGGAATGTAGCATTTTTCTAGCATGAGTTCACAAACTTAACTGTCAGATCTCAAACTAGTCAGAATCCACTCGACGACACCCAATGACAATAGCAACATATCTAAGGTACTATTTAGTCTGGAGACTAATCTTGCTAGCACCTAGAAGGCTCTTTACACTCACTGTATTATTGCTTATGGAACTGCCCTACTAGACAGGCAGCGACTCCGTCAATTCTAAGAACCACACTAGGTACAGGGGCACCAGTCAATCAGGTTGTCACGGTGTGGTAGCTTGTGTACTGCAACGTCTCTGGAAGGCATGCCACAGGTATCTCAAATCCCAGCAGGATCACCCACGGCAGGCAGGTTTCAACTGTGCTTCTGTAGGAAGACAAACTAAGAAGAAAGGCCTAGTGATCTACTTCCAAAAACCAGCCAGTGAAAACACTTATGGATCACAACAGATACTGTCTGATATACACGCTGGAAGACACGCCCCCTGGGCTGGAAGGCACAGTACAACAGCCTCTTCAACGGACTCAAACATACACATGATCACAGAAATGGCACAGCACTGGACATTTCACTTTGTTTTTCGTAAAGTCACCTCAAGTCAGAACAGAGTCTACAAGAACTAACAACAACAATTTGTAGCCATCAGCATTTTAACAATAGTAGTGGCAGTGATTTGTCATTAGTGTCCTTATTCATTTCCTCACCACCGTATCATCGCACCAAGCCCACAATTAACACACTTCAGAAATGTCTGGTAAACAGAAATAAAATTCTAGCCAGAGAATCCCGGTATTTTGACTCTTTTACCTTTTTTTAAACCACTATACGACTCGACGGCACTTGGCTATTGGCGCATTAGATACAAGCAAAACATCTAGACACTTGAACATCTTCAGAACCACACAACATACCTGGATTCGGTTTTTATCTTGTTTTCACTTGATCTCAAGTGATGCCACAAATGTTTACGACGCACAAAACTGACACATTATCTTATTCTTCCTTAATAGGCACACTTTCTCAAATCATAATGCTACTTATTTAGACACAGGAGCTGATAAAGTCCACACCTGCCCTGGAATAATTCTGCCACTTAGTCACTAAAAGACTGTCACCATCCATGTCACTACATGTTAATGAGAAGGGCGCTGGGCTCGTGGCTGTCTCTTGAGCACCCTGGATGGAACATCAATCTCAGAGCGCACTCAGGGGCAAGTGTGGCCTGCCCAGCAGCCTCAGTGCGGGCGGCGACACGCACAGAAACTACGGAAGTTTCACTTACCAGACACGACAAACGAGCCTCAGATGAAATATGTCTGTTAGAGTTTAGTGGCTTGACACTGAGCACCCATCTCTGAAATGTGATAATTATCAATCAATGTTGAACACAATCTGGAGTCCCAGAAACAGATTGTCATTTACAGATTAGAGTCAACGTAAGAAATTCATGGGTGTGAGGCGTCTGTGTCTATACACGGCCTACATATTGCTTATCTGAAAAAACGCATGCAGGTGCTTTGAACGCAAAGCTGTAACAGGGAGCCCTCAGGCATTCACAAAGAAGAACGCCACGTGGTGTCATCGTTAAAAGCTATGACTGCTAACCAAAAGTTTGACAGTGGAAACCAACCAGGCACGTCTTGGAAACTCTGTGGGGCTGTTACATCCTGTCCCACAAGGTCACTGTGAGTTGGAATCAGCGAGATGGCAACAGCAACAGGGTTTGGTTTCTTTGAAAACTAGGCCTTGAAGTGGTAATTATTAACATAAATGACAGTCATAAAGCAAAATAACAATAATGACAGGAATTCACCATGTGCCAAATGCTTTTGTTGCTGCTGTTTGCTTTGTCAGCTGCTGTATTGAGTTGATTTTGACCATGATGACCCCACGTGTGCAGAACAGAATTTTTCCACAGGATTCTCATGGTCTTTTGCTGGGCTTGTCTTCCAGGACTCACTGCGCTGAGTTCAAACAGCCAACCTTAAGGCCAGTCATTGAGCGCTTAACTGTTTGTGCCACCCAGGGACCCATTCAAATGCTCTGTTAACCTATTTTATCACACTAAATCCTCCCAGCAATCCTGTGAGCAGGAGTTTACATTCTCATTTGGTAGATGAGCAAACCAATGCTTGAAAGATTAAGGGCCAACTGTGACCACAGGTGGCAGACATAGGCTGGAATTTGACACAGAGTTTAAGGTTTTAATCATAGTACTACAAGGATCATTAGGAAATCTACTAGAAACATTTTTCCACAGTAATAACCACATGCCACCTACAGAACATCAGTGACTCACCTGGCCTAGAAACACCTTATACTGACCAAAACCAAGCCAAGTCCACTGCTGTTAAGTTGATTCTGACTCACAGTAACCCTACATAACAGAGCAGAACTACCTTTAGAGTTTCCAAGGAGCACCTGGTGGATTTCAACAGCTAAGCTTCTGGTTCGCAGGCATAGCACTTAACCACTTCGATACCAGAGTTTCCACCTTACACTGATTCATGCAGTTTAAAACAATTTTAAATTCCTAGTTCAACTTTGAAACTGGCTTGTTGTTAACAGGTGAGTAACCACAAACAAACCAAACCAGCAGTGGTCAATTCTAACTCCTAGTGGCCCTACAGGACAGAGCAGAGCTGCTCCATGATGTTTTCCAGGCTGTAAGCCTTTAGAGAAGCAGACCGCCATGACCTTTCTTCCATAAAGCAACTGCTGCATTCAAACCACTGACCTTCAGTTAGCAGCTGAGCACTTCACCACTGCTCCTCCAGGACTCCTCTAACAGGTTATTATGTACCATTAGATGGTTGACGAGTTCTTCGATCGTATCTTCAGTCCAAGGAACACAGCTTGAAATGAAAATGGCCATTGGATACACTGGGCTTCAGGCACGACATCACTGGGAAACATGCTGGGAGTTGACGGAATGGACTGATGTTCTGTGTGTGATTTAACATCCTTGTAGTTGACCGGCAGAAATGGGGGCCCTCTTTAGGTGATGGCTGCATCCAGTGTCTGCATCCCTACCTTTCTAATCCACAGCACCCCTCTTCATACTCCCTTTGGTCAAAATTGGGATGAGCCAGAGAGTCTGAGAAAATACTACTATTTAGACTTCTCCTCTAGAGTCTGATTTGATTGGTCTGGGGGGCCAGGTGAGTACCGGTATATTTTTAAACTCTCCCTAGTGGTTCTAGGGGGTTCCTGGGTGGTGTCAACGGTTAATGCACTTGGCCATTGTCTTAGTCACCGGGTACTGCTCTAACAGAAAATACCACGAGTGAAGACTCCATGAGGAGAAGCTTTTATTGTCACAGTGCGGTAAGCCACAAATCCATTCATAAATTACAAGTCCATTCAATATGAAAAATCATCACAGTCCAGTAGGCTGGGTCCACATCCAGTGAGAGCATCTCGGCACAGGAACCTTGGGTCCAGAGGACGGGCTCTGCTCTTGGTGCTTCTCTCTTGGCGGTATGAGGCTCCCAACTTCCTCAGCTCACTTCTCTCCCTTATATTCCACAAGCTTGAGTCCTGCCTCACTAACACAACTGTAAACCATTCTCCATCATCCGTATCACAGAGGCAGGACTCACAACACATGGGAAGAAGGGCACCATACCGGAACTCCAAACCAAGTCAAATCAACACATACATTTTTGTGGGGACACAATTCAATCCATGACAGCCACTAACCAAAAGTTGGAGGTTCAAGCCTACCCAGAGGCCACCTGGAAGAAAGGACGGGTGATCTACTTCTGAAAAATCAGCCACAGAAAACCCTGTGGAGCACAGTTCTTTTGTGACACACACAAAGGCACCATGAGTTGGCATCGACTCGACAGCAACTGGTGAGTGAATCTCAACTACATACCCAGTTGGCATCTACACTCAGTAAACGGAAGAAAAGGAGAGCTCATAAAACTGCGATGACGGGTTAAGACAGGATAAAGCATCCCTGCTGCTAGCTCTCTGAGGGTTAGGATAATATTTTTGAAAGACAAAGTCTTCACGTTTCACTAGTATTTTTCTTCCTTCTTTCTTAATCCCTGCACCTGACTGTACTTTCCTCTGCAGGTTGCCTCAAAATGAAGCGTAACCTCAGAAGCAAAACCGAAGTGAGGTTCCACCAGGCTCTCCTCTTTACAGAAATTTTGGAAGCCTAAACTGTCCATGTCCCGCTACTAGAAAAGCTTGTCAGGACTGAGAGAACCATGAAGATAAGAGGGTGAATAACTGGGGTGGAGTTATCTGTATATCCCACAGCAAGAAACTGTGGACTGTGTGCTTGAAGACTGAAGACTGCCCAGCTACCAAAAAGGCTGGGATATCTGAGAAGAGAATGGGTCCTGAACCTCATTTCTTAGGTATGGTCCAGGGGTGTGGGGAGGTGAGCAGGCCACTCCTGGGGAAAATAACAGTAACAATATCAGCAGCAGCATCTTTCTACCCAGGGTATTGAAATAACTTTCTATAGGCATTTCATACATTCAGGAGGGAGTAGAAACACAGAGATTCCATCAACCCCTGAGGTGCTAGGATAGCAGAGAATCACCAGCCAAAGGAGCTGGGTCATCTCTGCGGTCACCTGTAGGGACAGGTCACTGATAACAAGATAACCAGGGCAGTGGGCTTCTCAGCACACACCAAGAACACGGTTTTCCATCTCTGCCTGCAAAGCCCAGCACTTCCTAATCCCAATTTTACACACAAACAAAAAGAAAGTTGGGAATTTCCAAATTGCTTATAATTAAATTTCTCCTACCCTGGCAACATGAAGGACATACATAAAAATTAAAATATTGGAAAGAAAATTTACCCCTGAGTTTACAGAATGACATTGGTACTCACTACACATTGAACTTGGACATATGGGGAAGTATGAAAACCAAACCAAACCCACTGCCATCAAGTTGCTTCACACCCTACGAGACAGAGACGAAACACCCCATAGGGTCACCAAGGGGAAGCCAGTGAATTCACACTCCTGGCCATTTGGTTAGCAGCAGTAGCTTGTAACCACCACATCACCAGGCTTTCCATACTGGACGTGCGCCACTCACACTCCTGATTTGTTCACCAGGCCTCGCCAGCTTTGGTGTGTTTTGCTCATGGACATCAGCCCTGGTATCTCTCTAGAAAGCTTGTCTTCTGAAGATACTTGAGAACTCAAGCAGAGAGCCAGGAGCATTTTAAGTCCTCCTAGGAGCCCAACTGGAAACCAAATCTGTTGCCTCTGAGTTGATTCCAACTCACAGCAACCCTACAGGACAGAGCAAGTCTGTCCTACAGGGTTTCAAGGCTGTAGCCTTTCTTCTGCAACAACATCAGCTGCAGCATCTTTCTACACAGGATACTGAAACAACTTTCCATAAGGCATTTCATACATTCAGGATGGAGTAGAAACACAGAGATTGCATCAGCCCCTAAGGCACTAGGATAGCAGAGAATCTGCAGCCAAAGGAGCTGAGTCATCTCTGTGATCACGTGTATGAGCAGGTGACTGACACTAGATACGCAGGGCAGCGGGCTTCTCAGCACACACCAAAAACAAGTTACTGGTTTTGTTTTTATTGTGCTTTAAGTGAAACTTTACATTTCAAGTCAGTTTGTTCTACAAAAATGGCACACACTGTCGAGTGTCCCTAGTTACTCTCCCTACAACGTGACAGCACATTCCTCCTCTCCACCCCTTATTTCCCGTGTCCATTCAGCCAGCTCCTGTCCTCCGCCACCCTCTCATCTCACCTCTGGACAGGAGCTGCCCAGTTAGTCTCACGGATTTATCCGAGACATGACATACACTCTTTACCAGTATCAGTTTATGTCCCACAGTCTAGCCTAAT
Source organism: Heterohyrax brucei (assembly GCA_028571685.1). Classification (NCBI taxonomy): domain Eukaryota; kingdom Metazoa; phylum Chordata; class Mammalia; order Hyracoidea; family Procaviidae; genus Heterohyrax; species Heterohyrax brucei. The sequence goes on along the minus strand of CM053156.1, from coordinate 82,938,013 downwards.
CTTTGTCTGAAGAGTTGGCTTCATGAATGGTTTTAGTTCTGGGCTAACAGAGAGTTCGGGGGCCACGTCTTTTGGGGAATCCCTAGTCTGCTGGACCATCAAGTCTAAATTGGACTTCAAGTTCTGCACTGTCCTTTCCTCCTGCTCCTTCAGGGACACCTTGCTGTGTCTCCTGTCAGGGTGGCCATTGGTGGTAGCTGGGTACCATCTACCAAAGCTGTGATCCTTAGGGAAAGAAAGTGTCACGGCTTCCTCCCATGGAGCAGCTGGTAGATTCAAACCACTGACCTATCAGTTACAAGCTAAGCACTTAACCACTGCACCACCAGGAAGGCAGCATTCTGACAGCAGTTGCTTGCTAAAGACTGGCGGGTGCAGGATTACAAAACCCCAGCTCCCTGGTCCAGGTCGGGGACAACAGAGAGGAAGGCCTTCTGCTCTAGAGCCCCCCACAGGGTGAGGCTGAAGTTCGGCTCCACAGAAATGGTTGTTTCCTTTTCAAGAAATAATTGTTCCTGTGAATGATGTGCTCAGGTTCTGCTTCTGGGGAGCCTCTCTTAAGGGAAAGCCCCAACAGCACCCCAGTGCAAACCTCTCCTCTCCAGTTAGACTCGTCTCCTCATGCCCCAGCACTTCCTCTTGCAACACCAAGCTCTTCCCTCCAGGATGCAAAGCCTTCCTTGTCCTGCTGTTTACCTGTAGTTGTTCGTGGCAGATGGCAATGAATCTATTCCGATTCACAGTGACCCCACTGACTAGAACAGAAATCCCCTTGAGCTCTTTCTTTGCAGTATATTTAGAAAAGCAGATCGCCAGGTCTTTTACCCACAGAGCAACTGGGTGGGTTCAAACTCCTAACCTTTGGATTAGCAGCAGGGTGCTTAATCGTTGTACCACCAGGGCTCCTGGATCTGTAGCGACCACTCCAGCATCACCCCTCATCACTCCTTGATTCCCTCCGCAGGCTCCTGTATCAGCAAACGGCAGTGTCTGAAGACACAGGCCACTGGACACAGTCCAGGTTCCTTCTCAAGCTGATTGATTTCTCTCACTCTCCTTTCTCTTGTCCACCTGGAAAACTCCTTTTTAGAAAAACTAGAAAACTTTTCTTGAGCTTTCTAAATCAGCAACACTGCCCCCTCCAAACAAGTCCTCATTTTCCAAAGATTTAATCACACCGCCTCTATACTTTGTCTTCACCTTGTACAGAGTTCTACTCTTGTATTCAGCGTGTTCTATTCTTTATCTGCCTTCACTACTAGATAGGAAATTCTTTACTCACAAAGACTGGGTTTCTCTTGCATGGTTTTATGTGCATAGCAAGTAATCAATAACATTGAAAATAAATTAGTTACATGGCTTTTATCTTCCTTCCTGACCAAATTCTGATAATTATCTTTCACTCCACCCTTCTGATACTAATATCTTTTCTTATTTATCCAAATCTGTTGGGATTTTTCTTTTCTCTATAAACATGACATTCTAGTATTCTTGTAATCAGTCCTCCTTCTTTTGCTGTTTATTCAAATGCTTCTACACGTCACCATGTAACAGATTTGTGAAATTTCTCTGCTTCTATGTCTAGGTTCTCCTCAAACAGCCTAGAGACTGTTTAGAATTCTTCTTCCTGGTTCCCTGTAAAATGGCCTTAATAAATATATTATATATGTATAAATTATAAATATATATTATATATTTATATATGTGCCCAATAAGGAAGCATCCCTGAGGCTAGCCAATAAATATTTGTTGAACTGAATTGCTGAGTGCTTTAGCAGTCAGTTTCCACATGAGTTAATTCCAAACCATCTTATTTTACAGGAAGTAGAATGTAAGTTATGGAGGTCTGTCTAGAAATTCAGAAAGCTGTAGTGAAAAACTGCAGATTAGAGATCATGCCTTTTGATTTATAACCAAGAATCTACTCCAAAGAGTCACTCACTTCCTTAAATTATATACAGTCAACTTCCCATTATACCACACAACATAAACCTAATGCATTACTCATCAGAGCCTTGATTTACTTTCTTGCACTGATTCCCAGCTGGATATAATATTGTCAAAATAAAGACTAGCCCAAAGAGCCTTCATAGGGAAAGGGCATAAGGGTATCTTAGCTCACACCTTTACATCAAACTGTATATTGAGCATTTACCGTGTGTTGGGCATTATGATGGATGGTTTATTATGCTAACTTGTTTCGTCCTCAAAAAGCCTATGGGAAAAGGCTCCAGAGTAACAATTAAGATGGAAGTCACTAGCTAATAGGAACACCACCACCTGGATCTTCTCCACTACTCTATCCCAAGTACCTAGGACACTGCTTGGCAGATGGTAAGCACTGAGAAAGCACATATTAGATGAATTAACTGGTCTGGGGACTGTCATGGACTGAATTGTGTCCCCCAAAAAATATGTGTAGCTATTTGGATGGGCCATGATTCCCAATATTTTATGATTGTTCTGCATTTTGTGGTTTTCCTATGCTGTATGTTAAAGAGGTTTAGGGTGGGACTGTAAATCTCTTTCTAAAGTTACCTCCTTGCTCCAATGTAAAGAGAGTTTCCTTTATCCTTTTATCTTATAAGAGATAAAATGAAAGGGGAACAAGCAGAAGTTTGGGAACCTCACACCATCAAGAAAGCAGCACCAGGAGTAGAGTGCATCCTTCAGACCTGAGGGTCCTGGGTTAAGATGTTCCCTGACTAGAGACTGATGCTATACAAATACAAAGACTTTCCTCCAGGGCCAACAGAGGGAAAAGTCCTCCCCTGGAACCAACACCCTGAATTCAGACTTGCAGCCTATGGAACTGTGTAAGAATAAACTTTTCCTTGGTAAAGCCACCCACCTTGAGGCATTTCTGTTAGAGCAGCATTAGCCGACCAAAACAGGGACATACGGTTAGTAATGTGGGACCAAAGGAGCCCCTGTAGCACAATGGTTGAGTGCTTGTTTACTAACAAAAAGGTTGGCAGTTCAAACCCACCTACTGGATTTATAGGAGAAAGACCTGGAGCTCTTCTTCTATAAAGATTACAGCCAAAAAAAAAATCTCTGGGGGGCAGTCCAGTTCTGTCACACAGGATGACCACAAATTGGGATCTACTTGATGGCACCCAACAGCAACACGAGACCTAGGGTGTAAACTCAAGTCCCATTTCCCTTCTCACTGTGCCCTGTGGTCCCTTCTGTAGCCATGCACATCCAAGCCTGGTGGTCCCTGGGCCAGCACCATCGGCGTTCTGTAGGAGCTTATGAGAAATGCAGAGTCTCAGGGCCAGACCCACTGAGTCAGAATCCGCATTCGATGAGAACAGCTGGTGATTTCTGTGGCACACTTCTTTAATGTCAGAAATGAAAATCAGAAGTGGACCACGAATGCTGGCATAGATGATGAACACTTAAATTTCATGTGAGCAAGTGTACATGTATGTACTAGATAATCACATATTGTATATTTGTGACATACATATATACCAGCATTTAACTAGTCAGAATTTTCTATTCACTCATTAATCCTTATGTATAATGACTTAACAGCAGTCATAACTGAAGCCAAACTAAACCCATTGCCACTGAGGTGATTCTGACTCATACTAACCCTACAGGACAGAGCAGAACTGTCCTATAGTTTCCAAGGCGCACTTGGTGGATTTGAACTGCTGATCTTCAGTTAGTAGCCATACGTCTTAACCATACCACCACCAGGATTAGCTAACTTTTACTGGGAGCCTAATATGTACTATGTTACGGCATTATGTTAAGTCCTTGTATTAATTCAATGGGAATTAGGAATTACTCCCATTTTACATATTAGTCAACTAAGGCCAAGAAGGAAAACAATCCTCCCACGGTAACACAGGTAGGAAGTGGAAGTGCCAGGACTCAGCTGTGAGTAGCCTGGCCAGAGCCCAGCCCTTGAGCCCTGATCTGTTCCCCAAGACAACAGAAGTAAGTCTGAACCTCTCCACTGGGGTTGACCATGATGCTGCTGATTAGACGAGAGAAGGAGGAAGAGGAACAGCTGAGAAGCAATAGTCTCTCACCTGTCACACCACTGTCACACACAGAATCCAGATGCTTATATCCTATAGAAGGGCAGTCATATGAACAGACACATGCACAAAAATGTTTACTGCAGCACAGCCCACAACAGCAAAAAGACGTAATCAACCCAGATGCCCAACAACAGATGAATGGATAAATTACAGTATATTTCCTCAATGGAACACTATGCAATGAAGAAGAACAGTGATGATTTTAGGAAGCATCTCATAACTGGTTTCAATTGGAAGACATTATGTTGAGTGACATTAGTCAGTGGCACAAAAACAAATATTGTATGAGACTCCTACTACAGGGACTTACAAACAGACGAAAAGACTCTTTGATGGCTGCAAGGGTGGTGAGGGAGGGAGAAAGAGGGATGGTTATAGACAGTTGACAGAAATTTGGTTGGGTGCAATCAGTGACAGCACACATTAGAAATATGATCAATTTAACCGGACTTCAACATAACATGAATGCTCTTCCGATCTTAACCCAATATTACAAGGACACAGCAGCATGGGCTGGGGTCCAGAGACCATGCTCTCAGGAGACATCATGGCCAATCAGCCTATCGCTATGAGAGTCTTCTCCACCCCGTATCAGTGAGTGGCTTAAAAGCTAGCAAGCTGCCATATGAGGTACAACAAATGGTCCCAACTCAGCTGGAACAGATGATCACCAAGGACCAAAATGATATGGAGTTGAAAGAGAACCCAGAAGACAGAAAGACCCACATGAATGGATGACTACATCAACATGCGACCAGAATAACCAGATGGTGCCCGGCTACCTTCAGTGACAGCCATGATGGGACTCACAAAGTTGAGTCACAGTGGCCATACAAGAATAAAAAGGGGTGCACCCTGAGGAACTCCACCAAAAGGCTGCAACTGATGGTCCAAAGGCCTGGGGGTTCCCCTGGGAGCATAGAGCCTAGACCTGATGCTGCCCCTGATCATAAATCATTACTGAGGTCAACTCTTCAGACAGGAATGGATTGGACTTGGCGACACCATATTGTGTGTGCACTTTATAGTTCTATGCATCTATAGGATGTCGTCTACTGGCCTCTTACTAGAAGGGAGTGGAGACGGTAGAGAAGAGGAGATAGGAAATTGTTAAGAGGATATGACTTGTATAGACCAGAAAGGAGAAGTGTGCTGTCACCACGCAAGGAGAGCACAGAGGCCGGCATGCGAATTTAAACCAGATTGTACATTTTCACCCAATCACAATAAATAATAATAAAAAAAAAAGAATCCAGATGCTCAAGTCTGTTACCTGAATGTGCCAGATACACGTATACAAAGAGAAATGAACTACACTTCTGGGTGTGCATGAGACCATTTCAGTGTGTGCACATACATAAGTTTACACAGGTATGTTCACATGTGTATGTAAAACCACCCATCTATGTGTACACACACACACACACACACACACAGAGAGAGAGAGAGAGAGAGAGAGAGAGAGAGAGAGAGAGAGAGAGAGAGAGAAAGTCTTCAACCAGGAGTAGAAATCATTTCAGTTTCTACTCTTTCTACTTCATCTGCTAAACATCTCTGTGCTTTTCATGGTAATCTAGGCATCATTCAGACTCGAGGTTCTCATACTCCAACTGCTGTCAAACCTGGCTGTCACCGAAACTGCTGGAGGACCTTGTTAAAAACTAGAATCACTATAATCTTTCTGAACCCACTGAAAATGTATTTTCAGGGCTAAGGCCCATGCATCTAATTTTTAACAAGCTTTGAGAATGTGTTTTAAACGAGTCCTTGGGTGATCGGTACTCGGCTAAGTTTGGAAACATGCTTTTTGTCAGTCCTTTCTCAGGCCTTAAGGTGCCTTCACGTCATCGATGGATCTTATTAAACCGCAGATTCTGATACCGCAGGTCTGGGCTGGGCCAGAGATTCCGCATTTGTAACAAAGGGATGCTGATACCGCAGCTTTGCAGGACACATGTTGACAGAAAAGCTCTGGGTTATTCATTTTAATGGTGCTCTTTACGTGACTTTTTGGCCCCAATTTTTGGCCTCCATACACCCAGACACACTTGCCCAATAAATTTCAGGATGAAACCCACCTCGCTGCACAGGAAGCTCCTGGTGCTCTGAAGGGCAGAGGGAGAATTTTTGCTTTGATGAGTGTTTTATACAAACAAAAGGAAAACAAGTTATTAATTCCAGGCAGGAGGACTGCTCCACACTTTTCATAGCAAGCTTCTCTTTGTAGCTTGCCAGCATGGTTACTTGCTAGAACACAAAATGATAATCTAAATGTTAACAAGTTGTCATCAAAGAATGATGGCCACTTTCAAAGTACACGTGATCCCCGGCATCCCACTAAGAGGTGATGGAAGACATGATATTTTATTCATCCCCTAGCTTCATTAACAATTCCTCTTCAAGACAGCTCAAACTCCAGCACCTTATCTGAAGAGTTTGCAACTGCCTAGTATAGTAATTAGATAAACCTAAAACACAGGGAAGCTGTATCTGGTGAGGGATGAACTGGGTACGAAGCAAAGAAACACCTTCTGAATGCACTCATACACTTTCTTTTCCCAGCTGCACATCGAAGCATCCGAAATCATGTTCCTGGAAGCATGGTGACACCAGCTACCAGCTCAGCAGGCAAGGATGACATAAGCAGGCAGCAGGAAAGGGACTGGGTTGCCAAAATAGTCTGCAGCTTCCCACAAGGGTTGCCAGAAACCACCTAATAACATGATCACAGTAATAGGGATAGTAACAGCAATCGCCATAATCAACATCATCATGCCACAGAAGTTATGAGAGAGTACTTCAACTGGCTTAGAGAGAAAAAGGAGTAGAGGCCTGGTACTGCACTGGTTAACTTGAAAAGCTGCCCGTTCACCTAGTGGCTCCACAGGACAAAGTCCTGTAAAGGTTATAGCCCAGAACACTCTATGTGGCAGTTCTACTCCATGCTACTGGGTAAGTATGAGTCAGAATAGCCTGTACAGCACTCAACAAAAACAAAAACAAAGGGGAAAAAAGTGATGCACTGGCTTATATTTAAGTGGCTCAAGAAGCTCTAATGAGTCAAGTGATGTTTTGCTTTCTCTCCTCTTCCACTGTTTTTCTACTTTCTGGTGCTCGTTTCTCTCCTGGGCAGGCCCGGTGTACATGGAGACTCAGGGGAGTTCCCAAGATTTACTACAGGCACTCCCACAGGATTTTCCAACAGTGATAGCAAAATTTCTGAGCACTGAGTCTCATCTGCCCAGCCAGGATCTTCTATCTGTCCTTGAACCCATCAATCTAGCTGGGGGTTGGGATGCCCTCAGGGGCTTGAGTCACACAATCAATTTGTGACTATCAGCAGCTGGGGGGTGGATGCGTTTAAATATACACAGAGGGAAAATCCAAATGCACAGTTTATCAAAATTAACAAGAAACAGAAAATCTAAAGAGCCCTTCATCTAGTAAAAGCTACTGTCATCGAGTTGATTCTGACTCACAGCGACCCTACAGGTCAGAGCAGAAATGCCCCCTAAGAGTTTCCAAGGAGCACCTGGTGGATCTGAACTGCTGACCTTTTGCATAGCAGATACAGCACTTAACCATTACATGACAGGGTTTCCTCATCTAGTAAGGCAATTGCATTTGTAATAATAAATCTTCCCACATACAAAAGAAAGAGAAAAAGAGAAGAGAGGAGGGGAGGGGAGAGAGGGGAGGGAAAGGAGGAAAGGGAGGGGAGGGGAGGCGACCAGGACCAGATGAATTGAATTTTCAAAATAATATATCAAAATAATAGTGAATGTGTGGCCTTTTCAACAACAACAAAAAAAAACAACACTGGAACACTGTTTATGTGAAAAAATAATGAACCCCCACTTGTACCTCATGAGCCAGCACACTCAAATATTAATTTGAGATATATTATAGGCAGATACATAAAAGCTAACACTATTATTTTTGTAGAATACATAGTAGAATATCTTCATAACCTTACAAGAAATGAAAGGTTCTTAGACAAAAATAAGACACTAATCAAACAACAGAATCTGATTGATTCAAATTTAACATTTTTATTTAAAAATCCCCTTTTCATAAGCCATCATTAAGAAAATGCACGCATGTGGGTGGGAGTATGTCCCGAATACATATATTTAACAAAGGACTTTAATTCTCAATGTATAGAAACTAGCAAGGCACAAACACCAGACAAGAGCCTAGATAACTGGGAGCTCCTAAAAATTGAACACTTCTGCTCATCAAAAGACTTCAGTGAATGAGAAAAAAGACAACCTACAGACTGCGCAAACAGTTTCGGCTACAACGTACCTGACAACATTCTAGTCTCTCAGAGCTATAAGACACTGCAACACCTGCACAACAAAAAAACAATCACTCAGGTTAAAAAACAGGCAAAGGGTATGAACAGACACTTCACCAAAAAATGACCTTCAGGCAGCTAACAGATACAGGAGGAAATGCTTGGGAACACCAGACATTAAAGAAATCCAGATCAAAACTACAATGAGCTATCATCTCACCCCCACAATGCTGGCATTAATCCAAACAACACAAAATAAAATACACCAGAGAGGCTGTGAGGAGATTGGAACACTTACATCCTGCTGGTGGAAATATAAAATGGTATGACCACTTTGGAAATTGATCTGATACTTCTGTGCAAAGCTAGACATAGAAGTATCATATAATCTAGCAATCCCACTCCTTGAAATATATCCTAGAGAACTAAGAGCCATCACACAAAAGAAACATGCACACTCACGTTCAGTCGAGCACCCTTCACAATAACAAAGAGATGGAAAAGAATCTAGGTGCCTATCAACAGATGAATGGATAAATGAATTACGGTACACATACGTAACAGAAAGCCACACACTGATAAAGAACAAAGTACCTCACAACATGGATGAATCTGGAAGGCAATATTCTGAGTGAAATTAGTTACGAAAGGACAAATACTATATGAGACGACTATTACAAGAATTCAGAAAAGGGCCTGAAATCAGAAGAACACATTCTTCGATGGTTACAAAGGGGCAGAAGGAGTGAGAGGGTTATTCACTGACTAGAATCACTAACTAGACAGTAGGCGAGAATCATCTTGAGTGAAGAGAAGAGCACCGTATCACACAGGGGAAGTCAGCACAACTGGACTAACCCCAAAGCTAACAAGTCTACTGAACATAACCAAACATACTGAGGAACAGAGTCATCAGGGTCGGGGGACGGAGATCTTGATTTCAGAAAACATCTAGGTCAATGATCCTATAAGAAAATGTTCTGCATCCCACTGTGGTGAGTGACATCTAGGGTCTAAAAAGCTAGCAAGCAGCCATCTAAGATGCTTCAAGTGGTCCCAACCCAACTGGAGCAGAGGAGAAAGACAGACATCACAGACATAAGAAAAATAATGAGCCCAAGAGACAGAAAGGGCCATATAATCCACAGACTACATCAGTGTGAAACCAGACTACATGGTGTCTGGCTATGACCAACCACCACCTCAACAGGGAACAGGAAGTCCCCAAAGGCACAGGAGAAAAATGTGCAGCAGAAATCAAATGTTATGTACAAAGATAAGACTTAATCACCTAAGACTGGAGGAACCCCCAAAGCCCCAGGACTCTGTTAACCCATTACTAAAACCATTTCTAAAGCCACTCTTCAGACAAGGATTAGACTGTACTATGAGACATAAAATAATACTCAAGTGTGTGCTTCTTAGTTCAAGCAGATGCACGAAGCACATGGGTGGCCCCTGTCTGGAGGCAGGATGAGAAGGCAGGAGGGGACAGGAGCTGATTGGAGGGACACCGGAAAGCCGGGGTGGAAAGGGGAAGTTGCTGTCACATTATAGGGATTGTAATCAGTGTCAGATGACACTATATCTAAATTTTTGTATGAGAAATTAAGCTGTGAATTTTCACCTAAAGGACAATTTTAAAAAATGTGCAAGTAGAACCCCAAAAACAATAGATAAACTGAGACAATTCAGCAATAATCACATAGCCCAAGGAAAAACAGGTAAAAGACTTGAATAGATGTTTCACAAAAGAAGACCTAAGAATGGCTGATGAGCACATAAAAAGATGTTTATAATCACTAGTCACCAGGGAAAAGCAAACTGAAAGTACAATGAGAAACAATTACATCCGCCAGAATTCCCCATCTGAATGTAGTTCACAAATGTTGGTCCCTTACAATAAAAACTGACTTTTTTCTTCGTGGCACACAGTGTTAAGGCTGTGTATTTTATTAAGTGGCATTTCAGAGCTGGTAAACTATGATTTTATTTGAAGCTACCTAGTCTTCCCCTATTTATCACCTCTTTCACAACAAGTATCTGAAAAAACATCTGGATTTTTATCAATGGTTTTCTCTCCTCCCACCTCAGCTCTGTATTCATCGTACTGAGTACACCTGTGGAAGCTGAAGCCGTATAGTGGTTAGCAGTTACAGCTGCTAGCCAAAAGGTCAGCAGTTGAAATCCACCAGGCACTCCTTGAAAACTCCACAGGGCAGTTCCATTCTGTCCTGTAGGGTCACTGTGCATCAGAACTGATTCAATGGCAGTGGGTTTGGGGTTTAGTATATCCGTCTTGAAATGACAGAATATGCCAACTTGTCCTTTTATCAACTGCTTCATCACGCCAACTCAGGTATCTGCATAAAACACATTTTAAAGGCAAAAGGAAAAGCACACCAAGAAGATAATTAATACAGAAAAGTGAATTCAAAGGAAAAACGGGTGACGGTCATACCATGTGTGCTAATCCTAACCCCAATTAGGTTCTGCTGAATCCACATGGATTCTTCACCTTCTTCATTGAAGAAAAAAAAAATTTAGTAAATCTCAACACATATGCTAAGAGGTACAACAATCAGGCAAATGGAACCCCCCAAAATATATAAAGAACTAAGACAATTCAATAATAAAATAATTACACAGCTCAAGTAAAAACAGGCAACAGACATGAAGAGATGCTTCACACAAGAAGACATGGAAAGATGTTTGAGTCATGCATCCCAATAACCACGAGGACAGAGAAGGAATGGGCAACCACTTTGTTCTGTCATGCGTAAGGTCACCATGAGTTAGAACCCATATGACAACAACTATACTCAACTATACTCAACACAAGCAACTTCTCCAGTGGACTTTTAAAAAGACAGGTGATCACTAGTAAGCCTCTTTTCTACATTTCCCAAAAAAGAATGGCGGAAACTCTGTGTGTGTGTGTCTGTGTCTGTGTCTGTCTGTGTCTGTCTGTGTCTGTGTCTGTCTGTGTCTGTCTGTGTCTGTGTGTGTGCGCGCGCACACCCATCTCAGGTGGTTGGTTGGTTTGTTTTGATAAAGCCTCCTCCTCTCCAAGCACCTCCTTTACACTTCTTTAATTGATACACAAATTCAGTGTTTGATCTTTAAAAGGCCATAAACTGATGACAGCTGGTAATAATTAGCTACAACACGCATCTCTGTGGTGACAATGTAACTAAGCTTCAATGCTTTTATATACAAGTGTTGGCAAAATATTACAGTCAGAGTGAAACATACTAGTAGCCTAGGATGAATGGGCTAAGGGCCACAGAAATGAAGACGGCAGCAGAGAGCTGGGAGGCTGCTGGCTCTGTGCTTACCAAGGGTCTGGAGACAGGATACATTACTAGATACACATATTTAGGATGGACTGGTAACAACCCATGAAGAACGTACTGAAAAACATCCAACAGTGTCAGGGAACATGAACAAACTGCAGCTCAGAGGATGAATTCATTGCTTTTGACTTACCCAACTGGGCAGCTCCTAGAAAGCCCTTAGCAACAGGTATGACTTCACTGGATCCAACCAAGCCCATCCCACCACACATGAGCTTGACCCCTTTGACCCTCCAGTTCTCAAATGGGCCGGTAGGAACACAGCTGCTCCCAGAAAACAGCTTTAAAAAGGAAAAAGATCTGGTGGCCCAAGTCTCTTCAGGCTTCCCTGGCACTTGGGAATAAATAAGAGCGAATGTTTATGTGTGTGTGTATTTTTTATTATAGAGTGAACGTTTACAATACAATTAAAATTTGCATGCCCACCTATCTGCCGCACCCTCTGCTCTCCTTGCCCAGGGACCGCACACTCCTTCCTTCTGTTCCATACATGTCATACCCTCTTAATGATTTCTTGTCCCTTCCTCTCCACTCCCCTCTAGTAAGAGATCAGTAGGACGAAATCCTATAGCTGCATAAAACCATGAAGTGCACACACAATATGGTCACTCTGTATATCTGAGTCCGATCATTTCTGTCCAAAGTGTTGACCTCAGTAAAGATTTACGATCAGGGGTAGCATCAGGTCTAGGGGCCATGAAATCAGTCAGTGGCACAAGGACAAATACTGTATGAGACCCCTATTATAAGGACTTAAAAACACACCCACGTACAGAAGAAAAGACTGACAGCTCAAAGGAAGAGGAGGGAGGGAGGAAAAGGGCTGGTTATAGATTAGATAGTTGATAGAAATTTGGTTGGGTGAAATCAGTGACAGCACACATTAGAAAGTAGATCAATTTACCTGGACTTCAACATAACCTGAAAACTGTTCCAATCTTATTACAATATTACAAGAATAGAGTAGGCACAGGAGCCTCGGGACCATGCTCTCAGGGGACATCATTAGGGACATCAAGGCCAAGTGGCATAACTAGCCTATTGCTAAGAGTGTCTTCTGTACCCCATATAGGTGAGTGGCATCTGGTGTCTAAAAGCATGTATATTCTTAAACACAAACATGTGTGTGCTATTCTGTTTTCTTTGTGCTAGACTGCTCCAGATGCTTTGCAAACATTTAATGCCAGGACATTTGGGTGCTGTGGCAGTTCAGGGGCAGAAGTCACACCCTGAGTAGAGGACACCTGGGTTGGATTCTCAGCCAATGTGCCTCACACAGAGCCACACCTACCTGTCAGTAGAGGTCTACATGTTGCCGTGACCCCAAAGAGGTTACTGGCACAACCTCCAGACTAAGATAGTTGAGACGGCCTGGCCATCCACTTCTGGACAGCAGCCAGTGAAAACTCAGTCACAAAGGTGCATCTCACAAACTGTCATGGGGATGGCGCAGGACTAGGTACCATGTCATTCATTCTGCTGTAACTATGTCACCATGAATTTGGGGCCAACTCAAGGGCAGGTACAACAATTATTACATATGAATAAGGTAACTGAGACAGCAGGAGGGTGCTGTTCTACAGCTGGACTCAGACGGCTGTCTTTATCTCTGGGAAGCCGGCATTTCCAGCTTGGACTCTTGGCCAACATACGACCAAGGGGCTTATCTTGTCAGACACTCCAATAGTAACCCCTAGAACCTGTTTCTTCACTAGCGCTTTGCAAGCAGCCTAACCAGTTCAAGCCAGTCGACTCAAAATCCCCCTGGGAGCCTCTCTGGGCTCTCCCAAAGCCAGGGGTCCACACACAGATGGTGGTGGTTTCACCTGGAGAGAATGGAGTGGGTCCCCATATGAATAGGGACCCTGGAGAGCTGGACCCTGGATGCCCCCTGGTCCCTGCTTAAAGCCTGCCTACTCTCCCTCCTGCCGCACCACACCACTGCCTCTGAGAGCAAGCTCCCCAGGCATCTGTGGAATCGGGTGCGTCTTTGCAAACATCCAGCCTGGAACCCTGACAGGAGGCACCAAAGTCAGCAACTGAGCCAAGTTCAGCCAGCTAGCAAAGGATCAGACAAGGCCTTGGACTTCAGCAGCGTGGCATCAGAATTTGTGACGTGACCATGCTGCATACATCACTAACATCTGTGCCCAAATCAGAACAGTTTAGAGGACATCTCGGTGGACTGCTACCCCTGTTCTTTACCCAATATTTCAATGACCTGTCCCTAGCAGTGGTGTTTCACACAGGACTGGCCTCAGTCGTCCAAGCCTCTTCCTCATCAGCTTCCTGTTGATGTCTCTGTCTGTGCAGGCAGATATCCAAGACACCATCCCACCGCTTTCGAACCCCTAGCGTATGAGCTCTGTATAGGCTGTTGGCCAAATATGGTGAATTTGGCTGCCATGAAGAGGTGACCGCACTATACGGTAGATTCCAAGCTGGGGACATTACCTGAGTGGGCCAGGCCAATTCACTTGGGCTCTTTAATACAAAGTTTCTTGGGCAGCTAGCAGAAGAGACAGTGAGAGTTTTGAAGACAAGAGGACTTGACGTCCTGTTGCTAGGAAAGAGGGAGAGAGAACCTGAGAGTGACTGTGAAGCAGTGGCAGCCACCCTCCGCCAGCAGAGGACTAACTGTGGCCAGCCACTTGGAAGACTCTGGTGATTCCTGCCCACAGCCTCAGAGATGAACCAGAGAGCTCAGCGGAGTCCACCCAGACTTCAGACTGGCAGAACTGTGACAGAAGTGTCTGTCATCTTAAGCCACTGGATCAGCGGCAATTTGGTACACATCAGAGAAAATAAAGACAGTTTGTGACTTCTGAGTCACCTGAGGGAGGGAGCTACTCTGGAGACCTCTTCTCTGGGCACACTGTGTGCGGGCTCACTGCTTCATCTGCTGGGGCTGCAGACCCCTCAAGCTGATAAGCCCTGTACAGCGGCGCTCTCTGGGCAGAGGTCTCACCCGGGACCATCACAAGAGAGCGTGAAGCCGCCCACTGCACATCTACGAAGCCCTCTGTCACCACAGGACTGAGTACTATTAGCCAGCCAGCATTGCCTCAGTGACAAAGGCCCTGAAAACCTTGACTTTCTGCTCTCTTCCCACCAGGGCCGAACCTCACTCCCGAGCCTGACTGAGGACTAGACAGAACGTCAGTCCCCATGTCCCTTTATTTCTTGCACTCTGGCCACAGGATTAAGTCATCAATGCCAGAAACCTGGTCAACAGATTTCTGTAGAAATATGTGAGGAAAAGAATCTTTTTCTTCTGGTATTCCTGAGAGGATCCGACACAGAGCTGCACTGTCACCAGCAGACATGAGGAAAGTCTGCCAGAGAACAAAGCCAGCACGAAGAAAATAAGTGCAAAGAAAAGGAGAGACAGTGACAGAGATCTGATAGAAAACCACATTCAGGCCCCTGGATCCATCATCTGGGAAAGAGGCAACGGATTTATTTTCCTTGCTCAATTCTCTTTACGTTGGATTTCTGTCACTCACAACTGAAAAAAAGTTCTAACTAACATGCACAGCTCATTCTCATGGAGTTCCTGCTGGCTTCCTCACCCAATCTCTGCTCAGATTCAGTCATGGGGTTGTCCTTCGCCGCCCTCAAGTCAATGTCAACTCATGGCTACCTTACACAGGACCGAGCTAAACGTCCCTCAGTCCTGCGTCATCTTCACAGGCACCAGCAAGTTCAAGTCCACCGTCGCAGCTACTGTGTTGTCCCATCTCACTCAGAGTCTCCCTTACCTTCCACAGCCCTCGACTTCACCAAATATGGTATCCTCCTCCAGAGAGGTGGCCCTCCTGCTGATGCTTCCGGAGCAAGCTAGTCAGACAGTATTCTGGTGTGATGCCCAGGCTGTTGGCTGGCTCATTTTTGGAAGTGTGTCACCAAGCCTTTCTTCTTACTCTGTCTTAGTCTGCAAACTCCACTGAGACCTGTCTACTGTGAGTGTCTACTCTGGTCCTCTAGAGATGCGGCTAATTTTTGGAAGTGTGTCACCAAGCCTTTCTTCTTACTCTGTCTTAGTCTGCAAACTCCACTGAGACCTGTCTACTGTGAGTGTCTACTCTGGTCCTCTAGAGATGCTGTAAGAGAAATCCTGCAAGTGAAATGTTTTAACAAAGAGAAATATATTCTCTCACAGTCCAGTAGGCTAGAAAGTCCAAATTCAAGGTGCCAGCTCCAGGAGAAGGCTTTTTCTCTCTGCTGGCTCTGGAGAAAGGTCCTTGTTATCAGTCTTCCTCTGGTCAAGGAGGTTCTCACATTTCGGGACCCCAGATCCAAAGGATGCCATCTGCTCCTGGTGCTTCTTGGTACTATGGTGCTAATGTGTCTCTCTGCTTGCCTCTCTACATCTGAAAACAGACTGGCTTAAAACACTATCTAATCCGGTAGCTCTCATCACCAGTGTCTCTTCCACTAGTCCATCTCATTACATCATAGTGACAGGATTGACAACACACAGGGAAATCACATCGACGACAGAATGGCAGACAGTCATACAAGACTGGGAATCATGACCTAGGCAAGTTGGTAGATTTTCTGGGGGTGCAATTCAATACATGATAGTGACCCTCCTGGTATCTGGAATCTGACACAGATTCCAGAACCACAGCAACACGCAAGTCCCCACAGTATGATAGCCTGACAGGTGGGTGGTGGAGATTATCACAGCCACTCTCATTTAACTACCCCTGTCCAATTTCTCTTGTTGAAAGAGTTAGTTCAGTAATGTGACACTATACTCAGCATGACATGCAAATCTCTACTGACTCCTTGCATTTGGGTCCATGAAGTTCTTGCTTGTCTGTCTGTTTTTTGTTTGGTATGTTTGTTTTGCTTTGTTGACATCAGCAGTCATTCAGATGTAATCTCTCTATTATCCTAGACAAATATCAACCAGATAAAACTTTCCCAACGCCTTTAATTAAACTTCATGAACTACTACTTCCTAAAGCACTTGAAGCAGTCACCACGGACAAATATTTTATGATCTTGCCAGGGAGAGAAGCGCAGGAGAAAGGAAGACGCAGAGGCGCCGTAAACAAAACACCGCCCCTGGCGCTCCATTTGGGAGATGAGACTGTCAAGGGAGAAATAGTACATATAAAAGTAAAAAACGACCTTGATGTCAGCACAAAGGGTGTTTGTGTTGAGCGTATACTGGGGATTTGGAAAAACTCCATGAAAGCTTTAAATGGAGAAGAAATGCCACCACATCCAAGAAGTGAACTTTGCAGAGGTGTTCTTTGCATCAAAAGATAATTTTTGTACTTTGGGTGGTCCTAGGAAATCTGCAAAAGAATCTTTATTCCTTATTTTCTTCAGTTGGGACAAAGTCAAAAGTACCCCATGGTTGTGTGTTTCTCTAAAAAGAACTACAGAATAAAACTACAGAGAACAAAAATTCAAGCTAGAGCAAAGCAGTAATGTCATTACTGCATCTTCATGTGACATCATCTCTTAGGCACTTAAGTCTCTGGTAGGCACTGGGCTAAAGACATAACATATAAATCACACAAAACTATGTGAGTGGGCATACCAGCTGAGTAGTGTACCTCCAAAATTCATGTCCATGTGGAACCTCAGTGGACAACAAACAATAGATTTTGGTTTGGTTTGACAGCACCTCCAATTTTGCACCCCAGGCATCTTGCTTGCCTTGTCCACTCCCAGCTTTGAGATGACATACTATTTCAGCCAGAAAGTTTGAAAGGAGGATCTGACACAAGCTGAGTGATAGTCTAGTTTGTCTCATTCTGTTTAACAAACGGGCCTTATTGAGTGTTTCCTTTTGTAAGCCATTAACCACAAAATGAACAGGCCCACTCAGCACTTGGCAGCTGTGCAGTAGGTGACCTTGGCTGGTGTAAACAGTTCAGCACTTTACTCGCCCAAAACACGGTGGATCAAACCCACCCAGAGACACCCCAGAAGAGAAGCTGGCGGCTCTCCTGCACAGTCAGTCAGTGAAAACCTTATGACGCACAGTTTTACTGCAACCCATGTGGGGTCATTTGGAATCAACTTCATGGTAACTGGCTGTTGTTTCTTACTGTATCTGCATGTGGAAACTTAATGTTGCACTTTCAGTATAGTAGACAATCTCAGCTTTCTTCACTAAGGGAAAACAGAGAGGCACAGGCTTCTCCCTAACTCTAGCCACTGTTCATCTCATTTGATATGCTCTTCAAATTAGAAATGACAACACAGAAGTTAGTGGGGACACTGTGCACTCCAGTTGAAATGTTGTCCCTTTCCCTTTTGACAAAGGACTCTATTCCCACAGGATGCCTCCACCTCTTTCTCCTTCCCACACCACCAACTCTCAGTCAGAACTAATACCAATACAAAAGAAAAAGGAACCCGGAAGATTTTACCAGTCCTACGGTAATCTGCATTTGAATGAACAAAAGATTCCTCAGTGAACTTTGCAGTACAAAGGAATGCAAACGACGAAGTAAGACCAAAACCCATTATTAATGGAACTGAGAGCGAACCCGATTGAGATCAACATGTATTAGTCATGAAGGTCACACAGATCAGAAATATTGCCTTCAATTGCACTGACCCACCTAGGTGGAAAATTGGTTGGCCCGTCCCACCAAAGTGTGTTGTGTCTGTCTTCCATAATCCACTGGCCATCTTAATGGACACAGCAATGCCCGTCACTGGCTGGACAAGTGATAGCAAATTGAGTTCTATAATGTATTTTCTGCTACAGGAAGAAGAGAAAAACAATCTACAGGCGCTGCCCTGGAGAACTCCATGAAATTCTCTCTACAACCTGGCTTCAACCCAATCCACTGGTTTATTAATTTTGTAAACCCAGATGTTGCTCATGAAAGGGAAGATATCCTAGTATTACATTCCAGAACGTTTGCAGGCTGGAGTCATTGAGAAGGGAACAGGGTTATTACCCCACAGAAATGAAATTCTGATTTTTACACTGATATCTGCAGCCTGCCTCCTTGGCCTCCATTTCTCATGCTTCCAGCCACCCCTGAAACACTTTCAGGGCCTCTCCTCATGGCCCATTTTCATATCCTCAACCCTAGGACTGGAACACATATTTGGGTCAGAATCAATCAGCATACCAACTTGTTCTGAACACAGGTTCAGGGATCAGCATCCTGAAGCAGACCAATTAAAGTGAATACCGGGGCTTTTGCTAGAAGTATTGGGGACCTCATCTTTATTCTTCTTCATCGGATTTACCTTTTGAAGTACTTAATCCCAGACTGTCTTTAGTACAAACAGAAAAGGCTGTCAGGAAAGAGACTCAACAGTATTAGAACTCTCCCCTTCCAGGCAGAGACCCAGGTCCGATTCCCAGCCAGTGACGTCCCATACAGCTTCCACTCACCTGTCAAGGGAGGCTTACACGCTGCTACAGCTGCTGAGTGGATTTCAGCAGTGTTTCCACACTGAGTTGGACTAGGAAGGAAGCCTGGTGATCTACTTTGGAAAATCAGCCAAAAGAAATCCTAAGGGGCATTACATTTTGTTGCACTGGGCATGGCATCACCATGAGTAGGGGTGACAGCAGGTATCAACAATAACTATTAAATGAATAATCTTCTTGATCCTTTTTATGAAAACAAACAGAAAGAGGCTACATTCAACAGTGGACAGGCAGAGCTGGAAGCACTTTCGACTGCAGACTCCCTGCCCTCAGTTATTTCCGTGTCACCCTTCTCAATACATGTGACAACATGGAGCCCCAGGAAACAGGTTCTGGTGCCATACTGGTAGGTTCAAATCCTGCTTTTCTACCACAAAGCTGTGTGACACTGGCAAGCCCGCTCCCCTTCCTAGACAGAACCTTCACTGTCTCCATCTATGAATCAGGCATAACTGCAGTACCTTCCTCCCAGGGCTACTAGACGGCTATTACAGGTTCTAAGGACTACAGTGGCTATAACATTAAGAGACATACTACAACACTGCATATCACACAACAAATCCTCATAATGGACTAGGCAATGTTTCCTTCTTCTACACAGTGTCCCTGTGGTTGGAACGGAACTGATCGCACCTAACAACATAATTTACATAAATGTCAGTTTTAAAATCTCATTCACCTGAGCGCTGTCATATATCATAAATGACATGCCTAAATCTACATGAATACATATATCAAGCATGGGTATCAATTCTTAGAGTTCTTGTAATCTTCTTCCTTCTCTAACACCATCTCTTCCCTGCTGGGTTTCCACCACCATTTGGCTGTCCAGGGTCCCTATCCTATGTTTATAGGCAAAGGAAGCACTTGGGAATTGTTTTTGTGTTTCTCCCCTTCTTGCTCCAAAGAACTTAACATTAGAAATGCACTTGTAAAGTGATTTAAATTACTGTGAAAAATAGATGTTAATAATGAATTCATTGATCCTTCTTACTGTGTATACAAGTACATGCAGTATATTAATCTTTTTTTAAAATGAAGAATACACCTATTACAGATTCAACTGTGTCTCTGAAAAATGTGTATTAACTTGGCTAGGTCATGATTCCCAGTACTGTGTGGTTGTCCACTGTTCTGTGATCTGATGATCCAAAGTGTGCTAAAGCCTAACTTTTATCATGTTAATAAGGCAAAATTAGTGGGAGTCATGTTAGTGAGGTAAGACTCAGTGTACAGGATTAGTCTGTACCTTGAGTCAACCTCTTCTGAGATATAGAGAAGACAGCAGAGGGGCACGGCCTCCCGCCACTAAGAGCTAGGAGGGACCGCGTCTTTTGGATCCATGGCCACTGTGCTGAGAAACTGCTAGATCAGATGAAGACCAATGACAAGGAACTCCCTGCAGAGCCAGTGCAGAGAGAAAGCCTTCCTCTGGAGCTGGTACCCTGAATCAGGCTTACAGGCTCCTGGACTGTAAGAAAATAAATTTCGGTCTGTTAGAGCCATCCATTTGTGGTGTTTCTGCTATAGCAGCACTAGATAACTAATAAAGAAGAAACTTTATAATAGCAGAGTCTAGAAGATCTAAAGTAAGTTAGTAGAGCACGTGTTTATGGAATCTACTTGTACGTCAGACACGCTGCCGGGAGGTGGAGCTACAGAAATGAGTAAGACATTATCTTTATCCTGAAGCTGGTTCCTGTCCCACTCAGGGGAAGACAAAACCAAGAGTTCACAAGCAATGGGACTTGTTTTTATTGCTGTCATTGCTGGAAATAAGCACAGCAGAACACACACCAATTTAACTGTTCCCACGTGTTCAGTTCAGGGACACTGATAGCATTCTTCAAGTTGTGTGACCACTCCCACCCTCCTTTTCCGAGTTGTGCCTCTCCCATTAACCTAAACGCACCATCCCTAAGCTTCCCATTTAGTCTTCCAAGTTGCTGTTACCAGTACAATTCTATATAGTTTATATTCTGATTCTGACTAACACTGCATCAGGTGTCAGTGATAAACCAGAAAAGGAGGTATAAACATACATAAGTTAGCACGACAGAGGTGAATCCCCCCCCAAAAATGCTTGTAAGAAATACGTGGGTTATGTGCCAGGAAAAGGATGATTGGCAAGAGGCGTGTGCCCAGTTACCCTCCAAGAACAAGTGGTGTGTGCTCAGCTACCCACCAAGAAAGTGGCAGAACCGAAACTCTAAGCCAGTTCGTTCTGATTCCAGACTTGAGCTCCCAACTACGGTGGTACATTTTCTCTAAAAAGACAATACAGTGCAGTCGCTTTGATTTCATAATCCCACTGCCAGTAATCCTACAAGAATGACTAATTAAGTTTGTGTCCCAGACCGTAGGGAAAACTAAAAGCATGTAAGTGTTTTGTTTTCCTTTTCAATTAACATCTTTGCATGGTCTTCTCTCTTAAACTAAAATGATGTAACTTGAGCCTCAGTTCACAAATCTATGCCAAAACGTCATTTCCCTCTCAACAGCTTGGAGAATTCCAGAGGCAACATGAGCAGCTTAAAAGTGACTGTTGGGCATCATGCTGCTCTTGTGCGCAGTACAGTCAATTCCAGCTGACAGTGACCCTACAGGACAGGGCAGCACTGCCCCATGGGGTTTCCAAGGCTATATAATCCTTACGGAAGCAGACTGCCACATCCTCCTCCCATCGAGCTGGGTTCACACGGCTGACCTTGTGGTTATCAGTCACGCGCTTACATAGTGTACCATATGTCCTTATCAGGGATCAAACCTGCTGAGATGCACCGGTCATCCGTATCTCAGGGCCCCGCTGGGCATCTCTCTTTTCAGGACAGGATCCCACCACGTCTCTGGCATGAGCTCCTTCCATATCAAGTCCCTTCTTTCATTCCTTCCCATGCTCCTGTCTACAGATGCCACTTTTCACAAACAGATCATTCAGTGAATTGGCTTTCAGTGAGCTGACCCGTATCCCGACTTTCAAGTGCAGGAGGAAGGGGCAAATTCTCTTCTTTGTTACACAGTGCAACAGACTTCCTTCAACTTAATCCAGCCATTTTAGATTCGTTTCCGGGACTGGTTAAACAATTTGCTGCTGTCATTTGCTGTATCAAGTCAATGCTGACTCACGGACGAATCGTAACTCTGTACACCAGACTCCACAGGATTTTCATGGTTGTGACCTTTCAGAAGCAGATTGCCAGGCCTTACTTCAAAGGCACCTCTCGGTGGACACCAACAGCCAACTTTTCATTTAGTAGGCTGGCACTTAACCATTTGTACCACCCAGGGACTCTAGATAAATGATTTACAGTACATTACTATGACAAATTAGTATGGGGCACATAAAAATTTTATTTTACAAAGAGTTTAGCAAGACACTTAAATACACTAAGTACAAAAGGAGTTCACAAATGGGATAAAACGTATTACAACATCTTTCCAAATGAAAAAGTTGTGTTGATATGTAATGATATTTGTATCGAGATAAGGAGTCCTGGTGGCACAGTAGTTAAGCCCTCAGCTGCTACCGAAAGGTCAGCAGTTCGAATTCCACTGCCGTCAAGTCGATTCCCATTCATAGAGACTCTACAGGTCAGAGGAGAACTTCCCCAAAGAGTTTCCAAGGAGAGCCTGGCAGATTTGAACTGTCAACCTTTTGTCAACCTTTTGTCAACATAGCACTTAACCACTCTGCCACCAGGGTTTCCAGTCTTGGAAATGCTATGGGACAGTTCTACTGTATCCTACAGAGTTACTGTGAGTTCTCAATAGATTTAACAGCAACAGTTTTACAGACTAAGATATTTACTAGTAATATTTTCTACACTGGGGGATTATAGTTCTTCCTCCTACGTAAATGCATATATAAAGGAATGCATACAGATGCATGGAAGCAATAAAGTCTGAAAGAAAATTCATATACTCATGCAGGTGGGACAAATGGTTTAAACTGAAGCACGAATCTCAAAGTTTTCAGCTCTAACTCAGCCAGCAGCACTACAGAAGAAAGACCTAGAGTTCTGCTTTGCTTAAGATTATAGCCAAGAAAAGTATATGGAGAAGACACATGAGGTCATATGAGTTCAAACTGACTCAATGGCAGCAGGTTTGCCTATATTACCCAATTATTAGTCTAAAATAAATATATCAGTCTGCCAGGACAAGGACTTTCAGTCACTGCTGTCAGTCTCTACCATGGTCCCTAAAACAAAGTAGGTACTTGGTAACTATTTGTTTTCACAGAATGACTGGGTACGCCTTCATCACAAAACTCAAAACAAAACAGTCTATATTTAATTCTTGAAAATAACGCTACCATGAAAATTAATCACCTGGAAAGTAACAGAATTAAATATCTAAAGCACACCATGAACCAAAAACAAATGTAAGACTTAAAAGTTTGAAAATAAAATGTAATTCACTTGTCCAAACTCCAATCTGTTTCTGATATTGCTAGTATCATCTTTTGAGAGCACAAATCCAATTGTATCATTTCTGTTTAAAAACTTTTACAGGTTTCTACTGGACTGAGGCGGAAGTGACAAACGTCCAACACCCACAGCCTAGTCAAGAAGGGCAGAGATGAGGTACAGGCTAAGAGCCACAGGGAGCCCACTGGCTTACTGCAAATGCTGGTTCTGACTGTGTAACCGTTCATGTGGGACGCGTGTAAACAATGTACACTAGGAGACACACTTCAGAGACAAAGAAAAAACAGCAGCCATGAACTGTGATGAACCCACAAGGAGAAGTAATATGTTGTCATTACACGCCGTGTCACAGACGGTTGATGTAACAACATTAGGGACACGACGTGCAGAAAAGCACACAGGAAACGGTAAACCAAGAAACGTTCTCGTTGTTGCTGTTGCTGTGTGCCATCAAGTCAAGTGGATTTTGATTCACAGCACCCCTGTGTGACAGAGTAAAATCGCCCCCAAAGTTCCCTACCCTGTCATCTTTACAGGAGCACATCACACAGCAGATGACCAGGGGGTGGAAACCGTCCACCTTTTGCGTAGCGGCCTGACTTAGTTAATGTGATCATCCCACCAGTTAACCCGAGATTTAACCCACTGAGATGTTGGCCATGAAGAGTGGCATAAATGATGACTATCTGGAGTTCTGCTAACGCTATGAGGGGAACACAATATTTTATTATTAATAGAAGTGTGTTAAGATGTTATTACTGAAATCCAAACTGTACTACACTCAGCATCTGTCCAGAATTCATTAGGTCTTGGTTGGATACAGTTTTCGTGGAATGAAAAAAACACATTTCTCCCGTTAAGATATTTAAATTAATTTTCCCAAAGCTTTTATTGTAGTTAGGACTGCTCTAGATTATTTGGAAATGTATCTTGAAAATGGAAAAGCACCTGTTACAAATATATACGGGGGGGGGCACACAAGCTCAACGCCGTCAAGTCAATTCCGACTCCAAGTGACCCTACAGGACAGAGCAGAACTTTCCGAGAGTTTCCAAGGAGTATTTATTTGGTAGACTTGAACTGCCAATCTTCCAGTTAGTAGACATATGACTTAACCACTATACCACCAGGGTTTCCAACACACACACACACATACACACACGAATGAGGTCTGACAAGCCCGGGAACTTCATTGTCTTAAGTGCTACACACCTCACTGCTGATTACCACTATGGTCACCTTGGAAGTACGCCCCTTGGGGAGCTATGCACCAACGCCAGCGCCTAGCCAACCCTTCAAAGCAGCTTTGGGACTTTTCTACTGGAATGGCCATTGCCCAGGGTGGCAAGGTGGCAAGTCACACACTTAATTGTATAGTTGTCTGTGAGGGAGTTTTTAGCCAGTATACAAACAACTGTATTGGAACACTCTCCGTACTCCCTGAACTAGCCCCCAACAACTTTTTTCTTTACTCTAAGGAAATACTGAAAGGAAGACACTTGGATGACATCAGAACATAAAGGGTAATACCACAAGAGCTCTGATGGACATTCCAGAAAAAGAGTTCCAAAACTGCTTTGAAGAGTTTGAACCAAGCGTCGGCATCAGCGCATAGCTTCCCAAAGGGAATGCTTTGAAAGCGACCATAGTGACATTCAGCAATGACATATGTAGGTAGCACTTGGAACAAGTAAGTTCATGGACTTACATGTCAGATCGTTTGTGTGTGTGCGCACGCGTGCATGCGCGACAGAGAGAGAGAGAGAGTGTATGTGTGTATCTGTAAGATACGTATTTCAAATCCAATTTATACAGGTCTGTTTTTTTAAATGAGTAACAAACTAGTATTTCAAATTCTTCACTTCTTTTCAGCAAAGAATATATATTGAAGAATCAGAGCATTGGAAATAATGGAAGGTGGGTGTTTTGAATACACATTTAGGAAAATTAGCCTTTAAAATTGTTTTTGCTCACAGTGATTGTCTTCAATCAGCAATGCAGAAATGATACAAAGTTCACCCTTTCTCAGCATTTGGGAAACAAGAGGTAAGACAACATCAGCTCCATGGAAGGGTCATGAAAAGCCAATAGTTAGAGGAAAAATGAACTACCTGGAGGTGGTTTTATCTAGAAAAATGGTACTGTGCCCTACAAATCAAAATCAGCTCAGAATCCCACTAGAGAACTGTTCAAGCGAGCCAATCAATAATTTACGCACTATGATGTTGAATGAAATATTTTATTTTAACAACGAACATTTGGTGTTGCATCCTTAATAAGGTGCAAGCAAATCTGCATATGTTATAAAATGTTTCCCTACACTGCCCTGCTTTTACCTCTTCAAATAATTATTAATAAATTATTATACCTAGTTAAACTGAGCAGCACCAGTTTATGAAGTTCCAATTATCAGAGTAATTATTTTGGGATAATCCCTGGATATTTGCTGACCCGGAGACTCAGTATTTGTTCAGAATGTGGTACTGTTGTAGAATAAGAAGGCGAATTATCGGAGCCTTTCCTCTGTCAATCCTGACCGACTATTTGATGAACACATTTTATATTAAGCAGGAGTCCTGACTGCCCCCTTTGCAATCATACAGTCAGCAAGCTTGTCAAAGGCTGGCCAGGGACCTAGAACTGAGAACGTCGCCAGTGCTTGTTGAGGTTTTACTCACGTACCATGGCAGGCACGACAGTCACACAGCAGCCCTGCATGAACAGCGACAGTTCCAAAGTTGTTGTTGTTATTCGATTGAGGTGAGTCTGCTCCATCTCACAAAGACCTCACATACAACAGAAACACAGCCCCGCCCCACCCCATCCGCACCACAGCTGCTGCGTGGGAGTCCAGAGCTGCAGGCCCGGCGCAGTGCCTTCCGGAGCAGGGGCTCACCTTCCTGCACTGTATCAGACAATGTTCTGTTGCAACCCACCAAGTTTTCATCGGTTACCTTTCTTCCTAGAAAATCTTAATCTGGTTGCTCCACTGAAACCAGTCTGCCATGCACGTCCCTGCTTATGTGTGAAATATTGGTGGCATAATTTCTAGCATCCTAGCAACACTCAAGCCATCACACTGCAACAGACTGAAAGATACGTGGCAGAATAACAAAGTTCAGGTCTCTCATTAACATTGTCTTACAGACGAAGAAATCGAGGCCTAAAGAGGACTCAGTGCTTTCTCAAGCTGTCAAAGCTACTGAAGGAAGGACCTCAACTCTTTACCAAACTGCTTAAAATTGTAAGCGTCATCCAGGCAAATACAAGTCTATAATTCTTTATCTGAAACCTGAGGGCCATGATTGGATTCTGCATAATGTGAACATTCCAAATCTAGAAAGGCAAGAAGATACCTATCCCAGTAGTCAGTCATCTTACTGGTCTTGCAGTCAGCTATATAAAGGATGGTTATTTCTTACTTCTTCTCAGTTTACTGGTCAAGGTTTACCACTGTATTCATTCAGGAGACTATATTACCAAAAATAAAAAGCCGATTTTCAGAACTTTTGGTATCTGAGAATTACAAATAAAAGATTTATGGGCTCATTCTTCAAGTCACTGCTGGTGCCAGCTCAGGGTTGCATGGAGTTGATCTGGTGTCCCCAGCTGGCACAAACACTTAACCTCTCTACTACCAGCCTGAATGCTGATGGTTGAAACCTACTCAGAGGTGCCTACAAACAAAGGGCTGGTTTCTGCTTCCAGGAAGTCACAGCCTTGAAAACTCTATGGGGCACGGTTCTCCTCTGTACACACAGGGTCACCACGAGCTGGAATCAAGTCCATGATGACTAACAACAACAACAGGGCTGACTTACAAACAGCACACACACTGTCTTGTCCCTTCCAATTGCCAGGGTTGACTCTCCTAAAAATCACAGTTGCTGGTAACTACACCCCAGATCTGGGTTCCAGAAGCCTGTTGAAAGTGATGCCCTTCCTTGGCCATACTTGATTCTAAAAAGCTGCAGGAATATGAATCTAGTGAAAAATCTCATTAACAGATGTATTTGTTAAGCCAAGCCTTCAAATCTTTTTTTTTCCTTTTTTAAAAATTGGCTTATGTTCAGTCAGAGACTAGATGAATAAATGCCGAGTACCTGGGATACATTAAAGTCCCTGCTATCCTAATGCCCACAACCTAGGTGAAAACCAAGAATGCATCATTTAAAAGCGGAGATCCTAAAATATCGCTGAATTACTTAAATAATGTTGGAAAAGAAGGCAGACATTATTTCATTTAAATTTATACATTTTTCAGAAATTGCAAGGATTTTTGTAATTGTACGACTTTCAAGAGTCACTGGCAATTCTAATGAGAAATAGGATAAAATAAACAAATGCACACATAAAGAAAATATTGTAAAAGTTTTGCATATTCAAGGAATATACCAGCTATCACATAGGAAAGTTAATTAAAATGTGCTTCTAACCATTTTATGCACTTATCCCATTTTATGATTAATTTTCTTTACAATATCTCATTACTAGATTGTGCAAGGGCACAAGTCACCACACGCAGCTGGAACTCAGCAGTTTTCAAGAGTGAAGTCAAAACAAATGTAGAACCCAGTATCCACAACATGCCCTACACCTACTACCACCAACTACTGGGAAGTCATTTCTCACTCATGACGACCCCATGCCGAGAACTGTGCTTCATGAAGTTTTCAGGTACTGACTCCCAGGCCTTTCTTCTGAGGTACCCTGGAGTTTCAAACCACCACTATTTTGGCTGGTATTTCCAGGCTGAACCATTTGTAGCACCCAGGGACTCCATGCCTAATACTCAGAGGTCTCCAACTTGCTACTATCGAGTGAATTTCAAGACATCATGGCCCACTGAGTAGATCAGAACGGCCCCATAGGGTTTCCAGGAAGTGCCTGGTAGACTCCTACAGCCAACCTTTTAATTTGCAGCTGTAAGTCCTAACCACTGTACCACCAGGGCTCCAGATACAGTATATACCATACAGTATAGAGTGTAAAGCTGTATAATTACACTGTACAGCATATACTGTAAAACTGTATTATTATACTGAAGCTATCTTCAACAAAATGTCTCTGAATTAGCAGTCTCTCTGCTTAATCGACCTTGTCGGCTCCTTGTTTACAGTTTCATAATACCTGATTAAAAAAAGTTTTAGTCAAAACACCATCTTTCATCTCAAACAAATATAAAAGCATATTAAGAGTGACTAGTCATTTTTCATGCTGAGCTGACCATTTGTTTTCCCTTGAGGTTAAGTTACACAATGGAAGCAACTGTCTCCAATGACCAATGAACTGAGAAATGTGCCCACTATCTTTTTTTGGTCCTGTATTACATGCCAGACACTGTTTTAATATCACACAGAATTATTTCATTTAATCTTCAGAGTAATTCTACAAGATAGACACTATCATAAACCATTCTACAGGCTAGGAAAATGAGACTGTGAGGGCGTATGTAGCTTGCTCAAATTATATAACTAATAAGTGGCAGAGTAGGGATTAGGTTCTTAACAGTCTCCAGAAAGCTATTTCCTCAATTTGTAAATCAGCTGTGAGGGAACGCAGACACAAAATTAAAATAGGTTTAACGGAATCACGTAAGATGACTATCCAGGTTAGCCCCCAATCCTTACAGACTGGTTTCTTTTCCTTCTGAAGAAGATCACACCCAGAGACACACACTCTCAACACCAGTAAAAATTTCCAAAACAGTGAGGTAGATACCAGAATACCAATTTGTTGATTTCAGAGAAAAACCCAACTATCAAATGTACTATAAAAACGCAGCTCAGCATGACAAGAAAATTCGCCCTTTCTTCTCAAGCAAAAAATCAAGCTTAATGCAAACCCAAGTCATAATCAGAGGCTATTTTATGGATCTCGCATGAAAAACTGCTCTTGTGTAGATGAGAAATATTCAAAAGTCCATTTGCCGAGTCTTTACACCAAATTATATAGGAATGATAATGTTGACAAGTATGAAACAAACAAGTAGATCTAAATGAGACAAAAATGCCAAAGCACTAGCGAAAATTCATTTACCAGTTCAAGAAACACTGAACAACAACATGTGAGAAACTGGGCATTCAACAACACTGTTGTTGTTATAAGGTGGATGGAGTCAGTTCTGATGCAGAGCGACCCCCTGCACAAGAGAACCCAACGTGGCTGGTCCTGCACCACCCTCACAACCCTCCTGTCTGAGCCCACTGCCACAGCCACGGTGGCAAGCCATCTCCTTGAAGACCTTCCTCTTTTGTGTTAACTCTCTACTTTGCCAAGCATGATGTCCTTCTCCAGGGACTGGTCCCTCCTGATAACATCTCCAAAGTATGTGAGACGTATTCTTGCCACCCTCCCTTTCAAGGAGCACTGGGGCTGTACTTTTTCTAAGACAGATTGGCTCACTCTTCTGGCAGTCCATGGTAGATTCAACACTCTTCATCAACATCATATTCAAGACGACACCACGATTCAAAGTTACCAATTCTTCGATCTTCGTTATTCAGTTGTTAAAAAGCTCTTTGAAAAACCACAAGGACAAATATTGTAGGAGACCCCTACTGTAAGGAATTAATAACAGACTCATGTACAGAAGAAAAGACTCATGACATCTGCAAGGCAGGTGAGGGAGGAGAGGAGGGAGTGGACTGGTTATATAGATAGTTGACAGAAATCTGGTTGGGTGAAATCAGTGACGGCACACATTAGAAATAAGACCAATTTAACTGGACTTCAACATGATGGGAAAACTCTTCCAACCTTAACCCAGTATTACAAAGACAGAGTAGCAGGGGCTGGGGTCCAGAGACCATGCTCTCAGGGGACATCGAGGCCAACTGGCATAACTAGTGCATTACTAAGAGTCTTCTGTACCCCATACTGGTGAGTGGCGTCTGGGGTCTTAAAAGCTAGCAAGCCACCATGTGAGGTACACCAAATGGTCCTAACTCAGCTGGACCAGATAATTACCAAGGACCAAAATGATATGGGGGAAAGAGAACCCAGAAGACAGAAAGATCCATGTGAATGGGTGACTATATCAACATGTGGCCAGAAGAGCCAAACGGTGCCCAATCACCACCAGTGACAGTCGTGATGGGGCTCATAAAGTTGAGTCCCAGTGGCAATACGAGAATAAAAAGGGGTGCACCCTGAGATGGCCACTAAAAGACCACAACTGATGGTCCGAAGGCCTCAGGGTTCCCCTGGGAGCATAGCCCCTCAACCTGATGCTTCCCCTGATCATAAATCATTACTGAGGTCAACTCCTTGGACACGAATGGATTGGACTCAGCAATACAGACTGACCATATTGTATATGCACTGTATGGTTCTATGCTTCTATAGGACGTCGTCCTACCGGCCTCTTACTAGAGGGGAGTGGAGAAATTGGAGAGGAGGGGACAGAAGATTGTTAAAAGGATATAACATGCATACAACTGAGAGGAGGAGGGTGCTGTCACTGGGCAAGGAGAGCAGTAGAAGCTGCACACAGACAGGCATGTGAATTTAAACTGGATTGTACATTTTCTCTCAGTCAAAATAAGTAAATAAAATTAAATTAAAACACAGTTCTTCAAAAAAAGAAAAGCTGTTGGGTGCCTAGACAATTCTAACTCATGGCAATCCGATATGACAGAGTAGAACTACTCCACAGAGTTTCCCTGGGAGTAATCTTTATGGGACTAAATTGACAGTCCTCTCTTTTTCAGTGTGGCTAGTTGGATCTGAATTATCCACCTTTAGGTAAGCAGTTGAGTGCAAACCAGAAATCAGCATGCATAAAAAAAGCAAACACCCAGTGCCTCTGAGCCGGTTCTGACTCAGAGACTCTACAGGACACAGTAGAACTTCCCCATACAGTTTCCAAGTGCACCTGGTAGATTCAAATAGCCAACCCTATCGGTTAGCAGCCGCGGCTCTTAACCATTTAGCCACCGGGGTTTCCATGTTGTTGTTGTTGTTGTTAGATACCATTGAGTCAGTTCCAACTCACAGTGACCCAATACACAACAGAACAAAATACTGCCCAGTCCTGTAACAGGCCCATAATTGTCTTTATGCTCAAGCCCATTGTTTCAGCCACTGTGCCAATTCACCTCCTTGAGAGTCTTTGCCTTCTTTGCGTTCTTTACTGACTCTACTTTACCGAGCATGACGTCCTTCTCCAGGGATGGATTCCTCCTGACAACATGTCCAAAGTCTGTCAGATGCATAGTCAACATTCTTTGCCAACATCACAATTCAAAGGCATCAATTCTTCATCTGTCTTCCTTATTCACTGTCCAGCTTTCCTATGCACATGATGCAAGGGCTTGGGTCACACGCACCTTACTCTTCAAGGCGACATCTTTACTTCTGAATACTTTAAACAGGCCTTTTGCAATACATTTTCTCAATGCAATGCCTCTTTTGATTTCTCAACAGCTGCTTCCATGGGCATTGATTGTGGAACCAAGTGAAATGAAGTCCTTTGCAATTTTAATCTTTTCTCCATTTATCACGACGTTGCTTACTGGTCCAGTTGTGAGGACTTTTGTTTTCCATGGGAAATATTAAATCTGACAAAGCTGTAAACTGATGTCTCACAAAGTCACCGTTTGATGAATTCTTTCCACAATAGAGATTGCTTGTCTTGCCTACTGGACATGTATGTAAAACACACCACACTAAATACTCTACAAATGTACACTTGTTTATCAGAAAACCTCACAAAGTAGTACTCTTGTTCCCATTTTACAGATGGAGACACTACGGCAAAACATGGCTGAGGAACCTGCTTGGCATCACAAAGCGAGTGCACAGTGGCCCAAAGAAATCACCATCTGTGTTGCTTTGAGAACTAAACTGTAAGTCATCTTTGTTCTGCCAGCATCTGACACGCTCTATCGTCACCTTCCTGTAAACACAGGAAACCCTTCAACTCAGGTTTCTTCTCCTCTGGGTGGCATCTAGGATTGGCACAGCCAGCATCTGTCTCATGAAGATGCTTTTGCTACGCTGCCTTTGTCTGCTGGCATATTCTTTGTTAAATAAAATTAATCAAGGCTCTACTGTGAAATGAGTTAGCATTTACCCACCTGAGGAATAACACACGGGATAACCTACACACAGATGCTATTTCTCATGTATAACTATTTTCATATCTGCTATTGTAGGGTCAGTACGAGTCAGAATCAACTCAGTGGCAGATGGTTTTTGTTTTTACTAGAAATCAAAGCCAAACCCACCACCATCAAGCCCATTCCAACTCATAGTGACCCAACAGGACAGAGCGCCTGGTAGATTCAAATTGCCAGCCTTTTGGTTAGGAGCCATAGCACTTAACTACTCCACTGGGGTCCCCTTGTGACCCAATAACCATCCATAAAAACTCAGCAGAAATCCACTGAGTGGGAAAGTGACAGACCTGGCTGCCACACAGCTGAGTCCTTTGCCCTCTTCCTCCGGCTGGGGCACCTGCAGCCGGAACAGCCGTGCTGAGACCGGGATGAAAGCCAACGGCTGAGGAAAGTGAAGCAAAAATACAGATGCCACCTGGGTCCCTGTTGGTGTCACAGAGCTACCACTCCCCACTTAGGTTTCATCTTTGGTTCACTCACTACACGCTATGGACTGGACCACCTTCCAGTCACAAACCAGTTCAGACTCATAGCAACCCAATTGGGCAGAGCAGAACTGCAGCTCACGGGTTTGAACTGCCGATCTTTCAGTTAGCAGGTAAGTGCTTTAGCCACAGCGCCACCAGGGTTCCATGGATTAACTGAACTGTGCTTTCCTCACCCCTCAAAAAATACGTGTTAGAATCCTAACTCCTCAACCTGAGGCTGTAAACTCATTGCGAACAGTGTTCTTTCTTGCACTAATGAGGTCTTGGCTGATATTAGGTGTCTTCCACCTCTTTACTGTTAGGCTGTGCAAAGAACAGACTGGGCACAGAGACAACCTAGCACATACCGCGAGGAAGACAGATGCCAGGTGGAGCCCGCCAAGGAGTCCGTGAATGGCAAGGCTGCAGAAACTGCTCTTGCCCCCAAAGGGGAGACAGCCTTCCGCGAGAGCCAGTGCCCTGAAATCAGACGTTTAGCCTCCCGAACTGCAAGTACACAAATGTGTTCTTTAGCCACCTACTTGTGGTCTTTCTGTGATGGTAGCACTAGAAACTCAGGCGCAGAAAAACAAACGCCCATCTGGTCAACCTGCTGTCACAGGGCTTACATCCCGCGTCTCTTAAAACCACCATAAGTGACAGCCCAACTTACAAAGGAAATTATGGACATTACTCCCCTGTCCTCTGTTAACATCTCACTGTGACTATTAAGTATTTATAGTGAATAGTGTGACTAAATTTTATTGAACAATGCGTAGCCAGCCAAGCCAAGTGCCGTCGAGTCAGATCCGGCTCATGGCGACCCTAGGGGCCAGGGTAGAACTGACCCCAGAACAATGCGTAAGGTACATTAAAAAATCACATGCAAAAAAATGATCAAAAAGATCACTCAGAAACCACTTCCCTGTTGTTTCTAGCTCTCTCTTTCTGGTTCTTTTCCTGTTTGCTACATTTTACCCAACAAACGCCACGGAGAGAAAAGCTGCATTTTGAATTTTGGCAGTTTTGCTATTGATCAGTTACTTGGGACATGGTGACCCTAAAAATAAAAACAGAGGGACAGAAATGTGTATTTTAAATAGACACAGAATAAAATGCAAATTGTGCAATCCAAATCTAAAATACAATCACATCTGACGTCAAAGAACTTGAACTTCAATTTAATCTTTATGAAAAGAATACAAGGTTTTCAAATAATAACCCATTCAAGGATGTTTTCAGTTTTCTGAAAACTTCACTCATTTAGTTTGATAACTAAATGCATAAAAACTAATACTATTTTGACAGGAAATCAGCCATTTCTGAAAGTTTAATCTTCATTTGTAAATGGCTTTGTAACCACCATGAAAGAAAGCACAGGAAATCCAATGACCCAGATTACCTGAGGAGGGGGCTTGCATGAAAAATGGTCACTGGCACATAATTTCACTTTTGAAAAAGAGGAAACCTAGGGGGGGAAAAAACTCAAGAGGCTACAGTCTCTGAAGTGCCTCAGAAAGAGAAAAACAGTTTATAGATGGTTCCGCTGCCGTAACAAGCAGCAGAGTTTATTGTTCTGTTTGCAGAGTGAGGTCTGCAGAAAATAAATCTCTGCAGCTGAGGGCATCTGCAGATAATGAACACCCAGAAGTGCGACTACACCCCGAGGTATTTTGGGAATCATCTGACTGATGGAGAAGAAAGGAGATAAACCAGCAGAGAAGAAATTCTAGCAGTGGTGAGACAAAAAGGAGGGGCTCCAGGAGACAGCAGCTGACGGACAGAGAATAGAATCCACTCTCATTCCATGGTCACACGCAAGGGGCTTATTAAGAGGTGGGATTCACTTACATTACAAAGCACAGCCTTGAGCATCAAACACTTACCAACCAGAGAAACAGTGATCCTGCCTCACAGCTCAGCTGCACTCTCCCTCCTCCTGTTTCACCAACTACACCTTGTCATCTTCTGGGTGGAAGGGACCATCCCATCCAGGAAAGGTGTACTTATTTACTCTGAGAAAAGACCTGGCAATGAAGGGTGCAGACAACTTGTACCAGAGAATTCAAGACTATCAAGATTGTATCTCTTTACACAAATCCTCGATGTCTCACTCTACCACAGAAGGGCAAAAACTGACAGGTTAGTTTTCATTTGCCTTTCAGGTCCCAGGTTATCACCAAGGCATTGGAGACGAACACGGAAACAGCTGGCTTCTTCGGTAGACCAGCGGCAAAGTCTCACCACTAATGCATCTGAATTACGCTGTTGGCAAAGAATACTGAACATACCATGGACCACTGCTAGGATGAACAAAAACGTCTTGGAATAAATACAGTCAGAAAGGTCCTTCACGCAAAGATGGCGCAACTTGTTCTCACACGCTTTAGACGTGATGTCAGAAGGGCCCAATCCCTAGAAAACGACATCACACTTGGTAAAGCGGAGGGTTGGTGAGAAACAGAAGATCCTCAATGAGGTGGACTGACAGAGCGGCTCCAACAGTGGCCTCCAACTGAGGAATGATTCTGAGGAGGTGCAGGACCGGGCACTATTTTGTTCTGCCGTGCACGGCAGAAATGACTTGATGCATCTAACAACAGCAATAATTGTGACAGAACAGCTTACGAGGTCTCCCTCCTGCACAGCAGCTCAGTGGGTGCAAAGCAGCCAAGCACTTAACTGGATGCTCCGGGCGTTAGTATCCACTAGTGTCAAACTACGAGTCTGAATCAACTCAACAGCCGTGAGCTAGCTTAGCTGGAGTCAAACTAAGGGCTTCTCCTTCACACAGCTGAGAAGACAGAACTTGAAGCAAATAAATTTCTCATCACTGAATGCTGTTTAATGTTCTAAGTTTCACAAAATGCAATCTCATATTTGTCAAATGCTAAGCGGAGTATTTTAGAAACATCACCCACAGAGGCAGATATATATATCTGGATTCAAAAGATATAAAATCTGTCATTCTACCCTCTCCTTCTCCCCCTCATTCCATCACTTACACATACAGGCTACAGAGACAGACAGACATTAGGCTGTACCAGGCATGTGTGCATTATAAGGTATAGTATACATGACAAAATTAAAATGCAGACAGAGAGATCTAAGTGTGTATATCTATACGTGAACACTGAGACAGAGAGGTAGAGAGCTAAACACACAAAACCCAAACCTGCTGTCATGGAGTTGACTCATAGTGACCCTACAGTACAGAGCAGAACTGCCCCACAGAGCTTCCAAGGAGGAGCTGGTGGATTCAAAGTTCCAACCTTTTGGTTAGCAGCCCAGCTCTTAACCACTGCACCAGCAGGGTGTGCAATTTATTTAGTACTTACATCTGAACCTTTGTTAGTTTGAAATTCAGTTGGCATTTTGTCTTCCTTTTTAGTATGAACCATAATAATTTTATGTTTCTTCTGATGTTTCTGACACTGCATTAGTATTTTGATGTGCTTTTCTTCTCTTTCTATACCACACAGTCTTTGTGATATCTGCAGTTTCCCAATTTGATCTCAGACTTTTCTCTGATTTGTTTTTTATGACTGGAGTACTTTACTACATGCCCAGCAGACACCAACATGTCTGTCTGCCTCTCTGTCTCTGGGTATATGTTGTGGTGAAGGGCTACAGCTGCCAACTAAAAGGTTGGCATCTCAAATCCACTAGCTGCTCCTTGGAAACTCTATGGGAGAGTTCTACTCTGTCCTATAGGGTCACTATGAGTTGGAATAGAGTTGATGGCAACTTTATAGACACACACACACTTGCTTTAACTTTAAGAGCTGTTCAGAGTAGGTCATATAGTCGTCTTATTACGTCTACTCTGAGAAATCTGAGCGCTCTGTGCAAGACTGTACAGTGAGAAGTGAGCAATCCAAAGAAGTAAATGCTATCCATGCGCTTCACCAGGAAATCATTTCATCTTTTCATAAATTTGGGGGTAGTTCCCCCAAAGATCTTGCTAATGTCTTTTTTGATTGGTAAAATGACTAAATATTTGGGTACCGTGGCAAACCAGCATCAGTGACCACTGCTTACAGCTGGGACTCGATAACCCACATGCTCTGCTACTCCAGCCCGCTAGTCCATTACCCTTCTGCTCGCTTTCACTGTCTACACCAATGGCCCCCACTGCTGACGGAGCCGTACTCGGGAAACGCACACTTGTTTCAGCATGAACATCAACCAACCCTAATTAGTGTATCCTACTGAAGCAAAACACAGCCAATACATTCCAAAACCAAACATGAATTATATAATTCATTTATAAAACATTCCAAAACCAAACATAATTACTGCAGAGGATATTAAGTACTGGGCTCCCAGGCATTGGCCTTAGACACATGAACGCTATCATTTATTTTCCTCTTATTCTTGGAACGTTATGGAAATAGATGGAAGAATAAAGCACTTGATTCTAACATCTGACCTTCTCGTCCTATACAGCCAGGTAAAAAAGAGAGTTGAGAAAGAATACCCAGAGAAATGCTTCTGTCCCTAGAACTGCTAAATCTGGTCGCCATTCTTCTCTCTCCTCATCATCTGATCAGGTCAAGGGTGACATTCCTGACTTCTGTTCTCTTTCCCAAAGAAGAGAAAAGCAGAAGAGGATACAGCCTGCTATGGTGAGATGAGTTGGCTCACAAGACAATCAGCAGCTAGCCTGTCCATCTATAAAATGGGAAGCATGAGAAAAGCTGTAGCGACAGTATAAAAAAAGGACTGGATAATAGTAGCACTGTTTCTGTATGGCTTACATAGTTAACTTTCATAGACTTCAATGATTTTGTGATTTCTGATTCCTTTCTTTCTTCCCCCTTCTATTCTCAGTGACATCACCTGTCTATTTCCAATGATCCAGGATGTTTAAAATTAACTCGTGACTTATGTTCTTCTTTGAGAAACCAAATAGCAGCTGATTAAGACCTGCAACAAGACAACCAATATGGGCCAATTTTGTGACTGAAACCAAGGTGGTGCCAATGGACCCTGAAAGGATACTCACAGGTCAACTCACCCATCTGCAAGAACTAGCCAAAAAAAAAAAAAACAAAAAACAACCCACCGCTATCAAGTTGATTCCATATTGCAGTAAGCGCCCTATAAGACAGAGAATAGAACTGTATCACAGAGTTTCCAAGGAGCACCTGGCTGACTAGAACTGCCAACCTTCTGATTAACAGCCACTGCACTTAACCACTACACCACCAGGGTTTCTGAAAGAGGAGCTCACATTTTTCAATTCAAAAACTGACATTCTTCAAATCAATCAGGCTTTTAAGACCTGACCCTATAAAACCCTCCAGTCAGTCTGCAATGGACAGACAAATTTTGGGAGGAGTTCATTCCCCCGTCTCTCATGTGCCAGTGGACAATAAAGCCTTCTTGCTACTTACCTTGCCCCTGTCTCAATACTGGCTTTGCAGCAGGTACCTAGAATCTGTGTTTTACAGTAACATCTACTGATTCTAATTGGAGAAAGTTGATGGTCTCTTAACTGGAGGCAATGCAAAGACAGACACACTACAGCAACTTTCATTTCCAAACTGGGTAAGTATTACTAGGCTTGTGCCAGACACTGCTAAGCCTTGGTACCATGCATTATCTTACAGAATACAACTCTGCAAGGCAAGGACCACAGATATCCCCACAAAAAAATAGATTCTGAAAGTTAAGTACTGGGCCCAAAGACAGAGTAAAATAGTGGCAGAACCTTGATTTGAATCCAGTCTATGTTCTAGGTCCCTGGGTAGCACAAAAGGTTTGTCCTTGACTACTGACCTAAGGGTTGCCAATTCAAACGTATCCAGTGGACTGAAGAAGAAAGGTCTGACAATCTGCTTCCATGACAGCCAAGAGAACCCTATGGCGCAGCTCTACCCTGTAACACACAGAGGCACCTTAAGTCAAAGTCGACACAACAGCAGTGGGTTTGGTTTCTGTCATTTATTTGGTTTTGGTCTCAGCTCTCAACGACTTCACTTTTCTACCTCTTTTCACACTTTCAGATCCATTTCAGGGCCCTGGTGGTACTGTGGTTTTAACCATATGCTGCTAACTAAAAGGTCAGCAGTTCAAATCTACCAACAGCTCCTCGGAAACTTTATGGGGCAGTTCTACTCTATCCTCTAGGGTTGCTACTGAGTCAGAACTGACTCAACAGCAACACGTTTTTTGTTTGTTTGTTTACAAGAACCTTGGACAGCGTAACACTAAAGTATCACAGGCCACAACCTTCCACTAAGATCAGCAATAGTTCAACTCAGAGGCTTCAATCCTCAAATGTGATTAATGCTTAGAGCCTCACAAAGCAGAGAAACAGAAGGTAGGAATTATGTGGTTGCTGGAACACAACAAGATAAAGACCAGAATCTTAGA
The DNA here is from genome assembly GCA_028571685.1 of Heterohyrax brucei. Lineage (NCBI taxonomy): Eukaryota > Metazoa > Chordata > Mammalia > Hyracoidea > Procaviidae > Heterohyrax > Heterohyrax brucei. Next base: position 82,898,473 of record CM053156.1, on the reverse strand, counting down.
GATCACAGTACCCTTGGAGCAGACTGGTGCACTGGGTATCTCAAAGTTACTGCTTAATTTTGTTGTCTTTTCTAACTTATTTACTCAGAAAAGGTCATTTCAATACCCAAGTCAGCTTAGCAGTGCCATACTGATTTTTATGTACAGACTAAACCCCAAGAAGGTCAATGACAGTGACCCAAAGGCTCAAGCCACACTGCAGTTCAGACTAGACTTTACTGTCTTACCTTTTAGTCTTTCAGTAATCGTGTCCACTATGTGTTTAGCTTAATATCATGGCCCATCAGACAGTATTCCTTATGTTAGGCTGAAGAACTCAAAGAACCAATACTATACTCCATTCGATGTCTGCTATAACCATATTCAATTAAATACAATTCTTTGGGAAGGTAGGAAGTTGTATTTTTTGGAATTTATGTATTTTGTTGGAATATATTTATGTTTTAGAATTTATGCATTTTTTGGAATTTAGGAATTTCTGGGAGCCCTGCTGTCATACTGGTTAAAAGCTCAGCAGCTGGCCCAAAGGTATGTAGTTCAAATCTACCAGCTGCTCCTTGGAAACCTGATGTGGCAGTTCTATTGTGTCCTACAGGGTGGCTAAACGTCAGAATTGACTTGATGGCAGTGGGCTAGAAAATTATGAATTTGTTGAAATTTATGTATTTTTTTAATTTATAAATTTGTGAAATTTATTTCTTGGAATTACAAACATTTGGGAGCCTTGGTATTTTTTGTAAGAGTAATCACATTTACAAAATTCTGCATCAGAATGAACCAGGGAAACAGAAGCCTTCTGCTCAACAAAGGGTTCTACTCCAGAGAGTGGCTTTGCTCTCGTGAATCTACTCCCCTTACCTTCCTCATTTGGATACTGAAAACTGATTTTCCATTGGGGAACCACTGCTCTGTTTCCTACTCTGCGTGATGTATAGGCAGGTCTGGCCCCAACCCAGGCAGCCAAGTCAGTGAAGAGGATGAAGCACACGACCTGGGTCTGCCTAATCAGCACTCTGCCATCCCACTAGTCATACCAACTGCTTCCTTTGTTGAGCAGAAGGCTTCTCTTTCCCTGGTTCGTTCTGATGCAGAATTTTGTAAATGTGATTACTCTTACAAAAAAATACCAAGGCTCCCAAATGTTTATAATTCCAAGAAATTATATGTTCAAAGATGAACATATAATCCAAGGGTGGCAAATGAGACTCAATTTAGGACTTACTCTGGAACTCTGCGGGAAGTGGCTGCTTGACAGGCAGGGAGAATATAATCGCAGCTCAACTGTTGGCCATTTGGGTCACATGTGAACAGACAGCTTGAAAAAGAACCCAAGTCAACACACATATGACCAAGAGAAGTAGAGAAACTCATGAGACGCTAACTGAGTTGACAGATTCAGCAAACTGTTTCCTACCCTAGGCCTTTTAAGTTAAACAAGACTACGGATTTTCCTTTTTTTTTTTTTTTTAAATTTTGTTCTCCTCCTAGGTTACAGAGGGATCCTACTGACTTACAAGAGCTCTGATTAATAACTCCAAAATCAATATAAGGTTTATTCTTTTCTCTATTATCATAAGGATATAAATAATAGAACACTTGGGATTGCAACATTTTTATACATGCATAATGCCAGGGACATTAATGACATTCGTCATGTTGCTTTATTCTTTTAGAAAGTGAAATGAATGACTCAACTTTGTGCCATAACAAACACAGAGATCATAAACTTTCTTTATCAATTTAGGGTCTTTTGTAAGACAATAATTCTCAACCCTATGGACACATAAGGAGGAGGGGATTTCTCTAATCTCTGTTATTTCTAAAGCTGCCCTGGATACAACAGATGTTGAAATAAACAGCTGTCATCAATTTGTTTCCAATCATTTTCCATTTTCTGTAAAGAAAGTCAAGTCTTATACACACGCATATAACTGGTAAAGGGCTTTTCTGGTTGGCAGGGGCTGAATTTTGTTACTAGTTCTTCTAGCCTGAATCATTCTCTGAGCAACATGCCTCCTTCCACCTCTCAATCTACTTAAATCAAAAGCGTCAGTAGTCTGTCCAGTTTAGATAAAAAGAATGAGAAGACACAGCAAAAGCTGGTAACCTGGTGTCATGGATTGAACTGTGTCCTCCAGAAAGTATGTACAGTCATTTGGTTTGGCCACGTTCCCTGTATTCTGCGACTGCCCTCGATTCTGTGATTTTTCCCAGGTTGTAAATCCTAATCTCTGCCTGTGGCTTACAGATAAGATGATTATCTTAAAAGACCGATGAGGGCAGGACTGCAACACCCTTGCTGAAGAAGTTTTCCTGGAATGTGGCTTGCACCATCCTTTATCCTTTTTATCCTGTAAGTGATAAAAGGACAGGGAAACAAGCAGAAAATTGGGAACCTCATACCACTAAGAAAGTCGCATCAGAGTAGAAAGCATCCTTCAGACCTGAGGTTCCTGAGCCAAGATGCTCCCTAAATGAAGACTAATCCAGCATAAGGATCTCCCTCCAGAACCAACAAAGACTGAAAGCCCTATTCCTGTATTTGGACATGTGGCCTAGTGGAGTGTGTAAGAATAAACGTTATTCTGTTAAAGCTATCCACCTGTGGTATTTCCGCAGGAGCAGTACTAGCTGACTAAAACAGAATTTACCCCACTCTGAAGCAAGACTGCATGTGCAAGACTGTTTTGGACCTTGAGGTGTTATCTTGAGATACAAAGGGGAGAAGCTAACAGACACTTTTGGGGACTCCAAACTACCAAAATGCGGTGCCGGGAGCTGAGTGCATCCTTTCGAAAGGTCTGAGGTCCTTGTCCTCAAAAGCTCCAGTCCAGGGGAAGAATGATGACAAGGACCTTCCTCCAGTGCCAGTAAAGAAACCCTTCCCCTGCAGCTGACAGCCTGAATTTGGACTTTTAGTTGAGGGGACTGCGATGAAATAAAATTTCTCTTTTTGAAGCCATCCACTTGTCGGTATTACGGTTACAGCAACACTAGATGACTACGATGTCTGAGATCAATAAGATCGACAAAATGGGTCTGTAACTGTTGTTGTCAGGTGCCAACGAGTTACGTTCCAACTCACTGTGACTGTATGTACAACAGAACGAAACAATGCCCACTCTTGCACCATGCCCCAAATCATTTTCATACTTAAGCTCATTGTTGCACCTCCTGTGTCAATCCATTTCCTTGAGGGTCTTCTTCTTTCTCACTGACCCTCCACTCTACCAAGTATGATATTCTTCTCCAGGGACTGGTCCCCCCTAACAACACATACAAAGTATGTAAGGTGAAGTCTTGCCATCCTTGCTTCCAAGGAGCTCTCTGGTTGTACTTCCTTCAGAACAAACCTGTTTGTTCTTTTGGCAGTCCATATTCTCCTGCAACACCACAGTTTAAAGGCATCAGTTCTCCCTGTCTTCCTTATTTATTTCCCAGCCTTCGCATACATATGATGAGACTGAAAATACCATGGCTTGGGTCAGATGCACCTTAGTCTTCAATGTAACATCTTTTCAACACTGTAAAGAGGTCGTCTGCAGTAGATAATTCACAATATGTCTTTTGATTTCTTGACTGCTGCTTACATGGCTTTGAGTGTGGAACCAAGCAAAATAAAATCCTTAACAGCCCCCGTCACTGCTCCATTTAACAACGATGTTGCTTACTGATCCAGTTGTGAGGATTTTTGTTTTACTGCTGTTGCGGAGCAAACTGTACTGAAGACTGCTGTCTCTGATCTCCATCTGTAAGTGTTTCAAATTCTCTTTGTTTCCAGAAAACAAAGTCGTTTGTTTGGTATACAGACTGAAAAGAGATGATGAAGGGATACAGTTCTAATGCACATCTTTCCGAACTTTAAACCATGTAGTGTCCCCTCGCTCTGGTCACATGACTGCCTCTTGATCCATGTACACATTCCTCATGAGCACAACTAAGTCTTCTGGAATTCCCATTCTCAGCAATGTTATCAAAATTTGTTGTGATCCACAAATAGTCAAATGCCTTTGCACAGTCAGTGTAACACAGGTATAATCACTTTCTGGAATTCTCTGTTTTTAGCCAAGATCCATCTGACATCAGCAATGGTATCTCTGGTGCCATGTCCTCTTCAAAATCCAGCTTGAATCTCTGACATTTTCTTGTCAATATTCTATTGCACTCACTTTTTGAATGATCTTTGGTAAAATTATACTTGCATGTGATATTAATGATACTGTTCAATAATTTCCGCATTCAATTGATCGCCACTCTTGGGAACAGACATAAATATGGATCTCTTCTAGTCAGTTGGCCAGGTAGCTGTCCTCCAAATTTCTCGGCATAAGTGAGTGAGCACTTCCAGTGCCACATCCTTTTGTTGAAACATCTCAGTTGACGCTCCATCAACTCCTGGAGCCTTGTGTTTTGCCACTACCTCCACTGTGACAAGGACTTTCTCCTTCAGTACCTTTGGTTTCTGATCATATGCTACCTCTTAAAATGGATGAAAGTCAACCAATTCTTTTTGCTGCACTGACTCTGCATATTCCTTCATTTAATATTTTGCCTGTAGAATTGTTCACTATTGCTACTCAAGGCTTGAATTTTTTTCTTCAGTTCTTTCACCTTGAGAAGTACCAAGCATGTTCTTGCCTTTTGGTTTATATTTCCAGCTCTTTTCACTTTGTCTTCTTGAGCTGCCCTTCGAAATCTTCTATTCAGTTTTCACTTCATCACTTTTTGTTTTGCTTTAGTTACTCAAGGTTCACGAGCATGTTTCAGAGTCTCTGACATCCAATAGGGTCTTTTCTTTCTTTCTTGTCTTTTCAATGACCTCTTGCTTTCTACATGGATGATGTCTTTGATATCATTTCACAGCCCATCTAGTCTTTGGTCATTAGTGTTCATCAGACCTGTTCTTGAGATGGTCTCTAAACTCAGGTGGGATATACTCCAGGTTGTACATGGGCTCTCATGGACCTGTACTAGTTTTCTTCAGTTTCAATCTGAACTCGCATAACAGCAACTGATGGTCTGTGCCACAGTCAGCATCTGGTATTGTTCTGACTACTGATATACATCTTTTCTATCATTTCTTTCTACAGACGCAGTAGGTTTGATTCATTATGTATCCCATCTGGCAAGGTCCATGTGTGTAGTCACCATTTATGTCAGTGAAAAAGGATTTGCAATGAAGAAGCCACTGGTCTTGCAAAATTTTATCATGCAAACTCCAGCATCATTTCTATCACCGAGGCCATATTTTCTGACTACCAATCCTTCCAATCACTAGATTGCATTCCAATCACTAGTAATTATTCATGTATCCTGACTCCATGTTTGATCAATTTCAGACTGCAGAAGCTGGTAAAAAATCTTTAATCTCTTCATCTTTGGTCTTAATGGTTGGTGTGTAAATCTGAATAAAAGTAATATTAACTGGGTTTCCTTGTAGTTATATGGACATTATGCTATTCCTGACAGCACTGTACTTTATGACAGATCTTGAAATGTTCTTTTTTGATGATGAATGCAACATCATTCTTCCTCAAGTTGTTACACCTGACACAGAAGACCATACAACTGTCCTATTCAAAATGGCCAATCCATTTCAGCTCACTCATGTCTGGGATATTGATGTTTATGCATTCCACTTCAGCTGTGATGGTTTCCAATTTTCTTAGATTCATACTTCACACATTCCACTTTTGATTATTAATGGACATTTGCAGCTATTTCTTCTCATTTTCAGTGGTGCCACATCAGAAGACAAAGGTCCTGAAAGCTTTACTTGCCATTCCCATCACTGAAGCTGACTCTAATTTGAGGAGGTCAACTCTTCCCCAGTTGCCTTATGAGTGTCTCCCAACTAGGGGGTTCATTTTCTGGCACTATATCTGACAATGCTCTGTTGCTATTCATAAAGTTTTCACCAGCTAATTGTCTTCAGAAGTAGACTGCTAGGTACTTCTTGCTAGTCTCTCTTAGTCTGGAAGCTCTGCTGAAATATGTCCATTATGGGTGACTCTGTCGTATCTGAATACCAATGGCACAGCTTCCAGCATCACAGCAATATGCAAGATCCCATAGTATGACAAAGTGACAGTCAAGCAAGTAACAACTGAAAGTCAAATATCAGTGACTTAGGCTGTGTTCTCTGGAGAAGCAAAACCAGCAAAGCATATTTAGAGAGACAGAGAGAAAGAGACAGAGAAAAATTTATACCAGGGAAATGGGCCATGGAGTTACAGAGCTGTAACATACCAAGTCCATGGGTCAGGAAAGAGGTTTATCCTGATTGACATAACTGCTGGTTCTGATGAACCCAAGATTGCTAGGCCAAAGAGCAGGACTCTTGCTCACAGGCTGTGAACATCAACAAATCCCACGAAGGACAGGCAAAACCACAGGTAAGCTGCTAGCTCAAGTCCCAAGAACTGGAGGTCAGACAAACAAGAGCGTGCTGCAGGATCCAAAGCAAACAAAAGCCCAGAAGCCCTTACTGAATGCCTGCATTTGATGCAGACCACACATCCAAGGAAATTCCCCTCCAACTGCGTAGCCACTCACAGCCAATCCCATCATGGGGGTGATCCCACAGCAAACCTCAAAAGGAAAGTGATCATGCTACAGGGCTGCCAAAACACTGGGAATTAGAGCCTAGTCAAGTTGACACACAATCTTACTGCTCACAGTCAACAACACAAAGGAAAACAACCAACCACCTGGGGTGATCATGCAGAAGTTTGATCATATGAAGCCTTCAGAAGCATGGACTCTCAAAGCCTCGGAAACTATCTGGGTTCGACACCTTCATTTTACGACTTCTTCCTGCAGTCCATGTTTCATGCAGCTACAGGGCTATCCTAAGATAAAGGAAAATCATGACAAAGTGCTCTCATTTAAAAGCTTCCAATACTTTCTTACGCTTAGGATAAAATAAAACATTTTAAATTTTTAGATCAGACATGTTCCGACTCATGCCTGTCTCTTTGTCTCTCCTGATTGCTCTGACTCCCTTACTCTCTGGTCTTTCTTCATTTTCATCAATACACCAGGTACCTGCCAGCCTCAGCCCTTTCCACTCACTGCTACCACTGTCGTAAAATGAAGGTGCTACCACTTTTTACCAACTCCTCCTACATTTAATTCACTTAGAAATTTTCTTTGATATATTTAATATAGTTTAGACTCTGCGTCGGATCTGACTTGACGGCACCTGGCTTGGCTTAGACTCTACCCACATTTTACCATTCTGTATTTTTCTTTCAAATATTTTTCATGATCTTCAATTATATATTTAATGTATACATATAAAGTGGAAACTCTGGTGGCATAGTGGTTAAATGCCATGGCCACTAACCAAAAGGTTAGCAGTCTGAATCCACCAGGCACTCCTTGAAAATTCTATGTGGCAGTTCTACCCCATTCTGTAAGGTCAGTATGAGTCAGAATTGACTTGATAGCACCAGGTTTCATTTGAGTTTTGGTATATTTAAATGTTTACCTGTGTTTACTGACTGTGCATAGGCATTCAACTGTGTGAATCGTAACAAATTACGGAGAACACTGAGAAGAATGGGAATTCAGAATACTTAATTGTTCTAATGATGAATCTCTACATGGATCAAGAGAAGTCATCCAAACAGAACATGGGATACTGTGTGGTTTAAAGTTAGGAAAGGTGTGCACCAGTGCAGTATCCTTTTACTGTACTTATTCAATCTGTATGCTCAACAAATAACCCAAGAAGCTGGCCTACATAGAGAAGAATGGGGCCTGGGGATTGCAGAAAAGACTCTATCAACCTGCGATACGCACATGAAACAACCTAGCTTGCTGAAAGTGAAGAGGACTTGAGACAGATCAGAGGACATTGTCTTCACCATGGATTACACCCCAACGTCAAGAACACAAAAACCCTCACAAGTGGACCAATAAGCGACATCATAATAAACAGTGACAAGATTCAGGTTATCAAGCCTTTTGTTTTACTTGGATCCACCATCAACATGTACGGAAGCAGTAGTCAAGAAACCAAAAGAAATATCACATGTGATGAATGAGCTACAAAAGACCTCTCTGAAGTGTTAAAAAGGAAGGATGCCACCTTGAAGGTTAAGATACGTCTGACCCAGGTCTTGGTGTTTTCACTATGGACTGACAGAAAAAGGAACAAATCCATCTTAGAAGAAGTACAACCAGACTGTCCCTTAGAAGGGAGGATGAAACGACACTCATTCTCACATACTTGGGACATGTTATCAGGAGGGATCAATCCCTGGGGAAGGACATCATGCTTGGAAAGTAAATGGTTAGTTAAAAAGAGGGAGACCCCTGAATGAGATGCAGTGACACAGCGGCTGCGACAACGGGCTCAGGCACAGCAATAACTGTAAACACGGCCCAGAGCTTGGCCGTGTTTAGTTCCGTTGTACACAGAGTTGCTGTGCATTGGAACTGACTTGATGGCGCCTAATAACAACATTTCCTTTATCTATCTGTTTCTCACCTACACTGTATCTATGAGGTCAGGAGCTGTGTTTATTTTACATGCTAATAGTTCTAAAACACAGTATGTGTTGAGTCAATTTTCTTTAAGCAAATGGGAAAGTCTATACAAATGAAGTAACTTCCACTTACAAGTCAAAACTTTAGTTTTTCCATATTTTTTATCTATGTTGCTGTTAGGTGCCATCAACGTGGTTCTGACTCCTAGCAATCCTACATACATTAGCAGTATACAAAGTCTGACACTTAGTCCGTAAACTTAATTGTTCTAAGTGCTACATACCTCATTGATGAATATCACTACAGTCACCTAGGACGTACTCCCCTTCAGAAGCTATGCACCAATGCCAGCACCCAGTCCATCCTTCAAAACAATTTTCGAACTCTTTCTGGAATGGCCACAGTGCACGGTGGCATGGTGGCAAGTTTACACACTTAAATGGATAGTTGTCTCTGAGGGAGTTTTTAGCCAGTAAGCAAATAACTGTACTGGAAGACTCTACCTACTCACCTGATTTGGCCCCTGATGACTTCTGTCTTTACCCGAAGATAAAGGAAATATTGAAAAGAAGACATTTTGATGATATTCAGTACATCGAGGGTAATACAACAACAGATCTATCTGATGGCCATTCCAGAAAACGAGTTCCGAACTGGCTTTGAAGGGTGGACTGGCGCTGGCATGGGTGCAGAGCTTCCCCAGGGGAGGACTTCAAAGGTGACCATAGTGATATTTGGCAATGAGGGATACAACACTTTTTCTAGGATGAACTGTCAAACTTAGATGGCAGTCCCTGTACACTGCAAGCTCACATGCCATCCTTACAATGGTTGTTCCATTTGAACCCACTGTTGCAGCCACTGTGTCATTCCCTCTTGTAGAGGGACTGCCTCTTTTTCACTGACGTTCTACTTTACCAAACACGGTGTCTTTGTCCAGGAACTGATTCTTCTTGATAACAGGTCCCAAGCATGTGAGACAAAGTCTCACCATCGCTGCTTCTAAGGAGAGTTTCAGCCGTATGTCTTCCTTATTCACAGTTTAGTTTTCGCATGCATATGAAGCCACAGTAAATACTATGGCTTGGGTCACACACACCTTAGTCTTCAAGGTGACATCTTTGCTTTCAAACACTTTAAAGTTAAGAACTCCTTGGGCTGTTAGAACGACTGCTTCTTGATCCACATGTAGTTTCCTCATGAGCACTACTAAATGTTCGGGAATTCTCACTCTTCTCAATGTTATCCATAATTTGTTATGACCCACAGTCGAATACCTTCAGATAGTCAATAAAACACAAATAAACATCCTTCTAGTATTCTCTGCTTTCACCCAAGATCCATCTATCAGCAGCAATGACAGTCCATGTTCCATGACCTACTCTGAATCTGGCTTGAATTTCTGGTAGGTTCCTGTCAATATATTGCTACAGCCACTACTGAATGACTTTCAGTAAAATTTTTATTCATGGTATGCCAATAACTCTTTAGTATTTCTATATAACTATAACAAGCTATGTAAATATGTGTAAATTATGAATTTTTATATACTGTAATTTGTTTGAATTTTTCAGCTAATTATATTAGCATCAACTACAAGTTGTAACACAGTATGCTGTGAAGTAAAACATAAAACAGAACTGAAAACATCAGAAAGTCCTGTGTGTAGGAAGGTGGGCACTAGTTCATGGAACTTTTTTCTAGTGTTTTATATGAATACAGACAGGCCTGGCAATCTGCTTCCCAAAGGCTTGCAGCATTGAAACCCTTATGCAACAGCTGTATTCTGCCCATGTGGACTTGCCGGGAATTGGAATCAACCTAACGGCAACTCACACCAACAAACTAAAACCAAACCAATTGTATTGCTGTTGAGCCAATTGTGACACACAGCAACCCTACAGGACAAAGCAGAACTGCTTCAGAGTTTCGAAAGATCCCGCACCTGGCAGATTTGAACCGCCAACCTTTTGGTTAGCAACCATAGCACTTAACCACTAGCTCACCAGGGTTTCCTCAACAACAGAAGCATTTCATCAATTCCCTATGTACTGCATACAACTGACACATGTGGCTGCTCAGCAAATGGATGCAGTTCACCAGGAGGCACTTTCGAAGAAAGTCCTGGCAACCTACTTCCAAAAAATCAGTCACGGAAAACCACATAGAGCACAGTTCTACTCTGAACAGTTAAAGTCACCGTGAGTTGGTATCAACTCTACTGCAACTAACAACATGTGTATGTATGTATTTATGCATACACATACACACAGGCACATACATACATTCACATACATCTATACAGAGTGGGTGACAAGGTAAAACATGTTTCTTGCTCTGGATCACAATTAAAATTCTTGAAAAATCCCTATACTGGTGTTTCTTAATGACAGCTGGAAACCCTGGTAGCATAGTAGTTAAGTTCTACATCTGCTAACCAAAAGGTTGGCAGTTCAATCTGCCAGGTGCTCCCTGGAAACTCCACAGGGTAGTTCTACTCTGACCTCTAGGCTGTGAGCTGGAATCGACTGGACAGCAGTGGGTTTGGTTTGGGGTTTTGCAGTGATAGCTGGCTCATAAGCCTCTATCACAGCCGCCATCACACTTTAAAAATGTCCTTCTTTGGTAGCTCACCTTGCATTCTGCATCATTTGTCACTCAGGATGCTAGATTTAACTTGGGATTCACAGCTAATCCTGGGTTGAAAACCCAGCTCCTCCCAGTCATCAGCTTTAGGACCTGGAACAAAAGAGTAAATCTCTTTGAGCCTTGGTTTCTTCGTTTATCAAATGAGGTTCATCAGTGAACTCCAGAAAGACGTGTGCAAGGCTAAATGAAATCGGTGAGCCCTGTGGGGGCAAAGACCACATCTGCTACGCATTTGGAGTAAAACAGGCAAACAGGCTCTCAGTTAATTAATACTGGTTGGCTAAGTGAAGAGGTAACCATCATACATAGTCTAGCACAGTGCCAGATACACAGACTTTCTGGACATAAGAGAAATGACTGCTAAGTATTCAGAGGAAGGTATTTTAATCAAATAGTAAACACCATGTGGAGAAATGGGAATTCTTCTCTGAAACAGAAGCATGCTCATGCTTTGTACAAGACATAATTTTTTGTACGTATGAGGTTTTCAGGACTAAACAGAAGACATCTAAACCAGTACTAGAGCTCTCTCCATATACAATGTTTAAATAACTACACAGACAAATAAATACAGAGGTAGAGATTTGAGGAATCTTCAGAAGGAATACCTTTCAAGGCGAAAAAGTACGTGTCCTAATTGTCTGAAAGCACCTTTCAGAATTATAAAGCCACAGCAAGATCCATAATTCAAGGACCAAGTTCCCAAGTCCACCCAAAGGCTTAAAGAGTCTAAGTTTGCTAGTTCTTTTCTTAAAGAAAGTATATGCCAGGTCTGACAATTAACTCCCTGAACTTGATTGTTCTAAGTGCTACATACCTCACTGCTGAGGATCACTACAGTCATCTTCAAAGTCTTCCCCTTGGGAAGCTGTGCACTGACACAAGCACCTAGTCCACCCTTCAAAGCAACTTGGGAACTCTTTCTGGAATGGCCATTGTGCACAGTGGCAAGTTCACAATCTTAACTGTATAGTTGTCTTTGAGGGAGTTTTTAGCCAGGAAACAAATAACTGTATTGAGAGGCCCTCCCCTCCCTACTCATCTGATCTGGACCCCAATGACTTTTTTCTTTACCCCAAGACAAAGGAAATACTGAAAGGAAGACATTTTGGTAACACTGAGGACATCAAGGGAAACACGATGACAGCTCCGATAGCCATTCCAGAAAAAGAACTCCAAACCTGCTTTAAGGGCACACTAGGCACTGGGATGCGTGCACAGCTTCCTGAGCGGAGCACTTGGAAGGGGAGGTATACAGCAGTTTTTCTAGCATGAGTTCATGAACTTAATTAGCAGTCCTTGTATACGTTATCAACAAGTGTGTGTACGTGTGTATTGTATTTCTATCTGATGTGTGCATACAGGCTCACATACACACACACACACACACACACACACACACATACAATTTTCTCTCACGCCCTCTGAGAAACATTCCCACAGAGACACCACAGTTCACTGCTTAGCAGAAAAGAATACAAACACGTAAGTCCAGTCAACATGCACCTCTCAGGTGATGTCTGGGGAAAGCAGAAAAGGAAATCATAAATGACAGAAGAACAACATTTTGTATTTGTAAATCCTTTAGGAATCTGCCTCCTGTTCCCTATGGTCTTCTGTCTCTATGGTTTTCAAAGCCACCACTCCTGAAGGTGGCTGGCGTAAGTTAACAAATTTTAACTTGGTTCCTTATCAGAGGCAAGCAGATGATCAAACGACAGAAAATTAGCAGTGGTTAGGAAGATGTGTTCTAAGACTAGAGTGTCTGCATCTCAGTTCTGTCACTTAACATCAGTGAGACCTTAGGCAAGAGACTCAAACTCTCCTGGCCCCAGTTCTTCCTTCTGCAAATAGATGGCACTACCAGTGCCATCTACGAAAGATGAAATGAGGGAATTTAGGTCAAGTTCTAGGCTCAGCAGCTGGCACTGAGAAAGATCCAGTAAGTATCTGCTATTGCTGTTACTGGTGTTATCATTTTATTAGAGATGATCACTGTGAACCCTTTTCCCTGATTCTGGTTCATCTGAAGTGTTAAGAGTATTTGTTTAATATTTTTTTAACAAGTACTGATATAAAAAGAAAATCCTGGTAGCATAGCGATTAATTGCAACTCTGCCTTATAGGGTCACTATGAGTCGGAATCGACTCGACAGCAATGGGTACATGTAATGCTATAAGGGGAAATGATGTCTTTTGTAACTCAGGCAGTGTCTGTTCAGGTATGCCACGGGCAAAAGGAAAAAAGTGATTATGTAGAGAGTAAGTTTAATGGAGCAGACTTAGGAGCACCATTCTCTCGTCAGCCGTATTTCAGCACAAGAATTACATACATTATGTGGACACTGCAACATGCCCATTTTCATTTTGCCTTTGGGGCCCAACAGACGAGGGTTTGAGTTCTGGTTCTGATGCTCTCCAGTGAGGTCACCAAAGATGAGTTCATTCACATCGCTGACTCTCAAGGCCTCAACAGCAATACTGGGATAACAGTTAGGTCTTCTCTACATTGTCCCAGAAGCAGACTTTAAGCCACCAATCCAAGTGTAGTCTAAACGGCAAGAGTGAGAACAGCAATAAGAAGGGGGAGGTAGTGCAGACAAGAGAAGGCAGCCAGCACTACCGACCCGGGTCTTACAGTGAGCAACTGGAGCGTACTTCCGCAGGGGCACGGTGCAGATGCCAAACGTGTACGCTGGAATTAACCCGCTGGAGGGGCACAGGCACTCGTAACAGTTGGTCACTGAGGGGTGCCAGCCAGGGCTGTTGTGTATACCTACGGGCAGGAAGACTCTCTACAGCCGAGTGTCTAGCAGAGATACTGGGGAAGCACTCTCAGGTGCCAGATTACTAAGAATGGTAATTATAAATCGGCTGAAACCTACGAGAAGATCCAAGAGACAAGGGAGTGGAACTGAGACTACGTGTTATTATGGGAACAGAACCATCTAACAGGGCTTTAGAGAAGAAAAAGTGAGACGATGCACACGAAGGCTTTAGCATTGTAAGCAAGCAAGGTGCTTGTAAGTGTTCAACATGTGTTAGCCTCATTAAGGGGGCAAAACAGGGACACTTTCATTCTTATTTTTTGGACTCCCTTTAACACACTCAGCATGAGATCACTGAAATTCATGCTTCCTGAAAGTGCTGAGAAAGCCTAAAGGATGTTTTAAAATTTTGAAACAGTGACCATATGGTGTCGTTCTTATATGTTTTCAGTAGTGTGCTGTCTTCCCTACCTATAACATAAACTCCTCCAATTCATCATCAGGAGCTCCAGGGTGGTGCAGACAGTGCATTTCTGAGCTGCTAAGTGAAAGGCTGGAAGTCTGAGTCCACCCAGAAGTGTCTCAGAAGAAAAGTCTGGCAGCCTACGTCTAAAACCTCAGCCACTGAAAATGCCATGGTGTGCAGTTCTCCTCTGACACATCAGGGGTCGCCATGGGTTGGGGCCCATCGAAGGGCAACTGGTAGTAATGTTCCAACTCACGGTGACCCTAGACGTCAGAGCAGAACTGCCCCATGGAGTTTCCAAGGAGCTCTATGGTCACTACTGGTCAGAACTCAGAGCACCAAATTTGGTTTTCAGTTTTGGTGATAATGGTTCATTGTATCTGCAAGTCTACATTTTTGCTTCAGTTTCAGCATACTGGAAGATCTACAATCCACTTCCATCAAATGTAACACCATACAGATTTGCTGAATACCTACTATGGGCCAGGCAACCTGCTAGGTTTTCAGGATATAAATATAAAGACATGCTGCCACTGTTGTTGACAGCTGTCACGGAGTCAACGCCAACACCTGGTGAGCCCTTGTGTGCAGAGAAGAACTGCTCCACGGGGCCTCCCAGGCTTGAATTTTGTTTGGAGGAAACCTGGTGGGGTAATTACAAGTTCCACTGCTAATCAAGAGCTTGGCAGCTTGGTTCACCAGGTTCCCTGGAAACCCTAGGAGGCAGTTCCAGTTACAGAGTTGCTATAAGTCAGAATCAACTCTACAGTAAAGGGTTAGATTATGCTTTTATTGTTTTTGTTTTCTTTTTGACCTTTTGGAAGTCGATTGCCAGGCCTGTCTTCTGAGGGTCCCTTGGAAGATTCAAACCACTGCTCTTTCAGCTCGTGTTCAAATGCCAACCCTCTGTGGCATCTAGGGATTCCATACACAGAAGACATGATGCCTGTTTTCTTACAGGATAACCTAAACAATGGCATTTTTTAAAATTTTGGTACAATACTTAATGAATGCATGCTATGTCAACAAATCTTTTTTCTGTTTCAGAAATTGACTCTTGGTAAATACTACTGTCACCCTGTAGCCATATAACAACGTACAATAATACTGAAACATACAAGAGCTCAAACAATTGCTCAGCTGCATTTTATGCAAAGCATTATCAAGCACAAAATTAAACACATTCTGTTATCAAAGCTTATCTTCTCAACCTCATTAAAGCCCAATAAGCAAAAACACAATTTACGGTGCTCTTGTGTTCTTTTTCTATCAAATTAAGAAAAAGCAAACAGAAACTTGATAATTAAATTCTACTAAGATGTCATCAGTAGATGACTGTGTCTATTTTTGATTTCTCAGAAAGAAGTTCAAGTTTATTTCTACAAGTTAAAAACAAAACAATATTATTTCTATAAAATGAAAACCTGCCCAAAGTTAATTTTTTTCAGTGTGTCATTTAAACTGACTGAAAATTTCAATATCATGGTGGCCAACTTATAATGCTAAAAGAATAAAAATGACAGAACAGTAAAAAGGGTATGATTACTCAGACACCAGCAGTGTCACCCATGGCACACAGGTTTCAGCTGAGCTTCCAGACTAAGACAGACTAGGAAGGACCCAGCAGTCTACTTCAGAAAAGAATTAGTCAGTGAAAACTTTATGAATAGCAGGAGAACACTGTCTGATACAATACCCAAAATGTAGGCCTTCTTTTTGACCTAAGACGATTCACTGTTCACAGAGTAACTGCAGCTGAATACTCTATATTCTATTCTAAGTTGGACAACCTACTGGGATAGTGGTTAAATGCTACAGCTGCTAACCACATGATCAGCAGTTCAAATTCGCCAGGCGCTGAGTCTATGGGGCAGTTCTACTCTGTCTATAGGGTCAGTATGAGTCAGAAATGGGTTTGGTTTTGGGGCTTGGTCCTAAGTTAGCTCATTGGAAGCAGAGAGGACTAGGAATTAAAAATGGAAGGCAGAAGTGGCCACAAGTTCTAGGGGTACAGGTCAAATTACAAATCCACTAACAGACACAGGCACACCATCCTTCCTTCCAAAACTCCAGTCAAATGGTAAAGTTCCAAGCAAGCTGAGATGGGTAAGGAGACAAACCTTTACCTGTGCAATCAAACTCATTCCCTCTTGACCTCATCTTGTGTTCTCTACCCAAAGGCCTTTCAAAGGTCTTTCACCTTTCCCCAAGACAGTGTGCACTAGCCACTTCTCTGACACATTAAAATTCACATAATTTACATGTGGTCTTTTCCAGCATCATACTTAACTGAAGGGGTGACACAAGATGTCTACCATCACCGAGACACACTGCAAGTTGACTGCACAGATGTAATCTACCTGGACCCATGATCCAATGATTAAACCTTTGTCTTCTCATGTCGAAACAATCCGTCCCCCAGGCTCTCCTTTCCTGCATCTCGTTTAGTTTTCTCCTGTTATTGTTGTTGCTAGGAGCCGTGGAGTTGGTTCCAACCCATGCTGACCCCATGTACCACAAAATGAAATGATGCCCGGTCCTGCACGATCCTCAAAATCGTTGTCAAGCTTAAGCCCACTGTTGCAGCCACTGTGTCCGTCTGTCTCATTGAAGGTCTTCCTCTTTTTAGCAGACCCTCTACTTTACTGGTGGCATAGTGGTTAAGTACTATGTCTGCTAATCAAAAAGATCAGCAGTTCGAATCCACCATGCCCTCCCTGGAAACTCTATGGAGTAATTCTACTCTGTACTACAGAGTCGCTGTGAGTCAGAACCAACTCGACGGCGGCGGGCTTGGTCTGCGTAACAAGCATGCTGTACTTCTCCAGGAACTCATCCCTCCTGACAAGACACACCCAAAGTAAGTGAGGCACAGTCTCACTGTCCTCGCTGCTATGGAACATTCGGGTCATATTTTATTATACATTTGCTCGTCCTTTAGGCAGTCCATGGTGTATTCAACATTCTTCACCAACACATCCACTTAAAGGCATCACTTCTTCTTAAGTCTTCTTTATTCCTCACCCAGCTTTCACACACGTAGGACACTACTGAAAACACCATGACTTGGGTGTGGCACACTTGACCCTTCAAGGTGACATCTTCCCTTTTCAACACTTTCAAGAGGTGTTTTGCTGCAGATCTGCCCAGCGCAACATGTGTCCTGATTTCTTGACTGCTGCTCCACAGGCGTTCTCTTAAATCCCTGATTCTCACGTCCATGAATTAATATGTAAGTATATCTCCACATTCTTAATCTCTTAGGTTATGAAACATCTTTCCAATTAACAACTCTAAAACTTACTGAAAACGCTAGGTCACAGGAACTATTCTAAGAACTTAAGTGTACTCCATCAATTACTTCTTAAAAGATCACTTAGGATAGTTACCAATGCTGTTCTTGTTTTACATAATAGTATACAGGGGCACAGAGCAGTTTATTAACTCTCTTTAGATCTCACAGCTAAAAAGATTTCATTTGCTGGGATGCAAATTCAAACATTCTAATGGGAATCCATAACCTTAACTAAAATATTTACAGTCTATATATCTAATTCCTTAATTCTAATTCAAACAAAATCCTCCTAAGCAGTACTAGAAACCCTGGTGGCACAGTGGTTAAATGCCACATCTGCTAACCACAAAACAGTCAGCAGTTCAAATCCACCAAGCGCTCCTTGGAAATTCTATGGGGCAGTTCTACTCTGTCCTATAGGGTCGCTATGACTCAGAATCAACTTGGTGGCAGCGCATTTTTTCAGCAGCATTATTTATCAACAGAACACTTGGGCTTGAGGGAAGGACAGCTCTCAGAGCGCATCTGGATGGACTAATACGCAACTGCATGGAAAGTCATGTCTGGACAGGGGACTAGATCCTGCCACCACAGGAAGCTTGGGAGAAGTTCAGAAGAAGTCAGGGTAGAGTACACAGAACAAGGTCAAGAAAGAAAGGGCTTAGTTGCACATGTAAGTGTTCGTGGTCTCACCTATTCTAGCTTAAGACTTTACTTCTTGAGAGAAGAGGTTCTGGAGAAGTAATACGGACGTCAGTGGACTTTCTCATTCTCTGTCCGATTTGAGAATGGCCCTTCTCATTAAACAAGCTGATGAGCTCTACACCATCTCAGAAGCAAACACTGTTTAATTGGGCAAACCTAGTTAACAATGAATAAGGAACACAGGAGCACTGGCTCCTCTGAACTGCAATCCTGGTGAAGAAGACTGCACATACCGCAGACTGCCAGAAAAAGGAACAAACCTGTCTTATAGGAAGTACACCCAGAATGTTCCTTAGAAGAGAGGCTTAACAAGACTTCACCTTGCTTACTTTGGACGTGTTAACAGGAGGGACCTGTCACTGGAGAAGGATGTCATACTTGGCATAAAAGAGTCAGTGAACAAGAGGAAGCCACTCAGTAAGACAGAGTGACACAGAAACTGCCACAGGGGGCTCACACACAGCAACGACCGTGAGGACGGGCTGGACCGGGCAGGGTTTGGTTCTGTCGTACACAGGGCCAGAAACCAGAGACCCGCAAGGCACCACCCTGACGTCAGCACAGCCATCTTAAGAGAAAGGCTGAGCTTCCTTTCCAGGAAGTATGCGGAAAGAAAAACCTCCACCTTCAGGAGAGACTTAAAGGTCACTTTCCATGTCATAAACTACCAGAGCACTAAGGAATGACAAACGTCTCCCCTCTTGCCACTCTCATACAGGCCATCTGAGAGACAAGATGACACCACACAGTGTACACAGACCCAAGGAAAAGACCATACAACCCAGATAGAAGACTAAGACCACCAGACCCTCTTCAAGGAGACTTCAAAACAATGTCATGAATTCCACACTGTGTTTTCCTGGCCCCAGGGACCCTTTACAGACGGACAGGCTTTCGAGGAAGATCATTCCCACCTGTCTCTTGTGTGGCGACACATATACCGCACCTCCTGTCTCAGAGATGGACTTCATGGCAGGCGGCACGAAGCTGGAGCTCGTGCAGTAACACTACGAATCACAACCAATGTCCCCTCACAACAACAACAACAACAACTCTGAACTCATGAGGCTCCAATCTGAAAGAAGGAAACCTAAAATCACCTTGATGTATACAAAGGTGAGAGAGGATACTGGGGTCAGGCTGGCCTTCAGACCTACAGAAGGGACCTCAGAGCTGAGACTGCCAGAGAAGGGAACAAACACACCGCTAGAGACGAATCTCCACTGTTTAGGATCACAGCCAAACCTAACACTGCAAAACAGTTCTTCTTCATTTCCGTGTGTGATTCATTCCCGTCCTGTCATTAAAACTCCCATAGTTGGCTGTTATCATGACAACCAGGTGCGAAGTCATGTGACATTTATAATGTGACATTTTGCTAATCCCCAGCATACTCCCTAATTAATAGGAACTGTGTGGTGTCCATGAAAGGATATTTTCTAAATCAAACCAGGGATAATCACTTCGAAGATCTATTTTGAAGCACATTCCCCTATCTTCTTTATGAATAAACTGTTGGCTCTTTCTTCCTACATTGTTTAAAAACAAAACTCATTTCTTGGGTTCAGAACGGCTGCATGTGCATTCTCATTGCAGAAGTTCCGCTGCTTATAAGCTACATAAATATTCATATCATCTTCTAGTAACCAGTTCCTGCCACTCAGCATTCATCTGCCTGTGACTGTCTAACTGCAGGTGCCTTCTGAGAGGTGGGAAACTACACAGGGAAGCCAATGGTCCAAGCCAAGTGCAGAGGAGAGGTCCCAACAGACACTTCCATTTCCAAAAAATAAGTGACCAACCCTTCACAAGTTTATACATGCACTGCCTCCACCCCCATCTGGACACACACAGAATACAGCTAAGTTCTAGGTCCATTCAAAACCTGGTTGTGTCTTTGTTTACCCATCAGAACACACGAATGGCCAAGTTACATCCAGGAAACAGAATTAGTAGCCCTGTTACATTTGCTAAGGCATGTTTTTAAAAACTGTAGTATGCTTGGTGTTTCAGCTGGTTACAGACAACAAGTCCAACATGCTACTTACAGAATTCACTGAAGATCAGAATTCGGGTTTGGTGACAAGCTCCACAACGAATGAAAGCTAGACACTTGGACCAACTGTTGGAACACGCTAAAAAGGAACAAAAAACTTTAGGTTGGACACAAGGAAAACAAAAGCACGCAACAAAGGGATCACCAACAATTCTGCAGTCCCCATCAGTCCAAGATTTTTAAATTTTGGCCACAGACCCTTGGTTATTACAGGGTTACTTTTCAATTTCAATCAACCTTTTCCTGGTTCCATGGAAGGAAAGGGTTTGCTGCAGGTCAACAGTCCTTTCTCCCCTTTATGGTAGATAAGCCAGTGACCTGACCCACAGTGACCCAGTCAAAACCTCAGAAAAGTATGCTAATGACAGACCAACTGGAAAACTCACCGTCATGGATCACACTGTACACCCCAAAAAAACCTATGTAGCAATTTGGCTAGGCCATGGTTCCCAGTATTGTGTGATCTTCCTGCCTACTGCCACAGACCACTGCTGTTGAGTTGATTTCAATTCATGACAACCCTATAGGACAGAGCAGAACTGCTCCATACAGTTTCAAAAGAGCACCAGGCCAATTCAAACTGCCATATCTTTCAGTTAGTAGACAAGAGCACTTAATCACTACATCACCCTCTGGGTTTCCCATGTGACATTCCTGAGTGTTGTAAACCCCACACCCCATGTTAATGAGGGAGGATGGGAAGTGCTCCTGCTGGTTAGCCAGGACTCAAGCTTTAAGAATGCACTGTGACTTGAGGCAATCTCTCAGGACATAAAGGAAAGGCTTCCACAGGTGGGGGCCTCTTCCATAGTATCATGAAAGAATGCATTCTGGGTTCAGAGTGAGTCAGTGCACCTCAGAAGCTCCCCATCCAGCAGAAGACTGACAACAGGGACCTTCCTCCAGAGCCAATGAAAAAAGCCTTCCCCTGAAGCTGATGCCCTGAACGGAATTTGGCCTCTTAGCCTATTCTACCAGGAGTAAATAAATTTCTCTTTGTTAAAGCCATCTACTTCTGTTTCTGTCAGAGCAGCACTAACTGACTAAGACACTAATGACATCCACTAGAGGGAGAATCCTTCTCTAAGGAATCCTTTTAGTAGGACACATTTGCTCTGTCGAAGGTTGCCTGCAGTGAACAAACCCGAAATCTACAGATCTATACGACACGGCTCCTTGGAAAAGGTACATGAGTTACTAGAGGATGAAACGGGGATGTCTGTATAAGCAGCCGCTTTCTCAGATACCCCACATATTAAATACTTTCAGAGCACACACCATAAGCTGTGCCAAGGGGAGTTGTACTGGCAATCCTAGACTTCCTACTTCACTTGCACCCCAGCGTCACTCGGATTCCTGAATCAATCAGGAAAGCCCGACACGGCTACGTGTTTCGCTTCCTGTGTGTCTTACTGCACAGCATCATCCACGCCATAACACACACAGCTGCAGACTATTTTTGTAGTGTAAGTCTAATAATACACCTCAGTTAGTGGTCTGCTAGCACAATGGTCAAGTGCTCGTATGCTAACTGGAAGGTCAGGATTCAAACCCACCAGTGGATCTGTGGCAGAAAAGACCCAGCAATACGCTCCCATAAAAGATCAGAGCCAAGAAAACCTTATGGGACAGTTCTACTCTGTTCTATAGCAAAACTATGAGTTGGAACAACAAAATGGCACACGATGAAATTATATGTATTATGTTACATAGAAACTCAAAGTCAAACCTAAGTCCAAATGGTTGAGTTACAAAACAGTACACACACTGAAATATTTTGTGTTAAAAGTACACAGTCACTGCCACACACCTACATTTGTAGATCCCTAAGGAAGGATTCAGAAGAATACATATCCCAAACTGACAGCAGCAGCTGTCTCTGCAGATTAAAATTGAGTGCAAGGGATTCAACAGTCTCTTCTTCCTTTATACACTTTTAGAATGTAATCATGTATCATCAAAATACAAATCTACTAAGATGTGTTTAAGGACAAAAAGTGACAGAACAGGACCCAGTGTGATGACTATGAAGAGCACAACACATTCACGCTGGGGACTGGGAACAGAGGTGCCCTCCTTTGTCGTCCTCGTCACCCAGTCTGTCACTCTTTTTGGCTCCGCCGGCCCTGTGGTGCTGAGTGATACCAGGCCACACAGAGAAGCAGATGGAGACATTTCTTGATTTTCCTTGCAAATTCTAAACAGTCTAAAACCAGATGCATCCATAAACTTGGAAGTGAAGTAGTTCAAAGTCAGAAGTTTACCAATATCTAATGAATGCTTGATCTTGTTACAACACACCCAGAAGTAAAGCTAGAAATGACAGGCCTGCTATTCCACTCTTGCACGTATGCCCGAGAGATTCCTCTACAAATTCCATAAGGAGACAGTCACAACCATGTGTGCTGCACCTTTCAGAGTGAGAAGAGACTGTAAACCACTTGGATACACATCAAGTGAGGGAGGAATAGATACAAGATGATTACTGCACATGCTAACTCAAGTCAATGACATACAGGTGATGTATCAGCACGGATAAACCTTTAAAAAAGCTGAGTGAAGTTCTGAAAAGACAGATGGTGTATAATACTATTTATATGGGTTTTTACCACTAAAAATGTATAACCGGCTATGGAACATGCATTTGAATTAAAATATTAAAATAATGACCACAAAGATACACATCAACGTCATTTAGTACTGACCAGAGAGGGGAGGCAGACAGGAAAGGGAACAGGATGGAGGAGGGGACACTGTACCTGTAGTGCTATTTCTTTAAAAGACTAAGCACCCCCAACAAGGTTGGCCATGATCCAAAAAACACAAAACAACAAATACTGGAGAGGCTGTGGAGAAACTGGAACTCTCCTACACTGTTGGTGGGACTGCAAAATGGTACAGACTCTTTGGAAAGCAATCTGGCACTTTCTCAAAAAGCTGGAAATAGATATATCATTTGACCCAGTAATCCCACTGCTTAGAATATATCCTACAGAATCAAAGCCATTCACACCAACTGATACATGCACATGAATGTTTATCACAGCACAGTCCACAACGGCAAAAAGATGGAATCAACCCAGATGCCCAACAATAGAGGAATGGATAGGTAAACTATGGTATATATACTCATTGGAACACTATACAATGATAAAGAACAATGATGAGTTTAGGAAGCATCTCGTAACTTGGTTTCAATTAGAAGACATTGTGTTGAGTGAAACTAGTCAGCAGTACAAGGACAAATACTGTATGAGACCCTACTATAAGGACTTAAAAACAGACTCATGTACAGAAGAAAAGAACCTTCAATGGCTGCAAAAGATGGGAGGGAGGGAAGGAGAGGGCTGGTTATAGATTAGATAGCTGGTAGAAATTTGGTTCAGTGAAATCAGTGACAGCACACATTAGAAAACAGATCAATTTAACTGGACTTCAACATGACCTGAAAACTCTTCCAATCTTAATCCAATATTGCAAGGACAGAGTAGCAGAGTGGGGGTCTGGGGACCATGCTCTCAGGGGACATCAAGGCCAACTGGCATAACTTGCCTATTGTTAAGAGAGTCTTCTGCACCCCATGTTGCTGACTGGCATTTGGGGTCTTAAAAGCTAGCAAGCTGCCATGTGAGGTACACCAAATGGTCCCAAGTCAGCTGGAACAGACAACAATGACATGAGGGAGAAAGAACCCAGAAGACAGAAAGACACACGTGAATACAAGTGACTATATCAACATGTGACCAAAAGAACCAGATGGTACCTGGCCACCACTAATGACAGTTGTGATGGGGTTCACAACGTTGAGTCCCAGTGGTAATGCAAGAAAAAGAAGGGGTGCACCCTGAGAACTCCACCAGAAGACCACACTGGCTGGTCCAAAACCCTGGAGACTCCCTGGGAGCATGGCCCTGAGACTTGATGTTGCCCCTAATCACAAATCAGGTCACCTTTTCAGACAGGAATGGACTGGACTTGGGGACACAGACTAACTACATTGTGTGTGCACTTTATGATTCTATGCATCTAAAGGATGTCGTCCCACTGGCCTCTTACTAGAAGGGAATGGCAAGGGTGGAGGGGAGGGGGCAGGAGATTGTTAGGAGGTTATGATACGTATAGAACGGAAAGGAGGAGTATGGTGTCACCAGGAAAGGAGAGCAGAGGGAGCTGCAGACAGGCGAGCATGCAAATTTAAATTGGATTGTACACTTTCACTCAATCCCAATAAAAACCAAATTAAGAAAAAAAAAAACTATGCTGGGTAAAACACACACACCGCATTGCCGTGAGGTTGATTCTGACTCATAACAACCTGTAAGTTTCCCTATTTTAGAAATATTTTTATATAAAATATCTACAGATGATACTGTTTATAATACACACATAAAATACATCTATCTAGAAAGATCATTCTATGAAGATATTTACACCAAAATTTATATACAGTACAAATATTTATATATAAAGACCCTCAGTGGTACAAGTAACTTACTACCAAAAAACTAAATCCACTGCCATCAAGTCAATTCTGCCTCACAGTGACCCCACAGAGTTTCCAAGGAGCACCTGGTGGACTTAAACTGCCAAACTTCTGGTTAGCAGCACAGTATTTTACCACTGTTCTGCCAGGGTTTCCAGAAAAAACCAAACCCACTGCCACTGAGTTGATCATGACTCACAGAGACCTACAGATACACACAAAGGATATATGTATACATAAAACATATGCAGCTAATTATGAAAACAGTATTTACAAAGGAAAGACAGATTGTGATGGTCGAGACTGGGTATCAACTTGGCTGTGCCATGACTTCCCAGTGGTTTGACAGTTATGTAATGATGTAATTTTTGTAGCTGTTTGGTGATGTAATCATCTTCTAGTCTGTAATCTAATGTAGTCATCCTCTATGATGGGATGGCATCAGCCAATCAGTTACACAAGGAGTTTCTTTAGGGATGTGGCCTGCATCCAATATACACGGACATTCTGGCAAAGCTTAATGGCTTGCTATGGATCCTGCATCTGTCTCATCATCATGTGACCTCCAGTTCTTGGAACTTGAACCAGCAGCCTCTGTCTCACCTGCTGATTCCGGAATACAGCAGCAACTGCAGCCTCTGAGCCAGCAGCCTAATGTCTGAAAGGATTTGCTAGTTTCTGCAGCACTGTGAGCCAGCAGCCTGCCATCTGACCTGATTCACCTACTTCTGTTAGCTTCCACAGCCCTGTGGGCCAGCAGCCTGTCATCTGACCTGCTAAACTGGAATTAATCAGCCCTCCAACTATGTAAGTTAGGAGAAGCCTCCAGCCCAACACCTGACACGTGGATTGAGAACTCCCCAGCCTCTATAAACAAATGAGTCATTTCCTTTAGGGTACACACGCATGCATTAGGGCCCTGGTGACATTAATGGTTAAGAGTCCAGGCTTCTAACCAAAAGGCTGGTAGTTCAATCTACCACGTGCCCCTTGGAAGCCCTATGGGGACATTCAACTCTGTCCCTATAGGGTTGCTATGAGTGAGAATCAGCTCAAGGGCAACGAGTTTGGTTTTGCTCCTCTAGAGAATCCAGCCTACGACACACATAATATGTATTTTATATATAATGCATGTAATGATTCAAAAATAGAGAAAATTACAGAATATAGTACGAAAATACATTATAATCAGACAGGAAACAAGAAACACTCCCCGAAAATGATCTGAGAGCATCTCAGTGTAATGTGAGGCATCTCCTTGTTATATTGCTGGCCTTTGCATAGTAGCTAATCTTCACTGGTCCAGCTGCACTGAAATAGAATACATACTTGAGCAATTTATGTCACTGGACATAGACAGCCTGAAACACAGGAGCCTCTGGACGGCACAAACGGGAAAGCACTGGACTCTTCGCTGAAAGGCTGACAGTCTGAACACACCGAGAGGCAGCTCAAAAGACAGACTGGGCAATCTGCTTCTGAAAGATCACGGCTCTGGCAGCTCTGTGGGCCGTTCTCCTCAGACACACACCACGTCAGCCTAAGTCAGAAGTGACCTGACCAAAACCAGCACCACCACAAGCCTTAAATATATTTTTAAAAACAGACTAGCACCGAGCTTTAAGCCTCCGGATCATATTCTCAAGCAGTTCAGCGAAATGACTGAGAGGACGGGGTAGGTTACCTCTAAAGCTGCACAATTCAGCAGCAGGGGCGGTGACAACAGCTGACGTTTGTATTACGTGCACTATGTGCCAAATGAAGGAGCCCTGGTGGCACAGCGGTTAAGTGCTCAGCTTAGCCAAATGGTCAGTGCTCAATAGGAGAAAGACCCAGCTGTCAGCACCCATAGAGACTGCAGCTTAGAAAACCTTCTGGGGCAGTTCTATTGAAGTCTGTTCACTTCTTACATAAATGAATGAGTCAGGTATTTTCAGCGAACCCACTTCACAAATGAGAAAGTGCACCCCAAGAAGGGTAAGCCACTTGCCAGGTTACACAGCCAGGAAGAGCTGGAACCAGTATTCAAACCAGGCCCCCCAGCTCCTAGGTCTAAGTTCTCAACTAAAGAGTGAATTCAGCTGCAGAAGCCAATCCCCTAGTATTCTCTAATGGCTTAGATTTCTCTAAAAGACACTGGAGGAGACCTGTTTTTACTGGAGCTTTCAACCTAGCTCACACTAATTTTAAAAATAAAATATAGAAAGTTAGTACCCTGAAGCAACTCAAAAGAAACCCAGGGTTCCAAAGACAAACACCGCACGCCGTAGAGGGAACCCTTCGGTGCCTGGGAGTTATAAATCCTGACACTTTCATGAATCCCATTTTCAAGAATACCAGTCACCATAAAACAGTTTCCCCACAAGGCAAAATCCATTGGAGCATTTGAGAAAATGTGCCGTTTGAGTACTTGTTGGCCGTTTCCCAGAAAGAAAAGGCCACGGAACAATGGGGCGCTTGCTTCTCACAAATGACAAACAGAAACCACAAAAGCCTCATCAACACGCATGAGCTCATCAGGGAACAAGGATTTGCACCCCTGCTTCTGTACCCCAGGCTCCCAGTTTTAAAAATTCAAATGCGGAGTTCAGCAAAACAGCCATCGGCAGTCCTCAGGGCCCTTAAGGGTGGCTTTGTGGCATCCACTAGACTCTGTCAGGTCTCAAGGAAATGAGACGCATTCATGTGATCTCAGGTGGTGACAGCGCTCCAAGAGACCAAGGCCTGTTCTTTCTGAAGCCGTGAGAAGCCCTAGTAGCCCCAGAGTCTACATTTTGCTTCCATGACTCATTTCTCCTGGATAACTGAGTCATCTTGTGGCATCTGGCTTTGCTGGCTGTGGCCACTGATTACCACCACTCTCCTCTCTCTATTCCCTTGGCGCTGCCTTCTCGCCATGTCCCTACCATGGTCTACCCCACTTGTCTTAAGTCATCTAGGGCTGCTGTAACAGAAATACCACAAATGGATGGCTTGCAGAAGAGATTATTCTGCCACAGTCCAATGGGCTGAGAGTCCAAAGACAGGGTGCCAGCTCCAGGAGGTGGCTTCCTCTGTTGGCTCCGGAAGAAGCTCCTTGTGGACAAGCTTCTCCTGGACTGGGAGCTTCTGAGGCACAGGGACCCCGGGTCCTTCCGAAAGGGTGTGCTCTGCTTCCAGCACTACTTCTTGGGGGTATGAGGTCTCCAAAATTGCTTTGCTTGCTTCTTCCCTTTGTATCTCAAGAGACTGCCTCAGGCATGATACAATCTTACACACTGAGTGCTGTCCCACCAACCCAACTGCCACCCATCCTCCCTCATTAACACGGTCTACAGCATACAGGAACATGGCACGATACAAGGAATCAAGGCCTAGCCAAATTAATGCATACATCTTGTGGGGACATAATTCAATCCATGATATCCCACTTTTATTCTGTGTCTCTGTCACGCCAAATCTTCCAAGAGAAAGCATCTGGTGGTCCCAACCATTCATCTCCCAACACAACAGACTTCTCAGCCAGGGCCTCAACTGAAGCCACGCCAAAGACTCCTCTTCTGATTTAGCTACTTTCTTGTTTGTGAACATAGGAAGTTCCTTAAATTCTCTGTGCCTCAGTCCTCTACATGTAAAAAGGGATTTGCAAGAGCAAAGTTTATGAAACGCAGTACGTATACGGAGGAGATACTGAGAGGACTGTTCAGGTGGTATCTGCCACTGTTATTCAACGCCCTGTGCCCATGTCCCCTACTTGTCTGTCAGTTTGTTGTACTGTCGGGGCTTCCATGTTGCTGTGATGCTGGAAGCTATGCCACCAGTATTCAGATTCCAGCAGGGTGACCCATGGCAGACAAGTCTGAGCTAAGCTTCTACACTAAGACAGACTAGAAAGACCTACCAGTCTACTTCTAAAAAGAACTAGCCAGTAAAAATCCTATGAATAGCAGCGGAACATTGTCTGATCCGGAGCCAGACCTTAATGACATGAATGGAGTCAAGGTCTGGGGACCTTCATTTGCTGATGCAGCACGGCTCAAAACAGGAAGTAACAGTTGCAATCAACTAATCATTAGAATGTGGAACGTATGAAGTATGAATCTACTAAAATTGGAAATCATCAACATGAAATGAAACTCATAAATATACATTTTCTAGGTATTCATTAGCTGAAACGGACTGGTATGTACCATTTTGAATTTGACGCTCACTTGGCCTACTGTGCTAGGAATGATAACTTGAAGAATAGTATTGAATTCACCATTAAAAAAAAATTTTCAAGCTCTATCCTGAAAGACAGTACTGAAAGAGACAGGATAATATCAATATACATACACGGCAGGTCAGCTAATACAACGATTACTCAAATTTACGCATCAAACTCTAAGGCCAAAGATGAAGAAATTAAGCTGTTTCTCAGCTTCTGCAGTTTGAAATTGATCGAACATGCATTCAGGAAGCATTCACAATTACTGCTGATTGGAATGCAAAGATTAGGAACAAAGAAAGACACAGTTGGAAAACATGGCCTTGGTGACAAAAATGATCTCAGAGATCACATGACAGAATTTTACAAGACCAATGCCTTCTTCACTGCAAATACATTTTTTCATCAACATAAATGGTGACTACACCCACGGACCTTGCCATATGGAATCACAGGAATCAAACTGACCACATCTGCAGAAAGAGATGATGGAAAAGGTCAGTATCATCACTCAGAACAAGATGAGCAGCTGACTGCTGCACAGAACATCAACTGCAAATATACAAGTTCAAGTTGAAACTCAGGAAAATTGGGCAAGTGCAAGAGAGCCAAGGTATGATCTTGAGCATATCCCATCTAAGTTTAGAGACCATCTCAAAAATATATTTGATACACTAATGAAATAGATTTGTGAACTAATGACTGAAGACCAGATGAGTTATGGAATGACATCAAAGATGTCATATGTGAAGAAACTCATTAAAAAGAAAAGAAAGAAAGAAAAGATCAAACTGGATGTCAGAAGTGACTCAAACTTGCTCTTAAACGTCCACTAGCTAAAGCAAAAGGAAGATAGGACAAATTAAAAGAATTGAAGGGAAGATTCCAAAGGGCAGCTTGAGAAGACAATGTATCATGATGACATGAGCAAAGACCTAGAGATAGAAAATCAAACGGGAGTGGGGAAAAAAAGAGAAAATCAAAAGGGAAAAACAGCTCGGCATTTCTGTAGCTGAAAGAACTGGAGGAAAAAAATTGAGCCTCGAGTTGTAACAGTGAATGATTAAGAGGCAGCATACGATCAGAAACCAATGGCACTGAAGGAAGAAGTGAGGCTGCACAGAAGGCATGGGGAAAACAAGGCTCCAGGAATCGATGGAATATCAGCTGAGACGCTGTAACGAACAGCTGCAGTGCTGAAGTGCTCACTTGTCTCTGCCAAGAAAAGTGGACGAGGGCTACATGGTTGATGACTGAGCCCCAAATCCACTGCTGTCGACTTGGGTCCGACCCACGACGGACTGAAGGAGACATTATTTATGCCTCTTCTCAAGAAAAGTGATCCAACCAAATGTGGAAATTATCAAACAACATCACTAATATCACAAGCAAGTAAAATTCTGCTCAAGATCATTCACAAGCGGCTGTAGCAGTATACCGACAGGAAAGTGCCAGGAATCTAGGCTGGATTCACAGGAGGATGTGGAACTAGGTATACCGCAGCTGATGTCGGGTGGGTCTTGGCTGAAAGCAGAGAACACCACGAAGACGTCGCCTTGTGTCTCACTGACTACGCAAAGGCATTTGACTATGAGGATAAGAACAAATTACTGGTATGACTGCAGAGAATGAGACCTCCGAACACTTAATTGTGCTCCTGAGGAATGTGTATATGGATCAAGAAGTCTTTCGAAGAGAACAAGGGGACACTGCATGGTTTAAAGTCAGGAAAGCTGTGCGTTTAGGTTGTATCTTTTTACCATACTTTTTCAATCTGTATGCTGAGCAAACTGGACTATAAGGGGAAGAATGTGATATTAGGATTGGAGGAAGATGCATTAACAACCTGCATTATGCAGATGACATGACCTTGCTTGCTGAAAATGAAGAGGACGTGAAATACTGATGAAGATCAAAGACCACAGCCTTCAGTATGGATTACATCTCAACATCAAGAAAACAATAATATTTATGATTGGACCAATAAGCAACACCCTAATACACGGAGAAAGGAATGAGTTTGTCAAGGATTTCATTTCACTTGGATCAACACCCTCGGAAGCAGTAGTCAGGAAATCAAAAGACCCATTGTACTGAACAAATGTGCTGCAAAACACCTCATTCAAGTATTTAAAAGATGTCACCTTGAAGATTAAGGTGCCTGACCTAAGCAATGGTATTTTCAACTGCATCAGACACATGTAAAAGCTAGACAATAAACAAGGAAGACAGACTAAGAGTTGATGCATTTGAATTGTGGTGTTGGGAAAGAATACTGCACATAGCATGAACTGCCAAAAGAATGAACAGATCTGTCTAGGAGAAAATACAACCAGAGTGCTCCTTAGAAGCAAGGACGGCAAGACTACATGTCACATACTTTGAACACATTATCAGGAGGGAACAGTCCCTGGAGGAGCACGTCATGTTTGGTAAAGTAGAGGGTCAGTGAAAAGGGGGAAGATGCTCAACAAGACGGACCGACACAGTGGCTGCAACAATGAACTCCAGCTTAACAATTACTGTGGACATGGCACAGGACCAGGTCGTGTTTCACTCTGTTGTAGACACAGTCACTATGAGTAGGGACTGACTCAGTGGCACCTAACAACAACATGCCCATGTTGCCCCAGCTCATCCTGGTGTATTATTGATTGTTCCAGCATAATCATTAGTAGATCCCTTTTCATCTCAATAATATTCTGGTTTTGGTAATAAAAGAATTCCCAGTCACAGTGCTTAAGCTTGTAACTACTAACAGAAAGATCAGTGGTTTGAACCCACCAGCTGCTTTGTCTATTGCCATGAAGACTGCAGCCTTGGAAGCACTGTGGAGCATGTCTACCCTGCCCTACAGCGCTGCCAAGAGCTAGAATCCATCCAACAGCAGTGGGTTTGACAATAAGTTACATAGACATCCGACCAGTTCGCTTTTGGGTCAAACATGTGGGTAGCTGTCATGGAGTCTATTCCAACTGACGGCAACCTCATGTGTGCAGAGTAGAACCACTCTACAGGATTTTCACAGTGGTGACTTTCCAGGTCACCCAGCCTTTCTTCTGAGGCACCTCGAGGTAGGTTCACACTACCAGCCTTTCAGCTAAAATAGTTAAGCACTTCACCAGCGGCATCACCTAGGGACTCTGGATCAAACAATAACCAATCCCCGCTATAGTGGCTGGTGTCCCGGCCTCAGGGACTGAGACCTAGCTAGTTTTATCCAAGGACCCTTTCTGGATGCTCTGTGGGTAGGAACTATATGGTTATAAAGGACACTTAGCACTTCAGAGTCCTCTGCACGGAACCTGTAAGTAGCAGATGCCCCTAATGTTGATCCTCAAAAGCCAAGTATTTACTCTCCAGACTAGATGAAGCTCCATTTACCCTGTAACTATACAATTCAGCATTTCTTATTTTTTAATCCTTTAACTTTTTATTAACACCAAATATTGGCAGCTTCCATTTCTTTGGGGCTTCTGGAAAACTATATACCGTGCTGGATTCTCTGGTCTTTCTAAGATTAGATCTAGCTCTTCCTGAGGCAAAGCTAAAATGCCAATGACCTTTCTTTCAGTCCTGGGCAGCCACAGTTGAGCATGAAGGAAATCAAAAGCAGCAAGGAAACATAACTCGACAGCCTGCCCACACAGAATGCTGAGAAATACACCACATGATTTTTCAATTGTTAAGGGATCCGGAATTCCAAATAGCCACATCCGGGGAAAGTAGTCTAATTCACCAGTTCAGCTGTCGTGATTGTTTGGGTCAAAGGAAGGTTCCAGATTAAGACCAGCAAAGTCAGCACCTTCATGCCAAGATTCCAGATCTCAGGGTGAAAAGAACCATCTGCATCTCTTTATTGAGCTGGGGAAAAGTAGCAGACGGCGCAAGTGACAGCTACATCTGTTGTCTAGAATTTATTAAGCTGGTGTACACATAATACAGTACCTTGCAGCTTTTCTTTTCTCTTATGACTGACACATGCTATAATGACACCCTACATTTGACAGAACACAATTGCCGTTTTCGTGTACACTAAGAATGAATTTCACCAACCAGGCAAATTTCTGAGATGAGAAGAAACAGGCAAGTCCTAGAAGCAAGCATCCAGCAGCCGTAAGAGCGGCTGCAATAATTGAAACAGGACATTTTTATGTGTCTTGAAAGGAGTATTGAAAACACTATGCATTATTTATTTTTTAAATGGTGTGTTTTTCATTGTGGCAGCTGAAGAGATTTTCTTCATGCTGTTGATAAAACAAGTGCCTTGACAAAAACGATCCTTCAGAGAATCAAAGACGTGCGGAATACAGAAGGGCGGTGACGGTATCTAACTTTCCAACTCCCATCAAACGACGGCACCGCTGCTACATTTGCATTATCTCAGTTCCCACAAACAGAAACTCAACGTGAAGAACTGGAAACAGAAGTGGCTTTGGGACCGTTTGTTCTGTGACTCTGAGACGCAGCCCCTTTCTGTGTTCGTTGTTCAGGGCTTGAAGAGTTCAAGCTAATACTAAACCTGAGGGGAAAGCTAAAGAGGATGAGAAAAACTTTAATATGGAAGTCAAGATGCTTCAAGAAAAGATAATCAACTGTACTGCTTGAGATACTGAGTTCCTGACAATGCACTCGAAATAGCAGGGCTTAAACATGTGTTGGGTTTTTATTTCTCCAAGTCTCAGCTGATATGAAGACTCTTCTCTCTGAAGTAGGATCAGGCTCCTGTCACGCAGCAACGTCATTCCCAGCCTGGGACCTCCCTTTTGTGGCCCCAGGTGGCTGACACAGCTCCCGCTAGCTTGTCCGCCATCTAGCCTGTGGGAAGGGGGAACGGAACGGAGCTGGCAGATAAAATACGGGACACCTGTGTTCTCATTTCCTAAATCTGAAAACCCTAAAAGGAGGTCAGGCACATTCTCCTTTAAAGTTAGACCTCGAGTGTTAAACAAATCATGGTTTGCTCATCCCACTGGCTAGAGTATAGTCACATGACTATCCACAGACCCAGGACAAGCTGAAAAGAACAATCAATCTTGAGCTGGTGGCCATCGGTCTAGCTAAAAATTCTACTCAAGCACAAGGTAAAAATGAACATTGGAAAACGATAAACAGTCTCTCTTCTAGTCATTCAACATGAGCATACCACTGTCAAAGGACCTCGATACCCATTACTTCTCTGGCAAAACCTCCCCCTCCTACTCTTTTCACAGACAACCAGTTACACACACCTACTTCAGAAAGCCTTCCTGACAGCCTCCTATGCCAGACTGGGCTCCCTCTCAGGTGTTCCCATCGTAACTGGCACCTAAAACATAGAACCTCCCATGTTAATTGACAGTCTTCTCATAGACAGAAAGCTCCACGAGGGTAAGGCCAGGACTGTGTCTTTTCCAACATTCATTCTACTTTCCAGGCATGTCAGCAATATTTACTACATGTATGAACCACTCTCAGCACTCTCCTGGCCACAGCTAATAAAAAATGCTACCATTATTATTATTCTATGTTTATTAAGAAAAAACTCTAATGAAGCAATAGAGTTTGGGACTCTTGTCTCCCCCAGCTCCTCCCTGCCCTCTCAAGACCCACTCGGTCAAGTGTTACATCACAGTAACTTAAAACTATGTTTCACAAAGGTAATTAATTTAAATGGTACTCTCCCTCTGATATTACATAATCCTAAATTACATGCTGCCGCTGTGGCTGGTGCCATGGAGCTGGTTCTGATTCACAGCAGCCTCCTGTGGTGAGAACTCGATCGCTGTTTAATTACCTTTACCTTTTTCACTTTATCAGGAAGAAAGTCTCCTCGTGGTACATGTAGGTCTGTAACAACTAACAGTTGCTAGTCTGCTTTTTTCAACAAAGAAAGAACAGGCTTCCATCTCAGACCATCCAATAAAACACAAGTTCAGAAGAATTTCATACCACTGTTAGGTTTTCCCAGGGTTACCTCATCATCATAGTTGTCTTCTTTGGAGGACTGCAAGTGTCCTTTTTCTTTTTTATATAATAGTGATAAAATTTTCTTTCTAAGTTAAAATGATAGAATTTAAATAAAAATAGGAAAAAAAATGCCAGCAGAAGAGTGTCAGAACGTGGCCAACACTGTACGGATGGCATATGAATGAAGGGAATTAGGGAACAGCAGCTTATAACGCTGGTCTAAAAACCACAGGGGATCTATACAGTGGTGACGGGCATGTCTCAGGAATGTGGACTGTCTTCCAAACCAGCTCGCCAGTTGCCATCTGCATGTCCTACAGTAACGCAAGATTTCACCCCAACCCCTACGTTTTGATTTGTACAATGCAGAAAATGTACCTAGCATACAATGCGCTAGACATTTAAATATGACAATATCCTGAAAAAGCATTTATTTAATATCTGCCAGGATAAAGAGAACTGGGCACCTTCACATACTCTTAGTGGAAATGGTACATTTTTTACTGCATTTTTACAGGACATATGGACAGTGTCCATCAAAATTTTAAAAGGACATATCCAGTGACATGTTCTTTTAGGAATTTTCTTTTATACATATTGGCACAGTTACAGAAAACAAAAAGGATGAACAGCAACAACATTACACGTGACATTTTAAAAATGAATATCCTAAATTTATCAACAGACAATTGGTTAAATAAATTTTATCACAGCCAGACATAATGCTTGCTGTGTGGATATTACAATGAATGAGCTAGAAGTGTTGCACTGTCAAAAAAAAATTGTCCAGAAAATACTAAGTGCAAAAATAATGATATTCAAAATTTATATGTATACTAGTATAACATATTTATAACATTCATATGCAGAATAGCATAAAATATAGAATATATACTAATATGAAAATGCATTTATATTAACCATGAATAACATTAACGTGCCTGACAGCTGTCTAAGTCCATAGCAAACATAATATTCACATAACTTTAGAAAAATATCTAGGAGATATATAAAAATGACTGCCATAATTGTACACAAATAACATACTTGCTTTCTACATGTTTGCCACCCTCCAGCGAAATACCTGCAGAAGCACACTATGCTGATTTTCATTTTTACACAGAAAATAGCGCATGTGTGTTATCTGCATAAAAATAATGGTAAATGAGAATAGAGCCTTCCTTCATAAGGTTTTTGTTTGTCTTTTTGGTTATAATTTAATTCTTTTGGTAATTCAGAAAGCAAGTTACAGTATAAAAATAATTCTAAGCTGGAAAATAGTATTTTATAACCCATGTTTATAACTTACGAGATGAATAAACAGCATTCATCTAAACTGTCAAAGTAGCAGCAAATTCTTCCAGCAAAGGGCCATCACCTCATCCTATAAATCTGCCATAACTCCTTACAGTAATGTCCTTCCAAAAATTTCAGTGTCACAGTTAACGCTGTCTTGTGTTTTGCCCACCAACTTGACTCTCAGTATCCTAAGCTCCTGGAGCTAGTGTTGCCCGGTCCACGCCTATTGCTCTCCATGGTGCTGGGAGCAGTACTCTGCAGTCAGGAGAACTCGAGAAAGAGGTTCTGACCACTCCCTGAACATCTACTTTTTCAAACCCTAGAGACTAGTCCTACCATGGAAGTGAAGTAGAAATACAAAAACTGATGAAGGACCAATTTCCTATTTCTACAACCAAAACTACAGTAGGGATTATATTCTATTTGAGAACTGGTCAAATACTGAGCCAAGTTTAATTTAGTGAATCTCATTTTTCAGACAGTATTATTTCCAATGTGTTTTGCTTTATTCACTCAATACTTTCCCATTAAAATACGTTCCCCCAAACCTGCACCACAGGACTGATGTTGTTAGATGCTGCTGAGTCACTTTTAAACTTGTGATGAGTCCACATGACAGGGCAGAACTGCCTCACAGAGTTTCCTGGGCTCACCTCTCTATGTGAGCAGATTAGCAAGTCTTTCTCTCATGGAGCTGATGAGTGGATCTCAACTGTCAGTATTTTGGTTACTGGCCTAGTACCGCTCAAAGGACTACTGAACTGAAATTAGAAGAACCTCTTCTTTAACATGGCTATAACTCTGCCTTTAGAAAGACTGAAATTTAAGTGCTGATTTCCACCATCACCTTTATTGCAAATCAAGAAGAGAAGATTCTATAAAGTACTTACAGAAATTACATGCACATATATGTATTTTTTATTGTGATGTGTATGATAACACACATTAACAATCCTCACAACTGATCCAGTAAGCAACATCTTGATAAATGAAGAAAGGATTGAAGTTATCAAGGATTTCATTTTACTTGGCTCTACAATTAATGCCCATAGAAGCAGTCATCAAGAAATCAAAAGATGCATTGCATTGGGATAATCTGCCACAAAAGGCCTCTTTAAAGTGTTAGAAAGTAAAGGTGTCATCTTGAAGACTTAGGTGCATCTGACACAGGC
Source organism: Heterohyrax brucei (assembly GCA_028571685.1). NCBI lineage: Eukaryota > Metazoa > Chordata > Mammalia > Hyracoidea > Procaviidae > Heterohyrax > Heterohyrax brucei. The sequence continues at coordinate 82,860,949 of CM053156.1, read as the reverse complement.
CATGGTTTTTTCAGTCACATCATATGCACACAAAAGCCAGACAATGAATAAGGAAGACAAAGAAATGATGCCTTTGAATTGTGGTACTGGAGAAGAATACTGAATGTATCATGGACTGCCAAAAGAACAAACAGATCTGTTCCGGAAGGACAACCAGAGTGCTCCTTGGAAGCAAAGATGGTGAGACTGTGTCTTACCTGCTTTGGATGTGTTGTCAGGAAGGGATCAGTCCCTGGAGAAGGACATCATGCTTGGTAGAGTGGAGGGTAGGCAAAATAGAAGACCCTCAACAAGACAGATTAGACCTAAGCATAAAAACAATTGTGGGCATGATGCGAGACCACGCAGTGTTCTGTTCTGTTGCACAGAGGGCTGCTATGAGTCAGAACCAATTCAATGGCACCTAACAACAACAACGTGTGTATGAGATCTGACAATTAAGTTTGAGCACTCACCCTAGAAAAAGTGCTACATACCTCACTGCTAAATATTACTATGGTCACCATCAAAGTACTGCCCTTGGGAAACTATGCACCAATGCTGGCATCTAGTGTGTATGTGTGTGCACACGTGCATGTGTGTTTATATATTCACATGGAAACATATATATCTACATGGAGACATACATATATACTATATATATATGGAAATACACATGTATGGAAACAGTGGTGGCACAGTGGTTAAGAGCTACAACTACCAATCAAAAGATAAGCAATTTGAAACCACCAGGCGCCCCCTGGAAACCGTGTGAGCCAGTTCTACCCTTGTTTATAGGGTCATTATGAGTCAGAATCAACTCAACAGCAGTGAGTTTCGTTTCATTTTACATATATACACATACACACACACACATATATACATATATAGCAAACCACCACTCAACTGTCACTATGCCACCCTGTCGTGGCTTGCATATTGTTGTGATGTTGGAAGCTATGCCACTGGTGTTTCAAATACCAGCTGGATCACCCACACTACAGCAGTTTTAGGGAGCTTTCAGACTGAGACAGACTAGGAGGAAGAACTTGGTGATCTACTTCTGAAAGAAACAGCCACTGAAAACTTTTAAGTACAGCAGCAGAACAGTTTTTGGTATAGTGCCAGAAGATGAGCCCTTCAGGCTGGAAGGCACTCAAAATATAACCGGCAAGAGTTCCCTCCTCAAAGTAAATCAACCTGAAGACTTATGGATGCAGTAAAGCTTCATTAGCTGACGTGAAGGACTCAAAATGAGAACAGCTGCTAACATCCATTAATAATCAGAACAGGGAATGTACAAACTATGAACCTAGGAAAACTGGAAGTCATCAAAAATGAAATGCAACACATCAAGATGAATATGCCAGGCATCAGAGTGAGCTGAAATAGACTGGCACTGGTCCTTCTGATTCAGTCACTCAGTCTACTATGCCAGAAGTGAGAAATGGAAGAGGAACCGTGTTCAACTCATCACCATAAAGAACACTTCAAGATCTATCCTGAATTACAACACTACAAGGAAATCTTCACACATCTACAAGGAAAACCAGTTCAAATTTATGTACCAACCACTACTGCCAGAGATGAAGAAACTGAGGAGTTTTATAAACTTCTGAAGTTTGAAACTGATCAAACATGCAATCAAGTTGCTTGGATAACAGCAGCCAGTTAAACGGACATGGAAAATACAGAGTGGAAAAAAGGAGTGTGCTGTCACAGTGTGGGGAGAGCAGCTAGAGTTACACAGTCTGTGTATACGCTTTTGTATGACAAATTGACTTGGACTGTAAACTTCCACTTAAAGCACAATAAAATATTTTCTAATGTAAAAAATGCACTGATAATTACTGGTGATTGGAATGTGACAGTTGGAAACAAAGAATTAGAATCTGTAGCGGGAAAATATGGTCTTGTTGACAGAATGATGCTAGATATCGTACAATAGAATTTTGCAAGACCGACTACGTATTCGTTGCAAATACTTGTTCTGAACAACATAAATATCAGCTTTGCATGTTTATGTAACCATATGGAAAGCAAAGGAGTCCAACCAATCAACTATATTTGTAGAAAGCAGTGATGGAGAAACTCAGTATCACCATTCAGAAAAACGCCAGAGGCCAGCTGTGCAAGAGATGACCAACTGTTTATATGTAAGCTCAAACTAAAGCTGAAGAATATTAAAACAAACACACACAAGCCAAAGTACAGCACTGGGTATATTCTACCTGAATTTGGAGACCGTCCCAAGAATAGACTTGACACACTGAACACTATACATCTGAGACTGGGAGGAGCTGTGGGATGACATGAAGGGTTGCATAAATGAAAAAAGCACTAAAAACATGGGAGAGGAAAAACAGATCAAAACAGATGCCTGAAGGAACTGAAACTTGCTCCTCAACATCAAACAGCAAAAGCAAGTGAAGTAAAAGAGGTTAACAGAAGACTTCAAAAAGGCAATTCAAAAGATAAAGTATTATAATGAAATGCACAAAGACCTAGAGCCAGAAAAGCAACATGGAAGAACATACAGCATTTCTGAAGCTGAAATAATTGAAGAAAAGATTTCAAGCATCAAGATGCAATACTGCAGGATTCTATGGGTAAAATATGAAACCCTTGAGGCATAGTGATTAAGAGTTTCGCTGCTAACCAGAAGGGTGGCAGTTCGAATCTACCACATGCTCCTTCAAAACTCTGGGGGACAGTTCTATTCTGTCCTATAGGGTCGATATGAGTTGGGATCACTGAACAGCAACGGATTATCACTTTGGGCAAAATATTGAATAACAGAGGAATCATCCAAAAAAGATGGCAGGAATACAGAGTGACTGGACCAAAAAGAAGTGGTCGATGCTCAGCCACTTCAGGAGGTACTATACAATTAAGGACCAATGGTACCGAAGGAAGAAGTCTAAGCTGCGCTGAAGGCAATAATGAGAAACAAGGACCCAGCAACTGATGGATGCTAACTGGGATGCTTGAACAAATGCATTCAAAACCAGAAGCATTTACTCTACACCAAGAAATTTAGAAGACAGCTACCTGGCCACCCTATTTGAAGGGATCCATATTTTGTCTGTTCCAAAGAAAGGCAGCGCAACAGAACGTGGAGATTATCCAACAGTATCATTACTATCACACTCGAGTAAAATGTTGCTAAAGAGAATACAACAATGGTTGCAGCAGTACATCAACAAGGGACCACCCAAAATTCAAATGGGGTCTAGAAGAGGATGTAGAAGTAGGGACCTAACTGCTGATGTCGGATGGATCACGGTTTAAAGCAGACAATACTAGAGAGATGTTTACCTGTGTCTTATTACCTATACAAAAGCATTCAACTCTGTGGATCCTAACAAATTATGGTTAACATTTTGAAGAATGAGAATTCCTAAACACTTAACTGTGCTCACGTGCAAACCAGACAAAGACCTAGAGGCAGTCATTCTAGTAGAACAAGGGGATACTGCATGGTTCAAAATCAGAAAAGATGTGTGTCATGGCTGTTGTCTTTTCACTGTACTTATTCAATCTGTATGATGAGCAAATAATCTGAGAAACTGGATTATATGAATACCTTGGTGTTGGGACTACAGGAAGACTCATTAACAACCTGCATCATGCAGATGACACACCCTTACTTACTGAAAGTGAAGGGATCTGGAAGCACTTACTGGTCAAGAGTGCATATTACATACAGCCCCTAGTACAGATTATACTTTACATGAAGAAAACAAATCATCTTCACAACTGGACCAATAGCAACATCCTGACAAATACAGAAAAGATGAATAGTCAAGGACTTCATTTTACTTGGATCCATAATCAGCGCCCATGGAAGCAGCAGTCAAGAAATGAAGTGACACACTACATTGGAAAAATATGCTGCAAAAGGCCTCTTTTAAGTATTAAAAAAAAAAAAAAAGGAAAGCGATCACCTTGAGGAGTAAGGTGCACCTGATCCAAGCATCACATTCTCAGTCACCTCACACACATTCAACAGCTGAGCAACGAATAAGGAAGACCAAAGAATGGGCATCTCTGAATCATAAAGCAGGTGAAGAACAATGGGTATTCCACGGGCTGCCAGAAGAATGAACAAAACCTGTCTTGGAAGAAGTTCTGCCTGGTCTTGTGGACTTCGGATATGGTTTCAGGAGAGAACCTGAAGAAGGCCATCATGCTTGGCACAGTGTCGGTGAAAAAGAGGAAGACCCAGTGAGATGGATTAGCTCAAACACAGTGCAAAGACTGTGAAGATGGAGGCAGACCAGGCAATGCTGTGTCCAGTTCAGATGAACTGGATGGCATCTAACAGTCACAGCAACACGTATCACAGCACATCAGCCATTTCAACAATTTTTACCTGGACAATTCAATGACACAGTTATGGTCACCAAGCTGTGCAACTCCTAACACTACTCATTTCCAGATTTTTCCATCACCCTTCACAGAAGCTCAGTGCCCTTTGAGGAATGATGCTCCGTTTTCCTCTCCCACCAGCCCTGGCAACCTCTAATAAGTTTTGGTCTCTATACATTCACTGCAAACCCTGGAGGCATAGCGGTTAGGGGCCACTGAGTCAGTTCCAACTCCCAGTGACTCTATGCAAACAGAATGCAGAACAAAACACTGCTTAGTCCTGTGCCATATCCATAATCGTTTTTATGCTTAAGCTCACTGTTGCAGCCACTGTGCTAATCCATCTTATTGCAGGCCTTCATCTTTTTCACCAGCCTTCTACTATACTAAGCGTGGTGTTCTTCTCCCAGGACTGATCCTTCCTGACAATGTATCCAAAGTGTGCCAGGTGGAATCTTCTTTGCTTCCAAGAAGCACTCTGGCTGTACTGCTTTCAGAACAGACCTGTTGGTTCCTTTGGCAGTTCACAGTGCATTCATATTCTTTTCCAACATGACAATTTAAACGCATCAATTCTTCTTCTGTCTTCCTTAATCACTGTCCAATTTATGCACACATACGATGTGACTGAAAATACCCCAGCTTGGGACAGGTGTGGGTTCAGTTTTTTGATGTGTGTAATTTGCCTACAGGAGATACTTTATGTAAGTGAGATGTAAAATATGTATTTTTTCATGACTCACTCAGGAACCCTGGTGTGCAGGAGCTAAGCACCTGGCTGCTAAAAAAGGGTCAGTGGTTTGAACTTACCATCTGCTCCAAGAGAGACAGGTATGGCAGTCTGCTTCTGTAAAGATCACAGCTTTGGAAATCCTATGGGCCAGTTCTAGTGTGCCCTATAGGGTCGCTATGGGTCAGATTCAACTCAATGGCCAATGTGTTTGGGATTTTTTGGTTTTCTATGTCATAGAACAAGTCTAGGCATTAGACATTCTGCCAGAAGTTCACTGTATAAGACAGCTGGACCCCTTTTATGCCATATGAGAACTGCTGTTGTCCCCAGCTGCTGAGATAACCCCTGACTCGTGACCACTCCCTGTATTAAGACAGTGGAACTGTGCCCTAGGATTCTCTTGGCTATCGTGCCTACAGAAGCAGTTTAGCAGGCCTTTCTGCCAGGGACTCCCTGAAAACTGGATCTTAGATATCTAAGTCACGTGCATTCCACTCACCAAACTTCAAGAAATTCATGCCTCATGATCTTCAAGTATTCTAAAGACCACTTCATGTCTGATTTCATAATACCGTTGATACAGCATCACATTATTCTCTCCAGCAATGTTAGGAGTTTGGAGCAAGGACTTCAAACACACTGAAGCCACCATCCCAGAAAATTTGGAATCTAAGTCTTGTCCCTTGAAAGTGAACATGCAGCGTGGTGCAGACATTGCTAGCTCATCACTTGGCAAGCTTAAAGGAGATAAATACTGGCCTCCCCGTGTTGCACACAGCTGGCAGGACAAGCCACTCTCCTGCTAGTCACACCCTGAATATACATTAAGGGAGGATGCTAATTTATGATACACTTCTGCCTGGTCAGAATCCAACCCAGGCCCTACTCCAGCCTCCAGAAAAAGGAGACCCCAAGACGGTCGGCTTCTATAGCTTTAAAAAACAGAGTAACACGGACATTCTGGGGATTCTGCATAACGCATGTGTGCTGAAGTGAAAACACACCCCTTAAACTGCAGCCTTTCAGAACATGATGTCACAAGTCAGATCCAATTAAAGGAAGCAGAAGACAAATGTTGGCTCCGGGCAGCTGCAAGGAGTCAGAAAGAAAATACACTGTAAATCTTTCCACCACGCTGAAATTGTAAAGGACGACTTTCCCTATCACCCAGGCCTCTTCAGCAAGTAACTTCTCAACAAAAAAATTCCAAACAGCCTATAAGCATCAATTGTGAATGAGTAGGAGGGCATTTGCCTACGACAGTTTATTTCCCTACATGAAAGCATGGCTGAATTGGGGGAAGATGACAATACTTGGAGAGCGTAGTGGGGTAGCAGCAGGTCAGCACTGATACCAGGCAAAGTGTAGACAAGAATTTAGTGGAATAATTTGTCACACACATGCCCTGGGATAATACAGTTGTGACTTCCAGTCCACAACTGGACTACCTGTATGATTTCTCCAGCTCTCAACTTCATCTAGGCTCCTCCTGGCATCTGATGGCACAGTGGTTAAGATCTCAATCTGCTAACCAAAAGGTCAGCAGTTCAAATCCACCAGTCACTTCTTGGGAACTCTGGGAAGCAGTTCTACTCTGTCCTATAGAATCCACTTGACAACAAGAGGTTTTGTTTTGGTTGGGATCTACAGCAGGTGAAGTTCCTGGTTGGGACAAATGGTTTGTTCTAGAATGCTAATCAGTCCAAACACATCCGAGGGCACAACAGAAGAAAAGCCTTATTATCTGTCTGACTATCTGTAGATGACATTAATGGTATTTCACTCTGATAACATCATTAAGCTGAGAGCAACACTTGGCTTGTCTCATGGCACAAGTTCACAGGCATACACAGGACCAGACCACACAGCCTGCACCCCTCATGAGGTGCAAGAGAAGGAGCCCTATTAGGGCAGCAAGAAGAGCTTCCAGGAACCTGAGATACACAGAAGGCAATTCTCTTTGGATCAGAACCAACCACGAACAATCAACCTAATGCATTATTTCAAAATATTGCTAAGCATCTCATATATTAGCTGTTGCTAAACGTTTCTCGTTTATTACCCATGCAGTCGTCGGCAATACGTGAGCAGACAGTCACGGCATATGCCATGACTTCCATGAGGAGTTCAGTAAGGCAACGTGTATCACAGCCTATATGAACCCACTGGAAACGGACCACCACACGCGTGGGTGGAAAGAACAAAACATACACAGAGGAAATACACAGAGCATGAAAGCCTGAGAACAGTGTATTGACGGAAAATGGAAAGGATGTGAGAGGCTTCAGTAAGTGTGGTTTGGCACATCTCCAAATGAGAAGCTCACACTCTACTGAGTTCGAATTAATGAACGACTGCCATACTGAACTGCAGAGATACTGAGTATTGGACAGAAGGATAGCATGAATTTAGAGTGGGAAATTAATGTTCCAATTTCTCTTTCTAAGATAACAGGATTACCCTCACCTCCTAGACAGACTGATTGACCTAAACATCTTTTGGGAGGAGGAATTCCACATAATAGCCACATAACATGAATTACAACTTGCTAGACACCAGGCCTCAGATTACAGCATTGCTGTTCTACGGGAAGATTCTAAGGAATTGTTTTTGAAAAACTTTTGAAACTACTTACAAGACCCAAAGTTTCTTAATATTCTTATCATCCTCAGTGTACATTTGCTGCCAAGCCAGAAACTGATGTTCTAATACATTTGATTAACAGCTAGATCCAAAACGCAATCTACTGAAAAGCTTAAGATTGCAGATTCCCATTCTAAGCAACGTAGTAATCTGTGAAAGTATGAGCCAACCAAACCCTCCAAAACACATGACCTTACTAAGTAAAATGGTTGCCAGGAAGGGTTCCAAATCACCCTCATGCTCAGTGTCATGGATTGAATTGTGTCCCCCGCAAAAAGTATGTGCCAATTTGGTTAGGGCAGGATTCTTGGTATTATGTGCTGTTTTGCCTGTATGTTGTAAGTCCCGCCCCTGTGATGTTAACGAGGATGGCAGTGGTGTGTCAGCGAGGCAGGAATCAGTCTATGTAAGACTGTACTAAGCTGTGACGCAATGTCATGGGACACAAGGGAAGGGGAACCAAGCAGAGTGGGGACCTCATACCACCAAGAAAGCAGCGCTAGGAGCAGTACACATCCTTTGGACCCGGGGTCTCTGTGCCTCAAAGCTTACAATCCAGAGAAAGACTGACACCAAGAACATTCCTCCAGAGCCAAGACAGGAAGCCTCCCCCCGGAACTGACAGCCTGAATTTGGACTCTCAGCCCACTTTACTGTGAGGAAACAAATTTCTCTTTGTTAAAACTATCCATTTGTGATATTTCTGTTATAGCAAAATTAGACAAGTAAGACACTCAGGAAAACTCTCAAACCACAGATGAACTCAATTACTTCTTCACTTTGAAGTTTCCCAATCTGAAACACCCAGAAATAGAAGGAGGAAAAACATCACATTTTTTTATAGAAATGACAAATCACAGTTACCAGGAATTTATGATTAAGCAAACCACCTCACAGACAGACAGACAGACACATACACCCAGTCTTGTTAGGGAAAAAACTCAAAACACAAAAGAAACAGAAAACAAAAGCAATGAAGCTATTTACTTAGTTTCCATCTATACTTTTTAAGAGGGTTTATTTTAAACTGAGTTTTGCCTTTATGTGTGCTTCATTGTCTTTTGAGTTTCTGGAGACATTATTTCATAAACTGAAGTACTTTCCAACCTTTATCAACCTGCCCTTGAAGTTTTTGTTGAAGATGAGGTCTTAGTCATCTAGTACTACTCTAATAGAGAAATCTCAAGTGCATGACTAACAAACATAATTTCCTCACAGTAAAGTAGACTAAAAGTCCAAATGCAGGGTGTCGGCTCCAGGGAAGGCTTTCTGTCTCTGCTGACTCGGGGTGAAGGTCCTTCTCATCAATTTACTGTATTAGTCATCTAGTGCTGCTGTAACAGAAATACCTCAACTGGACAGCATAACAAAGAGATGTTTGTTTTCCCCCAGAAAAGTAGGCTAAAAATCCAGATTCAAGGCCTCATCTCCAGGGGAAACCTTAGGCTCTGGAGGAAGGTCCTTGTCGTCAGTGTTCCCCTGGACTGGGAGCTTCTGAGGCACTGGGACCCCAGGCTCTTTCCCAAGGATATTCTCTGGTCCCACCACTGCTTCTTTCTTGATAGGATGAGGTCCCCAACCCTTGATGGAGTCCTGCCCCACAACCGCCGCTCATCTTCACACATTAATAGAGCAGAGGCCGAGCTTATAGCACACAGGAACATCACACCAGGAATCAAGGTCTAGCTAAATGGTGACACACATTGTTTGGAAGACACAATTCAAGCTGTGACACTTACGTTCTATTTCTCTCCCGCTTTCGTTCATGTTCCGGAGCACCTCAGCAATCTACCCACCCCCACACTGGTATCTTCAGATGCTTCCTGTCACACATGATGCTGTGGATTGAATTATGTTCCCCCACACTGTGTCAACCTGGCTAGGACATGATTCCCAGTGTTTTCCACCACTGTGTCATCTACCGTGATTTTCCTGTGTGTGGTAAATCCTCCCTCTGTGACGTCAATGAGGTGGGATTATCAGCAGTTATGTTACTGAGACAGGACTCAGTCTGCAAGATTCAGCTGTATCTTAAATCGATCTGAGATAGACAAGAGAGAGGCATGTGGAGAGACATGAAGACCTCACACCTCTCAGAAAGTAGCAGGAACAGAGAACGTCTTTTTAACGTGGGGGCTCCTGTGTATAGAAGCTTCTAGACCACGTGGATGACAAGGACCTTCCCCCAGAGCCAAAGGAGGCTTCTAGACCAAGAGAAGGTGGATGACAAGGACGTTCCCCCACAGCCAAAGGGCAGAGAGGGCATTTCCCTGGAGCTCAGGCCCTGTGTTTGGGGCTCCAGCCTACTAGATTGCGAGAGAATAAACTTCTGTTTGTTGAAGGTATCCATGAGTGTTATTAGTGTTGTAGCAGTACTAGGTAACTATCAAGGATTAAATTATGCCCCCACCCAAAAAAAAATGCGTGTAGCAAATTGCCTGGGCCATGATGCCCAGTTATTATATGACTGTCCCCCATTTTGTCATTCGATTTAATTTTCCTATGTGTTTTAAATTCTATCACTATAATTTAATAAGATAGATTGTTATTACTGTTCAGTGCCACAGACCAGTTCTGACTCAACGGCAGCACTACACACAACAAAACAAAACACAGCCCAGCCCTGTGGCATGCCCACAATCATTTTCATGCTCGAGCCTGTTGTGGCAGCCACTGAGTCAATTCATATCACTGAGGGTCTTTCTCTTGTTTTGCTGACTCTCTACTTTAACAAGCATGATGTCCTTCTCCACGAATTGATTCATTCTGACAACACGTTCAAAGTATTTAAGGCCACAGTCTCACTATCCTTGCTTCCAAGCAGCACTCTGGCTGTACTTCTTCCAGAACACATCTGTCAGTTCTTCGGGTGGCCTGTGGTATATTCAACATTCTTCTTCAACATCACAATTCAAAGGCGTCAGTTCTTCTTCTGTCTTCCTTATTCATTTTCCAGTTTTCATGTGCAGACTGAAAATACTACCACTTGGGTCTGACTCTCCTTAGTCTTCAAGGTGACATCTTTACTTTTCAACACTTTAAAGAGGTCTTCTGCAGCAGACAACCTCCTGAACAGCAGCAGAAAATGGATTAGTGGCAGTTACACTGGTGAGCTCCACAAGGCTGTACAGTGTCTTATGCCAATCTCTTTTCAGATATAAAAGAAAGATGCAAGCAGAAAGACACGGGGATCTCTCAGAAAGCAGCACTGGGAACAGTTGTCACCCTTTGGACTTGATGTTCCTGTGCTAAGACGCTCCCAGACCAAAGGAAGATGGATGAGAAGGACCTTTCTCCAGAGCCAACAGAGGGTGCGAAACTACCCCTGGAGCCGATGCCCTGAATTTGGACTTGTAGCATACTAGGAAGTCAGAGAATAAATTTCTCTTTCTTAAAGCTACCCTCTCGTGGTACCTCTGTTACAGCAGTACTTGATGACCAAGACAATAACTAAAACTCAAGACTAGATAATCAAAAAATTAAGTTTTAATAACTGGTCACCTGGTTTTAGCACAGGCATGTTTTTGAATCATTTTTCTAGAGATTTTCCTATATCTAAATTTCTTTTTTCTCAAATTGATTTTGTAAAGGCAAGTGTAGGTGGTGAACCTATGTGACACCAGTTCTTCACTCCTGAAATTCTTCATCCATGACAGACACTGCTAATAAATCACTGTGCTCTTTACCCAGTCCCCTGCGCAAACGTCATCTCTGATGGGGTAAGCTACTGAAAGACAACTGCGAGTTTGAAACAACTCCTACAACAGTTTCACAGTCTAGAAAGCACAAATTCCTATTCAAAACTGAAATTCATCCTCTTCCATCTGGGAATAAATTAATGTTACTGGAGGTGGCAAAAAAAAAAAAATCCATTGCCATCAAGTGGATTCCAACTCATGGCAACCCTATAGGACAGACTAGAACTGTCCCATAGAGTTTCCAAGTCTGTAAATCAACTGAACAGCCTGTCACATCTTTATCCTATGGGGTGACTGGCAGGTTTGAACTGCCAACATTCAGATTAGAAACTGAAAGCTTCGCCACCACACCACTAGGTCTCTGAATTACATGTGTGGTTTACTAATGATCTCTCCTCTCAAGAGATGAGGACTAAGGAGAAAACGCTGGCTTGAGACTTGCTTATAACAAGTGGGAATGTAAAAAGTCAAAATGCTACTTGTTAGAAATATAACAGAAAGATGACATCTGAGGAGAAATCAGTATAGGGTCCCAAATCATTCACAATGTGTCACGCAGTTATCTATCCAGAAATGGATGCCTTGGAGAACATTCCAGAAAGGATAAATGGTAAATCTTTCTCTTCTTCCTTCTTTTAAACATGTCTGCCCTAGTTTAGAGAACCCTCGTGGAGTGGCGGTTAAGTGCTCCATCTGCTAACCAAAAGGTTGGCAGTTCATTCAAATCTACCAGGCACTAATCTGAAACTCTATGGGGCAGTTCTACTCTGACCTACAGGGTTGCTACGAGTTGGAATCAACTCAATGGCGCTGGTTGTGTGAACTCTAGGTGGACATGCAACACACCCACCAACAGTACATCAGTCAAAAATCTTCTCTGTAAAACTATGAAAATGCCATTATTCAACTGTTTTTTACTGTCACAAACTGTAGTATTTGTTTCAATTGTAGTACTTCAGAACTAACCATGCTTAATATAAAATCAAACCTAAAGTCATTATGAACTGAACTCAAAGTAAGAAATCCTGATAATGGCAATACTGGAGTTGACTTTTTTTTTTTTAACCGAAAAATAAATTTAGAAGTTTTCTTGGCTACCAGTTATTTTCACCATTTACATCGTCATTCATTACTGTTCAACAGACCCTTTGGCTATTAGTTCGGTTATTACACATAACAGTTAAAGAAACAAGATTTTAAAATTCCAGTTCATTTGTGGTTCCTGTTTAGGTGCTCTGGAGTATATCCTAACAAATAACAACACGCCTTTGGATAAGTTGTATCCGGACGGCTAACAGCAGCCCACTCTTCCCCAGATGCCCATGGAAATGACCCAGAAACCAAAACCTACTTCAGGGTAGGAAACAAGAGAAAGTCATCTCACACATTCTTCTTGGGAGTTCAAAATGGTAAAAACATTTTGGAAAAATACTATGCAATGTCTTCTAAAACTAACCATACACTTAGTCTAATGCCCAACAGTTCTGCTCCTAGGTATTTATCCAATTACTGAAAACACAATTCGACAAAAAGAACTGCACAACAATGCTCACAGCAACTCCACATATAACAGCTGCAAACTAGCAACAGCCCAGTGCCTGACGGAAGAATAGTTAACCTGGGGTAGATCACTCATACTACGGAAGCATATTCAGCAATAAACAGGGATGGATTACTTAGGTACACAACGACGTTTTGTGAATGAAATTAACTTCCCACAATAGAATCCACACTGTATGATTATGTATATGAAGTTCTAGAACAAGCAAAATAAATACATAATAAATGAATCAGAAACCTTGGTGCCTGCCTGAATGGCATGGGGTGGGGACTAGCTGAGAAAATGCATCAAACTTCTGGTGTGAGGGTCATGTTCTAGAATTCAAAAGGGGGTTGGTTGTTATTTAGATGTGTGCTCTTGTCAAACCTCAGATTAGTGCACTTAACATTGTGCATTTTCAAAATAATATTACATTACATAAAGATAAAGAACAATGATGAATCTGTGAAGCGTAACATGGAGGCATCTGAAAGATGTTATGCTATGTAACCAAAATTAGTTAGTTGCAGTACAGATAGGAAGGCATGCAGCATGAATTTGGACTATGTAGTTTCACTTAATCACAATAAAAATAAACACATAAATAAAATTAGTCAGTTGCAAATGCAGATACTGCATGAGCTCACTATTAAGAAACCTGAAGACAAGAGTTAAACACTAAAGAAAAACATTCTTTAATGGTTATGAGGGTGGGGAGGGAGGGAGAGGGGTACTCACTAACTAGATACATGACAAGAGTTATTTTAGGTGAAGGGAAAGACAGCACACAATACAGGGGAAGTCAGCACAATTGGTCTTGACTAAAAGCTAAGTTTCCTGAACACAACCCAACACTTCAAGAGCCACGGAAGCAGGGCCAGAGGCCTGGGAACCACAGTTGCTGGTCACATTTAGGTCAGTTGGTATAACAAGGTTTATTAAGAAAACGTTCTAGACCCCACTTTAGGGAGTGGCTTCCAGGGTCTTAAAACTAGCAAGCAGTTATCTAAGATGTATCAATTGGTCCCAACCCACCCAGAGCAAAGAAAATGAAGAACACCAAAGATGTAAGGAAAACACCAGGCCAAGGGGCAGAGAAGGGTCACATAAATTAGCCATGCCATCAGCCTGAGATCAGAGCTAAATGGTGCCCAGCTATCCCGACAACTGCCCTGACAGGGAACCCAACTCAGAGTCCCTGAGGGAACCTAAGAAAAGGAGGGTGCAGGACTCACATTTTAGTAAAAAGGCTTCACTTTATGTTGTGATAGACAGGAAGAACCCCAGACGACATGACCTTTGAACTCTCTTAGCCTAGAAATAAAACCATTCCCCAAGCCAACTCTCCAAAAGTTAGACTAGACTATAAGACAGAAAATGATGCTAGTAAAGAGTGTGATTCTTGGCTCAATCAGATACCAAAACTGTCATAGACTGAATTCTGTCCCCTCCAAAACATGTGCAGTAATTTGGTTGGGCTGCAATTCCCTGTATTCTGTTGTTGCCCTCTATTGTGTGATTTTGTGATACTGTAAATCCTAATCCCTGCCTGTGAGTGAATTACATTACAGAGGATTAGGGTGGGACTGTAAATCCCTTCTTAAGATCGCCTCTCTCCACTGAAGTTTTCGTGGAGTGGGGCTCACACTACTTTCTATCCTTTCCTCCTACAAGGGATAAAAAGAAAGGGAAGCAAGCGGCGAGTTGGGAACCTCATATCTTCAAGAAAGCCGCACCGGGAAAAAAGCGCACTCTCAGACCTGAGGTTCCTGCGCGATGCTCCCTCACCAAAGACTGATGCAACACAAGGACTTTCCTCCAGAGCCAACAGAAGGAAAGTCTTCCCCTGGAGTGGACACTCTGAATTCAGACTTGTAGCCTGCTGGACTGTGTAAGAATAAACTTTCCTTCGTTAAAGCCATCCACTTTGAGGTATTTCTGCCAGAGCAGCAATAGCTGACTAAAACAAACACCTAATCAAATCCAATACTGTTGAGTTGATGCCAACTCACAGCAACCATACAGGACACAGCAGAACTGGCCCTTCAAGTTGCCAGGGAGAACCTGGTGGATTTGAACTTCCAATCTTGTGCTTAACAGCCATAGCACTCAACCACTATACCACCAGGGACTAAACTGGCAGCTCCTCGTCTGGAGATGAGAAAAGAAGGCAGAAAGAGCAGGAGCTGGCTGAATGGACAAGAGAAAGATGGAGCACTGCAGGGAGAGCAACTAGGGTCACATACCAGTGTGTACACAAGTTTCTGTAGGAGAAACTGACTTGAACTATAAACTTTCACTTAAGCAGGACAACAAATTTTTAAACTCACTTTTCAAAATTTGTGTATTTTATTGTAGGTAAATTTTACCTGAAAAAGGAAGAACGGAAACAGACACCACACATGATACAGTGCTTATGTGTGCTAGGTACTGACATTTAAAACTAAGTTAGAAAAACATATGACAAAGTATGATCAGAAGGACGCTAACTGCAGGGTCTAATTGGTGGTAAGGAGCCCTGGCTGCCCAAGGGTTAAAACACCTGGCTGCTAAACGAAAGGCTGGGAGCTCAAATCCACCAGCAGCTCTTCAGGAGAAAAATGTGGCAGGCTGCTTCCTTAAAGATGACAGCCTTGGACCCCCCATGGAACAGTCCTTCTCTATCCTATACGGTCACTATGAGGTGCATCTACTTGACAATAACAGTTTTTTTTCTTTTTTTTCTTAGTTGGTGGTTATATGGGTGTTCACAGTCTAATTCTTTCAATTTCTCTCTGGGTCTGAATACTTCATAATAAAGTGTCCAGAAAAATAAGCACTGTTAAAGGAAAATATTAGCAGGTTGGATTCAATCTTTTAAAATAATGGATCTTTGTTTCCTTTTTGTTTTAACAAAAGACCACCTACAGAATTTTGAAAACCACTGGGAATCAAGACGCTTCTACCTACCAGGTCCAGATTCATTTATTTAGAAAAAGATATCGGCAAGATTTCTATTCTTTAGCCACTCCAGTGTCATTCCCTGCTGTATGAAGAAACTCCAGTTCATTCTATTTAACTTTTAAGAGATGCCATTGCCCTCCTGGAACATCTAAAGAGGAAAAGTCCAGCCTAGTCTAGTTACACAGCCTTTCTGGGGGTACAAACAGGTTAGCAGACTGTGGGCTTTGGAGGCAGAAATGTCTGGAGAGTGACCCTAGATCCCTGTTTCCAATTGGCTGTGAAATGGAGGAACAGCAGTGCAGTCTATGATAATGTGAGGAGCTCAGAAGTCTTCCAAAGACACACACATTCATCACCAAAGGCCAATCCGAAACCCAAATTCCTGCAGTCAGCCTTGAGGATTGGAGCCCATCAAATCACTGGTTAGATTTAATCTGCCTTATTAAATCCTGCCAGCCTACAACCTCTATAGTGGTGATTCTCTCTGCCTGTTTTTCCATTCTGCGTGATTGATGTCCTGGAAAGGTCTGACAAACACCTTCTCTTCCACAGAAAAATGAAGTAATTGAAGGGAGCCATTACAGATTGAACTGTGTCCCCCCAAAATAGGTTACGAATCCTAACCTCTGTGACTGTGGTTGGGAGCCCTGGTGCTGTAGTGGTTGAGTGCTATGGCTGTTAATCACAAGTTGGCTGTTCAGATCCACCAGGTGCTCCTTGGAACCTATATGGGGCAGTTCTACTCTGTCCTGTAGGGTCACTATGAGTCAGAATTGACTCAACAGCAGTGGGTTTATGACTGTGGTTATAATTTCACTTGGGAATGGGTTGTCTTTGTTATATTAATGAGACAGGATTAATTTTGTATGTGTCTTCAGTCTCCTTTGAGACAGAAAAAGATTAAAGAAGCAATCACAGGAGAAATGGGGTAAGACAGATGCCAAGACACACAGAGATCTCCAAGAATCAGGAAGCAGAAATGCAAGAGACAAGGACTGTCCTCCACAGACAGTAGAGAAAGAAAGGATTCCACTCCGAATGCAAACTTCTAGCCTCCTAAATCGTGAGAGAATAAATTTCTATTTGGTAAAGCCATGCGCTTGCATTCTTTGTTATAGTGGCACTAGAGGACTGCGACAGGGACACAAACAGCATTTTCTTTATTGAGCTGGAGAACTGGGTAGGCACACGCATACACTGCAGTATTGTTTTAACTTTGTAACATGTTACTGGGAGAGACCAGTCCTTGGAGGACATGATGCTTGGTAAAGTAGAGGGTCAGTGAAAAGAGGAAGACCCCCAACAAAAGGGACTAGCACAGTGGCTCCAGCAGTGGGCTCAGCCACAGTAACAGCTGTCAGCATGACACAGGACCAGGCAGGGCTTCCTTCTGTTGTCCACGTGGTCACCGTGAGCTGGACTCCACTTGATGGCACCTAACAACCACACCTTGACTTGATTACGATTAACTCAGTCAATGGGCCACCTGTCCGTCTATTGTCCATCCAGCCATCTGTCATTTATAATAACTTACACACTAAGTGGAATGTTGGATATATTCTTCCATCTGTCTACCCATCCATCCACTCATTCATTCATCACTATAATCTATGCACTGCATGAGGTGTTAGACAAAGACCAGATATACAGGGCTTAATCAAGGAGTTCTCACTTTAGCTGGTACTTCAAATATTGTCAAAATAATTTTAAAAAAGACATACACATATATTCTAAACACATAAATAGCAATCCATTCTGTTAATGACATACAGAAGATGGAAGAGAAAATCCTCACTGAAGAGAAAAATGAATGGAACACAGAATATTGATACTAAAACCAGGCATTGGTATCAGCCTGGACAAAGCAACAGATATCTGAGACAGGCTATATTCATGGAGTAGAGAGGAATGGAAAAGACATCAAGTGGACAGAAAAGAGATCAGGTGAGTAGGTGGGACAGCTGAGGCCAGGACATAAAAGTCTGTGTAGGTCTGCAAAGAACTTTATACAACAGAGAACCAGTGCCTTGTTTCTGTAAGCAGGTAATATGATGTAGTTGGTCTCATACAAAGATAACGCAGATGGAAACGGGGAAGATGAGTCAGCAAATCCGTGTGGAATGGAAACCAATTCAAACACTACTGCCTGTTCCCATCTCACAAGTAAAAACACTCCGCAGCTGTATTTTTTCAGTTACCACCACCAAGGTTACTAATAACTTGTAAGAACTTAGAGAGAATTTTAATTTCTCTACAATGTGTTAATGGAATATTGAATGACTTTTATATTTACACATTATGCTGTCACTGGACAGGGATCAGATGGCGTTTCTGAATATTCCCACTTAGCGACTCATAACAAATTATCAACGTGTCACCACACTGAGGCAGCCACTTCCTCCCCAAGCCCCAGTGAGATTCATGTGAGCACATGTGTCTATTCCATGTGGAGCCACTTCCTCCCCATGTGAGCACATGTGTTTATGCTACCACTGATGCCTGCAGACCAAGATCTAAGGAAGAAATACAGCATGAAAATGGAAACGTTCAAAATCATTCAATTAATGCTTCCCATTTGCCTTCTGGGTTTTTTATACGGAAACATAAAAATAGGCAATGAAAACATGAAATACGAATTGGGAGTCTTGGGTCCCCATATAGACAGTAAGGCAAGGAATCCTACCTCATGGGCCACCCTAGTCCTGCAGTCCAAGGCGCAAAGGCGGGCTGCGATGTGGAAACAGAATACATGCTACCTGACGCAGCCAATCTTCAATTATCTGCTCTACTGGAATGGATAATCACCTTCCGTGTTATATTCTAATTTATATCTTTGCACTCTGGCCCAACTTAACTTTGGGCAGCTCAGGGTAAAGGAAGAAAACTCGCATGAAGTAAGAACAGCACCAGTTTTTAAGACAATGTGGAAGCCTTCCAGTGCCACTGCAAAGGGCATCATCACCTATCTTCGGATACAAAAAACCAAACCCATTGCTACTAAGTCAATTCCAACTCACAGTGACGCTACAGGACACAACACAATTGCCCCACAGAGTTTCTGAGGATCTGGTGGATTTGAACTACCAACCTTTGGGATAGCAGCCACAGTACTGAACCATTACACCACCAGGGTTTCCCCTTCTGATTGCATCACCCTGATTTTTCTTACTGGTCGTGTCTCCTCTACTCTCAGTCCCTATGAGCGGTTCAGGCCCATCACCCCTTTACACTTTCCAGCTCCACTGGAATAATCTCCAGTTACTACAGCTGCCCAAGACATCTCCTGAGACCTCAATGGCTTAAGACAACCACACCGTGCCATCTGGTCCACAAACCTGCAAGTCTTCAGGAAGACCTGCTCATCCCTGCCCCACTCCGATTCAGCCGGGGTGGCACGCAGACACAGGGCTGGATCGTCTTAACACTCCCTCACCTGTCCGTGGTGGACGCTGGATCATGATCCTCACGTGCCTGTGGCTGCTGCAGACTCATCTGAAACTCGCTCATTCACACGTCTTTGGCTGCTGCTGGATCACCTCACACTCCCTCCCTGACACGTCTGAGGCAGAGGGTGCATCATCTGAGCACTCACTCCTCACACCCATGTGGTGCTCACTGCATCACCTGATACTCACACACCTGTGGCTGATGCTGGCAAGAGGGTGCCTGGAACACCTACAAATACACATAGTAAGGTTTCGGTCACTCTGCTTGAACACATCATATATGTCACCTCACGTAATCTTCACAACACTCCTGAATGTGGATTCTATTACTGTCATCCTCACTTTAGAGACAATGTAGCTGAGACACAGACAAAAACACACCACTTCCCGAGTGGGAGTGCAACGCAAATCTGCCAGGTGCGGCTTCCACGCAGCCTGGGCTCCCTCACAGTATCACAGGGGTTTCAAATGGCCAGTATCTCCAGAGACACACAACCAGGTGAACAAAAGACACTTTTTATGACCTAGCCCTGGAAAGCAAACAGTATCACTTTCATGACAAAAATCTCACCCAAATTCAAGGAGAAGAGAAAAAGCTCTTCTGTTTCAACACAAGGAAACCCTGGTGGCATACTGGTTAAATGCCACATCTGCTAAGCAAAAGGTCAACAGTTCAAATCTGCCAGGCATTCCTTGGAAACTCTATGGAGTAGTTCTACTCTGTCCTATAGGGTCACTAGGAGTCAGAATCAACTCGATGGCAGTGTTGCTTTTTCCCCCCTTTGGTTTTCAACAAGGAGTGCCGAGGTTCTAGAAGAAAATACTGGACCAGAAATATTGCTGTGGTAACTTCTGGAACATACTCGATACATGAGACACGTTATCAGGAGGAACTAGTTCCTGGAGAAGGACATGATGCTTGGTAGACAGTCAGTGCAAAACAGGAAGACCCTCCACAAAGTCGGCGGACACAGGGGCAGCAACAACGGCCTCTCAGACACAGAACGACTGTGAGCATGGAGCAGGACTGGACAGCATTCTGTTCTGTGGCGCCCCGGCTCACTACGAACCAGAACCGGTTGGACAGCACCCCCCAAAAAAGAACCACCAGCTACCACAAGCAGCAAATACCATCCCTCTGGTCATATACACTGGAATGGCATCCTACAGGACTAAATCCTGAGACTTTTCACGGAACTACAAGGAAAAAAAGACAACCTTCCACTTCTCAGGAAACCGTGGTGGTGTAGTGGTTACGAGCTACGAGTAGTAATTAAATGCTTGGCAGTCTGAATGCACCAGGTGCTCTATGGGGAAGTTCTACTCTGTCCTATGGGTCACTAGGACTCGGAATCCACACAAGTGGCCTTGGCTTGGTTTTTTGGTTTTCTTTTCTCTAGAGAAACAGAGAAGCTGGGAGGGATACTGCAGCTTCCGATGAAACACACAGGCTACGTCAAGCTAACCTACAGAAGCCAAAAGATCCAGAAAGACAGCACTCTCACTGCAAGTCCCTGGGTCTAGCCCTAAGCCTTTCAGTTTTTTTGCAAACCCACCAATTCCCTTTTCTTCCTGAGATGTTCTTTATCCCTCTTGGAACTAAAACAGCTTGATGAATAAAACCATTTACTACTGAGAACGAGACATTTAAACTTGCATTCTCACTATTCTTCTGTCAGTTGAGGGTATAGGTCCCCATCACACCGTGTCCTTCTGAGGATATGGGGGGGGGGGGAGCCAGCACAGCTCATACGAACTAGCCACACAAAACTGTGCTCACCTGGCTTCTGTTCAACGCAGGGTGCTGACACCGACATGCAGGGAAATCCTAAAGACATCACAATTAAGGTGGGAACTCTTCCCCACAAAAACCTCAGTCAATGACAACATCACAGATTCAGTTGAGGTAGGTACCAGGTGCGCAGGCAGGCCCCAGAGCTAGGTAGGTGTCGTTTACCTGCCGCACGATCAGCTCCACGGGAGCAGACCCAGAACCTGCCTCGTGGACACCTCTGTCAGAGAAAACCCTGCTGGATGCACTGCTTCAGTGCTACAGCTGCTAACCAGAAGATCGGAAGCTCAAGTGTCAAAGAACCCTAGTGACACAACGGCCAATCAAAAGGTTGGCGGTTCAAATCTACCTAGCAGTTCTACGAGAGAAAGATCTTTCAGTCTTCTCTTGAAAAAATCACAGCCTAGAAAACCTGAGGGAGAAGTTCTACTCTGTCTCACGGGGTCACTACAAGTCAAATAACTGACTCGATGGCACACAGCAACATACTTAATGTTACCATTGCCCGGCACAGTGCTTACTGAAGCAGGGAACTTACATATCAAGAGAATGAGCCCATGACAGAATCAAAAGATTGAGCCCCTGATTCAATAAACCCTCAATTCCTCATTATTCAAAAACAAATAAATACATTAAATATTTTAGAAAAAGGTATCTGACAGAAAAATCAAGCTAATGTTAATGGTTTCTCTAAAATAACAACTTCCAAGGGAGTGTCATCTCTTCTATGCTGTTATGTGGTAGTTGCTAGGCGCCAGTGAGTCCTTGCCAACTCACAGTGACCCAACATACACACGACAAAATGGTGCCCGAGCCTGCCGCATTTTACAATCACTGCTGTGCTCGAGCCCATCAGTGCCAGCTTGTTAAAGGTCTTCCTCTCTCTCACGGACCCTCTACCTAACCAGACACGGCAGGTCTTTCCAGCATCTGGTCCCTCCCAAAAACATGACCAAAGGACTCAGATGAAATGTCACCATCCTTGCTTCTAAAGAGCAGTCTGTTTCTGTGTCTTCCAAGATACACATGTTCATTTTTCTGGCAGTCCATGGTATTCTGGCAGTCCAGTATTCTTCACCAACATCATAGTTGAAAGGTTCCCATTCTTCTTCAATCTGTCTTATTTATTGCCCAGATCTGACATGGAGCCGGTGCAGAACCAGGCACTGTTGGGCACAGAGGTGTCAGGAGTCTGGGACCTATCCCTTGGCCACTAACAACAACGACTATAAAAAGTAGCTTTAAAAAAGTCTGAAGGAATGTTTATTTTTAATCCTAGACTTGAGTAAAAAAGAAAGAAGGAGCTCTGAAAGCACTTTCTCTTCTGTATGGCATCTGTTGAGCACCAATACGGTTTCTCAGCAATGTTAACACGAGTCAGCACTTACTGAGCACCTTCTATGTGGTTGACCCAGCTCATTCAATCCATAAACCTTACAGCAGTAATCCAGGGACCTCACATCAGCAGCGTCACCTACAGGTAGGAAGAGGAGACACAGGCACAGCGAAGACACTTCTCTGAAGTCACTAGCTTGTGAAGCTGGGAGCCCGGATGAAGGGCCCAGCAGTTTAGTTGCAGAACCCACCATCTCAAGTCTCTGCTCTTCTTAGGAAAACCTTCTCCAGACGCCGCATGGGACCTCCCCGAGATATCAACATTCTAGTAACACCAGGTAGCAGAAGCAACGAGGGCAGTCATGACCTCTTCATCCAACTATAGCCAAAACACGGAACCCGAAGACTCAGTGGGGTGATTTCTGCACTTTACAGCCCAAGCAGTGGCAGAGTGACAGCACTCGTAACAGAGGCTGCATCTCAGAAAAGTTTCTGACACTGCATTTAATGTACCCAGATACCTACTTTTAAAAACTTGAGTTAGTCAAAAGGCTTTGATCCTGAACACATAAATTATAAATTAAGTCACCAAGACATTAAACCTTGTGACAGAAACTTATTTTTAGTTTTAGAATAATCTGGAACAGTTACATGTATATCCACAAAATGAGCGGAGCAAGGACACATCTGTCTAAACACATTCAGCAGAATAGAGCCAGGTCTATTTTGCATGGCAATAACAGCTGTAATCCTGGTGTCATGGGTTTAGTAATGGCCCACAAAAGAAAATAAGGCTCCAGGAATTGACAGAGTGCCCACTGAGTTGTTTCAACAAACAGATGCAACCATGGAAGCACTCATTCATCTATGCCAAGAAATTTGGAAGATAGCTATCTGGCCAACCAACTGGAAGAAATCCACATTTGTGCCCATTCCAAAGAAAAGTGAGATCTAACACAACATGGAAATTATCAAACAACATCCTTAGTATGATATGCAAGTAAAATTATGCTGAAGAAAATACAAAAAAGTTTGCAGCAGTACATCAACAAGGAACTGCCAGAAATTCAGGCTGGATTCAGACGAGGACACGGAAAGAGGGATACCACTGCTGATGTCAGATGGATCTCAGCTGAAAGCAGAGAATAAGAAAGTTGTTTTACTGCCTAAGCAAAGCCAATGGACTGTGTGGATCATAACAAATTACGGATAAACGGTAACAATGAGAATTTTGGAACACTTTATTATGCTCCTGAGGAACCTGTACATAGATAAAGAGGCAGTCATTCAAACAGAGCAAGTGGATACTCTGCGGCTTAAAATCAGACAACGTATGTATGCATCTCGAGTATAGCCTTTCACCATACTTAATCTGCACATTGGGCAAAACATCCAAGAAGCTGGACTCCAAGCAGAAGAAAATGGGATCAGGACTGGATGACTCATTAATAACCCGGGATACGCAGATGACACACCTTTGCTTGCTGAAAGCGAAGGGGCCTGAAACACGTAAGAAGACCAAAGACCACAGCCATCAGTATGGATTACATCTCAAGGTAAAAAAGACACAAACCTCCCCCCAAGTGGACCAATAAGCATATCGTGAAAACAGACAAAAGACTGAAATTGTCAAGGATTTCATGTTATTTTCTACTATCAACGCCATGAGTCGGATCCGACTCTTCCAGCACTGGGCTTGGCATCAACGTCAACAGAAGCAGCAGCCAAGAAATCAAATGGCACACTGCATTGGGCAAACCTGCTGCAAAAAACCACCTGGAGGTGTTAAAACGGAAAGTTGTCGCTTTGAGGAATGAAGTGTGCCTGATCCAAGCCACAGTATTTTCAATCACCTCACATAAGTGAAAGCTGAATAATGAATAAGAAAGACTAAAGGAGAACTGATGTCTTCAAGTTACCAGAAGAGCAAACAAATCTGTCTTGGACGAAGTCCAGTCAGCATGATCTGAAGTAACCTGGACATCTTAGCCGTAGGGGCTACTGTTTGGAGGACATCATGTTTGGTGGTGGGTCAGTGAAATAGGAAGACTCTTACTTAACAAGACGGACTCACACAGTAGCTGCAACAGTAGTCGCAAACAGAGGAAAGATTTCCAGGACGGCACAGGATGAGATGCTGTGTCATTCTGTTGTTCACAGTTTCTCCATCAGTCAAAAGTGACCTGAAGGCACCAAACAACAACAAAGATGCCCATACGCCAGTCCTTGGAATGTGTGAAGAGGTCACCCTACATGGCAAAAGGGATTCTGCAGATGTGATTAAGCTGAAGTTCTTGAGATAAAGACATTATCGAGGGTTATCCAAGATGGTCCAATATAATTACACAGATCTTTACAGGAGGGGGAAGCCCTGATGGTATAGTGGTTAAGTTCAACCGCTGCTAACCAAAAGGCCGGCAGTTCACACCTGCCAGGTGCTCCTTAGAAACTCTATGAAGCAGCTCTATTCTGTCCTATAGTGTCTCTATGAATCAAAATCAACTCAATGGCAATGGGCTTGGTTTTGGGTTTTAGGAGAGAGAAGCAGGAGCATTAAGAGTAATAGACGTGACAATGGATACAGAAATCAAAAAGAGAGATTCGAAGATTCTATACTCCTAACTTTGAAGATGGGACTACAAGCCAAGGAGTGCTGCTGGCCTGAGGACATTGCCAAGCCAGGGAAACAGATTCTCCTCTTGAGCCTCCAGAAGGAACACAGTACAGCTGATGCCCTGACTTGAGGACTTCTGGCCTCTAGTATTATAAGATAATAAACCAATTGTTGTGAACAACCAGGCTTGCAGAGTCCTAAAGTCTTAAAGTCAAGGTGTCAGCTGGGCTGCATTCCTTCTGGAGGCTCTAGAGAAGGAGGCTTGTAGAGGAAATTCTGGTGGTGTAGTGGTTAAGTCCTACAGCTGCTAACCAAAAGGCTGGCAGTTGAGATCTGCCAGGTGCTCCATGGAAACTCTAGGGGGCTGTTCTACCCCATCCTATAGTCACTACGAGCTGGAATCAACGACAGTCGGTCTTTTTTTTTTTAAGCTAGTAGAAGTTTATCACCGAGGCAACAGGAAACTCACGCACCAGGTCACAATCAGATCCTTCCTCAGGTGCCATCCGCTAGCTAGCCAAGCTCTTGACCTCTCAGCCTCAACTCTTTCCTCTCTTAAACTGGGGACAATACTCTTCCTTCACAAAGATGATGGTGAAGATTAAGTACTACAAGCCAGGCATGGGAAAAACGCAATTCCCCTCCCTTCCTGCCACAGTCAGCTTTCAGTTAAAATGAACTCTCTCGCACCCCTAGTCAGGGAGCCCTGGCGGCACAGCAGTTAAAGCATTTGGCTACTAAGAGAAAGGTCAGTGATTCGAATCCACCACCCACTCTATGGGGGAAAGATAAGGCAGTTTGCTTCCACAAAGATTACAGCTTTCGAAATCCTATAAACCCACTGCCATTGAGTCAATTCTGATTTATAGCGACTGTCATGGATTCAATCAGGTCCCCAAAAATGTGTATAGTCATATAGCTGGGCCATGATTCTCAATATTTTATGACTGCCCTCCATTTTGTGATTTTCCTACGCTGCATGCTAGAGGATTAGGGTGGGACTGTAAATCCCTTCGTAAGATCACCTCCCTGCTCCACTGTAAAGGGAGTTTCCCTGGAGAATGGCTTGCACCGCCCTTTATCCTTTCATCCTGCAAGAGATAAAAGGAAAAGGAAGCAAGCAAAGAGTTGGGAACCTCACACCATCAAGAAAGCAGCACTGACAGTACAGCACATCCTTCAGGCCTGCGGTTTCTGCGCCAAGATGCTCCCTGAACAAAAACTGACGCAACACAAGGACTTTACTCCAGAGGTGACAAGGGCGAAAGCCTTCCCCTGGAGTGGAAACCTTGAATTCGGACTTGTAATCTACTGGACTTTTCTTTGTTAAAGCCATCCATTTGTGGTATTTGTTAGAGCAGCACTAGGTGACTAAAACAGTGACCCTATCAGACAGAGCGGAACTGCCCCAAAGAGTTTCCAAGGAGCACCTGGCGGATTCAAACTGCTGACCTTTGAGGTTAGCAGCTGTAGTACGTAACCTCCATGCCACCAGGGTTTCCCAGAAACCCTCCGGGGCAGTTCAGCTCCCTCCTTCGGGGTCACTGAGTCAGAACCGACTTGACAGCGGGGGGTCTGGTTTTTTGGATTTGTTCTCTCTAGCCAGCACTTCATTCTTTTATTCTGCTGGGTTTGTAGCTAAGCTGTGAGGAGTAAGAGGAGAAAGAACAGGGATTCCTGAAATTTGTCTCAATTACTGGCACCACTCAGTTGGGTTTTCCCCTTTTATTTCTTCTCTGGGCCTCTCTACATTGTAGGTATTAATGCGAATACATTGGAAATAGGTTCTGTGCAAATAAAATAATGGAACATTAACATTTTATTAAACACATGAGCAGACTAATGCTGGGGTGGGGGGGCTGACGTAATCATGCAAAGTCACCTGCCACAACTCAGCAGTGGCCACCAGACAGCTGACTGGGAGCCCGTCACTCCAGAAAGCCGGCATTCTGCCAGCCATTCCCCTAACGTACAGCCTCTTCCTGGGCCCGCTGGCTCTTCAAAGTCTCTCCTCAATCTTGGGGACTTGTTTCACTTGCACTGCTTCTTGTCCTTGCCTCCAATTTACAGTCCCCTTGTAGCAGAAGTTGAAGTAACAAGCTCGACTGCAGCTGAAGCACCCTGTATTCCAACAGACGACAGCTGACAAACAGCCACAGAAACTTTCTTACCTGAAGTTCATTCTCTCCTGATGGCTCAACTACGTTGTAATGCTCACCGAGCAAAAATGACGAATAGAAATTTAGCCCAGGTTCTGCGGAATGACATCTTATTCTTCGGCTCGTCTCTCTGTTGACTTTTTGTTGTCCTATTAGCCAGATGCAAACAAACTCCACAGCCATCTACACAAAGCTTATATACCCGCATCTTCCCTTTTATGAAAACTCTTTTTCCTGTCTTTTTGCAACAGAAGAAAGTGCATTAACCACTTTCGACACCTTTTGCCACAAAAAAAAGGCAAAGAGGTCACAATTAAACATCCATCTAAGATACTAATACAATGTGAAAGACGCAAACGGGAAGTCACAGCCAGCACCATGGGTAAAAAACTGGGATTGTCAGTGATCTCTGGAAATTTGCTTTCTTGACATGCCCCAGACCACAGCCGGGACTCTCACTCACGTGACAGCCTTGCTTTTTGCTTTGATTCTGCCTGCCTGGTTCACAGCTGTAGTGGTAACCAAAGCCTTGCGATTTAAAAGCAATGAGATTCTCAGCTGAGAATCTGGGAAGCTATCACTGGTGAATCTGATTCTGTTACAAAGTTCACCCTCAAAAAAGACAGCAGGCAACCCAGAAGCAGCAGCTGCCCACCAGCCAGCCCAATCAACACTGAGCTCCAGGTCTGCAAAGATAATTAAACTGTAATTAAATGCTAGGCCAACCCTAGGCGACCAATCACAAGACTGAAGTACTCTTTCACTGGAATTGGGACAGTCACGTGAGGGAGGGCGGGGGAGGTTGAGACCTTGCGGTGATTTTGCTCTGCATAAACAAGTAAACGAGATAATCCATTGGAGAAGCAAACAGCATTAGTGAGGGGACTCCTTTGCCCTAATTCAGCCTTCAACGAAATCTGCATTGCATCTGGCTGCTTACATCACATCCAGAAATACAGCAGACCCTACAGTGGGGGAAAACGACCTGCTGGTGAAGGAAGGGTTCCAGGGCAGACAGGGAAAACAAGCCTTCAGTTCCTCAGGAAACTGACAGTACAGGGATGAGATTTACTAGCGTCTCAGAGTTATAATTACACTTCCTTCTGGACGAGGGTGAGCACGTCAAGGGGTGCAGCATGAGGGGATGAACGTGAGGAGATACACACGGGAGGTGTGCACACAAGGACGTGCACACAGAGGTGCGTGTGCAAGGGGCTGCGGGCCCATTAGGTACACTCGGTGCCCAGGGGCAGACATTCACCCTCCTTTGCCTGGAAGAGGCCTGAAAATGCTCTCACTCCCGGGACTCACTCTGCGCCACTGTGAGGTGTGACCCCCACCCTTGTCCTACCCACTCTGGCTCACACCTTCCTAGCTCAACATTCTTTGCAGACATGATCTCACCACGAGTCTCACGCGGTTTTGTTCTCATGTCATGGATGAGGACGTGGAGTCAGAACCAACTACGGCTGAACAGCATGGGCCTTCCTCTCCATGCAAATCCGAAACTCGCACCTGGAACCCCAAGACTGCCAGACGATAGCACCCAGGCTTCAGGCCGGCTCCTCGTCTGCCTCCAGGTCACTGAGCTGAAAATACAAGGGAAAAACCTGCCTTTTTCCCTCAAGCCCACCATGCTCAAGTACTCGTCTGCTGCCTCCCGAATTGATCCACCTTCCTCACACAGCCACTCCTGCTGCCTTCCCTGTGCCAGGTAGGATGACAAAAGTGAAGCGAGAACTCAGATGCCCCGAGAATGGACCTGAATCACCGCATGAGAGAAAGGCGGGGGGAAATCAGGAAACAGGCAGGCTGATTAACCGCCCTTCCGGAAGGGGGCCAGACCGGAGCCTTGACACCACCTGCCACGGAGTCCACCCCACTCACCGGCGACCCCAGGTGTCAGAGCACAAGTGTGCTCCACGGGGTTTTCTGTGGGTGAGATTTCACAAACAGACCTTCCTTCAACACGCTGCTGGGTAGACTCGAACCTTTAAACCTTGTAGTTTGCAGCTGAATGCCTTAACCCTTTGTACCACCCAGGGATGCAGTGTTGTTAGGTGCCATCAAGTTGGTTCAGACTGACAGCAACCCCCTGTACAACAGAACAAAATACTGCCCTGTCCTGCGCCATGCCCACAATTGCTGTTACGTTTGACCCTATTGTGGCAGCCGCTGTGTCAGTCCCTCTCATTACGTCTTCCTCTTTGTCACTGACCCACTACTCTGCCAAGCCTGACATCCTTCTCCAGGGACTGTCCCCTCCTGACAACATGTCAAAGGACGTGAGATGCGGCCTCACCACCATTCCTGCTTCCAAGGAGCACTCGGGTTGTACTTCTTCCAGAATAGATCTGTCTCTTCTTCTAGTACTCCACGGTATAGTCAGTATTCTTCTTCAACGTCACAACCCAAAGGCATCCATTCTTCTTCTCTCTTCCTTGTTCCATGTCCAGCTTTTGCCTGCACATGATGCAACTGAAAACACCATGGCTTGGGCCAGGTGCATCTTAGTCTCTAAGGTGACATCTTTGCTTTTCCACACTTTAAAAGAGACCTTTTGCATCATATTTGCCTAATGCATCTTTTAAGTTCTTGACTGTGGCTTCCATGGCACTGATTGTGGATCCAAGGCAAATGAAATCCTTGTCAACATCTAGCTGCTCTGTTTATCATGATGTTTCTTAGAGGTCCAATTTAGACAACTTGAAAAAATTTAAAATTGCTATGCAATATAGACAGCCAAAAAAAAAGGAGAAAGAAAACAATGATTTAAGGAAGCGGGCCCTTGTCTCTGTTTCTTGCTGTGAGGGCAAAGTGAAGTCCCCTACTGAACACTGTCTGTCATTCTGGAGTGAGAGGGAGGCACTGAATACGTGGGCAAAGGAACAAATGAAAATTTTAAACTCTACCTGCTGGTTGCCTCTCCCTCAGGCTCTCCATGCCCGATCCCTCCCCAGCTCCAGTTTCTGCCCCTCGCTGGACATCTGATGCCACAAATGGCCACTCACCTCCAGCCAGGATCTCCTGAGCTGGGTGTCTCCAGAAGGACAGACAAGGATGTTCTTAATGGCTCCATATTCTACTTCCTACATGCAGGGCTTTCTGAAGCAGATCTGTCCCAACCCAAATGACTTGAGGAGCTAGACCTCTTCTTCCCTCATCCTTGAGACAGTTCTCTGACCACACACGAACATGTGTTTCTGTTCTTCCCACTGGCAGTTTTGCTTCTAGAAAGGGCACCTGGAATAACACAGATGGTCCCCTCATATTCAGTCTGCACAGTAATCACAGACGAAATAAACATCACAGGCATGGTATGGTAGGACTGTGGAAAAAACCCTAGGACAGATAAAGAAGGGAGAGTGTGTAAGCTCTTTTTCACTTTATTAGCTATAAACCCAGGCTTAGGCAGGGATCAGAGAACCCAGCAGACATCGTTCAACAAAGCAAGTTGCTCCTTCTTTTGGTGCCACTTCCTGTTTTTTCCAAATGAAAGGAGTGCCACCTGGTGGCTCCTGTCTTTACCAGCTGTTTCTGAAACCTCCCGGAGACAGAACTGAAAGCCAACCCTAACCCCAGCGGTCAACAACCCTGAGAGGCAGGAAGAACTGCAGATGATACAAGGCACCCAGATTTCAAATTACTTGCGGATCTTTTCAAATTCCTTATACAAGGCTGGTTCCCAGGAGACCTCATCTCTTCCCAACCCCCCGGGCTCATCGATGACTGTCGCGGTCCCCCTCCCTGATGTTCCAGGAATACTCGTCTCCTCTTGCAGCCACTTACCCGGATTTGACTATGACGTATCTCCCACTACAAAGAAGCCCCGGCAGCACAAGGCTTAGGCACTTGGGTGCTAACTGTGAGGATGACCGTTCTAACCCACCAGTGGCTCCGTGGAAAAAAGGACTTGTTCCCATCAAAATACCAGCCTAGAAAACATCCGGGGTAGCTCTACTCTGTCACGTGGCACTGCTATGAGCTGGAATGAACTAGAGGGCACCCAACAATTCCCACCTCCTCCCTGAGTTCACTGAGTCACCCCAACCATCAGGGAGCTCTCCCTCCGACAGTCTGCCAAAGCAGTGTGTGTGCCACAGGACGGTACAGCCTGACGGTGGAATCTCAGTGCTCCCAGACACCTGTACTTCCTCCTTAGCTAAGGACATTACACTCCGAGAGGACATCATGCTTGGGAAAGCAGACAGTGAAAAAGAGGAAGACCTGCGACAAGATGGGGCTGACACAGTGGCTCCAACGATGGGCTTAAACAGAAAAAGAGATTGTAGGCATGGCGTGGGACCAGGCAGTGTTTCATTCTGTTATACTCAGGGCGGCTATAAGGTGGACCTGACTCAATGGCACCTAACAACAGTGACAACAACCTCAGTTGATAGACAGGCTCCCATGTCTCTTAAGGCCCACACCAAGCTCTCAAACTGGAGACCACAGGGGCCAGCCAGCCTGCAGAAGGGTTTTGTTACTGACAGGCACAGTATAAAAACAAAATAAACCAAAAATAAAGAAACCTCTGCTTGAAAATTAGGAGATTCTACATAAAAACTGAGCTTTAAAACTGGGCTTTCTAGAACTGCTAAAAGATCATCACTATCTGCCAAAGCTGTGTCTACGTGGCGCGAGCGCACTCTGGTTTTCCCACAATCCTCACTCCTCCCTACTGTCCCTGTAATAATGGGGCTGAACTTCATCTGCCATTTATCACTGTGTTTGCTGAAATTTTACTTAAAAGCTGACAAATAATTTTTTTACTTACGTCTCTATTACAAGTGGGCAAATATATAATAGCCTAAGACTCGACGGCACTTGGCTTTGGCAAGAGTATATGTTCA
The DNA here is from genome assembly GCA_028571685.1 of Heterohyrax brucei. NCBI lineage: Eukaryota > Metazoa > Chordata > Mammalia > Hyracoidea > Procaviidae > Heterohyrax > Heterohyrax brucei. Next base: position 82,828,843 of record CM053156.1, on the reverse strand, counting down.
AGAGAACTGACAGGAAGTCTATTTGGGGGAGATCTTTCTCATATAATGGAAACCCTGGTGGCACAGAGGTTGAATGACAACAGTTGCTACACAAAAAAGGGTGGGCAGTGCAAACCGCCCAGGGACGCCCTGGAAACTCTATGGGGCAGGTCTCCTCTGTCCCAGCTGACTGCAATGAGTTGGAGCTGACTCGATGGCAATGGGTTTGGTTTGGTCCCCCCCCCCCCAAGTAATAGATAAATATCCAAGTAACGCAAACAAATGAAGTGGATTGTGAGCATGTCAGTTTGCAAATCCTGGCGTGCTGCAGAAAGCTCTAGACCAGCACATGGTTTCTGCCCACTTCAAGTCCCCTCCCTGCCCAGCCCTCCTCTCCTCCAGCTGTTTATAAAACCAAGCCTGGTCATTTTTTCTTTAAAGAGCCAGACAGTCCATCTTTTCAGAATTTCAGCCCATACCGTGTCTGCCACAACGACTCAACTCTGTCACTGTAACACCAGAGCTATCAAAAGCAACATGGAAACAAATGGGCATGGCTGTGTTCCAATAAAACTTTATTTACAAAGCACACAGCCCACTCCCTGGAACAGAAATACCTATTCACCACTGCATCCTTTTTCACTGCACTTCCCAGTCTACGGTACGTTAACAAAACCCGATGTTATTCTCCTCGACTCAACATAACTCACATTCTAACTAGGTGATTAATTTGCTTTAAGTCTTTTCTTCTCTACTAGGCTGAAAGCACCACCTCCAAGAGGGCAGACACGCTCTGTCTTTACCACACTTCTGTGCCCACAGCACCTAACACAGTGACAGGGAGGATTACTCTTTAAGCAAGGTAAGCACAGGCTTACTTACGCTTACTCACTACAGTTAACAACTTCACATTTTTTCACCTCACCAAGGATCCCACTTCTACACTGGCTGGCATCTGCTTCTCTCAACCTCACAGCACCTTCCTACACAATCAAAGTCTCTTTTCAAATTTACAGTTTCTGATCATTAAGGTTGTGTCTACTTGGCTGGGCCATGATTCTCAGTGGCTTGGCGATTATGATGTAGCTCGGCTGTCACGTGATGATGTAATGTGATCTCCTCCATAAGGCTACTATGAGTAGCCAATCAAGTGAGAGAGAGTTTCCATGAGAGTGTAGCCCGCATGGAATCTAAGTAGACTTTCCGGCAAGGCCCGGGGCTGCTGCTTGCTCTGGATACTGCAGCTAGTATGTATTCATCTGACCTCTGCTTCCTGACCCTTGACCTAGTGGTTAACCTGCTGTCTTGACTGCCGATCTTGGGACCTGTCAGTCTCCACGGGCTGCAAGCAGGAGCCCTGCTGCCTGACCTGCTCATCATTGGTTCACCAGCCCCTGTGGCTACACGAACCAGGACAAACCTCCAGCCTGACCCACAGACTGGGATATTCCAGCCTCTACAGCTATGTGAGCCATTCCCTTAACATAAATCTCTGTCTATTGGAACTCTGGCAGCACTGCTATTACGAGTCCAGGCTGCTAACCAGCTCCCTGGAAACCTTATGGGGCACTTCTACTCTATCCTATAGGGTCACTGTGAGTCAGAATCAACTCAAGGGCAATGAGTTTTTTTGTTTTTGCTTGCTTTATTGATTTGGGTTCTCTAAAGAATCAGGTCTAAGATATAATCCCTGACTGGGATGGATTACACAGTAAGCAACGTAAGTACGAAAGAATGTGAAGCTGTTAACTACAGATAAGTACGCAAGCGCAAGTAAGGCAGTGCTTCCTTTGCTCACCAGATGATGTGCCCCTGCACAGTGACGTCCACAGAATCCCACCACACAAGTCCGTGGGGCTAAAGGGCTAAAGGAAGGACCATGAAGACAGCATGTCACTGCTGTCACAAAGCCTAAAATAGCAGTGGCTTCAGTGAGCCCGAGACTTGTTTCTCCTTCCCATGACAGGTCTCAACCACGTACACGGTTGTTGTGACTGTCGTCAGGCACACTCCTCTTTGTTGGAGACTAGTGCTGTTAGTGAAACCCTGGTGGCACTGTGGTTTATGCTACGTCTGCTAACCAAAAGGGCAGCAGTCTCAATCTGCCAGGTGCTCCCTGGAACCTCTATGGCGCAGTTCTCTGCCCTATGAAGTCACTGTCAGTTAGAACTGACTTGACAGCAATGAGTTTGGTTTCATCTTAGCGCTGTTATAACACCACCGCCACGAGTGGGTAGCTTTAATGAACAGAAATGTATTTTTTCACAGTTTAAGAAGCTGGAAGTCAAAATTGAGGGTGCCACCTCTGGGGAAGGCTTTCTCTCTGGGTCGGCTCTGGCAAAGGCTTTCTTTCTGTGTTGGCTCTGGGGAAGGTCCTTGGTAACCACGTGCCATGCCTTACCATCACCCATGCATTTTAACTAGGAAGGACACAAACAGAGATGCTACAGAGAGCATGCTTCCTGGCACAGGGGCCTCCACTGTCCCCAAGGACATGTCTCTCCTTCTTCCATGCAAGCATGTTCTCACCGATCACAGAAGCCCCAAAGAGAGTGCTCCAAGGTCCCACTCCCCAGGCACTGGGACCTCAGTGAGCTTGGGCTTTAACACACTGTTAGGATCACGCCAATCACCCGGTATGCACGACTGCATTAAGCCCTCTCTTCTCCTGGCGTTAGGTCCCCCAGAACGGGGCCGGGGCTCACTTTGTGCTCACTTCTTTGCTTAGTCTTAAAGATTTAAGAAATACCCTATACTAACACTACCTCACTGACATAATTAAGAAAATCCATTCCCCAATGACATCATAAACACAGATACAGAGGGCAGTATTCACAGTCTGTACTTTCAAGACATATAATTCAACTCATAACAGGGATCCAGGCTACTTCTCTCTGGTCACTGTTGTCCCTACGAAACAGCCTCCTGTGTTCTGGATGGCTCATCAGCCCCAACAGCCATACACACATCGAAGAGCTTAAGTCCTGGCATGGAGTTTTTCAAAACATGGGTGAAAGTCAGTGGAAGTCTCTGGAACAGATTCTATTAAGAGAACAGGAGACTCTGACTCCACCAGTTCTACTTACTCATTTAATTAATTCCTGTAAAGTATTAACGAGCTGTCACACAGGACACGCTCAATATGGATTACTTGTCGTTAAAATTCCAGGCAGGCTCCCACTTCAGGGGCTCTGCCTTGCTCCTGCCTGGAACCTTCCTCCAGGTTGCCACATGACTCATAAAAACAGAAAGGCACCCTCCTCCACTCCCTATCAGTTTACGGTGGGTTTATTTTTCATTCCACTTTTTTTCATTTGATAGTTCCATGCATCTTTTTACTTGCCACCCAGCTCCTATGCTAGAGTCCAAGCTCCCTGAGGGCAGGAAAGGCCTGGCACATAAAAGGCCTTCAATAGATACAGAAGAAATGAACTGTATTCTCTCAAAATGAGAGCAATAGAGACAAAGAAAGAGAAGTCTCATTTCTGCATAATTTACACAGACAACCTACTAGCCCAAGCCCAAGGCCACCATGACTCCAGAGATGAGAGAAACATCCTCCCCCTATTCCCAGTTGCTGCTTCCTGGTCTCCCTGGTCCTGCATTCGAGTTCTGCCTCTCGTGACTATCTCTTCTCCAAGGTGTGTGTCACTGGAAGGAGGACTGGTGCCTTCATCATCTTTGCACGCACTAAGAACCAGAAGCTCAACGTTTAACGAAGATTCATTTACTTACTTACGTGCTGTCTTTCCAAGAAGGATGTAAGTGGAATGTTCACTGAATGAAAGTAGACAAAATTACACAGTCAGAAATTAACTCTTTTGACTCAAGCTACTGTTGGTGTTCGGTGCTGTCAAGTCATTGTGACTCACAGCAACGCAATGCACAACAGAACCAACCACTGCTCAGTCCCGCACCACGGCCAGTCGTCCACCTGCTGAAATGCACTGCTGCGGCCACTGGCTCAATCACTCTCGTCGAGCGTCTTTCTCTTTTTCGCTGACCCTCCACTGTACCAAGCATGATGTCCTTCTCCAGGGACTGATCCCTTCTGACAACATGTCCAAGGTATGTAAGATGCAGTATTGTCACCTCTGCTTCCCAGGAGCACACTGGTTGTACTTCTTCCAAAACAGATCTGTTTGTTCTTTTGGCGGTCCGTGGTAGATTCAACATTCTCCAACACCACAGTTCTAAGGCATCAATACTTCTGTCTTCCTTATTCATTTTCCAGCTTTTGCATATATATGATGTGAGTGAAAATACCACAGCTTGGGGCAGGTGCACCTTAGTCTTCAAGGTGACATCTTTTTCAACACTTTCTTGTAGCCGATTTTCCCAATGCAATGCATCTTTTGATTTCTTGGCTGTGGCTTCCATGAGCATTGATTGCGGAACCACGTCCAATGAAATCCTTGACAACCTCAATCCTTTCTCCAGGTATCACAACGTTGCTTACTGGTCCAGCTACTGGTCCTTTTGTTTTCTTGACTTAAGCTACTCCTCTTTATAATGAGTGCTATTTCCATGGCATTTGGCTCCAACAAGCACTTCCAGCCATTCCAACACTTTCTGTTCCGTAAATACAGCAAAGAATCAGCAGAGCCACTGAACCTCAGAGGGCAGTGAGGACTGAGGCAGTGGGCAGACCAACAGTCACTCACAGAATCTTCTTAGTGCTTCAGTGAAAGACCTCAGCACCTCTGCACAACCCACACAAGGCAGCGCGTGAGATAGATCTGCCTGCCAACCTCTCTGGACGGGGACCCAAATTTAACTGACTTGGCAGACCAACAAGAAACGCAGTAACTGGCCTGCCTGAGCTTGTGTGCTAAGATTCATATCCATTACACACCCTGACGAGGGAAGGGGGCGCATGAACACCCCCTCCCAACCTCGCACCAGGTTTAGTCCTCTGTCAGGCCAGCAGAAAGCAGGGTACGAGGACCACAGACTTCTGCATCTCATTTGGGGAAAGTTGTGTGTCGCAGAGAAACTCGTTCTGTTTGAGCTGTGATGCTGGGCTGATTGGAAAAGGAATGTCCTGGAAGACAGTCACATCCTCGTGATCCCCACACTGCCATCCCCTTCTTAAAGCCTCCTCTCCACCAAACAGCCACAGGGATCCTGTAAGATCAGACCCCTCCATTCCTGCTTAAACTTTTCAAAGGCTTCCTCAAATCTGAAAGCAAGTTAGACCCATCATCACTGTAACCTTTACAACCTTAGAGCAGTTGGCCCTAACTCTCCCCGCTCCCTGCCCCTGCCCTCCAGGTACCCTGGCCTTCCTGCCACAGGGCCTTTGCTCTTGCTGTTCCTCCTACATAGAATGCCTGACCCTGCAGAACTTCTCATGGCTCTCTCATTTGCTGTATTCAGATCTTTGCTCAAAGGTTACCTTTCCAAGAAGATCCTCCTTTGATAGCCCATTTAAAACAGTCTTCCCAACTTATTCACAGCACTGTCTTACAAAAACATTTTACTTTCTCCCCAGCAGTAATCACACCTGATTTGTCCTCAATGTCTGTTTGACTGCAATCTACTTTCTCTCTTAAAACATAAGCTCTAGGAGATCAGGGGGCTTAGCTGTGCTCACTCTTGGGTCCCTGAAAAAGGAACTGGCACAAAGAAGACCCCCAATAAAAACTTTTCATTAAGTGAATCCATCCATCATCATCATCCATCTATCCATCCATCCACCCATCCACTCATCCACCATCCACCCATCCAACCCATCCATCTACCACCCACCCATCCACCCACCACCCACCACCCACCATCCAGCCACCCACTCACCCACTCACCCATCCATCCACCCACCCATGCTTTAACTTGCCTCAGCAGGATATTCAAGAAGATGGTGAGCATGCCATCCTCAGAGGCATCCAAACAGAGCCTGAATTACCCTTTGGAGATGAAGGCCTCTGACATACCAGATAGCCTGGAGGAAGTTTTGTCTACTGAGATCTATGGACATCTTGCATAGACTGACCTCAGAGGTCTGCGATCTTCTAGACTCTGTCCAAGTTCTGTGGGGTTACTACATTTTTCCAGAGAGAAGTCTAGAGATGTTTACTGACAGCCCCTCAGGCACAGCAGGAAATGCTGAGGAGTCAGGGATGAACAAGGCAGACATGATTCCTGCTTTTATGAAGATTCACGTTTAGACAAAGGAGTGACTGGGGTTGCCAACCGTGGAGTATTGAGACTGGTCTAGGAGTCACGGAAATGACTTTTGAGTGAAAACACAAAGAATGATCTATATGTGGTGAGGTGAGATTGAGACCCAAACAGTTAAAAACCAGTGGCCTCAAAGTTTCCTTCCTGGGATAGCAGAGGAGCATGCAAGGTGAGGGGCGTGTCTTGGAGCAGCTCCGAAGGCAACTGACACCCAAACTCTCAAAAGCAGATTCTCTTTTCCCCAGAGACATGAACAATGATTACCCATGTGCCAGAGCTTGACAACAGCCAAGACTCCAAACAGGGCTGAGAGAGTGGCACCTGCAGAAACACGTCATCAGCAACTACTACTCCACGGAAAACCAATCGGCCCTGTACACATTAATGAGGGCACGACCACATCACTGGGACACTGAGCTCTGAGCACCCGAAGCAGTCACACTGTCATGCACTGTTCAGAGCTGAGGTCATTCTTTGCCATTCCAAGGGAGTACAGGAGTGGGCATTTTTATAGTCTCCAGGACCCAGGGAGCAGAGAGCTTCTCATCTGCTTTAATGGACTCTCCAGCCACAAGCAGGGCTTTGCACCTACAAGACCCCGCTCTACGAGTTCAAGCAGAGGTGGCACCATGGAAAGTAGCCAACACACAAAATTATAGAGGAGTACTCACCCACTTACGTCAAGTCAATTCTGACTCACAGCGACCCTATATGACAAAGCAGAACTGCTCCATAGTGTTCCCAAGGGGCAGCTGGTGGATGTGAACTGCCAACCTTTCAGTTAGCGGATGAGCTCTAACTACTATGATACCAGGACTCGGAAAGATATTCAGTCTCCCCCAAACCATCCAATCTGGAGTAGTTTAAGGTGTGCTCATAATTTCGTCTACTAGCCCCAACAGTTTGGAAGATGTAAATTGACTCTCCCTCAAGTTTCTGATCAATAAAATGGTGCCCCCCATTGCTTTCTGGTAAGGAATAAATTAGGGTTCTGATGTCCTGTCATCACTTTTCTCTCTCTTCTTCTTCCTTCCCAGATTCCAAATGAACCCCTACAGCACCCCCGGGCTCTACATAAAATACATGTAACATATAAGGATCAGTAACATCACTTCCAACGAAAAATGAAAAAGCAAGATCTCTTTCTGAAGAATGACAAAGAATTCTCAGATGACAGTAGCTGAGCCTTAAATCAAGGACGAGGCACTGGGACACTGCCCAGGCTGTCCTCAGCCCTGACCAAAGAGCAGGTCATTAAGTTCAATCAAATAACTACAAATTCTACTCCCACCATTTAGTGACTTCTCAATTTGGGCTCAGCCTCCATATTCTGGGGTCTAGTCACTGATGCCATGCTTATAACACCCAGAGGGCTTCATACTAAAATCCTCCCATGGGAAAAAGAAACCACTCAGGCCCCACGTCTCTAGTTTTTGAAAATAACTAAAATAACTACTCCATGCCTTCGTTTCCTAGGACAACCAGGCGAGTAGGGGCTACACTGGCCCCATACTGGGGGACTTAACATCAGGAAAAGAGAGGGCCCGATACAGTCATGGATACTGGATGATTGGCTCGATCATAACTGTGTATTAAAGCCCAAGCTCAATGAGGTCCCAGTGCCTGGGGGAGTGGGACCCTGGAGCACTCTCTTTGGGGCTTCTGTCATTGGTGAGAATATCTTTGCATGGAAAGAGGAGAGACATGTCCTCGGAGACAGTGGAGGCCCCTGTGCCAGGAAGCACGCTCTCTGTAGCATCTCTGTTTGTGTCCTTCCTAGTTACAATCCACGGGTGATGGTAAGTACAGGTCACAACCTCCATGAATTCTGTGAGCCATTCTACAGAATTAACAAACCCACAGGAGGGATTAGTCCCTGGAGAAGGACATCATGCTTGGTAAAGTTCAAGGTCAGTGCAAAAGATAAAAACCTCACCAAGATGCACGGACAAGTGGCTACAACGGGCTTACGCACTGAGAACGATTGTGGGCATGGCACAGATCGGGCAGTTTTCACCCTGTTGTACACGGGAGTGCTGTGAGTCAGAATCAATTCCATGGCATCTAACAATACAACAACAGGGGCAATCAACCCACAGAGGCTGGCAGGACAGGGCCAACTGGTGTAGATTTAGCTCTAGGCCACAGTGATACCGATAGACTGCACAGGCAGGTGATGAAGAACAGAGTCCTTCTAGCCTGTGACCTACACCCAGGGAACTAGCAAGAGGGAAGGAGGCCAGCTGGTCTGAAGTGCCGGGACTCGTGCAGACTTCCCAGCTCCCTGACAGTCTGGTCTCAGGTACACAGGGACGCTCTGATCAGCTCCCAGGACATGGTGAACTTGTGATCTACGAGATCTGACAACCTGGTCTGCAAACTTCATTGTTCTAAGTGCTACACCCCTCACTGAGTATTCCTATGCTCACTTCCACAGTGCTTCCTTTGGGAAGCTGTGCACCAACACCAGTGCCTAGTCCACCCTTCAGAGCAATTTGGGAACTCATTCTGGAATAGCCATTGTGCACAGTGGCAAGTTTGCAGACTTAATTGTCTCGCTGACTGTGACGGAGTTTTTAGCCAGTAAACAAATAACTCCACTGGAACACCCTCCCTCCTCACCTGATCTGGGCTTCACTGACTTTCTTCTTTATCCAAAGATAAAGGAAATATTGAAAGGAAGACAGTTTGATGACATTCAAGACATCAGGGGTAATACAAGGATAGCTCTGATGGCTGTTCCGGGAAAAAAGTTCCAAAATTGTTTTTTGAAGGGTGGACTACGTGCCCATCAGTGCCTAGATTCCCAAGGGGAGTTCTCTGAAGGTGACCATAAGGATATTCAGCAATGAGGTATGCAGCACTTTTTCTGGGATGAGTTCGTGAATGTAACTGTCAATCTTTATAACTCTGGGTGGTTAGGGTCAGAGAGTGGAAGTGCCACAAACATGGCACACAAGAGTGACAATGTGGGAAGGTGAAGCCTGGGTCTACTTGCAGCTGGGGACAGGATTCATGCTGACCTTTGCCGTGCAGTTAGCGACAGAGGCGGGGTTGCTGACCCGGCTCCTTTTATAGGGCAACTGGTAGCTGCATTCCTAGTGCTTCTGCCTGTTATAAACACGGAAACTGGCTTTTGAGGTGTTCAGCTCAGGAGAACCACAGAGGCTGGCAGTTCGGGGCTTTATTATCCTGAGGCTGTACCACCACCAGCAGGTCATCTTTCTAGTCTGAGAGCAACAGTCACACTGCCACTGACCACACTTGGCACTAAGAAGCCAGGTGGCAGCCCAAGAAACACAGCAAGCTAGGAGGGCAGCATAAAGGACGCTTCTTCAAGGGAACAGAGGTTCCATGTAAGGGACATGCCTAGTGACAAGAGTCATCACGAGGGAAGCCCAACATCACAGCATCCCATAATACGTCACAGTCATCTAGTGTTGCTTTAACAGAAATACCCCAAGTGGATGACTTTAAAAAGAGAAGTTGTATTTGTCACAGTCCAATAAGCTAAAATGTCCAAATTCAGGGTGTCAGCCCCAGGGGAAGACATTCTCTGCTGGCTCTGGAGGAGGGTCCTTGTTGTCAATCTTCCCCTGGACTGGAGGTTTCTGAGGGACAGGGACCCCAGTTCTTTCAAAAGGACACACTCAGCTCCCAGCACTGCTCCTTTGTGGTGTGAGGTCCCCAGACCTCCACTTGCCTCCCTTTCCTTTATATCCCAACAGGCTGCCCCAAGGCACAACACAATCACACACTGAGTCCTGCCACACCAACACAAGTGCCGCCCATCCTCCCTCATTAACATTACAGAGGAGGGTTTACATCATAAAGGAACATAACCCAATAGGGCAAATCATGCCCAGCCAAACCAACACACACATTTGCCGGGGAAGGGCACAATTCAATCCATGACAATATGTATGTTTATGTGTGGATGCTCCCAGGACAGTACAGTGGTGTCATTTTTACCCTGAACACTGTTTCCTGGCCTCACAGGTGTCTGCCACCTGTATAAAATTTCCAACCTGTGAAGGTTAAGGCTGTGTGTCTACTTGGCTGGGCCATGCTTATCACTGGATTGGCAGTTGCATAATGACGCAGCTGTCCTCCATTTCACAACGTAACCTAATCACTTCCAGGGTGTGATCTGATGTCCTCAGCCAATCAGTTGCTAACAAATGTTTGCCCAGGGTGTGGCCTGCACCCACCATACACGGCTGTCTGGCAAAGCTCACTGGCCTTTGCTTGCTCTGGATCCTGTACCTGGTTCATCACCATATGACCTCCAGTTCCTGGGCCTTGGCGCAGAAGCCTGCTGATCTTGCATAGTCAGCCCTTGCAGTTAAGTGAATGAGGAGAAGCCTCCAGCCCAATGCCTGACCGTCAGACTGCAGTCTCACCAGCCTCTACAACTATGTGAACCATTCCCTCTAATATACACACACATATATAGACACACTTGACGCAGCAGTCCTCCACACTGCCTGCCAATCTTACATATCTATGCATGTATGTATCTCTGTATGTATAGAGAGAAAGACAGCAAATGAGCCCTAGTGGCCTAGTGGTTAAGAGCTTGGCTGTTAATCAAAAGGTCAGCAGTTTGAATCCACCAGCTACTCCTTGGAAACCCTCTGGGGCAGTTCTACTCTGTCCTATAGGATTGCCACGAGTCAGAATTGACTTGATGGCAACAGGTTTGTTTTAAGTGTGTGTCTGTCTGTGTACGTGTGTACATGTATGTGTACGTGTGTGTCTGTGCGCGCTGCTGCTGTTAGCTGCTGTCAAGTTGGTTCTGACTCATAGTGACCACACAGGTCAGAGAAGAACTGCCCCACAGAGTTTCCAAGGAACACCAGGTGGATCTAAACTGCTGACCTCTTGGTTAGCATCCATGGTACTTCACCATATACCACCAGGGTTTCCATGTGTACATAGGTATGGGTATGCCCTGGTGGCGTGATGGGTTAAGTTCTACCTCTGCTAACCAAAAGGTCAGCAGTTCAAATCTGCCAAGCACTCCTTAGAAACTCTATGGGGCAGTCTTGATCTCTAGGGTTGCTGTGAGTCAGACATGACTCGACAGCAATGGATTTGGTTTGGTTTCACGTGCGCGCATGTACACATAAACATGCTTTGTTGGTTTCACTTCCCCAGAGAACCCACCTAGTACGGATGAAAACAGAGATAGGAAATTAACCCAAGGTCAAACACGTCCCTGGAAGAAGAGACTTTGCATGCATGTGCTCTTCAGCACTACAAGGCAACCCCTTAACGCATGAGGGCTCTTGCTACTACAGGGCAGCAGCAGGCAAGCTCCCCCGTGAGGGACGATCCATGGTATAGTATCATCAGTTGTGTTTCTGTACCTTTAAGTACCCTTGCCATGGTTAAGCTCTTTTGGTCAAAAAGTTCTATCTTCTTTCACTTAATGGCAATATTTATTCATAACAAGGATATCATCAAATAGACACAGTCAAGAACAAGTCAAAGTAGGTAAATCTGGTTAACTTTTCCTGAAAATGAGTGGGGCAACAGGCTGTGATGTTAATGTTACGTGCCACCTTGGCTAGCCTACAATTCCCAAATGATTTCACAGACAGTGTTTGATCATATCTTCCCACTGTGATCTGATGTGAGCAGTCAATCACTTGAAAAGGGTGTTTCATTGGGGATGTAATCCACCTCCAGTATACAAACAGATGTTCTGACAAACTGGGCTTTTTTTCAGTGACCCTGCACTCTTCCGGTTGCCTGACCTCTAGTTCTTGGCGTATGGCCTGCAGAAGCCTTCCGCCTGCCACCTGACCTGTGACCACATGAGCCAGGTCTTCAGTTTGTCATGTGATCCATGGATTTGGCATTTGCCAGCCCCCACAATTTCATGAGCCATGTCCTCACAACTGTGTAAGCCACTCCTTGACATCAATTTTTCTCTCTATGAATCTACATGTGCTCACTCATTTTTCTCCTTCAGAGAATTCAAACTAAAACAGGTGCCCTTTAGACGCTGTGGTCCCACTGCTAGGATCTGCACCAGAAGATGCAATCACGGATGCTCACTGCAACACCAATTCTAAGAGCACATTACCTGGAAATCACCTGAAGTGTAAGGTAATCATTAATTTATGAAAAATTCACACTGAGGGATACTATGAAACCAATAAAAAGCATCTGTTTTAAGATTAGATTCTTTGATGATCTAAAAATACTGTACAATGTCCCTTTGAAAAGAGGTTTATATAGTATAATCATCATTTTTTAATAAAAATGAGCTTTACAAAGAGGCACAGAAAGGGCAAAAGAAATACACCAAAATCTTAAAAGTGGTCACTGTGTCTGATAACTAAGACTGCTGGTAATCTGTTTTCTTCTTCACCTTTGCATAGTTCTGTATTTTCAACAATGTACTTGCTTGACTTTAAATAAAATGAAAAAGGAAAATGAGTCTGCATAAACAACAATAAAAGACAGAGGTTAATAACTCCAGGAGTTAAAGGCTAAAAGGGAGTTGGAAGCAAACTAATAATTATCTAGTAGGCATTCACAGGTCTCCTCACTGTAAGGAGCTGCCCAATTCAGTAACGTTCCTGGTTAAAAGAGCAGGATGTGGTGACTGAAAGGGACTCCATCAGGCAGCTCTGTTGATGTCTACAGACCTACTTGCAGACTGCATCATATAGACCTCTGACAACACATCAGTTAACGGTCTCAAGAAACTCATTACATGTCTCACGTGAGCTCTCCTCGACTCAATGTCGGAGTCAACACCACAGAAAATATCAAAAACCTATACTCTGTAGATTTTATACAGTTTTTCCAGATTTTCGAAGTGTTATTTATTCTGCTATTTATTGCCTGCCTAAATCAGGCAATACAGACTGACATTCCTAAAAAGTGAATTAAAATGAACCCTAAATCACTCAACCCAGATAGTAACTGTGTTAGCATTCTGGCTGTCTAGCATGCGTACAGGATCCCTGGGTGGTACAAACGCTGTGCACAAGGCCAAGGGCGAGCCGTCTGTACCACCCAGGAACCCTGCAGGCAACCCAAAGGTCAGCTATTGGAACCCACCAAGCAGCCTGCAGAAGGAGACCTGTCACTGCTTCTGCCAAGCTCACAGCCTAGAAAACCATCTGGGGCAGCCCTACTCTGTAATGACAGGGGAAGTCTCAAGCTGGACTTGGCTCAAGGCAACCAAGCCTGTTTACACCTTCTTTAAACTGTGTACTCCACACACATGTACATACACGCATAAATGCATAAACATAGGCATGTGCATCTGTTAACCTAAAATTTTACACACAATGGTACTGTTTATGCACACCGGCCTTTCTCTTTTCCACTATATACCATCCACAAAATACTTACTGAACACCTGCCATGTGTCACTCTCCTTGAACTAAAAGGAGACCAGTAAATAAAAGATCTCTTCCCTCAGGGAATTTACATTTCAGAGGGAAGATACAGTAATCAAAAGTCATGAAAAGGACTAAGTCCTACGGTAGGATTGCAGGTGATAAGGACTACAGGGAAAAAAGACCCACAGAGCGGGGTAAGGGGAGTGAGAACTGCGGGCAGGGAGAAGAAGCCATCGTAAGTTAGCAGAGCCAGGTGGCGCTTGACGGGGCAGGGTTCCCTGGAGCAAAGGCATGAAGCGAGGAGCAGTCAGAGGTGTGAATGCCTGGCAGACGAGCAGTCGAGCAGCTGGAAACCGATGGTGCAAAGCTCCTACCAGCATCCCGGGAGTGTTTAGGAAGAGCAAGGTGCTACGGTGGGAAGAGCACAAAGACCAAAAAGGCAGGGCAGAAAGTGCAAAGGAAGAAATACATGGGACAGGAAGGGGTCCGCAGGTGACACATGACACAGGACCTTCTGAAGGCTGTTATGAGGACCCCGCACTTAGCTTGAAGCTGGACAGGAAAGACTGTCATGACTGACTGGTGATGGCTGCTACGGATACAGACGTGATGCCAGCCACTGTGTATTCATCACTCCCAACAATGAAGGTGACATCTTGGGATTTATCATCAGATAACCTGTTAGCCAGCCAAGGGACAGAAAGCCAAGTATGGCTGATGAGTTACACAATATTCCCTTTGTATTTCAAATTGGTGGGATTTGTTACTTGTTATAACAGCACCACAGAAGTGAAACAGCACCCAATCACAGGACAAATAAGGAAAGAAACGACCATTTATACCAAGCCTTTCCTCCCCTCCACGCAACAGGAGCTGAGGAGACCTGGCAGTTAGGGGTTCCACTGCTTCAGCAAGCCTACAGGCAATGGGCTCTGGCCCCACAGCAGAAGAGAAGGCACTGGCCCTTACATTCCCTCTGGCCTTTTTCTGGACTCCCTGACCCCAGCAGGGGGCAAACAGGCTGGAAATGAGCACATGTGACAGCTGAAGGCAGTGTCTGGAGTCTGCCTCCTGGAGAAAAGAGGTCCTGATTCTCTTACACAAGGTCTGAGTCAGGCGATACAAGGGGCACTTTCTCTTCTTCCCTCCTGGCACCTTTGCATTACGACGTTTTCCTATCCCGGCCTGATCTGTCACTGTGTTTGCCTCGAATCGTCCTAGTGTGGTTTTCCAGATGCAACAGGCAGAATAAAAAAAATAGTAATAACCCTTTGGATAGGATATTTGCCTACAAAATTATACTGGGCACTTTTACAACCTACTGCAAAATCTTCCGTGCTCTCTGGAATATCCCACTATAATATTATCATGGGAAAAGCACAGATTTTTCTAATAACCAATTGCTTTTTCACAGACAGATCTGTACGGGAGTTATAACGAAGGGGAAAAAAATATCTAAGAACAAAAAATAAACCCAGTCTGAAATTCTGCCAGCTTCTTTCAAAGAAAGTTGGTTACACAAATCTTTAAATTATCTAATCCTGCGCTGCTGTCTGACTACTGTATTGCAAGATGAGTTTAACAAACCATTACAGGGAACAAACTCATCAGGGACGAGATGCTGTGACATCATGGTGCTGATTGTGGGAAGGGACACTAGGCCTTAATTAAATTCAGATGAAATGGATTGCTCTTTTGCAAAATGTAGAGAATTTTGCTCTCCAAAGAAACCGCTTTCAAAATCCCATTGTTTCACAAAGTAAGAGCAAAATAGACCGTGGCCTGTGTCATAGACGTGGAGGTCACAGACAAGGTAAAGGAAAAACCCAGGGCCATCATGTTGACTCCAACTCACAGCGACCCTATAGGTCAGAGGAGAACCGCCCCATAGAGCATCCCAGGAACGCCCAGGAAAATGATCTTTACTGACTGCCTGCCTTGTAACAGATACTGGATTGGCCATTTTTAGAGATATTTATCAGTTTCTATAATTCTCACAGAAGGATTATCCCACACTACACGGTGCCTGCTACACTGTGGGCATTCAGTTGTTGAATGACACCATAAATATTTTTAAAGTACTTATACTCAGAGAAGGAAACCCTGGTGGCATAGCGGTTAAGTGCTATGACTGCTAACCAAACGTCGGCAGTTTGAATCTAAGTATTCCATAGAAACTCTATGGGGCAGTACTACTCTGTCCTATAGGGTCTCTATGAGTTGGAATCAACTCAGTGGCAGTGGGTTTGGTTTGACTGGTATAATCAGAGAAATTAAGGTAGCTGCCCAAAGTCATTTAAAAAAAAAAAAAGAAAGAAAGAAAGAAAAACTGCCAGTGAGTTTATTTCAACTCAGAGACCTTACAGGACACAGCTGAAGTGCTCCATAGCTTTTCTAACGACAGGCTGGTGGATTCAAACTGTCAACATTTTGGTTAGTAGCCAACCTCTCAGCCACTATAAATACCACCAGGGCTAGGGTTCAAATCCAGTCCTGCTGGCCCTCAAAACCATGAACCTCTGCTTCTGTTAAACGGAGGTCTGTGTTCCTCTACACAGAGGAGGACTTCAAACGGAAAACAAACAAAACGAGACACTATCCTCTGCTGCAGTCACTGGTACCTTTGTCTTCATGGACCACCCCCAACTTGATAGAAGAATATTAAAAATTTATGACTGCAGTAGTACAAAGACAGATGCAATCCGTATTGGATGATATTTTTTTCCTATGATTATAAAACAAATTAAATTATTTTCACAGGCCCCCCAAACTATCATGGTGTCTAGGTACCATGAACTTGGCACTGATGGTATCACATACACGTTCCATAAACTAGAAAAGCTGCACAAAAGAAACCGTTGTAGTAAGTAGACATATTGGGGTTTCTGTGCTCAGGGCATTTACCCAAAACCATTAAAATACACAGTAATTCACTTAGTTACAACTGTGACTGGAAACACACAAGAGACCCACCTACGTAGCTTGGCCAGGTATATGTTTTTCCTGTGAAATAAATCTGGAATAGGCAGTTCATGGTTGGTACCATCATACATGGAGAAGCTAAAGGACCTATTCTTCTTCTAGCTTCTTCTCTGACATTTCTACCCTGAGTGCTTGCTTTTTCATGATGGGAGTAAGCTGGCTTCTCCCCATCAAAGCATCCCACTGATGCTCCAGGCAAGATGAAGGAGAAGGAGACAAAGATAAGGAATAAAGTCCTTCTTGTCCAGAAATGTGGTTTTTATTGGAGAAGGGGAGCTGTTCAGCTATAATGGACACACACAAATGGATGGTTTTAATGGTCAAAAATTGATTTTTCTCACAGCTTAAGAGACCAGAAGTCCAGATTCAGAGTGCCATCCCTAGGGAAAGACTTCTCCAAAAACTTCTGCTGCCTCTCTTTGGCCAGAATTCAGCTCTCCAGGGAAGATGAAGCCTCACAGAATGTGACAAGTATTCTCAAATAGAACTTTTGCTTCCCCAAACAAAATCAGAGTTGTTAGTGAAAATAAAGGGCTAGAAAAGGAGATAATGGAGACTGAGCAGGAAACCAGGAGTATCTGCTTCCACAGCCAAAATTTCTAGAAAACAAAATAACTCTACTCCCAATGTATAGTCAAGGTGCAAGAACACTATTCAGTACAAGAAAGTTTCAGCTGAAAACTGGAGACGGGTCTTAGCTTCTACCAAAATGAGACCATCTCGGCAGCTCTGCTCATGGCTAGCACCCAGACAAGCTGAGCAACAGATGTGATTCCAAGCTCTCTCTCTTTGCTAGCATGTCTGCAATATCCACTTCCCCAGGCTGTGTCTATTTTTACACATTACTTATTTCCTAGTAAAAAACACTGGAGTTGTCTTTCTAGGTCAATAAAAATAGGTATGTCATTTGCATCTCCTTTTGTCTGGCTAAATCTTAATTTGCTCTCTAGTTTTTAGGTGTCATCTCTACTTACAGCATGGCTATAGACACCCCAGTAGAGTCCCTAGGTGGTGCAAATGGTTAACCTACTTGGGTGCTAACTGAAAGGTTGGCAGTCAACTCCACCCAGAGGTGTTTGGAAAAGGCCTAGTGACCTAGTTCTCTAAGGCCAGTCACTGAAAGCTTAATGGACCCCAGCTCTATCCCGACACACATGCAGCTGTCACAAATTGGAATTAACTCTACGGGAACTGGTTTGCATGGCCCATAGTGGACAGGGTACACCTGTCTGTGTTCCCCTGGCCTAGCTTATCAGCACCTCCTCCCCTGCAAGGGAGCTTCTCTGAGACCATACCACTAAGCACAACTCTCAGTAATAAAAGTGTATAGTCAGTGTTTACTGACTGAACCATGAGCCTGACTCAGTGTTTCTGCTGCAGTAGGGCGACTGTGTCAGTTTGCTCAGGACAGAGAGGTTTTCCAAGAAGGAGATGTCTCACTGATGAAACTCAGAAAGTCTTGGGATGCCAGAAGAAATCTCCCTGGCATAGGCTTGTAGTAAGAAATGAATGACATAATGCATGGACACCCTGCACAATGCAACAGCAAACGTATTACATCTCCGGTCTCATCACACTCACCTCTAGTCCTGTGGCCAGAGAACTGGCTCAGGTAAGAGATGAGGAAGAAGTTATTTCCACTGACCAATGTTAATTTTAGGAGTACTAGAGTATAGCTGTTTTATTTTAACTTTGTTGATAACGACACACAATAAGAAACAGAACTCACATCACAATTTAAGTTGATTGCAACTCAAAGCAACTCCACAGGACAGAGTAGAACTGCAACACAGAGCTTCCAGGGAACGCCTGGAGGATCTGAACTGCCGGCCTTTTGGTAAGCAGATGTAGCACTTCCCACTTAACCACTACGCTGTCAGGGGCAGACATACACACCCCTCCTAAAATGAAAACCCCACAAAAGTGACTCATTCTTACCAAGTGCATTGCTGTTGGATGCTGTGGAGTTGGTCCTGACCCACAGCTACTCCCTGTATAAAAAAACCAAGTCCCACCTGGTTCCGCATCATTCTCACAGCTGTGGGGACACGTGAGCCCACAGCTGCAGCCACCGTGTCAACCTATCCTGTTAACAGTCTTCCTCTTTGACGCTGAAGAAAATTAAAGCAAGTCCACCAGAGCCAAAATACAACCTTCGATATATCCCAGTGGAATTTAGAAACCACCTCAATAACAGATTCGATGAATCTGAAAACTAATGACCGAAGACCCAGAGAGTTGTGGGGTGACACTAAGAATATCATACACAAAGCAAGCAAAAGGTTACTAAAAAGACAGGAAATAATGAAAAACCCAAAACAGATGTCAGAAGAGACTCTGAAATTGGCTCTAGAACAAAGAATAACTAAAATTGACAGAAGAAATAATGAAGTAAAAGAGCTGAACATAAGAATTCACAGGGCAGCTCAGGAAGACAAAATATTACAATGACATGTCCACAGATCTGCAGTTAGAAGACCCAAAGAGAAGAACACACACCTCATTTTTCAAGCTGAAAGAACCAAAAAGTGAAGCCTCAAGTTGCAATACTGAGTTGTGAGTCACTCTGATTTTCTTCTCAATTTCATTTTAAAAGATACTAGCTGCAAATTTATCACCTATGGTTTAAGAAACACTGGTCAAAAGCACTTGATCAAAGGACTACATGCTATTTGATTTCTTTTAGACGAAATTCTAGAAAAGACAAAACTCTAGAAAGAGAAACCAGATGAAGTCCAAGGAAGGTGAGGGAGGGACAGTAACTGCCAAGACGGCAGGAGGGAACGCTATGCGGTGACGTGGACGTTCCTATCTCTACAGGGGAAGTGGTGATTACGTGACCATGCACATTTGCCAAAACTCATCAAAACATATACTTAAATGATGGATATCAAGTTCATCATTTTTCATGCAGTGGATGGTTTAAAAGAAGAAAATTATGATGAGTGGGAAAACACCAGTGCCCCATTGTACCCATAATGGATTAACCATCTGGGAAGCTGGGAACCAAATGCTTTTACCGGACAACCCTCGAAAACAAAAAAGAGGCAGCGAGAACAATAAAACTGACCCGAGACCTACTATGTCCTGGGTCCTGTTCTAAAACCAAAGACCAAACCCACTGCCATCGAGTCCGGTCCAACTCACAAGGCCCTGTCCCAGGGCTTGTTATTTCAGCAGTGGACACAACCACTGTTTGACTAATGCAAATTATCTTCACCATTTAAACCATCACTTGTGGTCAAGTCAACTCCAACTCACGGTGACCCCATGTGTGTCAGAGGAGAACTGCACTCATAGGGTTTTCGTGGCTGATTTTTCAGCACACTGTCAGGTCTTTCTCTCAAGGTGCCTCTAGGTGAACTCGAACTTCCTACCTTTTTGTTACCCACCAAGCACATGAACCACCTGCACACCCAGGGACTCTTTTAACCACTTTAAGATAAGGAAACAGGCCTGGGCAGTCAGAGTTATATATTCCAGTCTTTCTAGCTAAAACTCAACAAAAGCCGAGTTCAGACCCACAGGTGGCTGAATCCATGCCCCGTAGTATTCACTCCATAGTGATGAAAGATTATTATTTCCTATTTCCCTTTAGGTTTTCTCTGGAGGGGTCTTTTAGCTTCAACAACGATGTCATTGCTTAAATGCTGGATCCAATCTGCCACTGCCACTTGAAAAAATAATCTCACATGTTTTGACACATGCTATATGCTACACATCAAACAATACTAGAACACAAAACCAACATTTCATCAGTTTGACTTTCTCTAAGAAGGCTGATGAACATACAATAATAATAACTGATTCCATCAACCTTCATGCAAACATCAAGGTCAAGGGGTCATCAGTGCTTCCAGATAACTGAGGTGTTTAGGTTCAGGTCAAGCTGGATTGTATCAATCAGTCCACGAATATTTCCAAACAAAGATATCTACTGAACTGTCACATCTATGATAAACCTCCCCACGCTGTCAGTGTTAAAGGCGGTGAATTAAGGGTCAGTGCTTTAAAGTCCGAGTGTTTCTTATCCTTAACCACTGCACCACCAGGGATCCCGTGGACATCAGAGTGACTTCATTTATATAGTCACACAGTTATCACTAAACCCATCAGAATTAAGCTCTGTGAAAGAATGTTATAACGTAATTTAATAATACCATCCAGAGATAAGAGAACAGCGCATTTTCCTAATCCGATTTTCCTTAGGTACTTTGAAAAAGTACAGCCAGAATGCTCCTTAGAAGACAGAGAGAGTACATCTCAAATACTTGGCACATGTTATCAGGAAGAACCAGTCCCTGGAGAAGGACATCATGCTTGGTAGAGGGTCACTGAAAAAGAGGCAGCCCCTCAACAAGATGGACTGACAGAGTGCCTTCCACAATGCGCTCAAGCACTACAAGACCTGTGAAGATTGTGCCTACCAGAGTCTTTTAGGAAAGTAATTTAGAATACTTTTTGTCTTTTTAAGGCCTCATTATACAAATAAACGTAAACAAACCACCTGTTTTCCAGGGCACTTTTCAAATAAACTAATGTAGGTCAAAGTTTCTCAAAGTAGCTAAAGCCCAGAAGCCTGCCCTTTAGAAAAGGCCAGTACCTAGGAAGCCATTTTTCCGGAAGCAGAAAGAATGAGACTTAAGACAACCTCATAAAGAGCTAGCAACTGTCCGCTGTGGCCTCCAACCTGACGTCACGCAGAAAGAGAGACAAAACGTTCCCTGCGGGTGAGAGGCCCAATTCTCAAAACAAAACAAGACAGAAAAAAAACACATCAACGTATCTATCTGGGTGGCCCCATCAAACAACAAGGCTTATACTCTTTTTCTTTTTAATGTTATTGTGTCTTCAATAAAGATGTACACAGCACATTATGTTCTTATCCACACGTTACTCAGAAACACTGATGACATTCTTCACAATGTGTAAGCTTTTCATTGTTTCCCTTGTGTTTCCGTGATTCCAGCTCCCCCGACCCCTTTACAGTCTCATCTCTGTTTACACAGAACCACTGACCATATGGTCTCCTGTAGGTCATTTTTCAAAAGGAGCCCAATACTTAAAGGTAATAGTCATTATTTTTTGAGCCTATTTATTATCGAGTTACAAGGTGATCTCAGCGGTCACTTCGGGTTCAAGGTCTCACAGGCTTATATTCTTAAACAATACAATACAAAACAAACAGGAACCTAGTTTCTTAAAATGTCTACAGCAACTCCAAGCTGTCTTTAGACAGGTCAATGCATTTAAACACAAACACAGGTGCTAGATAAAACTTAGTAGTCTGCCAAAGTCTCAGATGGGGCATATCACACTCTTTGATGAAATCTGAGCAACAAACAGAAGTTCCCCCCAAACAAAACAAAAGGCAAGACACAATGGTAACTGTCTGTCCAAAGTAAATGGTCTTTACTACTTAATAACACTTGTTCGACCTAAAAACAGCTTTGTAGAGACTAGTTAGCTCAAGGTTCAAAACACCACATCAGGGCAATGGCCTAGGAGGGTCACTCCAACTAGGAGGGTCACTCCACCTCCGTGAGAATGAAAACTATTTCTCACTGGCAAAGAGCTCCGCACTCCAGCTGCCTCTAAAACTTTTCCAGGTCTCACTGTCTCTTTTAAATCTCTACTTCATCAAGAGAAGCAGCAGTCCCTAGAGTTAAAGGACTTTTTCAGGCTAACACTGCTACAAGATGACCAAGAGAGGTTACCTACAAGATTATCAAGATAGGGTACCATGCCAAAACCTTTTTCTCTGGCCCATCACTTCCTAAAGTGGAGTCCTTGGAACCTCCAGAAAATGTTCTACGGAAAAAGGATTTGTTAAACTTCAGAAATCAAAAGATGCGTTCCACTGGTGAAATCTAGTGCTAAGAGCCTTTTATGAGTACTGAAAAGTAAAAAAGTACTTGAAGACTAAGGTGTGCCTTACCCAAGCCATGGTATTTTGAATCATATCATATGCATGCGAAAGCTGGACAATCAATAAGGAAGACAAAAGAACTGACAACTTTGATTGTGGTTTTGGACAAGAACACTGAATGCACCATTGACCACCAAAAGAGCAAACAGATCTGTTCTGGGAGAAGTACAGCCAGAGCGCTCCTTGGAAGCAAAGATGGCAAGACTGCACGTTACATACTTTGTGCATTTCGTCAGGAGGGATCAGTGTTTGGAGAAGGGCAGCATGCTTGGTAGAGCAGAGGGTCAGTGAACAAGAGGAAGACCCTCAAAGAGACGGGCTGACACAGCGGCCGCAACAACGGGCTTAACCACAAAAACACTTGTGGACATGGCGCAAGAATGGGCAGTGTTTCGTTCTGTTGTTCTTACGGTCGCTATGAGTCGGAACTAACTCAATGGCACCTTAAAACAAACAAAAAAAGCTTCAAAAATCACTACAGCACCTGTAATACTTTCTCAGTCACTAATATTTAATATTAAGTTAGTAATGAAGTTTAGTTAGCATGTTATCCATACATTTAACACCAGCATTATACATACTAATTAGAAGGAAAAACACTGAGGGGCTGTGAGTTGGTATTAAAAAAAAACACCCTCACTTCCAAATAAACTGTCCTGTCTTTACTTCTGATCAAAGCCAGAACCTTCATTAATATAACGGATATCAGAAGTGTTTATGTTGGTTTTAGAAAAGGCATCTGCCAGAAACAGCACAGATGACACTCCCACCCCCCGGAAGATGCAGGCCTAAGACTCCTGGGGCGTTGCCTAAGAACTTCTACCTACAAAGCGGAGCCCTGGCCAACTTAGTGTTGCCATCCCATTGTTCTGTGTTTCTCCCACCTCACATGGGGACCTTGGCTGAATCTTGCTACTAGAATACTGTCCCCCCTGCCTCGAGGAGTTTTCCACACAGCGTAGTCAGAACCCCAGAAAGCACAGACAGCATTCAGTTAGGGCCATAACTCTGCCTTTGTATCTGCCCGCTGGTAACTGTTAGTTAGCTAGTGTTTAGAAAGCTGCTGCAACTAACACTGAAAATGACTCCCTGGTGGGCATGTCTGAGAGCGAGGAGACCTGCCCCTACCTGCTCTTACTGATGAGAAGCTACTGAGACATAAAGGTCACCCCAAGTAGGAGCTGACGCAAAGACATCAACAGCCACCAGGAACAGCCACCAGTCACTGCAAACCAACAGTGTACCTTGTCCCCAACTCAGGCTGTGACCTTTTCTAAATGTCAGGTTCTCGGAAGTTCACCAAGTCAAGAAATAACTTAGACTCATTATTTACCAAACATTCATTTAAGGACAATTTTTTTCTTTTCAGGAAACTGAACTGGCATCTCCAAGAAGTACCTGGGAAACCCTAGTTCTTCCCTAGTTCTGACCTCTTTTCTTACTGAAGTCCTTTCCTCCAGGCAAGGAGAGGTCCAGAACTGGAGGCTGGGCTTTTAGTCCTTCAGAACTCAGGTCTTCTGGGGTTCTCTGCTCTTTTCTGCCTTCCAGAGGTGAATTACAGGACCATCAGAAACCCTCCAGAAGCCACCTAGGATTGCACTGCTTGATTTTTTATCTTCAAAGTCAGCCCTGTAGGCCTCTGGCTCCAAATCTGCATGACAGCTAAAGAAAAGTAAATTGGGGGCTGGCTTCCTTTGATAACTAAATGGCTCTTTCTTCCTTTGTTCTGAACTTACAATTTTCAAAGGAATTCAGTGATGAGGAAAATAATTCTACAGAATTTAGCTCGGAGCAGGCACTGGGACCGGCCTGGGGCATTTGCTTAAAAATAGGAATAGTGTGGCTTCAGTCTTGAATAGAGGTCAGTTATGAAATTACTGGACTGGAAGGTTTATCAGGCAAGCATCACTTGCAGCGGGCGGCTACTGGCAGAAGCAAGAAAGAGGCAGAAAAAGTCAGAGTCCTCAGTCCCATTCACAGGTCTTCTCTCCAAGGTGTACCTCCTGCTACTTGGTTTGTGGGACTCAGCGCCAAACCCTCATGTGGAGATCCTTGTTGAAAAAGCAGGGGAATGAGGGCTGCTAAAGGTACTGAAATATAAAGCTTTTTCCTTTCTTCCATGGTCTGTCTCTTTCAACTTGTCCAAATGTCTTCTACTTAATATTTAATGTAGTTCTAAGTGGTTAAGTGCTACATCTGCTAACCAAAGGGCCAGCAGTTCAAATCCACCAGGGGGTCCCTGATAACTGTATGGGGCAGTTCTACTTTGTCTAGACAGTCGCTGAGTCAGAACAGACTCGATGACAGTAGACTTTTTTGGAGTAGAAGTGAAAAAAAAGTAAAATTTTAAGCTAGTAAGCATATATTTCATCATTCATGTTACACAGTGAAAAATGGCTGTTTTAAATGTAAGTAAGAAACAGCCACTGCAGTGGATTCTGACTCCCACTGACCCAACAGGGCAGGGTAGCTGGGAGATTCGAACTGCTGGCCTTTGGGTAGCAGCCACAGCTCTAAACTACCACACCACCAGGCAGCCAGTTCCAGCAACGTCCTACTGGATCACAGAAGAAGTGCCCCACTGAATTTCCATGATGCACCTGGCAGAACTAAACTGTCCCCCTTTTGGTTGGCAGATATAGGTACACCACCAGGGTTTCCTATACCCCCAGGGCTTCCGGTAAACATAAGAGCAAGGGTTGTATACACGATGGCCGCTGTGCACTGCGTCTCAAGTTGTTCACTTCTCCGTAGCAAACCCAGACCTACAGCTCAAAAAAGCCTGCCTGGGGCCAAATGCAAAACTTGTATTCACCTACCTGTTTTTACAACAACCCAGATAATCCGATTTTTAGCCACTTAGAGCCTGCCTGCTTTGTACAGCCCACGAAACTGCACCCAACAGCTGCTGGCCCTACTGCTGGTATCTTGACTCTGACTCAAGCGACCCCAAGTGACAGAACAGAACGGCCCCACTGTGGTTTTCTTGGCTGTGATCTTTACAGGAACAGACGACCGGGTCTTTCTCGAGTAGAGCAGCTCGGTGGGCTGGATCTACCAACCTTCAGATCAACAGACAAGGGCTTAACCACCGGGCCACCGAGGCTCCTAGTTCTAGATGAAATACACTTACCAGAACCCTAGGGGTTTGCTGATCCAGAGACCACCCATCTTGCTGCAGGAGAACCCCTGAAGGTGCTTCTAAGCGACCCCCGCCCTTTTCCCCTTCGAGGACTCCCTCGTCCTTGCTTCTGGAGGGCAGCCTGCTGTAGGCGACCCCGTAGCTGACAACGTGTCTTCCCAACAAACGAGCCGCCTGGGCAATGCTACCTCCTGGTCGTCTCTTTCCATCAGCCCCCAACTCTCTCCAACTCACTACAGCAGGTTTTTTGCTTGTTTGGGGGGGGGGAGATTCTGAAACACCCAGACTAGGCAATGTGGACTTTGCAGCACACACAGGCATGTGTTATTTCATTCTCAGTAACCGCAGTATAAAACTCCCTCAACTGTTTTTACTTCCGTTCACCTCTCGACAGAGACACATTTTGCTATAAAACATTCTCCCTTCGACTCACGGCCCAGCAAGGAACAGCTGGAAGGAAAAGGCACTCGGGGCGGCCCCCTTTTTCCCTGTCACCCGGGTCACACGCGGGTGCCTCACACATCACAAAGGAGACGAGCGGGCTCCTTGGCTGTGGTTTTTGGCACACCATTGCTTTCTTTCTGTATTTGAAGCAAGGGGCACAGAGGGAAAGACCTTGGGAGCTGGCAGCACCCTGCTCAGTCAGTCGCAGACTTGGCACCCTTACCTCGTCCTGGCTGTGAGGGTCCCACCACGGAGCCCCCGAAAGCCGACCGCGATGGCGCCTCAGCACCGCGTGGCGCGCGAGATGCGGAAGCAGCCGTGCGCATGCGCACAGGCCACGCGTCCTGCTTCTCTTGCGCATGCTCCGCTGTCATCCAACTTTATTTATAAAACCCAAGTGCCAAGGTGCAAAGTGTTAAGGGATTTTGAGAGGCAGTAACAACCTTGAACTAAGTTTGGGCCCTTCTGAGGGCAGGGCGCTGTGAGGATATGCGGGTTGCTCCCATGTCAAAGCACTTTTGCTTTGCGTACTAGACATGGGCTGAGGAGATCTAGCTTGAGGGACAGAACAAGAGGACCAGGACCAGACCAACTATAAAAACAGAACAGGCAGCTGCAAACTGCGGCATCCAGTCCTCTTACCACCCTGTACCACACTCACAGAGTTGAGCCTTCAAAAAGCCCAGTGGTCCTTTCTACTGTCATATACAGTCCCTCTGGGTCCAACTGATTCCACGGCACCCGACAGCACTCACCACCACCATGATTTAATAATTCCCTCATTACTGTCTCACTTCCATTTATTTACTTCTCAACATTTCTGAGCCCCTAATAAATTAACGATGCATTTTGTTTGGTGCTGAGGTCACAGAGCTAAAGCCCAATAGATGCGGTCTGTCTTTGGAGAGCTTGCAGGAGAACAGAGAAACCACAAGACAGAACCACCACAGGAAAATGTAATTGTAAATAATAGTGCATGCTATGCAGGAACTGTTCCAGGGCCTCTGAAAGCATGTAACGGGGGGCTTTCACTGGTCTGGGGGTCGCGGGAAAGGCTTCTGAGAGCCTGCGGTTAAGGTGAGCCTGAAGGGTATGTCACCTTGGGAAGAACAAAGGCAGAAACCTTAGTCAGGAGTGAGAGAGAACTCAGTGCTAAAGGGACAGAAGGCAGTGGGAGGGAGCCTGGATGTTTCTTGAGGGCAGGGATCACAAAGCGCAGGGCTGGCCACAGCTTCCCTGCAGTGGCCATGTGGTCTCTTGCAGCCACTCAGCTGCGCAGCTGCATTGCAAAGGTAGCCTTAGATAATCCACAAATACATAGGTATGGCCATACGTCTCAGTTATCCAGTGCTCCTACTATAGAAATACAAGTGGATGGCTTTAACAGAGAAATTTATTCTCCGACAGTCTAGAAGGCCAGAAGTCCAAACTCAGGGTGGCAGCTCCAGGGAAAAGCCACTGCTCTGTCAGCTGTGGAGGAAGGTCCTTGTCATCAACCTTCCCCTTAGCTAGGAGCTTATCCATGCAGCAACCAGAATCCACAGGACTCCTTGTTCTCATGGCTCCTGTTTCTCAGTGGTATGAGAACTCCATGTCTGTTTGCTCTTCTCTTCGAAATCTCAAAAAAGATGGGCTTAAGACAAGATCCAGTCTTGGAGACTGAATCCTGCCTCATTAACATAACTACCACCAATGACATCTCATTATTATCACAGAGCTAGGACCCCCAGTACAGGTGACAAGGTGATTGACAATTACAAGGTCCTAGGAATCTTGGACTAACAAACTTGACAGACATTTTTGTGGGGGACACAATTCAAACCATGACATCATGTCCCAATAAAATTTTATTTACAAAAGCAGGTGCCGGCTGGATTTCACCCACAGGCCATAGCTTGTGGACCCTTCATCTAGAGGATTCCCAGGTGGGTGAACCTAACTACCTAGGGGAAGAAATAGATGATTAAATTTGGTCTTTGGCTTCCTAGCATTTCCAGTGTAAACAAGCATACACAAACAACCAAAAGAGAGAGACACAGAGGGGCAGATCTGTAAAAACTCAGAGAAAAACTACTACCCCTTAGTCATCTCCAGTATCTAGGAGGCACTTTGCAGTGGCGGTGTGTGCCACTCAGCTGGTTCAGACTCACGGTGACCTTGTATGACAGAGTAGAACCGCCCCGTAGTGTTTTCTAGGCTGTAATCTTTTCGGAAGCAGGCTCCCACATCCTTCTTCCACGCAGCAGCTAGGGAGCTCAAACTGCTGACCTTTCAGTTAATAGCTGCGCGCTTAACTGCTGTACCACTAAAGCTCCTTGAATTTTGGTAGAGGAGGCAGCGTTACCCAAGCCCAGAGATACTGAAGTTCCTATTATAGTAGGAATGGGAAGCCCAGGGGAAAAGACTGAGTGTGTGTGGTGGGCTGGGGATACCGGAGGAAGGCACTGTCTTGGGGCCCAGAGTTGGTTCATTGAGAAGAGTAACTGGACTCCCACTTCCCCCTCATCTCAAATGGCTAAGGCAGTCTGGGCAGTGGGTTATTTTTGTTTTGGGGGTTTTTCTTTTTCTTTGTCATTTATTTATTTTTGCTGTGCCTTCACAAGCAGCTGCTGGCCAGCTTTTCCCATTAAGAAGAGCAGCCCAGGGAGTCCTGGCACTTTTGGGCATCTCAGAGAAACAAAGAAGGTCAACAAACTGAGTCTCCTTATGAGTTGTTATGGCAACAAAGACAATACTGCAGAGATCTTGGAAATGCCCCTTGGGAGCCCACTTCTGAGTTGCAATCACAACACAGTTTCCCTCGCTGTGTGTAACCCCCACAGAGTCCTATCTTACCTGCATACCAGAAGTCCTACATCTCCTGGCAAGAGAAGGTCTCAGGACTCTCCAACCCCAGCTCCCCTCCCCTCCTCCTCCCCTCCTCCTCCCCTCCTCCTCCCCTCCTCCTCCCCTCCTCCTCCCCTCCTCCTCCCCTCCTCCTCCCCTCCTCCTCCCCTCCTCCTCCCCTCCTCCTCCCCTCCTCCTCCCCTCCTCCTCCCCTCCTCCTCCCCTCCTCCTCCCCTCCTCCTCCCCTCCTCCTCCCCTCCTCCTCCCCTCCTCCTCCCCTCCTCCTCCCCTCCTCCTCCCCTCCTCCTCCCCTCTTCCTCCCCTCCCATTCCCACCCTCTCCCGTTCCCCTCCCTCCAGCTGGCCACCTGCAGGTCTTTTATTTGGGATGCCTGGCTGATTGCCTCCAGCTGCCAAACCTCATCCATGAGGTCCTCTTTCATTTGCTTCTCAATGCTTCTTACAGTGAGGTTTTCTGCCACCAGCACGGGAACTCCCTACTGATGCTGACTGAGAATGAGAACGTAGACCCACCATGCCCAGCCCAGATCTAGTGACTCAGCCAGGATTGCCAACACTTGAGACCTGCTAGTCTTGGGTAGTGCAGACCATTATGTTCTGGACTACTAGCGGAAAAGGTGTTAGTTCAAACCCACCCAGTGGTATCTGGGGAGATAAGCCTGATGATCCGTTTCCCAAAGACCACAGCCTTGAAAACCCTACAGAGCACAGTTATACTTTGCACACACGGGGTCATCACGGGTTGGCGTCAACTCCACAGCCACTAACAACAGCAGCAGCTTGGATAAGGGCCATGGCACTTTATTTTGCACAGATGTCAGCTAGTGATTATCAGTGTCCTGCCTTGGCTGAAACCAATCACAGTAGATTCATCCAATGAGTTCATATTGAAATCAGTCAGCTGTTGATGGTCATCACAAGGCTGGGCAGACTTACCTCCAATATTTAACCTAAGAGACTTCAAATCTCAGTATGAAGGAAGAATAATGAGAGTTTGCTGCCTTACTAGAAATTCTAAAAATGTATGTTTTCAGTCACTAAAGGAAAGACAGCTTCCCTACTTAATCGTTGGTACATTATTTCCTCTCTCAAAAGTCAAAACTGTCACCAAAGGAAATGGTACAATGTCTCTATGCAAAATAAGTTCTCTTTAGTTTTGTTTCCTGAGAAATTGGCTTGAAACTTTAAGCCTATGGAGTAGGCATCATGAAGGCAGGGATATACTCGTGGTTTATTAGCACCATATGTCCAGCCACAGCCTGGCACCCCCTGTATCAAAAAGTAAATCCCAAAACCACTGCCGTTGAGTAATTTTGACCCATGGCAACCCTAGAAGACAGAGCTGAACTGCTCCATAGGGTTTCCAAGGAGTGGCTGGTAGATTTGAACTGCTGACCATCTGTTTAACAGCTGAGCGCTTAACCACTGCACCACTAGAGCTCCGTAGACAACATTGAATAAATACTTGAATGAATGAATTACAGCAACCAGTGTAATTTGTTGTTTATAAAACAGAAGAAAATCAACCAGTCAGCCCATATACCATGTGATATTGTAACCTGACCTTTCTGATGCTAGTACGTTTCCACTAGTCCTTAAACTAACCTAGATCAGATCTGGTGTGCCCCGTGCGTGCAGAAAGGCCAGCTAGCACCGCTAACTGACCTTAACAGAGGATGCAACAGCAGGAAGAAATCAGCGGGAAAATCGGCACCTGAAGCCTGTTCTGAAGTGAAAGGTCTGACGAGAACCACGTCACTTCCTGTTTCCTGGCCACCTTCTGGAGTTTTCCCTACCAAGAACACCTGGGCAACTGCCGTCTTTCTGGTAAAATAAGCCCCTCTCACATATATAAGCGCTGTTTCTCTGTACTTCGGGCACTGGATCTGAGGAACTTTCTCTTGGTTCCTTGCTCTGTGTATTGCAGTAAAGCTACTTTTTCTTTTTCAAAGACCAGTGTCCAGGTCACTGGCAAGTCTGTATGACAGGAACTCATCTTTTAGGGCTTGGTAACAATATTCCAAAAACTGTTGTGGAAAGAAATGTGAGATGCTGATAGACCTACACTACAAATTTGGGTAAATTAGCATCATCTATACCAAGTCCCAATAACATACCAGGGCAAACAGAAGGGAGAAAGACTCTTGGGTCCATTTCATTTCATCTGAAAAACTGCTACTGGCAAGAAGTGTTCAAGTCATTAACTATGCAATGACATCAGCAACAATAATATAAGCTAAACAAATAGAGGGAGTACTGTGTGTTTCTCACTATGCTAAGTGGCATTCATAATCTCATAATACGCATCACTGCGTTAATTCTCATGACAGCCCTATAAGGTGGGCAGTATTGTGACCCCATTAACAGATAAGAACACTGAGGTTATACAATAGTCAGTGTGATGCGGGGAATGTCAGCTGAGAGCTGCCAGATTCAGCTTTCTGTCGTGGTGTTCTCTCACTTACTACCCCCTTGAATCAGAGACACAGGAGGAAGATGTCACATGAGAGTCTATGTACAAGCTAAAGAACACCAAGAAATATCTGGAGATGCCAGAAGCAGGGAGACCACAAAAGCTCTTCTCCCAGAGCAGACAGAACGTATTCTACCTGAAGCCCTGAATTCAGACTCCCAGCCTCCAAAATTGTAGGACAACACATTCCTCTTTAAAAGGCTTTCACATGTGGTATGTTTTTTACAGCAGCACCAGGTAACTACGACATGTGAATTCAAATACAACTTTATTGTTTAGTGGGTACATGTTTTAGTCATCTGGTACTGCTCTAACAGAAACACCACAAGTGGATGGCTTTAAAAAGAGAAATTTTGTCACAGTCCTGTAAGCTAAAAGTCCAAATTCAGGGTGTCAGCTCCAGGAAAGGGTTTTGTCTGCTGGCTCTGGTGTAAAGTCCTTGTGGTCATTCTTCCCCTGGACTAGAAGCTTCTGGGGCACAGGGACCCTGGTCCTTTCCAGAGGACCAGCTCAGCTCCTGGTACTGCTTTTTAGTGGTAAGAGGTCCCCAAATGTCTCTGCTAGCTTCTCTCTTTTACATCTCAAGAGACTACAAGTCACAAAACAAACTTACACTCTACCAATGGGACTGCCACCCATCCACCCTCATTAACATCACAGAGGCAGGAATCCCAACACAGAGGGACCTCACACAGTACTAGGGATTGTGGCCTAGCTAAACTGCTACAGACTTTTTAGGGAACACAATTCAATCCGTGACAGCATGTTGCACGGACTACTGAAACTTTTTGAGGCTCAGTTTCTCCATCTGCAAAATGGAGATAATAATTGTACTCAGCTCACAGAGCTATAGTGGGGATTAAGGAAGATAACCAGTAGAGCCCTTAGCACAGTGCTCAGCATGGAATAAAAGCTGCTGGGATAGCCTAATAGATCGTGACTCTTGTCTGTAAATGTATTTCTTCAAATCCCTAAAAAAGGCTCTCACTTGTAGTTAACTATATTCAGAAACATTTGTTTGCACGTTCATTAGCTTTAGACTTGCTTCAGTAACTTTGACTTCATTAAAATTATAATTATTTCTTTAATTCCATTTCCTTTATCTGCTTCTTCAACTTAATCCACCAGTGCCCTGGGAATCCGAGAGAACCTCTTCTGAGACTGTCTTAGAAAAGAAAGAAAAGAAAAGAAAAACCAAACAGAGGCAGAAAAATGGACAAGGCAGGAATTCAAATGTGCGTGCTGGACAAAATCTTTGAGAGATGAATGTGAATAAATGGAGAACAAGGAGTTTGAGCTCAAATGACAGGAAAAACAGCTACAGGGAACCCAGCTGAAGTACCAAGGCACTCTGGTGAAGCCATTAGCTCTAAACCATTTATAGCTTTCTAATCCATTAATTCATTGTTAGCAGAACTAAAGCCGCCTTCTCCTAGTATTTCTCAGCTCCTGAGAATAATACACACTAACTAGCAGTGTCCTTGAAAATTCCAACTAACACAACTACAAATAGGATTTTAGAGAGGCCAACTTGGATTCGATCGAGGCCCTTGACGGTCTAACGTCATCAAGCTCCTTCTTAGGAAATCAAGCACTTTTTGGAATAAGTGCCAATAAAAATGAACTACTTTATGGCTCTACTTGGGGGTTTAATAAAACGTCTTTTTTTCCTAGAAAGTACATGATAATATTGTCTAGCAGAAATATTCCTTTTGAAAGAGGCTAACACTGTGTCTAGAATAAAGTACCCAATCAAACAATTCCATCTCAAGTATAAGTTGATATATCCATTCATGCCACATGTATTTATTAAGAACCAGCTACATGCCAGGAGCAGTTCTAGGGTCTGGGTTAACAAAGAGAGGTAAGGGACATCTAGTTACTTTGGAATTTCAGACAAAGGATGAGTGACTTTTTTAGCTTAAGTATGTCTCATTACAACTTATTTGTCATTAATCCGAAATTCAAAATTAACTGAGTGTCTTGTGTTTGCTTGGGTAACTGTATGGGAAACAGAGGGATGAATGAGATGGCAACCAGCTCTGGTCCCTCACGCTGCTTTGCAGCAATGGACCAACACGCCCATCCATTAACCAAAAGTTAGAGATTTGAATCCACAGAACCACATGGTAAGACAGCCTGGGCAATCTACTTCCAAAAAATCAGCCACTGAAAACTCTAGAGAACACAGTTCTATTAGGACACATGCAAGGTCACCAGGAGTTGGAGTTGATTCTGTGACAGCTCTCTTGCACTCTCTCTCTCTTTCTCTCTTTCCGTTTCAGGTCTTGGCAAGGCTGAATTCCCATTGGGTACTTAGCCCATGAAAAAGCCTGGGGGATATAGTGATCTACTCTTTCATAGCACAAATCCACATATCCTCTGGAGGCCCCTTTAGGATGTGGCACTGGTAGGTAATTCCACCTCTATGCTCTTGTCATACTCCTCTGGACTTAATGTCCCGGTAATAGGGCCTGTGTCTTTTTAGCTGTGCACCCCTGGCCTCACAGACAGCACCTGCGACCAGCTGATGCTCGGTTCAGACCACCTTGATGAGTGTGGGAGCAAACGCACAGAAGGCTGGCATTCTACCCAACATAACAGAGGACCAAGCCCCGGGCTCCTGATAACTATTAACCAACTCTTCAGAGGTGCGGAGGAGATTGTGAACACCAGTCAACCAGAATAAAAAGCCTATACGGGTGAAGAATGGTCTTTTATTTGAAAATATTTTATGAAGGTATTCCAAACAAAATAAAAGCTTTAAAAAAAAAAAAGAACAAAGAACCTATGAAAGAGTAATAACTATAATCCTAGAAATCATACTAAGAGGGGCCTTTGAAATTATTTTTGTACCTAGTGTAGCATGGGTTGGAGTGAATCAAAGCACTGATTTAACTAATTGGCAATGTCATAAAATAAGATTTCCAACAGTTAACCCAAGCCACAGTATTAACAACCGAGGGATACAGCATCAACAAATAATAAACAATTAAGAGCCATTTTATTGTCAGTGCCCACATCACACAGTCGAAACACTCAGAAGGAAAACCTCAAGAACTCACACAAGGACAGATTCAGAGAAGCGCAAGGGACGCAGTATATACAATAGAAAATCGTTTTGTGGCATTAACCCTTTCTGCCCAGCTGTAAAAGAGGGACCACCACCAACCGTGAAAACTGATACCTACAGGGTATATTTCAGTTACACTATGGTTTCTTCTAAAAGAGGAAAAGAAAGGAGAAAGGAAGAAGAAATGAAAACAATAAAAACACAAACATGGTATTGCAGAGTTGCCCGACGACCACACAATGACTGAGAACTTGAAGCTTCCTTTCTCCGTGGCTTCTCTGGCTGCCATTCTGTGACCTCCCGGCTGCCTCGGTGGCGGACTCGTCCCAAGCACGTTTATAACTCCTGGTAGTTACCGTCAGTGTTCAGCTCGACAGGCAGGAAAAGTCTCTGTCCGATGAAGCTTCAGAGGGCTGGTGACATCTTTTCCAAAAAAGAATTTTAAAAGGGTAGTTATATTTCAAGAAAGTCCACCATTATGAGCTGGTAACATATATATCTACGTTACAGAGATAAATAACACAGTTATTGTGACATGGGCCACTCACCAAACAAAAACTCACTGCCATCAAATGAACTCCAACTCAGAGACCTCACAGAACACCGCAAAACTGCTGCCTGGGGTTTCCAAGGCCTGCCTGGCGGATTTGAATTGCCAACTTTCTGGTTAGCAGCCAACCTCATAACCACTGAACCGTCTGGGTTTTTAACACAGATATTCAAATCAGGGTCACATGACAGACTGCAGAGGAAAACTTCATTTGCATGTGGCCTTTGCATTCAGCTCTAATCAGGTCATTAGCAGTCCCTTTCCTCAATTTTTTAATCTATGACAAGCACTATGCCCAGGGAGATTAGGGGAGATGAGATAAAAACACAGAATTCTGGAAACTCTTTGGTGACCCACACAGAAATAGAGCAATCATTTTTTCTTTCTTTCTTTCTTTTTTTGGTACAAACGCATCTGCTTATATTTAGATTATCTTACTGGAAAGAAAGACTTCTTAAACTTCATTGGTTGGTACTAGGTACCATCAAGTCCATTCCATCTCACAGAGACCCCATACGACTGAGAAGAAATGTTCTGTAGGTTTTTCTTGACTGTAATCTTTGTAGAAGCGGACTGCAGGTCTTTCTCCCAGACCATCAGGCAGATTAGAACTGCCAGTCATTCAGTTAGCTGCCACTGTTATTGGGTGCTGTTGAGTGGGCATCGACCCATAGCGATCCCATAGGACAGAGCAGAATTGCCTCACAGGGTTTCCGAGGCTGTAACACTAACAGAAGCAGACTGCCATGTCTTTTTCCCAAAGAGTGACTGGTGCAGCGAAGCACTCACTTAATCACCATGCCACTAAGGCTCCAGTCCAGCACTGAACCCAAAAAATAAAAACCAAATTCACTCCTGTTGAGTCAGTTCTGAGTCACAGGGATCCTACACGACAGACAAGAACTGTCCCATGGAGTTAATTATCGCGGGTTTGGGCTCCAAACCAAGCAAGCTCAAAGGTTTGGGGAACTCACGAAAGCTGCCCAGAAGGCCACTGTGAATGCCTTCCAAACAAATCATACAAGGTTGCCCCTTGTAGACATTTTCTGTCTAGTTGTTTTATTGTCATGACAGAGGAGTTGACAAATTGGCCTAGAAAGGCCACATATTACATATTTTAGGCTTTGTGGATGGCGTGGAGGAAACCCTGGGGGCCTAGAAGGTCAAGTGCTACATCTGCTAACCAAAAAGTTGGTAGTTCAAACCTACCAGGCACTCCTTGGAAACTCTAGGGGGCAGTTCTACTCTGGCCTCTAGGGTTGCTCTGAGTCAGACCTGACTTGACGGCAGTGGGTTAGGACCACATGGAGCGCTACGGAGCGGGGAAGGTGGTCGCTTGAATCCACCAGCTGCTCCATGGGAGAAAGATGTGGCAATCTGCCTTCATAAAATATGATTACAGTCTTGAAACCCTTAAGATAAAGGAAATAATTGAAAGGAAGATATTTTGAAACCCTAGAAAGCAGTTCTACTGTGTCCCCTAGGGTCACTATGAAGTTGGGATTGACTTGATGACAATGTTTTTGTTTGTTTGTTTGGGAGGCCTGTATAGTTTCTGTTGTAAACACTCAATTCTGCTTGCTGTCGTCATACAAAAGCAGCCATAAATGAATGGACATAGCCGTTCTAATAAAACTTTATTGACAAAAATAGCCAGTGGGCTGCACGGGGACCACAGGCGGTTTGCCAACCTTGGTAGACACAGCAGCTAGATTTCATGAAAGCATGACACTTTACTGCCATCTGCTGGAGAGAGTTACCGTATGCAAAATAATGTCCATTCGCTGTGTTAATTAAGAGGTCCAACAATTAAGGTCCTGAACTTATTTGCTCTAAGAGCTGCATGCCTTATTGATGAATTTCACTCTGGTTACCTTTAAAGTACCCTCCTTGGGAAGCCAAACACCGATGCCAGAGCCTACTTCACCCTTCAAAGCAATTTGAGAACTCTTTCTGGAATGGTCATTGCTCAAAGTGGCACAGTAGGGAGCACACAAACTTAATTTATAGTAGCCTATGAGGGAGTTTTTAGCCAGTAAACAAATAACTGCATTGAAACATTCTCCTTACTCACCTGATGGGGCCCCCAATGACTTTTTTTTTTTAACCTTAAGATAAAGCAAATAATTGAAAGGAAGATGTTTTGATAACATTCAGGACATCAAGGGTAATATGACAACAGCTTTGATGGCCATTCCAGATAAAGAGTTCCAAATTTGCTTTGGAGGGTGGACCAGGCACTGGCATCAGTGCACATCTTCTCAAGGAGAGTACCTCAAAAGTGACCATACTGATATTCAGCCATGAGGTACGTAGCACTTTTCCTAGGATGAGTTTGCAAACTTCATTGTCAGACCTCGTGGTACTCAGGGCAGAGCAGAGCGGAACAACTCTTCTCAGAAGCCCTGGAAACTACGTGCATGAATCAGCAGGTATAAAACACAGAGAGGCGGGGTTGTCAGCTTGTCATACTATGGTGACCTACTTCTAGCTGTCACACTAGAAGTTATTGCCACTGCTGTTTCAAATATCAGCAGGGTGACCCCTGGGGGACAGGTTTTAGCAGAGCTTCCAGACTAAGAGGAGACTAAGAGTAAAAGCCTTCACATCTACATCTGAAAAGCAGCTGATCAGAACCCAGGATCAAAAGGGAACTTGTGTCACAAGGAAACTTGTATCACAAAAGAACACTGTCCTAGGCTGGAAGGCTCTCAGCACACCCAGTGGCCACAACAATGGACTCACGCGCATCAGTATTTGTGAAAGCAGCACAAGACAGGGTAGAGTTTTGTTCTGTTGCACATGAAGTCACCAGGATCAGAGCTGGCTCAGTGGCAGCCAGCAACGTGGGGTGGCTAAGCGGAGATAATATGTGTCACCTAAGTCAAAAATTAAACCCACTGCTGTTGAGTTGATTCCAACTCATAGTGACCTATATAGCGACCCTATAGGTCAGAGTAGAATTGCCCCACAGAGTTTCCAAGGGGCAACTGGCAGACTTGGACTGCCAGCCATTTGGTTAGCAGATAAAGCGCCACCAGGGTCCATCCACCTTAGCATATTCAAAAAACAATTTATTTCTTTTATTGCACTGAGTCAAGCAAAAAGGTTTTAGGTGGTGCGAGTCCTTAAGCCTTGTCACAAACAGCTCTTACCATGACTGGACCTTAGTCCGTGTCTCATCTGGTCCCCCTACCACAAGTTAGAGCTTACTCACGGAAGACTGACTTCTGACTCAGTTTCCACTTTTGGAAAATGAGCAGAAAACCTTTGCTTAGCCCTCTTCCCAATGCTGCTGAGGGCTTGAGGAAATGGACGGCTTCGTGAACAGCGAAATCTCACACAAGTCACAACACCAAGACAAAAACTACCACCACCACCACCAAAGGAAATCATGGATTCAGATATCAGCACACTTACAGTCCAGATTATAAGGAAGTTACATACACAGTCACAGCCCCTAGTCACTGGTTGCTGTTAGGTGCAGTCTAGTCATCTCTGACTCATAGTGATCCTGAACGTGACGGAGTAGAACACTGCCCAGTCCTGCGCCGTGCCCACAGTCAGTTTTATGCTTAAACGCACTGTCACAGCCACTATGTCCATCCCTCTCTTTTTCGCTGACTGTCTACCAAGCATGATGTCCTTCACCAGGCACTGATCCCACCTGACAACTTGTCCAAAGTATGCAAGGCACAGTCTCGCCATCTTTGCTTCCAAGGAGCACTCTGGTTCTACTTCTTCCAGAACAGATTTGATGGCTCGTTGGGCGGTCCATGGTACATTCCACATTCTTCTCCAACACCACAATTCAAAAGATTTCCAATCTGCCCAGTGCTCCTTGGAAACTCTAAGGGGCAGCTCACGGTATCTTTTTTGGGAAACCCTAGTGGCGTAGTGATTAAGTGTTTGTCTGTGAATCACAGCAGTTCATAGCAGTGCCAATCTGCCAGGCTCCTTGGAAACTCAATGGAGCAGTTCTACTACGTCCTCCAGGGTCACTAGGAGTTGGAATCAACTCAGTGGTGGTGGGTCTATGTTAGTCACTTGTACATACTAGTAATTATTATCATGGCAGTCTTAGATATTAAAGTACCCCAAAGAGACAGCAATCATTTATTTGACTTGCCAGGCACTTTGAACATGTATTCTTCAACCAGCACAGACACAGACACAGACACAGACACAGACACACACACACACACACACACACATACACACACAGAGTAATGAAGACACACTGAAAGCACCATGAGTGAAAAATCCAGGTTACCTTTTCTACAAAACCAAAACCAAATCCATGGCCATTAAGTTGATTCTGACTCACAGAGACCTTATAGACAGAGTAGAACTGCCCCTTGTGGTTTTAAGGAGCAGCGGATGGACTTGAACCGCCAACCTTTTGGTCAGTAGCCATAGCTCTTAATCACTATACCACCTGAGTTTCCATCTTTGCTATTGTTTGATAATATTTCCCCTAGGGAGCAGGCAGTATGCCAAGAGCATTTACGTGAAATCTAAATCTTCAGCCAAACGCAAAGCTTCACCCTGCACCGTCAACAGTAGCCCCTGATACTCTAGGTCTGCAAAAGGGACCCGCAGCATCCATTTAGGGTCAAGTCCAAATGCAAACACTTGTGGCTTCTTCTCTGCTGGCTATATAGCTTGTCTTGAGTGCTGTTTTTAGCTTAAAGGCAGGGAATGGATCCTAAGACTTCACTACCCCTCCCATGTTTTCTAGTTCATACAAAAAAATCAGACTCTGCAGGCTAGATCTGGGCCCAGACCTGTTTCTGGCTTGTACAGCCTCATCAAAAATTTCTAAATGCTTGTCAATGTTTACGTAACTGCACACTTCCAAAAAAGGTACAGATTTCTGTCTGCTTAGAAACCTGAACACAGCATGGTGGCTACAAGCTCCAGAATGCCCTCTTTACGTGACATCTGCTCGTGCTCTGTAATTTAGCAGGCACCCCCCCAAGACCTGCTCTGTTCCCTCATTTGCATGTCTCACCTGACCCCTGTAGACATGCAAGTTTGAGAACCTGGCTTATTCAGCATCTTAATCCACCACGTATGCATTATATGTGATGGGATCAGAATTCACATTGGAAGAACAATGGGAACTTTGCCCAGGCAATGAAGCACCCCAAGAACCTGCTGTTGTTGGGTTGGTTCCAATCCATGATGATGTCACCTAAAACAGAAAGAAATGCTGCCCAGTCCTGTCACCCTCACAGTCACTGCTAGACTTGAGCCCATTGTTCCAGCCACTGTGCCGGTCATCTCTCTGGGAGTCTTTCTCTTCCTCGGCTTTACGAAGCATGGTGTCCTTCTCCAGAGACTGGTCCCTCCTGATAACACGTCCAGAGCATGTGAAATCAAGTCTTGCCATTCTCACGTCTAAGGAACATTCTTGGTGTACTTCTTCCAAGACAGAGTTGTTCATTCTTTGGGCAGTCCATGGTCTACTCAGTGTTCTTCATCAACACCACAATTCAAACACGTCAATTCTTTTTTGGTCTTTCTTTTTCATTGTCCAGTTTTCACATGCATATGCCAGCCAAGCCAAGTGCCGTCATGGGGTGATTAAAACCCATGGCTTGGGTCAGGAGTACCTTAGTCCTCTAAGTAACATCTTTGCTTTTTAAGATTTTAAAGAGGTCTTTTGCAGAACATTTGTCCACGGCAGTACATTGTTTGATTTCCCGATTACTGCTACCACAGCTGTTGATTCCGGCTTCCAGTAAAATGTAATCTTTGCCGATTACAATCTTTTCTCCATTTATCTGTTTACTAGTCCAGTTGTGAAGAGTTTTGTTTTCTTGATGCTGAGGTGTAATCCGGACTGAAGGCTGTAGTCTTTGATTTTCAACAGTAAGTGCTTCAAGTCCTCTTCACTTTTAGCAAGCAAAGTTGTGTCATCAGTATATGGCAAGTTTTTAAGGAGTCTCCCTCAAGTCTTGATGCCACCTTTTTCTTCATATAATCCAGCTTATTGGATTATTTGCTTAGCATACAGATTGAGTAAGTACAGTGAAAAGATGGAACCCTGATGCAGACTTTTTTGTTTCATTTTATGCCACACAGCATCCCCTTATTCTGTGCAGTCAACTCGTGGTCTACGCACAGGTTCCTCATGAGCAGAATTATGTGTCACAGAATCCTCATTCTTCACAACATTGTCCATAATTTGTTATGTTCTTACAGTTGAATGTCTTTGCATAGCCAATAAAACACAAGTATCATCCTTAAAAAAAATATGTAAGTTGCACGGATAGGAACCATTCCTTAAGAGCTGTTTCAATTTCACAGCCCATGCCTTGGAATCACCTGTGGTGGTAGGATTTCCTCCTACAGGTAAAACCGTATGATCAAAAAAATAGCCCATAGTCCTGGTCACCCAATGCTTAAATACCTGGCTATGTATCAAAAGGTCAGTCATTCAAACCCATGCACTGCTCTGCAGAAGAAAATATCTGGCAATCTGTTCCCCTAAGGACCAAGCCTAGAAAACCCTACCAGGCAGTGGTACTCAGTGACACAGGCACCTGATATCAATACAACTGGAATGAGAACAGCAGAGTTCTGAGGCCAGTTCTTCCACCCAGCAGCCGTGTCATCCTGAGACAAGCATCTCACCTCCTTTGTCTTCATTTCTTCATCTATCCAAAGGGAGAGAAGGAACCTGCTCTCCCCAGTCCCAGCTCCTGCCAACAGGATGGATGGTGCCCAGCAGAGTGCTACCCAAATGACCAGTGTCCCTTGTTGTTTCCTAAAATGACCTAAAGTCAGATCTGATAAGTGTTGTAAATGCCTGGTTCTGTTTCTGTGTTTAAAAAGCAGTATTGTCATCCAAGATGAAAAGATTGGAGCATCTGTGCCTCTTTGGAGTAAGGGCAGAGACTACATCACTCAGTAGACACTAGTTGAATGTTCCTCTTTCATAAATGTCCATGGTTGTTATCATCAACCTTCTTCATGTGTTGAATCTTCAGGAAAAAAGGTTTGTACGGGCTGAGAGATGCTGTGAAGGTGTATTAAAACGGATACAAGCAGTTACCACGGATGCTCTGTAGTGATGACCAAATACCTCATGAGACTGGATTTCTGGGTGCAAAGACATAAGACCATAGTCCCATGGAACAGCTTAGTCTAGTGGCATAATATAGGCCACAAACTGTATGTTGTATATCTCAATGTTGCTAGTAGCATCTGGAGTCTTAATAGGTTGTGAGTGGCCATCAAAGATACAACTCTGGGTCTCTACCTGGTCAAGAGTGAAAAAGAAAGAAGGAAGTCCAAGCCTCAGAGAAGACAGCAGTCCACAGGACTAAGAGTTCACACAAAACACAGCCTCATCTGCTCTGAGACCAGAAGCACTAGATGGTGCCCGGCTACCACTACCAAGCACTGTAATTAGGGCCATGATAGACAGATCCTGATAGAAGGAGAGAAATGTGGGACAGAAATCAAACGCTTAGAATGTCCAGACTTGCTAGACTGAATCAGACTAGCGCACTCCCTGAGACTCTCATCCCGAGATACTCTTTAAACCTTAAACCAAAACTGTTCCTTCATGACACCTTTTAGCTAAATAACAGGTTGGCTCAGAAAATAAAGAATGTCACCCACAAGTAAGGAGCTGCTTTCAGAAATCAGCTGTAGGAGCTGCTTTCAGAAATCAGCTGTAGGAGACTAAATGGCCCAAAGTTATTGTAAAGAAAAGCTGAAAAGGTAAAGGGCAGGGAGATGAGGGAACTGGAAATAAAAAGAACAGAGTAAACGAGTCTGGAAGGAAATTGTGGAAAATGTAGCCACGTCATGGAACAACATTGTGTGGAAATTGTTAAATGGGAATATAATTTGCTGTGCAAACTCCCATCTCAGACATCAAAAAAAGCTATTAAATCAATCAATCAATCAATCATCTTTCTGTCTATGAAGGAGCCCTGCTGTGCAAACTCCCATCTCAGACATCAAAAAAAAAAAAGCTATTAAACCAATCAATCATCTTCCTATCTATGAAGGAGCCCTGCTGGTTAAAAACTAATCTCATGGTTAAAACACTCAGCTACTAACTAAAGAGAAAGCGATGGCAGTCTGTTTCCGTGAAGAAGGCAGCCTTGGAAACGCTGTGGGGCAGTTCTACTCTGTGCTATAGGGTCGCCAAGAGTCCAAATCAACACCACAGCAGTGCGGTTGGTTGGATGTTTTCACGTCTAAGCTGCCAGCCGGAACGCAGCGCCTCCTCCCTCTCCCCAGGGGAACAACACAGCGGAAAGTCCAAAAGAAACCAGCAGGTGGCGGTCTAGGACCATATTTGCGGAAGAGATGAAAAGGTTTCTCAACTGAGAATGATAAATTCTTCAGTAAGGGTCTGTATGATTTCCAGGATTAACCTCCAGATCTGCCAGGGAAAGTCCATCTGAAATACATCGGATGTGTGAACTGGCCGCTGTCGGAGGCTGCAGCGATAAGCTCAAGCATCACAACGACCGACGGTGAGCCCGGCGCAGGACCGGGCAGTGTTTCACTGTTGTGTAGAGGGGGTCATTGTGAGTCAGAACCTACTCAACAGCACCGAACAACAACAACAACATGTGAAATGGACAGCTGAGTTACAACTCGAAGACATCTGCAAAACAAGAAAATATCCTGCCATGTGGCCTCTTTGGGGGACAGGCACTCGACTGTGACGTTAATAGCTTTCCCCAATTTCATTTCTTTTTGCCCTCGGGAGGCAGGGGAGGCTAGGAAGGCAGGGGTTTAGAATGTGAAAATAGATCAACTTTGTCCCCCCTTTATTTCTCAAGCAAGATATTCTAGAGTAATCTATGCACATTTTTTTAAACCTTCAACAGTTGTTTATTTCATTGTATCCTAAAGATATACAGACAGTTGCACTAGTTGCCAAAAAACCCAAAGCCATTGTCACTATGGCAATGTCACATGCTGCAGAGTCAGACTGCTCCACAGGGTTTCCTAGGCTGTGATCTTTACGGCAGCAGTTTGCTACACTTTTCTTTTAAAAATAACATTTTAGTAGAAGAGATTGGAAGAAATTCAAAGAGACTGGAAGAACAGTACAAACCAAACCCATTGCTCACAGCAACCCTATAGGACAGAGAAGAACTGCCCCCATAGAGTTTTCAACAAACAGCTGGTGGATTCCAACTGCAGACCTTTGGGTTAGCTGCTGAACACTTAACGAATTCGCCACCACAGCTCCAAAAGTAACAGCGTTAAGTGGTGTCTATACAACAGAAACTCTGATGATATAGCGCAAGCTTGGCTTGGCGATTGCCAAAAAAAAACCCATTATGATGACGTGGAGATAAAAAGCTGCTGAGATGACCAGAGCTGACCCAGCCACCTCTCTGACTCCACCACGGGAAAGAGCGCCTGGAAGGCAGGCTCATTTATCAATGTCCTTCTCTCAGCCACTCACGCCGTCGCTCCGGCTGCATTCTGGGCATCCGCTGTGTGAACGCAGCCCTCCACTGGTGGACACAGTACAGAGTCACAAAGGCGAGAGAGTAAGTGTCTCTCGGTGCCGCTTCTGATGGTTCATTCTTTGAACATACTTTTATGGAATGGCCACTCTGTGCAAGGCACTGGGTACAAAAGAATGGGGACAGACATGACATGGCCTACCTGGTGAAAGAGCTGGACAGGAGTCAAAGAGACACCAGAAGAAGCATGAAACGAGGGCTGTGACAAGGGCTATAAGGAAAGCCTGTCACCTTCAGCCTCCGAGGACACATCAGCAGAAATGTCCAAGCTAATCTGAGGTCTAGCAGGAGTCCCTGCATTGTGCAGTTAGCTGAAAGGCTGGAGGTGAGAACACACCCAGAGGTGCCTCAGAAGACAGGCCTGGAGATCTGCTTCTGCAGGTCACAACCTTGAAAACCCTATAGAACCGTTTTACTTGATGGGAAATAACAACAGCCAGCTAAGTCTGGGAGGGCTTCCTGGG
This sequence comes from Heterohyrax brucei, assembly GCA_028571685.1. Classification (NCBI taxonomy): domain Eukaryota; kingdom Metazoa; phylum Chordata; class Mammalia; order Hyracoidea; family Procaviidae; genus Heterohyrax; species Heterohyrax brucei. The sequence continues at coordinate 82,783,899 of CM053156.1, read as the reverse complement.
GGAGGAGCCACTGGAGGGGAGACCTGCAGATGAGACAAAACTGATGAGGGAGGGAGTGAGGTGCAGCACTGCAGGAATGAAGACAGGGCAGGACAACCTCTGCTAGAAATAGCCAGTGGGGTGGGGGAGGTGGGACTGAAAGAAGGCTCATGTGACAAGGACATTAATGACTGAGATCAAGAGACGGTCACTGTTTTCTGCCATCATACAGTCATTCATTCTTGCGTTCTTTAAGCTGCCCATTTCTGCATACAGACTAGGGACAAACATGGTACCAGGCCTTCATGACACAGCCCAGCAACGAACAAGGTTGGCCTCACCCATGTGGACCCTGCCTGCATGCTCTTCCAAGCTCTGTGATCTTGCACTTGAACAGTGAGAAAGGATCACCAGTATATGCTATTTGTTTATCAATTTATATACCCACAAGCTGTACTATGCACCAGGAAACCCTGGATGCATAGAGGTTAAGTGCTACGTTTGCTAACCAAACGTCAGCGGTTCAAATCCACTCGGCACTCCTTGGAAACTCTATGGGGCAGTTCTGCTCTGTCTTATAGTGTTTCTATGAGTTGGAATTGACTCGATGGCAGTGGTATTTTTTTGAAATACTACACATGGCAATACTGATGGCACAATTATTAAGTACTACAGCTGCTAGCCAAAAGCTTGGCACTTTGAATCCAACAGGTGCTCCTTGGAAGTTCTATGGGCAGTTCTACTTTGTCCTCTAGGGTTGCTGTGTGTCAAAACCCATACAATGGTAATGAATTTAGATTCGGGAGTTTAGCCTAACTTGTGATAAAACATAAAAATGTCCATTTAAAAGTATAAGGTAGAAGTATTTCAGCAAAAGTACTAATTGTTCTTGCAAATCTGTCAACAGGGCATTCTGTATGCTTTTTCAGAGAGCACCTCCCTAGAAGAACAGCTTGTAAGGGTCTGCTTAACTCACACAGCAGAACCAGAACAGGGACTCCTGTCTCAGTCCTGTGTCCTTTCCAACAGACCCCTGATTTCTGAACTCAAGTGGGTATCAGATTTTCATTGACCCTCCCACCAAGGGTTCATGATTCAGTAGGTCTGGGGAGGGCCTAGAATTGTGTATTTCTAGTAAGTTCCTAGGGAACATAGACGCTGTTAGTCCACAGACCACAGCCAGAGAACCCAAGAGCAGACTCCAGACTTCTTGCCCAGAGCCTCTGTAGGGGTTTGTTGAGAGTGCCAGTTTCTAAGCCACATCCTATACCTTAAGAGCACCACCTCTCTGTCACTACGTCGTACTGTCATAGCTTCCACGTTGCTGTGGTCCTCAAAGCTTATGTCACCAGTATTTCAAATACCATCAGAGTTTTCCACGGGGGACAGATTCCAGCGACGCTTCCAGATTAAGACACACCCAAAAGAAAGTTCTAACAATCCACATCTGAAAAAATAACCCGTGAAAACCCTACACATCACAACAAAATATTGCCCCATCTAGTGCTGGGGTATAAAACCCCATCTAGTGCTGGGAGGTACTACACAATAGCTGTAACCATGGACTCAGACACAACAATGACCCTGCTGATGGCACGTGACCAGGTGAGCCGCCTTCCTGTCATTCATAGAGTAGCCAGGAGCCACAGCAGACTTGGCGGCAACCATCACCAACGGACCTTACAAAAGCTAGCACCTCTGGAGTGGAGGGAGCAAAGAGGCTGCATTTTAAACACGGCTTCCCGGGCCACGAGGATGGAGCCCATCCTGGAGAAAGGGTGCTTGGTGAGACCTAGCGCCCCCTAGCGGGCAGCCCGCGCCCCGCCCTCCGCGGGGGCCCATCCGGGAGCAGGGGAGCTCGGGGAGACCCGGCGCCCCCTGGCGGGCAGCCCGCGCCCCGCCCTCCGCGGGGGCCCATCCTGGAGCAGGGGCGCTCGGGGAGACCCGGCGCCCCCTGGCGGGCAGCCCGCGCCCCGCCCTCCGCGGGGGCCCATCCTGGAGCAGGGGCGCTCGGGGAGACCCGGCGCCCCCTGGCGGGCAGCCCGCGCCCCGCCCTCCGCGGGGGCCCATCCGGGAGCAGGGGCGCTCGGGGAGACCCGGCGCCCCCTGGCGGGCAGCCCGCGCCCCGCCCTCCGCGGGGGCCCATCCGGGAGCAGGGGAGCTCGGGGAGACCCGGCGCCCCCTGGCGGGCAGCCCGCGCCCCGCCCTCTGCTGGGGCCCATCCAGGAGCAGGGGCGCTCGGGGAGACCTGGCGCCCCCTGGCGGGCAGCCCGCGCCCCGCCCTCCGCCCGGCTTACCTTGCAGGCGGTGGAGCTGGCCGGCGCTGCGCTGCCGGGTGATGTGCTGCCAGTAGGCGCTGCGGGGCAGGGGCACCATGGTGCTGAGCGAGGCGGCGCGCTCGCTCATCTTCATCTGGAGCTGCGGGCGGGGGGAAGATAGCGGGCGTCAGTCGGGCTTGAGCGGAAAGAGAGAAACCCGAGCAGGAATTCCTGGGACCGCAGATCGGCCAATCAGCAGATCCCAGGGCCTGGAGGTTGGGGATGGACAGCTATGATTCCTGCTTGGGTGGCACCACCCAAGGGGCCACTTGCTGAGAGAAGTTCACAGGACTTCCATTGGGGAACCTCCCACCAGTCACACTACATCCCAGCAGCCCCGGGGGTGCTGACCCCCCTGATGATGCAAAAGGTAGGCAGGGAAGCCATCCTGAGTCAATGTTCCCTCAATGACCGCTCAAGGGTAGGCAGGTGAGCCAAGCCAGGCCAATAAGACACAATTCAAGGACACGCATTAGAACCTTGGGGAAGGTATCAGCAAAGCTGGGATTTTTGTGTCCTTTGTGGACTGTTGCTCCATTCTGGGACCTGGACTGTTGCCCCACGCATTGTAAGCACGCTTAAGTTGAAATGAATAAAGAGCTTTCTAGTGGGGTTGTCACAGGAAACAGAAGGTGACACCCATCTGGAAACAGTTAAGGGAGAACTCCCAGTGAATGCAGACGCTACAGAGGGAAACCTCTGAGGCTAGGATAGTCAGGTACTTGACAAGCTCTTTGGAGACCTGCAATCCAGCTGAAATCCATAGGGGAACCCAGAATTTTCCATTAGAATGGCCAGTTACTTCTTTTCTGCATAAATTAACCTGAGTTTGGGTTTTCTATCACTACTACTAGCAAAAAGGAACAACCAACCAACCAACCAAACAAACAAAAAAATCCCCTCCTACAAGGGCTTTTTTGTGATGATCTTTGTTCCAGATACTGAGCACAGACAGAGGGCGATGAAGCTCTTCCACAGGCAGTTAAGAGTCTACCTAAAGGGATGGTTCAAGTTCCCCGGTCCTTGGAAACAGTCAAAACTGTGCCGGAAGGATGGGAGGGCCATTTCAGGAGTCCTCCAGTTCCTTGTCACCCGAATCTCTGTCTTAGTCCCAGTCATTAGGTAGTCTCACTCTTTCGTAACACAGGAGTGACTATATCCATTCTTAGAGCTCCTGGAGTGACTTGAATATCAAATAACCCATGCCCCCAGCCTGTTGCTGAAGTGTCAATGCCAACTCATACCTGGCCCATAGGACTTCCAAGGAGGTGCTGGTGGATTTGACCTGCTGACCTTTTGGATGGCTGCAGAGCACTTAACCACTCGACCAGCCCAGCCTTATAAAAGTGTTCTCACGAATACACAGATTTGTGCGAGATTGCTCACTGGGATCTAATTCCCAGTTCTGGAAAGCCAGATGCCACAGAGGTATTCCTCTCAGGCAGGATGGTACACTCGGCACGTGTTAACAAGGGGAAGATTTACACTTATGGAAAAGGAAACACACACCATATCAGGGACAAACCGGGAGCGGCAGACCACTGTATCCAGTGGAATGCCATTTCAATTTCTCATCCGGACGGCAGGCCACCAAACACCTCCCCACTGGGCTGTGTGAAATTTCCAGGAACAAGCATCTGCAAAGCACCTAGTCCTCGCTTACCACAAAACAGGCTCTCGGGGATAATGGAGGCTATGATCATTATCATACATTACAATACCCATTTAAAGATGACAAAAACAAATAAAGCTCCCCACTTGACAAATCCAGGTATCCTGATAGTGGCAGGCTTAATTATCTGATTCCAAGTCACACAATAAAGCCAAGATCACACGAGGCCTCTTCTCCAGAGACCAAAAGGCATTGTAGATAATACCCCACTTGAAAAAAAAAAATCATAATCATTCAAACAAAAGATAATTTCATTTATATGTGCTGCCTTTATTTTTTGCTGTATTAAGTTCCCTGCCCCTCAGCCTGAAGCTGGGAATCAAACAGGCCTAGTGATCTGCTTCCGTAAAAATGACAACGAAACACCAGAACACATCTACAGAACAGCACAGGACGGCCCCATAAGGCTTCCAAGGAGCGACTGGTGGATCTGACCTGCTGATCCACTGGTTAGCAGCCGTAGCTTTTACCTCTCTGCCACTAGGATTTCCCTAAAAAGATGCCAGCCAGGAAAATCTAAGGAAGCAGTTCTTACCATATAACATACAAGGTTGTCACAAGTGGAGGGCTGACTTGCTGAGAGCTGTCAACAGCATCATGAAAGCACAGTTGCCAAAATATAGAATCCTGAATATATCCTCAAGTGGCATAATGCAGCATGAGGTTTCATGGGGACCTTGTTTCTTAAAGACGTCTTCTCAGGTCACGAGAGCAAAAGGCAAAAAATGAAGCTGGCGGGAAAGCTCTATGATTATTTCTGTATATAAGAAAGTCTTAAAGTTCAAGAACAAATAATAATAATAAAAATAATGTCTATTTATCAGTGACTTCTGGTGACGTTTAGCCTCATTTACTTGGGAAGAAAGAAATTAAAAGGGGGGGGAAACTTTAAATTTACATGGTACTGATTATTTGATTTAAAAATATATATATAAAGAAAACATTCACAGAAGAGCAGTTCCTTCAGATAATTCACAGCATAACTGCAAATACATTCAGGCGGCTCGTGTGATTTGACTGTATTTTTAGAAAACTTATTTAGGGACAAGAACGCAGTGACACCAAATGGTAGGCTTCGTGGAGAATGGCACAAAGACTGATTTTTCACTTCTTCAGCCTTTTGAAAGAACACTTCGCTTTAGGAAAGGGGCATTTTAGTAGCTTTGGGAGAAAGGTGATGAGGAAGGCTTCTTATTTAACAAAGCAAAAATGTATGAATTCGGTCATGGCGGAAGGACTCGAACAGTCGTCACTGGGTGAGGCCTCCAGCTGGAAAGTCTCCACGCTTGTTCCTTCTTGCTGCTCTCCAAGAACTATTATTGTGACATGAAGTGACCAGTGAGGCACTAAGGAGACAGGACTCACAGACACCACTGGTGTAAACAGAAATTAGCATCACATTTCTGGAGGTGTTAAAATTGTATCCTAGAGTATCTGAAGAAAAGGATTGTATTCTTTCTTCTTTTTGAAAAACTCTGTACTTGGATTTTCCTTTTTATAATAAACATGACGGCACTTGGCTGGTGGTATCATACTTCTTTCATATTCAGAGATAAAAATTACCCAACATCATAAAAATTTAAAGTGTTGGAAATTTTTGCTATCCTAAGGCATAACCTAAAAAAAATAACAAAAAACCAAGTCCACTGTTGTCAACGTGGATTCTGACCCACAGCGCCCCTACAGGACAGAGCAGAACTGCATCGTAGGGTCTGCACATTCCTTAAAAACCTCCTGTTTCGTAAAATAGCTAGAACAATCCAGTTATGGGAAGGTCATTCAAAACATATGCAAATATAGAACCAAAAGCTTTAATGAAAGCAAGACTTGTTATTGTTGGGCAGAGATCAGACAGTCCAGATGCCACTGAGTCAATTCGGACTCCTGGGGATCCTACACACCTCGGAGTAGAAAGGTGTTCACTCCTTAGGATTTCCACGGCCGATTTTTTTCAAAAGATCGCCAGGTATTCCCTCCAAGGTGTCTCTCGCTGTTGGTGGGTGCCATCGAGTCAACATTGACCCTACAGGACACTGCCCATAAGGTTTCCAAGGGGTGCTTTGTGGATTTGAACAGCCAACCTTTTTGGGTAGCAGTGGTAGCTCCCAAGTGCCTCTGGGGGACTCAGACCTCTAATGTTAGCAGCCAAGTGCACCAGTCATTTACACAGCCAGGGACTGTGTTTTCCACGTTTAGTTTCGCTAAATTGAAGTTCAGTTTAACTCGAAGTACATCTGAAAATTGTAGCCCCCATACAGTGGAGGGAAGGCAGTCTTTACACGTGTTCACCTACGTCCTTCAGTCCAGGGATTCTGAATTTATGAGCATCTTATTAGGAAATAGGAAAAGCATTTACCAGTTAATCAATAAACGCCTGTTGATCAGGAAGCATAGCCTCTAACCTGAAGCAACTTCTGTTCTGGGAGAGACAGATAAGTAGAGAGTCAAATCCAGGATAGCAGTTTCGGGACAAAGACAGAGGACAGTGTGGGTTGCCCTGTGAGGGCAGATCAGGGCAGGAAAATCAGACCAGAAGGGAGTGAGGAGGGGAATGAGGAGGCCAGGGGCGACTCCTGGGACAGCTGCCACCCACGCCTATCTGCTCCTAGTATTCTGCCCTTGTGTCCACTGAGACTCCCACGTTTCTGTGTTCCTAGTTGATCTCTCAAACTCTCGACAGTCTCTGCCATCCCCAGGAGTGCTACAGAGTTGCTGAGGTTAGACCACGTGTTGTTTCTAAGTTTGGGACTCTTCAGGTGACCAGAACATTTGCTGCATAAGCTGTGACCATCAAGTTGATGGGATGACAGGGAGCCATGCACAGAGGTCAACAAGAATGTGGTCAGTAGAATGGAGTTTCATGGGAGGACTGGGGATGTCAATGAAAATACATAAGTACAAGTCTGATATTAATAGTCCAAAATCAGTTGTCATTGAGTCTGACTCATAGCAACCTTATAGGACAGAATTGCTCCACAGCATTTCTTGTGAACAGTTGATGGATTCAAAATGCTGACCTTTTGGTTAGAAGCTGTAGCTCTTAATCTAATCACTCTGCATTATTAGGGCTCTGATTATAATAACCAAAAAAAAAAAAAAAACCACTGCCATCAAATTGATTCCAACTCATAATCAGCCAACTGAACAGAGTAGAACTGCCCCACAGAGTTCTAAGGAATAACCAGTGTATTCGAGCTGCTGACCTTTCGGTTAGTGGCCATTGTAACCACTGCCACCAGCATTTCTCTGATTATAACACTAGTCACTAAAAATCATACAATTTTAGCACTACAAATTGTTGCTGTGTGCCGTCAGGTTGATTCTGATTCATAGAGACCCCATGGGACACCGTAGAACTGCCCCAGAGGGCCATCATGTCTTTCTCCCTTGGAGCTTGGAGCTGCTGGGTGGGTTCAAACCACCAACCTTTCTGTTCGAAGCCAAGCTCTTAACTGAGAATGAGAAGAGAATTTAGTTACTGGTGTTATTCACTGCTATGCTCAAGCATTATTTGTTGAAAGAAAGAACAAGCCCACCTAATGGTGTGTTGGAAGTGGGCTCACACAACTTACAAGAGCTGGCAGTTACATTTTCAGGAATTTTATAACGTAGTTGGCAAACACAGCCATCATTCAAAACTGAACTATGTAAACTTACAGCTAGATAAATGGTATCCAAAATAAAGGTAATGATACCCAAAACTCATAGCTTCTTAATTATTTTATGATGATCTATGCTTATGAGGTTATTTAGGTCTACTGTATCTGCTTGGTAGAAACATGGCATCATCTCTTCTCAGCTCCAAGTTCAAGGGAGTCAATGACATTGGCCATGGTGGCAAGAAGCATTTACACTAAACAAATCAGCAAACTGTCTTGGAAGAAGTCCAACTAGAATGCCCATTAGAAGCATACTTTGGGCATGCTATCACAAGGGATCAGTCCCTGGAGAAGGCCATCATGCTTGGTAAAGTAGAGGGTCAGTGAAAGAGAGGAAGACCCTCAACGAGACAGAGTGACCCAGTGGCGGCAAGTATGGGCCCAAGCAGAACAATTGTGAGGACGGTGCAGGACCAGGCAGGGCTTCCCTCTGTTGTGCTCAGGGTCACTATGAGTCGGAGCCCACTCAGTGGCACCTGACAACCGCAACGAATCCGTCAGTGATACAAGTCTGGGCTTAAATGATCATTTTGTTGATTATCTAGACTTGGCAGAGTGATAGAGAAATTTCTTGTAATAATGCAAGTGAAACTTGAAAGTGTGCCAGGTCAAGAGCAATTACATGGTATGTAACAAAAATATTTGAGGACATGCTCTTTAAGCGTTCAAAAACTGTTATCCAATTCAACAAAAAAGTCATGAGCCAACTTCTGGCATGTATATTTTCACATGTGTTTTTATGTTACTCATTGACCAACACTCACATCCACTGACCAACACAATATGACACGACCAACACTCATGTCGCCTTGATACTTATTTGTCAGCTACAATTATAGGCTGGCTATGGAAAAGTGCAAAATTCATCAAAAGGGAAAATTGGCATTATGGCATTTACAATAAAATGGGTGGTGCATTTTAGAACATTATGTGTAAATTTTGTGCCACACACCCATAGATCAGTAAAATATATAACGAATGTAAGTATGCATTGTTTTGGAATGGGGAGATTACTAAGCACTTACTAGCACACTAGTGAAACCAATCGTAAGTGCAAACGGAGGGCCTGCCATCCGAATATGGCATACACACAAGCTGTGTGTTGTCTACCTGTATTTACCAATTCGCCATAGTCCTCACTGTCCCCTCTTGTCCCACACTATAGGACAACGTTACTCAAATCATGTCAACTTGTCTGGCTTCTGTAGGCATTTGAGTTTGTGGTTCTTGCTTTAATTCAACTCTTCCATTCTATAGACAAAGAAAGCAAGGACAGGAATTCTGGGTCAACTGACCAAGAGTTAAAATCTTTACCTAAGACCCTAGTTTGCAGCAGGCAAGCATGACAGAAAACAGGACATGAGCTCTTATCTCAAATTCCTCACTGAGTTCAGTTCCCTTTGCCAATGGCTTCATTACCCAGCCTCCTTTCTCTAAGGTCCTTCAGCAGTGCCCAGCATTTTCAGGCTGACTACCAAGCTTGCTGAAACAGTGTCCTCTCATCTTGCCATTCCTCCTGGCTCAAGCCTCGCTGCGGTCTAACCACACTCCTCCATCCTGCCACTGTGAACAGCTGAGGCTTCCGTTCTCACGGCTCCGGGCCATGGCAAATACTGCTCCCTATACCGAGATGCTGTCACCTGGTTCACGCCCATCTTCCCTGCAGAGTCAGCTCAGGTATCACCTCCTCTGGGAACCCTCTGCTCTCTTAGCGGAATAAGGTGCACCCACCAGGTATCTTACAAACGTGTCCTTGCTCTGCTCATGTCACTGTTTTGTGCCAGCCTCCACAATGGCCTACCTCTTACCACAGATGATAAACTCCCAGGAAAGCAGAGCTTCCACCTTCTATCTCTGGGCCCCAGCCCCGAGCTTAGGCCTGCAGAGGCTGAATAAATGTGCCAGAAGAATGAAGGCATGAAGGATCCTAACCTTTGCCAAGGCAGCAGGGAGCTGTTTTCAGAAATAAATCCTAATTAACCCAGCAAATTAGAAGTGCAGTTAGCCCAAGGCTGACTTCACGCCAAAGCTGCAGGTCCAGGTTAAATTAATGCGCTGTCACCAGCTGGGGGACACAAGGTAATAAGACTTTGCCATTTGAGTGACGAGCAGAAGCAGGGCCTGGGGGAAAGATCTGCTCCTGAGCATATGCACGCTCGTCAGGACCGTCGGACACTGGGGAGCTCTGCCACATACGTTTATTCATTCTGTTAGCGGTGTCAGCTCCTGATCCCACCAGGGAACAAGACACCTTCTTCTGATCAGTGTCACAATGTGTGAGTCCAGATATAATGAGAGGAAAATGTGGAACAATAGTGGGATCAGTGGGAGGTGCAGGGGTGCAGACCATAACGGACACTATCAGAGCAGGTGACACTGAAATGACTGTGCATAAACACATCCCTGTAGTTAGTTAGAACAACAAAAATCTTTTTTGTAAGTGCAGCTTTCATTCCTCAGTCTACCTACAAGGCTGATGCTCTATGCTAACTTACCAATGCACTCTGGTTGGAGCTGTCAGGATCACAAGATCACAACGGCACTTTGAATCACGTGGTTTCGTCTGCACATGCTACAAGGACATGCTATTGTTTTTGTTGCTGCCAGTGTTTTTACAGTTGTAAATTTTGTCAAATCTCCTGCTGTTTTAGCTACTGTATTGGGGTAATTAATATTTGTGCACCTATATCACTAATTGTTTTGAGACTGAAGTGTAGTAATTAAATGAACAGAAGGAGTGACATACAGGAGTTGTGATTCATGAGCATCACTAGTACAAAAAATATTAGTGAGGATTCTGCCTGGTAGGGTGAGGGAGGATTCTGCCTGGTATGGTGAGGGAGGTGTCACCTCCAGGGGGGAGGTGACATGATGAATTACCTCACTGGTTGACACCAATCTTAGTGATGTCACTATGGAATGAAACATCAAATTCTTAAAAAGTCCAGACTTAGTGGACTGGTTGAGACTGTAGGACTCCCCGAGATCACTGTCTTGAGATATTCTTCAAACCTCGAATTTACACTAGCCACTGAAGTCACCTTGTAGCTAAATAACAGATTGGCCCACAAAATAAAAGACGATCACCCACGAGTACGAAGCTCGTTTGAAAACTCATCTCCAAAACTAAACGGTCAACAACTACTTTACAAGAAAGATGAGATGGTAAGGACAGTGAAACTAGATTTATGGAAATGAAACAATCACAACAGAAATAATGAGAATGTTCACTCATTGTGAAGAACATACCTAATGTCATTGAACAATTTGTGTAGAACCTGTTGACTAGGAACCCAAACTTTCACTGAAAATGCAATATATATCATTAAACAAAAAATCTAGCAAAACCAAATCTTTCCTTGGACTTCAAGACTTGAACTTTCTCCTAGAAAGCAGAGGGATGCAAGTATGTTTCTTTTTAACTCAGCCTAGGTGAGTCTTTTCCCTCTCTGGTAGCATAAAATATTCAAAGCAATCTATCAATCTATTCAAGCTGTTGGCCATCCAAGCTACAAAAATCAAAGGTGACTGTGGAGTAGAAGACCTATGTCCCAGCTCAGGTTCTGCTCCATGTGAGCTGTGTGATGCAGTACACAGTTCTTCCCCAGTTTGGGCCTAGAGTCCCTTTTCCCACAGACCTTATCTTCCAGTGAGACAGACAAGAAAACTGTAAATAAATAGGCCAAAGTACTCATATTGCCATTAAAAGCAATGAAGTTCTGATACACAATGTCTGACAAGTCTGCAAACTTAATTGTTCGAAGTGCCACATACTTCATTGTTGAGTATCACTATGGTCACCTTCAAAATACTCCCCTTGGGAAGCCAGGCACCAATGCCAATTTTGAAACTCTTTCTGGAATGGCCATTGCACACGGTGGCAAGGTGGCAAGTTCGTGAACTTAATTGTACAGTTGTCTGTTAGGGAGTTGTTAGCCAGTAAACAAATAACTGTATTGGAACACCTCCCTACTCACCTGATCTGGCCCTCAATGACTTCTTTCTTTACCCAAAGATAAAGGAAATATTGAAAGGAAGACACCTGGATGACATTCAGGACATCAAGGGTAATACAACGACAGCTCTGATGGCCATTTCCGAAAAAAAGTTCCAAGATTACTTTGAAGGGTGGACTAGGTGTTGATGTTGGTGCACAGCTTCCCAAACAGAGTACTTCAAAAGGTGACCACAATGATATTCAGCAATGAGGTATCTAACACTTTTTCTGGGATGAGTGTGCAAACTTCATTGGCAGTCCTTGTAAACTACAACATCTTGAATACATCATGCTAGGGGAAAGAAGCCAGACACAAAAGATGACATATTGCTACTGTATTTGCATATAAGGACCATACAGAATAGACAAAGCCACAGACTAGATGGGTTGCCTAGAGCTGGGAAGGATGGGGAGAATAGGGTGATGACTAAATGGGATGGAATGCTGGGGCTGATGAGAATGTTCTGAAGTTGTTTGCAGCAATGCTTTCAAACTGTGAATGTATTAAAATCACTGAACAGTTTAAATGGCTGTGTTACATGAAATGCAAGAGACCTAGTGGTGCAGTGGTTAAGTACTCGCTATGACTGTAAAGGTAGGTGGTTGGACTCCACCGGCTGCTTCTCAAGAAAAAAGGCCTGACAATCTTGTTTAGATTACAGCCTCAGGAAGCCTGTCAGTCACTCTACTTGTCATGTAGGTTTGCTATGTGTTTTAGTCAGCTAGTGCTGCTCTAATGGAAATACCACAGAGTGGATGGCCTTAACAAAGGAAGGTTTATTCTTACACAGTCTGGTAGGCTACAAGTCCAAATTCAGGATGTCTGCCCCAGGGGAAGGCTTTCCCCTTGTCCGCTCTGGAGGAAAGTCTGGTATTGCATCAGTCTTTGTCCAGGGATCGTCTTGGTGCAGGAACCTCAAGTCTGAAGGATGTGCTGTTCTCCCAGTGCTGCTTTCTTGATGGTGTGAGGTTCTCGCTTCTCAGACTGCTTCTCTTTCCTTTTATCTCTTCTAGGATGAAAAGATTAAGGGCAGGGCAAGCTATACTCCAGGAAAACTCCCTTTACAGTGGAGCAGGGAAGTGATTTATAGTCCCACACTAATCCTTTAAGGTACAGCATAAGAAAATCACAAAATGGAAGACAGTCACAAGATACTGAGAATCATGGCCCAGCCACATGGCTACACACATTTTTGGGGGGACACAATTCAATCCATGACAGTATGTGTTTGAATTTACATGAAAACATACAACAATTGTCTGAGATGTCAATTATACCTCAATAAAGCTGTTACCAAAATGTAATTGGATAGTACTGTGTGCTATGCAGATTACTTAAAATGTCTGATAGGATGAACACCAGTGTTTGGTTACTTCTGGACAAGAGGGCTCCAGGGAGGAAACATTTAAACCAAGACTGAGTGACAACTGGCCGAAGCATGTCCTCCATCATCACTGTCACCACCACCACCAACAACAACAACACCACGGCAACACAGTCAGATCCCTTTAAAGCTCACAGTGGAGGAACTGCTGGGTTGTAGTCACCCAGCGCTGCTCTAACACAGATACAAGTGGAGGGCTTTACCACAGAGACACGTATTCTCTCACAGTCTAGGAGACTAGAAGTCCAAATTCAGAGTGCGGGATCCAGGCTATGGCTTTCTTTTTCTGTCAGCTCTGGAGGAAGGTCCTTGTCATCAATCTTCCCTTGGTCTAGGAGATTCTCAGCTCAGGAACTTTAGGTCCAAAGGACACACTCTGCTCCCGACATTGCTTTCTTGGTGGTATGAGGTCCCCATGTCTGCTTACTTCTCTCTTTTATATGTCAAAACAGATTGGCTTACGGCACAGCCTAGTCTTGCAGATTGAGTCTTGCCTCATTAATGTGACTGCCTGTACTTCAGCATCACCAACATCGTAGAGGCAGGTTCCACAACACCTAGGAAACTCGGTTGAAAAAACGGCGGACAGCCACACAATGCTGGGAATCGCGGACTGGTCAAGATGACACATATTTTGAGGAACACACAATTTAATCCATAAAATGATGATTGACAAGATCACCCCCTTACAATGCTGGGGAAAACACATCAACTCTCTGGGAAGAGATTAAAAGTTTTAATAAACATCACCTATAGCTTCTCAGTGAGCAGAGAGAAAGAAACTGCACTCTTCACCCGCCAATGATATTTTTCATTTCTGTTTTCTCCCTTTGGAAGAGCTTTGCTTGTTGCTGGTGGCGCACCTACCTCCTGAGTCTGAGACCAGAGACGCCGAGAGTAATGTCGAGTCTCGGCTGCCCTGCACTGCCCTGTGCGGCCCTTCTCCAGTGCCCAAATGTTCTCACAGCTGAGCACTGTGTTTCTGGAAGTGAACAGCATGGCAGGAAGTAACCATCTGCTGTTACAGTCATTCATAAGGTCCATATTGCCATGTTGGTGGAGTCAGTCCAGATCCATTCAGAAACAACCATAAATCATCTCAACGGTCAACAGATCAGGACATCAAGACCTAATTCCACACTCATCAGACTCTTAAATTGCCACCAGGTTGATCCTTTAAGGAACTCAAGTGGAGTCTGCCAATAACAGAGAAGTGAGTCCATCAGACTGCAGGGTCTCCAAAAGACACAGCCCCTGGATTCTCCATCTGCCCAGAACTATGACCATTCCTGATGCCATCTCTTAAGTCACAGATAGAACTGGACTAGAAGACATAAAATGACACTGCTGAAGAGTGCGCTTCCAAGGCTTAAGTACATACAGGAGACTAACTGAGCAGCTCCTGTCCGGAGGTGAGATGAGAAGACAGAGGGGGACAGGAGCTCGTTGAACAGACATGGGAAACACAGGGTAGATGGAGCGTGCTGTCACAGGGTGGGCAGAGCAACTAGAGTTACACAGCAGCATGTGTGCAAGTTTTTGTGTGACAAATTGGCTTGGATTGTAAACTTCCACTTAAAGCACCATAAAATACTCAAATACCAACCTTTGTCTACACAAATCATCTCAGTGTCTTCCACTCATCTAACTTGGGCCCTGACAAGACTGAATGAGGACAGTGTTGACAACAAGATGTAGCTGAGTCAGAAGATTCACGTCTGAATGATGGCCTGATCTGAGACATTTCCAAAGCTCACTCAGGTCTGGTAGTATCCTCCATTTAAGAAAAGGTACACACACACACACACACACACACACCCCAACTCATTTTCTGTGGATATTTTAAGCACAAAATGTGGGGAAAGTTGAGTAAGAAGGTACAATTCAGTCCCAGAAGGAAAAAGTAAAACGGTTCCAGACAAAAACCAGCACCTGAATGTCTCCTGCTTACATTTTACTCAAAACCAAGCTCTCCAGCTGGCTTCCTACACCATGCCTCACTGCCTACTCGGTCTCCATGGAAAATAAAATGCGAGAATGTTCTCTACCTTTGCTTTTTGGACCCTGGGTCAACTGTGATCCAACTCAGGTAAATACCAGAGTCCCCTGGAGGGCTTGTTAAAATACAAATTTCTGGTTCCCATTCAAGAACGAATTTACATTTCTAACAAGTTCCAGAGTGACTCTGATGCTACCGGTCCATGGACCACACTCTGAGAACCACTGCTCTGCGCTGTGCATTTTTTGTTGTTGTTTTGTGTCATTGAGTCGATTCTGACTCGTAGTAACCCATGTGACAGAGCAAGACTGCCCCGTAGGGTTTCCTGGGCTGTATTCTGTTGGGTTTTTGGTGAAAGTTTACACAGCAAATTAGGTTCCTATTTATTAATTTCTATGCATACTGTTCTGTGCCATTGGTGCCATTTTTCACAATGTGTCAGTGTTTTTGGTTATTTCCATTCTGGTTGCTCTGTTTCCATTAATCCAGCTTCTCTGCACCCTTTACTGTCTCACCTTTGCTTTAGGGTAAATGTTGACCATATGATCTCATATACGTGATTATTTACAGGAGCACAGTACTTATGGGTGATGTTTATTTTATGAGCAAATCTGTTATTTGGTTAAGAGGTGATCCCTGAGAATGGATTTAGTGCCAAGCTTAAAGGTAACTGTCTCAGGGGTTATTGTAGTCTCTACTGGTCCAGGAAGTTTGGCCTTTTCCAATAATTTAAGTTTGCTCTATGTTTTTCTCCCCTTCTACCTGGACCATCTATTGTATCCCTGGTCAGAATGGCCAGTAGCAGTAGCAGGGCAGTGTCTATTTCCTCTGGTCTCAGGATAGATGAGGTCATGGTTCATGTGCTCTATTAGTCTTGTAGACTAGTTTCTTCTTTGAGTCTTGGTTTCCTTCTTTCTCTTTTGCCCCAGATGAGTACAGACAAACAGCTGTATCTTGGATGGCATACATGATACTTATGTAACTCAAACCAGATGCCAGTGTATATACTAGCTTATGAGGCTCTTTTATCATTTACTGTATTATGAACTGACCCTATAGGACAGACTAGAGATACCACATAAGGTTTCCAAGGAGCAGCTGAAGGATTCAAACCAGTGGTCTTTTGGTTAGCAGCCAATTTCTTAACCACTGTGCCACCAAGGCTCCGTATTATGAATGTATGCTAACATTCCTAAATACTGTTTCCATAGTGTCATGTTTAATGACTCACATTTCATCCTTTTTTCTGTACCTAGTTAATTTTGCACACCATTCCACTTATTAGGCTAAAGACTCATAATCAGGAGTCAAAGCACTGAGGTACATGGATGGGTAAATAGGGGACCCAGGGGCACAACTATTAGGTACTTGGCTACTAATCAACAGGCTGGAGGTTTGAACCCATCCAGCACCTCTGAGAGAAAAGGACCTGATGATCTGCTTCCGTAAAGCTTACAGCCATGGAAATCCCACGGAGAAGTTCTACTCTGTTCTCTAGGGTGGTTATGAGTTGGAATTGACTCGGTGACACTCAAGAGAAACATGAATGTACTGCTAAGTATACCACTCTCCGAGATCAAGCTCATAAAGAGGAAACATGTCCCCACTCCATACATTGCAGGTTTGATCCCTATCCCACCCTAACCCCTTTGGCCTTCTCCAAATGACGCTTATTAGAAAATGAAAACCCGTGGAGGTTAAGACTAGAAAAGAGTATTCCAAGAAGCCTGTTTTAGTCAGCTAGGACTGCTCTAACAGAAATACCACAGAGCAGATGGCCTTAACAATGGAAAGTTTATTCTCACACTGTCCATCCGTCCGGTAGGGTACAAGTCCACATTTAGGATGTCCGCTCCAGGGGAAGGCCTTCCCGTTGTCGGCTCTGGAGGAAAGTCCAGCATTGCATCAGTCTTTGTCCAGGGAGCATCTTGGTGCAGGAACCTCAGGTCTGAAGGACATGCTTTTCTCCTGGTGCCGCTTTCTTGACTGTGTGAGGGTCCCAATTCCCTGTTGGCTTCTCTTTCCTTTTATCTCTTGTAGGATGAAAGAATTAAGGGTGGGGCAAGTCATACTCCAGGGAAACTCCCTTTACAGTGGAGCAGGGAGGCGATCCTGTGAAGGGATTTCCAGTCCCACCCTAATCCTTTAACATACAGCACAGGAAAATCACAAAATGGAGGACAATCGTAGAATACAGGGACTCATGGCCCAGCCACATCCCTACACATATTTTTAGGGGGACACAGTTGAGCCTACGACAAAGCCAAAAGATATCTCCAACAAGAAAGTGGGGCCTTGGTGGTGCGTGATCAAGAGCTCAGCCGGTAACCAAAAGGTCAGCAGTTCAAATCCACCAGTCACTCACTGGAAACCCTACAGGGCAGTTCTATTCTATCTTATAGGTCACTAGGAGTCGGAATCGACTCAGCAGCAGTGGGTTTAGTTTGTTTTTTTGGTAACCGGATGGAAGTATTCCAAATATCTCATGAATACTAAGTACATTTCAAAACAAATCTTAAAATGTTAGATTTATTCCCACAAAATCCAGGCCAAATGTCTCCCTTCAAAGAGAACAGGCTTAAGGGATGATTTTTTTCTTTTTTAAAGAACTTAAAAATAAAGCACATGTTGGTGAAGTATGCAGTTTACCAAGTCTGACAAGTCTTATATTTCTGAGGTTTATCACACCCTGTCCTAAAGTTCTCTCAAATGTATCTCGCATGGTTTGGTGCTGCCCATAATTTACTGATATAACTACATAGAAGCATTGTTTCGGGCTCTTTCCGCTTGATGAAGCAGGTGCCTTTAATCAATACAAGCTGCTTAAAATGCTAATTGCTACGGGAAGTGGCAGTAACCAGTTGCTCAGGAACAGAGATACAAACGCTGCTGAACCTACAAGGATTATACTCATTGTGGGGTGACCACGTGCCTGGTGAAGTGCTGTGTGTCACTCTGGAAACACACAGAGAAGGGCACATTGGCTCTTTGCCCACCCTTCCCTCCACCCTCTGGGGAGGTGCCGTCCCCTTTGTGGTACGTGAAGAAAGATGTCTTAACAAAATCTGGTCTCCAAGGAGACAGAGCAACAGCTTGGCTACACCCACGCTACACAAGAACATGCACTGCTGATAAATACAAAAAAAGAAAGAAAGAAAGAAAAAGAAATAGTGCTGTTAATTGGACTCAGTGAAGACTTGAACCAGTATGCACTCAGTCAAGTCCACGGATGGCTAGGCAGTTAGCAAGCTGTGCCTGAGCTGAAGCTTCTGTCCCGAGCACAGCAGTATGTTTGTGGCATGATCACAGGAATCTTGCCTGTGAGTTGAAGTATCTACAAAGGACATCAAAGCCACATCCCCACGCTGCGTCCTCTCTAACCCCTTCTCTACCCCATGGCATCTTTTTTCACAGTCACACTTCTTGAGAGTAAATATCCTTTTCTCTAAGGACCAAAGAGCCAGATTCTCAGATTCTCTTCAGTGTCCAGTTCTTGAAGTGTGGTCCCTGCCCAGCAGCATCAGCATCCCCTGAGAACTTGTTACAGATGTGGACGTGCATGCCCCCAGCAGACCTGCTGCAGGACTCACGCAGGGGAAATCCAGCTTTTAACGAGCCTTCCAGGTGCTGCTGAGATGTAGTCGCATTTGAGGACACTGTCCCTGACTCAGTCTTTTCCTCTCCATCCCCAGCATCGTCCCCCAGACTGCGGGCACAGTGATGCACAAGCCCCTGTCTACAATTCTGCCTCTCTGAAGTCTCCCAGATTGGCTCTTCCATTTAGTTCCCAGGAAGTCTAAAAGCTGAGGCTTTCTATTCAGACAAACTAATAGTTCTTACTCTGACTCGTCAGCTACTAACTGTGAGCCTTTTCACCTGTTTCGTCTCCCACAAAATGCAATAATGCTGTCAGTAATACACAAAGTATGCCTACGTTTTGCAAGCCAACGAGGCACCACTAGTTAAATGAAACATACCTTTCAATTCAGCAATCCTAATCCCGAGTTTGCCCCAGTTAAATAAAGTTAACAATATATAAGAACATGTGTACAGGATGTTTCTTATAGCAAAAGAAACACAATATTAGAAAACCAAAACCAAACCCACTGCCATCTAGTCAATTCCAACGCATAGCGACCCCATTGGACAGAGAAGAACTGTTCCATAGAGTTTCCAAGGAGTACCGGGAGGATTTAAACTGCAAACTTTTTGATTAGCAGACATAGCACTTAACAACTGTACTACTAACATTTCCACAACATTAGAGGGCCCCCCCCAAAAAATCCCATAAACAAGCTAAATAAACAAATGGTGCTTTCCATATCCTGAAACATTATGTATCCATTAAAAAGAATCAATATAGACCAGGGGTCAGCCAACATTTTCTGCAAAAGGACTGTGATCCAGCAGCATCAGAAGCCATCTAAATTCACAAGGAGGAACGAGAATCAAAATCACCAATCTATGGATTTTATGAGGAGGAGGTCAGACTCGTCTCCACAATCCAAAGATGTTTGCCAATTCTGACACTAGCCGCCTCCCCATGGCACTCTCTACTTCTCTGCTGGGTTCACTCATTCATTGCAATAGCCACATAGAACTCATAGACCATTCTCATAGTTACAGGGTTTATTCGGGATAAACAAGACACAGCTTGGAATCAAGATCTGCTTGGAGGTAACAGGAGACAACTCGAGAGACAGGATACAGTTTGTGAGTGACGACAGCTTCCAGCCAAGACAGCTCTCAGCTCCTTTTTGTCCCTGCCTACCAACAGGTGACCCTCTCAACCTGGTTTCTGCTGCTGGTTCTAGCACTCAGTCGCTGCCCTGCTCAGGTGCGTGTTACAAAGCTCTTTAGCTCTCTGACAAGTGCCCAGAGACACCCACTCCACCAGCAAGCCTCCTGCCCAAAGACTCTCAGCTGTCTCGCTCCACAAGTGGGAAGTCCAGGGCAGCCGTCTCACGGGTCTCCTGGTTCTGTCACCTGCACTGCTGCCTCTTGTGCTGTTGTGCTGTCTTGTGCAGTCTCCACTGTTACAGTCCTCCAACTTCTGGGTCTAGGAGGTTCTCAGGGCAGAGACCCCACATCCAAATGATATGCACTGCTCCAAGTTCTTCTTGATGATAGTGAGATCTTCCCTCAGCCTCTGTGGGGTTAGGTCTTTTATAAACCTACTTCTCCTACCAAGATCACTAACCAACCAGTCTCCTTGGTGTTGTCAGGTGCTGTCAAACCAGATTCGACTCACAGAGACCACATGAATGACAGAAGGAAACACTGCCTGGTCTTGTGCCATATCCACAATCGTTTTTGTACTTAACCCCATTGTTGCAACCACTGTATCAATCCATCTCATGGAGGGTCTTCCTCTTTTTTGCTGACCCTCCACTCTATCAAGCATGATGTCCTTCTCCAGGGACTGATCCCTCCTGACAACATGTCCAAGGTATGTAAGACACAGTCTTGCCATTTTTGCTTCCAAGAAGCGCTCTGGTTACACTTCTTCCAGAATAGATCTGTTTGTTCTTTTAGTGGTCCAAGGTACATTCAACATTCTTCTCCAATACCACAATTCAAAGGTATCAATTCTTCCGTCTTCTTTGTTCATTGTTCGTTGTTCATTATCTCCTTGGTAGACCACACATACTTGGCATAATAATCCACCAATCCCGACAAAGGTTTTACCCATCTTATTTGTGTAGTAAACTTTCCAATACCTTTGCAGGATTGTGGTCTAGTAAACCATCTTGGCATAACTACCATCCAGAAAGTCATATATAAAGAGAAACTCTATGTACCACAGGGCTCCATAGTGGATATTTTCAGCTTTTCAGCCATATGGTTTCCATAGTAACTAATCTAGTCTGCCATTGAAACAGGAAAGAAACCACAGACAAGATGTAAATGAATATGCATGAGTTTCAATCAAACTTATTTAGAGAACAGGCATGGACCACATTTGGTCCATGGGCTACAGGTCACCAATATTTTAAGTATACAAGTACTGATAATTAGGTTGGTGAATGCATCCTGGAAAAAGCACTACATACCTCATTGCTGAACATCAGTATGGTCACCTTCAAAGTATACCCCTTGGGAAACTATGCTCCAATACCAGCACCTAGTCTACCCTTCAAAGCAATTTTGGAACTCTTTTTCTGGAATGACCTTCAGAGCTGTCATCATATTACCTTTGATGACCTGAATATCATCAAGATGTCTTCCTTTCAATATTTCCTCGATCTTTGGGTAAAAAAAAAAGTCATTCAGGATCAAGACAGTAGGGAGGGTGTTCCAATACAGTTATTTGTTTACTGGCTGAAACCTCCCTCACATTCAACTTGTCACTGTGTTCAATGGTACTTTGTCACTGTGTTCAATGGCAATTCCAACATTGCTTTGAAGTGTGGACTAGGCACTGACTTCAGTGCATAGCTTCCCAAGGAGGGTATTTTGAAAGTGACTGTAGTGATATTCAGCAATGAGGTATTTAGCACTTAGAACAATTAAGTTCACGGACTTAGTGGTCAGGCCTCATATACTACACGACTTGGCACTATACCCTTCTGGTATTTACTGTTGAGTAGGAAAGCTAGGATAGAGTTTTGCACATGTATAATATAATCATGATGTTGTAAACAAGTATAAAAAAATCCACACACCTTCTATGTGTGTGTGTCTTCCTATGTAAATATACAGATATCAGTCTGTATAGGATTATACATGTACAAAGGGAAGCTATGGACAAATACACATGACCTACTTATGAAAGTTTGGGCGCTGTTGCTGAAGGAAGAGGAGGAGAACAGAAATGCAAACAAACATAATGAGAAGGAAAAACCCACACTAATCATCTATAGAATTATACTCTTGTTTTTAGTTCAATTTTGCATGTGTGTTTTTGCAAAAAACAATTGAACAGGATTAAAAAATCAGTCCCTCTCTCCAAGGATAGCTGTGACAATTAAATGACATGAAGTGGCAGACTCTCAGCGTGGCACCAACTGGGGTTGTATCTTCCCATTCTCATTAGCCCTCCAATAGTAGAAGCCTCCTGACACAGTTTCTGTGTATTCTCTCCCTGCCCAGCAATCCTGTCCTGTATCTTGCTCTTTTTTCACCAGTTCAGCACTCTTCTTTGATTCATCTATGCACTCATCCCATCCATTTACATACTCTGGGTACCATTTACCCAGCATGCACCATGCTACATGTCAGAAATATTTAAATGAAAGGAAATCCCTCTACACTCTGGAATTTATAGTCTATGGCCAGAGAGCTTTTAAAGTCCACCTTTGTCACAGTGCTCTCTGCCTCTACAGTGACATTTGTTTATTAGCAAGACAGTAGATCCTCTTTCAAGCAGAGCCATCACTCCCTAGACTTGAGACGATGTCTTATATGTGCTCCTGTATCTTGCTTGGCATGATTCCCGGCACAGTGCTGCTGTTGTTGTTAGGTACTGTCAAGTTGGTTCTAACTCCGTGACCTTGTGTACAAGAGAAAGAAACACTGCCTGGTCCTGTGTCATCCTTATAATCTTTGTTATGTTTGAAAATGTTGCTGCAGCCAGTGTGTGTATCTGTCACTGAAGGTCTTCCTCTTTTACAAGGGCCCTCTGCTTTAGCAAGTATGATGTCCTTCTCTAGGGACTGTTTCTCTCAACATGTCCAAAGTACATGAGATGAAGTCTCACCACCCTCGTTTCCAAGGAGCACTCTGGCTGTACTTCCTACAAAACAGACCTGTTCATCCTCTCGCAGCCCATGGTATATTCAATATTCTTCTCCAACGCTGTAATTCTAAGGCATCAATTTTTCTTTGGTCTTGTTCCCTGTCCAGCTTTCACATGTATATGAGGTGACTGAAAATAACTACGGTTTGGGTCAGAAGCACCTGAGTCCTCAAAATGACATCTTTGCTTGTTAAGACTTTAAAAAGAACCTTTTGTGGTTGATCTGCCCAATGCAGTAAGCAATTTGATTTCCTGACTGCTGCTTCCACGGGTGTTGGTTGCAGATCCAGTTAAAATGTTTGACCCTCATCTTTTCTCCATTTATCATAATGTTAGTTATTAGTCCACTCTGCATGAATTTTTGTTGTCTTTATGTTGAGGTACAGTCCATACTGAAGGATGTAGTCTTTGATCTTCAAGTGTTTCAAGTCTTTTTCACTTTCAGCAAGCCAAGTTGTGTCATCTGCCTAACAGAGGTTGTTAATAAGTCTCCCCCAATCCTAATGCCACATTCTTCTTCATATAGTCCAGCTTCTCAGGTTATTTGCTGAGCATACTGACTAAGTATGATGAAAGGACGCAACCCTGGCACACATCTTTCTTGGTTTTAGACCGTGTGGTATTCCCTTGCTCTTCTCAAACAACTGCCTCTTGAGCTATGTACAGGTTTCTCACAACCACAATTAAGCATTCTGAAATTCCCGTTATTTCCAATGTTATCCATAGTTTCTTACGATCCACACAGTCAAATGCTCTTGCACAGTCAATAAAACATAGACAAACATCTTTCTCATATTCTCTCCTTTCAGCCAAGATCCATCTGACATCAGCAATGATATCCCTCATACCATGCCCTCTTGTAAATCTGACTTGAACTGTCAATTCTCTTTGATGTGGCGCTGCTTTTGAATGACCATTGGCAAAAGATTGTTTGTGCATAACATGAGTGATATCGTTGGATAATTTCCACATTCCATTGGATCACCTTGATGTGGAATGGGCACAGATATGGATCTTGTCTAGTGGGTTAGCCAGGTAGGTGTCTACCAAATGTCTTGGCATAGACAAGTGGGCACTGTAGCGCTTCATCCTCTCACTGAAACATCTCAGTTGGTATTCTTTCAACTCCTGGTGTCTTGTTTCTCACCAGTGTCTTCAGCACAACTTGGACTTCTTCCTTCCGTATTTTCAGTTCTTGATCACATGCTACCTTCTGAAATGACTGAACATCAACCAATTCTTTTTCATACAGTGACTTTATATGTCCCTTCTATCTACTTTTGATGCTTCCTGCATCATTCAATATTTTTTTCCCACAGAATTCAACAAAATTTTAACTCTAGGCTTGAATTTTTTTCTTTTGTTTTTTCAGTTTGAGAAATGTCAAATGTAATCTTCCCTTTTGGTTTTCTAACTCCAGGTCTTTGCACATTTTATTACAATATTTTACCTTTTCTTCTCCAGCTGCCCTTGAAATCTTCTGTTCAGCTCTTTTACTTCACCATTTCTTCCATTTGTGTTAACCACTCTATATTCAAGAGCAAATTTTAGAGTTACTTCTGACATCCATTTTGGTCTTTTCTTTCTTTCATGTCTTTTAAATGACTTTTTTCCGTTCTCCATGTATGATGTCCTTGATGTCATTTCACAACTTGTCTAGTCTTTGATGATTAGTGCTCACTGCAATGAATCTGTTCTTGAGAGGGCCTCCAAATTCAGTGGAATATACTCAAGTTTGTCAGTTTGCTCTTGTGGACTTGTTTTAAACTTTTTCAGCTTAAACTTGAACTTGCATGTGAGCAATTGATTATCTGTTCCGCAGCTCTCCCTAGCCTTGTTCTGAATAATGATATTGAGCTTTTCCATCATCTCTTTCTATAAATGTAGCTGATATGATTCTTGTGTTTTCCATCTTTTGAAGTCCATGGGTACAGTTACCATTTATGTTTTTTATATATACACACACACGGGCACATAACATTCTTTGCCAACCTCACAATTTGACTGCATCACATATGCATGTATATACATCTAAGTATATATATGCAATGTTCTTGGCCTCCTCCAGCCCCAATTTGAGTGCATCAATCTTAGTCTTCTCTTGTCATTGTCCAGCTTTCACAAGCCTCTGAGGCAACTGAAAATACCACAGCTTGGTTCAGGTCCACCTTAATCATCAGAGAGACACAGCATCCAGAGTTTATAAACAGGAGAATAAATTTTAGGGTGGTGAAGTTTCTTGCCAAAAGACATTGACCTAGTGAATTTTCCCCAGCCAGGTCCTCTTATTCTAGAGTTCAAGTTCATAACATAACCTGCATATTTCTCATAGAAATTGTTGAAGACATTACAAAGGCCTTAAAGGACAAGTTCATATCTTTTCTGCTCATAATGATAAAAAGCACCCGAATTTTATTTCCAAAGTTCAGTAAAACGGTAACTCGCCAAACATCCAAGCTGTAAAATGATGGAAACCCCTCCACCATCTTGAAGTGCAGGCCACTACCTGGCCCCTGTCCCTGTCCCAGGGGCTGTCCTCGTGGGCTACCTTTTCCTGATTTCCAGCTCTGACAGAAGCTTGGCATGAGCCACCCAAAGAGCTGCCTTTTCCGTCTCCAACTTCTCTCCCATGTGGTAACAATGGCAGACAGTGACAGGCATTCCTATCATCAAAATGCTACTGTGATCTCACTGGATGGGGCTGAACTGTCACACACACAGAGCTAGCAGACGCTTCCTTCCTGAACGCTATAAGAACAGATAGGCTGCTTTCCGGTGATGGGAAAAACATACTCCTCAGGGAGCCATATTCTGGTGGAAACAACTCCTCCATTGTCGCCTGAGCTTTGACAAACCAGACTGTTAGGGGAGTCAACCATTTGGGGCCAAATTTCTGAGTGCAGAATTTTGCTGAGCACCAGATGCACTCAAACAGTTATTTTCATAGGGGATGGGAGTGATTTGGATCAATTTATTCAGCCAGCCAAGTGCCGTCGAGAGCCATCTCAATTCTCAGCCACATGCATACAACAAAGTCACTGTTCCCTTCGCTGCTTGGGAACTTTTCATGCTTCCTTCCAAAGGCAATCCTCTACCCACCTGTATGCTGAAATAGATATCCTTAGGGGTAAATTTTTCAAGGTCTCTTAAAATAGACTTGCTTGGGACTTGAGCCTTAGAAGGGATTGAACTTGGAACTGTAGTTTCATTTTCTTCTTCTCTGTGCTCCTAACTTCTTTGATTCCCCCCTGTATTCATCCAACAAACATTTACTAAGCCCTCATGCGGGATACCGGGCTTATAGACAAATGAATTTTTGGCCTTGTTCTAGGGAGGTTTATACCCTAGAATACAGTGGGTTTTTCATCTGGAGGCTGGCTTTGTGAGCTAATACATAGGATAGACATCACTCATGGTCAGGTTGACCCTTTATACACCAGGGTCACACTCAGCAGAGGCAGGTGCCTTGATGACAAGAAACATGCTAGAACTGAGACCCTGCAAAAAAGAGACAGAACTGAGACCACCTGAGTGAAAAGTTTTCCTGTCTTAGGCTAGCTCCAGGCTTTAGTTCACCAAGTGGAATGGTGGGCAGACTCGCCCTCATCCCATATGGGTGTAGTGTTGTCTTTCATTGTTTCCTGTTGCTTTGCTTTGCAGAGCAGGTCTAACAGATGCCTGTGTGTATAGGGATATTCTTGCTGTAGGCTAAGCCCTGCTGTGGTGGCCTTACAGGGAAGACAGGGCCTTGAACTGAGTTTAATGCCATCCTCCCGGCTTCATGCCTTAATACTGTATGTAACACCATCAGTGTCTTAAAGAAACAACAGAGCTTGGTCCTACTGCTCAAATCTTGAATGTTGCCTGTTATGTCCCCACAGATTCAAGGTGAAATCACTTCCTCCTGGCCTGCCCCACACCAATTACCATTGGTAGAAAGATAATCACTTTAATAGCTCAACCAAGCCAGCCAAGTGCCGTCGAGTAGGATCCGACTCAATAGCTCACACTAGTTAAACCTCAACTGGGAGCCCAACACTCTTCGAGGTGGCTCCCATGTACCAGCTCATGGGGACCCTACAGAAGCACAAGGAATGGCTGTTACTACCTTCACCTTACATTACACATGAAGTGAACAAATAAAAAGAGGTCAAGGGCACAGCTCATAAGTGACATTCACTCCTGTGCACATGGACTCATCAAATTCAGGTCCAGTCTTCAAAGAGAACATTTCCTACATTTACACCAGAGTTCTTAGTCTCAGCATTGTCAGCATTTGGGGTCAGATAATTAACCGGGGGGGGGGGGGCTGTACACCAGAGAATATTTAGCAGCACAGCAGCCTCTGCTGCTGGATGTACCCTCACTCCCTAGTTTAAAACCCACTAACTAAATAAATACACTGCCATCAAGTTAATTCTGATTCATAGCAACCCTGTAGGACAAAACAGAACTGCTCTATGGGGTTTCCAGTGAGCACCTGGTGGATTCAAACTACTGACCTTTTTAGTTAGCAGCTGTGGCACTTAACCACTTACACCACCAGTGTTCCAGTTTTGACAACTAAAACTGGCTACAGGTGTTTGCCAAATGCCCTCTGGGAGTTAGAATGACTACCCACTGAGAACCGCTGGTTTAGGATAACTACGCATTCCACTTGGCCTAGCTGTATCTTTTTATTTTTATTTTTTAATCGTGATTGAGTGGAAGTGTATAATCTGGTTTCAGTTGGCACGCCCCACAATGTGCAGCTCCTACTGCTCTCCTTGCCCGGTGGCAGCACATTCCTCCTTTCTGTTCCATACAAGTCATATCCTCCTAACAATCCCCTGGCCCCTCCTCTTCACCTTCTCCACTCCCGTCTGGTAAGAGGAAAGTAGCACAACATCCTATAGATGCACAGAACCGTAAGGTGCACACACGATATGGTGACTCTTCTGTGTTGCCAAGTCCAATCCATTCCTGTCTGAGGAGCTGACCTCAGTAACGATTTACGATCACAGCCAGCATCAGGTCTAGGGGAACCCTCATGCCTTTGGACCATCAGTTGTGGTCTTTCAGTGGAGTTCTCAGGGTGCATCCCTTTTCATTCTCGTATTGCTGCTGGAACTCAACTTTGTGAGCCCCATCACGGCTGTCACTGCAGGTGGCCAGGCACCATCTGGTTCTTCTGGTTGCATGTTGATATAGCCACCCAATCACATGGGTCTTCCTGTCTTCTGGGTTCTCTTTCCCCCCTGTCGCTGGCTGCATCTTGCTGACAGTTGTGACCCAAGCGTAATTCTCACCAAGGTGGCTTCATGGCCATGCCGCCCATGTGGTCAGATGGGGCCCTGCAGTCAGAGCAGCCTCAGGCTTGGTTTCATGCTCTGCTGTCGTCATCTTGAAATTCTGAATTTTCAACAAGGACCCTACATCTTCATTCTGTACTGAGCCCATTAATCCTGTGGCCAACCTTGCTCTTAATAAAGCCAACTACCACTCTTAAAAGTGACCCAAGCAACCCAAAAAACAGCTTCTGTGACCCTATAGTACAGAGTAAAACCACCATGTAAGGTTTTCAACAAGTGCCTGCTCAATTCCAACAGCCAACTTTTCAGTTAACAGCCATGGCTCTTAACCACTGTGCCCCAGAAGTTTCCAAAAGTGATTCCGCTTGGAAAAAAATTCTATATGGTCATCTTTCCTATCATACCTGATAGATTTTCCATCACAATCTCTTATATGCACATTCACCTGACATTTTCCGCAGTAAGAGTCTGGCTTTGCTACCAACGAAATGACCCTAATCTTCAAAAAAGAAAAATAGATCACACGTAAATAAATGTCTTGCCAAAAATTTGAAAACCAAGGAAGATACGTGCTGTTACCTTAAACCAAAACAAAACAAATTCATTACACTAGTTGATTCCAATAAGGCAACTCCATATGTTTGTTACCAGGTAAAATCTCTCTGTAGGGTGGCTTGGCTGTAAACTTTATGGAAGCAAATGGCCAGGAGCTTCTTCCATGGCTGTGCTGGGCAAGTTTGAATCACCAGCCTTTAAGTTAGTAGTCTAGCAAAAAATCACTTGTGCAGCCAGACTCCTTTAAGATGCAAATCAGAAGACTGACATGGGTCACGCAGGTGGCATAAATGGATGAAGTCTGATAACAAGAACTATGCAAAAATTAAGCGCATTCACCTTCTCCAAATGGCAGTTGCTGTCCAGCAGCAGGCAGACCCAGCATTATCAAATATTCTCTTTTTTCTAATGATAGAAATCTGTATTTTATATGGAACATCTCGGATCCGACTCGACGGCACTTGGCTTTGGCATTTTAAATGTCAAAAAAAAAAAAACTCATTTTTTTTTCAAGTATTGTCTGTGCCAATACTTTGCAGACCAAACACAAAGTAAAGTGGCTGTGGGCTGTCACTTCTGTGTGTGTCACCTTCTATATGTGCTCTGTCACCTTGGGTACTCTTAACAACTTTTCCCTGGTCTGGCCATTTGAGACATGGACCAGTGTCTTCTTGCTGCTTGAAGCTGAGCCGATAGACCATGTTAGCTAGTTACATAATGGAGAAGGATCTGTATTTCAGGCTTGAACAGGTCAGTGAACACTTGAACAGAAGCCTATTGAGGGGTCAATTTCCAGTTCTTCAGGAACTATCGACCAGGCAGCCAACATGTTGAAACCTTCACAGTCTGAGATAGCCACCACTGGTCCCACGTGTGGATGCCACTCCACGCTGCATTTTGGGAGTGAGGCAGCTCATGCCTGCCACTGTAACACCAAGAAAGAGCCCTATCAGATGAAGCACTTGTCTACCAGGGTAACCAGAAGCTGGAACCCCTCATCAATGGTGTCTGTATGTTACTCCCCAAACTGACGGATTCTGGTTAAAATCACAACTGGCTTCTGATTGTCTTGACAGATATTTGGAATCATTGCATCTGCCTTCTGCAGACAGACGACAGCTGTGAATCCACATGGCTTACAGGAGACGGGCCAGTTAAACAGGCCTTTGAGGCTACCACTGAAGAAGCAGGGCGGAAGGCAGGGATCAGCCAATTACAACCTGCCACTGCTTCCTGTTGGCCAGTTGTTGCAGGATCTGGCTTCTGTATATTTAAAGTGAAGAAGAATAGGAGAAAAAGCAACGGGAAGAGAAAGAAGAATAAGGAAGAGGAAGAGAAGAAGGCAAAAGGAAAGCAGACATCAATAACAGGCACAGCAGAGACCCCAGAGCCTGACCTGTTCACCATCTGCTCCTGTGCAGAATATGTTTGCTGAGCCCTGGCTTCCTAAATTCTCAATGGATTAATTCCATTCGTTGGTCATTTTCATTCCTACCTCTGTCCTCTTTGCCGTCATAATGAAACCATAATGGTCAGGTGGACGCAGCACCCGAGGTTCTCTGCTCTCCTGCCAGCCAAGCCAAGCCAAGTGCCATTGAGTCGAATCCTGAGACTCTTCAAAACAGAAAGATTCACTGTCCTGATCTGCTGTTGATCTGCTGCCAATGTACAGAGCCACTGTCTGGAACATTAGTATTGGAGTTTATTGACAAAGCTATATCCTATTAGCAACACTCAGTTTTGTGGGAAACACCCACCACACAGTTATGGGAGGAATTTTATAAGGTAGGATGGCATTTAATAGTCAGGTGAAAGGAATGATTAAAATCCACCGCCGCACGCTGTAAGTTGTATATCGCTGTAACAGGCTGACAGTGAAATGCTCAGAAACTGACCTCTGTTTGCTGATACAAAGGAACAAAGCCATCATGATTTTAAGAAAGAAATCTGAGTTTTACCCGCATCTATCCTGTCTGAATGAATGCTTTAATCAATTCTACTTGTCTGTGAATAAATGGAGGTTATTTCCATCAGCTGGTTTTAACTTTTAAAGAAGGCCCAATGAATGCTCTGTGACTTATTTTAACCTTAGCCGAATTAGGCACAGCATTTGGGGCAATGGTGGGTCACTGGCAGAATTACTGCCTTTCATGCAGGAGACCCGGGTTTGACTCCCATCCTATGCAACTCCCGTAGAGCCACCTGCAATCCCTCAGCAAAGGCTTGTGTGTCACATACAATTATGTGCCTAGGTTTCAGCAGAGCTTCTAAACTAAGAAAGACCAGGAAGACAGGCCTGGCAATCTACTTCCCAAAATTGGCCAATGGAAACCCTATGGCTCATAAGGGCTCTACCTGTAACCAATCATGGGGCTAGTGCAGGGCTGAGTAGTGCCATGTTGCATCAGGCATGAGGTCAACCTGAGTCAGCTGATAGTAGCTGCTAATGAGAATGGCATGGGGGTCGAGGCAGGGGCTCTGGAGCCAGCGACTTTCTGTGTTTCAATCTTGGCTGCATGCCTCTCACTTCAGACTCCTCTGTATAAAGTGGGATAATATGACCCATGTTAAAAGGGTCACAGTGAAGTTTAAACACCAGCTCCCATGTTGGAATAGCACATGGAGCTCAGGTTAGTTCTCCACAAACATCAGGCATGACTTTATCATCACCATCAGCAAGGTGTTGCTAATTCTTGCTTATTCTAAGACTCAGCTCAGGTCGATACCCTGATGAAGCTTCTGCCCCTTGCGAGAGGTCATATTTCTAGCCCTTGAACATCTCCATGGCAAGCACTGAAGCCTGACCACATATCTCTAAAACTCCTTCTCTTTCATCAAGAATTTCTGTGTTTTCATTGTGGGTGATTTCTCTCTCTCATGACCAGCAGCTTCATTTCACTTTGCCATACACCAGAAGCTCAGCTACTGCTTCTGTTACTCTAAAAATAATTATGCAGCCATAGTTTAAAACAGAAATGAAATAAAGTAATACAGTGAAAACTGCAAGAGCCAGAACTTGACAGGAGTGCCTTAGTTCGGGGGCGTCTCCCGACTTTTCCGCCTTTGACAGGGCACAATCACCATTTTCCTGTGGCTCTCTGTACCAAAACTAAAACCAAACCCATTGCCGTTGATTCTGACTCATAACGACCCTATAGGACAGAGGAGAACAGCTCCGTAGAGTTTCCAGGGATTACCTGGCTAATTCAAACTGCTGACCCTCCAGTCAGCAGACGCAGCACTTAACCACCATGCCTAACTTTGTAGTTGGTGGAAACTATTTGAGTTCTCCGTCTCTGACAGGTTTCCCTCGACACAGGTTCCAGTGTTTATAGGTTTACTATATATATATATATAAAAGTCCCCTTTCCAGGTCCTTAAACAAGGGCTTTGTTTCCCCAGCTAACCAACATGAACACGTGCGGTTGTGTCCTACCGGAAGCTAATTTTCTATGTTTAGAAAAGCACCCCATGCCATCTCGTGCCTACTGCCCCCCACCTCACGCTTAGTCATTTGCTTTACATACCCTCAGCATCTCCATATATGGCTGTCTTCACACCCTATAATTGTTCCATGTCACTGTTGTTACAGGACGTACTACAATATATTGATCAGTCCCATTGTAGCAGACACATTAGCTGTTTCCAGTTATGTCTGTCCTAACTAGTAAGCTTCCCAAGAGCGAGGGGACTTCATCCCCCTCAAGACGGTTTCCCTCCCACCTGGTACAGTGTCTGGTGGAGGACAGGACTCAGCAAATAGTTGTTCAAAGGTGGCGTTACGAACACAGGAACGATCCCCCCTGCAAACATCCGCGCACACGTTGCCATGTCTGCTTCTGCTAGTCTATCTCCAGAGCGAATTCCTAGAAGTCACATCACCAGCTAAAGAGATCTGTGCATTAATTTTCATAAATAAGGGCAAACTGATCTTGGTGAATTCAACTCACAGAACCATAGCGTATTACACTGCTGCATGGTTTGGGGTTTGTGAAGCAGAATTCCAATTTTTGCTCCTCGAAAGATGCAAAAGATTGTGCGTGTGTGTGCGTGCATATGTGTGTGTGAGTGAGTATTTTATGTTCTCTGTCAGACCTCCTGCATTGCCTAAAGGGTGTCTGATAAAAGTTTTTGAATGATAATTAATATGTAAGCACATAAAAAAAAAAAGTTTGGGCTTGTGGGGAGAGCTCATAATTGCTATAAACAGTAAAAATTATAAACAGACTAAAAATCTCCAGAAAGTACATCAGCTAATCAGAATCAGTAAACAGTGGCTGGAAGAAAAGGCAGATGCTGATTCACTTTTGAGGTGGGGGCAGGGGAGGCAGGGGAAAATGCTATTTTGTGACAAAGGTATTTATACAAATAAAATCCCACCTGCAAATGGTAGTTCAGTGTCAGAATACTAACTAAATTGCGTTTACAGTCCCTCTGATGTCTTCTATGTCTAGAAGGAGTCCTGGACCCCAGTGGTTAAGAATTTGGCTGCTAACCAAAAGGTCAGCAGTTCAAATCCACCAGTTGCTCCTTGGAAACCCTTTGGAGCAGTTGTACTCTCTCCTGTAGGGGTCACTGTGAGTCAGAATTGACAGCAGCGAGCTTGGTTTTATATACACATACACACACATACGCGCAGCCAGACAACTAAGTCTGCAAGCTTATCATCCTGAGTGCTACATACCTCATTGCTGAATGTCACTACGGTCACCTTCGAAGTACTCCCTTTGGGAAGCTATGCACCAATGCCAGCGCCTAGTCCACCCTTCAAAACAATTTTGGAACTCTTTCTCAAGTGGTCATTGTGCATGGTGGCAAGTCCTTGCACTTAACTGTCTACTTGTCTGTGGGGGAGTTTTTAGCCAGTAAACAAATAACTGAATTGGAACACCCTCCCTACTCATCTGATTTGGTCTCCAGTGGCTTTTTTCTTTACCCAAAGATAAAGGGAATATTGACAGGAAGACATTTTGATGACATTCAGGACATCAAGGGTAATACAACAGCTTTGCTGGCCATTACAGAAAAAGAGTTCCAAATGGACTTGAAGGGTGGACTAGGCACTAGCATCAGTGCATAGCTTCCCAAGGGGAGGACTTCAAAGGTGACTGCAATGATAGTCAGCAATCAAGAATGTAGCACTTTTCCTAGAATGAGTTCATGAACTTTACTATCAGACTCCACTCAAAGAGAGACAGAGATTATGTGGCATATTTCTTTTTAAAATTAAGTTTAATATCAATTAATTTGGCTTCAAGAATCATAAAAGAACACCACTTGCATTCCACAAATTCATTAACAAACTGCAAAATTAGGTTTGGACGCAGATCGGTCAATTAAAGAAACAACTGAAACAGTGGAGGCTAGGGAGCAGCTTAGAGTCACTCAACCCTGCGTACAGTGAAGACTGCCGAGCACGGGGGAGGTGGCATCCTGAGCCTTGACACAGCCCAGTGGATTGGCATCAATCTCCACCTCGAGGCTCTCTAGGCATGAAGGGAATTCTAAAAATAACAAGCTCAGCCTGGGAATGAGGAACATCCCACACGCTGCCACTCCTCGTTCCCAAATTAGACTTTGTCACAGACACTGATCTCTAAGGTAGCCAAAAATAGCTAGCCACTCCAGGGAATACCCGAGCTGTCCCGGCGAAGTCTCCCCACCAGTTCACCGGCAGCTGCAGGTAGCTCCTACCTTCCCACTCAATTCATCAGCTTGGCCTCTCCTTGTCACCCAGCACCTACCCCCTTCCAGCACCCTTTTAGAGTGGAAAGCAGTAATATATTGGATTTAAAGGCTATGAAAGGAATGATAAGAATTAGAGAAATAAGATTGCTGTCCGGTGCCAAAACCACCAAAAGAAAATGGGACGTCTGCTAACAGTGATTATTTTTAGATACACAGTAAGTTGATGGAATGAACAAATCTGTCTTGGAAGAAGGACAACAGCATGCTTCTTAGAGCAAGGATGGTGGGACCACACCTCACATACTTTGGACGTGCTATCGGGAGGGATCTGTCCGTGGAGAAGGACATCACGCCAAAAAGAGGAGGCCCTTCAATGAGACGGCGTGACACAGTGGCTGCAACAATGGGTCCAAGCACAATAGAGCTTGTGAGGATGGCGCAGGACCGGGCAGCATTTCCTGGTGTTGTACACAAGGTCACTGTGAGTCAGGACCAACCCCGTGGCACCTGACAACAACAAAGTTGATGAATGTTCCCGCAAGGTCCTCTGGTAGTCAAAGTAGTAATACAATGCCAAGGAATTTCTCAGTGGGAACAACACAGGGAACTGGAGCTCTTCACCCTTTCAGGGAATGAGGCTGAGTGGCCCGAGGTAAACGTTTAGGGATGAGATAAAAGCAACCTATAGTCCTTGAAGCTAAGCTTATGAGTTCTGTGGTTGGCTGCACGTGAGTAACTTTTCAGGGTTCATTGTTCTCATCTACATGTTAGGGTGTTATGAACTCCTTCCAGGTCAAGGGTCATAGGTGCTACCTTCTCTTTAGACTAGTGCTATAGGAGCACAGGCCCTGAATATCTATTTACCACATTGTCCTTAGCTCATAACAGAAGATCTGAGGTCCTCAGTAAGCATTTTTGAATGAAGATGTAAGTGATGACAAATCAATAAATCTACATCACAAAGTTACTGTGATGTTCAGAGAAAAAGCAAATAGTAGGAACCTTGATAAATGGCAATGTCTGATCTTATTAAACTACCCAGCATATAGCAGAAGTTAAATAAATAAAATAAATACTGTAATACTACCAACTGTCCCACAGGGTCGCTAAGTCAGAATCAGCTCGGTGGCAATGATTTGGTTTGCTGGTTTTGGGTTTTGTTTTGTTTTTTAAATTATACTATTGACAAACACCTTAAAGCAAGAAAAACACTTTTTTGTAAAATCAAAACAATTTTCTGTCAAGTCAATTCCAACTCATACTGACCCATGGGTGTCAGAATAGAATGGTGCTCCATAGAGTTTTCCACAGCTGGTTTTTAGGAAGTAGATCACCAAGTCTCTTCCAAGGTGCCTCTGGGTAACTCGAACCTCTAACCTTTTGGTTAGCCGTCACCCAGGAACTCCAACAGTGAGTTAAAAAACTGGTTGGTTTGGTGTCAGTTCTTACTTATAGCAACCCAACAAGGCAGAGAAAACTGTATCATCGTGTTTTTGAGGCTGTAATCTTTACAGATGCAGCCACTCCCAGGGAGTGGCTGGGGAGTCTGAACTACCTACCAATCTTTCTGTTAGCAACTGAGCACTTAATCTCTGTACTACGAGGGCTCCTTCAACAATGAGTTAGCGCTACCTAACAAAGAGGCCAGAGGTGGCTTCACCATCTTCATCCAACTGCAACCTTGGCCATCTCAGAGATGTCAGTCAGCAGGGAGATGAAGGAAACACCAAGTCGATAATAAAGATCTGACCAGTAGAACTCCCTGCTTCCCGAGACTGAAAATAGTAACGCAGGGAAGATGAGTCAGCAATACTGTCCTCATTTGCTTTATTGTAACACGGAATCTCTCTTCTCCACTGATCAGGGACTGATTACAGTTCATTGATTTTTAAGGTTTTCACATTCCCTAGCTTCACTTCCTTGAGATTCAGATCCCATTTTGAAGCTGAGTCCTTTCTTCTAAAACAGGAGCTCATTAAGTATAGAGCAAATTAAGAGTAAATGATATTGTTTGCTAGCGACATTTCCAAAGGGGCACAAATTACTCATCATAGACTATTAAATGCTGAGGAGATTGTAATGGGAAAGCATACAGTCACAGGACCAGCCTTTCAAGCACAAAACAACTTAGGCCAATCGATTGGCTTTACAAACCAGGTAATCTTGGGAAAACTCCTTCCACTGTGAAAAGGTGTCTAATGGGAAAGCTACCCAACTCCAACACAATGGCATTGTCTTATAAATTTTAAGTGATCTGAATTCTACGACTATCTGTCATCTTTCTATGTGTCCATTTATCTATAAACCAATACACAGTATCCAGAATTGGGGAATAGATGGGAAAGTAGACACAGAGATTACATTAGTTTAAAAAGTCTTTCTAGAAGGTTCTCTGGAAAGAAGTTCTAAGTGGTTCCAACATTTGATGTACTTGACTGCTAACCAAAAGTTTCGGGTTCAAGTTCACCCAGAGGCAACCTGGAAGGAAGACCTGAGGACCTACTTCTAAAAAATCAGCCCCTGAAAATCCTGTGGAGCACAGTTCTACTGGGACACACAAGGGGCTGCCATGAATCAGAATCGACTTGATGACAAATGCTTTTGGCACCTCAAAAGAAAACACAAACCTGAAAAGTGTTCATTGCCTTCGATTCAACAATCAGTCTATATAAATTTATCCTAAACAAATAACCATGGATCAGATCAGATGGAGCTGAAGCACAGTTTTTAAAAATGCATGGAATATCACACAATATAATACCATATAAAACCATGAAATATTCTGTAGGTCATTATTAATGATGTGGAAACACATTGGTGTCATATTATTGTGTGAAAAGTTGCTCACAAGATATGTGTCCAAAGGAATTCCATTTTCAATATACACTGGTTAAGACAGTGGAGTGAAAAACACTCAAAAGTTAGCTAGGTGTATATTCTGAAAGGCAAGACAGTGGCTACCTTACTTTGTCCTTTCTCTTTTGCTGTGTTTTTCAGTGACAGACAGATTGCTTTTGAAACAGGAAAATAGTAGATATGACCATTTCTTACTAGTGTGAATTCATTTCTGATCCTCTAAAGAATTACCAAGTTATGACATTGCCTACTACTTCTCCATCTCGTCTTCAGGTTTGCTTTACCTGGACACTCAGAGAGGAAACCAAGGATGAGCTGTACATGGAAATTGTGGTAGTCATTGTCAGACAATCCCTGGGCCAGCCACCTCATCACTGTTACTGCTGTGAGCATCCATCCAGACCAACAAGCCTGCTCCGCTATTAATAGCAATGCTAATGACGACTCAGCTATTAAAAACAGTGACAGTAACAGTTACTAGTGACTCAAACGCATTCCATGGATGATCTGTACCAAATGCTTTAGGTGAATTTTTACTTCAACCTCACAAAAAGACTTGAAGATAAATACTGTTATCTTCCCCAGGAAACCCCGGTAGCACAGTAGTTAAGTGCTACATCTGCTAACCAAAAGGTCAGCAGTTCAAATCCACCAAGCACTCCTTGGAAACCCTATGGAGCAGTTCTACTCTGCCCTACAGGGTTGCTATGAGTCAGAATCAATTCAACAGCAGTGGGTTTTTTGTTTACCATGCCCAGCTTAAGAAGAAACTGGAACCAGGGGATTCCAAGAACTTTGCCCTCTTCCACCAAGCTAGAGGTCTCAGGGTTGGTATTGGAACTAGGTTTGGCTCCATGGGCAGAGAGGGATCTCGCACACAAAAAAAATGCATTGAGACACCTCTCTGTTTTGTCGGCATCCACTCAGCAGCGGATTAACCAGAAAGCATGGTCCACACAGGGTTACCTTGTAGCCCACGCGTACCCAGCTTATCAAGGAATTTGTCCTTGCGACTACTCTGTGATGCACAGCCCGGCCTCCAGAGGACACCTGCTATCGCCACCACCAGAACCACGCCTACACCTGCCAGCCCAGTCCCACTTTCTCTAGAATGCTCCAGTCATAACGGCTCTCAGGGAACTTCTGTAACTTCCAAACAGGTGCTGGCAACAGAAACACTTTCTAAACACCTACTCTCTGGTCACTGTATTGTGTTAGCTTCTATGTGTTGTACAACTATGATTCACGGGTTTCAGATTTAAGGAGAGTGAATTCATGAAATCTTGAATGACTGCACAACAGTCAATGTGAATTATGAATTGTGGCTGCAGACCACAGACCACATCTAGCATGCTGCCGCCGCAACCCATACACTGAAAGCAATTTTCACATTTTCAGATGGATAGGGAAAAGTGAAAAGAAAAAGATTTCACAATATGTGAAAACTATAGGAATCTGAATTTCTGTGTCCATCAATAAAGTGTTATTGGAACACATCCATGCCCATTTGATTACCTGTTATCCACAGTTGCCCTCATGCTATGGTGACAGAATAGTTGTGACAAGGCCCAGATTTGCTCACAAAGCCTGGCCCTTTACAGAAAGGTTTTGCTGATCCTTGCTCTGAAACTCCTGAGTGCTACAGGCACAAGTCCTTTGGGATGAATCTGGAGCTGCTTTGGGACAGATCCTATTACTGACATGTCCATCCTCTTTAAATCTAACTACCCCATGCGTTTCTTTTCTATAATAAACGGTCAAACTGCCCTAATCTTACCAGGCTAACTCAGTTTCTTTGGATGTTGCATATTTCCTTCCAGATGTGCAGTTGTGTGCATGCATCTGCAGCCACGATTCATAACTCATACTGACTGTTGTGCAATCATTCAAGATTTCGTGAATTCACTCTCCTTAAATCTGAAATCCGTGAATCATAGTTGTACAACACATAGAAGCTAACACAATACAATGACCAGAGAGTAGGTGTTTAGAAAGTGTTTCTGTCCGTTTGTATATGTTGTATTTATGGCATCTTTGCACACTGATGGTGGTATAGGTTTATCAATCAGCGATTGTCAATGCCCAGCTGTGGAAGGCACGCAGCCTCCAGACATGTCTTTTCCAGCACTCAAAGTATTGCTGTTTGGGTTGTTGTTTTTAGCATTTAAGGTGGTAACTTCTGATATAAATAATTCATGTTCTTATGTAAATAATCCACAGAGCTGGGTCTGTAGATGTTTATATACATCTGAACCAATTTTAGTGGTGATATCCACTTGAATCACAATGGAGATAAACCATCAGGGATACACAGATACGGTCAGGGGTGGCTTAATGCATAAGGACAGTAAACACATGGGCTACCTTGTGCTTACTCACTAATCTATGGTGTAAAATCTACAGATTAGTTAGGTAAGTGCAAGTAAACCTATATGCATCTTGCTTATGGGGTAATCTGTCCCTGGGAGGGTATTAGCATTTAGCCACTTCAGACATTCCAAGGATGGCATCTAT
Source organism: Heterohyrax brucei (assembly GCA_028571685.1). NCBI lineage: Eukaryota > Metazoa > Chordata > Mammalia > Hyracoidea > Procaviidae > Heterohyrax > Heterohyrax brucei. Next base: position 82,744,248 of record CM053156.1, on the reverse strand, counting down.
GTCAGAGAAGACGGTGTTGAATGTGGGTATAAATAAAGCATCTGCTCAGATGGACACTGATCGTATTTTTCAGCACTGAGACGTCCCGGCTGCAGTCTGCAGTGGCATGTACGGGGTCACAAGGCAGGCATTCCACACGTACCATTGAGTTTTTCACGCTCTGCAGCAAGCGTTCATGCTGCTCAGCTATTGCCAGGGCAGCCGAGTGGACTTTCTGATAGATGGCCTCTCCATCTCGCGTTTGAAAGATAAACAGCCCTTCACCAGTCTCACACATCCTGTGAAAACAAACACAAAAACCTTCTGAACATCCAGCTCCCAGAACAGCAATGCATTAAGAGCCTAGAACATTCTTCATAAGGCCATGGCCATCCTTTCTCCATTGGTGTTTTTTCATGAGATTTGCTGAAGAGCATTAACTCGTTCAAAGTGCCCCACTAATTGTTAGGAATATGAGCAGAGATGCAGTCACTCTAAGCTAACATAGCATTGAATGTGGTTTTGAATCACAAAACGAAGTAGAAGGTGAGTTTTAGATAAATAACAAGCCTCAAGTTTTTGATTCTTAGTATTCCTATCTTTACCTTGCCGCTTCCTAAAGGACACCTGTAAAACTGAATCCTTCTTGCAGTCCATGAGAAATGTCTTCTCAATAACTCAGCCATGCAGCTCAGAGGTTGAAAGACAATTCTGCATCCCTCTTAGATGACGTCTAACACAAAAGCATTAACGATTCTTTCATTTTGAAAGTCCTTGGCCAAGTATTACACAGTCTAATGAATCAAATGCCACAAAAGTTTTTTGTTTTGCTCTGGTAGCATAGTGGTTAAACGCTGTGGCTGCTAACCAAAAGGTTGCTGGTTCAAATCTGCCAGGTGCTCCTTGGAAACTCTGTGGGGCAGTTCTATCTGTGTTGCCATCAAATCAATTCCAACTCAGTGTGACCCTACAGTACAGAGAAGAACTACCCCCAAAGAGTTTCCAAACAGAACCTGGTGGGTTTGAACTGCTGACTGTTTAGTCAGCAGCTGTAGCACTTAACCACTACACCACTTTACAGAAGCTCTTCCAGGAAAGCTCTCCCGGGAAAGCATCGAGTGTGAAGACAGAGATCATTTCTACTGCTTACTCACTTAACAAGCAGGCCTGAGTTACATTAACAAGCAGAGACCGGCACCCACTATTGAGTAAGAACGAAATGAATGTTTTCTAATTATCAAATACATTCTAGACTTTTCAAGAACTTTGACAAACTCACGGCCGGAATATTACAGAAAGTTTGGATTTTGATACATCTGTACATCAATAGTAAGACATTGTTTGCTTGTTGGTTGCTTGTTTTTGCTGGTTTAAAGAATCAAATTATTTTAAGACACAATGCCACTACTTTGATTCCAGACTCTCTTGCTAAACACCTGAATTCTGGCTCTGGGCCTGATTTTTTGCACACATCTAAAGAAATATTTAACACAACATGAAAACTAAGCAAATTTTTCATCCCAAACCACTGTTAATTAATTCAGCTCCCCTGGTCCATGCAAAGAATGCAATAAAAACCCGAGAGACCCATCCCAATCTCATTTTTTTCAGCTGGCCCATGCCATGGTCCTATGGAAGTTTTCTGCATATATGGCCAGCCCTATGTGATGGGAAAAAAAAAGTCTATCTCATTTGAATTTCACACATATGAGCTGGGTGAGGAGCACATACAAAGAAAATGATGGCTCTTGCAATAGGTTAATCTACAGAACTAGTTCATGAAGTCAATCACATGATTTTAATTATTAACTCATTCCAATCCAGGGTTTTGAACTGGTTCATTCTGGTTCTACTCCTTCCTGAGAATTTGTAATTTTCACCCCAGATATACTGAATCATGTTTAACAAGACCCCCCAGGAGATTCCTACGTATACATAAGAATACATGTAGACACACACATGAGAACAGTCAGGGGGATCTTATTCAAATTTAGATGCACGCATACGAATCACCTGGGGATCTTGTTAAAATGTAGGTTTTGATTCAGTATATCTGGAAGTAGAAAGGCAATTTCTCAGCAGGGGGTTAAACCAGTGCATTCAAAACCCTTGTTCTAATCAAATGAAGAATTAAAACTTGAAATTTGAGTATTTCCACTCAAGCTTCATTGCCTTCCTGAAGATTTCCTAAAATGTTTCAGCCCGCACTAGAATTGCGTCTTTATTTTCATCACCATCCCAACTTAAGGAGATTGCCAGCCAACTCTGTGCTTAATTATGCAAGGTCTTCTCTTTTACCCACATCTTTTTGTCCACCAGGAAGATATATATTTTTAGAAGGGTGAAATAGTTTTCTGTTTCCCCTAGGGCTGAGGCCATTATTTAGTTATTTACTTATTTACTTATAAGCTAAGTTTGCTTCAAAAAAAGATGAAGGTGACCTGTTACTCACTTGCAGGATGATTAATTAATATCAACCTGCAAGCTACGTTTCTCAAACTTGACAGTCCAATGGCTTTTACAGCTTTTGTAACTGAATCCAGAGTCAATAATACAATTTATATTACCACTCATACTGTGTAGCTGCCTGTCTACCGTATTTTGCACAAATAATGCACACCTTCTATGTTTGTTTGCCAGCTACTCTGCCTTCCTGTGAAGTATGTTTGTAAGTATGCTATGCTAGTTTTTTTTACAATTTTTAAAAAAAATTTGGTATAGTGGTACTTATGAAAATACCTCATAGAGAGAGGTAATATTTGGCAAACAAACACAGAAGGTGCATGTCAGTAGGGTAAAATACAGTATATCTATGTATTGTTACCTATCTGTAACTTGCAACATTTTCTGTTCTATTTTACTTTTTAACACTGGTGGCAAAATGTTCAATCTATATTTAAAAACATCTATTGCAGACTAGTCAGTTCTGACACATGACAGCCTATCTATTTGGGTAGATCAGATGCATGAAAAACACTTTTTTAACTCCTGTCTGCCTTTGACAGTAGCCTCAGTGGTACGGTGATTAAGGGCTCAACGCTAACTAACAGATGAGCTGTTTGAATCCATCAGCCACCATTTGGGAGAAAGAGGTGGCAGTCTGCGTTCATAAAGACTGCAGCATGGGAAATGCTACGGGGCTGTTCTACTCTGTCCTACAGGGCTGTTACGAGTCAAAATTAACTTTATGACAATGGGACAACAAGCTTTTTTTTTGTTGTTCTGCTGTCAACAGACATAACGAACCCAGAAACTTCTTTAACGACATTTGAAATCTCTAATGACTGTGATTAAAAAAAAGAAGAAGAAGAAAACAATTTTAAATATGATGTATTCTTTTTCAATGGACATGGTCTTTTCTTGTCCTCACTTGAGGATCTGAAACACACACACATACACACACACACACAAACACATCCCATTTATCACCTGTACATAGAACCAGAGTCACAGATGCTAATTTCATCAGGGTGGTTCAGGTAAAGTGAACAGACAGTCACTTGGGATACCTACAATATAGAATGAGGTAGTATAGCTAATGGGGGACCTCAAGTCCCATTTAAAGACAGCAGCCACCAGTCAGCCCCAGTCAGGAACCTGCACAGGGACAACATGAGTCCAATGTAGCCACAACTCACAATGGTTTGGGAGAAGCCAGGAATCTTAATTTTTATGTGGTACTACCTGAATTTTAAACGTTGGCAACCTACTCCTTCTCTGTAAGGCTGGGAGTGGGATGGGGTGGGTAGAGGGGCAAAATACCTCCATTAACCAGATCTGGGCAGGAGGTCACAAGTTTGCAATATGTGATAAAATACCTTAAAGAACTAGAAACAGAACAGAGATTAGGTCTTTGAGTTTGAGTTGTTCGGACAGGTTGAGTTGTCCGTACTGCTTGAAAGCATATGTCCTTCAGTCAGATAGCACGCCACAGAGACTTGTTAAGAACAACAACTGACCTTCAAATACTCCTCTAAAAAGTCTCTTCTAAAATCTATCCATATTTTCTTTTATTTTATCCACTCCCTGCCAACAGATCTGTTTGGCACTGTTTCATAAAGCAACAAAAACATCCATTAAACAACACTACTACAGGCTCCATCAAAATAATATAATCGGCTTTATCCCCAAGGCAAATAAGAAGGACATGGAGCCAGAGGGGAAGACAAGAAATAGAAAAAAGAGAATAAAGGGACTAGTGGTCTTACATAACCTAACAGACCTCTCATCTCTGCAGAAAACAGCACAGAACAAAGATGCTCTAATGGACTCGCCCATACCAGAAGTGCACATCCACGTGGTTGGAATTCTTATGTTCCCAAGTCTTCTCTTTCTTGTTCTCTACTGGTTTTTACCCTGCACACTTTTTGAGCATCCAAATCAGCCCCAAATGCCCTCAAATACTCTTTCCTTATGGTCTTATACTAACAGAAACTGATGGATGGAATTCCAAAGAAAGGAAAACAATGACTTAAAGTTTATCCTTTCCTGTGTCTTCGGTGGCACTTGAGTAGTGCAAAGTGTTAACACACTGAGAACCAAACAGTTGGAGGACTGGGTCCACCCAGAGTTCCTCCAAAGAAAGCTTTGGCAATCTACTTTCCCAAAACTCAGTCTTTGAAAACTCCATGGAGTACGATTCTACTCTGACACACAAGGGATTGCCATGACTTGGAGTCGACTTGATGATAGCTCGTTGGATTCTGTGGCCTTGTCCCCTCCATGAAGAGAAACACTCAGATACGAGAAAACTCAAATCATGGCCACCATAAATGCACTGGGTAGCTCTGAATGTTCCAGTAATTCCATTACCTAAATGATATGCCTGTCACCCCAAGCCATGGACCATGCAAAGGATCAAGAATCTAGCAACAACAAAGAGCTCACAAATACTGGAAAATTCATTCCTCCACACAGCAAATATGTGTCGAGACAGTGTACACAACAGACAAAAGAGCTTGGGCTCAAAACAATTGCTGCTGAGATTGTCCCTTATTGGTTTATAACCCTGTACATGTCATCTAACGTCCCAAGGTTCATTTTTCCATTTATAAAATAAATTTTGTGACAGCAATTATTGCAGAGATTTATTGCAAGTATTGAATAAGATATGTACGTACAACACGCAACGCAACTCTTCATCTACCAAGTGTTCCCCTTACTCCATTGGATGTAAGCTCTTTGGAAGCAAGGATTTTTTTTTCTTTCTACTTTATTGAGTTTTTCTACTAGTTACCTAGAATAGGGCTTGGCCTATATTCAGCACTCAACAAAAGCTGTAGAATGAATTGGGAAAGAGTAGGCTGGTGGCATAGTGGTTAAGTGCTACATCTGCTAACCAAAAAGTCAGCAGTTTGAATTCACCAGGGGCTCCTTGGACACTCGATGGAGCAGTTCTACTCTGTCCTAGAGGGTCACTGTGAGTCAGAATCAACTGGATGGTAGTGGGAGGCAGCTAGAAAAAGGTGTGATGCACAAACCGATCCAATCTTAACACAAGCCAGCAAGTCTTATTTCAAGTGAGAGCTCGTGAGCCACCTTAGGAAGGGCAGTACGTCAGATGAGAAACCAGGAAAAAGAGTCCAGACACAAAGAAGCATACAGGGAAAACCTTGAGGTGGACGAAGCAGAATGACCGTGACCCAGCACACTGTGGTGAGGAGGAAGGCAGGGGCCAGCCTGGGTGGCTGGAGTGCTATGGACCCAGCATGAGTGTTCCTGAGACAATGGACTTCGAGGCCACTAACAGTCAACACCTAAAACATCAAGAAACCAAACCCACCACTGTCAAGCGGATTTTGGCTCACAGTCACCCTGCAGGGAACATCAGAACTGCCCTGTAGTTACTCGCAAGACTGTGAATCTTTACAGAAGCAGACTGCCACATCTCTCTCCCAGGTAGTGGCTGGTGGGTTCCAACTGCTGATGGCAGTTAGCAGCCAAGCACTTTAACGATGGGGCTGCTAGGGCTCTTCAGTCACCACCTGGATGCTTTGTCAGGGCCACTGCTTCCCAGTGGGCAGGCATTTTGTTCCCTACAGACTGTCCTGAGATCAGGGTGAGGAGAGTACCCTGCCTGCACTGTGTATCTGTCTTGTCTTGCCTGTTCCAATCAATGACGTCACTTCCTGGTGGCACGCAGCTGAAGAACACACATAGTTGGCTCTCCTAGTTAACAGGTTGACTGAGAGGAAGGCAGCCTGTTTCTTCACTTGTTTTTCCTGCCCATGCTGTGACCAGAAAGGCAGGAGACAGGAATCCACTGAAGATACTACCCACTACACAGCCTTCCGAGCAGGGCTCAGCTCCTGTGGAACGCCAGTTGTTCACATACAACTTAATTTTCTTATTGTCCACATCGCCACTTTGCTAGACAGTAAGCTTTGGGACAGCAACAGTAACTGGATGGTTTATTCACAGTAACAGCCACGGTGCTTGGAACGGAGGCAGACATGTAGCGTGTAGGGACTGCGTATTTCCTGTAAGAGGCATCAGTCATGAATGTCCTTCCTCTCTAGAATGTAAAGGAGTCTCTGGGTGGCATCAGTGATTAAGCACTGGACTACTGACCAAAAGGTTGGTGGTTGGAACCCACCCAGAGATGCCTTGGGAGAAAGGCCTGGTGATTTGTTTCTGAAAAGTCACAGCCTTGAAAAGTTGATGCAGCACAGTTCTGCTCTGTAATACCATGGGGATGACTCCATGGCTACTGGGTTAGCTTTTTGGTCTGGTCACATATAAAGTGGTCCCTCCTTTAGCTAGCCATCAACTACATCGAGATGGCCTCAATGGGAAGTCAGCAGAGTTGGACCAAACCAAAAACTAAGATGTTTCCTAAATATGACCTAACACTTTGAAGGGCACAGTAGCAGGGGCAGGACCCAGGGACCACAGTTTCAGGGGAGATCTAGGTCAATTGGCATAACAAAGATTTTCAAGATAATGCTCTGTATTGTGCTTTGGTGAGTGGTGTCTAGGGTCTTTGAAGCCAGCAAGTGGCCATCTAAGTAAAACATCAATTGATCCCAACCTACCTGGAACAGCGGAGAATGAAAGACATCAAAGACATAAGGGAAATATCAGCCTAAGAGACAGCAGCGGCCACAGAATCCTAGACTACATCAGCATGAGACCAGAAGAACTGGATGGTGCCCGACCCCAGCAATGACTGCCCTGATGGGAGGACAGCATACGGTCCCTGACTTACTCGTGGGAGAAACACGTGTGCAGAACTCAAACTCTACTGAAATGAGGAACTGACTGATGGTCTCACAGAATGAAGTGTCCCCAGAAGACACAGCCCCCAGATTCTTTGCTAGCCCCAAACTGAAACAAGTCCCAAAGCCAACTCTTCAGATAAAGACTGGACCAGACTAGATGACATAAAATGATGCCGGAAATAGAGATACAGGAGGGTAACTGGGCAGCTCCCGTCCACAGACGAGATGAGACAGTGGAGAAGGACAGGAGCTGAGGATGCGGGCAGTACAGGGTGGCAAAGAGCAGTGTGCTGTCACAGGGTGGGGAGAGCAGTTAGAGCTGGACAGCAACGTGTGTGTGTGTGTGTGTGTGCACGCACGCAGATTTTTGTACGACAAATTAGACTGTGAACATTCACTTAGAGTACAATAAAATACTTTTTAAAAAGATGACCTCAAGATAGGGTCATTAATTTTGCTCCAAAGGTCATAATAAACGTCCTAAGTCATCTTTCTCGTAGGAATTTCAAGTACTAAAGGCACAGGAACTCAGCAGTAGAAAGAATCTAGATGAATTGCTTCGAGCGGTGTCCTTTTCTTACTCATCTTTCCATCCTGGACACCTGAAACGGCCTGGCAGAGAGTCAGGTGCAGTAACAAAGTATCTATTACAGACAAGCTCTAAAGAGGTTCCTTTGTGGAGCAGAAAAAGCATCTCCCTTCTGACTCCACACAAGCCTCTAACCCACTGCTGTCCAGTGGAGGCTGACTCACAGGGACCTTATAGGACAAAGTAGGACTACTCCATAGAGCTTCCAAGGAGCACCTGGTGGATTCAAACTGCAAACCTTTTGGTTAGCAATCGTGGCACTTAACCACTCTGCCACCAAGGTTTCCATATATGCCCCTAGTACTGGAATATTCACAGTAAGTGCACATTAATTATTTTAGATGAATGAAGAATGAATGACCATATAAATGACACAAGTGTAGTCTCTGTGTTATTTTGAAAAAGAAGTGTTTCTTTCTCCTGGGTGACCCTGTGTCGGAGACCCAGCATGCTAATATTTAGATCTCTCTCTCCTCACCATGGCAGCAAAAACTGAATACAGTGTATTTATTTGTTTTCTTTCAGTTCTTTAAAAAACCAGTACGTACTCTACTGGGAGAAAGATGGGGCAGTCTGCTTCTGCAAAAATTGCGATCCTGGAAACCTTATGGGATCACTGGGGGTCAGACTCTACTCAACAGCAGTGGGTTTTGAACTTGAGCACATACTCTACAGAGAATTCAGAAATTAGAAATTATATGTAGCACAGAATTAGGAAAACAGAGAAGTTTTCAAAGATTTATATCAGAATCAGGGTCATTATATTTGTAAACTCCCCAACGACAGCTTTTCACCAGCTAGCCTTGCTTTGGGGGTGAGATAGGCGTGAAATGAACAATTTCATTCCTGAGGCTCTTCAACGTTCTTTACATCCCCTCTCCTCCAGTGAAAACCACCTTTCTTACAAACTGGTGCATACCATTTAAGGAACAGTATTTTGCATATGCAATTTTGATTTTCACATACTCTCAGCATCCATAAAAGTTTCTTTTAAAACGATGTCAAAAGCGTGGGAGACTCTCTCCGGCTGCGAAAGGGAGGCACTCAAGTGTACTAATTATTTAGAACGTTCTGCCAAATGTCACCTGAGCACCTCTCATTCCTGAAGGTGCAGAGCCCAAGGTATTAATTTAAAACAGTCAGGAAGGAAGGCAGCTACTGACACCGAGGCACGCTAACACAGCAACCAGCTGTAAGATTAACAGGGAAGCTCACTCGCCATCTGGCACCTTCTTTACACAGTCATACTTCTAGAATGGTTCCACAGGGGGATGTCACCCCAGTCAGAGCTGCCTGTCAACTGGATCTTCCCATAAAAAGTCTAGCACTGTCAGCCTGACAGGTGTTGCTCAGGCTTAGGAGCTTTGAAGTGCAAAGAAACAAACAAAAGACAAGAACCACCTCAAAGGAAGGAAGCAACAGGCTTATTTCCAAAACAAATGAAGGGCTCTGTATCTCCAGAGCGGTGGGCGGTCATTAACTGTGAAACTGTTCAAACTTTGATGTGTCTAGCCTGAAATTCCTCAAGGAAGAAAACAGACGTGGGGTCAGATTCACTTATGTTGGTGGGTGAAAGAGAGGAAGAAAACAGCGTCTAGAAGACACTACTGACATGTGATCATGATACAGCTGCTCAGAAGAGATGGAGGAGTCTCACTGTCTGTGCTCACACCCCACACTAAAAAGCAAAAAAGGGATTTCCAAACTAAAATCAAACAAAATGTATAAATTCACACACATTTGAGGTGGCTTATTCAGGTTACCACTATCTCTGCAAACCTATGGCTCACTGACGGAAGACCCCCTCACACTGAGGCAGCTGAGATGGCAAGGGGTGATACTCTGGTAAGGAGCCCTGGTGGTGCAGTGGTTAAGCACTCAGTTCTTCACTGAAGGATGGGCTGTTGGAACCCACCAGTGGTTGCGGGGAAGAAGAGACCTGGCAATCTGCTTCCACCAAGATCACAGCCTGAGCCACACTACAGGGCAGTACTAGTTGGTCACGTACGACAGCTACATGTCACAGTCAGCTTGATGACACACAACCACAACAACACACTGGTGAGATCCTCCAAAGTGTATTTAGCAAGCTTTGACAGTGCAGGTGTGCCTTCTCCTCCTGAGCACCACCTGTGCCACTGCCATGACACTAAGTGGATCCCAACTCCCGGTGACCGTCTATGACAGGGCACATCTGCTCTATAGGGTTTCCAAAGCTGGAACGTTTCTGGAAGCCAACTTCCACATCTGTCTCCTACCCACCTGGCCGCCTGGGCTTCTCCCTTAGAGCAGCTGCTGTGGATTCAGAAGGAGGCTGAGCTCCAGGAGAAGGACAGGCATATGAAACAGCTTAGAAATCTAGAGTTGGGAAGTGAGAATCTTGGGTCCAGCCCCTGCCTTTGGAACTAGGAGCCCTGGTGACACAGTGGTTAAGCACTCACCTGTGAGCCCAAAGACTGATGGTTCTAACCCAGCAGCCACTCCGTGGGTGAAAAGATGGGGCAGTCAGCTTCCTTAGAGGTGGCACCTTTGGGAACCTGATGGGGCAGTTCTACTCTGTCCTGTAGGGTCACTATCAGCCAGAATCCACTCAACTGCAATGGGTTTTTAGTTTTTGCCGTTGCAGCTGTCACAAAACCCCTGTTTCCTTCCTCTACCCTGACCCCAATATTTTTTCCTGTTTTTCAATTGTGTTCAAAACGTTTGACATTTCAACAGTCTCATCATGTACAGTTCAGCGACCTTGTGGTCGTATGTTGTTCAGCCAACACCCACCCTGACCCATTCCCCAGCAACAGTGGCATCCTTAACAGATGCCCAGGGTCCTCTGGTAACCACCAGTAAACTTCAGTCTGTATATACAGTTGCCTATTCTAGATATTGCCTCTAAGTGGAACCACATATTTACCCTTTTGTGACTGACTCATTTCACACAGCATATTTTCAGGCTTGGTCCATGTTGCAGCACGTATTAGGAATTCATGCCTCTTTATGACAGAGTGGAAACCGTAGTAGCATAGTGGGTCAGCTAACCAAAAGGTCAGCAGTTCAAATCTGCCAGGCACTCTCTGGAAACTGTGGGGCCGCTCTACTCTGACCTCTAGGGTTGCTATGAGTCAGACCTGACTCAACAGCCGTGAGTTTTAGTGGTGGATTACGACAGAGTATTATTCCATTTATATAAATATCATACATTGTTTACCCATTCACATGTCAATGGACAACGAGGCTGTTCCATTCTTTGGTTACTGTGTATAATGATACAGTGAGCACTGGTGTACAAACATCATTATATTTCCTTTTATAACAGATGCAACATTCTTCCCTAGTTTATATCATCAGGGAGCGGGCTGAACTGTGCATGTAAGTTAGTGATTATTTTCCACGGCTGCTACACCTCCCCGACCGCTGCTTTTCAATTACTGGCGGTGGTGGATCTGAGATATTGCGCTGCGCCTGGAAGCGCCGCTTCGCTGAGCAGTATTTATTAACGTGGTGCAGTCCCACCCCCTTCCTCAAGCACAGCACTGTGTTAATTAAAAGATGAATGAGATTGACTTGCGTTTTTGAGTTGATGTTATGGCAAAGTTATCTAAAAGAGGGGTGTCCGATGTTTGAACAGGGGCACAATTTCAGTGCTCACTATAGGTGCCATTTTCATACACTGGTTGCCACACAGAGTTCACACAAACTGCTCAGCGGCGCCATGTGCCCATAGCCACTGTGTGCCCAGAGCCGCCGTGTGCCCAGAGCCGCCGTGTGCCCAGAGCCGCCGTGTGCCCAGAGCCGCCGTGTGCCCAGAGCCGCCGTGTGCCCAGAGCCGCCGTGTGCCCATAGCCACCATACTCTAGTTAGGTCTCTGATTATCAGGCCTGACGGACTGTTTGTTGTGAGGTCTGTCGTATGTATTATAGGATGGTAAGCAGCATTCCTGGCCTCCACCCGTGAACCGCCAGTAGTATTCCTCTTCTGAGCTGTGACAGCCATCACTGTCCCTAAACTCAAAAACCAAACCTGTTGCCATCAGGTTAATTCCAACTAACAGTGACTCTACAGGACAGAGCAGAAGGGTTTCCAAGGATCAGCTGGCAGATTCAAACCGCCAGCCTTTTGATCAGTGGGTAAATACTTCACTGCTGTGCCACCAAGGCCCCAGGGGACATTTGGCAAGTCCAACCTAGGGGGAAAGATGACACTAGTTGAAAACTGCTGTCCTAGAGCTCACAGGAAACCCTGGTGGCAGTGTGGCTAAGTGCTGTGGCTGCTAACCAAAAAGTCAGTGGTTCAGACCTACTAGGCACTCCTCGGAAACTATACAGGGCAGTTCTACTCCGTCCTACAGTATTGCCATGAGTCGGAATTGACTTGATGGCAGCAGGCTTGGTTTTTGGTCTTAGAGCTTAGTGCCATGATGGGGGACATAACGTAGTCTGGTGGGACAGCCACTTCACCCTATTTGCTTTGACCAATTACTGAATGTTGGACACATTTCGTTGATTTTTTTTAAAAGCTCTATACCCACTTCCCTTTCTGATGGCACCAGTAGCCCCCTCTTGCTTTGAGAGAACCATCCTCCATCAGTGCGCTCCACGGGCTTTGCGTAATGTACTCAGGGCACACAGTGAACGAGATGTTCCATGTACTTTGTGATTTATCTCTTCTCTACTGGTAGAAAAGTCCCCCAGTGGCGCAAATGGTTTGTGCCCAGAGTCACCACAGGAGAAAGGCCTGGCCTGCTGCTTCTGTAAAGATGACAGCCAAGAAAACTCCAGGGGAAGTTCTACTCTCTAACACAGGCGGTCACCCAGAGTCAGAAGTGAGTCAACAACAATGAGATTGGTTTTCTTCTTCTGTTCCGCGGGCTAAGGGTGTAGATATGGGAGCCCGAAGCTGCTGGCAGCCATGGTGAGAAGCCAGGGAGAAGAGGTTCTAGAAGAAATGGAACTGTGAGATGAAAACTAGCATCATTATTCGGACTCCAAGTCAAGCCAAGCCTGAAGCCATCGCCGCTACCTGGGCTTTGAGCTACGTGTACTGGTCACTTTCTTCTCTGCTTGTGTCCATTTTGGGTTGGTGTAACCGCCTACTATCTGCTGGGCATCAGACCAGGTGTTATCACATGTGCCCCTATTTAATCTTCATCACAATCTCGTGAGATGAGTTACGTGTCATCCCATTTGATAGGTGACATGTGGAGGTGAAGCAGTTGGTTAACTCACCCAAGAGCCAGTATGTGGAAGAACAGATTTCCCTTCTTCCCACTCCGAGTCCAATTTTGTACATGTGCCTGTAATATACTTCACAAGGGCTGTCTTGACCTGATTTTGAGTCCATGATTTAAAAACTCTCAATTCTCATTCACAGGTCATTGCTAAGCCTGCTCCCCAACTACTTCCCTGATCGTGTTCCAACACACCAGGGCTACAATACTTGGAGGCCCCCGATATCTAACACTCAGAAACAGACCTTCTTCTTTGTACCCATGGAATTATTCAAAATATCCAGTCTGCAGGGAATCTGCAAAACCTGGCTAACGGACCCCCAACCCCACCCCTGCAAAACTTAAGCTGTCTACAGTTACAACTTGCAGTTACTCTGTCTCCAGGGGCCACACACTTTGTGGCCTCTTGTTTGAAACTACAACACAGAGTTCTGCCTTTATCTACCTGAGTGTCTTTGTGTTGTGTCCTGTCTTCCAAAGAACCTCTAAGCATACCTGATACGATGTAATTAGGAAACATTGTCTCATCTGTTGGTTTCGGTGATGGGACAGGGGCCACTGAGCAGGAATAACATTCTGCTGTTGTTGCCAGCTCTGGTCAAGCCAGCCTCCAGCTTTTGGCGATCTCGGGTACAATGACATTAGACCACTGTGATCCACATGGCTTTTATTGGCTAGTTTTCAGAAGTAGCTCACCAGGTCTTTCTTCCTAGTGTGTGTTAGTCTGGGAGCAGCATGCAAGCCTCCACTGACATGTGTGTGAGGTACACTGGTTGGGAATCAAACCGGGGTCTCCACATGGGAGTCAGGAATTCTGCCAAGGAACCACCAACGTCTCCTCTGACCTGTTGTTATTCTTGTTATCAGTTGTTACCGACTCGATGCCAACTCATGGTGACTCCAAGTGTGCAGACTAGAACTGTCCTTCTTAGGGTTCCCAAGACTGTGACCTTTCAGAAGCATGCCATCCTGCCTGGTATCTTAACGATTATGACACATTGCCTCATTTGTTGGTTCTGGTGGGTGAAACGGGCCTTTGAGTAGGAATCAAAGTTCCAACTCTAACAGAGGTTAAAGGTGAGAAGAACTTTATCCATGGCCTTTAGGAAGACTACACCTGTCTCCGGCAAAGTCTGTGTGATACCTCTTCAGGCTCACGTGAAAATGATTTTCCTAGAGACATAACTGTTGCCTACTTACTGATGTGAGAGAGGGAGAAAATTATATTAGTTAGTATGAAACTGTCTTGTTTTGAACACATCCAAAAATAGCCACAGAAAAACTTATTCTCACTAATAAAGCCAGGCAGATACAAAACCTTCATGCTTGAAGGAACACAAATGATCTTATTATCCTGAGCATCTTGATGGTAACTATAAAAAGTCATCTTTGTGTTTCAGGCAAAATATAAAATACCAATATTACCTTGGGTTTAACTCTATCTGTGTCCTGCAAACCCAAGTCCTGGTCCAAATAATCGGGGTGGGATAACAAAATATTCTTTAAGAGTAGCCATTGCGTGCCCGGCACTGCTCTCTATCTCCTACATACCAAAAAAATAATCAAACCTGTTGTCATCAAGTCAGTTCCAGCTCACCGCATCCCTGTGGGACTGGACGAAACTGCTCTATAGGGTTTCCAAGGAGCAGAAGGTGGATTTGAACTGCCAACCTTTTAGTTAGCAGCCAGGCTCTTAACCACTACAACACCAGGGCTTCTTGTCACCTACATGGGTTACCACTTTTTCCTACAATAGCCCTGAGAGGAAGCTGTTATTTGACTAAACTAACAAATGACACTCAGGAAAGTTAAGCATAGAGTTCAAGGTCAATGGCAAGAGCAGAAGAGAAACTGGAACCTAGAGCTTCTCTGACTCCTGAACTCTAGTTCATTACATGACACCGAGCTGTCTGGGAAATAAGAACCTAAGAACAGAATCCTGACAGTCTTCCTTCTTCCATCCAAACTCCAGTTTCCACTGGCCCCATGAAGCATGAGCACAAAGTAAGAACGTTAGTCACAATCAGTAAACATTCTCTGCATCTCTAGGACACAGGGCACAACACCGTGTAGCAAAAGCTGTCGCTACTATAACCACATTAACTGAGTTCTTGAGTGAGACTCCCTCAAAGGTCTGACCATAAAGAGGTCATAAATGTCACAGAATAAAACCCTTTCCTTTTTCTAGTTGGTACTTTATTGCTTTTAGCCAAAGACTACTGAAAAGTTTCTGAAATTTATGTCTCCAATCCATCCATACTTTTCTATCATTTCTTTCACCTGAGCTATGTCAGCATCTCTGCACGTCGTACCTTCCCTCCACCCTGCTGGTCACAGAGCAGTCAGTGACCTTCACAAAACACCAACGCCATCATGCTGTGCACACATGTGACATATGTTCTGTCACTGCTGGGCACCGCTGCCTAGTCAGTTCCAACTCTTAACGACTCCATGCGACAGAGCGGAATGATCCCATAGGGTTTTCTTGGTTGTAATTTTTATGGATGCAGATTCCCTGGTCTTTCTCCCATAACATCACTGGGTGGATTCAAACCACTGACCTTTTAGTTAACACCCGAGCACTCAATCATTGTACCTATACGCAGACCCAAATACATCTGCTTAAAAGTCTCTGTGGCTTCCCATAGCACTTAGAGGAAATAGAGAGCCTTTAAGACACTCTCCTTGATCTTTAACAATTCTACTAAGTCTATTAATGAATAAATACAATTTTTGCGTCATACTGAGTAGAGTGATTTTATAGCTAGAAGGTTAATAACATAATTTCAAAAGGCATTTCAAACACTGTTGAAATACCACAAAAATTGACTGAGGTTTTAGCCTTCAGACATCATCATAAAAAGCTATCATTTGTCTATTACTACTTCCTATAAATAGAAAAAAAGAAAATGATTAATATTTGAACTACTATTGCCCCATATAGATCCAAGAGAAGTCTTAATCAATGCCAAATTCTCCAATGCATCAATATGAAGCATAACTGGGGAGTGATACCAGGTGTACGATCCACACAAAAGTCTACTTGTATTACTAAACATTGTCTATGCCTAGATTTTACCAGTTACAATTAACCCATAAATAATTTATGAGATGCAAAGGGGAAAATACACCAACCTTAGGAAATAACTTCTTAATCTTACTGTAGGGACTTTCTTTCAGAAGTATGATAAATAAGTAATTCTGACAAAATTGGAACATGGCTCTGAACATTAAAGTTTTATTTTTTAATGTGGTGACCTTTATATTCTCTGGGAGATTCACTGACTTGTTTACAGCATTTCAATTTCTAGAAACCTGAAAACAAAATGAACCAGAGCACAGATGCATGGAAAAAGAAAAATGTTCTAACATGCTAGGCCAGTTGTAGGAAAATCACATTGATCAAAATTTTGAAAAGCAAACTGTAAATAACGGCATTTTGTTTAAAATAGAAAGGATGGATTAATTGAGGGGGAGCATTATTCTTAGTGCAAGTGATGATTAATGTTATGTGCCAGTGTGACTAGGTCATTATCCTCCGTGGCTTGACAGGTACTATGTAATCATCTCCCCTTTTGTGATCTGGTGTGAGCCGTCAATCAGCTGAAAGGGGTGTTACCTTGGGGGTGTGGCCAGCCTCCAAGATATAAACGGATGTTCTGGCAAAGCTTGCTTTCTTCCTTGATGCTGTCCTCTCCTTGTTGCCTGCCCTCTTGGTTCTTGGGAAGTAAGCCTGCAGACATTTCTTGCCTGCTGCCTGACTCACAGATTCAGGGTTTCTCAACTCTTGCAACTACATTAGCCAGCAGACCCACAGATTTGGGATTTGCCAGCCCCACAACTGCACAAGCATTTCCTAGGAGTAAATCTTTCTCTCTCTCTCTCATTTCCTTGGAGTAAATTTCTATCTTTCTTTCTTTATCTGTCTATTTATAGGTTTCACTGGTTTTGCTCCTCTAGGGAACACAGCCTAAGGCAGTGCCTATGAATTAGGTAGGGTCTTCAGAGTTTAGGATGTCCGTTTTAGCTTTCCTTCTGGGAAGTATTCCATTCTGTTGGGAAGTACCACTCCCTCTACAAACAAAATTAGAAAAGGTTCTCTGTTTTCAACTTGAACACAATGTCAGCTCATATACAGAAGGATTTACTTTTTTTACAACTTCCAGAAACCAAACCCTTGGCCCCTGAGTCAAGTCCGAATCCCAGTCACCCTACAGAATAGAACAGAACCACCCCACAGAGTTCCAAGATGACACATCTTTCTCCTGTGGAGCAGCTGGTGGGTTCAGACTGCTGCCGTCTTTCAGTTAGCAGTCAAGCTGTTTGTTAACTGCTGCCGCACCAGGGTTCCTGGCTGACAAGGTAGTCATTAAAAATTCTAAAATAGAGAAGTCATTTGTGGCATTTCAAAAGGGGTAAAGAGAAAGACACAGAAAGAGGGGGAGTCAATTCCAAGGGAGGACAGGTGAGAAAAAAAGCAAGTGAGATACTGGTTAGACAACTTTCTTTGTATCCAACAATCAACACAAACCTTATCAGTCCTGTCTTCTCTCTCCCAAGTTAGCCTCTAAAAGAAACAAGTGAAAGTCTGGAACATGCTTCCTGGGTTTCATAACAAGCATGTTTTAGGCTTGAACTTTTCCAGTACTCCTCTCATTCAATACACTGGGAGCCAAGTACAAAGTACAAATAACCCCCAATTTCAAAAATACCAACAACCCCTCATATTAATAATCTGTCACTATTAGTTCACAGGAGAAAACATAAATTGAATAACAATATGAAAGTTTTCCAAAAACCAAGAAGCTGGCCTCGTTCACCTTGACCTAGCAATCGTACTTTTTTTTAAATCATTTTTTGCCTAGTTCGTCTCTATAGTTTGTAGCCTGGAATCAAACTGTGTAATGAAAATTCATACCACTTGCAGGAAACATTAGAATCTTCCACTGGTGTAGAAAAAAGTGGATATATGTTTTTTATATCCCAAAGTATTGAAGTAAGAATTCATCCCAATATGATGCACTTAACTGACCAACAGTTTGGAAAAAAATGTCCAAGTATATCTAACATTTGTTGTATATATGACTGTTTTGCAATACCCCTAGCATCGTACAGGCATAACTCTGAATCTTCCAAAGCTAGCCTCCGGGTGGAACTCAGACATGAAGCCAGGCCTTACATGATGTGAAGCTGGGGGAAGAAAAAAGAAAAGCCAAAAATGAAGAAGAGTAGCCACTCAACTCACCTCCCTGCCTCAAATGTGAACCACGTGGCATCACGTCCATACCGCCGCAGGGCGCTTAGCGGCCACGAGATGAGTTTGACTCTGGGATTCTGGATGTCCCAAAGACAGATGTGCTCAGATGTAATCTGCAAGGCACACTCGCCATGTACATCTAAATTAGGAGATGGCATCAAATACACATTGAATCTCTCTGGGAGAGAAACAAAAGGTTAGTCTAAAATCCCCAGGGAAAAAACATCCAAGACACTGTAGGAAAACAGAAGCATTTAAAAACAATTCAAGCTCACATCCTCCTCTACTTTACGGTTCAATGTACAAGATCATCAGCCTTTTCTCATAAATAACCAGTCCCAGAAAAGGAGTTTCTAAACACAGCCCGTATGAAAGAAAATCATTCTGACACAGTCTGGCTGTCAATGCTTAAAGACTACTTGCCCAACTAAAGACCATTTTTAGAATCCTTCAATTTGTGTAAGAAATAAATTGTACATCAATAAAAGACAAAAGCAGTAAAGCTGTGAAAGGTCATATTTTTTCTGCCAAGCATAAGTTAATTACACCCATGCTTCATGCTCACAAAAAATTAAAACACAGGTGGAAAATAACTGTTTCATGGTTTGATGATATGAAAGTTATATGGATCAAATTCTAATTTTCATAGCTGAATTAAAAAAATTATATCCCAAATTATTTAATTATACCCCAATATGATGCACTTAACTGACCAACAGTTTGGAAAAAATGTCCACATATAGATTTGAACTAGTTCTAGGAAAGAGCTTTCGTTGGTCAGATACTTGGAAGAAACATTCATTTACTTATTTGGATGATTTTTAACAGAGATTACCCTAAATAAACTGTCTGGCTGATGAATGCAACCAAATATTTATCCTGACAGGTACGGTTATGGCATTACTGCTACCTTTCTAGACAGTTCATTTAAGAAGTTGTACAATTAAACATCTTTAAGTGAAATACAAACAAAAAGATTCTTACTATAACACACACGCTTCCACCTACCCACCATTACAGTAGATTGACTACATCTAACAAAATAGGGTTGCATTAAAATATAATATTAGCAGCACTCTAAATTAATTGTGTTGATAAAATAATTATATCAGAACTTTCAAAGATTTTAGTTAAGTTTAACATAGGTTTCAAGATTATATTCATTAAATATATTCACACTTCTACAATTTCTAATTCCTGAATTACTTCAAATGTCCAATAACTAAATATTTGCCGCTTTTAACTATTATTTTAAAAGCATATTTCTAACGGACTTAATTTTGGGACCAAGTAGGAAGATCATCTTCATTAAGTAAGAAAAAGGGACTCTGACCAATTACTTTGCTTAGAAGTTCAGTACTTCTCCCTGACTCAAGAGTAGCAGTAATAGCTGTGCTGGCAGTGACCACTTTAAGGACAATTTCTTGAAGTCACACAAGTGAATATTTTTTTTAAGTGCTTTTAAAGACAGAGTGGAGTTACATAATAATTCTATTTTGATTCACAATCACCCTATAGGACAGAGCAGAACCGTCCCCTAGGGTTTTTAAAGAGTGGCTAGTGGATATGAACTGCTGACCTTTTGGCTAACAGCTAAGCGGTAGGCTACTGTGCCAACACGGCTTCATAGTCACATGTGAGATAATTTCATTTCTATGTGACAACAGAGAAAGTTCAGGCACAGAAAGCAGATATGATAAAGATAACTCCCAGTCACAGACATTTCTTGAATTCAAGTTTGTAACACCCACAGAATGCCACCTCACAGGTATAAATTGTGGAAACAAATGCTGATTTGTGCCCTCTCAGTTAAAAAAACACCCGTATCTGTCATGTCTTCCTCTTTATGACTAGTTCCATAGATACCTGTCTGAGAACATTATGGGCACGCACTCTGCACCCCGCGACACTTGGACCTAGTGAACTACAGGGAGAGTTGCTGATGGCTTAGTCACATGACCTTGAGTAAATGACATAACCTCTCTGTAGCTCAATTTCACAGTCTACAAACAGCCCCTCAGAATTAGCCAGCATTTCAAGGTCATGGTCAATAGCCTTTCCGCGAGATGGATTATGGCAGACACGGTGCATCCAAGGTGTCACGGGCTATAAATGTGTCCTGAAGACTGAATTCCAACTGGAATGGAGAGCATTTTTTACTAACAACCAGAGTGAACTTGCATGGCAAGGTCAGTACAATTCCACCTCTGCCACGTTCATAATCAAGCCAGATGACCCCACAGGCACTTTGGCTGTGATGTGTCCCTGTCGGTTAAGTCAACTGGCTGAAGCTGAACTCAGTGATAACCTACTCAAACGTCTCCTCACCTTCAGGATCAGGCTGTGAACAAGCACTGATGTTTGCAAAGTGTACACAAGCATGCTGATCATTGTTATTTAGAAAGATTGATTCCCAGGTTGAGGGATTAGCTCAAATCTTTGGCTCAAGTGTTTTTGTGCAAAAAAGAAAGAAACTGCCGAGTTCAGTAAGTTTAGAACTTCAGAGACATTCGTGGAGTCTGGATTCTATGAAAAGCATTGGGAAGATTTCAATAAAATCTTGAATGAAAAAGGAAAGAAAAAAATTGTACTGTTGAGGACAGAAGTTTTTAATTCTCCTGGAAATCAGATTTCTAGATTCCAAGAAGGTTGAGGTGACCCATTCAAGCTATCTTTGAACCTTGAGCCTTGAGAAAATTGGTTTCTTAAAAGTTACCTTTACGTTAAACAATAGTCTAGCCTTGGGCATTATACTTGGTTATAGAATTAACTATGTGTAGTTCTGACAATACGAATTCCAAAGGTCAGACCTGGAAGATGTGCTTTGTAGATTGTTGCTATGTAAACATTATTCTGGCACTGTTTCCATGGCAATGTATAATTACTAGTGACAGGCTGCAGTATAAGAATCTGTAAAAGATTTTTCTTCTTTGCAACATTTTTTACTTTCTACTTGGAAATGTTACCCCAATTTGCAAATCATGTATTAAATAAGCAACAATTTCTATTATTGGCTTACTATGATTTTTGTTTTAACACTCTAAAATCCATGTACTGTACACAAAAGGCTAAGAGTATAATCTGGAATTTAATACTAGATATTGAAATAGGCGTAAGGTCATTATCTCTTCTAAGCCTCTGTTTCCTCGTCTGTAAAATAGGGAGATGTTATAGTACTTACATCATAAGGCTACTGTGAAAACTAAAGAATCTAGCAGAGATCAGGAGCCTTGGTGGTATAGTGGTTAAGACTTTGGCAAGCTACAGCTGCTAACCAAAAAGTGAGCAGTTCAAATTCACCAGCTGGGGTAGTTCTACTTATCCTACAGAGTGACTGTGAGTCCGAATCAACAGCAGTGGCTTAGCTTTGGCTAGCAGTGGAACTAAAATGTCTACCCAGAAACTGGCACACAGCAGCTCCCTCAAAATTCCAGTTGGTATCATTACTGTATCCATAGTTTACTCTGAAAAAATAGAAAGAAATTGACCTAAAAGGTAGTGAATGTTGTCATTAAAGATTATATTTACTTCTTTCTTCATACATTTTCATAACTTTAAAAATTTTACATAACGAAGATGTCTTACGTTTTATTACATGGAAGAAGGCAAAAAACAGATGAGAAGAAAAGAGACAGAGAATTTCCTTTACATACCACTCTGTTCTCTCTCCACACCAGTGGCTAGTAAGTCAGGCTCTCCAAGGCTGATGTCATTGATCCGTGTCCCTATGCACTCCATCTGGAGTACTTTGCACCATTCATCAGCCTCAAGATCTGTAGAAATGGCCCAAATATTAGCCTGTCTGCAGAGCACCCACTTGCAAGTCAAATCAAAAGCTCCCACTGCCTCAGACAAACCTGAGTCACAAGCAAAAGTCTTGGAGGTGTCATCACCAAAATAAATCCCTATGGCATGTTTCTTGGTGCTCTTTGGCAATCGGGCAACAGTCTTCACATTGTTGAGTTCTGTAACCTGCAAGACAAAGAATGAGAAGTCTTTGATCACAGTCTCCCAAGCAAATGCAAGCAATCAGTTGCCCCAAATGAAGGCCAGATGCAGGAGGCAGGAAAGCACATCACAGAAGAATACAACTTAAGAGAAACATGTCTGTGTCTGAAAATTAGGAATTATTTAGGGGAATTCACGGCAACAAATATTGACAAATCACCTTTCCTTATTAAATTTCCTAAAGCTTAGTAAGTGGCACAAACTCAAAAGTTGATGATGTTGTTGTGGCTGGGTGCCACTGAGTTGATTCTGATGACGAGCAACCCCATGTGACAGAGTAGAATGGCCCACGAGGTTTTCTGGATATAGTCTTTGTAGGAAGCAGATCAGTGGGTCTTTCTCTCATGGAGGCTGGCAGTAGGCTCAAACCTCCCACCTTTCTGTTGGCAGCTGAGGGCTCCTTCAGTTTAGCCTAGAAGCTTCCAAATATTCCATCACTCCAGAATAATCTCCGTGTAAATATGTTAACCAGGAACCCCAGGAACAGAGGAATGAAAGGTCCCACTCATAACCAAATTGTTTCAGTGTCTGCCCACCAGAGGCCAAGTCCAGAAGCTGACAAAAGGACCCCTTATTCTGGGTCCAAGTCATGTACCTCTAACAACAGAGTCCATAGGAAACTGGATGTGTGAAATGTTTTCTCCTTCTCTGACTTAGTTCTAGCTTTTAAGTGGTTATGAAGCTTCAGTTTTAGAGTCTAGGAATGTTGGGTGGGAGCACCATCTTTAGGAAAGGCACGCCCCCATCAGACTTTCTCTTGGTCTCTCTCTCATAATTCCTCTGTCCCCATAAGACTTTTGTAAACCCATCCCCTCTGAGCAAGAGTGTTGGCGGGTGGTGTGTTAGTTTCCAGGCTGGCTGTTCTTCCTTCAATTAAATGTGGATTCTCTGTGGCATCTGAGGCCAGTGGTGCTTGGGTCCTTAAAGAAAGGCTTAAGTAGCTTCAGGGTGGAGTATTTACAAGACAAATAGGCCTTTCACTGAGAGGAGTTGAACCTCTGGGGTAGGATAGCTCTTTTGTGATATTAAACAAAAAAATAGGCCTCCCTTCAATCTTTGCCCTTCAGATCTGTTCCAAGGTTCCCCTATCCATTTCTCTAAATTCAATAAATGACTGGCTCAAGAAGTAGGCGGGAAGCAAAACAAATACCTCCATGCACATTCTAATCTGATTATCCCATTTCCCTGCTTCTTGACTTCCCTAGGTTCCTGGGAGAGTATAAACTCAAATTTCTCAGCATGAAATAGCACACCTGTGCTTCCGGAAGCCAGGCAAACCAATCTCGCCAGCAACTCTGCTCCACATATCCTACCCTCCAACTGCCTCATGGTTCACCAGATGCAAACACTGTTTATCTAGTTACTTTTAATTTATTTATTTTGTTTGTTTCAAGTGCCAGCACCTGAATACAAGCCACTAGCATCTTCCCATAACTATCCATTGGTCTCTGTACTTGTAACTAAATTGCCTTTAACTCACTGTCAGTACTGGAGCCAGAACAATCTGTTGAAAATAGAAATTTGAGTCCAGACTTGTCCGCATAAAATAGACACTTCCATGACTTCCCACTGCACTTGGTACAAGAATCCAAATTCTTAGAAGGACCTCCACGACCCTCTGTGTTCTTTCCCATAGCTACCCAGCGAGCCTCCCCACCTGCCCAAGTTTCTTATGTCCCAGCCACAGTGGACTTTGTTCGGTTTCTAGAAGGCGTCATGATTCTCCACTCGCTTCTTACTCTTACGCTCGACCAGCTCGTAACTGTCAGACAACACTGCACATCCAGCAGGTCGACACAGGTTGTTTCTCACAACCAGGTGGACAGAAGCCATGAGAAAGAGAGCAGGAGTAAGGAACAGACTGCTGCATCCATACCATCATACCCTTCTGCCCAGAGCCTGAACACACAGAAAGGAGCTTTCACCGTTTGCAAGAACCAGACAACTGGAAAAAGTCCATCACAAGCAGTCCCCCATAAAAATGTGTCTGGGCGTAATACAAGACATATGAAGACTGCCAATTAAGTTCATGAACTCATCCTAGAGAAAGTGCTGCATATGTCACTGTTGACTACCACTACAGTCACCTCCAAAGTCCTCCCCTTGGAAAGCTATGCACTGATTCCAGCACCCAGTCCACCCTTCAAAGCAATTTTGGAACTTTTTCTGGAATGGTCATCAGAGCCGTCATTGTATTGCCCTCGATGTCCTGAATGTCCTCAAAATGTCTTCCTTTCAATGTTTCCATTATCTTCGGATCAATAAAAAAGTCACTGGGGGCCAGATCAGGTGAGTAGAGAGGGTATTCCAATACAGTGTTCTATTTTACTGGCTAAAAACTCCCTCACAGACAACTATACAGTTAAGTTTGCGAACTTGCCACCATGCCACTGTGTGCGATGGCCATTCCAGAAAGAGTTCCAAAATCACTTTAAATGGTGGACTGGGTGCTGGCATCAGTGCCTAGCTTCCCAAGGGGAGGACTTTGAAGGTGGCCCCAATGATAGTCAGCAATGAGGTCTGTAGCACTTAGAACAATCAAGTTCGCAGACTTAATTGTCAGACCTTGTAAACAGAGGGCAAACCATAACTAACAATATGTAAACAACAGAAAATAAGCTAGATAAGTGGGATCTTACAAAAATTAAACAGTAATGATCATCAAAAAACACCAGAAGAGTAAAAAAGAAAACCTATGGACTGAGAAAAGCAAATTTTACCATGACATATCCAACAAAGGTCTAATATCTAAAATCTACAAGAAAATCTAACACCTCAATGAGAAAAAACTGAATAATCCAATATAAAAAATGGGTAAAGGATACGAATAGAAACTTTACCAAACAAGACATTCAGAAAGCTAACAGACAGATGAGGAAACAGTATCGCTCACCACTAGAGAAATGCAAATCGAAACTACAAGGAGATGCCATCTCATACTGCGTACTATCACAAATCCAAAAACCAGAAAATAGCAAGGGTTGGAGAGGCTGCAGGGAGACTGGAACTCTTGTGCAGTGCTGGGAAGAATAAGAAATGGTACAACCTTCTGGAAAATGATATGGCACTGTCATGGATCAAAATTGTGTCCTCCCAAAAATGTGTACAGCAATTTGGCTGGGCCTCGACTCCTGGTATTGCGTGTTATTCCTGCACACTGTAAATTCTGCTCTATGACTTTAATGAGGGAAGATGTGCAGCAGTTGTGTTGACTGGGCAGGATTCATTATGTAAGATTACACTCTGCCTTAAGGCAATCTCTGGAGATATAAAAGAAAGAGGCCAGTGGACAGATCTGTGGACCTCACACCATTAAGACAGAAGCGGGGCTGGGAACAGAGCACGTTCTTTGGAAAGGACTCTAGGTCCCTGCCCCTCAGAAGCTCCCAGTCTAGGGGAAAGTTGACAAGGACCTTCCTCCAGAGCCAACAGAGAAGGCCTTCCCCTGGAGCTGATGCCCTAAATTTCGACTTGCAGCCTACCAGACAGTGACAGAATAAAATTTCTCTTTTTAAAGCCATTCACTTTCGGTATTTCTGATACAGCAACACTACTTGACTAAGACAGGCTCTTCCTTAAAAACTAGAAAAAGAAATGCTATACAATCCACCACTGCTAACGACAAGATCAGCAGTTCAAATCCACCAGGCGCTCCTTGAATACTCTGGGGGTCAGTTCTACTCTGGCACCTAGGGTCGCCATGAGTCGGATCCGACTCGATGGCACTTGGCATACAATCCAGCAATCCCACTCCCAGGAAAATATCCTAGAGAAACAAGAGCTGTCGCACAAATAGACACACACACAAGCATGTTCACTGTAGCGTTATTCACACTAGCAAAAAAGACAGAAACAACCCAAGTGTCCATCAACAATGGATAAACAAACTATGGTACATCCATACAATGGAATATTACACAACATCAAAGAATTACATATCTGCCAAACATCTCACAACAGGAACTGCCAACCTTGGATGAATCTGGAGGGCATCGTGCTACATAAAATCAGTCAATCATAAAATGACCAATAGTGTATGATACCACTACTATAAAAACTCATGAAAAAGTTTATATAGAGAAAGAAACAATCTCTGATGGTCACAAGGGAAGGAAGAGGTGGGGAGAGAAAACCACTAACTAGGCAATAGGATGAATCTGGAGGGCATCATGCTACATAAAATCAGTCAATCATAAAATGACCAATAGCGTATGATACCACTACTATAAAAACTCATGAAAAAGTTTATACAGAGAAAGAAACACTCTCTGATGGTCACAAGGGAAGGAAGAGGTGGGGAGAGAAAACCACTAACTAGGCAATAGGCAAGCAGTAAATTTGGTGAAGGGTAAGACAGTACACAACACTGGGGGAGTCATCACAAACTGACCAAGGCAAAGGAGCACTGAAGTCAACCCTAAGTTTCACTCTTTAGCCAAAATATTAGGCCCCCCAAAACAAACCAGAATACACACAGCTTAACCACACATACAAGACTAAATGGCCACACCAGCCTAGAGTCAAGGACCAGAAGGCGGGACGGGACAGGAAAGTTGGGTGAAGGGAAATGAGGAACCACAAGGTCTCGGTTACGGACGGCGGGGTTGTTCTGAGGCCTCAAGATCATGGAAGTGAGAGACCTGGAGAAAACCATGGCTGCGAGGCTGCTCCCACTATACTCATTCCTCACACCTTTCTTCACACTCACTCGCCCTCCAGGTTTTAGGGAACCCTTAGTCACCTGTAGAGATCCCACCTGGCCTCTTACCTCAGGAAACAAAGAACGTTCCAGAGCTCTACCCTCAATTACCCGATGTCATCTTCTGCCTGTCACGCATAGTCTTTTTTTCTTTTCAATATTTCTTTTATTTTTTCACAAAAATATGCAGATCAAAATGTGTGCTCATTCAGCAATTTCCACACATACAGTTCAGTGGCACTGGTGACTTATCACTTTGTGTCAGTCTCTACTTCTACTCAAATTGTGTCATCACCTTTAACTTTGACTCACTGCCCGCTGTACTTCTCATCTATGCTTTAGGGTCACTGCTGTCTTTTAAGGAGGCTGGATGGCACAGTGGTTACATACTCAGTTGCCAACCAGAAGGTCAATGGTTCAAACCCACCTGCTGTTGCAGATTACAGCTGCAGACACCAAATTGGGCATTTCTACTCTGTCCTATAGAGTCGGGAAAGCCTGGTGGTGTAGTGGTTAAGCATTACATCTACTAACCAAGAGGATGGCAAGTGCTCCTTGAAAACTCTACGGAGCAGTTCTGTTCTGTCAAACAGGGTCACTATGAGTTGGAATCGACTCAGTGGCAGTAGGTTCCCCCCCCCATTGGGTCACTATGAATCTGAACTGACTGAATGGCAATGGGTTTAGGATACTGTCAATTTGGTTTCATATAAATAATCTGTTAAGACTACACTACTCAAGGCCTGCATTCTTTACTAACTGAGCTAAATCTCTGGTTAGTTTAAAGATGACTTTAGGGAATAGTTTCGGTTGAAGGTTTAAAAAAGTATCTCAGGACATTAAATGCGAAGGCTCCTCCCGTCTCCAAGGGTCCAGTAAGCCTGGAATCTTTAAAAATTTGAAATTTTGTTTCACATTTTTCTCCCTTTTGATCAAGATTCAGCTAACATGTCCCTGATTAAAGTGTTCAGTTCCTTTCAGGTCCTTTTAAGGCCACGTGGGCTACTGGTTTCATGCCTGTTTTGTTCTACAGTAAACATTCCATAGGGCATGACCATTTTTTGCTTACCATTTTGTCCCTAAAGTCTAACACAGAACCTGTTATAGAGCGCAGGGATGCAATAGATACACGCAGCCTTGAGAAACAAAGACCACTATCCTCCATAGATTCACCTGTGTAGCACTTTGACTTGCATGGTGACTGTCTTTCTCTCCTGCCTCTCTTCTCTCTGAGAAATCCCAATTCTCCCTCAAGACACCCACTTCCTCAAGAAAATGTGTTCGCTTCTTTTTGCCCCCACATACAACGCATGAAGCTCTATTCTGCTCTCAGGTGGTATGATTAAGCTGTTTCTCTGTCTAGCTCCTGGCAAGAGTTGAGTCACCTGGCGGTGACCTACTAATGAACTGAATAAACGAAGAAAAAATCACATCCAGAGTCAACACTTACTGAGCCCACACTATACGCTACGCACTGTGCTTAGTATTTTATATGGAATGTCTCTTTTGATCTGCACAGAAAATCTCTGAGACAGACACTGTTCTTCCCAGCATTTTCTGGATGAGGAAACTGAGGCTGAGGAAAACATTAATGTGCCCAAGTTTACAGCAAAAAAAAAAAAAATGATGGAAACAAGGTTTAAATGAGGCAACCTCACTCCAAAGCCTGTCTCTTGGACCTTTATTCAACACTGATAACTGCTTCCAAAATGTTTACCCAGAGGAGCCTTAAAAGCTGTTGCCAGCTGAGTCAATTCTGACTTATAGCAACCCTATAAGTCTGAGTAGAACTGCCCCTATGGTTTTTGAAGCTGTAATTTTTACAGAAGCCAACTGAGACATCTTTCTCCTGTAGAGTGGTTACTGGGTTCAAACTGGTAACCTCTCGGTTAGCAGTCAAGTGACTTATCACTGTGCCACCCCCACGGACTCCCCAGAAACCTCCCTGCCATCGAGTTGATTTCAACTCATAGCGACTCTGTAGGACAGAGTAGAATTGCCCATAGAGTTTCTACCGAGTGCCTGGTGGACTGAACTGCTGACTTCTGGATTAGCAGCTGCAGCACCTAACCAACACGCTACTAGGGTTTCCACGGTGCCACTGGGACGCCTTTACAGATCCTTAGAAGACTCATCTCCACTTGAGGGACCCTTTTCTTCAACGTGGTTTCTCTCAGGGATGGAAATAAAACACAAGGCTTTTTTCCAGCTCTCCTACTGAAACGCTACCTGAGAGTAATCTACTCCACGCTGAAATCCAGCAGTGACTTTGAAATATGTCATTTTATTACACATCCATTAAGATCGAAGAGGAAGAGATAAGTCATCTGAATCAGCCAGGAAATGCAAGGGGAACTGAGTGAGTCAGAACACAATTACTCAATTGGTGTAGATGATAACCAACTCAACCCCCCCCCACCCGATCCAGGAAGGTGGGCATTCACAGAGCAGGCAGGGGGACGGCGTTATGTATCAAAGGACAGTCAGGGGCCAAAGCATCCTGATCCACCTCCTGATCCTTTATATGCACCACTCACCGCCACTGAGTGGATTCCGACCACAGCAACCCCAGAGGTCAGAGTATAACTGCCCCATAGAGCTTCCAAGGAGTGCCTCGCAGATCTGAGCTGCCAACTTTTTAGTTAGCAGACGTAGCACTTAACCACGATGCCACTAGGGTTTCCGAGCCATTATACTTAGGATTTTACTTTTCCCTGGCAATGCAAAAACACAGACCTGCCCTAAATTCCACAAGTGTTATCTTTTTCACTTTATTCTGAGTTTCTGTCAAGACAGCTGAGTCTTTATCACACATCTTGGCGTACAGATTCACAGATTCAACGAGCGAATCTGTACATGAGATGTGTTTATGGGGTTCGCAAACTCAGTATTTCACATTGTCAAAATGTTATTCCCTCTTCCAACAGACGACGACTCAGTCAGAAAGATACTCAAGATTTCACTTGTGGAAAAGTTGTTCTTTTTCCCAATAGAATACTACTCAGTGAGAAACAAAGTCTCGATCCACGCAACGACATAGATGCGCCCCAAAGACGTGATGCTGAGTGAGATAAGTCAGTCACTAAAGGACAAATACTGCATGATCTCACCTGCAAAAAATGACATGGATAGGCAAACATATAGAGACCCATGTTTACTGGGAGTCATTGTTTGGGAAGCAGTGATTTTCTGTTTTGGCTGATGAGAAATGTGGCATGAATACAGGGCGATGCCTGCATAACTGAGTAACATAATTGATGTTACTCAGTTAAGCATCTGAAAAAAGTCGAAGTGGCAAATGTTGTGTTATATGTATTTTTACAAAAAAGAAAAAAAGCAGCTCTTACGGCTTACATACAACCAGAAAGGGGGGGAAAAAAACAGTTATTCCCTTTTCTCTTCTAATGAATTCTGCTTATATCAATGAGTAAGTTTCTAACACAAAACTATTTTTCTTAGCAAAAGATTTCAGCATTGCCAGCAGGCAGCAATAGGTAGCAGATTCCAAAAGCAATTATTTTCTTTCCATTACATTTCTTTTATTCATTTTCTTTCTTTTTTTTTATGATGTAAATTTCTATTCATAGCCACAGAAGGGGCTGGTCGCCTATGAGTGAGATAAAGATTTCCCTTACAATAAATTTATTTACACACAGGCAGTTGACCTAAAGCAAAATACATCAAGACCTGCAAAAGCCAGAAACTGTGTAAGGGAGAAATCTGTCTGAGAAAAACAAAAAAAAAACCAAACCCATCACTGTCAAGTCAATCCTGACTCCTAGCAATCCTACAGGACAGAATAGAACTGCCCCACAGACTTTCCAAGGAGTGCCTGGCAGGTTTGAACTGCTGATCTCTTGGTTAGTCGCTGTAGCACTTAACCACTACACCACCAAGGTTTCTGTCTGAGAAAGAAAACACAAATAATATTCACTAAAATGATGAAAAAAATTGGTAGGGACCAGGGTGGTCAGGGGGCTGTGCTGGCACCTATGGGGACGGCAGCCGAGCTCACAACATAATATGCATAAATGTTTCTGAATGAAAATTAACTTGCACTGTAAACTTTCACCTAAGGCACAATAAAACTACAAAAGAAAAGGTAGTAAGACCACATCCTGCCGAAGGTGGAAAACTTCCAAAACCCAGGAAAACAAGGCAGTCCTGTGGAGTTCTGGCTCTCAGATGTCTTGCTGTATTAAGTAAATAATAGAGGTGATACTGATTGTGACCAGAAACCTTAATGAGTAAATAACAAATGACTGAAACACGGGAAAATGATTACAAATCTGTTCTGCTAAAAAGACTATTATTCTGAAACTGACTTATATTTCATATAATTTCTTACTGAGTCCAAAGGACAAACAATAGATCTAAAGGTCACAGTCACCAGGAGGCACCAGGAATCAGTCTCCTTTGCTTGACAGATGCATGACAAAAGATTTCAACAGAACTTGGCAAAAGATTCGGTTTCCATCTGATATCCCCAAGGCCACCCACTTGATATACCCAAAGTCACCTGTCTGCAGAAGATCATTTGTTTTCCTTTTGCCTTTCCTGAAGTTTCACACTTTCATTTCCCAGGTGAGAAAGACAGGAAGGTGCTGAGAGCTTCAGGATCAAACCCTGAACGATGTTTGAGAATCACAGCTGAAAGCAGCCAAGGACTGCTCTAAACACAAGCCCAAAGTGAGATCCAGTTACAGACTGTCATTTCAAACAGAAGGTTTTCATAGCTGGCAGAGAAGAATTCCAAGTCAACATTTGTGATTCAAAATAGGATATAAACAGAGTTGAAATTTCAGACCTGTCCTTTTATACCAGGAAACCCCGGTGGCGGCATAGTGGTTAAGCACCACAGCTGCTAACCCAAAGGCCAGCAGTTCGAATCCGCCAGGTGCTCCTTTGAAACTCTGTGAAACAGTTCTACCCTCCCCTGTACGGTCCTTATGAGTCAGAATTGACTCAACAGCACTGGTGGGCTTTTATATCATCTCCGAGCTCAAACATCAGCAGACCAAGTTGGAAAAATCAAAACGACCTAATTCTCCAGGCTCTCACCTTCCTGATTACTCTTTCAGCTTAATCATGTGGCCTTCCAACCCTCCATGTCTCCTTTCCTTCCTTTCCCAGGATAAGTTAAAGCTTACTGGTTGCTGAGATCTTTCCCTTGAAACAGAGCTAAAATCTGCAACTGTCAAAGGAGACAAGAAATACTGGTACAGCTTACCAATAAAGTGTCAATATTAGAGCCTCTTATAAGCTTGTTTCTTGCCAGAAACTGGATATTTACTTTCAGAAACCCAGCTAGCTCCACACCTAATCTCATTTTGGACTTCCTGGGACCATATTTCTCCTGTGGAAATGATCAGGGGCTAACACAAAATTCAGAGAGGACACAGGCTCTCTGAAAATTCAGCAGGTAAAAGATTATGAATACCAAACAGGAAGTGTTCTTACACAGCTGAGTATGCTTTGGAGCATGGAGGCTGGGAGAGATGAGGTGAGGACTTGCAAACATGATTCTCTCTCTAGTTCACAACGTCCCCCCGCTCTGCCACAGACCCAATCATTTCTTTAGGATCACGCTCTCCCAGCTGCTGCCACTCTAATCCATTGACTTTGGACTTGGTCATGTGATTTGCTTTGGCCCAGAGAACATGAGTTAGAACAGTGTAGTCAGGAGAGTTCCTCCCTCTGGAGCTTTCCCCATGAGAACAGCACCCACTCCTTTGTCCTAGGTCCCTGACTGGACGTATGGGAAGAAGAACCAGCAGATCTCAGCTGAGGAAAATGAGCCCACCCGGCTGTACCCAGTGCACCCACAGCCAACCCAGAAACCTTAGAAGACATAGGCAAGAGACAGAGATGTGTTGCTGTATGCTACCAAGATTTTGGAATTGCTAACACAGCAGAAATTGGCTAATCTACCCTCTGTCTAATTTCTTATCGGCCAAAAATTTTTCAAGAGTTGTTTCTTTTCTTTCCTCCCCACCCCACCCCCAAATCCTGCTATATAACAAAATTGCTTCTTAAGGGAAGAAGACCAGATTTCCCAGAGGAATACCTAATAATCAGGAATAACAGTGGGTCATCCTTTTTATCCTAAGAGTTGAATTATTTGTCTTTGTTATTTTTTAATGCTTTTAATATTTCAAAGGAAGTTCCACATTTGAAAAAGGCAACAATGGAGGGGAGGGACAAGGGAGGGAGGGAGGAGCCATTGTCATCAAGCTGAATCCAACATATTGTAACCCTATAGGACAGAGTTGAACTGCTTCATGGGGTTTCCAAGACTATAAACCTTTAAAGGAGCAGAGCGTTGTGTATTACATAGTGACCGTTACACGAAAGTAGGGTTAGTCTGTTAAAGCAATGGAGTGAATCACACCCCATGCCTCCTTCCTAACAGTTAGAATAAAGTTACTATTCTAGGAGTACCCTGACTTCAGTCAGCCACACGATCTGGCATAGTTTCAATATGATACAACAGTCTCTGATGCTATATCAGTCTCAGAGCCCTGGTGGTGCACTGGTTAACCATTCAGCTGCTAACACAAAAGTTCAATAGTTCAAATCCACCAGTCTCTAGAAACTGTAAGGCAGTTCTACTCTGTCCTGTAGGGTTGCTATAAGTTGAAATTGCCTCCACAGCAATGGACTTAGGCTTTGGTTTTATATCAGTCTTGGTTATTTAGCAAGCCAGCCAAACAGGTTATTAAACCCATTATAAGAACGAACACAGTGGGAAGAAAATAAGTAGCATAATTAAGATTTTAGTAGACTCATGTTCCCTAGGATTTGCAGCAGCTGATTTTTCAAAAGTCAATGACCAGATCTTTACTCCGAAGTGTCTCTGGGTGGACTTGAAAAGTCCAAACTTGTGGTTAGCAGACTAGCGTATAAACTACCTGGCCCACACAGGGACTCCCAGAATACTCCTACCATCTACCAAAGCTTCTCTGTAGGCATTGCTCCTTTCGGCCCATCAGTCAGAACCCAAACCAAACCCAAGCCTATTTCCATGGTCAATTCGGTCGCAGTGACCCTATAGGACAAACTAGAACTTCCCCACCGAGTTTTTGAGGCTATAAACTTTATGGCATCAGACTGCTACAGCTGTCCCCCATAGAGCAGCTGGAGGGTTCAAACCACCCACCTTTCGGTCAGCAGCCAAGCACTTAGCCGCTGTGCTGCCGGGCACCTCAGCCAAGACCCAAGTGTCTGTGTTTTAGTCATCTGGCACTGCTCTAACAGAAACACCTCAAAGTGGATGACTTTAAACACAGAAATCTTATTTCTCACAGTCCAGTAAGCCAGAAGTCCAGATCTGGGGCCTTAGCTCCAGGGGAAGGCTTTCTCTGCCAGAACTGGAGGAAGGTCCTTGTCACTGGCCTTCACCTGGACTGGAAGCTTTTGAGGTGCACAGACTGTGGTCCTTCCCAAGAGAGGAGCTCAGCTCCCAGAACTGCTTTCTTTCTTGACAGTTTGAAATTCCCAAATCTCAGCTTACCTCAGTTCCTTTTTATGTCTCAAGAGACTGCCTCAAGGCACAAACAATATCACACATTAAGCCCCAGCCCAGCAACACAACAGCACCCAGCTTCCCTCATTAACATCACAAAGGCATAAATTCCAACTTGAAGGAACATCACACAATACCAGGAATGATAGCCTGGCCACAGTTCAACCCCTGACAGTCTGTAATTATCAGATTTAAGATAAACATTGACTGAGGGCTCTTTGGCTAATCCTGTCCCACACTGCTTTGTATTAATCTGGAAATACTGATCCATATTATTATTGGAATCACTGTTGCGATTACTCTTTATTTTATATTTCAAAAAAGCGCCACCTCTGAATTTAATTAGATGAGCTAATTGAACAATGTCGAGTTGACTCTCTATGTTGACTGTATGTTCAGCCGTGATGGCCCACCACGTATTCCTCATGCACGCAGACAGCTGGTATCTTCAGTTTTTCACTTAGCATTGACCATGGGGGAGGTGTTGAGTATCTTCCAGTAGCTAACCCGAGAAGGCAACCACGTCCCTGTTCAAGTCTCTTCATGGGCATCTCAGCAAGGGCAGCCAGCTGGCTATTCTCACAACGAAAAGTTCTAACGTACCACTTTAGATAGAAGGTGAAGAAAGCCATGAACTGGTGGCTGTTGGGAAATATTCGGGTTACAATTCTAGAGCCTGTTGAGAAGAAACGTTGGCGGCTTCAAGCCTTTGGGTAGCACTTGCATGCCCTCCCTAGCAGGGTCTTGAAAATGTCCCATACTTCCCAGCATCCTTCTTTCAAAAGAGACATGTGGCAGATGGTGGAGGCGGTGGGGTTTGCCTTTCCTGGATCAATGCAGGAAACGACAGAAGGTGACGTTGTTGGTGGTGTGCTTTTTGGCACCACGTGTGATCGTGTTGGACGGCATTGCCTGAAAATCAGTCTGAACAAACTTTGATTCACTTTTTTCAAGATCTGTTCTACCTGCCAGCTCTCCTTCCACACTCTAGGAGGTCCACTAAGACATGTGGCTCTCTCTGCATAGCCAGGAGGGGAAAAGAAAAAAAAAAAAAAAAAAAAACAATAAAAAATGGCACACTGATGTTTTCACAAGTGCCCTGCTTATTTAGTGGATTTTTTTTTTAGAAATTTCAGAGTGCTTCTGTACCATTCTCTCTAAAAACAGTCCTACTGTGATGTGACAGGTCATCACGCTGCAGAGCCAGCTCTACTGAAATAAAGTCAAGTGTACAATGTTTTATTTTCCTTACTTCGAAAGTCCAACTCACGGCTATGTCGTGGTCTTGTTAGACTCACCAGGCAAGCACAATCCCTGTCCAGGGACTTTGCACTGACTCTTCCTTTGCCTGGAAAGCCTCTCCTTATAAATACCTCTATGGCTCACTCTTACCCCACCTTCCGGACTGCCCTGCAGTAACACGTCCTCAGTGACGCCATCACAGACTACTCTGTGTGCAGCATTCTCCATCCACACTTTATCTTGGCTTAATTTTCTCCTTAGCAATTTATTAGTCACTAGCCATGAGTCGGATCCGACTCAACGGCACTTGGCTTGGCTTGGTAGTATACTATGTGTTTTTCCTGAACATATTTTCTTTTTTTTTTAATTGTATTTATTTCGTTGTTTAGAAGACATACAGCAAAACGTACACCGATTCAACAATTTCTGCATGCATAATTCAGTGACTTTGATGCGACGTTTTCTGTTTCTTGGGCTCCTGTTTTCCTTATGTCTTGGATGTCTTCCGTTCTCTGCTCAGGTGGGCTGGGACAAATTGATGCTACTTAGATGGCTGTTAGCCAGCTTTTAAGACCCCAGATGCCACTCATCACAGTGAAATGCAGAATATTGTCTTAAAAAACTTTGTTATGCCAATTGACTTAGCTGTCTCCTGAAACCATGGTCCCTAGACTCTTGCACCTGTTACTCAAGGCAGACACTCTTACTTATTTAAGCTAAACTATTTTTGGTTTGAGGTTTAAAGATTATCTTGGCACTAGTTTCAGACATTCATTCTATCTCCAGGGCTGTAGAATGTCTGGAATCAACTGGAATTTGAAAATCCATTCTGCATTTTCCCCTTTGATCAGGATTCCTCCATAGAATCTCTGGTCAAAATGTTTAGCAATGGTAGCCTGGTCCCCTTCAGTTCTTTTGGTCTCATGGCCAAGGGCACAGCTGTCCACGGAAACATTTAGCCACTGGTTCTGTTTCCTTGACCTATTCCTGACCGTCCCTTACCCTCTGCTGCTCCAGGCCAACAGAAAACAATCACTGTGTCCTGGTTGACTGCTTGCAAGTTTTAAGACCTCAAGAAATACAGAACATTTTAGTTAACTGGTCTAACGTGTTTAGTGCTTCGGTTTTGCCTCCTAGTTTGTTGCATGTTATTGCTGTTTGGTGCCTTCAAGAAGGTTCTGACTCACAGCAACCCTGGGTATAACAGAAACACTGGGTGGTCCTGAGCCACCCTCGCAACTGTTATGCTTGAGCCCACTGTTACAGCCGCTTGTTGAGAGTCTGTTGCAGGGAGAAGGGCATGAAACGGGGGCAGAGACACATCAGCTTGAGAGTTCAGCTAAGTTTATTCGAGGAGAAAGAAAGTGGTATCTAAAGCGAGCTGTGGCTCAGCCCACCTTTTCTCATAGGTTTGAAGTTCGGATGAGATAGTGTAGGGGTGAGGGGATTTATGGTCTGATAAGGTAAGAATGTTAAAAAGAGAGGAGGGGTAGCAAGAAATTTCAGCAAGGGGATTTATAGTCTGATAAGGAAGAAGTGTCGATTAGAAGGGGGAACAGATAAGGTTTCTGTACGGTCAAGCAAGGGCTTTGATTAGGATGGTGGGTGGCGGGCACAACATTATTTATGGTTTTATGGTTACACCAGGTGGGGTATACCAGGCTGTTTTCAGCTAATGGCAAGGTCAGATCATTCAGTAAGACGATCTCCCTGAATTTCAGGGGCAGAGTTCCCTCAATGACCTCCCTGAATTTCAGGGACGGAGTCCATCAAGGTCTTTCTCTTTTCCACTGAGTTTACCAAGCATGATAAACTTCTCCAAGAACTGATTCTTCCTAACAACTTGCCCACAGTATGTAAGATGTAGTTCTGCCATTCTTACTTTTCAAGAGAATTCTGATTGTATTTCTTCCCAGACAGATTTCATTTATTCTTTTGGCAGTCTATGGCATATTCAATATTCTCCACCAGCACCACAATTCAAAGGCATCAGTTCTTCCTCAGTCTTCCTTATTCATCATCCAGCTTTCACACGCATATAAGACAACTGAGAACATGATGGTTTCGGTTAGATACATCTTATTCTTCAAGGTGACATCTTTGGTTTTAACACTTTTTACATTTTAGAAAGGTCTCTGCGGCAGATTCACCCAGTGCAATGCGTCTTCTGATATCCTGACTTTTGTTTCCTTGGGTGATTGTAGATCCAGGGAGAAGGAAACCGTTGACAACCTCAGTCTCCCCACTATCGTTCCTGGACTGTCAATCCTGTGTGATACCTGAACACACTACCTCCTAAGAGGGCCATTAGCATTCTGTATTTCAAAGACAAGGAGATAGAGCCTCAGTGATGGTCATTAACATATCTAACCTTACACAATTTGTGACCACATCTGACCCCAGGAAGGCCGGCTCCAGAGAATGCTAATTAGCCCAAGTTCACACAGGTGCAAGAGAACCTCCTACAGGGAAAGGTCCAGTGGGCTCATCCGCAAGGTTCCCACAACCTCCAGCTCTACAAAAGGGGCTGTCTCCTTGGGTGATACCAATGGTCAACACACTCAGCTACTAACCAAAAGGGTGGAGGAGGTCTGAGTCCACCCGGGAGCCCTTCGGAAGTAAAGCCTGGCCATCTGCTTCTGCAAGGTCAGCCACTGAAAACTGTCGAGCCCAGTTCTGCTCAGACACATCTGGGGTCGCCAGGAGTCAGAATCAGCTCCATGCCTGTGGGTCTGCCTTGCCGAGGGGCCCTGTCCTGACACTTAGAACACAGCAACCACCACAAACGAGCTGCGGCAACACCGCCAAAGACAGAGGCCAACTCTTTCAGAGCTCTGAATTACGTGCTAGGTGCTGGCTTCTAAGATCTTGCACATGGTTGTCCTTGCTGGTAGGTGTTGTTGAATGAATGACATTCTCAGCGACCCCATGGGACAAAGGACAACCACCCCTGTCCTAGATGGTTTTCTAGGCTGTGCACTGTCTCCTGCGGAGTTGCTCGGGGGTGGGGTATCTAACCGCCAACCTTCCAGTGAACAGCTGAGCGCTTAACTGCTGTGCCACCAAGTTTCCTTTTAAGCATTTCTTACACTTTTTTCCACTACATTCTTAACTAGCTGGCACTGTTATGTTCCCATTTAGCCTATAAGAATATTGAGGCCTAAAGGAGTTACCTAGTTTGCACAACTAACAAGTAGCAGAACTAGGACTCAGGCACAGTCTAAGTCTTCTTTATGATGTCACCCAATGCCACTGTCATGGATTTAATTGTGTTCCCCCCAAAAAATCTGTGCAGCAGTTTAGCAAGGCCGTGATTTCTGGCTTGTGTTCTGTTTCTCCGTGTTGTAAATCCTGCCTCTATGCTGTTAATGAGGGTGCATGGGCGACAGCTGTCTTGGTGGGGCAGGACTCAATGTCTAAGATTGTTTTATGTCTATTGAGATGTAATGGAAAGAAGGCAGCAGAGAAATTGGGGGACCTCAAACCACCAAGAAGCAGAGCTGGGAGCTGAGTGTGTCTTTGGAAAGGAACAGGGTCCCTATGCCTCAGAAGCTTCCAGTCCAGGGCATGACTGGCAACCAACACCTTCCTCCAAAGTCAGCAAACAGGAGAGAAAGTCTTCCCCTGGAGCTGACACCCTGAATTGGGACTTTTAGTTCCCTGGACTGTGACAAACAAAACTTCTCTCCTCAAAGCCATCCACCTGTGGTATGTACGTCAGAGCAGTGCCAGGTGACTAAAAGAGCCATCAAACGAACATACAGAAAAGGTCCCAAGAGGCCATCATTCTTGAAATGGGCCTTGTTATCCTTAAGGCAGGTCTTGAAAGATGATCAAGAATTTATCAGGCAAGGAAAGTCAAGTTGAACTTCCAGGCAAAAGAAATGCACAAAGTCCCGAATCTATAACCTTGAGTAGAAGAGAAACATGAGGACAGTGATGGCAAGGAGGTGGGTGACAAGGTGTGGCACTGGAGCAGCTGAACAGGGTTAGACACTCAAGGACCTCATATACCACCACTGAGTTTAGGGCTACTCAAGGATTCTGAAGAGGGCACATTGGAAGTCTTCCAGCAGACAAACAGGATGGTCACATCCATCTGTTAGAAAGATTATTCCACAGGCCAGTGGTTCATAACACGAGGGGGTCAGCGATTGCTCCCAAGGGAGACCTACGAGTGTCTGAAGATGTCTTTGGTGATCAAAACTGGGGAAGTGCTACTCACTTCTAGAAGAGAGGCTGGGGACATGGAAAACACCACACAATGCACAAGACACCTCCCTCACATCCCTCAACAAAGAATTAACTAGTCCAGAATCTCAACAATGGTGAGGCTGAGACACTGCCGTAGTAAAACAAGACCGTGGACAAGGCTGACACTGCGTATAATCACAAGGAACACCACTGACCCGGAATCCAAGAATGGCGCCCCTAGAGGTGAGCAATGCACAGACAGCTGGCCACACGGAAATCCACGCCAGCAAGGCACAGGAGCACTTTCTGAGGTCACAAGAGATCTGGAGAGGCTTGCAGACAACCAGGACTTAGTGATTGAGACTGCTGCTAACTAAGGTTGGGGCAGAGCAGCACACAGACATAGGGGGAGATTTAAGGAGGGGATTTAATGACCGCAGTTCCTGGTGCTGCAGGCTGCTAGGAACGTGCTGTCCCACCTCTTGTCTCACTGATGTAGGTTTAGGCTTTTCTCCAGTATGACAGAGCCTCCGGGAAGCCCGACCTTTGTCTCTTTCTCCTTCCTCTTATCTCCCACTTCACTGACGCTTCTGCACATATGTTTAGGCCTTTCCCAGGTACGGCAGAGCCTCTGAGAAGGCCTGACCTGTGCCTCTTTCTCCCACCTTGTTCCTTGATGATACTTCTGCGTAAGGGTCAGCCAATCATGAGATGCTCCAATACCATTCTAACCATTTTTGGCAAAATAAACTGCCCTGCCAACCTCCTCCTGATTGTAGCCCTATAAATAAAGTTTCCTACTGAGGAACGGTGGCCACTGTTCTCCATCAGAGACCTTGGTACCACCTGGCCTCAGCTTTACCTTGTGTGATATGTTTCTTCTGTGAGTGAGTTTTCGTGTTTAGTGTGTGAGTGAGTTTTTTCTCATCCCCTTTCCTGTCTCCCTTGGCTATGGATGAGACATCCTGGTTTCTACTTTTCTTGAGTATCTGATACACAAAGTACTGGGACTCCATCAAAGGAAGGAAATAACTCAATGCCCTCCTAAATTCCTGATTAATCTTTAAGCAGGGCATTCAATTCAGAATTCCCCAAATTGGACTGCCAAATAGATTTAGCTGTTTAAGGCCATACTCCAGGTATCTTATTCATCATAAACAATAATATTCACTGAAATAAACACTGAACAGCTTAGCCATTGACCAAGTGGTTCTACGTTTAAAAGTGTAATTCACAACCAATAGACTTTCGCATTAACAACTTGGAAAATAATTACAAATTATACAGTTCAATTTTCCATATGGATTGTTTTGTAACTGCACAGAGAAATGAAGGAACTGCTGAAATGTCTTCTGGGGCTTCAAGAAAAGATTAATACAATCAGATTTTTAAAACAAAACAAAACAAAAACACATTGCCTTGAGGAACTGG
Organism: Heterohyrax brucei; assembly: GCA_028571685.1. Classification (NCBI taxonomy): domain Eukaryota; kingdom Metazoa; phylum Chordata; class Mammalia; order Hyracoidea; family Procaviidae; genus Heterohyrax; species Heterohyrax brucei. The sequence goes on along the minus strand of CM053156.1, from coordinate 82,702,883 downwards.
CCTAGTCCTATCAGAATCTCACAATTAATAGGCATTGTGGGAGAATATTAAGCATGCTTCTGGTGTGCTGTGGAGTCAAAAGCCATTTACAAAAACAAGTGTTTGGTTTCCAGTTTTCTGCTTATGATAATTTACAGATGATTTATTTATGTTTACTGAGTGAAAATGAGCTGGCTACCTAAAAGATAATTCCCCGCCTTCTTTGTGTAGACTGTATTTTAATTATTTTTCCCTTTGTGGGACTGAATGTATTAAGTGAACAATTCACTTTACGTACGCAAATTGCAAAGCTCTGCTGAAGCTTCAAATTACTTCATTCTTTAAAAACAAGAAAATGAAAACCATCATAAAAGGAGACACATAAACCCCTTAGGTTGTCTTTGAAAAGAAAAGTAATAGAAGAGTCCACTGCTAGGTCCACAGTGTTTGCTCAGGCACTAAGAAAGTAACCAATGACATCATCACCATGACTATTGTTGCTATTATTACATAACTGGAAACCCTGGTGGCATAGTGGTTAAGTGCTAAGGCTGCTAACCAAAAGGTTGGCAGTTCAAATTCACCAGGCACTCCTTGGAAACTCTACAGGGCAGTTCTACTCTGTCCCATAGGGTCATACTTGAGTCAGAATCGGCTCAACAGCATTGGATTTGGGGGTTTTATTACATTATCATTACTGGTTGAAATTTTCAGAGTGCACTAACATTGGGCTCGAATAAGTACCTGTATTCAAATTTTCCGAAAGCTTTGGTATAATGTGTTCCAAAACTTTTAGCGTTTTCATATCCGACTTGATGGCACTTGGCTTGGCATATTATCTTTCCTTAAAAAGCACCGTTAGCTTGAAGACACTGTACTAGCAAGCAGGGAGACCAGACAAGGAAAACTGTGCAGTGTTCAAGTCCAGGAAATGGAGCACAAGCCATTGATGTCCACAAGCCTCCTTGCGGACCCTCCAACATGAGCCTTTAAGTGAACAGTTAAAGAGAAAAAAACTCTTAAGAAAGAAGCAGTCTAGATAGTAAGAGGTCCAGCAAGTAAGTCTGAAAACTTAAATGCTTTCAGTGCTATGTATCTCACTGCTGAATATTATTAGGGTGACTTTCGAAGTCCTCCCTTCAGGAAGCTATGCACCAAGGCCAGCGCCTAGTCCACCCTTCAGAGCAGTTTTGCAGCTTGCCACTGCAAGTTTGCAAACTCAACTGTACAGTTATTTGGGAGAGAGTTCTTAGGCAGCAAACAAATAACTGTATTGGAAAACTCTGTCTACTTGTGTGAGGTGGCCCTCAGTGACTGTTTTCTTGACCCAAAGGTAAAAGAAATCTAGAAAGGAAGACATGTTGATGACATTCAGGACACCAAGGGTAATACAATGACAGCTCTGATAGCCATTCCAGAAAAACAGTTCCAAAATTGCTTTGAAGGGTGAACTAGGCACTGGAATTGGTGCATAGCTTCCCAAGGGGAGAACTTCAAAGGTAACTATAGTGATACTCAACAGTGAGGTATGTAGCACTTTTCCTAGAATGAATTTGTGAATTTAATTGGCAGTCCTTGTATATCCCATTCTTGACAAAAATATCTACATGCCCGCGGTCACCTAAAATAAATCGGGCTAGTGACAGTCTGCATAGTAAATGGGAACATCTCTCTGAAGAGAGGATCTTTAGTTGTACCTATGAAATAACCAAAATAGCCTGTTCATGCTGTCTTCACTTAAAACAAGCCACAAAAACAAAAGAGTGGGACAGGTGCTTCCACTGACTGTCACCTCGAAAATTTCTAGAAGGGCTGAAACTTGGAGGGGAAGGACACTGCCATAAGCTGTTAGTGAGTTTTGTAATTTTGTCTAACTTTTCTGAAGACAGTTCAGCAGTTGCTATAAAAATTTCAAAGTTGGTGAGATGTTACTGGATAATCTCACTTCTGAGGCTTTTCCATCAACAAATACTTTCATGAGGACACAAAGGCTAATATGTGGATTTGTTCCCTGTAATAGAAATGGTATGAGCAAAATAACTGGAGACTTCGCTCTACCACTTCAGGAAGGATTATAAACAGATTACAGTGTATGGATATTAAAGAATAATCTCATGGTCAGTAGCTACCAAATCAATTCTACTCACGGTGACCCCAGGTATGTGGAGGAGAACTGTGCTCCAGAGGGCTTTCAGGACTGTGACCTTTCAGAAGCTGAATGCCAGGCCTGTCATTCGAAGTGCCTCAAGGTGAGTTTGGACCGCCACCTTGCAACTAGCAGTCAAGTGCTTAACCACTGGACTACCCAGGGATGCTGAAGAACACCCCAGTGCTGTTGCCTTCATGAGGCACAGTCATTAATTACTGATTTAGAAGTATAGTCAAAATACAAGCAAAACTGGACTAGATCATCAGTACAATCATATCACTTATCTTCTTAACCAGAATATTTTTAGTGTGTAAGAATTTGCCACAAGAAATTATGTAAACACCACAGTGACTTGGGGACGTCCGGATTTACGGTCTTTTGGATACCTTGTTGTTGTGGGGTGCTGCCAAGCTGACTTCCACTTATACCAACCCCATGTGACACTGGAGAATTGCCTCATAGGGTCTTCCCAGTTGTCATCATTAGAGAAGCAGATCACTAGGGCTTTCTTCCAAGGAGTGCTGGGTGCGATGAAAATAACCAACCTTTTAGCTCACAGCTGAGCCCTTAACCATGGCTTCCTTTATATAATACATAATAAATGCATTCATTTTTGCTTTGGAATGTAATCTATGTATGTGTGAGAATACATTTGTATTTGTTCAGGCATAAAAAAGTATCTGAAAAGCACACATCAAGTTATTAGTACTTTTTCTGAGAAGCAGCACTAAGAGCCAAGGTTAAGGTGGTTTTGTTTTGTTTTTTTAATTTTACTCCATCCATTGAGTGTGTGTTTAAAGTTGTTAGAAGGACTATGCATGATTTTTATAATTTGAAGAATAAGAAGAATAGAGAAAAATAAAAGAAGAAACCTGAAAAAATTTTTTAAAAAGTAAGTAGATTTCCATCCTTTTTCAACATAACTACATGAGTTACCAGTCACTCAGCTAACAGTGTCCTCTGTTTTCTTTCAGACTCCAAAAGCATCTAATTTTTCATCTACTTAAGAAAACCACCTTTTTGTTCTGGCATCATTTACAAAGAGTTTTTATGCGTATATTAGTGTTCCATTCAAATATTTACACACACACATGAATGTGAAACCACATAGGCTGAGTCCTAGTGATACATGCTACTTAGAAATTCATGTAAGCTATAAGCATGAGGGGAGAAAAGCATCTAAAAACCAATGGACCTGATAGATGGACTGTTTTTGTTTTGTTCTTATTTTCCAATGTATATGTGATTATTTCTTTAAAATTTAACTAACACAAACACAACTAACAGTGAAAAGATAAACAGATTAGATGTTCATAAAGTTCCAAAAAGTCTGAATCTTTTTCCAAAATACAAGGAGAATTAATCATTTCAAATAACTGTGTGGCAGGAGAGAAAATAATTTAAATCAATGATTACTTTATCAAATTATATGCCTAAAATGACTAGTCTACACAAGTTAATTCAAATAGGCTCTCAATTTAATCAAACTACACAAAATATTGAGGTATGCACATAACAAAACATATACAGCGTACATAAGCTGAAGATAAAATACTGATTACAAAAAGTTCAAAGAAGATTGAAATAAATGAAAAGGCATACTATGTTCATGGACTGGAGGTTTCAACACAGAAATGACGTCAATTTCTTTCAATCTGATCTATAAGTTTTATGCAATTCCTGTAGAAATTCCAACAAGGTTATTTGTTGAGATACAGAAGTTTATTCTAAAGGCCATATGGAAAAGCACAGATACTAGCGTAGTTAAAACAATCTTGAAAAAAGAAGCATAAAGTAGGAGCAATTAACTTACCCAGTATAATCAAGACTGTATGATATTGATGGAGCTATAGCCAAACAGACTAAAGAAACAGACTTATAAAAATATGTCCAAATGGTTTTTCACAAAGAAATACAAAAGCAACTCAATAACGCAAAGATGACACTTTTCAACAAACAGTGCTAAAGCAGTTGGACATCCATAGGCAGAAAGGGGGGGAAAAATAAAGAGGACTTCAGATTTTAATGTAAAACATGAAACTATAAAATCTTTAGAAGAAAAACATGAAACAGAAAGAAATCTGCAAAAAATTCAAAACAGAGGTAATACATTTGTCATTACAGTGACTTAAGGAGTGAATCACTCAGCTAACAGTATCCTGGGATTTCTCCCACACCCTGAAAACAGCTGACTAACTTTTTATCCACTTGAGATGAACCATCTTATTCTTTTGGCATCACCTACAAAGAGCTTACTTATACAGCTTGTCATTTTCTTTAAGATCTGTTGTCACTGTTGTGTGTCATCCAGTTGATTCCTACTCTTCAGCATCTAAGCTATACAAAGGGTTCTTAACATCAAAGGCACAAACCATAAAAAGAAAAAAAAAAAAAACTGGGTCACATCAAAATGAAAGCATTTTTTTCAAAGTCCTGTTTAAAGGATAAAAGAAACTACAGACTCAAAGAAAACATTTGAAAACTACATATGTGACAAAGATCAGTATCATGAGACTAGTAGCTCAAAATTCAATAGTATTTAAAAGTTATATAGATGGAAAATAAGTGCATGAAAAAATGTTTAACATCATTGGTCAACAGAAAAATGCAATTTAAAACCACAATATATTATCACTACTGGAATGCCTAAAATAAAAAGAGCAACAAATAAATGCTGACAAGGATGAAGAGAAACTATATCACCTATATGTTGCCGGCAAAACTGTAAAATAGTACAGCCACTCTAAGAGACTGTTTGGCACTTTCTTATAAAAGTAAACACGCAATTCGCCTACTACCCAGTAACTGCACTCTTGGGAATTTTCCCAGAGAAATGAAAACTTAGAATCACATACAAACATGTACGTGCATGTTTCTTCATAGCTGCTTTATTTATAATAACTCACAATTAGAAACAATCCCAATATTTCATAGTGGGTGAAGGGCTAGACAAACTATGATATAGCCATACAATGGAATATTATTTACCAAAAAAGAAGAATAGGCTATTGATACATGTAACAACTTGGATGAAACTCAAGAGAATTACTTTGAGCGGAAAAAGGTCAATTCCAAAAGGTTACAAAGTATATGATTCCATTCATATAACACTCTTGAAATGAAAAAAGAATAGAAATTGAGAACATGTTAGTGCTTGGCTGGGGGTCAGGGTGGGTTAGAAACTGTGGTCATAAAAGTACAATGTAAGGGATCCTGTGGTGTTGAAAATGTGATGTGTCTTAATTGCAGTGTTGTGTACAAGAAACTGTACAGGTAATATAACTATATAGAAGTAACACACACACATACACAGAAACATAAGGGAAACAGGAAACCCAAACAAGAGCCATGGACTGTACCAATGCCAGTGTCCTGATGATGATATTCTACTATATTCTGCAAGAATTACCACTGTAGGGTGCTAACAATTAATGTGCTTAACTACTAACCAAAGGTTAGAGGTTCAAGTCTACCCAGAGATTTGGTAGAAAAAAAGGCTTAGTGATCTACTTCTGAAAATCAGTTGTGAAACCCCCATTGAGCAGAGTTCCATTCTGATATCCGCAGGGTCGCCATGAGGTGAGATCAATTTGATGGTCATTTTGTTTGTTTGCTGATTATCACTGAGAGAAACTAGGTAGCGGACACACAGTAGCTCAGTGTGTCATTTCTAACAGCTAATGTGAATTTGTTAGGTGTTGTTCAGCCAGTTCAGACTCACAGTGAGCCTCCGTACGTACATGAGAATGAAACGCTGCCCGCTCCTAGGCCTTCCTCCGAACGCTGAGGCTCCAGCCCACTGCTGCAGCCACTGTGTCAGCCCGTCCTACTGCAGATCTTCCTCTTGTTGGGTGGCCTTCTCCTTTACCAAGCATAACGTCTTCTCCACTGACCAAACCTACAATTGTCTTAATGTTTAATTTAAGAAAAGATTACATGAAAAATGTGTTTTTAGCACTGTATCTGCCTCGGGGTGTGTGGAGAAGAATGGAGAAAGACTTGATCTTTCTTTTCCTTCTCCATCTTTCATTCTTCTTTCAGTCACAGTGGCCTTCCCTTTTTACTTGTTGAAACATCAGGCTGTCTGAATAAGATACCATATGAAGTCAAGAATCTACTCTAGGAAGGCAGTATCACACAGTGGTTAGAAACTTGGACCAGAATGCCTGATTTCGCACTCCAACTCTGCCACTTCACAGCTGCGCTCTCTTGGGCACTACTCAACTTCACTCATCCTGAGTTCCCTCATCTGCAAAATGCAAATAATACATACCTCCCTCCTAGAAATCAGAGGGATTGCATTAACATATCTCAGTACTTTATTCAGTGATAGAGACATAGCCAGTTCTCAGTATCAACTAATACTATGACCACAAAGAAAACCATTTACTGAAATGGTAAACAAGACTAAAAAAAAAAAAAGTTCCAAATCCTAGTCGGTTTTGAAAAGTCTGGTTCAAAATCATAGAGGATTTCTTAGACCCTGTGATAAATTATCACAGTCATGAATTTCAAGGGAGGGAAGGCAAAGTGCTGTCCTTTGATCACAGTTCATTATGCTTTTGCCACCTTTTCTGGCGTGCATTTTGGGGAACATTCTTCTAAAGGGTTTTTTGGAACTGCCATTTCCATCAGGTTGATTCTACCTCACAGCAACCTTATACGACAGAGTAGAACTGTCCCATGAGGTTTCCAAGGCTGTCGTCTTTCTCCCATGGTGCAGCTGATGAGTTTCACCCACTGACCCTTTGGGTAGCTGCCTCTGTTCTCAGGGCTCCCCCTGAGACGAGGTGAATGGAAGCTAGCAGACTAGGTAGTGTGTGATGGTGGAGACGTTGAGACGGAAGATGCTTTTAGACAGAAGGCAACCCTGGTGGTGTCTGCTAACAGAAAGGTTGGAAGTTCGAATTCACCAGGGACTCCTTGGAAACCCTATGGGGCAGTTCTACTCTGTCCTATAGGGTCACTATTAGTTGGAATCAATTCAACAGCATTGGGTTCATTTGGCGGGGGCGGGGGAGTACCTTTAGACAGAAGTTAAGCAACCTGCCAGAGACCTCTGGTGATAAAACCGGGTGTCCCCAATCTAAGCCTCGAGCACTTTCCTATACCACCAATAGCCTTGGTCTCAAAAATAGGCTGCCTTTGACTTTGATTTCTTCTTAATCATCATCTCAAAAAAGTCAAACTGCAGAGAAACTCTCAATCCTTTCTTGTTAGTGTAGGTAACATTGATTTCCTGAATGAAAATAGTGAACTCGCATTTAACAAGAAGGTCAGGTACTATATTTAAAGTCACTGGAGTTTTAATATTGCTGCAATTACAGTTCATCAAATTCACAGTTGTCTCTGACAGCTGAGTGGGCTACGGGGAATGTTCCACAGAAAGGTGAATTATAAAATGAAAAATGAATGGTTCTATATATGCATTATTCATAGGTTTATTTTCCATTTTTTGCACAAAAGCAAATTTAGCTCCATTCTCATTGAGGAAGGCAACAAGATTTAAAATTCTATGGTCAATTTCTAATACTAAAACCTCTATGATGAATCCAATCTGCAAAAGTGACATTTTTTTCATAATCATATCTTTTAAATGAAACGGAAGAAGCCCTGTGCTCTCTGAAAAGATATAGATTTTCCACAAGAGAGATATATCTACAGAGGTCACCCCGTCTCTGTATTGATCAAAGAGCATAATTCAGGATTCCTCATTTCTTTTAGAAATTGCTTTCTTTGTATTAGGAAAAAAACTCTCAAATCTGGTCATGGGTGCTACTTCAAACTCAATATTTTATTATCAAGGTTCATAAATTACACAGCATTTAGATAAAAAAAAAAGTGTATCTCTGACTTACTCCAGCCTTACGTATGCCCTCAAGAGATTAATCCTAAATGAATCAGATCTAAGACGAGTGAGGGGGATGAATCGCCTACAGGAATTCATCAAGGCTTGGAGGCTCAGTGTAGATAATTCATCCTTTCTAATGCTTTGAGCTTTGGTTAATAATTATTAGAGATGAAAGAGAATGTAGCTTGCCACATTCTCCAAAGATTTGTGTATTAAATTCCAAAGCCAGCAGGTAAAATCTGAAATACAGAGCCAGTTCACCTTCAGTGCCCCCTGCCCCTTGCTTCCCATGCCCAGGGGGACAGGGCTTTTCTCTCCACTTGGGTTTTATACATGGCAGTGTGTCTTCCTTAAGCTTGTGTCACCGTTCACCCCACTTCCCCACATCAAAGTTCTTCCTGCTTTCGGATGTCTCCAGGGCAGCTTTTTCTTCTGCTTAGCTCAATAAAAGTATGATCTGTTCCATTTTCTCTGTTAATAACACTTCTTTTCAATCTCTATTTTTAAAATTGCCTCAGATGGCTCAGGTACTGGTTACTAGTAATGAGACAAGCACACACTCACACGCACGTGCGTGCATGCACAGACACACATACACACATAGTCTCACCCTGTCCTTGTAGAACTTGGTTTATGATGGGGAGTAAGTGGCATGTGCAACAATAAGGAACAAGTAACTATGTAGCCATAGTGTGGAAAAGAAAAATAATGGAGACTTGAGAGGAGGCATGTTGAAAGATTCAATTTTGAATAAGGGAGGCAGGGGACTCACTAAACTGAAAATCCAAACCCACTGCCTAGAGTCACTCTGACTCACAGCAACCCTATGGAAAAGGGTAGAACTGCCCCATTGAGTTTCCAAGCAGCAGTGATGGATTTGAACCACCAACCTTTCGGTTACCATCCTTAGCTTTTAACTACTGGGCCACCAGGGCTCCAGGGCCTCACAGACAAGAGAAACTGAGCAAGAACCAGAACAAAGGAGAGGAGGGGAGCCATGTGGGTATCTATTGGGAGAGCATTCCGGGAGGAAGAGAGAACAAGTACAAGGCAAGAATGTGCTTGGCATGTTCTGCGAAAAGCAAGGAGCCTGGGTACCTGGAGTAGTGTAAATTGGGGCTGGGAGGAGCTGAGAGTGAGGGGGAAAGGCCACACAGGTCAAACCCTATGATTTTTCAGGCTGTGATAAGGAATTCCTCTGAGGGTTTCGGGCAGAAGAACAGAAGGGTATCACAAGCAACACAGATTGAATCTAAGAGTTTCGGATAGACTCTAGATGGCCAAGCACCAGAAGGGCCAATGACATGGACCCCAGGAGTGGGAGTAAAGGCCACCAGAAGCACTCAGAGCCTCCATCCAATCTGAGTGTCAAGCCAACACCCTTTGCCCATTCACTGCATTTAGGGAGTTTTATAAACCACAGCCAGGGAGTGAAGAGGACTTGCAGCACTTGTTGATGAAAATCAAAGACCAAAGTCTTCGGTATGGAGTAGACCTCAACCTCAACAAAACAAAAATTCTGACAACTGGACCAGTAAGCAACATCATGGCAAAGAGAGAAAACACTGAAGTTGTCAACAGTTCCATTTTACTGAAGCCACAACTGAGGAAGGTGGAACCATTTTACAGGATAGTAGAAAAATGAAGTACAGGAAAGACGCTGCAGTTTGAATCATCATGAAAAACCAATCACTCAAAAGGGATACGTGTTTGACAAAGTAGACAGCCACTGAAAGCAAGGGGAACACTCAATGACCTAGACTGACACAGTTGCCACAGTGACGGATTCTAGCATACCAACAACCAAGAAGTTGGTGCCGGACTGGACCGCATTCATTCTGTTGTACACAGGTCAATGTGAGCTCTCCTGCTATGCCTGACCAAGCCCACTGCTGTTGAGTCAATCGTGACTCATAGCAACCCTAAAGGACAGAGCAGAACTGCTCCATTGAGTTTCCAAGGAGCCTCTGGCAGATTTGAAGTGCCAACCTTTTGGTTAGTAGACACAGCTCTTAACCACTGCACCAGCAGGGGTTTCCAACAGAGTGGACCTGTCCCATGGAGTTTCCAAGGAGACAATGGTAGACTTGAACTGCTGACCCCGTGGTTAGCAGCCGCAGCACTTACCCACTACGCCACCAGGGTTTCCATTCCTAGCATGCTCTTTATCTCTCTAAAAGGACAGAAAAATAATACGGCTTCAGGTACTGTTTTTTTCATCACTGCAGAAACCACTGCGTCAATACTGGCCCCTAAAAACATTCCATGATGTCACCACTTTTGGACAGTTTGCACACAAAAAAAGATCATCATTCTCTTCTTCCACTTAGGTAAGCTTCCGGCTAATGGATCTACTGGTTTCATATACAATTTTTTTCATACAATTTTAACGTAAATAGGCCCAGCCCTGGCACATTCTCTTTAAACGATGGTCAAGAATCCTCAAGATGAAGAACCAAAGAAGTACAGAAAGTTCTCTTGTAAAAATAATCATAGTTCCCACATACACAAAATGGTAGAATTTTCCCTGTTCAGAAATAATTAGAGCCTAGGGAGCAAGGCAGCAGCCCTGGTGGTGTGGTGATTTAAGTGTTCGCTCTGCGGGAGACAGAGGCAGCAGTCTCCTTCCCTAGTGTATGGGGCCATACACCTCTGTTCTTAGGGTCACTGTGAGACCAAATCAACTCAAGAACAACATGCTATTTGGGGTTTTGAGAGGGAAAAGCAATGTTAACTTGTTTTCAAGAAAACAGAAAATGCAGAAGGCCTATTAACAAGGATCATGAAAAATAGTTGCCATGTAATAGGAAAGACTACCTTATTTACAAATCCAAATGGTATGTTCATCTTGAACTCACCTCTGTTTTTTTCACTCCTGAAGGACTTATTTTAACACAATTATTATTTTTCTGATGAAATCTCACTACCACTAGGAAAACCAACTCTGACTTCAACTTAGTCATCTAACTTGAACTTCCCTGGAGAAGTGCATCAAGGTTTGGTCAAGTAGAGGGTCAGCAAGAAAGAGAATGACCTTCGGTGAGATAGACTGATGCAGTGGCTCCAAAAACGGGCTCAAGAAGACAGAAACTGTGAGCACGACACAGCACTAAGCAGTGTTGTATTCTGTTGTATACACGGTCACTGTGGTTCAGAAGGAGGCCTAGTGGTGTGGCAGCTAAGAGGCTGCCTGCTAACCAAAAGGTTAGCAGCTCAAATCCAACAGCCACTTACTGAAAACCCTATGGAGCAGTTCTACTCTGTCCTATACAGTCACTGTAAGTCAGAACCAACTTGATGGCATTAGGTATTTGGAAACCCTGGTGGCATAGTCGAAACCCTGGTGGCAGCACCAGCTAGAAGCTACAACTGCTAACCAAAAGGTCAGCAGTTCGAACCCACCAGGCACTCCTTGGAAACTCTATGGGGCATTTCTACGCTGTCCTATAGGGTTGTTATGAGTTGGAGGTGACTTTAAAGCAATAGGTTTGCTTTGTGTGTGGTTTTTTTTTTTTGGTGGCCTAGTAGTTAAGTGCTGCCACTTTAACCATAAGGTTGGCAGTTCACATCCACCAGGTGCTCCTTGGACTCTCTTCCTGGCAGTTCTACTCTGTCCTATAGGGTCACTACAAGTTGGAATTGACTCGACAGCAACAGGTTTAGATATTTTATCTTTCATGAGTTGGAAGTGACCCAGCAGCACCTAACAGCAAGAATGACAAATAACTAAACGAATGGAGGGTAATAAAATATTGGAGAATCAACAATGGAAGTCTTAATACACAGTGCAGACAGACTTCAAAATCTGACAAAGCATGATCAACAGAAGAGAAAATAAATCAGTGGGAAATACTAAGAATCAAACACTTTTGCTCATCCAAAGAATTAAAATACCACCTACAGAATAGAAAAAATATTGGGCAACTATATGTCAGACTGACGTCTGATCTCCACGATCTATAAGGTACAACAAAATACCAATAAGAAAAGGATAAATAATCTAATTAAGTGATGGGTGAAGGAGATGGACAGACACCTCTCTAAAGAGGAGATCCAAGGAGCCAAAAGACACATGTAGAAATGCTCACAATCACTAGTTATCAAAGAAATTCAAATCAAAACTACAATGAGATATCACCTCACCCTAGCAAGGTTGGCCATGATCTAAGAAGCACAAAACAACAAATGCTGGAGAGGCTGTGGAGATATTGGAACTCTACTACGCTGTTGGTGGGATTGCAAAATGATACAACTTCTATGGAAAGCAATCTGGCGGTTCCTTCAAAAGCTGGAAATAGACATATGATTTGATCCAGTAATCTCACTGCTCGGAATATATTCTACAAAAGGAAGGGCAGTCACATGAACAGATACATGCATATGAATGTTTATTGCAGCACAGTCCACAATAGGTAAAAGATGAATCCACTTAGATGCCCAACAACAGATGAATGGATAAACAAACTGTGGTACATACACTCAATAGAACACTATGCAATGATAAAGAACAATGAGATTTTAGGAAGCATCTCACAACCTGGTTTCAACTGGAAGACATTATGTTGAGTGAAAGTAGTCAGTGGCAAAAGGACAGATATTGTATGAGACCCCTATGATAAGAACTTAAAAACAGACTCATGTATAGAAGAAAAACCTCTTTCACAGCTGCAGTGGTGGGGAGCAAGGAAGATAGTTGATAGAAATTTGGTTGGGTGAAATCAGTGACAGCGCATACTAGAAAGAAGATCAATTTAACTGGACTTCAATATAACATGAATACTCCTCCAATCTTAACCCAATATTGCAAGGACAGAGTAGCTGGGGCAGGGTTCTAGGGGCCATGCTCCCAGGGGACACCAAGGCCAACTGGCATAACTAGCATATTGGTAAGAGAGTCTTCTACACCTCATACTGGTGAGTGGCATCTGGGGTCTTAAAAGCTAGCAAGCTGCCATCTGAGGTACACCAAATTGTCCCGACTCAGCAGGAACATATGATCACCAAGGACCAAAACAACATGGGGAAAGAGAACCCAGAAGACAGAAAGATCCACATGAGTGGGTGACTACTTCGACATGTGACCAGAGGAACCAGATGTCACCTGGCCACCACCAAGGATAGCCGTGATGGGGCTCACAAAGTTGAGTCTCAGCTGCAACATGAGAATAAAAAGGGGTGTACCCTGAGAATTCCACTTAAAGATGGCAATTGGTGGTCCAGGGGCCTCAGGGTTCCCCTGGGAACTTGATCCCTGGTCCTGATGCTGCCACTGTCCATAAATCATTACTGAGATCAACTCTTCAGGCAGGAGTGGATTGGACTCAGCAACACAAAGTGAGCATATATCATGTGTGCACTTTAGGGATCCATGCATCTATAGGATGCCATCCTGCTGGCCTCTTACTGGAGGGGGTGGAGAAGGTGGAGAGGAGGGGATAGGAGATTGTTAGGAGGATATGACATGCATAGAACAGACAGGAGGAGTGTGCTGTCAGTGGGAAGGGAGGAACTGCACATAGGCAGGCATTCAATTTTACACTGGATTGTACACTTTCACTCAATCACAATAAATAAAAAAAGGAGGAAAAAAAATTGGAGAGATCTTCCTCTTCCCCCTCCAATCATCCCTTTCCCAAGTTCTTCCTGTCTTTTCATCCTGTAAACACTGAAAAATGTCTACTCTGAATCAGGCACAGTGCTAGACACAAATAAGACCCAATCCTTGCCTTGAGGGGCTTTAGTCTTGTAAGTATGGTCTACTCGATAAATAGAAAATCTATAATACAACTTCTATACTAAATTCTACATTTAGACATCTGAACAATAACCAGAACAACAAATGGTAACCAATTAGAAGATGGACTTGAGCAGATTACGTGAAACATTTAACACACAAGCACAACTTTAAGATGTTTTATCCTCAGTAAAAGTCATATTTGTGCCTTTACTGAATAGTCTCAGTGAACTCCAGTCACCTGCTTGTCAATGAATCTACACCAGAGCTGAAATGGAGATGGGCCCAGGACTGTAGGCAACAAGGACAATCGAGTCTTACCTTATGATAACACCTAAAGTATGCAGCGCGTTCATCAGAAAATTTCTCCAGTCTTTTCGGGCCTTTGCTTGAAGCTTTCTTGAATACCAGCCAGCATCGTTGATAAATCTGGAAGGAAACACAAAGACTGAGCTTGGCATCTCCACTAACTCCAATGTTATCGACATTTGAAATGTTTTCTTGCTCATGTTTCACCTGTAAAATATTGACAAGCCGTAAGTGTGAGGCTGCTTTGGGAAAACACACTTTAAAAACAAAATTGTCCTTGCGCCCACAACGGCAGCATTATGTAGGTCGGATGATAATTGGAAGCAAGAGAAGAGTAAGTATTTGAAAACGCACTGGTTCATGCTTAGATGGCATTATCACTAAGTGTATTTCAGACAAGGGAAAAAAAAAGGTCCCAGGGATAAAGATCCTAAACCAATAAAAATTAACAGGCATTAATGGTTCAGGTTCTAATGTCAAATGCAATGAAATCTGAAAGGCATGGACTCAATCTATAAATGCTTATGGCTTCATTTCCAGTCCTCGAAACGGACAGCCCTTGTGTATCATGTGACATCCCCCTAGCTGATCGTCACAAATTAGACCAGATTTTAGACTAGCTAGGAACTGGCTGATTAACACCAACTAGATCCTCCCTTAGGAAATGCAATTCAGAGACTTTAAGATGATCACCAGACAGAAGTGTAGTCAGAGCTGAAAATTGGCCCTGGTGGGTTACAAACTGAGGTTGGTGGCCATACTGATTAGTCTGTAGGCTAGTTAAATACTGGAAGCTGGTCCAGACAAGGTCAAGTCTATCATGAGTAGAGAAGGTAAGGGACCTTGGTGCTTCACCACTTTATAGTCCCTGGTTCCCATATCCAACCCTGTCTCTGGTTTCTTAGAATCCTTCTCTGTCCTCAAAAACCCACCACTGTCAATATCACTTCAGGTTGTAACTGAGCTCGCTTGGGGTGTGTCCTAGCAGCCAACGCCACCCTGATTGTGATAACCAAGGTAAATTAAATTTATACATGAACTAAATATACATTAGAATATTAATAATATCAAGGAGAGAAAATGCAAAGAGTTGATCAATATGCAAAAAAAAAAAGTTCTCCAAAAGCAAAATAAAATGAGATCCTCCATTTACTCATTTATTTTTAAATCTAAAAACCACTAAGAGTTTAAATTAATATTCACTGATAGCAAAGATCTTGAGTAGTACTCTCAAATGCTGTTGGTGACCTTTCTAAAGGTCATCTGACAAGGAACATAAAGAGTAAGAGTAGACTGTTAAGGACAAGGGTCTGTATCAGGCACCAGTGAAAGGTGAAGTCCACATGCAAACGCAGGTGAGTAGTCCAGTTTAGTCCTAATTGTCCTTGATCCTGAAATCACCTTTGAAGCACAAACTGTGTGATTTTGTATATTCAGCCATGAATAAATTTTGATTCATATGTGAAAGTTTAAGAACTTTCAAGCTAACATGAAGGAACAAAGGGAGGTCTACATTAAAATATCTCCCGATACACACCATTTTCAACTTAAAATACTTTGTAAAGTCATGTTTAATTCTTTTATATACATATATGTATTTATTGTATTTTAGATAAAGGTTTACAGAACAAATTAGCTCCTCATTAAACAGTATACATACTGTTTTATGATACTGGTTATAATCACAAAATACATCAACACTTTACCCTTCCTAACCTTAAAATATTTCTTTTGTATCTCTTAGTAACTGTCAAATGGGTGAAGAATTCAAATTTGTTGTTCTGCATCTGCAAGGTTGATTCTGTTCCATTTTACTGTTTCTGGCTCTGTAATTTTGAACATATATTCACTACCTAATTTGGGGTGGTGAGAATAACATAAGATCTACCTGCTCTGAAATTCAGCTCTGAAGACAGAGAGTAAGATATCTGTCTGCTCCCACTGAGTTTGTCATGAAATTTTAACAGTATTATTTATAACAATGAAAACGAGAACACACTAAATCTTCAATGATTAAGGCAAGGCAGAGTCAATCACAGTACTTCTATGGTATATAATGTAACATATGCCACATACGCCAATAAATATACAGGTCAAAAATAAAACACACTGCCATCAAGTCCATGCCAACTCATAGTGACCCTGT
Source organism: Heterohyrax brucei (assembly GCA_028571685.1). Classification (NCBI taxonomy): domain Eukaryota; kingdom Metazoa; phylum Chordata; class Mammalia; order Hyracoidea; family Procaviidae; genus Heterohyrax; species Heterohyrax brucei. Next base: position 82,686,715 of record CM053156.1, on the reverse strand, counting down.
TGGGCAGAGTAGAACTTCCCCATAGAGTTTTCAAGGAGTGCTTGGTGGATTTGAACTGCTGATCTTTTGGTTAGCAGCCGTAGCTCTTAACTACTACACCATCAAGGTTTCCCAGTTCATAGTAAGATGTATGAGGACCGTCAATTAAGTTCACGAACTCATCCTAGAAGAAGATCTACATACCTCATTGCTGACTATCACTATGGTCACCTTCAAAATACTCCCCTTTGGCTAGCTGGGAAGCTATGCACTGACACCAGCACCTAGTCTACTCTTCAAAGCCATTTTGGAACACTTTTTCTAAAGTGGCCATCAGAGTTGTCATCATATGACTCTTGATGTCCTGAATGTCATCAAAATATCTTCCTTTCAAGATTCTCTTTACCATGTGTAAAGGAAAAAGTCATCGGGGGTCAGATCAGGTGAGTAGGTGGAGTATTCAAGTACAGTATTTGTTTACTGGCTAAAAACTCCCTCACAGACAACTATCCAATGAAGTTCACAAACTTGCCACCATGCCACCGTGCCACCATGCACAGTGGCCATTCCAAACATTACCCTTGATGTCCTGTATGTCACCAAAATGTCTTCCTTTCAATATTTCCTTTGTCTTTGGGTAACGAAAAAAGCCACTGGGGGGCCAGAGCAGGTGAGTAGGGAGGGTGTTCCAATACAGTTATTTGTTTACTGGCTGAAAACTCCCTCACAGACAACTGTACAATTAAGTCCGTGAACTTGCCATAGCACCACTGGGTACAATGGCCATTCCAGAAGGAGTTCCAAAACTGCTTCAAAGGACCGACTAAGCACTGGCATCAGTGTGTAACTTCCCAAGGGGAGTACTTCGAAGGTGACTGTAGTGGTATTCAGCAGTGAGGTATGGAGCACTTAGAACAATTAAGTTTGTAGAGTTAACTGTTAGACCTTAACCACTTAAGCACTTTACCACTGTGTCACCAGAGTTTCCAATCTAACACATCTAAAATATATATATATATAAAACCCATCTACAAAATTAAAAAAAAAATCTCTAATCAGTTGCCATTGAGTCAATTTAGACTCATGGTGACCCTATAAAACAGATAGTCATTATACATAAACACATAATAATGTAAATAGTACACATAATAAGCCCAAACCAAACCCACTGCCTTCAAGACGATGATGACTCACAATGACCCTATAGGATAGAGGAGAACTGCGACATTGAGTTTCCAAGGATGACATGTTTACAGAAGCAGACAGACACATCTTTCCCGCACAGAGGAGATGGTGGGTTCACACTTCTGACCTTTCTGTTAACCACTAAGTACTTAACCACTGAGCTACCTGGGCTTATAATAAAACCAAACTCAACCCACTGCCCCAGTGCCCATTGCCCTCGAGTCGATTCTGACTCATAGTGACCCTGTATACGAAAAAAGAAAGAAAAAACAAACCCACTGCCATTGAGTTAATCTTACTTATAGCAACCCTGTAAGTCAGAGTAGAACTGCCCCATAGTTTCCACGGAGCACCTGGCAGATTTGAACTGCCACCCTTTAGGTTAGCAGATATAGCACTTAACTACTATGCCACCCAGGTTTCCTGTAAGAGAAGTAGGAAATTATTGTACCTCTATAATATGTAATATATGCTATCCACCTACAGGATAATATAAGTAGTTCATCTGAAACAAGTTTTAGGAAAAATTTCTAGTAACATGAGGAACTGTTCATAATATGGTGAGGGAAAAAAAAACAAAATAAAAAATTTCACTTATGGCAAGATCACTACAATATTATAAATGCATAGAAGACGACAATGGAAATGTATCAAGAGGGTAACTCTCTTCTCTGGGCTATCATTTTTGTTTTGTTTTGTTTTAATAAAAGTTAATACTGTAAACAAAAGAGACTTCTGTAATTCTCTTAAATACTCAGAGATGTTGGTATAATTAAAATCCATTCCACTGGTTTTCTTATTGCACAGCTATGTAATCGATGAGCAGATATAAAAACATGGAGGCAGATGCGGAAAAGCAACGGCGGAAGAGAGGCCTTTTCAATACATGGGGCCAGAGGCAGCTGGACACCCAGCGACAAAAGGAAAGAAATAACGTCCACTGAAACTGTGTATAAAAATTAACTCAACACATACTACAATGTAAAACATAAAATTATTAGACCTTTAGGGGAACAAAAAGAGGAGTATCTTTGGGACCAAGGACTGGACAAAGACCTCTTAAATTTAACACCAAAGCACAACCCATAGAGGATAACTAGACAAATTGAGTCTTAGGAAATTTAAAAACTTCTGCTCTGTGACTCTGTTCAGAGTACAACACCTCAAGCTACAACCTGGAAAAAAAAAAGATTTACACATCAAATTTCAGAAGAAGGATTAGCACCCAGAATGCATTTTGTAGAAACTCCCTAAATTCAACAGTAGAAGCTCAAACAATGCAATTAAAAAACAGGTAAGAGACAAGCAGAGGCATTTCACCCAAGAGAATCTACAGATGGCAGATAAGTACATGAGAAGCTGTCCAACAGTGGTATCCTTTAACTCGAACCCATTGCCTTTGTGCCAGTTCTGACTCACGGCAACCGCAATGAGTTAGTACACAAGACCTCCATAGGGTTCTCTTGGCTGTCATCTTTATGGAAGCAAATTGCCAGGCCTTTCTTCTGTGGCACTGCTGAGGCAGTTTGAACCACTAACCCTGAGGTCATCATCGAGCAGAAACCATTCATGGCTGTCAGATGACTTTTCTGTCCCCATTAGGAAAATGCGTATTTAAACCACAAAGAGGTATCACTATATACCTATCACACTGGCTAAAATAAAAAATAATAACACCAAATACTGATGAAGCTGTGCAGAGACCAGATAAACTGCTCATGGGAATATGAGCGATGAGTCACTTAGGAACACAATTTGTCTGTTTCTTAAAAAACTAAATGGTGCCGCTACTATACGGTCTGCTAAGTAGCTCTTGTGGTGCAGTGGTTAAGTGCTCGGCTGCGAACCGCAAGCTTGGCAGTTCAAATCCACCAGCTGCTCATCAGGAGAAATATCTGGCCACCTACTCCCAGAAAGATTACAGGCTAGAGAACTGTATGGGGCACTTTTGCTCTGTCAGGTGGAGTTGCTATCAGTTGAAAACCAACCTAACAGCAGGGAACAAGAACATAGGATCAGCAATCACACACCAAGGAATTTAATGTAGAGAAACGAAAATCTAATGTGCACCAAAAAAAATCTGTCCACAAGTGTTCATACTAGTTTTATCTACAGTAGCCACCAAGAGGCAATGACCCCAACATCCATCAGTAGGTGAATGGCTCAGCAAACTGCGGTAAAGCCGTGCCAGGACATGATGCTTAGCAACCAAGAGGACTGTGTCACTGACATCAGAAACAGCTGGGCTGAATCTTCAAGGAATCATGCTGAATGGAAAGCGCTAAATCCCAGGAGGTACCCAAGGCATTCTCATGCAACATTCTTGAAATGACAAAATAAACAAATGGAAAATATGTATGAGTGGTCTAGAAGGGTTAGGGTGTGGGCGTGGCCATAAAAGCTTAACAGGAAGGTTCGTTTTGACGGAATTGTTGTGTGTCTTGAATGCATCAAAGTCTGCATTCTAATTAGGATATCATACTACAGTTTGGGAAGATGTTAAATCAAATCATTTGCAGTCAAGTCATCTGAAGCTCCAGGCAGTCTTACATGTGTCAGAGTAGAATTCTGCCCCATGGGGTTTGCAACGGCTGATTTCCTGGGGAAGTAGACTGCCAGGCCTTTCTTCTGAGGCACCTCTGGGTGGCCTAGATCTTCTAAATTTAGAGTTATCATTCCAGCATGTTAACTGTTTGCACTATGTAGGGACTCCAGGAAGATGATCTGTCTGGGCAAAACTGGGTCAGTGCTACACAGGATCTTTCTGTAATATTTCTTACAATGGAATGTGAATCTACAAAAAAAAACCCAGTGCCGTCGAGTCGGATCTGACTCATGGCGACTAATCTCTAAACGAAAGGGAAGACACAAAGATGTAAACATAACCAAGATTTTATGAATTACAGCCTGTTCTCAGGACAGTCATCCACATTCTTTTCCTGTCCTGCTTCTTCCCCCCCAATCAGGGCACAACCTAATTAGCCATTAGACCAAGTCACATTAAAAAAAAAAAAAAGGCATTTTAAAGTACAAGAACCATTGGTGAGAACTCAAGCACAAAATCCTTTTCAGGGTGGAGATTCAGCCATGAAAATGAACAATTTCAATACCATGGGTGACAGATGGAAGTCTTAACAAAATCTCACTTATGTCTGAATAAGAGCTAAAACAATCAGCTCGCTTCAAATTATACTGCCACCCGAGAACTGTAATTAAGGTAGAAGTGGTTGGCATCCTCTTCAAAGCAAGCACACTGGAAAATGGGGTTCCCACCATCTTTTGTTGGCAACCCCTAGATTCTGTAGACGGCCCTAAGAACGTGTTCAGAAATTGAACACGCTAAGGATACATAGCTTCCAGCATCACAGCAACACACAAGCCACCACACTATGACAAACCAACATATAAGTTGGGGCAGAGATACATTAGAAATATTTGCTCACTGTGGGGAAAATAATTTTTAATGAGGAAGATATTTTAAATTTCCTAATTACGTCTCAACTTGTAGACCTAACGTTCAAGGGTAGAGTTTCTGTATATCAACATTTTTTTCTTTAATTTGTTTAATTTTCTTCACAATGGAAAGGACAGCTGCCTGGCGAATGCCCAGTGGCTGTGGAAGACAAGCGAAAGATTTCCCAATGTGTCTTATTTTTCCCACCTTTGACCCGCCTCTATAAAGTTCATGGCATTCTTGTTTATGATTTTTGTTTCCCTTTGGTCTTATGAAGTAGCAAGGGCAAGCATGCAATATCATACGCAAATAACAGCAAAAGTGCTGTCATATAAATACACCTGTGATACTGTTTGCCATAATTGGCTAGCAAGTCCCTGTGAAACAGATTACAACACGCTGGCTCATCAGGAGAAAAGGAAAATACAAATTTAGCCCATGAAAAGGCAGTTTAGAGTTTCAGGTGTCCACCTGTAATGTATAAACACATGGCACAAATGTAAAGTGCATGTAAGTCACAGGTGACGTACGCAATTAAGACCATTCCTTTGTTTCATCACACATCAGACACCAGGGATCCTGAGCATGGATCAGCATCACTGCAGATAACTGTTAAACATGCAGATTCCTAGGGATTCTCCAGGGCCCACCAAAGCAGGAACTCTTGGTGGTGGGCCTGATAAATTTATGCTTTAACACAGCCCCTAGGTGTTTTATTTGTATTTGGCAATCCCATGCCATAAATATTCAAAAGTACTTCCCAGACAACACAGTGTTTCGTACTGGAGACTGCCAATAAGGAGACTCCCAACAAGTGGTCCATGGTGGGGTTTGCTGGGATGGAGGGGTGCCCAACACTACTGCACAAAATGCTCTCTTGAGTTTTAGAGACACCCTGAAGATGGAATTTAAATCTGCTAACCTAGAGTAAACTCCCAGCTTCAACTGTTAGCACACTCTTCAGTTCTAAGGAACCTGGAAGGGCTACTGAATATCCACATGATTCAAAAATGCTGCTAAATATCTCAGTATCTTTTAAAGGAAAAGGAAACGGGGGGTGGGAGGGTGCATTAAACACAGTAACTGTTGAGACTAGCTGCATTAACATTGATGTTGGTCTGAAGTACGAGAGCAGGAGAACAGCCTAGCCACTTGATAGTTTAGGAACATATGTTCTTAAAATAACATTCATTCAACTACCTCCTTCACGTCGTATGTAATATGTCTACTCGGCATACGAGGTCCAACAATTAAATCCCCAAAAGTCATTGTTCTAAGTGCTACATATTTCACCACTGAATATCACCATGGTCACTTTCAAAGTACTCCCCCTAGGAAGCTATGTACAGACGCCAGTGCTTAGTTTACCCTCCAGAGCAACTTTGCAATTCTTTCTGGAATGAACATTGTGTACCGTAGCATGGTGGCAAGTTCACAAACTTAACTGTCCAGTTGTCTGTGAGGGAGTTTTTAGCCAGTACACAAATAACTGTATTGGAACATCCTACCAACTCACCTGATCTGGCCCCAATGACTATTTTCTTTACCCAAAGATAAAAGGAAATATTGAAAGTAAGATATTTTGGTGACATTCAGGACATAAAGGGTAGTATGATGACAGCTCTGATGACTATTTCAGAAAAACAGTTCCAAAACTGCTTTGAAGGGTAAACTAGGCACTGGCTAGTTCTAAGAGGAGTACTTCAAAGGTGACCATAGTGATATTCAGCAATGAGGTATGCAGCATTTTTTCTAGAATGTATTTGCAAACTTAATTTGTAGTCCCCACATACAGCACAACTTGATTAACAGTTTTCTTCAAACTGACTTTCTTTTAACTCAAAGATTTTTTATTTAAAAGGACGTTTTCGCGTCTTAGGGCTGTTGTAACACAGCACAAATCTGTGGATTTCAGGAACAAAGACATTATTTTATTATTTTTTCTTTTTTATTTAACATGACTGAGTGAAAATGTACATTCCCATACAAATTTACATGCCCACCTATATGCAGCTTCCACTGCTCTCCCTGTCCGGTGACAACACACTATTCCTCTCTGCTCCATACATGTCTCATCCTCCCAACAGCCTACTTTCTGCTCCTCTCTACCCACTCTCCTTCCTCCAGCCAGAGATCAGCAGGATGATATCCTATAGATGTATAGAACCATAAAGTGCAACCAATATACGGTCACTCTGCATTGCCAAGTCCAATCCATTCCTGTCCAAAGAGTGGACCTTTGTTATAATTTATGGGTAAGGGCAGCATCAGGGCCGGAGGCCATGCTCTCAGGGGAACCCCAAAACCGCTGGACCATCAGTTGTGGTCTTTTAGCAGAGATCTCATGATGCACCCCTTTTTATTCTTGTGTTGCCTGTGAGACTCCTCTCTGTGAGCTCCATCGAGGCTATCACTGGTGGTGGCCGGGCACCATCTGGTTCTTCCAGTCCCAAGGCGATGTAGGCACCCACTGCTGTGGGTCTCTTTGTCTTCTGGGTTGTCTTTCCCCCATGTCATTTTGGTCCTCAGTGAGCATCTGTTCCTGCTGAGTTGGGAGCATTTGCTGTGCCCTCGGATGGCAGCTTGGCAGCTTTTAAGATCCCAGACGCCACTCACCAATGTGGGGTGCAGAGAGCCCTCTTAGCAAAACACTAGTTATGCCAATTGGCCTCGCTTTCACCTAACAGCATGGTCCCCCGCCCCCACCCCAGCTACTCTACCCTTGCAATATTGGGTTAAGATGGAAGGAGTACTCATGTTATGGTTAAGTCCACTCAATATTGTTCTTGTTTCTAATGTGTGCTGTCACTGATTTCACGCAACCAGATACCTAGCAACTATCTAATCTAAACCATCCCCCCCTCCCCTCCCTTGCAGCTGTCAGAGTCTTTTCTTCTATACACAAGTCTGTTTTTGAGATCTTATCGTAGAGGTCTCCTACAGTATTTGTCCTTTTGCCGCTGACTACTTTCACTCAACATAATGTCTTCCAGTTGAAACCAGGTTAGGAGATGTTTCCTGGAATCATCGTTATTCTTTATCATTGCGTAGTGCTCCATTGAGTATATGTACCATAGTTTACCTATCCATTCTTCTATTGTTGGGCATCTGGGTTGATTCCATCTTTTTGCTATCGTGGACTGTGCTGCGATAAACATTCTGGTGCATATGTCCATTGGTGTGAAAGGCCTTCATTCTGTAGGACATATTCCAAGTAGTGGAATTACTGGGTCAAATGGTATATTGATATCCATTTTTTTAAGGAAGCACCAGATTGCTTTCCAAAGAGGCTGGATCATTTTGTAACCCTACTAACAGTGTAGGAGGGTTACTAACAGTAACCCACTTTCTCCACAGCCTCTCCAGCATTTGTTGTTTTGTGTTTTCTGGATCATGGCCAATCTTGTTGGGGTGAGATGGTATCTCATTGTTGTCTTGATTTGAATTTCTTTAATAACTAAAGATCGTGAACATGTCCGCATGTGTTTTTTGGCTGCCTGGATCACCTCTTTAGTGAAATGTCTGTCCATCTCCTTTGCCCATCGCTTAATTGGATGGTTTATCTTCTTCTTCTTGATATTTTGTAGTATCTTATAGATTATGGAGATCAGGCGTCCGTCTGACATAGAGTTGCCAAATATTTTTTCCCATTCTGTGGGTATTCTTTTAATTCTATTAATAAAGTCTTTGGATGAGCAAAAGTGTTTGATTCTTAATAGTTCCCATTTATCTATTTTCTCTTCTGTTGATTGTGGTTTCTTTGACAGATTTTGGAGTCTGTCCTCACCGTGTATTAAAACTTCCATTGTTGTTCCTACATTTTCTTGGATGAGCTTTTTCGGACCTAGTAAGGAAGAAATATCAGTGACTCTGGACTTATTAGTTAAACATTTGCATGCTAGAGGGTGGGAAATTAATCTCACAAAAATTCAGGCACCTTCCAACTCAGTGAAATTCCTAGGGGTCCAGTGGTGTGGGGCATGTCGTGATATCCCTTCTAAAGTAAAGGATGAGTTATTGCACCTGGCTGCTCCAACAACTAAAAAGGAGGCACAGCGCCTAGTGGGTCTCTTTGGATTTTGGAGGCAGCATATTCCTCATTTGGGTGTGCTACTTCGGCCTATTTATCATGTGACTAGAAAGGCTGCTACTTTTGAGTGGGGCCCAGAACAGGAGAAGGCTCTGCAACAGGTTCAGCCTGCTGTGCAGGCTGCCCTGCCACTTGGGCCATACTATCCAGCTGATCCAATCGTGCTCGAGGTGTCAGTGGCAGATAGAGATGCTGTTTGGAGTCTTTGGCAGGCCCCTGTTGGCGAATTACGGCGCAGACCTTTAGGATTTTGGAGCAAAGCTCTGCCATCCTCTGAGGATAACTACTCTCCTTTTGAAAAACAACTTTGGGCTTGTTACTGGGCCTTAGTAGAGACTGAAAGCTTAACCATGGGACACCAGGTCACCATGCGTCCTGAGCTGCCTATCATGAACTGGGTATTGTCTGACCCACAGAGTCATAAAATTGGACAAGCACAGCAGCTCTCCATCATTAAATGGAAGTGGTATATACGAGATCGGGCCCGTGCAGGACCTGAAAGCACAAGTAAATTGCATGAGGAAGTGGCCCAAATGCCCATGGTCTCCACTCCTGTAACATTACCTCCTTCCTCCCAGTTTGCACCAATGGCCTCATGGGGGATTCCTTATGACCAGCTGACCGAGGCAGAGAAAACTCGTGCTTGGTTTACAGATGGTTCTGCACGATATGCCGGCACCACTCAAAAGTGGACAGCAGCAGCACTACAGCCCCTTTCTGGGACCTCCCTCAAGGACAGTGGTGAAAGCAAATCCTCCCAGTGTGCAGAACTTCGAGCAGTGCGTATGGTTGTTCACTTTGCTTGGAAGGAGAGGTGGCCAGATGTGCAGCCGTATATCGATTCATGGGCTGTGGCCAATGGCTTGGCCAGTTGGTCAGGGACTTGGAAGGAACATGACTGGAAGATTGGAGACAAGGATTAATGGGGGAGAAGTATGTGGATAGACCTCTCTGAATGGGCCAAAGAAGTGAAGATATTTGTGTCTCATGTGAATGCTCATCAAAGAGTAACCTCAGCAGAGGATGAGTTTAACAATCAAGTGGATAGGATGACCCGTTCTGTGGGAACCAATCATCCGCTTTCTCCGGCTACCTCTGTCATTGCTCAGTGGGCCCATGAACAAAGTGGTCATGGTGGCAGGGACAGTGGTTATGCATGGGCCCAGCAACATAGACTCCTGCTCACCAAGGCTGACTTGGCTACAGCCACTGCTGAGTGCCCAATCTGCCAGCAGCAGAGACCAACACTGAGACCTCGATATGGTACTGTTCCTTGAGGTGATCAGCCGGCAACCTGGCAGCAAGTTGATTACACTAGACCACTTCCATCATGGAAAGGAAAACGTTTTGTCCTTACTGGGATAGATACTTACTCTGGATATGGATTTGCCTACCTGGCACGACATGCTTCTGCCAAAACTACCATCCATGGACTTACAGAATGCCTCATCCACCGTCATGGAATCCCACACAGCATTGCCTCTGACCAAGGGACTCACTTCACAGCAAATGAAGTGCAGCAGTGGGCCCATGCTCACAGAATTCACTGGTCTTACCATGTTCCCCATCATCCTGAAGCAGCTGGCTTCATAGAACGATGGAATGGTCTCCTGAAGACACAATTATGCTGCCAGCTAGGTGGGACTACCTTGCGGCGTTGGGGAAGTGTTCTCCAGGAGGCTGTGTATGCTCTAAACCAGTGTCCAATATACAGTGCTGTTTCTCCCATCGCCAGGATTCATGGGTCCAGGAATCAAGGGGTGAAAATGGGAGTGGCACCACTCACTGTTACCCCTAGTGACCCACTTGCAAGATTTTTGCTTCCTGTCCCCATGACCTTATGCTCTGCAGGACTAAATGTCTTAGTTCCAAAGGGAGGAATGCTGCCACCTGGAGACACATCAACGATTCCACTGAACTGGAAGCTAAAATTGCTACCAGGCCATTTTGGGCTCCTTGTACCTCTGGATCAACAGACAAAGAAGGGGGTTACAATACTGGCCAGTGTGATTGCTCCTGACTATGAAGATGAAATTGGATTGACATTACGTAACGGAGGTAGAGTATGTTTGGAATGCAGGAGATCCCTTAGGACGCCTCCTACTACTACCATGTCCTGTGATTATGGTCAATGGAAAACTACAGCAACCCAACTCAAAAATGAATGATAATAGCCCAGACCCTTCAGGAATGAAGGCTTGGGTCACCTCACCAGGCAAGGAACCACAACCAGCTGAGGTACTTGCTGAGGGCAAAGAGAATACAAAATGGGTTGTAGAAAAAGGTAGTTCTAAATATCAGTTACGGCCACACGACCAGTTGCAGAAACAAGGACTGTAATTGCTGGGAGTATTCCTGCTTTGTATGTGTGTATTGGATATTTTGTTTACTTATGAAACGTAAGATGTAAATCGGTTAATGCATTTTCAGTTGTACATGTGTTAGTTATATCATGTTGACATAAGTATGACTTTGTAACTGTACCCCTTCAGAGACTGTGCATGGTAAGGTGAGATGTGTGCAGATGCCAAGTTGACAAGGGGTGGACTATGGTGGTCAGGATTATGTCAACTTGGCTACTACCTATTTGACTGCTGTATTAAGTGACAGGGCGGGGCTTGTGGTGGCTCCCTGCTCCTTGGCTCTTATCTCGTGACCTTGGACTACGGCTGCTGATGGCTCACGTAGCCAGGAGCTCCTGCTCTCTGCTTCCAGCGTCTGGTTCCAGGACTTGAGCTAGCAGCTATTGGGCTCATCAGTCCTTACAGTCGGCACTTGAGAGTTCTGCTCCCTGAACTGCCGATCCTGCGTTTGCCAGCCTCTGCCCAGTCCTGGTCCCTGACCTGCCGATACTGGGTTCGCCAGCCTCTGTTGCTTCGTCTAGCCACCAGCTTGGGATCCACTGACCTCCAGCCTCTGTTGCTTCATCTCGACACCAGCTTGGGATCCACTGACCTACACAACCGGTGGTCTGCAACTTTGGTCTCTGACTTACTGACCTTGGGTTCCTCAGCTTCCGTGGACACGTGAGGTTTGTGCCAGAGCTTGGGACATTGAGCTTCTGTGATTACGTGAGCTGTTTCCTATATTTGCATCTATCTATCTGTCTATATATATATTATAAATCTATCCTGGTACCTACACTTGTTGCTGGTTTTCCTTCCCTAGAAAACCCAGCCTAAGACAGTGGGTGTTCTTTTAATTCTATTAATAAAGTCTTTGGATGAGCAAAAGTGTTTGATTCTTAATAGTTTCCATTTATCTATTTTCTCTTCTGTTGATTGTGGTTTCTTTGACAGATTTTGGAGTCTGTCCTCATTGTGTATTAAAACTTCCATTGTTGTTCCTACCCTTTCTTGGATGAGCTTTATGGTTTTAGGTTTCATATTTAGGTCTTTTATCCAGTTGGAGTTGGTTTTTGTTTAAGGTGTAAGACATGGATTTTGATTCAGTTTATTGCAGGTGGATAACCAATTTTGCCAGCACCATTTGTCAAAGACTGTTTTTACCCCAGTTTAATGTCTTAGGGCCTTTGTCGAATATCAACTGTTCATAGGCAGATGGTGTCATCTCTGCGGTCTCAATTCTGTTCCACTGATCCATCTGTCTGTTCTTGTACCAGTACCAGGCTGTTTGGACCACTGTGGCAGTGTAGTATGTTCTAAGGTCGGGTAATGAGAGGCCTCCCAGTGTGTTCTTCTTCTTTAGTAGTATCTTACTTATCAGGGGCTTCTTCTCTTTCCAAACAAAATGGGTGATTGTTTCTCCATCTCATTAAAAAATGATGCTGGAACTTGTATTGGGATTGCATTATATAAATAAATTGCTTTGGGTAAAATAGACATTTTCACAATGTTAAGTCTTCCTATACATAAGCAGGGTAGGTTTTTCCATTTATCTAAGTCTCTCTTAGTTTCTTGTAGTAAGGGCTTGTAGTTCTCTTTGTAAAGGTCTGTTGTTTCTCTGGTTAGATTAATTCCTAGGTACCTTATCTTCTTAGGGGTTATCATAAATGGTATTGATTTGATAATTTCTTCCTTAACCGTCTCGTTGTTGGTATATAGGAATCCTACTGATTTACTTATGTTTATCTTGTATCCTGAGACTTTGCTGAACTCTTCTATCAGTTTGAGTAGCTTACTTAAAGATTCCTTGGGGTTCTCTGCATTTACAATCATATCATCTGCAGACAGGGAGATTTTAAATTTCTCTTTGCTGATGCAGATGCCCTTTATTTCTTGGTCTTGTCTAATTGCTCTGGCTAGAACTTCTAGCACAATGTTGAATAGGAGAGGTGAGAGTGGGCATCCTTGTCTAGTTCCTGATCTCAAGGGGAAGTCTTTCAGTCTCTCTCCATTCAGGATGATGTGGGCAATTGGCTTTGTATAAATGGCCCTTATTGTGTTGAGGAATTTGCTGTCTATGCCCATTTTGCTAAGAGTTATTAGCATGAATGGGTGTTGGACTTTATCAAATGCCTTTTCGGCATCAATGGACAAAATCAGGTGATCCTTGTCTTTTGTGTTATTTATGAGGTTAATGACATTAATCGTTTTTCTGATGTTGAACCAGCCTTGCATCCCTGGTATGAATCCCAGTTGGTCAGGATGGATTATTTTCTTGACATGTTGTTGTATTCTATTGGCAAGAATTTTGTTGAAGATTTTTGCATCTAGATTCATGAGTGATATCAGTGTGTAGTTCTCTTTCTTTGTTGGATCTTTCCCTGGCTTAGGTATCAGGGTTATGCTGGCTTATAGAATGAGTTTGGGAGTACTCCATCCCTTTCTATACTGTGAAATAGTCTCAGTAGTATTAGAGATAACTCTTCTCTAAATGCTTGGTAGAATTCTGCAGTCAAGCCATCTGGGCCCAGACTTCTTTTGGTTGGCAGTGTTTTGATGACCTTTTCAGTCTCTTCCTTTGAGATGGGTTTATTAAGTTGTTCTGCTTCATGTTGTGATAATTTGGGTAGTTGGTAGAGTCAAGGAATTGGTCCATTTCCCCCAGGTTTTCAAATTTGTTACAGTATAGTTTTTCATAGTATTCTGTTATGATATTTTTGATTTCTGTTGCATCTGTGGTGACAACTCCCCTCTCATTTCTAATTTGGGTTATTTGTTTCCTTTCATGCTTTTCTTTAGTAAGTTTAGCCAGTGGTTTGTCAATTTTGTTGATCTTTTCAAAAAACCAACTTTTCAATTTTTTCAACTGTTTTTCTATTCTCTAATTCATTTAGCTCTACTCTAATCTTTATGATCTCGTTTCTTCTGGTGCCCAAGAGGTTCCTCTGTTATTCTCTTTCTACTTGTTCAAGCTGTAGAGTTAGTTCCTTGATTTGGTTTCTTTCTTCCTTCCAGATGTGTGCATTTATGGAGATAAACAGACCTCTGAGCACTGCTTTGGCTGTATCCCATAGGTTCTGGTAGGAAGTGTTTTCGTTCTCATTGGAAGCCATGAATTTCTTTATTTCATCCTTGATTTCCTCTATAACCCATGTTTTTTTGAGCAAGATGTTGTTCAGTTTCCAAGAGTTCCACTTTCTATCTATGTTTTTCTCTGCTATTGATTTCAACTTTGACGGCTTTATGATCTGAGAAGATGCTTTGCAGTAATTCAATGGTATGGATTTTGCTGAGCATTGCATTATGGCCTATCACATGGTCAATTCTGGAGATTGTTCCATGTGCACTGGAGAAGAAGGTGTAGTTGTCTGCTGATGGGTGGAAAGTTCTGTATATATCAAGGAGGTTTAGTTGGTTAACTGTGTCAATGAGGTCTTCTGTATCTTTACTGAGCTTTTTTCTAGATGATCTGTCTAATAATGAGAGTGGAGTGTTAAAGTCTCCCACTATTACTGTGGAGTCATGTAACTCTCTTCTGAGCATAGTCAGTGTTTCTTCAACGTATTTAGGTGCTCTGACATTAGGTGCATAAATATTTAATACAGTTAAGTGTTGCTTGTGTACTGAACCTTTCAGCAATAAACAGTGTCCATCTTTGTCCACGACAGTGGATTTGACATTAAAATTGATTTTGTCTGAGATTAGAATTGCCACCCCTGCTCTTCTTTGTTCATTGTTAGCTTGGTATATATTCTTCCATCATTTAATTTTCAGTTTGTTCCTATCCTTAGGTCTCAAGTGAGTTTCTTGCAGACAACATATGGATGGGTCATGTCTTTTGATCCAAGATGACACTTGGTGTCCCTTTACTGGAGCATTCAGTCCATTCACATTCAATGTAATTATTGATAGGTATGTGTTCACTGCTGCCATTGTGATATGTTTATTTTTATGTTGATGTTTTCTCTGTTATTCTTATTAGTCTGTTCTGGGACATTATTTTTTTGAGTTGATTTTTCACCTTTTCCAGAGCTGGTTTTGTAGTTGCTGAGACTCGTGTGTTACATTTCTTGAAATGGTATGATACTTCTTTGTTGTGCCTTATAGCTGTCCCTATGATCCCCCTTAATAAACTATATATAAACCCAATTTTAATTACTACCAGTCTTGTCATCTTCCTCTCCATCTGGAAGGACTATAATGACTGTAGTACATCCCTCTTTTTATTATGATGACACAATAGTTTTCATGATGATCACTGGATTGCTTCTTTCTGTATCAAAGCTGTGATTGACTTTGGAGCCTTCCCTAACTGAGTAGAGTATTGAGTAGTGTGTCATTCTAAAATATAAAGTTAGTGGTTTCGTTCTTCTAAGCCAGAGCCAAGAACTTCTTTCAGTATTGCTTGTAGTTTGGGTTTGGTTTTTACAAAGTCTCTGAGTTTCTGTTTATCTGGGAATGTCTTAATTTCATTTTCGTATTTGAAAGATAGTTTTGCAGGATATATAATTCTTGGTTGGAAGTTCTTCTCCTTCAAGGCTTTGAATGTGTCGTGTCACTGTCTCCGTGCCAGCATGGTTTCTGCTGAGAAATCTGACGAGAGGCTACAGGGTTTCCCTCTGAATGTGAGCTTTGCTTTGAGTCTTGCTGCCTTTAAGGGTTGCTGCTTATGTTTCATTTTGTTAAGCTTGATTATAATATGTCGTGGAATCTTTCTTTTGAAATCTATATTGGGTGGTGTACGATATGCATCTGAGATGTCTGTATTCTCTTCCTTCATGATTTCTGGGAAGTCTTCTTTCAGCAGCTCAGCAACGATATTCTCTGTGTTCTGAGATGTCTCACCCTGTTCAGGGACTCCAATTAATCGAAGGTTGTCCCTCTTAACAGAGTCCCACATGCTTCTTAATGTTTCTTCATTTTTCTTGTTTCTTTTTTATGATTTCTGCTCATAGATGATGGCCTCAGTAGCTCTGTCTTCCAAGTCAGAAATTCTTTTTTCTATTTGTTCCATTCTGTTTTCTTGGCTTTGCATGGAAGTTTCTGTCTTTGATTTTGTTCTTGATCTGTTGGATTTCAGAGTACTGGTGTTCCATCAGATCGAACAGCTTGCTTAATTTTTCATTTTGTTCTGCTGCATTTTGTATAAGGTCTAGAAGGGCTCTGTATATAATCATTTTGTATTCACTTCCTGATGCTTTCATAAAAGTTTCTTCATCTGGAAAACTCCTTGTTTGCTTTGTTTGGGAGCCTTCTCAAGCCATGGGTGACTTCTTGTATGCCACAATTGTCTGTTGCTTTTTGGGTCCCATGTGAGTATGTAGAGGCTGGAAGAGGTACTGTGAGGATGGATTGCAAATGTTTCTCTAGGCTGCCTTCAAATGTAAAGCAAAAGGTATCTGACCAGTTCACAAGTCGGTTAGGTTTTCAGGTGTAGAGGTCCCTCTTCTCAACTGACAAAGTAAGCGCCACTATATCCAACTCCAGATGGTAACAAACTAGTTCAGTACACAGCAATGTTCCTGCCCTGTTGGCCTCTGCTGACAGGGCCTAGCCTTAGGTTACACTGCGTTGAGTACTGGTTTTGTGATAGGAAAGCAGTCTCCTGTGGGCAGGCTCTGGCTCCCAAGCTAAGAATTAGGTCCAGCTGTGGCCACCGTATCCAAGATGGCGTCCTCCACACAGGCAGCAGACAGAGGGGCTAAAGGTGCCAAGAGGTAGTGATTCCTCTGCTTCTGTTGCAGGGCCTGCAATGTAGGTGGCACTGGGAAAATTACTGCTTTTCTGTCAGAGAAGCGCTGTCCTGCTTGCAGGCGCTGGCTCCCAGGCTAAGAATTAGGTCCCGCTAAAATCTCAGTACCAACATGGCGTCCCACACACTGACTGTGGAACTCCGTTCAAACCCCACTGACGCAGATAGAAAACTACATGCTCAAAGTGGCTAGGTTAACGGAGTCTTAAGCTTGGCTCTCAGAATATGGGAATTTCGCCTGCCTGTTCCCCCAGCAGCGTGTCTGAGTCCAGCCGCCAGTCAAGACCCAGCTCCGCCCGCCAGCCGAGACAGAGAAAAAAAAGTCACAATGGTGCATTTACCTTCTGTCCGTGAGAGCCGGGGCTAGCCAGGAGCAGGAGTCCACGTAAGAGAGGAGGTTTTTAGCTGAGTGGTATGAAGTCCCAATTAACAGCTCTGTGCCGTGTCCTGAGGCTGATTAGGTGATCCGAAGGCTCTGTTTGATTATCAGTTCAGGTCTTGGTTTCCAGAGGGATATAAGGAGACGTGGGCTTAGTCCGCCAGCTTGACTCCGCCCCCCAACAAAAACTTTTTTTCTCACTGCTCTGGAGGCTAGGAGTCAGGGTCTTGGCAGGTATAGAAAACTTCCTGGGTCTTCCTTGCTCCCCAGTTTTGTAGATGATCCTCATATGGTCTCCACTTCCATCTGTGTCCCCCATTGTGCTGGCCTCAGTTTTTATTGTGCCCTTTCTCCAACTCAGAGCTCTCATGGCTTAAAGGTTAAGAGTTTGGCTGCTAACCCAAAGGTCAGCAGTTGGAATCCACAGGAAGTGATAAGGTTTAGGACACATTCTACACTGACCTTCATTAACATAACAATCAACACATTATTTCCAAACAAGATTATATCCACATGTATGCTGCTGTGTACTGCGCAGTCAACTCCAACTCATAGCAACCATACAGGGCAGAGCAGAAGTTTCTCATAAAGTTCCCAAGGCTGTCATCTTTATAGGAGCAGATCACCAGATCCTGTCTCCCCAAAAGAAGCTGGTTGCCAGACAGGGAGATCAGTGGAAGCTGCATATAGGGGGGCATGTAAATTTTCATGTGAATGTACATTTTCACTCAGTTATGTTAAATAAAAATAAAAAAAATAAAAAAATAAAAAAAGAAGCTGGTTGATTCGAACTCCTGGTCTCCAGCTAGCTGTCCAGTGCAGAACCATCATACAACCACGGCTGCTTACTCTCCACTACAGAGGTTACAGTTTCAACACATATTCAGGGAGGACATAATTCAATCCATAACAAAAGGAAACTTTACTCCTTCCATAGCATGAAAGCATTGACCAGGATGATCTCTGAGACAGTCTATCTGCTATACCTTTCCAACTCTATGAATGATTCTGTAATTATGGAATTTCAGAGTTGCTAAAGGAATTTGACAGAAGAAGTCCTTTCCTTCATAATCTGCAGACTGCTTCTAACTCCACCGAGCAAAATAATGAGCTTGTTGAACATTATGTATTTTCAGAAGGAAACTGTCTCTTTAACGAGTAAACAATACAATTCCATGCCTATCATTTATATATAAGTTTCATAAGGAAAGAAATACTAATTTGGAGAAGGTCACACCATAGGTAGCAGGGTACATTTTAAATTCATTGCAAAGAAAAAGACCAGCAAGACTTGGGTGATCAATCATACGATAAAACATGACTAAAGATGATTTCAATTACAAGGCATCCACAGCCAATCAATTAGCTGCGACAATACTCTGCTGATGGGGAACTTAACAGCCCAACCTTTCTAGAGGCAGAATTATGCCTACCCTTTGACCCAGAAATGCTACTTCTAGAAACTTCCCCTGAGGAAATCATCAAGGAAATAGCAAACATAAGGGCATACTATTTCTCCAAGTAAAAACTGGAAACCCTCTAAATGTTCCAGAAGGTTGGTTTAATTAATATGGTGTATTTGTAAACTGGGACATGCCATCATTTGAAATGTTGCTATCAAATATGATTTATGCCATAGAAAATGTTATCAGTATATTGTTAAGTATGCAAAGTAGGGTATCTCTGTTTTCAGTCTGTTTCTCCTTCAGTGTATGTATATTCTCATTCAACAGATAGAATCTAGCTGCTTGTGCAAGATTTGTGAGCGGTATTTTACTCTCTCTCTCACACTCACACACACACACACACACACAAATATACACACAAGCAGATTTGGAGGAAGAAATATGTGCATCACCAGAAAACCACACATTCACCACCTTATACCCTTCCAGGGTTATCCATTTCCAATTCTGGGACAGCTATTCTACCACTCTGTCAACTGTAGGTAACTGACAGCAATGCAAAATAATTCTTGTCAATGACTCAACACTGTCCAGTAGATTCTGACTCACAGGGACCACATAAGAGAGAGCAGAACCACCCCATCCGGTTTCCAAGGTTGTAACGCTTCATGGAGCCGACTGCCGCACCTTTCTTCCAAGGAGCCACGCTGGTGAGTTCACATCCCACACCTCTAGGTTAGCAGTCAAGCACTTAACCACTGACCCACCAGGGCTCCTTCTACAGAGAGAAAGTTGTAAATCCCGCTCCTCTCACCCCATTTCCTTCATTGTCTAATTCTCTAAAGAGGGACGGAAAGGAGAAGTGAGAAACAGAACTGCTGAAAGAAGCCGTGTTGTTCTCGTCAGCTCTTCATTGACTCAATTCCAACTGACGGTGACCCGAAGCGTCAGGGTACCACTGCTGCACACGCTTTTCTAGGGTTAGAATCTCTATGGCAGCCGACTGCCAGGTCTTCGTCTCCCAGAACCGTTGATGGTCGAATTCCCGACTTTTCAGTTACAAGGTGAGTGCTTAATTGTTGTACATTGTGCCACCAGCATTCCTTGAAGGAAGCCATATACTCAAACCAAACCCACTGCTGTCAAGTCAATTACGTCCCATAGTAACCTTATAGGACTGAGCAGAACTGCCCCGTAGAGTTTCCAAGGAGTGCCTGGTAAATTTCAACTGCTGAGCTTTTGGTTAGTGGACACAGCACTAAAAAACCAAACCCAGTGTGGTTAAGTCGACACCAACTCATAGCAATGTATAATTATTTCTTTAGCATATATATTTTTTTGCCTTCTTTCCTGATGTTTCAGAAGATGATGCACTTTATCTTAATTTTTCTTGAGCCCTCAGGAGCTAAAGGAACACAAACCCAAAGAATCACACCAGTTGCCATTAAGTTAATTCCAACTTCTGGAAAACTCTCATGTGTCAAAGCAAAACTGTGCTCTGCGGTGTTTTCAATGGCTCAGATCTTTCACAAGTGGATTCCAGCGGTCAACCTTTCAGTTAGTAGCTGAATCTTCCAGCATTTTTGCCATTCAGGGACACCAGAAAACTCCCATTGCTGTTGAGTCAATTCTGACTCATAGTGACCCTATAGGACAGAGCAGAACTGCCCCATAGAGTTTCCAAGGAACACCTGGTAGATTGAAACTGCAGATCTCATGGTTAGCAGACACGGTTCTAACAACCACGCCACCAAGGTTTCCAGGAGGACATTAGGTATGCAGTGTTATCCCAGGGTGGCTGTGTAACCCAGTGAACAAGTGATAAGAGACTTAGAAGCAGCCCTACTCAGAACTCTCAAGATTTCCAGAATTTCATAAGTAATGTTCTTGCATATTAAATTACCTCAGAATGATCTTGACATTTCTGAAAAGTCATACACCTTTATAAAAAGAGCATGAAAAAAAATCTGGGATATGTAGAATAAAACACTCAAATTCTACTGAGAGACATTCTTTTGAAAACAATCATTCTACAACCACATTTTCCGTAGAATGTGCATATCATGGAATTTCATTTTCTATGCTGTGGAGAGAGGTTATGGTAGCCATTCGTCACATCAGTGTTTTCAGCATCAGCGGGTTTCCTTCTAAAACCACAGAACCTCTAGATGAAGGCATTGCCTTTTAGACTAAAACAAATGTATTCCTATAATTAGAAACAAGCTCTGAGAAAAGTGTAAGAAACATCTACCTGTCAGGAGAAAAAATTATCCCAAATGGCAGAGTTTTCATTAAAAATGCCTACTTTGAAAGGGAACCCGACTTCAGAAGAAAACATTTCAGCGGGGCACCATCCCTCACATCCTTGCATTATGGGGACAACACCGAGTAAAAGTCATTCCGCAAGAAGGCTCAGGACGGAAAATTAGAATGTCACTCTCAAAGAAAGAGAAACGCATGCCACAGCTGAGAAAGCACTCTTCAAAAAAAATCCCAGAAGGAACAGATGTTTCCAGAAAAGGACACAAGGGTGAAGAAGAAGAGTCACATTGTAAAGAAGCCTAAGCCTTGAATCCAACAGAAGGAAACCTGAGCGGCCACGGAAGAAATGAAGGAAGAGTTCTACACACAATTTACAAGGAAACATATTTTCAAAAAGTCTTTTTGTTGTGAAGAAAGGTCAAATTGACAACACCTGCAGGGCTGATTTTTTTTTTCCTTTTCGTTAAGAAGAATGGCGTAAAAGGTTGTCAAGATACTAACTAGTTAGAAAACATCACGGTGGTTACTAACGGGCATGGAGTACTCACTGGAAGCCAGGCCCTCAACTAGGGATTTCCATGTACTTTCTCATTTAAAGTCATCCAAGCTGGGAGATGGATCTAACAGTGTCCTTTCTAAAGATAAGAAGGGAAACCTGGTGATGTCATGGTTAAGCACTTGACTACTAGCTGAAAGGCTGATGGTTTGAACCCATCAGCTGTTCCACGGCAGAAAAGACCTGTCAATCTGCTCCCATAAAGATTATAATCGTAGAAACCCTACTGGCAATTCTATTTTATCACACAGGGTCGCTATGATTTGAAAAGACAGTATTTTTTTTAATTATTATTCCTTACATACAGTCTTCCACAGTGTGTGTTGTATTATTTTATCATCATTGTTGTTGTGTGACATCAAGTTGATTCTGACTCATTAGTGACCCTATAAGATAGAGGAGAAGTTCCCTATCAAGTGTTCCAGGCTCAAATCCTTACAGGGGCAGCTCACCAGGTCTTTTTCCCACAGAGCCACTGGGTGGGTTTCAATTGCCAACATATGGTTTGCAGTTAAACCCTTCACCATTGCACCAGTGTTCCTTATTACTTTATTGCTACTAATAACATTAATTAAATTATGCCAGGTCAGAAAAGATGTCTAAATTTCAAATCATCAAAAGAGAAAGAGCTGAGAAATGGCCCTTTCCTATGAATCATATACCACATATCATAATAACAGTCTGCATCTCAGTGATATAACACTGTCATGATAGTTAAGATCACATACCAGCTTGGCTGGGCCATGATTCTCAGCGTTTTCTATAATGTTGTGATCACTTCCCTGCTGAAATTTGATACACGGTCACATCCATGATGAAATCTGCTGACTGGTACCCAGTGAGGGCAGGGCCTGTGTTAGCTCACTGCCCCCTCAGGCTTCTCTCTGCTCTTGTCCATCTACTTCCTCCTGCTCATCTAGTCAGGGGTTTTGCTTGTTCTAAATCTTGCAGCTGGCTCGTGTTCATCTGACCTCAGTTCTTGGGACTTGAGCTAGCAGCTTGCCTTCCCATGATGAGATTCAATGATCTTCACAGCCTGCTACAGACCTGCTGTCCAGCCTGTGAGTCTTGTGTTCACCAGCTCCTGTAGCTACACAATCAGGCAAATTCTCCTTCCTGATGCATTGACTTGGAGCATACTGCCTCTAAAAAACACATGAACCATTTCCTTGATGCAAATCTCTCTCCTCTCTCTCTCTCTCTCTCTCTCACTTCATTTGTTTTGTTCTCTAGAGAACCCAGGCTAAGACAACTGCAGATGACAAATACTACTGTATAGTCAGACCAGTGGTTCTCAACAGGAGGTAATTTTGCTCCTCGGGGAACATGTGGCAGTGTCTGGAGACATTTTTAGTCATCACAACTGGGACAGGGCTACTCACATCCAGTCAGTAAGGACCAGGGATGCTGCTGAACACTCTACAACGCACAGGACAGGCCCAACAACACAGAATTTTCCTACCAAATGCCACAGACTGAGGTTGAGAAAAATAGTGTTAGACAAAAAAGACTCTTCTTAAACTAAAGCCTTTCAACCAGATTTAAAAGGACTAATGGATTAGAGTTATTCTATCCAATGAGATAATGTATACTTGAGTGTTTTAAAATGCAGGAAAACCAAGGTTTGACATGTTAGTAAACAAACAAAATAAACTAAGCATTTGTGCAGCAGTCCTCAAATGCTTTAGGGTCAGGCAGACACAAACATCATAATTGATCAAGTACACAGTGAATGAACACGAGGGAAGCCTTCAGTGAGATGGGCTGACACAACAGTCAAAGCAATGGTCTCAAGTCCATCAATATGATCATGAAGATGGCACAGGGCAGGGCAATTTTTGGTTCTGTTGTGTATAAGGTCACTATGAGTCACATTTGACTAAGAAGCAGCTGACAACAACCAGTTATATATAGTACCTGAACCACAGCAAACACACAACAAAAGAATTGCCCTATGGAATGAAGAAATAAATATATAAAACTTAAAGACTAAATCCTTGTATGAGCTCCTTTTTGTTAACTTTTCTGGAAGTATGTCTCTGCAAGTTTTTACTGGAAATGCCTTCACATTGACAAAAGATATGAGGGATATTAAGAACTGGAATCTCCTTCCCCCAAGACTTTGTCTCCAATAGTAACACATGTACCCTAAGCCAAAATGAAACCATGCAGAAAGCTGCTGAATGTTGTGAATATTCTGGAATGACATTCTCTCTCTGGTTCATTATAAGAAAGAAAACAGGCAACTTCTTTCACTTCTAATATTAATTTTCCTTTGGTCTCTATCTGAAGTGGATTTTATTCAAACTCCCCAAAAATCTAAATGCTTCTCCAACTATAAGTTCAATTTTGGTGCAGTTTCAGCCTCTTTTGGAGCTCTGAGGTCCTACACCTAGAATTTACATGGACTCAACACTCATCTGAATGACAATCTGAAAATCTAACCAGGTATCAGATACATGCTCACCAACGTTCGTGGCAGCATTACTCACAATAGCCAACATGTGGAAACAATTCAAATGGTCATCAACAGGTGAACGGATAAGTAAAACCCGGTGTATGTATAAACAGTGGAATATTATTCATCCACAAAAAGAAATCAAGTTACAATACAAGCTATGACATGGATAAACCTTAAAAACGTTACACGGAGTAAGATAAGTCTGAAACCAGAGGACAAGTTCTGTATGATCTCACTTAGATGAAATATTTAGAACAGGCAAAGGCAAAAGTAGATTAGTGACTACCAGGGACTTGGAGATGAAAGAAATGAGAGATTTAAAAAAAAAAAAAAAATCCAACCTAGTGGGCAAAAGTAGAGACACAGCAATAAGAAAATCCACAACATAATTTCATATAATTATAAATGTTTCATATCCTTGTTAACGATGGACCACATATTTGGCTCTAAACAAGTAACACGGTATGAACCTGATGAGTTACGAGTCACATTCTCTAAGAGGTAAAAAATAAACCAATTATCCCCACCCCCAAAAAATTACCAAGGAAAGCTGCAAATATCTATACAGGAAGTCCAGACAGAAAATGCTTCCTCAGGGACTTCACAACAGATGGGACTTGGGTACTCACAACTTACATGGAGGGCAATTTGGCAAGAGATTTCCCCAAAATACACACATCCTTTGATCCAACAGTCCTGCCCTTAGGAATTTACCTTACAGTTACACTTTCAGATATGTGAATAAACACTAGACAGGGGTATTCAGCAGAGCACTGTGTGTAGTAGCCAAAGATTTAAAACAAATTGAGTGACCCATCATCAGGGGGCTAGTGAAACACGACTGTGAGGGAGACTACAGTTGTTAAGAAGACTAAGGCGGCTCTGTGCCTATGAACACGGACTGCTCTTCTCCAAGAAAGGCTGTTATGGGGGGAAAAAAACACACATCGAAAACCCAAGAGAAATGAAAGCCTATGTCCACCCAAAAGCATTTTGATATATGCACATACCAGCATTATTAATATTAGCCCAAAGGTAGAAACAACCCAATTGTCTATCAAAATGATGAATGGATCAACAAGCTATGGTGTATCTGTGGAATGCAATACTTTTGCAACATAAAAAGAAATTCTACAACATGGATAAATCTTGACAACACTAAGTAAAAGATGCCATCCATAAAAGACTACATGGTATATCATTACATTATTTTGAAAGTTCCAGAAGAAGCAAATCAATAGAGACAATACTTGTCATTAGAATTGTATTTCTCCAAACAGTTTTAACCTAGATAGGAAGCCCATGAAATCCAAGATATACAAGCACTCTTTTAATCTAACCATGTTCAGACTGATCAGCAGTGCACGAGAGAAGGATCCGTGCAACGCGGCTGCCTGAGTTGCCTGGCACTTCTGTGGCAGAAATATACAAGTGAGTGACTTTAAAGGACAGAAGTTCACTTTCTCACAGTTTTGGAAGCTAGAAGTCTAAATTCAGAGCACTGGCTCTAGGAGAAGATTTTTCTCTCTGTGTCAGCACTGGGGGAAGGTCCTTGTCACTTTTCAGCTTCTGTTCCTCAATTCCTTGGTGATCTTCATGGGGCAGGTGTCTTCTTTATTTGTCCTAGCTTTCTTCTGTGCCTGATCTGTTCTTCTGTATCTCAAAAGTGATTGGCTGTAGACACAAGCTACATGGATACAACTGCATTAACATAAAAATTCCTGCTCCCAAGAGTATTACATCCAAAACTATGTCATTATTGGGTACCATCAAGTGGGTTCCAACTCCTAGCAACTCCGTGGGATGGAGCAGAGCTGCCTCACAGGATTTTCTTGGCTGCAATCTTTACGGAAGCAGATCTGCAGGTCTATTTCCCCTAGAGCCACAGGGTGGGTTCAGGTTGCCAACTCTTGGCTTTGCTGCTGACTCTTTAACAACTGTGTTAACCAGTGTTTAACCAGGGCTCTGTATATTCAGAAGTATTGGAATTACAACTTACAACAAATATTTTTGAGGGAGACAATTCAATCAACAACAGACACAAAGATGCTGTTCAGCATGGAAAGGCATGTCCAAATAGATGAAAAATTCTTTCTATCATGTCCCTGGAAACCCTGGTGGTGTAGTGGTTAAGTGTTACAGCTGCTAACCTACAGATCAATAGTTCAAATCCATCAGACATTTCTTAACAAACTCTATGGGACAGTTCTAACCTGTCTGGTTGGGTCATTATGAATTGGAACTAACTTGACAGCAGTGGGTTTGAGGTTATCATGTCCCTAATCTTGAACTGATTGGTTACCAAGGCTCCCTCTATTCTCTCTCTACTCTCACCTCTTCTTATAATATGCTGTGATGCTACAAGCTGTGGCAATGGTATAGGGTCACTCATGGTAGACAGGTTTCAGCTGAGCTTCCAGACTGAGACAGATTAGGAAGAAGGACCCTGCAGTCTACTTCTGAAAAGAGTTAGCCAGAGAAAATCTTATGAATAGTATTGGAACACCATCAGGTACAGTGCTGGAAAATGAAAAAGACCTACGTCCTCAAAGTGAAGTCGACCTTAATGACATGGATGGAGTAAAGCCTTCCGGACCTTCGTTTGCTGATGCTGCATAACTCAAAATGAGAAGAAACAGCTTCAGACACCCACTAACAATCTGGATATGGAAGGTGTGACATATAAATCTAGGAAAACTGGATATCATCAAAAATGAAATGGAACACATAAACATCCATATCCTAGGCACTACTGAGCTGAAATGGACCGGTATTGGCCATTCTGAATCCAACAATCATATGGTCTACTATGCTGGAAACAAAAACCTGAAGAGGAATGGTGTTGCATTATCATCAAAAAGAACATTTCAAGATCTTTCCTGAAGTACAGTGCTGTCAAGCCAAAGCCAAGTGCCGTCGAGTCGGACAGTGATAGGATAATATCCATATGCCTACAAGGAAGGCCAGTTAATGTGACTGTTATTCAAATTTATCCACCAGTCACTAAGGCCAAAGATGAATAGATTGAAGATTTTTACCAGCTTCTGCAGCCTGCAATTGATAGAACACGCAGTCAGGATGCACTGATGATTACTGGTGACTGGAATGCAAAGGAAATCCTGGTGGCGTAGTGGGTTAAGTGATCTACTAACAAAAAGGTCGGCAGTTCAAATCTACCAGGTGCTCCTTGGAAACTCTATGGTGCAGCTCTATTCTGATCTCTAGGGTCACTATGAAATCAGAATCGACTCAATGGCACTGGGTTTTGGGAATAAAAAGCTGGAAATAAAAAAGGATTGGTAT
Organism: Heterohyrax brucei; assembly: GCA_028571685.1. Lineage (NCBI taxonomy): Eukaryota > Metazoa > Chordata > Mammalia > Hyracoidea > Procaviidae > Heterohyrax > Heterohyrax brucei. Next base: position 82,659,543 of record CM053156.1, on the reverse strand, counting down.
TTGGACAATATGGCCTTGGTGATAGAAATAATGGCAGATATCTCATGACACAATTTTGCAAGACTCACGATTTCTTCATTGCAAATACCTTTTTTAATCAACACAAATGGTGACTGTACACATGGACCTCACCAGATGGAATATACAGGAACCAAATCGACTGTATATGTGGAAAAACATGATGAAAAAGCTCCATATGAGCAGTCAGAACAAGACCAAGTGCTGACTGTGGCACAGATCATCAATTGCTCGTATGTAAATTCAAACTGAAACTGAAGAAAACTAGAACAATTGCACAAGAGCCAAAGCATGATCTTGAGTATATCCCTCCTGAGTTTAAAGACCATTTCAACAATTCATCTGATGTGTTGACCACCAATGACCAAAGACCAGACGAATGGTGGAATGATGTCAAAGACATCACCCATGACAAGAGCAAGAAGTCACTAAAAAGACAGGAAAGAGAAGACCAAATTGGATGTCAGAAGAGACTCTGAAACTTGCTCTCGAATGTCAAGCAGCTAAAGCAAAAGGAAGGAATGGTAAATTAAAAGACTAGCTCAAGAAGATAAAGTATTATGATGGCATGTGTGCAAAGAGCTCGAAATGGAAAACCAAGAGAGAAGAACACATTCTGCATTTCTCATGCTGAAAGAACTGAAGAAAAACTCAAACCTTGAGTTGCAGTAGTGAAAGATTCTACAGGGAAAGTACTCAGTGACTCAGGAAGCATCAAAAAGAAGATAGAAGGAAGATATAGAGTCATTATACCAGAAATAACTGGCCAGTGTTCAACCATTTGTAAAGGTAGCATATGATCAGGAACCAATGGTAGTGAAGGAAGACGTCAAAGCTGCACTGAAGGCATTGGTAAAAAACAAGGCTCTGGGAGTTGACGGAGTATCAACTGAGATATTTCAACAAACAGATGCAGCACTGGAAGCACTCACTTGTCCACGTTAAGAAATTTGGAGGACGGCTACCTGGCCAATCAACTGGAAGAGATCCATATTTATGCTCATTCCAAAGAAAGCTGATCCAATCAAGTGCAGAAATTACTGAACAGTATCATTAATGCCACACTTAAGTAAAATGTTATTCAAGATCATTCAAAAGTGACTGCAATAGTATATTGACAAGGAATTACCAAACATTCAAGCTGGATTCAGAAGAGGACATGGAACAGGGATATCGCTGCTGATGTCAGATAGATCTTGGCTGAAAGCAGAGAATACCATAAAGATGGTTACCTGTGTTTCATTGACTATGCAAAGGCATTTGATTGTGTGGATCATAATAAATTATAGCTAATACTGCATAGAATGGGAATTCTAGAACACTTACTTTTGAAATCGGTATATGGATCAAGAGGCAGTCATGTGAACAAAATAAGGGGGCACTGCATGGTTTAAAGTCAGGAAAGGTGTGAGTCAAGGTTGTATCCTTTCACCAGACCTTTTCAATCTGTATGCTGAGCAAGTAATCCGAGAAACTGGATTACACAAAGAAGAAGGAGGTATCACGATTGGAGAACAACTCATTAACAACCTGCGTTACACAGACACCACCACCTTACTTGCTGGAACTAAAGAAGATTTGAAACACTTGCTGATGAAGGTCAAGGACCATGGCCTTCAGTATAGATTGCACCTCAAATTCAAGCAAAGAAAAATCCTCACATATGGACCAGCAAGTAACATTGTCATAAATGGAAAAAGGATTGAGGTTGTCAAGGATTTCATTTTACTTGGGACCACAAGCAATGCCCACGGAAGCAGCAGTCAAAAAATCAAAAGGTGCATTGCACTGGGAAAATCTGCTGCAAAGGATCTCTTTAAAGTACTGAAAAGTAAAGATACCACCTTGAAAATCAAAGTGCACCTGACCCAAGCCATGGTTTTCAATCGCATCACACGCACGCAAAAGCTGGACAATGAACAAAGAAGACAGAAGAAGAATCACCTTTGAATTGTGTTGGAAAATAATGCTGAATGAACCATGGACCTCCAACAGAACACACAGCTCTGTTCTGGAAGAAGTACAGAGTGCTCCTTGGAAGCAAAGATGACAAGACTGTGCCTTACATGATTTGGACATGTTGTCAGGAAAGACCGTCATGCTTGGTAGAATGAAGGGTCAGTAGAAAAGAAGAAGACCCTCCATGAGATGGACTGACACAGTGGCCACAGCAATGGGCTTAAGCAGAAAAATGACTGTGGACATGGCACAAGACTGGGCAGTGTTTTGTTCTGTTGCACATAGGGTCAGTATGAGTTGGAACCAACTCAACAGCATTTAACAACAACAAAATATGCACTGCTTCCTTACTTTTCCTGTTTAAGTAAAACATACTCATAAAAAATAATCCAATATACAAGAATGCATAAAGTAGAGAATGGAACACTTCCTGCTCCCCATTCTTCTTTCTGGTGCCCAGAGCTTGTCACTACGGCAGTGACAAGCATCTGTTGCATCACAACAGACATTCTCTTTGGACTGGAGGCGATGCACCAGCTGAGAGACCTTTTTTTCTAGGTTGCCATGTGGCTGAGTGAATCCAGGTTATGGTTAAAGAGTTCCACTGCTAACCAAAAGCTCAGCAATTCAAATCCACCAGCCACTCCTTAGAAACCCTATGGAGCAATTCTACTGTCATATAAGGTCACTGTGAGTCGAGATTTTTATTTTATTTTATTTTTTAAGTACTTGGCAAATTGATATAAAAAGAAATTTTGTTGGGGATTTCCAGGAAGACTTCTTAAAGAGGAAAGGTATAACATGACTTTTGCCCTTCCTCTTTCTTCTCGGCTGTAAGACACATGATGCATGGCGTTCCAGCAGCCGTTTTGTGCAACGAGGTAGTCATTAGGTGGCAAAGCAGGTACTAGAATGGAAGAGCAGAAACATACAAGAAATTGTTTCCAGACGACCCTAGAACTACCATACTAATTCTGATTTACTTTCTGCAAAATAAAATAATAAATTTCTACCTTCATGAGCCACTGTTATTCAGATTTCAGGGGTATACACAGCTAAACCTAACTTAAGTAGTATTATCAGTCTGCCCATCTATATGTAAACATATACACGTGTGTGTGTGTTTTCAAAGAACAGCATACCAAACATTACATTCTACAACATTCTTCTTTTCACCGAAAGCCAGTCAGAGGCACCTTTGCAATTCAACGGACACAAAGCTTTGTATTTCATGGGTATGCCACTGGTTATGTATCTTAAAGTTTACTGACAGACAGAAATTGTTCCCTTCTTGGTGTAGTGGTCAAGGGCTACAGCTCCCAACCAAAAGGTGGGCAATTCAAATCCTCCAGGTGCTCCTTGTAAACTCTACAGGGCAGTTCTACTCTGTACCATACAGTCGCTGTGAGTCGGAATCAAGTCAGCAGCAGTGGGTATCCCTTTGTCATTTAAATTGTTTTCTGAAATTTTCTCTCTTTCTCAAAAAACTGCATTTCTACTCTGTCTATCCTTCCCATGCTGTTTTCACTTTGTTCTTGGAGAAAAAACTTTGTTTCCTAGCTCCCATTTCTGGAAGCTGAGGATGCACCAGCATCCCTCATAGTGAGGGTTGGAGTATATACTATCTCAGGACACAGCAACCCGAGAGGTTTACACTTAGTCTGGAATTCAGCCACGGACGCCACGTGTTATGGTTTGAATTACATCCTGCCCAAATACCTGTGGGAAACCCTGCTGCTGTAGTGGCTAGTACTATGGCTGGTAACCAAAACGTCGGCAGTTCAAATCCACCAGACACTCTTCGGAAACTATATGGGGCAGCTCTATAGGGTCGCTGTGAGTCAGAATTGATGGCAGTGTTCTTTGTTTGTTGAATACATATGAGAAGCCTAACTCTTATATCTATAAAAAGACCCCTGTTTGAAAACAGGAGTTTTCTTGTTTATGTTTGTACACTCACCATAGAGGAAGGTGGGTCTAAATCTTACCACTTCTGACGGGCAACTTATCAAAAGAGCAGACGAAACAGGAGAGGAAGGCAGACGTCACATGTGGGCTGGCCACAACTACGGGGTACCAAAGAGTGCCAGCAGACACTAGCAATTAGGAGAGCGACCCACAAAAGTTAACAACTCAGCCAAGACTCTGATTGGGCCTTTTACTCCTGGAACTGTGAGAAAATACATTTCTGTTTCTTGAAAGCCAGCCACCTGGGGGATTTTTCATCATAGCAGCATTAGGTAACTAAGATACCATGTCAACAGATGTTTCTGGGGAAGGAAGCAAATTGAAAGCTGTTTCTTGGGGAATAATTCTGGAGTTCCAAAGTCAGAAGAGCTTCATGAAATCCAAAGAACATCAATACACACTTAAAATGCACTCTTCTTCGCTGAACCATAAAATAGACATTAACTGCTTGCCAAGAAACAAAAGAAAGTTAAAACAGCCATTTCCAGGGAAAAGGCAAATTCTGAAGCACAGATCCTGAATTCTGCTACTGGAATTAGAATTGTATGTGCTTAGGTATAGCAGACCTCACACATCACTTAAACACCACTTCTGAGCAATACTCAAGCTTTCAATTTTAGAGAGAAATATTAACAAAAGGAATTCTCTAGATTGCCTCTCCTGCTGAAAGCCTCAAAATTATTTCAGCATCGTTATCAGACCTAGACAGAAACCTCTACTGTTTGAACTACCTGCCGGTAAAATACTATAAAATAAAATAAATAGAAATGGGCAAACTGAACCTGCATACGCATTGTCTATGGTAAATAAAATCCCATTATTCCACAGATATTACCTGTTTGAATTAAAGCAATGGATCTTAAAGGCTCTCCCTCTGAATAAGAAATCGTATTTGTCTTTCCACAATGATAGTCAGAGAGACAGAGTGGGAGAAAAGAAAAAGCTTCTGGTCCATACCAGCTCCTCCCACTGCTCTCTTCCTTAAGGAGTTTAGCTGTTGCCATGTGTGTGAAGAGATATCTATTATTGGAAGATGGAGCTGCTCCAGGTATTTTAGAGAACGCAGCTTAATTTAATTACACAGCTCTAGGCGATATCCAGCAATTGGACTTTTCAGTTTTCTTTTTTTTAAACTAAGTATACTCAGATTCTGCCAGGCACTCTTTTGGTTCATAATCAAAACACATGTCTGCAGCAACAGTTTTGCAGCTTTCAGAGCCATTTGTTTTCCTGAGAAACAGTTTTTAACACTGGTTGGATTCCACAGCAATTGTGGGACCGAGCCAAACTGTCATCTGAGATGATTCTTGAACCTGGAGCCTTGAGAATACTGATCTAAATCAAACACCAAACCCAGTGCCATCTAGTCAATTGCAACTCTCAGGGACCCTACAGGATAGGGTAAAACAGCCCTATAGGGCTTCCAGGAAACCCTGGTAGCATAGTGGTTAAGTGCTACATCTGCTAACCTGACGGTCAGCAGTTCAAATCTATCAGGCGCTCCTTGGAAACTCTACGGGGCAGTTCTACTCTGTCCTGAAGGGTCACTGTAAGTCAGAATTGACTCAATGACAGCACCGGGTTTGATCTGATTTTACTTTTTTAGGGTTTCCAATACTGTCATCTTTACAGAAGCAAACTGATACACCTTTATCCTGTGGAGGAGCTGGGGGGCGGGCAACACCCCTAAAAATCACCTTTAAGTCAAACAATAAACCAAATATATATATATATACACATGTATATATTGCCATCCAGTCAGTTTTGACTCATAATGACCCTATAGGGCAGAGTAGAACTGCTGACCCTATAGGGCTGACCCTTCTGGTCAGCAGCCTACGCACTTAACCTCTGCCACCAGGCTTCCCATGATCCAGAGTCTAAATTAATTAGTACAGAACATTTTGCTGTAGGCACTGTACTTTTTTAAAACAATTATGTATGTACACTTTCAGCAGAAACTCCAAAGTTCAGACTACAGTTATGTTTTAGGATAAATCAGTAATTACTTAAACTGTTCTTTAAGACAATGCCGGGGGGCGGAGTCAAGCTGGCCGACTAAGCCCACGTCTCCTTCTATCCCTCTAGAAACCAAGACCTGAATTGATAATCAAACAGAGCCTTCCGATCACCTAATCAGCCTCAGGACACTGCACAGAGCTGTTAGTTGGGACTTCATACCACTCAGCGACAAACCTTCCCTCTCTCGCTGACTCCCGCTCCTGGCTAGCCCCGGCTCTCAGGACGGAAGGTAAACGCACCATTCTGACTTTTTTTTCCTCGGTCTCGGCTGGCGGGCGGAGCTGGGCCTTGCCCGGCGGCTGGACTCAGACGCGCTGCTGGGGGGATAGGCAGGCGAAATTCCCATGTTCTGAGAGCCAGGCTCGGGACTCTGTTAATCTAGACACTTTGAGCCTTTCGTTTTGTAGCTGCCTCAGCGAGGTTTGTGCGGAACTCCGCGGTCAGGGTGCGGGATGCCATGTTGGTACCGAGATTTTAGCGGGACCTCGTTCTTAGCCTGGGAGCCAGCACCTGCAAACGGGACAGCGCTTCTCTGTCAGAAAAGCAGTAATTTTCCCAGTGCCACCTACGCTGCAGGCCCTGCAACAGAAGCAGAGGAATCGCTGTCTCTCGGCACCTTTAGCCCCTCTGTCTGCTGCCTGTGTGGAGGACGCCATCTTGGGTACAGTGGCCGCAGCTGGACTTAATTCTTAGCTTGGGAGTCAGATCCTGCCCACAGGAGACCGCTTTTCTATCACAAAACCAGTACTTGACACAGTGTTGGCTAAGGCTAGGCCCTGTCAGCAGAGGCCACCAGGGCACTAGCAGTGCTGTATTCTGAACTAGTTTGTTATCATCTGGGGTTGGATACAGTGGTGCTTACTTTGTCAGATGAGAAGAGGGACCTCTACACCTGAAAACCTAACTGACTTGTGAACTGGTCAGATACCCCTTGCTTTACATTTGAAGACAGCCTAGAGAAACATTTGCAATCCATCCTCACAGTACCTCTTCCAGCCTCTATATACTCACATGGGACCCAAAAAGCAACAGACAATTGTAGCATACAAGCAATCACTCATGGCTTGAGAAGGCTGCCAAACAAAGCAACCAAGGAGTTTTCCAGATGAAGAAACTTTCATGAAAGCATCAGAAAGTGAATACAAATTGATTATATACAGGGCCCTTCTAGACCTTATACAAAATGCAGCAGAACAAAATGAAAAATGAAGCAAGTTGTTCGATCTGATGGAACACCAGTACTCTGAAATCCAACAGATCAAGAACAAAATCAAAGACATAGAAATTTCCATGCAAGCCAAGAAAACAGAATGGAACAAATGGAAAAAAGAATTTCTGACTTGGAAGACAGAGCTACTGATGCCAGCGTCTATGAGCAGAAATCAGAAAAAGGAAACAAGAAAAATGAAGAAACATTATGAAGCATGTGGGACTCTGTTAAGAGGAACAACCTTCGATTAATTGGAGTCCCTGAACAGGGTGAGACATCTGAGAACACAGAGAGTATTGTTGCTGAGCTGCTGAAAGAAAACTTCCCAGAAATCATGAAGGAAGAGAATATAGACATCTCAGATGCATATCGTACACCACCCAATATAGATTTGAAAAGAAAGACTCCAAGACATATTATAATCAAGCTTAACAAAATGAAACATAAGCAGCAACTCTTAAAAGCAGCAAGACTCAAGGCAAAGCTAACATTCAGAGGGAAACCCTGTAGCCTCTCGTCAGATTTCTCAGCAGAAACCATGCTGGCACGGAGACAGTGGCACAACACAGTCAAAGTCTTGAAGGAGAAGAACTTTCAACCAAGAATTATATATCCTGCAAAACTATCTTTCAAATATGAAAATGAAATTAAGACATTCCCAGATAAACAGAAACTCAGAGACTTTGTAAAAACCAAACCCAAACTACAAGAAACACTGAAAGAAGTCCTTGGCTTTGGCTTAGAAGAATGAAACCACTAACTTTATATTTTAGAACGACACACTACTCAATACTCTACTCATTTAGGGAAGGCTCCAAAGTCAATCACAGCTTTGATTTGGAAAGAAGCAATCTAGTGATCATCATGAAAACTACGGTGTCATCATAATAAAAAGAGGGATGTACTACAGTCATTATAGTCCTTCCAGATGGAGAGGAAGATGACAAGACTGGTAGTAATTAAAATTGGGTTTATAAATAGTTTATTAAGGGGGTTCATAGGGACAGCTGTAAAGCACAACAAAGATGTATCATACCATTTCAAGAAATCTAACACACGAGTCTCAACAACTATAAAACAAGCTCTGAAAAAGGTGAAAAATCAACTCACAAAAAAGAATGTCCCAGAACAGTCTAATAAGAACAACAGAGAAAACATCAACATAAAAATAAACATATCACAATGGCAGCAGTGAACACATACCTATCAATAATTACATTGAATGTGAATGGACTGAATGCTCCAGTAAAGAGACACCAAGAGTCATCTTCGATCAAAAGACACGACCCATCCATATGTTGTCTACAAGAAACTCACTTGAGACCTAAAGACAGGAACAAACTGAAAATTAAAGGATGGAAGAATATATACCAAGCTAACAATGAACAAAGAAGAGCAGGGGCGGCAATTCTAATCTCAGACAAAATCAATTTTAATGTCAAATCCACCATCTTGGACAAAGATGGACACTATTTATTGCTGAAAGGTTCAGTACACAAGCAACACTTAACTATATTAAATATTTATGCACCTAATGTCAGAGCAGCTAAATATGTCGAAGAAACACTGACTACGCTCAAAAGAGAGTTAGATGACTCCACAATAATAGTGGGAGACTTTAACACTCCACTCTCATTACTAGACAGATCATCTAGAAAAAAGCTCAGTAAGGATACAGAAGACCTCATTGACACAATTAACCAACTAAACCTCCTTGATATATACAGAACTTTCCACCCATCAGCAGACAACTACACCTTCTTCTCCAGTGCACATGGAACATTCTCCAGAATTGACCACGTGATAGGCCATAATGCAATGCTCAACAAAATCCATACCATTGAATTACTGCAAAGTGTCTTCTCAGATAATAAAGCCATCAAAGTTGAAATCAATAGCAGAAAAAACATAGATAGAAAGTGGAACTCTTGGAAACTGAACAACATCTTGCTCAAGAAAACATGGGTTATAGAGGAAATCAAGGATGAATTAAAGAAATTCGTGGACTCCAATGAGAACGAAAACACTTCCTACCAGAACCTATGGGATACAGCCAGAACAGTGCTCAGAGGTCTGTTTATCTCCACAAATGCACACATCTGAAAGGAAGAAAGAAACCGAATCAAGGAATTAACTCTACAGCTGGAACAAGTAGAAAGAGAATAACAGAGGAACCCCTCGGGCACTGGAAGAAATGAGATCATAAAGATTAGAACAGAGCTAAATGAATTAGAGAATGGAAAAACAATTGAAAAAACTGAAAAGACCAAAAGCTGGTTTTTTGAAAAGATCAACAAAATTGATAAACCACTGGCTAAACTTACTAAAGAAAAGCAGGAAAGGAAACAAATAACCCAAAGTAGAAATGAGAAGGGAGTTGTCACCACAGATGCAACAGAAATAAAAAATATCATAACAGAATACTATGAAAGACTGTACTCTAAGAAATTTGAAAACCTAGGGGAAATGGACCAATTCTTTGACTCATACCACCTATCCAAATTATCACAACGTGAAGCAGAACAACTTAATAAACCCATCACAAAAGAAGAGATTGAAAAGGTCATCAAAACACTGCCAACCAAAAAAAGTCCGGGCCCAGATAGCTTCACTGTAGAATTCTACCAAGCATTTAGAGAAGAGTTATCTCCAATACTATTGAGACTATTTCACAGTACAGAAAGGGATGGAGTACTCCCAAACTCATTCTACGAAGCTAGCATAACCCTGATACCTAAGCCAGGGAAAGATCCAACAAAGACAGAGAACTACAGACTGATATCACTCATGAACCTAGATGCAAAAATCTTCAACAAAATTCTTGCCAACAGAATACAACAACATATCAAGAAAATAATCCATCATGACCAAGTGGGATTCATACCAGGGATGCAAGGCTGGTTCAACATCAGGAAAACAATTAATGTGATTAACCACATAAATAACAGAAAAGACAAAGATCACCTGATCTTGTCCATTGATGCCGAAAAGGCATTTGATAAAGTCCAACACCCATTCATGCTAAAAACTCTTAGCAAAATGGGCATAGATGGCAAATTCCTCAACACAATAAGGGCCATTTATACAAAGCCAATTGCCCACATCATCCTGAATGGAGAGAGACTGAAAGACTTTCCCCTGAGATCAGGAACTAGACAAGGATGCCCACTCTCACCTCTCCTATTCAACATTGTGCTAGAAGTTCTAGCCAGAACAATTCAAGAAGACCAAGAAATAAAGGGCATCTGCATTGGCAAAGAGGAAGTTAAAATCTCCCTGTTCACAGATAATATGATTGTATATGCAGAGAACCCCAAGGAATCTATAAGTAAGCTACTCAAACTCATAGAAGAGTTCAGCAAAGTCTCAGGATACAAGATAAACATAAGTAAATCAGTAGGTTTTCTTTATATCATCAACGAGACTGTTAAGGAGGAAATTATTAAATCAATACCATTTACGATAGCCCCTAAGAAGATAAGGTACCTAGGAGTTAATCTAACCAGAGAAAGAACAGACCTTTACAAAGAGAACTACAAGCCCTTACTAAAAGAAACTAAGAGAGATTTAGATAAATGGAAAAACCTACCCTGCTCACGGATAGGAAGACTTAACATTGTGAAAATGTCTATTTTACCCAAAGCAATTTGTTTATATAATGCAATCCCAATACAAGTTCCAGCATCATTTTTTAATGAGATGGAGAAACAAATCACCAATTTTGTTTGGAAAGGGAAGAAGCCCCGGATAAGTAAGGTACTACTAAAGAAGAAGAACATACTGGGAGGCCTCTCATTACCCGACCTAAGAACATACTACACTGCCACAGTGGTCAAAACAGCCTGGTTCTGGTACAAGAACAGACAGATCGATCAATGGAACAGAATTGAGACCCCAGAGATGACACCATCTTCCTATGAACAGTTGATATTCGACAAAGGCCCTAAGACATTAAACTGGGGTAAAAACAGTCTCTTCAACAAATGATGCTGGCAAAATTGGTTATCCATCTGCAATAAACTGAATCAAGATCCCTATCTTACACGTTATACAAAAACCAACTCCAACTGGAAAAAAGACCTAAATATCAAACCTAAAACAATAAAGCTCATCCAAGAAAAGGTAGGAACAACAATGGAAGTTTTAATACACAATGAGGACAGACTCCAAAATCTGTCAAAGAAACCACAATCAACAGAAGAGAAAATAGATAAATGGGAACTATTAAGAATCAAACACTTTTGCTCATCCAAAGACTTTATTAATAGAATTAAAAGAACACCCACAGAATGGGAAAAAATATTTGGCAATTCTATGTCAGACCGACGCCTGATCTCCATAATCTATAAGATACTACAAAATATCAAGAAGAAGAAAATAAACCATCCAATTAAGTGATGGGCAAAGGAGATGGACAGACACTTCACTAAAGAGGAGATCTAGGCAGCCAGAAAACACATGCGGACATGTTCACGATCTTTAGTTATTAAAGAAATTCAAATCAAGACAACAATGAGATACCATCTCACCCCAACAAGATTGGTCATGATCCAGAAAACACAAAACAACAAATGCTGGAGAGGCTGTGGAGAATGTGGAACCCTCCTGCAGTGTTGGTGGGGTTGCAAAATGGTCCAGCCTCTTTGGAAAGCAATCTGGCGCTTCCTTAAAAAAATGGACATCGATATACCACTTGACCCAGTAATTCCACTACTTGGAATATATCCTACAGAATCAAGGCCTTCCACACCAATGAACACATGCACGAGAATGTTTATCGCAGCACAGTCCACGATAGCAAAAAGATGGAATCAACCCAGATGCCCAACAATAGAAGAATGGGTAGGTAAACTATGGTACATATACTCAGTTGAGCACTACGCAATGATAAAGAATAATGATGATTCCAGGAAATATCTCCTAACCTGGTTTCAACTGGAAGACATTATGTTGAGTGAAAGTAGTCAGCGACAAAGGGACAAATACTGTATTAGACCTGTACGACAAGATCTCAAAAATAGACTTGTGTATAGAAGAAAAGACTCTTTGACAGCTGCAAGGGAGGGGAGGGAAGGAGGGTGAAGGGGGGAGGGTTTAGTTTAGATAGTTACTAGAAATCTAGTTGGGAGAAAGCGGTGACAGCACACATTAGGAACAAGAACAACATTAAGTGGACTTCAGCATAACTTGAGTACTCCTTCCATCTTAACTCAATACTGCAAGGATAGAGTAGCTGGGGCGGGGGGTGACGACCGTGCTCTTAGGCGAATTCCAGGCCAATTGGCACAACTAGCGTTTTGCTAAGAGAGCTCTCTGCACCCCACATTGGTGAGTGGCGTCTGGGGTCTTAAAAGCTGCCAAGCTGCCATCCGAGGACACAGCAAATGGTCCCAACTCAACAGGAAGGGATGCTCACTGAGGACCAAAATGACATGTGGTAAAGACAACCGAGAAGACGGAGAGACCCACAAGTGTGGGCGCCTATATCGACTTGGGACCAGAAGAACTGGATGGTGCCCGGCCACCACCAGTGATAGCCTCGATGGAGCTCACAGAGAGGAGTCTCACTGGCAACACAAGAATAAAGAGGTGCATCATGAGATCTCCACTAAAAGACCTCAATTGATGGTCCAGCGGTTTTGGGGTTCCTCTGAGCATGGCCCCCTGCCCTGATGCTGCCCTTTCCCATAAATTATAACAAAGGTCCACTCTTTGGACAGGAATGGATTGGACTTGGCAAGGCAGAGTGACCATATATTGGAAGCACTTTATGGTTCTATACATCTATAGGATATCATCTTGCTGACCTCTGGCTGGAGCAAGGGGAGTGGACGGACAGGAGGGGAAAGGAGACTGTTGGGAGGATGAGACAGGTATGGAGCAGAGAGGAATAGTGTGCTGTCACCGGACAGGGAGAGCAGTGGAAGCTGCATATAGGGGGGCATGTAAATTTATATGTGAATGTACATTTTCACTCAGTCATGTTAAATAAAAATTAAAAAGAAAAAAAAAAAAGACAATGCCGTATGGAATCCTGTTTGACCATAAATTGTTGTACTAGAGATAAGCTGAAGTACAAGAATCTGTAGAGTATTTTTCTTCTTTGGAACATTTTTGACTCGCTAGCAGAAATGTCACCCCAATTTGCAAATCATATTTTAAATGAACTTCCATCTGTTTCTATAATTGGCTGAATGTGATCTTTGTTTTAACACTTCTTGACCTCCTTAACCCGAGTTGTTAGTCTCTGTGTTGGCTTTCTCCAGCCAGCACCAGGTAAGAAGGCTGCAGATCAAGGCAAACAAATACATTGCTTTCCTCAATATTCACTAGTTAGAACTCCAGGGACCAGGCGCCAGGCTCTTGGTTCCCCAGCTTTGGGGCCTCACTCTTCACAAAGCAGAGAAAGGACACCCCAAGGAAGTTTTCTTTGAAACAAACTGTCTTTTCTCCAACCTTATCAACAGAGGAAGAGGAAAACCAGGCTGCTTGGCAATTGTGAAATCCAACCTCATCAAACCTCAAAGGGAGGAACGCAGGAAACAGTTAAAATTTCTTGGTTTGCTTTTCAGCAGGCTTCTCGGCGAAAGATCGGGGCTTAGGGAAACTTCACGGGAAAACCGCCAAAGTTTAAAGTGTGAATCTCAGTGATGGGGAATTGGTTACAGCAGAAAGGGGACAGTGGAGCTTGTGGCTGGGAGTTGGCAGGAAAATCGTACCACACACTGGAATGAAAAAGGCGATTTGCTTCTTAATATTTGGCTTCAGATCTCCAGTCAATTTTTCACGACAAACGGAGTCAGGGGCAAGTGGGAAGGAACAGAAGACCTGACTCTGTCTTGAAACCAACCCCTCTCCAATTTTAGGAAAGGTAAAAAGATTGTCTACATGACCTGAGAAAAACTGCTAAAAAAGACATGAAAATGTTTAACTGATTTACTTTCAAAAGCATAAAAATGACACTTGACTTTAAAATAAATATAGTTTTAAAAACTTTGAGAGATTTAGTAGCAGGCTTTGGATCATGCAACCAGATGTGTATTTAGATTTACTCATGTTCCCCTCTCTCCTGTAGCAGAAAGAGCCCCCACAATCACTAACAACCCTGAAGAAACAAGGTCATAAATGCAGAAACACACTAATACACACTAACAAAAAATACAGTGCCCTTGAGGCATTTCAGTGACGGCTTTCTTTGACAAAACTTAGGCTCTGTGTAGATAAGTTCAAAGAACGTACTCTGAAAATAAAGAATTTTAATGTTCGGGTCCAAAAGACAACTCCCTTCAGCCCACTCAGTGACATTCCGTTTGTCTCTGTATTATCACCTGAACCTTTTAGTTTCCAACCAACTAAGAGAATAATCTGTTAGTCCATCTCCCACCCCTGGGGGCACAGCTTCCTTTCAGGGACAAGGGCAGTCATAATTAGATCCACTATAAATAACCCAGGCTCTCACAGAACTGCTACTTGGAATATTTAAGAGGTGAGATGAGCAAGAACTTTCGCCTTCTGTCCCCTCAGACACTGACCAATATTCATTAAGGAATGTCCTTGAATAATTTTCCTTTCCAAAGGTATGTCGTTCTGGCTGGAAACAAAATTGCAACCAAGCCTCACAACTTAAAAGCTATCATTGTTGTATTTAGCTGACATCAGGCTGAGTGGGTCCCAATTCTTGATGACACCATGCACAATAAGACCAGACTGTTACGATCCATAGGGTTTTCACTGGCGAGGAAGTAGGTTGTCAAGTCTTTCTTCCTCGTCTCATTTAGTCTGCCAGTTCCACTGAAACTTGTTAAGCATCATCGCAATACACAAAGCTCCAGGGACAGCATAGTGGCCACACGTGAGGTGTCTGCTTCACAGTAGGTGTGTCTTTTGCCACTGAACTACCAAAAATCCATAAAACCAAAGAAACCCAAACCTGTTACCATTGAGTTGCTTCTGACTCATAGAAACTCAAATCTTTTTTTCATTATTAAAGCCATATTTTAATTAAAGATCATCAAGGAAGGGCTCAGAGAGATGGGGGGAAAATACAGTAAATGAAGAAGATAACTTAGGGGAGCAAAAGGAGAATAGTAGAACTCCAAGAAGTCAATTTACTTTCTTGAAGAGTCAGAGGGAGCTAAGTCTAGAAGCAGCCCTCCTTATGCTGTTTGACCTTAGGCAAATCCCTTAACTTCTCTGATTTCAGTTTTCCCACAGGATAATGGAGAAATTACCACCAAGTTCTTCACAACTGCCACACAGCATAGATACAAGAGTTTAAGTGCTTATTCTGACACACACACACACAGTTCTACGCAAATGCTAGTCACGGTAATAGATGCTCCCAGGAGCTCTTGCGTTTCAGTGGCTAAGTGTTTGGCTGCCAACTGAAAGGGCAGCAGTGGAACCCACCGGGTGCTCTAAGAGAGAAAGACCTAGTTTCAAAGACTATTGTTGTTGTTAGGTGCTATCGAGTTGGTTCCTAGTCATAGCGATCCTATGTACAACAGAACACGGCCCAGTCCTATACTATACCCACAATTGTTTGTATGCTTAAGCCCACTGTTTCAGCCACTGTGTCATTCCATTTTCTTGAGGGCTTTCCTCTTTTTCGCTGACTCTCCTCTCTACAAAGCCCGAGTCCTTCTCCAGGGTCTGATCCCTTCAGAGTATGTAAGACACAATCTCGCCGTCTTTTGCTTCCAAGGAGCACTCTGGTTGTGTTTCTTCTAGAACAAATCTGTTTATTCTTTTGTCGGTCCATGGTACATTCAACGTTCTTCTCCAACAGCACAATTCAAAGGCATCAAGTATTCTCCTGTCTTCTTGTTTATTGTCCAGCTTTTACATGCATATGATGCAACTGAAAATACCATGGCTTGGGTCAGGCGCACTCTAGTCTTCAAGGTGCCATCTTTATTTTTTTGACACTGGATTACAATCTAGGAAACCCTACCGGAGCACTTCCATTCTGTCCTCTAGGGGCACCACGAGTTGGAATAGTGGGCTTGGTTTTTCAACATGTACTTCTACACACAGCAGGTCACACTTGCCCACATACTTTGGCTTGTCATTCTGCCTTTCCTGAGAATCTGTTTAAGGAATTATTTTCAGGAGCAAGTCAAAGCTCAGGGCACAAAGTTAAAGAATGTGATGAAAGAACTGCAACTCAAAGCAGAGAGCTCTTCAGACAACTTTGTTTTGTCTCCTTCTCTGTCTGTATTCTCATGTGGCACATACTCAGCTCTACCTCTCTCTGTGGTCTTCCTCTGTCAATTATCTAATTAATTAATGTTCCATTTAATTCTAATTCTGTCCAGTAGTTCATTCAATTCATACACATTGAATTGTCTACAGTGAAACCAGGTTCTCTTCTAACCCATTTGACGTATGGCTGTCAAGGTGATTCTGATTCCCAGCAATGTTTCCAAGGCTGTAATCTTTAAGGAAGCCAACAGTCATATTTTTCTCCTGCAGAAACCTTGGTGGTGCAGTGGTTAAATGCTCTGTCTGCTACTCAAAATGTCAGCGGTTCAGATCCACCAGGTGCTCCCTAGAAACTCTATGGAACAATTCTACTCTGTCCTCTAGAGTCGCTACGAATCAGAATCGACCCGATGGCACTGGGTTTGGTTTGGTTCTGTTTAGAGCAACTGCTGAGTTTGAAACACTGACCTGGAACCACAGACCTTTTGGTTAGCGGCTGAGCCCTGAACCGCTGCTCCACCAGGCCAAACAGTAATCTAGACGCTGAGTAAGGGCAGTGACAGAACCAACAAAAGCAGGGTGCTTCTGAAGAGCTTAACTTTACCAGGAGGAGACAGACAATCAGCACACATGTCTAATATGAAGCATGTGGCACACAGCCACACTCTACAGGTCAAGATCAACATGGAGGAGACATATGCCTTCAGGAGTTCATGAACAGAAGGTCTCTCTGACAGAGGACATTGCACCAGAGAACTAGGGGACAGAAGGAAGCTGAGCATCATTTGGAGGAAGAGCATCCTGAATGGAGGGTAGGTGTGGAGACCTTGAGGATTCTATCACTGGGGAAGAGCCAAGCAGCCCACAGACTGGAAGCAAGAGAAGGAAGTAGAAGCACCATCATGTAAACCCACAGAGGCTGCTGACAGAGGGTGGATTTTATTCTAAGGAAGAGAAGAGACGTGTAGAATCTTGAGTAGAAGAGTGATATACTCCAATTTACTAAACCAAAGATAGACAAGGGAAAAACTAGCAAGCACATCAAGAGATGTTTCCAATAGTGCAGGTGAAAACATATGGCATCTTGACCTAGAGTGGTAACACTGGGGTGCTAAGAAGTAAATCCTAGGGGTATTTTAAGGATAGGCCACAGAGTTTGCAAAGGGATGGCAAATGAAACATGAATGAAAGAGGAGGCAAGGATGACGTGTGCTTTATAGCCTAAGCAACTGGAAAGATGGAATTGTCAGCTACAGAGGAGCAGATCTGGGGAATAAGAATAGGAGTTTGATTGACACATTTTTGTTTGGTCCCACCCACTGCAGTGAGGAAGAAGAAAGGTCCAGTGCCATAAGGATTGCAACAAGACTCCCAGTGTTCACCAGAGGCGCACATCAAGGAGCAGAGGGTGGGCAGGCTTATAAACTTGATTGCAAAAGTCCAGAATGCTAAGAAAACAGGATTTTCTCTTTTGGGAATTTTAGAGGTGGTGTTACTAAGAAGCCTGCAATTCAGATTTGCCACAAGTAACCTGCAATTTCTAACATGTCTCCTTGCTGCCCAAACAGGTATCAATTCAAAGATAAAATCAGACAAATATAGCCATATTCTCAAAGGCAGTTATTATGGAGATGTTAAATATTTAACATACCTTAAGTATTTTTGGCACAGTGTTGAAGAGCTCAGGCTGCTAACCAAAAAGGTTGGCAGTTTGAATCCGCCTGCTGCTCCTTGGAAACCCCACGGGCACAGTCCCAGTCTGCCCTATAGGACTACTGTGAGTTGGAACTGACTCAACTGTAAAGATTTTGGGTTTTCGTATTACATCTTTTTAAATCTTCATGACAGGCAGGCATAATAGTCTGTGGGGAAACACAAAAGGGAAACGCTATGGAAAATGCAGGACCTCTTTTAAGTCAACCGTTGGGAGTAAGACAAGGAGCCCGAGGGCCTCCGTAAACAGCGTCACCGAAGCAATCACCAGCCGTAAGAGAGAAAAAGATTCAGTGACTAACTGCATGCCTGCACGGTGAGACAGGTCCCCCAACAACTGTGTAAATTTCCTCAGAGTTGTTTTTCAGAAGGAACTAGATGGAACCGACTCCCGGTGCATGCACAGAAAGTCCCACTTCAACTGCTACCTGTCCTTCCAACGAGGACACCAGAGACCTACACTAAGAACTAGTGAACCAAACCAAGGGAACAAGAAACGGTGCATGCACAACACCCCGTAATAAGTCCTGCCCGTATGGCAGGAGCCATCTTGAAGTCTGAGTGCAGGCACAACCAAGAGACAAGCAGTCACCTGCCAAAAAAGGCAACACTTCAGATCCCCACGGGGGATCCGTTGTCCCCGGCTATAACGGGGGCAGACAAGCTCCAAAAACCCAACCCTGAACTTGCCCGGTGGTGCAGCCCGCTGGAGTGCTATACACTGGGCTGCTACCCCACTTCCAAGTGCGTTCATTTTCCAGAAAGTTTCCTCTCATGGGTCAGCCAAGTCTCCCTGAGTAATTCTTTCTCTCAGGTCTGACAAGGACTCTTGAGGGTCTTTAGAGATCCCCAGTAACAACCTGATCTCTTGATACAGGGGGCTACACTTTGAATTACTAGAGTATTATAAAAACAAAAAAAGTTAACGACAACATAGTGTATATAATGCAATACAGAAAAATGCAGCTTTAAAATCAGTCCATGTTGTATCCTAGGTGCACTGAAACCTACCTATCTGAGTCTGGAGACACAGTTTATCTCCCCCCAGCAGCAGCTTCCTCATTGAAAAAGCAAGCAAACAAACAAAAAACCCACTGGTGTGAAGTTGATTCCAACTCATAGCAACCCTACAGGACAGAGTAGACCCGCCCCATAGAATTTCCAAAGAATATCTGGCAGATTTGAACTGCAGCCCTTTTGGTTAGCAGACGTAGCACTTAACCACTACGCCACCATGGTTAAGGAGGATGACAACAGAAAAGATTGATGTTGTCAAGTGCTTCTTTTGACTGAGACCCGTAATGAACACCCACCGAAGCCACAGTCAAGAAACCAAATGACCCATCATATTGGGTACATCTACTGCAAAACGCCTCCTTCAAATCTTAAAAAGCAAAGATGTCACTTTGATAACTAATGAGTACCTGCCCCAAGCCACAGTATTTTCAATTGCCATTGAAATCTACATTGTTCAGGAACAGTGGACAAGGAACAAGGAAGACAAAAGAAGTGACACCTTTCAATCGAGGTGCTGGCAAAGAATATTGAACACACCATGGGCTGCCAGAAGAACAAACAGATTTGTCTTGGAGGAAGTACAGACACAATGACCTTCAGAAGTAAATGTCATGGATTGAATAGTGTCCCCCTAAAATATGTGTCAACTTACAGCTAGGTCATGATTCTCAGTTTTGTGTGGTTGTCTTCCCTTTTGTGATGTGATACAATTTTCCTGTGTGCTGTACATCCTAATCTCTGTTTGTGTTTAATGAGGCAAAATTAGGTTATGTTAAAGACGATTAAGGTGACCCTTCCTCAGGTCACAGCTCTGTATGGGGAGTTCCCCTGGGGTGTAGCCTGTATTACCTTTTGTCTTACAAGAGGTAAAAGGAGAAAGACACCAGCACAGAGAAAAGGACTTCATGCCATCCAGAAACAGAGGAATGTGTTCAATGAACTGGAGCCCCTTCACTGAGAAATTTCTAGACCCAGGGGAAGATTGATGACAAGGACCTTTCCCTAGAACTATCAGAGAAAGAAGAGCTTCCCCCTAGAGCTGATGTCCTGAATTATGTATGGTTCGTTTAAATACGGGCATTGCCATCCTTAGGCTGTGTGGCTTTGCACAATGTAGTTAATATCTCTGAGTGTTAGTTTCCTTATTGGTCAAGCACATTTTCCTTAAAAAGACTGAAGAGATGATGAAATTGTTGGTGGAGATGGGAAAAGGAATGGTGATGAGACCTCAAATTATTAAGCCAGTACCTTTTGCCAGGTATTGTGCTGAATCTTTACAAGGCTTACCTCATCGTATTTTTGTCAACCCTCACAATGGAGGTACCATAGTAATTGTTGTTGTTGGGTCCCCTTCAGTCAGCTCTGACTCATTATGACCCTGTGTACAACAGAACAAGTTGCCTGGACAGTCATTGCTATGTTCCCAAGACTGCCCCAGAAGAACGTCCCAAACAGCTTTCAATATGCTTATTCCACTAGCCCACTGCAGGATAGGGCCCCCCCCAACTGCCCCCATTGTTCACCCAAGACCCCCGGGCACATGCCCTTTACCCTAGATAAACCCCAGGTTCAGCATGACCAATGTGGACAGGCCTGGAGATTCAAATACGTCTGTCCCCCATTTTCTTGCCAGCAGAACACAGTTGGTAAACTCTTTGCTCACTCACCCAAAATATGTGTCTCAGAGATTGGCTTTTGGGGGCAAGTAACTAGAATCTGGTGTTTTGTCCAATAATGTCTTCAGTGCACCTTGAACTTCCACCTTTAATACCAGTGGTTCTTGATCACATGCTGCTTCCTGAAATGGATGAACACCAACGAAGTCTTTTTGATAAGGTGACTTTGTATATTCCTTGCATTTTCTTCTGATGCTTCTTCTGCTTTGCAGTATTTTTTGCCCACAGAATCCTTCAAAGCAGCAACTTGAGGCTTGAATTTTTAACGATATTATAATACGCTGTCTTCTGAAGCTGCCCTTTGAAATCGTCTGGTCAGCTGTTTTACTTCATCATTTCTGCCATTCACTTTAGCCACACTATGTTCAACAGTATATTTCAAAGTCTTTTCTGACATTCATTTGGTCTTTCTTTCTCATCTTTTAAATGACCTCTTGCTTTCTTCATGGATGATGTCATTCCACAACCTGTCTGTTCAAAGCATCAAATCTACTCTTGAGATGGTCTCCAAATTCAGGTGGGATATACTCAAGTTCCTGTTTCGGCTCTTGCGGACTTGTTTCAATTCTCTTCATCTACACCATGACCTTGCAAATAAGCCATTGATGGTCTTTTCTGTAGTCAGCCCCTAGCCATGTTCTGACGGATGACATTGAGCTTTTCCATCATCTTCTTTCCAAAGATGTAGTTGATTTGATTCCTGTGTTTTCCATCCAATGAGGTCTATCTGTATGCTCACTATTTATGTTGCTGAAAAAAGGTACTTGTAATAAAGTTAATCTTGCAAAATTCTATCATGTGCTTACTGCCATTGTTTCTGTCACAAAGGCCATATTTTGTAACTACAGATCCTTCTTCATTTCCAACTTTCACATTCCAATCATCAGTAATTTACCATATGCCTTAACTGCATGTTATATCAATTTGAGACTGCATAAGTTTATAAACATCTTCAATTTCCTCATCTTTGGCATTAGTAGTTGGTGAATAAATTTGAATAACAGTCATATTAATTGCAGATGCACTGATATTATCATATCACTGACAACACTGTACTTTAGCGTACATTGTGAAATGTTCTTTTTGATGATAGATGATAGATTTATCATTCTCAGCACAGTAGAGCTGACTGATTCAAAATGGCCAATACCAGTACATTTCAGCTCAGTAATGCCTAAGATATCAATCTTTATGTGTTCCATCGCACATGTGACAACTTGCAATTTTCCTAGATTCACATTTCCTACATTGCATATTCCAATTATTAACAGATGTTTGCAGATGTTTGTTCTAAGTTATGCTACATCAGCAAGCGAAGATCCCCAAAGCTTTTGCTCCTCTCCATCACTAAGGCTGCCTATTTTGAGTGTGCAGCTTTTCTCTAGTCTTATTTTGAGTGCCTTCTAAACCAAAGGACTGAGCTTCTGGCACTACATAGGACAACGCTCCACTGTTATTCAACAGGTTTTCACTGGCCATATTTTTCAGAAGTAGACTGTCAGGTCCTTCGCCTTAGCCTGTCTTAACCAGGAAGCTCTGCTGAAATCTATCCTCTATGAGTGACCTTGCTAGTATTCAAAATGCCAATGACATAGCTTCCAGCATCACAGAAACACGTAAGCCCACAGTACGACAAACTGATGGATGCGTGGAGGTATCTAACTCTAAAGATCACACAATTCAAATTCTAAGTATGTGACTCTAGCATACAGAGAGGTAAACCTATGTTGCTAGCTCAATGTTCAAAATCATGATGTTTCAGATTTCAGAACATAAATGTATTTGTAGAATTACTATGTTCCACAAAATACCTGTGAGAGTCTACACTTATGCCTATTTCTCAAGTGAATAAACTAAGGCCAAGTTCATCCAAGTTGAGTTAGCAAAATGCGAACAAACCTTACAACAGATGCAGAAAGGGTTTGAACTCAGCGGTATTCAACTTAGCGGTGTGGTATTGCATATGGGGCTGAACAGTGAGTCTGATGAGATCGGCTCTTTAGGAAGGAGCCCTGGTGGCATATGGTCAGATGCCTGGCCGCTAAAGGAAAGACTGGTGTTTGAATCCACCCAGTAGCTCCATGGGAGAAAGACCTGGCCATCTGCTCCCATAAAGACGGTAGCCTAGAAAACCCTATGGAGCAGTTCTAGTTTCTAACATGGGCTCACTATTGAATTAAAAGTGAACCTGACAGCAGCAATTCTCCAAGGGCTTTGTAGACAGCAACATGTATTTTCAAATTCTCTTCTAAATCAAATGAGTTGAAAGATTATTATACAGCCAACACATGAATCCTAGGATATGGAAGCATTTAAAAGTGAATGCATGGCTTTGAAGAAATGAGATAATATGAGAGACTGTAGTCTTAGAGGCAGTTTTTTAGAACAACTTTGCTTCTGGGAAAACAAAACAGAAAAAAAAACACTCTTTAAAATTCACAGTGCTACAGAATAAAAAAAGAAGTTAAAAGACTTAATTGCTGGTTTAAGAGTAAGTCTCTCCATTCACCCATAACTTCTTTTAGGGTAGAAACTAAATCTATCTTCCATTGATTCCTGCCCTTTTAAATTACCTTGAACTTTTAGTACCAATTTAGTGACTGGACGAATGAAATAGTGAACAGCTCTGACAATCCTTTTGTCTATTATTGCTAGGCTACATCTTCAGGCAGTGTAGACCACCTGTCAGGAGTGAAACCATCCAGGGTGGAGTCCCAACATACTATTTAGACGCACCTAAGTTTTCTGTGGAAACAAAGCTTTCAGCAGAGAGCCTGATTCCATTACATCTCAATAACTGCTAGAACTAGGAGACATCGCTCAGGCATAACAGCATACTTTACCCAAGACCCAAAACCGAAAACACAAAAAAACAAAAAACCAAACCCATTGCTGTCAAGTTGATTCTGACTCATAGCAAGCCAACAAGACTGAGTAGAAATGACTCATAGGCTTTCCAAAGAGCACCTGATAGATTTGAACTGCTAACCTTCTGGTTAGTACCCATAGCTCTTAACTGCTAGGCCACCAGGATTTCCACCCAAGACCCAAGCCAAGCCCAAGACCCAAGGAAGGCAATAATATGAACCTAGAGCTAGAGCATTTCCAAAGGGTTGAATATCACCGATTTTCTTTCCACATGATGTTTTCCCTTCTGCTGTGAAAGTCACTTTAAATAAGACAAGGGCACAGAAAACACTTCCACACACTGTCTCCTAAGAGGCAGCCATTTAAACAATGCTGCTCAGTTCTTTTTAGCCTGAATTAGAACCCTAATTTGAATAACATCAACCCCCACAACATACTCAAGTGTTTGGATTTTTTTCTTACAGTAATGAAATATGTATCTATAGCTGACAATGGGTTCACCACATGCATATTTAAATATAGCTCTTCTTCCCACTAGAACAGGATTATGTAACCAGACACACTTCTGCCTGCTTAAGAAATTACACACAGGGAAATGAGAATGCAGGAGCAGGATTCAGAGGCGCTGTCTATCTTTAGCCTTGGGGCACACGACACTCTGCAAGACACACGTTTCCTTTTGCTCCCCTGTCCACTTTAAGAGTCAGAAGTGACTAGAGCCAGAAAGAGATGGATTTTGTCAAAGACTGCTGCCAGCTAATCCACTGCCCAATTACCATAGCATTGCACACTGTGAAAGCACATGATAGGCATTTGTAAAGGGACAGTGGTTAAGCTTGGCTGCTAACCAAAAGGTTGGAGGTTCGAACCCACCACTGACTCCATGAGAGAAAGATCTGGTAATCTGTTCCTCTAAAGATGACAGTCAATGTGGAGACCATGGCCTTGGGGAATAGCCAGCTCAACTGTCATACCATGGTTTATAAAGAAAAGGTTCTACACTCCACTTGGGTGAGTAGCACCTGGGGCCTTAAAAGTCTATGCTGGTACTGGTACAAAAAGACCAGTGGAACAGAGTTGAGAACCCAGAGATGCCACCATCCTCTTATGAGCAGCTGATGTTCAACAAAGACCCTAAGACTGTCAACTGGGGTAAAAACAGTCTCTTTAACAAATGGTGCCAGCAAAATTGGATATCCACCTGCAAAAACCTATGAGTGACCATGTAGGATACTCCACTGGCCCTCACCCCTTTGGGAGCAAGCAAGGAAGAAGAAAACAAAGAGAAACAAGGAGAAGATTAATCCGAAGAACTAATGGACCACACCTACAAAGGCTCCTCGCAGGCTGAGTCTGGCCGCCACCACTGGCTGCCCTGACAGGTGGTCCCAGACAGAAGCAGAGAAAAACGTAGTATAAAATTCTAACTCAAAAAGAAAGATCAGACTTGCTGACCTGTCAGAGAATGGAAAAACGCTGCGACTATGGCCTCTGGACACCCTTCAGCTCAGTAATGAAGTCACTCCTGGGTTTCAGCCTTCAGCCAAGGACTGGGCAGGCCATAAAACAAAACAAGCCTAAAAGGGCAAGTCAGCCCCAGGACAAGGACTAGCAGGTGGGAGGAGACCCGAAAGCTAGTAATACGGAATACAAGGTTGAAAAAGGAGAGTGTTGACCTGTTGGGGGGGAGGGGTTGTTAACCAAAGTCATAAAACAAGATGTGTGCTAACTGTTTAATGAGAAACTAGTTTGTTCTGTAAACCGTCATCTAAAGTATAATGTGAGAAAAAGGACTACAGCCTGGGAAATTTGACAGGGAAGTTCTACTCTGTTATGTGGAGTCAGTATGAGTCAAAACTGGATTCAAGAGTACACAACAACAGTGGGCATTTCTATCAATACCTGATAAAACTGGCTGGTGGCCTGGAATCTGACTTCGCTGTCACTAGCACAGGTTTCTGGGGAGACAAGGTCTCCTCAGGAAGTACATACACTACTCTGCAGGTTCTCTTTAGCCCAACCCCTCCCCGTTTTTAGTCTAACCCTTCCCCATTCTCTTCGCCAACCAATATGAGAAATCATTTGTCTTCCTGGTATATACATGAATTCTCTGAAATGGATCAAACAGATAACAGCAGCTTGAAAGACTATAATCAGTGTCCAAACTGACAGTGGTAAAATGATCTCAGTCATGAGATCTTCAAGTAAGACTTAGTCACCCAGAGCAACAGGATGTTTTGTGGTAAAAAGAATAAGAGCCCTCTGAAGATGTCCAGAACCTGCAAAAACGAAATTTACATGGCCAAAGGGACTTTTCAGGGGTGATTAAGTTAAGTATTTTAAGATGGGGAGATTATTCTAGTTGATGGGGTTGAACCAGTGTAATTCCAATGGCTCCAAGAGGCTCAAAGTCAGAAAAAGGACAAGTGGCAATACAAACAAGAAGCTAACCAAAAACAATTTTTAAAACCTGCCATCAAGTTGATTCAGACTCTTAGCAACCCTATAGGACAGAATAGAACTGCCCCATAGAGTTTCCAAGGAGCACCTGGTGAATTCGAACTGCCAATTTTTGGGTTAGCAAAGGTAGCACTTAGTTATTACACCACGAGGGAGTAATAAATTGTAAGGATGAAGGAAGGGGCCAGGAGCCCAGGAATGCAGGCAGTCTCCACAAGCTGAGTGAAGGAAGGCTACAGTTTTCCCTGAAGCTCCAAAAGGAATGCAGCCCCTTGAGACCTTGATTTTAGCCCTTCAGGCTCATTTCTAAACCTCCCAATTAGTGCTGATTGGTTTTGGCTGGTTACAGCTGCAACAGGAAATTAATGTAAGTGCCATTTAATTAAAAAATAAAACCAAAGAAAAAACAGTGGAACATTTTCAGACAAGAATTTTTGGAATTACTATTTCATTTTTGAAAACTGAATCCAAATATGGCAGTTTTCTCGTTTTTTGTATTTTTTTCTTTTTCTTTCTTTTTCTTTTTTTTTTTTTGGAAATAACGCACCCACATAAGTAACATGTTCACATATACAAAGCATGACATAGTTAGTAAGGGATTGTATGGTTAGCAAAAAAACACACACATGCACTATTTGCGTGAAATTATGGTATGTAGCTCTTCATTATTTTGAGTACTGAATCAGAATTACTATAGCATCACAAAACACTTTCTATTAACTTAAATCACATTCTCCCTCAGTTTTCTCTTTTATAGGTGTTTTAGTCAGCTAGGGCTGCTCTAACAGAAATACCACAGAGTGGATGGCTTTAACCAAGAAAGATTTATTCTTACACAGTACGGTAGGTTGCAAGTCCATATTCAGGGTGTCCGCTCCAGGGAAAGACTTTCCCCTTGTCAGTTCCGGAGGAAAGTCCGGTATTGCACCAGTCATTGTCCAGGGAGTGTCCTAACGCAAGAACCTCTGGTCTGAACGACGAGCTCTGCTCCTGGTGCTGCTTGCTTGATGGTAGCGAGGTTCTCAAATTGTCCTTGGTTCTTTTTCCTTTTATTCCTTGCAAGCTAAAAGTATTAAGGGTGGGGCAAGCCATACTCCAGGGAAACTTCCCCCATAGCAGGAATTCACAGCCCCACCCTAATCCTTTAACATACAGGTTAGCAAAACCACACAATGGAGTACAGTCCCAAGATACTGGGAACCATATCCCAGCCACGTGGCTGCACACATTTTTGGGGGGACACAATTCAAACCATAATAATAGGCCACACAGATAATTGAAAATTTGGAGAGAGGAAGGAAGCGAGGGAGGGAAGAAGGAAACAAATGTAAGAAAAGAAATACAATCTGTCCTTAAGCATGAGGTGCACTATTGCTATACGTTCCTGAAACCTCCAAGATCCCCACAGAATTCTGCAAAATTCAACACTGAGATCTTCAGCAAATTAGTTACAAATCTGGGCTGACTCAGTAACAACAGAAGGTGACAAAGACTAGCTTTTCATTGTGAGCAGTGGTTGCTTGCTGCTAGGTGAAAAGCAAGGAACACAGCGGTTAAGCTCTTACCTGCTACCGCAGGGTAGTGGTTCACACCCATCCAGCAGCTCCACAGGAGAAAAAAACCTGGAGATATGCTCCTACAAAGATTATAGCCGAGGAAACCCTACGGGGCAGTTCTGCTCTGTTCACATACGGTTACTATGAGTTGAAACCCACTCAATGGCACTCGCCAAGATGTTATAAGAAGCAGAAACCCCCCCAAATTAACCTGTTGGCTATCAAGCAGAACCTGACTCACAGTGACGCTTTAGGACGTAGTAGACCACTATAAAGCCAGGGTTTCCACATTAAAGAGTAAAATTAACTATAAAATCAGGCATAACTAACCCATACTGCAAAGCCTGGAAAAATCAAATCTATAGGATACTAAGATGATCTATGCTGTTAAAAAGAAAACAAGAAGAGCTTCCATAACTCGACTCCTGCCTTCCTCAAGAAACTGCACTCTTATTAAATTCGTGAGCTTTATTGAAAGTAGAGGGACAACTTGACTGGGGAGAGACTGAATTTTATGTGGTGAAATTCAACAATCAAAAGTGAAGAAGCTACAGAAACATTTTAAAAGGAGAAAACAAACAACTTGAAGCACACCACTGGAGAGTTGCAAACTCTGATCATCCTGTTATCTGATTGGCAGTTACAGAGTTGGATCATCACAAAACCTTATTTGATTGGCGGTTACAAACTTAGGTCAGTGTAAGGTGGGACTTCCTGTAAAGGAAATTTATGAGGCGGGACTTCCTGCAAAAAGAGGACGACGACGATTGGCGGTAAAGGACGTGTGTGTCTTTGTTGGGCAGTTTATACTGTGATGGTCACAAGGGAGTGACAGGAAGAGTCGCAGGGTAGTGACGTCATAATTACCAGACATTCCTTCCCTAGACTCCTGTTCCAGCTGAACTTTTCCTGTGGGTGTTTCCATAGGAGATTTAGATAATGCTCGGCGCCACTTGTTCCTAGTCTTCTCTCAGTGACATTGTTTCTTCACTTGTACGTTCATCCCAGACAAGTTTCTTGAAATACAAGACTAGGTCTGCACAGAAGATGGCTGTGAAAAGGGTGAAAAGACTAACAAAAGAGAATCAAACCCAGATCCCAATCCAGCCAAGTCAGATATTAACATGTACCCCAATTTTAAATTCCCTTATCAACTACTGATACATTTCAAACTCTTCAGCATAAGCAAAGCTAAGTAGAAGATGGCATCTTTGAATTTGTTCCTCCTTGCCTCAGACACTGACCTAGGCACAAGTGTTCCCTGTAACAGCAGTTTTTAGTGACCTGAAGACCCAAAGAGGAACCTTATTTCTCATTCATTTCTCGATGAACCCATTCTTCCTCTATTCCTCTCTGCCCTTCTGCAGAGGGGGAAAAAAATGCAAAGTTTCTCTTAGAAAGCTGTGGTTACTAAGCAACCCTCCATAAGTTTTAAAATAACTTGAAATTCTTCAGCAAAAGGAAAGAGAATATTTAAAATCCTGTTAAGCTTCACATTTTGAAAGCACACCCAAAGCAAACTGAGCAAGAAAAGAGACCAACTGCCTCTTATAGAATCCCTGGAATTCCTTTCCCATCTAAAAACTGAAGTACTGACTAGGGGCTTCTAGAAAACTCTTGAAATCTTTTGACAAGCGGGAAAGGCAAATTCTCATTCTCAGTATGATACTGGGACGATGAGGGCTTTGCCGAATTATTCACAATAATCAGAGAGGAGGAAAATGCCAAGTTGGCATCTGTCGAGCCAGAAGATGTAACGTCCCCAGGGGAAACTTCCCTACCTCCAAAAGCAGCGGTGTATTCAAAGTATGTATCCATTAACTGGAGCAGTTGTGGCATGTAAGAAGCAAACACTCTCCCAGGAAAACAGGACCCCAAATCATTAAGGACTTCTCTGCTGTTCCCTTGAATAGCACCCCTCAGTGAAAAGGGAAGGCACAAAGTTGGGTGCAGCTAGTGAATTGCTTCAGAATAATTAATCAGAGCCTCAGAATCCCAGAGGGAAGGAGCGTTTGTTCCCAGGTTATCCAAACCATATCAGTCAATCAATCTCTGCTAACCTATCCTCTTGTAAAAACACCTTTACAGATGAAGGGTCAACAATCTTTTCCCTTTTTGATCTAAAACTTAATAACTCCCAGAAAATTTTTCTTCTATTTACTCAAAATTCTTCATCAAAATGTGTCCATTTTCTTTCCATTCCACTTTCCAGAAAATAAAGGTAACTAGTCAATATCAACATTGAAAACTCCTTCATATATTTGAAAACTATTAATTAGTCAAACCACAGTCCACTCTTGCCCAATTGTAATAATTTTGACTTCTTTCATCTTAATAGGAAAGTTTTATTCTCCACCCTTTGGAGGCTGACTCATTTCTAAATTTTTTCAGCCTCTCCATAGCTTGTAGACTGACTCAATGAAACTACCCAATGCTGTTCAATCGATTCCAATGCACAGCAACTCTATAGACAGAGTAGAACTGCCTCCATAGAGCTTCCAAAGAGTGCCCGGCAGATTCAAACTGCTGACCTTCTGGTTAGCAGATACAGCACCTACTCGCTGTGCCAGCAAGGTTTCCAGACTAAGTGAAATGAATACATAACCAGTCATGGCAAAATGCTCACCTGCAAATAATTTTTTTTTTTTTGGTCCACAAAGCATTGAAAAAGAATCAGTATTTTAAAAATTTCACACAAAAAAATGGGTTTCTACTTTTTGTTTCTAAATATTGGAAAAACCGACCAAATTCATCCCAGTGGCTGCTTCATTGAGGTGTTATTTTACCACAAACCCCACCTAGTCCTCTTCACTTACTTAGGCTGGCAACTTGTCCAAAAGCCTTAGAGTTCTGACTCTGAAATAATGTCTTCAAAGATCATAGCTCATCTATACATTAAGTATTTATTATGCTTTATGTGAGTCAGAATACATCCCAGCAGGCTTAGTTTGGGGGTTTTGTTTTGTTTTATGCTTTATTAGAGGAATCCTGGTGGTGCAGCAGTTAAACACTTGGTTGTTAACTGACAGCTTGAAAGTTTGAACCCACACAATGGCTCAGGGGGAGAAAGATTTGGGAATCTTCTTCCATAAAGACTGGAGCTGAGGAAAGCCTATGGGGTGGTTCTGCTCCATCACTCAGGGTCTCCGTTAGTTATAAGTGACTTAAGAGCACCCAGCAGCATGCCTTATTAAACACTAAGAATTCACAGTTATTGACGTTCTAGCTCTTTTGTGTCAATGACCCATTAATCCATGTAATCCCCTCAATAGCCCTATTGTATTAGTATGATGGTTAGTCACACTTTCTAGAACTGACGTTTTGTGATTAAGTAACTCAGCCAGAAGGGAGACAGTACTGGAACATAAGATTGTCTCATATCAAACAAGGCGTATTTCCTATATACTGATCCATCTCTCCAACAAGAAGGAAAGTGTTTATCAGTGATATGGAAGTGAAAAGAGCAGATATGTATCAGATCAGACAGTAACAGGGAGGTCAAGGAGGACCATAAGAAGCAGACCTTACAGCTGCCCACTGCTAGTTAATTAGTCCACAGCGAGTTTAGTAGTAGTGAGAACGGCATTAAATTTCTCATGTGCCACAACAAGACTTCTTAAAATTTTTTAACAATTAGCTTTATTTTATCATTGTTAAAAATATATACAGCAAAACATACACTAATTCAACACTCTTTTACATGGGCAGTTGGGGAACATTGATTAAATCTTTCAAGCTCAGCAACCATTCTCATTCTCCTTTTCTGAATTATTCTTCCCTCGTTAACATGAACCCGCTGCTCCATGAGTTTCCTAATTTTCAAGTTGTTATTGCCAATTTGATGCCATACAGATAGTTCTTTAAAAAAGCACAATGCCCAAAGCAGACATTCTTAACTAATCAAACTAAATGCTTGTTGGTTTAGGACTTCAGGGACTATTTTTCTTTTGAGGATTGAAGATTATGTCAGGGCAATAGTTTGAAGAGCTCATCCAACCTCCATGGCTCCAGATATCCGGATTCCAAGAAAATTTTCTATCCTGTTCTACATTTCACTCCCTTTTGATCAATATTCATCTACAGAGTCTTTGATGGCATAGTTCTGTAATGGTAGCAAGGTACCAGGTACCACCCAGTTCTAGTGTCATGGCAAAGGAGGTAATCGTTAATTGAGATAATCAGTCATGCATTACATTTGTCCTTGTATTCCTGACTCTCCTTCTTCCTCTGTTGCTCCAGGCAAATAGAGGCCAACTGTTGTACCTCACTTGGCTGCCTGCAAGCTTTTAAGATGCCAAACACTACCCAACACACTAAGGTAGAACAGGCACATTAAACACAGGACAAGGCCAAAACTGGGATGGCTCATGAAGAAATGATCTTAAACCTTCAAATCAAGAAACCAAATCCCAGGAGGTGTTTGATTGTACATAAAAATCCTCAGCAGCTCCCTGTTTTGGTGGTTATTTTAAATATATATATCCCACAGTTATCAGTCAATTCATATTTTTTACAGGTATATAACTTATTGACATCAATTACATTAATCAACTGTGAATCTACAGGCCATTTTTTTAAAAACTACAGATGCTAACCAGTTTTAATATATGAGGTAAGGGAATTGAACTACCTACTCTGCACTTTGCTACATTAAATGTATAATTTCTATATTTCTCCTGAATTTGTGTAAAGTTGTGAACTTTTCTAGGAGGCAGAGTTTTGGTTTGTTTCACTTACTGCTTTACTAAATTCTACATACCAGAGTCACGTCATCCCATTGTCAGACTACGTCTTATTTAACAGAAGACCCTTTGCAGTAGGGCAGACCATTTTTCACATGGTGGCTTAGCCACTGGAGGACAATTTACTTATAATCACAACCTTCACTTTCCTTGTTTACATAACCAGGATAGCATAAGTATCGTTAACAATATGGTTGTGCTAAGGATTAAATAAAATAATAAATGTAAAGCAGTTGGCACAGTGTCTGACTGATAGCATACGCTCAATAAAGCTCAATAAGTTTCTATTAGTATTAAAAATTGCCTTCTGTCTAGCTATTGCTATTGAGTATTTTGATCAAGGACTCAGTAGGTGGACATGGGTAAAATACAGAACAGAATTTCAATCTCTGATGGAATCCAGACTTGCTGGACCCATTGAGACTACAAGAATCCATGAATCTATGACCTGAGATAATCTTTTAAACCACAAACTAAAATTATCCCCTGAAGTCATCTTTCAACCACACAACCACATGGCTCAACAAGTACAAGATGTTTGCCATGAGTACTGAGCTCTTTTAAAGAATTATCTGTATGAAATTAAATTGACAACAGTAAATCTAAGATACAGAGGAGAATTTTAGGGGCCTCTGAGTCTAAATCAATGGTGGTGAAATAATTTGGGAAAAGATATTGAGAATGGTGCCACAATCTAAAGACCCATGTCACTGAACTGTACACACAGAAATTGTCAAATGGGCGTATGTTTTGCTGTGTACATTTTTATCAAAAAAAGAAGATTTTTTTCCCCCAGCTGAATGTAACAAATGTAACAGAGATGCCACCTGCTCACAAAGTTGTGGTGAGTCTTCATCAAAAAGCATATGAACACATACATAGTTCAGTACTGGTTACACGGAAATACAGGATGAATGGCAGCTGTTACTTTTGCTCAGGTTCTTGGGTAGCAGAAGCAACCTGTGGTCAACTGCTAACCTCAAGGTTGGCAGTTCAAATGCACCCAGCAGGGACGATCTGCTTTGGTAAAGATTACAGCTAAGAAAAGCCTATGGAGAAACTCTGCTCTGTGAGACACGAGGATGTCCTGCATAGGAAATGACTCACAGCAACCAGTTTTATGACTGTTGTTATTGTTGTTGCTGAAATCCGAGGGCTCTGGCTGGCCTGGAACACAAATGCTCTTCATCACGGTCCTGCTGAGCACAAAATTCAGCCAGGTGTGGATGCCGGACTTGCTGGGCCTTCGGGCTCCTTCCCATTCTAACCATCAGCTCTTGCAAATTCAGAGGCCCAGAAATGAAAGCAAATAATGATTTTGTAGACTGGGTAGGTAGGTTCCCAGTGGCCAAGCACAGAGTGCCACTCTGGCCCAGTGGCACACGTATCAGGCAACCCTCCCATCCAGGAAGACCCAGGGCAGTGTAAGTGGACTCAGGTGGAGCAGACGGGTGGCTGAACCGGCCATCACTGACTGGGAAGGAGGAAGGCTCTCACTTTCCCTGGGCCATGGCATCCTACATGAAATCCATTTTGAAAGCCCATAGAATATTTTTCTCAGTGCTCACACTATTGTCAGTTTTGCCAATTAAGCCATTACTACAAAGTGATTTTCTTAGCATGTACCTCTGGCTGTGGCTTAGAGAGATTAGCAATAAAACATTCCTCCAACCATGACCAGAAATTGAACATGAAAGGGCTCTCTTTAGGGGCTTATTCTCCCTTAATTCTAAGAGGAAGTTAAAAATTATACAAATGCAGAGTTTAAAATTGGCTGTGTTAAAATGTGTTATTTAGCTTACATATAATTTAGGATTAAATAGAAACATGACTGTTAATGGGTGAGCATTTGTGGATAGAGAAATGTCCCCTCCACGCCCGCCCATCTAATCAAGGGTGGAGAAAGAGAACCTAGAGCAAAGAGAAATGCATGGATTTGCTTTTTATAGCAGCATCTTTGCTAGAGAATATTTGTGTCAATAAATAAAATGCAAATCTATATTTTTGAAGTGTCCACTCTGTTGCCCCAAAGCTTCTAAAGGGTCATTTCCAGATTTTGGTATAACTAGGCAGTTTTTAGGGGATGGGCCGCCAGGTAGCATTTGCCTCATGGAAAGGTGGGGGTATGTAGCATGCCGTCTGTCCCAGAATAAAAGTTCTCTTTGTGACTAAAGCTACAGTCTTTAACAGCGTGAGTTTTCAACTTACAGAATTTGATTTAAAAAAATTGGACAGGATGGAAAAGAGGACAACTCTGGCCAGTGAATGGTCTTGTCACTGCTCTGTTCCCAACCTTTCATTTGTTCATGCTTTGCACATACGACAGTCAAACAAGGTGAGAAAATGCACGTAAGAGTACCTACCAAAAAGCTAGATAACCTCTCCAGCTGAAAACGCACAAATGGTCTCCTATCATACACAGAAATATACCCAAATTCCTTCCCAGAGCTTGCAACATCTTCACGACCTGGCACCTTCATAGACCTCCAGAAACAATTTTGAAAACTCCTCTCCATCACCCCAGCCACCTCTGTGTTTACATACTGTCCCTGTAGTCATGTTCCAGTCCCATGATTCCTCATATGGGTCAGATTTCATTACCTCTCCAGGTTTTCGCCTGCCTGTGCAATTTCCTCTGCCTAGAATAGTCATCTCCAAAGTAGGATGTGGGAAAATGAAAGAGGCAAATATTAAATATTTTATATGTATGTGTGTGTGCCATGAATAAGAAAACAGGCATTTTACTAATACACTGTAAAATACAGTGATATAGGGATAGATAGCAGAGTGCATGTATGATGAATACCTAAATATAAAAATATCAGGAGTCGCTTTATTTTTGCAATTGAATGAGTCATGTAATCAAATTTTGATGTAATTCTCACGGAATACAGACTTTCCCAAGGCAGTTAGGCTGAAAACTCTCCTATATGACTGCTCTGAGATCCCCTTTAAACCTTACACCAAAAATATCTCCTGAAGTCTTCTTTAAACCTAACAACACCCCTCCCCATTAAAGAAAAACTCACTGCCATTGCGTTGATTCTGATGCACAATGACCTTACATAGGACAGAGCAGAACTGCCCCCAAGAGTTTCCAAGGAGTGCCTGGTGCACTGGAACTCCCAGCTGTTTGATTAGCAGCTGCAATACTTAACCACTACACCAAGAGGGCTTCCAAATCTAACAGGAGTTTCTGTTACTGAGTAAAGAAAAGCTGCCATGAGCATTGTGGTCCTTTGAGAATGATCTCCTTGGCATGGAACTATCAGCAACTCAGAAGAGCACATTGGAAACTTAGGGAGCACTGAGTTTACGCTAAAGGAGGAAGAAATTTTTCCAACAGGAGGGTGAGAATGGTTGCATAACTCAAAGAATGCCATCAGTGTTACTGAATTGTACACGTAAAAACTGTTGAATGGGTGTGTGTTCTGCTGTGTATATTCTCAACAACAACAAAGTTTGAAGACTGTGAACTTAGAAAAGAAAACCCTCGGCCACTTACAACCACCATCTCAACTCAAATCGCTTGACTAAATTCTCTTCTTCCAAACCTCCTTTGACCTATCAAAGCTGAATTGGATGGTCTCCAATAGCTTTCTGCTTCCATTCTTGTCCCTTTCCATTCTACGTTCCACACAGCTTTATCACAGCACTTGTGTAATGAAAGCCTTCCATTGGTTCCTAGCATTCTTAGAATTCACCCACAACTCCTCACTATAGACTGTAAATTCCTGCATGATCTAGATCCAAACAGCTCTAAACCGATGTGACTATCCTTTTTGTCCTCCATCTCTAGCCCCAAAGATCTTGTAGACCTCTTCTTCACAATTACAGTAGTAAGCCAATTCTTGCCCTAGGTTCTGAGCCTAATTTTATCATCTACACAGAAGGATTTGCTCCGCACATTTACTTGTCCGGGCCCTTCTTATCACTGGGGCTGTTCAATCTAAAGCAGACACCAAATCACTCATTAGACTTGTGCTGACCAATGCGGCAGCCAAGAGACACATATGAAGACTGCCAGTCAAATTCACAACCTCATACTAGAAAACGTGTTCCACACCTGATTGCTGAATATCACTATGGTCACCTTCAAAGTATTGCCCTTGGGAAGCTGTGCACTGATGCCACCTAGTCCACCCTTCAAGGCAATTTTACAACTCTTTCTCTGGAATGACCATCGGAACTTCAGTCGTATTACACTTGATGTCCTGAATGCCATCCAAATATCTTCTTTTCAATATTTCCTTTATCTTCAGGTAAAGAAAAAAGTCACTAGGGGGCAGATCAGTTGAGTAGGGAGGGTGCTCCCATACAGTTGTTTGTTTACTGACTGAAAACTTCCTCATAGGTAACTATACAACTAAGTTTGCAAACTTGCCACCAGGCTACCATGTACAAAGGCCGTTCCAGAAAGAGTTCTAAAACTGCTCTGAGGGGTGGACTAGGCACTGGCATCAGTGCATAGCTTCCCAAGGGGAGGACTTCAAAGGTGACTGTAGTGATATTCAGCAATGAGGTATGTAGCACTTAGAACAATTAAGTTTGTGGACTTAATTGTCACACCTCATACATGGATTCTGAGCTCCTGATATGTGGCTAGACTGAAATAAAACATGTTGCTACTTGCAGCAAAGTCAGCTCCAGCTCACAGCAACCTTATAGCCCTGTCCGGAGCCAACTTCACGATATCGATATGTTGGTACTGATATACTATTGATATGTCAGAGTACTCTGCTGCAGCTGCCGCATCAGCCATCTCAGTAACTGCTTCCCTTGTTTTCACGGATCCTCTGCTCTACCCACCGTTGTTTCCTTTTCTAGTGACTGGTCTTTCCTGACGACATGTCCAAAGGAAGCAGGACAAAGTTTTGCCATCATCATTTCTAAGGATTCCAGTTGTATCTTCTCAAAGACTGATCATTTGTTACTCTAGTAGTCCACAGTATAGCCAGTATTCTTGGTCAACATCACGAATCAAATGCATTAATTTGTCTTCTGTTTTCTTTTTCACTGTCCAGCTTTAGCCTGCATACGAGGCAATGGAAAATACCATAGCTTGTGTTTGGCAGTAAAACGCCAGATTTCAAAGACTTAACACACAAAAAAATAAAAGGCAGAATGTCTCATTTATTTTTGTTACATGTCTATTAATGCTGAAATGATGATATTTCAGATGTATGAGATTTAAAACACATTAGTAAAGTTAGTATCACCTTTTCTATTCTATGCTTTTATGTAGCTTCTAGAAAATGTTAAATTGCATGCATGGCTTGCTCACATGTGTGGCTTGCATTAGATTTTGATTGAACAGCGTCACTCTGGAATATTATTTTAATTTTCCATGTAGTTCTTATGTTTACCTACCATTTTCCCATACTGTCCGTCTACTTCTTCCTTCCCCTAAGATCTCCTTGAAGGCAGGGCCTTTATCTCTGTTGTTCATATTAGATCACCAGTGCCAGGTAAGCTCCTGGCACAAGGTAAGTACTCAACAAATATTTGTGAAACAAATGATTTCATAGCATCTTTTATACTAAGAGCTAATGTTTATTGCAAAGAAGGGGAAGACACTTAATCAGATGGATTAACACAGTGGCTGAAACAATGGGCTCAAACACACTTGCTATGGTGAACTAGCACAGGACCATGCAATGTTCTGCTCTATTATACACTTGGTTGCTATGAGTCAAAACTCAGTGGCATCTAACAACAACAACGTTTATTGAGCACTTAGATACACTAGGTAAATAAAATTGGTGTCTCCATTTTAAAGATGAGTATAAGGACACAGAACCTAAGAAAGGTACAAATACATAATTTCACAGAAACTATGATTTGGAGTGCATATGAGTCCCTCAAAGCCACATTCCTCCACATCCATAAACTGTCTCAAAATAGCTGGATATTTCCGTCACCTCACCGGCATCATGAGGACAAAGTTGTGGCTCACTCAACATAATTTTTCCAGTGCTGGCACACAGCAAGTGTTAAAAAAAAGTTCAGGGAATGACTTTCATTCATAATTACATAATGATAATGACAGCTAACATTTATTGACTACGCACCAGACAATCTTCTAAGCATTCCCATTCCCACTGGGATGTTTAATAGTCATCTCAAATTTAACACATTCAAATCTGAATTCTTAATCTTTGCCCCCAAACCTGCCTTACCTCCACACTTGTACATGTCAATGGTAATCCCATTCCTCCAGGTAACCAAGGCCAAAACTTAAGTTTTCTGGGCTCCTCTGTATCCAACACACTTCTCATCTGTCAGGAAATCCTGGCATCTATATAGAAACAAAGGAATGCTGGTGGCATAGTGGTTAAGTGCTATGTCTGCTAATCAAAAGGTCAGCAGTTTGAATCCACCAGATGCTCCTTGGAAACTCTATAGGGTAGTTCTACTCTGCTCTACAGGGTCACTATGTATCAGAATCAACTCGATAGCATTGGGTTTTTTGGTTTATATAGGAACAGAGGCCTCTTCTTACCACTTCCACAGCTATCGTCTCAGTCCAAGTAGCCATGATGCCAGCAACAGTTGCCATGGGAACTGCCATTCCTGCATGTGTCCTCTGCTGATAGCACAGTGATGCTGCTAAGTTGCAATCCAATCATGGCGCCCCGCTCTGTGCCCCCTTCCCAGTTTGCAGCCCTCCACTGTCTTCCCTGTCATGTAGAACAAAACACAAACACTTTAACAGAGGATGGAGAAGTCCTCCTCTATGTTCTGCGTCTCTCCTGCTCTCCCATTGCTCACTCTGCTGCAGGTACCTTAGGTTCCCATTGCATCCAGGCATACTTCCTTTCAGAACTTTTAAAAACTGGGGGGGGAGGGGGGTAGAATTTACACAACAAAACACATGCCCATTAAAGAGTTTTTACACATACAGTTCATCGCCAGTGGCTACACAGTTCACAGTGTTTTACCAGACTCCCTGTCTCTGCTCATATTGTTTCATCACTAACTTAGTTTCTTTTCAAGCACCTCCTGTGCATGAGAAAGCTGGATAATGAATAAGGAACACCAAAGAAGAACTGGCACCTTTGAGTTATGGTGTTGGTGATTGTACACGGGCTGTCAGGAGAATGAACAAATCTGTCTCCGAAGCACAGAGTTATGAGCAAGGATTCTAGACTTCATCTCACATACCTTGGACATGTCATCAGGAGGGCTGTGTTACAAGCAAAGATGGTGAGACTTTGTCTCATGTGTTTTGGGCATGTTATCCTTAGGGATCACTTTCTAGAGGAGGGCATCATGCTTGGTGAAGTAGAAGGTCAATGAAAAAGAGGAAGAACCTCAGCAAGACAGTCTGACACAGTGCCTGCAACAACAGGCTCAAGCATGAGATGGCACAGGACTGGGAGGTGCCTAAGGTCCATAAGGTCCCTATGAGTTGGAAACAATTCCACAGCACCTAACAACAGCAACAACACTGAATAAAGCAGCTTAATACAGAATAACATTTAAAATTTCAATTTCATAGAAATTCTTTTTAAATTTATATTTTTTGAAAAAGTAACACAGTCTTAAGTCCAAAATGCAAAATGATTTCAGATATACAAGGTCAGACAATTAAGTTCACAAACTTGCTACCATGTGCTTACACTGGCAGCATTGTACAAACAACTCAGTAAGCTTTCTTAACCTTGGTATATCAGCATCTCACAGCTGTGTTCCTGTCGACATGTGGTGGTGTCCTGCTGAATGGCATTCATTATTGTAGCTGTACGTTTTTATGTGCCATTACAAGAATGCTGGAGCTTGAATTAGACCAGTGAACAGACATTAAATTTCTTGCTAACCTTGGCAACAGAGGAAGTGAAATTAGGGACATTTTAGCTGAAGTTTATGGGGATGATGCCATGAAGAAAACAGCAGTATACAAATGGATTAAATGTTTTTCTGAGCGGAGAGAAAACATCACTGATGAAGAAAGGTCAGGATGGCCAATAATGAGCAGGACTGACAAAAACATTGCAAAAATTCATCAAATTGTGTGTCAAAATCATCAGCTGACTGTGAGAAGCATAACAGGCCAAATAAACATCAATAGAGAAACAGGAAAATCTTGACTGAAAATTTGGCATGAGAAAGGTGAGTGCAAAAATGGTCCCAAAGGAACTCAGTGATGAACAAAAGCAAGGGTGAGTTGAACCTTGCCAAGATATTTCAGAGAGGCAAGACAATATTTTGGGCAATTTTTAGCATTGATGAAGAAATATGGGTGTATCAATACAACCCTAGAACAAAATATCAAAGTGCACAATGAAAGTCAGCCAATTCTCCATGACCAAAAAAGTTCCATCAGTCAAAATCAAGAGTCAAAACCATGTTGCTAACATTTTTGGATATCACAGTGATTGTTCATTATGAATCTATACCAACTGGACAGTTAACCAAGCTTACTATTTGGAAGTGCTCAAGAGGCTGTGTGAAAAAGTTAGACAAAAACAACCAGAACTTTTCATCAACAACTAATCACTCTTGCATCACTACAATGCACCAGCTCATACAGCACTGTCTGTGAGGGAGTTTTTAGCCGGTAAACAAAGAACTGTCTTGGAACACCCTTCCTACTCACTTGATCTGGCTCCAGTGACTTTTTGTTTACCTGAAGATAAAGGAAATACTGAAAGGAAGCCATTTGGATGACATTCAGGACATCAAAGGTACTACAACGACAGCTCTGATGGCCATTCCAGAAAAAGAGTTCTAAAATTGTTTTGAAGGACAGACTAGGCTCTGGCATCCGTGCACAGCTTCCCAAGGGGAGTACTTCGAAGGTGTTGTATGTAGCACTTTTTCTAGGATGAGCTCACAAACTTGGCAGGTCTCATACATGTTGAATACTCTAGCCCCTGTTACTGTCAGTTTCCTAAGCCCCCAGCAAGGTCTCTCACCTACTTTTGGCTACATTTATTAGTTTCTTGGATAAACACAAAGACATACAGACAGATATAAATACACAGCCTCATTATCTGCTCTTCCAGAAAATGCAGCATTTCACACACAGTGTGATCAGTACTTTCAGATTATAACTTGAAAAACTATTTTCCAATAAACATTAAAAAGTTGCTTCCCTTTAAATTCACAGTTCCACCTATTTGGGGAAAAAAAATCCAAAGGAAAGACACCTATGTACAAAGATTTTTCACTGCAGTGCTACTGACAATAACAAAATTAAAAAGGAAGGGGAGAATGAGCTGAAGAATTCAAAACCAATATTTAATACCATAGAATACCATCCATTCAGAAAATCCAATGAGACTCATCTTTAATCAGTGATGAAGAAAGATTTCCAAAATTTATGGAATGGCACAAAGGTGCAGATAACGTGTCTGCTATATCATTTCTATGAAAAAAAACCAGGAGTATACACAGAACTTAAATGCAAATATATGTGCATACGCACATATGTATTGCAGTGTGAAAGAATGCTCTTATGGGGCTTTTCCAACCACAGTCTTGTAACTTCCACCCAAGTGACTGGGTAGCACTGTGCGCACATGGCATTTGGGTACACTAAAGGAACTGCTCAGTTTTGCCATCCCACTGGGCTTGAAATGAGTCACTTCTGAGGAAAGAAAAGAGAAGATTCCACCACCACCACCAAAGAGTCTGCATGTCCTTTGGACCTAAGATCCCTGCACTGAGAAGCTCCTAGAAGCAGACGACCTAGAGAAAGTTGACAGCACCCAGCAACAACAACAATTTGTATGGTCTGGCACGGGAAGAGGTCCGTGGAAGATGTGCCATCATGAGTTACTGTAACAGAAGAGAACATAGAGAAGAGATACACTAAACTAACAATTTTGTATTGGGGTGTTGTTAATTCTTAGGTGCTGTTGAGTCTGTTCTGACTCATAGGGAACCTGTACACAACGAACCAAACAAAGCCAGATCCCGTGCCATCCTCACCGTTGTTACCATGCTTCAGGCCACTGTGGAAGCCGCTGTATCAGTCTATCTTGTTGAAGGTCTTCCTCTTTTTCACTAAACATCTATATTACCAAGCATGATGTCTTTCTCGAGGAACTGATCCCTCCGACAACACGTCCAAAGCACATGAGACATAGTCTCACCATCCTTGGCTCTAAAGAAAATACTAGGTGTACTTCTGCCAAAATAGATTTCTTTATTCTTTGGCAGTCCATAGTGTATTAAATATTCTTCACCAGCATCATAATTCAAAGGGGTCTTAGGTCTTCCTTTATCACTGCCCAGCTTTCACCTGCATAAGAAACAACTGAAAGCACCATGGCATGGATTATGCGCACCTTAGTCTTCAAGGGGATGTCTTGGTTTTTCAGCACTTTAAAGAGGTCTTTGACAGCAGATTTGATCGATGCAATAGGTTGTTCTATTTCTTGACTGCTATTTTTGAAAATTGATTTTGGGTCCAAGTAAAATGAACAATTTCTTTGTCGTGATGTTGCTTACTGGTCCAGGTATGAGGATTTTTTTTTTCTTTTTTATTTAACATGACAGAGTGAAAATGTACATTCCCGTATAAATTTACATACCCACCTGTATGCGGCTTCCACTGCTCTCCCTGTCCAGGGACAGCACACTATTCCCTTCTGCTCCATACATGTCTCATCCTCCCAACAGCCTCCTTTCCGCTCCTCTCCACCCACTCTCTTTCCTCCAGCCAGAGCTCAGCAGGATGATATCCTATAGATGTATAGAACCCTAAAGTGCAACCAATATATGGTCACTCTGCATTGCTGAGTCCAATCCATTCCTGTCCAAAGAGCGGACCTTTGTTATAATTTATGGGTAAGGGCAGCATAAGGGTGGGGGCCATGCTCTAAGGGGAACCCCAAAACCGCTGGACCATCACTTGAGGTCTTTTAGTGGAGATCTCATGATGCACCCCTTTTTATTCTTGTGTTGCCAGTGAGACTCCTCTCTGTGAGCTCCATCGAGGCTATCACTGGTGGTGGCCGGGCACCATCCGGTTCTTCCAGTCCCAAGGCGATGTAGGCACCAACTCTTGTGGGTCTCTCTGTCTTCTAGGTTGTCTTTACTGCATGTCATTTTGGTCCTCGGTGAGCATCCGTTCCTGCTGAGTTGGGACCATTTGCTGTGTCCTCGGATGGCAGCTTGGCAGGTTTTAAGACCCCAGATGCCACTCGCCAATGTGGGGTGCAGAGAGCTCTCTTAGCAAAACGCTAGTTGTGCCAATTGGCCTCGATTTCACCTAAGAGCATGGTCCCCTGCCCCTTGCCCCAGCTACTCTATCCTTGCAATATTGGGTTAAGATGGAAGGAGTACTCAAGTTATGCTTTAGTCCGCTTAATGTTGTTCTTCTTTCTAATGTGTGTTATCACTGCTTTCTCCCAATCAGATTTCTAGCAACTATCTACACTAAACCCCCCCCCCCTCACCCTCCCTCCCTCCCCTCCCTTGCAGCTGTCAAAGAGTCTTTTATTCTATACACAAGTCTGTTTTTGAGATCTTATCGTAGAGGTCTCATACAGTATTTGTCCCTTTGCCGCTGACTACTTTCACTCAACATAATGTCTTCCAGTTGAAACTAGGTTAGGAGATGTTTCCTGGAATCATCGTTATTCTTTATCATTGTGTAGTGCTCCATTGAGTATATGTACCATAGTTTACCCATCCATTCTTCTGTTGTTGGGCATCTGGGTTGATTCCATCTTTTTGCTATCGTGGACTGTGCTGCGATAAACATTCTCGTGCATGTGTTCATTGGTGTGGAAGGCCTTGATTCTGTAGGATATATTCCAAGTAGTGGAATTACTGGGTCAAGTGGTATATCGATGTCCATTTTTTTAAGGAAGCGCCAGATTGCTTTCCAAAGAGGCTGGACCATTTTGCAACCCCACCAACACTGCAGGAGGGTTCCACGTTCTCCACAGCCTCTCCAGCATTTGTTGTTTTGTGTTTTCTGGATCATGGCCAGTCTTGTTGGGGTGAGATGGTATCTCATTGTCATCTTGATTTGAATTTCTTTAATAACTGAAGATCGTGAACATGTCCGCATGTGTTTTTTGGCTGCCTGGATCTCCTCTTTAGTGAAGTGTCTGTCCATCTCCTTTGCCCATTGCTTAATTGGATGGTT
The DNA here is from genome assembly GCA_028571685.1 of Heterohyrax brucei. NCBI lineage: Eukaryota > Metazoa > Chordata > Mammalia > Hyracoidea > Procaviidae > Heterohyrax > Heterohyrax brucei. Next base: position 82,615,024 of record CM053156.1, on the reverse strand, counting down.
TATCTTCTTCTTCTTGATATTTTGTAGTATCTTATAGATTATGGAGATCAGGCGTTGGTCTGACATAGAATTGCCAAATATTTTTTCCCATTCTGTGGGTGTTCTTTTAATTCTATTAATAAAGTCTTTGGATGAGCAAAAGTGTTTGATTCTTAATAGTTCCCATTTATCTAGTTTCTCTTCTGTTAATTGTAGTTTCTTTGACAGATTTTGGAGTCTGTCCTCACTATGTATTAAAACTTCCATTGTTGTTCCTACCTTTTCTTGGATGAGCTTTATCGTTTTAGGTTTGATATTTAGGTCTTTTATCCAGTTGGAGTTAGTTTTTGTGTAAGGTGTAAGACATGGATCTTGATTCAGTTTATTGCAGATGGATAACCAATTTTGCCAGCACCATTTATTGAAGAGACTGTTTTTACGCCAGTTTAATGTCTTCGGGCCTTTGTCGAATATCAACTGTTCATAGGAATATGGTGTCATCTCTGGGGTCTCATTTCTGTTCCATTGATCCATCTGTCTGTTCTTGTACCAGTACCAGGCTGTTTTGACCACTGTGGCAGTGTAGTATGTTCTAAGGTTGGGTAATGAGAGACCTCCCAGTGTATTCTTCTTTAGTAGTACCTTACTTATTCAGGGCTTCTTCCCCTTCCAAACAAAATGGGTGATTTGTTTCTCCATCTCATTAAAAAATGACACTGGAACGTGTATTGGGATTGCATTATATAAATAAATTGCTTTGGGTAAAATAGACATTTTCATAATGTTAAATATTCCTATCCACGAGCAGGGTAGGTTTTTCGATTTATCTAAGTCTCTCTTAGTTTCTTGTAGTAAGGGCTTGTAGTTCTCTTTGTAAAGGTCTGATGTTTCTCTGGTTAGATTAATTCCTAGGTACCTTTTCTTCTTAGGGGCTATTGTAAATGGTGTTGATTTCATAATTTCTTCCTTAACAGTCTCATTGTTGACATAAAGGAATCCTACTGATTTACTTATGTTTATCTTGTATCCTGAGACTTTGCTGAACTCTTCTGTCAGTTTGAGTAGCTTACTTATAGATTCCTTGGGGTTCTCTTTATATACAATCATATCATCTGCAAACAGTGAGATTTTAACTTCCTCTTTGCCAATGCAGATGCCCTTTATTTCTTGGTGTTGTCTAATTGCTCTGGCTACAACTTGTTGCACAATGTTGAATAGGAGAGGTGAGAGTGGGCATCCGTGTCTAGTTCCTGATCTCAAGGGAACGTCTTTCAGTCTCTCTCCATTCAGGATGATGTGGGCAATTGGCTTTGTATAAATGGCCCTTATGGTGTTGAGGAATTTGCCGTCTATGCCCATTTTGCTAAGAGTTCTTAGCATGAATGGGTGTTGGACTTTATCAAACGCCTTTTCGGCATCAATGGACAAAATCAGGTGATCCTTGTCTTTTGTGTTATTTATGTGGTGAATCACATTGATTGTTTTTCTGATGTTGAACCAGTCTTGCATCCCTGGTGTGAATCCCACTTGGTCAGGATGGATTATTTTCTTGATATGTATTCTGTTGGCAAGAATCTTGTTGAAGATTTGTGCATCTAGATTCATGAGTGATATCGGTCTGTAGTTCTCTTTCTTTGTTGGGTCTTTCCCTGGCTTAGGTATCAGGGTTATGCTGGCTTCATAGAATGAGTTTGGGAGTACTCCATCCTTTCTATACTGTGAAATAGTCTCAGTAGTATTGGAGATAACTCTTCTCTAAATGCTTGCTAGAATTCTACAGTGAAGCCATCTGGGCCCGGACTTTTTTTGGTTGGCAGTCCTTTGATGACATTTTCAATCTCTTCCTTTGTGATGGGTTTATTAAGTTGTTCTGCTTCACGTTGTGATAATTTGGGCAGGTGGTATGAGTCAAGGAATTTGTCCATTTCCTCTAGGTTTTCAAATTTGTTACAGTACACTTTTTCATAGTATTCTGTTATGATGTTTTTGATTTCTGTTGCATCTGAGGTGACAACCCCCCTCTCATTTCTAATTCGGGTAATTTGTTTCCTTTCCTGCTTTTCTTTAGTGAGTTTAGCTAGTGGTTTCTCAATTTTGTTGATCTTTTCAAAAAACCAACTTTTCAATTTTTTCAATTGTTTTTCTATTCTCTAATTCATTTAGCTCTGCTCTAATCTTTATGATCTCGTTTCTTCTGGTGCCCAAGGGGTTCCTCTGTTGTTCTCTTTCTACTTGTTCCAGCTGTAGAGTTAATTCCTTGATTTGGTTTCTTTCTTCCTTCCAGATGTGTGCATTTGTGGAGATAAACAGACCTCTGAGCACTGTTCTGGCTGTATCCCATAGGTTCTGGTAGGAAGTGTTTTCATTCTCATTGGAAGCCATGAATTTCTTTATTTCTGCTTAACCTCTATAACCCATGTTTTTTTGAGCAAGATGTTGTTCAGTTTCCAAGAGTTCCACTTTCTATGTTTTTTCTGCTATTGATTTCAACTTTGATGGCTTTATGATCTGAGAAGATGCTTTGCAGTAATTCAATGGTATGGATTTTGTTGAGCATTGCGTTATGGCCTATCACATGGTCAATTCTGGAGAATGTTCCATGTGCACTGGAGAAGAAGGTGTTGTTGTCTGCTGATGGGTGGAAAGTTCTGTATATATCAATGAGGTTTAGTTGGTTAATTGTGGCAATGAGGTCTTCTGTATCTTTACCGAGCTTTTTTCTAGATGATCTGTCTAGTGATGACAGTGGAGTGTTAAAGTCTCCCACTATTACTGTGGAGTGATCTAACTCTCTTTTGAGCATAGCCAGGGTTTCTTCGACGTATTTAGGTGCTCTGACATTAGGTGCATAAATATTTAATATAGTTAAGTGTTGCTTGTGTACTGAACCTTTCAGCAATAAATAGTGTCCATTTTTGTCCACGATGGTGGATTTGACATTAAAATTGATTTTGTCTGAGATTAGAATTGCCACCCCTGCTCTTCTTTGTTCATTGTTAGCTTGATATATAGTCTTCCATCCTTTAATTTTCAGTTTGTTCCTGTCTTTAGGTCTCAAGTGAGTTTCTTGCAGACAACATATGGATGGGTCACGTCTTTTGATCTAAGATGACACTCGGTGTCTCTTTATTGGAGCATTCAGTCCATTCACATTCAATGTAATTATTGATAGGTAGGTGTTCACTGCTGCCATTGTGATATGTTTATTTTAATGTTGATGTTTTCTCTGTTGTTCTTATTAGTCTGTTCTGGGACATTATTTTTTGTGAGTTCATTTTTCACCTTTTTCAGAGCTGGTTTTGTAGTTGTTGAGACTCCTGTGTTACATTTCTTGAAATGGTATGATACATCTTTGTTGTGCTTTACAGCTGCCCCTATGATCCCCCTTAATAAACTATATATAAACCCAATTTTAATTACTACCAGTCTTGTCATCTTCCTCTCCATCTGGAAGGACTTTGACAACTGTAGTACATCCCTCTTTTTATTATGATGACACCATAGTTTTCATGATGATCACTGGATTGTTTCTTTCCGTATCAAAGCTGTGATTGACTTTGGAGCCTTCCCTAAAAGAGTAGAGTATTGAGTAGTGTGTCGTTCTAAAATATAAAGTTAGTGGTTTCGTTCTTCGAAGCCAGAGCCAAGAACTTCTTTCAGTATTGCTTGTAGTTTGGGTTTGGTTTTTACAAAGTCTCTGAGTTTCTGTTTATCTGGGAGTGTCTTAATCTCATTTTCGTATTTGAAAGATAGTTTTGCAGGATATATAATTCTTGGCTGGAAGTTCTTCTCCTTCAAGGCTTTAAATGTGTCATGCCACTGTCTCCGTGCCAGCATGGTTTCTGCTGAGAAATCTGACGAGAGCCTACAGGGTTTCCCTCTGAATGTGAGCTTTGCTTTGAGTCTTGCTGCCTTTAAGAGTTGCTGCTTATGTTTCATTTTGTTAAGCTTGATTATAATATGTCTTGGAGTCTTTCTTTTGAGATCTATATTGGGTGGCATACGATATGCATCTGAGATGTCTGTATTCTCTTACTTCGTGATTTCTCGGAAGTTTTCCTTCAATAGCTCAGCAACAATACAATCTGTGTTCTGAGATGTCTCACCCTGTTCAGGGACTCCAATTAATCGAAGGTTGTTCCTCTTAATAGAGTGCCACATGCTTCTTAATGTTTCTTCATTTTTCTTGTTTTTTTTTTCTGATTTCTGCTCATAGATGCTGGCATCAGTAGCTCTGTCTTCCAAGTCAGAAATTCTTTTTTCTATTTGTTCCATTCTGTTTTCTTGGCTTTGCATGGAAGTTTCTATGTCTTTGATTTTGTTCTTGATCTGTTGGATTTACGAGTATTGGTTTTCCATCAGATCAAACAGCTTGCTTCATTTTTCATTTTGTTCTGCTGCATTTTGTATAAGGTCTAGAAGGGCTCTGTATATAATCATTTTGTATTCACTTCCTGATGCTTTCATGAAAGTTTCTTCATCTGGAAAACTCCTTGGTTGCTTTGTTTGGCAGCCTTCTGAAGCCATGGGTGATTTCTTGTATGCCACAATTGTCTGTTGCTTTTTGGGTCCCATGTGAGTATGTAGAGGCTGGAAGAAGTACTGTGAGGATGGACTGCAAATGTTTCTGTAGGTTGTCTTAAAATGTAAAGCAAAAGGTATCTGACCACTTTACAAGTCAGTTAGGTTTTCAGGTGCAGAGGTCCCTCTTCTCAACTGACAAAGTAAGCGCCACTATATCCAACCCCAGGTGATAACAAACTAGTTCAGAATAGAGCAATGCTACTGCCCTGTTGGCCTCTGCTGACAGGGCCTAGCCTTAGCTGACACTGTGTCAAGTACTGGTTTTGTGATAGGAAAGTGTTCTCCTGTGGGCAGGCTCTGGCTCCCAAGCTAAGAATTAGGGCCAGCTGCGGCCACCATATCCAAGATGGCGTCCTCCACACAGGCAGCAGACAGAGGGGCTAAAGGTGCCAAGAGGTAGTGATTCCTCTGCTTCTGTTGCAGGGCCTGCAGCGTAGGTGGCACTGGGAAAATTACTGCTTTTCTGATGGAGAAGCGCTGTCCCGTTTGCAGGCACTGGCTCCCAGGCTAAGAATTAGGTCCCGCTAAAATGTCGGTACCAACATGGCGTCCCGCACACTGACTGTGGAAGTCCGTACAAACCTCGCTGGTGCAGATATAAAATGAAAGGCTCAAAGTGGCTAGATTAACAGAGTCCCGAGCCTGGCTCTCAGAATATGGGAATTTCGCCTGCCTATCCCCCCAGCAGCGTGTCTGAGTGTAGCCACTAGGCAAGACCCTACTCTACCCGCCGCCTGAGACAGAGGAAGAAAAAGTCACAATGGTGCGTTTACCTTCCCTCCGTGAGAGCCGGGGCTAGCCAGGGGCGGGAGTCAGCGAGAGAGAGGAGGTTTTTCCGCTGAGTGGTATGAAGTCCCAATTAATAGCTCTGTGCTGTGTCCTGAGGCTGAGTAGGTGATCAGAAGGCTCCGTTTGATTGTCAGTTCAGGTCTTTGTTTCCAGAGGGATATAAGGAAACGTGGGTTTAGTCCGCCAGCTTGACTCCGCCCCTGATTTTTGTTTTCTTTATGCTGAGGCATAATCCATACTGAAATCTGTAGTTTTTAATCTTCATTAGTAAGTGCTTTACCTCCTCTTCACTTTAGCAAGCACGGCTGCATCGTTTGCATATTAAACAAAAAAATGAAACCCACTACCACCAAGTCGATTCTGACCCACAGTGACCCTACAGGACAGAGAAGTGTGCCATGGAGATTCCAAGGGGCACCTGTTGCATTCAAAACATGTAGCAGTTTTCTTTAATTCTATTATGACCAAAAAAAAAAAGGAGAGAGAGAGAAACAGCAAAAAATGCAGCAAAGCAACAGCAACGGAAAGAGGAAAAGCATTTACTGCCATGACTGTGATTTTCCTAATTTTTTTGTGTGTTTAGTGTTCAAACTTAGCTATACTACAGAAAGAGATGATCCTGGTTCATTCTTACTGGTTAATCTTCTAGGAAAAGAAAAGCTCTTCTTAAGGAAGTTAGCTTTACTCTATTTTCCCTAAGGAATAAGTGAACTCCTAAGGAGACTTAAGACATCCCACTCACGCTCTTCTGTCATTGTCTTTCAAGCCAGGTCTGTGAGCATCACGACGGTTTCTCTCTTCTTGTTGGTTCCTATCATATCCATCTGAACTCAGAGCAACTCTACATACACTGGAAAGAAACACTGCCAAGTCCCGTGCCATTTTCGTAAGTATTGTTGTGTTTCAGTACAATAAAGGTTATCGGTATAATAAAGGTTAAGGGCTCCTGGTGGCACAGTGGATAAGCACTTGGGTGCAAGCGGAAAGGTTGGTGGTTCAAACCTGCCCAGAGGCTCCACCAGAGAACCACCTAGAGCTCTGTCCCTGCCTAGATGACAGCCTTGAAATCCCTGTGGGACAGCTGTACCCTGCCATGTTGCTGTGCATCAGAATTGACTACAGGGCACCTAACAGCAACTAGCCCAGAAAGGCATGGGCCCAAGCTCCAGCTTCTCCTGTTACTAGTTGGGTAACCCAGAGCAGTTCTGCTCCTTCTCTTTTCCAAATTTATTCATCTGTGAAATGAAGACAGTGACAGCACATCGAAAGGGGATGTGCCTGAATTCCACAAACTCAGCTTGAATCATCGTGCCATGGCGTGACTTTGTCGATGTGGGTAACCATAGAAGGAAGTGGGAATGACTTCTTCAAGTGGCCTTGGGAAGTGACTTAATCTCTCTCTTCCTTAATTGTACTAGAATACACAGTGGCTGTCTTAGTTATCTAGTGGTTGTCTTAGTTATCCAGCACTGCTATAACAGAAATACTACAAGTGGATGGCTTTAACACATAGAAATTTATTCACTCACAGTCTAGTGTAGGCTAGAAGTTCAAATTCAGGGCGCTACCTCCGAAGGAAGGCTTTCTCTCCTTGTCAACTCTGGAAAGAAGCTTGTTATCAATGCTTCCCTAGTCTAGGAGCTTCTCAGTTCATGGACCCCAGGTCGAAAAGATAAACTGTGCTCTTGCCACTAGTTTCTAGATGGTATGAAGTGCTTCCACCTCTGCTCCCTTCTCTCTTTCCAGTTTCAAAAGAGACAGACTCAAGATGCAACTTAATCTTATAGATTCAGTCTTACTTTTTTAGCATAGCTGTCTCTGACCCTAATTTTCTTTTCCCACAAAAAGAAAGTTACTAGTAATAAGTCGGAAACCCTGGTGGCATAGTGGTTAAGTGCTACATCTACGAACCAGAAGATCGGCAATTCAAACCCACTAGGTGCTCCTTGGAAACTATAGGGCAGTTCTACTCTGTTCTATGAGGTCGATATGAGTTGGAATTGACTTGACAGCAGTGGGTTTGGTTTGAGTTGGTTTGGAGGGTTTGGTTTGGTTTACTAGTAACTTGAAACCCTTATGGTACAATGACTGAGGCCTCAGGCACTAAGTGAACATTTGGCAGTTCAAACCCACTAGCAACTCTTTGGGAGAAAGACTTGGTGACCTGCTTCCATAGAGATTTCTGCCTAAGAAGAGCCTTGCTGCCTGGAGTCAAATTCTACCTTGTAAACACTATGGAGGCAGGGTTTACAGTACACAGGGAAATCATATCAGATGGCAAAATGGCAGAAAATCATACAACATTGAGGATTATCGCCTAGCCAAGTTAACACACTTTTTAAGGGGACCCAGTTCAGTCCCTAACAGCACTCATTCCAAGCTGCTCAAGGAGAGAAAGCAAGTGAAGCAGTGAGCTGTCTGCTCAGTAACCAGTGACCAACACTAGCTCAACGGGAGCAGCAGAAACAGTGGCAGGAGCAGAACCTTCTCAGGAGCATTCTCTAGAGGTGACTGCTGGCTCCCCCCTACTTTCTCATCCATACACCTTTCAGCTGAAATTTCTGGATCTGTCCGCATCTCTGATGATCTAAGGAGCAAAAGTGGCACAGACTCTGGGATCACAGCTGTGGGTTGAAACACAGCTCAGTCCTTTACTGTTCCCATGACTCTGGACAAGTGACTCAAACTCTCTAAGCCTGGGTTTCGCGAAACTTTAAAAGCCACTAATAACACATGCCTTAGAGGACTGATGAGGAAAGAACCGAGAGAGATAGGTAAGGCAGGGATCTATCACAGCAGACAGGGACTCCTATTCTCCTTCCAGAGGGTGTCACACCAGTGATTAGAAAGTGTTGTCATGTGAGTTTTACCTGCCCATGGTCAAATTTCAGGTTTCTCTCTCTCAGCCATCTGACCTTAGACAAGTCCTGTCACTGCTCTGACCCTCATTTTCTTTATCCATGAAATCCGGGTCACCGGTCGTAACGTGAAGCCCTCGTAGTACAATGATTACGGGCTCAGCTACTACGGGAAAGTTTGGCGGTTCAAACCCACCAGCAGCTCTTCAGGAGAAAGACCCAGCAATCGGTTCCCATAAAGAGTGGCACCTCAGAAACCCCATGGGGCTGTCGTTCTCTGTCATATAAGGGTCACTGTGAGTCAGAATCAGTGTGACAGCACACAACAACAAGAAGCAGTAACTAACAACAAAATAGTAACTAACAACAAGTAATAACTAACAACCCTGAGATATATATAGTGCTTTGCCCAGGGACACTAGCTATTATTAAGCTTCCTACTACCATTAAGCTCCAACTCAGTTTTCTGATTCACACAACCCACAACAGCCTCTCTCAATCCTTTCTGCACCCACATTGCAACAGACCACTGCCGTATGGCAATTAGATAGCTCTCTGTGCTTTCAGAGGAAAAAATCCTTATTTGGCTGAAGAGCCACAATCTATGAAAATATTAGCTTCTGGAAACAACCCTTTCTGAAGCTAGTCCAAAAGGCATGACCCTCCCCTTCCTACTGTCTACTAGGGCTCCAATTAAAACAGGTGGCTTCACAATTTATACTGTAGACACTAGCTTTACAATTTATACTGTAGACTGTGCTTCTTCCCTGCTGAATGTAATTTTGCTACACATAGCAACTACCAACACTTGTAAAGTTACCCAGAAAACCAAGAATGAAGAAATTACCAAAGTAAGTCATAAGTACTAATCAGCTGGGTGAGTGCTGAACATACATCCTCGACTTCCTTCTCCCGTTTGCTCAGTCTGATCACGGCCTCTCCCTATCCCAAGATGCAACAGTTCAATTTGAGCATGTAAATCCAAATCTCATCTTTCTCTGTCTTAACAAACTAGAGCTTCTATAGTTCCCTTGATAAACTTAATGTAATACATAAAAGGATAATTTAATCCACTAATTTATGACTGTGAGACGTAGCCAAAACTCTGATTTGTCAATGCTCTTAATTAAAACAACATTAATAGTGGTCCTAAAGGGAAATATATCTCATTCTAATTGTCAAGATGTCTTATAACATTTCTGACAAAAGCCGCAGTAAGTATGCTGGGGTGCAGAAATCAACAGTGCTCAACTCTCCTTCTGGAAAAAAAAAACACAGTGAAAGTGACAGACATAGTTACATGTGGAGGGACATGGGTCTGTGACCCTTCCAAACCCCAACAGATACAGAGGAAGAAAAGCCAGTGACGCTAGCAGACGATGTCTTTTAGGAGACTGCAGCATGAGGGAGCAAATGCCTCCACCATACAGATGTGATAAAATGAGACCCAATGGGCTCACAAAAGTCTGGTTTCTTATCTACCATTCCCATCTCTGGCCAAGCTGGGTCACACTGTTTGCTTTTACTTTGTTGCAAAGGTATTCAAATGCATTATAAAAACAACCATTAGAAAAGTACATAAAGAGAAAAAGCAAATGACTCTCCAGTCCACCTTACCTCCACTCAGTCCTGTTTCTCAGAGGAAAACACAAGTAACCACCGGAAACTTCATTTTTTCATACCCGTATAAATCATACCCGTATAAAAATTATACCCGCTGCTGTTGAGTCAATTCTGACTCACAGCAACCCTATATGAGAGAGAAGAACTGCTCCACAGAGTTTCCAAGGAGTGTCTGGCAGATTGAAACTGCCAACTTTTTTTTTTTTTTTTTGCTTATCAGTCATAGCACTTAACTACTGTACCACCAAGGCTGCCATAGACACTGTATGTGTATGCATTTGTGCAAAAACATCTCTCCTTTCTGCTACTGCATTGACTTGGGACCAGAAGAACCAGATGATGCCCGGCCACCACCAGTGATAGCCACGATGGAGCTCATAGAGAGGAGTCTCACTGGCAACACAAGAATAAAAAGGGGTTCATCCTGAGATCTCTGCTAAAAGACCTCAACTGATGGTCCAGCAGTTTCGGGATTCCCCTGGGAGCATGGCCCCTGGCCCTGATGCTGCCCTTGCCCATAAATCATAATGAAGGTCCACTCTTCAAACATGAATGGATTGGACTTAGCGATGCAGAGTGACCATATATTGGTTGCACTTTAGGGTTCTATACATCTATAGAATATCATCTTGCTGACCTCTGGCTGGAGGAACGGGAGTGGATGGAGAGGAGGGGAAAGAAGACTTTTGGGAGGATGAGACATGTATGGAGCAGAGAGGAATAGTGTGCTGTCACTGGACAGGGAGAGCAGTGGAAGCTGCATATAGGTGGGCATGTAAATTTATACGGGAATGTACATTTTGACTCAGTCATATTAAATTAAAAAAAAATCTGTTCTTAAAAAAAAAAAAGGCATATCAGGACTACTTTCCAGAAGTACCGCAAAGAAGTAAAGATGTGATACAGTAAATTATTTAATAGGGCACTTCCTGTTATGCACAGTCATGTAATTCCCATTAAATGAAGGGGTGGTACTATGCAAATAAGGTGCCTAATCTGCTAATGCAAACAAGGTGTATAGACCCCTGGTGGTCTTGCTGGGGAACCACACCTTAAAATTTATAGGGAGTTTGCTATCTAACCAGTTTATCTGACAGAGCTCTCAGGAGAAAGATACAGAGAGAGAGAAACAAGAAGGAGTCGAAACACTGAAGACAGTGAGAGATAGTGACACAAGACAGCAGGAACCAGGAGATTAACGCCAGATGGCACTGGTGAACTCGCTGAAGCAGAGAACTAAGAGTTGTTAACACTTGCCCAAGAAGGCCCCGGCAGAGCCCAGCAGCAGAGGGCAAGAAGAAGCTGTCTTGATGGAGGAACTGTATCCTCAGTTGTTGTTCCTCTTCCTACCAATTTGAGCCTCATCCTGAGTTGTGCCCTGTTACTTTCCTAATAAACCACTTACCCACAAGTAGAGTTTGCAAGTTCTGTGAGACATTGCAAGGAATTAAGGAACCCAGAGACGGGAGGAAAAGGACTGAGAGGAGGAGGGACACTGAGGTTAGACATGATGGAGGGTACAGCAGCTTGCAGACACTGGACACTTGCAACACCTTTAACTTCTGCCTCCTCGCAGCCAGAATCATGCTGATTCTTATGAAAGAAATTATTCCGTTAAAAATAAAATAGAACAAGACTTGAAGACTTCCAACTCATTAGTGGATGACATTACAACAAATTATACAGCCCTTCAACCTTCCACTCATCCATCTCATAGATGCCCTTTGCACCTTAATGACATGTAAGAATCCAGAAAGAGATATTCCGAGAGCGAGTACCTGCACGTTCGCAAACGCAAGGCTACATTTACTACAGATGACAACACTTGCAGTCCAGGTAGCATAGGACGCAGTTGCTCCACCTTTCAGGTTGTGGGATTTGCTCACTGACTCACTAAGGCCCCGTTGTGTTCCAGATGTCTTGGTAAAGTAAAGGGTCAATGAAAAAGAGGAAGACCCTCAGTGAGATGGACTGACACAGTGGCTACAACAAGGGGTTTAGGGTTTAAGCACAATGACAACTGTGGGCACAGTGCTGTAGGACTACGCAGTGTTCTGTTCTGTTGTGCACAGTGTCATTATGAGTCAGAACCAACTCAGTGGCACCACATCAACATGTTCCAGACCAACACAGACTGAGAAGAAAGGCCTGGCAAAACCTCTCTCCAAAAACCAGCCAATGAAAACCATACGGATCATAGAATATTATTCGAGACTTCACCTTGCTTACTGTGGATGCATCATAATGAGGGGCCAATGCTGGGAAAGAATTATCATGGCTGGTAGGATTGAAAGACCAGCAAAAGGAAGGGAAACAAATCCTCAGTGAGATGAATTCTCGCGAAGACTGCAAAAATGGACCAAACATCAAATGATCGTAAGGATGATGCGCAACAAGGCAGTGTTTTGTTCAGTTATCCATGGGGATGCCGCAAGTTGATTCAGAGGCCATGTACAACAAGTTTCTGGTGGGATTCTTGCCTTAGGACCTGAGCTGAATAACCAGCCAAAGTCTCTAGTTTCAGAATCTGAAAATCTCATCAATAAAATATATGTATAAATCAAATTTATATGAAGTTTTTTGTACTATGACTATTTATGTTGGCACCCAACACCAATAGCAACAATTTCGTTAGTCATTTCTTTTACTAATATATCAACGACTTTTTGAGTTGGACCCTTTAGAAGTCAAAATGAAAAACTGCTATTTCTAACTCTGCATGCCTAATGCCCATCTCAAATCAGGATCACCAGTTCCCCGAATGCATGGCTATAACTTGGGGGAAGTTGACCCAGTCTCTCAGCTGATATTAATTAGACTACTGGGAGTATTTTTTTCATCTTTGAAATATCTAACTTCATCTAGCTCTGAAAACAAAACTTCAAAGTGAAACCCCAATAAAATGTTCAATTTCCTTCACATAGACTCAATTCGGTCTCTATTTCTCTAAAATGGATTTAATCTTAGAAATGTATTTCAACACGATAAAGACCTTTTTTGGTCTTCTGTGTAAAATGATTAATCTCATTAAGAGGTAGGCCAGCAACAGGCGGGGGCGGGTGCGGTGCTTCCTTCTAAATCTTTAATCAATCTCCAAACACCTGCTGGTCAGCTATCTTCTATAACTCCATTTATTATACAAATGTTCCCCCAGAAATTTTCACTTGCCCAGTGAAATCGACAGTTAGGAAAAAGAAAATCGAATTGTCTCCTCACAGTAAGAGGGCTATTTGATGGCCAAACTCCCTGCTTAGGATCAAAGCAGAATGAAATCCACAGACAAAAGCATTTTCCTGCCCTCCCTCTGGCTACAAAAAGCTATAACCAGAATTCTTCTTTTATGATGCTGTAAACAGGTACTCAAGATAAAGAGCCATAATCAGGACTTTCAAGCAAGGAAATTTAAAGCAATGTGCATTCCAATTTTGCCTACTGTTTATTTGGAGCTGCTCTGGTCCAGAGAAAAATGCAGCTGATACTGAAATTTTACTCCATCCAAATTTAATGCGGAGAACCAGTTCTGGTCCTGATTCATTCACTTAATCAATGACTTTATTGAAGAGACTAGAATGTTTTAACAACATAATAAATGAAATAAGCCACTGAACTTAACATTTTATGAAAATTAAACTAAACATTCATTTTAGTTTTGAGGAGTGTTAACCAAAACAATCAGTTTTGTAAAATACTGATTGAAACCACAAGCTAACAAATTAAACCGAATAGATTTTTCTCTCTTTGGAAGTCTGGGCTAAAGCTGCATTCCAAACCAAACTGTTGGCCTCTTGAGTTTCTCAGGAAGAAGGCTCTGAGTAGATTGTATACAGGAAGTTTAGAGGGGATTCCTCTTGGGATCGACCCCACGGTGGGCGTGAAGGCACGGGACCTGGCAGAGGCAGAAGTTGGTTGCGATACTGCCTCCCCAGTGTACTCTGAATACCCCAAAGGAGCTTGGGTGCTTTCAGCTGTTGTTACGTGCTGTCTGGTAGAGTGTGGCTCATGGCGATCCCATGTAACAGAGCAGAACCACCCTACAAGACTTCCTAGTCAAAGCTGCCACCCAGTTGGGGCCATTCATCACACTGTCTTTGTGAAGGGTCCCCAGAAAAGGGGTGTGACTTTTGGCAAGTTAGCTCTGTTCCACGCTGGTGGGCTCAGCCACGCTTAGTCAACAGCACTCTTGGCAGGTGAGGGAAGGGTTCTCCTGATAGAGCTGTGGGGATCTGGGAGGTACTCTAAAATGCCTACTACCCTGGGCGAGTCCAATTTCAGTCAACCTTTCCACCATAAGGCAATGCATTTTGAAATGCTAAGCCGAATAAAGCAGTGAAAACCAGTGGCCATGGAGCTGATGAGATTCAGGGAGACTCATGCATGCCAGAGTAGAACTGTGTTCCACAGGGTTTTCAGTGGTTGATTTTTTGGAAGTAGATTGCAAGGCCTTTCTTCCGAAGTACCTGTGAGTAGACTCAAATGTCTAACCTTTCGGTTAGCAGCTGAGCATGTTAACCATAATACTCTCACACAGTGACGGCAAAACAACAGGAGTCCTGCTAAATAAAGCACGTTGTGGGTGAGAGGGTTGGATAGAAGCATGGAGCCTCCAGCCCCTTAACTAGATCTATGGAACAATAAGGCCCAACAACAAAGCTATGAAATGAGAGGGATCATTCAATAATTACACCGCTCATTCAACAAATAGTTAATGAGCTCGTTCTATGTAGGGGAAAGGCAAGCAGTGAGACAAGAACAAGGTGAGTCTGTGTGAGGTTCACAACTTAGTGAGGACACAACCATCCAAACAATAATTTCAAAACATGTACTTTAAAATAGCTGTGAGTATTAGGGAGAAATAATATAGGCCGTACTGTCCAACAGAACTCTCTCCAGTGGTGCTGTCCAACACAGTTACCACTCACTATGAAGGGCTGGAAACGCTGGTGGTGTAGCAGGTTAAGTGATAGGACTGCTAATCAAAAAGTCAGCAGTTCAAATCTGCCAGGCACTCCTTGGAAACATTATGGGGTAGTTTTACTCTGACCTCTAGGGTCACTATGATTCAGACCCAACTTCATGGCAGTGGAATACTGAGCACTTGAAATGTGGCTGGTATGACTGAGGAATTTTTCATCTTATTTAATTTCAATTAATTTAAATTTAAATATCAACATGTGAAGACTGGCAACCAAGAGGGTGGAGAAGGTATGGGGAATTATTCAAGAATTAAGAACCCCCTGCCACTGAGTCAATTCTTACTCTTATTGACCCCATGTGACAGGGCAGAATTACCCCCACAGCGTTTTCTGGGCTGTAAGCTTTATAGAAGGAGATCACACGGTCTTTTCCTCTACAGAGCTGTGGGGTACATTTGAAAAGCTGACCTTTCAGGTTAGCGTCTGAAGGCTTAATCACTGCACCACCAGGACACCTTAAGAGAAAAAAAGGAGAATTAATTTACATAGGGTGTAGTCTAAGGGTGAGCCTCTCCAAAGTGATGATAGCCCAGTCAAGATTTTTTTCAGGATGAAAAGGAATTGGAGAAAAAGAACTTTCTAGTCAATGGAAAGAGTGCTTGGCCCCTAGGAGTTCTAAAGGAGATGTGTCTGGTTTGAACACTGATTTGGGGGAATGTGGCATGAGCTGCAGAAGGGAAATCTGGCTGAGTCCAGATCACTCAGTGCCTGGAACACAATGGAGAGATAACCCTGGGAAAGTACTAGAGAGTTTTAAGTCAAATTATGAGACAGTTACATTCGATGTTGTAGGTGATCACTTTAATGTCAGCAAAATAGAGTTTGAGTGGGTGGGCTGCAGGGGTGGCCAAGGAACAGAGTCAACAGGACATCTTCAAAAGTTAAACATACACGCAGAGCTAAACACACCCCAGGAATATAACACATGTGGAAACAGGTACTTTCAAGCACTCTTAGTGGGAATGTACCTGATACAACGGTTTTGGGAAGAATTTAGTTCTGTTTATGAAAAGAGCTAATACACACAAGTTTGGACAATTTCCTTTTTAGGGTATATCTTAGAAAGACAGTACTGTGTGTGTTTAAGTATGTATGCCTAATCCCGGAAGGTGCTCTACATGAAGAAAATACTCCACGAGGACCAGGGGAAGACTTATTAACAACCTGCAGTATGCAGATGGCACAGCTTTGCTTGCTGAATGTGAAGAGGACTTGCAGCACACACTGATGAAGATCTAAGACCACAGCCTTCAGTGTGGGTTACACCTCAACCTAGAACAAAAATCCTCATAGCTGGACCAGTAAGTAACACTATGATAAAGAGAGAAAACATTGAAGTTGTTTTAGTTCAGCTACTACTGCTCAAACAGAAATATCACAAGTAGATGGTTTTAAAAAGAGGAATTTTATTTGGCACAGTCCAATCAGTTAAAAGTCCAAATTCAGGAGGGGTGGAGTCAAGATGGCAGAATAAACACACACCTCCCTAAATCTCTCTGGAAACCAAGGCCCGAATTGATAATTAAATGGAGCCTTCTGGACACCTAGTGAGCCCTAGGACATGGCATAGGGCTGTTTATTTCATGTGCATACCACTGAGTGGAAAACTTCTTCTCTTTCACCAACCCCTACGCTTGATGAGTCCCGGCTCTCACGGACTGAAGGTAAATCACCGTTTTGACTTTTTTTCCTCTGTCTTGGCCAGTGGGAGGGGCTGAGGTGACTGGCAGCAAGGCTCAGGTGCACTACTGATGAGATCGGTGAGCAGAGTTGCCACATTTTGAGAGCCTGGGCTTGGAATCTGTGCAGCTTGGCACCTGTGACCTCTCTCTCTCTCGGAATCTGCAGATCTCCGCCATTCAACAGCCTTTTTGAGGCAGGTGGGGGAGCTTGTGCAAGATGCCATCTTGATTCATTGAGAGGTGGAGTTTGCTAAACAGAGGCCTCAGCTGGACCTAATTCCCAGGCTGGGAGGCAGTGCCTGCCTGGAGAGCACTTTTCTGGCAGTAAAGCAGTCTTTGATAGAAAGGTGCATACTTTGCCAGCTGGGAAGAGGGACTTGCACACCTGAAAGCCTGACTAATTTTGGAAGCTGTCAGGTACCTTTTACCTTTCAGTAGAGAAATAACTGCAGTGCATCCAGGCAGCTTCTCTGCCAGCTTTTACTGTCTCACTACTATAGAGTCAGCTGACAGCTCCCCGGTGACTCTGTAAGTGGGGCTGTGTCTTAGCCAATCAGGAAGTGGAGTCTGCTACCCCAGAAATTCCACTGAACCAAGTCACTGGAGTACACAGAGGTGTCTGGTGATCAACTTCCTTTTCAGACTGAGCTTTAGATCCCGTTCAGGTGACAGCACAAAAACAAAGCAACCTCCAGATGCCCCCAAAACACCACACTTTGGACCAGAACATTACGAAGAATTCACCAATGGCTTTAGAAGGCCTACAAAAGAAAGACCCAAAGAAGTTCCCAGATGAAGAAGCCTTTCTGAAACCATCGGAGGGCAAGTACAAAAGGATTATATATAGAGCCCTCCTAGACATTACACAAAATGCAGCAGAGCAAAATGAAAAATTAAGCAAGCTGTTTGATCTGATAGAACACCAGAAATCTGAAATCCAACAGGTCAAGAACAAAATCAAAGAGATAGAAAATTCAGTCCAAAGCCAAGAAAACAGAATTGAACAAATGGAAAATAGACTTTCTGACTTGGAAGACAGACCTACTGACTCCTGCATCTATGAGGAGAAATCAGAAAAAAGAAACAAGAAAAATGAAGAAGCATTAAGAAGCACGTAGGACTGTATTAAAAGGAACAATCTATTATTAATTGGAGTTCCTGAACAGGGTGGGACACCTGAGAACACAGAGAGTATTATGGCTGAGCTACTGACAGAAAACTTCCCAGAAATTATTAAAGAGAGAATATAGACATCCAAGATGCATATCAAATGCCACTCAATATGGATCCCAAAGAAAGATTCCAAGATATATTATAATCAAGCTTAAAAGAGTAAGACACAAGAAGAAACTCTTAAATGCAGCAAGACTCAAAACAAAGCTAACATTCAGAGGGAAACCCTGTAGGCTTCTGTCTGAGTTCTCAGAAGAAACGATGCTGGCACAGAGACGATGGGATGACATATTCAAAGCCTTGAAGGAGAAGAACTTCCAATCAAGAATTATATGTCCTGCAAAACTATCTTTCAAATATGAAAATGAAAGCAAGACATTTGCAGACAAACAAAAACTCAGAAACTTTGTAAAAACCAAATCAAAGCTACAAGAAATACTGAAAGAAGGAAGCTCTCAACTGAGAAGAATAAAACTATTAATTTCATATTTTAGGAGGCAACACAGGACACATCATCCAGAAACCTACTCAGTTAGGGAAGGCTCCAAATTTGATCAAAGCTATAATATTGAAAGAAGTGATCCAGTGATCACATGATGAAAACTATGATGTCATCATATTACAAAGAGGGATGTACTACAGACCTTACAGCCTTCCAGATGGAGAGGAAGTTAAAAAGACTTGTAGTAGTTAAAATTCGATTTAAACATAGACTTTTAAGGGAAATCACACAGCAGTCGCAAAGCACAATGAAGATGCAACATATCAAATCAAGAAACGTAATACAGGAGTCTCAATGACCACAAAGCCATCACTGAAAAAGGTGAAAAATCAACTCATAAAGAAGAATGTTCCAAAACAGAATAATAAGAACAACAAAGAAAATACCAACACAAAAATGAACATATCACAATGACAGCGCTAAACACATATATATCAATAATTACATTGAATGTGAATAGACTGAACACTCCAGTAAAGAGACGAGTGGCATCTTGGATCAAAAGACACGACCCATCCATGTGTTGTTTACAAGAAACTCATCTTAGACTCAAAGATATGATCAAACTGAAAATTAAAGGGTGGAAGAAAATGTATCAAGTTAACAATACACAATGAAGAGCAGGTGTGCCAGTACTAATCTCAGGTAAAATAGATTTTGATGTAAAATCCACCATCATGGACAAAGATGGATATTATTTATTGCAGAAAGGTTCAACACACAAGCAGGACTTAACAATATGAAATATTTATGCACCCAATACTAGAGCATCTAAATACATTGAAGAAAACTGACTATACTCAAAAAGGAGATGGATCACTCCATAATAAGAGTGGGAGATTTCAACACTCCACTCTCAATATTGGACAGATGGTCTAGAAAAAAGCTCAGTAAAGACACAGAAGATCTTATTGCCACAATTAACCAACTAGACCTCATTGACATATACAGAACTTTCTATCCATCAGCAGATAACTACACCTTCTTCTCCAGTGCACATGGAACATTTTCCAGAGTAGACCAGGTGTTAGGACATAAAGCAAATCTCAACAAAATCCATACCACTGAATTATTGCAAAGCATCTTCTCTGACCACAAAGTCATTAGCGTCGAAATCAATAGCAGAAAAGTCCAAATTCAGGGTGTCAACTCCAGAGGAAAGCTTTCTCTGCTGGCACTGGAGGAAGGTCCTTGTCATCAACCTTCCCCTGGATTGGAGCCTCTGAGACACACAGACACCAGTGCTTTCCAAAAGACAAGCTCTGCTCCCAGCACTGCTTTGGTGGGATGAGGTTCCCCCCAAACATTTCTGCTAGCTACTCTCCTTTATATCTCAAGAGACTACCTCAAGGCACAGAATAAACTTACACATTGAATCTTGCGCTACCAACACAACTGCCACCCACCCACCCTCATTAACATCATAGAGGCAGGAAATCCAACATGGAGGAACATCACACAATACCAGGAATTATGGCCCAGGCAAATTCCTACAGCATTTTGGGGGGCGAGGGGAACACAATTCAATCCATGACAGAAGTTATCAAGGATTTCATTGTACTTGGAACCACAATCAATGTCCATGGACACAGGTCAAGAAATCAAATGACATAATGCTTGGGGCATCACGTTGAGGACTAAGGTGGGCCTGACCCAAGCCATGGTATTTTCAAACACCTTAAGTGCTATGTCTGCTAACCAAGAGGTTGGCAGTTCAAATCCGCCAGGTGGTCCTTGGAAACTCTATGGGGCAGTTCTACTCTGATCTCTACGGTTGCTATGAATCAAACCTGACTTGACGGCAGTGGGTTTTTTCATTCATATGCATGGGAAAGCTGGACAATAAACATAGAAGGTCAAAGAAGAACTTAACGCCTCTGATTTACAGCATTACTGAAGAATACTGACTATACCACGGACCACCAGAACAAGTCTGCCTTGGAAGAAGTACAGCTGGAATACTCCTTAGAAACAAGGATGGGGAGACTTCATCTTACATACTTTGGACATGTTATCAGCAGGGCCCACATCCTGGAGAAGGACATCATGCTTTGTAACGTACAGGATCAGCAAAAAAGAGGAAGACCTCCAAGGAGATGGACTGACACAGTTGCTACAAATGATCCCAGGCTCAGACACAGCAATAACCCACGAGGATGCCGCTCGACCGGCCGTGCTTCATTCTGCTGGGCACGGGGTCCCTCTGCGTGGGAAGTGACCTGACGGCACCTGACCACAACACGCTTAGGTTTAAGCACAAAGACGTTCAGTCCTTCACCAGGCAGAACCCGGAAGTCACCTGGAAACATCTGTTACTGGATAGCTGAGAGACACTTTGATATAAGCAAATCAATGAACAGAGGTGGTCATGATCAAATTTTTTTTTTTCACTGAAAACTTTTTATTGGTCTTTTGGATAGAAATTTATTTGCCAAGAAGAAAGATGCCATCATCCTTCTGCTGAGACCAGCACATGGTCTCCTCTTTGCTGAGTCTGTGTTTGGCCCCGATGCAGCCTGTCCTGCGCTTCTGTCTGTGATGCTGAAAGCTGGCCCACCCAGCACCACACAGAAGCCCAGACCTTAGATACCAATGCTAGGGTGATATCTGATCCCCAGATCGATGCATTCCTGGATCCCAAAACCAAAGTTTCCAGTATCTGAGAAGTCATTTTTTCTTAACACATATTCCTGAACCTTTAGATCTCCTCTGTCTTGGCACCACGCACTGTGCAGTGGACAGTGATTTTTTCATTTCTCCTAATCACAAAGGATCTGACCATGTATCTAGCTATGGAGAACACAGGTGTCTGGCCTGTGAGCTGCTCCAGTCCCTTGGCTGCACAGGTCAGTCTGTCTGCACTCTCCCCGACACAGATGTTTAGGCAGAGCTTGCGGATACGAAGTTCCCACATGGTGGTTCTCTTTTTCCCCTTAGTCCTGTGGCATGATGGAGAACAGGAAAAGAAAAGCCATAATCAATTTTTAAAAATTGCTCCAACATAAGTGAAAAGGGACAAGATATGTAACCTACCGATTGCTATTGAGTCAATTCCAACTTATAGCAACCCTATAGGACAGAGTAGAATTGCCCCCATAGAATTTCCAGGGAGGGCTTGGTGGATTCAAACTGTTGATCTTTTGGTTAGCAGTTGCAGCATTTGACCACTATGCCACCAGAATTTCCAAGATACATCACAGTATTAAGTAAAATGAACCTATATTTGTTAAACAAATTACATAGACGTATGCATTAAAGACCACTCCTTGGAAATTCTATGGTGCAATTCTACTCTGCCCTGTAAGGTCACTGTAAGTCATAATTGACTTCATGGTAGCAGGACTGGTTTTTTTTGAGGGGATGTATGAAAGTTTCTGGACAAATACACCGGAAACTTGAAGAATGGCTATCCCAGGGAACAGAGAAGTCAGCCGGGGGAGGAAAATTTCCTCTTCATCCTATAATTTCTTGTGTTGTTTTATGTTCTGCCATGTATATGTTAAAAACTAGGTAATCAAAAAGAATTGCTAGCATGAAGCCATCCTTCACCGCGGAGTGTTGTTAACAGCCACAGAATCAAAACCTGTGAATGACAGGATCAGAGCACTGTGCTCCCCAGGGTTTTGTTGGCTGATTTCAGGAAGTAGATTCTCAGACTTCTCTTTCTAGTCTGTCCTACTCCCAAAGCTCCTCTGAAGCCATTCAGCATCACAGCGACACACAAGCCTTCGCTGACAGGTGGTGGTGGCTGGCTTGCGTTGGCCAGGACTTGAACTTGGGTTTTCTGCATGGAAGGTGAGGGCTCTACTGCTGAACATCACAACCCTCTAGTTACCACAGGAGATAGAATGGGGTTTTCTGTGCTTGTGTGTCTGTGTGCGTTGCTTTTTCTTTTCGAGGGCAGAAAGTTGACTCTGCTTCTCCTGAGATAAGAGGACTTCTGGAACTCAAAAGTAAGTACTCATTTTTACAAGCTCTCAGTTCTTGTTTTAGGGCTGAGACTAGGTGCGGCAGCACAGCACGATACAATTTTTCCTGCTATTTTCCACTTAGGAGGCAATGAAGGGAAACTGAGGGAGCTGGCTTGAGACTAACCAGAAGGTCTGGGGGACTTGTGTAGGCCGCTCACATCCACGTCGCCCCTGGGCTCCGAGGCAGACAGCTGGTGCAGGACGGAGGCCAGGCATTTGTATCTTCATCATGTCGCAAAGGAAGCTGATGTGTGAAAGTTCACGGCAGCCCTGGTCACAGCAGATGGCCAGCGACAGGACAGACTGGAAATCAGGCCCTTCTTATTCCAGCCAGGTCTGTCTGCTCCACATGTTCGGTCTGCCCCAGGGAAGGCAGCTTGGATACTGCGAAAAAGGACCGCAAACCCAAATCACTAGCCTCCAGCAAAACTCTTGGAATTTCTTGGGACTTATGGATATGTGTGCACGTATATTCCAGAGCTACTTGTCTGTTTCATAATTTGATGCACTTAATGTTATTATGGAACCCTGGGGGCACAGGGGGTGAGAGCTCAGCTGCTCACGGAAAGATCATCAGTTCAAATCCACCAGCCACTCCTTGGAAACCCCATGGGTTAGTTTTACTCTGTGCTATAGGGTTGCTGTGAGTCAGAATCCACCAAACGGTAACAGGTTAGGTTAGGTTAGGTTAATGTTATTTCTGGTATTCATTAACTTACTGAACAAGCATTCACAGAGCACCCACTCTGTAAAGTGGGGTCCCTGGTCGTATAAACGGTCAACACTTGATTACTACCAGTTGCAATTGCCTTGATGGCAATAGATTTGGCACTAACCTAAAGGCTGGTCATTTTACACCCTCAGGGGTGCCTCAAAAGAAAAGCCAGCGATCTACCCTCATAAAGACTACAATTAAGAAAATCCCATGGGGCAGTTTCACTCTGTAACATACAGAGTCACCTCAAGTCAAAATCAACTCACCAGCAACAGATACTACGTAAATACACACGAGACTGGCCACTGAGAATTCAGCACTGAGCAAAAGCGAACAAGATCTTACCCTCTCAGTGCTTACAGGTCAGTAGAAAAAGCAAGCAATAAAGAAATAGATAATTTAAAAAGTTAGTTGTGATGAATGGACCTACATGAAGTGAAAAGAGAATGAGATCGGGAATACTGGGGGGAGGTCACCCTCGGTGTGTACCGGCTGGCCCGCAGTTCTCCAGGGAGGTGACTTTTGAGCTGCTAACTGAAATAGGAACCAGCCATGGGAATAATTTACAGATAAAGGCTGGCATCAAGCACAAGGGACGTGAATGGGAAAGCACCTGTGTATTTGAAGAAAGGAGCCTGAGTGGCCAGAGCTTAGGTAGAAAGGAGAAGAGGCGTTTGAGATACAGGGTCGGCGTGGTATCGTGGTTCCCAATATCCGTGAGCAAGACAAACGGAACATTCTGGAAGTATTCAGGTGGCATTCCACTGCTCACCTGAAAGGGCGGAGATTTGCGCCCACCCAGTGGTGTCTTGGAAGCAAAGGCCTGGTGATCTGTTTCTAAAAACAAGCCATGGCAAACCTTGTGGAGCACAGTTCTACTCAGACACACAGTGGGTCACCATGAGTTGAACGCCACTTGATGGCAGACAGCAACTGTTTCTTAAGTTTGTTGATTTGGTTGGTTGGTTAATTCAAAGGTAGTAAAAAGATTTGTAAAACCCCTCTTAACCACCTAGTCTGACCGGAAGCAGCTTGACAACACAGACTGGGCCACCCTGGCCAATATGTATTTATTCGACTCAACATATTTATTGGACCAATACGTATCAATGGCAGAATGCGAATTTCACAATCTTAGTTTTAGAATGGAACCAAATAACAAATATTGTCACAAATGACAAATGAGTTATCATACTCTCTAAGTGAAATATTTCCACATAGCATTTCCCAGGAAAGTGGCTTTTAACAAAGTAAATGATCTTCCACACGTTTCTGAACCCTTCGTAGCAAGTGCTTTTTACATCGAATGAATGTCACTCTTGAGAGAAAAATGACTGACTGCACAGCTGAAAAGACTGTCATTATAGAACGGCCAAGAACTCAGAGTTAGGCTTGACAAAATCTGTATACAAATCAGTCTGTTACTCATCTATTTCATTGGCAAAGTTCTAAAAGTTTCCAAAACACACTGTTGCATAATGAGAGAAAACAGGTGTTCTCAGCCTTGACTGGGAAGACCTGTTGCAAGGAGGGTGATAAAGAAACTTTGATAACGGTTTGCAAGTAAATGCCCTTTTGACAGAAGTACTATTTCTAAGAATTCATTGACCAGTGTGTTCCCCACTGGGTAAGAGAAACGTGACCACTGCAGTCCTGCTGGTGGCAAAGGGAAAAAAAGAAACAGAATCATCTCAAACTCTCAACAACAGAGACACAAGTTGGAGTCAAACCCAGCTTCTTCTACATACTAGTTGTACGACCTGGAAAAAAGTTAACCTCTCATTTACCTTTTTTCTGTCATTATTTTACTGGCAATAAAAAGCAGTACCTACTTTAAGCATATATTTAATTACCAATATAAGATGAATAAATGAGCAAAGAAATCTATAAAATATATCCATTTATGGAAATGAATGAAGCAATTCAGATAGCTTGGATAAACCATTACATAACATAAGGTACAGTAAAGTATACCTTTACATGATACACAAACATACACACACACATAGCTATATAGAGAAATTTCTGGAAGAAACTATTAACTGTAGTAGCTTCTTGGGTAGGGAACTGCGTTTTGGGAAGACAGGGATGAAAGACAAGATTGCAGTTCAATGTATACAACATCTGCCTTCAAATTGTGTAGCACGTGTACACATAACATATGTTTTAAAAATCAAATGGAATTTAATTTTAAGGAGGTCATTCCAAACCTGAAAGTTTAATTTCTTATTACCTGATACTGAATTTACATATTACATACCAGCAGCACCTATGAGAAATTCTAGAACAGTCTGGTACTCAGTATAGCACCCACAACAAAATCAGATGGGATACAAGCACGGTCTTCTACTAGTTTCCTTACACCAAAATACAACATTCCATTATTTTAACCGGCAGCAAACCAATTCATTAGTACAATCAACAAATAATGAACATTTATCACGTCAAAACCCTGGTGACTACAGTGGTTAAGCATTACGCCTGCCAAGCAAAACAAAGTTGACAGTTCAAATCTGCGAGGCACTCCTTGGAAACTCTATGGGTCAGTTCCACTGTGTCCCACAGGGTCGCCGCAAGTCCGAATCAACTTGACAGCAGTTTGTTTGGTTTGGTTTTTTTAAGAGCTGGGGCCACAGAAGTGAAGAGAGTCAAGGTCCCCAGATTTGTCGAAGTTACATCCTAGTACAAGACATGAGTAACAACAACAATTTAAGAAACAAAATACCTGGCAAAAAAAAATCCTGCTTAGACTCAGTAATCAGGATAAGAACACCAAATCTGAGATCTGAACACCGAGAGCCAGCCATCACAGGAAAGATCAGGCTCATAACAGAAAAGACGGAGTCAAAGGGACTATGACCTCACCAGGGCAAACTCCGAAGAAAGTATTTTCTCAAACCTTCTACCACACTTTACATCAGACTTAAAGGACTTGAAAGTCAGCCTGCTTTCCATGGTAATATCTAGATCTGAGGCTCCTGTTTTCACAATACAACCTAGGCCCACAAAGTGTTTCTGTGGCAAATTAGCCCAACATCGGCATAATGGTAAAAGAAAACCAAGAAATACTTCAAAGGGTAGAGGTTACCACGGTATTCAGAGTCATGATCTCCCAAAGGGTTATTCGGGGGCGGGCGGTCAGGCAGGCAGGTGGGTGTGCGTGTGTGCATTTAATATTTATTGAGGTGAAATTCACACCACAATGGCATTTAGTACATTTACAAAATTGTATGAATCATCACCTCTACCTAGTTCTGAAAACTTCCCCACACTCCAAGAAATGCAGCCAGTATCCATTAAGCAGTTTCTTGTGATTCCTTCTCTCTCATCCCTGGGTAACCCCCAAGCTGCTTTCCATTTCTGTGGATTTCTGGGTATTTCATATAAACAGAATCACACGGTATGCAACCTTTTGCCTTATAGTTTCTTAAAGATGTTTAAGATAATTATCTATTACTTAACTAATATGTGGCACTAAAACAATGCATTTAAGACCTTAATTGCACTCCCAAGCAGTGAAACTTTTATTAAGTAAAAGCTCATAACACAACGCTAGTGTTTTAATTTTATTTCAGCTAATCTATTTATAAAAAATGTTAATTTATCTTTCTATTATCCAGTACAATGTTCATTATCTATACCGATGAAGAGAAGACAAGAAAAAGTCTTGTGCAAATTTATGGTGTTTGTGTGCAGGGAGATACACACGTATAGTGATATCAGGGAGAAGGTCTTTCACATGATAAAGTTACAAGGCATTAGGGAAACTGGATTTTTTTCCCTTAGTGTTCAGCTTTTAGGGTGTTTGTTAAATGCAAAACAATATGACAGCTTTATGTAGAGAAATTTTAGGAAGTCTACTTTAAAAAGTAAGTCCAATACTCTTGAGGTTCCCGAACTTCAGTCACCTGCACACAATAGTTCCGAATTCTGCTGTACCCACATTCTGCTGCACACTACCTCAGTAATTTTTATCACTCCTCTTAACACTCGCACTATAAGATAGTTGTTAATTTAAATTACTTTTCTTCTTAAGCTAAATAAGCTTCACTGTACAGAAAGCTACACATTCTGACCTAAAGCGGAAAACTGGTATCACCTGAGGATAAATATAAAATTTGATACTGAAAAACTCAAAACCAAATCCACAAATACTGAATAAAAGCTCCTTAAATTGGGGTGCTTGGCATAAGGAGATGCTTCTGCCAAAAATGTTGGCCAGAATCCATTTTTGGTGCTTAATGTTCAGTCTGAGCTGACTCTCAGAATTCAGCGAGCCAGAATACTTTGGAAAGATTGTAGGGTCCCCTCCGTTTCTCTCACAGCATGTTCCCACATTCAAATTCAGGCTGGCCACCAAAATATCGATAAATTTTAACAAGGTGTTAACTGACTTAGATTTTATGATTAGTCAAACAATACCGAAGGCATCTCATAATTGTCTTGTGTCTACTAAAGCATGATTTTATAAATGTCAGCCAGTCAGAAGTTTTTCCTTATACCATCTTGAATTTTCTGTACTTAAATTTTGTGAAAATTCATCTCACAGGAGTACTTTTCTGAATCCTCATGAAGTATTGCCCAATCTGGATCACTATTCCCTCAATAAAACCTTTGCTTTGATTTTAGGAAAGACTCCAGTTCATTCTTGGACATTTCTTGGTGTCAAAAGTGGGATTTGAAGGTGATCAGATCTTTTAATATCAGCACAGATCCCTTGAGCTTATTCGTCTCCATAGACCATTTGAAATCACTGGCAGGTAAATAATCTCTCAAATCTCATATTTTGCTTTGCTCTTCAAGATTTATTGAAGGATCTGCTTTTGTCTTAGTCTATGTTATTTTGTCTTGCTCATTTTCATTCTGATCTTTCAAAAACTTGTGCCAAATTCTGCCTCTGCTAATGAAAGCAGTGTGAAGTTCTGGGCACCTTACTGTTCTAGGAGTTTTTGAGTTTGTGGAATCTCAGACTCCATAAACCATAAAGAAAACCAAATGCATGGGACAACAGGTAAAAAGCCAGTAGGGAAGTCACCTGCTGCAGACAAAGTCTCCCATGACAGGATAAGCCAGATCATGAGATAGGCCGAGCATTAGCGTGCCTGCAAAAGGCCACACAAGAAGGAACACATAGGTTTAAGCAATGTACTGTCCAAACCCCACGGTGTCTCCCATCAGAATTTTGTTGAGTCTGAGAGTTCTAAACTTTGAACAAACCGGAATGCTATTTTTAGGGTCAGTGTAGAGCTCCCTACCGGGACTCCTGCGAGACACACAGGCAAGTGGTATGGCTCTGCCCTCTGCCTGTATCCACCCATTTGGCACAATCTGGCTGAGAACAGTCTGGGAAATGTGTGGCCACTTTAGGGGTCTTTTGAATTATCCAGTTGAGTTTTCTGCTCAGTGAATTAGAAGAGAAAGCCTCCTGAATCAAGTAGGAACAATGGGACACCTGTTTTAATTGGCATTTTAAAGCCTCTAGAAGACAAAATGAGAGTAAAATCACTTCCATGAAAGATGTCTATAAATTAACTGAAGATACTAGATTACTGTTGCAACTACCCAAGCTGTCCCTGGACAATCTGTCCTTTGTTAGCCATCTCTCCTTTGTATCTCCTTTCACCCTAGAGGTCACAGTCAAACTGCCCCACAGAGTTTCCAAGGAGCACCTAACAGATTTGAACTGCCAAGTTTCTGGTTAGTGGACATAACATTTAACCCACTACAATAGAGTTTCCACAAAATTTCTAAAGGTTTGCCAGTACTGGGGGAGTATTCATATAAATTTGCGAGGAATTTAGAATCCTTATTGAGGCTTACTAGCCTGAACATCCTGATTGTATCAACTAGTGTACATGACGCCTGGGCCAAGGAAGGCCCAGTTATGACTAGAACAGACTAAATGGAGCAGTCCTAAAGACAGTTTAGTTCTAGAGCTAACTTAAACAGCCACTGAACTATTAGAGGATTCTCGGGCTACCAGTAGGACATTGCTAGAGGCCATGCAAAAGGCTTTTCCTCCAAAAGATTGGGTAAAATTTCAATTTTTCATAAAAAAAGACAAAGACCATCTTTCCTGAAAAAAACAAAGACAAAAGTGTATATGATTACCAGACCAAATTATTTCAAACATTTGCTGAACATCATAGGATTGATCCTTCAACTCCTGGGGCTAGAGAAGCTTTCAATGGAGTACATATTTGGGCTCAAACCTGAACTTTCAGCCCCAGTAAAAAGGCATCGACTAGTTCAGAAAGCAGCCCCCATGCCAAACTGTCTAATCTGGCTCATGAATTCTCTCAGACACTAAAGGATAAGCAAAACTCCTAGGCAAATAAGTTTATAGCCCTAAAACAATTGCAATCTCTTCACTAGCAAAATAAATTCAAGCCCTTTGGAGGCACTAAACCCAGAACTTACAGTTATTGCAAAAAACCCAAGTGCTGGAAAAAGGCTTGCTATCAATCAAAGACCAATCAAAAGAAACAGATGTAGCCAGAGACCCTTCAGCCAAATATGGAATGAAGGGCTCCAGGGTCACAACAGATTTCTCCTGCAGTGACATTTAACCTGAAGGAGAGACTACCATGTACATTAATGGAAAGACTTGCAAATTTTCAGTTAATCCTGGGACCACCCTCTCTGCAGTCAACCCAGGTGTTTACAAAAATCCCTGCCCTGGACTACAAATACTTCAAAAGTCATGGGGGTTACAAATCAAGAACAGACTTTAACTCATTCAAAACCCATTCCAATATTCCTTGATCTTCTTGAAAAGTTATGTCTTTTTCTGCTTATCCCTGACACCCCTGTTAATTTGTTGTGCTGAATCTTTTATCTAAATGGGCCTGTCCTTTACAATTTTCAGAGGAAGAAGAAATACCACTGAGCTTGCCAGATTCCCCCAAAACCCTTAAGGAGGGATCTGAATCAGAACTAACAAGGGAAGAAGCCGCTGGCTATTTGTAAGCATCAGTCATGCACTAAGTTAACCCCGGTAATCTGCTTTCCTCCTACCTTGTTTCATTAATTCCTGAAATAATTCCTTCAGAGACACCACTTCTACCAATGTAGGACAGGTTGTATCAGTAGAGACTACTGAAATTCAGGTAGACACCTCTAAGCCCGTACCAAGACTCCCTCAATATCCGCTTAGATAAGAAACTAAAGAAAGATTAGTTCCTATTATTCCGGATTCCCTTCTAAAGGCTTGGTTTCTGCCCCAGAACATGTAACATCCCTGTACTCCCTATTAAGAAACCAAATAACCAAGGCTGGAAGTTTGTGCAGGATTTAAAGGCTAACCTTGGTAGTGCAGTGGTTAAGCACTGGGTTGCTAACTGAAAGATCAGCAATTTGAACCCATCAGCCACCTGTTAAGAGAAAGATGTATTCATCTGCTTCTACAGGGATTTACAATCTTGGAACCCCTCTGGGGTAGTTCTACTCTTGGCCTACAACGTTGCAATGAGTCAGAATCAACTTGACAGCAATGGGTTGAGTTTTTTTAACCACATCTTTGTACCTAAATTTCCAGTTGTTTCCAAATCCTCACTCATTCCTTCCTAACGTTCCTCTGGATGCTACATATCCTACTAAAGTTAATTTTTTTTTGTGCTTTTACTAGTATTCCTGTCTACCCTAAGAGCAAATATTTGTTAGCTTTCACCTGGGACAACCAACAGTGTACCTGAATTATAATGCTCAAAGTTTCCCTGTGTCTCCAAAGTTCCTCAAATACTTCCTGCCAATTTTCGTCCTCTACTATTTAAAAATTGCAACATTAAGGCTGTGTGCCATGATTCTCAGTGGCTTGGCAGTTGTTATGTAGTTTATCAGCTATGTAATGATGTAATCAGCTCCACAGTGGGATCTAGTGTAATATAATCACCTTCGTGAAGAGATCCACTATGAACAGACAATCCTTTGAAAGGGAATTTCCTTGGAAGTGGGGCCTACATCCCATATATGTGGGCTTTCTGGTAATTTCACACACTTTTGTTCACTCTGGATCCTGCATCTGACCTCCTGTTATTAGGACTTCAGCTAGCAGCTTATCTGCAAATATTGGGATTTGTTAGCTTTTGAAGCCTGTGAACCAGCAGCCTGTCATCTTGCTCACCAGTCTTGGGATTTGTCAACTTCCTCAACCCATGAGCTAGAAGCCTGCTGTCTTATCTACTGATTTTGGGCATCAGCAGCCTCTACAGCCTGTGAGCTAGAGATCTATTGTCTGGCCTGCCAATCTTGAATTCACCAACCCATGCAGTTACTTGAGTCAGAAGAATCCACCAGCCTGACCCACAGACTTGAGGCTTCCCACCCTCTACAGCCATATGAGTCATTTCCTTGACATAAATCTCTCTCTCTCCCTTTTCATACTCTTATCTTTATACATACACATAAACATGTCCAGCAGGCCTTGCTTCTCTGAAGAATGCAGTTTAAGACAATAATAAATAAAACAAAATACTACAAAAATAAATTACTACAGTATGTTGACAATTTGTTGGTATGTTCCACCTCCCACCAAAATGGTACTGAAGATGGTGCAATCTTGTTAAAATATTTACCTGCCAGAGGGCATAAGCTTTCGAAAGGAAAACTATAATTATTTCAGCTTTCTGTCAAGTATTTCTATCACTTGATCTCTGCAGAAGGCATTTCTGCAGGAATCTAGTTTTGCTTTTCCTGCCGCTAAAACTAAGACACAATTAGGTGGATTTCTGGGACTTTGTCGCTACTGTGGAAACCTTGGTGTAGTGGGGTAAGTGCTACGTCTGCTAACCAGAAAGGTCAGTAATCCACCAGGCACTGCTTGGAAACTCTAAGAGGCAGTTCTATTCTGATCTCTAGGGTCACTGTGAGTCAGACCCAACTCAATGTCAGTGAGCAGTGGGTTGCAGCTACCGTAGAACTTGGATTCCTAATTATTCCTTGTGATCTCAGCCCTAATATAAATATTCAGAAGTCTCCTACCGAGATTCGTTCCGTACTGCACCAGAGGATCTGGAAGCTGAAACTAAAGGATGGTCCAACAAACACACCTTCACTAGGCTTTCTCAACTATTACCTAGATTTTTTTGTTTGCACAGGAAGCGTCTGGAAATACTTTAGTTATTTAAACCCAGAAGCATGGAGAATATCAGAGACCAATAGGCTATTCAAGTTTGCAGTTTGACCCTGTAGCTAAAGGGTACCCGCCTTGCTTCAGGGCTGCTTCTGCCACAGCTAAACTAGTTGAAAGCACTGCTGATACAGAGCTAGCAAATTTTCTAAATGTTTAGGCTTCCCATGAAGTATCTGCTATACTTAACTCTGCTTTGACCCGACGTCTTTCCTCCAGTCGACTCACTTCCTGTGAACTGCTCCTCCTGACTGCACCTAGTAATGTACCACATTCTGTGGCTTGTTTAAATTCTGTTGCTCTCTTTCCTGAAATTGACAGCAAGGATTATCCAATACATGATTACTTCAATTTATCTGAACAGCTTTTATTTCCCAAAAAGATTTAAGAGAAACTCTTGTTGCTAGCCTCGATTCAGTTATTTTTGTTGGTGGCTCCAATCTGTCACACGATGACACTAGTTCTTGCTAGTAGGCTTGACATGCCATCACAGTCTCTACTGAGGTTCTAGAAAGTCAGACCTTTCCCAAAGCTACAGACCAACAAGCTGAACTAACTGATCTTATCAGAGCCTTCAAAGATGCTGAAGGAAGGTCCTTAAATGTTTACCGATTCTAATTACGCCTTTGTAGTGACTCATGATTCCAGTATGTTACAGAAACAGAAAGGATTTCTAACCTCTCTAGAACTGCCATAAAAAAAAGGAGGTTTAGTAGCAGACCCTTGATATGCTTTACTACCACCCTCTGGAATGGCTGTAATAAAAATACAGACTCACCAACCTAAAGGACTTCCTCCGACTGCAGAGATAAGAAGAAACAACCGCTGGTAAAGCAGTCAAACAAGCTGCTGCTCTAGTTATCTTAGTCCTAATAAAAACAGAAAAAGGAGATGACTTTGATGTGTTCATAAGCAACCTTACAAAATTAATTTTAGAAAAAATAACAAAAATCAAACAGTGAAAACCAAGGAAACTGAAAAAATAGAAGAAAGCAGACTACAATCAGAGCCCCATAGCCGAAATATGGTTAAGGTTTGATCAGAAGCTTGTCTTATGTAAATCATTTCTTGTCTCAATGTTGAAAGCTCTCCATGAGAAATCCTATTTAGGATGAGGTAAAATTATTGAAATTTTGAAGCAATACTGATAAGAACAATTTTTTGGGGGAGGCCCTGGAGCACGTTGCTTTCCGTGTTCTATTTGTCCCAGTGTAATCCAGACAAACCTTTTAAAGTTTCACCTAGGGCCTACACTTGAATGGTAATTAGATTTTACTCAGCTCCTACCTTCAAAGAATTATAAAGACACATTAGTGATGACTTGCAGATTGTCACATGGGTAGAGGACTTTCTTAGACCACACCACTAGAACGTTTATCCCTAAGAAACGTTGGGAAATACAATTCTCACACATGGAAGACCAACAAGTCTTTGTAGTGCAGGGAGACTCATTTTTCTGCACAAGTCATTCAAGAAATATGTAAGACTTTTCTTATTTGTCAGACTTCATCGCCCTTACAAATCATAATCTTCTAGTTTAGTACAAAGAACTAATGGTATAATAAAAACCTTGCAGCCAAACTTCCTGAATCTCTGAGTTTATGCTGGACTAAGGCTCTCCTGCTAGTCCTTCTAAAGGTGAGGTCCACTCCATTCAGGCCACATAAATTAACCCCATGTGGAATCACTATTGGAAGGCCTATAGTCCTGCCTTATTTCTCAACTGCCATTGAGTCTAATTTAGTTCAACCTGAATGACTGAAATATTGCCAATCTTTGACTCAGTACTCTACAGAGCACCTTTCATAAGTCAGAGAGACTTTAACAACCCAGATTTAGTAATACAAAAATCACCTATTACTTAAACACGTGACTACGTATGTTGGAAGATGCACCAATTAAAAAATTTTATGAAACCTTGTTTGAAAGGATTATATTCTTTCCCCCTCTCTAACTCCTGTGCTGCTAAATTAAAACTGGAATCCATCTGTTTTTGAGTGAAAGCAGTCTAAAGCCCCTGCCTGGACTGTTAAAACCACAGAAGGGATTAAATTGAAGTCCAGATGCCCTTGAGGCCAGAAGCAGATGATATTGGAAGTAGACAACTCTCCCCATGATCACAGAAAAAAGGCCTTATGCAAGATTTCTAAATTTCCGAACTTTTTTTTGAGATAGTCTTATTTTATAAGCATGAGTTTTATTTACTGGTAAAAATTTTTATGCATACTGCTGACATTTTTATGATCTTTTTCATATTTATAGCTGTCCTTCCATTGACTGCTGCACGACGTCATTATTACCCCTTGTTTTAATATCCTCCTTTCTCCATGCGAGTAACTAAAGGAGGAGTTTGCTTTATCATAGCTGTTATTTTTATATTCTAGAAACCCTGGTGGCATCGTGGTTAAGAGCTATGGCTGCTAACCAAAAAGTCAACAGTTCAAATCCACCCAGGTGCTGCTTGAAAACCGCTAGAGGGCAGTTCTACTCAGGCCTAAAGAGCTGCTATGAGTCAGAATCAACCTGCTAACAATGGGTTGGGTTGGGTTTTGCCTTATGATATTACTTTCCAGTTAGTATTCTTAAACTGTGAACCGTAAGTATTTTCTTACAGTATGTCATGATTCTTACCAAAGTCTGGCGTGACACCTATGCCAGATTATGTCAGTCAGTTTCTAGTATCAGTAATCTGACTTACTGTGGAATTTTCCATCAAACACCAAAATCTAGGCATACAAATTCTGACCCTTTAAGCTATG
Source organism: Heterohyrax brucei (assembly GCA_028571685.1). Classification (NCBI taxonomy): domain Eukaryota; kingdom Metazoa; phylum Chordata; class Mammalia; order Hyracoidea; family Procaviidae; genus Heterohyrax; species Heterohyrax brucei. The sequence continues at coordinate 82,580,289 of CM053156.1, read as the reverse complement.
TATGTATTTAAATGCTGTACCTGGGTCTATGGTAAATCCTAATATTTCATTGAAACGGGTTATACATGTGAGGTTGTTGTGGCAGCCTCCAAAACCATTAACAAGTCCGTAAGTGCCATGTTTCAATGTACCTCAACATCCTTAAGTCCATGATATAGAAGAAAGTTTGAAATACTGCACCCAAAATAGAGAGATTTGCCCATGTACAGATTGGGCACTCACATGTTCAAAGAACTCTCAAGTATCTTCAAACTATTATACAAGGATCTTCCAACAGTACCAAAGGAAGGCCACTCTTCAGTCATGGCATTTACCACCTTACCTATTAGAGGCTACTGTCTAATAAATGCCACGGGTGCTAACTAGAAAGTTGGTAGTTCAAATCTGCCGGGTGCTCCCTGGAAACTCTACTGGGCAGTTCTTCTCTGACTTACAGAAGAGCCATGGGTCAGAATCAACTCGACGGCAGTGGCTTTTTTTTTTTTTTTTTTGACAGTCTATTTGTAATAACTCTTTGAAGGACTGCTCAAAAAATATCAAGAATGGTTACATTCTTACTCTATCAAATGCCACGGGAAATAATATGATCTGTGTCCCCCATAAATCAGGCCACAGAAATGAACACCACACAACATTCTTACTGGAAGGCCTAGGGCATAAAAATACCTCCACTTAAACAAACAAACAAACAAAATTCCAAATCTGAATAACAAAACTATGAGGACTGTCAATAAAGTTGGCAAACTCATCCTAGAGAAACTGCTACTTACCTTGTTGCTGAAGATCCCCGCTGTCACCTTTGAAGAACTCCCCTTGGGAAGTTATGCAGTGGCTCCAGCACCTGGTTCACTCTTCAAAGCAATCTTGGAACTGTTTTTCTGGAATGGCCATCAGAGCTGTCATCGTATTACCCTCGATGTTCTGAGTGTCATTCAAATGCCTTCCTTCCAATATTTCCTTTATCTTTAGATAAGGAAAAAAGTCACTGGGGGCCAGATTAGGTGAGTAGGGAGGGTGTTCCAATACAGCTGTTTCCTGACTAACAACTCCTTCACAGACAACTATGCAATTAAGTTCACAAAATTGCCACCTTGTCACCTTCCGCAGTGGCCCTTCCAGAAAAAGAGTATCAAAATTCCTTTGAAGGGTGGACTAGGTACAAGCATCGGTGCACAGCTTCCCAAGGGGGTTGCTTTGATGGTGATATTCAACAATGAGGTATGTGGCACTTAGAACAACTAAGTTCACGGACTTGTTGGGCCTCGTATGCTTGGGCGTAATCATGTCTAGACGGTTTAAAAATGACATATCAACATATATTTGGCCTTTTAGGAATTCTACGATCTCTCTTATAATGAAAATATACACTGGGCCAGTGATCTGAAACTCTTTTCCTGACACAAAAGAAATTGTGAAAACCCTGTAATGGGCAGATTGGGGAGTGGATAGACTTTCTTCCCAGGGCTTTTTTCACGGCACCCCCAAACTTACAATTTGTCTCCCACAATGCTCGAAATAATAAACGAACTAGTGAATAGAAAAGAAGCCCAAAGAGACTCTTTAAACTCTCTTGTTAAAGTTGTATTGTGTAATATCATTTCTCTTGCTCTTCTTCCAGCACAACAAAGAGACCTTTCTGCAATTGTTAATATCAATTGTTGTGCTTGGATAAACACATCAGGAGAAGCAGACTGAAACCTTAAACAGGTCTACCAGAAATCTACATGGTTTCATCCTTATGTCTAACTCTCCTTTTCTTGATATTTTCAGTTCAGTACCCACTGAAATCAGCTCTTTGCTATACTCGACTTTACAAACTGGATTAACACTTTTAATCATTATAGCAATTATTATAAGACTGAAAAAAAAGGCCTCATCAAATATTTTTCAAATGCTCATACTCACACTGCAACATTACTTGCTGTGTGAAAGATCATGTATTTTGAAATAACAATTTCTTTGAGAATAGTTTGGATATTCACCTTGGCCAGTGTCCCTCCCTGCTAAGTACTCCTATTAGCTTGGCCTGGCTCCTACACACCCCTTCTTAGGAGATCAGAGCAGAGGTCCAAGCTATGGCATGACAAACATGGAACAGATGGTGCCTGGCAACTTTTCATGGAGAGCATGTGGGGTCTTCAAAGCCTGTTTTAAATAGGCAGCCATCTAATAAGCTTAAGGAAAATAAACTGATGCAGGAGAAGACCCTTTTATAATTATAAAACAAACCCAATGCCATCAAGTCAATTTCTACAGTGACCCTATAGGACAGAGTAGAACTTCCCCATAGAGTTTCCAAGGTGAATTCAAACTACCAACCTTTTGATTAGCAGCTATAGCTCTTAACTATTACACTGCCCCAGTTTCACCCTCCAACAGTGACTAGCAAATATCTACAGAAATTCTTGATTGAAGGGAGGGCTGTGAAGGCATGGGGCATAAGGAGAGGCTTCTGCCCAGGATACAGGATGAACTCTATTTTTGATGTTTACTGCTCAAAAGTCAGCAAGCAAGAATATTTCAGAGAACCTGTGGATTCCCCTCTCCATTTCCATGATAGCATGCTCTCATGCTTCCTGAGGCTGGCCCCGAAAATGCTCATAGATTAACAAGATGTTACTGACTCCAATTTTATGATTAGCAAAACAGTGTTTAAGGGATCTCATAATCGTCTTGTGTCTGTTAAAGCATGATTTTGTAAACTTCAACTAACAGAACTTTTTCCTTATAAGTTATTGAATTTTCTGTACTTAAACTCTGTGAAAAATTCCTTATGCCAGAGTGCTTTTGTGAATCTTCATCTAATGCTGCCTGCTGTGGGTTGCTGTACTCCTTCAATGAAACTCTTTGCTTTAATTTTAACATAGACTCCAATTCTCTTTTAGATAATACAATAAAAACAATAAAATATGATATTGCTATCTGAAGAAACTACACCTGAATATGGTTCACTCTCTAGCAAACACAGAGATTAGAGAGTAAGTGGTAGAGTGTTGCTGTTGTTGTGGAATTGGTTCTGACTCACAGCGAGTCTGTGAACAACAGAACCAGCACTGTCTATGTTAAATCTCAGTTTTGCAGCCAGTATGTCAATCCATCTCCTTAGAGTCTTCTTCTTTTTCAGTGAAGGCTCACTAGCCTTCAACTTTTGTGTGAACATGAAATTAATGTATTCACTATAATTCAGAATGAATTGGTCTGAGAAACAGCCCAGCAATCAAAGTGAAAAGATATCTTCAGATAGCTGCCTATTCTATTTTATGAGATGAGGAAGGGCAACTTTGATTTTTCTGTTATTCTCAGAATTGGATCCCCAATGCCAAACCCAAACCTGCTGCTGTCGAGACAATTCTGATGTATAACAACCTTACAGTAACTCTAGAGGACAGAGTAAAAATGTCCCATCGATTTTCCAAGGAGTACCTGGTGGATTGAAACTGCCAACCTTTTGGTTAGCAGCTGTCTCACTTAAACACTACACCACCAAAGTTGCCAGGTTTGACCTCAGTAGGGTGGGAATAAAAGTTTGGAAATTTTAAGCTAAAAAATGATTATGATGCCTGCCTCCTACAACTCCCTTTCCTTGCAAAATTCAAAATGTAAATGTGAGGCTAGAAATGCCACCAATTCTATGTGTATATTGAAATTAAAATAGTCCCTTTCTAGAATTCAGATGGCTGGATTTCAGATAAGTCTCTGAAGCTGATTTTTGCAGAGGGTGGAGGACTGTCTTATTTTACTGGCTCTGCAAACTTGTGCTTATTCCCTGGGTCCCACCAGACATAAATGGTGCTTTCTGCTCTCCAGGGGTGTCCTTAACCAGGGCCCCGGGATGGGATGCCAGCACTTTTTCTGAGATGAAACCTTATAGCTTGCATCAGACTCTTACAGAGATCAGCCTCTCCTTGTCACAGGCAAGCACGTTAAGTAGACAATGACTAATATTGTGACTTTGTGTGCAGACATAAATGAAATTGCTGATGTGATTCTTTTCTCCACATCTGACCTATAATTTTTTATCACTCCCACCTCTACAGCTTTCCAAGCATTTAAAACAACTGCCTCTTTTTATTTTAAAAAAGTATTTTATTGTACTTAAAGCAAGAGCTTACCCAGAAAATTAGGTTCTTGTTTAACAATTTCTACACAGATTATCCTGTGATACTGCTTGTATTTCATACAATATGTCATTATACTTATTCATTTGGTTCTGATTATGCCATTTCCAGTATTCTTCAAGAATATAGTTGCCAAATAATTTTTCCCATTCTGTAGGTAGTCTTTCAATTCTTTTGATAAAGTCCTTGGATAAGCAAAAGTGTTTGATTCTTAGTAGTTCCCATTTATCTATTTTCTCTTCTGTTGTTTGTGGTTTGTTTGACAGATTTTGAAGTCTATCGACATTGTTTATGAAAACTTACATTGTTGTTCCTCATTTTTCTTGGATGAGCTTTATCATTTTAGATTTGATATTTAGGTCTTTTATCCAATTTAAGTTGGTTTTTGTATAAGATGTAAGATAAAGGTCCTGTTTCAACTTATTGCAGATGGATATCCAATTTTGCCAGCGCCATTTGTTGAAGAGATTGTTTTTACCCCAGTTTAAAGTTTTAAGGCCTTTGTCGAATATCAGCTGTTCATAGGAAGATGGTGTCATCTCTGGGGTCTCAATGCTGTTCCATTGATCTATCTGTCTCTTTGTGGACCAGTACCAGGCTGTTTTGACTACTGTGGCAGTGTAGTAGTTTCTAAAGTTGGGTAGTGAGGGGCCTCCCAGTGTGTTCTTCTTCAATAGTGCTTTACTTATCTGGGGCTAAAAATCACCTGATTTTGTCAATTGATGCAGAAAAGCATTTGATAAAGTCCAACACCCATTCATGCTAAAAGGTCTCAGCAAAATACGAATAGATGGCAAGTTCCTCAATGCAATAGGGGCCATTTACACAAAGCCTACTGACTACATAATCTTAAATAGAGAGAGACTGAAACAATTCTCCTTGAGAACAGGAACTAGACAAGGATGCCCAGTCTCACCTCTCCTATTCAACATTGTACTAAGAGTTCTAGCCAGAGCAATTAGACAAGACCAAGAAATAAAGGGTATCTGCATCGGCAAAGAAGAAGTAAAAATTTCCTTGTTTGCAGATGACATGATTGTATGCTCAGAGAATCCTAAAGAATCCATAAGTAAACTATTCAAACTGACAGAAGAGTTCATCAAAGTATCAGGATACAAGATACACATAAGTAAATCAGTAGAATTCCTTTATACCAATGATGAGATTATTAAAGAACAAATCACCAAATCAATACCATTTACTACAGCTATCAAGAAGATAAAATACCTAGGAATCAATCTAACTGGAGAAGTAACAGACCTATACAATGAGAACTACCTTACTACAAAAAACCAAGAGAGACTTACATAAATGGAGAAACCTACCCTGCTCATGGATAGGAAGACTTAACATTGTGAAAATGTCTATTTTACCCAAAGCAATCTACCTATATATTGCAATCCCAATACAAATTTCAGTGTTGTTTTTTAATGAGTTAGACAAACAAATCACCAATTTTGTTTGGAAAGGGAAGAAGCCCCGGATAAGTACAGCACTACTGAAGAAGAAGAACACACTGGAAGGCCTCTCACTACCCAACTTTAGAACCTATTACAGTGCCACAGTAGTCAAAACAGCCTGGTACTGGTCCGAAAAGAGACAGATCAGTGGAACAGAGTTGAGACCCCAGAGATGTCACCATCCTTCTACAAACTGCTGATGTTTGACAAAGGCCCTAAAACTTTAAATGGGGGTAAAAGCAATCTCTGTAACAAATGGTGCTGGCAAAATTGATATTTATTTGCAAAAAATTCAAAGAAGACTCATATCTCATACCTTATACAAAAGCCAACTCAAACTAGATAAAAGACCTGAATATTGAAACTAAAATGATAAAGCTTATCCAAGAAAAAAATAGGATCAACAATGGAAGTTTTAATAAACAACACAGACAAACTTCAAAATTTGTCAAACAAAGTGTGGTCAACAGAAAATAGACAAATGGGAACTACTAAGAATCAAACACTTTTGCTCATCCAAAGACTTTATCAAAAGAATTAAAAGACTACCTACAGAATGGGAAAAATTATTTGGCAACTATATGTCAGACTGACTTCTGATCTGCATAATCTATAAGGTACTACAAAATATCAATAAGAAAAAGATAAATAATCGAATTAAGCAATGGGCAAAGGAGATGGACAGATACTTCTCTAAAGAGGAGATCCAGGCAGCCAAAAGACACATGTGGAAATGTTCAAGATCACTAGCTATTAAGGAAATTCAAATAGAAACTATGATGAGATATCATCTCACCCCAACAAGGTTGGTCATGATCCAAGAAACACAAAACAACAAATGCTGGAGAGGCTGCAGAGAAATTGGAACTCTTCTACACTGTTTGTGGGATTGCAAAATGGTGCAGCCTCTTCGGAAAGCAATCTGGTGCTTCCTTAAAAAGATGGAAATGGATATACCATTCGACACAGTAATTCCATTGCTTGGAATATATCCTACAGAATCAAGGACATTCATCAGGATACATGCACACGAATGTTTATTGCTGCACAGTCCACAATAGCAAAAAGTTGGAATCAACCCAGATGCCCAACAACAGATGAATGGGTAAATAAACTATGGTGTGTATACTCAATGGAACACTATACAATGATAAAGAACAACGATGAGTTTGGGAAGCATCTCGTAACCCGGTTTCAATTGGAAGACATTGTGGTGAATGAAAGCAGTCAGCAGCAAAAGGACAAATACTGTGTGAGCCTCCTACTATAAGGAGTTAAAAACAGACTCATGTACAGGAGAAAAGACTCTTTGATAGTTGCCAGGACAGGGAGGGAGGATAGCTGCAAGGATAGGGAGGATACTGCCAGAGAGTGTTATAGATTAGATAGTAGGTAGAAATTTGGTTGGGTGAAATCAGTGACAGCACACGTTAGAAAGAAGATCCACTTAACTGGACTTTAATATACCATGGTTACTCCTCCAATCAACCCAATATTGCAAGTACAAAGAAGCAGAGGTGAGGGCCCGGGGACCATGCTCTCAAGGGACATCGAGCCCCAACTGGCATAACTATCACATTGCTAAGAGAGTCATCTGCACCCCATATGGGTGAGTGGCATCTGGGGTCTTAAAAGCTGCCAAGCTGCCATCTGAGGTATATCAAATGGTTCCAATTCAGCAGCAACTCACGATCACCAAGGACCAAAATGACATGGGGGAAAGAGAACCCAGAAGATAGAGAGACCCACGTAAGTGGGTGACTGCATCGACATGCGACCAGAGGAACCAGACAGTGCCTGGCCACCGTAAGTGATAGCCATGATGGGGCTCACAAAGTTGAGTCTTGTTGGCAACATGAGAATAAAAAGGGCTGCACTAAAAGACCACAGTTGATGGTCCAGGGGCCTCAGGGTTCCCTTGGGATCATGGACACTGGTCCTGATGCTGCTCCTTCCATAAAATCATTACTGAGGTCAGCTCTTCAGACAGGAATGGATTCGACTCAACAACAGAGAGTGATCATATTATGTGTGCACTTTATGATTCTGGGCATCTATAGGATGTTGTCCTACTGGCCTCTTACTGGAGGAGGGGGAGAGGGTGAAGAGGAGGGAACAGGAGATTGTTAGAAGGATATGACATGTATAGAACAGATAGGAAGAGTGTGCTGTTACTGGGCAGGGAGAGCAGTGGGAGCTGTCCATAGGTGGGCATGCAAATTAATATTTGATTGTACACTTTCACTCAATCACAGTACATAAGTGAAAAAAAAAAAACAAAAAACAGAAAGTCCAGACTTACTGGATCAGTTGAGATATGAAAATGTGCTGAGACTATTACCCTGCGACAACTTCAAAGCTGAAATCAGAATTATCCTTTAAGGATCACTGATGGCAGTGGGTGAGTTAGCTAAACAACATATTGGATAAGAAAATAAAGAATATCACACATGAGTAATGAACTTCTTTTGAAAAATCAAGTATTGGAGACCAAATGGTTAAAATTTACTCTAAAGCAAAAATAAAATGGTCCTCTTTACTTCTGTAAAGAGGAGATCCAGGCAGCCAAAAGACACATGTGGACATGCTCACAATCACTAGCTATTAAAGAAATTCTAATCAAAACTACAATAAGATACCATCTCACCCCAACAAGGTTGGCCATGATCCAAAAATGCAAAACAACTAGTGCTGGGGAGGCTGTGGAGAAATTGGAATGCTCCTACACTGTTGGTCAGATTGCAAAATGGTGCAACTTCTTTGTAAAGCAATCTGGAGCATCCTTAAACAGCTGGATATAGATATACCATTTGTCCCAGTAATTCCACTGCTCGGAATATGTCTTACAGAATCAAGAACATTCACACCAACTGATACACTCACAGGAATGTTTATTGCAACAGAGTCCACAATAACAAAAAGAATCTACTCAGATGCCCAACAACAGAGGAATGGATAGGTAAACTATGGAACACTATGCAATGATAAAGAACAGCGATGATTTTAGGAAACATCTCATAACCTGGTTTCAATCGGAGGACATCATGCAAGTGAAAGCAGTCAGTGACAAAAGGACAAATATTGTATGAGACCCCTACAGTAAGAATTTAACAACAGACTCATGCAAAGAAGAAAACTTTCTGACAGTTGCAAGGGTGGCGAGGGAGGAAGGGCGAAGGGGGAAGAGTTTAGATTAGATAGTTGACAGAAATTAATAGTTGATAGAAATTTGGTTGGGTGAAATCTGTGACAGCATACATTAGAAAGAAGATCAATATTAACTGGACTTCAACATAACATGATTACTCCACCCATCTTAACCCAATATTGCAAGGACAGAATAACTGGGACGGCGGACTAGGGATCATGCTCTCAGAGAAAATCGGGGCCAATCGGCACAGCTAGCATTTTGCTAAGAGAGCCTTCTGCACTCCACATTGGTGAGTGGTGTCTGGGGTCTTAAAAGCTGCCAAGCTGTCATCCTAGAGTACAGCAAATGGTCCCAACTCAGCAGGAACAGATGATCATCAAGGACAAAAATGACATGGGGAAAAGAGAACCCAGAAGACAGACAGACCCATGTGAGTGGGTGACTACATCAACTTGTGACCAGAAGAACTGGATGGTGCCTGGCCATTACCAGTGTTAGCTGTGATGAAACTCACAAAGTTGAGTCTCACTGGCAACACAATAATAAAAAGGGATGCACCCTGAGATCTCCACTAAAAGACCACAACTGATGGTCTAGGGGCCTTGGAGTTCTCCTGGGAACATGGCCATTGGCCCTTATGCTGCCCCTGTCCATAAATCATAATGGAGGTCAACTCTTTGGTCAGGAATGGATTGGACTTGGCAACACGGAGTGACCGTATCATATGTGCACTTTATGGTTCTGTGCATCTAAAGGATGTCATCCTGCTGATCTCTTACTGGAGGCAGGGGAGTGAGTGGAGAGAAGGGGATAGGAGATTCTGGGGAGGATAAGACATGTATAGAGCAGAGAGGAAGAGTGTGCTGTCACTCAATGATAACAACAAAATCAGGTGATTTTTTGGGGGGGATATTATTTATGTGGCTGATTACATTAATTGTTTTTCTGATGTTGAATCAGCCTTGCATCCCTGGTATGAATCCAACTTGGTCATGATGAATTATTTTTAGATATGTTGTTGAATTCTATCGGCTAGTATTCTGTTGAAGCCTTTTGCATCTAGGTTCATGAATGACATTGATCTGTGGTTCTCCTTTTTTGTTGGGTCTTTCCATGGCTTTGGTATCAGGGTTTTGCTGGCTTCATAGAATGAATTTAGGAGAATTCCATCCCTTTCTATGCTTTGAAATAGTCTCAGTAGTACTGGAGTCAACTCTTCTCTGAAAGCTTGGTAGAATTCTCTGGTAAAGTCATCTGGGCCAGGACTTTTATTGGTTGGTAGTTTTTTGATGACATTTTCAAGCTCTTCCTTTGTGATGGGTTTATTAAGTTGCTCTGCTTCACCTTGTGATAATTTTGGTAGGTGATACGGATCTAGGAATGTGTGCACTTCCTCTAGGTGTTCAAATTTGTTAGAGTACAGTCTTTCGTAGTATTTTGTTATGACATTTTTTATTTCTGTTGCATCTGTTGTGACATCTCCCCTCTCATTTCTTATTTGGATTATTTGTTTCTTTCCTGTTTTTCTTTAGTAAGTTTAGCCAATGGTTTGTCAATTTTGTTGATCTTTTTTTAAAAAAAAAACAGCTTTTAGTCTTTTCAATTTTTTCAACTGTTCTTCTATTCTATAATTCATTTAGTTTTGCTCTAATCTTTAATGACCTGTTTTCTTCTGGTGGCTGAGGGTTTCCTCTGTGGCTCTCCTCCTACTTGCTCACACTGTAGGGTTAGTTCTTTGGTTTGGGTTCTTTCTTCCTTCAGATGTGTGCATTTATTGAGATAAACTGACCCCTGAGCACTGCTTTGGCTGTATCCCATAGATTTTGGTAGGAAGTGTTTTCACTCTCAGTGGAATCCATAAATTTCTTTATTTCATCCTTGATTTCTTCTAGAACCCATGGCTTTTTGAGCAAGATGCTATTCAGTTTCCATGAGTTCCAATTTCTATGTATGTTTTTTTTTTTTTTTTTGCTATTGATTTCGACTTTTATGGCTTTATGGTCTGAGAAGATGCCTTGCAATAATTCAATGGTATGGATTTTGTTGAGATTTGCTTGGTTTCCTAACACAGGGTCTATTCTGGAAAATGTTCCATGGGCACCAGAGAAGAAGGTGTAGTTATCTGCTTATGGATAGAAAGTTCTATATATGTCAACGAAGTCTAGTTGGTTAATTGCGGCAATAAGATCTTCTGTGTCTTTTCTCAGCTTTTTTCAAGAATATCTGTCCAATATTGAGAGTAGAGTGTTGAAGTCTCCCACTGTTATTGTGGAGTGATCTATCTCATTTTTGAATGTAGTCAGTGTTTCTTCAATGCATTTAGATGCTCTAGTATTGGGTGCATGAATATTTAATGTTGTTAAGTCCTGCTTGTGTGTTGAACCTTTCAGCAATAAATAGTGTCCATCCTTGTCCACAGTGGTGAATTTTACATTGAAATCTATTTTATCTGAGGTTAATATTGCCAAACCTGCTCTTCTTTGTATACTGTTGGCTTGGTATATATTCTTCCACCGTTCAATTTTCAGTTTGTTCATATCTTTTTAGTCTAGGGTGAGTTTCTTATAAGCAACATATAGATGGGTCATGTCTTTTGATCCAAGATGTCACTCGTTGTCTCTTTACTGGAGTGTTCAGACCATTGACATTCAATGTAATTATTGATAGGTATGTGTTTAGTGCTGTCATTGTGATGTGTTTATTTTCGTGTTGATATTTTCTCTGCTGCTCTTACTATTCTGTTCTGGGACATTCTTCTTTACAGATTGATTCTTCATCCTTTTCAATGTTGGTTTTCTGTTTGTTGAGGCTCTTGTATTCCATTTCTTGACTTAACGTATTGCATCGTTATTGTGCTTTGAAGCTACCCCCTTAATAATCTATGTTTAAATCCAATTTTAACTTCTACATACCTTATTAACTTCCTCTCCATCTGGAAGGACTATAACTACTGTAGTACATCCCTATTCTTAACATGATGATATCATATTTTCCATGATGTGAACACTGGATGACTTCTTTTAATATTATAGCTTTGATTGAGTTTTCTGCCCTCCTTAACTGAGTAGGTTTCTGGATGATGTGTCTTGTATTGCCTCCTAAAATATAGAGTTAATGATTTTGTTCTTCTAAGCCAAGAGCTTCTTTCAATATTTCTTGTAGCTTTGGTTTGGGTTTACAAAGTCTCTGAGTTTCTGTTTATGTGCAAATGTCTTGCTTTCATTTTCATATTTGAAAGATAGTTTTGCAGGATATATAATTCTTGGTTAGAAGTTCTGCTCCTTCAAGGCTTTGAATGTGTCATTCCATTGTCTCCATGCCAGCATCACTTCTGCTGAGAACTGAGACAAAAGCCTACAGGGTTTCCTTCTAAATGTTAGCTTTGCTTTGAGTCTCGCTGCCTTTAAGAGCTTCTGCTTGTGTCTCATTTTGTTAAGCTTGATTATAATATGTCTTGGAGTCTTTCTCGTGGGATCTGTGTTGAGTGCTATTCAGTACACCTCTTGGATATCTATATTCTGTTCTTTCATAATTTCAGGGAAGTTTTCTGTCAGCAGCTCAACAACATTATTCTCTGTGTTTTCAGGTGTCCCTCTCTGTTCAGGAACTCCAATTAGTCGTGGATTGTTCCTCCTGATAGAGTGCCACATGTTTCTTAATGCTTCTTCGTTTTTCTTGTTTCTTTTCTCTGATTTCTCCTCATAGATGCAGGAGTCAGTAGCTCTGTCTTCCAAGTCAGAAAGTCTATTTTCCATTTGTCCAATTCTGTTTTCTTGGCTTTGAATTGAATTTTCTATTGTTTTGGTTTTGTTATTGATCTTTTGGATTTCAGAATATTGGTGTTCCATCAGTTTGAATAACTTTCTTAATTTTTCATTTTGCTCTGCTGCATTTGTATAATGTTTAGGAGAGCTCTATATATAATCCTTTTGTACTCAACCTCTGATAGTTTCAGAAAGGCTTATTCATCTGGGATATTCTTTAGTTCTTTCTTTGGGGGGCTTTATGGAGCCATAGGTGAATTTCTCTTTAAGTTTCAGTCCAAAATTGGTTGCTTTCTGGGCATCTGGAGGTTGTTTAGTTCCTCTGCTGTTTCTTTAACAGGATCTAAAGCACAGTCCGATAAGGAAAGTGATCACCAGTCACCTCTGTGTACTCCAGTGACTGGGCCCAGTGGAATCTCTGGCGTAGCAGTTTCCACCTCCTGACTGGCAAAGACACAGCCGTAGTTATGGAGTCCCTGGGGGGCCATCAGCTGACCCTAAGATCAGGATCAGTAAAGACTGAAAGAGCTGCTGTCAGGATGTACTGCAGTTGTTTCTTAGGTTAGTCTTATATTGGAAGGTAAAAGCTCTCTGACAGCTTCCAAAGTCAGTCAGGCTGACAGGTGTTCAAGCCCCTCTTCCCAGCTGGTGAAGCAAGCACCTCTATATCCAACCCCATGTACTGTAAACTAGTTTTAAGCATGAAAAGTCTACTGCCCTGCTGTTATCCACTGCTGGGCCCCACCTGTAAGGTTAGTCTGTGCTAAATATGGCTTTTCTGTTGGAAAAGCACTCCCCAGGCTGACACTGTTTCCCAGCCCGGGAATTCGTCCCTGTTGAGGCCACTGTTTGGGCCACTCTGCCTCCCAGTCAAACAAGATGGCAGCCCTCACAAGCTCTCCCATCCACTGTGGAATAGCCAGTTCTATGGTGGACGTTTGGAAAGAGAAGGTGGAAGAGCCCGGGTGCTGAGAGTCCACAGCCGGGCTCTCAAAATGTGCCTATTCTGCCTGTTGGTCCCATCAGCAGTACAGCTGAGCTTTGCTGCCAGCTAGCTCAAGCCCCGCTTGCTGGCTAAGACTGAGGAAAAAAAATGGCAGGCACTGCCTCCTAGCCTGGGAATTGGCTCCTGGTGAGGCCTCTGTTTGGGTAACTCCACCTCCCAATAGCAAAGGATGGTCCCACACAAGCTCTCCTGCTTGCTGTGGAATAGCAGATTCTATGGCAGAGGGTCAGAAAGAGAAGGTGGAGGAGCCGGGGTGCAGAGAATTCAAAGTCGGGCTTCCCAAATGTGACTATTCTGCCTGCTGGTCCCATCAGCAGTGCAGCTGAGCTTTGATGCCAGTCAAGCCCAAGCCCTGCCTGCTGGCTAAGACAGAGAAAAAAAGTTAAAAGTTACCTTCCATCTGCGAGAGCCAGCATTCAACAAGGGCGAGGGTTAGTGAAAGAGACCAGTTTTCCCGTTCAGTAGCATGTAGTCCAAATTGACAGCCCTATGACATGTCGTAGGGTTCACTGGGGGCCCAGAAGCCTCTCTTTAATTATCAGTTCAGGCCTTAGTTTTCAGAGGGAGTTAAAGTGATGTGTTTCTAGTCTGCCATCTTGACTCTACCTCAAGTCTGGACTTTCTAATAATTTAAGTTTTGTTCTACATTTTTCTCCCATTCTATCCACATCCATCTGTTGTGAGCCTGATCAGAACGATTGGCAGTGGTAGCAGGGCACCACATAGTTCTTCCAGTCTCAGAGTAGATGAGGCTATGGCTTATTATGGTTTCTGTTTTGTTCATTTTTTTTAATTAAACATTTTATTTTGAGTTAATTGTAGATCCATATTCAGTTGTAAAAAAAAAAAAACAAACACAGATAAACATTTTATTTTCTTTACCCAGTTCCCCTCAATGAAGCATTTGACAAAAGTAATACAGCATCACAACCAAGATACTGACACTTATTTGGTCAAGACACAAAGTGTTTCTATCACCACAGAGATAACTCACATTTCCTTTGACACCTGTACCAACGTACCTCCTGCTTTCCCGTCCTCATTACTGCCAGCAATACCTGTCTAGAACGGTGCCGGAACAACTGAACACCCGCAGGGAGGAACAAGAAATGGACCCTGATTGGAAACATACAACTTCTACAAAAATTAACTCAAAGTAGATAATGGACTTAAAAGTAATTCAAAAAGCTATGAAACATATAATAAAAAAAATTACACCTTTGGTATCTATTTGGAATCACGTGCTAGGCATAAATTCAGCATGACACCAAAACCACAATCCAAAAAACAAAAAAAATGGTAAATGACAGTTATAAATCTTTCTTAACACACACGCATACACACACTTTGCTTCTCTGGTGAGCCCATCCTAAGACATACACCTTTCCTGATCTTAAGCCATGCAGTACGCCTTTGTTCTGTTTAAACAACTGCCTCTTAGTCTATGTATAGGTTCCAATGAGCACGATAATGTGGTTTACACCAAGCCACTCGACAGCACTTGGCTAGCTTGGCTAACACCGGTAAAACAAAATATTAGATAAATGATAAAATAAATGAAAGCAAATATATCTCAGTTGAAAACTGCTGTTATTGCTATGTGTTCTTGAGTCAATTCCAGCTCATAGTGACCCCAAGCGACAGGACACAACCTGCCCCAAGGGTTTTCTAGGCTGTAATTTTTACTCCCATGCAGGGAATGGGTGGATTTGAACCACCAACCTTAAGGATAGCAAGCCAAACCAAGTGCCATTGATTCAGATCCAACTCATGGCGACCCTTGGCACCAGAGTAGAACTGACCCCTAGAGTATTCAAGGGCAACCAAGCACTTAACCACTGAACCATCAGGGCTCTGTAGTTAGAAACTAAATTCTTTAAATACCAAAGATAATGATCCCCCACAAAAATTACAACTGTGTCTGAAAAAATATTTCTAGTCATCTAACAAATACGATTTTTAAAAAAAAGAACACTGTCAGATGTAGGGAAAAGAATCATTAGTAATTTCATTTATCTCTAAGCACCATATTGATCATTCTTTGCTTACATCAATTTTGGAGACCATGAGCAAAGGATGACTGTCTGCATAACTAATTATATCATCCACACAGACAGTCAGATGAAGATGACTCAAATACCAGTCTGAATGGCCTTCTCACTTAGAAATCAGTGAAGCTGATTTAAATGGGAGCCAAAATACCGAGGGGTTTTGATTTATTCACAGGGATTCAGTGTATCTATAAATTCCCCGACTGGCAAAGTTGACCCTAATGTCTCTTTCTCTTGAGTATGAAAAGCACTATTTCACATATTGTTGGTTGTGTATGTGTCTGTGTGTTTATGCACATATGTGTGCTATAGTTGTGAGGTGTCATCAAGTTGTTTTTTTACTTATGGTGACCCCATGTGACAGAACAGAGCCATCACACAGTGTCATCTTGGCTGTAATTGTCACTGGAACAGATTGCCAGGTGTCTCTCCTTGGAGCCACTGAATGGATTTGAACTGCCGACCTTTCATTTAGCACGGGCATAATGGTTTGCACCATCAGGGCTCCCTGTATACATATATGCACCCACTGCAGACACTGCCATCAATTCTGACTCATGGTGACCCTATAAGACAAGCCAGAACTGCCCCATAGAGTTTCCGAGGAGCACCTGGTGGATTTGAACTGCTGACCTTTTGGTGAGGAGGTGTAGCACTTAACCACTACAACACCAGGGTGCCTCCCCACAGTATATGAGAAGCTAATTCTGTTTCTAACCAGTGTCACTGAGTGGTACTCAGTTAATGCTCTTGGCTGTTATTAAGCGAAAAGTTGGACTTTTGCGCCTACTTAAAGGCATCTTGGAAGAAAGTCCTTGTGATCCACTTCTGAAAAATCAGCCACCCAAAACCTTATGAATCACAGTTCTACTCTGACAGACATGAAGTCACCATGACCTGGTTTTATTTACCCCGTTTCTGTGATTTTCATATTATGTTTCTATCATGCTGCCATGAACAATGTATAGATTCTTAAACATTTCTAAATCTAAAAACTCTAATTGAAACAGTAATCCTCTTTGGCACAATGGGTCAGGCAAAACAGAAAAATGAAAGAGTTAGAATATATTTCTTCCCCAAATTTGGCCATGATGTAGCCCATTATTAAAATCCATTCTTTGCTACCCAAGTGAAAGACCCCCAAATAAGCAGAAACACCTTCTAGTCCAGAGAGTGCACTCATGCTCCAGTTACATGGATCTGTGCTGCTCCTTGGTGGGCATCCCTGCCCTTCGTCCAAGGATGGTGAAAATTCTTACACTGCTGAACATGCCCCCTATACCTTGATCACTGTCCAGCAATACCTGTGCTTGCTCATTACTTACTTCATGGATACTAAGTTCGTTTTCTTAACCTGCAGCTTCCATAAACAGCAAGGTCTCTGAAGATAAGAAATGTGACCAAAAAAGCAGAGAAAACAATAACGACGTGAGTGCCACAATCCTCTAACAGCACTAGTGGCGGAGAGTGGGCCAGTAGGAACATTAATCAGATTTTCACTGTGCCTGGCACTGTGTCAAGTCCTTTACAAAAATTATCTAGCAGGTGGGTGTTATCCCAGACCCATTGCCATAGAGTTGAGTTTTGACTCCTAGCCATCCTATAAGACAAAGTAGAACTGCCTCCCCCCCCAGCGTGTCCAAGGCTATGATCTTTATGGAAGCAGATCGTTACATCTTTTTCCTGCAGAGCAGCTGGTGGATTTGAAACGCTGATCTTTCAGTTAGTAGTCTAGAGTTTAACCACTGTATCACCAGGGCTCCTCAGGGTTACTAGTCTTCCTGTTTTACAGGAGAAATGAGAAGCTAATAAATGTGAAATAACTCCCTGGAAGTCACATAACCTGGTCACTGTGTTGGGATTTTAGGGCAGTCTCATGTCAGAGCCTATGCTCTTAAAACAGCACACAGTGATGGGCTCAATCATTCATTCTTCCATCAAACAAGGCTTTATCAAGTGCACACTTCATGTTGGCCACACGTCTAGCTACTGGGAGGAACAGAGCAATCCTATACTATTTGGGGATACAAGCAATAAACAGATCAACTTTACTGACTAATATCTGTGGTAGTGAGAAGTCCACAGAGAAAACAGAGATGAGGTGCAGGGGGAGAGGGGAGAGAAGCAGTAAAGCTGGGGGACCTGGGAGGCCTCACTGAGAAGGTGAAGGAAGTGGGCAGGATGCAGAAGGAGATACCTGGGGAGCCTTCCAAGCAGAGGGAACCGCACAAGCAAAAGAGATGAGGCCGGAGAAACTAGAGATCCACAACACACATGGGGGTTGAACCAGATGGTAGCGGTGGATGAACGAGACGGTCAGATATTTTATTTTTTTTATGATTGAATGGAGATGGTCAGATTTTAAATGTAGTTCATGAACAGCTCACAGATCCCCTGATAAGGGTGGAGAGACGTAAAAGGAGAAGACAAGGATGACACCAAGATTTGAGCAACTGATTGGTTTTTATCCGGGCAACCAAAATGACAGAACTTCTGGCGGTCACGAAGCGGACGACAACTTTGGAGTAGCAGGTCTGGGTGAAGCAATCAAAGGTTTGATCATAATGCATTGGAGGTATGTTAGACAGCCGAGTGAAGAGGTAGAGTAGACATCAGGAGACAGCACAGACGAGTTCAGAGAAGAGGTCCACAGATACCGGCATAGACCCGTTATCTCAAGGCAAGTACTTGGGGGATTGCACACAGATGAAAATAAGAGGCATGAGTTTCAGCCCCGGGGCCGGCATCACGGTCAAGCCATAGCAATGACCGGAAATTGTCTCTTGGCAGGGAAGGAAATGAACAGTCGTATGATGCCACCTCCGACACACAGTCCATCAGGTTAATGATATGAGGATTACCTGTGACTGACCACTCGTCTAAGAATTCATTAGTAGTGCCTTTTGTTGATTAGCCAGATAATTATGGGCAGCTGCTCTCCTCTCCCCCCCAGCGCTGCAAATAGGAACGTTGTGGACATTCCTGAGCAAATGCTGCACCCAGGGCACAGCTTCAGATCTCCATGAACCAACCAAAGAGATCAAACTTGGAAGGCTGACTTTGCAGACTCAGAGATTTTGAGTTTTCTGAGCAGAACTTCTTTAACCTTTTTCTAAGAAAGTAAGTCCATACATGTTCGTTCACTTAACCACTTGGACCGCTTAGAATCTTAAGGAAAGGTGACTGTTTACTCATGACCCATTTAAATAGGATGGTCCTAGAATACTTCCTGTCCCACTGAAAACGCATATATGGTAGTAGAGCCCTTTGTCCAAGCTTCAGCCAGTAAAATGGTTATGCCTTTGGAAATTTCTAGATAGATAAGCCTCTTAGTGAAAGGTTAGTATTTTGAAGCCACCTAGCACCTCTGCACAAGAAAGACCTGGAGATCTGTTTCCATAAAGATTACATCCAAGAAAACCCTATAGGGCAGGCAGTTCTATTCTGTCACATGGGGTTACAGTGAATTCACTCCACTCTATTCACATTGTAT
The DNA here is from genome assembly GCA_028571685.1 of Heterohyrax brucei. Classification (NCBI taxonomy): domain Eukaryota; kingdom Metazoa; phylum Chordata; class Mammalia; order Hyracoidea; family Procaviidae; genus Heterohyrax; species Heterohyrax brucei. The sequence goes on along the minus strand of CM053156.1, from coordinate 82,561,246 downwards.
CTTCCTATCAATCCTATGTGATCTTTGACTATTATAAAGAAAATAATATGTTCTGAATCAATGCTGTATACTTGCATTGCATTTTCACAACTATTATCTTATGTAATGCCCCTTAAATAGTACTACGTATAAGAGCCCAGGCAACACAGTGGGTAAGTGCTCAACTGCTAACCAAAAGGTCAGCGGTTTGAACCTACCAGCCACTCCATGGCAGAAAGATGTGGCGGTCTGCTTCCACAAAGATCAAAAGCACTCAGTGAAACCAAACACATCGCCATCAAGTCCATTACAACTCTTAGCAAAAGGGTCACTATGAGGCCATAAAGGTTAAAGCCTGTGGGGCAGTGCTACGCTGTCCTATAAGGCTGCTATGAGGCAAAATTGACTCAGTGGTAAACGGTTCAGTTTGTGTTGAAATAGCATTCATTGAACTCCAGCTGACACAGACCAAAGGTCATGGGGCTAATGAGTCACACAAGCCAAATTTGTTCCCTCCTTCTCTTTTTCCAGAGCTCAGGGGGGCATTCCTCAGCACAACAGCTGCTGGTCATGAAATGCTGTTTTCTTGTTTAATTATAAATCCACCCCAACATGGTTCTAATCCGCAGACACTTGTCTGGCTTCCATGACTAAAACCACTAAGTCACGTAGTCACAGTAGTTCCTAAAGAGGCTTAACAATCCCTAGGTCATACACTCACAAGTAGCGCAACATGCCTCTAGACGCGACGCCAGCCTGCTCTGAGGTTAACATGTGTTCTCACAATATACACCTTGCCTGCTGTCCTGAGCTATATGGAGCCTGGACTACGACCACTAACAGGGCTGACTTTGGACAGAGGGTCCCTCGGCCATCTCCCTGAAGCATCCCTCATCGTTACCTGCAAGCTCCATTGAAAGAAGTGTGGGCTGTGTTCCAACATCAACGTAATCAGCATCCTTTCTGAGTTATACTATGAAAACGTTTTAAAATATTAAGCGGCGATAAAACCATTGTAGACAAATAAGACCAGCTTTCTTGATCCTTTTTTTGACCTTTTCTCTCCATGAGTCATAATCATCACTCAGTGAGTATTCTGAAATGTGTGGGAGCGTTAGCACAGACAACATGAATACATCCTAAGGAAGTATACTGCTTGCTGGCATCCAAAATACTATAAAATACAAAACACATACAAACTAAAGAATATTTCTTTTTCATTCTGCTTCAGATAGCTGCCCATAAACATTGGCCCCAACAGAGGACTATGTTGTGTCAGTGGTAGGAACCCGGACAAAGTTTATCTCAATTACCATAAACTAGAAAGTCATGGTAACAGTCTTTCAAATAAATTGCCATGTGTCACAATTTGGCCTAAACTCCGGTCCTGATGAATAATTCACATTTTCTGCATTAATAATGCATTCCTCTTCCTACTGGAATGCTCCCTAACACAGAGTGGCCATCTGGGTGTCTCTTACCAATTTGCTCAACTAAGGTGATAGAGTAAATCTAAAATTAGTTGTTCTTTTTTTTTTTTTTTTCCAGTCTCTTTAAAGTCCTAACACTTAGCCAAACCATATGGTTATAAAAAAAATCAAGTTCCTTTTTTATCTGCCCCTTTAGACAGAAGTCATTCCGATGAGTACCCCCCAAATATTTGCTCCTGCAGAGGTGAAAAGAAAACCACAGAAACTTCCACAGGGCTGGTAGGGATTGGTTAGTTCTGTCCCACTTCTCCCTAATTATATATTTATATATTCACAATAGCATGGGCATAATTGCTAAAACGTGCTATCCAGCCAGGGGGAAGGAAAAAGCCCAAAACAAGGCAGGCAAGAGGTTTATAAGAATTACAGACGTTTCTCATCCCTTGCCCCGCCAGGGTTCACTCCCCAGCTCGATCTGCCGCTGTGAAATTTCCTTTCCCTTTTCAGTCAAGTCATCAGGCACATAAAAGAAGTCCAAAAACCAAATGAGAGAAGGAAGCCAAATGGCATGTATTTGCAGAGAAATACATTCAGTCTCTCACTACGCACTCAGCGGTCATTCTACATTATTACTCATATTATTATTTCCAACGTCACTTAAGCAAACTTTGCTTCTCCCGCTTCTTGCTCCCAACACATACAGCATTAAAAACGACAGCGACCACACTGAACACAGGCAGAGAGAAACAAGATACTGTTGTCTGAAATTTTAAAAGAAAAAAAATAAAAAGTCTAGTGACCCTCTCCCACCCCAGCCAAGAATTCCTTCATCATCAACTGAAGCCCAGAGAGAGGGACAATGGGGTGTCTCCTGAACGAAGAAACAATGGGGTGTCTCCACCAACCAAGAAAAAAAGGACAAAAGCGGGAGTTTTAAGAAAGGTGCCATCCCAGTGTCGGTGCTCTGTCCATCCCTGACCCATCCCCTGGGTTCATTCATTCTTTCTTTCTGTGTGTATTTACGGAGCGCTTGATTTGTGCAGGCAAGACGCTCCACCCTAAATCATCTCCCAGGGGGTTCCAGCGTGTATTCCAGCACCAGAAAGCCGCTATCCAAACTGATAATAAAGGAAAAGTCCTATTACGGTAGGCACAACGGAAGCCGGTCCCGCTACAGCACAGCCCCGCCTTCACCTACACCTGGAGCCAAGACTGGCCACTTTCCAGGACCGAATGTCCAAAAAAACCTGCCCTGGGGTCAGAAGGTCATTGACCTTGGTCCCACTGGGTGCGTCCGCCCTCTTAGGTTCCATCCTCCGGAAAAGTTCAGTTGGCAGCGAGTGGGAAGGGAAAGGGGCATGAGGACACGGGGGCAGGTTCGGCACCCCGCCCGGCTTTCTGGGCTCTAACTCCCATGGCTACCGGGAAATATTTATTTCGAGTCAGATGGGCTCCGGTGGCTGCTGAAGCCGAGCACACGGCCACCATCAGAAAGCCAAGTCATCGGTAAGATAAAGATAGCTCTGTGACATGCCTAGACGCTGGCCTTACTGAGACAACCCCGGGGGTGGTGGCTTTCGGCGGAGAGAGCCACAGCGCGATTCACCAGCGCGCGGCCAGGGTTGCTGCCGCCCTCCAGCGATGCTGGCGACAGAGAAAGACAATCGAACGAGAAAGCAGAAGAAAGGATCGATACTTACCCCGAGGCGTCTGCTCCGGATCCTCACGTACCCTTGTTTCACTATGTCATTAAAATTGGAAGCCATCCCGGACAGCCGGTGACCCCCCCTTACCCAGGCGCACGCACCCTATTTCCAAACTGGCTTTGGAGAGGGGTGAGGGGCAAGACCAAGAGGAGAAGGAGTGGGGGGAGAAAGTTGCCGGGGTGCTACTGCTCCGGCGGCGGCTCTGCTTGCCTTTAGAAGGCGCGCATCACTTCGCCTGTCCCCCTTAAGCCTGAAAGTGGGCGGCCGGCTAGGAGCCACCTTAGGGGCGCGCGATGCAGGGAGGCAAGGCTGGGGCGCCGGCGTCAGCTGACTCGCTAGCCAGCCTGCCAGGAGGAGGAGCAGCGGCTTCTGAAGGATCCAGCCCAGCCGCTTTCCAGGGCCGAGGAGAAGGAGGAGGAGGAGGAGGAAGAAGGAAGGGGGCGCGGCGAAGAGGAGGAGCCGCGCGGGTCCCTGCGCCCGGCTTGGCCACCCGCGAGCAAACACCCTAGGCTGCGCGCAAACCGCGCTCTCTGCTCTCCCGCCCACCTGTCCCCTCCGCTTCCCCTTCCGATCCGGAGCTTGCCCCTGCCTGCCCCCGCACACCGGTGACAGCCTGCGGAGAAGGCGCTCCTTCTTTTCTCGCTTCAGTGGCTTATTTTAGGAGAGAAAATTCCACTTTTTTCCAGCCACCGCCTACCCTGCTTCTCCCTTAAGTTCCCAACGCTTGCACTTGCGGGAGAAAGGCTGGTTTTGACTTCTGTTGGTGCGTGGGTCTGGGGAGGTGGTGTTGCCATGGTTTGCCTTGATGGTGGCTTAAGACGGGAGAGTTGTCCTGACCTAAGCTCAAGAGTTTTTTGGGTTCCCTTGACCTTCCAGGGAAACCCTGCTGGTGTAGTAGTTAAGTACTGTGTCTGCTAACCAAAAGCTTGGCGGTTCAAATCCACCAGGCAGTCCTTGGAAACCTTATGGAGCAGTTCTACTCTGTCCTCTAGAGTTGCTGTACGGTGGGTTGTGGCAATGGGTTGACCTTCCAGGACTCAGCCCTATGTAATATCCTTAGTCTGAGCCTGTTTTTCCTGCTGGAATCTAAGTTTACCAAAGGCTGAGACTTGGCCTTATGAACATGTGTATCCCCCAAACCTGGCCCAGCATAGGGGCTCAATAGATCCATAGTAGTTATTAAAGTGGCCACTTATGTGCATTTGTATTACCATTTAAACTACTCTGTTGGAAACACTTAACTGGTTGCACAGCTGTTAAAACCTAACCAAAAGATTGGCAGTTGGAATCCACCAGGTGCTCCTTGGAAATCCTATGGCACAGTTCTACTTTGTGTTATAGGGTCACCATGAGTCAGAATCTACTCCCTGACCATGGGTTTGCTAGAGCCCTAGGGGCCTGGTGGAGTAGTGGTTAAGGGTTTGGCTGCTAACCAAAAGCTTTTGAATCCACCAAATGCTCCTTGGAAACCCTGTGGGACAGCTCTATGCTGTCCTGTAGGGTCACTATGTGTTGGGACCAACTTGAAGACACGTAACAACCACCAATATTCCCTTACAGGCAGCTGTACACAAGTTTGTGAACTTGTTACCATACTGCTGTGCCTAACAGCCACCACAAGAAAGAGTTCCAAAATTGTCTTGAAGGGTGGATGAAGCGCTGTTGTCTGCGCATAGCTTCCCAAGGGGTAGAGTACTTTGAAGTGGACCGTAGTGATGTCCAGCAATGAGGTATGCAGCACTTAGAACAATTAAGTTCACAGACTTACTTGTCAGAACTCCTATGTATTCATCCCTTCTGAAGAGGAGGTGTCTTAGGGAGGAGGTACTAGCTGGTTTCCAAGGGACATCTTTCTAATCATTTTCACTGTCTACAAAGGCAAGCAGTATCTCAGGAATTAGACTATTCTTGTTCACTGGAGGGGACCAAACAAAGACATGGTAATCTTTGGCCAGAGCTATTGAGAGAAGGGTTCATTTATCTGGAAGACTGTTTGACCTAATGACATCCAAAGGCCTTTCAACTCTGAGATTATATGAATCATCCCTTTCTCACCGGGAACACTAGCTTTTAGTCACCTTGGTTTGATGCATGTCAATTAAAGAAGAGGATTGCCCAAGAATATGTCATAGGAAATCTGAGACTAAACTACATCAATCCAAAAGCAAATACCCCAGTAGGAAGAGCTCTTCGGCTATATAGTAACCCATCAGTTAAGTCTTCATGTTGTTATTCAGTGGAAAAGAGTGTTTTAACTTTAAATCTCTCACCAAAGCAGGGTGAAATGGCAACAATCACTTGGAGAGCTCTTTTGACAGACTCAACAATTCAAAAAAAAGAAAAATCTAATACTGTCTATAGTTGCTGGGCAATAGAGGTGTTCAAGGAAGTCATTTATCCAATGCATTTATAGACCCAATTCCCAATATTGTAGAAACAAAGAATAAAGACATTAAGAGATAAGGAGCGTGGAGTGATTGGGTCCAAGGTAACAGAAATACTTACTGACAATCCCCTGATACTTGATGTTGAGGATAAACAACATCCATAAAAAATTAAATTAGAAATGAGGACACTAGATTCATACTACAAAATAAACTAGGTGTGAGGTAACATATGTTTGGGGGGGATTTTTTTGACTGTGAGGTTGAATTCAGTATGTGATTTTGTTTGCCTGTGGTGAAATCAAACTAACATATGTATAAAACACATAAACTGTGCTACACCATACACAGGACAATTTAAAAAAACAAAACAAAACACTGCCATCGAGTCAATTCTGACACCTAGTGACCCTATAGGTCACAGTAGAACTGCCCCATAGTTTCCAGGGTGCACCTGGTGGGATTTGAACTGCTGAGCTTTTGGTTGACAGACATAGCACTTAACCACTACACCACCAGTGTGTTCTTGGAGAGTTTCCAGCACGTCTCCGAACTGTGCAGTACACTTCCCTAGCAGAAATGGGCAGGGTAATTCACAGAGATACAACATAAATGTTGCATACAGAATTGCACAGGGTACAACTTGCTTCACTGTAAACAGCCAACCGGCCATTTAGTTATACACAGTTCAGTGTCACTGGAGGTAACTCAGAGACCACAGTCATCGTTCTGATCTCTGTTTTCAACTCAGTTTTCTAGACTTAGAATTTCTGATTTGGAATATGAGTTTCTGTTTGCATTCTCAGCATTAAGACTTATTTTTTTCAATAATGATTCCAATTTTCACTTTGAGTTTACTTCTCCTCTGCTCCCAGTACAGATAGGTAACTCTGAACATGGCCTTCCTTCAGCATCGCCATTGGGGCAGGGATAGGCACGTAGCCTGAGCTGCTCTGTTAAGAGTTCATTTCCTAACTCTTGCTGAATCCAAGGACAAAGACCCCAGCGTTCTGTTTAAATTGAGCCTGGATGAGTAAAATCCAGGAGCTACCGGCAGGCAATGTGAGACCCCAAAGGAGAGCGTGTCTGGGAGTGGGGGCCACACTGGAGAAGAAGACCCAAGAGGTAAAGAGAAGAAAGACAAATCCTGAGGACCCTACCTGGATCCCCTCACCCAGCACTGTGGGAACCATGTAACCATTAGACCCCTAGATTCAGTGACTTAAAAATCCTCCATGACACCAACTGACACAACAGCTACAACAGTGCATTGAAACGCACCAACCGCCACGAGGACGATGCCAGAGGCCATGCTTCTTCCTGCTATACATCAGATCACCATGATTCAGAGCTGACTCAACAGCCAGCTAACAGGCAGTTGGACAGAAGGTTGTGTGTCTCTTGTGTAACCATCAACAGTGGGTAGGATATCTAGGGAAGGTAGGAGGCTCTGTCCCATAAGGTCATCCAGGGACTCAAGCGAATGGCTCATCTCTGCCACCTCCAGATGCAGCTCCCATCTTTGGGTCTAACGAAACCAAACCCACTGCCTCATAGAGTTCCCAGGGAGCAGCTGGTGGATACCAACTGCTGACCTTTTGGCTAGCAGGTTTAGTCCTTAATCTCTAGGCCACCAGGGTTTCCTCACTGAAATGGCAGGGCAGTGGCAGAGATCTGGGGACTGGAACACTTCATTCATTCACTGCTGCCTGCCTTCTTTTCCTTCTGTGTTTGACAAATATTTCTTGAGCCCTTGCTAAGGGTGTGGATCATGCAAAATATGCTTTCATACATGCTCTCTGTCTCATACACACACACGTTCACACACACACACCCCAAGATAAACAAGATTACTACACCCAGTTGCTGTTGAATACCTCCAAATTGATTCCAACTCATAGCAGCCCCACGTGACAGAGAAGAGCTGGTCCATAGCTTGGCAATGAATTTTATGGAAGCAGATTTCCAGGTTGGTTCTCCCATGGAATCACTGGGTGGGTTTGAACTGCCAGCCTTTTAGTTAACAGTTGAATACTTTGCCATTGATTACACCAGCAGGGTTCCTATATCCCCAATAAAAGAGATAAACAAACAAGGAACTGATTGAAATAAGTGCAGACAGAACTTCCTACAAAAGAAATTAGCAAGGAGCCTTGGTGCCACAATAGTTCACCTGCTAATCAAAAGGTCAGCAGTTCGAACCCACCAGCAGTTCCTCAGAAGAAAAGACCCAGCAACCTTCTCCTGTTGAGATTATCCACTGCCATCAAGTCGGTTCCGACTCATAGTGACCCTATAGGCCAGAGTAGAACTGCCCCATAGAGTTGCCAAGGAGTGCCTGGTCGATTTGAACTACTGACCTTTGGGTTAGCAGCTACAGCACTTAACCCGCTGTGCCACCAGGGTTTCTGCCTGTTAAGATTACAGCCCAGGAAATCCTATGGGGCCGTTCCACGCTGACCTATTACATATACTGTGAGTCACAACTGACTTGACTCCACACAACAACAACAAAAAGCAAATTAGCAGAGTTCATATAGGGAGCACAGTCCTGTGGCACAGTGGTTAAGAATTAGGATGCTAACCAAAAGATCAGCAGTTCAAAACGACCAGCCACTCTTTAGAAAACCTATGAGGTGCTTCTTCTCTGTCCTGTAGAGTCACTAGGAGTCAGAATTAACTTAATGGCAATGGGGACTGGTTCTCTTTTTTCTTGGTTGTTGTTTGTTTTTAATTTATATAAGGAGTAACAAGAGTCTTCCTTTTGGTAAGAGCCAGGGGAGTCTCTTAGCTCTTCCACGACCACCCCACCCCAGGCCAGGACCGTCAGACTAGCAAGGGGTAGGGGTCAGGTACCAACCAACCTTACACCCTCCACACTCAGTGGGATGTATTCTCTCTTGAAGACTCTTCCCTTGCTTTAAGGTGAGAGGTGAGCTCACCTTCCCCTCTCCATATGGGAGAGAAGTGCCACAAAGCCCCACCAACACATGCTGTACCCACAAATTGCCCTTCTTCAGTTTCTTTGACTGCAAAGGCTTATTCAGACCAGAAGGGCATGATGATGAACTCGCACAGACAAAATGGTCTTCAACCACCCCTGTGCAAATTCTGCCCAGATGGTCCAGCACCTTGCCTCCAAATGCTTCTAAATTTTTCTAGGCTTTGGAGGCTTCTGCTGAAATTGAGTCAACACGTAGAAATGTTTTACCCTTCAGTGAAGAATCCCTAGCAAGCCAATAAAAATGGATGTAAAATTACATCACTTATTTTTACTCGTTCATTCAACAAATATTACTTGAGCTCCTACTATGTGCTAAGGAGTCCTGTGGTGCCATGGCTCAAGTGTTGGACTGATAACCCAAATGTCCATGTTTTAAAACCACCAGCAGCTCCACTGGAAGCAAGACCTGGCTGCCTGTTTCATACAAGATTACAACCTTGGAAACCCTCTGTGACAGTCCTGCTGTGTCACACAGGGTTGCTATCAATCCAAATCGACTCAGCAGCATCCAATAACTGTCTGCTAGTCCCTGGGAGTCAAAGGGGTGGATAAAAGAGACCTGAGTCTCTGACTGCATGGAGACATAAGTGTACGGGGAGTCAGAGACATGAATAAAACACATGGATAAACGTGAACAGTTGCAGGATGCTGGCAAAGGTAGAAAACGGAAACAGGGTTTGACATCTCTGAAAGATGGGAGATGGGGAAATTAGAAAGCTGACACAGGAAGGAAAAATCACTGTTACCCATTTGAGGGTAGAGAGAGCTTCGTGGTGGGGGGGGAAGGACAGCATGTGCAAATGCCCTGTGGCAGGAAGGCCATATGGCACATTTAGAACAGAAAGCAGGTAAAATCTTTTGCTCTCGAGCTAATTCCAACTCATAGCAACCCTCGAGGTCAAAGGAGAGCTACCTCGTAGCATTCCAAGGCTGTAATCTTTGCAGTAGCAGCCTGCCACTCTGATCTGCTGCTGAGTAGCTGGAGGGTTCAAACCACTGACCTTTCGTTTAGTGGCTGAGTGCTTAACCACTGCACCACCAGACCTTTTTGAAAGAAGTAAAGGGGGTTGAATTTGGAGAAAGGAAAGTGAGCAATGGAAGACAACGTCAGGGAGGATAGTTCCTGGTGTGGGGAAGTTTTCTTACACACTACTCAGATGTGCTTCAAACCTTCTACAAGGCCCAGTAATTAAGTTGGTGAACTTAACTGTTCTAAGTGCTGCATACCTCACTACTGACTATCACTACATCACCTTTGAAGTACTCCGCTTGGGAAGATAACGCACAGACGTCAGCACGTGGTCCACCCTTCAAAGCAATTTGGAACTCCTTCTGGAACAGCTGTTGTACATGGTGGCACGGTGGGAAGTTCGCAAACTTCATTGTAGAGTAGTCAGTGAGGGAGTTTTTAGCCAGTAAACAAATAACTGTATTGGGACACCCTCCATACTGACCTGACCTGGCCCCTAATGACATTTTTCTTTACCCAAAGATGAAGGAAATCTTGAAAGGAAGATGTTTTGAGGACATTCAGGACATCAAGGGTAATGTAACGACAGCTCTGATGGCCATTCCAGAAAAAGTTCCAAAATTGCTTTGAAGGGTGGACTAGGCACTGGCATCGGTGCATAGCTCCCCAAGGGGCATGCTTTGAAGGTGACCATAGTGATAATTAGAATTAAGGTATGTAGCACTTTTTCTAACATGAATTTGCAAACTTAATTGTCCGTCTTCCCATGTAGTAAGTCTGATTTTTTAAATGTATTTTATAAAAGACTGATCCTGTCTACATTAAAATACTAGCAGAGGCTATCATCTGTTGGTAAGAATACTCTATATACTTTCACCTGTGTTTTTCTAAGTTCCAAATGCAGTTTTTTATAAAAAAAAATGGAATAACTCTTTCTTCACTGATAGATCCCTTGTCTTGAGTTTTCTGACAGACACAAAAGCAAACATCCGCCTCGAGTGAAACAGAGCGGAGTACAATAGCCTTGTCATCGCTAAGCTCTCCCCAGACAGTCTCAGAGTTTCTTTTCCTATGAGAAGAGCCCTCTTCTTTGTAGGTTACTGTAAAGCCAACCCAGGAAAATCTAGGCCAACCAATGAGAAAAAAAAAAAAACCAGAGAGAAATAACTAGATAGCAAAGGTATTTGGCATTTATATGGCCCCCTTTCAAGCTGAAGCTGTATCCAGTGGTTGCTGGGAGAAGATTAGAAGTCAACATCCCAGAGGTCTCCTCGGGGCCATTTCCCTACTTCACTGAGTGACTTTGGGGCTGTCTCCTGTTCTTTCCCGCCTCATAGGCTGATCCGGAAAACAGAGATAAATGGGGCCGGCCAGACGGGTCTGGCTATTGAAGTCCCTGGATGAAATGTGTGAAGAGGGCAGAGTCTTCTTTCAAAGTGCTTTGCCAGTGTCAGTTAGCCGCCACATCACCCCCCAGTGCTGTAACACATGTCACAGCCGAGGGACCTGAAGCAGAAATTCTGGAAGCCTTGTTCAGTGGCAGAGATGGCAACTGCTTCAAAATGAGGATTAGGAAAGCGCAGCATTTGAATCCAAAGAACAAGCATTTTAACTTCGTTGATAAAGCACAATTCAACTGTGTCTCGGATGTTGTTATTTTATTTTGTGTTAGTGCATCATAAGGCAGGGGACAGCAGCAGCCAGCATCACAGGACAGCAGTCCTTTCAAGAGTGCTGGGGGAGATACACATCCCAGGTACGTTTACCGCTCTGGGCTTTATTGGTGCGCCTTTGAGAAGCAGACTCTGGGCAATGGCCAAATCAAATAAGGAAGTTGATCTGTGCCCCACTGGAGTACCGAGAGCCACTTGGGACTTTTGGCCTCTGAACAGTGTGATACGGCCTGCAAGTGTGTTTACACTTGCCTTCTTGTTATGGGGAAGGTACTGTTAGCAACACTCAGAAATATTCAGGTAAAATGAGGTATTTGGGATGTACTTCCTGGGCCATGTGACCAAAATGCACCAAGCATGTGATATGTTTCATGGCACACAAGACTGATACGGCCTGCTGTATTAGTCACCTCGCTGAGGACATCGTTTATAAAGTGCTCACTGGAAAGTGAGTTAGGATATTTGATGACCCAAGCATTAGAGGCATTCAGAAATCATCCAGGCAAACGAGTTATTCAGGGGATGAAAACAGCTTGTGATGCATTTTTTGGGCCAGAGGACTGATGTGTATCATGGTTGTGATGGACTGCTTGCCATTGGCACCCCACTTTTCAAACAATACAAAACTGCTAACAAATAACAGTTCAGCAACCATTCCATTAGTGGATAAGCATGGCATCACAAAAAAAAAGAAAACCAAACCCAGCTTTGTCGACTCGATGCCGACTTGCAGAGGCTTAAAGGGATAGGACAGACGTATTTGCAGTTTGGGGGACTCCTTTCTTGGACTGATGCCCACAGTTAGCTACACACATCAATTCCTCTTTGATCTCATGGATCATAACACAGTCATGTGACTTCGGCAAAGAGGTAGGGGAAGGAGGGACTGCAGCCTTCACGGATGAGAGACAAGAAGGCGGGTAGGTCTGGGAGTTTGTCACAAAGGAAGTAGGAACCTGGCAGCTATCGGGGTACAACTGAAACAGGGCCGTGGGGACTGCGGCACTGACGTAACCCAAACAGGGTGCGTGACAGGCGAGATAACAACCATCTGGACGGAAACAACCCTGTCTTGGCTTTGCTACACTCTTGAAAGGTAAAATAAGTTACCCAAAGTAGCTAACCGATGTCCTTGAGTTGTGTATACAGAAACTGGCTGGCTAGAAATAGTTTGCTGAGCATGCCTAAACAGAAATCCCTTGACTAGCTACATCACTTTCCCCTGGGAGAGTCCCTGAGAGCCCTGACTCAGCTTGGGCACGCCAACAGGGGCAGTGAGACACTGCGCGGGTGCAACAACCCATACTAAGTCCTGCTCCAGGTCCCGGAAAGCTTTGTTGCAGTCTTGCTGGCCAGCTGGGCACAAGACCTCATCAGCCTGTTCCCATCCACTTCTCTAGAAACTACTCCCCTTCCTAGGAAAACTCTTGAATAGCCAAAGCTTCTTGCTTAGCCATGAGTCTAGAAAGCCTGCAATCTCTTTCCCCAAGTCAGCCTTTGGAGAGGCTTAGACCCTTGCTGACTCCTTTCACTTATCACAAGTAAAATAAAGCTTGCTAAAGTGAAACTCCTTTTGGTCTTTCTTGTATATTCTTACGCAAAGACCCTTTGAGATAAATTGGCATTTCTGGTAGTACAACTAGTGTGTTGTTGTTAGGTGCCATCGAATCGGTTCCAACTCATAGCGACAACTAGTAGCCTCCACCAAAACACTCTTAGTTGTTGTAGTTACGTGGCGTCCAGCCTACTGACACTCATAGCGATCCCATGCGGAAAGCAGAACTGCGTCACCGGGCTGTATATGGATCCAGGAGTGCAATGGTTAAACGCGCCACTGCTAACAGAAGGATCCTCTGTGATCACCCACCTAGTGGCTCCGGAAGAGCAAAGCCCTGGCAACCTGCTCTTGTAAAGGTGATAGCTTAGAAAACACAGGCAAATTCTCCTGTACCACTTGCCGTTGCTGCGTGTCCCAGTCAACTGGGCACCAACACCGCTCTTTACAGTCCGAATCGCTGGATTCAGGGGCCGCAGAGCCACTGGGGTGGCTTAGAACTAACAGCATTCTGGTTAGCGATGGAGTGGTTAATCTTTCTGCCACCAGAGCTCCTTGCAAAACACCCTGCCAGGGTTAAAGACAAGGTCATGATGCCCCCAACATCTTCCTCTAGTACTTGCTATTGTATCAGTTAGTGCTTTTTTAGCTGAAAATAGCATAAAGCTCAGCCATCAGAATCTCAGAGACATTTATTGCTGCATTTCATCAAATTTAAGATTCCGTTAATGTTGAGATACACCACAATTTTATGTACTAGGAAGAAGGAAAAATGGTACAAACTTAACTTACCATGTCAGTGACCGATTACAATTTTTTAAAACAGCTTCATTGAGGTATAATTGACATGAACTAAACTGCTTAATTTAAACTAACTGGAAGAGATCCACATTTGTGCCCATTCCAAGGAAAGGTGATCCAACAGAATGCAGACATTATCCAACAATGTATCATCAGTAGCACTCACAAGTAACAATTTAAAGTGGTTGCAGCAGTCCATTAACAAGGACCTTCCAGAAATTCAAGCCAGATTCAAAAGAGGACAGGGAATGAGCCATAGCATTACCGTGGTCAGATGGATCTAGACTGAAACTAGAGAATACCAGAAAAATATATACTGTGCTTTCTTGATTTTGCAAAGATATCTGACTATGTGATTCATAATGAATTATGGATAACATTGTGAAGAATGGGAATTCCAGAACACTTATTTGTGCTCATGAGGAACCTATACATAGATCAAGATGCAATCATTCAAACAGAACAAGGAGATACTGTTTGTTTAGTGTCAGGAAAAGGGCACATCAAGGTTGTAACCTGTCACCATGTTTAGGTGGTCTGACAATTAAGTTTGCTAACTCACCCAAGAAAAGCTGCTACATACCTCGTTGCTGAGTATCACTATGGTCACCTTTGAAATATATTCCTCTTGGGAAGCTGTACACCGATGCCAGCACCTAGTCCATCAAAGCAATTTTGGAACTCTTTTTTTGGAATGGCCGTCAGAGCTGTTGTCATATTACCCTTGAATGTTATCAAAATGTCTTCCTTTCAATATTTCCTTTATCTTCAGATAAAGAAAAGAGTCACTGGGGGATAGACCAGGTGAGTAGGGAGGGTGTTCCAATACAGTTATTTTTTTACTGGCTAAAAGTTCCTGCACAAGCAACTATGCAATTAAGTTTGCGAACACGCCGTGGTGCCACAGTGTACAATGGCCTTTCCGGTAAGAGTTCCAAAATTGCTTTAATGAGCGGACTAGGCACTGGTGTAAGTGCATAGCTTCTCAGGAGGAGTACTTCACAGATGATCATGGTGAATTTTGGCAGTGAAGCCTGCAGCAATTATTACGGTTAAATTTGCAGACTTCATTTCAGACCTCGTATTCAACCTGTATGCTGGGCAAACGACCCAAGTAGTGGATTATAGAAGAATGGAGCATCAGGATCGGAGGGAGATTCATTAATAACCTGAGGTAAAGCAGATGGCACACCTTCACCTGCTGAAGGTGAAGAGGACTTGAGAAAGCACTTACTGATGAAGATCAAAGGCTACAGCCTTCAGTACGGATTACACCTCAACAAAAAGAGAACAAAAATCCTCACAGCTGGACCAATAAAGCAACATCATAATAATAAAAGAAAAAAAACAGTGCCGTGGAATCAGGTCTGATGATAAATGGAAAAAATACTGAAGTTGTCAAGAAGTTGGTAATTTCGATGAAGCCCGCTTGATCAAGTGTCTCTTTTGTGAACTGTGTTATTTTATTTCATATGTAAGAGCTCTGTGTCTAACGTGTTCACACATCTGTTTTCTTCTAGAAAGTTTAATGGTTTAATGTTTTGTATTTTGACCTCTGATACCATTTTGAGTTAATTCTTCCGTGTGGTTGGAGGTCTGGATTGATGTTGTTTATTTATTTCACATGTGGCTGTCCGGTTGTTCCAACATATTTGTTGAAAAAGCTATCCTTTCTTCACTAAGGTGCTTTCGCACTTTTGCCATGTCTACGTGTGGGTCTGTTTCTGAGCTATCTAGTCTGCTCCACCGATCTCTTTGTCTGTCCTCGCCACCTTCGTTAGTGCAGCTGTTAAGTCTTAAAATCAGGTAATGACAGTTCTCTACTTGACTCTTTTCCAAAGTGGTTTTGTCTAATTAAGGTCCTTTTTGAATTTCTATTTGAATTTTTGATCCAGTTTGTCAATTTCTATAAAAAATTTTCAGACAGTTCAAGAGGGATTACGCTGACTCTGTAGACTGATTTGGGGAGAACTGAGCAAATGAGTTTTACAAACCTATGAAACAGTATCTATCTAGCTCCAATTATTGAAGGTCTCTTTAGTTTTCGTAAACCTCAGTGAAGCAGTGGTTAAGTTCAAATCCACCAGGCACTCCTTGGAAAACTTAAGGACAGTTCTACTCTGTCCCAGAGGGTGCTTCGTGATTGATTCTATGGCAATGGGTTTTTGTTTTAGTTTTTGTGAACAACGTTTTGTAGCTGTCAGTGTAGAGATCTTTTATATCTTTTATCAGATTTATTCCTAAGTGTTCCTTTTTATAAATGTTATTGTAAAGGATAGTTTTTTATTTCAGTTTTCAATTGTTTGTTGCATACTTACAGAAATGCAATTTGTTTTTTTGCATGTTGATCTTTCATACTGCAGACTTGCCAAATTCATTTTAGTTCTAGTTCTTTTTTTTATCGATTCTGTCACAGTTTACATCATGACACCTAAAACTAGTTTTACTTTCTGCTTTCCCATGTGGGTGTAGTTTCTTTCTTTCTTTTCTCTCCTAATTGCACTGGCTGGAATCTGCAAGACAACGCTGAATAGAAGTGGAGCTAACAGACATCTTTCTTCTGTCTTGATCTTTGAGTGAAAGCATTAGCCTGTCACCACTGTTTATGATGTTAACAGGTTTTCATAGGTGTCCTGTATGAAGCTGAGAAAATTCCCTCCTACTCCAATTTTCTGAGAGATTTTTCTTTTTTTCATTCTTTTTTTAAATCAGAAATCGATGTTGGATTTCAGATTTTTTTAATATGTCTATTAAGGTGATTGCTTTATGTTTATTTTTTGGTTCATCAATATGTTGAATTGCACTGGTTGCTTTTGAAATGTTACACCAAACTTGCATTCCTGGACTAAAACCCATTTGGTCATGGTGTATTATCCTTTTCAAATACTGTTGAAACCAATTTGATAACATTTTATTTAGAATAATTTGGGTGTATGTTCACGAGGGACATTGATCTGTACTAGTCTGTTCTTGTGATACTTTGAGATGGTCTGGGTAGCAGGTTAATGTTTATCACATAGAGCGAGTTAGGGAATGAGCCTCCTCTTCAGTTTTGTTAGTGTTTGTGTAGAACGGGTATTATTTCTTCTATAGAGGCTTGTTAGAGTTCAACAGTCAAGCTATCTTAGCCTGGATTTTTTTAGATAGATTTTAAACTATAACTTAATATCTTTACAGATATAAGACTGTTTAGATGATCTATTTCTTCTTGAGCGAGCTTTTGGTAGTTTCTCTCAGGATACTTGCACATTTTGTCTAGCTTGTCTAATTTATTAGCATAAATCTGTTAATTTTATTTCCTTACTATTTTTTTAAATATCTGCAGTCAGCTCATTCATTGATAATATGGTTATTTTCTTTCTTTTTTTCTTATTTATCATATCAAAGAATCAGCTTTTGGTTTTATTGACCTATGCTACTGTTTTCATTTATCTTACTTATTTACATAATTTCTTCTCTTTTGCTTGCTTTGTGTTTCATTTCCTCTTTTTTTTAAAAAAAAAGCTGAAGACATTGATTGCAGACTTTTTTAATTTATATGCCTTTCCAGTCATCTTCCCCTCTTTCGGGAACAACCGTTATTCTAAATTCTATCACTAGAGATTCATTTTATCTGTTTTAAACTTCATATAAATGAAATCAAATTGTGGGCACTCTTTCTGTCTGGCTTCTTATTTGTACCATTGTAATATGTTTAAGAATCTGTCATACCATTGTGTATATTAATGCTTAATTCCTTTTAATCGTGCCATGTTCCATTCTATACAGACACAGTTATTCAGTCTGTCACTGATGAGCATTTGTTTCCAATTTTCCGCTATTAAGAATAAAACTGCTATGATCACTTTTGCATAAGTCTTTGTATGGTCATCTTTTTTTTATTTTACGTCAGTAACTATCTAGGAGAGGCACTGAGGGATCCTAGAATAGGTATGGAAACTCTAGTGACATAGCGGTTAAGTTCTACAGCTGCTAACCAAAAACTCAGCAGTTCAAATCTGCCAGGTGCTCCTTGGAAACTCTAAAGGCAGCTCTACTCTGTCCTATAGGGTCACTATGAGTCAGAATCAACTCAACAGCAGAGGGTTTGGTTTGGTGTTAGGGTAGGTATATTTGATTTCTATGAAATTACCCAATGGTTCTCCAAAGCAATCAGCACCGATGAGATTTCTAGTTACTTCCCATCCTTACCACATTTGGTATTATCAGTCAATTTTAATTTCGGCATTCTGTAATAAAAGTTCAGTATATTTAATTTGTTTATATTTAATTCAGTATATTTAATTTTGTTTCCTTGATGCTTATGGATATAGAACACATTTTAATGCTTTCTGGTCATTCCTCAACAGTAATCTTTCCATAAAGGCAGAGACTATGTCTTCATCTGGAGAAGTCTTCACAAAACCTCTAAAAATACTGAGTACAAAGCTAACAGTCCCTAACTGCATTAATTGCACAGTGTTACTACCATTCACTTGGTAAATTTTAAAGATGTAAATATGTATGCTGATAGTTAAAATAGGTCCTCAAAATTAACAAACATTAAATTTAGTCATGTTTACAGTAGATCATTCTTAATACAAGTCAGATGTTATCAATAAAGTTGAAACAGGCCTTGCATACAGCCCAACTGCTTTCTCACCTCCAGGTGGAAATCACGGTAATGACTTCATGTGTATTTTTCCAACTCATATTTTATAATTATATTTCATGTCCAAATAAAAGATATGAACGTGATTAACTTTTTAGGGGTTATAATTATATTTTTGTATGCATGTTTCTCTGCAGTCTGCATTTCCTTCTTCCTCATTGTGTGGAGCCCTGTACAGACTGATACACGTGGATCTGGTTCACAAAGTTTCTGAACCACGTTCTATCATGTGACAAGAACACGTTTTATTTTTTCATTCTCCATCGATGCATATATAAATTATTTCAATTTTTTTCTATTATAAGCAATAGACATTAAATTCTTATGCCTAAAGAAAAAATAAGATTATAATTCTAATAATATTTCTTGAAAAACTACCTAAGACCATTGACAATCATAGAAACTCAATAGAGAATTCTTAAAGAATATATGTGCTCATGGGCTCTTTCTAATGAAATCAAATGCTCAATAGACCCTCTGAGGAATTCGTGCAATAAAAGAGTATACTTTGCAGAAACTCTTCAGGGAGAGTGAAAACTAAACTAATATATTTTAAATATTTCTTTGATTTCCCTTGTAAGCCTCAATCTTTAAGTCTTGTGTCAGTCTATTTAAACAACTGCAAAATTGTTTTAACTACGTGAGATAAGACATTACTTTCCTTTTGAAGGAGCATCAATAATACTTGCAAAGAGAATAAAATCCATGCCTCTTCCATGGCCTGCATGGCCCAACATGCCCAGGTCCTAGCCCACCTATGTGACTTCATCTCTTGCTACTTGCCCCCAGTCCACTACCCACCCCCACCATCCATGAAGACCTTTCTGTTTCTCAAATACACCAGACTCACTCCCTGTCTTAGTCACTGGGTACTGCTCTAACAGCAAGTACCACAAGTGGAAAATTTCATGAGGAGAAGCTTTTATTATCACAGTCTGGTAAGCCACAAATCCATTCGTAAGTTGTAAGTCCATTCAAGATGAAAAATCATCACAGTCCAGTAGGCTGAGTCCACATCCAGTGAGAGCATCTCGGCACAGGAACCTGAGGTCCAAAGGACGTGCTCTGCTCTCGGTGCTTCTCTCTCGGTGGTATGAGGCTCCCAACTTCCTCAGCTCACTTCTCTCCCTTATATTCCACAAGCTTGAGTCCTGCCTCACTAACACAACTGTAAACCATTCTCCATCATCCGTATCACAGAGGCAGGATTCACAACACATGGGAGGAAGGGCACCGTACAAGAACTCCAAACCAAGTCAAATCAACACATACATTTTTGGGGGGACACAATTCAGTCCATGCCATCCCCATATCAGCATCTAAGCACTTACTTGTTCCTCTCTTTTGCATGCACTTTCTAAAGATTTGGGCACAATTGGCTTTTGGTATCATCTTGCGAGACTGCCAGTTAAGTTCATGAACTCATCCTAGAAAAAGTGTTATATACCTCATTGCTGAATATCACTACAGTCACCTTCGAAGTACTCCTCTTGGGAAGCTATGCACCAGTGCCATTTCCTAGTCCACCCTTCAAAGCACTTTTGGAAGTCTTTTTCTGAAATGGCCATCGGAGCTGTCATCATATTACCCTTGATGTCCTGTATGTCATCAAAATATCTTCCTTTCCATATTTCCTTTATCTTTGTCCAAAAAAAAAAAAAAAAGTTACTGGAGGCCAGATCAGGTGAGTAGGGAGGGTATTCCAATACAGTTATTTGTTTACTGGCTAAAAATCCCTCACAGACAACTCTACAATTGACTTTGTGAACTTGGCACTGTGCCAACATGCAAAATGACCATTCCAGAAAGCGTTCCAACATTGCTTTGAAGGGTGGACCAGGGACAGTATTAGCACGTAGTTTCCCAAGGTGAGTACTTCAAAGGTGACCATAGTGATATTTGGCAATGTGGTACGTAGCTTTTTTGTTTGTTTGTTGTTTTTAAGAAATATGGGGTCTTAGTGGTACAGTGCTTAAGAGTTTGGTTACTAATCAAAATGTCAGCAGTTGGAATCATCAGGTACTCCTTGTGGAGCAGGTCTGCCCTAAGGAGCCACTATGAATCAGAATTCACTAGACAGCAATGGGTTTGGGTTTTTTGGCATTATAGCCCATGTAATGAGTAAGGCACTGAGATATAGCAAGAAATGAGGATGTGGTTACTAGTGATGTGTTCATGGACTCACCTTTTTTTGTTGCTGTAGACTTTGTATAAACCCAAACCAAACCAAACCCAGGAGGTTCCAAGGAGCATCCAGTGGATTTGAACTGCCAACCTTTTGGTTAGCAGCTATAGCTTTTAACCACTATGCTACCAGTGTTTCCAAATTTTGTATAAGACATTCAAACTACAATTACTTAAGACTGATTTCTTCTTCTCCATTCATTTCCAGTTTATTCCATTTCTCCTTAGATTGGGGGAAGGTGCCCTGGGACCCTTGGCTGCAGTAGAGAAGCTAATGGTTCAAGCCACCCAACAGCTCCCCAGGAGGAAGACCTGGCATTGTTACAGTTAGGAGGTGTTCAGTGAGTCCCACTCATAGCCTCACTGTGCATAACAGAATGACACACGGCCCATTCCTTTGCTGTCCCCACAATCATTACTACGTTTCAACCCACTGTTGCAGCCACTGTGTCAATCCACTGAGTTGAAGGACTTCAAGAAAACCTATGGGCAATTCTACTCTGTGACATGAGGTCATTATGACTTGGAATGGACTTGACAGCATCCAGAAACAACAAGCTATAAGATGGATGGCACTGTTATGGTCATGACATTTTTGAATCTGATTAAAGGACAAGTGAACTTAGGATGCACTGATTTAGATTTTCTACTCCTCCTAGAAGATTGCTACAGAGTCAGTATTGACTTGAGGACAACAGCTTTTTATTCTGATTTGGTTTTGATTTTGTTTCTAACAGTATATGTTTATATTCGGCCCACAGCCATTGATGTATTCAGTTAAGGTTTTGCTAGCTTTCTGGCATAGGAATCATTTCCTGGAAGAGGCCTGGTGTCTTCAGGATTGGCTCTCCAGATATCACGATGCAAAGATACAGGGCCAGAGGTAAAAATCACAAGTGAGATGTGCTCTGTAGAGAAGAAACAAGACTAGGAATATGCATATCTCACATTTCAGCTTCTCCAATATGTTTCTCTTGGCGAAGTCTGGTGGATCCAGATGAAACAGCACACACTAATCTCTCCAACACAGAAATAACCAATCAGGCTAAAGAAAAGAGTCAGTTATCTTCCTAGCCCCCCTTTAGAAAATTATAGTATAAAATCAGAATATATGAAGGAATGGTTATAATGATGTAGCTAAAAAAAAAGAAGAGAAAGGAGAAATGTAGGAAAAAAGCACTGCCAAAGTATATGCTAGTTAATTAACAAAAAAAAACTATGCTTTTTTTGGACTTTGCAGTGTGTATAGCCTTTATCAGCTTAAAAATTTATAATTTATCATTTATTTTCTTATTCTAAATAAACATTTGCTTCTGCAACTAATTCTGTGCTCATTTTCTAGAAAACCAAAGCCAAACCTACTGCCACTGAGTTAATTTCAACTCTGAGGGGAAGGCAGAGTCAAGATGGCAGACTAGATTTACATCTCCTTAATTCTCTCTGAAAACTAAGGCCGGGATTGATAACTAAAAGAAGCCTTCTGGACACTCAGTGAGCCCTGGGACATGGCATAGTGCATTCAATTTGGACTACACGCCACTGAACAGGAAACTTGTTCTCCTTCACTGACCCCTGCCCTTGCTGAATGCCAGCTCTTGTGCCCTGAAGGTAACTTGTGATTTTAACTTTTTTTTCTCTCTGTCTTAGCTGGCAAGTGGGGCTTGGGCTTAACTGGCAACAAAGCTCAGCTTCACTGCTGATGAGATCAGCAGGTGGAATAGCCACATTCTGAGAGCCCAGCTCTGGACTCTGTGCACCTTGGCCCCTCCACCCTCTCTTTCTGAACCTACACCATTGATTTAGCTATTTCACAGTGGGCAGGAGAGATGTGCGAGACACCATCTTGTTTGACTGGGAGACAGAGTTACCCAAATGGAGGCCTCAGCAAGGGTTAATTCCCAGGCTGGGAGGCAGTGCCAGCCCAGGAAGTACTTTCCTGGCAGAAAAGCTATGTTTGGCACACTGTGACTTTACAGGTGGGGCCTGGCAGCAGATGACAGGAGGGCAGTAGTTTTTCCATACTTTGGCTAGTTTATAGCATCTGAGGTTGGATATAGAGGTGCTTACATTGCCAGCTTAAGAGAGGGACTTGAACACCTGACACCCTGACTGATTTTGGAAGCTGTCAGATAGCTTTTACCTTTCAAAATAAGATTACCTAGAGAAATAACTGCAGTGTATCCTGAAGACATCTCTTCCAGCCTTTACTTACCCACATCATAGGATCAGTTGACAGCCACCCAGTGACTCCATAAGTAGGGCCGTGTCTTTGCCAGTGAGGAGGTAGAGCCTACTATCCCAGAGATTCCACTGGCCCCAGTCACTGGAACACACAGAGGTGACTGATGATCACAT
Source organism: Heterohyrax brucei (assembly GCA_028571685.1). Lineage (NCBI taxonomy): Eukaryota > Metazoa > Chordata > Mammalia > Hyracoidea > Procaviidae > Heterohyrax > Heterohyrax brucei. Next base: position 82,538,554 of record CM053156.1, on the reverse strand, counting down.
TCCTTCCCAGACTGTGCTTCAGATCCTATTAATGTAATGCCAGAGAAACTAAACAACCTCTAGATACCCAGAAAGCAACAAACCTTGGCCAGAAACTTAAAGAAATATTCACCCATGGCCCTAGAAAGCCCCCCAAATAAAGAACCAAAGAGCTTCCCAGATGAAGAAGCCTTTCTGAAACTATCAGAGGTTAAGTACAAAATGATTATATGTAAAGCCCTCTTAGGCATTATACAAAATGCAGCAGAGCAAAATGAAAAATTAAGCAAGCTGTTCAAACTGATGGAACATCAGCATTCTGAAATGTGACAGATCAATAACAAAGCCAAAGAAATAGAAAATTCAATTCAAAGCCAAGAAAACAGAATTGAACAAATGGAAAGTAGACTTTCTGACTTGGAAGACAGAGCTACTGACTCCTGCATCTGTGAGGAGAAATCAGAGAATAGAAAGAAGAAAAGTGAAGAGGCATTAAGAAGCATGTGGGATTCTATCAGGAGGAATAATCTATGATTCACTGAAGTTCCTGAACAGGGTGGGACACCAGAAAACACAGAGTATTGTTGTTGAGCTGCTGATGGAAAACTTCCCCAAAATTATGAAAGAAGAGAATATAGATATCCAAGAGGTGTACAGAACACCACACAATACAGATCCCCCCAAGAAGACTCCAAGACATATTATAATCAAGCTTAACAAAATGAAACATAAGCAGTAACTCTTAAAGGCAATGAGACTCAAAGCAAAGCTAACATTCAGAGAGAAACCCTGTAGGCTTTCATCTGACTTCTCAGCAGAAACGATGCTGGCATGGAGGCAATAGAATGGCACATTCAAAGTCTTGAAGGAGAAGAACTTCCAACCAAAAATTAGATACCCTGCAAAACTATCTCTGAAGTATAAAAATGAAATTAAGACATTCAAAGATAAACAGAAGCTCAGAGACTTTGTAGAAACAAAACCAAAGCTATAAGAAATACTGAAAGAAGCTCTTGGCTTAAAAGAACAAAACCATTAGCTCTATATTTTAGGAGGCAATACGGGACACATCATCCAGAAACCTACTCAGTTAAGGAGGGCAGAAAACTCAATCAAAGCTATAATATTAAAAGAGGTGATCCAGTGATCGTATCATGGAAACTATGATATCATCACATAAAAAGAGAGATGTACTACAGTAGTTATAGTCCTTCCAGATGGAGAGGCAGTTAATAAGACATGTAGAAGTTAAAATTGGGTTTAAACATAGATTAGTAAGGAGGATCATAGGATCAGCTGCAAAGCACAATAAAGATGCAACATATCAATTCAAGAAACCTAAAACATGAGTCTCAACAAACACAAAACCAACACTGAAAAGTGTGAAAAAATAAACCTATAAAGAAGAATGTCCCAGAACAGAATAGTAAGAGCAACAGAGAAAACGTCAACACAATAATAAATGTATCACAATGACAGCACTAAACACATACCTATCAATAATTATGTTGAATGTAAATGGAATGAACGCTCCAGTAAAGAGGCAATGAGTGACATCTTCGATCAAAAAATATGACCCATCTATATGTTGCTTACAAGAAACTCATCTTAAACTGAAAATTAAAGGATGGAAGAATATATACCAAGCCATCAATATATAAAGAAGAGTAGGTGTGGCAATACCAATCTCAGACAAAATAGATTTTAAAGTAAAATCCACCATCGTGGACAAGGATGGACACTACTGCTGAAACATTCAGTACACAAGCAGGACTTAACAATGTTAAATACTTATGCATCTAATACTAGAGCATATAAATGCATCGAAGAGACACTGACTACATTCAAAAATGAGATAGATTACTCCACAACAATGTGGGAGACTTCAACACTCCACTCTCAGAATTCGACAGATCTTCTCAAAAAAAGCTCAGTAAAGACACAGAAGATCTTATTGCCACAGTTAACCAACTAGACCTCATGGACGTATACAAAACTTTCTATCCATCAGCGGATAACTGCACCTTCTTCGCCAGTGCACATGGAATATTTTCTGGAATAGACCATGTGTTGGGACATAAGCAAATCTCAACAAAATCCGTATCATTGAATTCTTGCATAAAGCCATAAAAGTCTAAATCAATAGCAGAAAAAACATAGATAGAAATTGGAACTCATAGAACCTGAACAACATTTTGCTCAAAAAGCCATGGGTTATAGAAGAAATCAAGGATGAAGTAAAGAAATTTATGGATTCCAATGAGAATGAAAACACTTCCTATCAGAACCTATGGGATACAGGCAAAGCAAGTGCTCAGGGGTCAGTTTACTCTACAGATACACACATCTGGAAGGAAGACAGAAGCCAAACCGAGGAACTAATCCTACAGCTTGAACAAGTAGGAAGAGAACAACAGAGGAACCCCTCAGACACCAGAAGAAAACAGATCATAAAGATTAGAGCAGAACTAAACAAATTAGAGACTAAAAGAACAATTTAAAAAATAGATAAGACCAAAAGCTGTTTTTTTGAAAAGATCAACAACATTGACAAACCACTGGCTAAACTTACTAATGAAAAACAGAAAATAAACAAATAATCCAGATAAGAAATGAGGGGAGATGTCACAGCAGGTGCAACAGAAATAAAAAATATCATAACAGAATACTAGGAAAGACTGTACTCTAACAAATTTGAAAACTTAGAGGAAATGGACAAATTCCTAGATTCATATCATCTACCCAAATTATCACAAGGTGAAGCAAAGCAACTTAATAAACCCATCACAAAGGGAGAGATTGAAAAAGTCATCTAAAAACTACCAACCCATAAAAGCCCTCGCCCAGCTGGCTTCACCACAGAATTCTACCAAGCTTTTAGAGAAGAGTTAACTCCAGTACTACTGAGACTATTTCACAGCATAAAAAGGGATGGAATACTCCCAGATTCATTCTATGAAGCCACCTCCTGGTGATCCCACAAGTTCCAGAGAATTGTTCCCTAGAGATTTTCTCGGTGACAGTCTTTGCAGAACTCACACTCAGCTTTTCTTCTGTGATGCTGAAGACTGGGCTTGAACTGGCAAACTTTATGTTAGTCCAGATCTGCAACTGGGTGCAAATCATTTGTGCCACTGAGGGAACTGGTGATTTTTGTGTACATTTTTTGAAAGCTTCAGGCCAAAAAAACCGGGAACTGCCTTTTGTAATGAACAGCTCAGCTGACAGCTCTGGTGTCTTAGTCATTTAGTGCCTGCTATAACAAAAACACCGTAAGCACGGGGCTTAAATGAAGAAAATTTTAGTTTCTCAGTTTAGAAGGCTGGAAGGGCAAAGGGAGAGTATTAACTCCAGGGCAATTCTTCCTTTCTCTGTTGACTCTTGGGGAAGGTCCTCACTGTTTCTCAACTTCTGTTCCTGGGCCATCTTCATGGGGCCTGATAGCTCTCTTTCTCCATCTCTGCTTACTTTTCTCTCCTTTTATCTCTTATCTGATAAAAGGTGTGACTCAAACAAGGTTGTGATTTGAGTCAGGGTGTGACTTGAGGAAGAGTGCAACCTGACTCACACCCTCTTTTAGGGCTGTGACTCAAGACATACCGTACACCGATCCTGCCTCAGTAACATATAGAGATTAGGGTTTATAACACATCACAAGATGGATGACAATTCAGATCAGAAAGTAGAGGACAACCACACACTACTGGGAATCATGGTCTAGCCAAGTTGACGCGTATTTTATGGGGACACTGTTCAATCCATGACACCTGCGTTCACAGTAATTACTACTTTGCAGTGGGAAAGTATCTGCCCACTGCCCTTGGACAATGATAGTGACAGATTTGGTCCCTCGATTCTTGCTTTATGTCATTTAGTAGAAGCCACGTCATTTAGTCTTCCTGGGGTTTAGCATTGCAGAAGAGAGGACTACTACGAAGGAAGACAGGGCACCAATGGGTGCGACAGCATCATGGTACAAAATAAAATGTGTCTTAGTAGAAAACCATCCATGCTCTACGGCGCGTCTCTCTGTGTTATCAGAACTGTGCCTTGTTCATCGACTCCGCGCTATGCTACACTTTATGAATAGTAGACACTTACAGATGTGAAGATTTTGTCTTACGTGATAGATGCTCAAATCCTCTTCCTTTCCACCCTATGGGTATAACAGTCTTCTCCTTATCTGCAGCTCATCGCAGCGTTCCTTCAGTGGAGATGCATTGGTTCTGTTTATAACTTCAGCCTGGTTCCCCTACCAATCAGTAAATACAGTCTTGAACACTTGTTCATCTTGGTATCTGTAAGGGAGTCATTATTTTGCCTCTGCCAGAAAATCATCTTTTAAAAACCGTCAGAGCTGTTTAATTCTCCCTCTCCCAGATGGGAAGGCTGGAACTAGCCTGATTTTTGTTTCCTTATAGATAAATTGGCAGCCATGGTGGCACCGAGATGAAGTGCCACCACGGCTGATGAAAAGGCTGGCAGTCGGAATCCACCAGCTGCTCCTTGGAAACCCTAAGAGGCAGCTCTCCTCTGTCCTGCAGGGCTGCTATGAGTCTGAATCGACTCGATAGCAATGAGTTTGGTTTACCTTTTTTTATTCTTTTGATAGATAACTTGGTTGTTCCCACTAGATAGGTAAGATTTTGTTTGTCTTTCTTTTTAATCCTTGAGAACATAAAATGTAATAGATGAAGTTACTAGCTTGCTGGGGCACGGTGATCAACAAATAAAGTCAACAGCCTCCAAGACAAGGCAAAAACATTTTCCAATTATCTTACCGCTTCTAAGTTCTCAGGTTTAGGGGGATTTGTGGATGTTATTAAATAATGTTGAAATTACAACAAAGTACTGATTTTTCACATTAGGAAATGAAACTGTCTTACAGTTACTCAAAGCCTGAGAGAATATACAAGCCCACATTCTTGAATGGTTACTTAATACACATGGGAGCTGTTCTGATTCACGCTAATGGCATTATTATTTTAAAAGATAAATAAAAAAACAGAAAGTATAACGTGATGTTACTTTGAGCTAAGATTTGTTCTTCACACAGATTTTTTCAGATGGCTGTGATGTCATCAGCACAGTCTGGGTGTGTTGTAATAGCACAGTTTACGCCATTTTTAGGCTTACAGTGACGTGGATTTAGCATACTCAGACTTTGAGTTTAAATTAACGAGGATGCTTATTTTTTAGAAAATAGGTGCAATGATTCAACCCTGCTATTTTTCCTTCTCTGCCCCAAACATTTTTTTTTTTTATTTTACTTTTTTCATTTTAGGACTTAAAACTCCCCTGTAATAAAAAGACGTACAATTTTATTTCTGCGAATCATGTGATCAGATGAAATACATCAAGAAAGCATCAGTTCTACAGCTAGGGTGGTAGAAGTTCAAAGTGGTTTGGCAAAAGCTACCAGGCCCCTGGAACTTTTCTTTGCTACCACAGTGAAACACCTTTTAAAAATGTAGCTGTTCCACAACACTCATCAGAAAAATTCCTTTAACACAAAATCCACAGCTTGTTAACTGAAAAAGAAGAGACAAACCGTGTGTCTTTCCGTGTACATGCATAACGCCAAAACTATACCCATTGCCTTCTAGTTAACTTGGACTCAGAGACCCCACAGGACAGAGTAGAACTGCCCCATAGAATTTCCAAGGGGCACTTGGTAGATTTGAACTGCCAACCTTTTGGTAAGCAGACATAGCTCTTAGTCACTATGCCAGAGAAATTTTCATCTATACATATAAATGAATAGAGAGAAAAGAGTTCTGATCACAATATTGAAACACATCAGTTAAAATTAAAATAAATAATACATTATATTTAATTATAAAAAGGCTAACACTAACAATACCAAAACCAAACTCATTGTTGTCAAGTGGACTCAGACTCACAGGACCCTATAGGACAAAGTAGAAATGCCCCACAGCATTTCCAAGGAGCAAGCTGGTGGATTCGAACTGCTGATCTTTTGGTTAACAGATGAGCTCATTAACCACCTGGATATCAGGCTCCCAAAAGACTTAAGGATGTACATAAAACACTAAAAACTTTGGGCTGGGTGTTGAAATCCAAGGGGATTTCAGTTTTCATTTTTATGCCTTTTTTTGTTTGTTTCTTTTCCGTACTTAAAGTTTTATATGAGAAGTTCAGAGGAAGGTAACAAAAAAATGTTTTTAAGGGGCTAAAAATATTTGCTACTCTATGGATGATAGAGTCAGAATTCTTCAACATGATACAAAACCTTTTCTGGCATGGCCCAGCCTCTCTCTCTGCCCTCACTTCCCGTCATCTACTTTCCCCACACACCTCACCCACTTCTCTTCAGCCACACCAGAGAATAACATGCCAGCCATACCTCGGGGGCCTTAGCCCAGTCATCTTTCCAGCAGCTGTTTCCACCTCCAGGAAGTCTTCCCTGATTTCTTTCAGGGACATCAGCCGAGCGCCCAGCATTCTGGAAACACCTTTTAATGGAACATGCCATCCTAAGAATATTCCTAGTGTGAATTGATGGGAGGAAGGCCCCGTGTGTGACACAAAATATCTTTGCACCTCTAGTTTCTATGCCTGGCATTTGGCATACTATGTAAGTTGAATGAGCAACAAAATCTTAACAAAATTATAGATTTTTAGTTTCAGTTGTTTCTTTCAGTTTAACGTAACTTCTACTTCTTGAAAAGCCCAAGAGTTTTTCTGTATCCTGCACAAACCACTGTCTTCTTTTCTACAAGACATTCTACTGACATTTTTTTTCTACAAGTTCAGAGAAAAAGCCAAATAGGAATGATTCATGCTTGACAAAACCTTCATTTTACTCCAGAATAAATAAAAATATTCCCTTGCACCTTGGGAGAAATTGGCTTTCTCCCAAGGAGTGTCCACTCTACAGAGAAAAGAAGCAACTTCAGAAACCTGAGGCAGAATCTCCTCTAGGTCAGAAATTATCATCTTTTTGTGCATGTGCCCCTTATTTTGAAGATACTTGTTATTCTGCTGAAAAATACATCTCGGGCATCTGGTTTCTGTTGGAAAAAAAAAAAAGGTAGCATAGTCTGCAATAAAAGAATTCTAGACTCCATGAAGGTGTTCCATGCATCTGTCCTCTGTAGTAGGTAACTAACTGGCTGCTAATCAAAAGGTCGGCAGTTGCAATCCACTGGGCACTCCTTGGAAATGCTTTGGGGCAGTTCTACCCTGTCCTGTAGGGTCGCTGTGAGCTGGAATTGACTCAGCGGCAGTGTTTTTTGTTTTTTGTTTCCCCTCCAACATTTCTAGTATTTTCCTTTTAACTCATTATCCTGCCCCTAGCACCATTCTGAAGACAGCAATTTTATCGCCCTACAACAAATGAGCAAATGGATCACTGGATCACAGGAGTTTCGGAGGACTGCCAACTCATCCTAGAAAAAGTGCTATGTATCTCATTGACGAATATCACTACTTTCACCTTCACAGCACTTCCACTGGGAAGCTATGTGCCGACGCCAGTGCCTAGTTCACGCTTCAAAGCAGCTTTGGAACTGTTTCTGGAATGACCATCTTGCACAGTGGCATGGTGGCAAGTTCACATACTTAACTATCTGGTTGTGAAGGAGTTTTTAGCCAGTAAACAAATAACTTTATTGGAACACCCTCCCTACTCACCTGATCTGGCCCCCGATGCATTTTTTTTTTACCTGAAGATAAACGAAATATTGGAAGGAAGACATTTTAATGACATTTAGGACATCAAGTGTAATACGACGACAGCTCTGATGGCCATTCCAGAAAAAGAGTTCCAGAACTGGTTTGAAGGATGGCCTAGGCTCTGTAGTCAGTGCATAACTTCCCAAGGGGAATACTTCAAAAAAGGTGACCATAGTGAGATTCAGCAATGAGGTATGTGGCACTTGTAACAAGTTTGCAGATTTAATTGTCAGATGTCCTATCTTTAGTTATGGGTGAAACTGAACTAACTTCCACAGCATCTCTCTCAGCCCCTAGTCAGTGTGCGGTCAAGGAGGCTGCATCTTCCCAGGAAGCTCTGCGGTTAGTGTTGACTATGACCCCTAGGTTGCAGAAGGGAGAAGATCACTTTCCAGAGCAATAGACTTGCCTTTGCCCCTCGTTTCCCACTTACCTTTGCCAGGTCGCTCTAATCATCAGGAACAAAGCCAGCAGGGTCACAGAGTAGGCTGCGGTTTCACATTATCTTTCATGTCGCCGTTTATCAGTCCTGCTTTCTATGAAGCCAAGTTTTCTGCTTATTAACCTTTCAGCAAAAGCAAGCCTGACTTTCTGATTTGAAGCTAAAATATTAGGAACAATTACCTTAAATGGCACTGTATTTCACATCAAGGAATTTGGCCTTGAGAACGTTCTTTTCCTATGGCTATTTTTTATCTCAAAGAGGGAGCCCAGAAGAGAACAAATGATGAGCTGAAACATAGATTCAGGCGAGGAATTAATTCAAATGCCTGCGAGTGGTCCACCTGGGATACCCCTGCAGAGGACGCCCTTGCCCTGGGAAGCAGCAGAGGGTCATGGTTAAGAGCAGCGGGTCTGGAGGCAGACTTTCCATTTTAAAATCCTGGTGGTGCCATGATTTAGTGCCTGCTTGTTAATCGGTGTAAAGGCTGGTGGTTCCTACCTACCACCCAGAACCTCTGCAGGAGAAAGACCTGGCGATCAGATCCCCTGAAAATCACAGCCTAGAAAACCCTATGGGGTGGTTTTACCCTATCATATGGGGTTGCTATGAGTCAACAATGGACTCTGTAGTACCTAAAAACAACAGCTGCTTACTAACCTTTAAGATCTTGGACAAGCCGCTTAGCCTCTAGTGTCTCAGTTTTCCCATACATTAAATGGGAGTAGTAAGAGCAACTCTTTTATTGGACTGTTGTAAGAATCAAAAGCTTTTATGTTCCAAATCCAAGAGAAAAAAAATACTAATTGGGCTTTGACCCTTGTCCAAGCTAGGAATAAACAATCACCAGAAACCGTTTTAAATCCATCCCTTTGACAGCTTGCCCAGGATGCATACTTCTGATAGCCAGCCTGGCCATCCGCAGCCGTCTCGCTCAACTGACCTGGCCTCAAGCAATCCCCCAGCTCCCACCTCTTAAAGTCTGACAGTCCTTGAACTTCTCACTCCAAAGCCTGAAAAGGTCAGCTTTGCCTCTTCCAGGATGCCTGGGCCTTCTCAGCACATCCTCCCTTGCTTAGCAAGCAGTGAAGTCAGTTTTTCATTTCAGCATGGAATGGTGGCTTTTTCCTGGAACACCTATAAAGATTAAATCAGTTAATATATATTCAGCCCTTAGACAGTGTCTGGTGTGTAGTAAGCATCCAATAAATATTTATGACACCTATTAAAACACATGGTGGTCCTGACCAACTGGATGGACCAGCAGGAAAGGAAGGCAGGATATGGGAGGAATAGTTAAAACCTAGGCTTTGGGACTGAAGAGACCCTGAGTTCAAACTCTAGGTGCCACCCAGTAGTTATATAGATGTAGGCAAAGTACCTGTTCACTACCTCTTGGAAGAATGTTGAATGTCCCATGGACCACCAAAAAAACAGACTGATCTGTCCTGGAAGAAGTGCAACCAGAGTGCTTCCTGGGAGCAGAGATGGCAAGACTGTGTCTTACATCCTTTGGACATGTTGTCAGGAAGGATCTGTCCCTGGAGAAGGACATCATGCTTGACAGAGTGGAGGGTCAGCGAAAAGGAGGAAGACCCTTCATGGGATGGCTTGACACCGTGGCCACAGCAATGGGCTAAAGCATAAAAATGATTGTGGGCATGGCTCGAGACTGGGCAGTGTTTCGTTCTGTTGTACACAGGGTCACTGTGAGTTGGAATCAACTCAGTGGCATCTAACAACAACAACAATTTGTGAGTTTGCCATCCTGAGGTGGCTTGGGTGTTGCTATGATGCCAGAAGCTGTGCCACCAGTATTTCAAGTACCAGCAGGGTTACCCATGGTGGACAGCACAGCTTTCAGACCAAGGCAAGTGAGGAAGAAAGGCCTGGCAACCTACTTCCAAAAATTAGTCAGTGAAAGCCCTATGTATCACGGCAGAATACTGTCAGAAGTACTTCTGGGAGAGGAGCCCCCTTAGGTTGGAAGGTGCACAAAATACACAGTAGCCACAACAATGGGATCAAACACACCAACAAATACGTAAAAATAGGCAGTGTTTTGTTATGTTGCACTCAGGGTTACCGTAACTTGGAGTACTAACAGCAGCAAGTTCTCCATCCTTTATAACTAGGGCCATCACAGTACAGCCCACACGCCAAATGTGGCCCACTGCTTGTGTTTACAAATAAAGTTTTGTTGGAACATAACAGCTTCACATGTTTACATAATGTCTTTGGTTGCTTTTGCACTCCAGTGGTGTAGCAGCTCCCCTGGAGTGGTCCCCCAAAGCTGAAATTATTTGCTCTCTGGCCCTTTGTAGACCTCCTTTCTACAAGCCTCAAGAACCACACATATAAATAATAATAGTAATAGGGCCACCTTTGAGGTTGTTGTGAAAGCTCAAATGAGGCCATAAAGCCCACAGCAAACTGCCTGGCAGAATAAATATTACACCAAACACTGTAAACCAACCAATGGAAGCAGTCATTATTGTTAGACTAAAAAAAAGGGGGGTTTACTTTATTTTAGGTAAGGCATGGCTCTAAAGTTTGCCCACAGGCCTCAGCCTTTCTCCCTTCTCTAAAATTAGATTGACTTCAACCACTATTTATCTGTGGGCTTCTATAGCCCTTTGAAGTTGAGTGCACCACTCCAAGCACCAGCATCACTGAAAACCTCATGAAACCTCCATGGTTTTAATTTATATGCCTATATTTAGTTAAAAATAAAGATAGTGTATTTAATTATCTTTTTTCCAAAAGACTAATTTACATGGAGTAGCAGCTTGACTGCTAATTGGGAGGTGGGTGGTTCCATGCCACCCAGAATCACCTCAGAGAAAGACCTAGCAGCCTACCTCTGAAAAATCAGCCACCGAAAACCCTATGGAGCACAGCTCTGCTCTGACCCAAATGGAGTTGCCATAGTTTGGAGCTGACTGGTTAGAAGCATGAGTGCAATTTAAGTCCACTAACTGCGAGGACCTACTATGTGTTGGGCATGGCTCTAGGAATCACTGGGAAAGAGAGAGTTGCTTTAAGTAGGGTGGTCAAGAAAGGTCTCCTGGGTGAGAGAATACTTGAATGACCCTGTCTAAAAGGAGGAAGGGAGAAGCCTGTAAGCCTTGAGGCAGAGTGAGGTCGACTGTTCAATAAACGCCTGTAAGACCAGTGCAGTGGACCAGGTGAGGTCTGTACCATGCAAGGCTTCAGAGGCCAAGGAGGGGGACTGGATTTTCTCCTGGGAGCCACAAGAACCTTCTGGAGGTTGTAAACATTTAAGAAACAGGATCTGCAAATGGCCAAGAACAACTCGAAAGATTAGATGAGAGCCTTAGGGGAAACAGAGTTTATGCTAATGGAGGAGAAATTATTTGGGAAAGGAGGATGAGAAAGAAGCAACCAGTGTCACCAAATTGTAGAAGTTGTTAAATTGGTGCATGTTGTGTGGTGTATATTTTCAACAACAAAAATAATATATATATATATATATTTTTTTTTTAAAGAAAACAAAACAACCACAAAATAGAAATACAATCTGGTTTACTTCCTTCACAGACTGCTATGGGTACTCTTTGGAGAATGAATGGGTGGATGGCTGAATGAATATTTGAATGGACAGTTGAGTGGTGGCCACACTTCCCTGTGTCCGTTATTAAAAAGACAACAAGGAAGAGCTTGGCATCTCTGCTGAAGCCAGGAGGCACAACAGCCCATCTGAGTATTTCACGTGTGCGAGCCTGGTGTCATCAGCCGGGTGTTACTCAGTGGTGGTATGTGCCAGACATGGAACAGGAAAACTCCAACTGAGTGAAGAGCCGATCTGGAATCACGGGAGGGGGTGGAATTCTCCTCCCCAAACGTTCTTTTAAAAATCTGTTGTGCAAATATTTAATTAAACTGTGGAGGTTCTAGTTATAAATATCGAGATCTACATTCAAACACATGGAAACCTTTCAGGCTTTGTTTTAAAAGAATCTAGACGAGGAATCCTTTGCTGTTAATGGGTTTTTGTGAATTCTGGCAGGGCAGAAGATACATATTGAAGGTCCTTTGCCCAGAAGGTATTGGCATTGCCTCTCAGTACAATAATTAATACATACTGGGGGAATGTCTGGCTAGGTATAACTGAAGAAGAAGGAGCCTGGGTCAAGCAAGCAGTTTGCCTTTGACTGCTATCCTAAAAGCTGATGGTGCAAATTTACCCAGCAGTGCTTTGAAAGAAAGAGCTGGCACACTGTCTCCGTAAAAAGTACAGCCAAGAAAATCCTATGGAGAAGTTCTACTCTGTAACACATGCGGTGGCCAAAAGTCAGGGTACTGAGTCAGCACCTAATAACAACAATTATAGAACTGGTTTGTTCATTTTACCTTGTTTCCTTTCCCAACTCATTTACTCAATTCATATTTGGGGGGCTAACATACATTTTCGATGGATAAAGTACTGCTAAGCACAACATATGCCGTCTCAGGTTCAAGGCTACTGTCTAATTAGTGTATCAATAACATTATCTTAACTGTACTTAACCATGAATAAACCCATGGGGAGAGTTTAGGACAGTGCCCATCACTCATCACCACCACTGCTGTTATTACTGTAGGATTGTTACTACCGTTTAATACCCATTTAATACCTGAGGAAACTACAGCTCAGAAAAACTAAGTTACTTTCCCAAGGTCAAGTGGCAGGGTTAGAATTGGAATCCCCGAATCTGACTCCTCAGCAAAACTCTAAACCACCAGACTCCACCAGACCTATGATCGTGATTACCTGGATGAAAAAATGTTATTATTTGAGCCAAATGGAATTTATTTCATAAAAACATTTGAGCAAGTTGCATGCATAAATCCATTCCTGACACCCCTTTGAGAATGCGTGTCTACCAATACACGCGGGGTCACAAACACACACACAACCATCCATGCAAAAACACATTTGCAGTTCTAGATACACTTAGGACCCCTCATAAATTACAGGAATCGACTCTTTGTCTGAAAAACGTGCTGCTACTTGGCGAGTCAAATACATAAGAAGCCCTCTTTCTTTAAGCCTTTAAAATATGTATTACAGCCCTAATAGTGTAAAATAATTCTCGATGAAAAATATCCCAGGATGGTGATCCCGATTCATAACAATAAATCCTCTAATGTTGCCACTGTCATCTAGGTAGGAGCAGTGCTTTATGTGCGAAAGCCAGGAGAAATTTGCAAAGACATTTCCTGATTAATGCACAATTTCCTTCTTTTTTTTTTCTGCTTAGCTTAGGTGGTTTCCTCAGCAAGAACTCAGAGAAGCAGAAAAGCATTACTTCATAGGAACATGTGCAGAACTTAAAAACCTGTAAATTAATGTTGATACGGTGAAAACCACTAAAAGAAGGAAAAGAATGCTGACTAAACCCATGTGCTAACAGACTGCGCTGAGCCCTGGCCTGGGTTATATTCACTGAGAAATGTAGTGTTCATTGTGCTTGTTTGGGATTTTTGTGACAGGTTCCAGGCACACACACAGCTTTCTCTCCAGCTCCTTTGTGCTTGCAGCCCTTTGATGGAACATTCCAACAAGACTTTCTCCCCACTCCAATCAGTGACTCGGATCATGCAAGGCTTACGTCAGATTACAAAATAATTCCCACTTGTCTGCTTTCGTGCTATTTATTAAAGTTCACTGAAACGCACGCCTTTGCCAAATTGACTGGCAGGCTCAGTGTCCATTGCCAAACCAAGCCTGTCTAAATGACAGAATACCTACCTCCTTAGTGTGGCCACTGCCTAACAAGCTCTGAAGCCACTTCTGGCTTTAGTGGTTACCATCTTCCTCTTCCTCCTTCTTGCCCAGTGTCCTGTATAAATGCCAGAGAGTAACTGTGTAAAAGGTGCCCAATCCAAAGGCCAACAACTCCTTTTTTCCCTTAATAACAGAACTTCAATTTTTTCTTTCTTTTTTTTTTTTTGGTCCCCAAATGCATGACAGTGGTGCTTCAGGAGAGAAAAGAGTCAGTCGTGAGTTAGAGACTTTTCTAGAGCTGGTCACATTTCCCAGTGAGATGGAAAGTGAAAGCCCTTGGGGTCTTTTGGGAAAATGAGCTTTGTTTCTGAGAAGGGGATGTCACTGGAACAGAAATTCTCCACACCATTCCTTCTTGCTTTTGAAATTATTGGGTAAGAGCAAGAGGCCTGGGAGACTCAAAGTCAACTGATAAAGAGGGATGCTGACTACAGCCAGGAAACGCTGGTGGTATTGTGGTTAAGTGCTACAGCTTCTAACCAGAAGATTGGCAGTTTGAATCCATCCGGTGCTTCTTGGAAATTCTATTGGACCGTTCTACTCTGTCCTAGAGTGTCACTGTGAGTCAGAATCGACTCTGTGGCAATGGGGTTTTGACTGGTGCCCTGAAATCAGTAAACCACTAAACCATTACTGGTTAGCCACCTTCTTAGAACTTGGTTTTATGTGATCAAACAAAACATTGTAGATTTAAAGATCCTGACAAGTGAATATTCTCTTACTTGCAGCCAAACACACTCTTACCTCTCTTATATTACTGCTCTGATTCAGAATAACACTTTAGAAATCATAGCATGTCTTCCTGACCCTAAGTCCTCTGAAAGAACAGAATGCCAACACCTAGCTGTGGTCCACAAGACACTTTGTAGTGCAGTCCCTGTGTGTCATTCAAAACTAATACATAAATTTCTCTGTTTTACATTATGCTGTTTGAACAGTTCAAGTTCATTGATGCCTCAGGACATTTGCACTGGCTATAATTGTTCTGCAGCCCTGGTGGCATAGTGATTAAGAGTTCAGCCTCTTACCGAAAGGTCGGCAGTTCAAATCTACCACCTGCTCTGCAGAAACTCTATGGGTCAGTTCTGCTCTATCCAACAGGGTCACTGTGAGTTAGAATCAACTTATCAGCTGCGGGTTTGGTTTGGTTTTGATATTGTTATTATCGCCATGGAAACACCAGTCAAGAAATTAAATAACTTACTGTCATTGTGAAGTGCCATTGAGTCATTTCTGGCTCACAGCGACTGTACATACAACAAAAGGAAATGCTCCACCCCACACCACCCTCACAGTCGCTGGTGTGTCTGAGATCATCAGTGCAACCACTGTGTCAGTCTACCTTGTTGGCATCTTCTCTCTCTCTTTCTTAATTACATTGGACAAATTCACTGCAAAAGATCTCTTTAAGGTGTTAAAAAGCAAAAGTGTCACTTTGAGGACTAATGTGCCCCTGATCCAAGCCTTGGTATTTTCAGTTGCTGCATATGGATGCCAAAGCTAGACAGTGAATAAGGAAGAGGGAAGAACTGACACCTTTATATCATGTGTTGGCAGAGAGTATTGAACAGCCCATGGACTGCCGGAAGAACAAACAAGTCTGCTTTGAAAGGACACCCAGAATGCTCCTTTGATGTGTGCATAGCAAGATGCTGTCTCACATACTTCAGCCACGTTATCAAGAGGGATCATTCCCTCGAGAAGGATGTCATTCTTAGTGAAGCCAAGGGTCAGTGAGAAAAGAAGACTCTCAGCTGCATGGATTGATGCAGTGGCTGTCACAACCGGTTCAAGTACGGTAACAGTTGTAAGAAGGGCTCCAGACCAGGCAATGTCTTGTTCTGTTGTCCAGGGGGTCACTACGGGTTGAAACTGACTCCATAGCTCCTGATGACAGCTACCGTGTCTCTGAAATGGAATGCTCTCCTCCTGGATCTTTCCTTGGTTCACTGTGACTTGTCGTTCAGCTCTCCCTTGGAGCTATTTCTCTCTCTATCAAGTTTTGTCCCTACTAGTTGGTTCTCTTGCTTTATTCCTTTTTGTTATTTTTTTTTTTGCTTGCAACTATAGATCTTGTTTGTTTACATAAGGACGTGAGCTCCAGTGTGTTAGCTGCGTAACATTTGTGCCAAGAACAGCACCTGGAATCTAGCTCTATTGTTGAATGAATGGATGAAATGAACTAAATGCAGAGCTCACATCATCAGAATGTTCAAGAAGCGGGGTCTGTAACCACTGTACATCTCAAGGCAAGACTGTATTACAGAAAACTCACAGCCCTCAGGCCCTTCTCTACCCATGTTCACTTGGGGGAAGTCTGACAACATTCTGTCTTAACCTGTTTGCAATGCTCACATAAGAATACAGATGGTATTAAGAGGATTCTTGAAGCTTTACAGATAATGTTTGTGAATTTAGAGGAGAATTGCTTGGAAACGGGTTGTTTTTAACCACACATTCCTTTGACACTTTGCCCATAAGTACTCAGGCTCTTCGTGGAAGATAAAAATACCAGAAGGATTGATGAGCTCTGTGACAGGCTCGGAAGAAGCCATAAAATATGCAGACAGACAAACTTTATACTGTTGACTTATGGTTAAATGATTTTTTTTTTTGAGAATATGGGCTTTTCACAGACATTTGTGTTCGAAAAATTATATCTACTGTATATAGTAGTGTATGACATAGAAAATGACTCACTTGGGGACAATAATCTAAAATGCATTTCCCTTATCATTTGAAAATTGTTTTTATCTATGGGTGGGTGGCTTTTAAAAATCAGGATGCTCTGGAGAGGTCTCTTATAGGTCTGATTCTCACCAAACACTAAGTACAGATAATACAAAAGCATGTTATCTTGATTCTTACCAAATATTAAGTGCAGATAACACATAACCACATCCTAGGGGAGACCTGTCTCGGTTCTTTACAGCTTTTCAACAGTATTAGGCTTTGCATACTGACACATTAAATGAAACTACACCCTGGACTGTGAATGTCTTACCAGTTTACAAACAACCTAAATGAATTATTCCATTTCTTGCAATGCACATCAGAGCTCTTGGCAGATAATATGTGTTTATTAACACAAATTTATTAATTTGTTATAAAAATAAGAGAAAGACTTTTGCTATGAAAATACAATATACTAAGATTAACACATCACAAATTAATGTATCACATGAAGAAAAACAGCCAAATTTTTGTATTCTAGCTTATTGAAACTATCACATGGACAGAATATGAGAAGAAAGAAAGTAGGTTAAAAATACATGCTTATTTTTTTCTTATTTAACTTGAGACCCAATGGGAAATAATGTAGGGTTGGTATGGTGGCTCTCTGAGGTCACTGATGTTTAAATGTTCTTCATGAGTGCAATGTGGCTGCTGTTGTTCCGGCCATCATATCCACACTTCAGCCGGGAAAAAGGAGATTGGCAAAAGGATAAAACGTGAGTTGAGTTCTTTCAGTGCTCCCCAGCAAGCCTCACCAAATAACTTCCATTTTACCTCTTACCGGCTTGAAATTGTCAAATGATTAATCTTATCTTCAGAGGATTCTAGGAAATGTAGACTCTCAGCTGGTCATTTTGCTTTCCTCACCAGCATCACGATCTGTATTAGTCAAAAAGGAAGGTTGAAGAATTATTGGATAGGAAACATCTGTCATACTTTACTAGTTTAATTTCGATTTCTGTTAAGTTTGGAGGGTAGTCATGGAAGATTGTGCAGGTTCAGAGATGAAGGGTAAAATTGTTATGGTCTCCGTCTTGGTTATCTAGTGCTGCTGTAACAAAAATATCTTAAGTGGATAGTTTTTTAAATAGAAATGTTATTCTGTCACCGTCCAGTAGGCTAAAAGTCTAAATTCAAGACATCAGTTCCAGGGGAAGGCTTTCTCTGTTGGCTCTGGAGAAGGGTCCTTGTTGTCAATCTACCCCTGGACTGGGAGCTTCTGAGGCTCAAGGACCCTGAGTCCTTTCCAAAGGACACGCTCAGCTCCTAGCACAGCTTCTCAGTGGTATGAGGTCTCCAGCTCTCTTTTTCTATATCTCAAGAGACTGCCTCAAGGCACCATAGAGTCTTACAGACTGTGTCCTTCCCTACCCACTCCACTGACCCTCATCCTCCTTTATTAACAACATAGAGGCAAGGTTTACAACATATAGGAAAATCAGCCAATACCACAGACCTCCATAAATCTGTTCTCACATATCACAAAAAACTAAACCCCTAGGTTCATTCAGACCTCTTACTTTAAAAGATGAGAATGGAACAACGGAGCAGGTTCAATATCGATATTGTCACCTTAACCACTGAGCAATAATGGCCATTAAATGCCAGCTGTCGAATGTCGTCATTGTTGTTCAGAGTCCTTCAGTTGATTTTAACTCCAAGTGGCAGAGTAGAACCGCCTAGTAGGGTTTTTTTCTGGCTATAATCTTTACAGAAGCCATTGGGGAGATTCGAACTTCCAACATTTTGGTTAATAGCTGACTGCTAAATCATTGTGACACCAAACTGACCTCCAGTCTATTCCAACTCATAGCGACCCTACAGGGCACAGTAGAACTGCTCCATAGGCTTCCCAAAGAGTGACTAGTGAATTCAAGCTGCCAACCTTTCAGTGAGCGGCTGAGCTCTTTACCACTGTGCCACCACAGGGCTCTGCTGCCACCCCCGGACTTCTTTAAATGTGACTTATTTACGGGTGGCTCCTGACTTAGAATGTATTGGAGGTAAGACCCGCACTGATGATTGTTTTTTGCTTTTTGGCACATTTTATTGTCAGTAATATGTACTACATATGATTTGGTAGTTCATACAAGGACCATACGGACAATCTTCACGGATATTTGGAATAGAAGCACCATGTCCATTTGCAGGGATCATCCAGCTGATCCACAAGTAGAGTTAACGAAACAGACAAAATTCTGTTATCTGTTTTTTATAGATCTGTGTATTATTTTTGTATATGAATATACTTAAAAGATGTCTGTAAGTTCACGTGTAATGTTTGCAAACACCAGGGACAAAGAAAGATTGGATTTATAAAGATATTCATAATAAAAAGTGACAATAATAAAAAATAAAAATGAGAAGTTTGACTTATCTCAGAGTTGGCGACAACCAGCATAACGTTAAAAAATCAACGAGTTTTCCATCAACTAAGACACCACTGTGATCAGCATTTGCCTTGAGCAACGAAGGATGTTGGAGCAAGGACTGCTTTTCTTTTGTAACAATTACTTTTATGTTATAACAATTGTTACTTTCCTCCCAACAAGATTAGATAATGAATATCTTTACTGTAAGTGGCTATAATGTGAAATTATTGTCTTTAACTTGCTTTGTTCACTTAATGCATCATGACTAGTTTCAGTATTATTAGATAACTTGGACAGTATCCTTGTTGATATACACACAATTTTCTATTGGAAGTATATACTATAAAATAATTAACAATAGTTACCGCTGGATACTTAGATTCTAAAAATTAAATGACTAATAATGGTGCCTAACATATATCTGTAGTTAAATATTTGCACACATTCTTAGTTATGTAAAATAATGAATTTCTAAAGGTGGATTGCCACAATTAGAAGGACTTGCATATAGTAAATATACTCTTCCTCTCTCTTGTGATGAAATTATCTTTTTAATTTCCCAGTTTATAGACTATACTACATTTTCAGACACTGTCAAGTTGATTTGCAACTTTCATTGACTCCATGTGACACAGTAGAGCCTCCCCAAAGGGCTGCAGACAATTCCCCAAGCTCCAGAGAACATGGCCACCATCCAGAGCCTACGGGGCAGGGTCATTGCCCAGATGGTCGTGGAAAACAGAAGATTAGTTTCAAGACTTGAGAGCTCATGTGATTTGTCCTACTTGGTTTTGGACTTTCTTGGTGTCTGTTGCCCCTACTTTCCCTCCAATTTCTCCCATTTGTAATGGAAATGTCTGATGTCTACCTTGTGCCTATCCCACCCTTGTACTTTGGATGCAGACACTATGTTTCCAGACTTCACAGGTTCACAGATGAACAGGAATTTTACCAAGAATTGAAGATGCCCGAAGTCTTGCTCGTATTTCAAATTTGATTGAGATGATTCAGAAAATGAGATTTCAGACTTGGAGTTGGTTTAAGACTTTTGGAATGATGTAATGGGGTGAAGGAGTGCCACATGGAGAAAGAATATAAACCAGGGGCGGGGGAGAAAAGGGTAGAATGTTGTGGATTGAATTGTATCCCCTAAAAATATGTACTGCAAAGCCTAATCTGTACACCAGTGCTTGCCATCCTGTTTGGAAATGGTTTTTTGTTGTTCCTGCATCAGTGAAGCAGTATCATGTAGAGCGTGTCTTGAGTCAATCTCTTCAGATACAAAAGGAGCAGACACAGGCCATGTCAGTGAAGATTACCAAAGAAACAAGGAACAGAAGCTGAAAAGAGACAAGGGCCTTCCTCCGGAGATGACACAGACTGAAAATCTTCCCCCTGAATAAGACCAGCTTTGTGAATTCAGACTTTCAGCCTTTTGAGTTGTTAGAAAATAAATTTCTGTTTGTTGTAATTCCTCAGTTGTGGTATTTCTGTTACAACAGTGTTAGAGAGCTGAGACAGAATTCTCCAAGCTGGTGAATGACCAAGCACAACTGTAATTCACATCTTTTTACCCCAAGTCTACTTTTTTTCCCCCCATCTTGTTTGGTCCATCGATGGCCCATTCTCATCTTGAATTGATATACGCCAGCTTCTAGCATCGTGAAAAGTTATGCTTGAGACCTTGGGATCCTTGATTTGTCAAACATTTGGAAGAAAAATCTACTGCTCTAATTATAGAATGCAGATGGCACTCAGAAAACTTACAAACTATGCCATTTAACAAAGTAGAACACAGGAGCATCGTGCTGCATAAAAGTGACTTTATTTTCTTAAAGGGACGATTTTTGTGAATCTAACTTTGAAATACGTAAATAAGATGCCCACACACTCTTGATTATAAGACTATCTAAAGTAAGCCCATTAAGCACTAACTGTAATAACTTTAACTATCAATTATAAAAGTAGGCCTCTCTAATTATAGACAACATTAAGCTTTGGGGCTGAGTTACTGCTGGTTGTGTGAGTTACAGATCTAACTAAAGCCAAATATACCCTAGCTGGATTTTATCCCACATTTCTAAGTTTCTAATTATACTGTGATGGTGTCGGTACTACCCTCTGTGAAAATTTAAAACTTCATGATTAAAAACCAAAAACAAACAAAAAAACACTAGAGAGAAACTTCCAGAAGGGAAGCTTCTTTCATCCCATCATATAATCCCAAAAGTCTTAAAAAATTCCAAGGGCAAAGGTTCACCTTCAGAATCATCTAGATCAAATTTGAAAAGTGGGTAAGGTCTCAGGCATCTTCCATTCTTGCTTAAAATTGCTCTTCATTTGTGAATCTGTGGATACGGACATAGTCCAGTGTTAAAACCAGATATCCTGAAGAATAAGCCCTTAAAATCCATGTGGCCTGAGACCATGGAATTCATCATTTCTTTATGAGTTACCTGGAAGTGCAGCAAGTTTTCAAGTTTCCGTTCCCTCCACAACATAACCATAAACTACAGCAGTAAGACACGCTGTGACAGTTCCCATTTCCACCCCAGAACAGGGCAGAGAAGAGTCTGAAAACAGCAAATAACAATTCAAGGAATTGTTTCCACAAATAGTCACAGAGTGGCGAAAAAGACCAAAGATCTGGTGTTAGTAAAGACAGTGAAGATAAAACCTGCTCAGGAGGTCTTTAAAGCTAAGTGTTCAAATGCCTGGGAAAGCGTAAAGAAGACTCCTGCCGGAAGTATAATCCCATTAGCGTTTCCCAAAATGTTGCACGTGGAATTCAGGTGTCAGCCTTTTCTTCATTGTAATGCCTTTATTACAGAAAACATTCTTTCTTCTTTTAAGCCAGTGACAGCTGAACCAAAACCAAATGCATCTCCATTGAGTCAATTCGGAGTCACAACGATGCTAAATGATGCTGAAGGACAGAGCAGAACTGCCCAGAAGCTTTCCAAGGAGCAGCTGGTGGATTTGAACTCCTGATCTTTTAGTTAGCGGCTACAGCTCTTAACCATTTTGCCATCAAGGTTTCTAAGCCAGTGATTGACACATGTACGTTTGTGTGTGTGTGTGTCTGTGTGTCTGTGTATACACACAAATAAATATGAATGTAAGTTTGATTACATCCACAGGCATGCACATTTACTGTTTTACTTACTGTCTGTACCCAGTAAATCCTGCCTAATGGCAAATTCTGTATTTGTAAATTTGCCTACTTCCTAAAATCTGCTGGTAACCCCAACATTAGTACTTGCTGTGCTTTTGAGGTTATTTGCAGACATGCACATAGCAGCAAAAAATCTGAGTCCCCCAATGTGTGCATTGGCAGCTGAGGTTGAACACTGCCTTCTTGTTCCAGCTCTCAGACTACAGACAAGTGTCTTGTTCATGGTCTATTTAGTGCCAAGAATTCTGCACTTTTGTGCTTTTTGCTAACAAATTCAACATTTAAAGTGGTCCCTGAGTTTCATGCTGAAGTGCTGTCTAGACTTTCCAAGTGCAAGAAGGCTATGACGAGCCTTACAGAGAAAACACACGTGTTAGACAAGCTTTGTTCAGGCAGGAGTTACAGTGCTGTTGGCTGTGAATTCAGTGTAATGGATCAACAAGGCGTGTTAAATGAGATGCCTCTAAAATAAGATCATGTACTGATCAGTTGACAAATATGTTGTGACCAGAGGCTTTCACCACCCAACCCCATGTTTCTCCTAAGAGCAGTGAACCAGTACTTATTTGTTAATTTAGCATTTGTGGCTGCTTCGTAGAACATATCTACTGCAAATCATGAAAACTGACTGTGTGTGTATTTATGACTGTATATTTAACTAAAGAGAAAAAGAGAAATTTTTTCTTACCATTTAAAGAAAATACCGTACAAATAAGAATAGAAAGATTATGCTATATGAATCTGGCAAAATCGTGAAGCTGGCACATAAAAGACCACAGTTGCACAAACAACAACCTCTTCAGAAAGTTATTTTAACCACCACAATTATAAATTAGAGATATGAAAGATTCTAGACATTACTATAGAGTGTTTTATAGAACACATAGACATATATATATACATACACACACACATACACAAATATGTATGTGTATATAGATTTTTAATTGAGTAACTGGTTGTGAATAACAATAATAGAGATTGAAGGCTTATTACAGACCATGCACTGCTTGAAGTGTTTTTCATATTTTAATTCATTTCATATATACAAAACAATTATGAGATCCATAAAATTACTGTCTTCATTTGCAGTTTAAGGAACTGTGAAATAATAAGAAAAAATAACTAGAGGCATTAAGTATTAGAGGAGAAGAGGTAAAACTATCCCCATGTGCAGATGACATAATTATGTATCTGGAAAACCTGAACAAATCAGTGGAAAATTACTCCAAACAATAAAATAATCAAGCGAAGTAGCAGGTGTAAAACTAACAGTTTATATATACATATATGTAATGATGAACCATAGAAGATGTAGTGGAAGAAAAGGAAATTAAAAATGAATGAATGAAATACTTAGACATAAACTTAACAAGGAATGTTCAAAATCTATGAAGAAAGCTGTAAAATCCTTCTGAGAGACAAAAAGGGACCTGACCAGCAGGGAAAACACAGCACCATAGGAAAACACTGTATCGTAACAATACCAGTTCTCGGTTGCTTAATTTTTAAGTTCAAAGTCTCCTCAATAAAAATACAAAAGCCTGTCCCCCACTCCCACAGACAAGCTGATTATATAGTTCATTTGACAGAACAAGAAAGCAAAAATCTTCAGGAAATTTCTAAAAAAGAACAATGGCGAGGTGAAGGGCAGCTAGCCCTACCAGCTTTTAACACACAAATACAGCTTTTAGAGTTAAAGTGGTGCAATATCGGTGCATGAATGAACACACAGAACAATGGATGAGAATAGGGAACCCTGGAAGAAACAGACTCTCTGGGCCAACTGTAGTTGTTAACTGCCTTTGAGTCAGCCCTCTGACTATGATGTCCCCATGCACAGCAGGACCAGACTGCTGTCATCTAGAGATTTCATTGACTGATTTTTAGGAAACAGATCACCAGAACTTTCTTCCTAGTCTGTCATAGTTTGGAAGCCGCACTGAGATTTGTTCAACATCAAAGCAACGCACAAGCCTCTATTGCAATTGTAGTGTGCAATCGTTTCAGAATTGTAACTCAGTTGGATAAAAATGGGCATTTTAATAAGTGATGTTTGAATAACTGGATTGTTATGGTAAAAAAAGAAAATTCATATAATCTTCACACTATATATTAGGATGATTTTCAAATGTTCAAAAACCTAAATGTAAAAAAAATGAAACAAAGCAGACATTAGAAGAAAGCCTTGATGGATTTCTGTAACTGACTATGCAGAGGCTTTCTTAAGTGTGATGCAGAATCCAGATTCACTAAAAGACTGAGGAATGTGATTACTTAAACATGAACTTTTGCCCCATAAAGCAGAGAAAAACATAAATTACAAAACAGTAACAAATTATTTGCAACTCATACCAAAGATTAGTATCCAATTACACAAAGAACTTAAAAAGAAATAATAGATCTACAACCCAATTAGAAAAACAAACAATGGATCTTGACACTCAGGAGGAAAAGCAAATAGACTTTAAAAAAGAAAAGATACTCAACTCTGACTTTTGAGAAAGAAGCTCTTTAAAGTCCCCAAGATAATGGGAAGAAAAGTATCAACAGTGGACCAGTGATTCTTGGTCTCTCTTTGGCATTTGCTCCATACACACCTCACTTTACACATTCTGGAAACCCTGGTGGCATGATTGCTAAGTGCTAGGGCTGCTAACCGAAAGGTCAGCAGTCTAAACCCACCGAGCAGTCCTTGGAAACCCTATGGCATAGTTCTGCTCTGTCCTGTAGGGTTGCTGTGAGTCGGAATCAACTCAATAGCAATGGGTTTAAACATTCTAACGGCTTTACCAGGACACCCATACTTTGTCTGGAGTGCTTAGCATAAACAAACCTGGAGCTGATGAAGACATGGAGACGGGCTAGCTGGTGAAGAGCAGCTGAGTGTCACGAACCCTCACATAACTATACAGTAGTCGCTGAGTTGACTCCATCTCACGACAACCTCGTATGTCAGACCGGGACTGTGCCCCACAGGGTTTTCAGCAGCGGATTTTTTAGAAATAGTTTGCCAAGCTTTTCTTCCAAGGCATCCCTGGGTGGACGTGAATCTCCAAACTTCTGGTGAGTAGCCAACCACATTAACCACCTGCACCACTCAGGTACAGTGTAAGAGCTAAGTCCCTAAGAACTCTAGTCCTCAGCTGTAGAGTGTAAGAACTAAGATGCCCCAGACTTAGATGGCTTCCTCCAGGCTGTCTTGTGCCACACATGTGGTTAGCATTCCTCTCAGTCTGACACTGAAATACATTCCAATGCCAGAGAGGAATTTTTTGGGTCGGGGGAGGGACTGTATCTGATGGGTTTTGACCCCTCCGGAGAAGAGCATTGGATCTTTGGCTGTGACTTGATTTTATTAGGTGAATCATAATACAGTGTGACATTAGGTGACTGCCACCATTTGCTTGCGTCTACTCTGGCAATTTGACTTTTTGCTGCAAAGCAGACGCTGCTGTTCGCCTCCTAGGTTGGCAAAAATAATCTGTTGGTGCAGCCATGCTGAAGGAAGCGCGCTCGGACACTGCCGCAAGGAAAACAAAACCTAGCCCCGGAGAGTGCCATGAAGTCTTCCCCCCATCCTGATGCCGCATTTTCTTCAGACAGTTCAGCTTCTTGGATTATTGGCTCAGCATGTTTGCTCAGCAATGAGATGGACTGACACAGGAGCAGGAACAGTGGGCAAAACACAGCAGAGACTGCGAGTATGGCACGGAGCCGGGCAGTGTTTCATTCTGTCTTGCAAGGGCTCACCATGAGGCAGAACCATCTCAGTAACACCTAACAGCAATAGGCACACAATTACGTGTTGACTCCTCTTTGATTTAGCATACAGTCTTCCAGAAATCAATTCTGAGACTATAATAACAACAGCCCCAAAAAGACCTGTGCACAAAGCTGTTAACTGTAGCCTTGTCTGAAGCAGTACAAGATGCAAAATAATCTAAATGCCTGTCTGTAGGGGACTGGTTTAATAAACACTGGCATAGCCACACAATGTAGCACTACACAACTGTTAAAGGGAATAAGAAATATCTCAGCATCCTGCCATGGAGTGATTTCCAGACTATGTTGCTTAAAAAAAAAAAAAAAGAAAAGAAAAAGAAAAAAGAAGGAGATGTGAAACAGGGTATATAGACAGTACATATAATTTATCTAAGAAATGGGCAATTTATAGAGGTGTATATACACATGCGCTTGTTTTATAAATAAACAAAAACAAGAGAAGCCAAAAAAGCAAAAAATAAGACTACCTGCTGAGGCTGCTAATATACTTCATAGAACTTGATTCCATGATTTGAAGTTTTAAGGGCATGGTTTCATGTGACATCCCAGTTAACTGGTCTAACAACACGTTTCATGCTTCTCTTCTACCTCTTGGTTTGTTTCATAGTTCCTAGGGTCTTAAAAGCTTGCAGGTGGCCATCCAAGACACAACAGTTGGTCTGTATCTGCCTGGAGCAACAGTGGAAAAAGAGGAGTCAGGAATACGAGGAGGAAACGGAATGTGCAGGTCCTTGCTTCCACGAACAGTTGCCTCAATCACCATGAGACTGGAAGAATTGGATGGTGCCCAGCTATCATGATTAACATTTTGATTCAAAGATTCTGTAGAAGAATCCCAATCAAAAAGAGGAACACACAGAACAGAGTTTTAATTTCTCTTGGGCTCCAGATTTTCTGGAGCTGTGAAAGCTAGATTCATGTCTAAAACTATAGCCCTGAGAAAACCCTTAAACCTTAAACCTCAGAAATCTTCCTAAAACCAAACTTAACTTTCAAAATTTAACTTAACTAGTAAAAAACGGTTACCTCGAGCACTATGTTATTTTAAGGACTATCCAAAAGGGATTGAATTAATCCAGCAACTCAAAAGATTAAATACAAAGCTTAAAGAGCAGTGAGTTTGTGTTAATATGGGAGGGAGAACTCAGAAAGGAGAGTGAGAGTGGTTACACAACTGTAAGACTGTACTCAGTGTCACTAGATTATACGTGTGTTAACAGTTGAACCACAGTATGTTTTGCTGTGTATATTCTCAACAACAATAATAAAAGGTTAGCTATAAGAACCAAAACCACGCGCCATCAAGTCAATTCCAGCTCATAGTAACCCTGTAAATCCAAAACCAAACCCACTGCTGTCAAGTTGATTCTAACTCACAGTGACTCTATAGAGTTTGCAAGGAGCGCCTGGAGGACTTGAACTGCTGACCTTTTGGTTTGGAGACGTAGCACTTAACCAATGAGCCACTGGGGCTTCCTCGCCATGAGAGGAGAGGGGATATGGAGGAGTGGAGACAGAAGCTAGCTTCTGTGACTATTCTGGTTTACAGATTTTAAGTTTCACACAGTTATAAAATAAAACTGAAATGGTTACCAAAATAGAGCAATCCCTAAAAAGAAATCAATGTAAAACCAATCAGCCTAATGGATATTGATTGATTCTTTTAAGTGACTGTAAAACACATTGATGCTATGGCATATCCATAATGGATTACGTTATAGGAACAAAACTGTTTCAGTAATGCTGAACCAAACCAAAACCAAACTCAGTGCTATTGAGTTGATTCCAACTCATAGCGACCCTATAGGACAGAGTAGAACTGCTCCATAGAGTTTCCAAGGAGCGCCCGGCAGATTCAAACTGCCAGCCTTTCAGTTACTAGATGTAGCACTTAACCACTTCAACACCAGGGTTTCCTCACTAATACTAGTGTTACTATTGTTCTGTCACACACATATACACACACAGGCAGACACACAATTGATTATGTAATACATAGAGTGCAACAGTGGTAACATTATTTCTTATGTATGATTAAGCACTTATATGTGTGTGTGTGTGTGTATATGCTGCTGTTACAATTTATACATATGTTATAATTTAAACTCACACATGAAGCAAAGATACAAGCAAACAGATAATTATATGAATCCCACTGGGGACCAAGAGTTTTCAGTATAAACGAGATTCAAATGGAAATCAAGGAAGGTGAAAATGCTGTAATCATAAATTTGACTTAGAAATAATGTATAGACTCACGATGCATTTTTTCTTAGGAAACAAATGTATTTTCTATTTTTGTTTCCAGAGAAGGCTGAGAAACCAAACTCAGCCCAGTCTTACTAAGTAGCCCTGGTATCAGATTGTGGGCAACAAATGCCATTGTCCTCTAAGAAGAATCCGAGCTCTTTGGAGAAATGGCAAGCACCAGAGGAGTCAGAAACATTGTATTGTATTACGGACCAAGAAAGTTATAAAAAAGTGCTGAATTACGTCAAAAAGGGCTCAGGAGATCTCCACTAAAAGACTGCAATTGATGGTCCAGGGGCCTCAGAGTTCCCCTGGGAGCATGGCCCCTGGCCCTGATGCTGCCCCATCCATAAATCATAATGGAGGTCAACTCTCAGACAGGAATGGATTGGACCTAGCAACACAGAGTGACCATATCTTGTGTGCACTTTGTGGTTCTGTGCATCTAAAGGGTGCCATCCTGCTGACCTCTTACTGGAGGAGGGGGAGTGGGTGGAGAGGAGGGGACAGGAGATTGTTGGGAGGATAGGACATGTACGGAGAGGAGAGGAAGAGTGTGCTGTCACCAGGTAGGGAGAGCAGTGAGAGCTGCATATAACTGGGCATGCAGATTTATGTGGGAATGTACATTTTCATTCAATCATAATAATAAAAATAAAGAAAAATAGTGATTGAAGCCCAACAAAGACAGAGGGAAAAAAGTCAATAGATTGAAAGATAATGTGTTAAAAAATGCATTTCTGTCAAGCTGATTTGACTCATAGGGACCCTATGGGACAGAGTAAGGCTGCCCCATAGAGTTTCCAAGGCTGTAAAACATCACAGAAGTCTTCACTGTGGCTAATCCTGGACCTGAAGCCCATCTACTCTGTGCTTACTGTAACAGGAACCAGCAAATGCACTTTGACTTGAGCCTGGCTCTTCTGTCCTTTATGACTCGAAGAGGCTGACATAATAGAAACATAAAACAACAGTAAAAGAAATGACTTGTAGCTTGGAGAATTGATGACTGTAGCATCTTAAAGGGAAGCAATCACACGGGAGATGGGCCATCTGTGCGATCCTGGTTTACCCTGAGCAGAAAACTGGGTACTTACTTCTTTACAGAGGTATAATCTACATGAGCAAAATGAACACATCCAAAACACAGTCAGACGATTTCAACACACACACCTGCATAGCCATTCCCTCACCCCCTTGCCAGCCAGTCCCTGCCCATACCCTCATTACTATTCTCATTTCTACCACCATGGATTCCTTCTGCCGGGTCTTGAACTTGCTTGGCCTTGTGGTTTCACTCTACCCTTGCACGACTTAGAATACAGTCATGACTAAGGAGACTTCTGTGTAGATATCTGGAGTTCTTTTTCTCTCTGGCTTCCTCTTTTATGGGACCCTGCTCTGCATCTTCCAGCAAGCTTAGCTTGCCTGAACACCAACCACCATCATCTCAAGTCAACATGACCGCCGTGCTCCTTTGCGTCCTCTCTTCTTGAACACAGTAGTCAGCATGGAGTCGAGATCATCCCAGGGCTTACCTAGTCTGGGTCTTCTCTTAGGGATCTCAGTCCTTCAGTGCCTGCTGCCGAGTACCTAGAAAGAAGTGCTTCATATGTTTTGTCCAATTTTCTAGTCGTTTATGGCTAGTGGTATCACTAGGGGAGTGTGGGGAGTGTGAACCACACCACCTGACACTGTCAGAGGGGGTGATGCTCAAATGACTGTCTGTTAATAAAATTTTTGCAGCATTTCAGCAGAAATTTTTTATTTTTCATGAAACTATTCCTGTAGTTGGAAACCCCAGTGCCAACAGTGGTTAAGTGCTACATCTACCAACCAAAAAGTCAGCAGTTCAAATCCACCAGATGCTCCTTGGAAACTCTGTGAAGGAGTTCTACTTTGCCTTATAGGGTCACTATGTCTGAATCGACTCAATGGCAGGGGATTTGGTTTGGTTTTACCCTGGTAGTTATAACTACAAAAACATTTTTCATAAGCCCAGCCTACATGGATCAGTGTACCTTCAAGACTAAAACTCTCTGGTAATTTCCCTTTTAAATCTTCTCATGCCTTCAGATCAGTGGAGTCATTATTACCCAGTTACGATGACGCTTTGAATCACATGGTTTTGTCTGCGTGTGGCTTCTTCTTCACTGGCTATAAGTGTGTGCTTTTCACAGCTGAGTGTGCTTTCGTGGTTATTGATTGTGTCAGATTTTCTGATGTTTGAGCTACAATTTGTGGTAATTAGTATTTATGAATTTGTATCAACAACTTTTTTGAGAATGAAATGGTAACTGAAAGAGAAGGAGTAACACCTGGGAATTACGATTTCCAAGTAATATTCATACAAAATACACTTTGTACTAAGGATTCTGTGTGGTCTGGTTGGAGAGTGGGTGACACCAACTTATGTGCCGCCACTGTTTATAGAAAGAAGGCATTTCCAGTCCCGGCTCTCTCTCCGTCTCGTCCAGGGTTTGATACCATTTGAAGGCAAAAGTTTTACCTAAAGTATTGCCATACTGAGTATCTTTTCTGAGGGTGGTTTTAAGCAGACTATCTTTTGTTATTTCCTCACACAGCTAGCCAGATTATATTGGGGAATAGCGTGTTTATGTTCATATTTTATCAAGCACATAAAATACCTAAAACAGTATTACCAAAATAAATCTGGCCAAATCCAAAGCCCACAAATATCATTAGACACTAAATGTGGATGCATTTTCTGCTAGTTTTTGAATCCAATTATTCTCGCTGCTCTGTTGACAGAGATAATGGAGATGTGATTTTCCTCAGTGAGTATCCTGGATTGGAATCCCATGACCACTCACTCTGCATCAATAAGAAGCCATATAAATGTACAGCATTTTCTTTTTAATTTTTTCATTATGATTAAGTGAAAGTA
Source organism: Heterohyrax brucei (assembly GCA_028571685.1). NCBI lineage: Eukaryota > Metazoa > Chordata > Mammalia > Hyracoidea > Procaviidae > Heterohyrax > Heterohyrax brucei. The sequence goes on along the minus strand of CM053156.1, from coordinate 82,507,417 downwards.
TACAATCCAAGTCAATTTTACATACCTATCTCTCCACACCTCCATCTGATCTCCTGACTCTGTAACAGCATGCTCCTCCTTTGCACTCTTTGCTTCTAATATCCTCCCAGTGAGCACCTGTCACCTCCTCTCTGCCCTCTCCTTTCCCCTCTGGAAAGAAACTTTTAGGATAGCCTTCTATAAATGTATAAAACCATAAAGTACACACACCACATGTTCACTTGCACAGCATTTTTGAAAAGCAAAAATCCACAACAGCAGAAACAAACATGCAACTGAATTTTGTTGTTGTTGTTACTGCTTTGCTGTTCTTCCTGGCTTTCTTTTCAATAATAAAACTCATTTCATCTTGTGCTTTTTTCTCCCTTTGATGGATCTCACATTTGGTCTAGAAGCCTTGTCAGCTTGACATTTCTTCTGGTTCCTGCTCTGCTTGCCAATTTATTCTTTGCCATAATGCTGACCACAGGGATGAAGTATCTAAGATGGCTATAAGAGTGCAACGATGACCGTTGGCTAACAGCTCCTAAAAGAGCAAAACAACATATAGAAATTAAAAACAAGTGAATGAGAACAGCGTGGCTATTTGGTTTAAGGCTTTAATGTGTCTTTATTAACAAGGATATTAATGAAAGTAAATGTAGACACTCAGATAAAACCTGTTCTTTTTTTTAAATTGCAGAGGATTTGAAAATATGTTCATGACTCCAGGCTTAATTTTCATGACCATTTTTCAATTCTTGGTCCAGTGGGATAGAAATAACAATCATTCACCACATCCTTGCACTGAGAAAATGCCACGTCATTAACTACCCAGAAATGGCTTCGCGTTTAGTCGTGTGATGTTACACACACACACAGTCCACTAAGGCACAAACTTTAAATTGGTCATGTTCCTTCCTCTGAAGAAGACATCTGAGTTCTTGCAGCCAAGCACAGCAAGTGACACTTGTTGCGACAGTAACCATTTCAGATTAATAGCCTTCTTGAGGATGAAGACTAAAAGAAATGATAGCCCATTCTAAGTATTAATCATTTCTTGACAGCCTGCCCTAATAGCACCGTTCTTACAGCTCTGTGGTAAATTCTGTTTTCAGACTGAAACCATTCTGTTATATATCATCCATGTTTGCAACAGCTCTCCTACTTTCTAAGACAAAAATCCCTAAACAAGAAGGTGCTGAGACCAAGAAGGTGGCTGGGTGATACATATTCAATGAATCGGGAGCTTTCGCGTTGGCTTTGATTTTTAGACGAATGCAAATGGGCCGATACTGAAAACATGACCTGAAAAGCAAAGCCTTTGAAGTCAGAGATAAAAGCCTACACCAAACAAGAGAGTAGCTTGCTTTCTCCAGGATAACTCTATCTCAATGCTATGAAATATAAATATAAACAGAATTTTTTAGCTCATTTGATATATTGATACACTTCTTGAGAGAGAACACGTTAACTTTAAACACACTCATACCCAGAAAAAAACCATTGCCGTTGAGTCAATTCTGACTTGTAGTAACCCCATAGGGTAGAGTAGAACTGCCATGTAGGATTTCCAAGGAGTGCCTGATGTATTTGAACTGCTGACTTTTTGGTTAGCACCTGTAACTCTTAACCACTACACCACTGCTATATTAGGGTGGAATTATGAGGTTCTGTTGGCTATTTGTGGGAATTGCAAATATGCACTTGGGATTACAAGTGGTAATTCCAACCACAACAATTTCATTTAAAAATATAGTTAATATTTATTGTACCCAAGCCTCTCAAGAGGTCTCTCTTTTCCAATCCCTTCTCTCACCCCTTGACCCCTTTCAGTCTTCTTCCAAAACAAAAGTAAGAGCCATTCTGTTCAAACCCAAGCCAGATTGCATCACTCTTCCATTCAAAGCTCTGAGAGCTTTCCATCTTAGAGTTAATGTCAAAGATTTTCCATAATACACAAAATCCAGCAACTGAGGTTGCAAACTGTAGCCTTTAGGCAAAGTCTAGCCCATTGTTTATGTTTGTAAGACTCCTAAGATTCAAAAAAAAATCAGAAGATGAGTATTTTATGATATACAAAAATGACATAAAATTCAAATTTCAGTGTCTGTAAATGAAGTTTTATTGGAACATATTCATGCCCATTCATTTATATATTGTCTGTGGCTGCTTTTTGCAGGACAGTGGCAGAGCTGAATAGGTGTAATTAAGGACTGTAGGAGCCATGGGATACAGTGGGTAAAGTGTCCAGCTGTCAACAAAAAGCTCTGTGGAGAAAAGATTTCACCTCTAGGAAACCCTATGGAACAGCTTTATAAGGGCTTCATTAGATCTTCCATACTAAGACAGACTAGGCGAAAAGGGCTGGCAATCTACTGAAATTTAGCCAACAATCACAACAGAATATTGAGTGATATAGTGCTGGCAGGTGAACCCTTAGTTGGAAGGCACAACAAGATGACCACAGTGGACTCCAAACACACCTGTGTCCATGAGGACACCGCAAGACAGACAAGGTTCCCTTCTGCTTTACATGGGATTGCCGTGAGTCAGAGGCGACTTGCCAGCAACTAACCACAGAAGGCGAAAGCACTGTTGAAAGGACTGATTTACAAGAAGTTCTTGGTAGAGGTTTTTTTTTTTTTTTTTTTAGTGCTAAAAACATTCTTCTTTCTACATTTTTATTTTATGGAGCTACAAAAAGACATAATTTCACTTAGGTGTATAAATATTTATAATCCAGTGTGCAGAACACTGCAATAATAAAAATGTAGAAACATTTTTTTAAAACATTGGTGACTTTAATTGGGTGTTGGAATTAGAAATTAGAAATTAGAAATTTCAAAACACAGGCTCTGAATATATGAGTGCCTAAATTGATCTTCAACGAACCATCTTTCATAAACATGCATCTTTTATACTTTGTAAACATCAAAGACCTTGAAAAGCAATTGCCCAAAGAATAATTTTTTTGTGCCACTCTCTCATTACCACAGCCCAAGGACTTAAGCAAATGAATTGCTTCCCCAGGTTAGAAATTTAAAACAAAACTTTCCTTGTCAGGAATTTTGCTTGCTCGTATGACATTGAAATTCAAATCAGTTTTTTTTGTTTTGGTTTGGTTTTTGCTGAAATACAGTCTTCAAAAAGTAATTGGTAATAAATGTAGCAAACGTCTTGCAATAGTCCCAGCCTAATTTTGAAATTTGATTCTGCAAAGTAAAACTTAACTCGAAACAATAACCAATCATCCAGCTAATTGCTATGAAATTGGAAGGCATCTTCCTACCCATTTATTTTGTGATCTGCTTTGGTTTTATTTACCTCTGATGCACTTAAAATATTACAACTTGTTTATTCTTATGAAAATTAATGCTAAACAGAGTCTCTATCTCAGAACTGAAGAATGACTCTTTTTTGAGTTGTTTATGCGATCTGTCTTCTGCAGCCAATAAAGTGCCTTCTCACATGCCGAGCTCAGTGTCACCGAGTCAATTCCAACTCATAGCGACTGCATAGAACAGAGAGAGCTGCACCATAGGTTTTTCAAGGAGCAACTGGTGGATTTGCGCTGCTACCCTTTTGGTTTGCAGCCAAATGCTTAACCGCTGTTCTAGCAGGGATCCCACAGGCTTAAAGAAGGCAGTTATCACTCACAAGGTGACTTGGGCTACTGTTTTAGCCAGATAACTAAAGTTTCCATCCTCGTCTGAACCTCAAGAAAAATGGTAAGACGGAATTGACACAGGATTTCTCACTCTTCCCTGGAAAGCAATGAAATTTAGCCAACTAGATATTTGAATGTTATTGTGTCTAATAACCTCAAATTTCGTCTGTTCTTTTTGTCGCATGTTCTCTTTTGTTAACTCTCCACATTCCGTTGTTTCTTCTCCTTCTTTTCCTATTTGGCTTCAGGACCCCTGGTTGTACAGAGGTTAAGTGCCTAGCTGAAAGGTCTGTGATTTGTTCCCACCAGCCATTTCACAGCAGACAGCTGTAGCCATCCGCTTCTGCAAAAATGACAGCCTTGGACTCCTGTGGGGCAGTTCTACTGTGTCCTGTGGGAACACTAGGGATCTGAACCCACTCGATGGCAACACGTTGTTTTATCTGACTTCAGAATTTGGTGGTGGTTGCTGTGGTTTGTCTGTCTTAGTAATTGATTTAGACAGAACTGTTTTCTAACACGAAAACACTCGAGCCTCTTTCAAACAACGTCTGGTGGGCTTTCTAAATGCAAAAGAGAAAAAGAAATCACTAGTTTTTCTAAGGTCATCTTACAGCAGCAAATTCTTTTTTTGCTGTTCATTTTTTTTTATTGTGATGAGTGAAAGTTTACAATCCAAGTCCATTTGCCGTATAAAACCCCAAACACACACCTCTATGCAACTCTACCTGCTCTCTTCACCCTGTGACAGTACACTCCTCCTTTCCATCCTGCACTTCTGGTATTCACTCAGCCAACACTTGTCCCCTCCTCTTCACCTTCCCCTCTCTCCTCTAAAGAATAGCCAGTTGGACAGCCTCATATATATATTAACCCAAGAAGTACACAGCCACCTGTATCACTCTGTGTCCCATAGTCCAGTCCAATTTTAGTCTGAAGAGCAGACTACGTAACAGCAAATTCTTAATGAACTCTGCAAGAGACTGCTGATCAAGAAGTTCATTAGCATTTCCCAATTATCAAGGCCATGTTTGTACAAGACACACACTCACACTGTTAAAAGATCATGAAGCTAACAACCCAGGACAGGCTCCGGTAGCCTCATTCATTTTTATCCATATACTGGGAAACCATCATCTGATCAGAATTTGTTGCGTGAGTTTGCAGGGTGTTTGTGACTGTGACGGTCACATTGTATTAGTGACTGTGAGTTTGTTGGCAGCTGAGAGTGGCATTCCTCAACATTTATTATTTTTAATAACATTTTGTTGTGTTTTGGGTGAAAGTTAACCAAGCAAATTAGTCTCCATTTAGCATTTTTATACAAATTCTTCTGTGGCATTGGTTACATTTTTGACAACAGGTCAGCATTCTCAGTGTTTCCATTCTGCTTGTCCTGTTTCTGTTAATCTAGGTTCCCTGCCCTTCCTTACCTTCTTGTCTTTGCTTTAGGGTTAATGTTGACTGATTAATTCTTTAAGGGACCAGAGTACTCATGGATGACAACGTTTATTGGATATACTGTTCCTTTATTTCAATGAAAGTTGACCTCTGGAAGTGGCTTCACTGCCGGGTCCAAAAGATATCTTAGGATGATGGTCTCAGCGCTTTCTCTGGTCCCTATTGATTCAGTAATTCTAGGCTTTTCAGGAATTCATAGATCATTCTGTACAGGACCTTCTAGTATGTTCTCGATCAGAACAGTCAGCAGTGGCGGCAGGCACCATCTAGTTCCTCTTGTCTCAGGCTTAGATGAGACCGTGATTCATGTGGGTTGTGGAAACCCTGGTAGTATAGTTCTTAAGTGCTATGGTTGCTAACCGACAGGTTGGCCATTCAAATCCACCAGGTGCTCCTTGGAAACTCCGTGGGGCAGTTTTACTCTGTCCTACAGGGTCGCTGTAAATTGGAATTGACTTGATGGCAGTAGTTTGCTTGTCCTATGGACTAGTTTTTTATTTTCAGTCTTTAGTTTCCTTCATTCTTCTCAACACTATTGGAGCCTACAGAGAAAGGCCCATGCTTTATAATCCTAGAATCTCTGACTCCTCACCCATTAATTGACCTTAGAAGGAATGCAGTGAAACATTGGTTGATTAATGATTTAACAAATGTTTACTCGACCCTTCTTGAGGAGTAGGAGCCCAGGTTGTGCAGAATTTCAGCTGCTGACCAAAGTGTCAGCAGTTGATCCCACCATCTGTGCTGCAGAAGCAGGATGTGGCAGTCTGCTTCCGTAAAGATTACAGCCTCATAAACCCTGTGGCGCAGCTTAACTGGGTCCTATAGTGTTGCTATGAGTTGGAATCAACTTCATGACCATGAGTTTATTATATACTAGACATTGTTCTAGGTCTGGGGAATACAGCACAGAACAAGAGAAACACATTTCCTGCTCTCCTAGCCTGCATCCTAGCAGCGATGACAATTAGTATTTAAACACCTAAATGAACAAGAGAAAATGTCAGATAGTGATGCATCATGCAGAGAATTAAAAAAGAGCATATCATAGAGCAATAGTTCTCAACATGCGGTTTTTCCAGATCAGTAGCTTCAGCATCAGCTGTGCACATTCTAAGCTCCATCCAAACATACCGAATCAGAAAGCTGGGTTGGGGTTCAGCAGTCTCTCTTTCAGTAAGTCCTTCAGGCAATTGCTCAAGTAATTTATTTATTGTATTCAATAATATTTTATTGTGTTTTCAGTGTAGCATAGGTTCCCATTCAATAATTTCTACACCAGCTGTTCAGGGTTACATTCTTCATAATGCAGAAACACTCATCGTGTTTCCCACCCCCCTTACATTCTTATTTTTATTTTAAACTAATTGTTGACTGTCTGGCCTCACATGGATGATTTTTTAAAGCAGCACAGTGCTTAGGAGTGATAGTCACTATTTTGAGAGCCAATGTGTTATTTAGCTACAGGGTGATCTCACGGATGAGTTTCAGTTCATGATTTGAAGAGTATCCCAAGGCAATAGTATGCAAGAGTCCTCTGGTCTCAATTAGTCTACTAATTGGCTTTGGGAGTTTGTTTAATTTTTAGAAATTTGAGGTTCTGCTTCACATTTTTCTCCTCCTCTATCAGTGTCCATCTGTTGTGCCCCTGATGAGAAAGGTTAGTAGCAGTGATCGGGCACCATCTAGTTCTTCTGGTCTCAGGACAGATGAAGATATGGTTCACATAGACTGCCTCATAGATTAGCTTCTGCTTTGAATCTTTATCTTTCGCTCAAGACAAGTAGAAAACAACAACTGTATCTTAAACGGCAGCGCACAAGATTTTAAGCATGTTCAAGTTTGATGACCGTGGAGTAGAGAGCTACCAGGCAGCTAGCTCCTCCAGGAAGACAAATGAAGGTCTCTTTGAGAAGCTGATATTTAAAGTGAGAACTGGATGGGGGGAAAGAAAAGGAGCCCATCATGGGAACATCAGGATGCATAGTGTTCCAGGCAGAGCAAATAGTGCAAACCTAAGACAGGAACAAGGTCAGTGGATCTAGGGATAAAAATAAAAGGCCAGAGTAGGGTGAGAGCTAGCATGAAAAATGGGATTCCAAAGATAAGGAGAATCCCTCTTTTCTGACCTCTAGGCTATAAGGGGACTTGCAATTTGATTCTAAGGGGATGAAAAAACCGTGATGGAGATTTTCGGTAAGAAATAATGTGGGCTAAAACATTACTACTGGACAAAGAACTTAATATGAGCATACATTTGCATACATATACATATATATATGTATGTTCTGCAGGGAAGAACAAAGATGAGAAATTGTCTGACATCATTTACTTGACAACATTTGATTGCCATAGTGAATTCTGAATCTTGAACACCCAAGGAAAGAAGAATTAGTAGGAGCTCCATTCATGAGGCAAACAAATCTCTAATTTCAAATGTCAAAACCACCAGGGTACTGCCATTGCTAAGGAAACTTTTAAAAGTCTCCATTACTCAGTAGGCATAGACAGATGATAAAGAGGTTGCAGCTGTTGCGTTGAGCCCAACTCAGCCTGGCCGTACATGTAATAGAAAGAGATATTGCCTGGTGCTGTGTCATCCTCACAGCCATTAGCAAGTCTGTTGTCATGACTGTTGTGCCAATCCACCCCACCAAGCAGCTCTATCATCTCCCTGACTCTCTACCTCACCAAATATGATGTCCTCCTCCCATAAATAATCCCTCCTCTGACATGTTCAAAGCAAATGAGTCAGACAGTGTTCTGTTATGATTCATAAAGTTTTTATTGGCTAATTTTCAGAAGTGGATTGCCCACCACCATTGATCCTTCTGGTATTTGAAATACCAGTGGTATAACTTGTAGTATTACAGCAACATGAAAGCCATGTCAACATGACCAACTGACAGGCCCACAGGATTGAAGTAGGCTTCAGACCAAACCCAACCCATTGCCATCAAATTGAGACTGTTACAGACCCTATAGGACAGACTAGAACTGTGCCATAGAGTTTCCAAAGCATGCCTGGTAGATTCATACTACCAACATTTTGGTTAGCAGAGGCAGCGCTGAGCTACTACATCACTAGCCTTCCCCAAATAGGCTTAATCAAAAAAGCTAAACCCACTGCCGTTGAGTTGATTCCGACGCATAGATACTTTAAAGGACAGAGAAGAACTGCTACATACAGTTTCCGACGAGTACCTGGCAGATGTGAATGGCCACCGTTTGGTTAGCAGCAGTAGCACTTAACCACTACATCACTAGGTTTCCCAAAACCGGGTTTGCCCCCTTATAATCCCCAAATAACTCGACATACCTGTTTGGTAAGAGCAAAATTATAATAACATTCAACTTTCTTATTTTTTTGTACCATCTGTAATTATGTTTTATTAACCTAGTTGTAATTCTTCCAAAACATAGCACCTCTTTTATTATAGGAGACACAATCAAGGACAATTTATCAACGTGGTAACTCTAATTTTATTCTGACAGTTACACTGATGAATACTCTACATACTAAAGTTAATTAGACAAACTGGTCATTTTTATCATGTGGCAAGATTATTATTAAAAATAGTTCACCCTTAAGGACACTGGGCTGTTTCTGCATAGTCAGTTTGAAATACTATCAGTTTATACCTCTTGTCTTTTATTTAGATCTGCTATCCATTAAAAATAAATTCTACTGTGTGTTTTTCTCCCACACATCTGCATGAAAATTAGAGCTCTTTAAGTAGTAGCTAATTTCTCTTTTTGATCTCATTTGCTTGCCTTTTAATAGATTTCCACATATTTGTTTTCTGACTCATAGCTCCACTCGTTAAAACTAAAATCCTTTGAATGTTACTTGGTTAGAGATAACGCAAGAGAAATTTGTAAAAATAATTAAAGTCTTTAAAAAATAATTTACTTTGATTGGAAAAAGCACATGGAAGCCTGTCAGAACAGCCTAATTAATGAGATGAAAACTCAAAAACAAAAATGAAAACCAACCTATTGGCATGCAGTTGTCTGGAATGACCACTGTCCCCTGCTTTTTGCGTATGACACCATTATTTTTTTCATAGCATTCTACACTGTCTCATGGAACTATTCTAAACGGAGTTTAGTGTATTGAGACTCATTCGTTCATCAATCGGTATTTTATAATGAAGAAATGATTTCTTGATTACCTCTTGTGGGACAAAAATATAACAACAATAATAATACTTAACTTTGAGTTATTTACAAGCTCATGGGGAAGTTAATTTCTAAAAAGACAATGGAGATGTCAGTGGAGACATGTATTGATTATCGAATAAATGGGGTCTGTTAAATGTTGATTTCTGAGCATGGTGGATCATTAGAATCAACTGGAGAACTTCTAAAAATACAGATTCAAGCAGTCTGTGATTATCTGCTAACCCAAAGATTGCCAGTTTGAACACATCTGTGACATTTCAGGAGAAAGACTTGGTGAACTACTTCTGCAAAGATTACAACCAAGAGCACCCTACTTAAAAACAAAAACAAACAAACAAAAATCTATGGGGCAGTTCTGTTCTCTAGCAGGTGGGGTCACTACTAGTTCAGGGCCAATTAAATAGCAGCTAGAAACCCTAGTGGTGTAGTGGTTAAGTGCTATGGCTGCTAATCTAAAGGTCAACAGTTCAAGTCCACCACATGGTCCTTGGAAACTCTATGGGGCAGCTTTAGTCTGTCCTATAGGTCACTATGATTTGGAATTGACTTGATGGCAGTGGGTTGTTTTGTTTAGCAACAGTTACAACAAAGCAAACCCTACATTTCCCCTTCCTTTGTTATGGTTGTGTGACAAGTCCATTCAGACTCATGATGACACCATGACAGACTAGAATTCCCCTATAGGGTTTTCTTGGTTGTGTCTCTATGGAAGGAGATCACCAGACTTTTCTTCCTTGGAGCAGTTGGATAGATTTTAACCAGTAGCCTTTCGGTTAGTAGCTAAGTGCTTAACCATTGCCCCCTTCCCTAATCCAACTCAATCAGCCTCTCTGAGGTGAGCTGGGGAATCAATATCTTTAAAAAGCCAACCAGATCACTGTGAGACTTCCTGTCCTGCCCCAGTCCATGAAGCACCATTATGGAATTGGAGAGCAGTTGGAGTCTTGCTTCCATCAGAAATGGCGAAGAAGGTATTTGCAGAGGACATTGGATGGAGGCAGTCTGTAGGAACTATTGTACAACAGGTAGGAAAGAGCGAGAGAGCCCAGGCAGTGTGACCCCTCTGAAGCAAAGGCAATGAGGAAGGATGCTGGCACACAGCTGGAAGGACGGGCAGACCAACATAGTGCCCTTCCATCAGCCAAAACTATAAGAATCAGGCAAGCCAGTGGGGAACTGGAGATTGCTTTGAGTTTATAAATTTTGCAAGGGCAGGTATGATGGGTGAGAGGCTTAAAAAATATTTTAGAAATATTGAACACTATCATCCCCCCATTACAAGCATTTTTCTTTTATACCTTGACCCTTTTTCAAATTCTATTACTATATTAGTGATTCCTACGCCCAACTCTCTCTAGAGAAAAAAAAATAGCATATCCCTTCCATAAAATTTTGAGCACACACCTCAATACATGCCTAGTTATTTGTTATATATTATATACATATAACCCTACTGTTGTTGTTATGTGCCAACAGGTTCTTTCCCTTCCACTGATGCTATTTATAACAGAATGACACACTCCCTGGTCCTGCATTGTCCTCACAGTAATTATTATGCTTGAGCCCATCGTTGTAGCCACTCCTTTAATCTGCCTCATTGATGGTCTTCCTCTCTTTAGCTGACCCTCCATTTTACTAAATATGATGTCCATCTCTAGGGACCAGTTGCTCCTGGTTACATCTCCAAAACAGACGAAGACTGGCCATCCTCAGTTCTCGGGAGCATCTGGCTGCTTTACTTCTGAGATAGAGTTGTTTGGTCTTCTGGCAGTTCATGGTATGTTCTACATTTGTCACCATCCCCATCATTCAAAGGCATCAGTTCTTCTCTAATCTTCCTTATTCATTGTCCAGCTTTTGAATGTATATGAAGTATTTGAAAATGGCATGGGTCGGGTCAGGGGCACTTTAGTTCTCCTTTGCTTTTTAACACTTTGAAGAAGTCTTTGGCAGCAGATTTGCCCAAAGAAGTATATCATTTAATTTCTTGACTGCTGCTTACATGGGCATTGACTGTGGACTCAAGTAATATGAAATCCTTGACAACCGCAATCTTTTCTCCATTTATCATAATGTTGCTTATTGCTTCAGGTGTAGGATTTTTGCTTTCTTTATGTGGAGGAGCAATCCCTACTGAAGGCTGTAGTCTTTGACCTTCATCAGTAAGTGCTTCAAGTCCTCTTCATTTTCAGCAAGCAAGGTTGTGTTATCTGTATAACACAGGCTGTTAAGTCTTCCTGTAATCCTGATGCTGCACTCTTCTCCACATAGTCCAGCTTGTTGGATTATTTGCTCAGCATACACACTAATAATACATTGTAAAAGGACACAACGCTGGTACATTCCTTTCCTGATTTTAAATCTGGAAGTATCCTCTTATTTTGTTCAAATGACTGCTTCTTAGTCTACGCACAGGTTCCTTGTGAACACAATTAAGTGTGCTCACTTAAAACTGTATTATGTTAGGTATGTTACGTGATCTGAATTAAAAATGGCCTGATAAAGAAATTTTAAAATGCTTTGACAAAGACTGAACTAGAAAATATTCTAATAATTACAACTTTTATTTAGTATCTTCATGATAAATCTTTTGGTGTTCCAGCAAAAATTTAGTGTTAACATTTTAGAAATAACATGAATAAATTTGTCTTCTTATTTTTCAAAATACATGTTGAGCTTTGTGATTCAAAGGTCTGACTCTCAGTTAAATGTTTACCTTTTCACGTCTGTCAAGGGTTACAAAGACACCTTGCAAAGATACTAGAGTTTCAACAGAAGGATGTTAATGGCCATACACACTAAATCTTGATATTCATTTTCAGGTCCATCTGCCAATTTTTCAAATTTTAAAGAAACTAGTAAGTTTTTCTCTTCTCTGATGCAATTTTTGTTTGTTCATGAAAAATCAAACAAACAAACAAAAAAACCCTTTATTTCAATTAATGGACTTAAAACCCTCTAAAGCTCTTCCTTGGGAACGTTCCCTACCCCCCCCAGAACAGAAATTTTGTTTCCATGATCTTTTGTTTTCAGCATGTTTTTGTTTTAGCACTCCCTTCTCCCTGACAAAGATCCACTTTTAAAAGGCTGTTTCCCCCACACAAGTTTCTTTCGGAAAATTAAGTTGTTTCACCTTCACTTAAAATGGCACCTTTCAACAGACAGGTTAAGCGTTCCCAGCTCCCCAGAAACCTTAATGCCACACAGAACATTCTGGCAGATAGCCATGGACCTTGAAACAGGGCTGGAAGGAGTTGATACTACCGGCTGGATGGTGTTGCCTGGCCATTTTCTTGCTGGATGCCTCTGCTTACGTTATTATTGCTATCTCCAATCTACTTTTCCATTGCAATGATCTTTATTAGGTGTTTTACAACTTTGTGAGAGTACGTTTAATTAAAAACAAGCAGCAGCATCTGTAAATCCCCTCCACGGTGCACCTGTAATCTTCACACCCTTGAGTTGCAGTGGCAGAAAATCAAGGAGCTTAATACAGCTATGGATTGCCCTTCATGGAGAAATCCCAACTGGTCTCACTTTCTTCTCAAGGTTTGCAGAGAACTTGAGAAGCAACTGCCTGACCTAAGCATTGAGCAAAGATACCAAGATTGATTTGTATAATAACTGTCAGTACAGATCAATATCCTTTTTTCCCCCTTAACGTGACTATAAATAAATCTATACTATTTTTCTCTCCACCTCCCAGTCTCTCCGAAGGCAAGTACACTCCACTATAGAAACACTGAGCTGGTATGGCTTACTGCTGAGGAAAGAGATGCTGTTGTCATTGTTGCCAGGTGCCATTGGGTAGGTTTTGACCCTAAGCCAGCCAAGTGCTGTCGAGTAGGATCCAGCTTTGACCCTATGTACAACAAAATGCAACACTGCTCAATGTTGCACCATTGCACAATCATTCTTATACTTGTGCTCGTTATCACAGCCACTATGTCAATCAATCTTCTGGAGGATCTTCCTCTTCTTCACAACTCTCTACTTTACCAAGTATGATGTCCTTCTCCAGGGACTGGTCCCTCCTGATACACATCCAAAGTACATGAGACGTAGCGTTCCATTCTTGACCTCTAACATTCTGGTTGTATTTCTTCCAAGACACAGCTGTTGGTTCTTCTGGTGGTCCATGGTTTATTCAGTATCCTTTGCCAACACCATAATTCAAAGCCATCAATTCCTCTTTGGTCTTTCTTATTCATCGTCCACCTTATGTATATGAGACGACTGTGCACGTCATGGTTTGGGTCAGGTATAGCTTAGTCTTCAAGGTTATATCTTTGCTTTTTAATATTTTAAATACGTCTTTTGCAGCAGATTTGCCCAGTGCAACACATCACGTCGCTCCTTGACTGCTGCTTCCATTGACTTTGTTTATAGATTCCAGTACAAAAAAAATCCTTGACAACTTCAATCTTTTCTCCATTTATTGTGCTTATTGGTACAGTTGTGAGGACTTCTGATTTCTTCATGTTGAGATGCAATCAAAGGCTTTGACCTTCATCAGTAAGTGCTTCAAGTCCTCTTTACTTTCAGCAAGCAACGTTGTGTTATTTACCTTTTACAGGTTGCTAACAAGTCTTAATCCAATCCTGATGCCCTGTAGTTCTTCATATTGTCCATCTTCCTGGACTACTTGCTCAGTATACAGATTGAATAAGTATGGTAACAGGACACAACACTGACACACGCCTTTCCTGATTTTAAACCACATGACATCCCTTTGTTCTGTTCAAATGATTGCTACTACGTCACGTACAGGTTCCTCTAGAGCACAGCTAAGTGTTCTGGAATTCCCATTCTTTGCAGTCTTACCATAACTTGCTAGGATCCACACAGCTCAGCGACTTTGAATAGTCAATAAAACACAGATGAGCATCTCAGCAAAGAGGAGCAATAGCAGAAAGCAGAGAAGCAGGGAATTTCTTCTTGGTTTTTGATTTTCAAATGCCTAGTCCTTGCAGAACAGAAAAAGATTCAGCCACAGACTTGGAAGAATGTATCATGAATAAAAGGGTTGCTTCTTTTCCTGTCAGAGAAAACACTGTCCTAATGTGAAAATCCTCCCAACATCATAATAAGCAACATTAAACACCGGCCTAAAGTGAAAATCCTCACAACATCATAACAAGTAACATTATAATAAATAGAGAAGAAATAAGTTATAAATAATTTCACTCTACTTGGGTCAACAATCTACATCCATGCATACAGCCGTCAAAGAAACCAAGTGGTGTATTACACTGGACAAATCTGCAGCAAAAGACTAAAGATTTAAAAAGCAAAGATGTTGCTTCGAAGATTGAGATCCCCCTGATCTGAGCCACAGTAATTTTCAATCACCTGTAGGGTCACTATGAGTCGGAATGGACTCCACAGCAGTGGGTTTAGTTTTGGTTTGGGGTTATCTGTGCAAAAGCTAAACAATGAAAGAGGAAAACACAAGAAGAAACTATGCGTTCAAATTGTAGGGTTGGTAAAGAATGTTGAATATACAACGGGCTGCCAGAAGAATGAACACATTCCAGACTTAGAAGAAAAAAACGAAAACAGAATACTCCTTAGAAGCTAGGATGGCAAGACTTTGACTGGCTTTCTTGGCACATCAGGTAAGACCAGTTGCTACAAAAGTACTTCATGATTGGTGAAGTAGAAACTAAATGAAAATGAGGAAAAACTTTGATGAGATGTGTTGATGCAACATACCAATAATCATGATGTTGGCACGGGCACTGGAAATATTTCGTGCTTTATAACTTGGGTAGCCGCGAGTTGGCTGACGCAAAGGCAACTAACAACAACAGACTGCAAAGGGAAGAAAAGCAAAGGAGATCAACAAGAAGCAGACCTAGAAAACAGAGAACCTAAGCCTCATTAAACATGATATTGACCTTGCCCAGGCTTTACAACATGATCCTAAGATGTGAATCTACTGTATCGTGGGACTTGTCCATTTTTAAAAACGTCCTTGAAATTATTTTAAAGATGTGCTGGGATTTGACATTTGATTTTTTTCACATACTGAGAAAAAAACCCAAAAACCCACTGCTGCCGAGTGAATTCCAAGATCACATCAAATTCTAGGATTTGAAAGCATTCACTGAAATGATTGGAGAACTAACTTTAATAGGCAGTCAAAACACACTTGCTAAATTGTTGTCGATCAAATGCATAATTTTAGCCACTTAGCTTCTCTAAGACTCCAGTAATCAGAAAACCTGTAAAAATCAACAATAAAAATTCATACATAGAAGATGAAGCATTGAGAAAAGGAACCCTAATCTACATTGGCCTGGTTTTTCTTTTCATTTATAATGAAAATAGAATAGAATGGGGGTAGACTGAGAACTTTACTGTGGACTTCTCTTTGTTGCTATAAAGAGAAAAATAATGACCCAAGTTTGGCCAATTAAGAGCCCGAACATATATACTATGTGCTGGTTCCTTAGGAAATTTCGAAAATGCTATTTGCTTTGTAACCTTTCTTTTTTAAAACTAACTGATCCTAGTTGCACCATCTACCACGCAGCTGAACTGCCTGCAGACCGAGGTAATCACAAGGTTCACCTGCGTAAACTGCAAGTTATCCATGAGCTGTTCCCAGCGTGATCAAACGGAGAAGGACGTGGCTGCAAAATTGAAGACATCCCAGGCAAGAAAAATGAACGGATGTAAATATGAGCTCGCTGGAAAGAACGTGTTCTGTATTGCAAAGACAAATTGTGGGAGAGTGAGACATTTTTAAAGTATCTTGCATCCTTGCTAGAAGGCGATTGGAATGGCCCAGCTTCGAAGACATTTTCTAATTGTTGCTGCTGAGAAGCCTCTGAGAAGTCCGATAATACACTGCTGAAGCACATGGGAGAGAGAAGAGGAGCACCATCTGGCCTGTTTTCAGAAACAGTTGGTCATCACAGCTGATGTTAATTCTAGTGTTCATTTCTTCCGAAATGAGATGGGGGCTGACTTCAGTGGTCTCTAATGGTGCCCTTAAGCTCCAATGTCTGGCTCATGAAAAGGTGTGTTTTCCTGTTGCTGCTAATGTTTGTGTTCTTTAAATAGGACAGTAACTTTAGTGTTTTTCATTCCACAAAGTAATTCTTGCTCCTAATGATAATAGAAATTTAGATAAAACAGGTTAATGTAAAAAATGAGTAATAGTTCTCATAAATCTAACACTCAGAGATAATGACTATCAGTCTTTTTTATATCGTGTCTATAGCAACACATGTCGCCACTGAGTTAATTCTGAGTCATGGCAATCCTATAGGATAGGGTAGAACTGCCCTATAGGGTTTCCAAGGCTGCTGTCATTATGAAGGTACACTCCCACATCTTCCTCCCTCAGAGCAGCTGGTGGGCTTGAACCACCAACTTTGCAGTTAACAGCTGAGTGCTACAACCACTGAGAAACCAGGGCTCTTACTGTATCTACAGACCCATGTTTATCTTTCTAATTTAAAAAAAATTAAATAAAAATGAAATTCTGTTTATTGGTTTTGATTTACTTTTACTTACTGATATCATGGACATTACGAGCAATGAGAAATATGAATGGGAAGTTAGGGAAATGATTCCATTTATAATAGTATATAAGAGAATAATACACCTAGGAGTGAATCTAACTAGGAATGTGAATGACATAAACAATGAAACGTAAAAAACAATGCTGAAAGAGATTAAAACCAAACCCACTGCCACTGAGTCAATTCTGACTCATAGTGACCCTATAGTTCAGAGTAGAACGGCCCCAAAGTTTCCAAGGAACACCTGGCAGATTTGAACTGGCAACTTTTTGGTTAGCAAACATAGAACTTAACTACTGCACCAGCAGGGTTTCCAAAAGAGATTAACGGAGACTTAAATAAAATAGAAAATGTCCTATGTTCATGGACTGGAAGACTTAATAATGTTAAGATGTCAACATTACACAAAGCAGTCTATAGATTCAAAACAGTCCTGATCAAAACTCTAACAACTTTCATTACAGAAATGGAAAAATCAGCCCTCAACTTTATATGGAGTGGAAAGAGGCCTTGAATAACTAAAGCAATGTTGAAAGAGAGGAACAATGTAGGAAGACTCACATTTCCTGATTTGAAAACTTACTATACAGAGCTCTGGTGGTACAGCGTTTCAGCAATCAAAAAGTCAGCAGTTTGAAACCACCAGCCACTCCTTGAAAACCCTGTGGGGAAGTTCTACTCTCTTACAGAGTCACTATGAATCAGAACTGATCTGATGGCAATGTATATTTTAAATTTTGAATACTGCTACAGTAATCAAAATGGCCTAGTGTTGATATAACAGTAGACACATAGATCAAAAAAATAGAATTGAGAGTCAGAAATAAATCCACATATCTATGGTCAACTTACTGTTGAAAAGAGTCCTAAGTCCATTCAAGGGGGAAAGAAGAGTCTTTTCAGTAAATGGTATCGGGTCAACTGGATTTCCACATGCGGAAAACAGGATCAATATCGCATACCATACACAAAAACAGAACCAAAATGGATTAAGGACCTGAGTGTGAAAAGTGAAACAACAAAACTCTTAGAAGAAAATGCAGGGACAGCAATGCCTTGGTTTTAATAGGGCCTAGGTTTAGCAAGGAATTTTCTAATATGATAACAAAAGCACAAACAGCATGAGACAAAATAGATAAATGGGACCCTCGTACAAATTAAAAACTTTGTTCATCAAAAATTTTATCGAAAAAGAAAAATACACAATTTAGCAATTGGGAGAATATCTTCAGAAGCCATATGTCTGCCTAGAATCTATTTAGCAAAATATTTTTAAAACTTCAACAACAAAAAACTAACCCTGTCTAAAGTGGGCAAAAGACTTGGATAGGCACTTCACTACAAAAGATATTCAAATGGCCACCAAATATATGAAAAGATTCTTGGTGTCACTAGCCATTACCAAACCCAACCCAACCCACTGCTGGTGAGTCAATCCCAACTCATAAGGACTCTATAGACAGAGTAGCACTGCCCCCACAGAGTTTCCAAAGAGCACTTGGGAGATTTGAACCGTCGATCTCTGGTTAGCAGCTGTAGCACTTAACTACTACATCACTAGGGTTTTCCATTAGCCAAAAGCAAAAACAAAACTGCCATCGCGTAGATTCCAACTTACAGTGACCAGAGTAGAACTGCCCCATAGGGTTTCCAAGGAGTGCCCGGCAGATTTGAACTGCTGACCTTTGGGTTAGCACACACAGCACTGTACCACTACAACACCAGGGTTTCCATGTGAGCTGCTAGAGAGATACAAGTCAAAACTCAATGAGATACCATTTCACTTCCACTAGGAGGGCCGAGGAACTCTGGTGAGCAGTAGTAGACACTTTGAAATTAGAGTATAGAATCTGATGAGTTTAGAAATACAAGCAAATATTCTTACACATACAAATTTGTCCATGCGGAAAATTATTTCTTTTCCATAAATTTCCAGAAAAGGAATTGTTAGTCTAAAAGGTATCCATATTTAAGATTTTTTTACATAATTTTATAAAATGCTCTTTAGAAATGTTGCAGTAGGCAATATTTCTTTCTGAAATTTGGTAACCAAAACGTAAATAAATAAATGAATCGGTGGACCGTCTTGGAAGGCTTTTCAAAATGAGACTGATTTCCTCTGCATAATTGGAGTCCTGCCCACTTTTCCAGCCTGTTCGCATGGTCTCTGGCATACTATGCCTCATATATATTGATTCAAGTTCCATTTCTTCAATAAGACAAGCTCTTTCTTGCTCAGGGCGTTTGTCAGGCTGGGAGTGCCCCGCCAGCAGCCACCGTGGAGAATCTTTGTATCATCTAGGTCTTGCCTTAAATATTATCTCTTTAGAGGGCTCCTGTAACCATCCATCTAAAATAAACTCACTGTAATTCCTTGTCTTTGCATTGACTTTGTTTCCTCCTAGGAACTCAACACAATTTTTAGTGTTGTTTGTTTACTTTTTATTTTTTCTTGCTTAATAAAATATAAGTTCTATGAGGATAGGAAAATTGTGTCTTCTTCATCTCTGTAACCCTAAGCATACCCCATGAAATGAAGTACCTTAAAAAAGAAATGTGTGTAAATAGATGTTCTGTTGAAAAAAATATCTATTGAAAAGAATGAAATGATGAATGAATGGAAGCTATTGAATAGCATGTTTGCACAATGTATCATATCAGCTGAACGACTTTTTAAAACTTAATTTAAATCCAGTGAAATGGTTGATTCTATGTTCTAGTTTAATCACTTGACTATTTGTCAAATCATTAATAGAAAATTCAGTGATTTAAGAAAGACACCTACAGTTAATAAGAAAAAAAGCGTAAATTTCTAAGGAAATTTTCCTTACCTCTCATTTTCTCTTAAATTGACACCAATCTGGGCTACTGTCTTAAGACTCCTCCAAAACTGCTTATGTCATGTTCAGTCATTATTTTCATGTTGCTGAAACCACTAGATCTTCTCTGTCCTGCAGCAGTAATGAGCTCAACTGACCAGGCCAGCTGTCCCAATACTCTCCCCTCTATTGGACCTCTGTTTTCCTCCTGCTTCCCTGGTTCTTCTTGCTCAGTTTCTCCTTCTACTTTCGCTTGAAACATGGAAGTACCCACAGATTCATTAGTAACCCTTTTCTTCAGTTCCTTAGCTAGAAAAGTCTA
This sequence comes from Heterohyrax brucei, assembly GCA_028571685.1. NCBI lineage: Eukaryota > Metazoa > Chordata > Mammalia > Hyracoidea > Procaviidae > Heterohyrax > Heterohyrax brucei. The sequence continues at coordinate 82,487,446 of CM053156.1, read as the reverse complement.
CTCAAATTCATATCCCTAAATATGTATGCACAATACGATGCTCAGTTTCTGCCTAAACTGGTGCTCTGAACTCAAGAACTGTCTAGATATCCTGCTGATGCCCAGCAGATAACCTGGAGGCCTAGAGGTTAGGTGCTATGGCTGCTAACCAAAATGTCAGCAGTTTGAATCCACCAGGCCTCCTTGGAAACTCTATGGAGCAGTTGGACTCAGCCCTATAGGGTCACTACAAGTTGGATGGCCATGATGTGTTTGTTTGTTTGTTTTTAATTTGATGCCCAGCAGTGTCTCTCGCTTAGCATGTCTGACAGCCAAGTTTCTGATCCCAGCCCTCACCTCCATCACCTGTATAGTCAAAGCTGGTTCTTGCCCCAGGCGCTGTCATCTTATTAAACAAAACTTGCACCCACGCACCCGCTCAAGACTTAAATTTATGGATTATTCTTGATTCCTTTCTTCCCCTCACCAATCTCAAACAATCTGCTTTCAAACTCTGTAAGTTGTACTTCCAAGTATACATGTATATATATATAATTCGTCTGCTTCTCTCCATCACCATGGCAACCCAAGTTCGAACCACTATCGTTGCTTGTGATGTGTTCATGAAAACTCAAAAGGTAGGTGTGCTATTTCCTGTTGTAGACTCCACCCTACAGCCTGACATGGGTCTTTCAAGTCTTGCTTAATTCACCTTGATACCGGCAGACTATTGGTAAAAATAGCAATTCAACAAATGAGTATTGGGTTCCTACTTTAAAAAAGTCTGTATATTCCATGCTGGGTGGAGAATATTAAGAAGGAGTTACAGTCACTGACCACAATACAGATTCCCATGGGAATATAATTCATGACAAAATATTTTAAGTGCTATTAAGAAAAAAAAGTGACATCGAGTCAATTCAGACTCACGGCAGTCCTGTAAGACGGAGTGGAACTCCCCCATAGGGTTTCCAAGGCTATAGCTTTTACGGAAGCAGACTGCCACATCTTTCTTCCACTGAGCAGTTGGTGAGGTCAAACTTCCGACCTCTTAGTCACTTTACCGCCAAGGCATCTCAAGTGCCATGACAGGTGCTGAGAAGGACCTATGAGGATTTAGAAGGAAGAGATTCACTTTAGTTAGGCGACCAAGTCTTCAGAAGAAGAATTTGACTCTGAAATCTGTTTTACTGTTATAAGCCTGATGCCCCACCCCTTCTCAGAAATGACTGCATTGGCAGCTCAAACTCCTCCAAAGCAGCAGCTTCCTTGTCTTATTGTGAGGTTTTTTTTCCAAATAGTGTCTTTATGATATTCATCACTATTTTTTTTTTTACCATTTAATAGTTTTTCCACTGGTTACTAATTCATTTAATTCATCTATCTGATCATTCAGCAGATACTTCCCTAGTGTTTCTGTGCCACTGGGGCCTACGTGAGGCCCTGAGTGGGCAGCACTCAGAGGCAGCATCTACTCTCATTCAGTGGAGAGCCTAACGTGGGAGAAAAGCGGAAACGAAGTCAAGATATAAATAAAAATAGGTACATGGGATTAATAAACATGACAGGGCACATCATTAAGAACTGGATGTGCAATTTTACCCAGGACAGACAAGGAAATCATAAAAACTGAACTGAATCTTCAAATCTGCAGGGAGACGACAGAAGCAGATCCCACGCAGAGGGAACCTTAGACTCTACAACCCTGAAGGAAGAGGGCCTGAGAGTTCTGGGAAACTGAGGGAAGCCAGAATGACCAGAGTTTCTTAGTCTCGACACTGCTGACATTTGGGGCAGATACCTACCTCTTGTGTAGTTTACGGCCCACGCATTGTATGGTGTTCAGCTGCATCCCTGGTCTGCACCTATTAGATGCCAGTTGCACACTGCCCCTCCTTCTGGTCACCTCAACCACGATGTCCTCAGACACTGCATGTATCCCCTGGATGGACAAATCATCATTAGTGACATACAGCTCTCACTTTGGGGAACATCAATATAGTTAATATCTTTTTGGAGCTAACTCATACTGCTTGGCATTCTAATCTATAAAAATGATGAGTGAATTTTAAAAAAAGTCAAGATATTGAACAGTCTGACAAGTTTTGAGCAGTCGCCATTTCAATGCAGAATGCAGCTGAAGAACAATGTTCTTTATAATTCAATTTCTTCCACTCCGATGCAGGAAATCCGCTGGCAGCTCTATCCTCGCAGGTGGCAGACTTCCAAACTCAAAGTAATCCATATGTCACTGTTGCTCCACGCCTTGTCACCATTGCCCTTAAGCAAAAGCAAAGTTAGACCTGTGGTATTTTGTGACAGTCTCTAGAATGTCTGATTTTATAAATTTTAAGAAGTGATTCAGTCACAGTGGACTCAAAGTTGGCAAATAATTATATGCAAACTGTTGTTACATCCCCCACATATGACAAGTTCCATTACCTGGAATATCTTTGGCTGTTTCAAAAAAGTATAGTAGGATTGTAGCCTTTTTTTTTTTCCCAGTCAGTTTTACATTTAGGAAGTGTCAAATACAAAGCCCAGATTTTCAATCAGATATTGCAAACTTTCCCAAAACTGTAACACTGTCTTCATTACCAAGTATCTGTCTTGCTGATTGGGACATTATTCTACATGAGATACGGTACAATTAGGTGAGATTAGGGCTTTGGCACAGCCATCTATTCTTAGCCACAGTTTATTAATTAATTGATAGTGATCCTGTTATTGGGACCTCAAAAAAACCCTTGGAGGACAGAATGTGTCAGCTTGGAAGGCTCAGATATACCTGAATAACTAAAACCTTATTTTATGTGACTTCTAGCTTGTACTAGAAGCACAATTCCTAAATTGCAGAGCAGGGCTGAGTTCCTGAAAGTATTTCATCTTCGACCTTAATTCTGACTGTCGGTCAGTTGAAAAGTTATGAGGGCTATCTCCCCTAAAGGACTAGACTCTAATTGCAAGTTAATGTCACTCAATGTTGTGCTCAGGGGCCACAGAGGGAGAGGAAGGAGAACTTCTGGTTCAAATATAGAGTTAAAAGATCATGCTCTCTATATATTTTTAGAGTTGGCAATGGTGAACCAACTTTTGACAAGAACGCTTCTGCAAATAAAAGTCTGCTACAACACACACATGGTGTACAAATGTCTTTAAAAAAATAAAAAGGCTTTATGAGCTTTAGAAAGAGAATCTTTTCCCTTTCTAAATATTTCCTCCATCTCCTTTTTTATTTAAAATTAAAAGTAATAAATACTCCCTTCCAAAAAAAAAATCAAATGTCTAAAACTAATCAAGATTTAAAAAGTCTCTCAGAGCATCAGGGTAAGATGTTGATGTGTCCAGATCTTTAAAGATGAAAATTGCATACTTGTGTTTATTAATGCATTTTTATAAGCCAGAAATCTTACTGTGCTTTTCTATTTCTCTTGAATTTTTTCAATCAACTCTACAACACAATAATAGCCTTAGAGTTCCATCTCATTATTTCATTGAACGTATCTACCATAATTTTTTAAACCATCACCCCACTGATAAACACTGTAGTATGTTATAAATCCTGCCATCTCCGCTTATGGGGATATAGAGATCTACTCATTTCCCTCTACCTCTTCCATCCACCATCCCAGCCAACCTGCCACCACATCTCTCCTGGAGGTCTAAAAGGGCCTTCTCACTCACTGCTCTCCCACCTAGGACCTGGCCCTCTATTATGGATTGAAAGGTACCCCCCCAAAATACTTGTTGTAAATCCTAGCTTCTATGCCAGTGGTTATAATCCCGCTTAGAAATGAGATATTTTCTTTACATTAATAAGATTAGTGCAGGGTGTGTTGAGTCAATATTTTCTGAGATATAAAAAGAGGTTAAAGAAGCAAGCAGAAATGGGCTAAGAGAGATCCCAAGACCTGTAGGAGATCTCCAAAGAACCAGGAAGTAGAAGCTGAAGACACAAGGACTTTTGTTCAGAGCCTACAGAGAGAAGAAGCCTTCCCCTAGAGCTGGCATCTTGAATTTGGTCTTCTAGCCTCCTGAACTGTGAGATAAAAAAAAAAACAAAAAAAACTGTGTATTAAAGCCACTCATTTGCGATATTTCTGTCATGGCAGCACTAAACAAGACATCTCCCTAGAGTTCATTCCTTACTCCATAGCCAGAGTGATCTGATTAAAACTAAATCGAATCCTGTCTTTCCCCTGCTCCAAACTCTCCTTTTCTTTTTCCATTTCACTGTCAGTAAAGTGAAAAGAAAACTGAAGACGAACTGACATATCTGAATTGTGATGTTGGGAAAGAATGTTGGATATATTTGGGAATTCTGGCTGCAGAGTGGAAATCCTAGTGGCGTAGTGGGTTAAGTCCTATATCTGCTAAACAAAAGGTTGGCAGTTCAAATCTGCCAGGCACTCCTTGGAAACTCTATATGGCTGTTCTACTCTGACTTCTAGGGCATGATGGGTTGGACCTGACCCGACAGCAATGGGTTTGTTTTAGTGGGCTGGTCGCACACTGGGTAAGCATTTAGCTGCTAACCAAAAGGTCAGCAGTTCAAAACCACCAGCTACTCCTTGGGAATCCTCTGGGGCAGTTCTACTCTGAGTTGGAACCAACTAGACAGCAATGGGACATGGGACTGAGTATCTTATGGACTGCCAAAAGTACAAACAGGCTTGTCTTGGAAGAAGACAGAATACTCTTTACAAACAAAGATGGTGAGATTCCATCTCATACACCTTAGACATGGCATCAGGATAGACCAGTCCCTGGGGAAGGACATCATGTCTGATAAAGTAGAGGGTCAACAAAACCAAGAAGACCCACAATGGAATGGGTTGACACAGTAGCAGCAACAACGGGCTTGACATGGCAAAGCTTGTGAGGATGGCAGTGTTTTATTCTGTCACATATAGGGTTGCTGTGAGATGGAACGAATCTGATGACACCTAGCAGCAACAAAAGCCAGTCATCCCAGTTGCCTCCCAGTCCCTATACTTCCCATTCTTGCCACACCTGCCCCTTTATACTCTTCCCCATTTTTTCCCTAGTCTGCTCTGGTCCAGCCACACCAACTTTCTTACTCTTTCTTGAACGTGCTAGGTGGTTTACCCCAGGGCCTTTGCACTGGGGCTGCTCCCGTTGCCTAGATCAGTGAGCCCCAACGACCCCGAGACCCACATGACTTTCTCCCTCACCTCTTCCTGGTCTTTATTCAATGCCAATTTCCTCAGTTTTTAGTAAGGCCTATGTTTTAGTTATCTAGTGCTGCGCTAACAGAGATACCAAAAGTGGATGGCTTTAAAAAGGAGAGTTTATTCTTACACAGTCCGGTAAGCTACAAGTCCAAATTCAGGGTGTCTGTTGCACGGAAAGGCTTTCCCTCTGTCAGCTCTGGAGGAAGGTCTCGGCATTCCATCAGTCTTTGGTCAGGGAGCATCTTACACAGAACTACAAGTCTGAAGGAAACACTACTCCCACTGCTGTTTTCTTGATGGTATGAGGTTCCCAACTCTCTGCTTGCTTTCCTTTCCTTTTATCCTTGTAGGATAAAAGGATGAAAGATGGAGCAGCTCACACTCTAGGGAATCTCAAATGGATCAGGGAGGTAACCTTAGGAATGGATTTACAGTCCCACCCAAACCCTCTCCAACATAATCCACTCTGTTAACCACAGGCAGAGGTTATGCTTTATAGCGTCAGAATATCAGAAAATGGAGAGCAATCATAGAATACAGAGAATCCTGGCCCAGCCACATGACTACATATGTTTTGGGGAGTGACACAGCTTAATCCATGGCAGCCTTTCCTGATTACTGTATTTAAAATTGCACACACACCCCTTGCAAAGTTCCCTTTTCACTTCTCAAAATATAGTATTATTTATTTTAATTATTTGTCTTGTTTATTGCCTGCCTTTTAGAACAATAACATAAGCCTGATTAGGGAAAGAGAAACAACCGTGAAAGTTCCTTTAAGAATCTACCCTACAAATATTTTTCACCCTAGTAGAATAAAGGACACTCCAGCGGTGCAATGTTTAAGCATGCAGCTACTAACAAAAAGGTCGACGGCTCAAATCTACCCAGTGGCTCCAAGGAAGAAAGACCCAGTAATCTGATTCTATAAAGATTACAGTCTAAAAAACCCCAGGGGACAATTGTACTCTGTCACATGAAGTCGCTATGAGTCAAAATCAACTCGAGAGCACCTAACAACTACTAAGGCCTTAAGCATAGTGAGTATTCAAAAAATATGAATGCAGTGAATAAATGAACTATATTATCATTATTATTATTAAGTGCCACTGAGCTAGTTCCTACTTATAGTGGCCCCATGTTGGACAGAGTGAGACACCACCTAGTCCTGTATCAGCCTCATAACAGGTGCTGTTTGAGTCCGTTGTTGCAGCTGCTATGTCAGTTCATCTCATTAAGGATCTTCCAATTATTCTCTGACTCTCTCATTTACCACTCATGATGTTCTCCCAGAACCAGTCCTTCCTAATAACAGGTCCTTCTCCTGTCCTGATGCTGTATTCTTCTTCAGATAGTCCAGGTTCTTGGATATATTTGCTCACTACACAGATTAAAGAAGTTTGGTGAAAGGATTCAACCCCAGCACACATCTTTTCTGATTTTAAGCCATGGAGTATCTCTTTGTTCCATCTGCATAATTGCCTCTTGATCTATATACAGATTTCTCTTGAGCACAATTAAGTGTTCTGGGATTCTCATTCCTCACTATGTTATCCGTAATTTGCTACGATCCACACGGTTGAATGCCTTTGCATAGTCAGTAAAGCACTGGTAAACATCTTTCTGGTATTGTCTGCTGTCAGCCAGGATCCATCTGACATGGACAGTGATATCCCTCATTCCACATCCTCTTCTAAATCCAGCTTGAATTTCTACAGTTCTTAGTTGGTGTACTGCTACAACTGTTTTTGAACGATCTTAAGCAAAAATTTACTTGTATGTGGTATTAACGATATTGTTTGGTAACTTCCTCATTCTGATGGATCACCTTATTTGGAAAGGACACAAACTTGGGTGTCTTCTAGTACGTTGGCCAGTTATCGTTTCCCAACTTTCTTGTTGTGCATGAGCAAGCACTTTCTGGGTTCAATTCATTCATTGAAACATCTCAGTTGGTATTCCGTCATTCCTGGAGGCTTGTTCTCCACCAGTGCCTCCAGGGCAGCTTGGACCTCTTCTGTTGCTTACCACTAGTTCTTGATCGCACGTGACTTCTCTCAATGGCTGAACATCAACCAATTCTTTTTGGTACAATGATTCTGTGTATTCCTTCCAAAACTGTTATACTTCTTGAGTCATTTGATATTTTCTCCACACCCTTTGCCATCAAGTCAATTTTGACTCATAGCAACTCTACAGGACAGAGTAGAACTGCCCCCATAGAGTTTCCAAGGAGCAACTGGTAAATTCAGACTGGTGACTTTTGTCATTTGTGGCATTTAACCACTTCACCACAAGACTTTCCATCTTGTCCATAGAAACCCTCAATATTGCAACTCAATCCTTGAGTTTTTCCTTCCTTTATTTCAGCTTGAGAAATGATGAGAGTGTTCTTCCCTTTTGGTTTTCCAACTCCAGGTCTTTGTACATTTCATTATAAAACTACTTTATCACTTTAAGCTGACATTCAAAATCTTCTGTTCTAATTCATCATTTCTTCTGTTTGCTTTAACTACTCTGATTTCAAGAGCAGGATTCAGAGTCTCTTCTGACAACCATTCTGGTCTTTTCTTTTTTTCCTACATTTTTAAATAACATTTTGCTTTCTTAATGTATGAAGTCCTTCTGTAATTCATCTGGTCTTTATTGTTAGAATTCAAAGTATCCAATCTGTTATAATCTCTAAATTCAGGTGGAATATATTCAACACTGTACTTTCGCTCTTATGAACTCGTTTCAATTTTCTTCAACTTGAACTTGAACTTGAACTTGTACATAAGCAACTGATGGTCTGTTTCACAGGCAGCCCCAGTCTTGTTCTAACTGATGATATTGAGCTTCTCCATTGTGTAGTTTCACAGATGTTGTCGATAGGATTCCTGTGTATTCCATCCCTTAGTGAAGGCTATGTGTATAGCTGCTGCTTATGTTATTGAAAAAAGGTATTTCCAACGAATAAGACTTTGGTCTTCACGATTCTGTCATGTGATCTTCAGTGTCATTTCTACTACCAAGGCCATATTTGTCAACTACTAATTCATCTTTTTTTCCAACTTTTTCATTCCAATCACTAGTAATTATCAACACATCTTGACTGCATATTTGATCAATTTTAGACTGCATAAGTTGGTAAAAATCTTCCATTTCTTCATCTTTGCCATAGCAGTTGGTGTGTGAATTTAAAGTGTAGTCTATTAAATGATCTTTCTTGTACATATAGCTATTATCTCATCAATGACAGCATTATACTTCAGGACAGGTCTTCAAATCTTCTTGACAACGAGTATGACGCCTTTCTTCCTCAATTTGTCATTCCTAGCATAGTAGACTATATGATTGTCTGATTAAAAATGGCCAATACTAGGTTATTTCAGCTCACTCATGCCTAAGACATTTATCTTTAAGTGTTTTGTTCCATTTTTGACAATTTCCAATTTTCCTGGATTCGTACTTCACATATTCCATGTTTGAATTACTGGTGGATGTTTGCAGCTGTTTCTTCTCAGTTTGATTCATGTCACGTCAGCAAATGAAGTCACAAAATCTTTGCTCCATCCACATCATTAAGGTCGACTCCACTTTTTGGAGTGAGCTATTCCCGAGTTGTATTTTGAGTGCTTTCCAGACGGAGGGTCCCATTTTCTGACACTTATGAGGCCATGTTCCACAGCTATTCATGAGGTTTTCACTGGCCAGTCCTTTGGAAGTAAAGTCACCAGACACTGCCTGCTGTGTCTTAGTCTGGGACCCGTTCACTAGGGTTGGCCTTGCTAGTGTTTGAAATACCGGTGGCAGAGTTTCCAGCATCACAGCAACACAAAAGTCACCACAGTACAACAAACTGACAGAGGAGCAGTGGCTTATTGTACACACACACACCCTTACACACACACACACCACAATGTAAAAGAAAAATATTATGTATGTATTTATGGTTTCTGAAAAGAATTTATAGACTCTTCCTACCTTTTCTACTTCACATAAAGCCAGTTGCTAAAATTAGCCATTGAACTTCATTTTTTCTAAAGTCCAGTTAGTAGCCATCTTGAAGAAAAATTATTATTCACCTCTTCCATTGAAGTACAGTAGGTTGAGTTTGTGCATGTCACTGAAGAGGTTCAAGGAATACCATCTCACTTCAGTTTAGTAGTCCTTCGAGGGGAACTAGTCAGCTCACCAAAAGGTTGGGAGTTCAAATCTACCTAGCGGCTTTGCGAGAGAAAAACCTGGCCATGTGTCCCCATAGAGATTACAGGCTAGGAAACCCTACAGAGCCATTGTACTCTGTCACATGGGGTTGCAATGAGTTGAAAATGGCTCAAAGGCACTTAATGACAACATTCTCATACATACTCACTCACAGAAGCACAATCCATGTGCTATTTTTCAATTCGTTAGGCAGCGTACAGATTTATCTCCCTCTTGGAGCCCCTCATGGTTACACCTTAGGTCAGAGTAAAACTGCCCCATCAGAGGCTGGTGATTTCGAACTTTTGACCTTTCAGCTAGCAGCCCAGGCAATGGGGTCAGGTTGCACGTGCTTCTAATGATGTCCTATATTCTGCAAGAGTTAGTTCTTAGTGAAAAAAATGACATTTATTTCCAAGGGCAATTTTCCAAACATTATAAATACCACTTATGTTATTTGAGTAATTCAGTGCACATGGTCAAGACCTGGAAGTCCAGAGGTGACTTTCCCAACTTGCAAAAACGTTCTCGTGATGTCAACTGTAACAGAAGTGCAATTAAGAGGACACAATTAGCTTAAAATGTGGGTTGCTGAAGATACAAAAATCAGATAGCTATCTTTATTTAACTAAAGATGTGTTCATTTTGTCCTGCATCATGACAAGAGTGATGCAAACAGTTGACACATTCAGCTGCTAACTGAAAGACTGGTGTTCAAGTCCGTGTAAACGTACCTCAGAAGACAGGTCTGGTGCTCTGCTTCCAAAAAACCAACCTCTTATGAGACCCCTATGATAACTTAAAAACAGACTCATGTGTAGAAGAAAAGACTCTGACGGCTGCAGGGGTGGGGAGGGAGGAACGGCAAGTGGGGGAGGGTCTAGATTAGATAGCTGATACAAATTTGGTTGGGTGAAATCTGGGACAACACACATTAGAAAGAAGATCAATATTAACTGAACTTCAATATAGCATGAGTACTCCTCCCACCTTAAACAAATATTTCAAGGACAGAGTAGCAGGTGTAGGGGGCCAGGGACAATGCTCTCAGGGGAGATCAAGGCCAACTGGCACAACCAGTGTTTTGCTAAGAGAGCCCTCTGCACCCCACATTGGTGAGTGGTGTCTGGGGTCTTAAAAGCTGCCAAGCTGCCATCTGTGGGTACAGCAAATGGTTCCAACTGAGCAGGAATGGATGATCACCAAGGACCAAAATGACACGGGGAATAGAGAACCCAGAAGACAGAGAGATCCACGTGACTGGGTGACTACATCTACTTGGGACCAGAAGAACCAGATGGTGCCTGGCCACCACCAGTGATATCCATGATGGAGCTCACTAAGTTGAGTCTCACTGGCAACACAGGAATAAAAAGGGGTACATCCTGAGATCTCCACTAAAAGATCACAAATGATGGTTCAGGGGTTTCGGGGTTCCCCTAGGAGCATGGCCCCTGGCCCTGATGCTGCCCTTGCCCACAAATCATAATGGAGATCAACTCTTCAGACAGGAGTGGATTGGACTTAGTAACACAGAGTGACCATATCATGTGTGCACTTTACGGCTGACCTCTTACTGGAAGAAGAGGAGTGGGTGGAGAGGAGGGGACAGGAGATTGTTGGGAGGATAGGACATGTATGGAGCAGAGAGGAAGGGTGTGCTGTCACCAGGCAGGGAGAGCAGTGGCAGCTGCATATAGGTGAGTGTGCAAATTTATATTGGAACATACATTTTCATTCCATCAAAATAAAAAATAAAAAAACCTGAAAACCCTGCAGAGCACCATTTGACTCTGGCACACATGGTGCTTCCAGGAGTTGGACACAACTGGACCTTGACAGCAACTGGCTTTAATATATGCCAAACGTTCTTGTAGATACTGCTGTTATGACATGGACTTTGGAATTGTACCCAGTTTGGCTGCCCACTACTACGGGATATTAGACAACTTATTTATGCTCCCTCTAATACAAGTTTCTCATCTCCAAGTGCTCCCATATCAGAATATCTCCCAAGCACACAGTTTTTGCTGTGTTCCTCTAATAGGAAATATTCCTCTCTCTATTTTATCAGATAAAACAGAACAGGCAGAAAAGAAAATTAAATCATGCAGATTCACACTGTTAGCAGGGGACAGGGCTTGAAGTGGGACTCCAGACCCTAAATTCACCTCCTTTTGTTTTATGCTGTTACTCAACACAGCACCCAGATTTAATCAGTAGTAGCTCTCACTGGTTTTATTACCTATTTCTGCTGCCTACCTGAAAGCATTGCTTGATGAACCTAATGAGAAAAGTCTGCATAAATGCAATGGGCTCTTTCTATTTTTAGTAGAATCTGGGTTAATTAGGGTCTTTGTCACGAGTCTGGGCATTTGAATCCTTGAAAATGATTTATTAAAATTATTCCCAAATGGGTCATCTACTGGAGGCACTTTCATCAGACAATGATTCTCTGCAGCCAGACAAAGGCATTCCAGGAAGAGGAATGGGTACAGGATCTCCAAATGATCTCGTTTATCAGTTTATATAGCCAAGTCAGCCACTGAACTTACCTCCTTCCAAATGCTGTAAATGACTTCAAAATCACTTACCCCTGAGAACTGTTGACTGCGCCAGAGTCTAAGTTTTTAAACCCCAAAAGCCAGAGCATAGATTGTCAACTTGAACACTAGTCTTGGTTGGGCTGCATGTTGCTTAACTTCCCCGGCCTCCACCCACTAGATGGCATTATAACATTCCAGACTCAATCATCTAGCCCACCATTGTCTCCACCACCATTGTCTCCAGACATTGCTAAATGGCCCCTGGAGGCACACCCAGTCCTGACAGGGAATCATTGCTTCAGAGCAACATTTTGAAACAATAAGTATTTTCAACTCTTTCTAGTATATTCATTATCTACTACTACGCTGATGTTTGAATGATGCTGGGTGGTCGTTAGAGCAGGGGACAAGCTTACTGACTCTATCAGGTGACACTATGTTTTCCTTTTGCACCTAAAGCTTGCATGTAGAAATTCTGCATAAATAATTTACAATGCAAAACCCACTGCCGATGAAGCAGTTCCAACTCATAGCAACACTGTTGGATGGAGAAAAATTGCCGTATAACATTTCTAAGGAGCAGCTGGTAGATTCAAACTGCTAATCTTTTTGTTAGCAGCCTGAGCTCTTAGCCACTTGAGATTTATACATGGAACCAATTTGTCACACAGCTTATAGTTAAAATATTAGCACTTACTCTGTTTACTCTGCATCAGATACTAGGCAAAGACATTTTATGCACATTGACCTAATTAATTTTTCTGTTAGACCTGGTGTAGCTATTATGATCTCTATAGAGATGACACAGAAACCCTGGGAGTGTAGTGGGTTAAATGCTACATCAGCTAAATGAAAGGTTGGCAGTACAAATCTGCCAGGCACTCCTTGGAAACTTTATAGGGCAGTTCTACTCTGACCACTAGGGTCACTACAAGTTTGGCCCAACTCAACAACAGTAGGTTTGTTTTCTGTTTTTTGTTTTTAGTAGGGATAACAAGAGTGAAACCTAGAGAGGTCCAATACCTTGCACAAAACTACATAGATGGTTGGGACCTGACTGGGTTTAATCCTGAAGACTCTAGGCCAGTCCTAGGCCAGTCTATTAACTATTATGCTTTGCTCTTTAGTCATGACATAAGAGCCATGACATGTGGCTCATACAATAGACAGAGTGGACAAGTGTCCCTGGCTGAAGCAGCCTCTTTGAAGGTGTATTTATTCTTATCTAAAAATGTAATTCTGTGTACTTACTATGTACCATTCACTCTCTTGGGTACCAGATGCACAAGGGTGGACAACACAGATTGGAGCTTACACCATGGTATGGAGTTATCTTTATAACTGCCTACCTTGCACTCCAACTCCATCTTAATTTGGCAAGATGGCTAAAAGATGCTGTAATAAATCAGATATCATGAAGCCTTAAAATATGGTTCTTTTTGAAGACGCGTGCTCAGGAATTGGAGAAAGCTGAAATATGTGTCCAGTTGCCTCTGTGAAAAAACTATCTCCTTTACCACAAGACTGAAAGAATTCATCAGTATCTAGCTACCATTATTAAATGCTTTGATCAGTGATTCACTGTAGGAATTCTGATCAAAAGGGGGAAATGTAGAAGAGAATTTCAAATTCTCATGGAATAGACTTTCTGGAGCCACTGAAGCTAGATGATTCCCTAAAACTATTACCCTGAAGAAGTCTTAAATAAAAACTACTACCTGAAGTTGTCTTTAAACTAAGCAATAGTTAAAGTAGAAAAGAATGTCCACTTTGAGTGCAGCGATTTTTTTATTTTGTTTTTAAAATGAGAATTATCTATATGAGTTCAAACTGACAACAGCCACTCAAAAGGGTAGTTGAGAAGCTTAGGGAGCAGTGAATTTGTACCAATAATGATAAAACAATTCAGAAAGGGTATAGAGAAAGGGGGCACAAGTTACTGAATTGTATCCATAGAAATTCTTGATTTGGTGTACATTTGCTGTATATATCTTTGTCAACAAATAAAAACTAAAGTAAAAGTATATGTTATTCTTTGACCATAAATGCAAGCTTTGGGCAATTGGCTTGCCTGTATTCCAGCCCTGGTAACATAATGCTTAAGAACTCAGCTGCTGACCAAAAGATTGGCAACTCAAATCTCTGAACTGCTCCTTGGAAATCCTATGGGGTAGTTAGTTCTACTCAGTCCTATCATGTTGCTGTGAGTCTGAACTGACTTAAAGGCATCTAATAACAACATACTCCACAAAGTGTTTTCTTTCTCATTGTATTTCCAGCTTCAGATTTGGATGGAAATACCACAGCACTTCTAAATCTTGGTCAATGTTGAGAACATTTTTCACAAAATCCACTCAGGCCCAGAAGTCTGGAGCAAATTAGAATATTTCATACACAGAGAACAGGAATTCATTCTTCTGCAGGCAAAACTCCTTTGACATCAGTGTGAGGCTGGGAACAAAAGTTAGACTGTGGATGGCAGATTTCAAGTCATTACCTAGTCAGTGTCATAGACTGGGATTGACTGGGTCCTACTGTTTGAGCTTCAGATAACTAAAAGAGTTTTAGTTTGGCCATCCAGTAGTAAGCCTTCTAAAGAATACGAAATAAAAAGGACAAACAAATAACGGAAGACAGAAAGAAAAAAAGAGAGAGTGAGGGAGTGAGAAATGGGAAAAGGGGGAAGGAAAGACAGTGAGAGCAAAAAAGAGAGAGAGCAACAGGGAGGGGAAAAAGAGGAAGAGAGGAAGGAAGAGGGAGAAAGAGAGAGAGCAAGAGACAGAGAGATAGGGAACAGAGTTCAATGAGATATGTATACATAGAGAGAGCAATAAGACACAGTGAGATGCGAAACTGAGAGATCAGTGAGAGACGTATAGAGAGAGCAACAAGAGATGGTGAGACAGGAAACAAAGATCAGTGAGACAGAGAGAGACAGAGAGCAACAAGAGACAGTGAGATAGGGAATAGAGAGATGAGCGAGCTATGTATAGAAAGAGATCAACAAGAGAGAAGGCAGAAGAGAGAAAGCCAGGGAGTTCTTCAAATTTCCTGGGAATATGTTTAACAGATTGCCAGCATACACTAGAAGAAGTCAGCTAGATAATGGTTTTAAAGAGCTTTGTCAACAGATTCCAACCTGTTTAGGGACTCTGAGATGGTAAAAGGGGAAACAGAATGCCCTCACCATATTTGAAGAAAACGTATATTTGCATATTTATTGCTGCAGGAGCTCAAATTCCTTTTTACAGTATTTCCTAACATTTACAGACCTAGCAGAAGTGTGAGCAGTGGGGAGGCAATTTATTTCTCACTGTTAGACTATAACTCAGTGGGTGGTGGGGGGTGGCAATCCAGCATTCAAAACAATTAGATTAAATTCACAACGACTGCTCTAGGCAAATTGGATTGTCTGCCGTGATCCTATCTTGTGCCACTTGGCAAGTGGATGGTGAGAGACAGCAATGTCATCATCTCCTCTCAGTGTTTTCTGAAGACCCTGAACCCCCCCACAGCAATGTATTTATTGGCAAAAGGCTGCCTACTCTACCTCTAGAAAGGCAAAGTGTGCTTGTGTGTTAAAGGCTCTGAGAAGTCCTGCAATAAAGAGAGTAGTTGAACCTAGGTTAATCAAGATTGCCTCCAGTTCCTGTTCAGAGGCATGATGAGAAGGTGAGAAGAGGCAAGAGCTGGCTAGAGTTAAGAAGAAAACTTGGAATAGTAAGGGGGCGCATGCAGTGACATTATAGAGATTGAACCTTGAATCATTGTCACAAAGCAACATGTGTATAAGTTTTTTATAGGAGAAGTTAACTTCAGCTGTCAACTTTGACCTAAAATACGATTAAAAAAGAAAAAGATTACCCCAATCCTGTCTGAACATAAGACTTTTTTTGTGGTCACAGACTGTTAAATCTGCTGGCGGGGGTGTGTTCTTGAAATGTTTTAGGAAACTGTGGGATATATGATTTCTTTCAACTTGTAGTCAGAAATATGACCTTCTAGCTAAGCAAACAGTTCAGTTCAGACAGATCCAGCAGACAGCTGACCATCAGATTAATTAGTTGCTTAAAATGTCTTATGGAGTATTTGTTATCATGAATAGAAATGATTCAAGCCTCATAGAAATACGTTAATGGCAAAATGGTAATGTGGTTACTGTTTTGACTTGAGAATACTCCAATTTATGGCCACCTTGTGAATAAGAGGAAATGATATTGACAACTGATTTTACGGTGAGGATATCAGACTTCAAGAGCTCACAGTGTTTGCTATATTATACAAGCCCAATCAAAATAACTTGGGAAGCTTACAATTAAAATCCAAATCAAGGTATTAGGTTCAATCTTTAACACTGTAATTTTCCATTTTAACTAGATAAAAATACAGAAATTTCATGACCATCCCCCAAGCCAATTTATTACTCCTTTGGAGTTAATAAAATCAACTGTACTGTAACTGTGTGTCCTTTTGGACATATTCATTAAAAGAAAAAGAATTCAGCTATAAAATTTGAATTTCAAAGATATAAACAGAAATCTTCCCTGGGTCTCTAAAATACACAGAAGAAAGGAAGAGACTAACAGCCTACTTTTTTTTCCCATCGATCAGGATGTTGGATAGATTTTTCAATTTCCAGAGGTATGAAACAATATCTGGGCAATACACTGAAAAATAAGGCCCAATTTACAATAAGAAGCAAAGTCTAGGAAAAGGACCCGCACAACAAGCAGAAAGACAGTTATCAGAGTAAAATGCGATAAAGTTCATTTTGTGTCATAACTCTGAAAACAAAGAAGAAAAAACAAACCCAATGCCAGCAAGTCAATTCCGTCTCATAGAGACCTAGAGGCAGAGATTCCAAGGAGTGCCTGGTGGGTTCAAACTGCCAACCTTTTGGCTAGTAGCCATAGCTCTTAAACCGCTATGCCATCAGGGTTTTCTTTGTGACTCTCCCCACTTGTCGTTGAGGCAATTCCAGCTCGTAGTATAGAGAAGAATGGCCCCACAGAGCTTCCGAGGAGCACCGGGCGTCTTCAGACCACCGACCTTTTGGTTATCACACGTAGCTGTTAACCATTACACCCGCAAGGATGCCATTGTAACTCTAAACCCACTGCCATGGAATCAGGTCAGATTCATAGTGACCCTATAGGTCAGAGTAGAACTGCCCCATAGAGTTTCCAAGGAGCACCTGAAGGATTTAAATTGCTGATCTTTAGGATAGCAGATGCAGCACTTAACCCACTAGGCCAACAGGGTTCCCACTGTAAATCTAGGCACCTGTTAATCACTTATTGTCCTAGGTGCCATACAGGAACACCATAAATCAAATCTTGCCCTTTGGGAGCTTTACAATAAAGGAAAGGTCTTTCTAATCAGGTAACTTTTGCTTTGTAGAATAAACAAATCAATTATCATCCAAGGGGAATTGCCTGTTACTTTTGCCCTTAGTAGACCTTTAAAAATTCTCATTTCAATTCCACTTCTAGGTATACACCCCTAATAACTGAGAACAGGTACTGAAGCATGTGTCTGTCCATGGGGGTTCATATTAGCACTACTGAAAGTGGACAAAAAGTGGAGACGGCTCAAATGCCTGCTAGTGAATGAATGGATAAATAAATGATGGTTATACACATACAACTGAAAATTATGCGTCTGTAAAAAGGAGTGAAACGCTAATACAGGCTACAACATGGGTGAACCTCTAAAACATTACGCTAAGTGAAAGAAGTCAGACACAAACTGTCACATTGTATGACTCCATTTATACGACACATCCAGAAGAGGTAAATCCATAACAACAACACAGAGACTGCTGGTCACCAAGGTCTCAGAAGAGGGGTACACAGCAAGTGAGTGCTTAATGGTAGCAGCTTTTCACTTTGCAGTGGGGGAGACACAGAGTGATCCAGAGGTGGTGGTTACACAGCACCGTGAACGTCCTCAATGCTACTGAACTGTTCACCTTCAAGTTGTTACTTCTTTTTTTAAAATAAATTTTATTGTGATTTAAGTACAAGTAAACAATCCAATTCAACTTGCCACATAACATCTGGAACCCACACCAGCTGCTCTCCCTTCCCCACCCTCCCATGACAGCACCCTCCCCTTTCTCACCCAGACACTCTCATGCCTGTTTGGTCCAGACCTGTCTCCCCTCACCCTGTCTTCCCGTCTCCAGCTATGAGTTTCTCGGATAGCCCCCATGGATCTATTTAAGTGCAAACGTTTGTTCCGCCCCAGGATCACACTGTGTCTTATGCAGTCCAGTTCAGTCTTTGTCTGGGGAGCTGGTGTGGTTGCTGGATGTGGTTTAGTGTTAGAGAGTCGGGGGCCACGCTCCCAGGGTATCCTCCAGACTGAAGGGCCATCAGTTGCGGTCATTTGATAGAGTTCCAGTTCTCCACATTTATGTTTCTCCTGCCACATCAGGGGTTCTATATTGGGTACCCTACCCTGGTAGTCATTGGCGGTGGCTGGGCACCACCTGAGTCCTCTGTTCTTGCGTTAAATTAGTCTCTGGATTATGTGACACTTTCCCTCAGGTGGCTTATATTTTCCTCCTGCCCTTGGTGTCCTCCTTTTAGCTCTGGTCCAGGTGAATTGGGACCAATCAGTGCTGCTTAGATGGCAGCTTATTAGCTTTTAAGACCCCAGATGCCACTCCCCCAAGTGGTATGCAGAACCTGTTCTTAAGAGAAAAAGAGAAAAGGAAAAAAAAGACAAAAAAAAAAAAACAAAAAAAAAAAACGAGTATGTCAGTTAGTTTAGACATTCCCTGAGAAGTGTGGTCCCCCAATAAAATGGTTATTTCTATGTTACGTGCATTTCACCTCAATAGATTATTTAATTGAAAAATCATCTGTTGAAACAAGTGAATAAATGAATGAGTAAATAAACAAGCACCGTTGGGATTCCTTTCTCCTTTCCTTCACTCTGCAGAAGGTCTCTTACTTCTGCCTCGGACCTGCAAAACCAAACCAGACTCATTGCCATTAAATCAATTCTGACCGACAGTGACCCCTCTAGGGCAGAGCGGAATTGGCCTCAGAGAGTTTTGAAAGCAGCAGATCCCTACAGAACCAGATTGCCACATCCTTGTCCCTTGGAGTGGCTAATGGGCTTGAACCACGGACCTTTCCGTGAGCGACTGGGCATCCAACCACTGTACCACAGGGCTCCTTCTGGGACCTCAAAGAAGTTATTTTTCACATTATAAGTAATTTCAGATTGCTGCTTTCATGAGTGACTCATTTTGTGCTATTTGTCTGAGTGAGCACTTTGAGGAGGAGTGCATTAATTGCTCCTATGACTCATTCATTTTGTTCATCAATCCAATTAACTTTTATTGAGCTTGTCACAGAGTCAGTCCTGAGAGTTCTGCTCTGTCTCCACTCATGCCTTTAATGATCTCATACAATTTCATAGTTCTAAATGCCACGTATTGATGTAGATAACTCCCAAATTCATATCTCAAGTTCATACCTCTTGTCCAAATACCAGCCTGCATTTCCACTAGGGTGACTAATAGACATTTCAAACTCAGCTTGTACAGAATGGAAGCCAAGCTACATTCTCCTTCAGTTTTCTTCATCTCAGGAAGTGGCAGAGTCCTTCTTTCAGCATGCTCAGACCGTACCCTTGGAGCCATCCCCAACCCTGCTCTTTAAGTCACTTTCCACATTTGGTCCACAGGAAGCTGGGCTGCCTCTGCAGGCAAATAAACCCAGAGTCTGACCTCCTCCTCCCACCTCCAACACCCAGCTCTGTTTAGAGCCTCTCATGTCCCTGGGATTGCTGCAAGAACTTCCCAACTGGATTTTCTTCTTTTTAAATAGTATTTTATTACACTTTCAGTGAAAGTTTACACAGCAAATTAAGTTCCTATTTGACCATTTCTATACAAATTATTCAGGGATATTAATTATGTTTTTCACAATGTGTCAACATTCTCTTTAATTGTGTCCCAGTTGTTCCATTTCCGGTCCTCTAGTTTCTTGGCCTCTTTACTTGTTTTCTTTGCTTTACAGTATTTTTTGACCTTTTGGTCTCATATGGATGATGTTTTACTGGAGCACTGTACTCATGGGCAATGTTCTTTACTGTGTTTGTGTACCAATCTGTTATTCGGCTAAAAGGTGTCCTCAGAAGATAATTTGGGGTCAAGGTTTAAAGAACATCTCAGGGTTATCATCTCAGGGAGTCCTCTAGTCTCAGCTGATTCAGTCCTGGACTGCTTAAGAACTTCAGTTCTGTTTTGTGTTTTGTTCCCGTTCTTTAAGGCTCTGTCTATTGTGAACCCATTCAGAACAGTTAGTAGTAGTGGCTGGGCACCATCTAGTTCTGGTCTCATAGGAGATGAGGCCATAGCTCATATAAACTATTAGCTCTATAAAATAGACTCTTCTCCAAGATTCTGGTGTCCTCACAAACCGAACTTTCTCCTTCAGCCCTAACCTGCTAGCCACATATTTTCAACCATCATCCAGAGAGTTTCTTTTTAATCATAAGTCAAATCATGTCACATCTCTACTCCAAACTGTCTAAGGTACTCCATGTCACACAAAGTAAAGTCCAAAGCCCTGAAAATGGCCTTCAGAACCCTTAATGATCCAACACCACTCATCCATAGCCTCTGCTCTGCTCTCCTTCCCCTACACTTATTCACACCTCTCGGGCCACAGTGGCCTCCTCCCTGCTCCTTAAATGTGTCACCTCTAAGCCTTTCCCTGACACTTCCTTTTCCTTGGAGTGACTTTCACAGAATCCAGATTTGCATGTCTCCTGCTCATAGCCTTCAAGTCTTTGCCCAAATACCACCCTTTCAGCAAGCATTGTGTTCAATGCTTAACGAGCCGCCCTGGCAGTGCAGTGGTTAGTGCTGGGCTGCTAACCTGAAAGTCAGCAGTTCAAATCTGCCAGCTGCTCTGCAGGAGAAAGCCATAGCAGTCTGCTTTGGAAACCCTATGAGGTAATTCTACTCTGTCCTATGGGATCTTTATGAGTCAGAATTGACTCAGACAATGGGTTTGGAATCACAATGTTAACTTATTCACATTTTAGAAAATCTTCTTTAACATGGAAAATTTTTTGACATAGTGCTGGTTGGACAAAATCAAGTAATAAGGCTACATATTCATCAAGAACTCGTCTTTGTTTAAAACATGCATATATGTATGTATTGGACAAAAGGTCAAGAAGCTATACATTAAAATGCTAATGGGGATTATTTCTAGGGGGCTTTATCTCCCGCCTCGGCATGCTTGATCCCACTTAACCTGTTTTACTTTTCTTTTTTTCTATTGCATTTATCACTTTAAAACACAGTAATTTATTTACATTAACATACTAATTTACTTATGTATCATTATTTTTTGTTTCCTGACATGGCCTATTGCAGTGTAAACCCCATAGAGAAATCTCATTATAGTTTGTTCATTGATATAACCTAAAAGTCTAGAGAAATGCCTGACATGTAGTAGGTATTTACTAGCTGTTTGCTGAATGAAAGAAAGACTCTTAAATGAAAGAAAAAGAATCTGCCTTCCACGAATCCACATTCTGATGTATTTGTCTTCCTAAGATTGATCCTCTCATAAAAAGGATCAATTGTTCACAAGAATCTCCATTCTTACCTAAGAAGATCCAGGCCTTACCCATCATGAGAAAGGAGTTGGTCAAGGTTATTTGAAGGAGAAATCAGGAAATAGATATTTATTCTTCTAACAGGAGATCTGCTGGTAGTTCTTAGAGCCTTTTCTGCCAACAGAAGCCTCAGCCCCCCATTGATTTATATGATCGTGCGAAAAGCAGCTGTCTCAGTGTAAACTAGACAATGACCTAGAACTTGAGCGTGACTGTGCTGGTGCATCTCTAACACAGAGAAGATGAGTTTGCATTTTATTATGCTGAATACTCACCCATTTCATGACCTTACCATCTGTTTCCATCTACGGAATATTTCAAACGACCAGATAACATTAAAACCACCTAAAAGAGTTTCTTTATTAGTTATAAACTTTTACAATTCAATTTAAAAAGTTTATAGTCCTTAATGCTGCGAGACCTGCCATTTTCCAAAGCACTATCCTGCTCTTTATCACCAAGGTCTGACAGCAGTTCTGACCTTTACTGAAAGGGAAGATTTGAAAAAGAGATAATAAACGACCGAGGCTTTATTGATGTTATAATGTGTGATAGATAAAACAGGTTATGGTTATTAGACCGTGGGAGACGATGTCTGTTACACAATTGGCTCTTCCCCATGTGCTGACTTCTTTTACTGACGAAACAGTTTTTGTGAGTTTTTTTTAATTAATTTTTTATTTAATGTAATTGAGTGAAAATGTACATTCCCATATAAATTTACATGCCCACCTATGTGCAGCTTCCACTGCTCTCCCTGCCCGGTGACAGCACACTATTCCTCTCTGCTCCATACATGTCTCATTCTCCCAATAGCCTCTTTTTCCCCTCCTCTCCACCCACTCTCCTTCCTCCAGCCAGAGGTCAGCAGGATGACGTCCTATAGATGTATAGAACCATAAAGTGCATCCAATATATGGTCACTGCATCGCCAAGTCCAATCCATTCCTGTCCGAAGAGTGGATCTTCGATATGACTTATGGTCAAGAGCAGCATCAGGGCTAGGGGCCATGCTCCCAGGGGAACCCCAAAACCACTGGACCATCAATTGAGGTCTTTTAGTGGGGATCTCAGGGTGCACACCTTTTTATTCTTGTGTTGCCAGTGAGACTCAACTTAGCGAGCTCCATCGCGGCTATCACTGGCGGTGGCCGGGCACCATCTGGTTCTTCTGGTCCCAAGTCGATGTAGGCATCCTCTGATGTGGGTCTCTTTGTCTTCTGGGTTGTCTTTCCCCCATGTCATTTTGGTCCTCGGTGAGCATCCATTCCTGCTGAGTTGGGGCCATTTGCTGTGCCCTTAGTTTTTGTGAGTTTTAAAACTTGCAGAGCCAATAAAATTGTACAGGAGCAAGCTGGGCTGCATTCTGCCTCACCCGTCATCATCATCACAGTCGTCATCAGAACTGTCGGTCAGGTTCAAATGCCACCTGTTGGCGCCTCTGCTGATCTCCAAAACGCACAGAGCACACTAAGATGCGCTAGGTCCTGGAGTATTTCTGGGGATCAGTCTCTTTCTTGCTGTTGTTTGCTGGCTTCAAGTAGATTTTCAGCTCATTCTGACTACACATGACAGTAGAACTGCCTCATAGGGCTGTGTAGGCTAGCAGCTTTTATAGGAGTAGGTCCCCAGTGACCTTTTCCTGCAGAGTCACTGGGTGGACTTGAACTGCCAATCTTTGGGTTAGCAACCCAGTGCTTAAGCACTGTTCACCAGGGCTCCTTGAGGTTTGCTCTTAGAGACAGGGGAAAACCATCCTCCAATGATATTAAAGATGACTCATTTTCTATGGAGAATCATAAAGGGAAACTCAGTCTAACAACTTGCCCAACCACATCTCATGGGTTTCTATTCAAGAATAAGAATTATAACTAATGGGGGGAATGAAGAGTCTTTTCCCTACCCCTTCCAGGTCACCGCAGATCTAGTTGTTATTGATATGGCTCCTTAACATTGATGAGCTTGTCGCTGTTGATTCTGACTCACAGCGACCCACATGTGCGGAGTAGAATTGCCTCATTGTGTTTTCAAAGCTGTGACCTTTCATTATACATCCAGGACTGATGTCAGGTATAAGGCAGAAGGCAATAGGCACAAGACTCTCCACCACCCCTCAATACTTCACCATCTGCTCTGCCCACACCCTCAAATCCTCGTGCTTTTCTTGCTAGCTTTGTGATACCTAAGGCAGAGGTCTGATGTAAGAACTATTTTGGAAAGAGTAATCAATTAAGCTATTCAGTTTAACCATTTAATTATCTTACAACAAGCATGGATGTCTGATGGCGGAATTCACTCCTCCTTGTTCTTCTTGGAAATCCTGGTGGTGTAGTGGTTAAGTGCTATGGCTGCTAACCAAAAGGTTGACAGTTCAAATCTGCCAGGCCCTTCTTGGAGACTCTGTGGAGCAGTTCTACTCTGTCCTAAGGGGTCACTGTGGGTCGGTGTCAACTCCATAGCAGTGGGTTGGGTTTGGTTTTTGTTCTTGGAATCCTCGGGGGCATACTGGCTAAGTACTATGTCTGGTAACCAAGAAGTCAGTAGTTCACATCTTCCAGGGGCTCCTTGGAATCTCTAGAGCAGTTCTACTCTGTCCTATAGGGTTACTATAAGTTGGAATCCACTCAACAACAGTGGGTTTGGTTTTTGGTTTTTTATTCTTCTTGGAAACACTGCTTGCCTACTGGTTAAGTGCTACAGCTATTAACCATAAAAGTTTGCTGTTTGAATCCACCAGGGCCTCCTTGGAAACTCTATAATGTGGTTGAACTCTGTCCTATAGAGTCACTATGAGTTGGAATTGACTCGTGGCAATGGCATTGGGTTTTGGCCTTGTTCTTCCTTGTCAAAATTGACGTGTACTTTTTAAAAAGGCTTTAAATTTTATAGCACATGTTTTAGGTTCTCTGGGGTAAAAAAATTCTGTTCAATGTGATCCCAACCCAAATATCTACAGATTATTTGGTGGAGCACTGACATCATTTTAATATCGACTTTTTCCCCCACCTACATCTAAATCCTTTTCCATTAATTTGGAGTGAATATAGTTATTGGTTATTTCACTACATCTCATAACCAAATCCTGTTATCACGAATTTAAGAGCCATTATGCAGAAACTTGCCCTGTGCAGTAGTAATAAAGTCAATGCTGGAAATGTGAAAATAATTTTACTACCCATTGATCTCACTATGCCAGTGTGTTTCAAAGAGAGATGAAGGAATTTGGGCTGTTAAAAAAAAAACTGACTCTCTCTAAGCAGAAGGTCCTCCATTTTTTGTCGGCTTGTTATACTGGGAGAAAGGTGGGGCTTGCAAGTTGCTGTGATGCTGGAAGCTGTCCCACTGGTACTCAAATACCAGAAGAGTCACCCGTGGCAGACAGGCTTCAGCTGAGCTTCCAGGCTAAGACAGACTAGGAAGAAGGACCAGACAGTCTACTTCTGAAAAGAATTAGCCAGTGAAAACCTTATGAACAGCAGCAGCAAACACTGTCAGATATAGCCCCAGAAAATGCGCACCCCAGACTAGAAGGCACTCAAAAGATGACTGGGGAAGAATGCCCTCCTCAAAGTAGAGTCGATCTTAAAGAGGATTTGAAGCACTTGCTCATATAGATCAAAGACTATAGCCTTCAGTGCGGATTGCACCTCAACATCAAGAAAACAAAAATCCCCATAGCTGGACAAGAAAGTAACATCTTGATAACTGGAGAAAAGATTGAGGTTGTCAAGGATTTCATTTTACTTGGTTCCACAATCAATGCCCACAGCAGCAGCAGTCAAGAAGTGAAAAGACATTGCACTAGGAAAATCTGCTGCAAAGGACCTCTTTAAAGTTCTTGAAAATTAAAGATGTCACCTTCGAGACTAAGGTGCACCTGACCTAAGTCAGGGTGTTCTTAACCACATCATGTGCGTGCAAAACCTGGACAACTAATAACAAACACAGAATAAGAATTGATGCATCTGAACTGTGATGCTGGAGAAAAATTCCAAATGTACCTCAGACTGCCAGAAGAACGAACAGACCTATTCTGGAAGAAGTACAACCGGAGTGCTCCTTGGAAACAAGGATGGTGAGACTGCATCTTATGTACTTTGGACATGTTTTCAGGAGAGATCAGTCCCTGGAGAAGGACATCATGCTTGATAAAGTAAACCCAGTGCCACTTAGTCGATTTAGCACAGAGTAAAGGGTCCATGAAAAAGAGGAATACCCTTAAGGAAATAGATTGACACGGTGTCTGCAGCAATAGGCCTACCATAAAAAATGACAGCGGGCATGGCACGAGACTGGACAGTGTTCTGTTCTGTTGTACCTAGGGCTTCTATGAGTCGAAACTGACTCAATGGCACCTAACAACAGCAACAACAAGCATCAGGCTATTAGACAAGATGTCTAGACTCCTTCAGCAGTAAATATAAATGTAAGTAAATACACTGTTGGCAATTCCTACTTAAGAAAAAAGAGGTCTGTGGTCTAGGAGATGTCTATTTTGTTACAGTTACAGACACAATTCTAGATTCTCCAGCGGCCGGTGTCTGTGTGGCAATGCCGAGTCACTCTGATTACTTTTCTGAGAAGATAACTGCAAACTCATTTGTTAATCTTATTGGCTAGTGGAGTCATATCTTATTGGAAGAAAAATTCTGTGTGTTTCTTGGAGCAGTAAATATTTTGCATCTGTGGTCAACAGAAATTTACATATGGTGTTTCCAGAAAAAGTTTATTGGACAAATAATCTGCACTGTCTCATGGAGTTGAGATTTATATCATGTGGTTCAATAAGCAATGGCATTTTCATCTTGTTTATCAGCTCTGTTTCCTGAAACAAAGGAAAATATGAAATTTAATCTTGGGGATGATCCAAAGTTTTTAAAATCTAAAGCTACAAGATCAACAACATTAACATATATACAGAAATAAATCCATATATGAATGAACGTACAGCTATATTCATGCACGTATCTATTTTATTTACTTATGACATTATTAAAAAAACAGTAACACAAGCACCCTGGTTTTACAACTAACTTTCTTTACGGTTTTCTGAATTTCAGAAAAACAATGTTACCAATTCTATTATAAATAGAGTGATAAATTACAGACAGATAAATTCATAGATATGCCAGATAGATAGGTAGACAGGGGAATGATTTGTAGAGAGATGACAGATAGATAGATAGACAGACAGACAGACAGATGAGGTATGTAGCACTTTTCTAGGATGAGTCCACAAACTTAATTGGCAGCCTTCGTAGATAGATAACAATGATGGATGGATGGATTAGACAGACAGTACTGGGATTTAGGAAATATCTTGCTAAAAACTAAGAATAGGAGGTAAAATCCTGAAAGAAATGCAATAGTGTGCGATGAATTCACAAGAGACGTAGTAAACTGCTTGCATTATGAGCAAAAACCAATGAGGAGGGAGAAAAGAACAGGGATGGCTGAAGCAGGAATGAATGGCTGAAAGTAAAGACTGTGTCCCTTTGTCTCCCACTGTAGCCCAGCATCTGTAAGTGGTAGGGGTAAGTGTGCCCAAAGCCAAATGGATGGTGGCACGTCTTCCCAAGCCCCTAACCCAGGAGCACTGTAGATCGACTCCGGATATTTGGTTGATTCTACCAGAGCTAGAGAACAGGGTACTTAGCTGCTTTGAGGAGCTCGTGAGAACGGTTGCTATGTAGCAATAAGAAGATACAGGAGTACATCAAGTACTAAAGGCCAGCACTGGATAGGCTCCGAGGCCGAGTGCGGACAGGCAAAAGGATGAGAAATCTCACTCATGCGTGAAAACATGTCATTCACGCATGAAACATGTCAATCACACAAGATAAAGCTGGTGCCAGTTGGGACCATGGCCCCTGTTGGAGAAACATTGACCCTAGTCTGCCGACACAAGCTTTAATTATAGGCTTAACAGGTAAGAAATCAACAGGTCGGGACATTGCCAAAAGTGGTCATGATCATTGTATTTTGATTGGTTACAGAGCAGGGAGATTTTTGCCTTCCAATGAAGGACAGGGACATGCAAATAGTTTTAACCTGAGTCATTAACCTGTAAGCAGTTTCAAGGAAATAGCACTAGCTTTGGGCCTATTATATTACAGATAGCTTAGTCTGGGCTAATAGCTTCAAGGAATATTATTATTCTGTAAATAGTTTCAAGGCCCAAGCAGAGAGGGTACAAAACACGGGGAGAGGGAGGAAGGGGGAAGATGGCTAGGACGCAATAGCTCCCAGCCTACAGCAGCTCATCAGTGTGATGGCAAAAGGTCTAGAGGTGACAAAGATGGGACACCCAGGAGCTGTCAGGACTGAGGGACTGGGCTTTGCAGATTTTCTTTATTATTTTTCCATCTGTCATATTTTCAGTGAGTAAGAAAAGGAAAAGAAAGATAATAGAGAACGGGATATTGAGAAAACAAGATGAGGAAAACACAAGCAAAGGAAAGGAGAGATGATGACATGAAGCTAATTTCAGCAAACATCTACTCTGTACCCATAGTTTCTTCTTTATCTTTCTGAAAATGTAAGCACCTTTAGACATCAGTCTCTGAAAACTGGGGGCCAGGAAAATAAGATGCCCTGTCCAGCATCATGCAGCAAGAAGTAGCAGACAGAAACCCAAGTCTGCCTGCCTACTTCTGTCTTTGGCAATTCAGAAACAGAAGACTTCTCCATCTTCCAAAACATGTCCACCAAAACTTCAAGGCACTGGACTACACAAGTAAAAGGTCTGGTGAATATGCGATTTTATGAAGAGTATGAAAACGTTGCATCCCTAGTTTATGTTGATATGGTGCTGAAGAGAAATGAGTTTGGCTGGGAACAGAGGTGGGAAAAGGCACCTCATGCAGAGGTGGACATTGAACTTACCCATCGCCACCGAGCCAATTACAGCTCATAGCGACCCCTTTCAGGGTGGAAGTGGCCTGTAGAGTTTCCAAGGAGCACCTGATGGATTCAAACTGCTGCCTTTTGGGTTAGGAAGCCAAAAAAAGCCAAGTGCCATCGAGTAGGGTTAGCAAACATAGCTCTTAACCACGGCACCACTGGGGTTTCCACATGGAAAGTGAAAACCACCAACTGTCTTCATCAACCTACAGCAACCCTGTAGGACAGAGTAGAACTGTCCCACAGAGTTTCCAAGGAGCGCCTGGCAGATTTGAATTGCCGACCTTTTGGTTAGCAACCCTGGCACTTAACCAGCATACCATCAGGGGAACATAAGACCCTCATTTGCAGAAATGTTGGGGAGATCTCAGAACTTTCCACAGAACAATGAACAGCCATGTGGTGAGCTGGAGCTGGTTTTATCTATAGCCTAAGAAGCAGTGTGATTTTCACCGGCTTCTGGGTTAGACAAATTTGCGTTTATATTTTTGGAATACACTGAACTTTCTGTCTCCCTCCACTCCTCAGTTATGTATAACAGTGCTGCAAAGAATAGTGTTTTCGAAAGGTTTCCCCCACCCAACGTCTTTACCCCAAACTCTAGAGAAAGTTACCTCATCAGCCTCACCTTAGGAAATTATTTAAAAGTGACCCTTCCAGTCAGAAGAATGACATTCATATACACTATCTTGACCTTGGTAAATACTTTATGTTGCTCTTCAGAGGCAACGAACCCTTTTATTTGCTCACTAGAATAGTTTGTATACATTCATCTCCTTGGTGATAGTAACAGCTTCTTTGAATGTGACTATTCCAGGTTCATTTTTGTGTGCTCACCTTCAACATAGTTTTTGTGCAATGTAAGAGATCCAAGACAGCATTTATTAAATCAATCAATTACATCTATTTTATTAAAAATATTCTGGCTATTATTATGAATGAAAATGTTCTAAAGTTCCAAACTTGTGTCTACTTCAAGGCCTCCTCATTCTGGTTCCTGGTTTCTGGAAGAGTCTGCCCTCTCTGTGACCCCTGGGTTCTTTCTATTGTACCTCCACAGTGTCTGCTCCAAGGTCGTCTCCTTGAAGAGGTCTTTTCTCATGTTCAAAGGAACTCTCCCTCCATTCACAGAAAAGGAAAAAATTTCTGTCAAGTGTACTCAGACTCATGACAATCCCGTGTATACAAAGTATGACAGTTAAGTCTATGAACTTAATTGTTCTAAGTGCCACATACCTTACTGTTGAGTGTCCCTATGGCCACCTTAGGCCCCAGTACCTAGTCCATCCTTCAAAGCAATTTTAGAACTCTTTCTGGAACGGCCATTGTACACAGTGGCATGGGGGAGAGTTCATGAACTTTGTATAGTTGTTTGTGAGGGAGTTTTTAGACAGTAAATAAATAACTGTATTGGAACACCCTCCCTTCTCACCTGATCTGGCTCCCAATGACTTTTTTCTTTCTACAAAAATAAAGAAAATATTGACAAGAAGACATTTTGGTGACATTCAGGACATCAGTAGTAATATGATGACAGCTCTGATGGTCATTTCAGAAAAAGAGCTCCAGAACTGCTTTGAAGGATGGACTAGACGCTGGTGATGGTCTATCACTTCCCAAGGGGTAGACTTTGAAGGTGACTATAGTGATATTCAGCGATGAAGTTTGTAGCACTTTTTCTAAGATGAATTCACAAACTTAATGGTCAGTCCTCATATGTGAGAGTAGAACTGTGAACTGCAGGCTTTTGAAGGACCGATTTGTTTAAAGTCAGTTACCAGGCCTTTCTTCCAAGGCATCTCAAGTGGACTTCAATTGACAACCTTTTGAGTAGCAACTGAGCACATTAACTGCTTTCAAATCCCAGAGACCCCTCTAGCCACTTAAGCTGTTTGATTTTCCTACCCATCATGTAACCCTACCTCAAATTCCATTCTCTCTTTATTTAATTACTTGCAGACCTGTTTTATCATCTTTACCGCTATCACTGTAACAAAAGCTCCATGAGATCAGGGGCTTATCTGTTTTTCAGCAGGTTCACAGCAGGTGTACCCTTTTGGAATAAAGTTGGGTGATGCCCACGTCACAAACTGCTGCGTTTTCTCAGCCTCTCTCAGCAGGTTGTGAGTCTGAGGGTAACACCCAAGGATCAGAATCCCTGCTACGTCAGACACAGAACTGGGGGCTTACATCATACTTTCAACTTTCACAGAAGTCCAGTGAGGTAGATTTCATTAGTCACATTTCATGAGCAAGAAAACTTAGGCCCAAACAAAGGAGGCAGCTAGGAAGCAGCAATGTTGGGATTCAGAACTAAACCTCATTGACTTCAACTTTTGCATTTATTGCAATAACAATTCTACTTTTTCTACCAAGTTCATTCCATAATAAAGACAGAAATAATTTTGAACAAGCCCAATATTGTTGAAATAAGCAGGACTGGCTACAGAACATGTAGGTCCCAGTACAAAAGGCATCCCGGTGGTGCAATGGTTAAAGGCTTGGCTGCTAACAGAAAAATCCATAGTTCAAACCCACCGGTGGCTCCTGGGAAAAAAGACCTGGTGATCTGCTCCCCAGAAGACTAGCCTAGAAAATCTTATGGGGTAGCTCTACTCTGTCCTATAGGGTCGCTATGAGTCAGAATCAACTCAACAGCACACAACAACAGTAACAGGAATGCACAGTGTAGACAAAGGGCCCCTTGTTGAAAGAGGAGCTCCGCTGGTGCCGTGGTTAAATGCTTATCTGCTATCAAAAGACTGGCAGTTTAAGGAAGAGTAAGAGGGGGCAGATGTTTGTTACGAGGATACTAGATACATAGAGAGAAAAGAAGGAGTGTGTTGTTACCAGCTAGGGAGAGCAGAGGGAGCTTCAGATAGGTGGGCATGAAAAACCGGTTTGGATTTTTATACTTTCACTTATTTACAGGGGAAAAAAATGATTGGCATTTTAAACTCACCCAACCGCTCCAAGGGAGAGAAGCCTGGCGATCTGCTTCAGAGACAAGAAAACCCTACAGGGCAGTTCTGCTCCATCACATGAGGTTGCTGCGAGACAGAATCGACTCTGTGGCACCTGACAACATCACCTAACAACTTGTCTAAAAATTATTAAGAATTTGAGGAGGATGACAAAGAAGAGTGTCAAGCCAAGCATGGAGGCTAGTGCAAGGCTGCTCCCAGAAATCTAAGAACATTTTCATCGGGATTAACTCATGTCAATTTGGAAATGTTTGGAAAAAATAGATCAAATGTCTTTCTAACGATACTTTGCTTTGTGTTCACCCTTTAGTAACATGACCATGTTAGCAAAGCATAGCAGCAATTTTAGATACAGCCATCTCACGGTTACTTAGGCTCCAGGAATTCCATTTGGTTTCTAGTTTGTAAGAAGAAGCATGAAAGAAAATTTGATTATGGGCTCCACAGGTATCAAAATAATTTTTTTAAGCCTGTAGATAAAACATCCTGCTAAGTGGCTCTCTCAGCTGCTATTCTAAAACTCTTGGCTTTCGAGGTGATTTCTGTTTAACAATAAAGAGCCTTCCGTTGCAATAAGACTCAGATGAGGAATGTGACTGTGTGGATTTGTCTTTGGCTGTTATTCCGCTTTCTCTGTTCACCTGTGAGTGGTTGCTGATGGCTGGACTTCCATCCTCAGCCCCCTTCCCGGCTTTCGGCACTGTCCGTCCGAGTAATGATCCAGATACCTCAGCTGTCAGCCATATGACATGAGTGTCCATGATACGACTCTAAATACAATGTCTCAACTCTCTATTGAACATTTCCCCCTGGGTCTCCTTGGGGAACCTCAGAACAGAAACAGACCCCCAGCTCTTCTTTTTATTTCTATACACATTTTTTCAACAGATGTTTGTGGAATATCACTGAACTCCACAAACCAAATCCTCCATCTTTCCCACACATTCACTCAACACATGTTTATCAAACTTCCGAAAGCCAAGTTCTGTTAGGATAAAACCACCAAGAAAATAAATGATCAGATAAAGGTATAATACAATGCCTGCATTATGGATTGAGTTGTCCCCCTGCCCACAAAGATGTGTTGAAGTCACATCTCCAGCACCTGTGACTGTGATCTTGTTTGGAAATAATCTTATCAGTTAATATGAAATCACTTTGTTGGTCCTGATTCTACATGAATGGTTTTCTTATGAAAGAGGAGAAAGACACAGTCATTCTGTAACTGCAAGTCAATGAATGCTTGAGACTATCATAAGCTGGAAGAAACAAGAAAGGATCTCTTTCTAGACTCTTCGAGTCCTGGTGGTGCAGTGATTGAGTGCTTGGCTGCTAACTTGAAGTCAGCAGTTCAAAATCAACAGCTGGTCTGTGGGAGACAGATGTGGCAATCTGCTTCAATAAAGATTTACAGCTTCAGAAACCCTATAGAGCAGTTCTACTCTGTCCTATGGGGTCACTATGAGTCAGAGTCAGTTTGATGGCAGCTGGTTTCATTTAGCTTTCTAGAACCTCCAGAGGGAACATGGATCTACTGGAAACTTTACTGTGGACTGTAGAACCCTGATTAAGGAGCCTTGGTGCTGCAATTTTTCAGCAATTGTTCAGCTGCATGGTTGCCAACCAAAAGGTTAGCTGTTCAAACACATCAGCAGCTCCATGGGGGAAAAGACTTAGCCATGCATGTGTTCTCATAAAGATTACAGTTTAGCAAACCCTACAGGGTTGTTCTACTCTCTATGGGATCCCTGTGAGTCAAAATCAACACAGTGGCACACAACAGCAGCAACGAAGCCTCCAGAACTGTGATACAATATCTTCCTGTCATTTTAAGTTACTGACTTCTTTGGCACTTTGTTACAGTAGCCCAAGGAAACTAATACAGTCTGGCTGTACGAAACTTTATGAATAAGGCTGTCAGACAAAATATAGGATGCCCAATTAAATCTCAGTTTGACGTGAACAATAAATAATGTTTCCTTGTAAGTATTTGAGGTCCAACGATTAAGTCTGTGAACTTAATTGTTCTAAGTGCTGTGTACCTCATTGCTGAATATCACTACCTTTGCTTTCAAAGTACCGCCCTTGGGAAGCTATGCACCAGTGCCGGTGCCTAGTCCACCCTTCAAGGCAATTTTGGAACTCTTTCTGGAATGGGCGTTGCACTCGGTGGCATGATGGCAAGTTTGCGAACTTAACTGTATAGTTGTCTGTGAGGGAGTTTTTAGCCTGTAAACAAATAACTGTATTGGAACACCCTCCCCACTCACATGATCTAGCCCCTAATGGTTTTTTTCTTTATCTGAAAATAAAGGAAATCTTGAAAGGAAGACATTTGGATGACACTCAGGGCATCAAGAGTAATATGACAACAGCTCTGAGGGACATTCCAGGAAAAAAGCCAAAAAACAGAGGTCCAAAATTGCTTTGGAAGATGGACTAGGCACTAGTGTTGGTCCATAGTTTGCCAAAGGGTGTGCTTTGAAGGTGACCATAGTGATATTCAGCCTGAAGGTATGTAGCACTTTTTCTGGGAAGAGTCTGTGGACTTTTCAGTCCTTACATCTCAAATATTACTATGAGTATATCTCAAAGCCTTTGTTGTTGTTATTTACCTGAAATTCAGATTTGCCTGGGTGTCCTGGGTTTTTATTTACTATATCTGTTAATGTTAATTCGGAAGAAAAATTAACCCCAGTGAGGTATTGGATGGGTTGGAGCGGAGAAAGTTCTTTGGACAAGGTTAGTTCTGGAAGGCCTCTTGAGGAGAGGATATTCGAACAGCCACGTGCGTGAACTGAGGGGATGATGAGACCACCATCAGAGCCAAAGTGTTCTTGGCCCACGACACAACAAGGGCAAAGCAGAGAGGTAAGAATGGGCTGGTTACATTAGCTTTATTCAACAATGCTGACAGCAAGATAGCAAAGCTCACTCCCTCCTAAAATCCCAAACGGTTCTAAAGTAAAAAGCAAGAAATCTGTGTTCAAGTACCCATCAAGCTATCGATCTCAGCTTTTAATGAGCTGGGCTTAGATTATTTAGATGTCGAGCAGGTCTGGTATCCAAGTTTTATTACCCTCTTAAATAACCCGAGGCGATGCAGCAAGTCATAAAACAAGTGAAGGCGGCAGAGAGAGTGGCCCTAGTAGGAAATGCTGGCGTGTAATTACAGCAGGGCCAATATTTACGTGATTTTCTTCTCCGGCAGATTCATTCACAGTAGCTTCAGCTATTTCACTAATTTTTAAATTTCAGGTGCTACTAGAATCCATCCCAAAAGTGAGATTTTTTTTAAGTTTTTTAAAACAGTTTTCAAAATTCATGCACATTCACATAAAGAATTGCATTCAAATATTCATAGTAGCATTAGTCATGCCCTCCAAAGTGGAAACCCCAAATATAAAGTTGTTAAATTTAGTACATAAAAATGCAAGACATAAAGAACATCTCCTTTGAACATGCTGTGCTTTTAATAACTATCTGTACAGAAATACTACTACTCATCTGTCAGTTTGTCATACTATGGTGGCTTGTGTGTCACTCTGGTGGTAGAAGCTATGCCACAGGTGTTTCAAAGGCCAGCAGGGTCACCCATGTGGCCAGGTTTCTGCTGAGTTTCCAGACTAAGACAAGCTAGGAAGAAGAACTTGGCAGTCTATTTCCAAAAAAAAAAAAAAAGGCCAATGAAAGCCAAGTAACAGTAAGAGAACATCTTCAAAGACAGTGTCAGAATACAAGCCCCCCTGGCTAGAAGGCACTGAAAACAGGACCGAGGAAGAGCTGGCACCTCAGTCAACCTTAACGACAATGTGAACAGGATCAAGCTTTGGGGACCTTCATTTGCTCATGCGGCATGACTCAAAATGAGAAGAAACAGCTGCAAACGTGCATTAATAACTGGAAGGGCAAATGCACAAAATACAAATCTAGGCAAATTGGAAATCATCAAAAATGAAATAGAATACATAAAAATTGAAATGCTAGGTATTACTTTGTGAAATAGACTTGGGTATTTTGAATCAGATAATCACAGCATGTACTATGCAAGGAATGACGGAGTGAAGAGGAAAGGTGAAACATTCATCATCAAAAAAAGAACATTTCAAGATCTGTGCCGAAGTCCAGCTCTATTACAGATAACATAACAGTCATATCCCTACAAGGAAGACTAGTTAATACAACTATTATTCAAATTTACACACCAAGCATTAAGGCCAAAGATGAAGAGACTGAAGGTTTTGAACAATTTCTGCAGCCTGAAATTGATCAAAAATGCAATTAAAATGTATGGGCAATTACTGATGACTGGAATGCAGAAGTTGACAACAAAGAACCTGGAACAGTAGTTGGAAAATAGGGCTTTGGTGACCAACACAATGGCAGAGCTCACATGGTAGATTTCTGCAAGACTAGTAAGTTCTTCATTGCAAAAACTTACTTCAGCAATATGAACAGTGGCTACACACATGGACCGCACCAGATGGAATACACAGGAATCGAAGCAACTACATCTGGGAAAGAGATGATGGAGAGGCTCTGTATCAGTCAGAACAAGGACAGGGACCAACTGTGGAACAGATCATCAATGTTCATATGCAAGTTCAAGTTGAAGCTGAAGAAAATTAGAACAATCATGAACCCAAACCAAAACTGGTTTGCCCTGTAGACTTTCACCTAATCAAAATTTAAAGTAACGCGTATCATAAAAAAAAAAAAGAAGAAGAAGGTAGGGGATATTTCTGCTGCAACAAGGACAGAAAAACAAGTGAGGGCTAAATATAAAGGAGCCTGGATGTTATGACATAGCTCCTACTTTTCTAAATTTCAGGCATATGAGAACTATGTCATAACTTTCCTCTTGGGTGACTACTGCCATACCTTTAAACTTTCTGTAACATTGTGTACTTAAGTTATTTGTAAATAATCATATTTCACATATAAACAGATCTGAAAACTTTGCACCGTTTCCCCAGTGGAATACCCATAGACCTTGCCTTAAATGAAACTGTTAAAAATATATGAATACAATGTATCAGAATAATGCTATTAAATTCTAGCTAAAAACTATCATTTGCTAATGACTTGGAACGTGAGTCTTGTTCTCATTCAATTAAAAACGGAGATAAGAAAGGTATAAAAAGAAGTCAGTTCTTGAGTCAGTTTCTGCTTATAGTGACTCCGTATGTCTCGGAGTAGAACTGTGCTCCATAGGGTTTTCTGTGGCTGATTTTTCAGAAGCAGATATCTCCAGGCCTTTCTTCCAAGTGGCTCTGGGTTGACCCAAACCTCCAAACTTTTGGTTAGCATCTGAGAGTTTTAACCATTTGTACCACCCAGGGACGAGTACGGTACAGAAAGGCTTAAATCCACCTGATCACAACATGGAGAGGATGCCTCAAGGAAATATTTGCTCATCATGTAAATTGATGGAAGCTAGTGCCGTATGGGAAACCCTGGTGGTGTAGTAGTTAAGAGCTGCTGCTGCTAACTGAAAGGTGGGCAGTTCAAAACATCAGATGCTCCTTGAAAACCCAATGTGGTAGTTCTACTCTGTCCTATAGGGTCGCTAGGAGTCAGAAATGACTTCCTGGCAATAGATGTTTTTTGAATGCTATACGTACCTAAAGAAATCATGCAGTCTTGGGAACTTTGGGACACACTGCTACTGTGAATTGGCCCCTAATTGGATATAATCAGTGAGGGATAAGGCCAAATTAAGGTTTTAGGTTGGAGGATGGAAAGAGGCAAGAACAGAAAGAACACATTCAAGGTGACTACTGTTCTCAAAGAAAAAAAGGTCCAAACGAGTAGGGTATAGGAGAAAAATCAGAAGTGGAGATGGTTGTAGAAAAGTCTTTTTTTACTAAGTTTTGGAGCCACTCTGTCATATAGGATTTTATCTTGAAAGATTAATAAATAGAAAGCCAGCTTTGACATACACAACTTGTTTAGATTTTTTTGCAAGGTAGTCACAGCAAAGCATGAAAGTGGAGATACAGCATTAACAATTATAGTATTGTTTAACGGTTAGAGTCCAAGTCTTTAGATTTCAGGTTTTTACCTTTAATGAAAAGTCTTCAGAAGAAGTCTTGACCTCAACTTGAACTCAGTGGAAGTCCCTCAAAGCAAGGTTCCAAGGTCAATGGTGGCCGACAGACTTCCAGTTTCATCTCTACCTACTCTATGTGAGTAAACAGAAGTTTAGGGTTTAAATGTGAATTTGTCTACTTGGCTCCATGTGACAAAGGCTAATGTCACATCAAAGCCAAGTAAATTATTTCTTTTCTCCAGGTTTAGGACAGGCCAAGTGCTGTATCTTTTCTTCAAGGTTAAAGATTTGGAAGGTTGTTCAGAGATTAGCTGTATTATGTATTCTTTAGTCACAGCATGCCTCACCAGGGTGAACGTAAAGATCGCTAATGTTCTTTACATACTTCGTGTGCTTCTACATCTAGGCTCAAAAATTTCTAAATAACTTTTTAGCAACTTAGAGATTTCTAGTAAGTTAATGTTAGAAAGCTTCACAAAGATGTGTCTGTATTTATAAATTCATATTACGAGTGCTTACTCATATATATTTTGAAAGCATATAGTCACGTAATCCTCTGGGAGTTACAATTGCATAAAGTTACGGAATGAACACTCTTTAAAAAGCTTGTGTGGCGGTTGCTTCCAACAGTGTCGGTTCAAGTCGAGTGCCCTACCAATTCAAGTTCATTACGTATGTCTGCTGGGTTTTAAATCAACACCGTCTGTAATACTTTGGGATGAAATACACTATTTTACATTCCTATGGAACTTGTAGCTACCATCTTGCAGAAGTTTCTTAAACCCAGTTTATCAAAGATTTCAACATTAAAAATAAAAACCTGTCAGTCTTTTAAAAAACTTCTCACAGACTGTTTCTAAATATGCAATATAAATACACATGGAGAAATCTT
This sequence comes from Heterohyrax brucei, assembly GCA_028571685.1. Classification (NCBI taxonomy): domain Eukaryota; kingdom Metazoa; phylum Chordata; class Mammalia; order Hyracoidea; family Procaviidae; genus Heterohyrax; species Heterohyrax brucei. The sequence goes on along the minus strand of CM053156.1, from coordinate 82,449,056 downwards.
GAGCTAAAGCAACTTATTTTTACAGAAACTTGGTCACCCTTCAATGTAGGATTTCTTCTGTATACAAAGTACCTTCGTAATTAATCCCAAATACATTCAAGATTTAGCCAACTAATCAGTCTCTAAGAAAACTTAGTAAAGGCTGACCGCAAACCTACATAATTCAAGTGCGATCGAGTCGGATGCATCTCATGGCGACGCTAGGGGCCAGGGACCTACGTAGCTGACCAGTTATAGGTTGGGGCATTCTAGTTTTTCTGTGCAAATGCCTATAAAACAGTGGTTTCTGCTTTATTTCTGTGACGTGAGACAGAATTAATCATTACTAGGAGGCCAGGGCATAAAATATGTATCATCTTCATTTCTCTTTCATGATTTGATGTAAATCTTATTCAGGAAGTAAAGGGGACATTTTGTTGTTGACTTGGTCCTTTCAAGCAAGAAAAAAATGTTGGCAATGATTTGATTCCACAGAAGCTTCTCCAGACATTTATCGCCTACCACAAACTGAGTCCTGAAATTCCTGGACGCCCTAAACAATATAGTTGTGTCTTAGTCTCCCGGTGTTGCTATAACACAAATACCACAAGTGGATGGCTTTAGCAAAGAGAAATTTATTTTCTCACGGTGAAGAAGGCTAGAAGTCCAAATTTAGGGCATCCTCTCCAGGGGAAGGCTTTCTGTCTGTGTTCATGCTGGAGGAAGGTCCTTGTCACCCCAGTGCAGCGACCCTGAGTGCAAAGGACTTACTCTGTTCCTCGTGCTTTCTGGGTGTGATGAGGTCCCCTACACTCTGCACACTTCTCTTTTCTTTTATCCCCTTTTAAAATAAAAAGTGTTGCAGGCCACACTGTTGAGAAATGCCCTTTACATTGAATTAGGAATGGCACCTTAGTAAGGATATTATAATCGCACCTTAATTCTCCTAACCATAATCTAATCTTGCCTTATTAACCACAGGCAGAGATTAAGATTCATAACATGTAAGAAAATTACAATCACAAAATGGAAGAGAAGCACACAGTCCTGGGAATCACGGCCTAACCAAGTCAACATACGTTTTGGGGGGACATAATTCCATCCATGACAAACTGCCATCTTTCTGTACTGTATTTTGAGCAGCACATAGTGAATAATTATCCCCATGAACCAACCCTTTACTTTCTTCTGATAATGACTTCCCTTTTGATAATGACAACTATGTCCTATGGAACTATATTTGAGAGTCCCTGAGGTGTGCAAACAGTGAAAGTTCCGGGAAGCTAATGGGTTAGAAGTCTGAGTCTACCCTTGGAGGAAAGACCTGGCTGTTTACCTCTGAGAAATCAACCACTGAAAACCCTATGCCCACAGCTCTGCTTTCTCATTAATGCGGGGTCACCGTGAGTCAAATAGATCAGGTGGCACCTGGGTGTGTTTTTGTTTGGACTGTATAGATGATATATGGAAACCCTGGTGGTGTAGGGGTTAAGTTCTAAGGCCACTACCCCAACAATCAGTAGTTCAAATCTACCAGCCAGTTTTACTCTATCCTATAGGATTGCTATGAGTTGGAATCAACACAACGGCAGGATTTGGTTTGCGTTTATACAGTAATAACATGTAACTACCTGTTTTATGAAAGATTCTGTCATAAATGCTTGACAGTCATCATGTCACTCAGTGTGGAATTTACCATGTCATAGAATGGGATGCTTAGAAAAACGTAAAAAGGATTATTTGTCTTATCAAGGTTACCTGTGTTGTAAATAGCTGTTTTTGCACGACACTGAGTTGATTCCAACTCAGAAAAAACCCTATAGGACAGAGTAGAACTGCCCCCCAGGCTGTTATCTTGATGGAAGCCTACAGTCACATCATTCTCCTGTGGAGCAGCAGGTGATTTGAACTGCTGACCTTACCGTTAGCAGCCAAGTCCTTAACCACTGTGCCTTCAGAGCTCCCTTTGTAAATAATAAAGTGTCTGATTCAAAGCTGGAGTCTGTCATGGAACGTCAACATAGTCATTATCTCATATTCACAAGTTAATGCGGGATGCTAAGAGCATGGCTTATCACTTATATCCCAAGACACAATTGGGAGTGAAGTCAGAAACTACCAGCATAGCTCAAGGATGGTTCCAAGCTGATTTAGTTAAGCATGTGTCCTTTCAAGTATGTGGTGTTGGGGATGGCTTTCCCATTAACATCAACCTAAACATTCAGGGATCCACTCTTCAACTTTCTTCAGATAGTGGGTGTTCTGAGGCACTGGGTCTCCAAGAGGTAATCAAATGAAACCAAATAAAGGGCTGAAACAGAAATGGGCTTCCTGCTGGTAAGCAGTCAGTGAACCAGGTACACAGTATTGACTGGGAAAAAGTCCCCAACAACTTGAGTGCAGGCCAACAGGTGATCCTCTCCAGAGAATGACTCCACGTCTGCCTGGTAGCAGTTGGCATCCAGCACGATCCTTTGTTGTGTTCACACTTGGATCCATCCACTTAGATGGTTAGACTTCCTCTTCCCTTTCGGACAACTTCCTTTTCCCTTTAAGATAAATTCTTTTTAGGCTCTAAGTCTTTCAGTTGCCCAGGAGGCTTCATCTGCTCTTGCCTTGGATAATCACTGACTTCGTCTCCTACCAGGCTTGATCTCCACACGCACCCAACTACACCCATCTCCACATACCCTGGAGATGCTCCCTTGGCTCTTTTCCAGGCCTCTGTTCCAAGACCTCCCTCCTGGCCTAACAGAAAGGGCAGGTGATCTGGTGGCAGTCTGACCTTTTGATTTGAGTGCTAGCTCCAGATCTTACTCGACCTTAAATCAACAAAACACTTTCTCATGCTGAATTTATTTTCTATGTGCTGAAAATAGAGAGAAACATTGAGATCCTGGGATTGTTGTAAAGATTAAACAAGGTAGTGAATAATATAAAAACTTGGCATAGAAGAAGAACTTGATAAATGATGGTTTCATTCATTCTTCTTTTCAATGTCATTGATGCTCAAAATGTTTCAGAAAAATGGCATTAATTTAAAATTCAATTAATTCCTTTGGAAAAATCTTGATCTAAACTCATATCCTCTGAATGCAAGACTTCTGATAACAGTTGGCTTCCAAAAGACAGAAAGCAGTGATAAACTCCAGTTCAATTTAGAGTATCTTTTTTTAGAAAGATGAATTACTTTTTAGAATCTCTTCCTTACCTGCTTCCTTTCTTCCTTCTTTCTTGGCCCCTTTTCTTGCCTCCTATTTGATCGCTTTCCTTTCTCCTTCTTGTTGCCTGATTTGGGTTCATGTCCTGGAGCAAATGAAACATACTCCAAGTTAGAAAGAGAAAGAAGATTTGTTAGGAGGTGTAATACCACTGGAGACTCAGCAACACAGGCTGTTCTTCATAGAGACTCAAAACACGATTTTTACATCAGAGTTTACGTATCATTTCAACAAAGAAATACTTCGTTTTTAAGCACGTAGCCCACAGATAACTGTATACATCACAAAATAGTCACAAGAAACTCTTAATTAAACTATAGATATGTATGTCAGACATCTGGAACTCTAATCTGCATGTTTGTAACAGGCAAAGACAAAACTTGTACAAAAATTTCTCAGCTAGCGAAGCTTGCCTGCCAAGTTCACTTTGAGATAAGGAGCAAGAAAGAAAGTTATGGATACACAGAATGCCAGGCAGCTGTCCTAGCTGCTGTTTTCCAGGCTGAAGGCCATTCTCAGTAGAGCAAAAAACAGGAGGGAGACCAAGGTCACAGGAGTTGAAGGGGCTCTGTGTCCCTTTGGAAATAGATCAGTACAGAGGCCAGAATAGCTAGTGCAGTAAAAAAACATTTAACAGATTATTTAGAGAATCATTATGGCATTAGTTATGAGAAGCTCTCAATCATACATTTTGAAAAGAGGAAAACATATTGCAAGGTATTAGGGTTACATTCTCTTCCATTTTACCTTTTCAAAATATAATTTATTTTGTTTCTGTTCTTGAAAATGTATATGACAGAACACACATCAATTCAACACTTTCAACATGAGCAATTCAATGACATTGATAACATTCTTCAAGTTGTACAACCCTTTTCATTTCCACCCTCCTTGTCCAAATTGTCCCTGCAACCTAAGCTTTCTATCTAACCTTTTCAGGTGCTGTTATCAACTTGATAACCCTACGAATAGTTCTTAAAAGTGCACGATGTTCAAGGTGAACATTCTTTACTAATTAAGCTAGACTACCTTTTGGTTTAAAGAAGACCTCAGGTTTAGGGTCTAAAGATTACCTCAGTGCAATTGTTTCAGAGTTTCATCCAGCATCAATAGCTCCAGAAAGTCTGGATTCCGTGTAGACATGTACCTAGGAAAATAGTGCCTGTGGCAAGTACTGAAATGGCACCCCCTCAAAGCAGGGGTCACTCTTTAAATTGCACTCTCTACCCAATTTGAGTACTCAGGAGCAATCTGTAAGTGGCACATTCCTCCCCAATTTCAAGCTGGACAGACATGGATAGTAATGACCTGTCAGCAGAATCACCTCCTTTCCACTTGATCGGCTGCCTCATATCTGTAGCACCACAGAATGTCATTCCTTGCCTTCTGTAGTTCTCCCTTGGACTTGCACCTGGGGGCAAGTGCTCCCCTCTACCCCCTCACCATGCCTATGCACCCTTGTTCAAATATCTGATATCTATCTTTTGGATAACTGTACGGTAGTATCTGCTCAGAAACACCAGTCAAGCTCATTAACCCTTTACTTAACACATTATGGCACTACATGGAAGCAACAACTACACCTTCCTTGCTTTCACTCCTGCAAATTGGTCTACAATGTGCTAAGTCATTGTTTCTGCACTCACAGTCTGCACTGATCCATGGAGCCTCTCCAATACAAAAGTATTTGTTGCAACTTGCTGTGTGATCTCACAGGGGCCATATCTGTCATACCCTCTGTGTGTCTCTGAAGGTGCATTTGAAATGCTGTTCCCCCTTTTGATCAGGATGCTTTTACAGAATCTTGGGTCACAGCAGTCAGCATTCTTAGTCAGGCACTATCCAGTTCTGATCACATGGCAAAGAAAGTAGTTGTTGATAGAAGCGATTAGCCACGCATCCCATTTCTCCCCTGTTCCTGACTCTCCTCTTCCTCTGTTGCTCTAGGAGAATAGAGGTCAATTTTTGTACCTGCTTTCTGCCTTGTTTTGTAACCTGTTAGAACTAGGCTTTGCTAATTAGGTCTTATTTCCTTTCATCTAATAATTTCATAGAAATAAATAGAAGCTTTCCTAAGAACTTCTTTTTGCTGTGTGATACAAGGTGAACTTAATTTTCTGCTCTCTGTCACTTAAATATGCGTTTTTAACCAAAGCTGGTTGAGAGAATTAAACCATCTGCTACTTGGGGAAAAAAATGAAAATCACTGAAGATGGTTTTCAATAGATGGCTGTGAATTCGTCCTCATTACTGAATATTTTCTTTCCTCTCTTACTGGTATTTCTGATAACACATGGAAATATTCATTGACCTATGATCCATAGTCATTACTTTTAAAACATAAGTACAACTCAAGTCAAAACAACTGTCAAATTGTTGTGTCATCTCCTGGTCCTGTGACTATGTTCTAAATTTGAGCTAATTAAATGATATGAGGCAGGACTTGTGCCAGAGAGGAAGACACAAATCAAAATAATCCATGCCATCAGTGTTACTGTTGGATGCTGAGGAGTTCATTACCGGCCCACGTGACAGAAGATAGCGGCTTCATAGGGTTTTCTTCGCTGCAATCTACCGAAGCGAATCACCAGGTCTTCCCCTGGCAAAGCTGCTGGGTGGATTCAAACCGCCAGCCATTCCTCTAGCAGCCCAGCACTTAACCATTGTGCCACCAAGCTCCTTGATGACATCACAGGTAGTTTAAAATCACTAAATCAGGGTGCTTGCATATGAGACTACTTCTGGGGATTTGTAATGGAATTATGTGAAAGGCTTTGAGACAAAATACACCTAATCACAAATATTATGCTGTATGTGAAAAATTATCTAACACACAGTTTGGTAATATATTCCCCAAACTGTAAAAATGTACATACCCTTTCAACTTTACTTTATGCAGGAGGTCTAAGCAAGTGAACCATGTTTTTATTAGATGGCCTACAGTACATGACACGTGTAGCGGTGAATAAAACAGAGAAGGTCTTTGCTTTCAGGATTCTTATGGGCAACTCACATTTAAGATTTTATTTTAAAAAATGCTTTATAAATATTTAGCTCAAATATTTAGCTCTAGGAACATACACTGCAGCAGTATATACATAAAAGTGAAAAGCTGGGCAATTCTAAAAGCCTAAAACCATAACAGGAGACTAATTAAATAAGTTAATATGCACTACAGGAGACTGATTAAGTAAGATAACATGCACTCATAAGAGGCAGTATCTTGGCTTTAACAAATATGTTACAGAAAAATGTTAAATGACATAGGAACATGATTAAAATAACATCAATGAAAAAAATAAGCTACAAAACACTACATCCTATACAACATAGTTTTTTTTTCTTCCAGTTTTTAAATCTATGTGTATCTGTGCCCTGGTGGTGTAGGAGTTAAGTGCTACAGCTGCTAACCAAAATGGTTGGCAGTTCAAATCCATCAGGTGTTCCTTGGAAGCTGAATGGAGCAGTTCTACTATGTCCTATAGGGTGTCTATGAATTGAAATTGAATGGTAGTGGGTTTGGGGGTTTATATGTATTGATAGGTACATGATAGGCAGCTGGATAGATGGATGGGTGAATGGGTGGATGGATGGGTGGGTGAATGGGTGGATGGGTGGACAGGAAGACGGGTAGATGGGCGGACAGGTGGATGGGTGAATGGGTGGACGGGTAAGTGGATGGGTGGGTGGGTGGGTGGGAGGGTGGATGGAAGGAAAAAGAGAGGGAGACAGGCAGACAGGCAGGATAAGTAGACAGGATAAGTAACTGGAAGGGTAAACTCTAAAATGTTAACCCTAACTATTTTGCAAAGGTGGCATTAAAAGTAGTTTTTCTTGCTTCTTTGTGCTTGTTCACATTTCCTAATTATTTTTTTGTAATAAACATATGCTCATCTGCAGTAAAAAACAGTACATCTTAGAACTATTCCCATGGTAACAATGCAAGATGGAAGGTCAGAGTCATTTTAAATAATTATTATTTTATTTACAAGGGAAATCTTGAATCACCATCATAAAGGAAAACGTGTCGTTTGTTGTGATTAGAAGCCTTAAAAAAAAAAAAAAGACAATTAGAGACTCCAGCCTAAAAGTCAATTTGGAAACTGTAAGTAGTGCATTTGTTACCCTATTACGAGGGAACTAGTGTTATCCCATTTCACAGATGAAGAAACTGAGTGTAGAGAGGCATAATATTCCCCCAAATCACACATCTAATAAGTAGAAAATATTCAAAATGAGAACTAACTTCAGACCTAAGGCCTTGATCACTGCACAATCAATGAAGAACTTGAGAAAAATAAACAGAAAGCAGAGAAAGCAAGGCTGGAGAAAGTGTGGTAGTGTGAAAACGGAGAAAAGACCTAGAAATCTGAGGGTCAGAGACATTCTGAAGAAGCAACAAAACTTAGAAGTATTTTTACTAGGTAGGATCTTGAAACTGCATGAAAAAGACGAAATTTTCCATCAGAACTGTGAAATCTAACAATTTTTACTACTGGAGTTGACTCAGTGGCAACTAGCAATCATCACCAGTGGGCAGAGCCTGCTATCAAAACATAGAAAGGAGAGAGCAGATCTTTAAGAACTCCCAGCTGTTTCTCTGAATGATTATTCCTAATTTCCAATACCTGCTAGGCCAGAAATGATTTCTATGCCTATTACAAAATAGAATAACTTATCGAACTCTTGTTCATGTTATGACTGCAATGATGATTAAATTGGGAGTGAATCATCTACTTTCCAGAAGTTTTGAACTGAGACACGTGTGTCAGCCTTCCAACCTGCACAAAATTTCTCTTGTACATTTCTGTGTTGTTTAAACGTTTTCATTGTTCAAAAACAATTTTGCAAAGATGTATACACTACCAACATTTAATAGTAGTTAATATTTTTTTTTCTTTAAATCTCTCTTCATCTTTCCTTCTCAAAGATAATGAATTACTAATGTCAGTTAAGCATTTCTGCTAGCTCTTTGTTCCTTCTTTCCCTGGAGATAATTACTGTACAGAGTTTCAGACTTTGCTCTCTATGTCTACGTCCTTAAGCATTGTATAATGTAGTTTTCTGTTCTTTTAAAATATAGATACACGGTAAGCTGATTTATTCACCAGTATCTGGGGCAGAGTGAGCCTTACTATGAATGTGGCATCCACGTCAATCTACTGAAGATTAATCCACTGCTGAATAAATCACACTTGGTTGCTCAGTTTCCTTGCTGATAGATAATTAGGTGGTTTCACTTTTTCAGCGATGACAAACAGCTGGAATGTGTATCTCTGCATTTGTCTCCTGGGGCACACACAGCTTGCTCTTTTTAAACTTCCCTCCATCCCCTAGCTGAATACATAAACTATTCCGACGGTCTTAACTGGAGGTACCTTGGCCTTCATGGCTCCCTATCTCCAGAGCTGATGTCAACCCTCTGGTGGACTTGCTGATACAGGCTAGACGGAGACAATTAAGTAGTTGCAGCTCAGATTTGAATCCCAGCCTCCAGATGTTGGGTTGCATGCATCATTTAGTGGGAAATAATATTAAAAGGATTGCATTGAGTCTTTGTGGAAATAGGTTGGTAATATGAGAAGGCGGTTAAACATGTCATTAATCATTATGTTGCTTGAGGGAGAAAATATAAAACTTGCTTCATTACCTATTCTCACAAGGAGTCATGAATCCTGACTCCGTTAGTGAAGGAAAGCTTACTTGAACAATCTCAAATACAATGTACAAGCAGATTTCCTATCAAAGTGATATGAGTTGCAAACATTTTTTGTCTAAAATGTTGTTTCATTGGAGTAAGAGTTAATATCTCTAAATTATAGTATTGGTGTAACACTTAGGTTTTTTTATTCTTATGTTAAAATTTGGGGCTTTCGCTTTTGAAAGATGGCGATACTGCGGAAGCTGTTTCCACTTCAAGAGAAGTGGCACCCTGGCCGTTTGTTGTTAGGTGCCATCAAGTCAGTTCCAACTCACAGCGATCCTCTGTACAACAGACCAAGACTCTGTCTGGTCCTGTGCCATTCTCACAATCGTTGCTGTGCTCGAGCTTATTGTGGTTGCTATCCTTCAGCCTATCATTGCAGCCACTGTATCAACCCAACTCTTGGAGGCTCCTCCTCTTTTTCACTGACCCTCTACTTGACCATTCATGACGTCCTTCTCCAGAGACTGGTCCCCCCTGATAATACAAAGTCTTGCCATCCTCTCTTTCGAGGAGCGTTCAGACTGTACTTCTTCCAAGACAGATTTGCTTGTTCTTCTGGCAGTCCATGGTATAGTCAATATTCTTCATCAGCAACACAAGTTAGAGGCAGCAGTTCTTCAGTCTGCCTTATGCACTGTCCGGCTTTCACATGACAATTACATGGTCAATTTAATTCAGTGACATGCTGGGTATTTATTGTAACAATACCACCAGTTGCCACTGAGTTGACTTTAACCCATGGGGATCTCATATGTATTACAGTAGAGCTATGCTCCAAAGATTTTTCTATGGCTAATTTTTTAATGTGGTCAGGCCTTTCTTCCCAGTCTCTTCTGGATGGATTTGAACCTGCAGACTTTCAGCCATCAGTTGAGAAGGTTAATTATTTGTACCACCTAGGGATTCCCTATTATAATAATATTGAATGCTTATGACACAGCAGATATTACATTACAATATATAACACATAATATATAATAATATCGTAGAACATATATTATGAATATAAATAATATAAAAAATTATCTTACCTTATACTCATCCAACAAGGTTGTTGTTAGGTTCTGTCTAGTCAGTGCTGACTGAGTGGCCCTGTGAATGACAGAAGGAAACACTGCCCAGTCCTGTATCATCAATAGGAAATATTATCCCTACACTAGAGAGCAGGACACTGAAATGCAAACAGGTTAAGTGACTGCCTAGGGTTCACACAGCAACACTGGACTGGAATCCTCTCCTGTATTGGTATCCCTTCTTTGGGGTATGTTAGATGCCCTGGAGATACAAACATGAGTCAGACACAGATCCTACCCTCAAAAGTCTCATAATCAAAGATCATGTAAATGATGCCTAGTTTACCTGGTCCCCTGCCATGACCTCCATACTTGTCACAATCCATAGAACATAATATACTCTAATGATGAATTAGTGAAGTTTTAAAACAACCAAAACTTAAAGTAATTGAAACACAAGGTTTATACTGAGCAGTTATTATCTAGGTATACAGGGAGGCCACCTGATTCCTCCCTAAAAAGCAATTGGCTTAAAGTAGGCTAGTTACAGTGCCACTTAGGGAGAAAAAAGAAGAGATGATCAACCATTCGTTAATCTTAAAATGACTGATTGAATCCTCCCTCAGGCTTCTGTTCAAATTTTTGAGGAAGGAAATTTCTCTTTTCTCTCTTCCTTCTGGGGTTATTTCGCTCAGAAAAAGGCAAACCTGAAACTGCCACACAAAGAAGCCCTTCCTGAGAATGAAGAAAAACATGGACAAAGAAGATGAGGGAAGAGATCAACACCTCATTACATCCCTTAAGCCCTGGATCCAGCCATGCCAAACTTGGGCTTGACTATTGAAATAGATGATCCAATTATCTCCAAATACTTGAAGTCAGCATAGCGTAGCAGTTCAAAGTGTGACTGCTGGAGTCAGACTGATTGATTTCATGCTCTCCTCTGCCGTTAACCAGCTATGTGAACTCAGGATAAGACAACACACACAGAGCGCCAAAATATGCCTGCTCCATAATTGATCCTCAATAGATGTTGCCTGTTATTATGAAACCAGTTTGAAGATTTGTCTTGGAACTCGCCACTGAAGAAGCATGTGGCAGTTAATTTTATGTATCTACTTGGCTAGGTTACAGTACTCAGTCATTTGATTAAACACTAACTGCGGTGTTACTGAGAAGATATTTTATAGATGTGGTTAACATCTACAGTCAGTTGGCTTCAAGTAAGAGATATTGTCTTCAGTAATTTGGGTGGTTGTCATCCAGTCGGCTAAAGAGTCTTAAGAGCAAAACTGTCGGAGATCAGAGGTCACACTGACGAACATGGGTGGAGGAGAGGCAGCGCCGAGACTTAAGAAAGGATAGACATGAAACAGTTTGGGATCGGGGGCTAACGGCTTTCCCCAACCGAGAGCCCAGAGCAAAAGTTTATTATAGTATTTATACTCTTTTGGTAACTTAGAATACAAGGAACTGAAACCTACAGTAACTAAGTCAGTTGTTTACAGTTTTGGTCATACATTGTTTCACATGTTTGGGCCAAAGGCTTGGTAGTATTCCCAGACTGCCTCTAGGTTACAGTACACAAACGTCACAGGAGGTTACACAGAGTTGAAGTAACGGTTCAGCATCCAAGACGGCTGAACTTATGTCAAGAGTGTTTAACATGATTTCCCACACAAAACTGAAATTTTCTCCGAAAAAAATTCTGCCTCAAGACTGCAGCATCATTTTCTATTTGAGAATTTCCAGCCTGCAGGGCTGCTTATGAATTTTGAACTTGCTAGCCTCCATACTTGTGTAAGCCAATTCCCTAAATATATTTACCTATCTGGAAATTGGGCAGTTCTACTCTGGCCTCTAGGGTTGCCATGAGTCGGATCCAACTTGACGGCACTTGGTTGGCTGGATCTGGCAATCAATCTCTCTCTCTTTATATATATATGTATATACATATATATACATACATTCTCTCCTTCTCTAAAACTATATGCTCACACATACATATATACAATATTTTCAAGCCTTGAGTTTCCATATTGTAGGAGTCTATAGGGAAAATATTAAACATCATAAGAAGGATCACAAGAAGATGGGAGGAATACACGGAGTCACTATATCAAAAAGAATTGGTTGATGGTTCACCCTTTCAGAAGTTAACATGATCAGGGACTGGTGGTACTAAAAGGAAAAATTCAAGATGCACTCAAGGAATCAGTGAAAAAGAAGCCTCTAGGAACTGATGAGATACAAACAGAGATGCTTCAAAATACAGAGGCACCACAGGAAATGGTCACTTATCTTTGACAAGAAATCTGAAAGACAGCCACCTGGTCAAGCAACTGGAAGAGACCTGAATTTACACTTATTCCCAAGAAATGTGATTCAATCAAATAAGGAAATTATTGAGCGATATCATTAATATCACACACAAGTAAAATTTTGCTTAAGATCATTCAAAAGCACCTATGGAAGCATGTTGACAGGAAACTGACAGAAATTCAGGCCATGTTCAGAAATGGATGTGGATCCAGAGATATCATTGCTGATGTCAAATAGATCCTAGCTGAAAGTAGAGTGTAGGAAAGATGTTTAGCCATGCTTTATTGATTATTCAAGGGCATTGAACTCTGTAGATCATAACAAATTATGAATAACATTGAGAAGAATGAGAACTCCAGAACCCTCATCAGGAGCTTGTAGATGCATCAAGAGACAGTTGTTGGAAAAGAACAAGGGTATACTGCATGGTTTAAAGTCAGGGAAAGGTGTCAGTCAGGGTTGCATCCTTTCACCACAGTTATTCGACCTATGTACTCACCAAATAGACCAAGAAGCTAGACTCTAAGAATCAGAAGGGATGTCAAGATTGGAGGAAGACTCATTAACAACCTGCCATATGCAGATGACGTAATCATGCTTACTGAAAGTGAATAAGACTTAAAGCACTTACTGACAAAGATCAAAGACTACAGCCTTCAGTAAAGATTACTCCTCAACATGCAGAAAACAAAAATCCTCACAAGTGGACCAATAAGCAATACTATGATAAATGAAGAAAAGATTGAAGTTGTCAAGGACTTCATTTTTTTGTTTCAATCAACAACCAACACCCACAGAAGCAGCAATCAAAAAATGAAAAGATGCATTGCATTGGGAAAATCTGCTGCAAAAGATCTCTTTAAAGTGTTGAAATGAGAGGATGTTTCTTTGAAGACTAAGGTGAGCTTGACTCAAGCCATAGCGTTTTCAATTGCATCACATGCATGTGAAAGCTGGACGATGAATAAGCAAGACCAAAGAAGAATTGATACCTTTGAATTGTGGTGTGGGGGAAGAATATGGAATAGTCCATGAACTGACATAGGAATGAACAAATCTGTCTTAGAAGAGGTGTGCCCACAATACTTCATAGGAGCAAGGGTAGGAAGACTCTGTCTCACATACTTCGGACATATTATCAGGAGGGACCAGTCCCTGGAGAAGAACATCAGTCTCACAAAGCAGAGGGTCAGAGAGAAAGAGGAAGACCCTCAACAAGGGGTATTGACACAGTGAATGCAACACTGGGTTCAAACATAGCAAGAATTGTTGGCAGGATATAGGTTTGTTGTCCACAGCATCACTAAGAGAATCAACTGAACAGCACCTAACAATAACAATATATGTAACAGCTATGTATGTGTGCATGTGTGTGTATGTGTGTGTGTGTGTGTGTGTATAATGTCTTATATCCTGGTGGTGTTGTTTTTCTGGAGAATCTTGCTGATACAGATCTTACTATATGATTTGGAAACATTGGTGGCGTAGTGGTCAAGTTCTATGTCTGCCCACCAAAAGGTCAGCAGTTCAAATCCACCAGGGACTCCTTGAAAACTCTATGGAGCAGTTCTACTCCATCCTACAGGATCACTATGAGTCTGAATCAACTTGACAGTGGTAGGTTTGGGTTAGAAAAGAGAAACTTCATTCTGAGCCAAAATGATCTACACTGATAAACCAGGGTACTCTAAATTAAGACTGCATAGCAAATTACCTTGACAGTGACTACCACAATTTTTTTTCTGAATGTAGCAAGAAATGATGTGGAAGGTGAGAAGCAGAGAAGGTGAGTACGATCTGAAATAAAATTACAGCTAGGCTATAAGTCACCATATTGTATGTTAGCAGGAGTGAGGTAGAAAGTCGTGTTTTCCTGGGCCCTTGATAATCTTCTGTGCCAGAAAGCTGTTCATGTTCTTTAAACACTGCACAGTGTCTCCCTTTTCTCCTCAGCACATGGGAAATGTCATCACAAAAATGATCTAACTACATACAACTGTATGGGAGACATTGGGATTTACATTCATGAGAACACACAGACACATTAGTCATGAGCGATGCTGACATTAGTGAGTAATCAGAGGGCCTCGGTGGACTACAGATCAATTCTAAACTTTCGATATGTTTAGTACATCATTGAGCTATGCACCTCTCCATCTTAAAAACTGTCATCAAGTGGATTGCTTGCTCTCTGAGCTTGTAACTGCTAAACCATGGAACTCCATTTCGTGGACATGGATGTGATCTGTGTTTTGTTATCTTTTATATTTTATATTTTACTGATCACGTTGTAGCAGCCTTGGTACTTGAAGCCTTGTGTTGATTCATGGAACATTCCAGATTCCAGGAAGAATCTTTGTAACCCTAGAAGCATCTGAGTGAATGGATACACCATTTTGCTGAGCAGATGAGTAGACATAAACCTCTTCCTGAGGGTACCATTAAGCTAGTTACTGCACTCATAGATCCAATGCTACCCAAGCATTTTGAGAGAGGATACCGAGGTGAGCTGTTTATGTTGACCTCACTGAGAAGACGGGGCCTCCAAGCTCATCTGTCTGCACAGTGCTGTTGAATTGGCTAACGCTGAAAGCGGTATCAAGGCAAAACTCTATGTTAATAAATTGTTGACTGGATCCTCCCAAAGTCAAAACCTAAATTGAGCCTTTGAAAGACTATTACTCCCCATTCATTTCCTCACCCTTTGCACTTTATTGTCTACCCCTGGACTCCAAGAAGTAATCCATAGTGATAATTTAACATAGATCTTCAGCATTTTTTTTTAATTAAAAATCAATTGGTGAAATTTTTTTATACATTTCAACAAGTGCACACAGGAGGAAACTAGTAGTACTTGCATTTAATTATCTAATCATTAGGTAATAAATGAGAATTGCTTTCTGATTATTCAATAAAATTAGTAAGGTGTATTTTTCACTTTTGGAGGAGATAGCTGTTTAGACAGCTCCAAATTAGTTTTTGAAAAGAAGATGGTTAGACAATTCTAAATTAGTTTTTGAAAATAAGACTGACATTTAATATGTATGCTAATTTATGTTAGACATTTCACAGGTAGACACTATTATTGCCTGCAAGAATGTTTAAAATAAGACTTTAGGTTCTTTGTAGTGGATGTGAGTTTGGAGTTAAGTGTATTAGAAGACTCTATCTTAAAATCTTCCAGCAAGTGCTTCCTGTTTGCCACAAGTGAAGAAGATTTGAAACACTTACTAATGAAAATCCAAGACTACAGCATTGAGTAGAGACTGCACCTCAACATCAGGAAAACAAAAATCCTCACAACTGGACCAATAAGCGACATCGTGATAAATGGAGAAAGGATTGAGCTTGTCAAGGATTTCATTTTACTTGATTCCACAATCAATGCCCATGGAAGCAGCAGACAAGAAATCAAAAGACACCTTGCACTGGGAAAATCCTCTGCAAAAGACCTCTTTGAAGTCTTGAAAAGTAATGCTGTCACTTTGAAGACTAAGGTGTGCCTGACTCGAGCCATGATTTCAATCACATCATATGTGTGTGAAAGCTGGACAATGAATAAAAAAGACAGAGGAAGGATTTACACCTTTGAATTGTGGTGTTGGAGAATAATATTGAATGTATCATAAGAACAAACAGATCTTTTCTGGAAGAAGTACGACCAGAGTGCTCCTTGGAATCAGAGATGGTGAAACTGTGTTTTACATACATTGGACATGTTGTCAGGAGGGATCAGTCACTGGAGACGGGCATCATGCCTGGTAAACTGGAGGGTCAACAGAAGAGGAAGACCCTCAGTGAGATGGATTGATACAGTGGCTGCAAGGATGAGCTAGCATAAAAACGACTGTCGGCATGGCACAGGGCTGGGCAGTATTTCATTCTGTTGTACATACAGTTGCCATAAGTCCGAACTGACTCAACAGCACCTCACAACAACAACACTTCTAAATCATCTTTTGGAGTATGTGGATGGTATATATCTCTTGTCTCTGAGAAGAGCCATCTAATTACAGGTGTGAATTGCTGCAGCCAAATTTATACAGAAAGATCCTAGCCTCCTGGAAATGACTGATTGGCAAGCTGTGGGCACCCGGCTCAAACTGTACCAACCAGATTCTCCCATAAGGACTCTGGGATGGGGCATCAGAATGTTGCTCTGTTGGAGGTACAAGAACCAGGAACTGATATTGTTTCACGAAGGAAGTCATTTTTCATTGTGTTAAAAATGCAGGAGAAACTAGAGAGAAAGAAAGAAAAATGATGCAAAAATACACAGCCATGGTCTTTTCGATCACCTTCTCCAGACAATGAAAAGAGACATCAGAAGAATCGGTGCCTTTGAATCATAGTGTTGGTGAATATTCTTTCTAGCATTTTTGAGGTCTGTGGTTTTGAGGGCTAGCTGGTGTGAGTTCTTAAAAGTTCAAGGTCTGACTTTCTTGTGGTGTTTGGTCTATTCCCTGCTGGAGAGAGAGGCCTGAACTCCCTTTCAGAAGGCTTGAAGCCCGAGGTAAACTGAGCCCAACTATAGCTGGAATTGAACCCCCACTCACTTCAACTTTTGAAACGATCAAAGACATCAGCACTGTGACAACCCAGGAAATTCAGTGATGGATTCAAAAGCAAAGAAAGTTTTCCTTAGATTCTAGGTGCTTGAATCCTAAGACACTGCCAAAGCATTAAAAGCATCTTCCTTCCCCAAATCGGCTCCTCCCCTGATTGGATCAGCCCTGTAAGCACTTCACTTTAGCTGTCTAATAGAGAACAGAGTGTCACTTTCAGCCTCTATTCCTCTTCAGGATCGACATTTTAAATATAATTAAAACCAGCCAGCAAAAATAATGAGACATGCAAAGGAGTCAAAGATGACCCACAGTCAAGAGAAAGTTCAGTGAACAGAAACAGACCCACTGCTTTCAGCCAGAAACAGGCATACTGGAGGCTCCAGCCCCTCTCACGAATGAAACAATCACTCTCTTCTGAATCTCTTGGAAGCTCTGACCTGACATCTGATTTGGTTTGTTCATGTTTCTGTCTGTTTGCTTTTGCTTTTCAGAATTAGCCAGATTTGCAAAACTGGTGCATTCCAAGTATGAGAAGGGATATCGATGGTCTCTTGTGGGCCTGTCTTCAGTTGAATTAATACTTATTCATGTTGTTTCTAACCCTTCAACTTGTTGGACTGGATATTATGTTCCAGCTTTCCCAAAGCTAGAGAGGCAGAGTTTACAAGATGAGATTGTTGCTTTAGGAAAGCATGCTTGAGTTTCTCGTGAGATTTTCAATTATAAACAGCACCATTTCTTCCACTCATTCTGACACTTAATGGTATGACAATGAAATACATCAGTTTTTATCACTCATCAGCAGTTTGCAGTATCACATTTCATCCCAGGATAACCTGATGAAGATAAATATTAGTCCCTTTTTATGGAGAAAGAAATTGAGGTGTAAGGAAGATAAAAAAACCTGGGACAGGTATTTAAGCATGAAACGACAGACTCCTGATCCAAATCACTGTTGGTAGGTAGAGTAAATTGTCATCACTTTTTTTCCTCCTTTATCTTCTATGAAAATTTTGAAAATTGCGATATACCTTGATGTAGTATTTTGACACATAAATCATCATCATAAATGGAAAACAATGTAATTTTTGGAATGTTGAAAGTACTGACTTCCAATAAAGTTACACCCCTGTTTTATATCTATTTGAGTGTACATAAATATCATTCCGATTTGATACCTGTAGTCATTCATTTTGAATACACAAGGACAAGCCCTCCTTCAACAGTCAGAGATGTTACACAGTTCACCTTTTCCTTTGAAATTAGTTTGCTATTCTGCATCCACCACAGAATCTTACCCTAAAAGAAGAAAGGTTTATGGTTTAAAATATTTCGTTGATCAACCTACTCCTCTGTGACAAAACTACTTTTGTTTAAATTTACTGTGACCCAAAGCTTCTTGCATTAAAACATTTCCTACAATTGTTTTATAATTACAATTATTGTTGTCATCATTGTTAGGTGCTGCTGAGTTGGTTCTGACTCACAGTGACCCCGTGCACAACAGAACAAAACACTGCCTGATCCTGCGCCATGCCCGCAATCATTTTTATGCTATGCCCATCGTTGCAGCCACTGTGTCAATCTATCTTGTTGAAGGGCTTCCTCTTTCACTGACCTTCCACTCTACCAAACATGATGTTATTCTCCAGGGACTGATCCCTCCTCACAATATGTCCAAAGTACATAAGATCCAGTCTTGACATCTTTGCTTCCAAGGAACACTCTGGTTGTTCTTCTTCCAGAACAAATCTGTTTGTTCTTTTGGCGGTCCATGGTACATTTAACAATCTTCTCCAACACTGCAATTCTTCTGTCTTCCTTATTTATTGTAGTATGAAAGTGAACAAAATATTATAACTGTTTTGTCAATGTTATTAGGAAATGTGGGAGAGGGGCACACACTCCTTTAATGAGATGGGCGGCCAGAGGCTAGGTAAGGGAAGTTTGTCCCAACTTGATTGAAGCCTGTTCTTCTAACACCAGTTTTCCACCTTTTTCCTCCTTTATTCTTTTTCAGCATTCACGAAATTTTAGTTTTCAAGGCAATACATAAGCACAAGATATATATAAGCCAAATTTCAAAGACTTAGTACAAAAAAGAACATAAAATATCTAATAAAATATCTAATTAATGATTTTTAACATGGCTTACATGTTGGAAAAATATGTTTTAATACATTGGGTTAAATTTCTTAAATATTTTATTAAAATTTGTTTCACCTCTTCCTCTTAGTATCTTAGTGTCTAGCAAAAAATTGTTTTCTATGTCTACTAGAAAATTTAAAGTTACATGGATGGCTTGCATTATATTTCTATTGGATAGTGCTTGTCTAGAACATGGGGCGAAAAAACTAAATTATACCTTAGATCAGTCTAAAATACAATCTTCTTCCTCGTGGTAATTCTTAGGTTGAAAGAGCTAGAGTTCGTGTCTAGGTATTTATACCATTCTGCCTTTAAGGTAACTATAAAAAGTCTGGAGTAAACAAAGAAGAGGTAGAAAATTCTGAAGTGTGTGATGGTCAATCCGAGCAGACCTGACGACAGCTAGCAACGATAACAATGTGAGAGTGTTGTTCCACCTGCTGACCGGCTGAGCTGATCTCCACTTGATGTTTGATAAGGAGACCGTGGTGGCGTAGTGAGGAGCTAAGTGCTGTAACTGATAACTAGCAGTTTGGCAGTTCCGATCCACTAGGCACTCCTTGGAAACTGTATGGGGCCATCTACAGGGTCTCTGTGAGTTGGAGTTGACCTGACAGAAGTGGGTTTGGTTTTTGGTTTGATGCTTGACAGAAGAGGCTCTGTGCAAAAGAAGACCCTTAATGAGACGGAGCGACACGGTGGCTACAGCAATGAGTTGAAGCCTAACAGTGATTGTAAGGCTGGCACGGGACTGAGCAGGGTCTCATTCCATCGTACACGGGAGCGCCGGGGGAGTTGGAACTGACTCAACTGACTCAACAGCATCGGCCAACAACATCCACAGAGATGTTGAGAATCTGAGAGAATCTGAGTCAGATCACGTTACTTCTCTGTTCAAAATCTTTCAGTGGCTTCTCACCTCACTCGGAAGGGAATCCTTATGAAGAAAGAAACAAAAAAAACTCTCATAATCTGGCCCCCAACTCCTTATCTCACCTCTTCTGTCACCTCTTCTATTGCAACTTTGGTTTGAGCTCACTGCGTGTATTCCTTAAGCACACTGAAGACCTGTCTCAGGGTACTGCACCTCCTATTCCACTTGCCATAAACACTCTTCTCCTCCATTGCTGCGTGGTGCCGTGCCTTTCTCCCTCTAATTTTCTCCTTCTCCAACTCAGCTCAGCAGCAAGCCTATAGGACACAATAGAACTGCCCCATAGGCTTTTCAAGGCTGTGAATATTTGCAGAAGCAGACTGCCACATCCTTCCCTCGTTTCTGCTCTAAAATTGCACTCCCCATTACCCTGCTAATCCTTCTTTATAGCACTTACCATCATCTGTCACGTGCTCTAAAATTGCACTCCCCATTACCCTGCTAATCCTTCTTTATAGCACTTACCATCATCTGCCACGTAGCATGTCCCTGTGTTTTTTGGGCTCCTGTCACTGAAATATGAACACCAGGAGAGAAGAGATCAAGTTTCACTTGTCTGTGACTATATCCATAGCTTCAAGAACAGACAACATACTGTCAGCAACATAAATATTTGTGAAGTGCATAGAAATGAATAAACATCAAATATGAAGAAACTGAGACTCGGAAAGGTTCAGTGACTCATCCAGAATCATGGTTAGTTTGAAACAAAGTCTATGACTTCGGGTCTAATTAATCTAAGGCAAACTAGAGGATTTATTACGGCAGCAAACCGAGAGATCAATGGCCCATGAATAACCACATGTTTTGATATTAGCCACGTCTATCAGTTTCGTGTTCAGAATGCACAAATTACCTGCAGGTAATTCAACAAACTCCATGTTAAAATGTTCCAAAGAATGTAATTTCAAGCATTGGTTGGAGAAAAGTTTTGAAACAGTGCTGTAACCAGTAACATTCTTGAGAATTAGACTCTACCAGTAATCTACCACCTCCCTTAGAAAATTGGATAGCTTCTTGGCTGACCCCCAGTTGAGGATGGAGTGCAGTGCACATTTGCCAATGCATTCCAGAGAAACCGATGGTGAGACTTCTTATTGTTTTATTTTCCCCTCCAGAATTGGATACTTGTTTTTCTGAGCCAGTGCATTAATTATTTAAAACCAGTTTCTAGTAGGTCTATGGATTGGTTAATTTCAAGATCAGTTAAGAGCTTATCTCACGATAGTCAGTTTGCTCTTAGCTGCACAAATGTCATGCCTTTTTGAAGCTGTCAGGGCTTTTTGTTGGTTGATTGGTTTTTTTTTTTTTACCATTTTAAGGATTCTCAAAATTGTGATATGCCTTCTAACTTTTTTCACAAGACAATTATTGTGGTAGTGAACTAACCACAGCAACAATCTGGTCCCCAGTGATCCCTGTCGTCCTTTACGTCACACTTTGTACTTCGAATAGGGCTCACTAGGAAACGCAGAAAAAACAGAGCAGTATTTGCAGAGCCAAGTCATAGCAGACACTGCGGTGACCACCTTGCTCTCTTGAGCCACTCATTTCAGCAGAAGCCAGCTGTAATGGCACAAGAACAGCACACACAGAAGTCTTCTGTTGAGGAACTGAGGGTGCCTGCCAGCATCCAGCACCATGGGAGTGGACTAACTTGGAAGCATGTCCTTCAGTGTCTAACAAGCTTTGCAGCCCCAGCTGCCACCTGAATGACAATCTCAAGAAAGACCCCGGGCCAGAGCTGTTCAGTAAAGCTGCTGCTAAACTCCTGATCAAAACAAAGTCCACGTGAGATAATAAACGTTTCTTGCTTTCCATTGCCACTTTGGAGTAATTTGCTCTGCAGCAGTGGATAATTAATATACTTACAGGTTTAATGAATCTAAGGCTAACTAGGTGGTTTATTACAGGAGCAAACAGAGAGATCAATGAAGAGGGCTCACACTCTCGTGCCGTATTTGACATCTTTCAACTTCTTGTTGCAAACTACCAAGGAGCTATAATCCCACCGGGTTCCAATGGCAATCCTTAAGAATATTATCTTTCAAGCATTTCAAGATAATTGAACCAGAATCCATAGACTCAATTAACACCAAAAACTGAGGCTCAGCAAGGATACCGTATAGCTTCCCAAGCATGGCTTGAGTAAAATAAATCCTGATTTCTGTAATCATCTATAAAAACCCAGGCACCACAAATCAATATTTCACTAACCCTAAATATTAACCCTCAGCCCACTTTTCGTTGATGCACATGAATAAGCTCTCTCTTTCTTACATAATTTTGACCTTCGTGGCACGTCCTAGTACTGAGCTTTGAAAGGAATGATTTGCTTTGGTGTAATTTCTTTTTTAAGTCTTCAAATTGCAAGACATTAAAATTACACTCTATAGGAAGAATAAGCGTGGTTAATACCTGATTACATTTTTCCTACCAGGAGTGTTGAACAAAGGACAAATGCTAATTTGTCACAGTAGCTCCATGTTGAGGGGATGCACATATTTAAAGAAAACGTCCTGCAGAACTGGAAAATAATGGGGTTAATATGTTCCTCCTGACAAGAGTCTTTACTTACACTCTGTCGAAACAA
The DNA here is from genome assembly GCA_028571685.1 of Heterohyrax brucei. Lineage (NCBI taxonomy): Eukaryota > Metazoa > Chordata > Mammalia > Hyracoidea > Procaviidae > Heterohyrax > Heterohyrax brucei. The sequence goes on along the minus strand of CM053156.1, from coordinate 82,426,571 downwards.
ATGCTAAGCAAAAGAAACAAAACGAAAGCAGCAATTCTCTCACGTTGTTACTGTCTTAGGAACTACTAACAGCATGTGTCTATAAAACTAGCTTTTTACGTAGGTTAAAATGAGTATTTACATCTTATCAAACTCAGTAATCATTCTACTGTTAGGAGTGTCTACAAAATGGCAAAGAAAACGTAATACAGATATTTCAAGTCTAAAAGTTCGCGTTTACCTAGAATACCTTTTAAAAACATTAGGCTTGATTACAGCTTTTCGCGTAAAGGGCTGATAGTCTGACGATGAAGTTTGTGAACACATCGTAGAAAAAGTGCTACACACCTCACTGCTGAGTATCATTACGGTCACCTTTGAAGTACTACTCCCCTCGGGAAGCCATGCACCCATGCAAATGCCTAGTGCACCCTTCAAAGCGATTTTGGAACTCTTTTCCTGGAATGGCCATTAGAGCTGTCATCCTATTACCCTTGATATCCTGAGTGCCCACAAAATGTCTTCCTTTCAATATTTCCTTCATCTTCGGGTCAAGAAAAAGGTCACTGGGAGACTGATCTAAATCCGCACACCCCTTTCTTTCATAATACGCCAGGAATTCTGCACTGGGATCCCTGTCAGTGCTGTCTTTGGTGGTAGCCAGGCACCATCTATTTCTTCTGTTCTCCTGCTGATGTAATCTCCCAGTTACATGGGTCCTTCTGTCTCCTAGGCTCATTTTTCTTCATGTCTTCGGTGTTCCTGATTTTCATCCATTCCAGGTGGGTTGGGACTAATTGATATTCCTTTAACGGCAGCTTGGTGGCTTTTAAGACCCCAGGTGCCACTCCCCAATATGAGGTACAGAAGACTCTCTTAGAAAAAGACTAGTTATGCCAGTTGACCTCACTGTCCCCTGAAAACATGATCTCCAGCCCTCTGTCCCTACTACTCTGTCCTTTGAACTGTTGGGTTTAATTTAGAAAACCTTTTGGCTTATGGTAAAGTCTGAATATGCTGACCTGCTTTCTACTGCATGAGAAGCTCAGATGTTTAAGTGAAATTTTCTGTATTCCCTTGTATCAAAAGAGATATTAATCTCCATAAACAACTGCCTCCTTTGCCATGAGACTGAAATTGGATGAAGCCTGGCTACCATTACTGAACATTTTGATCAAAGATTCTATGGAAGAACTATGACTGAAAGGGAGACTATGAAGAAAAGAACTTCAAATTGTCACAGACGTTCTGGAGTCATGGAGTCTGGATGAATTCCTTAAATTATTACCGTGATATACTCTTTAAACTTTAAACCAAAAATATCCCCACAAGTCTTCTTAAAACAATGTACTAGTTAAGCTTAACTAGCAAAGAATATATGCTTCAAGAATTGTGCTTTTTCCTGTTGCTAAGAGAATCTTCTGAACTCCATGTTGGTGAGTGGCATCTGGGGTCTTAAAGCTGGCAAGCTGCCATCTGAGGTACACCAAATTGTCCCAACTCAGCAGGAACAGATGACCACCAAAGACAACAATGATATGGGGGAGAGAGGACCCAGAAGACAGAAAGACCCACGTGAGTGGGTGACTACATCAACATGTGACCAGAAGAACCAGATGGTTCCCAGCCACCACCAGTGACAGCTGTGATGGGGCTCACAATGCTGAGTCTCGGTGGCAACATGAGAAAAAAAGAGGATGCACCTTGAGAACTCCACTAAAAGACCACAACTGATGGTCCGAAGTCCTGGGGTTCCACTGTGAGTATGGCCCCTAGACCTGATGCTGCCCTGATCATAAATCGTTACTGAGGTCAACTCTTCAAAGAGGAACGGACTGGACTCGGGGACACAGAGTGACCATATCACGTGTGCACTTTATGGTTCTATGCATCAGTGGGGTGTCATCCTACTGGCCACTTATTAGGAGGGAGTGGAAAGGGTGGAAAGGAGGAGACAGGAGATTGTTAAGAGGATATGACATGTATAGAATGGAAAGGAGGAGTGTGCTATCACTAGGCAAGGAGAGTGGAAGGAGCTGCAGAGAGGTGGGAATGCTAATTTAAACTATATTGTACACTTTCACTCAATCATAATTAAAAAAAAAAGGGACTGTGCTTTTTGATGGAATCAACCTAGATGCCCATCAACAGATGAAGGGATAAACCAAGTATGGTATACATACTCAGTGGAACACTATGCAATGATAAAAGAAAAAAAAAAGATGATTTTAGAAAACATCTCATAACTGGTTTCAGTTCGAAGGCATTATGCTCAGTGAAATCAGCTGCAAAAGGACAAATATTGTACGAGACCCCTACTATAAGAACTTAAAAATAGACTTATGTACAGAAGAAAAGACTGATGGCTACAAGTGTAGGGAGGGAGTGTGAGAATTAGTTGTAGATTAGATAGTTGATAGAAATTTGCTTAGGTGAAAGCAGTGACAGCACACAGGAGAAAATAGATCTACTTAATTATACTTCAACATAAACTGAAAGCTCCTCTTATCTCCACTCGATATTGGAGTGGAGCAGCAGCAGGGGTGGGGTCTGGGGACCATGCTTTCAGGGGACATCGAGATCAACTGGTATAACTAGCCTATTGCTAAGAGGGTCTTCTGCACTCCATACTGGTGAGTGGCATCTAGGATCTTAAAATCTAGCATGCTGCTGTCTGAGGTACATCAAACTGTCTCAACTTAGCTGGAACAGAGGATCACAGAGAACACCAAAGACACGAGGAAAAAAGAGCCCAGGAGACAGAAGGATCCATGTAAATGGGAGACTGTATCAACATGTGACCAGAAGAACCAGAGGGTGCCTGGCCACCACCAAAGACTGCCATGACGGGGCACACAATGGTGAGCCCCTGTGGCAACATGAGAGAAAGATGGGTGCGGCTCAAGAACTTTACTGAAAGACCACAGTTGACAGTCTGATGGCCCGGGGATCCCCTGACAGCATGGATCCTAGACCTGCTGCTGCCCGTTTCTAGAAAACACTGCTAAGATCAACTCTTTGAATAAAAATGGACTAGACTTGGGGACACCATACGACCATATGGTGGGTGTACTTTATGGTTCTGTGCATTTGTAGGAGGCTGTCCTACTGTCTCTTTCTAGATAGGAGAGAAGAGGGTGGAGAGGAGAGGGCAGGAGCTTGTTAAGAGGACACAAGTATAGAACGAAAAGAGGCAGCTTGCTCTCACATAGCAAGGAGAGCAGAGGAGCTGCAGATAGGCAGGCATGCAAAATTGATTTGGATTGTATAATTTCACTTAATCACAATTAGAAAAAAGAATCACATTTTTTAAGATCTATCTAGATAGGATCAGATTGACGAGAGCAGCTCAAAAGATTAGGCAGAAAACTTAATGGTGTGTTTATGTTAATGCAGAAGGAATGACTTGGATAAAGCTGGTAAGAATGGTTGCTCACCTCGGGAACTGAGTAATCACTGCCACTGAACTGCACGTGCATAAACTGGATCGGTGTATGTCCTGCTGTGTGTATTCTTAGCAGTAGCAATAAGAATAAACTAAGTTATATTATTAATAAAGAAAGATGTTAAAATTCTTGATCATTTGGTTGATTTTTATACCAAGGTAAGCAAATTGTTTCTATTTTCCCATTACTTACTGGGAAGCTCAGAGCCAAATTTGTATCTCAGCTATAAATAGCTAATTGTGTTCAAGAGTTTTTGTTTTTTTTCCCCAGCTCCATTTTATACTCTTGCCTGTCTTTGTTCTTTCCCAAAGACTTTAGGCTTTGTTGCCTTGTGTTTTCCTGCATTCTTGTACCTTAAATATTTTTTTGTAAAACTGCTAGATTATTCCAGAGTAGTTCTACTCTGTCCTATAGGGCCGCTATGAGTCGGGATCAGCTTGATGGCAGTGGGGTGGCGTTAAGGAAAATGAATAGGTTGAGAGATAATTAAAATAATAAATAGACAAATCCACCACCCCTATTGAGGAATAATCTGATACTGATTATGTTACTGTTAGCCATGCAAAATATGTATTGTTAAGTTTTAATGAAGGCTAACCAAAAGGTAGGCAGTCTGAATCTGCAAGGCACTCCTTTGAAATTCTGTGAGGCAGTTCTGCTTTGCCTTTATAGGGTTGCTATGAGCCAGAATTGACTCAACAGCACTGGGTTTGGCTTTTTTTATACATATATTATTGAAATTAAACCTTCAGGTGGATTTTTAAAAAATTTTTAATGATGAAAGTGCACATGTGAATAGCACACATTCACCTTCTCTTTTTGGAGATTTTGCTTTTCAAACTGAGTTGGATGGCTTAGAAGTTAAGGATGACAAGCACAGTAGTGTGCTGAGAAACTGTATCAGTAGGGACTCTTGATTGCAAGTAATAGAAATTTAACTCTAAATGGCTTACACATAAACTGGAATTTATTGGCTCCTGCAGTGAGAAATAGCTTCAGGCATGGCTGTATCCAGGGACTCCTGTGGTGTCACCAGAAATGATTTCTCTGGGTTCTGCTTTGCTTGGATTGGCTTATTTTCAAAGTAGGTTCTTTCTATGCAGAGACAGTAAATTTGTCAGCAATTGCAAGCTTCTATCCCACCTACCAGCATAGCAACCCCACTATTAAACACCAAATGTTGCTATTAAAACACATTTGTGGAACTCTCATGACTGAAGCAAATCAGAAGAGGAAATTGTTTTATTATTCATTAAAACATTATCTTATGATTGTGAAATTAATATTCCTCAAATTAACAGACAAAAAGTCTTCAAAATATACTCTCCTAATTAAGTCTGAAGAGAGAAGAAGCTTCTTTTGAAAAGCGTATGATTTCTGCTGAAGTTCTGTACAGATTACATAGGACTTCTTTTTCCCTTAATTCAGTTTCACTGAACCTGCAGGCATTTTGTGTCACCTCTACACCCTCAATGTTTTCATTTTCTCCCATTTTTGTTTCAAGTCACTGAGCCAAAGGCTTTGATAAATGACTATTCCATGACTCTCCGACTTCAATTTTTTTTTTTTTGTGGATAAACAATCCTGAGTTTTATGGTTAATATATCTAAAATATTGTATGAAAGTAGAAGGATATAAAGAAGGCCAATGGGTTCTGACATTAAAACAGATGCAACAATTGTGCCCCCTCCTCGGGTGTTGGCTGGGAGGTATTTGGCTCTGAGTAACAGTCCTAACCGCCAGGCTAAATCAGCACAATCATAGTGATGCATTTATAATAGCAAGACTGGCTTCAAGTCACATAACAAAATCTTGGAAAATATACATTTCCCCTGACAACAATCATTTATAGTTTTCACTCTGAGTAGGTAACTAAGAGAGAGAAAAAGACAGATTAGTGAATGTGTAGGTATATGATAGATAGACAGACAGATAAGATAGGTACATAAGTAGGTAGATAGACAGATATACAGGCAGATACATAGATAATCATCTATATTCCATATTCTCTTGCCACTGTTTCCTAGGTAAAGAAAAATGACATATTAGAGGGAATAACCATTTATTCTCTGAACTTGAATCACATCTCCCACATCTGAACAGGCAGGCCAGCTTCTTATCACCATCCCAACAGCAACAAAAATAACTTAATGTTGTGAAAACAGAGAAAGAAATGAGAGAGAGTACAGAGGTGAAAGAGATTCGACAAAGTTGCTGTGGTTCTCAAAAATGGGCTAGTGTGGCACTGAAGCTTCCCACAGCAGTGTTAAGCAGGTACACTGTGGCAGTTTTTGACCACTGACTGTATACGAGGCTTTATAAACTCAATCTCAACGGATCCACATGCCAACCTGCAATAGTCGCGGCTGGTGCTTCATGTCTACCCCAACTACCAGCGTAGCAACCCCACTATCAAACATCAAATGCTGGTATTAAAACACATTTGCAGAACTCTCATAACTGAAGCAAATCAGAAAAGGAAATTGTTTTATTATTCACTAAAGCATTATCTTATGATTGTGAAATAAATATTCCTCAAGTTAACAGACAAAAAGTCTTCAAAATATACTCTCCTAATTAAGTCTGAATAGAGAAGACGCTTCTTTTGTAAAGCGTAGAATTTCTGCTGAAGTTCTTCACAGATTAGGTAGGACTTCTTTTTCCCTTAATTCAGTTTCACTGAACCTTCAGGCATTTTGTGCCACCTCTACACCCTCTTTGGCCTTTGGTCTTTAGCCTCAGACATGACTTGATGGCAGTGGGTTTTAGCGGGTAGATCACCGGCAGGATCCATCCCCCACATAACCCACCATCAGTTGCCGTCAAGTTGATGCCAACTCACGGTGATGCCACATGTATCATCAGAGAAGCACTTGTGCTCCATAGTTTTCTGTGGCTGAGTTTTTGGAAGTCGATCCCCAAGCCATTCTTCTAAGGTGGACTCAAAGCCCCACATCACTGACGTCATTAACATTGTACCACCCAGAACCCAAACCCAAACTTATTGCCAACAAGTCAATTCCAACTCATACCAGTCTTACAAGACAGAGTAGAATTAGCTATGCTACTTAGCTCTGTCTTAGATCCATAGAATTTCCATGGAGCCACTGGTAAATTTGAATCGCTGACTTTTGGGTTAGCAGCTGAGCACTTAACCAATACATCACCTGGGCTCCATGCTATCGAGGAACTCAGCCAGTGAATGCACAGGCTCTGATACCTCCCAGGGCGATGTTTGACCGCTGGCTCTTTTCCTGATCAACTTTGTAACCTTGGACAAAATTTCTACGGTCCTCAATTTCTTCAGCTGTAAAAGAGGACTATCCAAGTAAACTACCTCCACCCAAGTCCTTGTCTCATTCTCTGCCTTCAGAGGAATCTAAGATAACACATAATCTTCTTGCAATCTCCACTTTACACTTGAAACAATTTTCGCATAAACTCACTGCAGTTGACTCAATTCCAACTCATAGCAACCCCATAAATAACTTCACATCTTTCTGAAGGAATATTTTATAGACATGAAAATTAAGTTCAAAGATTTTTTTTGTAAATATTGTAATATGTTTGTGAAGAAACATTGAGTAAAGAAGAAAAACATGTATTAAATACCAAGTTTGTAAAACACTTATATATATGTATGGAGCCTTGGTGACATGGTGGTTAAGAGCTATAACTGCTGACCAAAAAGGTGGCAGTTCAAATCAAACAGCTGCTCCTACTCAGTCCTATAGGGTCAATATGAGTCAGGAGCAACTCAACAGCAGTGGGTTTGGTTTTTGTTTTAGTATATGTGGAAATGGGTCAGGTTTATATATATGAACAGGACCCCCGATGGTACACTGGTTAAGTGCCTGGCTTCTAGCCAAAAGGTCAGTAGTTCAAATCTACTAGCCACTCCTTGAAACCCTGTGAGGCAGTTCTACAATTCCCTACAGGATCCCTGTGAGCTGGAATCAACTCAGTGACAATGGGCTAATAATTTTGGGAGCCCTGGTCTTATAGTAGGAAACCCTGGTGATGTAGTAGGTTAAGTGCTACGTCTGCTAACTGAAAGGTTGGCAGTTCAAATCTCCAGGACCTCCTTGGAAACTGTATGGGGTAGTTCTACTCTGACCTCTAGGGTCACTATGAGTCAGACCGAACTCAACAGCAGTGGGTTTGGTTTCATTTTTTGATTTGGTCTTATGGTGGTTGACAGCTACAGCTATTAACCAAGAAGTCAGCAGTTCAAATCCTTGGAAACCCAACACGGCAGTCCTACTCTGTCCTGTAGGATCATCATGTGTAAGGATTGACTTGATGTCAGCATGTTTAAAGGTTTTGTTTATTCATTTTAATGATACCAAGAAGTTCAGATTCATTTTATCAGCCAGATGCATTTACTGAGAGCTTCCACTGGTTGGCAGTTAGAATCCACCAAGCGCTCCTTGGAAACTCTATGGGGCAACTCTACTCTGTCCAATAGAGTTTCTACAAATCAGAATTTACCCAATAGTAATGGTTTTGTGGTTCCACTGTGCTATTTGCTATAGTGTTAATTCCAAACTATAAACCAAACCCATAGCCATCAAATAGATCATACTCACAAAAACCCTATAGGTGAGAGTAGAACTAATTTATAGGATTTGCAGCGCTGGTGGCACAGGGGTTAGGTGCCACAGCCACTAACCAAAATATTGACAATTTGGATCCACCAGCCACTCTTTGGGCTCCTTAAGCCTTTCCCATCACAGTAGTGTACTCTAGACTTCATGGACAAATTTTGGCCCCAGGATGGAATTTGAACTCGGTGTTGATTTAAGACTTTGGGAATGAAATGATGGGATGAAAGTGTTTTACTTGTGGTAAGGACATAAACTCTGAGGGAGAGGGCAAAGTGTGAAATGTCGTGGATTGAATTGTGTTCTCCAAAAATACGTGTCAACTTGGCTAGACCACGATTCCCAGTAGTGTAGGGTTGTCCTCCATTCTGTGATCTGATGTGGTTATCCTACGTGCTATAAACCTACCCTTTAAAAAGGCCAGCAGTTCAAATCCACCAGGCACTCCTTGAATACTCTAGGGGGCAGTTCTACTCCAGCCTCAGTTGGACCCGACTCGACGGCACTGGGTTTTAAGAAGTTAAGGAGGCAGAATTACAGGCAGTTATGTTAATGAGATAGGACTCAATCTACAGAATTAGGTTGTATCTTGAGTCAGTCTCTTCTGGGATATGAACGAGAGAAGCCAACAGAGAGGAGAGATCTCTTACCACCACCAAGCAAGAGGACCTGGAAGTGGAACATGTCCTTTGGACCCAGAGTCCCTGACCTGAGACACTCCTAGAACAGGGGGAGATTCATGATAAGGATATTCCTCCAGAATCAACAGAGAGAAAAAGCCTTCCCCTGGAACTGGCAACCAGATTTGGACCTCCAGCTTCCTAAACAGTGAGAGATTACATTTCCATTTGTTAAAGCCACCCCTACTCGTGGTAGGTAACTAAGAATGAAAAACAAAATGATAAACACACAGAAAACAGAGTTCAGAGTCATGGTAGGAACATCTTAATTTCTAATACTTTTCTTCCAGCATCTGGTAAAGCAGTACAGTATGACCCAAAGTCTCAATAAATATTAGCTTAATATTGCCTTGTTGAGACAGCGCTGGTCAACTGCCCTGGGCTATAAGCTTCCTACCGTAGGCTGGACTATAAGGAAATAGTAACTGTGCAGATGGAGAAGGCATGTAACTGGTAACTTCACAAATATTATTTGACCCAAATATTGTTGTTAGGTGCCATTGAATCAGTTGTGACTCACAGTGATTCAGTGTACAACAGAATGAAACACCACCCAGTCCTGCACCATCTTCACAACTGGTGCTATATTTGAGCCCACTGTTGCAGCCACTGTGTGAATCCATTTTCTTATGGGTCTTTCTCTTTTGCACTGACCCTCTCATTTACCAAGTTTGATGTCCTTCTTCAGGAATTGGTCTCTCCTGATAACATGTTAAGCTACTTGAGACAAAGCCTCACCATCCTAGCTTCTAAGGAGCATTCTGCCTATACTTCTTCCAAGACAGATTTGTTTGTTCTTCTGGCAGTCTGTGTTATATTCAATATTCTTCTCCAACACCGTAATTTTGATTCACCAATTCTTCTTCCATCCTCATCATTGTCCAGCTTTTTGCAGGAATATGAAGCAATTGAAAATACCATGGTTTGGGTCAGGCTTACCTTGATCCTCAAGGTGCCATCTTTTCTTTTTAACACTTTTATAAAGGTCTTTTGCAGTCCATTTGCCCAGTGCAATACCTCATTTGATTTCTTGACTGCTGCTTCAACGGGTATTGACTGTGGATCCAAGTGAAATGGAATCCTTAACTTCAATCATTTCTTCATTTATCATGATGTTGATTGGTCCAGATGTGAAGATTTTTGTTGAGGTATAAGTCGTACTGAAGGCTGTAGTCTTTAATCTCCATCAGTAAGTCCTTCAAGTCCTCTTCACTTTCAGCAAGCAAGGTAGTGTTCTCTGCATACTCCAGGTTGTTAATGAGTCTTCTTCCAATCCTGATTTCTTCATATAGTCCAGGTTCTCGGGTTATCTTCTCTTCATAAGATTGAATAAACACAGTGAAAGGATACAGCCATGACAGCCACCTTTAACTTATTTTAAACTATGTAGTATCCTCCTACTCACTTTGAGCAACTGCCTCTTAGTCTATCTACAGTTTCAGCACAAGCACAATTATGTCTTTTGAGAACTCCCATTCTTTGGAATGTTATCTATAATTTGTTATGATCCACACAGTCAAATCCCTTTGCATAGTCAATTAAACACAGGCAAACATCCTCTGGTACTCTCTGCTTTCATCCAAGATCCATTTGACGTCAGCAGTTGTATCTCTCATTCTATATCCTCTTCTGAGTCTAGCTTGGATTTCTGGCAGTTCCTCATCTGTGTATTGCTGCTACTGTTTTTAGATTATTTTTGGTGTAATTTTACCTGCATATGATGTTAATGATACTGTTCAATAATTTTCAGATTCTTTTGGTTCAGTTTTCTTTGGAATGGGCACAAGTACAGGTCTCTTTCCGTCAATTATCCAAATAGCTGTCTCTGGAGTTTCTTGGCATTGCTAAGTGAGTACTTCTAGCTTTTTGCCCATTTGTTGAAACATCTCAGTTGGTACTTTGTCAGTTCCTGGAGATTTGTTCTTTTGCCAATGACTTTGGTGTGGCTTAGACTTCTTCCTGCAGTACCATCAGTTCTTTGATTTTGGTCTTGGTCTGTTGAATTTCAGAGTGCTGGTGTTCCATCAGATTGAACAGCTTGTTTAATTTTTTGTTCTGCTCTGCTGCATTTTGTATAAGGTCTAGGAGCGCTCTCTATATAATTCCTTCGTATTCACCTTCTGATAGTTTCAGAAAAGCTTCTTTGTCTGGAAAGTTCTGAGGTGGTTTCTTTTGGAGGCCTTCTGATGCCCTGGGTGACTTCAGGGTTACTGTCTTCTCCAACGTTTGTTACTTTGGGAGCTTCATGTGGGTCAATAGAGGCTGGGAGAGATGCTGTGAAGAAGGCCCACAGCTGTTTCTGTAGGCTATCTTAAAATGAGAAGTAAAAAGTGTTTGACAACTTCCAAAGTCAGTCAGGTTTTAAGGTGTATATGCCCTTCTTCCCAGCTGGCAAAGTAAGTGCCTCTATACTGAACACCAGATGTTATAAACTAGCTCAAAATACAGAAAGGCTAATGGCCTGCTGGCCTCTGCTGTTGGGCCCCAGCTGTAGGCGATACTGTGTAGAATTCTGCTTTTCTGTTGGAAAAGCAGTCTCTTCTGTGTAGGCACTGCCTCCCAGCCCAGGAATTAGGTCCAGCTGAGGCTTCCATGTGGATGACCCCCGCCTCCCAGCAAAACAACATGGCATCCTGTGTAAGCTCCCCAGCTGGCCGGGACCAGGCTCCCGGTGGAAAGAGAGGCCAAGAGTGCCGAAATGCCTGGAGTCCACAGCCTCCACTGCTGGGCCCCAGCCCCAGGTGACAGACACTGTGAAAAACACCACCTCCCTGCTAGAAAAGCACTCTCCCTCCTAGGAGCCACCTCCCAGCCTAAGAACCAAGTCCAGCCGGGGCCTCTGCCTGGGCTTCTCCATTTCCCTGTATGCCAGAGGAGCCGAGGTGTATAGAGCCCAAAGCCAGACTCTCGGAACCTATTAAGTATGCTTGCTGGTCCCACCAGCAGTATGTCTGAGACTAACAGCTAGTGAAGTCCCAGTTCTGCCCGCCGGCCAAGACAGAGGAAAAAAATAATCGAAATGGTGAGTTACCTGTGGCCTATGCAATCCCGTGCTTGCTGAGAGTGGGGTCAGTGAGAGAGGAGGTTTTGCATTCAGTGGTATAAAGTCCAAATTAACAGACCTATGCCACATCCCAGGGCTCACTAGGTGTCCTGAAGTCTCCGTTTAATTATCATTTTAGGTCTTGGTTTCCAGAGGGATTTAGGGAGACATACGTTTAGTCCACCATGTTGACTCTGCCCCCCATCAGTTCTTGATTATATGCTACCTCCGAAATGGTAGAAGGCTGACAAATTGTTTTTTATACAGTGTCTCTAGTATTCCTTCCACTTTCTTTTAATGCTTCCTGAGTCATTCAAATTTTTCATCCATAGAATCCTTCAATATTGCAACTTGAAACTCGAATGTTTTATTCAGCTCTTTCAGCTTGAGAAATGCAAAGTATGTTACTTACCTTTGTGATTTGTAACGCCAGGTCTTTATACCAAATTATTTTGCACTCAAATATTAATTAGAGACAAATTTTTGAATGATTCTTGTGATGATACACTCTGTTCAGGGAAAACTCCCCAGGTAAATTATACCCCTGGATTCTATCTCCTTTTGACATTGTATGGATGCAGACAGCTTGGTGTAGTGAACCACCAAAAATCAGACTTTGGTGTTGCCCCTGGGGACAAAACCAAAATCAAACCAACTGACACAGAATCAGTTTCAACTTATGGTGACTCCACATGTGTCGTAGTAGAACAGTGCTCCAGAGGATTTACTATGGCTGGTTTTGGGAAGGGAATCACCAGTCTTTCTCCCAAGGTGCCTCTGGGTACACTCAAACCTCCGACTGTCTGGTTAGCAGCCAAGTGTGTTCATTGTTTACACCACCCAGCAGTTGCTGGACATTCACTCACAGTGCAGTTTTACCAAACTGTCTTTCAAGTACAAGGACCATAACACCATGACACCCTTTAAAATTCCTTTGTTTGCTTTTCTCATCTCAGAGACAGGAGCAATCTCAACTAGTAGAACCAGTGTCCTTCCATTCCTAAGGCTTTACAAAGAGTAGCTTTTTTCCCATGGAGGAATTATTTCCACACATAGAATAGGTGGATTACGATAATCAGGTGGTTTTGGACCACTGGTCTTTGAAGATTAGAACAAGAAAATTCAGGGACTTACAATCTTCCCAGATTTTGCTCAGTAGTCTTTCCCAACTAAGAAGTCCATCCTACATAGAGTCATAAGACTTCCTAATTAGTATTTTAAAACACCTGAGTGACAAAGTACCCAAGTCAAGCATTCTCCACTTACAATGTATATTAACTACTTAATCACAAACAGATGCAGCAGAACTCAGTGGGAACAGTTAAGCACTGTCCCCTTACAGGATTTTGGGTGATAGCTGCATGGATTCAACTCAACTTCAATATTCACTTGGAAAATAAGTAATTTACCCCAACTCAAAAATGCTAGTTGATACTTTCTTGGAATTTATGAAGTATAACAATTTAGTCACTAGACAATACAACAAAAATTGATACCTTGCAAAGCAGAAACGAAAGGAGAATAGATTTCAGATTCTAGCTCAGTCTAAGGAAACAGAAGCATAGATGAATAGAGATCGTCTAGTTTAGTCATTATTTTTGATGCATAAATTCCTTCTGCAGCAGTTCCCAAATGGATGCTTATGGGGTGGAGCATAGGAAATGAATTGTTAGGCTGTGCATACAGGAGTGTGTAGCGGGAAGTGGGAAGAAGGAATGCCCTGTACTTATGCTTGGGGAAAGCTTAATAAGTTCTGTGATGTATGGTTATATAGGTTTCTCTGTTGCTCAGCTTCCCAGAGCCTGAAAAATGCTAATAGACCCTGTGACTCTCAATAAAACACCAAGGTATGAAGTGTTTTCCAAACTAGCTTGACCATGCAAGCCTTTTGTTGCAGTCTTCCACCATCTGTCTTCTACTGGAATTAATGTTCTCTGAAACACACTTCAGGAGCTGATTCCTCAATATGTCTGATAAATGGAAATACCCCAAACCCAAACCCAATCTACTGCCATCATGTCAATTCTGATTCATAGCAACCCTGTACAGTGGAATAGAACAGCTCCACAGAATTTCCAAAGAGCGCCTGGTGGATTTGAACTGCCAGCTGTTTGGTTAGCAAGTGTAGCACTTAACCACTCTGCCACCAAGGTTTCCACAAACAGAAATAGGTAAGGATTATTAAAATATGATATATGATGAGTTGTCACAGAAATTCTCAAAGTGCCCTTCAAAACAGGGCCATCAATTTATAATTTCATCATTATTGTATAACTCTGTGTTTCCCAAACCCTCATCAACATAGCAATTTTATTTTCCAGGGGAATGTATTGAGCACTATGAGAATTCGACCCACCGTTCTTCATATCCCTCCATTTGTTTCTCAGCTCATCAGGCAAATGTATTTTTCACTGGGATAAACATGACAATTAAAAATTAACCTCACCACCTGGTGAGCTGCTGTTCATGTATCTTTCTGACAAGAACAGACTTGCAGAACTCATCTGGGAAAGAAGCATTGTTTATTAGAAATGATAAGTCGTACTTACCTACCCATGAAAAGAGTGGAGAATTTATTCTCTCTTCCACCTTGGTGACATCTGAGTAGAATTCTAACTTGGCTTTCAGACAAATTTAACTATACCCAATTATGATCAAAGCAAAACATAATCTGGGTGCTAAAAAGCTCTCACTGGAGTTTTAAAAAGCAAAAGTGTCACTTTAGTTCTTAAGGTACCCCTAATGCAAGCCATGGTCTTCTCAGCGGCTTCATCTGTATGTGATATCATAGTTGTACAACAAAAGAGGAAGATAGAAGAGGAATAAATGCATTTGAATTGTGGGGTTGGCAAAGAATATTGGATATACTGTGGACTGCCAGAAGAATAACAAACCAATCTTGAAAGAAATACAGCCAGAATGCTCCTTAGAAGAGAAAACAGCAAGACTTCATCTTGTATAATTTGGACATGTTGTCAGGAAAGACCAATCGCTAGAAAAAGACATCATGTGTGGTCAGCACATAGACACTCAGTGAAAATAAGGGAAAGCTGCAATGAAATGGATTGATACAACAACCACAGCAAGGAACTCAAACATACCAATGATCATGAAGACAGCACAACTGAGGAACTTTTTGCTCCGTCATATATAAGGTCATCACCATAAGTCAAAGCCAAATTGATGACAACTGACAATAATAATAATGAATAACATACAATGTAATGAATTAAAAATGCCCATGCATTCTTTGCAGTTCTTCTGATCACCACCTAGAGTCTTTCTCTCGACCTTTTTGAATCTGGCTGGCCTTGTGACTTGCTTTGACCAATAGAACATAGTGGACATGACATTGCCTGACTTCTGAGCCTACATCTAGAAAGGCCATGCAGCTTCTCTTCTTTGTAAACCGTTACCATGTGAAAAAGTTCAAGATAGTCTTTTGGACAGGCAACGTAGAGGAGGACCAAGGATCCCAGCCAACCACTGGAATGTGAACAAGGCCATCTGAGACCAGACAGGCTCCAGTCAACCTACCACTTGAATGCACATCCTTGAAGGAGCCCAGCCCAAGCCACATGGAGCACAGGTGAGTCGTTCCAGTTGAGTCCAGCCCCAAGAGCTGGCACAAAAACTCATGAGCAGATAGAGACGACTGTTTTAAGCCTTTCTGTTTTGCACACGGCAGTAAATAACCAACATATACATACACCTGCATTTTATGTATACTAAATATACAAAGAAAGGAGCCCTGGTGGCACAGTGATTAAGCACTCAGCTACTAATGCAAAGGTCTATGGTTCAGGCCCACCAGCCACTCTCCAGAAGAAAGACGTGGCAGTCACCTTGCATAAGGATTTTCATGCTGTTGTTACAAATCACAGAAGCAGTTCCAACTCACAACAATCTTATCTATAACAACACAACATGCTGCCCAATCCTGTGCCATCCTCACAATCTTTGCTATGTCTGAGTGCCTTGTTTTAACCAACGTGTCAGACTATTTCACTGGCAGTCTTCCTCTTTTCCACTGGCCCTGTACCAAGCATGATGTCTTTCTCCAAAGTCTGGTCCTCCCTGATAAAAAGTCCAAAATACATGAGACAAAGCCTCGCCATCTTTGCTTCCACGGAGCATCTGACTCTACTTCTTCCATGACAATCTGTCCATTCTTCTGGCAGACCATGGGCATCACTTCTTCAGTCTTCCTTATTCATTGTCTATCTTTCACATGCCTAGGAAGTGACTGAAAATACCATGGCTTGGGTCAGGCATACCTTAGTCTTCAAAGTGGCATCTTGGCTTTTGAATACTTTAGAGAGGTCTTTTGCAGCAGCTTTGGAAAATGTAGTACCTCCTTTGATTTCTTGACTGCTGCCTTTATGGTTGTTGATTGTGGATCCAAGTAAAATGAAATCCTTAATAACTTCAATATTTTCACCCTAGGAAATCTTAATGGGGCAATTCTTCTTCGTCACAGGTGTTACTGTGAATGGAAAATCAACTCAGTGGTGCTTAACAACAACAACAACAAATACAAATGTAAATAAATAAGGTGAAAGTAGGCTAACTTTAAATAATTTTCAATGTAGTTCCACTATAAGCTCTCTTACCTTAAGTTTCAATTAGTTGATCACTGTAGAAACTTTTCTAAATTTCTAATGGATCACTCAACCAACAGTTGTGAATTTTGATTGTGCAACTGCTTCTTCTCTACTATTTGTTGAAGAAGATTCATTTTAAAAAAAAGATTTATGCCTCTTGTTCATGTCTAGGTTGGTGCCACATATCAAAATTACGTTTAAGCTTCAGACAGGGAAATCTACATAGAAATTTTACTTAATTCCCATGTGAATTTCACTCTGATGTACTTTTCTTTAGGACAGGAATTTTGTCTCTTTGGTTCATTGCAGAAACCATGGCTCCTAGAACAGTGCCTGGCATGTAGGAGCCACATTGCATACAATAATAAGTATTTGTTATACAAATGTGATAGGTATTCCAATATTTTAGTAAATGATCTGATGTGATCGTCATATTCACAGCAAATCCAGTCATTTTTTTTCTGAAGTGAATGATATTCAATCTGTAAAAGTAAATTCATTATTTTACAAGAGAAAGATTAGAAGTACTTCCACAGGTAGTTATGCAGCTAATAACCTGAGAAGCAACTGTAATTAAGGCACATCACTCTGGGGAGAAAAACTAATATCTTTCTCTGTCTCTGCATTTATGTTTCATTCATTAAAACTATGCAGCCCATTAGCCCATTAATCATGGTGGAATACAAAACAGTGGTGTGTAAGTGGTTCAGTGTGCCATATCACTTTATTGATGAAAGTGTTTAGTTATCAAAGGGACAAAATATTCAGCAATTGCCACAAGGGAATGCTGGCCAACAGAAATGCAGAAAGTTGGCTTAAAGTTAGCAATTATTTGTATGCTCCTGAAAATATCAGCACATAATTTAAAGAAGTGATTAAGAATTACAAGTCATATTTGAGTTTCATAATTTGTTGTTATTTTTACAGCACATGTAAACATAAGCCAAATATTCCAGTATACACACACACACACACACACACACTTGTATATGTACATACACTGTGTTTGTGTATATGTGTGTTTACTCCTTTGGGGATATTTTATAGGCTAGTTTCAAGAGATTGAAACTTTGAACCATTTTTAGTTTTAAGAGTTAATGTCCGACAGCACAGTTACAGAGACCTCATAAACATGTCTCAGTACCTCATGGGATCAGTTTACTGGGTTAAAAGGCTTAAGACCATAGCCTCACGAGAAAATTCAGACATAACAGAGTTCATAAAGAAAGAGTTCTGAAACATTCTAGCTGGACTAGTAGTGTCTGGGGTCCTAAAAGCTTGTGAGTGACCATTTAAGATACAACTATTGGTCTCTACTCATCTGGAGCAGAAGAAATAAAAGGAAACCAAAGACTCGAAGAAGAAACTAGTCCACAGGGCCAATGGCCCGTGAACCACGTCCTCTCCTGCCTGAGACCAAGAGAACTACATGTATCCGGCTACCACTACTGATCCTTCTGGCCAGGGATGTGGGAGAAGGCCCTGGACCGAATGGGAGAAAAATCTAAAACAAAAAACAAATTCCTAACAAAGAGCAGACCTACGGGATCAAACAGAGACCAGAGGAACCTCCAAGACTATTGCTCTAAAATGCTTTTTGAACTTGGAACAGAAGCCACTAATGGAGATCACCTTGCAATGAAATAATAGACTACTCACCTGTGAGCAATATGCTCCCTTAAACATCAACTACATAAGACCAAAAGGCTGACATTTATCTGAAAGCATGGATGAGAAGAGAAGGGGCAAGGAAGCTGGATCAATGAAAATAGAACAAACAGACTAGAAATAATGAGAAAACTGATGCTCTGTGAAAATTGTAATCAATGTCATGAACAACTTATATAACAATTGTTAAATGGGGACCTAATTTGTGGTGTAAAATTTCGCCAAAAAATCAGAAAATACTTTTTAAAAAGCTAAAGTCTATTGTTATTCCCAAAAGATGCATTAACTTACACTCTGTACTCCAGAATATCACAGTCATTAAAAAGATTGAAGATCTATAGTTTATATAAAGATAAACACCAAGTAAAAACATTATGAAGAGTACATTATAATTATACAAAAAAAAGACAGTTAATTATAACAGATATAAGCATACAAACATAAAAAGGAAGACATAAGCACCACACTGTTGATGGTGACTTATTTTGGAAGTTATCTACAGAGAATTCTTGTATTCTGCATTATGAATCTTTACAATATTTGAATTTTGTATGATGTACTTTTGTTTCTTAATTGTGGTGTCTGTTTAAATATTTTTATCTTTAAAATACCTGCCTTCTCTTATTTGATAATTCCTTTGTTTCAGTTATTATGTTTTCCCCAAATAACAAATATATACAACCAACAATTTTTTGAGCAAAACATGTAATGATTTTTTCCATCCTTTCTTTCCATTTTCATCTATTAAGAATAAAGACATTTGTAGCTAAGTGTTCATAAGGTTTCTTTGGTGCAAATGGTGGCCTCCAATGTCTTCAGGCACCCCAAGATCTTGCCCTGCTTTCCTCAGCATTTTTTATTTATAGCCTTGAGCTAAAAGTTTTACACATGCAAGACAATTGCTCCATACACACAGCTCTGGGCTTAGAAATATATGGCCACCAGATACATACTACAACAAGGCTGAACCTTAGAAGTCAATCATGAGAGAATAAATATTGTGCCATCCAAGTTAGATGAAATTACATAGAGTAGATAAATGTATAGAAGCAAAGTTTACTAGTAGTAACCAAGGATATACAGGAGGGAGGAGAAAAAGGGGACTCATAGCTGGGAGACAATGACTTTCTGTGACGGGTAACAGAAAAAATTGGAAATAAGAGATGATGATGACTGGACAACACGATAAACATGATTAAAATCAACAAACTAAACCCACTGCCACCAAGTCAATTCTAATTCATAGTGACCTAAAAGGCAGAGTAGAACTGCCCCATAGGGTTTCCAGGGAGCAGCTGGTAGATTCAAACGCCCTACTTTTTGGTTAGCAAGCAAGCTTTTAAGCACCGTGCCATCAGGGCTCCCATGTCACTGAACTGTACACAAGAGGAGTGTTAAAATGGCAAACCACAAGCTCAGCATAGGAGTCCAGGAAAATAAGAAAATGTTTGTGTTCTTTTTCATTTCATGAAGAAAAATGTTTCCCAGAATCCCCTTGCCTTTCATTCCCAGCCTTGTGATATATGACATATAAACCAACCATGTGCAGAAGGGAACACGATTTCTAAAATTTGATTCATTGTCCAATAATAGATTGTAAGAAAATAAAATGAGTTTGCATTAGCAATGAAAAAAGAAAAGTGGCAGTTGGGTGGTAAATCAACAAAGCCAGTCACTCTCTTTTTTTCATTTCAAGAACAAGATTCCCTTCCTTATTCCTTTAATGAGTCTAAACACTTTTACATAAATAAGCTCTTTTTGAATTGAGCTATTGCTTCTATTTCCTCAAGTGTGAGTTCTACCATTTTATGGAACTATTGATTGTCATTTTGGTGGTGTGTTTTCTCACATTTACAGTAATTTTTATTTGAGACCTAATCTCCCTGATGTAACCATTATCCCCAAAAGTCTAATTTCTTGTAAATACCTGAAGTGATTCTGTTTGCAGTGTTCTCACCACAGCCTGAGTATTGAGTGTTGCTGTTTTGTGGTTGCTCAGTGCCCATTCTATTTTCTCAGTTATAAAGCAGAGAAGACTGTGTTTAACCTACATGGGTATGATACCAAGCCCAGATGCTTCTACCATGTGAAGTTTGTTCCCATAAAAGCAGCTTCAGAAGGCAGGTGAGGTCAAACATTAGACTGAGGTGGGTTGAGTAATGAATAGAAGGCAAGAGTATGGAAAAGCGAATGTGGGTGTCAGCACTTAGCTCAACGTCTGAAACACAGAGTAAGACCTTTGGAAAGGGTACACCTGTAACTGTGTTTATACATCAGAGAAGTGTAAATGTGGTTCTACATAACAGTCAACTCTCATTTTTCATACAAGCCAGCCAAGTGCCGTCTCCCACTCACCAAAATATGTCCATAACCCCAAAATTAGCAAATACGAGCATGTGCAAAGTGACAAAAACTTTGAGTACTCGATGACACTTAGCTTGGCTGGCTATGCACCCATTCCCAGCTTAAGCTGAACAAGGCTGCTTCAGCACTACCTAATTCAGCATTTGCAGGGCCTTTACAGAACAGAACTATTGTGAATAATAAGAACTGACGGTACCTTCTATAGGGCTGGCACAAACTGGAACTGCTTCTAGGCATTTGAATTCCAGTCTGTGAAAATTCTAATTTTTTAAAGTGAAACGTCTTTGAAAATTTTTCTTAAAAATCTGTGTAAAATCTTACCGGAGGTAGCACAGTAATTCCCAAACATATTCACATCATAGTACACGTAGAAAATGGTCATCTTTGTGTAACAAGCTGGTATAAACCTGAGAGGATTTAGGGCAATGGATGAACCTCCTGGGGCTGGGGCTGGAGCTGGCCAAGCCTGGGGCTGCAGTCAGTTCAAACCTCTCCCAAACCAAAAACCAAACCCATGCCACTGAGTCAATTTTGACTTATAGTGACCTTCCAGATACAGTAGAACTGATCCATACAGTTTCCAAGGAGCTCCTAGGTGGATTTGAACAGCCAATTTTCCGGATAGCAGTCATAGCACTTAACCACCAGGCCAGCAGGGTTTCCTTTTTCAGTCACCACAAAAGTGATCCGTATCATATAGGACACCAGTTGACAAGTTCTGGTCTCGATTTGGGTTTTGAATTCTGGCTCCTTTGTGTCCTGCTTTGAGCAACATGTCATCTCTGTGTCGCTGCGTCTATGTTCATATAATCAGGACCATAAGGAAACTTTCTCCAGTAGGCTGTTGAGAAGATTCAATATTAAGACATCTAAGGTCCATTCAATCAATGATTGGCACTCTGATTACTTTTATTGTTATGTCCTGGAAACTCTCAATCAGTGCAGCTCTGTCTTGTGTTAAACAAGGACTCCCTAAGAACTAAAGAATGATTTTTGGCACTCTAGCTACTTGAAACTTCAGTCCTGGCATTTCCCACTAAAGACATCTGTAATGCAATGACCTTCTGTTTCTCTTTGCAGAGAAGACAACAGTCCACACCTGCCAGCAACCACCTGACATACAACTTCACACCCTACTGCCATACAAATTGGATCTTCTTGACAGATACTCAGAATTGAAATTAGCACCCATGTTTTATCCGTCTAGAG
Source organism: Heterohyrax brucei (assembly GCA_028571685.1). NCBI lineage: Eukaryota > Metazoa > Chordata > Mammalia > Hyracoidea > Procaviidae > Heterohyrax > Heterohyrax brucei. The sequence continues at coordinate 82,404,974 of CM053156.1, read as the reverse complement.
TCATCCTTCAGCCCTCACTTCCTTCGATTAGCTGCCTTTACTCTCTGTAAAGAGTTTTTTTTCTTTAAATCATCTGTTAAATTGTAATAGGAAGAGCAATGTTACAGTAATACATTTTCTGGTTCATTGGTCCAGGGATGGGCTCCTGATCCACAATGGACTAGTGAAGGAATCTTTTTTGTAATACTGAGAGCCAGAACTAAGAAAGAAAAGCCAGACATGCTTCCTGGATAAGGATCTATAAATCTTGGGGGAGCTCCTAGAGCCTAATGGGCAAGTTTAAGGGTGATGAGCAAAAAGGACACTAGGAGAAGACTCAGATAAATCAACCACATTTACGAAGAGAAGCAGGACAAAAGAACGAGACAAAAATCCCATGACATGTGAGTCTCTGGTTCCAGTTGTCTCTGAAGCATGCTCACATCCTTGTCCTGAGATTGTATGGGTCACCTCAAAATCCTTGTGATAAATTCCCCTTTTTGCTCAAGCTTATTTATGACAGTTTTCTGTCATTACAACCAAAAGAGCCATCTAAGCTACTGAAAATCTTAGTCCCATTACTTCCCATTAAATACCTCTCTACTTCACTGCCATTTCATTTTTCTTCGCAGAGAAACAGCAGCCACCATCTGCCAGCAGTGCTATATTTTAGGCAGGACTTGAGAACTTCATAGCAACACAAACTAATTCTTCTCGGTGGATATATTCAGTTTGGGAGGGAGAGAAAATTAAAGGTATCTTGGTGCCTTCATAAAAATCAGCTGCCAGGAAAACTTGTTACTCTCCCAAACACACACTAGTATTTGGATGAGTGAATTTAGCACAAGGAAAGTTTCTGGCCAAATAATGGTACTTCCTCTGTGTGGGTTCTATGTGTGTGTTAGGGGCAAGGGGAGTAAATTCAACTGAAGGTCTGTTGTATTGGTTTCATAGATAAAGTTACCAAGGTCAAAGACGAAGCAACTGGAAGGAAAGTCAAGAATTAACAGAGGTAGAGAAGAGAATTTATTTCCCTACTCAGGAAATATTCATGGATGCTTTCTCCATCTCTGGCATATACAACATCTTGGATAAGTTCGTATTACCTTCTTTCAACAAATATTTATTGACTACCCTGGTGGTGTAGTGCTTAAGTGCTACATCTGCTAACCAAAAATTTGGCAGTTCAAATTCACCAGGCACTCCTTGGAAACTCTATGGGGCAGTTCTACTCTGACCCATAGGGTCACTGTGAGTCAGAATCAACTCGATCACAGTGACTTTGACTTTATGTGTAAAAATGACACATAAGTTGTTATGGGAAGATAGAGCCTCAATGGTGTGAGGAGGAAGAGTAAAAGCCTTCTTAGGAGTTACAGCTGTGCATGTCATCCTAGTTCTCGTACCTCATACACAGGGAAAGACAGACACTGCCCGGTCCTGCACCATCTCCATGACCAGTTTCCACAGAACTGTCTTGATCCACAGGGTTTTCATTGGTTGATTTTCAGAAGCAGATCTCCAGGCCTTTGTTTCTAGTCCATCTTAGTCTGGAAGCTGTCCTGAAACCCGCTCAGCATCACAACAACTTGAAAGCCTCTGCTGACAGAGGTCTGGTGGCTGCATATGACATGCGTTGATTGGAGATCAAATCAAGGTCTCCAGTGTCACTGCTGAACACCCACGGCCTTCCTCTCACGGAGGCAGCAGTTTCAAATTCCAACATAAATGGTGGGAAAACCTGGGTAATGATGGGGTGTTGTATTTCAGGCAGGACCAATAGCTTGAGCGAGGATGGATGAATAAACCCAAGCCTGCTGTCTCTGAGCGGACTTTGACTCTGAGTGACCCTATAGGACGTGGTAGAAGCTCCCCATCAGGTCTCCAAAGTTGTAACCTTTATGGAAACAGACTGCCACATCTTTCTACCTTGGAGTGGCTAGTGGGTTTGAACCACTGACCTTTTGGTCAGCAGCCAGGTGCTTTAGCCACTCCATCACTGTGACTCCTTAGGTGAAGGGACAGAAATACATATAAAGGGCCAGGGAGTACTGAGTGGACTGCACTAACTGTCCCAGTAAGAAGCAGCAGGAAATAAAACCAGGGAAGGAGGTGGGGATTGGACTGTGGGAGGCCTGAAGGCCTGGTGAGGTACTTCTATGAGGTACTTCCACCGTGCTAATCCTCCTCACTTCCGGACAGCTGTTTCCGTTCATGGTGGATGCATCTTTCACTTGACATGATAATGCGTAAGCTTTCTGAATGGTCCTCCCATTTACCTCTTCATCATCTGCATTCCATTCCCTAAACAGTAGTACCAAAGATAATTTATTATAAATATAAGATAATATAAACCCCCAGCATATTGCTTATCTGTTTAATGGTTTCCCGTACCCTAAGAAGCACCTCACCGTGGCCTATATGACTGAATCCTACTACCCTCATCCCTGCTCCACGAGCTCCAGCTTTTGGCCTGATCAATCCCACCCTCAGTTCAGGGCCTTCCCCTCATCTGTCCTTTCTCCCTGCCAAGCTCTTCTTTCAGCTCAAAGGCCACCTCCTCCGAGAGTCCTCACTTAGCCACCCAATCTAGGGTTTGGACACATACTACCCGCACTGTGTCACATCACCTGCCACTTGTTCATGACATCTGTCAGCCTGGTTACTCTTGTTTATCTGTTTTATAGTCTGCCCCTACGCCCACCTGGATGCACACCCCAGGAGAGCAGGAACCTTTGTTGGGGTTTGGATTTCAAGACGCGGCCCAGAATTTCTTTAAAGGTAAAATTTTATTAAAAATATGCCCAATAGGGAAAAGACTGGTGCACCAGGGACGCACCCCAAGCTACACAGAGCAGGGAGCAACCTCAAGCTTCCTTTGCACCCAGTATTTAAGTCGTGAAATCGCAAGGTAGGGAGGGGGAGCAGACCTTTGCATTGATTGGCTCAGGTTATACGGAGTTTCTGCAAGCTATAAAATTTAGCTGTGGGTGAATGTGTTAACCACACAGAATTTCCATTACTGGATGTTTTACTAGGCTGCCTCCAGGGGTTATTTGTGAGACTGCCTCCAGGCTCTATCTGTTTCGGTGTAATTACCTTATGGTATTTTTCTTCTTGTTATTTCCTGCTAAGTTGGTTCCTGGAGTCTGAATTTTCACTACACTCTTCCTCTAAATGGAGTTACTTATGTCTCATTTCAACATCTTGAAAGGTTCACTACTTTTATCCTCAACACGGAAGAAGACGTGCTTTTCTTTCCTAGCTGCCGAGGAGACAACCTGGAGTCATGACAGCCTCACGTGTGTCAGAGCAGAGCTGGACTCCACAGGATTTTCAGTGGCTGGTTTGGCAGAAGTAGATCGTCAGGCCGTTCTTCTGAGATGCCTCTGGGAGGACTCGAACTGGCAACCATTCAGCGAGCAGCCAGGCCCATTAACCCTTCACGTCAGCCAGGGACTCCAGAACAGTGCTTAGCACCTGGTGTTTGCTTAATAATCGCTTGTTGCATCCAGGAGTGTTGATCTTGTTACCGTCATTCATCATTGGCTGACACAGCGCCCCCTGGAGGACAGAGCAGAGTTGCCCCCAAAGGTTTCCTAAACCGGGATCTTTACCGGAGCAGACTGCCAAGTTTTTCTCTTACACAGCTGCTGGACCCACTGACCTTCTGCTTAGCAGCCAAGCTCTTAAACTTTGAGCCCCCGAGGCTCCATGCGAGTGATAGTACTAAAGACAAGGGCGTTGGACAAGTGAAGGAACTGCCAAGTTTAAAAAAGCCACAAGTTTCGTATCTCCTAGTGGCTATTGTAGAAGCCACGGTGGCGTGTATTTCAGACCTACAGCTCCTCGCTGCTGTTGGAGAAACCATGGTGGCACAGCGGTTAAGAGCTCAGCTGCTAACCAAAATGCAGGTGGTTTGAATCCCCCAGGCACTCCTGGGGAACCCTATGGGGTATTTCTGCTCTGTCCTGTAGGGTCACTATGAATCAGAAGAGTAACTGCTATTGTAACTAGGATGATACCCCATTAAGATCCTGTTTAAAATGGAAGACACTCACTCTGTTTTTGTTATGTTGATAGAGTTAATTAAACCAATGATGTCTGACTCCCAACCGCCTCAGGCCAGTCTCCTGGCCTTTCTCTGCAGTTCAAACAACTCTAAAATATGAGAGCACATTTGCAACGATTCTGGCAAAAAGAGTTAATTAACAGCATACTTAATCACACTTTCTGAGCTCTAATATATCAGCCTTGGATGTCATTTTCCTTAATATACTCTGATATTTCTATTTCTCGAGACTGAAGGAATGTTGCTAATGGGGAAGAGAAGATCATTTTCCCATTGAACAATGTCCACATGATTAAATACTCAGACAGAGATTAAAAAATGAATGCAGCCACCTTCCAATCCTTTCTGTATAGACAGATGAATGTATCTCTCATAATCATGTTACTGCAACTGGAGGAGGGGTGGGGATCACAGCAACATCACCTGTGAAGATCAGATTTACAATGCCCTGCGCCAAGTGAGAGAGAGATGCTACATCACACTGATAAACAAGCTACATTAGTGTCATTTGCACTGCGTAGGTTGGACTCTAGCAGCCTACAAATCATTCCAGAAATTACCCCCCGGTATTATAAGCCTGAAAGGAGCTGTTATCAGTGCCCTGAGCTCCAGCTCATCCGACTCCTACTTAGTCGGGTAAGAAGAAGCAAGTCCCACTTCCGGTGCTGGTTGAAGACACTGACATTTGAATCTGTCTCCGGCATAGCGGTGCCCTCCTAATTGCAAGATGTCTTATGCTTTATTTTATTTAAGCCTTAATTGCGTATTTAATCACAAGAACTGCAAACAAGTCACGGCAAAGCAGACAGAACAGTGGGAAAACACTCGACAGGTCCAAGAGCAAGCAACGAAACGTCACGTCTCATTGCAGATGTAGGAACCAGTCAAGAAAACACTAGAAGGCAGAAGTGAGCCGGGCTCTCCTGCCACTATTTCGATGGCTACCGGTTTTCCCTACACTGCTGCTGATCCACAAAATCCTACCTCAGCTCTCCACTGAGGCTTTGCATGGGTGAAAATAATTCAGGTAAAAAGCCATTTAGGCAGAAGGCCATTTGTTTCCTCTGTCTTTTCCCAGCAGGTAAATTTGCTAAAGTTTATAACCACCTAGAAAAAGACGCAGGTTTTTAATGAGGTTTAAAAAAAAAAAAAAAAATTCCTCAAATTGCAGAAATCTTCTTTCTCGGCTCTCTGAACCTAATTTTCTAAAATGTCCCCAAGTCTACAGGAGATCTGAGCTGGGATGAAACCAAATGGACCTGACAAGCCAAAATGCTAAATAAGAACAATTCTTTTAAACCATAATTAAAGCAACTGAATTTCATTTCTTAGAACTTGCATTTATTTATCCAACAAACATTTGAGTTCCATTGAGTCAGGCACTGAAGATACAGCAGTCAACAACACAGACCAAAACCCCAAGTCTTGCAGAACTTATATTTTAGAGAGACATGGACAATTAAAAAATAAATAAATTAAATGAGGGAATGACTCAAACGGTGTTACAATGTGATACGGAACAAGAATAAAAAGAAGACAGAAAGCAGGAAAGTAACCAAGCAAGCAAGATAGAAACGGGAAAAGAAAGAAAGAAAGAAGAGGGGAGTAGGGGAAGGAGGCAGGAAGAGAAGGCAGAGAGAGAGAACAGGTGGGGAGGTGGGCAAGCAGGCAGCGGATGGGGGTTGGGGATGTCAAGGTCAAGGACAGGGATGCAATTCATAAAGGGTGATGAGGTAGCTAAGGCTGCAGAACAGATTAGCCCAAAACTCAGTGTTTAAAATAACAAGAGCATTTACTCACAGTTTTGGTGGGTCAGGAACCCAACAGGAGCTCAGCTGAAGGGGTCCCACTCAGGCTGTCACCAAGCTGTCATAGGGATGGCAGTCATCTCAGGGCTCAGATGGAACTGGAAAATTAGCTTCCAAACTCACTCATGTAGCTGGCTCTTTGCTGGCTCTTGGCCAGAGAGATTTTTTCCATAGGATTTTCCTTTTCCTGTTTGGTCTGTTATATACCATCACAATGTATCACAACCCATCCCTTCTCAGGAACTGATTTCTAAAGGAAAAGTGTACTTTCCTGGTGACCCAGAACACAAGTTTTCAAGATGGTAGACTGGCATTGAAGATACAGTTTATGGCAGTAGTTCAAAGCAACAACAGTCACGGGTCATATTTATTGTAGCTTTTGTTGGCTTGCTGGTGGCCAAACAGTGTGTTGAGAAGTTCATTAATGGCAGTAATTTGAAGTCCTCTCTATGAGGGACATCCAGGTCACTTTATAACTGAGCAAAGTGAGACTTAGCCATGTGAATTTTTCCCTAGATTAAAAAAACCGAACCAAATCCAATGCCATTGATTCCAACTTGTAGTAACTCTATAGAACAGAGTAAAACGGCCCCATAGAGTTTCCACAGAGCACCTGGAGGATTTGAACTGCCAACCTTTCTGTTAACAGACATAGAACTCAACCAATACACCACCAGTTGTTCCTGCCCTAGATTATACGGCTAGTGAATCTCAGAGGTAGAACTTCAAATCCCCACTACAATATCTCCTTAAAAGAAATGTGTTGGCTCCATGGGATGGAACTTCATTTTCCTTAAGTAGTTTACCCTCACTGAGCCACATGGCTAACCAATAACTATAGCGAAAATTATAATTAAAAATGGCAAAATAAAATGCCCACAATTAATACTTTTACTCCTTTAGTGCATATGTGTGTGCAAAAATTCAAAGAGATGAAGTCAGATATTAGAAAACCCTGGAGATATTGAAAGTCCTGCAACCAGAATTTCCAATTAAAAAATCTCAAGCTTGAAAGAAATTGAGCTCATAATTCATTGCAAAGGAAGAGATAGGAAACCGAATAGCATTTTTAAAAACATTCTTCGAGTGATGAGTACAGTTTAAAAGATCTTATCAGAGGTAAATTTTTCTTGTTGACAATTAAGGTTGTTTTTCTAAACAGTTGGTTGGGACACAACCCCCACATCAGGTAACGGATTTAATTGTGGCTTTTATCTAGGCTCAGTGTGGCAAAAAGAACCCAACTCCAGAGAAGTCTTCTTCTTTCTCTTCTTTGTTGCTACCTCTCCATAAATCTTTCAAGTTCTATTCAGTTCTGCCACTCCTGACTCAGGAGAAGATCCATAACTCATGGGAATAAATCACTTGTTTAGCATAACTCTCCCTGTGCTTTCAATGTTTATGCAACAAAGACTACATGTAGAAAACTGGTATCAACTTTATAAAAGCACGTTTTCTTTTAATCATGTTTCAATAGTATCAATTAAAGATACAATTTATAGCAGCAAATGTGACAACCGTATTTTACAATTGCAGAGGAAAGCCCTCCACCATACAGATTGACGCAATAGCTACAACATGAACACAGACGTAGCAAGGATTGTGAAGACGTGGAGGGACCAAGCAAAGCGCCATTCTGTTCCCCGTAAGGTCACCGTGAGTAGGAACCAACTCAGTGACAACCGACAGCTGATGTGTACTTAAATGATCAACTTATTGGGGAGTCAGCTCTTTGGGACAGAGGCCTTGCCTTACAGACCTCTACAATTCTCACCTTAGCTCACCCTCTTTGGTGTAGAGAGCTGGGGCAAAGAGTAGAAAGAAGAGAAATGTCTCCCTACTTAATGGGCCAAGTCTTCCTTCTCCCTTGAGTGGTCACTGCTGCCTCTCTGCTTGTCGTTCTGCCTTCTGTGTGACAGCATTTGATGCTGCCTCTTAAGGCAGGTTGTGTCCCAACCAACAGGTCTGTGTGTTGTGTCACTACAAGTCAGAATCCACTTGACAGCAGTGGGTTTATGAGATCACTGGAAACCCTAGGGGTGCAGTGACTAAGTACTGCAGCTGCTACCTCCCACTCTCCACGGCTTGTTTGTCTTCATGAATGGCTGACCTTCGTAGGAGGACACCAGCAGGAAAATGCGAGTGCAAGTTCAGCTTCTGTAATGCTTATGGGATGTACAGGAAACTCTCACATCATTGCTACATCACACAGTGGTGGCACAGGGCCATTTCAGCTTTACTCCATCAGTTTCCCTCCCTCCACAATTAGTAGAAACCCTGAGGACATAGTGGTTAAGTGCTACGGCTGCTAACCAAAAGGTCAGCAGTTCAAATACATCAGACACTCCTTGGAAACTCTATGGGCCAGTTCTACTCTGTCTATAGGGTTGCTATGAGTTGGAATTGACTCAGTGGCAGTGGGTTTGATTTTTTTCTTGGTTTTAACCAGTGTCTGGAGCCCTGGTGATACACTATTTAAGAGCTTGGCTGATAACCAAAAGGTCTGCATTTTGAATCCACCAACTGCTCCTTGGAAACCCTGTGGCATAGTTCTACTCTATCCTATCTGGTTGCTATGAATTGGAATGGTCGCCATGAGTCAGATCCGACTTGACAGCACTTGGCTTGGCTGGAATTGGAATGAACTCAACAGCAACAGATTTGCAACCATTATCCAACCAGGAAATAAAATAATGGACTCTTCATATAATCACCCTCCTGCTGTCAATGATTCCCTTGAAGAACTCAGTTGTTTGAACTGGGGAGAGACTATGACAGTCCATAGCACCTCCTCTTGTCTTTGCTTTGGATCTTAGCCAAAACAGCAAGAAGACAGGCAAAGTCAGTTTCACATTCTCTAAATGGGGAGATTATTAATAATCACCTTCTTCACGAGAATGATGTATATAATGAGACATTGCAGAAAAATGTGTGGAAAATTCCTTACGTATAATGAATTGGAGATGACGAAGTCGACGCTGACAACCACTACCTGGCCAAAAGCCAAGATCAAACACATTCTATTTAAATGGTGTTATGGATGTAACCGTGTCCCCTCCAGATGTGTTGTAAACCCCAATCCTGGTGGCTGTGTTTATAATCTCATTTGGAAACGTGTTGTCTTTATTATGTTAATGAGACAGGATTAGTGTAGGGTATATTTTGAGTCAGTCTCTTTTTAGGTGAAGAGATGAAATGAAATACGCCAAGCAGAGATGGGGAAAGAAAGATGCTAAGCCACGTGAACACTTGTCAGAAGAAGACACTGAAAGAGACAAGGACCTTCCTCCAGAGCCGACGGAGAAAGAAAGGCTTCCCCTAGAGCTAGGGGCCTGAATTTGGACTTCTAGCCTCCTACGCAATGAGAAAACCAATTTCTGTTTGTTAAAGCCATCAGCTTGGGGCATTTCTGTTACAGCACCACAAGATGACTGAGACAAACAGCTAAAGGTCATAGCTCAAAGTGGAAGTGTGGGAAGCATGGAAGAAAAAGGGGTTGTCCCCCTTGTGTTTTCATTCCGTACCATTCCGAGACCTACAAATCCTAGTAGTGTTGTTGTTACTGTGTGCTGTCAAGTCGATTCTGACTTATCGTGACCCTATAGGATAGAGTACAACTAACCCATAGGGTTCCAAGGCTTAAGTTTTCACAGGAGAAGATTGCCAGGTCTTTCTCCTTCAGAGACACCTGTGGGTTTGAACTACCAATTTTTTAGTTAGTAGCCAGGCACTTAACCTTTAAGCCACCAGGACTCCTTAATCCTAGCAGTAATTCCCCTGTATCTTTCTGCGCTATCGGCATCACACTTACGTATCAGTGTTTACCTTGAACTTGAAAACTGAAGCAAAATTAGATTATTAGAACAGGAGATGAAAGAACCCCCAAAAAGAAAGAAAATAAAAGTTGAAGGAAAACACTAGCAGGGAAAGAGGAAAAGGTAAATTAGGGATGATCTTATTGTTAGTTGTGTGGAATGCTCCATCTTTAAGCACCCCTAAATGAGTTTTAAATTCACAGAGACATGGTAACAGAAAGAAGTACCATTTCAGGACCTAGCATATGATCATGAGCCAGTGATACTCATTCCCAAAGCCAGCTCTTCAGACAAAGATTGGACTAGGCTACAGGATATAAAATAGCACTGGTGAAGAGTATCCGTCTTGGCTTAAGTACGTACATGAGGCTAGCTGGGCAGCTCCTTTAGAGGAAAGTTGAGGCGGTGGAGGGAAACAGGAGCTAGCTGAATGGACACAGGATATATCGGGTAGGACTGTGCTGTCACAGGGTGGGGAGAGTAACTACAGGTACACAGCAGTGTGTGTGTGCAAGCTTTTGTCTGACAAATTGACTTGGGTTGTAAGCTTTCACTTAAAGTCCGATAAAATAATAATTCAAAAAAGAACCCATGGTACTAAAATAAGAAATCTAAGCTGCAATGAAGGTATTGGCTAAAAGCAGGGCTCCAGGAATTGACAGAACACCGACTGAGATGTTTCAAAAAACAGGTGTAACCCCAGAAGAACTCACTCTATGACAGGAAATTTGGAAGACAGCTCTCTGCCAAATGACTCCAAGAGATCCATACTTGTGTCCATTCCAAAGAAAGGTGATCCAACATAATGGGGAAATTATTGAATAATATCATTAATACAACACACAGGTAAAATTTTGCTGAAGATCATACAAGAGTAATTACAGGAGTATACAGACAGAGAATTGCCAGAAATTCAAAATGGATTCAGAAGAGGATGTGGGATATCATTGTTGATGTTGGATTGATTGGGCTGAAAGCAGAGAATGCCAGAAAGATATTTACCTGTGTTTTATTGACTACACAAAGGCATTTAACTATATGGATCATAACAAATTATGAATTACACTGTGAAGAATAGAAATTCCAGAACAATTAAGTGTGCTCACGCGGAACCTGTACATAGACCAAGAGACAGTCATTTTAACAGAAGAAGCCATACTTCATGGTTTAAAGTCAGGAAAGGTGTGCATCAGGGCTATATCCTTTCATCATACTCATTCAGTCTGCATACTGTGCAAATAATTTAAGAAGCTGAACTATGTGAAGAAGAATAGGACATCGGAGCTGGAGGAAGACTTGTTAACAACATGCAATATACAGATGACACAACCTTGCTTGCTGAAAGTGAAGTAATTTGAAGGACTTACTGATAAAGATCAAAGACCATAGCCTGGAATATGGATTACATCTCAGTGTAAAGAGAACACAAATCCTCACAACTGAACCGATAAACAAAATCATAACGAACAGAGGAAAGATTGAAGTTGTCAAGGATTTCATTTTACTTGGGTCCACAATCAACACCCATGGAAGCAGCAGTCAGAAACCTGAAAAGGCACTGGGCAAATCTATTGCAAAGGTCTTTTTAAAGTGTTCAAAGCCAAACATATCACTTTGAGAATTAAGCTGTGCCTGATATAAGCCACAGTATTTTCAACTGCCTCATATGCTACCAAAGCTGGACAATTGATAGAAAGACCAAAGAAGACCCCCAACGCCTTTGAATTACTCTGTTGGCAAAGAATATTGACTATACCATGGACTGCCAGAATAAGAAACCAATGTCTTGGAAAAAATACAACCAGAATGCTCCTTAGAAGCAAAGATGGAAAGACGTGGTCTCACATACTTTGGGCATGTCATCAGGAAGGACCAACTGGAAAAGGCTGTCTTACTTGGTAGAAGACAGAGTCAAGGACAAAGAGGAAGTCCCTCGATAAGATGGATTGACTCAGTGGCTGCAACAATGGGTTTAAACACAGCAATAATTACAAGGATGCCACAGGACCAGGCAGTGTTTCATTCTGTGGTACTGAGGTTTGCTATGAGTTCAAATCAATTCAGTGGCACCTAACAACAGCAACAAAATGAACTTAGCAACATCATAATTTCTAATATATGTCAACTGATTGAACACTAGAGGAGGAAAGATGACTCTGAACCTCTCTTTAAGATGCCCACCTTTGGGGCTTTCTCAGCAGCTGGCTGCTTGTAGTGATTAAACCAATGAAATGATGTGAAATAGGAAACGTGTGTGTCACTTTTTACCCTCCAAGCCGTCTTTCCCTTTTAGCAAAACAACATATTGAATTATCTCATCCAATAGATAAAAATGATTTCCACCGTGAAAACAAATATTTGCTTCTGAGGATCACAGTACTGAAAATCGAATTACATGCTTGTTTTTGTTATTAACAAGAATAAGTTCCAAAGCCCTTTATGCATTGCCCTGTCACTCTCTGTAGCCTACAATCAAATTTCCCTTTAAATCTCATCAAATAAGTCCCCAAGTCATTGAAGAGGCAATAAAGGAAGTTGTGACACATGGAGTTAAATGTCTTTCATGTATCTTTAAGTGGTTATTAATCTCTGAATTAGTTTAGAATACATTAACCTTCAAGGTAAATTAGCTCAATCAGGGAAATGACTCACAGGGCCTGGACTGCCTTTTTTGATGTGGCTTTCACATCCTGCTTATTTGCCAAAAACCGAGCTAAGGCAATGGTCTTATTAGTCACCACTAACTACGGGGTCTCCCAGTAAAGGGAAGTTGATGCTTTGGTTCTATTTTTTCCTGGAAGGTTGCCCACCCAGACAGAGAGAAGTCCTGAGCAAACATGAGCACGGTATCACACTCCCGTGGCACAGTGGTTAAGAGCTCAGCTGCTAAGTGAAAAGTTGCAGTTTGAACCCACCAGCTGCTCCGCTAGAAAAAAGATCCAGTCATCTGCTCTGCTCCTGTAAAGATTGCAGTCCAGGCAACACTGTGGGGCAGTTCTACACTGTCCTATAGGTCACCGTGAGTAGGAATCAACTAGATGGCAAATAGGAAGTATAGGCAAGATGACTTGATTATTGCTACGAAGGAATAGCTGATGTCGTCATACTATTGCCCTCAGAACAGTGTTTCAGAATACTCTGCCCCATAATTATAGAATGAAGGAACACAAGAAGTGACATTTTAAAAAAAATCAAAAATTGCTTTTCAAAAATTCTGAAGAAAGTGTATTTACAGTTTTGAAACTTTCCTTTTTACCAAAAAAAAATACCCTCAAGAAAGTAGTTAGAACTGTACAAAAATACTACAAATGTATGCCTATCACTCGTTTATACAACAGAGGCTGTCTTAGCCAGCTAGTGGTGCAATAACAGAATTACCACAAGTGGATGGCTTTGACAAAGAGAAATTTCTTCTCTCACAATCTAGGGGGCTAGAAGTCCAACTTCAGGGGAAGGCTTTCTTTCTGTGTTGGCTCTATAGGAAGGTCTTTGTCCAAAATCTTTCCATGGTCTAGTTGCTTCTCAGCACAGGGGACCCCAGGTCCAAAGGATGTGCTTTTCTCTTAGCTCTGGTTTTCTAGTGGTATGAGATTCTCATGTCTTTTTGCTCCACTTCTCTCTTTTATATCTCAAAAGAGATTGGCTCAAGACATAGCCCAATCATTTAGATTGAGTCCTGCCTCATTAGCATGGCGGCTACTAATGCCATCTCATCAATATCGCAGAGATAGGATTTGCAACACACAGGAAAATCACAGATGACAGGATGATAGATAATCACACTACTGGAAATCATGGTCCAGCCAAGTTGACAAATAGTTTTGGAAGACACAATTGAACTCATGACATAGCCTTAAAACGCTGATGATAAATTTAAGAATCATTCAACTTTGGGTTTATGTGGTGAGTGCTTTCACTCAGAATTTTAATTATGACAGTCAATAAATGCAAAACAAATGGAAAGTAAAACTCCGGGGAGAAAGGAGGGACCCTCTAAACTCTTAACCACTTAAATACCTGTTGATAGGACCAGGAACTCAGGGATAGCTGTTTTGTGTAAGATCTTGTTGCTGGTTTGCTTCTCTTGGGGTCCTGTTGTTGTCAGCTGTCACTCACTGAGCCCCAAGTCACAGCGACCCCACGCACAGTGGAAAGAGATGCTGCCCCAACCGGGCCAACCCCTGATGGGTGGTAAAGAAGACCTCTGTGATGCATGGGGTTTTCATGTTATACGTTATTGTGATTCCAGAGTCAGTTTGGGCCCAACAAATATTTTTGTCTGATGCCTTCCAAGCTTCTATATCAGCACCAAACGTCCCTGCTTAAATGTATACTGAAAAGAAAATCATCCTGTATCCTTCCAAAGAATTTTTTTCTCTAAAACCTCTGTAGAGAAAAAAGAAATATATAGAGAGAAACATATAATCCATTACCATCTACGTAAAACACACTGTGTGTGTGTGTGTGTGTGTGTATGTAAACCCTGGTGGTGTCATAGTTAAGTGCTACAGCTCCTAAATGAAAGGCGGCAGCTCAAATCCACCAGGTGCTCCTTGTAAACTCTATGGGGCAGTTCTACTCTGTCTATAGGGTTGATATGAGTCAAAATCGACTCAACAGCCATGAATTTGTTTTGGGGGGCACACACACATGCACACACACACACGTGTGGTCTGACAAGTTCAGGAACTCATCCCAGAAAAGATGTTGTATACCTCATTGCTGAATAACACTACGATCACCTTCGAAGTACTCATCTTGGGAAGCAGTATACCAACGCCAGCACCTAGTCCACCCTTCGAAGTGATTTTGGAACTCTTTCTGGAATAGCCATCATAGCTATCATTCCACAAGGTCTGACCATTAAGTTTGTTGTTACCCCATGAGGTCTGACAATTAAGTTTGTGAACTCATCCTAGAAAAAGTGCTTTGAAGGGTAGACTAGGTGCTGGCATCCATGCATAGCTTCCCACGAGGAGTACTTTGAAGATGACTATAGTGATATTCACTATAAGGTATGTAGCACTTTTTCTAGGACGAGTTTGTGGATGTGTGTGCGCTATGCCAGCCAAGTGCTGTGTGTGCTATATATGTACATATTATACATACACATGCTATATGTACATTATATAATGTATATTATATATAATGCATTATATGTATACATGTACATTATATGTGTACACTATAATGTACATATAGTATGCATGTGTATATGCATAACATATATGTATATATGTACATTATATATGTACACTACATATAATGTATATATAGTATGTATGTGTATAGTATATACATACATAGTATATGTATAATATCTATGTATGTATATATGCACATATGGCTGGAAGAGTATTGGTTGACAGATTTTACGACAGAAAGAAAACTCCTCAGTCAGCGCTTCAAACAAATAGGTGAAGTTATCTGTGGCACCTTTCCAAAAAGATACCAAACGCTGGTAAAATATACTTGAGGTTTAATAAGTCACATGTTTCCTTAAATTTTTGAACAGATGACAGCAATGCATGTGATAGAATCCTTAAGTAAGAACCAATACTGGGATTAATTTATTGCCATTTAAAAAAGAAGTCAACAAAAAGACAGGTAATCCTAACTCTATGACTGAAGTTCAAGGGGCATTTGGGGGAACTGGTCTTCCTCACACACTACTTTGATCAGCCAGAGAGATTCCTGTCTTTACAGTACCCAGTGCAGAAAACGAAGCAGAGATAGATCTTTAGTGGAAAGACAGTAAAGTGGGGTCTTTTCTCAATGTCTTCAAGAGATATTTATGTTTTATTTCCAAAAATACATTAGCAACTCACAAAAATGAGGGAACAATGCATATAGCTGGACCTTAGATGAACTGCTACTTTCTAGAAGATAAAATATTGCATTATTTTGTTTTCTCTGAGTTCCTCCCCATTTTGAGGAAATTGTTAGTTGGGCTTTTGCGTGATTTAACAGGTCAGACAAATAAAGGAGCCCTGGCCACAGGGTGGAAACCCTCATGGTATAGTGGTTAAGTGATATGATTGCTAACCAAAAAGGCTACATGTTCAAATCCACCAAGCGCTCCTTGGAAACTCTATGGGACAGACATACTCTGTCCTACAGGATCACCACAAGCTGGAACTGACTTTGTGAAAATGGGTTTGATTTTTGGTAATATATTGAGGACTGGTGGTACAGTGATTAAAGTGCTCAACTGCTAAGCAAAAGGTCGGTGGTCCAAAGGCACCAGTCACTCCCTGGGAGAAAGACGTAGCATCCTGTTCTAGTCAAGATTTATAGGCTCTAAAGTTCTGCTCTGGTGAGTAGGGTCCCTGTGAGTCAGAAGCCACTCCAGGGTACTAGGCGTTAAGAAAATAATCCTTTAATGATCTTATTTCCAACATAAATGCAGTGACTGACAGAGCATCCTGTAATTAAAAATAAATAGGATGTTTACTTGAAATGAATCAGATTTTAATTGGCATTTTAATTGAAGGGATGCTATACATACTGATGGTATATCGTTCCAGACTGAACACTTTAGCTGAAATTTCACACTGCTGTTCTGGTTTGTTTTGTCTGACATTTGAATCAGTGAAGATGCTTTTATGTTTCCTTTCATTCCAGAAGAACTGTCAATATTTCACATTGGAAATGGAGCCTTGAGCTGTCGTAGTAGAAAATCAGTCATGCCAAATTCCTTGCTCCAATCACTGGGAGAGAAAGCTCCATGGGTTTCTCATTACTTTGTCTTCTGCCTGTTTCATTCCAGGCTGTCTTTCTCAGAGAGTCCCCTGAATGTCGTAAAGGATGATGGCACTCGACGGGAGGTTTGAGTCTACCCCGGGGCCCCTCAGAAGAAAAGCCTGGGAAACTACTTGTGAAAAACCAGCCAGTGAAAACAATATACAGCACATTTCCACTTTGACACACATGGAGGTCACCATAAGTTAGAATCGGTTCCATGGCAACAAGGTACCTTCTTAAGGATGTTCGTGTAGGGAACAGACCAGAAGAGAGAATGAAATCAGTGTCACTGAATCGTATGTGTAGAAACAGTTGGATTGGGGTATGTTTTGCTCTGTATGCTCTCCACAATGACAACAAACAGACAATGTCTTCCTCCAGACAAAGGGTAGACAAACTTGCCAGCAGCCACTTTGAGAAGACTGGGGTCCCCTAAGCTTTGGGAGGAGCCCTTGT
Source organism: Heterohyrax brucei (assembly GCA_028571685.1). Classification (NCBI taxonomy): domain Eukaryota; kingdom Metazoa; phylum Chordata; class Mammalia; order Hyracoidea; family Procaviidae; genus Heterohyrax; species Heterohyrax brucei. Next base: position 82,388,100 of record CM053156.1, on the reverse strand, counting down.
GCCACAGCGATTAAACGTTTAGCTGCTAATTGAAATGCTGGTAGTTCGAATCCACCAGAGCCTTCTTAGAAATCCTGTGGAGCAGTTCTACTCTGTCCTCTAGGGTCGCTATGAGTCAACATCAACTCAGCAGCACACAACAAGAAGCGGCAGCTTTGGGACCTGTTTTAGTCAGCTAGTGCTGCTCTAGCAGAAATACCACAAGGTGGATGGCGTTAACAAGCCAAGCCAAGCCAAGCCAAGTGCCATAAGGAAGGTTTATTCTTATACCATCCAGTAGGCTACAAGTCCAAATTCAGGAAGTCCACTCCACGGGAAGGCTTTTCCCCTCATCGGCTCTGGAGGAAGGTCTGGTATTGCATCAGTCTTTGTCCAGGGAGCGTCTTGGCACAGGAATCTCAGGTCTGAAAAATGCACTCTTCTCCTGGTGCTGCTTGCTTGATGGTGTGAGGTTTCCAATTCTCTGCTTGTTTCCCTTTCCTTTTATCTCTTGTGGGAGGAAAGGATTAAGGGTGGGGCAAGTCATAGTCAAGGGAAACTCCCTTTACAGTGGAGCAGGGAGGTGATCCTATGAAGGGATTTACAGTCCCACCTTAATCCTTTAACATACAGCACAGGAAAATCACAAAATGCAGGGCAATAACAAAAGATTGGGAATCATGGCCCACAGCAAGAAGAAGCTTTCAGACCCTCAGCGAGGAAATACTACCTTGGCTGTTCCCTGTCACCTCTGTGGGCCTCAGGTATAGGCGGAGTGAACACAAACAGCCAACTCACATGGCCTGCCACGCCATGGGTAACAAAGTCCTTAGTCTGTGGCTCATAGCAGTCCTATAGGACAGAGTATAGGTGCTCCGTGGGGTTTCTGAAGTGCGGCTGGTGGATTCAAACTGCTGATCTCTTGGATAGCAACTGTACCATTGTAACGCCACGGCTCGAGACTGCAGCCAGCACCTGTGAACCTGTGACCAGCTTATTTGTTAGCTAGCAAGGAGGATAAGGCCTCAGGTTTTTCTGAGTTCTTGACAGAAATGAGAGACTTTTGGAGAAAAGGTGGGGGTGAGGAAGCCACCGTTAAAGTAAAAATGCTGCTCTGTCAAACGTCCCACATGCGGTATCTGGCATGAGCGGCTACATTTCTTCAAGGCAGTGCGAAGTTACAGGTTCCAATAGTACCATGTTTCATTTCTGCTTCTTTCTCTCGTATCTGCAGGAAACACACCCAAATCCTGCACTCCCAGGCTGCCAGGAGAGCTATCTATTACTGCAGAATGTGCTGTTCTTGAGAGATGAAACTCCTGACACCCCAAATTGATGGACACTACTTCCCACTTAGAGACGCGGAGTCCAAGCTCAGGCTGGCATCCGTCACACACCAGCTCTTTCACTGCAGCTCTGAAGCTGGCTTGGACGACAGGCAGGAGGGGCTGAGATTGCCGGGCTGAGGTGGGCAGCCGGGAGGAAGGGCACAGGCACGTGAACAAATGAACTGATAGCCTTGTTCCTGCAGCTCTAGATAACAGGAGGGCTGTGGCACCGGGAAGATGCATGGCTTGGTGTCACTCCTAGGGAAGGAGACCGCATGGGATGCCAATCCTGGTTCACCATGTCAGGTCCGTTTAGCAGTGCCCTGGACTGCTGCTCTCTGAGGCCACATTGCAGGGTGTCCGTAAGCCGCTCACTAGGCTATGGTTTGACTAGAAGATGACGTTAGCCGACCAGTTTCTTCAAGGCCGAATATTCAAGAGGACACTTAAGGGCAATGGTTTGGGTAGGTTACCCTGACTCCAGGAGCCCCAGAAATCTGGATTTCAAGAGAATTAAAACAGTTTCTCACTCTCGACTTGCCTCTATATACCAACGATCCCCCCCAAACCAAACCCACCAGTGTCAAGTCTGTTCCAGGTCACAGTGACCCCATGGGGTTCCCAAGGCTGTAAACTTCCACGGAAGTAGACTGCTGAATTTTCCCCCGCAGAGCCAATGGTGATTTCAAACATTGACCTTTTAGTTAGCAGTCCAGCACTTTAACCACTGTACCAGCAGGGCTCCATTTACATACCATTAACCCAGTTAACGTCCAATACAAAGCCATAGGGGACAACACAGAGTCATGGTAGGCACACTGGGCTCCAGGGCTTGTTTGGCATGTTTCTGATATTGTCGCTAGCAAACAGTACAGTCTTTTTGAATTTCAGCTTCCTTATCTAGCAAAGGCCAACTGCAGAGTGCTGACCTTCAAACCTGAAAGGACGCCCGTGAAATGTTCAGCTCTGGCTCAAGCAACCCTTTGAGGGATGGCCGGGGGACAAACCTCTCTTTTCCGCCAAACAAAAGCTTTACATTTCCACCACACCTGATATGAATACAAATTAAGCCACTGTGAGCATGAGCATAGGACACTGTGTTTGTTTTTCTTGAATAACGAGAGACCCTCCCCTTCATCAAAAAATGCTGGATTCCAGGTGAATCTGGATTTCTAAGGTACCCTAGACAGTCAGCTCACCTATTATCTTCAACTGCAGCAGCTTTCACAGCTAGCGACTCTGCCCTGTGCTCTGTAATTAAGAAATACACTAAGCATAGCCTACGTCTGAGATGAAAGTTGCTGCTTTTCACTAAGGGAATTCAACTATGTTGGTGTGTAGGACAGTTTAGAACCTGCAGATTCTGGCAGGTAGCTTGGCTGGTTCTCTTGAATTCTTGAACTCAACATGTAAGCTATATCAGATGGCTTGTAAATAGAATAATTCCGAAAGTATAAAACAACTCATTTCTATTTTGGAAAATAACCACTTGAGGTCGTGACATTAAATGTTTGCAGCACTACACGTTGCCACTGAGTTGATTCTGACTCATAGGCACGCTTTGGACCAGAGGAGAACATCCCATCAATTGCTAAGGCTGTAATCTGTGCAGGAGCAGATATTCAGGTCTTTCTCTGGAGAAGCAACTGGTGGGTTTGACCCACAGAACTTTCACTTACCAGCTGAGAGCTTTAAACACTGTGCCACCACGGCTCTCTGTGATTTAAACCGTTAGCGCATTAACATTTTTGACTGTGCATAGTATCAATGAAAAACAGCCAATCACACCCCCCCATATAAACATAATGTGTAAATTAAACAGGTGCTTTACTAAACTAATGTATTATGCACTTTATAAAACATGCACACAAAAGCAAATTATAAATGCAAGAGGTAAGGAAGAAATCATTTATGGTCAAAGCCAGTATGAAAGAAGATGTGTTCATCTAGGGTTCATACTCTATCACTGAGCAGTTTCAAGCTCTGATCTGAAGTTTGATTTATTTCATTTCTTGTTTTAATGTCTGTCTTGTGTGGAACAGTTCCACAGATACAGAAAGGCACCACTGACTGTATTTAATAAATCATGAAACTCAGCTTTCATTCCCATCCACCAATTATGCAGATTGTTACTGAAATACTTTTGTGCTTGCGTTGAAATTCTCTTCAGTCCGTGATGGCTTGACAGGGATATTTTTAAGTCCCTTGTGTATTCCAGAAGGGGCCCTGGTGGTAGAAGAGTTAAGCACCCAGCAATGAGTTGAAAGGTTGGCTGTGCAAATCTACTCAGCGGCTCTGCCAGAGAAAGACCTGGTGATCCGCTTCCGTGAAGCTTGCAGAGTAGAAAACTCTGCGAGGCAGTTCAATGCTCTCATGTGAGCTCACCATGAGTCAGAATTGACTCGATGGCACCCAAGGGTGTATTCCTAAGCGTTAAAATATGAGTTGAACTTAGCGTCTTAATCTATAAACCTACTTAAAGAGACTCATGCAAAAGACTTTGGTCTGGTTCTAGATAATTCTGTTACTGTTATTGTTGGGTGCCCTAAATTTGATTCTGACTCGTCCTGATCCCATGTGACAGAGTAGAATTGCCCCCGTAAGATTTTCTTCGGCGTAGTCTTTACGGGAACAGATCACCACGTCTTTCTTCCTTGCAGTGGCTGGGTGAGTTCTAATCTCAGCAGTGCACTTAACTGTTGAACCACCCAAGCCCTTTCTGATCGATCTCCAGGTTCTAAATCAACCTGGCAAATAGTATGTACTCCATGAATATCTTTTAAATGAAAGTTTCAAAAATGAAGCCCGACTTGTCTGCAAAGAATGGATGTAAATGAAAAAAATGGGGACACAAGAGGGAAGATACCACAGCTCTTCTGGCAAGACATGGTGGGTTTTGCAGCGGGGATGAATCAAAATGGAATAATTTGAGCCATGTTTTGGAAGAAGAGCCCACAGAGCTTGGCAGTGGATTAGGTGTTGAAGAATGAGAAAGAGGAGAGCGTCAAAGATGGTGGCCAGACTCTGGTTTGAGAATCCCCCTGCTAGTGATGGAATTTGCGGAGATCTGGAAGAGTGTGAAATGAGAGAAAAGTCTGTATATAAACCAAACCCCAAACCCACAGCCGTTGAGTGGATTCCAACTCATAGCAACCCTAGAGGACAGAATAAAACTGCCCCATGTGGTTTCCAAGGAGTGCCTGGCAGATCTGAATTGCCATCCTCTAGGTTAGCAGCCATAGCACTTAACCAGTGCACCACAAATTTGTATGTAGTCAGTCACAAGATCTCAGTGGCTCTGCCTTAGAAATATACCCAAACTCAATTATTTCTTGCCAAATTGTCTACCTCCAACTTAGCTCAAACCATTACTGAGTGTTTGCAGTATCTTCCCAATTAGTTGCTCTGCTTCTATTCTGGAACTTCTGTCCAGAATAGTATAGGGAGCTAGTATGGGGAGCATTCTTAAAGCCAGTTTTATTGAGATATAATTTGCATACAGTGGCATTTATGCTTTTCGGGTATGCATTTCTGTGGGTTTTGATAATACAGTCCTGTAAATACCATGACAACTAAGACATAGGACATCATCTTTAAAAAGGTGCCAGCAGGCGTTTTTTAAAACGTAAATCAGATGAAACAACTAAAATGTTGAAAAACTTCTGTTGGTCTCCCATTCCTCTGGGAATGAAAACATAGTCCTTAGCATTACCCGTAAGGCCCAGAGTACATGGACTTGCCCCTAGCTGTCCCTCTGCTCTTGACCCCACCACTCTCTTCCTTGAAAACTGTGCTTCAGCCAAACTCATCTCCTTGCTATTTCTGGATAACTCAAGCCCACTCCTACCTCAGGGCCTTTGCACTGGCTCCGTGCTCTTTTCCTCATTCTGGTTTCTGTTATAATGGTGTGCACACACACACACACACAGGCATACACACACACACACACACACACACACACCTCCCTCCCGCTCCATCATCTTAGCAGGCTTTATCTTTCTTCTCAGTATTTACTTTTACTTGATATATACTTATCTGTTTTGGATCCGACTCGACGGCACTTGGCCTTGGCTTGTTCATTTTTTCGTTACACTAAAATTTAAGCTCCACAAAAATAGGGGCTTGTTTATTCTGTTCCCTGCTATAGCACCATCACCCAGGGTAGTACGGAACATATAGCAAGTATTCAGTAAATGTTTGAATGGAGATAAGGATGGACGGATGGACAGATGGACGGGTGGACAGGTGGACAGGTGGACGAGTGGGTGGGTAGATGGATGGGTGGGTGGATGGGTGGATGGTGGGTGGATGGATGGGTGGATGGATGGGTGGATGGATGGGTAGGTGGGTGGGTAAATGGATGGATGGGTAGATGGATGGATGGATAGATGGGTGGATGGGTGGATGGTGGGTGGATGGATGCGTGGGTGGGTGAGTGGGTGGATAGGTGGATGGGTGGATGGATGGATGGATGGATGCACACGTGGAGGGACACATATGTGGAGGGATGGATGGATAGGTGAAAGGCTGAGGTGGTTAACAGTAACACAATGATCATTTACTTCACTAATTAAGGTCCACATACTTCAGTCTAGTGGCTAGGTTCATTTATCCTTTTAGAATCTATTAGATTGCTAACAAGACTTTCAAAGTTATAAGACCCAGATCAAGGGTTTAGATGGGCAACAGGCAATGTTAGCATCATGTCTTTACTGTGAAAAAAATCTTTGAACTTCTTACGTTCAATGATACTAGATTTTATGGCTGTGAGAAAAGTATCTTTACACAAAACACAACATGTGCTTACACTTCATTTACCTACTCTTCACGGTAATCGTTTTTGTTTTTAAAACTGTCTTCGTTTAATTCTGTGCTATCTGGAATTTGCACCTCCAAAACAAAGAGGCTGCCTTTCCCCAAAACTGCCATAATGAAGCTCATTTTATTGACTGTTTTGGAAATGGCCTTCATAGCAGTCTGCTTAATTAGGTCACGTGGTGTAGCTTGCATTCAGCCTTTCACAGATTATGTGTTTTTATTTTCCCCAGAATTACTTTTGGTGAGCTTGTAAGAAAGACATTCTGTTGTCAAAGGGCTGCTTGCTGACTGTAACTGCTGAATTTCCCTACTGAGTGCTCCTCTGGGCAGATATGTGCCCATCTATGGTTAATATTATAGGCGAGCCTTATTCTTCCTATTCAGGAATTTATAAATTAGGTCGATTTATTATTTACATAAAGTGCCCAATCATCCATTATTTTAAGGAAAAGAAATAACTTTTATCAATAAAACTGAATGCAACCAATGAAGTCGTTAAGAAGAGGACAAAGGAAGACAGACACACCCATGAGACAGAGAGAGAGGCATCTTGTTTATTCCTCAGCTACTGTTTTAACAATCTAGTGCTTTTTAACAGAGATACCACAAGTGGAGGGCTTAAAAAAGAGAAATTTTATTTTGTCGCAGTCTAGTAGGTTAAATGTCTTTTGTCAGGGAGCATCCCGGCTCAGGCACCTGAGGTCTGAAGGATGTCCTCGGCTCCCAGTGCTGCTTTCTTGATGATCTGAGGTTCTGCTTCCCACTCTCTGCTTACTTCCCTTTCCTGTTACCTCTTGTAGGGTAAAAGGATAAGAGGTAGTACAAGCCACATTCCAGGGAAACTCTTTACATTGGAACAGGGAGGTGACCTTAGGATTTTATAGTGCCACCCTAATCCTCTTTAACAGAATCCTATCTATCCGACTCAACGGCACTTGGCTGGCTTGGCATCTATCAACCACAGGCAGAGAGTAGGATTTACAGCATAAGAAAACTGCAAAATGAGGGACAATCACACAATACTGGGAACCATGACACAGTCAAATTACAACACATATTTTTGGGGAGACACAATTCAATCTATGACATCTACCAAGCACAGGAGTTGTCCACAGAGAAGCAAACTAGGACCCAGAGAGCTTTGCACCCAAGATGTATGAATTTCCATTCCAAACATCCAACATAAAGGCCAGGGCTCTGAGCTCAGTTTCTTTGGGGCTGTATTTCAGATGCTGTAGAAAGAGAAAGCTGCTACTTTCCTAGGACTTTAATACCTCTGGCACTCCAGAGGGAAATTGGAAATGTACTCTGATTGAACATTTCCAGGGAAGCCAACAGATTGAGTCAAGGTCCTGGCTGGTACAATTATTACCTTCAAAAAATTAAGACAGTGTCCCTAAAAAGAAAAATCTATTGCTTTCTTCGGCATTTTAAAATCGGACCAACACTGTATTTGTCTATTTCATAGTAGAATATTAAGGGGAAAATGTTGGGGTGAATAAGGAAAGCGATGACCTGTCATTTTGAAATGACATCTGAATCATGTCCAGGGTCACCTTTAAAAACCACCTCCCACTGGTGTTGAAAGTTTAAATTTATAAATTGATTTCATCTCCGTGGGTGAGGATGGAGGTGGTCACCTGTCAAAAAAAAAGTAGAGGCACATGATGAAAAAGTACCACTCCTAGGAATTTATTCCTCCAGTGGTGGTGTCGTTAGGTGCTGGTGAATCAGTTCTCTCTCATAGCTGCTCTAGGTACAACCAAACGAGACACCACCTGGTCCGGCAGTATCCTTACAATCATTGCTCATGAGAACTCATTGTTGCAACCACAGTGTCAGTTCATCTCTTTGAGGGTCTTCCTCTTTTGCACTTACCAAGTATGACATCCTTCTCCAGGGACTGGTCCCTCCTGAGAACACGTCCAGAGAACATTAGATGAAGCCTTACCCTCCTTGCTTCCGAGGATCATTCCAAGATAGAGTTGTTCCTTCTTCTGGCGATCTATGGTATATTCAATAGTCTTCACCAAGACTATCGTTCAAAGGCATCGATGTTCTTTGATCTTCCTTATGCATGGTTCAGCTTTCACATGAATTCAGACTTCCAGGCTCCTAAAGTGACAGAATAAACTTCTATTTGCTAAAGCCATCCACTTGTGGTATTTCTGTTATAGCCGCACTAGATGACTGACGGGCTCCAACCATGCTTCTAAACATCCCATAACCTTGTGGACGGCTGGCAACATTACAGTAAGTCTAGCAAACCTTATCACGTACATTATATGGAGCAAGTCCCGTGCTTTGTGCTTTCAACATGTATTTCCCCTTTCTAGTCTCACAAAGGAAACTCTGGTGGCGTAGTGGTTAAGTACTACAGCTGCTAACCAAAAGGTCAGCAGTTCAGATCTACCAGGCACTCCTTGGAAACTCCATGGAGCAGTTCTACTCTGTTTTAAAGGGTTACTATGAGGCAGAATCAACTTGACAGCAGTGGGCTTGGTTTTGGTTTGGTATCTTCACAAAAAGCTTACTAGGTAAGTGTTAATTTTATCCCGATCTTGTAGATGACAGCAATGCTGACCAACATATACTTTTCTCAGTTGCTTACTTCCTGCTTTCTGCCACCTGCTCAGTACTCACAGAAAATCCGTTATGCGTACAGGTACTAACCCCTGAAGGAGATGTGCTGTACACCAAAACATTAAAGGACCACCTACCAATGAAGCAAAATCCCATTCTCAATGAGAAGTGTCAAAAATTCAATTTAAAAGTATTTAGGCCAAGCAGAATATATAAATATATGGTTGGATGGTTCAACGTCTACTCACATCATATTGTTCATTAATTATGTTAGCTACATGGGCATTTTACTTTGTAAGTATAAAATAATAATGCAACCCCAATTTGAGATATTTTTCCTTGCTCTTATTTCATCAAACAACTGCATTTAAACTGCTCTCACATCAGAGCCATGTTAAGAATGATCTGTCACCTTGCTATTCAAAGTGTCATCTTCAGGACCAACCTTGGAGTCTCCCAGGAGCATGTTATAAATGCAGACTCTCAGGCTCCAAGCCAGACCTACTGAACAAGAATCTGCAGTTTTACAAGATGCCCCATTCAAGTTTGAGAAGTACTGACATATGAGCCCTTGTGCCTCACTGGTTAAGAGATTGGTTGCTAACCCAAAGTCAGCAGTTCAAGTCTACCAACTGCTCCTTGGAAACCCTATGGGGCATTTTTATTCTGTCCTATACGGTCATTATGCGGTAGGATCATCTAGATGGCAACAGGTCTGAGTTGGTTTGGTTTGGCTTAGTCTAACATAGAGCTCTAGCATGGTACCCAGAGCACCTGAAGGAGCCCCGCTACCCCTGGAAGGAGGATCCTGGTTCACTGGGACCCACATGCCAAAAAGACAAACCCACTGCCATCAAGTTCATTCCAACTCATAGCAACCCTATAGACAGAGTAGAACTGCACTGTAGAGTTTCCAAAGAGCACCTAGTGGATTCAAACTGCTCACCCTTTGGTTAGCATCTGTAGCACTTAACCACTGTGCAGTTAAGGTTTCCTACTCACATACACCATGAGCCAAATTACTGTTTTTCTTTACTTTGCAGGCCAGTATTCATGACCTCACAGAGTCACCACTCACTGTGCTGCTTTTTGTTTTTTTTTAATTGTGATGAAAACAGACACAACAAATTGCATAGCAGCAATTTCCACATGTGTAATCCAGTGACATTCGGTGAGGCCTTCTTCAACTGGTACAACTGTTCTTCCTATTTTTCCCCAAACCTTTCCACCACCATTAACATAAGCTTACTGCCCCCTAAGTAAAAACTCTCTCTCCCAGTCCTGGTACCAAAAAAAAAAACAAACCCTGTGCTGTCAAATTGATGTTGACTGTTTCAGTCAGTTAGGGCTGCTCTAACAGAAATACCACAGAGGGGATGGCTTTAACAAAGGAAGGTTTATTCTTACACAGCCCAGTAGGCTACAAGTCCAAATTCAGGATGTCTGCTCCAGAGGAAAGCTTTCACCCTAGTAGGCTCTGGAGAAAAGTCCAGTACTGCATCAGTCTTTGTGCAGGGAGCATCTTGGCGCAGGAACCTCAGGTCTGAAGGACACACTCTTCTCCTGGTCCAGCTTTCGTGGTAGTCTGAGGTTCCCAATTCTCTGCCTGCTTTTCTTTCCTTTTATCTCTTGTAGGATGAAAGGATCAAGAGTGGGGCAAGCCATAGTCCAGGGAAACTTCCTTCACAGTGGAGCAGAGAGGTGATCTTATAAAGGGATTTACAGCCCCACCCTAATCCTTTAACATACAGCATAGGAAAACCACAAAAGGGAGGACAGTCACAAGACACTGGGGATCATGGCCCAACCACATGGCTAAACATGTTTTTGGGGGGACACAATTCAATCCATGACACCAACTCATGGCAACCCTATAGGACAGAGTAGAACTGATCCACAGCATTTTCAAGGTGTGCCTGGCAGATTTGAACTGCTGGCCTTTTGGTAGGCAGCTGTAGCACTTAACCACTGTGCCTCCAGCCCTGGTAATCAACAATAATCTTTTATTTGTTTGCTTATTTCATATAAGGGAGACCCCACAGTATTGGGCCTTTTGTGAATGACTTATTTCACTCAGCATAATGACTGCACTGCTTTGTAAAGGGATCTTTCAAAGGCTCATTTAAGGCAACTACTAGTACAGTTGTGAACTCCTGCCTGGGTTGGATTCCCAGCCAATGCACAGCCAACAACTGTCTGTAAGCAGAGACTCACACATTGCTATGATGCTGAATAGGTTTCAGTGGGGCTTCTAGACTAAGATAGACTGAGAAGAAAGGCCTGGTGATCTGCTTTCAACCATCAACCAGTGGAAGCCCCTTGGGTCCCCAATGGCACAATCAGCAAACCAGGCAGTGTGGTTGCGGGAGCTAGCCTGACCACAGCTAACAAGGATGATGTTCCTTGGGAATAATCATCAAGTCTTTGTCAGCTGTCTGCACCTCCTTTTTACAGATCATCCCAGGGGCCCTCTGTAGGCTTCTCCCACCAGCACTGATGGCAGAAATTCGCAGCAGCAAGGATTTTCAACCCTTGCTGCCCCTGGGAAGCTTGGGAAAATCTTCCCTGGCTCCACCCCAAAGCAGTCCAATCAGAGTCTCCAAGTATGAGGTCTCGGCAGCCACCCTGAAAGAAAATAAAGTGATTCAGTTGCAACTGAGGTTGTAAACCAGTTATATTTAACTTTGACTGCGTAATATATTCATCTATCTCCCGGACAGATTCCGTCAGAATCTCTGCAGGTGGAGCCTAAGCATCTGCCATTTAAATCAAATAAAACAAAAACAATGCCTCCCCGGAGTATTCGAACTTTCAACTAAAATGAATGGCAAAATTATAGCTGGACTAAACCAAAAGCTAAGAATGTTTTTAGATAGAACCAAACACTTCAGATGACAGAGTAGCAGGGGCAGGTGCCTAGTGAGCACGGCTTTAGGAGTCATCTAAGTCAAATGGCATAACGAAATGTTTCGAGAAAAAGTTCTGCACCCCACTTTGGTGAGTGGCATCTGGGGTCTTAAAAGCTAGCAAGAGACCATCTAACAAGCATCAATTGGTCTCAACTAACCTGGAGCAGAGGAGAATGAAGGACATCAAAGACACAAAGAAAATATGACCCCAGGAGACAGAAAGGACCACATCAGTGTGACTCATCACACTACATCGTACTACATCAGAACTAGATGGTACTTAACCATCACTGCCCTGACGGGGAATGCAACAAAGAGTCCCCAATATAGTAGGAAAAAAATGGTTGTGCAGAACTCAAACTCTATTAAAAAGACCAGATTTGATGGTCTGACAGACAGGTCCCCATTACTCTCTGTTAGCCCAGAGATGAAACCAGTACCAAAGCCAACTCTTCAGACGAAGATTGGATTGCACTATAAGACCTAAAATGATACTGGCAAAGAGTGTGCTTCTTGGCTTAAGTAGATCCATGAGGCTAACTGGGCAGCCCCTGTCCAGAAGAAAGGTAAGAGGGCAGAGGGAGACAGGAGCTGGTTGAATGGACACAGGAAATACAGGGTGTAAAGGAGGTTTGCCCTGTCACAGATTGGAGAGAGCAGCTAGTTACAAAGCAATATGTGTCTAACTTTTCATAAGACAAATTGACTTGGATTCCAAAATATCATGTGAAGCATGATAAAATATTTTTTAAAAAACAAATGACAAAAAGCTATTTGTCATTGAAAATAGAATAATGAGCTTTCTGAAATCTAAGAGATTTTGGAAAGGCTTGACTATAAGATGACTCCCTGAGGGGGACAGAAAAAAAAATTGCCTGCCATGTGGATGTATATGATAGTTGTATATGCCCTGAAAAAATCCTGGAATCAAAGACAATCTTGTTAATTCTCTCCGGGGAATCAGGGAAGTCTGGAGAGTCACTTTTACTGTTCAGTGCTTACTCTCCTTTTCAGTCACCAGTTTTCACCACAGCATGAACAGTTGCCTTTTCATAAGAAGAAGAAAAGAGGGGTCACCTTGAGCTGGTCAGATGCTCTGGGTTTGCTTCCATACACCCGACAACCTGCTGCTTAATCTTTGTTGCCAATTCCTGAGCCTTGGCTCTTCCCAACAACAGCGCCATGAATTCTGACAGCTCTGCTCCCGCCTCCTGCTCCTGCTCTGACATCTATGAGCACCTGGTAATTAACGTCACGCCTCCCTATCTTGGTTTCTTTTCACAATTCTGGCAACTGTCTCCTCCCCAGCTGAGACCTCCAACATGGGCATACCTCTGAGGTTGGGTCTTTATCTGAGCAAAACCAGCACTCAATGCATGATCTACTGAAATTCGGTCAACTGTGTGCCCAGTGATGATGGTTCCTAGGCATCGTATTTTCTCTGGCTCTGACTGAGACTTCTTATGTCTTTGACTAGGTTAGAGAAAAATGCCAATGGCAAAGGTTCCAAAGAATGTAATCTTGGTCTCAGTCATCTAGTGCTGCTGTAACAGAAATATCACAAGTGGACGGCTTTAACAAAGAGAAAGTTTATACTGTTACAGTGCAGTAGGCCACAAGTCCAAATTCAAGATGTCAGCTCCAGGGGAAGGCTTTCTCTTTTGGCTCTGGAGGAAGGTCCTTGTCAACACTCACTTGAAACTGGAGCTTCTGAGGTGCAGGGACCCCATGTCCTTTCCAAAGGACACACTCTGATTCCAGTACTACTTACTAGTGTTGCAAGATTCCCAACTCCCTGCTCAACTCCTATTCCTTTATATCCCAAGACATTGCCACAAGGCATGATACAATCTCTCCTGCCTTGTCAACACTCCTGCTGCCCATCTTCCCTCATACTTTGGACATGTTGTCAGGAAGGATCAGTCTCTGGAGAAGGACATCATGCGTGGTAGAGTGGAGGGTTAGCAACAAAGAGGAAGGCCCTTCATGAGATGGACTGACACAGTGGCCGCAACGATGGGCTGAAGCATAAAAATGATTGTGGACATGGCGCAAGACCAGGCAGTGTTTCCTTCTGTTGTTCACAGGGTCTCCATCGGTCTGCACTGACTCAATGGGTGCCTAACAACAACAACGGCAGCATATGAAAATTTCCAAGTGAATGTTAACAGAAACTTTATTCATCTCCAGAAACTGGAAGCCGCCCAGATGCCCATCAGCTGGCCAGTGGATTAAACAAATGACGGTTCCATCATACCGGGAAAAATCACTTGGCAATAAAAGAAACAAACGGTCACTAGCCCCTTAGAACACCTGATCTGATTTCTGCTAACAAACTATCAGCGGTTCAAACCCACCAGCTGCTCCACAGGAGAAAGACGTGGCAGTCAGTGCCAGGAAAGATTTATAGCTTTGGAAATCCTGTGTGGCAGGTTTCCTCTGTCCTGTGTGGTCACTGACTTGTGGTCCTGAGTTGCAACTGACTCAACAGCAGTAAGCTGGGTGATGAAAGGAGGGGAAGGCAGGAATTTTTAGAGGTGGTAGAAATGTTCTTTATTGTAATTTTGGTTGTTGTTGCTCTACTATATATGAAACCCCAAACCCACCACTGTCTAGTTGATTCCATCTCATAGCGACTCCATAGGACAAGGTAGAGCTACCCCATAGAGTTCCCAGGGAGGGCCTAGTGGATTCGAACTGCCAAATTTTGGTTAGCAGATGCAGCACTTAACCCACTACACCACCAGGGTTTCCCACCACTGTATAGACGTTTGTCAAAACTCTCGGAATGGTTGACCTAAAAAGGTTACTTTTGCAGTATGGAAATTATACTCCAGAGAAAACATACAAATAACACACGCTTCTTGTAAAAAATTGAAACACATGGTAAAACATAAAACCACCCACAGTAGCAGGTTTCGTTTTTGGTTTATACTGCAGAGACAGCCCTGGTGGCACAGTTGTTAAGCGCTCTGCTGCTGATGGGAAGGTGGCAGTTTGAAGCCACTGGCTGCTCCATGGGAGAAAGACGTGGTAGTCTGCTGTCAGGAAAAGATCGAAGCCTTAGAAACCCCATAGCACCATTAATTCTCCTCTGTCCCACAGGGTCGCTGGAAGTTGGGATCAACCTGACTGCAACGATTTACACTTAAAAGGGTAGATTTTACTGTATGTACATTATACCTCAATAAATGTAACCTTAAACAAAATAAAAGAATGTCTTGGTACTAGAGAATTGGAACTAGAGAATTCAGAAACCACCTCGAGAGAATGAGCAACTGGAGAGAAGGCTTGCATTTCTTTAAATGCTGGGTAACTCCTCAGGTGGGAAAGGTATAATTTAAATGCCATCTTGCTACCCACAAAGCCGTGGCAAATGCAGATTTTTTTTTTTTAACTTTTCTTTGAAATGTATCACATAGCTTTGTAAGAAACACATTTTTGGCCTAATTATGTCATCCTCAGGCTGATATTAGCATTTCCTGTGCAAGAATTGATGAGGGAAGTCGTGAAAGAGAAAATTAAATAAGCCAACCCAGGATTCTCGACGGCACTTGGCTTTTGGCTTAACCCAGGATTCAAAAAATAAGTAAATAAAAATTTTTAAAAAGCTGCCTGAAGGTATCAGGAAGGAGCCCAGGTAGGGCTGCTGCTGAGCCAGGTTTTGCAAGGTAAGTGGAAGTTTATCTTTCAAGAATAGTTATTTGGTGGAAGTTCTTGGTATATAAATTGAAACCCATTCGGTGTAAGTTAACCATCCTCGTGTAGGGTTTCTCAGCCTGGGCAGTACTGGCATTTGAGTTGTCTGTTGTGGGGTTGTCTTGTTCACGACAGAATGTTCAGTATCTCTTGTCCTTACCTATTAGATACCAGTAGCAGCCGCCACTCAGTCTGACAACGAAAAATACCTGCAGATGTTGTAAAATGCCTACTGGGCACAAAACTGCCACACCTCCTTGGGAATCAAACTCTAGGGCACTGGGAGGGAAAAAGCAAGACAGATTCTCGCCTTTGAAAAAACGGGCAATCTGATTACAGGGAGAAAAAAGTGAACAGGACTTACTCTGAACTGGGTCCTACTACAGGCTAGTGTGTGTGTGTGTGTGCGTGCGTGTGTGTGTGTGTGTGTGTGTGTGTGTGTGTGTGTGTGTGTGTGCATGTTAAATAAGAAAGACGGCTTGGCATGTACTAAGGTACCAGGATTCAACTCCTTGCTCTACTATTTAGAAGGACCTTCACTGGCACAACTGTTGAATACTCCACTGTTAATCCGAAGGTTGGCAGTTTGAACCCAACTAACAGCTCCGGGGGACAAAGGCCTGGTAATCTGCTCCTAAATGAACAATTTCTTTTGTAAGGATCAGCACAAAGCTGGTTCTTACGATATGGCGGTTAAAGATGTCCTGAACACCCAGCTTTTCCGAATGGCTATACTACTCTGTCATCTCTGTCACCAACACACCTCCCCACCCCAGCACGCTCCCTCCTGTCTTTGGGTTCCATAATTCACTCCTAGATGTCAAAGAGCCCATGAACTGAATCAAGGAAACAGCATGTGCATTGAGCAGGCTGGCGAATCCCAACTGTGTGGGTCAGGTGAGGACATTTCCTGGCTCGCGTGGTCACAGAGACTGACAAACCCAGATCAGCAGACCAGATGACAGGATGCTGGCTCACAGGGCTGTGGAAGCCGGCAAATTACAGAATCAGTGGGTCAGATGGCAGGCCACACTGGCTCAAGACTCAAACAGCAGAGGTCAGACAATAATGAGCCAGACCCAGGATCCAGATGCAGAGAGAGAGACAGTTCTGCCAGAGCACCCACATACAGGTACTTGAGAGGGAGCCACACCCCAGGGAAAGACATGACTTGAGTGAGGGTGAGACTTGCGTCACTCCTTCCTACGAGGCCATAACTCAAATGACATCCCAAGCTAATCCTGCCTCATTAGTATGTTAAGATTTACAACATAAAAAAGAAGATGATTATATCATACCACAAAAATGGAGAACAGCCACACAATGCTGGGTGTCACAGCCCAGCTATGCTGACAAGCAACACCAACTGCCACCTCACTGGAGTTCCATTATTTGCATGGTCCCACCTAATCATCATGTGGCGGTCACAAAGACCATGATTAGAAGAGACTTACTAAGTAATTCACTGTACCACAACTTCCCCTGAAGATTTGTTGTTAGGTGCCTTTGGGTTGACTGGGACTCACAGTGATCCTATGTGCCAGAGTAGAGCTGCCCCATAAGGTTTCCTAGGCTACCCACTTGGCAGAAGGAGATAGCTGGGTCTTTACTCTCACAGTGTCTCTGGGTGGGTTCTCACCTCAGATCTTTGGGTCAGTAGCTGAATACTTAACCACGGGGCCACCAGGTCTCCTCCTACAGATTACAGCCTAGAAAACCCTATGGGGCAGTTCTATTCTGTCCTGCAGAGTCTGACAGCATCTAACAACGAGTACCCACTGATGATGTCATAGACGTACTGGCTCCTTGTGATTGAAAAGGAAACACTTGGAAACTGTGATTTGGAGCATGATTACTGGGCCTTTGGGCTCCCTGTTTGTAGATTACGAAGGAGAAAAGAGCTTGAAGCAGAGGATTGCCAAGACAGCTAAAGATCAAGCAGCACAGCTCTTGACATGTGGTAAGAGCTCAGTAAATGAACTGCACACAGGTCATGCTGTTGTTCGTTTCTCCCCATGGAAGGCACAAAACTCCTTGAAAGCCAGGAACAAGTTGTACAGAGTGTAACTTCATAAACGTCGGAGCAAGGGGATGAGCAGATACAAACACTGGCTGGTTCCTAGGTATATACCCAGAAGAACAGAAGGCAGAAACAGAAACAGAAACCTGCACACCAGTGTTCATTGTAGGCACTTTTCACAATAGCTAAAACATGGAAACAACCAAAATGTTCATCAACAGAAGAATGGATAAGCCAACTGTGGTCAATATACACAATGGACTATTACTCCCTGTCTTAGGCACTGCTCTAACAGAACATACTGTGAGTGGAAAGTTTCATGAGGAGAAGCTTTTATTGTCACAGTCCAGTAAGTCACAAATCCATTAACAAGTTACAAGTCCATTCAGAAAGAGAAATCCTCACAGTCCAGTAGGCTGACTCCAAATCCAGTGAGAGCATCTCGGCACAGGAACCTCGGGTCCAAAGGAGTGCTCTGCTGTTGATGTTACTTTCTTGGTGGTGTGAGGTTCCCAACTTACTCTGCTCACTTCTCTCCCTTATATCCAACAAGCTTGGAACTTGAGTCCTGCCTCACTAACACAACTGCAAACCATTCTTCATCATCAATATCACAAAGGCAGGATTCACCACACACAGGAGGAGGAAGGGCACCATATTGGAACTCCAAACCAAGTCAAATCAACACATACATTTTTTTTGCGGGGACACAATTCAATCCATGACACTCACCCATGAAGAGCCACAAAGAAGCGCTGGTCACCACAATGTGGATTCACCTGGAAAGCACTGTGCTGAGTGAAATGAATCTGTCACAAAAAGACAAGGACTGTATGAAACTCACTTATGCGAAAAAGAAGATACATAGAAAGCAAAGATTATTAATGATTACCGTGGGTGAGTGGGAAGGAGGGAGAAAGAGTCCTTAGTGGGCATCAAGTTTGTATCAGTGGTGGTACAATGATTTGGAAAAGGGCTGCAAGAACGATTGCATAATTTAAGGAATGTCACCAGTGTCAATCAAGGGTACAGGTAAAGATGGTGGCGTGTATTTTATTTTGTATATTTTCACTACAATTTTTTAAAAACTATTTAGAAATCTGACTCGACGGCACTTGGCTTAATTAGAAAAACATTGGCTGGTTCTAGTTACTCTGACCTCAAAATAGACCTATTAATATCTGCTGAATGGAGTCATGGTGAGAGTCAAGTGAGATCATCTTTGAAAAGCCCTCAGCCTTGCACCTGATATTGATAAGGGCATGATACCTTTTAATGTTGTCACTAACATTATTAGTCCCACATGACTATCAGTTATCAAGAACGTGTCAATCAGGAAGAGCTTAATTAGGTATGGTTTTTCTCGGACAGGAAGTTGGACTCTGAAATTTTCTTCCTAAATATGACTTCTCAAAACTCTGCCAAGCCCTGCCCGTCAGCTGGGGAGCTGTGACATCATTAATGCAAGCTGAGAGGGAGGAGAAAGAGGTGGCACCGATGGCGACTGAGTTGGCAGAAGTTCCAGCATCCGCCCACTCGGGCCATCTGTCTGCCTGCGCTCGGGTTTCACTGAACACCATGGAGACAAAGCATGCGAAAAATGATGGGAAAACAAAAATTCTGTGAATCAACACATGGAACTTTTGGCTTGGTTTGGAGAGGTGTCTTTCAACCCAAGTACATCCTTGAAACGTCCAGAGTTCCTGGGTTTCCTTGCTGGAGGGCACACACAGAGGCAGGAATGCAGGCGGGAGGAGAGGCTGGGTTCTTGGTGCTGTGCAAATCTGCATGTAGGCCTTGCCGCAGAGTCAGTTCTAACTCATAGCAACCCTGTAGGACAGAGCAGAACTGCCCCATAGGGGTTTCAAGGCTGTAATCTTTACCAAAGTGAACTACCACGTCTTCGGTGGACTGCAGCTACGGATCTTTGGGTTAGCAGCCGTAAGCTCTTGGCCACTGTGCCACCAAAAATAAAGAAACCAAACCACTGCCATCGAGTCCATTTTGACTCACAGCCACCCTACGGGACAGTGCAGAACTGCCTCATAGAGTTTCCGAGGACACCTGGAGGACTTGAACTGCTGACCTTTTTGTTAGCAGCTGTCCCACTTAACACCAAGCCGTCGAGGTTGCTATTCTGCCACCAGGGCTCCGTTTTCTCCATTCAGAGGTGAAATTTCCACCTCTGGTTCCTCAGTGGAGTAGGTAATTACACTGGTTTTTAGGATTACGTTTAGATCCCGGGTTCGGAACCTGCCTTCACCTCTTACTAGCCATGCGTGTTATTTTGTGGGAACAACAAATTCTTTTGAAGTTTCCTTCATTTTATTTTTTTCCATAAAAAGAAATAACATGACCACCTTTCTCACTTGATTATAGTTGCTGGATTATTATAAAGCAGATGCCAACAGCTATCACTCCATTTCACTCCCACACACGTCGAGACGCATCTCTCAACAATATGAAGGCTTTTGCACGTAATTCTAATGCCATTATGCCACCTAAAAAAATTTATGCCACCTCAAAAAATTAACAGTGATGCCATAGTGTTATCTAAAACCCAGATCATACTCAAATATTCTCCACTTATCTTGAAACTGGTTTTTTATTTGTTTGCAGGCCATGGAGTTATTGTTTTAAATCTCCTATTTGACAAAATAACAAAATTGGCAGTCTTATGCTATTCTCCAAAAGTGAAAAGAAAATGAAAAAGGAAATAAAAGCCTGTATTTTTTTTTTTTTTCTATTCGAAGATCTTATGATGCCTTGTTGTGGGACATCTGATTTTTCTTATAGCCAGACTGGCTCCTGATGACTTAGGCTAATCCCCCTTTTTAGGACCATGAGACATGCTAAATGAAGTCTATCCCAGATGCTAGCTGAGTCTTCCCTGCTCTAAGGCCTTTATCTTTGTTTTGCTTCATGCTACCCTAGATTTAAAATTCCGCTTCTTCGTGTGATGCTGCCCAGAGCCTCAAGTGTAACGTCAAGCATTTCACCAGTTCAGCAAAAGCAGGCATCAGGGGAAGGCGTTAGGCTCTGGCGCATGACCTCCTGGAGGCTCGTGGCTCTAAATTTTCTGCCTGCTCTCTTTCTGCCTCCCTTCCCAGGAGTAATAAACTTCCCCTGCTTTTTCTCATGAGAAAGAGTTTTGCTTCTTTTCCTAGGGCTTCTGCTTCCAGACAAGGTAGAATGAAGGGGACCAGATGTACTCTCTTGTCTGAAACAACTAAAAATGAGACTATTTAAAACAACACTTTTCAGACACTGGATAACAGGAAGTGTACAACAGTGATTCCCAAACTGGGAAAAGCAAAGACAGTGCTCCCGGTGATAGCCCCTAGGAGGGAAGCCCTGCGATGGGTCTTAGGGAGGGAGCCCTGTGATGGGCCCTAGATGTCTCCTGGAGAGAGGTTTAGGCCGTGACACAACTCAGGGAACCAGGTAGAACCTCAGTGGTCTCTGAAGTGAGAAGACAGTCAGAAGTCAGAGTCGGGCAGGGCAGAGAGAGAGCTCTATAGATCTGTACAAGATTCTCCCGGAGTCTTTGGTATGCTCTTGAGAGGGAAAGAGAAGGAGGTTTAAACACATAGAGGAGAAGGCTGTGTAAAGAGAGAGGCTGTGGCAGAGAGAGACCTGAAGAGGCTGACATTCAAGATTAGACTGACGTGGCCACAATCCAAGGAATGGCAGCCGCCACTGAAGCTGGAACTGGTCAAGAATAGATTGTCCCTCCGAGCCTCCAGAGAGAGCCAACCCAGCCAATACCTTGATTTCAACCCACTGATACTGAGTTTGGATTTCTAGCGTTCAAATTTGTTTACATTTCTGTTGTTTGAAATCACCAAGTCTGTGGTAACTAATTAATTATTAGAAAATTGGTATATATGGAAAGCATATTATTTTTACATCTCTTTACAAAACACTAGCACAGTCATCAAATAGACTACTACATAATTTAAAACTGGAGGAATTCAACCTAAAAATGGAAAGCAAAACAAATAGTGACCCCAGTATTCCAACATATTTTCTCCTTTACAGAGTGGATAATCAAGAACTTGACACCACTAATGTGTCTTAAACCATAAGGGTTCTTTCTGCCTGTCTTCTCTTTTCCACATCCTTTTGGTAATGACTTTGTTTTGTTCTGTCCAGCTACCTGTGTCTTACAAACCCCCCACGTGACGATTAGAGCCCAGATGTCTGGCACGTATATCCTTAGCCTGATAAGCAGATGCCCAGCATGTGTCTCGTTAGTCTGATAAAGTGTCTTTTGTAATCATCTTGTAATTCATAACTCATCTGGCTGTGCCATCTGCAGCCTGTGTACCAAAACATACTTTGTAACTCTTGCAACAAGGATACATGCAGCTGTAAGGTGACATGGCCTTTCGAAAGTCCGCAGAGACAGCCTACGTGGTTCTCAGACTCCTCGCTGGCGCTACCTCCTAAAGAAACTTTCCTTGTCGGACTTAGAGTGCGTTTCACTGGCTGCGCTGCTCCAGGACACAGACTCTAATCAGGCAGCAAAACCAACCTGTCCCTTGAGTCAGCGGCAAATCTCACAGAGTAGAACAGTTATTTGATTGTATAGTCATTAAGTACATCCGTGGTGAAGGAAACCCTAAGGACAAAAGAACGTACTTGAACTATTTTCAGTGATCCCATTGTTAGTGGTACTTGGGATTGCCATTCTGAGAGTATTGTTTAATAAAGCGAGTGAATAAAATTAGTCTGATGTTTTTGAGAACTAAGCAGGATTAACAGCATAGGTTACATGTTGATGTCAACTTGATAGTTAGGTAATTATGCTGTAGTCCTGCTTTTAAATTTTCTAGCTCTGATCAGTGAAAAAGCCTGTAAAATGTACAACCCATTAACAATGAGTAGTCCTACCACCTAGATATTGGTCCCTAAACATTATTTCTTATTACAAGGAATTAGCCAAAAAAAACCCACCATCAAGTCAATTCTGACTCATAGTGACCCTTAAGTCAGAGTAGAACTGCCCCAAAGAGTTCCAAGGAGCACTTGGCAGATTTGAACTGCTGACCTTTTGATTAGCAGATGTAACCCTTAATACACCACCAAGGTTTCCATTTACAAGGAATCAGACACCTTTAAAAAAAATTAGATTATTTTGAGAATGAGGTACAAATGTACAAGCATATCTTGAATTATCCAGGTATTCTAGAAAGTGAAGAAGCTCTCAGTAACTGAGCTAGACCCTAAAGAAACTGAAGCTGGAAATTTAAAGGTGGAAAAGACCTGGTGATCCGCTCCCAGCTAGGAGCTAGAAGCTGTCTGCTGACCACATTCCATGACTCTGTAAAGCAAGCTTTTCCTGACCCAAGGCCTGGATACCACATCTCCATGTACACCACAGAGACGAAATCATAAAAACGCAGATGCTGGGAAACTGTGTAGGGTAAATGGCATAATTTCTTCAATAAATACATGACTAGCAAAAAAAAAAAATCAGTGATTCAAGGCTTAAGAAATACATCAGCCATTTTACAATATATGTATCTCATTTGGATACTGATTAGAAAAACCATATTCAAAAAAAGTTAATCACAGAATGTGAACACTGACTAGATATTTGATGATATTATAAATCATTATCATTTATTAGATGTGATGACAGCAATGTTGTGTTTACATTTTTAGAAGAGTGTGTGGAAATATTTACAAGAAATGATACCTGGGATTGACTTCAAAACAAAGAAGAATGGAAGAAAATTAGAGAGAAGAGAAACCAAAGGGGTTAAACGTGGAGTATTTGCGGGCCCGGGTGATAGCTACATTAGGGTTCATTAACAGGATTTCTCAGTTTTGTAAATGATTCGTTTTTTCCACAACAAAATCTTTAAGGAAATGAAGGATTTCCACTGGTTATCTGAGGGTAGCGCTGTGTAGACGTGGTATTAGAAAGGACGTTGGGGACATCACATGCAGGCTTAACTTGGGCAGCTGGACAGCTGAAACTGCAGTGCTGGGCAGGGGTCTTGCTCTAAGCTCAGTCTTGGATAGAATAATTTTAAGATACCTGGGATACTGTTGGAAAAAACCCAGGTGGCACAGTAGATAAGTGCTGCATCTGCTAACCAAAAGGTCTACAGTTCGAATCCACCAGGTGCTCCTTGGAAACTCTATGGGGCAGTTCTACTCTGACCTATAAGTTGCTACGAGTCAGAATCGACTCACAGGCAGTGAGTTTTGGTTTTTTTTGTGGGTGACACTATTGGCACCCTGGTGACACAGTGGTTAAGAGGTCAGCTACTTATCAAACTATTGGCAGTTTGAAACCACCAGCCAGCCCTTGGAAACACTATGAGGCAGCTCTACTCTGTCAACTCAATGGCAATGGGTGACATTATTAAAGAAGATGACAAGTATGCACGTAAGTCCAGACAGGGATGTCAGAAGAAACATGAAGGCTGGCGATACAAATTAGAGTACCAGAATCTAGGTAGTATTTAAGGTTCCTAGAAAAAAAAAGGTGTGTAGAAAGAGAAAAGGAAAGAAGCTTTAAGACTTATCCACTGCCATCCAGTTGATTCCAATTCATAGCAACATTATAGACAAAGTAGAACTGTCGAGTTTTCGAGGAGCACCTGGTGGATTTAAGCTGCCCACCTTCTGGCTAGCAGAGGTAGCACTTAACTACTATGCCACCAGGATTTCCTTGGAGACTTAGTCGTCAGTAATTTCAGTTCTTTCCTGTGGCAGAGATGCATTGCTGACCTTGGTTCTTTTCAGGTGTTGATCTCGTAGAGTTACTGTGCATTCCTTCGCCCGGGTATAACATTAGTACCTAAACATGGTATTTACATTGCCCAAACCAGGAAACTGACCTTGGTAGCATGCTATTAAAGAGTGCTGCTGGGGCAATGCTTTAGTGTTCAGCTGCTAACCAGAAGGTCAGAAGTTCAAACCCACCAGTGACTGCAAGAGAAAAAGTATCTATTATCTGCTCTGTATAGGGCAACTGTACTTGGTCATATAGGGTCAGTCTGAGTCAGAACCTACTCAGCAATGCTCAACAGCTACATTATTAACTCAAATACAGACTTTATTCAAATTTCACATTTTTAGATGAACTCTTTCTTTCCTCCTCTCTCTCTCTCTGTGTACAGTTCCGTGAAATTTTATCACGTGCATAGATTCATGTAACCCTTAATCTTCAAAATTAAGTAACATTTTATGGAAAAATAAAATTTGTATGCTTCTGTTCCCTTAACTCAAAGGTTATTTTGCACAAAGTTTTCAGAGTCCAGTCTGTTTTGATGAGCCTTTCTGAGTGCTCTGTTCCTAGGAAACAAAACACAGTTATCAGTTGCAGAAGGAACGTGGATCACTAGTTCTGAAAAGTTAACCAGATACCCACAGTATCAATGTTTAAGAAATTTTGTTTCCTCCCTGAAGAAAATCAAGCTTCTTTAGAGAAGCCATGAGAAATTCTAGTGCTTAGCTGCTAACTGTGAGAAATTTTAGCCATGAGAATTTGCCAGCCATGAGAAATTCTCTTGGTTTCACAAAGAAATTCTCATGGCTGACCACAGCATACCAAGGGTATATTACCTGCAAAAACTGTCTTCAGATCTCCTTTTTCAGAGATGCCAAAAGCCCTCTGGGAACTGATAAAATTTCCATGTGTGGAAGGCCTCTTAGAAGTCAAGAGGAAAAGGTAAATTTCAAGAGGTTCAGGTCTGAATAGCTACCTCCTCTCTGTTTGTGTATTTTATAGTCCAATAAGCTCATTTCACCTCCCTGTGTGGCTAGCCAAGCAGTGATTAATGAAGCAGCCATTACCTTTAGGAAAATAAACAGCAGATAAGGACAGAGATATAAAGGAGAGATACAGATGCAGGCAATGAAAAACGGAGCTAACAAGCTCATTATCAATTCCAAAAGGAGGCAGAAAAACTCTCATCGTAATTGCCAAAGCCAAATAACTTATAGGTTCTTCCCCCCGCAAATTAACGTAAGGAGCCATTGCATTCCTGGACACCCAATCAGACAGACGATACCACAAACCATCATAAAACCCTTTCGAGGTTCAAAGTCCTTAAGAAAACTCAGGACCAACATCCAGAAGATAGTGTATTTGTGTCTGTAACTCGTGGCTCGTTTTATTTCTTCCATAGCTATCTTTTGTTTATTTTATAGATGGCCTCAGCCACACAGTACACTCATAGATTCTTGGCATGCATGTGTTTATCTGAATCAGAATGAATTCTGTTCATGGAAGATAACTGCTTGGGGAGAAATAAAACACTGAGTGATAATAAATTAAATCTTAGGAACGGATGTTGATGTGCAGATGGCTTTTCATGTATTTTTCCTCTCCTTTTCAATTTCCTCTCTTATCAGCTCACCTTTACCTTCCAAAGATCAATCCCTGCTTTTTGTCTTAATATGTCCCCCAAAAAGGAAAACTGGTTTTTTTTGCACGGACTTGAAATCAATTGCATTATGCTGTTCACATCCTGTTAAATGTGCTGTTTAAACAGTTCTATTAGAGTTGATTTTTGAACAACTAGAAGATAGACTAAGACATGAGCAAGTCTTACGGCTTGGGTCAACGACTGCTCGGTGCACAAGTAAAGCATTTAGTTTCCCCTTCTGGTCATTCGTTTTATGGAGTGTTTTTCCTGGTATCCCAGGCACTGTGGAGGAAGGGCCCGTTTAGATAGCTTATTTTAAGACTGTGATTGCCCTTTGCCTTCTTGGTCCTTCTGGTTCACCACTGGGATGAGTTTTCAACAGACCTCGTGAGCACTGATGATAGAAAGAAACCAAACCCAACCCACTGCCGTCAAGTCAATTCTGACTCATAGCGACCCTATAGGACACAGTAGAACTGCCCCGTAGAGTTTCCAAGGAGCACCTGGCAGATTCGAACTGTTGACCTTGTGGTTAGTAGCTGTAGCACTTAACCACTATGTGACCACAGTTTCCAATAGAGAAGCCATAAATGCCCAACCAAGGTATCTTTCTTTTCACCTGTCTGCGTCATCCCATTAACATTTCTCAGTGTGATCTGTCTTATTTAAATTAAAAAAAAAAATCTATATTTTAGCTAGAAATGACTTCATTTTCTAAGCTCTTTTTGGCATTTCAAGTTCTTGTAAAGGTTCCCCCTTAAACTTTAATGTACTTAATTACGAGAATAAAATAGAGACATCCCATCACCCTGTATGAATAATTAGTGACTTAGAAACAAGTCTCCAAGTTAGTGAGAAATTCACTCACTGCAAGACAGCAAAATAATAAAAATACACTGATGTGGATACTTTGATGCACTTTAAAGAAATCATCATAGGCAGGGAATATGGAAAAACAGATCAGACTGACAGGAAAATTACTTTTCAGAAAACAAAGTAGTTATGACATTTATAGCAACCTTTATAAAGGTTTGCCACACTCAGAAAGGGGGAAATGTAATTCCATTATTTCCAGTAACTCCAGTCAAAGGGAAAGCACTCACACACACTCATATTATATACATTTAGAAAGAACACATTTTCTTTTACTCCCAAGCACAAAGAGGAAAGAATAACTTGCCAGCTGCTGTCATCCCTTCCTTTACTAGAAAAGTCAGTCTTTGAATAGAATCAAAACCATGTTAACACACCAAAGTGAAAAAAACCGGCGCAGTGGCCACATGTCAGTCCATTTAGTGGCATCTTTCATCTCTAGGACTTCAGTTTCTATATAAACTAAATGCAAGTGTCTTTTCTTGAGTCACACAGCCTTTGTTAACTCATTCAGACGTCTCTGAGTTGTTTCCTTTTAACTTGTCTTCAAGAGATTTCTTCTTTCTACAAAGGTGTAAAACAGATCTCGGGAAATTGCAAGGCATTTCTTCAGTAGATGAAGCCATGGTTTGATGTTTCCTTTTTCCAGCCTCAAAGCAGAACTAGGAGTCACCAAGTGTTAAGAAGTCTTTTCAAAGGAAATCCAGAATTAAGTTGGCATTGTTTACTCAAGCTGGCAAACTACTGAAGGAGTAGAAAATTCAGTTCAGTTTGGAAATGTATATGTCTAAACCCTGGTGGCATAGTGATTAAGTGCTGCAGCTGCTAACCAAAAGGTCAGAGGTTCAAATCCACCAGGTGCTCCTTGGAAACTCTATGGGGCAGTTCTCCTCTGCCTTACAGGGTAGTTCTATTCATCATCACTGGGTTTGTTTGCTTTTTTTCCTTTCTTTTGACATGTCTGAACAGTCAATACTGAAATCTTATAAAAATACACACCCCTAATAGGCTAGGTTAAGTGATTTTCTTAGAAATTAAGCTGTCCTATAATACAGTAGGAAACCCTTGCGGTGTACTGGCTAAGCACTATAACTGCTAACCAAAAGGTTGAGAGTTCAAATTCACCAGGCTCTCCTTGGAAACTCTATGGGGCAGTTCCACTTTGTCCTGTATGATTGCTACGAGTCAGAATCAGTTCAATGGAGTGAGTTCTTCTTTTAGTTTCTTTTCTTTTTTCAATAACATAGTCAGAGACCCTGGTGGTGCAGTGGTTAAGTGCTACAGCTATTAACCAAAAGGTCAGCGGTTCAGATTTGCCTTGGACACTGTGCAGCAGTTCTACTCTGACCTGTAGGGTTGCTATGAGCTGGAAACAAGAGCAATGGATTTTTTATTTTTTTATAACACAATCCTCTTGATACGGGGGTATGGTCCCCAGTAATATTTGTTTCCCACTGTTCTTTCTCTCAGATAATCCTTTCCCCTTGAGTGCACACTGGACATTTTCTTATCCTTTTGTCATGGGAAGTATATAGGTAACGAAACATTTGCCATTTCAAGAGTCATCATGTGTACACCTCACTGACACTAACAACATCATGTTGTTAAACCGTCACCCATAACCAGTCCCACATTTCTCCGTCACCCTCCACGGACGCTCAGGGTGCCCTAAGCACTGAGTCGGCGTTTCTCCACCCCTCCTGCCTCCTCCTCCTGGTAACCACTAATATGCTTTGATTTCTCTGGCCTATTCTGGTTATTTCATACAAGTGCTATTGTACAAAATGTTGGACTAGATTTACTGACTTGCTTCTAATGAAAATAGAATGTGGCAGAAGGGATGGGATGTCGTTTCTGGGACTGGGTTGTCAGAAACCTGTGGCCTCTCTGTTGACTGCTGCTCTTTCCCTCTCTGCCGTTGCTGGCTCTGAGGCCAGGTGCCATATTGTGAGGCAGACGAGCGGAAAGGCCCATTGTGCATGAACTTGGAAGTGTATCTTTGAAGACCTGACAAGGGTCACATATGTGATCTTGAAAGGAGAGTCTCCCCTAAGAGATCCTTGGGATGGCTGCAGGCCCAGCAGACCCTTGACCACAGGGTTGTGAGACCCTCTGCCACAGGTACCCAGCTAAGCAGCTCCCAAATTCCCAGTCCACACAAACTGAGATAACTGTGGTCCCTCCTAAGTTTCAGGGTGACTTGTTATGTAGTCATAGATAACCAACACAGGAGGTAAGGGAACCCCATATGTGACGTTCAAGACATGTCAGCCTTGGACAAGTTTCAATTGTGAACCGTGTTATGAAAAGCAGAATGTGGCTAGTTGTGGAACTGGCTTCCAAAACAATGCAAATTTGCTAGGTGGTCACTTTCTTCTGCACCAAGAATTGGTCTCATTTTTCACTTGCTTCAAATGAGAAATAAATATAGGAGGTGGCAAAACTGTAAAGCACTTTAAAAGGTTAAGTGAGAAAATGAAGAGATAATTATCCAGGCCTACCTTTGTGTGGTAGACACATTCCCAGAAAAAGTAATCAATTCTTATTTTGCAGGTACATGAAAAAAGGGTTTGCTAGAATAAGTTATTGTAAAAGTAGACGTGTATGTGCAAGATTGTTAAAAGGACCCATCAAAGAGAATACACAGGACAAAAAGCAAACATCAAAGTGACACTGGTCTCATCACATTTAGTCCCTATCTGAAGAAGACTGGGTGCCCAATGTGTAGATATTTTAAGACCTTATCAAGTCTTTTTTTTAAATCCATTTATTTTTAATATTTTACTTTAAGTGAAAGTTTCAATTCAAGTCATTTTGTCATACTAAAACTTGCACAGACATTGCTATGTCACTCTAGCTGCTCTCCCCACACTGTGACAGCACACTCCTTCTCTCCACCCTGTATTTCCTGTGTCCATTCAACTGGCTCCTGTCCCCCTCTGCCCTCTCATTTTGCTTCTGGAAGGAGCTGCCTGGATAGTCTTATGTATCTGCTTAAACCAAGAAGCATACTCTTTGCCAGTATCATTTTATGTCTTACCAATCCAGTCTTTGTCTGAAGAGTTGGCTTTGGAAATAGTTTCAGTTCTGGGCTAACAGAGTTGGGGTGCCATGGCTTTGGAGGACCCTGCAGTCTGTGGGACCATCAAGTCTGGTCTTTTCTGTAGGGTGTGAGCTCTGCACCGCATTTTCTCTCACGTTCTCCATTAAGACCTTATCACTTCTGCAGTAGCATTCATGGTTTCCCTTCCTGCTCTCAGTCCCTGCTTCTTTGGATAAGATCCCTTCCTGTTCAGCTCATGGGTCTTGTGTGGCTCCACCAATGATCCAGAAGTGGAGCAAATGAGCCAGCCCTGACCAGTCAAACCCCATGTCATCCTGATGTCTATCAGAGACGAGCATGTGACCTAAGCCAGTCCAATCAGAAGGAATCTCCAATTTTCCTAAGAACACATAAAAATGCTTTCCTTATTCCCTGTGGGATCCAACCCTGAATGGTATGAAGATGAAGCCCATAAAGTCATTGATCCATGATGACAGAGACCATGCATTTGAGATATTGGACATAGTGCACATACTGTAACAATATAGCTAGCACAGCAGGCAGCTGGAGGAACAAATTTTAAGAACACTGTGTGAGCCCTGATCCAGCCATGCCTGAAGTCAACTCTGCCTCTGAAACTTTTGTGTGAGCCAAGTAACGTCCTTCTCAGCATAAGCCAGTTAGTGGAGGAATTTGAAGCTGGTTGGTTGTTTTTGTATCATTCAAAAGAAAATATCTCAATATCTTCCAATCTAAACAATTTAAAAATACTAGCCTTTTTCACTAGACATATTTTCTAAAAGATTTGAATGACTTGGGTGAGTTTTCATCAAAACTTTATAAAATATTTGTTATACACAGGATGTGATGCTGCCAACCAGTGACAGAATAACTTTAATAAAATGACCATAATGATAATAATATAAGCAACCAGACACCGAACACTTAGTATGTGTTGGGTACTGCGAGAAGTACTGTACATATGTTGATGTTGCTGACTGCCTTCAAGTTGACTACAATTCGTGGTGAATCTCTGCTTAGCAGATCAAAATGTCACCTGGCCCTGCACCATCTTTGCCATCACTGGGAACTGGACAATAATCTGTAATCCGTGGGGTAAAGAACAATAATATGATGTTAATAAGGAAGGATAGGTGGTGGCTGTGCTGGGGGCAGGACTCATTCTGTAGGATTGTATCATGCTTCGAGGCAATCTCTTAGGAAAAGGAAGCAAGGAATATATATCAAGGAAAGAGAGGCCAGAAGAAAGTTGGGGACCTCATACCACCAAGAGAGCAGGGTAGGGAATAGAGCCTGTCCTTTGGACTTGGGCCCCTGCGCCTTAGAAGCACCCAGTCCAGGGGAACACTGAGGACAAAGGCCTTCCTCCAGAGCCAGCGGAGGAAAGCTTCTCCTGGGGCCGATACCCCGACTTTGGACTTTAGCCTACTTTTCTGCGAGAAAACAAATTTCTCTTTGTTAAAGCTATCCACTTGTGGCATTTCTGTTATAGCAGCTCTGGGTGACTAAGATAGGTGACCTTGTTAATATCTGAAATACCAGTGGTTGAACTTCCAGCGTCACCACATAATGCAAGCAACCCCAGCAGAACAAACTGACAGACAAGCGGCGGACTCTACACTCTGCAGAAACAGTGGTCGCCTCTGTCAAAATGTGTGGCAGGGTCTGACCTCCTCTGCCTTTACAAGGTGGAAGGAGAATCATGAGCAACAGCCCACGGCTGAGTCCCATGAAGCAGAGATTAGATATACATCTTTTCTCCAAGCTTTTTACCAATTCGGACACCAGAGTGTATCTACCACATCTCAACTCCTCCACTGCGGTCAATAATTCTTTGCAGTCACCACACAAAACTCACAGACTATAGTCACAGTTACGGGGTTGATAAGGAAGTAATAGGTTATAACTTAGAATCATCAAGGACTCAGGATACAGTTCCTTGATCAGGACGGCTCCTTTGCCATGCCTGCTGGAGGTCTCTCTCTGGCACTCAGCCCCTCCGTGCCTCCACTTGGCCTCTGCCCTGATCACACATGTGTTATAAAGCTCTTTAGCTCCAGTGACAAGTACCCACTGGCACCCCACTCTGCCAGCAAGCCTTCTGCCTGAAAGTGCTCAGTTTTCTCCCTGTGTAGGAAGCCCACCACTCCATCCCTTGCTGGTCTCCTGGTTCTCATCCTTCTGCTACTGTTGTTTCCCTGCTGCCATTTCCCGCTGTCTCTAGCTGTCTCTGTTGTTACGGCTCTCTGTCTCCTCTGTCCAGGTGGGTCTTAGCACAGGCATCCTGGGTCCAAAGGGTGCGATTCACTCCTAGCTCTTCTTTCTTGGTGGTAGTGTGGTCCCCACTTCCTGCTTCTAGGATGGTAACTCTTAAGCCTAGCAGGATGGCAGAACTGACCAGTTCCTTCTTAGGGTCCCATAGATGTCATCTGCATGATCCCAACCCCACAAACATGAACATGCCATGCGCCGTATTTGCACTATTAG
Source organism: Heterohyrax brucei (assembly GCA_028571685.1). Classification (NCBI taxonomy): domain Eukaryota; kingdom Metazoa; phylum Chordata; class Mammalia; order Hyracoidea; family Procaviidae; genus Heterohyrax; species Heterohyrax brucei. The sequence continues at coordinate 82,355,950 of CM053156.1, read as the reverse complement.
CAAGCTGTCCAATCTCATTGGTGGGCCCTAATGCCTAATATACTTAGTCTCACCCAATCATTTGGTGGGCATTATAACACCATGGTTCAGAAAGCCCGTATAAAAGTGATGCATCACACCACACATATATTCATTTTTCTAGAAGCGAGAGAGTAAAGTAGTCAAAGCATAGATTTTAGAGCATAAAATTCCCAGCTTTAAATCTTTTCTTCCACTTTGTACAACTGGGATAGGTCAGGAATCTACAAGTGGCTGGGCCCTCCACTTCAGGGTCTCAGACTCTCAAGGCTGCACAAGGTGTTAGCTAGGGCTGGGATCTCACTCGAAGTCTCAACTGGGGAAGTATCTGATTTATGCTCACACACATAGTCCCTGACAGAATTTAGTTCCTCAAGGGCTATTGAATTGAGGGTCTCCATTCCGAGTAACAAAGAGAGACAATGAGAAAGAGTGTTACTAAAACAGAGCTCTGTCTTTTTATTTTTTATTTTTTATTTTTATTTAACGTAACTGAGTGAAAATGTACATTCACGTATAAATTTACATGCCCACCTATATGCAGCTTCCACTGCTCTCCCTGTCCGGTGACTGCACACTATTCCTCTCTGCTCCATACATGTCTCATCCTCCCAAAAACCTTCTTTCCCCTCCTCTCCATCCACTCCCCTTCCTCCAGCCAGAGGTCAGCAAGATGATATCCTGTAGATGTTTAGAACCACAAAGTGCTTCCAATATGTGGTCACTCTGTATTGCCAAGTCCAATCCATTCCTGTCCAAAGAGTGGAACTTTGGTATAATTTATGGGAAAGGGCAGCATCAGGGATGGGGGCCATGCTCTCAGAGGAAGCCCAAAACCGCTGGACCATCAATTGAGGTCTTTTAGTGGAGATCTCATGATGCGCCTCTTTTTATTCTTGTGTTGCCAGTGAGACTCCTCTCTGTGAGCTCCATCGTGGCTATCACTGGTGGTGGCCAGACACCATCCGGTTCTTCTGGTCCCAAGTCGATGTAGGCACCCACTCTTGTGGGTCTCTCTGTCTTCTCAGTTGTCTTTACCGTATGTCATTTTGGTCCTTGGTGAGCATCCGTTCCTGCTGAGTTGGGACCATTTGCTGTGTCCTTGGATGGCAGCTTGGCAGCTTTTAAGACCCCAGACGCCTCTCACCAATGTGGAGTGCAGAGAGCTCTCCTAGCAAAACGCTAGTTGTGCCAATTGGCCTGGAATTTGCCTAAGAGCATGGTCCCCTGCCCCCTGCCCCAGCTACTCTATCCTTGCAATAGTGGGTCAAGATGGAAGGAGTACTCAAGTTATGCTGAAGTCCACTTAATGTTGTTCTTGTTTCTAATGTGTTCTATCACCGCTTTCTCCTAACTAGATTTCTAGTAACTATCTAAACAAAGCCCTCCCCCCTCCCCCTCCCTCCCTCCCCTCCCTTGCAGGTGTCAAAGAGTCTTTTCTTCTATACACAAGTCTGTTTTTGAGGTCTTATCGTAGAGGTCTCATACAGTATTTGTCCCTTTGTCGCTGACTACTTTCATTCAACATAATGTCTTCCAGTTGAAAGCAGGTTAGGAGATGTTTCCTGGAATCATCGTTATTCTTTATCATTGCGTAGTGCTCCATTGAGTATATGTACCACAGTTTACCCATCCATTCTTCTATTGTTGGGCATCTGGGTTGATTCCATCTTTTTGCTATCGTGCACTGTGCTGCGGTAAACATTCTGGTGCATGTGTCCATTGGTGTGAATGACCTTGAATCTGTAGGATATATTCCAAGTAGTGGAATTACTGGGTCAAATGGTATATCTATATCCATTTTTTTAAGGAAGCGCCAGATTGCCTTCCAAAGAGGCTGGACCATTTTGCAACCCCACCAACAGTGTAGGAGGGTTCCACTTTCTCCACAGCCTCTCCAGCATTTGTTGTTTTGTGTTTTCTGGATCATGGCCAATCTTGTTGGGGTGAGATGGTATCTCATTGTTGTCTTGATTTGAATTTCTTTAATAATTAAAGATCATGAACATGTCCGCATGTGTTTTTTGGCTGCCTGGCTCTCCTCTTTAGTGAAGTGTCTGTCCATCTCCTTTGCCCATCGCTTAATTGGATGGTTTATATTCTTATTATTGATATTTTGCAGTATCTTATAGATTATGGAGATCAGGCGTCGATCTGACATAGAGTTGCCAAATATTTTTTCCCACTCTGTGGGTGTTCTTTTAATTCTATTAATAAAGTCTTTGGATGAGCAAAAGTGTTTGATTCTTAATAGTTCCCATTTATCTATTTTCTCTTCTGTTGATTGAGGTTTCTTTGACAGATTTTGGAGTCTGTCCTCATTGTGTGAGCTCAGTCTTTTGTAGACTAATCATAGAAGTGACATGAAATCACTTCTGCTGTACTCTATTTGTTAGAAGTAAACCGTAGGTCCAGTTCACACTCACAGGGAAAAGATTATATCATAGTATGAATACCAGGAGGAAGGGCTTGCTGGGGGCCGATTTAGAAGACTATGTACCCCCGACACTGAATTGAAGCCACGTCTGTTTCACTCTTTGACCCTGATAGAGGTAGCCATCCTGGGCCTCCAGTTTTCTGTCTGTAAAATCTCTGTGTTGAGTCTCTAAGATTCCTTTCAGATCCAACACATAGTTCTAGGACCCTCTAAAAAGAGACAGAAAGCACACTTCAAAATCATTACTTAATTTCAAAATAGCTCTATAAGCCCACCTATAAAAATGACAAGTTTTCTTTAATGTTTTATCTCCTGTATTATTGTGAAGAATACAGACAACAGAGTCAAGCCAAATGCCATGAGTCAGTGAAGAATACAGACAAACAGAAGATGTGCCAATTCGACCATTTCTACGTGCACAATTCGGTGACCCTGATCACCTTCTTTGAGTTGTGCAACCTTTCTCGCCCTCGTTTTCCAAGTTGCCTCCCTGCTCTGAAATTGACTCCTAAGTTTCCTGTCTAACCTTTCCAGTTGCCACTGCCAATGTGATGCCCTATACACAGTTGTACAAGGCACAGAGTGTTCAAGGTAGACATGCTTTACAAATTATGCTTAACTATCATTCGATGGAGACTGTTTTAACCTTTCCCAGTTTGTTCACATCACCTCTCACAGACTTCTGTGTCAAGGACAATAGTAAGGAAAATGTTAGAATGTGCCATTGGCTTTGCTTCCTCAACCAAGAGGAGGTTTAAGGAAAAAAAGACTCCCGTGGCTATGTGTTGGTTTGCAGAATTAGAAACAGTGAACATGAGTTTTCAAAATTTAATAGAAATGGAATGTTTTATTAGTTTACCCCAGAGTGTCAATAAAAAATGGTGCATGGCAGATGGTTTTCTATGATCTCTGGCAGCAACCCTGACTTGAGGTTAATAACCGTCTTGCTTTATGGACTTACTGGCAAACTCCCTCTGGCAGTATTTAAGTTTGTTTAGATGTTTTCTTGATTGTTACTTAAAAAAAAGAAAAAAGTCTGTGTCCACTATTGTATTTCATTGACTGAAGTAACTTCATACTGATTTTCTTGTGAGTAATATACTGGAATCTCCTTTAACCTATCCTGGTAACTGAGTAAGACATAACCTAAAAACCACATTTAAACAATGTACTGATGTTATTTAAAAAAAAAAAAAAATCCCTGGCATTCATTAATTTTTATCTTTGGGTTGAGGAAAATGAACATAGAAGACAGGGCATGTGTTGTCTAATAATGATATTTGGTTAAAACTCTAAAAGGAAGATGAGACTTTGTTTTTCACTGTTAGTTTAAGAGCCTTTGTCAACACTCACCATTGCCTACTACAAATTGGTGGTCTGTGAACTGGGCCTTTCAGTTGCTTGTTATTTGCCCCTATTTTTTTTTTAGTTCTCCTGAATATCTTTTAAAATCTTCAGATGACTTAACCACATTTAAAAATTGGGAGATATCACACTGAGAGACATTCTGATTTTTGGCTTCTGGTGAATAACTGGAAACTTCAGCAACTCTCACCCACATTCCAACATGGCAGCAACTGGCTGCAGACAAATGTAGCCTCTTCTTTTGACAGAACACATCTTGATCTGTCCCCACCGTTTCCTGACTCCCTAGTGCACAAATGATTATGATACTAACCTAAAATGAAAGACAACCTAGAAATCTCTCCCATAAAACCCACAGTGCTGTTCAGGAAGCAGTAAGAAAATTTACAAACTGCAGTGAACTGGAAAATTCTGCTCCCTCTATACGGGGCAGCTGCGACTCACTACTTCCTTCACTTACGTGAGTTCCACGGCCATTAGAGACATCCGGGTCAGTTAGATCTGGGCAGAGCACCTCGGGTCTGGGAAGCGGAGACCATCTCATTGGTTCAAGGCAAGATGATCTCATTCATCATGATGAGCTTTGGATAACTGTGTGGTGGTATAGCCCATGTTCTTTGCATTGACAGTGGCTGTCCTGTTGGTTTGCTCTTCGTCTGTTTTCAAATTTCTGGTTCTATAGATAAATTACACCCACCATTCTTGATAGAATAGGAGGGAGTGTAAATGTCTTTGTGCTGTCTTGCTTCTGTCTTAATGGTATCTATAATGCTTGACTTAATCTGTATTTCACACTTAGCCATTGTTCTGCACATCCCACAGCTGTCATTAAACACACAGAGAGAAGATTTGCAAGCACTCTGCTGTTTCCCTGTAACACTCAGAACTGGCTTGGGGTGTTATGTCACCCTCCCCTGCCTCTCGGTTTGTTTGCTTTAAAGACCTCATAAAAGGTGACAGACACCAGTCACTAGCTAAGAGCTTTCAAAATCCCGTAGATAAATATCATATCAGTTGTTGGAGGGATTTCTTTTTTTCCTTTTTTCCCTTTTTCAAAAGCCTTTTAGAATGGTTCTGTCTCTTGGCAAATAGGTAATTTAAAACATTGAGGGAAACATGTATCCTATGCAATATTTGATGCTATCAGTCTCTACATATTTAGATGGACTCCAGTTAACAACTATGGAACCTGAGGCTGGAATTGTCTATTTTGAAAACAGGATTTTTTTTTCTCTATCAAAGCCTATTAAACTCTAACATTGTGCAGCACTCCATCAATTCCTTCTCCCCATCTCATTCCAAATTGATAAAATCAGACATAAAACATCACTCCTATGTATTATAGTTTTCAGGGGTTTTATTATTATTATTACTATTCTATGCTTTTTCATTAAATTAAAAGTCTTCACTATCCTATGAACCCAAGTGCTATTTCATGCTGGTGGCTTCATCTTCTAAAGTAATTGTGTGTCTTAGTTATCTAGGGCTACTGTGACAGAAATGCCACAAGTAGCTGGCTTTAGCAAACAGAAATTAATTCTCTTGCAGTCTTCGAGGCTAGAAGCTGAATTCAGGGTACCAGCTTCCTGGGAAGGCTTTCTCTCTTTGGCAGTTCTTGGGGAAGGTCTTTGTCATCTGTCTTTCCCTGGTCTAGGGGCTTCGAGCATAGGGATCCCCAGTCCAAAGGACATGTTCCACTCCCAATACTTCCTCCTTGATGGTATGAGGTTCCTCTCTCTCTGCCTGTTTCTCTCACCTTTTACTTCTTATAAGATCAAAGGTGATATGGGCCACACCCTAGGGAAACTCCCCTCAGATCAGGGCTGGGACCTGAGAAAGGGTATTGATCCCACCCTAATCCTCTTTAGCATAATCTAGTCTTGCCTCATGAACAGCAGGCAAGAGCACACTTTAAAATTATATTAGGCAGAGATTAGGATTTACAACACATTGGAAAATTACATCAATCACAAAGTGGAGGACAACCACACCATACTGGGAATCAAGACCTAGCCAAGTTGGACACACACTTTGAGGGGGACAGAACTCAATCCATACCACTATGCCTCCTTTGGAAAGGTGCAAGAGAAGTAGCTTCTTTTCTTATTAGAAAAGACCTGTCTCTAGCCCCTCCTCCATCCCCAGATCACCCCCGCCCTCCTCCGTGTTGATGCCAGTGCTCTCTCAGCTGCATCTGAATTCTCCTGTCTGACTTCTCCTTTGGGCACGGTGGACACAGTGTCCAGGGTCCACCGTACTTTAAAACCAAACTAAACCCACTGCCGTTAAGTTGATTTCAGTGCTAGCGACCTATAGGACAGACTAGAACTGCCCCATGGGGTCTCCAAGGAGCAGCTAGTAGATTCAAACTGTCAGCCTTTTGATTAGCAGCTGACCTCTTAACCACTGTACAGACAGGGCTTCCCAGTTGCTAACAGCCAAACCAAATCAGTTGCCATCAAGTCACCTCCAGTGCATGGCAACCTCATGTGGCTCAGAGTAGAACTGTGCTACATAGGGTCTTTAATGGCTGATCCTCCTGGAATAAATCACCAGGCCTTTCCTCTGAGGTGCTTCTGGGTAGACTCACCCTGTCAATCTTGGGTTGGCAGCGAGCATGTTAACTGTTTGCACCATATTAGTCTTTCTCCTAATGCAATTGTAAAATACACTTTTTAGTATTTGTTACATGGATGAAGGGGCCCAGGAAGGCAAAAGTACCCAGGGCCTGTGACAATCGGAATGTGATGCTGGATTCAGGATGACTATGTAAGTCACTTGGAACCAGTTCACACAACAGCATCCACGGTTGAAGTTGCACAAATTGGACGCTGCTTGGTAACATGGCCCTGAGCAACCTTGAAGCCTTCATTGGCAATCACAACAGACAACATGTGTTGCATCCTCACCGTGTCCTAGACCTCGCAGAGGATGCTTTCTGGGGGCACTACTTTTGCAGTCCTCTGGGCCATGAACAAAGAAGACAGGAGAAGAATTGATGCCTTTGAATTGTGGTGCTGGAGAAGAATGTTGAATGTACCATGGACTGCCAAAGAACAAACAGATCTGTTCTAGAAGAAGTACAACCAGAATGCTCCTCGGAAGCAAAGATGACAAGACTGCATTTTACATACCTTGGACATGTCAGGAAGGATCAGTCCCTGGAGAAGGACATCATGCTTAGTAGAGTGGAGGGTCAGTGAAATAGAGGAAGGCGCTTGACAAGATGTACTGACACAGTGGCCGCAACAATAGGGTTAAGCATAAAAACAATCGTGGACGTGGCACAACACTGGGCAGTGTTTTGTTCTGTTGTACATAGGGTCGCTATGAGTCAAAACAAACTTGATGGCACCTAACAACCTAACTGGCACAGAAGGCCCAGGAAATTGATCTTGAGCATCAATATAACTGTCAGGACACAGTGAGATCTCAGAGGGCAGAGGAGAGCCAGCTCTGCACTCACCAGCAGTGACATTGTCATTGTGGTTTGGGTCTATGGAGTCACTTCTGACTCACAGCCACCCTGTGTACCATAGAACGACACACTGCCTCATCCTGTGCCATCCTCACAATCATTGTTAATCACAGTCACAATCCCTGTCACAGTTACTGTGTCAGTCCATTCCCTTGAGGGTCTTCCACTTTTTCTCTGACCCTCTACCAAGCATGACGTCCTTCTGTAGGAATAGATCCCTGCTGATAATGCACCCAAAGCCTGGGAGACGTAGTGTTGCTGTCTTTGCTTTTAAGGATCATTCTGGCTGTACTTCTGCCTAGGCACATTTATTCATTCTTTTGGCTAGCAGTGTAGCCTTGGGCGAAGTATTTCCTCTCTTAAAGCCTTAGCTTTCTCATCTGAGAAATAGGGTGATAGGAGAATGAACCTCATACGATTTGGAGAGAGTTAGCTGAAGCACACAAGACGCTCCCAACTGTACCTGTTGTTAGATGCCTTCAAGTTGACTTGGGTTTGTACTGACCCCATGTGACAGAGCAGAACCGCCCCATTGAGACTTTTAGGCTGTAATCGCCTCAGAATGGAGTATGGCAAACTTCATCTCATGTATTTCCGCGGGACCAGTCCCTGGAGAAAGTCCTCATGCTTGGTAAAGTAGAGCATCAGTGATAATGAGGAAGACCTTCCACGAGATGGACTGCCACAGCAGCTGCAAAGTCTGGAAGGACATCACAGGACCAGGGAGTGTTTCATTTTGTTCTACGCAGGATCGCTGGGAGTTGTGACTGACTCAGTGGCTCCTAACAACAACAGTCTTAACAGGAACGGGTTGCCAGGCCTATCTTCTGTGGTACTTTTGGGTAGGTCCACACTGCTACCCTCAGGTGCCAACTGGGGACCTAATTGCCTAACTCGCCTGTTTGATCCCCTGATGTCCTTCCCTCTTCTCCCTGCTCTTGGCTGTCCATTCATATGATCCTCCTTGCTTCAAACCCTATCTCATCTGTAAAGCCCAACTCAAATCTCACTTGTTCAATTTTTTCATCTTATATATGGATGTGGGTATGTGTCTGTCTGTCTGTATGTGTGTGCGTACAGGGGAAACCCTGGTGGTACAGAGGCCAATTGCTACAGCTGCTAAACAAAAGGTCAGCAGTTCAAATTTGCCATGCACTGCTTGGAAGCTCTATGGGGCAGTTCTACTCTGTTTGCTATGAGTCAGAATTAACTCAATGGCAGTGGCCTTTTATACCTATAGGGGTGTCCACTAATTTTTACAAAGATTTAACTTACATTCCAGAAAGTTCCCATATATAGTTCAATGGGTACTTTTTTTTATAACATATACCCAAGTGAGATAACCATGAGAACAAGCTATACAAGGATTGACAATTAAGTTTGTGAACTCTCCCTAGAAAAAGTGCGACATACCTACTTGCTGATTATTACTACGGTCACCTTTGAAGTACTCCCTTTGGGAAGCTATGCACCCACACCAGTGTCTAGTCCATCCTTCAAAGCAACTTTGGAACTCTTTGTAATGGCCATCAGAGCTGTCATTGTATTACCCTTGATGTCCCGAATGTCATCCAAATGTCTTCCTTTCAGTATTTCCTTTATCTTTGAGTAAAGAAAAGTCAGTGGGGCCAGATCAGGTAAGTAGGGAGGGTGTTTCAATCAGTTATTCATTTACTGGCTAAAAACTCCCTCACAGACAACCATACAATGAAGTTCACAAACCTGTCACCTTGCCACTATGCACAATGGCCATTTCAGAAAGAGTTCCAAAATTGCTCTGAAGGGTGGACGAGCCGCTGGCATCAGTTCGTAGCTTCCCAAGTGGAGTACTTCAAAAGTGACTGTAATGACTGATATTCAGCAATGCGATATGTGGCACTTAGAACAATTAAGTTCACCGACTTCATTCTCACATCTCGTAGAAGATGTCAGAAACCCAGATGATTCCTCAAGGCTTTTTTCAGGCAGTACTGACCTGTGATTTCTGTCACCGTTGATTAGTCTCGCCTGTTTTAAACCTCAGCAGTGCAGTGAACTACTTCACATGGCCCTTCCAACCAGAGTATTTGTGACTCCCATACAGTGATTGGGTGAGATTATGTTTAAAAAAAAAAAAAAAAAAGATAATTGTGGCCCACCAAGGGAATTGGACAGTTTGCTGCTGATACAAATAAGATGTGTGGAAACTGTCATGGTGAAGGTTGTATAACAACTTGGCTGGGCCATTATTTTCAGGGGTTTGACAGTTACCTAACAATATAATTTGGCAGCTATGTAATGATGTGGTCACTCCCCATTTTTGTGATCTGATGTAATTATCCTTCGTTTTGTGATCCGATGTAATTATCCTTCATTTTGTGATGGGCTTCATGGCTGTGGTTATGGTCCCACTTGGGAGAGAGTTGCCTGTTATGTTAATGTGGCAGGATTAGGGTGGCATGTATCCTGAGATACTGCCTTGCTAGAGGGTGTGACTCAAGTCTCCACCCTTATGCCAGTCACCATCACCCTTATTCAAGTCGTACCGCTGCACTGCCTTGAGGGTACAGTCTGTATTCAACATCCACGTGACCATTTTGGCCATGTTCTCTCTCGTTCAGGATCTGGCATCAGGTCTGCCATCATTTGCCTTCCAGCCAGCAGACTACCGTCTGATCGGCCAGTTCTGGCATTTTCCAGCTTCCACAGCCCTAGGAGCCAGTAGCCTATCACCTGACCTGCCAGTTTGGGTTGGCCAGTCCCCATCACCATGGGAGTCAGGAGAAGCCACTAGTCTGACACCTGACCCATGAATTTGGGACTTGTTAGCCTCCACAACCAGGTAAACCCTTTCCTTAACAGTTCATGAGTTCTGTGAGACATTGCAGTAAGTAATCAAACCCAAAGACAGGAGGCAGATACTGAAGGGAAGAGATTAGAGACGATGGAGTGGGGATTGGTGTGGAAAAGCCAAACAATTGACACCTTTCATCTCCACCTCAGAGGGACTACCTTTGTGCTGACCCTTCTAAAAGAAATCATTTATTCAGCTTTGTGTAAGCAGACTCATAAACAATGTACTTTTTCAGAGGCGGAGTCAAGATGGTGGACTAAGCCCCCGTCTCCTTCTATCCCTCTGGAAACCAAGACCTGAACTGACAATCAAACACAGCCTTCTGAGCACCTAATCAGCCTCAGGACACGGCACAGAGCTCTTAATTGGGACTTTATACCACTCAACGAAAAACCTCCTCTCTTTCGCTGACTCCTGCTCCTGGCTAGCCCCGGCTTTCACGGACGGAAGGTAAATGCACCGTTTTGACTTTTTTTCCTGGGTCTCGGCTTGCGGGTGGAGCTGGGCCTTGCCTGGCGGCTGGACTCAGACACGCTGCTGGGGGGATAGGCAGGCGAAATTCCCATGTTCTGAGAGCCAGGCTCGGGACTCTGTTAATCTAGACACTTTGAGCCTTTCGTTTTGTGGCTGCCTCAGTGGGGTTTGTGCAGAGCTCCGCGGTCAGGGTGTGGGACGCCATGTTGGTACCGAGATTTTAGCGGGACCTCGTTCTTAGCCTGGGAGCCAGAGCCTGCAAACAGGACAGTGCTTCTCCGTCAGAAAAGTAGTGATTTTGCACAGTGCTGCCTACGTTGGGGGCCCTGCAACAGAAGCAGAGGAATCACTACCTCTCGGCACCTTTAGCCCCTCTGTCTGCTGCCAGTGTGGAGGACGCCATCTTGGATACGGTGGCCGCAGCTGGACCTAATTCTTAGCTTGGGAGTCAGAGCCTGCCCACAAGAGAGCGCTTTTCTATCACAAAACCAGTACTCGAGGCAGTGTTGGATAAGGCTAGGCCCGGTCAGCAGAGGCCACCAGGGCACTAGCAGTGCTGTATTCTGAACTAGTTTGTTATCATCTGGGGTTGGATACAGTGGCGCTTACTTTGTCAGATGGGAAGAGGGACCTCTACACCTGAAAACCTAACTGACTTGTGAACTGGTCAGATACCTTTTGCTTTACACTTGAAGACAGCCTAGAGAAACATTTGCAATCCATCCTCACAGTACCTCTTCCAGCCTCTATATACTCACATGGGACCCAAAAAGCAACAGACAATTGTGGCATACAAGCAATCACTCATGGCTTCAGAAGGCTCCCAAACAAAGCAACCAAGGAGTTTTCCAGATGAAGAAACTTTTATGAAAGCATCAGGAAGTGAATACAAATTGATTATATACAGGGCCCTTCTAGACCTTATACAAAATGCAGCAGAACAAAATGAAAAATTAAGCAAGTTGTTCGATCTGATGGAACACCAGTACTCTGAAATCCAACAGATCAAGAAGAAAATCAAAGACATAGAAACTTCCATGCAAACCCAAGAAAACAGAATGGAACAAATGGAAAAAAGAATTTCTGACTTGGAAGACAGAGCTACTGATGCCAGTGTCTATAAGCAGAAATCAGAAAAAAGAAACAAGAAAAATGAAGAAACATTAAGAAGCATGTGGGACTCTATTAAGAGGAACAACCTTCAATTAATTGGAGTCCCTGAACAGGGTGAGACATCTGAGAACACAGAGAGTATTGTTGCTGAGCTGCTGAGAGAAAACTTCCCAGAAATCATGAAGGAAGAGAATATAGACATCTCAGATGCATATCGTATGCCACCCAATATAGATCTCAAAAGAAAGACTCCAAGACATATTATAATCAAGCTTAATAAAATGAAACATAAGCAGCAACTCTTAAAGGCAGCAAGACTCAAGGCAAAGCTAACATTCAGAGTGAAACTCTGTAGGCTCTCGTCAGATTTCTCAGCAGAAACTATGCTGGCACAGAGACAGTGGCACGACACATTCAAAGTCTTGAAGGAGAAGAACTTCCAACCAAGAATTATATATCCTGCAAAACTGTCTTTCAAACACGAAAATGAAATTAAGACATTTCCAGATAAACAGAAACTCAGAGACTTTGTAAAAACCAAACCCAAACTACAAGAAATACTGAAAGAAGTTCTTTGCTTTGGCTTAGAAGAACGAAACCACTAACTTTATATTTTAGAATGACACACTACTCAATACTCATTTAGGGAAGGCTCCAAAGTAAATCACAGCTTTGATTTGGAAAGAAGCAATCGAGTGATCATCATGAAAACTATGGTGTCATCATAATAAAAGAGGGATGTACTACAGTCGTTACAGTCCTTCCAGATGGAGAGGAAGATGACCAGACTGGTAGTAATTAAAATTAGGTTTATAAATAGTTTATTAAGGGGGTTCATAGGGGCAGCTGTAAAGCACAACAAAGATGTATCATACCATTTCAAGAAATCTAACACATGAGTCTCAACAACTATAAAACCAGCTCTGAAAAAGGTGAAAAATCAACTCACAAAAAAGAGTGTCTCAGAACAGACTAATAAGAACAATAGAGAAAACATCAACATAAAAATAAACATATCACAATGGCAGCAGTGAACACATACCTATCAATAATTACATTGAATGTGAATGGACTGAATGCTCCAGTAAAGAGACACGGAGTGTCATCTTGGATCAAAAGACACAACCCATCCATATGTTGTCTACAAGAAACTCACTTGAGACCTAAAGACAGGAACAAACTGAAAATTAAAGGATGGAAGAATATATATCAAGCTAACAATGAACAAAGAAGAGCAGGGGTGGCAATTCTAATCTCAGACAAAATCAACTTTAATGTCAAATCCACCATCGTGGACAAAGATGGACACTATTTATTGCTGAAAGGTTCAGTAAACAAGCAAGACTTAACTATATTAAACATTTATGCACCTAATGTCAGAGCACCTAAATATGTTGAAGAAACACTGACTATGCTCAAAAGAGAGTTAGATCACTCCACAATAATAGCGGGAGACTTTAACACTCCACTCTCATTACTAGACAGATCATCTAGAAAAAAGCTCAGTAAAGATACAGAAGACCTCATTGCCACAATTAACCAACTAAACCTCATTGATATATACAGAACTTTCCACCCATCAGCAGACAACTACACCTTCTTCTCCAGTGCACATGGAACATTCTCCAGAATTGACCACGTGATAGGCCATAATGCAATGCTCAACAAAATCCATACCATTGAATTATTGCAAAGCATCTTCTCAGATCATAAAGCCATCAAAGTTGAAATCAATAGCAGAAAAAACAGAGATAGAAAGTGGAACTCCTGGAAACTGAACAACATCTTGCTCAAAAAAACATGGGTTATAGAGGAAATCAGGGATCAATTAAAGAAATTCATGGATTCCAATGAGAACGAAAACACTTCCTACCAGAACCTATGGGATACAGCCAAAGCAGTGCTCAGAGGTCTGTTTATCTCCATAAATGCACACATCGGGAAGGAAGAAAGAAACCAAATCAAGGAACTAACTCTACAGCTTGAACAAGTAGAAAGAGAACAGAAGAACCCCTTGGGCACCAGAAGAAAGGAGATCATAAAGATTAGAGCAGAGCTAAATGAATTAGAGAATAGAAAAACAACTGAAAAAATTGAAAAGACCAAAAGCTGACTTTTTGAAAAGATCAACAAAATTGATAAACCACTGGCTAAACTTACTAAAGAAAAGCAGGAAAGGAAACAAATAACCCAAATTAGAAATGAGAAGGGAGTTGTTGCCACAGATGCAACAGAAATCAAAAACATCATAACAGAATACTATGAAAGACTGTACTCTAACAAATTTGAAAACCTAGGGGAAATGGACCAATTCCTTGACTCATACTACCTACCCAAATTATTACAACGTGAAGCAGAACAACTTAATAAACCCACCACAAAGGAAGAGATTGAAAAGGACATCAAAACACTGCCAACCCAAAAAAGTCCGGGCCCAGATGGCTTCACAGCAGAATTCTACCAAGAATTTAGAGAAGAGTTATCCCCAATACTATTGAAACTATTTCACAGTATAGAAAGGGATGAAGTACTCCCAAACTCATTCTATGAAGCCAGCATAACCCTGATACCTAAGCCCGGGAAAGATCCAACAAAGACAGAGAACTACAGACCGATATCATTCATGCATCTAGATGCAAAAATCTTCAACAAAATTCTTGCCAACAGAATACAACAACATATCAAGAAAATAATCCATCATGACCAAGTCGGATTCATACCAGGGATGCAAGGCTGGTTCAACATCAGGAAAACAATTAATGTGATTAACCACATAAATAACACAAAAGACAAAGATCACCTGATTTTGTCCATTGATGCCGAAAAGGCATTTGATAAAGTCCAACACCCATTCGTGCTAAAAACTCTTAGCAAAATGGGCATAGACGGCAAATTCCTCAACACAATAAGGGCCATTTATACAAAGCCAATTGCCCACATCATCCTGAATGGAGAGAGACTGAAAGACTTTCCCCTGAGATCAGGAACTAGACAAGGATGCCCACTGTCACCTCTCCTATTCAACATTGTGCTAGAAGTTCTAGCCAGAGCAATTAGACAAGACGAACAAATAAAGGGCATCTGCATCGGCAAAGAGGAAGTTAAAATCTCCCTGTTCACAGATGATATGATTGTATATGCAGAGAACCCCAAGGAATCCATAAGTAAGCTACTCAAACTGATAGAAGAGTTCAGCAAAGTCTCAGGATACAAGATAAACATAAGTAAATCAGTAGGATTCCTTTATACCAACAACGAGACTGTTAAGGAGGAAATTATCAAATCTATACCATTTGTGATAGCCCCTAAGAAGATAAAGTACCTAGGAATTAATCTAACCAGAGAAACAACAGACCTTTACAAAGAGAACTACAAGCCCTTACTACAAGAAACTAAGAGAGACTTAGATAAACGGAAAAACCTACCCTGCTCATGGATAGGAAGACTTAACATTGTGAAAATGTGTATTTTACCCAAAGCAATTTATTTATATAATGCAATCCCAATACAAATTCCAGCATCATTTTTTAATGAGATGGAGAAACAAATCACCAATTTTGTTTGGAAAGGGAAGAAGCCCCGGATAAGTAAGGTACTACTAAAGAAGAAGAACACACTGGGAGGCCTTTCATTACCCGACCTTAGAACATACTACACTGCCACAGTGGTCAAAACAGCCTGGTACTGGTACAAGGACAGACAGATCGATCAATGGAACAGAATTGAGACCCCAGAGATGACACCGCCTGCCTATGAACAGTTGATGTTCGACAAAGGCCCTAAGACATTAAACTGGGGTAAAAACAGTATCTTCAACAAATGGTTATCCATCTGCAATAAACTGAATCAAGATCCATATCTTACACCTTATACAAAAACCAACTCCAACTGGATAAAAGACCTAAATATCAAACCTAAAACAATAAAGCTCATCCAAGAAAAGGTAGGAACAACAATGGAAGTTTTAATACACAGTGAGGACAGACTCCAAAATCTGTCAAAGAATCCTCAATCAACAGAAGAGAAAATAGATAAATGGGAACTATTAAGAATCAAACACTTTTGCTCATCCAAAGACTTTATTAATAGAATTAAAAGAACACCCACAGAGTGGGAAAAAATATTTGGCAACTCTATGTCAGATCGACGCCTGATCTCCATAATCTATAACATACTACAAAATATCAATAAGAAGAAGATAAACCATCCAATTAAGCGATGGGCAAAGGAGATGGACAGATACTTCACTAAAGAGGAGATCCAGGCAGCCAAAAAACACATGCGGACATGTTCACGATCTTTAGTTATTAAAGAAATTCAAATCAAGACAACAATGAGATACCATCTCACCCCAACAAGATTGGCCATGATCCAGAAAACACAAAACAACAAATGCTGGAGAGGCTGTGGAGAAAGTGGAACCCTCCTATACTGTTGGTGGGGTTGCAAAATGGTCCAGCCTCTTTGGAAGGCAATCTGGCGCTTCCTTAAAAAAATGGATATCGATATACCATTTGACCCAGTAATTCCACTACTTGGAATATATCCTACAGATTCAAGGCCTTTCACATCAACGGACACATGCACCAGAATGTTTATCGTGGCACAGTCCACAATAGCAAAAAGGTGGAATCAACCCAGATGCCCAACAATAGAAGAATGGATAGGTAAACTGTGGTACATATACTCAATGGAGCACTACGCAGTGATAAAGAATAACGATGATTCCAGGAAACATCTCCTAACCTGGTTTCAACTGCAAGACATTATGTTGAGTGAGAGTAGTCAGCGACAAAAGGACAAATACTGTATGAGAACTCTACGATAAGATCTCAAAAACAGACTTGTGTATAGAAGAAAAGACTCTTTGACAGCTGCAAGGGAGGGAAGGGAGGGAGGGAGGGCGATGGGGGGAGGGTTTAGTTTAGGTAGTTACTAGAAATCTAGTTGGGAGAAAGCGGTGACAGCACACATTAGGAACAAGAACAACATTAAGTGGACTTCAGCATAACTTGAGTACTCCTTCCATCTTAACTCAATACTGCAAGGATAGAGTAGCTGGGGCGGGGGACGGGGGACCATGCTCTTAGGCGAATTCCAGGCCAATTGGCACAACTAGCGTTTTGCTAAGAGAGCTCTCTGCACCCCACATTGGTGAGAGGCATCTGGGGTCTTAAAAGCTGCCAAGCTGCCATCCGAGGACACAGCAGATGGTCCCAACTCAGCAGGAACGGATGCTCACCGAGGGCCAAAATGGCATGCGGTAAAGACAACCGAGAAGACAGAGAGACCCACAAGAGTGGGTGCCTACATCGACCTGGGACCGGAAGAACCGGATGGTGCCTGGCCACCACCAGTGATAGCCATGACGGAGCTCACAGAGAGGAGCCTCACTGGCAACACAAGAATAAAAAGAGGTGCATCATGAGATCTCCACTAAAAGACCTCAATTTATGGTCCAGCGATTTTGGGCTTCCTCTGAGAGCATGGCCCCTGGCTCTGATGCTGCCCATTCCCATAAATTATAACAAAGGTCCACTCTTCGGACAGGAATGGAATGGACTTGGCAATGCAGAGTAACCATATATTGGAAGCACTTTATGGTTCTATACATCTATAGGATATCATCTTGCTGACCTCTGGCTGGAGGAAGGGGAGTGGACGGAGAGGAGGGGAAAGGAGACTGTTGGGAGGATGAGACATGTATGGAGCAGAGAGGAATAGTGTGCAGTCACTGGACAGGGAGAGCAGTGGAAGCTGCATATAGGAGGGCATGTAAATTTACATGTGAATGTACATTTTCACTCAGTTATGTTAAATAAAAAAAAAGAATGTACTTTTTCGTGTCTAGCTTCTTTCACTCAACATTGTATTTGCAAAAATCCATGTATTTCTTTCATGTCACCACAATCTGCATTTTTTTTTTCTGAGTAGCATTCCATTGTCTGAGTACACCACAATTTATTGATCTGTTCTCCTATTAACAGCCATTGGGATGTTTCCAGATTTTAACAATGAAGAAGAAAGCTACCATGAGCATTCTTGAACATCTTTTGATGAGCATAAACTGCTATGTCAATTGGATATATAACTAGGAGTGGAAATACTGGAGCATAGAACTGGCAATTATACACTAAGCACTTTACATCTTGCTAGATTTCATGGAGGGACCAGAAATATAAGAGTGAGCAAAACATTAACAGTGTCCCAGGCTTTGGTCTAATGAGTAAGATGTACCAACAATTTGCGCGTATAAACATTAATGGGATTACTGTGCATACTGCAGAGAAAGGTATATGAGGTTACAAAACTAGACTGGGAAATTTGACCTACTAAGGGGATACGTGTCAAACAGGACATGATAATTCAAGGAACGGAAACAAAGCCAGTGTAGTTAGCGCAGAGAAAGAGGAGGAAATCGAGAGGTGGGCAGGCTTCAAACTGAGCAGGCCATGTTAAGTTGTTGTGGTGGTGGTGTTCTGCTTTTTCCATTACATTGTCCAAGGGAAGGACATTACTTGTCAGGAGCCAGCATGGGCAGCAGTGATGGTGGTGTTCAGAAGAGAGTAACTTCATCTGATTGGTAGTCTGAAAAAACATATTTGGCTTTTGGGTGAAAAAACCTCTGGATTATAGTGTGAGCAGGAGTAGGGGTGGGTGTACTGGTGGCATAATGGTTAAGTGTTTGGCTGCTAATTAAAAGGTTGGCAGTTCAAATCCACCAGGAGCTCCTTGAAAACTCTATGGGGCGGTTCTACTCTGTCCTACAGGATTGCTGTGAGTAGGAACTGACTTGGCAGCTGTGGGTTTTTTGTTTGGTTTAATGTGTAGAGCAGAAAGACCACCTAGAAAGCACCATTAGAAGACTCATGTACCAGTTCAAATCGGTGATCCTGGCCACTTCAAGGCAGTGGAGTTGAAGATGAAAAGATTGTTACGTAGTGAGGAAGAAGGGCACTAGTTTAACAGTTCTGTTACCACTGGTAGCTCCTGTAATTTTGGATATTACGATAAAATTGTGCTGAATGATTTAAACAAAAAACAAGTAACTGATTATTAATTAAACCGAAGCCCTCTTCAGCTCAATCATTTTCAATATGGACCATATCCCAATCACACTTTAATTTCCTAATATCTTTGTTCATCTATATCTGTGCTATCACAGGTTTGACTCAATTCTACTCAATGAATTCTGCCAATAACCCCAAGGCTCCTCCAAATTGCAGGGTAATTATGAATATCAGAGATGATATTACAAAACAGAGGAGGCCTGGTGGTGCAATGGTTAAAGCATCATGATGTTAACCGAAAGGTCAGTTGTTTGAACTCACTGGCTTCTCTGTGGGAGAAAGATAGGGCCGTCAGCTTCTGTAAAGATCTGCAGTCTTGGAAACTCTAGGGTCGCTATGAATCAGAAATAACTTGACAGCAATAAGAGTTTGGGCTTTTTTTCAATTGTAAAAGAAATCAGAAATTATGACTGTAGCATTCATTCTCCCTTCCAAACAAAACCTATTCAGTTGCATTGCTGAAAGATTCTGCATTTGCAGATCAGTATTGCAATGGAGTGACTGACAGCTGAGATTGGAGCTCCATTGCTTAAGCCTGAATACCTCTATTTAAGGCCTGTGGAACCTTGGCCAGTCACGGGGTTTCTTTGGGCCTCCATTTCCTCATCTGTAAAATGATGCCTGTAACAGTAGGAACCTCATAGGATTGTGAGGACTAAGTTAAGAAAGTGCTTACAGTACTGGCCCAGGATAAGTGCCATGTAGATGATTGTCACTGATTCTCGGCCTTTCTCTGACCTTCCACTAGATTGGGGGTTAGCTGTGATGGAAGTTAAATTGTCAGTAGAATTGGCCAAGTGAATCTCTCTCCCGCCTTTGCTCTGAATCTGCTGACATTAATGTTGACCCCTCTGCTCAAAGTCAATGCCCAAAGGGATATTTTTTGCCAAGGTCTGGTCCTCTGAAAAAATTCTTTGTCTGGTAACGCTTACCAGTATCTCAGGGCAAAGAATTTTTTAATGTGGCATTACTCATCATTTTTCTTTCTTCCCCTTAGCTACTTGAAGGTTATTAATCTAATGTGTGGATTCTTGGGATCAATTTATCTACTTTTTCCCTTTTTTTTCCTTCACTTTATTCATGTCCTATTTTCTTCCTAGTCTATTAGTGCTATATCTCATTCTTTAGTATAAATATATGCATTAATATATATTTGAGAAGCAAAATAGAGTTCCTCAAGGTGAGTACACCAAAAACCAAACCCAACTCACTGCCACTGAGTCAATTCCAACTCAGAGTGACCTTATAAAGCAGAGTAGAATGGCCCATAACAGTTTCCAAGGAGGGCCTGGCAGATTTGAACTGCTGACCTTTTGATTAGCAGATGCAGCACTTAACCACTATGCCACCTGGGTTACCGTGGTGAGTAAAGAGACACCAAGTCACCCAACAAAGTAAATGTTAAAACTGTAACTTATGCATTCCGTAACTACTCGTTTGCTAAGTATCACAGTCTGCCTGAACTCTTTCTAGCTGTGAGACTTGGGACAAGTTGTTTATTCTCTCTAAACCTCTCTGAGAGCCCTAGAGCTTGGCTGCTAATCCAAAGGGTGAGGGTAGCTCCACCAGTCAATCCTTGCAAACCCTGTGAGACAGTTCTACTTGATCCTACAGGATCATTATAAGCTAGAATTGGGTTGACGGCAACAGGTTTGATTTGGGGGGTTGAATGCCTCTCTGCACGATCAGAGATGGTTACAGGATCTACTTTAAAGTTATTGTGAGAAAAGGATGAATTAACATGTAAAAAGCATTCAGAATAGTACTAGCACATAACACAATCACAAAACAAATGTTAGTTGTTGGTGTCCCAGTCATTAAAACTACTTTCAGCTGAGGATTACTTTTAACCAATGGATTCTTGGACACAGAGGCTCAATCAGAGAACTAGCTATTGCAAAATACCAACATATGAACACGCCCTAATTACTATTCTTCCAACTATTTTTAGTACCAAATCTTTAAGCCAACTTTTAAATATGTGTTATGAAACCTTTCATAAAGAATATTATTCTTGTCGTTGCTGCTTTTCCACAAAATTGAGAATCACAATCCTCGCATTTTATGTCAAATAACAAAAAACAAACAATAATGTAGAGAGCAATACAGTTAAATATCAACAACAGCCTCACAAATACATCCTTTTTCTGCAGTTGATATTTGTGTTGTAACTAACTTAACTTTGTCAAAACTTGTCACTGGGAGGGATTTCATACTCATGAAGGAACTGGTAATAAAGACGTAGAATATACACAGATACCTAGCTACTCTCCCATCTCCGTAATACAACTATTATTCAAGTTCTCCCTCTCCCTGTATTTGTGTCCCCGATCATATTTGTCTCCCCAATTATATCTTCCTCCCCAATCTGACTTTTTTCTATCCTTTATTCCTCCAGGAAGAGTTTTCACAAAACGCACGCCTAGTTCCGTGTTTTGCAGAGAACCCGACAGCCTGTGCTCGCACTACGCCTGCTCGTCCCGCACCAGAATCCTCCGCCCTCCTGTGCTCCAGCCAACCCTGGCCCTAGACTCAGCTGTCACCTTCTCTCCTGGATCCTCACAACCCACTCATATGACCACTGACAATCAAGTCCACGAACTTAATTATTCTAAGTGCTACAAACCTCACTGCTGAGCATCACTGCGGTCTCCTTTGAAGTACTCCTCTTGGGAAGTTATGCACTGACACTAGTGCCTAGGCCACTCTTCAAAGCAATTTTGGAACTGTTTTTCTAGAATGGCCACTGCACACAGTGGTACAGTGGCAAGTTCATGAACTTAATTGTCTCGTTGTCTGTGGGGAGCTTTAAGTCAGTAACCAAATCACTGTATTGGAACACCCTCCCTACTCCCCTGATCTGGCCCCCAGTGACTTTTTGCTTTACCTGAAGATAAAAAAATACTGAAAGGTGGACATTTGGATGACATTCATGACATGAAGGGTAAGAGGACGACTGTTCTGAAGGCCATTCCAGACAAAGAGTTCCAAAATTGCTTGGAAGGGTGGACTAGGCACTGGCATTGGTGCCCAG
Source organism: Heterohyrax brucei (assembly GCA_028571685.1). Classification (NCBI taxonomy): domain Eukaryota; kingdom Metazoa; phylum Chordata; class Mammalia; order Hyracoidea; family Procaviidae; genus Heterohyrax; species Heterohyrax brucei. The sequence goes on along the minus strand of CM053156.1, from coordinate 82,334,128 downwards.
CTTCCCAAGGGGAGTACTTCAAAGGTGACCATAGTGATACTCAGCAATGAGGGATGTAGCACTTTTTCTAGGATGAGTTCCCTAACTTGTCACCCCTTGTACCTGTACTCCGATATTGCCTGATCCTCTACCCGCACTGCAGTGGCCTTCAGCGACAGTTCACCTCATCCCTTCGTTGGCGACCTGCTTGTAAAAGTCCTTTTCACTCGCTGCCTTCCAGTCTCACTTCACCGCGGCTTCATCTTTTATCAGCCCCTCGGCCAGCAGCCGCCGCGCCTGCCTCTTGCCCACCTCCGGACTGGACGGGCCCACCTTCCGTGCTCCCACGGCTTGGTCCTCCGCCGCTGCTCCAGCTCTGCGATGCTTTGAGTTCTCTGGGCGCGCCGGCCCTCACCCTGCCAGACTCGGTTAGTGGAGCCGGGCTGCTTCACCGGCGGTCGCTAAGTCAGAATCACCCGGAGGCCTTATGAAGCCACCCAGTTTCTCTGAAGCTGTGGTAGAAGGCAGGGACTCATTGTATCCCTCAGACATTGCCCAGTGGAGAGACTTTTTTCTTTTCCAGGTTTTAGTCTCGTGAAAAACTACATTTCTAACAAGTTCCCAAGTGACATGGATGCCAAATCTGCATTTTAGGGGAGTGCCCAGGTGATTTGGGCAACTTTAAGTTTGCTCACCAAAAGGTGGGCACTTCCACTCTACCGGGCACTCTCCCAAAGCCCTGTGGAGCAGTTCTGTTCTGTCCTACAGGGTCCCTACCGTTTGGAATTGACTCAACAGCAACTTTTTTTTTTTTTTTTTTTTTTACTCGAGGGCAAGCATGCTTCTCAAACATACGTCCCCAGCCCCAGCACACCCCAAGTTTCAATCCACCTCCAGCTACACTCACACTCATCTTTCATCCTCGCCTTGCCCACGTCCTCTCACTCTCCTACCTTTGCCAATAGCACTGGAAGGCTTCTAGAGGTCACAGCCCCGGGTGTGGGCCTGGTGGGGACTGGGTTGAGCTGGTGAGGGCCCGTCTTGTTTAATAGCACCTACAGGCAGCCTTTGGAAATATGGTCTCCGTGCTGCTGGACTCGCAGAATTTTTACATGAGCTCTCAGGATTTCATCGTGGTAACAAACGTACTATTTCTTTTTAACTCTCAAGACGCAGAGAACCCGTCTGGCGGCTGTGATTGGCCGTTGTCTGGGCTCAAAGTCAAGGTGTGCTTGGCTTCCTACCTTCCCACCCCCTCACCCCTACCCCCAAACACTCCTCCTTCCCCTTCCAAATTAGTCAAGACCTAGGCATCGCCAGCCTTCCTCTTCTGTCTCTTCCTGCCAACCAACTGGCTCCTTGAAATACTCTGGAAAGAGCAGTAACATCTGGTACTCCCCACCTGCAACTGTTTGTAGTAGGAGCCTGCTGACAAGGCCAAATTGTTTTCTTTCTGTTCAAAACCCTTTAGAGATCCTCTATCCCCAGCTGTCAAAACCCAGTATAGTTCCTACGCCACTCTGTTTCCTCTTTTTCCCTTAACCGTGCTTCTGACTGGAGTGTAAAGTTTGCAGGGTGGGGTGGTGCTGTGGCTGGGGAGATGGATTTGAGAGGTATTTAAAAATTACAGACAGCAGCACAAGGCTGCATCTCCTAAGATGCTGAATACAGAGCACTGCCTGGTAATTACCCACCATCTACTTTCTTATCAAAAGCCTGAGAAGAGCACAAATATTGTATGAGACCCCTACTATAAGGACTTAAAAACAGACTCATGTACAAAAGAAAAGACTCTTTGATGGCTGCAAGGTGGGGGAGGGAGGGAGACAGACAGTTGGTTATAGTTGATAGAAGTTTGGTTGGGTGAAAGCAGTTAACAGCAAACATTAGAGTTAGAAGGTAGGTTAATTTAACTGGGCTTCAGCTAACTTGAAGACTCTTCCAATCTTAACCCAGTATTGCAAGGATAGAGTAGCACGGGCCAGGGCCTGGGGACAATGCTCTCAAGGGACATGGAGGCCAATTAGTATAACTACCCTATTGCTAAGAGAGTCTTCTGCACCCCAAGTAGGTGAGTGGCATCTGGGGTCTTAAAAGCTAGAAAGCTGCCATCTGGGGGACACCAAACAGTCCCAACTCAACTGGAACTGATGATCACCAAGGACAATGACATGAGGGAAAAAGAACCCAGAAGACAGAAAGACCTGTATGAATGGGTGACTGTATCAGCACGTGACCAGAACCAGATGGTGCCTGGCCACCACCACCAACAGCTGTGATGGGGCTCACCATGTTGAGTTCCAATTGCAACATGAGAAAAAAGGGGAGCACCCTGAGAACTCCACTGAAAGACCACAATTGATGGTCGATGGTCTGGAAGTTCCCCCAGGAGCGTGGCCCCTAGACCTGATGCTGCCCCTGATCGTAGATCATTACTGAGGTCAACTCTTCAGATAGGAATGGGATGGACTCAGGGACACAGAGTGACTCATCATGTGCACTTCTGCTACAGGATGTCATCCTACTGGCTTCTTACTAGAGGAGAGTGGAGAGCTGGGGACAGGAGATTAAGAGGATACGACATGCATAGAATGGAAAGGAAGAGTGTGCTGTCACCGGGCAAGGAAAGCAAAGGAAGCTGCAGATAGGTGGGCACGCAAACTTGAATGGCACTGTAACCTTTCAATCACAATAAGAAAAAAAGCTTGAGAAGACATATCATATTGTGCTCCTGACCTTGCAAGGCGCCAGTCTGAGGGTCTAGCTTGCTCTATAGACAGCTTTGGTCTGGATAGCTTTAAAAAAAAAAAAAAAAAAAAAAGTTGCAGTTCTTAAAACTAGCAACTGCATGTAAAAAAACAAAACAAAACAAAAAAAAACCTCATTTAAAACACAGTTATAAGCACTGACAAAATCAGACAAGAAATGTCAACTCTTGGCTGGAGGTATAAATCACCCCTTCAGGCAGGGCACACCAACGGGATGTTCTTCACAAAGCCCAGTGAATTTACTCCTGACAAACACAGAAAAAGCGAAGGATGCTAATATCCATTACTAGTGAATTAACAGAAACAACACAGAAAGCTAACGACGCTTTCCTCCCTAGTGGGTGTTAGATGTTTGTTTTTTGGATGATAGTTACTCGCTAAGGTGCCGGGAAAGATTGTAAGCCCCAGTTACACATCATTCCCTCTGCCTGCACAGGAGACAAGCATACAGCTTTTGTCACTTTCTGGTGCTGAATGGCTTCCAATGGTCCCTCCAGACCCACCCCACTCATTACCCACCTGCGCCCCATAGGAACGACTTTCCGGGAGCATCTCCAGATTCCCACAGGGTTTGGCTAACCAGCTGGATTTGGGAGGGGAATGAGGGTAGGGTTAGCCTCCTGGCTCTGTCCCTGCACAGATGCCACAGGTTCGCAGTGTGCCTCCTGGGAAGATTCTGGCACCTAAAGGCAGCCCTTCCCTATGTTCCAGAGTACAGGGAGCGGTCATTCCCTTCCCTGGCCCCTGACAGCACAGATTCTACTGCTGATTTCCACCTTCGCTGTCCTGGATCAAGGCCACACTGGACTCATTCTTTTGGGTGTGCTGACACAGCACCACCCTCGTTGCGCCGACACTAACCAGACACACGCTGAACACATGTCCTTGGGAGAGTGGATTCCTACAATTTGGGAAAACTTGACAGCAATTTAAAATGTTTGCCGTTATGATGTTAAGGCTTTTAGAAATGATGTATTCATCTTTAAGTCTGAACTAATGTTTATAAACACTGAACAACAAAAATACACACACAATATTTAGTCTTGAAGATTAAAAAATGCCATTTCCTCTAAAATTATATACATTTAATGCCGAAACTATGCACAGTTTGTGTTAGCATCTTTCCACCGGTATTTTGGCACACCAGTGCCATCTGCTGGAAAGTGAATCCAACTAGGTTTACCAAATACCAAAACATGTGTTGGGAAAAGTCAGGGGTATATGTTCTCTTTATTTACAAAATAAACCTCACTCCACAAAATACAGCTGCTTCACGTCCACATTATTAGCAATATAAATCTCAATGCACTATAAAGCCTAAAGTAACATCTAAAGAATACACTGAACATTTCTATTACAGTAAGACCTGTGGGAGCTGGCACCTGTGTAAGGCAGAACCCTGTCAGAAAAGGAAAACTCAAGTATCTTCCACTAATAGAGAGCAACAGAAAAGATGTAAGTTTGCAGCCTGTCAATGGCAGAAAGCTTGTGAGACCGGGAAAAACAAAGCCGTCCTATCACTAAGTTCCAAATCTCACAGGTTTGACTGTAATACATTTCTTGGTTCCTAAGCATTTGCTGTTTGTACAAATCTCAACATGTTAGAATATTATTCTTTTAGTAAAATTTACGCTGTTGACATACGTGTAAAAAACAAAACCGCACTGCTGTCAAGTAGATTTTGATCCACAGCAACCCTTATAGGATAGAGGTCAACTGCTCCATCAGGCTTCCAACGAGCAGCTGGTAGATTTGAACTGCCGACCTTTTGGCTAGCAGCTGGCTCCAATGTAAGCAAAAGATATGTTAAATATATTTTATATATGGTACACATACTTAAATAAAATACACGCACATCTCTTTTTCAGTAAGTGGCAAGGCCTCAGATGTGAAGTAACAAGCAGACACACAGGGTTGGGCCGTATCTGTACAGCATTCTCTGTCATTAAATGGTGACTTGTAAGCAGACACACATCAACAACACGGCACAAGTGTTAGATTTCCCTGTACACGAAAGTGGAAACAAAGGTTCTAAATGACAATAGAGAAACATAAAAAGACTGCTCAACTGATTTTAATAATATGACATAAAACCCCTAGACTTGATATAATCATTATGCAAAATACATAGATGAATACTGTCTTCTTTTTAAAAATATAAAATAAATAAGCAAGACATGTGAAAATAGGCATTTCCATTTAAATAAACGAAAATTTAAAAAAAAATTTGTTTCCCATATGATTTGAAGAGGGGAAATTATCATTTTAAACAATATTCAAGTTTATTAAACAAATAAAAAAAGCATTATAAAATGTTTAACTTTCATCAGCTTCGAGATTTATGTTGCTCCCAAATTTTGCATATAACTGAACCTTCAACTCTGCTAATACCCGCTGGATGGACTCCACTCTGGATTCTAAGGCATCAATTTCCTCCTGCAAATTTTTCTAGGGAGGAAAAAAAAAAGTTTAAATTAATTCTGTGCCATAGGATAATTTCATAGCAGCTGTGGCTAAAATAACATAGGGGAGAAATTTTAGGTCAAGAAGTTTCTAAACTCAGGCAGGCAGTGAACCACACTGATAATTAGCTCTGAATGAAAAGTCTGCATTGTGGGCATTTTAATTCACAGCCCACATCTGCTTACTACAGAAGCAATCAAGCTTTTTCCCTTAGTTTTTACTGATGTAAAACATAACAGTCTCAATAAAACAAATTCCTAAATTATCCTATCCTAATTAAAAAGGGAGCCCATGTGACCAAAAGGTCAGCATGTCAAACCCACCAGTCACTCCATGGGAAAAGACATGGCAGTTTGCTCCCCAAAAGATTACAGCCTTGGAAACCCTATGGGACAGTTCTACTCTGGTTTACACGGTTGCTAAGAGTTGGAACTTACTCAACAGCAAGACTTCTTTTTACTTTAAAAAAATATATACATATACACATAAGACATCCAATTAACTGTTTCTCATGTGTCAGGCTTCTGAATTTCTCCCAACTACCCACACAAATAACTATGAAACTACAGAAAATGATAAAATCCCACACTGCTACCAATGCTTAAAACTAACAGCCTGTGGCTGCTATCTGGCAGGAGTTTTCATCCAGTATGAGGCCCTCGGTGAGAGGGAAGTGAGGGCCTCTTTTAATAAGACAGAGCAGCTCTGCCCATACGAAATGCTGAGGTTCCCGCCTGGTTAGCATCAAACAAGGCTTTTTCCTAACGGTGACAAACAACACATGGAGTTGCAGGAGCAGCACATCCATTAGTATAAGGAGCAGAAGGCAGGATGCCAAGTACGGGCAACACTATTGGCTCAGACCGCTGGCTACCGGTTCTCAGAGTGCGGTGCCTGGGCCAGCATCAGCGGCATCACTACTTGGAACCTGCTGGAAATACGGAGCGCATGGGCACTCTTCTGGGCGTACTGAGTGAGCAACTCTGGGGCTGGGGCTCAACAAGGTGAATCTTAACAAGCCGTAAGGAGGATACATGCAATCACTATGAGCTGGAATCGACCTGACAGCCGTGGGCCTGGCCTGGTTTTGGTTTGGCAGGGACGGCTCTGATGCTCGCCGGTGGTCTGAAAACCAGTCGGAGGACGAGAAATGGACACAGAAGCAGTGCCATTAGCTGGTGCTGGGTGCTGCCAAGCTGTCTCCAACTCACGTGACTCCACCCAGTCCTGAGCCATCGCTGCAATCGCCACCACATCTCAGCCCCGAGTTATCTCTGGTGCGAGTGAACATTAAATCGAGTCACGACAGACCCCTGCCAGAGTGCTAACTGACCAGAAGGCAAAGCAAAACTTTTCAGAGGAAAAGAAAGCAAAGAGAAACCAAAGAGAAATACATGAAGATGTCATCACAGACGACTCTCTCAGTGGTGGCGTCACGGGTGACTGTTCTTTTCCTTTTTCTAACAGCTTACAGTTTCTAAATACTGTGTTTAGCAGACAAGTTCTGGAGTCAGATCACTCCCTAAGCACCACCCTGAGTGAGACCTGAGGCCGCTCCAGGCCTCTCTGCTTCACCTCTACGTGGGGATCACGACAGCACCCAGCACACCTCAGAGGGCCACTGTTAGGAGTAAACAGCATCACGCACGGAAAGCACTCAAGCATGGCCACGATGCTCTAAGAACTCAGTACTATGAGCTGCCAGGCACTGTTTTCCCCATCGCTGCATCTTTTTATAAATTATAGAAATCTTAATTTAAAAAATGTGACTTCATCTCCCAGAGAAAGACTTTCAACATACCTTTGCTTCTTCTAACATTTCTTGTGTTTCCTCTTGAGAATGGCTGATGAAAACGTCACCGACTTGATACGGTATCATTAAGCTGTCGTCATCCGCCAGCATGATGTCATCACAAGCGTCTTCTAAATTTTGGAGTTGTTTCTACAGAAGCAAGAGTGAACAGCAGTGAAAATTGTATTCAGAATTCCCTGATGGAGGCTAAAAGCCACTTTTAACTCTGGGACACCAGCGCTCTGAGAAACCCTTTCAGGAAGGCACTGCCGCTGCTGCTGGGTACCACGGGGTCAAAGGTGGCAACAGCAGCACCACGTGACAGAGCAGACCTGCCCCACAGAGCCTCCCAGGCGGTCCTCTATGGGAACAGGCCGTCCAGTGTCCCTCCGTGGCACTGCTGGCTGGATTTGAACCACTGCTCTCTCAGCTTACAGCCAGGGGCTTCTCCACTGTGCCGCCAGGGCCTGCTCATGACGGTGTCATCACACTAGAATCACACTTTCATTTCTGACATTTGAAGATGACTTTTCAGAAAGCAGCACTTCCGACCTAACTGGGTATCTTCAGCTTGCTATAAGGACTCTGGGGAAACCCTGGTGGTATAGTGAAGTTGTTTTGTTTTTCTTTTAAAGAAATGTTTATAGCTGGCAGAGTCTCTGAGAAATTTGGGCCTGGGCTGAGATTCTGGGACCACCTCAGCGACTGGGGGGCCCTGGGGGAACCCCGGTGGCACAGTGAAGAAAAGCTTTTGTCTTTTTCTTTAAAGAGATATTAATAGCTAACAGAGTCTCTGTGAGATGTGGGCCTGGGCTGAGATTCCAGGAGCATCTCAGTCACTGTGGCTGCTGACAGAACTGCGGCTGTCTCCCGGGAGCCCAGACAGCAGCTGCCTCTACATGAGGAGCTGACCCTGCAGCTGGGGGGGCCCTAAACTTCTGCCACCACTGCACCCCAGCAACCCAGGGGCCTCGAGGCCAGCCTCTCTCTCAGGCCTCTCGCCTGAGCTGAGGTTGAACGCAAGTGTGTTTGATGAGCAGAACCTAAATCATTACTCACTTACACTCTAGTAGCAAGACACACTGAGAAGCATCTGTGTCTTGGTTCAGTTTTTCTTCCAATTCCACCTTGGGAAGGTAGAGTTCACAAAGTGGCATGCCATCAACACTAGAGAAAATGTAGAGGACCACGGATCCCTGCTACCCACTCCACGGTCCTCAGAAACCAAAAACACATCACCACGGAGTCAATGCCAACTCACAGCAACCCTACAGGACAGAGGAGAACTGCCCCATAGCTCCCAAGGAGCGCCTGGCCGGTCTGAACTGCTGACCTGGTGAGCAGCTGTAGCACTTAACCACTACACCACCAGGGTTCCCCCAGGGTTCCCACTATTTTAATACTTTGTTTTGACCAGGGAGCCAATTCCTAACTGGGAGTCATGGCCATGAAAAGGGCCATTTTTGCCAAGAGACTGCATACCCCATGGTATGTTAGGATGTACACTCTTCTGCAAAGAGGCTTCCAGCTTTCACCAGATTCTCAAAGGGACCAGCAACCCTAAAAGTTTAGAAACTCCTAGAAGGTTAGAGCAAAGCCAAGGCCGAGAGAAGCTCAGGCCCAGGCCCAAACCGCACAGAGATCTGTCAGCTGTCACCATCTCTTTAAATAAAAAAGCTTCTCTTCTTCATCAAGAGTGGACTGCGTCTTCTTCAACAAACAACTATTTAAATGACAGCGCTTATTGACGGAGCTCAGTTTCAAAGAGCATACGAGAACTCTCGCTTTCCCAAGTGAGGTGAAGCTTCTCCGTACCTTTTTTACATCCATTTCTCCCTTTAGCTCTGCGATTCTGCTCGTGTTCCGTGCAAACTTGTTTATCCTCTGTTGGTCTTCAAAAGTAACATTGACATCTTCTGCAGCCTGGGGAAAAAATGTTAATCTTTCTGTAAAATAAATTTTAAGGAAGAAGTTGTAGGTCAACCTTTTAGGTACTCTGAAATAAATCAATGAGCTGTTTGCCCTCATCTACTCAACAATCACAAGAGGTACCGGACACCGCAAACACACATGCCTTATTTTAGTTTTGTTCCACAAGCTTACTATTCACTGGTAACTCTACAACCGCGTCTGTGGAATAACGCCCAGTGTTTTACACAGAAACAACAGCTGAGAACAAGTCCTCACCAAAACAGACTGAAGTCAGCAAAATGTTTCATGAGTTTACTAAGGCTCTCAGATATCCAACAGTTTCTGCAGCTTTCAGTCCAACTGACACACTGGCCGTGGAGGGTCACTCTGCGCCTCAGTGGCTGAGTCCTCACACAGCGGAAATGATGCTTGTTTTAATGTAGTACCTGTTTACATGTCTTAATTATGAATTAGGCCCAATTCCAAAACATAACAAAAACTGTCCCCCTGCAAATATTTAATGTGATTAAACGTGCAAATAAAGTGTGTTTGGATGACATGAAGTATCTATGAAAATAACAGCTAACAGTGAGCTCACATTGTGCACCACATATTTCCTAAGTGCTCTATCACGTCCACTAAACCTCCAATCCACCTGTGTCAGCAGAATCATCAGGACCGCTTGGTTACAGATGTACAAACTGTAATTACAGACCAAAACATAAAAATAAAAAATTTCCACTGCCATCAAGTCAATTCCAACCCATGGTGACCCCACAGGACGCAGCAGAACTACCCACAGAGTTTCCAAGGAGCGCCTGGCGGATGTGAACGGCTGACCTTTTGGTTAACAGCCACAGCTCCTAACCACTACGCCACCTAGGTTTCTGTATCTATGCATAGCATTGAATGTGCAAACTTGTGCTTAATTTTTATGAATATAAATGCTGGGAGCTTCACTAAAGGAAATAACTCAAACACCCTGCACTCAGATTGTTCTGCCTGAGCAAGACTGATCAAATCCTGAAAGAAAAAGGAAACAGAGAACTCCAAAGAGTCCCAGCTTGCCTGGACAGTTGACATCGTTTTCCTGAAACACAGCATTCCTGAAAATCTTGATAATTACAGGTCAGCCAGAAACCTGACTGGGTAACTCGGGTGGAAGCCCCTAGTATACAGCCTGCCGACACACCGGTGAGGCTTAATACACGGCTGCTGAATTTGAATCTAAGTCATGCTTAATCAGACTCACTATTTTTGAAAAGTTATCAAGAGGTATTTGGCCACCTGCTCTCAACCTTTCCCAAGCAGACATCCGCTGTACTAGCCCCACCCACCAGCGGTCACCAGCAGCCCTTGGGCCCCAAGGTCCGAACGCCAGGCAGTGGTTTCCACCCCGGCCTAATGGCTGAAGTCGGTGTGTGCGCCAGCCTGCACTGGTGGTCACTGTATCCCCCCCACCCCAAGGCAGAGTGCAGCTGACAGCAAGAAGCAGGATGTCAGCACCTTCCACAACTAAATCACAGTGACTCTGGTTTTAGTCTCACTATTTTAATACTTTGTTTTGGGATGGTGGGGGGAGGCTAATTGTTAATTGGGAGTCACGACCATGAAGAGGGCCATTTCTGCCATGAAAATGCAGGCACAGTGGCGTGTCAGTGTGTACATTCTTCTGCAAGGTGTTCTAGCTTTTGCCGGATTCTCAAAGTGACCAGTAACCCTAAAAGTTTAGAAACTTCTAGAAGGTTAAGAACGCAAGGCAGAGAGAAGTCAGATAGAGCTGCTCTTCTCTCAAAGTTGTACAAGCTCCTGGAGGGATAATTCGGCAGCATTTGAGGCAGCAAAGAGTAGTGGGAAGAGTCAAGACAGATTCAAACCCAAGGGATTACCGTGGGCAATCACTCAACTCTTGGGAGCCACCTCATCTGTAAACGGGGATGCTGATTCCTACCTGGAGCCCTGGTGGTACAGTGGTTAAGCGCTGGGCTGCTAAGCAAAAGGTTAGCAGTTCAAATCTACCAGTTGCCCCTTGGAAGCCCTACAGGGGCCGTTCTACTCAGTCCTACAGGGTCACTGTGAGTCGCAATCAACTGCCTGGCAATAGTTTTTTTTTTTTTTAATGTCTATTTGACAGCCTAGCCGACTGCCTGGGGATAGAGTTTATTTCCTGAATACTGTTCACCAAAAGTCACTGCAAACAAAGAACAGATCCAGACCTGGAAGGAAATTCCGTCAGGTCTAAGGGATTATTCACCATTCAAGATGAAAACAAAAATTCTCTCAGCTCTCACCGCAGTTTCCTGGAGGTTGCCACACTGGGGAATGCCAGGAGGAAACAGAGCCATACGCCGTGACGTCCCACACCGAGTGTGAGCGTCACCCACAGTCTCAGTACAGCTGATGTCCCTCACTGTTCCCAAAAGCTCACAGACGGAAATCCTGCATTAACATCAGTCTGCATCTACTGCTCAAGTGCTCAGCTGCTATCCCAAAGACTGGTAGTTCAAACCCACCCGCTTGCTTTGCTGGGGAAAGATCCAGTGGTCTACGCCCATGAACATTACAGTCTAGAAAACCCTACGGAAGCCGTTCTACTCGGTCACCTGACGCCCCTCTGGGCTGGAATCAGCTCGGCAGCACCCAACAACAACGGAATCCCTGTAACGTGCTTGTATTTGTGTTCATCTCATGTGCGTCTGGCCATTCACTCCACACTTACAGAGGTGACTGCACGCCAAGCTCTGTGGCTAAGTGCCACATCAACGGCCACTGTGTAACAGCAACTTACATTCCAGGCAAACGTGGGCAACAAGGTGGGCACGGTAACATTAGATGAGGGTGATCACAAAAGTAACACAGAGTTCAGGGGTAGAAAATGTTAGGGGGCTTCTTCATCTATGGAGGCCAGCAATGGCCTCTTGGAGGATGAGCCATTTGTACACAGGGGACATTCACAGGAAATCCCTAAGAGCCAAGAGGACTGTCTTCTCATCTAGAGATTCTCATGGTCAGTTGTGAGGTGTAACATGTTACAAACAGGGAAGTACTGGAAGTGGTTAAGAGCTTAGCTGCTAACCAAGTCCACCAGCCACTTCTTGGAAACCCTAGAGGGCAGCTCTGCTCTGTCCTGCAGGGTCGCTATCCTTTGGAATCAACAAACCATCAATAACAAGATGCAGCCAATTTCCCTTTATCACAGTGACACAGCGATCACTGGGACGTTTCAGTCTCCCTCACCTGCATGCTGACATGGTCTCTCCTGCAGCAGGCAGAGGGACAAGGGGTCTGTCCAGGAGCTATGCCAGCAGCAATCCCTCCTAACACTGGAAGCGACGAGAGGGGCATGAGTATCCATCACATGAATCTCAAAGGCTCCTCACGGGAAGAACGCTTTCTGCTTGGCCATCACCTAACACTAAACTTGCTCTTCCCACTGCAGTTCTCCCTGGCCCTCTGCTCTATCCCTCTGACCTTCCTTTTTAAAAAGACACTCTGGATCTTTGCAGGAGATGTCCCCTCCCTGAAATGCCTCATTCCCTCGAAACTTTTCCCTTTTTCTCCTTGTGGATGCCAACAGATCTCTGCTGAAACGACAGCGTCTCAGGAAAGCCTTTCCTGAACTCAGACGATGGCTTACTCCAACCCTTGATTTCCCGAGCCTTCTCTTCACACTTCCTGCTGGCACTGGAAACTGTACATTTTTCGGTGTGACAATTTGAAAAGTACTCTGACTCTCCACTGAGAGTGTACGTTTCTGTGCTGCTTTGAGGACAAGGACTTTATTATTCTTCAGTCACTGTTACCTCCATCATCTCACACAGAGACTGCGCCATGTCACACACTCAGAAATTTTTGAATGAAAGGAGAAAAAGGTCAGCCATCACCGATGTAACTGACCCCCTAATGTTGTACACAGTGGGAAAATTCTGCAATCAAAGCCCGAGGTCCAAACAAGTCTACCAGTTCTTCAACATCTACTTCACTCCTTCACACTTAGGTTTCCTCACCTGTAACACGGGGACTAACCACAGCTAATACCTTCCAGGGTATTAAAGGTCGCACCTAACAACTGAGGGACCAAAGGTGCCATCAGTCTCCCAGTGTTTCATACCTATTTGAATCACCATGACCCTAAAGCCTATTCTGGTCCTTAATACGAATTTGTGGATGACAGGCCATAGGGCGACCAGTTCATCTCCCAGTTTTCCTCAGGATTTGACTGATGTTAACGTTCAAAGTCCAGTGCCCCAGGAAACTCCTCAACCCTGTGCAAACCAGGACAGTCACCTGAGACCAGGTACAGATGGCTTTACCTCTGCAATACTGGCAAGTGGCAGGGCAAAAGAAGCCAGTGCTTCTAAAGGGGTTTCAGAAGTGGAATGAGAACAAACACATACAAAATCTGGAAAGCAGGAGCCTTCAGCCAGGGGACTCTCCTGCCACGGCAGTAAAAACAAGGCTCTGAGGCCAGAATGCCTGTGTTTAATTTCTAGCTTTGCTCTGTGCCTCAGTTTTCCCATCTGTGAAATGGGAGTAAAAACACTACATCCCTAAAAGGGCTATAAAAGTAACACAGTCACACTCTTCAACCTATCAATAGCACACAGTAAAGGTTCAATTAACTACCGGTTGTCATTATGTCCTTGCTCTACACTTCTTGCACTCCCTCCCAGCCCCCTCCCCCATTATTTGTTTATTTTTACCTGGAGATCTTTAAACACCTGGACAGATTTACTGGGTGATAAATCCCAAACTGGAACCACGGTTAAGAGTTTGCCACCATGGTTAAGAGTTCAGCTGCTAACCCAAGGGCTGGCAGTTCGAATCCATCAGCGGCTCCCATGAAACCCTAGAAAGCAGTTTTACTCCATCCTATAGTGTCACTGTAAGTCGGAATCGTCTTAGCTGCAACAACAACAACAAACAACTGCCGTCGAGTCGATTCCGACTCATAGTGACCCTATACTACAGGTCAGAGAACTGCCCATAGCTTCCAAAGAGCGGCTGGCTGGAGGATTTGAACGGCCAACCTGTTGGTTAGCAGCCGTAGCACTTAATCACTATGCTTCAGCCGCAATGGGTTTGGTAAATTTCAGACGGGAGGCAGCTCACTGAGCAGGAAAAAAACAGGGCGTTGGGGAGAACCAGAACAAATCAGGGTTTGAACCCCAGGTATGCTACTTAGACGCCTAGTCACTCTGGGAACACTAACCTGTCTATGTTTCTCCGTCTGAAAATACGGTGAGATGTAAGAGATACTTCACGGACGGCTGCTGGGTCCTGATGCATCGTTTGGCTTCCATAAATAGGGATTTTAGCCTCGACGGGCATCGAGTGTGGACGCGGGCACCTCAGGGCCGGAGGCACGGGCTTAGGGGCAGCCAACCGGGAGGCGCAGGTCCAGCTCTGGCCCTGGCGAGCTGCGTGACATCTCGGACCCATTTCCCCTACTCTCTGAGGCTCAGCTTCCCTACCGGAGGGCGAGGGTACCGACCGAGCACCTACCCGCGGACCCCGGGAAACCACTTCGCGTGACGGCGCAATGCGGTCACTGGGAGCTTCAGCGTCCCACACCCCATAGGATGAGGGCTCTTCAGACCTCCCGGGGACCTCAGAACAACCAGAGGAGGCCCGGGGCCCGCGGAAGGCCCCAACCCCGGCACCTCACCCCCGTCGGCCGGCGGTCCTGGGAGACGCCGAAGGCCACCGGACGCGGGCAGGCCTCGCCACGGGGCTGTCCTCAAGGGTAAGACCCCGGGCCAGGGCCCCGTGCCGGGGCTCAGAGCTGCTCATCCCCAGCACCCCGCGGCGCCCCACGCCGCCGGCGCCCACCGCCCACCACCCGAGCATCCAGCACCCCGAGCGCCCCACTCACCGCCTTCTTCATGGTGGCCGCCATCTTGGGGCTCGACTACTGTGCGAAGCGGGGAGGGCCGCAACGGCCCAGTTCTCCCTCGTAACCTCTCTCACTCCCTGTCGGCCCCGATCTCCCGAAAAACACAATACAGTATCTCCACACTCCTTCTCAGGAACTTTAACCGTAATTCCTAGCGAGTCGGACTCAGGAAGGAAGATAAAAACGGAAAAGACTTGGTACATCCCAATTAAAGGGACAGGCAACTCCCTGTGGGCCGACGGAAACGGGGGGGTGTGGCGAGCAGCCACCTAATCCGGCCGCGGGCGGTAGAGGGCGCCCGGCGCAGACAGCTGGGAGGGGCAGGGCCGGGAGGGGCAGGGCCGGGAGGGGCAGGGCCGGGAGGGGCAGGGCCGGGAGGGGCAGGGCCGGGAGGGGCAGGGCCGGGAGGAGGACCCTCCCCGGGGGAGGCAACAGACTACTCCCGGCAAATTGACTTCTTGATAAAAATCTGTGAACGGAGGACGTTGACAAGAGGATGTGATGTTTATGTGCGCTGATAATTCAGAAGGTGTGAAGGAGGAAGCATTCCTATTACTTAGTCTATTCCACAATATTATTAAACGAGTACTGCGTACAACCTGATTCTGCCAATGTCTGGCTCAGTGCCTCTAGATCCATGAGTTTCTCTCTTTTTTTAACACCAAAAGTCTTTTATATTTTTAAACGTCACTGAAGATCTCAAAGAGCTTCTGTTTATGTGGGTTATATTATGGCATGGCACTTGGCTTTGGCATTGTGGCATAGTGGCTAAGTGCTATGGCTACTCACCAGCAGGTCGGCAGTTCAAATCCACAAGGTGCTCCTTGGAAACTCTATGAGGCAGTTCTCCCCTGACCTATAGGGTTGCTATGAGTTGGAATCAACTCAATGGCAGTGTTTTCTTCTTGTTGTTTTTACAGCATATTGATCATACAACACCTCTTTAAATGTTAAAAGACAAAAAAAGTTGTCACTTCGAAGACTAAGGTGCACCTAACCCAACCATGGTATTTTCAGCTGCCTCATGTGCACTAGAAAACAGAGCAATGAAAAAGGAAGCCACAAGAGTTGTTGCCTTTGAATTATGGTGTTGGTGAATACTGAATACGTCTTGGACCGCTGGAAGAATGAACAAATGTGTCCTGGAAGATGTCCAGCCAGGATGCCCCTTAGAAGTCAGTACGGCAGAATTTATCTCAAGTACTTTGGACACGTCAGGTGGGACCAGTTCCTGGAGAAGGACATCCTGCTTCTTAAAGCAGACAGTCAGTGAAAAAGAGGAAGATCCTCAACAGGATGGGTTGGCATAGTGGCCGTGAGCTGGCACCAACCCAACAGCACAACAACGAAACCATGTTGTTGTTAGGTGCCCTCAAGTGAGTTCCGACTCAGAGACCCTACACGCAACCGAACACAACGCTGCCGGGTCTTGCACCATGCCCACAATTGTTTTATGCTTAAGCCCATCACTGCAGCCGCTGTGTAAATCCATCTCATTGAGGGTCTTCCTCTTTTTCACTGACCTGCCTCTCTACCAAGCATGATGTCCTTCTCCAGGAACTGATCCATCCTGAAAACATGTCCAGAGTATGTAAAACGCAGTCTCGCCACCTTTGCTTCCAAGGACCACTCTGGTTGCACGTCCTCCAGAACAGCTCTGTTTGTTCTTTTGGCAGTCCATGGGACATTCCACATTCTTCTTCAACACAATTCAAAGATGCCAATTCTTCTCTGTCTCCTTTATTCATTGTCCAGCTTTCGTATGCACATGATGCAATTGAAAATACTCTGTGCCTTCGGTCAGAGGCACCTTAGTCTTCAAGGTGACATTTTTACTTTTAACACTTTGAAGAGTTCCAGATTTTCCCAATGCAATGCATCTTTTGATTTCTTGACTGCTGCTTCCATGGGCATTGATTGTGGAGCCTAGTAAAATGAAATCCTTGACAACCTCAGTCCTTTCTCCATCTATCAAGATGTTGCTGACCGGTCCAATTGTGAGGATTTTTGTTTTCTTAATGTTTCTAATGCAATCCATACTGAAGGCTGTGGTCTTTGATCTTCATCACTGAGTGTTTCAAATCCTGTTTACTTCCAGCAAGCAAGCCTGTGTGATTTGCATAACACAGACTGTTAAGAAGCCTTCCTCCATTCCTGATGCCTCCTTCTCATTCTTCTTCATACAGTCCCACTTCTTGGTTTACCTGCTGGGCGTGCAGATTGAAAACATATGGTGAAAGGACACAGCCCCAACGCGCATGTTTCCTAACTTTAAATCATGCAGTTTCCCCTTGTTCTGGCTGCATACTGAGTTTTGATTCACCTGTCTACTGTGGGTGACTCTGCTGGGATCTGAATACTGGTGGCCTAGCTTCCAGCATCACAGTGACACACAAACCCCTACAGTATGACAAACTGACAGACACGTGGGGGAACAAAACCACAGGAGAAATTAAAACGTAAAAATGTATGTATGATCTAATTTAAAGCAGGCTCATTCTGTATTAATGCAAACACAAAATAACTCCATTTTCCTAAACAAAAAGAAAGATTGAGAAGAAGACCTTGCTTTGCATTTCTAAAAAGCTTTCTGCTGTCTGGCTCAGTGGAAGATTAAATCTCACATCTGCCTCTGCAGACCATCAGATGTGAAATGCTGTTTAGTTAAAATTCGCTGAAGTCTGTGAGGGCCAGAACTCAAAGCGACTGCCTTCTTTTTCTGAGTTTCACAAGTTTTCTGTCTTTGACAGGGTGTTGGCTACCACTGTCTATTAAGAATCCTACTATATTTTGCTGTGGGTTTTCTTTCTCTGGCAGGTTTCCTCCTTAGGCATGTTCCAGTTTTCACAGATTTTAGTCTACAAAAAAAATCTGACCTCACTCTGATGGATAGTTGGAAAAAGGAAGGCTTTGTAAGTTCATGGGAAATTCTCAGGGATCCACAGGAATCTGTGGGCCACCTCTGAGAACTGCCGCTCTAGACAAGTCTGCTCCACTCTGAGTCCCAACTTCTTGTGTGGTTCAATGCGGGCAAGGGGACCTTACAGCACCCCTGCTTTCCCTCCCAAAGCTTGTGGCCCCACATTGAATTTGCCTGTTCTCCTGTCAGCTTCCAGCTCCAGACTCCAAGCCCTTTGCGGCCAGGACCGCCCAGCACAGAGCTCACAATGTGCTCAGCACACATTTGCTGAAGGAAGAAGTTTCTTCAGCGTTAAGTCTGCACAGGGTCTGGTGCCTAGTAGGTGCTCCATCAGTGACACTCATCTATGTAAGAGCTGACAAATTATACTTCTATGGAAACACTGTAGAGACAGGCCGTGGAGGTAGAGACAGCTCAGCAGCACAAAATCGCTCCAGCAGTGACCAGAGCATGACGGAAACCAAGGAGAGGTGGAGACAGAGAAGAAACAAGGGCGTGGTGGGGTGGCCCTCTGGAGGTGGCCGCGGAGCTACAGTCCAGAAAGTGGGAAAGAGCTGGCCATGGAGAGCGTGAAGGAAAGGACACTGCAGGCAGAGGGTGTATTGGGATGGCCCCTGCCAAAACTGCGGGGTGTAACAAGAGGCCCAAAGCAGGTGAGGTCAGGAACAGGTGAAGCCAGGAGCGCCTATAGAGACACACAGAGCTCTCGGAGTCAGAGGCCCACGGAGGCAGCTTACCAACTCCGATGGTGCCGTCAGCAGGATACCTGAAGGTGAATGGAATAGAGTCTGTGCAGGCTGTCACAACTAGAGTGTCCCACCTGCTAACAAATGCGGCCCGGAGAAGCTTCCTTCTCGGGGGTGAGGCCAGTTTGTGGTGATGCTTCCTCAGCATCTCTTCGTGGCGTCTCCCTGCTGCATCTGAAGACGTCTGGCTCCAAGGAGAGAGGGCTGAGAGTGGCTGGTGTAAGAAAAAAATAAAAACAGTAACCAAACCCAGCGCTGTTCAATCAATGCTGACTCCTACCGACCCTGTAGGACAAAGTAGAACTGCCCCATTGGGTTTCCAAGACTGTAAATGTTTTCAGAAGCAGAACACCAAGCTTTTCTCCTATGGAGCCACTGGCGGACCGCTGACCTTTCGGTTTGCAGCCAAGCACTTAACCATAGAGCTACCAGGGATCCTGCTGTTATTGTAAATAGGGAGATGAATAAGGTACAGTGCCCAGCACCAAGGAGCTTGGAGCTGGCAAATGTGTATCCCCACAAATCACAGCCAGCACAGCTGCAGACAGGTCTGCGGGGCCACGAGGAGGAAGAGCTCCTTCTAACAGCAATCATCGATGAGGACGCGTGGGACTTGGAGGCACGCTGGTTGTGCTAGTTGGGTGGATTGGAGATACAGCACTACAGCACCCCCAAAATAAAGAATTGATAAAGTAAAAAAGGATAGAACTTCCTGTTCTCATGAAGCTGGCATTCTATGATGAGAGACAGACTGTAACCCAAACTCAAAAGTCAGCCGTTGAATAGGTTTGCTGTTGGATGCCATCAAGTCGGTCCCTGACTCAGGACCCCGTGCTCAGTGGAACGGAGCGCTGTCTGGTCCTTCACCATCTTCATGACATGATTGGATAGATGTCATCCATAGGGTAGTTTATATGTGTGTGTATATATGTGTATTTTTTATTGTACTTTAAGTGACAGTTGACAATCCAAGTCAATTTGCCATATAAAACCCCATACCCACACCGCTATGCAACTATAACCGCTCTCCCCCTCATTCTCTAGTGACAGCACGCTTCTCCTTTCCACCATGTACTTCCCACATCCATCCAACCAGCTCCTGTCCCCCTCCACCCTCTCATCTCACCTCTGGACAGAGCTGCTCAGACAGCCTCATGTATCTATTTAAGCCAAGAAGTGTATTCTTCACCAGCATCACTCTATGTCTCATAGTCCAGTACAACCTTTCTCTGAACAGTTCACTTCAGCTCTGATTTCAGCTCTGGGCTGACAGAGAGTCTGTGGCCATGTCCTTAGGGGACTCTCCAGTTTGACGAACCATCAGGGTTGGTCTTTTAATAGAATCCTGGTTCTGCACACCCATTTTTCTCCCATTACTTCAGGGACTTGACATTGCATTTCCTGTCCAGGCAATCACTGGTGGTGGCCAGACACTATCTAGTTCTTAGGGTCCCATGCTGATGCAGTCTCAGATTGTAGGGCGTCCTCTGTCTTCTGGGCTCATATGTTCCTCCTGTCTTGGGTGACCTTCATTCTCCTCTGTTCCAAGTGGACTGGGACCAATTGGTGCTACTTAGATGGCCACTTGCTAGCTTTTAAGACCCTAGACATCACTCATCAAAGTGGTATGCAGAACATTTTCTTAAAAAAAAAAAAAACTTTGTTAACTTAATTTGCATAGATGTCCCCTGAAATCGTTGTCCTGAGACCTCATCTCTGCTGCTCTGTCCTTCAGAATGTTGGCTTGTATTTAGGAAATCTTTTAGTTTTTGGTGTAGTCCAGTTGTGCTGGTTCATAGGTTTTTATTCACTGATTTTTGAAATTAGATCACCAGACCTTTCTTCCTAATCTTCTTTAGTCTGGAAACTCCACTGAAATCTGTTCAGCATCCCAGCAACACATAAACATTTGCTAACAGACGCTTAACTTGAGCTGCACTGACTGGGAATCAAACTCGGGTTTCTCTCATGGAAGCCAAAAATTCGATCATTGACCACCAATGCCACTGCTGTTGGGTGATCGTTATTACTGTAAATATTAGGAATAACAAACCAAAAACCAAACCCGTTGCTGTTGAGTCAATGCCAACTCATAGCGACCCTATAGGATAGAGTAGAACTGCCCCATGGAGTTTCAAGGAGAGTCTGCTGCCTTTGAGCTGTTGACCCCTTGATCAGCAGATGTTACTACCCCACGGGGGTTTCCGTGAATAATTAAGAACATTTAAATAATAAGACAAGACAGTGTAACTTGAAAAATCCCGGTGGAAGATACAAAGAAAGAAATGCAAGGTATGCTGACTAGAAACTTGAGGGGGAGAAAATCCCTACTGGAACTGACACATAAACAGCAAAACTGTGTATACACGTTGCAGTCACCGTTGAATTTAGGTTCCGTCACAGAGTAAGAATGAGATCATCACTGCATCCCAAGGCACGTGCGTGGAAGCGCTCTAAAATCTGCCCCGTCATCTCTCAGGCTCCTAGATTTAAGACATAAAGCAGAAATCTCCGTGGAATTAGCCTTTCAGACAGGCTGCCAGGGGGAACCGGCAAAGAGGACCAGGACTGTCTGTTTCTTGTTATGGGGCTGTCTAGTCTGTTCCGACTCATAGCGACCCTATAGGACAGGGTAGAACTGCCCCCATTGGGTTTCCAAGGAGCAGCTAGGGGATCCGAACCGGTGACCTTCAGTCCCGCAGCGGAGCCCTTACCCACCGCGCCACAGGGTACCAGGCTGTAATTCGACTTAGAGCCTGCAGAGGGCACCCGAGGATCATGGTAAGATTCTCTAAACTGGAGCCATTCCGATCCACCTTCAATTTTGCCCAAGTACCAACACTGCTTTTATTTTCTTTAATAACAATAACAGAAAAATCTGTTTTAAAGACTTACATTTTTAAAGGACATTTAAAATCTCTAGCGTAAAGAAAAAAAAAAGGAAAGGAAAGAAAAGAAAAAGTACAAAACAGCTTTACTTCCTATGAAAGCTATTAGATGTCCTCGAGTGGATTCTGAGTCGGGAGACCCCGCAAGTGTAAAGCAGAACGACCCCATAGTTTTCACGCCTGTGACTTTTCACGGACAGATTGTCAGGCCTATCTTCTAAAGTGCCTCTAGGGGTGTTCGAACCTCCAACCTTTCGTTTGCTCCACCAAGGACTCCAAAGTGAGCAAATCTTAAACCCGTTTAATTTTCACCCCGAGAGTGCCTCTGAAGAAACTGTGTTCCAGCTGAGTCTTGACCAAAGGGCAGAAGATAATCAGGCAAGGGACGTGCTATGTCTGAAAAAGAGCACCTCCTTAAATTCTCCAAGCCCTGGAGAACCGATTCCACCAGCAATGGTATGGCATGGGTAGGCACTTCAATTGCGTCACCCCAGTGCCAGCCCGGGGGGTTGTTAAGGTGGAGAGAGTCTTCAAGGTCAAATGGAGGGTCGTGGCGCATCCGAATGGAACTGAAGATCAACAGGCGGGAGACCAAAGTGAAGGAGGAAGACAGCCAGAAGTGAGGACAGCACCACCCCCATCTGTAGGCGGGGTGCCACACTCCAAGGCCCACCGACTGGGGGGCAGTTTAGGGAGAGGCTTTGCTCTCTCCAACTTGGCAGCTGTTCTTCACTTCCAGACAACTGTTTTGATGAGGGAATGATGAGCCATTGCTGCGCGACAAGTCCCCAAACAAAACCCACTGCTGTCGCGTCACTTCTGACTCATAGTGACCCTATAGGACAGAGTAGAGTTTCCAAGAAGCACTTGGCTGATTCGCACTGCTGACCTTTCAGTTAGCAGATAAAGCGCTTAACCACTATGACACCACGGTTTCCTTGCAAGAACTCAGAAATCTGAAATTTTCTATGTAGTCTCCTGATTTTAAAACCTGAACTCCAGTTTATTTTCAAGTCAAGTCTGAACCCACCATGTGCACCAGCCAGTTGGATAGAGCAAGACATCCACCCATTCTGATCTCTACCCTGGAGGGAATGGTAAAATACCCCTGTGCATATCTTCTGGAATATTCTTAACACCAGCTCCCCATTTCTAAATGAAATGAGAGGGAGGGGGAATCCCTGGGTTTAGGGAGCTGAGCCAAGAGCTGAGAGTCACATGCAAATTAGGGACTCAGCTGGCTTGCTGACCCCCCAGGTTATCTGTTACTCTCCCACGCTCACCTCCTTCCTGTCCTTGTTCCACAAATCACTCTGGGTTAGAATGTCCCGGGTCCCTTCATGACTCTTAACATCCCTATGGTGTCTCTCACTCAAGAGTTAAATCATTCTGGAACCCTTCCTAAGCGCTTGTTCTTTCCCATCTCCAAATTCTCTTACACTCGTTTTCTTCTTCTCTGCGTGTGCCTTACTTTTTCTCTCTTATCCTTTAAAAAATAAAAATAAAAAATTCTGTAGAGTCCCACTTATGGCGATCCTAAAGGTCAGAGTAGAACTGCCCCCTAAAGTCTCCAAGGAGCGCCGGGAGGATTTGAACTGCCGACCTTTCGGTTAGCAGACACAGCACGTAACCCACTAAGTCACCAGAGTTTCCCTCTTACCCACAAGAGCCTTCTTTTTCCCCTGGATAAGCCAACATAGGAATCCCTCAGTGGTGCAAGCCGTTAATTCACTAGATTGTTCATGGAAAGTTTGAAGGTTTGAGTCCACTCAGAAGAGCCTCAGAAGAAAGGTCTGGCCAACTAATCCCCCCAAAACCAGTCACTGAAAATCCTGTAGAGCACAGCTCTTCTCTGACACACTGGAGGGGTGCTGTGAGTCAGAACTGACTGGAAGTCACGGGTTGAATGTGAAATAACAGTGTATTTGGCCCAGAGGTTTTGTAAGTGGTTTCCTCCTCATACCACTGTTTGAAATTCTTCACTATCTTCCCATTGCACTTAGGGGATAATTTAAATTCTCAGCCTTGGTCCCCAAGGCTTGGCCCCTGTCTCTGGCCTGGTTTCATAGCATCTCTCCCCTGAGTCCCTCTTTTCTGTCCTCTTGGGTTGGCTTGAATGCCACTTGTTTCCTCCTGCCACAGGACCTTTGCACTGGCTTCTTCCCACTGCCCATGTGCTCTTTCTCCTATGGTCAGCTCATTAAATGGTACTCATCCTCAAGACTCAGTCTCTGTGTCACATTACCAGGGAAGTTTTCCTTCAGCCTTCCGTCATGGATTGAATTGTGTTCCCCCAACAACGTGAGCAGAAATTTTACTAACCCATGATTCTGGTGTTGTGTCACATTCCCTTGTGTTATAAACTGTGCCTCTGTGAGGCTGATGAGGAAGGATGGGTGTTGGTGCCCATAGGACTCAGTGTGCGGGACTGTACTGTGTCTTGGGGCAGCCTCTTGGGATATAAGGAAACGGAGGCATGGGGACAGCTGGGGACCTCATACCATCAAGAAAGAAAGTGGTACTGGGGCCTGAGCATGTCCTTTGGAAAGGACCAGGGTCCCTGCACCTCAGAAGCTTCCAGTCCAGCGGAAGATTAATGACAATGACCTTCCATGGGAGCCAACAGAGAAAGCCTTGTCCTGGAGCTGACACCCTGAATTTTGACTTTTAGCCTACTGGGTTATGACAGATAAAAGCCATCCACTTGTGGTATTTCTATGAAGGCAGCACTAGATGGCCAGGACATCTTCCATCCAGCCTCGGACCACAGCAGCCCCTGCCATGAGGCACCTGGGCAGCCCTCCCGGAAGGCGTTTCCGTTTGAACTTCATTTGAACCCTTGTTCCTCTGCTGAACTAGGAGCCCCAGGGAACACGGCAAGGCTTCTGCTTCTCCTGTTTGCATTCAAGGTACTGACACAGACGTAAGTGCCTAGCAAGTACCAACTAACGAATAAATAAACTTATGCCTGAATGCACAAGTCTAGAGATTAACGGTAACGTGATACATGACCCAGGGTAGCTGAGGATGCATTCATTTCTTAACGAGCCTTCGTCAGGGCGGGTTGCCAGTAAGTATGATATGCACGAGCTTACGGTAAGCAAGGTAGACACAGACCTAGTTGTCCCTTCTTGTTAATCTGTTTTGTGTAATTTCACCTGGGTTTCACCACGCCTCAGAAGGCCAGGTGAAAGTGTGCACTGCAGATTAGTAACTGAGCACAAGAAAGCCAGGGCATACCCTGCTTATGGGCAACCCGTCCCTGGCATTGGGCCATAAACTGTTTGCATTGACTTTTGTCCTAGCCCTCATACTGCTTGCCTCACAGGAATGAGTAGGACCTCCCAGCACACACCGGTACCAGCAGGGTACGGCAAATTTTGAGAACCCTGATGACACACTGGTTAAGAGTCAGCTGCTAACCAGAAGGTCGACAGTTTGAATCTAATAGCTGCTTCTTGGAAACCCTATAGGGCAGCTCTACTCTGTCCTATAGGGTCTCTAAGGGTTGCAGTCCACCCAACGGCGATGGGTTTGGTTTTAATTTGGACTCATTGCGGAAGCAATCTTCACTTTGCCCACCAGGTGGTGCTGTGACTCCACAATCTGTCGTTTTATTTTGCGCCATGGATGGAACTCCCAAAGCACTTCGCTGCTCTGCAAAGCAAAGATATCAAGGAAATCTCTCTGTCTTGAGGATAAAATATAATCATCCTTTGCTAGTTGAATTGTTATCTTAATTTTAACCTAACAAGGAAGTATTACCTTTTCAGCCCCTTCCTATGTGCCCAGTGCTTTTAGGTCTTTATAAAACAGAGCATTCACTAACGTTCCTACTTTGAGGGTACATGCTTAGAGTAATTTTGATATTAGGAAGGGTCGGCATGTCTTATGGGTAGCAGCAATAGCTTGTCTTTGAATTAAAACATAAATTCCCTAGTGTTATCTATTCAACAATGATTCAAAACCTAAGACCTGGTAATCCTGGTCCTATAAAGATGACAGCCTAGGATCCCATGGGATCATGTGAATCCCATGTGACATTGGTCACTGAATACTAGTAAGTAAGCACAAGTAAGCCTGTGCTTACCTTGTTTACTAGGTGATCCACCCCAGGCACCAGGGCTCCTTCCATCTGAGTGGGGCTCATAAAAGGATCTATTTTACTGTGATGTGGACATCTTAAATATGTGTGGCTACTTAATTTTTTTTTTTCCCATACTTGGGAAAATTTCCAGATCATAGTAAGTCTTCCCTCTCCATTCTGGAAGGCCAAAGTCAATTGCATTCCTTTAACCAGGGATGCAGGCTGTGGAGCCAGGCCCAGCCAGTCAGAATATGACCCGTGTGGGGCTTTGATTTGTAACAGACCTCTGGCTGCAAAGATGGGCTTAAGCATAAAGACCAATCGTGGGCAGGGTCCAGAACCAGGCAGTGTTTCGTTCCATTGTGCACAGGGTCGCTACAAGTCACAACCGACTCCATGGCACCTGACAACCATGACAACCATGGGGTGAGCCACCAGATGTCAGGCAGGGGGACGTGGAGCTTCTGAAGGAGCAGCGAACAGGCAATTCTGTGGCTCAGTCCTGCCATACAGCAGGGAGCACACGGGAAGGTGATTCCAACACTGACCCTTAATCTTGCCTCTATGGTGCACCCCCTGGCTCCCGTCTTCAAGGTTGCTGTCAGGTGCCATCAAGTCAGCTCCGACTCACGGTGACCTATGTGTAACAAGGAAACACTGTCCCATCCTGTACCATCTGCCGGCATGTAATACTAGAAGGCATGCTGTTGTGATCCATAATGTTTTTCTTAGTTTGCAGATGTAGGTGGCCAGGTCTTTCTTCCTAGTCTCTCTTAGTCTGGAAGCGTCACTGAAACCTGCCCACCACGGGTGACCCTGCTGGTATTTGGAATAGTCAGCATAGCTTCCTGGATGACAGACACTTGCAAACCACTGGAGTTGGATAAACCGACAGAAGGGTGCTGGGCATTCTCCAACACCCTTTACCAGATGCCCGTGCTGCTGAATCCAGCTATTGTTGTTGTCAGATGCCGTCGAGTCGGTTCGAACTCATAGCGACCCCATGAACAACACTGCCTGCTCCAGCTAGAGAGGGTTATGTCACTTACCTCCAAGAACTTTTGAGAGGCTTGCTGTTTTTTTGTTTTTTTTTTAAGTTATTCCTTTGCCATTGTAAAGTTAGCAAGAAAGCCGAGAAGAGATGGAAAGACAAGATGCTGCTACATTTTTCAGGTTGTTTTGAAATGCTGCTGAGTACAGATAGCTACAGGGATCAAATTCTCTCCAAAGACAAAAAACCATCCCAATGACAATGGTATGGCACACACATAGTACGACCACAGACACCATGCTGGTTTTCAATACTTTTTATTTTATAAATCACCTAAGTAAGGCTGGATTTGAGTAGAACTGACACAGACCTAGGCTCCTGGGTGGCACAAACAGCTTGTCCTAGGCTACGAACCTGAAGTCAGTGGTTCAAACCCCCCTGGCAGAAGAAAGTTCTGCAGAAGAAAGTTTCGGTCATCTGCTCCTGTTAAGATCCCAGCCAAGAAAACTCTACAGAGCACAGCTCTACTCTGTAGCACATGGGGTCACTATGACTTGGCATCAACTCAACAACAATGGGTTTTGGCATGACACAGACCTTAAAGGCAAACCATAGGCTGAGGATGTACCCAAACCAGAGCAACAGCAGCCACAGTCTCCAAAACCAAAGCCACCACCCACCACCACCACAAAGCAATGATTGGCCAGCAGGGATTACAGCAAGTAGATGAAAGAAGGAAAGTAGAAGAAAGAGAAAAGCAGTGGGAAGTTGTACCTTGGATGGGTAAGTTAGTCTTTTTTATGATGTTCCCATGCCCATTGATGACATAAAAACATTAGCTCCAATGGCAGAGTGAAATTTAATTTCCAGGTCAAGATGTTTCTAAGAGCAAACACAGGTGTTCAACTCTTCCTACACACCAAATCTTGCTTCAGTAAAAGGCATTTTCATGTCTGTGTTTATATAGTGAGTGAGGGTCTTTCCTGATTTGGGCAGGTGGTCAAACCTGCATGATCACACTTCAGAGGCAGCGAGGTCCTGGCTACAAAGAAGCCCATTAACCTAAGAGCTGTTGGCTAGCCCATGTCTTCACTTGCTCTTGGATCTCCTCCAAGGCCACTGATCCCCAGGAGAAAACTGTCCAGTAACAACGAGCTGCCGTCAGAGCTGAGGAAGATCTAGTCGCCAAAGATGTGGGCAAACAAACAAACACTCTCTAAATTGCTGTAGGCCTTGGCAAGAATTTGGCTTTTTTAAGCACTTACCAGACATTGGAATCCCTGGGTGGCATCAGTGATTAAGACCTTGACTACTAGCTGAAAGGTTGATGGTTTGAATCTACTCAAAGAAAGCCTAATGATCTGCTTCCAGAAGCCCTCAGCCACTGAAAACCTTGCCAGTACAGTTCTGCCCTAAATCACAGAAGGTCATCATGAGTTGGAATCGACTCCCAGGCAGCTGGCACTAGCTGGCACGGGTAATATGCACTAGATACTCAGCGATTGTCATTCATTTAGTCCGGATTGTAAAGGATTCCATTTCATAGAAAGGAAAACTGAGGCTCAGGAAAATTGGGTTATTTCTCCGAGTTCCTGTAACAGGTATAACTGATATATAATAAAATACAAGTACAAATTCTGGCTAGTCTCAACTACAGCATTCTCTCCACCCCCGAGAAAATCTGAAGTATTACACGTCTTAAAATTAATCCTTCCTTGTTTCCTTCACGATACACTCCGTTTCAACAAATGTTAGACTTAGCCAAGTAATTATGGATCTGATAAGGCTTAAAAACGGGTTTCTCTCAGTATTGTGGGGGTAATTGGGCAAGAAGACAATTAAAACTTCCCTTTCTTAAATTTTAGAATCCCATTCCAAAATAATAACAATCACTTGATTTTGTGAAATTCTTCAAATTATAATGAAGCTTATTTGTGTTTAGGAGATAAAATTATTTTAAGTCAGTTGAATGGTGCATAAGTAGAAAATCAATTTAATAAATCAATAATGCATTGATCACGTTCGATAGACTTACTATACAATTGCTGCTGGTTGTTGCAGTTTTTACAATAGCCTGTCGTTAGGCTAGAAAAAGCAAAATTTCTTGTGGGTCAACTCTATCTACATTTGACTTTCTGCTCAAGAAAACCGCTCCTCTTGCATTATGTGCCCCCCCGACCTCCGTACCCCCTTCTTGTGTCAGTAGCCTGACTTGAATTTGAGGGTCTTCCGGTTCTCCCAATCGGTTCAGGCGTTCTGGGCGGGCTCTAACACCGCCAGGGGGCGTGGTGCACGGGAACAGGTTTCAGCCAATCAGCATACTGTGCACATGTGATTGGTCAGGAGTAAGCACATGACCCGGTTTAGGCCGTGATAGCCTAACCACGTGACTTCCTGCAGCAAGGAGGCGGAAGTTCTGACGCCATAGGCCGAGAAGCCACAGGGACGGAGGTCTGGGACTGCAGGGCAGCAGTCCTGTCCTACGGTGAGTGAGCCCGTTTGACAATGGAGCCAACACAGAAGTGAAGCAGGGCCTGAGGAAACTGGTCCCCTGGTCACGCTGAGCGAGGTTAGCTCTCCCCTTGAATTTCCAGTGACATGAGTCAATGGATTCTCTATTCATGGAAATCTAGGTTTTTGTCACTTATAATTTGCAGAGTGCCAGCTTACGGTTTGCATCAGGGAAGTGATTTGGGGAAGTGATCCCTGTGGATCTGGGAAGAAGCAAATGGACACAGACAGGACTCCGTTCCAAGGGCTGGTCACTGAATTAGAGACCCTGTGGGCTACTGGAGTTTATTCCCCCTGGGCATCCTCTAGATAGACTTAAAAACCCAAAACTAACCCCACTGCCATCAAGCGGTGACGACTCATGTGCCCCATGTTATGCTGAGTAGAACTGAGCTCGCGGGGCTTTCTGGATAGTCTTCAGTGAAGCAGATCGCCAAGCCTTTCCCCCATGGCACCGCTGGGTTTACGTGTGAGCCACCAACCTTTAGATTAGTAGGTGAGTGCCAACTGTTTGCACCATCCGGGGACTTCTGGATAGACTTATGGGAGGTCAAGTCCTTGGAATCGGTGGTATCCACATTCATAGCCCATGTGCTTCAGAATTGTCTATACCAGACCCAAACCAAACTAAACCGCCTCCCATTGAGTCAACTCAGACTCCTAGTGACCCTGGAGGACAGAGTAGAACTGCCTATGGAGTTTTTGAGTACCTAGTAGATTTGAACTGCTTAACTTTTGCTTAGCAGCCGTAGAACATAACCACTATACTACCGGGGGTTCCGTCTTCAACAGCCAGCCAGCATTTATGCCTGATTTCCATCTCCCTTTTGTCAAGTGTTGTCCAGGGTGTTCACCTCCTCCTACATCTAGGTTGACCTTTGCAGGAGAAGGGCCAGGGGCACTTCCTGTGGCCAACAGGAAGCCCCAGGCCCAGTGTGAGTGATGAACGGCTCAGATGCAGAGCTGCCAGGCTGGGCCTACACACAGCTGCCTACCAGGACAATGACCAGAGGACAAAGACAAGTCCAGCAGACAGCAGCCAATGCCAAAAGGTATCTAATACCATCAACACCCACTGTCAGCACAGCGAATTGATCCTCTTAAGATTGGACTCTACAATTTGTGCAGAGACTGAAAACCAACAGACTGAACCTGGAGGAATCCAACGTAACTATTTATGTCACCTACATATTGTTATTTAAGGCTAAATAATCCACTTTGGAAGAATCCCTTGATCAAACTCCTATTGTTTCACTGCAGACCTGGGTCAGATCACTTCTGTGTAAATGTTGGAAGGCTTTCTTTAGATGGGACTGAATGATCCCATTGTCATTCATGGCTGGAAGAGATACAGCACAGGGCAGTAGCATCGCTGGAAGGGAGTTGGAGGTGTGAATCATACGAGGTGACATTTTCAGAAGGGGTGACACCATAATGACATGACTGTCTACAAAATTTCTGTGCAGTTTTCAGCAGAACTTTATCATTTATTCTAAAAATAACACTGCAGTTAGTTACAACTGCGAAAACTTTTTTTGTAACCCCAGCTTAAATGGATCATTGTATTTACAAGCCTAAAAGCCTGTGCTAATATACTTACTGAACCTTCTAATGTACTCCGCTGAGCCATCATTATTACCCCCAAACTGTGACACTTCGAATCACATGGTGTCATCTGAAGACGCTACAAAGAGCCACCATGGTTTTTACGGCTGATGGTGTTCTTCTAGTTGTTGATTTTGTCAAGTTTTCTGGTGTTTTAGCTATGATATTACGGTATTAGTATTTGTGAGCCTAGGTTAATAATTTTACCACAAGACATGGATTTCAGTCACCTGACACAGAGCCAGTTTTGAGACAGAGGGGAGATGAGTAGCAAGAGGACTTTATTGTACATCTGCATACAAGAGACGGGGCAATGGGCTCTTCCAAAAACTTGTCCTTTGCAGACTGACCAGAGGGTTTTATAGAGTCAAGGCTTAAGTTTGACTGATTGGAAGAATGTGAGTTCTCGCAGTGACGAAGGTCAGTGCTCCTTTCCAGTAGGCGAGTTGACCTCTCATGAGCGTCCTCTTGAGGTCCATTGGTGTTGCCATGGTTTCAGATACAAGATGGGTCCCGCTGTCTGGTTGTCTTGCTCCAGGTCTATTGGTTGCTGTTTGGCTTCTCTAAGAGAAACGTTTGTCAATTTTAAACTTCGTAAAATGAAGAATAGGAGGTGGAAGAGGAGAAGTAAATCATGAATCACAAAATCACTGAAGTCTATGGACGTGAACTGTGTCAGCCACACAGAAACAATGCCACAGTTACCCTGGAAACCAGGCCTCTCCAAGTCCCTTTTTTATACTGCCGCTAAAATTGCTGTCTCTACCATTTCTTTCTCATGCTGCCCATTTCAGTAACTTTTTTGAGAAGTAGTAATTACAGGAAAAGGAGAAAGTTTATATGGGAATTACAAGTGACATTAGTATAAAACACACTAGTGAGGATTCTTTGTGGTCTGAGACAGGAGAAGGTCCATGGGGAGGGTGATACTACCAGTTACCTCACTGGGTGCCACCAACCCTGGTGACACCACTGTGCTAGAGAGGCGAGCCTTAGATTCAGGAAAAGAAAACAAACATCATTCTCCCCTTGATCTGTCTTTCATTCAACACATATTACTGAGTGTCATCAAACTGTTATGTAATTTGCAGGGTCCAGTGCAAATTCTACCTTGGCCCCTAGGGTCACCATGAGTCGGATCTGACTCGACGGCACTTGGCTTTTGGCTTAGTGCAAAGTGAAAATGTGGTACCCTGTGTTCAAACATTATTAAGAATTTCAAAATGATGACAGCAAATCATATAGCCAAGCCAGGGACCCTTCTGAGCACAGGCCCTGTGGGACTGTCCAGGTTGCGTACCTGTGAAGCACCCCAAATGTCATCTACCAGTCATTGTGCTAACTAGGAACACACTGACAAACCAATCAGATATGGCACCTTTATCCTGTACCTTGCCACCACAGGTAAGGCTGTTTTCAGTACATGAACATGTGTCACCCGTCATTTCCGTTATGTGAATGACTCCTACATAGTCTTACCTGTTGGCAGTTTTAATTTGTGCTGTGATGGGTTCAGTAGATGAATGATTAAAACTGAGCAAATCCTTTTCCCAAAGGTCTTACTGCTAAGAAATACCTTCATCTGCTCGAGATGCTATAAAACAATTCTATTTAAAATACAAGAAAAGGGGTAATCATAAGATAGGTTTAATTTTAACACTGTTTCAACCCTGGAGTAAAATACTTTATGTCCAAGTTTACAACTCTGAAGATAATCCATGTTTAAGTAATAGATTTTTTTTTTTTAATTTCAAAACGGACTCCATTTTTGTATGTGTGCTACTCTTCAACAGTAGAGTCTAAAGTTGGAGAAAGAAACCCTAAGTATGGCCTTGGATACCCTTTTAGCTCAGTAATGATGATACTTTGAGGTAACCCAAAGGTTAGACACAATAATAAGACAAAACAAGACTACGGGGGCACACCAGCCTAGAGGCAATTAGAAGGGAGGGGTGGGGGACAGGAAAGTTGGTCATAGGGAACCCAAGCTGGAGAAGGGAGAATGTTAACACGTCAAGAGGTTGTTAACCAATGTGTGTACGAACTGTTGAAAGAGAAGCTAGTTTGTTCCGTAAAGCTTCATCTAAAGCACAATTTTAAAAAAGGGCTAAAAGAATTCCTTTTTAGATTAGGTAGGAAGCTTAGAGGACAGTGAGTTTAAGTCACTGGGGAAAGAACAGCTCAGAAACAATGGGTGAGAATGTTTTTACAACTGGAAGACAGTCATCAATGCCACTGAACTGAACATATAGAAATGGTTGAATTGACATATGTTTTCTTATGTATATTCTCAACAATAACCACAAAATAAACATGTTTTTTTAAAAAAGAAATTTTCTCTCTAAAGTGGTTTCACTGGTTATCTCTTGGTGCTCTAATTGCAGGTGAATTTTTTAGCTCCTTTTAAATTTTGCTGAATTTCCTAACGGCCAGAGATGAGCTCTAAAGCTTTAACTGTTTCTCTAGAGCCCTCGTAAAACCTTTCTCCAGAACCAAAGATCACCTCATAACCATTTAATGATACTAGTGTTATCTCAGTGACACTGTAATACAATTGTTCTTCAGACTAAGGAGGAGGTGCCTATTCCTACCCACACTGCTGAGCTAACAAGTTACCTAGAGCAAAACAATGGAAAGGTAGCTGGGATTTTCTTAGAGAGTAAGGCTTGGTCTCTGCAAACCCACTTTTAGTTATTATCACCATCTCAGCTCCCAAAGAAGAGTTTGGAACAAGCTTACAGCGGGTCAAATCTGTATGGCTGTTAGTATACACATGCGTAACTTGTGTGTGCCATGAGACGTGCTGAATCAGGACCAGGGAGGGCGACCTCCATCAACCATCTTGAGTCTCAAGTTCAGATGCTTAAGAGATGTCTGAAACGGTTGGGTCCACCCAGCTGTTTAAGAAAGAAAGTGCAGAAACAATTTCATTTTTCAAGAACTGGAAAGCAGAACTGTCATCCAAATGTCCCATTCTTATTCAAATGACGTTGTTACTGTCATGTGCCATCGCCATCGGCTTCTGACTCCTAGCAACTCCATGTGACTGAGTAGACCTTCCTCGCGGGGTCCCTGAGCCTGCAGTCTGTACGGGAGCAGATCACTGGGTCGTTCTGAAGAGCTGCTTGTGGGTTTGAACTACTAACCTTTCAGTTAGCAACCAAGAGCTCAAGCTTTGTGCCACCACAGGCTATCACCCTGTCTGGGTTGATTTTATGTAAACCAAATGATTGTTACTTGAGCGTTACTGACTTCAATATTAGGTGTTAATGCAACTCATCTTGTCTGAATCTATTTTTTCTAGAACTTTCCTGGATGCTGTGTCACGCATATGCTGGGATTAGATTTTCTGTCTTGGACTGCAGCCTTTCATCATGGCACACATCACCATCTCTGCTGTGACACAACCCCCACCCCTTACCATCAAATCAAATCCATTATTGTAGAGTTAATTCTGAGTCACATCAACCCTACAGAACAGGGTAGAACTGCCCCACAGGGTTCCCAAGGCTGTAATCTTTACAGGGAGTCCTAAGCACACATCTGCTAGCTAACAGGTTAGTGGTTTCAGCCTACCAGCCGCTCTGTGGGAGAAAGATGTGGAATCTGCTTCCATAAAGATTTATAGCCTTGGAAACCCTATGGGGCAGCTCTACTCCCTCCTGTAGAGTTACTCTAGTTGGAATTGACTCAACAGCGTAACAACAACAGCAGTCAAGCCTGTAACCGTTTGCACCACCTGGTGAAATATACACAGCAAAAACCTGCTCCCAGTCCCCAGGTCCCATGTTCAGTGATGTTGGTGACATTCTTCAGCTGTGTCCACATTTTCACTTCTCCCACTCTAGTGGCCCCACTCCCTACTCCGCATCACCTCACCTCCCTGTCCTCCAGCTGTATCTTCCCTGCTGTAGAGGGTCTGTTGGCTGTTTGGTCTCAGAGCGATAATTTAAGAAAAAAGAACACAGTCCTCCAGGGTGACTTTCTGTACTTTTTTTAAGGGTGACTTCAGGGGACAGTTTCACTTTCAGGTCTAAAGAGTATCATAATAGTCTCCCAGGAATCATCCAGCATCAGTGGCTCCAGTAAGTCTGGATTCCATAAGAATCTCAAGTTCTGTTCCACGTGTTAAT
The DNA here is from genome assembly GCA_028571685.1 of Heterohyrax brucei. Lineage (NCBI taxonomy): Eukaryota > Metazoa > Chordata > Mammalia > Hyracoidea > Procaviidae > Heterohyrax > Heterohyrax brucei. Next base: position 82,299,438 of record CM053156.1, on the reverse strand, counting down.
ACTTTTCTCTCAGGATTCATCTCCTCTGTGTTTCTTCTTAACCATGACAGTGAACAGTTTTAGAGCTTTTACTTCAATTAAGCCAGCAAAACTTGCAGACTTCAAAATCTGTGTAAGGCAGAAATCTGCCCAAGAAGGAAAACTCAACATTTTCCACTAAAATGACCAACAGAGGAGTGGTAAGGCTGCACTCAGTCAAAGGCAGGAAATTTGCATGACCAGGAAAAATGACACAGTCTTGTTGGATCCGTCTCTCCCAGGTTTCACTTTGTATATCAGGGACTTTGAATGACTTGTCTTCATCAGAGACTTAGAGAGAGATTTACCTAGCTGCTAAGTGCCTGACCTGGGAATTGAACTCACAAGTGTTTTTATTTTTTGTATTATTCAATTACATAGTTTCAGAGTAGAAATACAAGCACCAAGTTGAATGCAGACTCTAATAACAAACACCTAAGTTGCCTCAATTCTCTGAATTTTTAAAAACCCAAAGCATACTGTCAGTAATGTTACTAGCTGATACTCTGACTGGATGGCAGTGCATTTGGTTGGGATTTTGGTTTTAGCATTAATGAGGAGGCCTGGTGGCACAGTGGCTAAGGTGCTTGGTTGCTAACCTAAAGATCAGTGATATGGAGCTACCAGCTGCTACTCTGGAGAAGAGACCTGGTAATCTGCTCCTGTAAAGCTGACAGCCTTGGAGACCGCATGGGGCAGTTCTGTCCTACAGGGTCACTGTGAGTCCAAAATGATGATGAAATTGACTGCTACTATTACTCCTATTTCTATGAATCTTGTGCTCAGCGCCAGAATACCCAGTAAGCAAGTTATGCATCAATTTCCTTGTGCTCACTTGCTAATCTGTAGTGTTCAATTTCACCTGGTTTTGATGGAGGTGAAATTGTGCACTACTGGTTAGTAAGTCAGCACAGTCCGTTAGTATCTTGCTTCCCAATTAACTGACTCCTGCTTCAACTTCACTGTTGAGATTAGTTGCAACAACCTTCATTCAACAGATGTGGAAAGTAAGTTGTCCAAGATTTCACAGTTAGGATGCATGCTCAAATTTATACAAAACTTCTCAGCACCAAAATACAAACAAGCAGCACCCCAGCTGCCTTGAAGTCAGTTCTAACTCGTGGTGACCCCACATGCTTCATAGTAGACCTGTGTTCCCTAGGGTTTGTACTGACTGAGACCTACCAAGAGCAGATGGCCAAGGGACTCCTGTGTGGACTGCAACAGTCAGACTTTCAGGCAGTGGCCGAGCACTTAACCATTTGCATCACTCAAGGACTTCTTGTTTAAGCTGAGACTATGTTCAAATCGGTTGCCATGGAACTGATTCCACTCATGGTGACCCCCTGTGTGTCAGAGGAGAAGTGTGCTCCATAGAGTTTTCCATTCCTGATTTTTTTATTTGCTGAGGCTTCCTGTTTTTCATTTTGATGTGTAGGGTTGTTAATGTCCTTTGTGGTTACCTTAATGTGTTCCCTGTTCCTTAGTAGATAGCTTTTTCTGTAAGATTGTGGGTGCACTGGATGGTGTAGGCTGTGCTGAAAGACTTTCAAGGTTTGTGGACTCATTATGTCTGCACCTAGGCAAAGGATCTGTTTCTGCCCTGAGTTCCCAACTTAGGGGAGCCGACAGATTTTTTTCTCCCCTGTTTGTTAAATTTTTCCGACTCCAAGTCTGGAAGAATGTCATCACATGCATAAGGGGTCCTACTTCCTGCTCATGTAGTGCATCAGAATAGGGTGCCTGGAGCTGTGCCGAGCAGGGAAGGGGAAGCCCTGTGAAAAGGAAGAGAGGTTTAGCCAGAAGGAAAGTTTTTGATCCCTATGTAGCAGGATACATGCTGCATTTCACTGATTCTGAAGGCATGAACAGGCTTTCTATGGCTCAGTCTTCTCCCCCTGAGGAAGACACTCTCCAAACGCCACCACTCTGCTCACCAGCTGGTTGCCACCGATCCCCCAGCGGGATGCCAATTCCTGCTGGGTTGGCTCTGGCCAGTCTTAGGCACCACTGGACCTCTTATCCCTTCCCTGTTGCTGAGTCTGATTTCTCAACTTTCCAGTTGATGTTCAGGGCTCCTAGAATGTTGTATTACTTTGTTTTATTTTGTATACTTATTTTTAGGTCTTCATTGTTAGAAGGATCACAGGAAGCATCTGATTACTCTAGCATCTTAGCTCTGCTCCCCAATTCCTGATTTTTTGGTAGTAGACTGTTCTTCTGAAGGGCCTGTAGGTGGACTTGATCTCCAGTTTCTCAGTTAACAGCCAAAAGCATTAACTGTATCACCCAGAGACTCCAAAACTGTGGTCAACAACACCATAAATCCATTGCCGTCCAGCTGATTCTGACTCATGGTGATCCATTGTGTTGCAGAACAGAATTTCTCCGTAGTGTTTTCTTGCCTACGATCATAATGGAAGTAGACTTTTCTTCTACAGTAACACTGGGTGGATTTGATCCACTGACCTTAGGGCCACCAGGCTTTAGGTTAGTAGCAGGTGCCATTCCAGAGGGTCTGGAAAGCAAGCCGAAAGCAGAAAGACTTCCACCCAGAATCCAGAGCATGTGGTCAATACCTAGACTCTGGAGGGTAGGACCAACTGCCTAAATGGTTTCAGGTAACAGAGGATTATTTTAACCCTCAAGAGCCAATGTCATATGCTCCGTCGACTTGCTTGGTGCCTGCTATCCCTTCTTTCCTTCCTGTCGGGGGCCATGAAAAAACTTCAGGCCCCAAAAAACAGGAAGTCTGGAAAGCCCCTGAAAATGCGTGTGCGCGAAGATTACCCGGCGTCACTGCCCAGCGTCACTGCCCAGCGTCACTGCCTAACGTCAACTGTACAGGCATACTGTCTGCCCAATCATAGAACGCCAACTGTCTCATACCAGCTATCTTCCGGTCCTAAGCCCTTCCCCTCCCCAACTTCTATATATATTACTCTGCTACAATAAAACCTCGAGGCTTGATCAGAATTTTGTCTTGCCTCCATTTCTTCACGTCTCTTGCTCCACTTTCATTTTCACAGGCTCCCCCTCGTCCCTCCGTTGATTCGCCCCGCGGGTTGGGGCACCTTCCAATTTCTCCCATTTGCAATGAAAATGTCTACCTTATGCTTGTTCCACCACTGCATTTAGGAAATAGATAGCTTGTATTCTAGATTTCACTGATGACGAGGAATTTTGTATTTGACATTAAGACCTTGGTACTATATGATGGGGTGAATGTTTTTACATGTGGCAAAGACATGTATTTGGGGGAGCTAAAGAAAGGAATGTTGTGAATTGAATTGTGTCTCCAAAAACTATGCATCAACTTAGCTAGGCCATGATTCCCAGTATTGTGTAACTGTCCACCACAGTGTGATCAGATGTGATTTTCCTATGTGTTGTGAATCTTGTCTCATCAATCTACAAGACTAGGCTGTGTCTTCAATGTTTTGTAAAATATAAAAGAGAAGAGTGAGCGAAGAGATGTAGGAACCGCCTACCACCAAGAAAGAAGAACCAAGAGTGAAGCCTGTCCTTTGGACCCATGGTCCCTGCACTGAGAAACCCCTAGACCAGGGAAAGCTTGATGACAAGGACCTACTCTTAGAGCTGACAGAAGAAGAAAGAGTTTCCCTGGAACTGGTGCCCTGAATTTGAACTTCTAGCCTCCTGGGCTGTAAGGGAATAAATTTCTCTTTGTTGAAGCCATCCCCTTACGGTATTTCTGCTGTCACAGGGCTGGATGACTAAGACAGTAGTCAAGCACAAAGCATTTATACCACCTGGGTGGCTTATATTTGCATTCTCCAGTAAGGAGAAGCCAGCTACCGCCCTCTCACCAACTCTGCACACTACCCTTGACAGTATGCTCACACACACACACACACACACACACACTTTGTCACCTGTGGTTGCTTGGTGCAAGGGCCATAGCAGGAGTGTAATTATCCATCCCACGACTTGCTAAGGTTTCCGGAAGGTCTGGGCCTGTCTTGGGAATGTGGCAAGCATTTATAAGGCACTTCAAGATCTCTCATTAGTAATTCTCAACAAGGTCAGGGTGACTCACCGAGGCTAAGGCATGAAGGAGGGTTGAGGCCAACGAGGAGAGTAAGTTTCTGGGGCAAGGCTGAGAGTAGGCCTTCTACGTTCACCTGCACCTCACTGAGGTTGTGTAAGCATCAATCTCAATGGAACTTCAAAGAACTCGTCGTGCTGTCATCTGCCTAACTAGCATAAAATGATAGGAATCCTTCAAGCACTGGACACAAGGAATCAATTTCCGTGAAACAGGAATTTCCCTGCTGGCTATTGGGCAAGTCACAAGTGCCTGCACCTCCAGTATCTACTGAAGGTTTATGTCACGATGAAATGCCATCTCCTTGTAAAGTGGCATAGTAGTAACACATTATGACAACCCCATAAACATGGAATTATTTTCCCTTCTTCCTCAGCATACCTGCAGAGAGAGAAAGAAAAGAAAGAGCAAGACAAAAAAATAACCCAACAGCGGAAATATCAACGTTGTTAGGTGCAGTCAAAATATCAGTAAAGATTATCATTTATGAAGCATTCACTATGTGACAGGTGCTCTCCAGATGCAAGAGCCCCAGGGGGGAACTAAAGGACCACCATCAGCACATAAAACCAGTATTTTCACTATGCTCCCCCCAACAGCATAGGAGTGCCTGGGTGGCTCCAGTGGTTAACCATTACCCAGGGGCATCTCAGAAGAAGGGCCTGGTGGTCTGCTTCCCAAAGACCAGGTCATGAAAGTTCTATGGATGCAGTTCCACTCTCTAACATGCGGGGTCGCCATAAGTCACGATTGGCTTGACAGCAACTCGTGGTCCTGCCCAATATTGCTGTTGCCATGGGCACCAATTATAGATCCAAGTAAAATGAAATCGTGACAACTTCAGTCTTCTCTCTATTTATCATCATGTTGCTTATTAGTCTAGTTCTGAGGAATTTTCTTTATGTTAAGGTCAATTCCACGCTGAAAGCTGAAATCTTTGATTTTCCTCAGTCGGTGTTTCAGAATCTCTTCGTTTTCAGTAAGCAGGGTTGTGTCCCATTTTTACTGTAGGTTGTTAACGAGTCTTCTTTAACAATCCTGATGTCCTCTTCTTTATGTAGCACATGTCCTTGGATTATATAATTTACAGAACGTAAAACACAAGGACAGTGGGAGCTCAGGGCAGGATGCTCACGGAAATCCACTGCAACTCTCAGCCGAAGCGCTTCACTCACAGACAGCACCGGCGCCCAGGTGTCACTGGAAGGTTGCAGGTTGCTACAGTGCTGAACGAGTTTCAGCAGAACTTCTGGGTTAAGAAAGGCCCAGCCGTCTACTCCTGAAAATCAGCCAATGAAAACGCTGCGGATCACAAAGATCCTATCCTACTGTCTACGGCAGGCGTCCAGAGCCGACTCAAAGGCAGGTAACAACAGGGTAGACTTTGTGGGCCGTTGTGTGGCAGTGGATGAGGTCTGTGGCTTGAAGCTGCCTCTGTCTGGCTTTTGCCCCACGGAGTCGGAGTGGAATAAGAGGGAGAGGGCTGAACGACAAGGGGGAGGTAGCCCCCATAGAAGCACTGCTGCTGCAAGCTATATGGGGAGCATTTTAAGTGCTATTGCAACTACTGCAGGTTGTTAACGCGTCTTTATTAACAATCCTGATGTCCTGTTCTTCTTTATGTAGTTCAACTCCTTGGATTATATAATTTACAGTACGTAAAACATGAGGACAGTGGGAGCTCATGGACTAAACCCCGTCATGAACACTTTGCATATTCGTTCAACCTTCACAACGCCACCAAACGAAGCAACCGGGGAGGCAAGTCTACGAATACAACTCACTTTGCTCTGGTTAAGACAAGAAGGTGAAGTCCGCCTTTTGATGCATTGCATTAAGTCTCAAATCCTCCCTGCCTCGAGGGGTACAGGCAGCGAGCCTCCCTCCACCGACAGTTCAGCCCTAAGCCGGCTCCCCAGGAGGAGCAGGCTGTCGTGCGAGCTGCAACACAGCCTTTCGGCTCCGCCAGCTCCGGCACTCGGAGACCTCGCCGCCCTGCAGAGGATTGTGCAAGCGCGGGACTGCGCGGCCGCCACCGCCGCGGGAGGACCGGATCGGCCGAGTTCGGTCCACACCCGGTGAACTCAAGGGGCGGCGGGCCTCCAGGGGTTATCTCCGGGGGCGGAGTCCGCTCTGCTCCTGCGCTGCGGCGCACCGGTCACCCGAGTTGCGGATGCACTCTTTCACCTCGCTGACTCCATCGCTTTCCACCTCCGCCCCCCGTCCGCGTCCCTGGTGGCCTCTCCAGCCCAAGCCCATTCCGCCCCACTCAGCGCTCTCATTGGCCACCTCGGGCCTGCCCCGTTTCCATAAATACAAGGTCCCGGGGCAGGGGCGCATGGAGTGGGACAGGAGCCAAGAGCAGCGACAGCAGCAGATCTTCCACCCTCCGTGACACCTCCATCCCGCGGCTCCGGACCCTAGAAGTCCAACGTGCAGACAGGCTTCAGGACCTTCATCCCTTCTTCTCTTCTTTTGGTGGGCACTCGCCCGCAAGGTGGCCCTGCCGCAGCTCGAGTCCAGCACATCGCGCCCGGAGCTTGCCGCCCGGTGCCACCTCGAGCATCCTTGTCTACACCGTCTCTGCTTCCCGCTCCTCCTTTGCCTGCTCCACCACGCCCGCGGGCCTCTTTCCGTCTCTTTGGCGGACTCGAAAGCCCCTCACTTCCAACCAGCATCTCTGTAGCACTCTCTCCCTGCCCAGTCCTTGAAACTTTCCACGCGCCGAGTCTCCCCTGCAGGGATGAGGTCCCCCGTCGGCAAAAGTCACCCCTTGGCCGCCTTCCTGCAGCAGGTGCGCAGCCTCGGGCAGCCTCCCAGACCCGTGACATCTGCAGCGTTCACGCCGCCTCGGCCGCGGGAGGTGCCCGTCTGCCCGCTGGCTGCACGTTCAGAGACGCAAAACGAGACGGCCCTGCCCGGCCCCACCAACTGGCCGCTGCTGGGCAGCCTGTTAGAGATTCTCTGGAAAGGAGGCCTCAAGAAACAACACTACACGCTGGTGAGTGCCTCTTCGCGCCCTCTGCCGCCCTGCCCTGCCTTCCCAGCTCCAGGCTCTCCAAAGGCGCTGCCCGGACGCAGGGTGCGCTCACCTTCTCGGCGGCAGTCGGGGTCCCTGGGGAGGGCGGAGACGGGAGCGGGAAGCAGCGCTCGCTCGCGGCCCCGGAGGATGCGCGCTGACTCCACGCTTTGCCCCGCGGGCTGCAGGCGCATTACCACAAGAAGTTCGGCAAGATTTTCCGCATGAAGTTGGGTTCCTTCGACTCGGTGCACCTGGGCTCGCCGGGCCTGCTGGAGGCGCTGTACCGCACCGAGAGCGCGTACCCCCAGCGGCTGGAGATCAAACCGTGGAAGGCCTATCGCGACTATCGCCAGGAAGGCTACGGGCTGATGATCCTGTGAGTGCAGGAAGGTGGCGGGGTGGGGACAGGCGGCAGAGCCTCTGGGCAGGAGTGAGGGATTTCCTGGAATCTGGTCCTTCTTGTGCAAGACGCGGTCCGGAGCTCTGCAGCACCAGACTGGGATGAAGCGAGAGGTGTGTGGTGCACCGAACACCTGCGCTCCCTCTGGCAGCTGGGCACGGCTACGCCCTTTCATCAAAGAAACGCCCAAGCAGGGTCGTACAAGTGGTGGTGTTCTATGTCTTGGGCTGGATTAAGTTCTGAAATCAGGGCTCCAGGCGCACATCATACACAAGTATCCCTGAACCTTCACAGAAGCCCCCCCAAACCCGGGCTTTACGAAGCTCAACTCAGAAATGAACTTCTTTTCCTTTTGAGTGGGACCTCTCTCTCCTGGGGCAGTCACCCCCTACCGGTAACTGGAAAGGTGGGGTGAGGAAGGCAGCCAGCATTGCATTTTAGAAATGCTACAATATGATACAATTCCTCTATTTTTAATCGCTAGCATTTAACAGGGAACCCTCCTGGCGGTGGTTAAGCGCTATGTCTGCTGACCAAAAGGACGGCAGTTCAAATTCACCAGACCCTCCTTGGAAACTGTGGAGCAATTCTACTGTATTCTACAGGGTCGCTGTGTGACTTGATGGCAGTGAGCTTGGTTTGGGGTTAGCATTTAACAGTTTTTAACAGCATTTAACAGTTTCCCTTTACCCCCAAATGGTCACACCTCGGGGTTGCATTGTTGACATTGTAAGGATTGGGGCTTACAAACATGAATGCATCCTAGCCTGTATGATCCAACACTACAGTGTAATATGGGTGCTTACTGGAATCAGATTCTTTACAGCTCCATGATTTGTCTGTAGGCTGTTATTTGGAGGTTCAGTGGGCAGACTTCTGAGCTTAGGGTATTTTATGACTATGAAGCGTGAGCCAGTGGGTAGAAAGAAGACAAGGTTTGCCCTCAAACAGGGGCCTGGGTTGCTGACGCAGGCTATGTTCACATGCCCCCCATTACTGTCACTCGGAGTTCACTCGGAGTTCCCAGTCTTCCAGTCCCACCCCTGCCAGAGCACCTCAAAAACCCTGAACGCAAATGAGCCGACTTCACCTTCCAGGTGCAGTCTCCGACTGCGAGCTTTTCCACCCTCCTCATCAAGCCAGCCTCAAGTCTGCCTCTCCTGTATGTTCCCGGCGGCATCTCAGCTTCTGACTGATTGCAAAGCTGATGACATTGCGGAGCCGGAGGTCTCTCTGCTTCTCCCTTCTTTTCCCTGCAGTTTGCACTGACTGTACTTCTACTTCTCTCCCCAGGGAAGGAGAAGACTGGCAGAGGGTCCGGAACGCCTTTCAAAAGAAACTAATGAAACCCGTGGAAGTTATGAAGTTGGACAACAGAATCAATGAGGTTTGTAGGCTGGGGCCAGCTCTTGGGGATAGAGGGCTGTTTATGGAGCTGAGTCATAGCTACAAACTGCAGAGGCGAAAACAGGCAATTTGGAGAATTCAGGAGACTTTATCTTCTTCCCGTTCCTCTCCGCATTCCCTCCATATTTCTTGCTCCCTCACCCAATTGTTAAGTAATACTTTAGTGAGACTGTGGTTATAAGTATACACTTTGGTATTCCAGCCTTCTACCCATTGGCTATGTGATTAGCTATTTGCATAAAAATGCGGTATTTTGAATTTGTCGCCCTCTAAAAATCCAGAGATTTCACGTGAAAAATATGGAAGTTGCCTGGCGTAACTTCTGTATGCCTCAGTTTCACACTCTGCAAGGTAGGAGTAACAATTCTTTCACCACAAGTTAGCTGTCAGGGTTAAATGAGATGATACATGTAAAATTTTAGGCGATGACATTTGAGCTGGGTTTTACAGAATGAGTAGGAGTTTGCAAATCAGAAAAGGTGGGAAAGGCATCCCAGACAGAGCTGGCATGATACTAAAATATGGAGGCCTTGAGATGTCATGGTTTATTCATGGACTAGTATGTTCAGAGCTTAAGTGAGGCTGTCTCTGAAACAATGCTCGGCAGGGGACAGGTGTGGATGGTGTTTTGTGCCATGCTATGTTATTTGGCCATTACCCTTTAGCCAACAGGGAGCTGGGGGGGGGGCGCGGGTGGGGAGGTAGTGAGCTAAGCAGATAGTAAACTCTTTCCTCTTGCCCACCTTGTGTGTCCATTTAGAACTGGAATTGTACCTAAATGGGATCTTATAGGTCAGGGATTGCACACTCAGCCACTTTGGGAGCCAGGTAATTGATTTAAGTGAATAAGGCAGGCCCCATAAGGACGACAGCGTGCCCTTCCTAGGGGAGACAGCTGTCCCCCAGCTTCCTCCTGTTGCTGCCATCTGGGAAGGTAGATCCAGTGTGACTGGACCTTGTTGTGATTTTTATTTATTTACTTTTTTAAGAGTAGTAGGAACTCCATATTTTTCAATACAATGATTTGTTTATTGGCAAAAAACTCCCTCACAGACAACTAAACAATGAAGTTCACATACTTGCCCCCTTTCCACCACACCCAACTGCCATTCCAAAAAGAGAGTTCTAAAATTGCTCTGAAGGGTGGACTAGGCACTGGCATCAGTGCGTAGCTTCCAAAGTGCTAAAGCCAAATGCCGTCGAGGAGTACTTCAAAAGTATGTAGCACTTAGAATAATCAAGTTTGCAGACTTAACTGGCAGATCTCATAGCTTTTTAATGGATTTAATCATATCCCCCCAAAATATTGTAAATCCTAACTCCTGTGGTTATAATCCCATTTAGACATGGGTTTTCTTTGTTGTGTTAATGAGACAGGATTAGTGTAGGGTGTATCTTAAATCAATCTCTTTTGAGATGTGAGAGATTAAACAAGCAGGGGAACAAGCAGAGATGGGGGAAGAGAGGTGTCACACACATAGAGATGGCCGAGGACTCTAGGAACGCCAGGCTTAGAACGCTAAAAGGAGAGAGGGACCTTCCCCCAGAGCTGACAGACAGAAAGCCTTCCCCTAGAGCTGGCATCCTGTATTCACACTTCCAGCCTCTTAAACTGAGAAAGTAAATTTTTGATTGTTAAAGCCATCCAATTGTGATGTTTGTTGCTGTAGAAAACAAAAACAAGAAACATCACCTGATCTGGCCCTCAATGACTTTTTGTTTTAAACCCAAAGATAAAGGAAATACTGAAAGGAAGACATTTGGTTGACATTCAGGACATCAAGGGTAACGTGACGGCAGCTCGAATGGCCGGAGTTCCAAAATTTCTTTGAAGGGTGGACTAGACCCCGGCATTGGTGCTTTGCTTCCCAAGGAGAGTACTTGCAAGGTGACCATAGTGATACTCAGCAATGAAATATATAGCACTTTTTCTAGGATGAGTTCACTAACTTAACTGGCAGTCCTCATATTTAGCTACAGAGCTACATCCCAAACATGCAAGTCTTCTGCCTCCAAGTCCAACATGCTTCACACAACAGCCATGGAGATGCTTGTTGCCCAGACATGGAAGTGGCAAACTGCAGGACAGTTACAGCCTCATTCCCTGAGATGTTGTCTCATCAGGACACTTGGCTGATCCCTCTTGGGTGGTTTATTCCCTGTTTTGAAGAAAAACTTTGCTTTTCTTAAATCACCACGATTGTTTTTAGATCAAAAGCTGAAACTTAAGCTTTGGGTGGCTTCAGGAAAAGCTCAGGAAATAACCAAGGACAAGGTACTAAGGGAGAGCCTCCTCTAGAAAAAAAATATAGACCCAGCTGTGTGTTTATTCATTACCCACAACATTGTTTCTTCTGAAGTAATAGTTTTGCTACCTTAATGAATAAACAATGTAGCCACCCTCAAGTTAGATTACCCAGGCTTCATTTTTTTTTTTCTTTAATGATTTCACAGTGTTTTTCATGGTTGCTTTCTTTGAAGGTCTTGGCTGATTTTATGGGGAGGCTGGATGAACTCCTAGATGAACAAGGTCGCATTGAAGATTTATATAGTGAACTGAACAAATGGTCATTTGAGAGTAAGTTGTAGTTACAATTTTGATCATTTGATTTTGCAAGTGATCTGAGGATTAAATGTGGCTTTGCTGACTGCTCTCCCATAACTACACACTATTGCTGACTAGGGAAAAACCATATTGTTAGTAGTGATGGCTCTTTGAAGCATTCAAGTTGTACTTGAGTCATGGGTTGTTCAAGCAGTCATTCAACAAACACTATACACCTGCTGTGGGTCAGGGGAGATCAGCTCTTGGAGAAGGACATCATGCTTGGTAAAGCAGAGGGTCGGTGAAAAAGAGGAAGGCCCTCAACGAGGTCAACCGACACAGCGGTTGCAGTGGTGGGCTCAGGCACAGCGACTATTGTGAGGGTGGCATAGGACTGAGCAGCGTTTCCAGCTGCTGTACACAGAATTGCTATGAGTCAGGGCCCACTCAATGGGACCTTGCAACGACATGGTTCCAGCCCTGTGCTAGGGGCTAGGGGTGCTACAGTGAATAGAACAGATGACATCTGCCTTATGGAAGCTTAGATTCTTGTCGGGGTGACGGTCAACAAGTCAACACATCTTAACATATATACCCTGTCAAGAGGTAAAGCAAGGAGTACGGGATTCAAGAGAAAATATGAAAGAGGTACTGAAGTGAGGCAAGCCCTGTTAGGTGAGATGGCATTTGGGGTGGTAGGTAAAGGAAGAAAAGCAGGGCTATCTGCAGAAGAGTGTTCGAGGCCAAGAAGGCAGGAAGTGCAAATAACCTGGGGTGGAAGGATATTTGGAGTGTCTAAGGCGCTTCAAGACTGCTGGTGCAAGTGGATGACAGCCAGCAAAGGGGAGAGTGTCTGAGAGGCGTCACAGTCCAAAAGGACACACAGGCACCAGATCAGGCAGAGCCTCCAGTGAGGGCTTGGGCTTTTCCTTTGAAGCCGATGGTGATCCACCCCTTCCTACTTTTTGCTCCTTCTCCCTGAGCTTGTTAGCTTACTTCAGACGGTTGCTGCGCCTTCTGGCCTCTCTTCCGCCTCCTAGACAGACGTCATATGTAAAGGAGAGGGAGGAGACCTCAGGCAGCTGCACCATCACTGTTTACCCAGAAAGCAAAAGTGCCTCCCCTTGGGTGCGGTAGGAACTGCTATGAATCAGGCCGGGAAATCAGGAAACAGGATGTCGTCAGGATGTTAAACCCATCCTGATTTCCTGACTGAGGACCAATGCAGGGCTGCTCTACACAAAACTGCAGGGAAGAAATGGGAGAGTGGGTATCGGGAAGGTCATTAGCGGTATCTGCCACGTGTCATATCAGTTATAAACTGACAGAAAGCTAAACGCCGCAGCAGAGAGTCACTCCCGTAGCAAGAGTAGCTACGTTTGCACAGTGGTAACATTTTGTGGATTCCTGTTGCATTCCACACAAATGGAAAAACAGGACTCCTAGGTTGCTCCCCACCAGGTTTAGCTGGACCAGGCTTGCTGCCCCCTCGATAAGACACCCCGCTGCTAAAGAACAGACTGGGCTGTTGAACACGTGTTGCCAAGTTGGCTGCTTCACTCTTACAGACCCAGGCGTTCCTAAACACGAGAACAGGATCTTAGTTTTAAGACGCTTTTTTGTTTAATTAACGATGACCTCTCATGCAGCGGTTGCACACATTTCAAACATTCCTGTCCATTTTCCAAAACTGCACATTACCTGTCCTGTTTAATTAACTAGCATGCCTTTTATTAGTTATTTTACTGGGGTTTACTTTTGAAGGAAATTTTAGAATACTACCATGAAGCCAAGATCAGAGTCCTTGGCATAAGTAGAAGGTTATTAAAAAAGAAATAACTAATAATCTTTTCAAACATTGTTGTTCGTATACTGCCTAGAGATGCTTAACACTCCCTGTGTGTATGTACATGAATGTGTATGTGTACGTGTAGGTCTATGCATATATACACACACGTGCACACACACATAGTCATCTCTGACGAGGAGGCTCTGCCAGCATCTGTCATGGGGCCTGAAGATCATTTGTACAGAGGACAGATCAGATCCCTTCTCCCAGGCCACCTTCTGTGTTCTTGGACTGCTTTTTCTTAGAAAAGATCACCCTTTTATAAGAGACAGATTTGAGCCTTTAGCATCCAGCTAATCACAGACTCCGGCACGGCTGTGATGATGTACCAGTGATGATTACTTTAAATGACAGGTATCTGCCTTGTGTTATACGAGAAGAGATTTGGCCTCCTTCAGAAGAACGTAGGGAGTGAAGCTTTGAACTTCATCACAGCCATCAAAACAGTAAGCATCCCCTTCAGGAGGGCGGTTTCCCAGCTGAGGTTTCGCACTGCAGAACTTAACAAATGGGCATCGCAGTGTTCCCCAAGGGGTGCCACACACACACACACACACACACACACACACACATTTTATTTCGATAGTCAGTGTTGAGGTTAAGAAGAATTATATATTTTAATGTATATGTGGGTCTCTATGACCATGTAGGGGAAACCCTGGTAGCGTAATGGGTTAAGTGCTACATCTGCTAACCAAAAAGTCAGCAGTTCAAATCTGCCAGGCACTCCTTGGAAACTCTATGGGGCAGTTCTACCCTAACCTCTAGAGTCACTATGAGTTGGACCTGACTCGGTGGCAGTGGGGTTGGTTTTTATTTGCCTATGTAAAAGAAGAACGTTTTTCTATTATTTCTTTGTGTAGGCAAGGTTCAGGCAGATATTTCAGCTCAAGGCTGGTTGATTAAAACTATGGTTTAAAAGAGCGAAAGTGGTCAGATTTTAATTTCTTGGAATAGCTGAATGATCGTGGCTATTGTACAAACCACGAAATTGGTTTGAGAATGACTAAAGTTTGAGAATTTGTGGAAATTAAAGCAAATATGAAAGTTAGTGGTTTAAAATGGTTTTTTAACTTTTAGATTATAAGGGTTTTGACTGAACAAATACAGTATAAAATCATAATTTTCAATATTTTGTGGGAGCAGGGTGAGAGTGGCAAAGTGAGTATTGCTTCCAGGAAAACTGCAGCGAGGCCTGGCAGATCCTTTGAATTCTTAGCATTTGGGGTGCAAAGGGTATTACCCAATAAGCAAAGCAGGCACAGGCTACCCTATGCTTACTGAAGTCATCTACAGGGCATAGTTTCTCCTGGTTTGCACCGTATCAGATTAGTAAGTAGCACAGGCTACACCCTTATGGACCCGGCTGGTTAACCAGCCCCTGGGTGCTGCTGCCTGGTGTGCCCTCTTCCCCAGGGGTGGCTGTCTTTGGGAGACAGAACATCTGGACTGAAAGGCACTTATGTCCCTCACAGATGATGAGCACCTTTGGAAGGATGATGGTCACCCCCGTGGAGCTGCACAGGAGCCTCAACACCAGGGTCTGGCAGGACCACACCCTGGCCTGGGACACCATCTTCAAATCAGGTAAGAGTGGCCACGTCTGCACTGGCCACACACACTCCCAGAAACCCTGTCTCTTGGACACTGCGGGAAGCCCGGGGTAATCTTCCTGGGCTGACTACCTGATCTCCCCAAAGAGCTGATTCTTTCAGGCTTTGCAAATGCGTGAGTTTGGGGGTTATCTTTGTATAGCAGAATTCTAACGAAAAGGCAGGGAGGAGCTTTCTGTTGGCATTTTCGGGGCCAAGGAGGGGGTAAGAGCCAGATTCCTTGGAGTCAGAGATGCCCGGGCTCAATCCCAGTTCTTTCAGTGGGTGTGGTGGCTTGGCTGGTATGTTGTCACTTTCTCATCCTCAGATGCCCTGTCTCTAAAATGGGCTAACCACAATCGTGCCCGCCTCAGCGCAGCTGTCAGCCAGCCAGCCAAGCCAGTCAAGTGCTGTCGAGTCAGATCCGACTCATGGCAACCCTGGAGGCCAGTGCAGCTGTATCCAGGTTTTTTTTATAAGTACTGTTAAAAATCTTGCATGTCGCTCTGTCTTAATGGATGGATCAGGGTTATTCCTCCTTAATAGAGAGGAAACATTTGGTGGCAGGCATTTTGTGGCACAAACAGTTAAGCACTGTTCAGCACTGCAGGCCAGAAGATTGCCAGTTGGGGCTTACCCAGAGGCACCTCAGAAGACGGATCTGGTGATCTACCTCTGAAAGTCCCAAACCTACTGCCATCGAGTCAGTTCTGACTCATAGCAATGGCCTTGAAAACCCCTATAGAGCAGTTCTACTCTGCATGTATGGGATCAATGGCAGCTGACAAGAAACAGATAGATAGATGATAAATAGATATTAGATAATTGATGGACGATAGTTATATAGATAAATATATAGCTTAGATAGACATACACCAAACACCAAACCCATTGCCATCAAATCCACAGGAGCCCCATATGACAGAGTAAAAGAGCCTCCTAGGTTTTTCAAGGCTGTCATCTTTAAAGGAGCAGACTGCTGCATCTTTCCCCTGCCAAGTGGCCAGTGGGTTCCAATGGCTGATCTTTTGGTCAAGATTACATGCTGGGTGATGGCAAAACCAGCCTCTGAAGACAGGCAGAAGAGCTCTAGAGGCCTGAGACTCAAGCTACCGTGCCCAATATTATTGTCACCATTCCCACCATTGTCTCTGTCATTCATCTGAGGGTTGTGTGCATAATGGGTTGGAGGGAGGGAGACTCACGCGTGGCATGTACTTTATTAATCTGAAAAATGTCTACAACACTGCCAACATGCATAGGTACTATGCTTGTGTATGTTGGTAACACGCTGAGGTCTGGGTGTCTCCTGTCCTCTATTGCTAGCATTTGGGAGCCCTATCTTTCTTTGCCTCTATTTATGGCTGCATCAGCTGAAGCCCTGGATCTAAAGTTCAGGTTCTGGCTCTGTAAGTGAAGTCTTATCCTCAGCTCCATTTCACGCTGACCTCTTCCATCCTTTGGTGGTTTGTTGGGTGTTGTGGAGTTGGCCTCAGAGTGGCCCCATGTGAAGCAGGAAAACCGCTGTGAGGCTTTCTTAGCTCTAATTGTTAAGTGAGGAGGTTAGCAGAACTTTCTACGTGGAGTCACTGGGGGGATTCGAAACATTAACCTTTTTCTGAGCAGCTGAGGGCTGAACCATTGCATCACCAGCATTCCCTGCTTCTGTACTTTAAGCTCTTGCCGTGCAAAGCATGTTGTGTGAACGGGCAGTGCTAGCACCCCTGGCGTCTCAATAGAGCTACAGACTGGCAGCCCAGCCCCGCTCCCGGGTCACAATCTGCCTTTTTCTGCAGATTCCCATGCTGTTAGAGTTTGAGAGACACTGCTCACCTGAGCATTGCTGAGTCCTTGGCCACTTGACAGCAAGGCAATATTAGCTTATTTCATAAATTGTCAATGTCCCTGAAAAGAGGCTGTATATTCTGCAAGATGGATTTCAGCTAGGTTCTCTCTTGCTCTTTTGCTGATCTGAGTCTCCAGCTAACTTTCTCTCCCATTTCTCTTCCACCAGTCAAATCATCCGTCGACAGCCGGTTGGAGAAGTATTCGCAGACGCCAAGTGTGGATTTTCTCTGTGATATTTATCACCGCAATCGCCTTTCAAAGAAAGAACTGTATGCTGCCGTCACGGAGCTCCAGCTGGCTGCCGTGGAAACGGTACTGCTGGGCTGAGGGACTGGGCCACCTAGTCTGCACACTTTTTTCAGGACGAATTTTAAATAGTCACTCATCAACTCACTCATTCCACAAGGATTAACTGAGCACTAATTTTGAGCCTGATTCAGAGTTTCATCTTGGTGCCGTGGGAAGTTCAGCACAGAGTCCTTGTACCTAAACATGTGGTGGTGTTTGTTAGATGTTGTCCAGTTGGTTCCAACTTGTGACCCTGTGTGCAACAGAACAAAGCACTGCCTGGTCCTGCGTCGTCCTCACAGTGGTTGCTATGACAGAGGCCATCACTGCAGCCGCTGTGACAGTCCATCTCTCGTTGCGGGTCTTCCTCTTTTCCACAGACTCTCTTCTTTACCAAGCGTGATGTCCTTCTCCAGGGGCTGATTCCTCCCGATGCCATGTCCAAAGTAGATGAGACATAGTCTGGCCATCCTTGCTTCTAAGGAGCATTCTGGCTGTACTTCTTCCAAGATAGATTTGTTTGTTCTTTTAGCAGTACAGGATATATTCAGTATTCTTCACCAACATGGTAATTCAAAGGCATCAGTTCTTTTTCCTCCTTTCTGCATTTTCCAGCTTTCACATGCATATGAGGTGATGGAAAACACTGTGGCTTGGGTCAAATGCACCTTAGTCTTCAAGGTGGCATCTTGGCTTTTTTACACTTTAAAGAGATGTTTTGTAGCAGATTTGGTCAAACCAATGGGTTGTTTGATTTCTTAACAACTGCTTCTAACAGCATTGATTGTTGATCTGAGTAAAATGTGACAGTAGGAAAATTAAGGAGCTCTTTAGAGTTGCTATGAGTCAGAATTGACTCAATAGCACTGGGTTTGCGTTTTTGGTGATGATTTTAAAAAATTCAGTTGACTGCCACTCCTGGTGACTCCATGTAGGTCAGAGTGGGACTGTGCTCCACAGAGTTTTTGATGACTGGTGTTTCTGCAAGTTAATCATCAGGCTTTTCCTCTGAGGCACCCCTGGGTGGGCTCAGACTGCTAATCTCTGTTGGTTAGCAGTCACGTGCTAAACGTGTACTCTACCCAGGACTTCAGCATCCAAAGCAGGAGAGTCTAAATGGCATGAGAAACAGGCACGCTACTGTGGGAATTTGGATGCCATGAAGTTTTGCACACTAGCAGGATAGAAAACCTAGATTTAAAAACTAGGATGTATTTTTGGTGGTGATACATTACCACAAAATGCTTAACTCTGCCTGTTTACTGTCAAAACATTGAAATACTTTCTCTGCCAAGCTCATACTATTTTTTTTCTGCTTAAAACTGTAAAATAGGGAGCTAGAAAAACTTGATTTTAATTCCAATGGAACAGTTTATTTTAAACATCAAAACTCTGTTTCCAGTGTGGTTGACAGATGTAGCGGATACTTAGTGTAGCCCGACTCCAAACAGAAACACCAACATAAGTGTTTGCATGTGTTTAAATGGCTTCAAATCCTTTCTCAAGCTGACACTAGAGTGACGGATATTCCTATTTCTCCTAAGTTTAGCATTTCATAGGCTTTATATTCATGAAGCAGAGTATACACCTGTTCATTTCTTTTTCGTGTTTTCTCCTTTCTCTAGTGTTTCTTTTTGGAAGAAAAGGCAAGGTTTTCTGGATCAGTGGAATAGTGAGGTTCTTTTTTCTTCATGTGCTCCAGAAGTGAGAAATCCTTTGAGGTCAATTTCCTAGCCCTGAAAGGCCATTAGAGTAATAAAATTAAACCCTCACCCAATCTCCTTTTTCTTTTCCAACTAGACTATCAGTTCCATATGGGCAATGACTTGGTTTTGTCTACTGATGTATTCTCAGACTTTAGACCAATATCTGACATTACCAAAGATGCCTGATAAATGTTTTTGATTAGATGAAACAATCTGTCAACTACTGAATATTTACTACATGCCAGGAGCTTCAGAGGCCGTCATGAACCAGAGAAAAAGATCCTCCCTCTTGTGGAACTTACATGCTAGTGGAGAAAACAGAAAGTTGATGTGTAAATGAACAAATCCAAATCTCATCATTTCCGTGAGGAAACCATCAGAGTGATGTGATAGAGAGGAATGGAAATAGAGGGAAGCTTCTCTTTCTGAGGGAGAGATATTGGAGATGACTCTGCAGTGATGGGAGCTGACTCTGGAATGATGAGAAGGAGTCAGCCATGTGAAAATGCTGTAGGAGAGCTCTGCAGGAGGAGAGAGCACATGCAAAGGTCCTGTGGCAGAAGGAGGACTAGAGTTAGAGCAGGTGCAAATGTGGTAGTTGCTGAGCAGGGATAAGGAGGTAGGCCGTCTTAACCAGTGCCCTTTGAGCCTTATTACACCTGCAGTAGGAAACTCTCAGAGGGATTTAAGCAGAGGCATGACCTGATCAAATTTATGTTTTGGAAGGTGGAGAATGGACTCAGTGGAAGCCGAACAGCTAGTTACAAGACTCACTGCCTCTGCAGAGGTCAAGCTGGGATAGTTATTCGATGCCCTGAGGTTTCCCCAGGCCACTGCCCACCCCAGTCACCCCCTGCAGCTACCCCAACAGGCCCAGACTGTCTTTGGCTTTGGAGAAAGCTACAGTTATCTGCATTTTAGAAACTGTATTTGGTACTTGCGGTGAGGTACCCGTTGATCTAGTTTAATCTGTTTCTTTTTCAGTCCTGGCTATTCTGAAAGTCACATTTGGAAAATCAGAGAAATTTGAAAATGTATCTAATTTGGGGGCTCCACCCTCTTCGTGTTCTGTAAATTGGACTCTCGTAATAATGGCATCCACGGTTTATTTGCAGTGAGGCTGCTGGGGTGTTGACACACAGAAACCTACTTTGGGGGAGGCATCTTCTTCCCAAAATAATAAGTTTTGCTGGTTCGGCAGCTCTTGCACTTTGCTCGTTTGTGAGAGTGGCCCACGGCACCCAGTGAAAGTGACATCACCTCTGCAGAGGGACAGTGTGAGGACTATTTCCAGGAGGAGTATTTGATTGACGTTAGCTGAAACAGGACCAAAAAAAGAAATGCCCGGGACTGCCTGTGGTGAATATTACATAGCTAAAAGCTGCACTGGCTCCTTCCAGCAATATTTGTCTCTTACTATTGCCTGTGGAAAGAAAATAAAGGCTGCCACATGAAAAGGACACTGGCCTTTGTCAGAAACCATGGCTCCTCCTTGAAATCCTCCAGTCGACAGTAGAATGTCTTATTTTGGTGTTGGCATCCACCTTCAAGGCCTTTTTACATGTGGCTGGAACTCAGAGCAGAGATGATAATTTTTTATTTTTGTGGAAACTTTTCAGGGTGGGTCAAAAATAATTTCTGTTGAAACTTGGTAAATTCCATCGCTTGTGCGTTGTCAGCGTAAAACAAAAGTGACTCTCGCTAATGCCATTTCTTCTCAGTCCCTCTCTGGTTTTTATATCAGAATGTTTTTTATATCAAGCAGTGCTTAATTGAACGTCTTTTATTTGCAGCCAATTGTAGATCCCCATGCAGGTCTAAGAAACAACAGAGAGAGATTCTGGGTACCCTTCTCTCAGTTTCCCTCAATGGAAACCTGTTGATGTCACAAACCACCAAGAGTTCCAGGTTCTTTGTTATTACTGTTGGTGTCAGTCACCACCGAGGCAGTTCCAGCTCATGGTGACCCTGCATGTGTCAGAGTGGAACTGCTCTGTAGGGTTTTCAAGCTGAGATCTTTTGGATGCAGATTGCCAGGTCTTACTTCTGAGGCACCTCTGGGTGGGTTTGAACCACTAGCCTGTTGCTTAGTCATCCAGCATTTCCCTACTTGTACCACCCAAGGACTCGTTAATGATTATATCTTGTGAAACGAGAGTATACTATCACAATCGGGAAATTGACATTGATACAACCCATTGATCTTCGTCAGATTTTGCCACTTTTCCACGCACTTATTTATATTCAAGTAAGCTTTGTTATAAACTACATTTTACCGTCCTGATGGAGCTGGCGTAGTGGGTTAAGTGCTACAGCTGCTAACTAAAAGGTTGGCAGTTCAAATCTGCCAGGTGCTCCTTGGAAACTCTATCAGGCAGTTCTATTCTATCCTCTAGGGTCGCTATGAGTTGGAATCGACTTGATGGCAGTGGGTTTGGTTTTCAGTGCAGTTGGTTGAGTCCTAGTGGCTGAGATTTGGCAGCTAACCAGAAGTCAGTGGTTTGAGGCTACCAGGCACCCCTTTGAAAAGAAGCCCCACGGGGCAGTTTTGCTCTGATCTTATAGAGTCGCTGTTGTTGTTAGGTGCTGTCAAGTCGGTTCTGGCTCACAGTGACCCCGTGAACAACAGAATGAAACATGGCCTGGTCTAGCGCCATGGCCACAATTGTTTTTATGCTTAAGCCCATTGCCGTGGCCACCATGTGAATCCATTTGGTCAGGGGTCTTCCTCTTCTTCACTGACCCTCTACCAAGCATGATGTCCCTTCTCCAGGGACTGATCCTTTCTGACACGTCCAGAGCGTGTGAGATGGAGTCTTGTCACCTTTGCTTCCAAGGAGCACTCTGGCTGGATTTCTCCCAGAACAGATCTGTTTGTTCTTTGGGTGGTCCGTGGTGCCTTCAACTTTCTTCTTCAACAGTAGAATCGCTGTTAGTCATAATTAACTTGACAGCAATGATTTTTGTTTTGTTTTGTTTTCTAATGCATCTGGTTACATAAAGAGATTGATTTGGATTCCCTCGGTATATGCGCTGTCCTTACTTGATACCAAAAAACAAACCTGTTAAGTCAATTCTGACTCATAGCAAATAGCACAGAAGAGCTGTCCCATAGAGCTTCCAAGGAGTATGTGATGGGTTCAGACTGCTGGCCTTTTGGTTAGTAGCTGTAGCTCTTAATCACTGCTTCAGCAGAGTTTCTTCACTTAATATGTTTTGAAAATCAATCTGACTTCTTGTACCATGGCATGATTTAAGGCATGCAAAATGAAGGCACATGAAAAAGTATCACTAATAGACTTGCACAGCAAGGGATTAGCATCAGTTCTGCTCCAGTTGCTATGGGCTTGGGACAGCTTCATTGCAGACACTCATACTTGTGTCCACTTGGCTTTCAGACGGCCAACAGCCTGATGTGGGTGCTCTACAATCTCTCCCGACATCCCCAAGTGCAACACAAGCTTCTTGAGGAAATTCAAAGAGTACTGCCTGAGATTCAGATGCCCCAGGCTGAGGATTTGAAACGTATGCCATATTTAAAAGCCTGTCTGAAAGAATCTATGAGGTAAGAACATAGCCCTAGTCCTAGAAAATTGTTCTTTGAAAGATGTGACATGCTGTCCTCACCCCTGGACATCTCCCCCAGGTGATCCATAAATGTTTATCTGACCGTAAACAGGAGGCCTGGGATCCTGTTTATTTTCTGTTACTGTTTTCCTAAATCATTCAGGAGAATTCTTTTAAATCTTGGAAAGTCACTTTTAAATCAGTACTAATAATACTCTAGTGAACACTATAAGAACCAATTAGATTAAGAACCTGATTTAAGGGCATGAGATAAAAGCTTAGCAAGAGAACCACAGTGTGATATGGTAAGACAGTCATACCTTTGTTTTTGAATCTCTGGAATAATTCTTTTTGCACCTTTCTGGAAAACAAACCTCACACCATCCTAGAATTAGAAAGAAATAGCTTTAACATAGTAAAGGGTAGATAATAGATACCAGAACTAGAAGACAATAGAGACTAGAAGTAGAACAAACATTAGGCTTAAGGGTGTAGCTTAAACTTTATGAAGTGTAGACCAACTAACAAAAACCCTAGAACCAACAGCAGGCTTAAATGTAGAAGTCTGGAATGACACAAAGAAAAGTCACAATTAACTAGTAGTAGGTCCTGTAGTAGATATTTAGGTCTCTGATCACATGATCATTTTACACTCAACTAGCCTAAAGTTAGAGTATGAACCTAGCCCGTGCCATTGTGAAAGAAAGGTCTGGCAGTCTGCCACCATAAAGATGACAGCCAAGAAAACCTTATGGGTCAGTCCTACTCTGTACTACATGGGGTCACCATGAGTCAGTATGGACTCTATGCAGTAGGTAGTAGAGGCTTAACCAATGCAATAAGGTAAGAAAATGGAACAAGAGGCATAAGCATTAGGAAGAGACATCACTTCTTTATGAAGAGTTGTGATCACGTTATCTTTTTAAGTGTAGGCAGCAGCATTTATTTATTTAACCAGAATCTGCACTCACATTCACATTAAAGATAGTGTTGTAAAAAGCTGGTACAGAGACTGGTCTGTGCTCATTTTTACATCTTTGAAATCTTTTTTTTCTTTTTTTAAGACTTACTCCATCTGTGCCATTTACAACTCGGACTCTTGACAAGGAAACTGTTCTGGGTGAATATGCTTTACCCAAAGGAGTAAGTGGTATTTGTATCTTCTGTACCTTAAGAGCTACAGCTGCTAACCAAAATGTTAGCAGTTCGAATCCACCAGGCACTCCCTGGAAACTCTATGGGGCAGTAGTACTCTGACCTATAGGGTTCCTACGAGCTGGACTTGACTTCACAGCAGTGTTTTTTTAGGGGGGGAGGGAAGTAGCTTGCCAAGTGCCAAGTGCCGTCAAGTCGGATCAGTGTTTTTCTCATTGTACCTAACTTTGAAAGGCACCATTTCTAAAGAGTCATCCGATCACTCTAAAACTTGGTGCTGGGAGAGCATCTAGCTTGGAAATACAGACTGTAGAGCATTGTTAATATACCACCTAGCACTGTATTAGGAAGATTCGGTATGCAAACAGGGAGACCCGGCTTCAAGTTTCATCTTGGCCTGTTTAGTGTGGAGCAAGTTCCGTAATTTCCCCATCACCTGTTAAATGAGGGTAATGACAGAATTGACCATGTGGGGCTTGCTATGAGGGTGGGATACAAAATCTCCAAGTTCTTAGCTCTTTGTTACCAATCACATTTGAAGCATTCCATGCATGCTGGCTGTCACCATTTTCACAAATTCATGGATTGCTCTTACATCTGCAGAGTGATCGTTTTTGTCCATGTTGTGATCCAAACCTTCTCTTCTGGTGTAAGTGCTGTATGTGTCTGTGTGTTTGCAGACAGTGCTGACGCTGAATACCCAGGTGCTGGGGTCTGATGAAGACAATTTTGAAGATTCAAGTCAGTTCAGACCTGAGCGGTGGCTTCAGGGGAAGAAGATCAATCCCTTCGCACACCTCCCATTTGGCATTGGGAAGCGAATGTGCATCGGGCGCCGATTAGCAGAGCTCCAGCTCCACTTGGCTCTTTGCTGGGTAAAAACCTCACGACTGTGTTTCTGTAACCATGTTCCGTGCCGTCCAGGGGCAGCTGAACAGAGAGGTAATTTTGCTGCCTTGTTGGTGTGTGTTCTAGATTGTCCGCAAATATGACATTGTGGCCACTGACAGTGAGCCTGTGGAGATGTTACACCTGGGCATCCTGGTACCCAGCCGAGAGCTCCCGATTGCCTTCCACCGGCGATAAGATGCCTCAGGTGAGCACCCGGGTGTTCACTGTCTTGTGCAAGGTGTTGTCAAGGAGGAGGGGGTGGGCTCGGTGCAGGAATCAGCCAGACCCTTGGGTTGCAATCCCTGCTAGTCACTGACTCAGTGGGTGACCTTGAACAGTCACTCAGTCTCTCTGTCTCTATTTTTTCCCGTCTGTAAAATAAGGACCAAAATAGCACCTATCACAGAAAATTGGTAGCAATACTAAATGTTTAGCCCAGAGCCTGGCACCAATAAGTGCTCAGAAAACACCAGCTGCTATTACTGTTTCTGCATGTGTCTATAGGAGCTGGCAAGCATTTTCTGGAAAGGGCCACATGGTCTTTATTTTAGACTTTCAGGGTCATAGAATCTCTGTCCCGTCCACTCGATTTTGTCGTTGCTGCGTGAAAGCAGCCACAGACAGTTCATAAAGGAACAGATGTGCCAGCTATGTTAGTCTACTACTGCTGCCGTAACAAATGAGCCCACATTTAATGATTTAAACAACACAAATGTATTATCTCACAGTTCTGGATTTTAGAAGTCCCACATGGCTCTTTCCACGCCAAATTCAAGGTGCTGACAGGGCGATGTCCCTTTCTGAAAGCTCAGGGGAGAATCCGTTTCCTTGCTTGTTTGGAACATTGACAGAATTTAGTTTCTTGTGGCTGTAGGGCTGAGGTAACTCTCTCTACTTTCTGGCTGTTGTGTTCCAATAAAACTTTATTTATAAAAACAGCCTGTGGGCTGTATTTAGTCTCAGGCCCTTGGCATGCCAAACCCTGGTATGTGTGTATGTATTCATCTATCAATTGATCTAATCTATCTGTACTAGTCTATATTAAATACAATGTAATATTTTAAATTCCACAGTTATGCCATCATTACCTTTTCCCACAGATTTTGCCGTATCCATATACCAGCTACTATTTGCTTAATCATCACTTAGTTATTTTCTTTGACATAAGCTTAATAGTATACTTTAGCCTTGTCCTTCTTCAATGAAATGATGGCTTTGGAATTCCAGCTATTCTCCCTAATAGGCATTAAAATTCATTTGTAACTGATGAAGTAATGAAAACTAGCCTAGGAAACCTCTAGCATCATCTAAAGTGAAAATATGACCCTTCCAACATACAGCTTAAGAGAATTCCACATCTGTATTCAGACCCAGCCTCAACATGCTTCCCTTTCAACAACGTCTCCTAGAATTTGCCTGGAACTAGCTTGTTCTTTGCCAACGGCAATTGAAGGGCATTGATGGAGAGGTGGCGTGTTTAGGAAACAAGGAGTTAGAGATGAAATTCCTGAATGAGGTCCAAAGGAGCACTTTGTTATTTCCCCCAACTGGCTGGCACCATTAGGAAAGCAATCAACATCTGAACATCCCCTGAAAACAGAGTTGGACCAAGTAGGATAATGAGGGGATCCTGGCTTCTTAGGAACCCCCAAACTTACCAAGAAAGACCAGGTGCACCTCTTTATCATGGGGAACCACACCTTCAGCCTCCATTTTTGTGCCAGTGCTTATTTGTACAAACGCTTCTTGGGCAAATAATTGGGTGTGCTTTATTTTCAGAGTTTTTTTATTTTTATTTTTTTTACCAGAGACCATGAATGGTGATTTTTACTTTCTTGTGAGAATGATACTACAAGCCTCTGCATTTTTTGGAATGCAAACTTCAAAAACTGGACCATGTGAAGCGTCTAAATAACATGCAGCTCACTACTGTGTTTAAACTGTCTGTCCTGTCTACAAAACCAATGTTATTTTTTAGGCATGCATCCAACTCAGGGAACCAGGCTGTGCTGGGATACAAGGCACTTGAGAGGGTACCCCAAGCTACGCCAATATCAGGACCAGCCTGACTTTCTGGAACTGTCAGGACCTGGCTCTTTCTCACCTACCAGGATGTCAAAGGGACGTTGGGCACTGGTTATACCACCAGGAAAAAAGTGGCTGAGGGTTTCTGATCCTCTGCTACCAAATTTACCTTGTGAGTTTACATTTCATCGATGAAAGACTTAATCACTGCTGTTGAGTTGCTTATGACTCATAGTGACCCTATAGGACACGATAGCCCTGTCCCGTAAGTTTTCCACGGAGTGCCTGGTGGATTCAGCTGCTGTCCTTGAGGCTGGCAGATGTAGCTTTCAACTACTGCTCCAGCAGGGATTCCTTCACACTGGAAGCTAACTAAGCTAAATGCTGATCAAGATTGTCAGGCCCCCAGGAAGGGCTTTTCCTGTTATGACACAAAACCATAATTGGGAAATCAGAGAATAACTAGATTTGAGTGAAAACAGCATGCTTAGCTGCTAACTAAAAAGTTCAAGGTTCCAGTCTACCCGGAGATGCCTGGAGATCAGAAACTTAACAACTGGAAGTGCCCTGGAGCACAGCTCTACTCTGGAGCACAGGGGTTGTCGAGAGCCGGAGTGGACTTGACCATGATGAGTGTATTTTCAGAAGTGCTTTAGTGAATTCAGAATCCTTTAGCTAAGAAAGTTTTGTTTCAGTACATTAGGAAAGCAAAAATTTTGTTTTTGTTGAAGGACTCCAAAATTCTTTATTTTGCTAATGTGCTTTTCTCTATGTCACCAGGATGCGAATCAACAGTTTTTAAATGTGGGTATGTGTATGTAGAAACACTAGGGGCATACTGGTTAAGTGCTGCGTCCGCTAACCAAAAAGTCAGCAGTCTGAATTGGCCAGACACTCCCTGGAAACTCGGGGGTTGGGGTGGGGAGGTTGAAATTCTGCTCTCTTCTGTAGGGTCAGAAGCAACTCGACTGCAATGGGTTTGGTTTCATTTCTGTGTATGTGTGTATTCTACTGACAATTTACTGAGGTCTTTTCTAATTTTTTTTAAATATGTGTACAATATTTGACTTAGGGTTTATGGGTTAAGATAATGTTTTGAAATTTAGTTGCAACTTAAAAATGTTCAGTGTGACTTTAAGAAAGTGACTTCCAGTACCTTGATTTTTCCATCTATAGAATGGGACAGTAGCAAAATTTGCATATATTAATTGTATGCCATTTGTTATGTGCTTTGAACTCCTTGGGTAAATATGGTATCATAAACACAAGATTGAGAGGTTTATAGAAGACTTTTTACTAAAAAATGTTGTTTACATGTATTTTATTTGCACATGTTTTCATGAAAGCCTACTGTCTAACTCGGTATATTTGGTAAAGATTTCCATTTTTAGGTTATATTTTGGAATAGTACAGAAGTACAGCATCTGTTTCTATCTTTGAATTCTAATAAATATGAATATTTTGCTAAACTAGGTATCTACTTTTGCCCTGCTATGAAAATATTTTCAGTATAATTATAAATCCACCTGTATTGTCAAATTTCATCTGGATACACTCTTTTATCTTTTTTGGAAGTAAGAATAAAGTTTTCAGAACAAGTCAGAGATGTCTTCATTGCATTTGCTACAACAAAATGAAACATTGTAACTTTTGCCTTACTGGTAAGAGGAATTTTTTTCACGGACTCATTTTACAAGCCCCATCTGACAAAATCTACCCTTAACAGAAATCTAGACTTGGATAACAGTGCCGCTCACTGAGAAAGATGATGATTTGAGTCAAGATATCATTTTATTTTTTTCCTGCTTAAATATTTTTCAAGCTCACCTGCTTCTCTGTCTACTGCCATCCCCATCAGGCTGGCTGCAGAGAGCTGCACTTTTGCCCGGACCCCTGCAGAGAATCCTCCCTCACTTCTGTCCTCAACTCCTGCTTCCTCCAAACTGCTCTTTGCACACTAGTCATACTGGTCTTTTCAAAACCCAAACTAGATCGCCTCTCAGCCCTGCCTCTGTGCTTTCCCATGGCTCCTGGATATAGAGCAAATTCCTCTTAAAACATTGAATGTACCACTACCACCCATGTGACACAGTGATACCGCTCCTAGGACCGCTTCACTGAAGACATGAAAACAGAAACACACACAGAAGCCTGTCCACCCATGTTCACTGCAGCACTATTAGCCAAAGGGCCGGGAGTAGCCAAAATGCCCATCAGCAGATGAATGGATGGCCAAAGCCAAGTGCCATCAAGTCGGATCCGACTCATGGCGACCCTAGGGGCCAGGGTAGAGCTGACCCCCATAAATGAGATGAAATGTGGTACACACACACGCACACACACACAATGAGATAGGACACAGCCATAAAGAGAAGTGAATTATTGATGCATACCACAACTTGGATGAATTTTGGGAACACCATGCTGACTGAGATAAATCAGTCACAAAAGGACAAACATTGTACAAATCCTGATCACAGGAAATAAGCTAATACATAGAAACCAAAGATCAGAAATTGTTACCACAAGTAGGAGGGAGGGGAGAAGAAAGGGTATTGGCTTGGAAGATGTCAAGTTTATGTTGCTGGTGGAATGTCTCGGAGAGGGACAGTGAGAAGGGCTAAACAAGAAGAAGAATATAAACAGTGTCATTGCATTGTAAATGTGGAAACTGTTGTGTTGGCTTATGTCTTAGTGGTCTATTGTCAAAATTTAAAAAAGATCCAATTCTTTAAGCTGGACTCCAGTACCCTGTAAAGTGTGGCCCACCTGCCCGCCGGCCTCGGCCATAGTGTCCACCTCCTGGAAGCTTCTGGGCCCAGCCACACCAGCTTCTTCCTGTTTCTGCTGCTCCTCGCACTGTGTCCACCCTAGAGTGCCTGCTCCTGGGCTGCTTCCTTCCGCAGGCTTTCTGCTGGCACCTCTGCCTTTGCCTGTTCTTCTGCACCGATTCGTCATCTAGTGCCAGCTCAAGTTTCCTGGTAGAAGTCTCCCTTAATGACACTCGTGCCCCCAGAGACCAACTCCAGGAAAAGAATGCATGGGAAGTGACTTATGAAGGTTGTGCTCTCAAGGGAGACCCATAGCAGGACAGGAGAAGAGCCAAGCAAGGAAGGACTGTCAGGGAAGTCCAGCCCCAGCCTAATCCCAGCAGAGCTCTAGAAGACACTGTTTCATCATTTGCTTTCCAAGGGGCAAGGTGTAGAGTGTGCACTTTCTTACAAGGCTGCCCCGTGGGGATCTAAACTCCCAGGGACCCTAGCTCTTAGCGTTTGCAAGCTAAATAGCTACCATAGGCCAGGATAGCCCTTTGAAGAAGGCTGGGGGCATCCACCTTTGGGAATAAGGCATTCAGGAGCTGGGGAAGGGGAACACATGGGGATGAAGTCGTGTGAGGGAATCTAGGTGCCCAACAGCAGAGTCTATCCACCTCCCCCGCCAGAGTAGCTCAGCTAGAGTGGCCAGTGACATGGACGTTGTTGACACGCATGCTGATCATAATGTTGTCGGGTCCTGTGAAGTCAATTCTGGTTCACAGTGACCCTTTAGGACAGAGAGGAGCTGCTTCGTCCAGTTTCCTAGGGTGACTTTTTTTATAGGACAAGGTAACCAGCTCGTTTCTCCTGCAGAATCACAGGGTGGGTTTGGACTGCCAACCTTTCCGTTGGCAGCTGAACATTTAACAACTGTACCACCAGACACTCTTCTAAGTTCCAATAGGTACTAATTCATGAATCCTGTGACTACTCTGTATGGAAGATATTATAACCCTCCCATTTTAGACCTGAAGAAACCGAGGCACAGAGTGGTAATCTCTGTCAGTAATCTGCCCATGGCCACCAGAAAGGGTGTAGAGAAACCTGGATCCAGAGAAGGTGGCCGGGCTCCAGGCCAGTGCTCAGAACCCTCACACAGTGTGCCTCACCACAACGGCAAGCTCACTTGCCTCTGTGCGATTGCTCTTGTTGTTAGGTGCCGTGGCGACTCTATGGCACAGAGTAGAACTGTCCCGTAGGGTTTTCTAGCCTGTAATCTTTACAGGAGTAGATCTCAAGGTGATGGAGGGGAGTTATAGCACATAGATATTTAACCCGTGTGCAGTGCATGCCCGCAGGGATGGCTGAGTCCAACAGGCAGTGCCTGGCACAGGTGTTGCCAGCAGCCTCACTCAATGAGAACAGATAGATGGAGACAGGACCCAGCTTTTATCTTGTTTCTCCTGCATGTCTAGAAGTGAGAGCATCTGCTGGCCCGTGTGTAGTTCTGAGGTCTAAAAATGTTCATTCCTCATATGGCATGACCCCTATACTAAAACCAACCATTTCCTGTTGCATCCAATCAAAGGGTCAGGACCTCTACCAAACCTGAGAGGGAGCGCTGGCTGGTGGATTAATGAGAGGAAGAAACGTGCGTTTACGTTGTGCTTCATGGATGGCTGAAGGATGTCAAGGTCTTTGTAACCCCACGCCATTATCCTTTCACTGCACTTATTTGACCTATATGCTGAGCAAATAATCCAAGAAGCTGGACTATATGAGAAAGAACACAGCATAAGGATTGGAGGGAGACTCATCACCAACTTGTGTGACCCAGGTGACACAACCTGGCTTGCTGAAAGTGACGAGGACTTGAAGCACTTGCTGATGGAGATCTAAGACGGTAGCCTTCAGTACGGGTTACACCTCAACAGCAAAAAAACAACCCCCCTTACAACTAGACCAGTAAGCAACACCAGGACTGATGGAGACAAGACAGGAGTTATCAAGGATTTCATTTAAGTGGATCTATAATCAACACCTACAGAAGCAGCAGTCAAGAAACCAAAGTATGCATTGCACTGGGCAAATGCGCTGCAAGTGACCACCTTAAAGTCTTAAAAACTAAAGATGTCATGCACCAGACCCAAGGCTTGGCTTTTCAATTGCCTCATATGCTTGTGAAAGCTGGATGGTGAATAAAGAAGGCCGAAGAAGAATCAGTGCCTTTTAATTATGGTGTTGGCAAAGAATATCAAATACACTCTAGTCTGAGCTACAAGAAAAATGAACAACTATGTCCTGTAAAAAGTATAGCCAGAATACTCCTTAGAAGTAAGAACGATGAGACTATGCCTCAAATACTTTGAGAATATTATCAGGAGATACAGTCCCTGGAGTAGGACATGCTTGATAAAGTACGGGGCCAGTGAAAATGAGAAAGTCCCTCAACACCGTGGAATGACACAGTGGCTACAACACTGGGCTCAGCACAGCAAAAATTATGAGGATGGCCCAGGACAAGGCATTGTTCTGTTGTACACAGGACTGGTACAAGTGGGAACCAACCCAACAGCACCCAACAACGACATAACAATAATTTCTACATTGCTTAGCTGACATTAGAAGCTAAATGTCTGAACACACTTGTTCTCTAATGAATCCTCTGTGGGTTTCATGCCTATAAATTCTATGTGGGGATTAATGGAAAAAACACAGACTGTGAAGTTGTTTATGGGATCTGGGATTTAATCCTGGAGCGGTTGTTTCCTAGCTGTGTGATTTGAGGAACTGACTTAACCTTGCTGAGCCTATAAAATGAAGACTAATGTATTGGTGCAAAGGTGTTCTCATGGGGGTTAGAAAATGTGAAATATGTGTATACCTAGCTGAGTGCCTGGCACAGAGCAGGGATGATGGTGAAACCCATATTTCTGTTTCCAAGGTGTGAAAATGAAACAGCTTTCCTTATAAGGATGGAGCGTGTCAAATGAGTAATTCTAGGTCCAAAGAAGGAAAATAAATAACAGGAACACAAAAACAATTGGTTGTCCCTTCTTGCAGAATAGACCCGAGGAGATCTGTGGAAATATGATAATTATCTTTTTTCCATCTGGAGTGATAGAGAACACTCTTGCTCACACACAGTAATCAAAATGCATCTCAAGAAGTTGTTGAAACAATGCTTTAAAACTCTCAGAGGGTTTCCGTAGTGCTCTGAGCACACAATAGAGATCGGGTGTTGAGAAATGCACCCACATTTCCAAGCAGTGAGCTTGACACACTCTTTGATGTCTGGGTTCCGTTGACAACAGCTCTGGTGTGCAGAGCTTGTGATCGTATGAGGCAGTCAGCTGGAGCTGCCTGCTTGTTTGGCCTGGACGTGTGTCTCGGACCCCTACACCCTGTGTATCCCACCCCAGCCTTCTTTACTCTTAAATACTCCAACCTTCTTCACTCTTAAATTACCAGCCACGGCTCATTTCCAACCTTCATTTTGCACATCATAGAAATTTACTAAAATTTCCCATGGGCTTTTAGGGGATCTCATTGGATTTTACACACAAAGTGAAATGAAGTATTTCATAGAACCACCACTCTCCCGTTGGTCTGTCCCACTGTGCTGACTTGCATGTCGCTATGACGCTAGGAGCTCTGCCATTGGTATTTCGAATACCAGCAAGGTCACCCAAGATGGACAGGTTTCAGCAGAGCTTCTGGACAAACACAGACTGGGAAGAAAGACCTGGTGATCTGACTTCGGAGACCTGGCTTATTTCCATATACTCTGCAGGGTTTAAAGAGGCTGCCAGTGGGTCGGTCAATGAATCAATGACTCTATCAGCAAGTCTTTAGTGTAGAGTGAACAAGGTTGGTTAAAAGCCAGGGCCCCCCTTGTGACTCAGCCTCATTTGTTGAGCATTCTCTCATCTCTTGAATTGGACATCGACCCAAATGACAAAACCCATCATTGTTGCTCCTGATTGCCCTGGCCTGCATTTATCACCAGTAAAACATTTGCAGAACTGTCAAGCATCCAAATATCTTTCGATGTGGGCCTTCCAAGGCGTGTCAACCTTCAGGTATCTAAGCTGTAGAATTAATTAGGAGATTTGAAGAGCAGAAGTTTTCTCCTGCCAAAATTGTCTTGCATTCTTGAAAATGATACATTTGGTAGATATTGAAAGGTCTAGAGGTCAACATGCGTATGAAGTCAAGAGTTGGCTATGCATACTTGAAAAAGAAATACTTTATAATGTTTTTCACGTTTTAGTTTTAAGAAACTAAAAGTCCTGCATTCAATTGAAATGAGCAAAATTGAGGGACCTAAAACACCTCCACATCAAGAAAACAAGAATCCTCCAAACTGGACCAGTAAGCAACATCATGATAGGTGGAGAAAGGATTGAGGTTGTCAAGGATTTCAGCTTACTTGGTTCCTCAATCAACACCATGGAAACAGCAGTGAAGAAATCAAGACACGTTGCATTGGGAAAATTTGCCACCAAGAACCACTTTAAGGAGTTGAAAAGATGTCACTTTGAAGACAAAGGTGCACCTGACCCAAGTCATGGTATTTTCAATTGCATCATACACGTGTGAAAGCCGGACAATGAATAAAGACAACAGAAGAATTGATGCCTTTGAACTGTGGTGCTAGAGAAGAATATTGAATGTACCATGGACCACCAAAAGAACAAATAGATCTATTCTTGAAGAAGTCCAACCAGAGTGCTCCTTGGAAGCAAAGATAGCAAGACTGTGTCTCACATACTTTGGACATGGTGTCAGCAGGGATCAGTCCCTGGAGAAAGACATCATGCTTGGTGGAGTGGAGGGTCAGTGAAAAAGAGGAAGACCCTTGATGAGATGGATTGACACAACGGCTGCAATAAGGGGCTTAAGCATAAAAACAATTATGGGCATGGCCCAGAACCGGGCAGTGTTTCATTCTGTTGATCATAGGGTCACCATGAGTCAGAACCGACTTGACAGCACTTAACAGCAAACAACAACAAAAGTCCTTCACTAACTGTAAGAATCAGCATCACTCAGTTGTTAACCCAGCAAACATCTATTAACCCCTTACTTACAGGTAGACTTTGCATATTTGTAGCAATGAAGGAATCCTGTTCTCATGTTGCCGAAGTTGTTCCTTATGCCCTCCTTGAAATTCTCTGTATTTCATAGTGTAACACACTAGAGGGAAGTTGACATTCTAAGCTAGGTTTTATTTATTCTTTTAAAAACTAATTATTTTAAATATCTAATCGTTAAGAAGTCATTTGAGATGATTGTTCTAAAGATTTTTAATTCCAGATCCATTCTGGCTGGAGGAAAAAACCACATACGAGTAATATCACGTCTCATTGAAAATGTGTAAATAAAAGAAAAAAAAGTATGGAATTGAACGAGAAGAGAAGCACTGATGTTTCTGAGGCATCAGTGAAGTGACTTCTGGTTTTCATTAAATAACAGAAGCAAATGATTAATTAAAATGAGCAACTAAAATCATACCATAAGTAGGATTATGGAAACATCAGAACAGAAGAAATATAGTGTTAATTTGTTCTGAATGGGATTCCAGAGACTGATTGTATAACTCTTTTTTTTTTTCACTTAGAGCTTGAGGAGAAAGATGCTGAGTCTGACTCCGGATGAGCATTAAATCAATTTGCCAAATCTTTCCAAGGTTCACTAGCAAGTGACCTGGACAAAAATTCGTATTAAGTCTTTAAAAGACTACAAGTGTCGGAAGAGTTCAAAATAGTTGACTTAACAACAAACCCAGATGAACTCAAGATGAGCTGGCCTAGCATGTTTTTTATCAGGACCGGAACAAAAAAATCAGAAAACAACTCCATCTGGGAAGAGGACATTTTGATTGTATAGGTCAATATCAAACTCATTAGATAATAAATGACTACGGAGTTCTTCATGTTCTGGCAGACTGGAGGAGATCACATGTTGTCCCCAAATTTCTAAATGACTTTCATCAGGAGACCTTGGAAGCTCTCAAAATTACACTGGTCTTGTAAAAGGAACCAAATAACTTGCCTCTTTTCCTATTTTCATGAAAGCTTTGTTAACCTAGGGATTGTCTATACTTAAAAGTTAGTTATAAAATTCACCTATAAAACTACCTAGACAGAGACACACCAGGTATGTAATTTGCAGAGTGCAATATAAAATCAAGGAGCCCTAGTGGTGCTGTGGTTAGAGCACTCAGTGACTAACCAGAAGGTCGGTGGTTCCAACCTGCCTGCTGCTCCACAGGAGAAACAGGGGGTGGTCTGCTTCCGTAATGATGACAGCCTTGGAAACGCAATGAGGCAGTTCTACTCTACACTACAGGGTCGCTAGGAATTGAAATCATCTTGATGGAACAGAGAAACAAAGGCAATATAAAAATTAAATGAGGGAACTTCTTGTTAAAAAGAAGATGACGAAAAAGAATTTCAAGCTGGCAGCCATGGAGCTTTAAGCCAAGCACAGAATCCTTCAAAGTGGTGTGTCCTGTGTGATAACCTGTGTCCTTTACACACCCGTGGAGCCAGCCTTGGCTTGGGAATGGAGATGCCTGACCACTACCCCTTGGGTGTCACTGTGAGTCAGAGCAGACTTGATGGCAAAGGTTTGTTTTTGGTTCAATTCCTTATTATAGTTACTGGTTTACACAACTGTTTTTTCTCTCGGGTCAGTTCAGTAATTTACATATTTTTTTCTAAAACATTATCCATTTCTCTCAGATTTATAAATTTATTGGCACATAGTTTCTCACTGTATTCTCTTAAGATTCTTTAAACATCCACAATAATGGTAGGTATAGTTTTTTAATATTTACCATTGCGTATTTGTATGCTTTATGTCCTTTTGTAGGCTTGTTTTTAGTCTTTTCAAAGATGGAAGGGTTGGTTTTCTATTTCATTAACTTATGCTTTTGTGTCTGTCATTATTTCTTTTTTCTTATTCTTATTTTGGGTATACATTCATTTTATACACTTTTATTTATTCTTATTTCTTTCCTCTGACTTGTACAACCTTGAACATTAAAAATAAGACTTGAAATTGTTCCCTTCAAAAACATCACTAGTTTAAGGAGGTTTGGGTCCAAAGGGCCCAAGGACCAAGAGTCTGATGAATGAGAGAAGACAAGTTAGTAATCAAGATGTCACTCCCAAACATGGCTCTTCACATTAAACTGCCCCCAAACAAGTTGCCACAGGTGCCCTTCCAACTAGTCCTGACGCCTTTGATTGGAAAAGTTCCACTAACCTCAGAATTGCTCACATCTGTGAATATTGCTTTGCTACAAAGTGTTTCCTATAAGCACAAATCAAGAACTACAGGAAAGAAACATTTTAAAAATAACCTTTTAAAATACTTGATGGACAGTAACAGATTTCAAACCAAGTGGTCAACTTCCAGTCAAACTTTCCTAATAAAAACAAGTGGCTAGCCTGATGTGACTATCTAAGCAACTACATTCAAGCATTTTCCTTGACAATGGAGCTTTGGGGCCACCTCAGACTTTGCACCAGCCTAAGTGCCTCACTCTCCTTGCGCCCGTCTTTGTCCTGACCAACCGCAAAAGTTACACAGGAAGCAGAGGACAATGCAAGCTAGGAAACTGCCCAGGCTTTCTTCTGAATTCAGTGGCTGCCCCTTGGACCAGTCTTGAGGTTTTCAGGACCCTAACTCCAAGGCCAGCAAAATGCCGAGATCCCACATAACATGGACCTTAGGAGTCATCTCCCAAACCACCGAATGGACTAGAAGAAAAGAAGTGTTTGATTTGAAAAAGATCACCCACCTAAAAACATTTACTTATTTAAGAAGCACCGATAGAGCACTGACCATCCACCACTGTGCTAAGCCAGTTTCAAGACTGTTGCTGAGATGCTGTCCAGCCAGTTCCGACTCATAGCAACCCCGTGGGCAATAGGATGGGACACTGACCAGTCCTGCACCGTTCTCCTAATAGTTGTCAAGCCTGAGCCCCTTGTTGCAACCCCTCCGTCAGGCCATCTCAATGAGGGCCTTCTTGTGTTTTGGGTCAGCGACCCTCTACTTTGCCAAGCCTGACGTCCTTTTCCAGGAGCTGGTCCCTCCAAACACGTCCGAATGACATAAGACGTCCACTCATCATCCTTGTTTGCAAGAAGCAGGCTGGCTATACTTCTTCCGAGACAGATTTGTTCATTCTTCTGGCATGACCTGGTATATTCCGCATTCTGTGCCACCACCGTAATGCAGTGGCTTCAATTATTCTGCAGTCTTCCTGGTTTATCGCCGGGTTTCCAGAGGTGTGTGAGATGATTGAAAATACCATGGCTTGGGTTACAGAAATCTCATTGTTCCCCTAGAGCCCTATCCATACAACTTTAAAAGTGTCCCCACAGGCAGTTGTGAACTGTCGAAGAAACGTGGGGATGCATTATTAGTTGTCAGAGACTAAAATCTGCACTCTGTCTTAAAGATGGAACAAGGAACTGGCTTCTCGGATCAGATTAGGTTGACCAAATTATAACCTACAGGAACAACTGCAATTAACTGGAATAAGAGGTGCAGACAGCTGCCAGAATGCATTCCACGTACTCAGTGCAGAAGGAATTTCACCTGCCAATGAAACAAATTTGGGAGAGCATATAAATTTCCATGCCAGTGTTAAATTGCTTTAGGGATCTATTCATTACTAAGAGATTTACCTTGCTATACAGATAGTTTCTGAGAACCTTGTATCAGCACTCAGAAATCCAACTGGGAAAACTGACTGGTAACCTCATGATTGCTCAAGTCATTGTGTGGGAATCCCACTCTAGACAACGGCTTTGGGAAACACCTTTGTTTCAACAAGCAAGTGTATTTTTTCCCCTATTCCAAGGGTATCTGATAAACTGGGTACAAGTGTCATGGAAAAAAAAATATGTATTTTTTTCTGACTACCATTATTCACAGAAACTCTGGTGGCCTAGTGCTTAAGAGCTAAGGCTGCTAACCCAAAGACTGGCTGTTCAAGTCCACCAGGCACTCCTTGGAAACGTTATGCGGCTGTCGTGTTCCATCCTATGTGGTCAGTATGAGCTGGAATATTTGAATACACAAATAGAAACCTTTCAGTTTTCTAGTAATTTCTAGCACCTTGTGGAAAGGTAAGGCACAGAGCAGGGTAATAGCAGTGTGCCCAGTCTAGCTGTTGACTTATATTGTGAACCCGCGGCAGCTGAAGTTTAGGCAGTCTCGTCTTACCTACCTTACTGAAAGCTGGTCTAGCACCTGGCACATTGTAGGTGCTCAGAAAACCCTGTTGGATAAATAAATGGCCTTTAAAAATCCATTAATTTCATTTCTCAAAACACTCACAAGAAATGTAATTTGGGACTGGATTTCAAACCCTCTTTGTTGCCTTCCACAGCTTTCCAAATCATCTTTTAACACCTTTTACTATAAATATCTGAGTCATTAGCTCACTGGTGGGCTCTGTGAGTGGATTGGATGCTTGCCTTTGGGATGAGCCGAAATGTTCCTATTGAGGTGGCTCAATACCTGGCTCACTGCTCGTCTTAGGATGCGCGGCATGCCAGCCAAATGTGACCAAACCCAAGAAGAATCTCTATCACAGCCTGGGTACCTGGCGTCCTGAATAGGTGTTCTCAGGGTTCAAGGAGACCACAGAGTTCACAGTCCCTCCAGTCTGAATTAATTCTATGTTTGGCTTCCCAGAAATGTTAGACAATTCACCAAAATGTATGAAACACTTCAAGGAGTACAACAACAAGAATAAACAGAATAGTAGCCAAGGCAGTGGCCAGTAGCAGGCTTTAAGAATGGTGGCTCAACAATTACGAGTCAATTTGTTATGTGCAGTATCTCCCTTGAATCTTCACGTCAGTCTGGGAGCTGGGAGGGAGAATGAGCCCTGTTCTGCTGTTCCAGATACAAAACTTTAAAGAGGTCAAAAAGTATACCCCAGGTCACAGAATTTATAAGTGGTACCCCTGGTCTTTAAACCCTGTGCAGTTTATGACCCTGGAGCTTGTGCTCACGGCCACTGTGATTTGTGTCCCCAAGCGAGTATCCGAAAATAAACACATGGATCAATCAGCACATCAGTACCCAAATAAAAACAGTAGATACTAAGTCAATTTGAGAAGCCCTGGTGGCAGAATGGTTAAGTTCTCAGCTGCTAACTGAAAAGTTAACATTTCAAACCCATCAGCTGCTCTATGGGAGAAAGATGTGCTGTTCTGCTTTGGTAAAGAGAGCTGCCTTGGAAAACCGATGGGGCAGTTCAGCTCTTGTCTTAAACAGTCACTATGAGTTGGAATTGACTCGACAGCATGCGACTACCTTCATAGATCAGTTTGAGTTCAAATCTGAAAGGGATGAGAGGACAAGCTGCCTGCACTTACAGGCAGCCCTCCTATTGCGTGGTCCCACGGGTAGGAGGTCCCATCTCAGTTTCCATGAAACGGCAGTTCCGGTAAACACGGACTTCAGTTAGCAGGCTGGACCCAAGCAAGGGCACTCTGAAACACGCAGAAGAACCTCGCAATGCTTCACCCAGCTGTATCCTTGTTAAATCACTACCAAGTGCATCGTGTGGTGTGACCAGCACCCACAGTGATTATGTACCAGAGGTGGACTTGTGTCTTGGAATCTGATGTGGGTGTGTAGCTTTAGGTGGTCATGTCCTTGGGTAGTCGTATTTTCAGAGAATTCTCTGCAAACGATCTGCACGCCTTCGTCAGGGTTCACCTTGTAGCCGAAGAACAAACTGGCTCAGAAAATAACGAATGCAATTGGTAAACACCATGCTGGTTTGAAAACAGCCAACAGTTACATTAAAACCAAGATGAGAAGGTAAGGGGACAGGGAAACTAGATAATGGAAATGAGATAACCAGAAGGGAAGTAAGAATGGTCACACATTGGGAAGAATGTAACCAATGTCATGTGCAGAATTTGTTGCATGGGAACCTAAGCAGCTGGGTTAACCTTCATGGAAAACACAGTAAGCCTATTATTAAACAAGCAAACAAACAAAAGCCATAACATAGCACAGTGAGCCACAAATGTAACAGTGGGGAGTCTCATCCTTGGGTAGCAGTATGTTCAGAGGATTCTCTGCAAAGGATCTTTTTAGATTTGAGGTTCTGGTCCACATTTGTCTACCATCCTGCTGGGGTTCATCTATTGTGGTGGTGATCAGAACAGGCAGTAGTTTCATTATGTTTGGTAGGTGGTTGAGATGTTTCCAGGGACCATTGATTGAACTACAGTATACAACTGGATAAGAATTACGAAGATCGTGCTAAACACACACTCAGATGTACACACAGTTGCACACACACTCAACTTCGTATGTCCACATGAAATTTTGGAGGGGGAGGTTGGGCATAGAAGGTGCCATGTGGTAAAGAACTTGGCTGTTAACCAGAAGGCCAGCACTTTGATTCCATCAGCTATTCCTTGGGGACCCTATGGGACCGTTCTACTTTGTCCTATAGGGTTACTATGAGTCGGAATTGACTTGATGGCAATTTTTTTAAAATAAATGAATAGAAGGTAAGCTTCGCTTACTCTAACATTCTTTCCTTTACCTTTCTCCCATGTACCTCATTACACTCTTAGCCGATAGGACAAAGGGAGTTCTCAGCTACTAGAGTTAGTTCTCAGTGGGGCTTTGAACCTGATCTTACTAAACTGTAGATTCAAGTTCAGTATATCTGGGATAGAAATACAAATTCTGACCAGAGGATGGAAGCAGAACAAACAAGTTTGAATCCCGTTCTAGTATTTGCCTAAATCAGAGATCGAGAACCAGAGCTCCGGTTTCCTGCCCTCGTATTTGTTTTGGTGTTCATTGTATGTGAGTTCTTTTAGCTAGGCTAACTGTAAAACTTCAAGTTTGAGGCTTTTCTTAAAAAATCTGAAGACCTGATGATACCGGATCTGCATTTCTACCTGGAAGGGAAGAGTTGCAAAAAGTCGCAGTTGCCTGGTTCTCTTTGCTTCCCCTCTGGGCATTGTTTCTTTTCTTTTTTTAACTTGATTCTGTAGGCAGGAGATTTTGAGAACACCAACTTGATAAAAGGAATCCTGGTGGTGCAACGGTTAAAACGATTGACTGTTCAAAACACGAGCAGCTCCTTGCGGGGAAAACGGAGCAGTCTGCTTCCCTAGAGATTTAGAGCCTCTGAAATCCTATGGGGTCACTTAGTCAGTTGGATGGCAGTGAATTTGGTGGTTGGTTGGGTTTAATCAAAAGTCAGTGGGAGTTCATTTTTTTAACAAAGTGTAACGTATTAACTAATAATCATTTACAAGGGAGACAAAGGGATAAAACAGAAGTCAAAAATAGAGGGAGAAAAAAAGCTAGAATAAATTTTTCCTCTCCTTACCTAAGAAGTTTAGTACACAAATTTGAACCCATGTTAACCTGTAAATAATGAAAAAGCAAGTTACTTTCTCTCAAAAACACAGGCAAGTTTTTACAGCCTCCCTTTATCTTATTTGAAAATTCAATAATCTTAGAAACTCTAACTGAAAGAGCGTAGTAATACATTAATTTGGTTATTCCTCTTGTGGAATTAACCCTAAAATGTCAACTGTTTTTATTTTGAACCACCGATTACATGTGGTTGTGATCCTGACTTTATAACAATATTTATAAGAACTTTAAGAATTATATTACATTTTCTCTTTGAAGGTCTTTAAATAAAAGTACTCTTCTAACATGTCTTGGAGAAGGAAGTAAAAATGAAGGTGGGGATAGGATGTGAAGAGAAAGAAATCGAAAATCGAAAAGAGAGGGAAAGAAGGTCAAGGCAGGTAATCGATTCCCTGATCTGATAAATATTTACTGAGCACTTTCTATTCCAGGGTTTGAGGATTTACCAGTAAGCAAAAAGTTCCTCCCAAAGTAATTTGTGTGATGAACTTTCATCTGAAACACAATAAAATAAAATAAGTTTACGCCTTCAAAAAGCTTGTACTCTAGAGAGAGGTAAGAATGAATAAGATGTAATGTAACATAATATAATATACAATATGTTGGTGCTGTGTGCTGTCTAATTCATTCTGACCTATAGGGACACCCTGTGACAGAGTAGAAGTGCCTCACGGGGTTTTCCTGGCTGTAATCTTTCAGGGGGCTGGTCACCAAGACTTTCCCCCATGGAGCCAACGGGGCGGGAAGTTTGAACCACCAGCGTGAGGGCTAACAACTGAGCACTTAACCGTTATACCACCATGGCTCTATCCTGCCTTTCCACTTCTGTTGCATCACGTATCCAGCCTTGTTAAGTGTTAGGGAGAAAAAGAGCGCAGGGTAAGGAAATGATAAACGGTGGAGAGTAAGGAACGCATGTGAGACAGTGTGGGCAGACAGGTCCTCTCTGACAAGGAGATATTTGAGCAGTGGCCTGAATGACATGAGGAAGCAAGCCAGTGAATTCCCATGGGGAGAGTATCCCACATCAAAAGAAAAGTGAGTGCAAAGCCGTGAGGCAGAAAGCACAC
Source organism: Heterohyrax brucei (assembly GCA_028571685.1). NCBI lineage: Eukaryota > Metazoa > Chordata > Mammalia > Hyracoidea > Procaviidae > Heterohyrax > Heterohyrax brucei. The sequence goes on along the minus strand of CM053156.1, from coordinate 82,256,777 downwards.
TGGCCATGATAAAGAAAGAGGTGGGAAGGATGTGTGTGGAAGCAGGGGAAGTATCAGGGAGAAGCTCGTGTAGAGAGTTGTAGGATTCGGGAAGGAGGTGACACTTCATGCTGATTGAAGAGAGAAGCTATAGGAGGGTATGGAGCTGTATGATCTAGTTGTTGTGAGAAGAATAGACGACAGGAGCCAAGAGCAGAGGCAGAGAAGCTAACTGGCAGGTTGTTACAGTAGTCCAGGTGAGAGTGAGCAGAAGCTTGCATTAGATTGGTGTGGAAGAAGCTGAATGACAGGTAGAATTTGGGATATATTTTGGAGTCGAGTGCCTCCTTTGGGCCTGGGGTTTCTTCTAAGAAGCTCCTAAAGCAGGAAAAGACTGATGAAAAGGGCCTTCTTCCAGAACCAACAGAGAAAGGAAACCCTCTGCTAGAGCTGGCACCCTAAACTTGGACTTCCAGCCTTCTGGACCATGAGAGAATAAGTTCCTCTTTGTTATACCATCCAGCTGCACTATTTCTGTTATAGCAGCACTAGATGACTAAGACAGGTGTAAAAAATCGAACTGCCTATCAGGCCTCCAAGAAAACATGAAGAGTTAACATGACGTAGAGCCTAGAGCTCAAGAGAAAGGTCTAGAATCATCAGTGTATATTGATGTAGGTGGAATACACAGCCGCAAGACTGAGTGAGTGGCCAGTTGGACAGGAGAACAACCGAGAGAAAGCAATGTCCTCAAACCAAGTGTAGTAAAGGCTTCAAGAAGGAAAAGTGATCTGCTGTATCGAATGACAGTGATAGATGAAGAGAGATGAGGTTAGGAAAGTGCTCATTGAATGCGATGATACGGAGAGGGTTGCTGACCATAACTAGAGAGGTTTGGTGGGTGTGGGTCAAAAGCTTTAAGAGCAAGCTTAAGAGAGAATGGAGGGGATGAAGCAGAGCCAGGGAATGAAGACAAGTCTTGAATTTTCCTGTAAAGGGAGTAGAGAAGTGGGATCAGCGAGGTCTCGGTTTGGTTTGGTTTGGTTTGCTTTGGTTTGGTTTGGTTTGGTTTGGTTTGGTTGGTTTTTATGAGGGGCTATTAGAGTACATTTGCATGACCACGGAAATGGTTAATAAAAAGGAACTTGATGATGTAGGAGAAAAAGGGGGTGATGGCTGACACATGCCTTGAAATGGCTGAACACGTGGGTTTAGCAAACAAGGAGGAACTGACTTTAGTTGTGTAGAAGTACAAAGGGTCCCTTGGCAGGTGAGAAAACACAGCATATGGGTACGACTAAGGGGGTAACTTGCTGATGGAGGCAGGTAGTGTTCTTCTTCTTGCAGCTTACATTTTGTTAGAAGCAAAGCCTTCAGTTAAGAGTGAAGGCTGGAGAGAGTGCAGCAGAAGTGAAGGAACATGGAGACTACTTCAGAAGAAGAGTTAAGCGACTAGGGAAAGAAGGTTGGGCAGTACAAAGGCCCCACTGGATATGCCTGATCGTGAATTTAAATTAAGATCAGTCAGCATGTTCTTCAGCTGATCTGGTGTGGGTGCTAAACTCTAGATTTCCCAGGGTTGAGGTTTTGCAAGGTTTGAACAAAAGAGGACAATAAGATGTGTTAGGCAGCTGCAAAACATCCTCTAGCGATCCTTGCCTTTGCTGTTTGTGGCCTTGCGAGGTCCTTTTGTCTCCTGCACTCAGCAGAGCTGACTTTGGGACCTACAGGACATCACAAAAATGATGGTGTGTGAGTGTTGAAAAGTAAAGATGTCACCTTGAAGACTAAGGCATGTCTGATCCAAGCCATGATATTTTCAGTCTCATTGTAGGCACATGGAAGCTGGACAATAAATAGGAAGACAGGAGAAGAATGAATGGTATTTGAGAAGACAATTGAATGTACCATGGACTGCCGAAAGAACAACGGATCTGTTCTGGAAGAAGTACAAGCAGGCCTGTTCCTGCCTCAGAAGATTTTGCAACTCGGTGATTTCTTTACCCAGAAAATTCTTTCCCTGATTCATTGCATTGCTGGACCCTTGGCATTGTTTAACTACCTAGCCAGTTGCCGTCAGTTAAGACTCACGCTGACCCCGTGCACAGCCGAGTAGAACTGTGCCCCAGAGCGTTTCCACCAGCTGGTTGTTTAGAAGTAGACAAGTGTCTCTAGGTGGGCTTGTACCTCCAGCCCTTTGGTTAACAGTCAGTTAAGCCAACTGTTTGCACCCCCCCGAACTATTAATTCTTTAGGTCTCAACATGAAAGCCACACATTCAGAGGAAACCCTCTCATCTAAGGGCACCATCTCCTCATCCCCACTAAACTCCTACACAACATCACCTTACTAGTGAGCTCCTCAGCACAAATAAATAGGGCAGGGGACATGTCTGTCTTGCTCGCTGCTGTTTCCCAGCCCCTTAGACTGCCTTCACCATAGTAGGAGCATAATGAAAACTGCCTGAATGAGTGAATCAGTTTAAAAAAAAAGCAAATGGAATGGCTTAAGATCCTGACTTACACAAACAGAGCAAAGTACTGACAAAAAGGAAATGCCGGTTAGACAGTAACTGAGATTAGTGGGGAGCAGTAAATGAGAAGCAGGATAAAGACACCTTTAGCCTTGGAGCACTCCACACTGCCATTCATGACTCAACTCCGGGAAGAAAGCCAAAGCAGATCCGGGCTTCTGAATGGAAATAACATGTTAACCACACTGGCCGGGAAGAGATGGGAAGTAACCTTGGACCCAGCAAATACTCCGTTCCCAGGCCATCCGGCTCTATCTTGGGGAGCTTCACAGACACCCAGTTTTTGCTCATCACGACATCTTCAGTCTCCCAGGAGTGGCCATATGGGGAACTCAGTGCTACCGGGAAGCCGTTTCTCCAATTTCACTTTGTAGCTTCAAGAAAGTTCTACTGAAACAGAAGTGATTTTCTTTTATTTAGCACATCACTCTACTTTTGGTGAACGCATACACAGCATGGTAGGTTCCCATTGAACAATTTCTAAGTGTGACATCCAGTGACACTGGTCACACTCTGCGTTGTGTCATTGTTCTCATCATGTCACTTCTATTTTTCCTCTCCCATGAACTTAGTCTGGCTGCCCTGCTAAACTTCTCATCAGGCTTCAGAGCAGCTCCTGTCCCTTTGGTCTCATACAGATCATTTTTGAAAAGGACACAGTACTCAAGGGTGACATTCTTTCCCTTTTGAGCTAGACTGCTGGTCACTTAAAAAGTGACTTTAAGAGACAAATTTGGTTCACAATTTATAGACTGTCTCAGGGTAATAGTATCACAGACTGTTTCAGTCTCAACAGGCACAGGACATCTGCCTTATTTGAGAATCTGAAGTTCTGAGAACATGAGTGAGCTTATATTCCATGGTGACTGTGCTTTGTGTTATTTTCCATCCTAGTTGGATACCTGAACCTAATATTACTGTGCTCTTGGCAGCTTTGCCCCAATTATGAATTTACACTTTGTGGACAGAGCACCGCCAGACTTTATTATTTTTTTTGAAGTCATTAAAGCCATATCCTGGACCACTTTGGATGTTTTGGCTGACAGCGTGTTGTGCCACGTGAATAACCGGTCAGCTAAAGACTTCAAAGGGGACGAAGCCTCAAGAGACCGTGTCTGCTTGAGTTACTGTCTTCTCAGAGAGGACCTCAGCACGCAGCAGGACCACTGAAAACACATGTGGTTGTGGTGTTGTCACTGGGAAAAAAAGTCCTGATTTGAAAAGGAAACGATTTTCTATCCTTCTGATGCAAGGCATGAGTTTTGTTTTGAAAACCACTGGTGAAGCAGAACTGAAGTCACCTTCTATTTGGGAATTGGGGTGTTCCAAACCAATTATTCTCAATAAGGGGAAGATTCATGTGGCGTGACTATTAGCCCACTGCATCCTGTGTGGCAGTGGGAATGACTTCGCTTTGGAGGACCTGAAACTCAGCTCCTGGGACAGATGCTAAGGGTCACCTAAGTAGGGAAACTAGCATCTTAGCACTGGAAACTGGAAGCAGCACACACAGACTTGATGGCTTGAAGAAATGAAGAGACTGTAAGTAATCAGTTTCCATGGGGGGAAAAAAAGAAAACTCTGTTTTTTCTTTTAAGTTATTTTTTCCTTCTACTAAATGAGTGCACCCCAAATTAGCCACACGTGTTGCCATCAAGTCGATTCCGACTCATAGTGCCCTTGTAGGATGGAGGAGAGCTGCCCCCATCGGGTCTTCAAAGCTGTCATCCTTACGGAAGTAGACTGCCACGTCTTTCTCCTCCAGAGCTGCTGGTGGGTTTGAACTGCTGACCTTTTGGTTAACAGCTAAGTGCTTAACCTCTGCGCTGCCAGGGCTCCTTCCAAATGGTGCGAGTAGCACTTATTTATCTAAAAGAACCTTACCCAAAAGGCAATCCCTCGTCTGCATGACTCCCTGCAAAAGTGTTCTGAGGACCAAAAGAGAGAGAATTTCTCATTCTGTTGTTTGTGTCAATAGTGAAAATGAGTTTGTCAAGAATTTCATTCTGCTTGGATCCACAAGTAGACAGCTGTGGAAGCAGCAGTCAAGAAATCAAATAACATACTGCATTGGGAATGTTAGCGGCAAAGGACTTCTTTAAAATCTTGAAAAAAAAAGACTAAAATATTTTCAATCATCTCATACGTGTGCGAAAGCTGGATAATGAAAAAGGAAGGCTGAAGCAGAATCGACACGTTTGAATCACGGTTCTGGTACAGAATGTTGACTGTACAGTAGATTACCAGAAGGATGAACAAATCTGTCTTGGAAGTACAGCCAAAATGCTCCCTAGAGAGGACAACGAGACTTGGTCTCATGTACTTCGGGCATGTTATCAAGAGTGACCAGTCCCCGGAGTGGGACCTCAGGCTTGGTAAAGTGGAAGGTCAGTGAATAAAAGGGACACGGTCAGTGAAATGGGCTTCCACGGTGGCTGCAGCAACAGGCTCAAGCATAGCAGAGACAAGGAAGACAGCACGGGACCGGGCACAGCTCCCTTCTGTCACATACACGGCCATTAGGAGTTCGATTCAAGTCAATGACAGCTAATGACTAGCACAAAGAGGGCTTCAGACCGGTTGTAAGACTTGTGGGACAAATTAGGCACAGAGAACAATAAGGGGAGAGTCAACCGCAAGAGCCACAGAAACAGCAGCTTGCACTGAGCACTCGCAGCGTGCCAAGGGCTGTCCTGAGTATGCCATGTGCTCGTCAGGAACTTGCCACCAATTTCCCTCTGGCGTCCTCACAATGAAGCCTGTATGATGGGCATTACTACCCAACCCTCAGATGAGGAGATGGAGGCTCTTGGAGGTTTACTCATTCATGCTTACACAACAAAGAAACGTAACACCTATCAGTCCTTTGAAAAGTGTGGCATTCTCATCCCTGGACTTTACACACACTATTGTTTCTCGCTAGAATGTTCTTTCCTGCAGGAAATCCCTTCCTTTCACTCACCCCTTCGCCTTACTAGCTCCTATTTGTCCTTCAGGGATTACCTCACAGACACTTTTCAGGAAGATTCCCTTCTTTCAGAGTTTAATTCCCAGCATTTTCCTGGATGCTGCTGCTCTCCCAACTGGTCTCAGGGCCCCTTGAGAACAGGAACCTTGTCACTTCTCATTTCCCCGGTAACCCATCTCCTCAGCATTGGTTCTGTTTCACAAAAATCTGCCACGTGACTGAAAGAATACACTTCTTTTTGATAAACAGAGGGAATACATTTTGCCATATACTTGCATCAGAAACTCACTTCTTCCTTCTTGAAAAATAATAATAACAATAATAATAATGTTCATTTCCCGACAAATAAATAGTATTATTACTGTTTGAGAAGTGCCATGGTGCCATCTAGTTCATTTTCTTGAAGATGATGTACTCCATCAACAAAAGAAATTCAAGCCCAGATGTCATTCCTAAAACTGACATTAAGAAGGAAGAAATACCTTTTTATGAGGAAATTGAAAACAACCTTGGAAATAAAGCAAAGGGGTAAAATAGAACCCTAAAAATAACAATATCAATTAGATGCACGAGTTCCTAGGCTGCTTATATGAACCTTGTGTACAGACAGATGTGCTAAGTCCAACACTCACACTAAGGAAGGAAAGATCTAGAAATAGAAACCAAAAATTTGTGTTGAACTCTCCCACTCAGCATCTAATGGCTGAAGCACCTGAGTCAAAGGCCTTTGGTGCATCGCTGAGAAATTCTCTCATACATTTTGGTTCCTAGCCCAGTTCTCAAACACCCAAGTTCAATTATGGCCGAGGAATCACCATACCCAACACAAACTACGATGAAGTTTCTGAACAAGGCCATTAGGAATGTTCTGTACTTCAAGAGTCAAAATGATGAAACCCGTGTCATACTGTGGATGGGTTCACAGCCCCTCCTACCAACACTTCACTGCAGATACCTAACCTGCTTCCCACCAGCCACGCCATCAGTTACCTTACGTTTGAACTGTGAGACTCACAGGATCGTAGGCTTAGGGGCAGTTTATTTTTCTGTGCTGGTAATTTTGAGGAAGACTAATAAAAATAACCACCATAAAAAGGGGCCAGTGGCTACTAATAAGGGGTGGAGAAAACAGAGGCAAAATCTGAAGGGAAATAAGGTAACAAGTCTGAGTAACAATTGCTCAAGACCAAATATGCCTCTGTGGGTTCAAAAGTTCTATGTGTTGGTCTGAAGAAGCATCTAAAGACTGAAAAAGATTCTGACTTGAGAGATAGTAGTAATATTTCTCTTGAAGACAGTGCTAATAACATCCTGCTGCACACAAGATGCTTGGAAGTCTAGTGCCCAAAGCCGGTTATCACCTGCAGTGAGCTGGGAGCTTGTCCAGTAATGTCACAGTGTCCTCTGCTGTTTTTCAAACACAGATTGGGATAATTACAGAATATGACAGAGAGTGCCCCAAAACACCTCAAGGGGGAATGACTGTATTGAAGACAGCCTCTTCTGAGGAAATCCACGTCAGTCCATTTTGTCTGGTCTCTGTGCTGCCAAGACTCCTTCCTCTTTTCCTTACCATACCTGGGCCAACTGGGTAACATTCCTTATGGGCAGAGGCATTCATTCTTGACCTGAGGCAGTCGGTTCACAAGATGCCCTGTGAGAGGCGAACATAGCTGGGCTACCTCAGTCCTCCCCAGCCACCAGCTTCGTAAACAACCACAGACAATACAGGCTTTTTCAAAACTCACCCTGGAGAACTCACGTCCATGATCACGTCCATGATCTTCTGCTACACTGCTTTCAGCAAGATGCCATTTTCAAGGCATTCCTCTTCCTATTTTTTTTCTGGGTGCTAACCTGTGTGTTTTGGAGAGCTATCAGCAATACAATGAGGACACACACAGTAGTGTCTTCTGCAGCACAGAAATCAGAAAACGTGTGTCTGAACTGTCGTTTCTTTTTATCCTCCCTCTTCAAAGGTCATAATCTGCCCTGAATCCAGTGCTGCTCAAGACAGTCCTGGGACACATCTTTCACATTTTTTTTTCTAATAAAAAGAGACTCTATTTTCTCAAAATTAACATGTACAGGTAGCAGACAGTTAAAACTTGGCTTCCTACCAATGAATGTAAGTCTAGACAGTATAGTATAAAAGGGCCCCAAGTGGTTAAGAGCTCAGCTACTAACCAAAAGGCTGATAGTTCTGATCTGCCGGGTGCTTCTTGGAAACCATACACAGCAGTTCTACCCCATGTGTGGTCGCTATGAGTCCGAATCGACTTGACAGCAATGGAGTTGAATGGGGATTATGAAAGGAAACTACAATCATCCTGTGAGGAGAGTATTTCATTTGCCGCACTGCACAGAGGTAGATACCAAGGTAAGGGCAGAAGCAACCTACACCAGGGATAAGGGACATCTGGAGCTCCAACCTTGACAGCCAACTCCACCGCCACACACGTTTCATAGAAGTGGCAAATTAAAGGATTTATTCTTTCAATCCCTAGGAAGCATTTCTTGAGAAACTACTATGTGCCTGGGGTTGTGCTCCATGCATTCTGCACCCCCAGGACACTCCCAAACTGGGAGGAGAAGAGGACGTTAATCACACATGACAATCAAGTTGAACCTCAACTGAGACAGACGTGTAAAGGGGAGGTAAGCGGGGCTGTGCGTGCCTTTACCAGTGGTTTTATTCCAACTGTGGGTGAGAGTCTCTGGTCATGAACACCAGGGCTGCCATCCTTTCAAGAACGTACTTCCAAGAGGATCCACTCTGCCCTGCTTCACTGACTGTTCACAGGGCAGTTGAAAATGTCTTTTTGGGATCGTGGTGTACACACTGAGCCTCTTTGACATTTCTGCTGTGGTGTCTGGAGCACAGGAGATTGAGTCCTTCCTTTCTCAAGTCAAAAACAGCACCATATCCAATTAACCTGCTGCAGAATAGAACTGTCTGCTTTAACAAAGTATACGAGATGTGACAAGTTCACAAACTTAATCTTTCTAGGTGCTATATACCCCACTCCTGAATATCACTATGGTCACCTTCAAAGTACTCCCCTTGGTAAGCCATACACTGACACTAGTGCCTAGCCCACACTTCAAAGAAGCTTTGGAGCTCTTTCTGGAATGCCCATTCACACAGTGGCGTGATAGAAAGTTTGCACACTTAATTGTCTAGCTGTTTGTGAGGGAGTTTTTAGTCAGTAAACAAACAACTGCATTGGAACACCCTCCCTGCTCACCTAATCTGGCCCCCAGTGGCTTTTTTCTTTACACAAAGGTAAAGGAAGTATTGAAAGGAAGACAGTTTGATGACTTTCAGTACGTCAAGGACAATATGATGACAGCTCTGCTGGCCATTCCAGGAAAAGAGTTGCAAAATCGCTTTGAAGGGTGAACTAGGTACTGGGGTCAGTATATGGCTTCAGAAGAGGAGAATCTTGAAGGTGACCATAGTGATACTCAGCAACAAGGTATGTAGTAACCTTGCCACATACCTTTTCCTAGGATGAATTCGCAAACTTAATTATCAGGTCTCATATAAAGGCAAGTATATAACCTCAAGTATATACAGTCCTCAGAGCTTGGGAATTGATAAGCCTTAGAAAGACTCTGCAGTGGTTAAGAGATGTAGTGGGCTATAACTGCTAACCAAGAGGTCAGCAATTCGAATCCACCAGCCACTCCTTGGAAATCACACTGAGCAGGTTTACTCTGTCCTATAGGGAAATCATGAGTTTGAGTTGACTTAACAGCAATGGCTTGTTTTAGAAAGACCCCAGAAATTAGTTACTGATTGATTAGGCCATAAAATATATATTCCCCTAAAGGTTCTTCATCTTGACTATGTAAGGACTTTGAGTTAGGATCAGGTTATCCTAGGGCCTACAGCAGTGGTTGTGATATAGGAAAAAAAAAAAATGTTTCTAACAATTAAAAACAGAACATCAAAACCACAGGTACTGGATATTTAATTAAACTTCTCTAAAGCATAAGACTCCATTGGTCATCAACTGTTAGTCAAATTAGAGTATATACTTGTGTGTGTGTTCGTGTGTGTGTGAGAGTGAAAATAAATGCGTTTATAAATACATAATTTAGTTGGGATGTGGCTGAGCTGAAATCTGTTCTGGTGTGCTGAAGAACAGACTTGAAGAACAGACAAGGATTATGTGAACACCGTGGGGGATGCCACGACTCAGCTGTGTATGGAAGTAAGTTTCCGAACAGCAACTCGAAGCAATTATTTGCCAGTTCCCATTCTTCACATTTAAAATATATACATATGTTTCTCTTAATTAGTTGCCTGAACAGAATTCACTCCCAGGTATTTATTGAGTGCCCACACTGTTGAACGACAGCCGCATTCTTCTTTATGGTTGAAGCCTAATCAACATCTTCAAAGCCCTCTCTGCCCCAGCAACAAGAAACAGAGACAAGTTCACTGGTGCCTCCTCGCCTGACTGGCTTTGGCGAGAGACAACATGACTTTGCCTTCCAGATGAGGCATGTTTCCTGCACCTGAGACAGAACCAAGCCCATGAACCCAGTTACCTCTCGACTGCTTCTGCCTGGTAGGAATGAGTCAGACAGACGCGCCATGGGAGCTTTCCTGACTGGGCTTGGTAAGCCCACAGACAGGCAGTGTGCCTCTGATGTGTCTAGACACAGAGATGATTCAGTAAGTTCCACTTGTCTATGACCATAGGGCATGCTGAAAACCTCGGGAGGAAGAAGAGGGTCTTCAAAATGTCCCTGCCAAGCAAAGCAAGCTCCAGCATGGGATAAACGCTCACGAGTTATTTGCTTGCTTTCTTTCCCCGGAGAACTCTTAATAATGACTCACCAGCTTGAAAATCCAGGCTATTTCCTTCCTAATATGTATAATAACACCTCCAAATGCCATTAAAAGTGGAATCAAACTCAACAACTTCACTCTTAGTTACATACTTAAAGAGACTTGAAAGAGAGACTGAAACAGTATGTGATTACAACTCTGCCCGTTGCAGAGTTATTCACAGCAACTCAAAGGTAAAAACAACGCAGTGGACACAAACAGGTGAATGGATAAAGAGAATGTGGGAGATACATCAAATGGAGTATCCTTCAACCATTAAGAGAATTAAAGCTCATTACAGGCTATGACATGAATGAACGCTAAAAACAAGCTGAGAAAAATAGGCTGCATGCAATAGGACAAATGCTGTGTGATCTCAGCTACATGAACTCTCTACAACAGGCTAAAACAGGCCGACACACAGAGATGAAAAGTTTATTGGTGGTCACCCAGGGCGGGGGGCAGGGGCAGAAGGCAGCGACTGCAACTCTGTTGAGTTTCTACTTGGGGTGACATAAAACCTGGGAACCGGACACTGGTGATGACAGCACAATGTTGTCAATGGAATGAATGTCACTGAATTGTACACTTAGAAGTGGTTAAGATAGGAGACTTCAGTTTTATATATTTTTATATTTTATATATATATTTTATTTATTTTATTTTTTATTTAACATGACTGAGTGAAAATGTACATTCTCGTATAAATTTACATGCCCACCTATATGCAGCTTCCACTGCTCTCCCTGTCTGGTGACAGCACACTATTCCTCTCTGCTCCATATGTGTGTCATCTTCCCAACAGCCTCCTTTCCCCTCCTCTCCATGCACTCTCCTTCCTCCAGCCAGAGGTCAGCAGGAGTGCATCCAACACATGGTCACTCTGCATTGCCAAGTCCAATACATTCCTGTCCAAAGAGTGGACCTTCGTTATAATTTATGGGTAAGGGCAGCATCAGGGCCGGGGGCCATGCTCTGAGGGGAACCCTGAAACCGCTGGACCGCCAATTGAGGTCTTTTAGTGGAGATCTCAGGATGCACCCCTTTTTATTCCTGTGTTGCCAGTGAGACTCAACCTAGTGAGCTCCATTGTGGCTATCACTGGTGGTGGCCGGGCAATATTTTATATTATTTTATATTTATATATTATTTACCACAATAAAGTTTTGTTTTTTTTTTTAAGAGAAAAAAGTTCGATTTCTGTCTGCGGATACCTGTTGACATGTTTACTTTGCAATAGCTTAGAAAGGATTGATGGTACCTTGCTAAGAACTACTAGAGTCCCTGAGTGCTGTAAATAGTGAATCCCTTGACTACCAGCCAAAAGGTTGGTAGTTCAAACCCCTCCAGAGGCACTTGGAAAGACAGGCCTGACAACGTGCTTCTGAAAGGTGACAGCTTTGAAAACCCTCTGGAGTGAGTGCAGCTCCACTTTGCACACCTGGGGTCGCCATGAGTAGGAAATGACTTGATTGGCAAGTGGTTGAATTTAGTGTGGGGTGTGTTTGGGGCCAATGACTAACATATTAGCGATATGTAACACCCCTTTGCACATCTCCTGCCAGTGTTTACCAGAAGTTCTTCACCTGGGTTGGGGGAAGCTGTGGGTCTCCGAAATCTCTTCAACATTTGAATGTATATGCATGAGAACTTTTCAGGAGAGGTGCATAGCCAGGGGAGCAAAGGTTAAGAATCAGCTATTTCTCCATACCGTTAAACTGGTTGTCTTAGCCATCTGGCACTTCTTTAACAGAAAATACCACGAGTGGATGGCCTTAACAAAGAAAAGGTTATTTTTACACAGTACAGTAGGATACAAGTCTTATATTCAGGATGTCCGCTCCAGAAGAAGTCTTTCCCTTTGTCAGCTCCAGAGGAAAATTGTTGTGTTGCATCAATCTTTAGTCAAGGTGCTTCTTAGCCCAGGAACCTCAGGTCTGAAGGATGTACTCTGCTCCCAGTGCTGCTTTCTTGGTGGTATGAGGTTCCCAACTCTCTGCTTGCTTCCCTTTCCATTTATCTCTTGTAGGATAAAACGATGAAAGGTGGTGCCACACTCCAGGGAAACTCCCTTCACACTGGAGCAGGGAGGTGATCTTAGTCCCTAACATCAATTAACCGCAGGCAGAGATTAGGATTTACAGCATCACAAAATGGAGGGCCATCACACAGCACTGGGAATCACCGGCCCAGCCAAAGTACTACGCACATTCTGGAGGGGAGGCACAATTCAATCCATGATACTGGTATAGCTCATGTTTCTTGGTCAGGCACGACTCTAAGCACTTACATAATGTCCCCTTCCGCGCACCCCCAACTAAGGACTTGGTTCCTTTCCTTCCATCATCCTCATTCCACCAACCCCATCCTCCCCCCATTAACCAGTCAGTGAAATGACACAACCAGAATCAGACACAGGAACTGGTTTTGTGCCCATGCTTCTAACCCCAGTACTACATGACCTCGCTGAAAAGAAGCAGACATGTAAAGGGACTGTTTTAGTCTTGTTTCAGCTATAACTAGCCTGAGTAGGAAACTGAAAAAAAGTAGATCAATAGAGAGGAAACGCTCAGTCATCTGGGCTGTAGGTTGATCAGACCATGCGGACAGTGAGCAAACTCTCTTGCGCTTCACAGGCATGGGTGACGTAAAAACTCGAGCAGTGTCTGCCTAAAAAATTCGTCGAACACATCGACAACTGTGTTTCTTCCCTTCAGACTTCCGTGCTGCCAGACAGCGAAAGCGTGTCTCCAGCCAAGGTATTTCCCAGAGAGATAAGAGCTTCTATAGAGATCACAGTGGGATACTGGCCAACGTAGGGCTGGAAGACGCAACGCCTTAGGCTGACGCTGTGTTGTCGTGGAGTCAATCTCCAACTCATGAGAACACTAAAGGGCAGAGTAAAACTTTAAAAAAATATATTTTATTGTGCTTTAAGTAAAAGTTTACAACCCAAGTCAATGTGTCACACAAGAACTTAAACACACATTGCTATGCAACTCTAGCTGCTCTCCCCACCCTGTGACAGCCCACTCCTCCTCTCCACCCCGTATTTCCTGTGTCCATTCAACCAGCTCCTGTCCCCTTCTGCCCTCTCTCTTCTGGACAGTAGCTGCCCAGTTAGCCTCATGTATCTACTTAAGCCCAGAAGCATGCTCTTCACCAGCATTATTTTATATCTTACAGTTCAATCTAATCTTTGTCTGAAGAGTTGGCTTAAGGAATGGTTTCAGCTCTGGTCTAACGGAGACTCTGAGGACCATGTCTTCCAGGGACTCTCCAGAGGACAGGGTAAATCTTTGTGGAAGCAAACTGCCACATCTTTTCCATGGAGCAGCTGGTGGTCTCTAACTGCCAATTTTGGGGTTAGCAGTTGAGTGCTTTAACCACTACACCACCAGGAACGCAAATTACATGATGGCTGCAACGATGGACTCAAGCATGACAACAATTGTTAGGACAGCGCAGGGCCAAGCCGTGTTTTGTTCTGTCTTACCTGGAGTCACCCTAGGTAGGAACCACTTAACAACGACACGAGAACAGCCAGAAGTAGCAACATGGGTCTTTGCAGGCACTTACCAGTCATATTCAAAGAGATAAGCCCTGTTCAAGGCTCATCTTTTTTCTGTCACACTGTGGTGTCAAAAGTGGACTCAGATTATGACGTGGCCCTGTTTGTCCTGGCTGTGGGCTTTCATGGAAGGAGCATGACCTCTGGAATCAGACAGTTGTGTCTGCATCACTGAATAGCTGTAAGCCTAGAAGCAAGAATTACAGGGATGTTAATAATGAAAATGTCTCATATTAGTAGCACTGACCATTTATGGGTATTACTATTTGAAGGCCAGATACTGTGTTATGAGCTTTACAGATGTAAGTTTGCAATTTTACGTTTGTAATTTTGTCTCCATAATAACATATGAGGTGATATTATTATGACCCAAGTTTTGCAGAACAGAAGAACAAAGTTGCGTAAGGTGCCTTGGGCCACCCAACAATTAAATCTCAGAGTCATGAAATAAATCCACGTGGTTGATCTCACTAAATATTCATTAACTTGCATCTTCGAACACACACACACATACCTGTACATATGTATGTGTGTGTGTGTGTGCGTGTGCGTATCTTAAAACCAAAGTCACTGCTGTTGAGTTGATTCTGACTCATAGTGACCCTACAGGACAGAGTAGAACTGCCCTGTAGAGTTTCCAAGGAGCAATTGGAGGACTCAGACTGCTGGCCTTTTGGTTAGCAGCTGAACTGTTAACCACTACGTCATCAGGGTTTCCATATATGCATATATATATCCTATATATATGGCACGTGTGTGTGTATGTATGTATATATATATATATATATGTATATGTATGCCTTTGAATTGTGTTGTTGGTGAAAGTATTGAATATACCACAGACTGCCAAAACAACTAATAAATCTGTCTTGAAAGAAGTTCAGTATTGATAAGTACTTCAAAGCAACCATATTTGTGCACTGAAACAGGAAAAACAGGTCTGCAGAACTAGCCTTGCCTGAATGACAGGCTTCACCCTAAATTGAGGTTCCTAGGTGGACAATCCAGCTCTGACTCACTTTCAGGGTCTGCAGAGAAAGCCAGGGGACAGGTTTCTAAACAACCCGGGTGCTGGCATTGCCCTTGCGGCTGCTACAATAGATACGGCAGTGGAATCCAGAAGGGACCAACAGTGCACAAAGAAGCGTCCCGGCTGCTGGTGGGCGCCCTCTTCTCCACAGCAGTAAGAATGGTTCCCGTGCTGCTTAGGATGGAGGAAGCAATGGTGTCTGAGTGTTGAAGATTTACCCGCTGGTACCTTTGTGATTCTGTTTCTGGGCTCCACTGATCAAAGGGGCGGGAGTGGGTGGGTGTGAGGCACTATACCCCAAGAACCTGGACTCTGAACATCCTGTCTCTACTACACAAAGAAGATTCTTTAATAAAAGACAGGGCTGGAGGGAGAGTTTAAGAATGTTCTTTCGTTCTTACAGGCTTCCTGTGGTTCCCGGATTTTTAGCTTGAGCAAGCACAGGCCAGTGACCCGGGAAGGAAGGTATGACGGGAGAAACCTATTGAACTGACCTCAGGTCCTTGTCCAGGAAGCTGAGCGAGGGAACTCGTTACACCCAGGGCAGGTAAACAGAGCAAACAGATCCACCTCCCGAGAGGAGCAAACACCTGACAGGCAGCAAGGTGACAACTGGCCTGTCAGGAAGCGCATGGCTGCCAGAAGATTCTTTTGCACAAGTCACTCACTGGCTGGTTCCGAGCCAAACGTGCACCTCAGAAGTGCTTCATTCGGCGAGCATGGTGTGTTTTCAGCTTTTCAAAGAGTTGACAAATTTTTGCAAATCAGGATGTTTCTTTCCCCAAATTGTGATTTTTCAGCTTCTCTTCATAATAAGACCTTCCCACTGACAGCTGGGTAACAAAAATCCCCTGTGGGCAGGACAGGTCCTCGAGGGTTTGCCACAGACCCCACCACTCCCTATTACCTCCCACCTGGTCTATCTCATTCACCTGTAAAACTCACCCTGCCTTCATGCATTGGGGTTTCCAGCATATGAAATGTCTCATGGAAAAGCTGTCTGTTTCCTCCAGGTCCTGTTTTCTTTACCTTCAAAATGCAAAAACAAAACAAGAGGTAGAAAAAAGTAAAAGCCTTTTCAGTTCTGTCTGTAAAATCCCCTGTGAAGAGAACAATCACCCAAGACATGGAAAATCTTGTAGGAATGATAGGAAGAAAGGCTTGATGCAATTTTCCTGGTAATTCTGGTGTTAGCCATTTCTTTAGAGTGTTGTGGTTTGTGCATCTGAATTCTCAGTTCTCCCGTTCCACTCTCTCCTAGTTTTTCCCCTTAAAAATCCTTCTGTTCTTGCAATCCTGCTTAAGGGCACAGGTCTCTGTCCTTTTGTCCTGGAGACATCTTCAGGTTTCCACACTGACCTTTCTGGTGAGAATGTCAAAGACTCAAGTGACTGAAAATTTCCTTGTTTGCTTGCATGAGCGCTACCACAAAATCCCACCACTCTTCTGTCCGTTTGTCACCCTGTGGTGGTTTACCTGTTGCTATGGTGCTGAAAGCTGTGCCCCCAGTACTTCAGATGCCTGCAGGGTCACCGTGGCGGGCAGCTTTCAGTGGCGTTTTCAGACTAAGAGACCACAAAGAAAGCTTTGGTGATTTACTCCCAAAAATAAGCCAGCAAGCCCTTTATGAGTCCTAACAGGGTACAGGGCTAGCAGACGAGGTTGGAACACACTCGAATACACAGTGACCACAAAAATGGACTCAAGCACTGAGTGACACAGAAGGTCACACAGAATACACAGTGACCTCAACAATGGACTCAAGCACTGAGTGACACAGGTCACACAGAATTTGAGCAATGTTGTACACAGCATCACTATGAGTCACACCAGACTTGACAACTAACAACATCAGAAATTAGTCTTCCAGCCTGATCTCCAAAAGTATGGCCCCTGGTGGATGATAGACACCCCTGTGATTACCACCACAGCACTCTAAGACAACAGACCCTCTCTGTACATTTGCCTTCTGTGCCGAGCAGGAAACAAATCAATGACGATGACCTCCCCAGGCCTCGACCAGCTCGCAGATGGGGTTCATTTGCTCCACTGTGCGTTTGTGTGTGAGTTGTATGTTTTAATATAACCCAATGCTAATGTTTAAATTTAAATGAAATCTTTCACACAAATCCGAGAACTCTGGCTAATCTATAAGCTGGAAGATGGCTCCACAGTAGGTCTACACCCCCAGATGCAACTGCTGACTAGGGCTGAGCAGACACGGGCCCTTGAGATGGCTGCCACTGGCCTTGTCCAGCTTTGCCCATTTATGCTACGTGTCTGGCTCCAGAAAACACAGGAAGCTGATCTACTGGATCTGAAATGTCATTGCATTTTAAGAATGGGATATATATCCAACTCCACATAAACACCCACATCACAGTGATCAAAGTGCATTTTCATGTAACACTTGTTTGGCAGGTAATAAAATGAGGCTTAGAGAAATGAAGTCTGTTGTCCAAGGTGTTTGCCCACTAAGTGTCCTAGCCCCCACTGGAAAACCAACTGTGTCTAATCTCAAAGACTGTGTACTTAACCAAATAGAGATTTTTTTTTTTGTTTACGTCAGCACAGTGCTTGTAGAAACAGTGAGTTAATTTTTTTTAAAAAAAGGAAAGAAAATCATACCTGCAACAGAGGAGAATGGAGCATATAAAGAAAACAGGATCCCAGAGACAGAGAGGGCCACATAATGCAGACCATATCGGCACGAGACCGGAAGGACTAGATGGTGCCCAGCCGCCACTAAGGATTGCCCTGACAGGGAACACAGCAAAAAGTCCCTGACAAAGTGGGAGAAAAATGGTGCGGAGAACTTGGGCCCTATTAAAGAACACCAGATGTGATAGTCCAACAGACTAGAGGGTACCTGGAAGACACGGCCCCTGTACTCACTCTTAGCCCATAACTGAAAACGTCCCTGAAGCCGACTGCTCAGACAAAGATTGGACTGGACTGTAAAACATAAAATGATACTGGCAAAGAGTGTTTCTCTGCTTAAGTAGATACATGAGCTGCCCTAACTGGGCAGCTCCTGTCCGGAGGTGAGGTGAGAGGGCAGAGGGGAACAGGGGCTGGTTGAACGGACACGGGAAATACAGGGTAGAAAGGAGGTGTGTGCTGTCACAGGGTGGGGAGGGCAGCAAGAGATACATAGCAGCATGTGTGTACGTTTTTGTACGACAAATTGACTTAGATTGTAAACTTTCACTTAAAGCACAGTAAAATATTAAAAAATTAAAAATTCAGATTTCTGGCTTCTTTCTGAAAATTGGAAAGATCTCCAATTTATCAATAACAATAACACATCCTCATTCTCTGCCCTCCACCTGCCACTCACCAAGCATCTGGAGTGAATGACCACAGCTCTAGAGAAGGAGCGTGGCTTCCGTGGCAGCTGTACAACCCGACCACCTCCACTCCCTTCTGTCTGTATGGCTGGCTAGCTTACATCCATAGTGTGGTGACTGCCAGACCCCTGTGCCACCAGGGCCAATCCTGCCACTGGGCACAGAGCCTGAGTACCACAACACTTCCAGTGGTTCACAGAAAATGTTTTAATTTTAATTTATTCTGGAATCAGGAGAATAATGGGGACAATAAAAATGTATACACGTAACACAGACCCTGGGTGGTACCACACCTGGCGTGCTGAGCTGCTGACCAAAAGGTTGAAGGTGTTAGTCCACCCAGAGGTGACTCAGAAGAAAGGCCTGGTGACCCTACTTTCGAAAAGTCAGCCACTGAGAATCCCAGGGAGCAGAGATCTACCGAAGTCCATTAGGTCACCATGAGTCAGAATCGACCTGGCAGCCACTGGTTGTTTTTACTGGGACATAAATACTTTTCATTTTTCTCAATCTACGTAGAGTTGCTCTAAAATATTCTTTACCCAGCATTCTAGGCACATACGTGATTCTTCCCAGAAATCACTCTTCAGATCCTTTGTACTTTCATCAAACCCGTAATTGTCCCAACAAACACAAAGTGAAGTCTTGCGTCATGAATACAGAAGCGTGAGCTTTCTGTCTTTCCTTTGAGAAGCCTCTTAGGATTCCTAATGTTACTATGGAGTAGTGAGAACTGGGGGAAACTAGAAAATCAGTCTGGGCTCCCCAGATCCCTCCTGCCACCAAAACACAGGGAGTCCCATGGCACAAGGTTTAAGTATTTGGTTAACAGCTCAAATTGCATCCCCACCCCACTGCCCCAGCAGTGCCACAGGAGAAAGATCTGGCCATCTGCTTCTGTGAAGATCCCACCCCATGAAGCCCTATGGGGCAGTTCTACCTGTCACATACAGTCGCTGTCAGCCAGAATTGAGTCTATGGCACCCAGCAACAAAGACAGATATGTAACACATGGAGACCTCCCTACATCAAATGTGTCCCTAAGAGACAGCATCAGATCTCCTACTCCAGGCACTCACGAGAGAGGATAACTCAAACCCTAGGCTGCCTACCATTCATCAGACACTCAGGGGAGAAAAGCACTTGTCTCAGGGTTTGCTCTTTAAGAAATAACTGAGAGGCCATATGTTCAGTGGTCAGGACAGTGGGGTCCCTGTCAGAAAGATGGGCATGACACTTAGATGGCCTTGGCCCTGCCCTCAACTTCTTAGTGACTTCTCCATCAAAAGGGAAGATTATAGAATGTACCCAACAGAGTAGTTGTGAGAATTCAAAGCAACAAGATGTGTGATGCACTTAGCCCAGAGCTTTCAGTGTGGTTAGTCTTCATGGTAGATGCCCCCAGTTGGCACAAAGGGTTAACTGCTCTCCTATGTGCCAGAAAGTTGGTGGTTCAAACCCATCCAGAGGCACCTCAGAAGACGAACCTGCAGACCAGCTTCCAAAAGGTCACAGCCTTCAAAACGCTATGGAGCAGCTCTGCTCTGCACATGTGAGGTCTCGGTGAGTTGGAGTGGGCTCCACAGCCACCAACAGGAGCAGATCAACAGTCTTCATGATGAGGCTGGCACTGATAATACTTAAAGAGCACTTACTGTCCGCTTGACTGTCTTGACTGTTTTACCTACGCCGTGACTTTGAACCCTCGCAACAGCCCTATGTGATGACCGAGAGACTGAGACACAGAGACGTCACTTATTTTTCCCAAGGTCACACAGCAATGACGAGTTGGGACTCAGATTTGAATGGATGTTTGCCATTCAAACCCCATTGCTAGTTACTCATCTGATGTCTGTGAAAAACCTTATCATGTAGGTACTATTACTGGCCCGTTTTACAGATGAGGAAACTAAGGCATTGATAAGTTCCTGATTCACTTGTCCTGGGTTTCTTTGTCAGTTAATGTCAGTGTCAGAATTCTAGCCCAAGCAGTCTCTTCTCCACTGCCCTGGGTCCCAGACACCATGCTGAGCCCACACATTGAGCCTTAGATACAATAAGACAGGGATTATAAACTTATAAATGAAGAATCCAGGACTCAAAGACGTGACATAAGTTGCTTACAGTTACACAGCAATTACGCAGCATAGTTGAGATTCAAATCCAGGTCTAGCTGACCCTAGAGCTTGTGCCTTTAACTGTGACAAAGCCCAGTGGCCTCTCTCCCAGGCCTGATGATCCAGACCTCAAGTGGTCACTTCTCTCCTCCTTCCAAGCCTCTTTTCCAAATAAATAAAAACTGTTTTTTTTTTTTTTTTTTAAGATTAGGCCACAAACTAGGAGTAAACTTTAAACCCAGGAACTGGTTTAAAGGTCACAGTTCCCCAAGAGGGAAGGAGGGCCTGCGAATGATTGCCAGTTGAACCTCATCACCTCTGAGACTCACTGCGAAGTCATTCTGCTCACACATTGCAAAATCATTCCAGGGACACTGTCTCCTATCCCTCTTAGAGAAACAAGCAATTCAACACGTCTTAGCCATCTGATACTGCTCCAACAGAAATATCACAGGTAGAGGGCCTTAACAAAGAAAAGTTTATTCTGATACAGTCTCATATGCTGAAAGTCTGAATTTGGGGTGCCAGCTCCAGGAGAATGCATTCTTTCTCTCTGTTGGCTCTGGAGGAAGGTCCTTGTGTTGCATCAGTCTTCGGTCAGGAAGCATCTTGGTGCAAGAACCTTAGGTCAGAAGAACGTGCTCTGTATCTAGTGCTGCTTTCTGGATTGGATGAAAGTCCCAAATCTCTGCTTGCTTCCCTTTCCTTTTATCTCTTGTAGGATGAAGGGTGGTGAAAGCCACACTCTGGGGAAACTCTGTTAGTAAGGGTGTTGCAGTCCCACTGTAATCCTCCTTTTATACAATCCTATCTATTAACCACAGGCAGAGATTAGAATTTACAGCATAGGAAAGTCACAAATGGAGGGCAACCACTCCATAGTGGGAATCACGGCTCAGCCAAATTGCTGTGTATATTTTCTGGGGGACACAAATCAACCATGATATAACACAAAACTGCTTTCTCACCAAACAGCTCTCAAACTCACCCAGAACCAAGTCCTTCCCTTTGAAAACTCTGCCATGCCTTCTGGTGAACATTACTGCTACCAAAATTGTTAAGAGATGATTTTTTTTTTTAAAATAAATGTACCTATAAATCTCCCCAGTGGTCTCTCTATAACACGGGAATATTATCATACAATTTTTAATTGTTTGTTTTCTAAAATTTAGGATAGAAAATTTAAAAAAAACTCCAAGGTTGATCAATACTCAAGTTCAGCATGTCTCACTCAGGGTTTGTTCACAGGAGATGGAACCACGTTGATTGATACAGAAACGGGCTTTACTGTGGATTAGACCTGAGTGATGCTGGGAACTGGGCAGAGGGCTCTTTAGTTCTGCTACATCTGCTTTTGGTGCTATCGAGTGGGCACGACGCAGGGGTGCCTGAGGACAACCTGGAACCTGTGAGGACATGCTGGGGATGTGTCTTTCCTCATTTTCCTTAATCCCAGTAATATCTGTGGCTTAAGGGGCAGCTGACCCTCTGCACAAAGAGTCACCAACAAGCCTGGTCCAGGATTCAGGGGCTCAGAAAGCAGGGACTCATGGAAGCTGGAGGAGTGATTGGCTGAGCTGCTGTCTTATGCTAACAAGATGAGCCGGTGACAGCTCCAAGGTGCAGGAGCAGCAGAAGTCCAGCTGTTCACCTACCATCGGGGTGTTTTAAAACGTGCCTCTCCTTCCACTCTCTCTTGTCCATCTCATGCCAGTGTGTCTTGGGGGCAATCCTGTCTTCAAATACATGGGAGAGACACTCAGGGACGCGTCACCTAGCAAGAAGAACCCCATCTCAAAAGGACTGACAGAATATAAAGCCACCAGCCAGCAGGTGAATTCCTGTATTTGGAAATTATCAATAGTAGAAGCTAATGTATTTCTACTCATTCCTTCAAACATTATTGAACACCTGAATACCACGCAATGGCTTAGGGAAATATCTGATACCACAGGACCACCTGGAGGACACGATGCTGAGTGAAATTAGCCAGAGCAAAAAAGACAAATACTATTTTAAGAAAGCAACAAATCATTTAAGCACCGAAGAAATCCATTATTGGTGGTTACAAGGGTGGGGAGGGAAGGAAAGGATTTATACAAATTAGGTAACACTTCGGATTTGGGTTGGGTGTAGGATCAGACAGCACACACAGGAAAAGAGGTACCCACAGCTGCTCTACTTCAAAATTAAACTGTTCCTAAAATGCGGTGCACATCTTTAGAAAGACAGAGTAACACTGTCTAGGGTCGGGGACATACTTTCAGGGGACCTAGACTAATTGGCACACCTACACTTTCCTTTCCTTTTAAGAAAGTGCTCTGCATATCACCTAGATAAGTGGCATCTGGGATCTTAAAAACTACCAAGCTGCCATGTAAGTATCATCAATTATCCCAATGCACCTGGGCCAGAGGTGAACAGCAGACATCAAGGACAGGAGGAAAATATGAGCCCATCAGATGGAAGGGGCCATATAAGCCACTGTCAGCTTCAGCAAGGGCCCAGAAGAACTAGACGGTGCCTGGCCACCAACAATAACTGCCCAGAGCCCCAGACATAGCAGGAGACAGACTAGAGAGCTGAGCTGGGACTCTACCAAAAGACTGCATCTGATGGTCCGTCAGACTAGAGGGTCCCCTGGGAACACGGACCCCGGACTTTCTAGCCCTAAACTGCATCCGATGCCACAGCCAGCTCTCCTGACAAGGACTGAACTGGACTATAGGAAACATGAGTGAGGCTCGCAGTGAACAAACCTCTGGACTTAAATAGACACACAGAGCTGTCCAAGGGGCTCATTGCCAGAGCCAAGGGGATAAGGTGATAGGAGATTTGGCCAAAGGGTCATGGAAAGTTCCAAACAAAAGGGGAAAGTGTGCTGTCCAGGGCGGGGATGGAGAGTAGTTAGAACAGAACAGCTGTGAAACTTCCGGGTTTGTATGGCAAACTGATACAAACCCAAACCAAACCCACTGCCATCGAGTCAGGTCTGACTCATAGCGACCCTAGAGGTCACTGTAGAACTACCCCATAGAGTTTCCAAGGAGTGCCTGGTGGATTTGAACTGCTGATCTTTCAGTTAGTAGATGTAGCACTTAATCCACTACGCCACCAGGGTTTCCGGCAAATTGATGTAGTTTGTAAAACTGCTCTTAAATCACAGTATTTCTTTTTTAAATAATATTGAGCCTCACTTATTAGACATCAAGAAGACCTAAGTGACCAAAGGGAGGCCCTGTTCTTGTGGCGCCTCCTTCATCTGTGGTCTGGGTGTCGGTCTGCCTTCTCCCGGCCAGCACAAACTCTCCCAGCTCTTCGATTTCTCTACAAAACGGCCAAAGTAGTACTTTCAAGACACAGATGGTGTCTTTCCCTGCTCTCAACCTTTCCGTGACTTTCCACTGCACAAAGGACAAAACCCGACATTACTCCCCTCACCTAGAAACACTCCATGGCCCGGCCACCTCATGGTTTGCAGGTTCATGCCTCCAGGCTTCCTCTGCCTAGTCCACTCTCCCACCCAGAGTCTCATGTGCTGCCTGGGATGGGGGTGTGAGGAGCAGTTAGAATAGAACAGCGGTGAAAGTTCTGGGCTTACACGGCAAACTGATATAAACCCAAACCAAGCCCACCGCCATTGAATCAGGTCCACTCATAGCAACCCTAGAGGTCAGAGGAGAACTGCCCCATAGACGTGAGTTTCCTCATGTCTTCCTGTCTCCAGTCAAACATCACTCCCTAAACGAGGTCTTCCCTATCCCCCAACTAAAGCCTTCGGGACATCTTTTCTCTTCTCACTTCACACATTTTCACAGCACTTATCACTGTATGTTTCTGTGTTAAGCGCCCTGGACTTGGCCTTGACTCACGCAGAGCCCGTGTAGAACAGAACAGAAATGCTGTCCACCCTGCACCATCCACAGAGTGGTAGCTATGTCTGAGCCACTGTTCAGTAATGGAGTTTGTCCTTGTTCCCCCATCGGGCGGGGAAACTTCAGGCGGGCAGGGGCTTGGCAGCACTTAGGGTGCCCTTCTCCCAGCCCAGCTTCCAGGCCTGTTACCTTAGTTGATTTCCTGCCAACACTTAGAACAATCTGAAATTGATTTACATATTCAGATCATTAGTTGCCTGCTGCCTGTCAAACCCCACTGGAAAGCAAGCTCTTCAGCAGTTGAGGTGTGGCACGCCCCGTTCACCGTGTGTCTAGCACAGTGGCTGGCAGGCTGGCCTCTCTACATCCGTGTGCAGAAGGTTCCTCCCTGAGAGAAGGGCAAGTACACTGAGCTACCTTCAAGCTCAGGAAGAAAATAGGGCAATACACCGGCCCCAGGGAGCTGCAGCTGAAACACTTCAAGGTCCCATGTTACCTAGTGATGGAAATTCACGTCCCTGGTAAGGGGGCAGACAGACCCCTGTGCCTTCCAACACAGGGCAGGCATAAAAACACAACCCTAGTGGCATACTGGTGAAGTACTACATACACTAACCAAAAGATTACCAGTTTGAATCAGCCAGGTGCTCCTTGGAAACTCTGTGGAGCAGTTCTATTCTGTCTTACAGGGTCTGTATGAATTGGAATCGACTCAGAGGCACTGGGTTTGGTTTGGGGTATGTAAACTTTCATCTAAAACACAATTTTTTAACAAAAGCATTCTCATTGTCTTTCTGCCCAAATGGTTACCCAAATCTAATTAGGAGGAAGCAATCTCAGAAACACAGAAATCAAGTTCAAGGGCCCTTCTAAAGACGGACTAGCCTGCCTGGTCCAAGGCAGTCAGTGTCACAGAAGATGAAAGAAGGCCTAAGGAAGTATTCTAGATCAAAAGGGACTAAAGAGGCATGATAGTCGCTGGATGGTGCACAGGGTTAACATGCTCAGCTGCTAAGGAAAGGGTTGGTAGTTCCGGTCCAACCCAGGGGCACCTCAGAAGAAAGGCCTGGTGATCTGCTTCTGAAAAGTCAGCCACCGAAAACCCAGAGGAACACTCTTCCACTCCGACACGCAGGGGTCATGGTTAGTCAGTCATTCAATGGCCACCTTTTTTTTTTAAGAGACAGGAGAATGCAATCTATGGCCCTGTTGTTGCTGTTGTTAGGTGCCATGGAGTTGGTTCTGACTCAGTGACCCTAGAGGTCAGAGTACAACGGCCCGTAGAGTTTCCAAGGAGCACCTGGTGGATTTGAACTGCCGACCTCCTGGTGAGCAGCCACAGCACTTCACCACTATGCCCCTTGCTAGAGCCTCATAAAAAGAAGTGCTTTAAGGGTTATTTTACGAGTAACTGGGAGGTGTGTGAAAACCCTGGTGGCGTAGTGGTTAAGGGCTACAGCTGCTAACCAAAAGGTCAGCAGTTGAAATTTACCAGCTGGAAACTCTATAGGGCAATCCTACCTGGTCTACAGGGTTGCTATGAGTTAGAATTCACTCTATGGCAGTGGGTTTTGGTTGGGAGATGTGTATACAGACTCTGCTGCTGACAGTATTGCATTGATGTTACATTTCTTCCTCATACAGTGCTTAAAGGGAATAGCTTGCTTTGAGGAGCTCCTTACTAGGGTTTTACAAGTAAATGGGCATGATGCCTGCAATTTACTCTCAAATCATAAAATTTAGCAAACTGTTACTCACCCAGCTTAGCCCTAGCCTCCTCCAGGAAGACTTCCTTACTTTCCCCAGTCCACTATTCCTCAAACTGAGATCTGCAGAAAAATCAGTGCTAGAATCCCTTGCACTGCTTTTGAAAAACGTAGCTTCTGGGCTCCAGCGTAAATATCCTTCATTACAGTCTCTGGGGAGGGAGCCCCAGGCATCTGTGTTTCAGTAAGGTTCCTAGGGAATGCCAAGACACAGTGAGAGGTTTGATAACCCCTGTCCTGTCTGCCTGTCTGCCCATTGTGTCTCCTGCTCTCCCTGGTACAGCATCGTTTTACAAGATTTTTTGTTTTTGTAGTTACTTGTTTGACATTCTGACTCACCTGCAGCCCTGTGCATTAAGCAAGGTCAGGGGCACCGCAGTGTTTCTCTTCTGTGCCCCCATACAAATCACAGATGCTCAGAAAATGTTTCATACATGAATTAGTCCTGAGCATCACTGACAGTAAAAGTCATCTTTCTGGAGCACATTTTCTGATGCACACAGCATCAAGGAACTCTACAAACCAGGGGAACACCTGGATAATAATGGAATTGAGGCCCAGCTAGTGGAAGAGACCTAGAAAGCAAAACAAACAATAAATATTTTAAACTAAAAAAAAAAGCTAGCAAATTAAGCACTACTCCCATGCGCTCCATTGCAAAAGTCAGGCTGAAAGAAAGCAAAACAGAAGTATCCATTTGTCAACAATGCAGCCATTCATTTTTTTAAGAAAGAAAAGTTAACCTTTAAACATATATGCTTCACTGTGTTGTAAGTGAAAGGTTAGCATCCAAGTCATTTGTCCTACATAAACCTACACACACAAAGCTATGCAGCTCTAGCTGTTCTCCCCACCCCGGGGACAGCACGCTCCTCCTTCCCATCTTGTATTTCCTGTGTCCATCCAAGCAGCTCCTGTCCCCCTCTGCCAAAATCCAAACAAACCAAACCCACTGCTGTCGAGTCAATTCCCACTCACAGCGACCCTATAGGACAGGTTAGAACTGCTCCATAGAGTTTCCAAGCAGTGCCTGGCAGATTCCAACTGCTGATTGTTGGTGAGCAGATGCAGCACTTTAGCGGTATGCCGACAGGTTTCCCTCGGCCAGAAAAGGTAACTTTTCATGTAACTAAAAAAGAGTCATTGCTAAGACACACTGTCATTGCTGTCCTTGGGTGCGGGTCCCATCAACTGAGACTCAGTGACCCCATCGGACAGAACAGAACTGTCCCAGAGGGACATGAGTCTTTGGGGAGCACGTCACCATGTCTGTCTTCTGTGGAGCAGCTGGTGAGTGTGAACTGTCAACCTTCTAATTAGCAATTACTGGGCAAATCACCAAAATAAAAAGAAACAAAGGAAGTTAACTAGTCTGTTAAGGATGTTACTGTCCATTGACTCGCTTGTGTATTCACTCATGCACTTTAAAGAATGATGACATCGTGAGTGCCTTCGAACAATGGGCAGTACTATCAATTCAAAATAATGCAAATTAAAAAAGAAAAAACAACATCTTGACAGCAGAGTTTTCTCTGCTTGCAGGGTTGAATAGACATGTTTTACAAGTGAAAATAATAAATTTAATAGTGTTGTTGTTGGGTGCAATTTTCGATTCGGAGCCATCGCCTGTGACAGAGCAGAAGAGCCCCAGAGCATCTGTGAGGCTGAAGTGTATACCAAAGCGGACCACCAGGTCTTTTCTCCCGTAGAGCCACTGATGGTTTTAAACCACTGACCCTCAGTCAGCAGCTGAGCGCTTAATCACTGCATCCCCAGGGTTCCTGAAATTTAATCCTAATAATAGTACAATAAGAATGATGTAATGATAACAATAAACATTATTGCTTTTTGAGCTTTCACTGTGTGCCGGGAACATCAGCCCACAGAGGGAGGTGGTTAGGTGCCGTCGAGTTGGTTCTGACTCAGAGGGACCCTCATACGACAAGAGGAGAGACCCTGCCCCATCCTGCCCCACCCCCACCGGCGTTGCTGTTTCAGTCCCTTGCGGCAGCCACCGCGTCCATTCACCTCACTGAGGGTCTTCCTGTTTTTCACCGACCCTCCTGCATTTGCACTGACCCAGGCATGATGCCGCTCTTCAGGGACCGGTCCTTTCTGGTAACATGCCCAGAGTAAGCTAGACTACGCTCTGCCGTCCTTGTTTCCAAGGAGCCGTCCAGCTATGCTTCTCCCCACACAGATTGATTTGTTCTTCTGGCGGTCCACGGTGTGTTCAATGCTCTTCACCAGCATTATAACTCAAAGGCATCCGTCCTTCTTTGGTCTTCCCTAATCACTGTCCAGCTCAGAGTGTAACTAGGACAAGATTCCTCAGCTGGAGAGTGGAGCATGGTCAGCTGTCGGACACTACACCCACGGGCTTGATGGCACTCGTCCACCCGTTGCTCTCCAGACGGAGCTCTGAACCAGCTTCTCACCTCATCAGACAGACTGCCCAGAGCACAGACGAAGACGGAAGGTGTCCCTGACCACATGGCTAATCCCAGGTACTTAGAGAAAGCGACCACCACAGCAGTTTTCATAGCCCATGGCTTTTTCCCAACTCCCCACAGGACACAAAATGAATAAGCCAAAGAGAAAAGAGAAATGAGTTCACGTGTGCATGTGTTTAAAACAAACCAACCCACCACAAACCCAACCTCAGGGAAGAACTGCTCTGCATTTGTATCTGCTTTCTTGAAAGAAAAGCTCTTTCAACTCATTGCTGTCTAGTCAATTTCAGCTCCAAGTGACAGGACAGAGCAGAGCTACCCCACAGGTCTCTGAGACTGTTGTCTTTATATAAGCAGACGGCTGCATCTTTCTCTTGCAGAGCAGCTGCTGAGTTTGAGCTGCTGAACTTTCAGTTAACACTCTAGGTCTTAACCACTAGGAAAGCTCTCCCTGTCTTTAATTAGTCATTTTACTAAGTGTTCATGGTGGGACACTTAAGTGTGTTATTGACACTTAAGAATGTTATTGACTTCAGATTTATTGCTTTGACTTTAAAGTACTGCTTTCCTTAGTCACACACATGCACACACACACACACACACGCACGCACACGTAGCTGGCCTGTTGAGTTTGCCGCTATTGACAATGACCTCACCTATGAACCCAATGTTCCTGCTGCCCCCCCTGTCCTGTCCACCTCGCCTCCCTCCAGGCAGAAGTCACACTTTAATCGGAAAGTCACAGAGCTCTCCATCCTTTCTGAGTCATCCCTCAGTAGGCCAGCCCTAGCTCTGCCAGCACCAAGCAGGAGGAGCCCTGCTAGGCGGCAGGGAAGGGTGCTCTTGCTCTGCCACTGTCTTCCCGCCAGCCTCTCTCCTCCCTGGCACCTCTCCCTCTGGCCACAGTCTGTGAATGAGCTGGCTGTCAGCTCACCGAGTTGATACAGCTCAAGTAGAAACCACGTTCAATCATTAACTCAGCCCGGCCTCCTGCTTGCCCTTTCTGACTGCTCACCTGAATCCAACAGAAAACAAGTTACCACACTCGGAACTGAAATCTAGATTGTCCAAACCTTCTACCGATGGCTGCTAACATCAAGAAATGTTTATCCTGAAAAATGCACGCCTAGGCATTCAACACTAGAGGTGCTGGAGATGCAAACTCACTGAAACTGTAAAACAGACAAAAAGAGAGAGAGGAGAGGAAGAAGCCAAAAAAAAGCAATATAATAGGATGTTTGAAATAATGAAGCACTTCAGTTATACAGAAAAACCTCCACCAGCCAGGTCTGTCTAATTTTAACGTGAGTCCTCCCAGCTCCAAGGTTTTTACAAGAAATAAAATATTGCAGACTCAGTTTGATTGCCCTGATTTCAGCAAGTCTATACCCTTTAGGTCCCAAATTCCAGAACTGTTATTTCCAAGCATGTGCTGTATTGTCATTATGTATGGATAAGGAGCCCAGGTTGCACAATAGTTAGACACTCACTTCTAACCAAAAGGTCAGTGGTTTGAGCCCACCAGCAGCTCCAAAGACCTAGTGATCTGCTCCGTAAGGAGGATAGCCTGGAACAATCCATGGGGGCAGTTCTTCTCTGTCACATGGGGTCGCTATGTGTCAGAAGTGACTTAAAGCACTGAACCAAAATAGCAACATGTAGGACGTACTTATAATTGATGGGTAGTATTGTATGTGGGTTTCATTCTGTGTCATTCCACACAGTTTACTTTCCATTCAACATCCTGCTTTTGAGAGATGACCTTGCTGACGCATACGGGTTTAACTCTGAGACGGTATAATACCTTTTGAGCACGTACGTGGGCCGTTCTGCTCTGTCCTATAGAGTGGTTGTGAGCTGGAAATGCATTGAAAGCAGTGGTTTTGGTTTTTTCTCGACAGCCCTTGGCTGGCTGTGGAAGAGAGGCCTGGTGATCCACTTCTGAAAAATCAGCCGGCAGAACTCGCAAGGATCGCTCTGGTCCAGTTGGTTGTGTACAGGTCCCCAGAAGTCAGGGTCAGTTTGATGGCAGCTTATGGCAACACATGCACCAACACAGGAATAATAACAGCCTGCTGCCCTCAAGCCAATTCAGACTCGTAGCTACCCCATGTGTTACAGAGTAGAACCACTCCGTAGGTTTTCTCTGGAGGATCCCTGGTGGTGCAGTGATTAAGTGCTCAGTTGTTAACCCACCAGTCACTCCTCGGGAGAAAGATGTGGCACTTGGCTTTGGGGATTGCAAGTGAGAGGACTGAGACCAGAGGGGCAAGCGGGCAGGTGGCGGACACGGTTCTCTGACGGACAGTTTAGTACTTTCTCTACCAACCCACTCATTTCTCTTTCTGGAAGATGAAAGCTAGGCATTCCTCACTCTACTTCCCAGGAAAATCCAGCCACACTTCTTTTGGATCTTAGCATCCCTGGGGAAAGTCTGTTGCTTTTTCTCTTCTTCTGTAGAAATGATGCTATCATAGCCACCGCCTATTGAGGAGATACCAAGCACTGGGCTGGCTTCAATCATTAATTTCTTCCTCCCGATCTAGAGATTATGGCCCCTCATTTTCTAAAAGAGGAAAATGAGGCTGAATGAAGGTGGCAGAGCTGGTCTCTGCCCAAGGGATCTCTCTGCTCCATCTATTAATGACAGTAAATGGACTTAATCAGTTCTGTAGTGAGGGCTAGGAATGCTTATAACAGCCCTCGAGAAGATGTTTACAACCAATTGTCACCTATTCTGCCAAGCACAGATAATACTATCGCAGTGCGTGGGTGAGGTCAAGGCTCAGAGTCAGCCAACTCCTACGGCTATCCGAACCCGAAAGGCACAGCCTGGCTCTTGCTCAAAACTGCTACTTTTCCACCTAAGCCACACTACTGCCGTTTCCTAGGTACACTCTGAGCACTGCCTAGCAGAAGGAAATTGAGTCCTCTGTTAGGGCATACTTGTAGATTGGTGTCACTGTATCCCAGCAGCACGTGTGCTATTGGTTATTAGGAGACCTTTTGGAGACTGAGTTTCCTCATCTGCAAAAGCAGCACTTGGCACGACACTTGGCCTATGACCAGCCTTCAGTAAATAGTGTCTGTGTGACATCTGTGCACCTGATGACCCCCACTGCCCTGGGTCAGCCTGTTGGCTTGGCTCTCAGTGCCCCGTACACTGGGACTGACAACAGGAAGGCACTCCCATCCCTGTCTATCCAGACCAGCGACTCTGCCATCTACACCCTCAGTGACCACGGTGACCTGGGGAAAATGATTAGTCAAAGCCCTCGGTGACCCTGTGTGGGGACGTACCTCCCTCCCAGCTGGGACACATCCGTTATCACAGGTCCCGGCTGGCCTCACGGTTTGGCACCTGGGGAAGACAAACAGACTGTCCCTCACCAGCCAAAGCTCAGAGGAAAACTCAGCGATCATCATACTGGTCCTTCCTCTTTGGCAGCTGCCTGCCTGGAACTTTCAGAAAATCTGCT
This sequence comes from Heterohyrax brucei, assembly GCA_028571685.1. Lineage (NCBI taxonomy): Eukaryota > Metazoa > Chordata > Mammalia > Hyracoidea > Procaviidae > Heterohyrax > Heterohyrax brucei. The sequence goes on along the minus strand of CM053156.1, from coordinate 82,224,813 downwards.
CACTCCTGTCTTTTACGCACAGCCAAGTGATTTATACTACAGAGTGTGAGTGGTCTTGTTTGCACTCAGTCACTCAGTTTGATGCTAGGGGCACTTAGGATCAGACTCACCACCTCGGTGTCACTGGATAAGGCTTCGCTTTTGATTCTGCTAGATACATGATCCCCAAGACTTGTTTTTCTGGGAGGGGGGAGGAGCTGTTGTGACTTCAGCGAGAAGGAGAATGGGGGAAGAAGGAAAAGGAACTAATATTTGTTGAATGGTACCAGTGAGCCTTGTGCTAGGATGAATGGCACATTGTTCTGCCCACATTAACAAACTGAGACCGGGAATGTGGTCCTTATTATTCTTCAAGAATTTGAGAAGGTATCTAAGGGCACATTGAATGAGAACATTTCAGAGATTAGAACCCGGCGCCACTTCACACACAGTCCGGGTTCTTTCGTGCGTATGTCACAGAAGCCAATTCTGGGTTGGATTCTTACCATCTAGGATTATGATTGTCTAGCCAATGCAATCTAACCCTACTAAATCATTACCCAAGGTCACAGTACAAGAAAAGCAATTCACCACGTAACTCTAGATTTTTGCTTAGATTCTCCAAGGGCAATGAGGTGACATAAATGTGTAGCAGCGCTTTTTAAAAATTCCCCTTTGCTCTCTCATTCACTATTCTCACCTGACTCAACTGCTCTGGGCCTCTTTCTACAGTTTCCTCCAACCTTCTAGTCCAATGTCTAGCAATTCCTGCCTCCTCTATTCCTTCCTTTCTAAAAACGAAGAAACATGTTGCCGACAAGTTGGTTGTGACTCACAGGCACTCCACAGGACACAGTAGAACCGTCTTATAGGATTTCTAAATCTGCCATCTTTACAGAAGCAGACTGCTGTGCTGTGGCGAAACCCCGGTGAGACCGGTCACTACAGCTGAGGAAGAAAGCACAAGCCAGCCAATGCTTAGATCACTCTGTGGGTCGTCCACCCCTGTCAAACCAAACCAAACCAAATCCACTGCCATGGAGTCGATGCCGATGCATAGCAACCCTATAGGACAGACTAGAACTGCCCCATAGAGTTTCCAAGGGGCACCTGGAAGATTTGAACTGCTGATCTTATGGTCAGCAGACATAGATATTTTTGGTTGGCAGACTTAGGTACTTAACCACTATGGCACCCGCGGATTGTCAGTTTGAAGAGAGGGTTTCGTTCTGTAGGAAAGGGCTGTGGGATTGGGAAGCAGGATCTTGGCTGTTGGCAGGGCACGGGAAATTGTTCACAATAGCTGTCTGGTGATGCAGCGCTTGCACCGTTCCGAGGCAGATGGCTCCGCCACCTTCCGACGCAGAGGTTCCCCAGCAGTACTGTGCGTCAGAGTCCTCTGCAGGCCTTGCTAAAACTGTTTCTGAATCTGTTGACCCGGAGTGGGTCTGAGAATTCTGTATTTCTAACAAACTCCCAGGTGGCGCTGATGCTGCTGGCCCAGCGACGGCTCTTTCAGTACCAGTGAAACAGACTTTGTATTTGAGATTTGAAAGCATCTGGAGGCTGAGTTGCGGGAATTAACTGTCCACAGATGAGGAGAAAAAAAAGCAGCATTTGAAGGGGGTTGGGGGGTGCTCTTCACTGGATGCCTAGAGGTCACTCCACTGCCGCCCCCTCTGTGATGCCTTCAGACGTGGTTACTTCCACCCAAAGCATTCTTCCTGCCTCCTGCCCCTGTAGCTCATGACAGACATGGCCTTGTGTCACATGTTTAGCTGTCTGGCTCCTCCAGACAGGCTTCTAGAAAGTTCTACCAGGCCAGGAAGAGGAAGGTTCTTTTTCATCTTTTGGTCTTTTTTTTTCATTAGCATCGGTTGCTAACTGTGTCGCAGTTAGTCACTGAAAAAATGACAGGTGCAGATGGCAAAGGACAAAGGAAAGGGGACAGAAAGAGGAGAGGAGGAGGCCCAAGGAAGGACTAGAGAAAGGGACTGTGCTAAGAATCTCCTGGGATCTTAAAAATGCAAATTCTGACCCAGCAGGCCTGGGGTGGGTCTCAGGACTCTACTTTTCTCCCACAGCTGCTGGTCCTTGACCACACTTGGGTAGTAAGGCTTACCAAGCATCCTTTCTCTTAGCCTGCTAACTCTGGGATCAAAACTAAGATCTTGCCTTCACGAGACTTTGCTCTCGAAGAAACCCTGGTGGCTGTTCACCAGGTGCCAGGTGCCCGCCTGCTCGAGGGGCTGGGGGTTGGGGGTGAGAAGCTGGCCGTCTCTGCCTGTAAGTTCCTGTATAGATTACAACCTAGGAGGCCCCCTGAAGTAGCTCCACTGTCACATGGGTGGGTCACAGTGAGTTGGGAATAACAGCAACCAGTGTACCTAGCAAGGGGATCTCCAACTACAATATGTCCTGGAATCAACTAACGAGGAATGTGCCCTGGAATCAATTAACAAGCCCACCTCGTTACACCCACCTGGTGGCGCCCACCCCCAGAGCTTTGGCTGGAGCTCTTTCTAACAAGTCCCTCCCCAAACTAAACCAAACCTACTGTCCTCAATTCTGACTCATACTGACCCTGAAGGACAGGATAAAACTGCTCTACAGAGTTTCCAACGAGCACCTGGGGGACCTGAGCTGCCAGCCTTTTGGTTAGCAGCCTTAGTACCTAACCATTATGGCACCAGAGTTTTCAAGGCCCCAGGTGATGCAAATGATAGTGGCATTTGAGCAGAGCACACGGGGTCTGTGATATTTCTGTAGCGTAAAGTTAAGTAGCCAAGTAAGTTAAGTAACCAAGTAAGGCCTTTATTTACTCCAGATGCCAGTGATTCGGAGAGTTGACAAAGCAGAAGGACAGTTATTTCTCTGGCTTGCCGGGAGAGCGGGGCCTGACCATCTAAAATGCAATCCAACTCCACCACCTGCTGGTTGCTTCAGGAAGTACACGTGGTGTCTGAACATTGAATTGGACAGGTTGCTGCACGTTTAATCTTCTGGAACTCAGTAAGAGGCCATGCATAAACCTCCGGCATCCTTGCCTTTATTCCTTTAGAGGATAAGTATGACTTGGGGAGCTGTAAAACCAGTCCCCCCCAATTCGCACTCTGGCCTGTGCCTGGTACAACTAACATTAGCTAAGGGTTTGACAGGGACCAAGCTCATCAGCAATGCACGTGCATAAATTCCACTGCACTAGTGCTTCCTAAGGGATATACTCTCATTTTACAGATGAGGAAACTGAGGCACAGGGAGTTTAAGAAAGCTGCTTGATGTCACACAGGGGAAAATAAAAACAGAAAACAAAAAAAACCAGCCATTGCCAGTCAGTTGAAGGCTTTTAAAAAAATCTTCCTCAAAGGCACTGCAATGGTGCAGTGGTTAAGTGTTCAGCAGTTCAAACACACCGGCCGCTCCGTGGGAGGCAGATACTGCGTTCTGTTTCTGTAAAGATGACAGCTTTGCAACCTTCTGGGGCAGCTCTGCTCTGTCCTATAGGGTTACTCTACTGTCACTATGAGTAAGAATTGACTCACCAGCAAGGGATTTGAATCTGCCTTGCTCTTAAATAATTTTAATCCAAATGATTGTCCACTCCTATCCTTCGTGTTATTCTACCTTCACACACACACACACACACACACACACACACGCGCAAAATAGCTGGCAGAAGTGCCCAAGAAATTCTTCTGGAATAATGAGCTCTTCTCTCCCAGAACCATACTGCTGCTGTTGCTGTGTGACACTGGGTTGGTTTCGACTCGTAGAGACCCTGTAGGACAGAGCAGAACCACCCCTTGGAGTTTCCAGGGCTGTAACCCTTACGGCAGCAGATTGCCAGGTCCTTCTCCTGGGAAGTGGCTGGCGGGTTCCAACCGCTGACGTTTCAGTTAGTGGCCGAGCGCTTAAGCACTGTGGCACTGGAGCTCCTTCCCACAAGCATGGTATTCTGGTATTCACAGCCCTTTAAACCCACTGCCGTCAAGTCAATTCCAACTCATAGCAACCCTAGAAGAAAGAGTGGAGCTGCTCCACAGAGTTTCCAAGGAGCACCTGGTAGATTTGAACTGCCAGCCTTCTGGTTAGCACACGTAGCGCTTAACCACTACACTACCAGGGTTTGCGGTCTTCTTTAGAACTTAATTTATCCTCCTTCTTTGTTTAATGAAAGAAAAAGCTAGGTCCAGGGAGGTAAGGTGACTCGCTCAAAGTCACACAGCAAGTCAGTGACAGGCCAGTGTGGGGAGCTGGGTCACCAAGGCACCTTCAAGCACATGACACACTCAGCCACAAAGACTGAGCACTCACCAGGTTTTCAACGCTGGGCCGAGCCCGTGGGAAAAGCAGAACTGGAAGTGTGCCCCGCCCCCGGAGAACTGTAGGTTTTATTTATGCTTGGGGACTATGATTCTGGGAATGATGAGCTAATTTATTAAAAAAAAAAACATTTATCAAGGGCCTGGCACTTTCTCTAAAGAACCCTGGCAGTACACCAAACAGCCACCTACGGGCTCATGGAGGAAAAGACCTCCATCGTCACCCGCTCCTGTGACGATGACACCCTTGGGGCAACTCTACTGTCACCTGTGTCACCATGAGTGGAGGTCAACATGACAGCAGCAGGGGTGTAGCTGTGCAAAATAGCAGCTGTGACAGGTAGTGAAGTCAGCCCTGCCTGTGGTGAGGACAGCCAGTGGCCCGGGATGGGGGGCCAGGGGGCAATCTTTAAAACGCTCCCCCCAATTTCTAAGTTGCTCCTCCCCTAACTTCAAGATGAACAGACCTTGACAGCAGCCAGTCATCAACAGAAACCGCCCCCCCGTCCCCGCTCTTCTCTTCTCAGTCAGGTGTCTTTCGTATTTGTGGCACCTCAGGACATCTCCAGAGCACGTGCCTGATTCTGTCCGCCCACCCCCATGACGCTACTGCGTCTACCACCCTTGCGGAAACACTCTGGGACTTAAGACATTGATGGACACTGCTCAGGGCCACCTCCGTTCGAGTGGCATCTGGGGCAGATGCCATGCCTGCTGTCCCTTAGATACCCTCAGCAATGCCAACGTACTCTCTGTTTCCACCACTGATTCTTTTCCTTGCTTTCAAACAAACTATTAAGGTTTTTTCCTAGGACACCTGAGTGGCCCACTGATTCAAGTGCTTGGCAGCTAAGAAAAAGTCAGTGACCAGAGCCCACCAGGTGGTTTGCCTAGGAGCCCCTGGGGGCAGTTCTACTCTGTCCTTATAGGGTCACTGTGAATCATAATCAACTCAATGCTAATTTTTTTCCACGATAGCTAGATTATTATCTACTCAACATTTTTCCTATAATTCATTTATTTTTCCTGTCTTAAACAATAATGTCTTCAAAATCGTATGTAGCCCATTATTTGATATATCCAGCAGTTGATTTACTCATTTAAAGCACTTCAGTTTCATTTGTGTGTCACCTAAAGCATCCTGCTTTCCATTAGTGACATCTCTCATGCTTTGGGGTGTTCCCCTGGTGGCGCAGTGATAAAGCACTCAGCTGCAAACCCAAAGGTCGGCAGTTCGAAGCCACCAACTACTCCTTGGGAGAAAGACGGGACAGGCTGCTTTTGTAAAGACTGCAGCCTTGGAGACCCAATGGGGTAGATCTACTGTGTCTTGTAGGGTCCCAGTGAGTTGGAATTCAACTCCAAGGTCAGCGCCTCAGAAGCCCTGGGACCTACGTTCTTCTCATGGCAGTGTCAGTTACAGGCTGTGTGGCCTGGGACAAGCAGGGTACTGAGCTCACTCAAACACAACTTCCCCATCTGAGTAGTGAGATGACTGTTTCAGCTGAGCTGACACAGCTATTACCTGGATTCCATGACACAATCTCTGTCAGAATTTTGCAAGACATTCCCCACCCTAGAAAATATTCAATACATGCCTGCTGTTATAACCAGACCCGGTGGGGCAGTGGTTAAGAACTCGGCCACTGACCAAAAGGCCAGCAGTCGGAATTCACAAGCCGCTCCTTGGAAATGCTGTGGGACAGTTCTACTTTGTCCTACAGGGGTGCCAGGACTCAGAACAGACTCCATGGCAGTGGGTTTGGTTTGATTTGGTTTATTATAAGGAGCTATATTGTGCAGAAACCCCAGTGGTGTAATGATTAAGTGCTGCGATCAGCAGTTCAAATCCCCCAGGTGCTCCTTGGAAATTCTATGGGCAGTTCTATTGTGTCTATAGGGTTGCTATGAGTCAGAATCAACTTGACAGCAGTGTTTCTTTCCCTTTTTTATATACATTGTTGTGGGCCATTGAATCAAGCTCAACTCCTAGGGGCCCTGTAAGGCACAACAGAAGTACTCCGTAGGGTTTCCAAGACTACCTTTTACTGGAGCGGACTGCCAGATCTTCCTCTTGAAAAGTGGCTGGTGAGTTCCAACCAATGACCTTGGAGTCAGCAGCTCAGCTCTTCGCCACTGCACCTCCAGGGCTCCTTTAATGAGCTGTACTGACAGCTGTGACGAAGCACTCATCTGCCTATCATTAAATGAAGAACCACGAATCTCAAAACTAGTCACAAATTTGGCATCTCACCATCTTCTTGTAGCATGTAGACCTTTTGGTTTTGTTTTGTTTGAAAAATGGACCCCTTTAACAGCTGGACACACCAAGGTTTAAGAAGTCATCATAATGAATTCCCTAAAATCTCTGCATAGCTCATTGGGGAAGTAGACTATTTTCATTCTTATTTATTAACCTAAATATGTGGGGTGGGAGTTGGTACTGTTACAGAGGTGACTACTGTCACTGTGCCAGGAAAAACTAACAACAACAATACAAACAGCTGTGAATTCTTCACTCTGCTCCCTAAGAAAGAAAAGGACTGGACCACGCTGAGGATGGACTTGTCATCCACCCTAAATACCACGTTTCTTGTGCCAAGGATAAACTGTTCTCGTAGAGGAATCACCTAAACTTCATAAATTCCTCCACTGATTCTGGAGAAGAAAATTCAATTTTACTGTATTCTTTGGGCTTTTTATTCCATAGCTAGGAAAATAAGGCAGTCTTCCAATTTAGAGGGGGGCCTGGTGACCCAGGATGTTTAAATAATTAGACACGAACAGAAAAGCAGGATTTATTAAAGCAGGTTCCAATTCAAGCTACAAAGGCCTCTCAAAGGAGCTATTGTTCTCCTCCCCTGGTGGGAAGGGTGAGTGAAAGTGGACGGTTCCAGACCGAATCCGGCAAGCGCAGTTCATTTTTTCCTGCTTGCCGCCAGTTCTGAGGCCGAATGACACTCGCGAGCCAGCTGGGGTGGGACAGGGAAACAAAACAGAGACTGAAAGAGTATCGTATCGTGTTGTGCACACACGCTTACTCTAATAATACACTTTGTGTTTCTGCTTGTACATATTGTTTAATCTGCTCTGGTTAAAAGTGCCCCAGCAAACTGGCTGGCTAGCTTCCTTTGTAATCCCAGCCCTCCAGGAGAGAGATGCTGAGCCTGACAGGGGATTGTCACTCTGGCTGCTTAACAAAATCCATCCGAGCTGCCTTAAAATAACACCAGTACTCCCGCCCAAACCCCATCCCAGACCTGAAAAACCCCAGTTGCCAAAGAGTTGGTTCAGACTCACAGCCACTCAGAGTGTGTCAGACTACAACTGAGATCTGTGGGATTTGCAATGGTTGATTTTCTGAAAGCAGATTGCTAAGCCTTTCTTCCAGTGCACCTAGAGTGGACTCAAACCTCCAATCTTTTGGTGAGCAGCCAAGCATGTCGACTATTTTCATCACTCAGGTATTCCTGCTCCAGATGTATGGAATGACAGCTCCCGGGAGAGCTGCCCAGGTGGCTCCCAGTGGCCAGCCGGGGTTGGGAAGTGCCGTGCTAATGGACAGGCTAGTTGGTCATCACAACTGTCCTTCGCGAAGCAAGCTGGGCTCCAGCTGGGCCCTTGTAATTGAGCTATGCATCCATGGACAGGTGCATTATGGGAGACATCTTGGCCTCACAGTTAAGGCTCTGTACCAAGGAAGTCGTGGGTTCAAATCCCAATGCTGACTGATTGGCTGGGTGTCCTAGGGCCCTGAAAACTTTTCTGTAAAAGAGAAGTAATAAGAGCAAGACCCAGTAATGATTCATAAAATCCACAGTGAGGCCCACAGGAACATTGTTTTTAAAAGGGCCAAAATAGAATAAACTGAACTGAAAGAGATTACATGGCCTGGGGAAATTCTGGCTGCAAAGTGGTTAAGTGCTACATCTGCTAACCAGAAGGTCGGCAGTTCAAATCTGCCAGGCGCTCCTTGGGAACTCTATGGAGTGGTTCTACTCTGTCCCACTGGTCGCTATGAATCAGAATCAACTCTACAGCAGTGGATTTGGGGTTGAGTTTGGGGCTGTAGCACGAGATAGGATTCTCACACAATGCAACTGATGTATACATTGCTGTTGTTTGGGTGCTAATGAGTTGACTGTAACTCCTGGTGACTGCAGGTGATAGAACAGAACTCCTCTCTACTTTTTTTTTTTTTTGAGAAATCCTGGTGGCATAGTGGTTAAGAGGTATGTCTGCTAACTGAAAGGCCAGCAGTTCAAATCTACCAGGTGCACTGTGGAGCGCTTCTACTGTGTCCTATAGGGTCGCTGTGAGTTGGAATCAACTCAGCGGCACTGGGTTTGGTTTGGAGTGTGGTGTGGAGTAAATAAATTCCTTTTTCAGATGAGCATTGGTCTCTCTGTGTGTTTCCAAGTCTGCTTTGCTCTGAACAGCCTCCTAATAAAGACTATTGTACCTCCTAATCGTAAGTGGTCGTCAAAAGGCTTGACAGCCGCTGGCCTGGCCTGCAAGTGTCCTGAGAAGTCAATGAGATGACGCGGCAGCTGGTGCCTGCCACCGAGCATGCACTGGAGAGGCAGGTACGCAGGTAGACAGACGGGCCGAGACATACATACGTATGTAAGAGAAGCGCCAACGAAGCACGAACTCACCCAGAAAAAGTGCTCCGTACCTTATTGCTGAATGTCACTATGGTCATCTTTGAAGGACTCCCTTTGGGAAGCTATGCACCAATGCTAGCGCCTAGTCCACCTTTCAAAGCAATTCTGGGTCTCTTTTTCTGGAATGCCCATCATAGCTGTCATTGTATTACCCTTGACGTCCTGAATGTCATCAAAATGTCTTCCTTTCAATATTTCCTTTATCTTCTGGTAAAGAAAAAAGTCACTGGGGGCCAGATTAGGCGAGTAGAGAAGGTGTTCCCATACAGTCACTTGTTACTGGCTAAAAACTCCCTCACGGACAGCTATACCACTAAGTTTGCAAACTTGCCACCTTGCCGTCATGTCATTGCGCCATTCCAGAAAGACTCCCAAAATCGACTTGAAGGGTGAACTTGGCACTGGCATTGGTGCATAGCCTCTGAAGGGGCATACTTCAAAGGTGACCGTGGCGATATTCAGCACCGAGGTATGCGGCACTTAAGTTTGTGGACTTCATTGTCACACTTCATGCATAGCGTTAGTGATTAAATTGTGTCCCCCCCAAAATGTGTGCCAACTTGGCTAGGCCACGACTCCCAGTATTTTCTGGTTGTCCCCCACCGTGTGATTTCATCTGATCACCCTGTGTTGTTAATCCTAACCCCTGCGACACAAGTAAGACAGGTTTAGAGGCAGTTATGTCAGTGAGTCAGGCTGAAATCCACTGGATTAGGTTCTGTCTTGAGCCAGTCTCCTTTGAGACATAAAAGAGAGAATCGGGCAGAGAGAGAGAGAGACACGTCGTTACCACCGAGGAGGAAGAGCCAGGAGCACAGTGCCCAGAAGCTCCTACGCTGGGGTAACAATGATGACAAGGACTGTCCCCCAAAGCTGACAGAGAGGGAAACCTTCTCCCTGAAGCTGGTGCCCTGACTTCAGACTTGTAGGCTCCTAGACTGTGAGAGAATAAATTTCTGTTTGTTAAAGCCATTCACTGGAGGTATTTCTGTTATGACAGCACTGGAGAACTAAGACGGGTACATAGTTACATACATACACAGGGAAAAGATACGTACATGTGTAGACAGACACACAGAGATAAGACGGATGGATGGATGGGGGTGGGATTGTGGATAGATGGACAGATGGATGGACAGATGAATGGATGGACGGATGGATAGACTGACAGGTGGGTAGGTAGGTGGGTAGACAGGTGTTTAGTTAGGCAGATAGGTAGGGACTGAGACATGTAGATAAACAGACAGAAAAGATCAGCTTCTCCAGTGCCATCACATCTGGACACCTCATCAGTGTCACCTGTCCTGTGTGCCCTCCAGTCTACACCCCATCCCTCTCCCCCTGCTCTCTGCCCCCCAGGGACCATCTGTGTGGACCATGTCACCCCTTGGCTATTACAGTAGTTGGCTCAGGGCATCCAGGTGGGTCCGGCCAGTGGAGATCCTGGGTAGGAAATGAGAGGAAAGGAGGAGAATGAGGTGGCCCCAGGCTACTGGTGCCCTTTGACAGAAAGTCACTGCTATTACATCAGAGCAACCCTAGAGGACAGAGTAGAACTGGCCCATTGGGTTTCCAAGGAGCAGCTGCTCTCAGAATGCTGTCCTGCCCAACACTCATTTTGTCTGCAAAATGTGACTACGTGGACTTGGAATTGGAAAGGCTGTGTGACCTCGTGTGAGTTACTTACCCTCTCTGGGGCTCAGTGTTCGCCATCTGTGACAAAGGGGAGGAGCCTGGTGATGCAGTGGTTAAGTGTTAGGCTGCTAAACACATGGTGAGCAGTTCAAATCCAGCTTCATCACACCCTCTGTCCTTCAGGGCCACTGAGACCTCTGGGTTTTCACCCTGTCCTAAGCCTTTGGGTACACCTCCAGCTTCCCTCCAGCCTCCAAACTTTGTAATCAAATCCTCTGGCAAGAAATCCCTTTGGTCGGTCCTCATCCAAGGACACCACCTGTTTCTCTAGTGACACATCCTTGGCAGCTCTCACCATCCTCCCTCCTAACACGTCACTCTGCAGTTACAGAGGAGACGAAGGGGTGGGCAGGACAGTCACTGAAATCCCTCCATTTTGCAAAAGACGTTGTCGAGAAGCCAATGCACCCCCCACCCCCCTGCCCCCAGAAACCAGCCTGCTGGTAAGGGTGTGGGAGGCTCTCCTCACAGCTCTCTGAACAGCTGTTCTCGGCTTTCCATCAGGGCAGGGTCCCTTGATGAGAGTGTGCACATGGTAACTTAGACAAGAAAGTGTAGTTGTGGGACATCGGCTGCTATGGACACATCATCGTGATTAAATATATAGAACAAACTGAGTGAGGGTTCAGCCGACTCTGGTTTTCAAAACTCCTCTCTCTTATTTTGGAGAATGGGCTGAACTAGCAAGACAAAAAATGATGATAAATTAATACCTGCAAACATAGACGAAGCATTCACTGTATGTCAGGTGCCACACTGCCTGTCTCCAGCGTCCTTGCTCTTAAGCCCAGCCCTGTAGCCCTCCTGATGTATCTACTGTCTTTAATAAACACACATTCTTGTGTGCTTCCTCTGAGCCAGGAACTGCTCTGAGCAAAAGCAACTTGTTGAAGCCTCATAAAAGCTCCGTGAGACATGTAGTGTTACCGCTCCCTTTATAATCCATTCCAACTCAAGGTGATCCTCGAAGACAGAGTAGAACTGCCCAGGGAGAGGCTGCTGGATTCGAACCAACAACCTTTTGGTGAACAGCCTACCACTCAACCACTGTACCACCAGGGCTCCCCTCCCTTTTTACAGATAGGGAAAACTGAGTCCCAGAAAGAACCGAAACTCTATGTGCACAGGGTGTTTGCACATGTGACTCTCTGTGCTAAAACTACTTTCTCCACCCTTGTGAGAACTCTGACTGTCTCCTGACTGGTGTCTCCTTTTCCTTCAACTCTCAATTTATAAGATGCCTCCTCCAGGAAGTAACTTGCCCAAGGTCACATAACCTCTCCAATTCCGGACCCCTCTTGTCTTTAGCTGGCCAATAAAACCACTATCAGGCAGAACAGTATCTTGAGAGTCATGGGGTCAAGTTGCCCATAAAGTCATTGTTGCAAAGGATACATGTCACTTGCTATTGAATTGCAAAAGGGTAAAGCAAAAGAGATACGTGCTTTCAATCCTCAGCCACATGGTAAAAAGCCTGAAGGTGGCCGACAACCTCAGTAGTGACACTGAGAAAATGCACATAGCACACCCTGCTGGTGTGACCTGAGACCTCACAGTGTCTCACTGTGCGGCCTCTTGCTGTTTGTCTGCAAGCAATAGAATTCATCCCGAAAGTCCACCACCAGGCAGCCCTAGGCCAGGAGAAGAGAGCTGGGGGCAAGCTCTGCCTCTTGTTGGACAGCATTCTCTGGCCATTCCAGGAGGGATGACAAATAAAGGTTAACTGCTCTGACTAATAGTGTGGCATTTAGCCCTGATGCCAAACAAACTGGAATAATATTGACCAAGACGTGCCATGGAAGAATGCAAACACAAATGAAAATCCAAGCCCTTAGGCAGGGAGAGCCCAAGCAAGCATGTAAACACTGAAGGGGGTCACTGAGAGCCAGGCAGGTTCCCTGGGACCTGAACTTCGGGGTTTACCATCTAGTGCCGCACTATCGGAAGCCCGGGTGCACAGGGCCTTTGCTTGTGTGACTCTGCTAGAAACAACTTTCTCTACCTTGTGGGACCTCTGACTGTGACCTGACCGGAGCCCCCTTTTTCTTTAACTCTCGCTTTGTAAGATGCCTCCTCCAGGAAGCCTTCCTCCCCTGCCCTGCTCCCGGACCCAGACTTCCCTCTTTGTTTACTGCTATTTTAGCACTTTTCCCAGTTCATCCTTGTGTCTGTCTCCCCTTAGTCTGTGGCCTAGGCAGGAATTAGAGTCTTTGTATCTCTGTGTTCTGTTGTAACCTTAAGCACTTAGGACAGGGCCTGGCGAATGGGAAGTTCTTAATAAATGAAGAAAAAGGGAGGGAGAGACGGAGGGAGGGAAAGAGAGAGGGAGGGAGAGGGAATGGAAAGAGGAAAAGAAAGAGGGAAGAAGGAGGAAGGGAGGGAAAAAGGCAGAGGGAGGGAGAGAGATGGGCAGAGGAAGGGAGGGAGAGAAGGACGGATGGGGAGGGAAGGAGGAAGGGAGGGCGGGGAGGGAGTCTGGGTGGACAGCTGATGAACAGAAGGTTGGGTACTTGGATGGGTGAATGGACAGTGGAGTGAGCACACGGCAGAATGGATAGACAGATGGATAGGTGAATTTTTCAGGATGCAGCTGATTATAGAGTGTCAGATGTTTCCATCTTCCGAAATTCAAAGGAACCAAGAATTCTTTAGCTACAGTTGGCCCTCGAAATTCTGGAAATCCACTGACAGGTAGGAAGGCCAAGTCAAGATTCCCTTCCTCAGAATTTACATGATTTTATTGGCAAACAGTTCTTCTCCTTAAAGATGGCCTGGCTGCTCATTTTTATCACCTGGGAGAATACATAGCTCAGTCTAGATCACATCTATGGTTTTCCTTGAGTGTCTAAAACCAACACTGACACCACCCTTCTTGTTCCCAAGAAAAAATAACACTGAAGGAGGTGTTTCTCTTCCACTTCTGTCACAGAAGAAAACTGCCTGAGGACCATTTGTTTGTCACTCATGGGGTGGGGACAGAGGGGCGAAACCCTCGTTAACTTGGGATTGGTCTGAAAGGCAAACAACCTCCACCTATCACAAGTCACATCAGAGCTGGATTTGAACTCCAATTCTACGACTTAAGAGTTGTGTGAGCTTGACTAAATTTCCTAATTATTTGAAGCCTTGGTTTCCTCATCTTAAAAAAGAGGAGTAAGAGTGATTAAACAATTTGTATGAAAGAGGAATTCAAAGAGAAGTATTAGGATGCAGGAAAAATAGCCCAGTGCAGTAAGTGCTGAATTAATCATAGGCTGAAATAGCAGATGGTAGGTGGAAGTCTATCAATCAGTAATCCAGATACATTCAATTCAATCAATAAATGACTAAGAGTACACTAGGACAGCTGTTTTGCAAAGAATTCTGTGGAAAATAATTTAGCTTCTCTATAAAGTAAGCTTGAAATAGCACAGAATCACTAACTGAGAAAATGAGAAAGTTACACCTTTATCTCACCAACATGGATAGGTTCCAATGGCCAACTTGTTATGTGAAATTGGAGTTGTGTGGAAATGGAGGATGACTACATCGTGACAGAACTGCCAAACTCCATCACAACATAACTGTCAAGCCGCTGAGAATCAAGGCCCAGCCAAGCTGACACACAGCCATCGCAGCTAGCATCCCTCTCCCATAGCACTTGGGCATTTGTTTCTGCCAGACATTCACTGTTAATGTGTAAAATAGCAGACTTTTTACTTTTATGGTAGGTGAGGTCAATCAAGTAGTAAAGCCGGATACATGGGAAGTGTTGGGTAATAAGCTAAGTCAATGAGTGAGAAGGCTTATTTCCTTTAACTTTATGAACGCTTCTGACGGTGTCAAGGAGGATGTCGTAGTCTGATGCTAGAATTCTGTTAACACCTTTAAGCACACAGCAGCCCTCAGATGTGGATTTTAGGCAGGTGACAGAGTTTAGCTGAAATGTCAGACTTTTGTGTTTATCTTATTTTTTAGTTTTTCGTTGTAATCATGAACCAGATCACCAAGTCTGTTTTCCATGGAGCCACTGGTGGATTCAAACCATGCCACTAAGTGCAGATGCTGCTTACATCCCAGGCTCCTAGCTTTCAGTTTTTTAGGTTTGCTTTTTATGTGTAGGACATACTACTGGCTTTCCATGTATGCTAAAAAATAAAAATAAAAACCAGTGCCATCGAGTCGATGCTGATTCATAGCAACCCTATAGGACAGAGTAGAACTGCCCCATACAGTTTCCAAGGAGTGCCTGGTGGATTTGAACTGCTGACCTTTTGGCTACCAGCCAAAGCACTTAGCCACTATGCCACCAGGGTTTGCATGCATGGTAGTTATGTTCAATTTCCTTCTGAAATGAATTAAGTAAACTGTCAGTCACTTTAGAGAAAATACATCACCAGTATTTTAGTTGGCGCAGTCTATAGCAAAATGCACTTGTGAATAAATAAAGTGTGGAGACCTCACACTAGGAAGGAAAAACTATAGGTTAGGGTTATACAGATCACATTAAACAGCCCACGAGAAGCCTGCTGTCCTTTTCTAGGTTCTGTTTTACTCCATCAATGCAGTGCTCAGTATTATGCTTCAGAAAGGGGTTCTCATTTTCTCAAGTCCAGCTCTACAGAGAGGCAAAGATAACTCAGATATTTGGGTATTATCATGGGGTGGTCTCGAAGATCTCCCTCTTTCAGGGGAAGGAAAACTCTCAGAGCTAGTTTTAAATGTCTGTCTGTAGAACTCTGGACAAACAGACACAGAATTCGGGGTGTACAGGGAAAGAGGAAGAGTGCTGACACGTTGTGAGCACTGCAACCAAAGTCACAAAACAATTGTGTATATGTTTTTAAATGAGAAACTAATTTATGCTGTAAACAACAATAAAATATTTTTTAAAATTTCAAAACAAGGTAAAAATCATGGCCAAGCCAAGTCAAGTGCCGTCTGTCCATACACAGCTAGAAGATGAATACACACACTTGAGATTTATGTCACAACTCATAAACCCAGTGTTGTTAGGTGTCAGGAAGAGTCAGGGGACAGAACAGACACCTTGGCAAATGTTTTCCATCTAAACATGTTTTGATGCATAGTTTTTTTTAGAATTTATGTTAGAATAAAGAGTCCAATAGTTACGTATTTAGGTGAAAAGTCATGCTGGCTCTTTTTAACACTGATACATTCTGTGTAGTAAGCATGATCCTTGCTGTCATCGAATTGATTCTGACTCATAGACCCCATAGGAGTACAACTGTCCCGTAGGGTTTACGAGGAGTAGTTTACGGATTCGAGCTGCCAACCTTGTGGTTAGCAGCCAAGCTCTTAACCACTGCACAACCAGGGCTCCGTAGTCAGCACGCATATCTATAAGTTACAGAAAATACTGTAATGACTGCATTTTGCAAAACATCTAAGACACATTAATAGCTGTAACTTCACCTTCACAAAGATGCTGTTATGTTTTCATGGAAAGGCAACACCCTCTACTTCTTTTCCTTTTTAAAAAATAACATTGACTGGGTTTTCAGTAGAAAGTTTACACAGCAAATTAAGCTCCCACTTGATCATGTCTACAGTTTATAGTGTCCTAAGTTACATTTCTCACCATGTGTCAGCATTGTTTTTGTTTATGTTCTGGTGTTCCCTTTCCAGTCCTCCAGTTTCCCTTCCACCGTATCTTTTCATGTTCTGTTCATCGTTGTTGGCCTCTGGTCTCATATAGACTTCTGATAGAAACGTGGGCATAAGGAGCAGTTCATGTTTCTACAAAATCTACACTAAGAAGATGGCAGAATCCCTTCGGTGAAATAAACAGTTAAAGGGCTTGCTGTTTACGAAAACGTTCGCAATTTGAGTCCACCCAGAGGTACCTCGCAAGAAAGGCCTGGAAATTTACTCCCAAAAAATGAGCCCCTGAGACCCGTCTGGAGCACATGGGCTTGCACAAGAGAGTGTTGACCCAAAGGCAACTGTTTCCTTTATTTCTGTTTTAAAGAAAATGGTAGTTGAAGGATGACAACAACTGCCTGCTGACCCTGGGACTCAGGGCCAGAGAGAGTGGAATTGTGGGGGCAGAAGTGAACTGGAGAACAGTCTTGCTTTCCAGAGAGCAGCCACTCCCCTGCTGCAGCCAATTGTAATAATGTGACAACATCATTTCATTTTTTCATCGAAAGTTAGAACTCCAGTTTTTCTACCTGGATCCCTGGTTACTAAACTTTAGCAACTAAGTCCTGCTTCGAGAAATGCTCACCAAGAGCCGGCCCCTGACACCGGTTAATGTTTTTCTCTGGTTTTGTGGAGTCCCATGAGCGGATCAGCACGCAGACACAGTGCTGGCAGCCCACAGAACTAGGATCCCAGAGTTAACTGTTTCAGCAGTTCCCAGTGCCCAACAAACCGCACAGAAACACTCTCAACCTCACAGTAATAAAGAAAAAGAGAATCGCAACACAAGGATACACTTGAGAGAACTTTTTTGTTTCCCTAAGCAAAACAAAAATAATTTTTACCTGTTAATATCAATTTTTAGCCTAGTACAAAGAAACTGTCTTTCTTACATGTTCACTCATCTGTCCATCTAGTCATTTATCCATCCATCTGTCGGTCCACCCCATCCATCTGTCCATCCGTCCATCCGTCCATCCGCCCATCCGCCCACCCGCCCACCCACCCACCGACCCACCCGCCCGCCCGCCTGTCCGTCCGTCCGTCCGTCCGTCCACCCACCCATCCATCCACCCATCCACCCATCCACCCATCCACCCATTCTCCCATCCACCCACCCACCCACCCATCCACCCATCCATCCACCCATCCACCCATCCATCCACCCATCCATCCACCCATCCACCCATCCATCCATCCATCCAATCTTCCTCCCATCCACTCACCTACCTATCTACCCACTCACCCACCCACCCATCCTTCCAACCATCCACTTATCCATGGGAATTTAAAATATACTCTGGTTTAGACACAGTCCTGCAGCCCCAAAGAGGGCCATTTAGTTGGAGAGGATGTGGCCACATGTACAGATGACTTTAAAACGTGACTAACATTTGTTCAGTGAGCCCCACTGGCCCAATAGTTGAGCACTTGACAACCAGCTGAAAGGTTGAAGGCTTCAGCTTAGCAGCTGCCTTGCAAGAAAAAGATGTGGCTATCTCTCCTGCAAAGATTATAGCCTTGGAGACCCTCCAAGGTAGTTCAGCTATGAGTCTAGTCTGCCCAGTCAGGTTGCTGCGAGTCAGGATCCACTCCGTGGCAACAGTTTTACCCTTGTCAAGGAGTCCTGGTAGTACAGTGGTTAAGTGCTCACCATCCAAAGGTTGGTGGTTCAAACCACCCAGTGGTTTCACGGGAGACAGACCTAGTGAGCTGCTTCCATAAAGATTAACCAAAACCCAAATCTGTTACTATCGAGTTAATTCCAACTCACAGTGATTCTGTAGGACAGGGTAGAAATACCTCACAGTTTTGCTATGAGTTTCCAAGGAGTGGCTGGTGGATTCAAATTGTTGACCATTTGGTTAGGAGTTATGCTATTAACCACTGTGCCACCAAGGCTCCCTGTAAAAATTACAACCTATAAAACTCTATGGGGGTCATTCTACTGTGTCACACAGTCACTATGATGAGTCAGGATCAACTTGAGAGTACACAACAACATCAACCTTTAGATAGAACAGTTTAACGCATCTGTTTCAGACAGAAGTTCCTACGATAACATTGCTGCAAAAGTAGTCATCTCTACCTTGTTTGTAAGGGTGGAAGATGTTACCCAGTTAAATGTCCAGTGTGACCAGGTAGTTCATTTATCTAAGGTACAGCCACTCCAAGGAATGGTTGATTCTTATTTCAAATGACCGTAGGTTACTGGTTTCAAAGAAGCATTTCAGACTGAGTCACATATGTGTGACATTGATATCGAAGGAAAGAAATACCCCAAAGGGGGCATTTCTCAGACAGGATTGTAGGTTATTTTTCAAAATTTTTTTATAATAAAAATCTATTTCTTCTGCAATGAGTAAAGAAATGCAGTCATTTTCAAAGGTTTTTTTTCCTGTAGACTCATTTACATTGTTAAAATTATTGAGCAACCCTACGAGCTTTTGCTTATGTAACTTAAAACAAACAAAAAAACTGACAGCTGTTGCCATCAACTTGATTCTGAATCATAGTGACCCTGCAGGACAGAGTAGAACTGCCCCACAGAGCTTCTAAGGAGTGCCTGGTGGATTCAAACTGCCAGTCTTTGGGTTAGCAGCCACACCTCTTAACCGCTATGCCAACAGGGTTTCCTGTGTGTGTTACCTCGATCACTATCACTATTTATTATGTAAGAAATTAAAACCAATTTAAAAATATTTATTTATTAAAAAAAAAAACAAAACCAAAAAACAATGCTGTTGAGTTGGATCCGACTCATGGCAACCCTAGAGGCCAGAATAGAACTGCCCCATAGAGTATCCAAGGAGCACCTGGTAGATTTGAACTGCTGACCTTCTGGTTAGCAGATGTAGCACTTAACCCACTATACCACCAGGGTTTCCCTTTTAAAAAGAACAGTAATAAACCCATTCCATGTCAAAAACAATATTTTCATGAAAAAATAACTTATTTTCCACAATAAAACAAATTGGTGAAAAGGATGGACTGTTCTATAGTTTTGCCAATCTCTTTAATGTTTGTCTTAAAGGAAGACAGGTGGACTCTCATACCTGCTTCTGCCTTCAACCTGTTGAATGGACTCACATTTGAGAAGTGTTCACCCCAGGAAAGATTTCACAATTGGCTTAGTAACCGTGACTTACACTTTAGAATGATCTGCAACACTGAAACTACTTTTCTTCAAGGACTTCCCTCAGAAATATGGGTTTAAATTTTTTAAAGCTTTCCTGGGTGATCCTAATATACAGCTTGTGTTGAGAACCATCAGCTTAAGCCAAGGGTAGCAAACTATGGCCTGTGGGCCAAAGATAGTCACCATCTGTTTTTATAAATAAAGTTTTATTGGAACATAGCTACCTTATTTGTTTGTGTTTAAGCTTGGTGGCAGAGCTGAATAAATGCAACAGAAACAATATGACCCAGAAAGGCTGAAACGTTTACCATCCATTTCAATGGTAAAGTTTGTATATGGGAAAAGCCGTTTGTCAAGGATCCAGTTTTTCATGTGGATGGAAAGCTGTACTGACCCATTGATTGGACAGAGCATCTTTTCTCCACTGGACTACCTCTGTACTACTGGGAATAATAAACTGACCACACAGGTGAGAGTCTATCTCTGTATTCTCTATCATAGGCATTGGCCAACTGTGACTGTCAGGCCAAATCTGGCCCAGTGACTGGTTTTCCAATAAAGCTGTATTTTGTTTGGGTGTGGGTGGGGGTCACTGAGTTTATGTTCATGATGGTAGAATGTTCTGGATGAGGCTAAAGGTACAACGTGAAAAAATGTAACGTATGTCTTTGACTGTGAATGTGCAAGCTGTTCTACAGGCAGATGTTCTGGCGTGTATGTTCTCACTACACAATGAAAAAGAGAGAAACGCGGGGGACATTGAGGCCAATTTGCTTAACTAGTCTATGGCTAAAAGAGTCTTTTATACCCCATATTGGTGAGTAGTCTTAAAAGCAAGCACACTGCCATCTGAGGTACACCAAATGATCCCAACCCATCTGGAACAGACGATCACAGGGAACACCAAAGACATGAGGGAAAAAGCGCCCAGGAGGCAGAAAGACCCATGTAAATGGGAGACTGTATCAATATGTGGCCAGAAGAACCAAATGGTGTCCAGCCACCACCAAAGACAGCTGTGATGCACACAGTGTTGTGTCCCTGTAGCAACACAAGAAAAAGAGGGGTTCAGCTCAAGGACTCTACTAAAAGACCACAACTGATGGATCAGTGGCCTGGAGGATCCCCGGGGAGCATGGCCCCTAGATCTGTTGCTGCCCCTGACCAGAAAATACTACTGAAGTCAACTCTTTGGACAAAAATGGACAAGACTCGGGGATGCATTGTGACCATACAGTGTGTGTAGTTTATGGTTCTATGCATTTGTAGGATGCTGTCCTACTGGTCTCTTTAAAGATGGGAGAGAAAAGGGTAGAAAGGAGGACACAGGAGATTCTTAAGAGGACATGACAAGTATAGAATGAAAAGCAGAAGTGTGCTGTCACCGAGTGAGGACAGCAGAAGCAGCTGCAGATAGGCGGGCATGCAAAATTAATTTGGATTGTATACTTGCATTTAATCACAATAAAAAAGGGAGAGAGAGGAAAAAAAACAAAGTTTTCATGGAATACAGACACACTCCTTTGTGTACTGTCTCTAGCTCCTTTCACACTGCAGCCTAAGCATCCAGCAGTTGTAACAGAGACCACACAGCCTACAAAGTCAAAACTACTGACTATCTAGATCTTTACGGAAAGCCCAGTCCCAGCAATCCCACTCCCCTGTGACTGTGGTTGGCCATAATTAAACCCAACGCTGACCCGGCACGAAATAAAGTTGATCGCTCCTTAGGTAGTCTTCCAAAAAGCTTTCTTTTCTTCCAGGTAAAACAACAGCACCCGGGAAAGGACACTCATGTGTGTCTACCCCTGCTTTCTGCCTCTGAAGATGACAGGAAGCTAGGCTGTCTGAGGTAGTGGTGGTCTTCTGGCTTTGACGACATCAGTGCCTGAGGCTGGCAGGGGTGAAAAATAACAGAACCTGCTGGAATCTCAATGACACTGGGAAATTGCCGTGCCATCCAAGAAAGCCCTCCCTGTGGATTTTCTGTTACATGGATGTCACAAGCCCTTTCACATCTAAAGCCCTGTCCATCAAGCTTCCTCCTAAACCAAACCGACTGACTGTCAGTCAGTTCTGACTCCTGGCGATCACACAGTCCTAGAGTAGACCTGAATTCCACCAGGCTCCCTTGACTGTAATCTTTCTGGAAGCAGATCACCAGGGCTCCAAACAAAACCAAACTTGTTGCCACTGAGTTGATTTCAACTCATAGTGACAGGATGGGATGGAGTAGAACCGCTCCATAGTTTCCAAGGAGCACGTGGTGGATTTGAACTGCTGACCGTTTGGCTAGCAGCGGCAGCACTTGACCCAGTGGCAGCACTTGACCACTAAGCCAGCACTGCTCATGTAAGTCTTTCACAGCCAGTTTGCCCAATGCTATACATCATTTGATTTT
Source organism: Heterohyrax brucei (assembly GCA_028571685.1). Taxonomy (NCBI): domain Eukaryota; kingdom Metazoa; phylum Chordata; class Mammalia; order Hyracoidea; family Procaviidae; genus Heterohyrax; species Heterohyrax brucei. The sequence goes on along the minus strand of CM053156.1, from coordinate 82,202,967 downwards.
TGACTGATGCTTCCGTGGGCACAGATTGTGGATTTAAGTAAAGAGAAATCCTTTACAACTTCAATCTTTTCTTCAGTTATCATGAGGTTGTTTATTGGTCCACTTCATAAGGATCTTTGTTTTATGTTGAAGTGTAACCTGTCTTGAAGGCTGTTGTCTTTGATTGTCATCAGTAGCTGCTGCAAGCAAGGTTGTGTCATCAGCAATTTTCAGTAGCTTTCAGCAAGCGAAGTTGTGTCATCAGCATACAGCAGATGGCTAAATAATCCTCCTCCAATCTCGATGCCCTGTTCTTTTTCATATAGGCAAGCTCCTCTGATTATTTGCTCCACATAAAGATTGAATAAGTATGGTGAACAGATACAACACCGATGTACACTTTTCACTCTTCCTGATTTTAAACCATGCAGTGTCCCTTTGTCGTGTTCAAACAATTGCCCCTGGGTTTATGCACAGGTTTCTCACGAGCATAATCACGTGCTCTGAAACTCCCATTCTTCACACTGTCATCCATAAGTCATTATGATCCAAACAGCTGAAGGCCTTCGCACAGTCAATAAGGCACAGGTGTTCCAGTATTCTCTGCTTTTAGTCAAGATCTATCTGACATCAGCAATGACATCCCTCATTCCACGTCCTCTTCTGAATCTGGCTTGAATTTCTGGCAGTAAGCTGTCAATGTAATACTGCAACTGCTTTTTAAATTATCTTCAGCAAAATTTTACTTTCACAGGATTTTAATGATATTATTTGATCATGTCTGCACGATCTGACACGATGGCATTTGGCTTGGCTGCATTATGCTGGCTTACCTTTCTTTGGAATGGTCACATATGTAGATCTCTTTTGGTTGCTTTGCCAGGTAGCTGTCTTCCAAATTTATTAGCACAGAAAAGTGTATGCTTTCAGCATGGCATCCATTTATTGAAATATCGCAACTGGTGTTCTGTCGATTCTTAGAGCTTTTGGTGCAGATTGGACTTCTTCCCTCAGTACAATCAGTTCTTGATTCCTTGGTACCTACTAAAATGGTTGAAGGTTGACCAGTTCTTTTTGGTACGGTGACTGCGCATTTCTTCCACATTCTATTAATGCTTCCTGTATTGTTCAATATTTTCCCACAGAATCCTTTAACATAGTAGCTCAAGGATTGAATTTTTCATTCAGTTGATTCAGCTTGAGAAGTGCCGAGTCTATTTTTCCAACTCCAGGCCTTTGCACATTTCATAATACTTCACTTTGTCTTCTCAAGCTACCCTTTGAAATCTTTTCTTCAGCTCTTTTACTTCATCATTTCTTCCATTCACTTTACCTACTCTGTGTTCAAAAGTAAGTTCCAGAGTCTCTGTTGACATCCGTTTTGTCTCTTGTTTCTTTCTTACTCTTTTAATGACTTTTTGCTTTCTTCATGTACGATGTCTTTGTTGTCATCCCATAATTCATCTGGTCTTCAGTCATTAGTGTTCAATGTGTCATATCTGTTCTTGAGGTGGTCTCTAAATTCAGGTGGGATATACCCAAGGTTGTACTTTGACTCATGGACTTGTTCTAGTTTTCTTTAGCTTCACCTTTAACTTCTATATGGGCATTTGATTGTCTTTTCTGCAGTTGGCCCATAGCCTTGTTTGACTGATAGCTAGCTTCTCCATCTGCTATCTCCATAAATGTAGTCAATCTGATTCCTGTATATTCCATCCAGTATGGTTCACACTTATAGTCACCATTTATGGTGTAGAAAAGAGGTATTGGCTGGAAATAAGTCATTGGCATGGCAAAATTCTATCATGCCATCTCTAGTGTCTTTTCTATCACCAAGGTCATGTTTCCAAACTACTAATCCTTCTTCATTTCCAGCTTTTGAATTACAGTCACCAGTGATTATTGATGCATCTTGACTGCATGTTTGATGAATTACAGATTGCAGAAGTTGGGGAAAAAAAATCTTCAATTTCTTTACCTTTGGCCTTAGTGGTTGGTGGGTAGATTTGAATAAGGTTGTGTTAACTGTCTGCCTTTTAGGTGTTTTGATATTATCCTATCATTGACAGTGTTGTACTTCAGGATGGATCTCATAATGTTCTTTCTACCCATTAATGAGATACCACTCCTCTTCAATTTGTCATTTCCTGCATAGTAGACCATATCAGTGTCATCATGGATTGAATTATGTCTCCCCAAAAAATGTGCATGTTAATATGGCTGGACCATGATTCCCAGTGTTGTATGACTGTCCACTGTTTTGTCATTCGATGGGATTTTCCAGTGTATTGTAAATTCTGTCACCATAATTTAAAAACATGGACTACCTGCAGTTATGCTCATGAAATCTACAAGACCGCATAACATCTTAAGCCAATCTCCTTTGAGATATAAAAGAGAAAAGCAAGCAAAGAAACACGGGAACCTCAAGCTACCATGAAAGCAGTGCTGAGAGCACAGTGCATCCTGCATCCTTTGGACCTGAGGTTCCTACACTGAGATGCTCCCAGACCAAAGAAAGACTGATGCATCACAAGGGCCTTCCTCCAGAGCCAACAGGGAAAGAAGGCCTTCTCCTGAATCTGGTCTTGTAGACTCTTAGACTGTGAGGAAATAAATTTTTCTTTGTCAAAGCCATCCGCTTGTGGCATTTCTGTTATAGTAGCACTAGATGACTAAGATAGTTATCCCAATTCAAAACAGCCAATAGCAGTCCATTTCAGCTTACTAATGCCTAGAATATTGATGTTAATGTGTTTCATTCCATTTTTGACAACTTCCAATTTTCCTAGATTCATATTTTGTACATTCCAAGTTCCAGTTACTAATGGGTGTTTGCAGCTGTTTCTTCTCATTATGAAGGCCCCAAAAGCTCGACTCCATTCATGTCGTTAAGGTCAACTCTACTTTGAGGAGGCAGTTCTTCCCCAGTAGTATTTTGACTACCCTGAAATCTGAGGGGCTCATCTTCTCGCACTAATTCGGACAATGTGGTGCTGCTTTTCATAGATTCTCACTGGCCAGTTCTTTTAGAAGTAGACTACAAGCTCCTTCTTTGTAGTCTCTTAGTCTGAAAACTCTGCTGAAACTTGTCAACCACAGGTGCCCTGCTGGCATAGCTCCCAGCATCACAGCAGCTGAACTCTACGACACCATTGTACATAAAGCCACCACTGTGTGACAAACTGACAGAAGAGGGGTGGCCTTTTCCTTTAATTATGTTTATTTGCATGTTTGTTTTTAATACCGCTATGTGTGCATATTGAAAATTTAGTTGCTAAGAGTGTAGGTTCTAAACTCAGTTACTCTGTATTTAAATCCCAAGCTTACCCCTGAGTATTTTATTCAATATATACCAAGTATCGTGCTAAGTATTTTCTGTGAATTAGCTCATTTAATTATTGCAACAATTCTAACACTTGGGTGCCGCCAATAGCCCCACGGGACAAATGATAAAACAGAAACACAGAGAAGACAGTCAACCTTCCCAAGATCACATGGCAAAAAAATGATGAGCCAAGACTTTTTTCAAGCTTTAGGATTCCAGAGTCTGAGTCCCTAATCAGATGCTGAGCCTTGGGTTTAGCCTCAAGATATCTGACTCCAGCAACAGGCAACAATAAAACACCTGGCTACAAACCACTAGGTTGAGGACTTGAGTCCACATAGGGGTTCCTCAGAAGAAAGGAAGGTGATCTATTTCTGCAAAATAAGCCAGTGAAGACCCAGTGGTGCACAGTCACACTGTGACACACGCAACGTCGCCAAGAGTCAGAATCAACTCAATGGCAACTGAAAAAATTAGTCTGGACAAGACTTTTGACTTATTTGAACTTCCATTTCCTCCTTTCCAAAGTGAATACTTTCTGTGGCATAGAATTACAACAAGCAGCACACTAGATAATACACCAGAAATGCCAAGTAACAGGGGACACAAGAAGACCAAGTTATGATGTCTCAGCTGCGGTGAGGCGGACATCCCGGCCAGGCAGGAGAAGACCAGCAGTGACAAGCCAGTGTGCACGACCGTGCCGTGTGTCTGGACCATGCCCGCTCTGGCCCACTGACCAAACACGGGCTGACATTGGCTCAGGATGAGAGAGGGGCCTGGGTAGGGGACTGCGGCATCCGCAGGGCTGGCCTGCGGGGGGTCTTCCCATGACTCGCCTGAGGTCAGCGGTCAGCTCCAGCCCAGCTCTGGACAGCAGCCTGATGACAGGGGCTGACAGGCCGACAGCTTCATGAGCTGGTCAATATTTGAAGAAGGGTGGAGACGTAAAGTTACAAGATTAAGGGTGAATCACGTCAGGAACTGTGTTGCTGGTCACCAACCACCTACAAAAGAGATGGAAGGGAAGAATCTGCTATTAGTCAACGCCCTGCTCTGCCAGCATTAGAAGGGAAAGGCTCCCACCAAGAACCTGTGAGTACCAACGGCCACCTTCACCCAGAGCACTGTCACCCGGGCTGGCCAGGCAGGCAGGATCTGAGCTGTCACAGGAGACCCCACGCCCAGAGGATCCCCATTTATATTAGCCGTTCTATAGTCACCATCTTGCAATTCTTAATACTTCTATCTTTGAAAGAGTGTTTTAGAAGTAAACTCTGTTAGGACAATCATACCGGCTCCAGATCAGAAAATACGGACGGTAGAAGCACAGCAAACACGTGCAAGCTGCGCGCATGTGCAGTCAGAGGGAGGCGGTGCAAGACGCGTGCAAGAACAGAGCAGACGTGCTCGGCGCCCAAGGGGACACTGCTGAAAAATGTGCCCATGGGGTGGGGGCGGGCAAGATGCCAGTGCTGTGTCTTCAGCTACACGGCCATATAGCACTGACAGTGCCCCGAGAGCACGGACTTCCAGAGGACCCACGATGTCTAGGAGCTTGGTGACACTCAGAGCCGGTGAGAAGTAGGTGTGCTAAACCTACTACTGAGCAAGTGGGCTATTGGCAGGCCTCTCCTATCAAGCCAGACATTGTTTCCAGTAATCGTCAAGAAATGGAGGGGAGAGGGTTGTAGAATGAACAAGAACTGAAATAAAAAACGGGTGACTTAGTTTAAGGCAGCTTTTACACTCACATGCTAACACTTAGATGCGCATGTCGTTGCTGTTGTTGCTAGCTAGGTGCCATCAAGTGGGTTATGACTCATAGCGACCCTGCGTGCAACAGAATGAAACACTGCCTGGTCCTGGGCTACCCTCACGTCGTGTCTCTGCTTAGGCTCACTGTTGAAGCAACTGTGTCTGTCCGTCTCATTGAGGTCTTCCTTTTCTTTGCTGACCCTCAACTTTACCAAGCGTAATGTCCTTTTCCAGGGATTGAGCCCTCCTGACAACATGTCCAAACTATGGGAGACATAGTCTCATCAACCTTGCTTCTAAGGAGCATTTCAGTTGTACTTCTTCCAAGACAGACTTGTACAACCTGGGAAATACAAATGAAATACGATGGCCACCGTGTGCGTGAGCTCACTGAGCAATGATGAGAATAGCTGGGGAAAGAGATGACGCGTTTCCACAAAATACATCATCCTAACCACTTGATTATTAAAATTCTTCTCTGGTGATCCCATATGCAAATTCAGTGCTCTTATATTTGCATTTAAAACTGACATGGCACGATGTAAAGATGAATTGTAAAATTCATGCTAATAATTTTAATTTCCACACCTTGATTCCTGAACCTATGAACCTGGCTGTGGGAGAAACAGCACCATGTATCAGACCCTTGTTTAGAGCCTATATAACCTCCTGGGGAACGTTTTCCCAGCCCTGCAGGGTATTACCTAGTTGGCACTGTAGTTGTGTCTTTAGAAGGCTATTTTATTGTTCTGTCAAACCAGCTCCACCAGGATTATGGGGAATGTAGTAAGACCAGTGAATTCCGTGAGCGTGGGTCCCTTGCTGCACTTTACGTGCTGTGAAACGGTCCCTTGATCTGAGGTGTGGGATTCCCTGACGGCAGACGAGGCATTCTGCAAGGCCACAGGCAGTAGTTCTGGCAGAAGCATCCCATACAAGGAAGGCAAATCCACATCCGGAATAAGTGTCTTGTCCACTAAGAACAAAACGTTGCCTTTCCCATGTTGGAAGTGGCCCAGGTGTAATCAGTTTGCCACCAGTTCACTGACCAAGCACGTCAAAGGATCGTGCCACATTGGAGCTTCTGTGTTGCACTCTGCTGGTGGCCGATTGGGCACTCAGCGGTAGCTGGAGTCAAATCAGCCGAGGTGAGTGGAAGTCCGTGCTGCTGAGCCCGTGCGACACCTCCATCCCTGCCTTGATGGTCACTCTGCACATGAGCTCACTGAGCAGTGACGGGGACAGCCTCAGGAGGAAGATGACTGGTTTCCACAAAACACATCACCCTATCCACTTGATTATTAAACTCCTCCTCTGCTGAGGTCATCCACTGGTAGCGTTCACATGAGACTCGGATATCGTCACTTATTTGGCCCGGTCATAGAAATCTATCCACGTACCTCCTCCCCATACCTCCTTGTCTTCTGGTTAAATTTTCAGTAATCCACCGTCATTATTCCAGATTCATCTGTTTTTTGCACAGGCCACGGGGATGTTGAGTGGGGATGTGGGGGGAATTACCACCCGTGTGTCCTTCAAGTCCTTGATGACGGCACTGATCTCTGCGGTTCCTCCAGGACTGCAGTCTTGCATTTGGTTTACTGTTTTCCCAGCTACTGGCAGGTCCGCTGGCTTCGCTGCGCTTTTCCTACCGCAATCGCCCTTACTTTATCTGCCAGGGATCCAATTCTGCTGGTTTCTGTGTAGTCTTTTCCAATTACGCCTTGCTGAACTAGGGAAATCATTACAGGATGGATTTAGGGACCCGCTGGACCTTCTTTGAGACAGACATGAGTGAAAACTGCATTGATGACCTGACTGCCATATGCCGTCACTCAGACTGGTATACCACAGTGACACTCAGTCCTGGAATTAGTGTTCAAACCAGTATCCGGTAATCCCTCAAAAGTCCGGTATTTCCTTTTCTCTAACGAATAGTTAACTGTCATAAAAGGCAATAAATTCCCTTGGGTAAGGCTGGGAGAAAGAATAACAGGGCAAGGTTTGGGTAATGTATTAGAGTCCTTTTTGAAGGGGACCTGGTGTCCCCTGCATTCAAGGGATCGTGGGTCTTTAAACTTGCTGAAGTCTGGAACTTGATAGAAGGTCCGTGGGTCTCTGTTCTGGTACCATTTCAGGAGGTAGCATAAGATCAGGAATCAGTGGTAGTGATAGAAGTCCAAGATGCGTTGAAGGCATTGATACACACACACACACACACACACACACACACACACACAAGGCTCCAGGAATTGATGGAATACAGTCATGTGACATTCCAAGAAACAAATGCAGCACTGGACATGCTCATTCATCTCTGCCAAGAAATTTGGAAGACAGCTTCCTGGCCAGTCCCTGGAGAAGGATGTTATGCTTGGTAAAGGGCCGGGGAGAAGAGTGCCTGAGATGAAGGCTGGAAAGAGTTGTCCTGAAGGAAGAACTGTACCCTGAGTGTTCCTGAGCCTGAATTGTCACTGTCACTTCCCGAATAATCCTGATGATTTTGAGTATTGTCTGTGAGTTCTGAGTGGCCACTTCAATGAATTATCAAACCCAGCAGAGAAGCAGACCATGCTGCGGGAAGGACAGTTGGTGTCAAAACTGGTAAAGATGGCAGAGAGAGGAGGTCAGGCGCTGCCCCCACGTCATTTTTACACCTAATGGGGACATGAATGAGACAGATGGATGCAAAAGAATAAAGCCTATTGCCACTTAGTCATTTCCAACTCATAGTGACCCTACAGGACAGAGGAGACATGCCCCATGGGGTTTCCCAGGCTGCAAACTTTATGAGCACAGATTGCCAGGTCTTCTCTTCTTTGGAGCAGCTGGTGGGTTCAAACTACCAAACTGCTAAGCTTTCAGTTAACAGTGGAGCGCTTCACCACTGTACCACCAGGTCTCCTGAGAAAAGCGAAGGGCCATGCAGGTGGCATTTACCGCCCTGATCATTTAAAAGTGAGCAAGTCGAATCACCCAGTACCTTTCTAGCTCCTCTTCTGCAGCAGACAGTCGCCACCCTGATTTTGCAAAGAGCTGGGGAGGAGCCCGTGGGTGCTGCAGACAGGTAACATTACACAGCTAACACACCCGGCTTGTGAACTGAAAGACTGAAAATTCAGCTGTACCCGATGGTGTCTCAGAAGAAAGGCATAGCGATCTGCTTCCAGAAAATACACCACGGAAAACCCTACGGACTGCAGTTCTACTCTGACACACATGGGGTCGCCATGTGTCAGAATCAACGCAACTGCAACTGGTTAGGAGTTGGTGATACAACGTCTGACACAAAGAAGCATGTCATCAAGCCAGCCAGCAGAGATGGAAAAGGTCAAGTGCCTTGCTCACAGGCATGTAGCTCTTAAATATAGGCCAATATTTGACCCCTGTCTGAACCCAGGGCCGGGGTTCAAGCTCTTGCACCTCCAGGCCAGACTGCCCCTGTGATTTGTGTTGGCACCCGGTTGTGTGCATGGTTTCTACTTAATAATTCGGGTTTATTACCTTCCAGATTTAGATGCACAGCACTCAGCTGGAATCTAGTTCACAGCATCTAATTGCAGTGCATCCTGTTGTGAACTCAGCATTTATTTAGATAGTATTTCTGACCCATAAATGTTGCTTTCTGAAGGGGGCCTTCCCTGGCTCTCCCTGCTTCTCTCTTGTAGCTGTATAGGCTGCTCTTTTATAGCAAGGATCACCCTCTGTAATTTTAGGTTTATTTGTAGGACTCTGTTCAGTAATGATGGAGCCACTGCGGGGTGAACGGAGGGTGGGGAGGGGGGCGGGAGGGGACCTCTTTTGCTCACCCTACGAGTATTCTTGATGGATGATTGGCTGAATTTATTATCGAATAAAACCACAATACTAATCATTGTGCAAGCTTGTGTTTCTCTTAAATGTTTCTCAGTGATACTAAATGGTACAACATATCAAGTTTCCCCTTTTGCATTGGCTGTTGGGAGGCTCAAAGCCAAATATGTGACTACTTCATAGCAAGTCTGTAAATGAACGTGCACATTAATTTCTGATTCTGGTTTCCCTTTATGTATCCCTTGCCTTGTTTTTTCTATCTTCTGTAGCTGTATTTTAGTGTACCCTCTTATACTGCATGGCATTGTGTCCTGTTATGACACTTCAACAAATATTCCTGCTGGAATTAGATCAATTAATAGCCCATCTTGAATTTCTGACCTGCTGAGAAAAAGAATGACCTTCCCAATGTCATGCCCTGTCTCCAGAGCAGTAAGCCACCCCCAGGTCATCTGCTCTCTGGTGTCACTTTGAAAGTGCTATTTACATGATGAAGGCCTCGCAGTGGGGCAAGATGCCATTTCCTTCCAGTTAGGTGGGGGTGGTGGCCGCCGGTATACATGTAGGTGAAAAAGCAGACGGAACCACAGAGTCCTCCAGAACGTATTTTCCCACCTGGGAGCATGATCTACGGTTACTGGGCAGAGGACTAGCCGTCCGGGTCGACGGGCAGTGTGGTGGGTCAGGGGCTGTTGACAGCATGCTGCGACTTCCAGGGAGGCAGTAGCCCCGAGGAATCAGAGTCTCAGTGTGGACTGGAGAGGCGAGGGCAGCCTCTGCCAGCAGGAAGAGTATCTGGTTCTGTAGGACCGGCAGCCGCCAGCGAGAGGGCTCCACCCCAGCTTGTGTTTGCCCTGCTCTGTGTATTCAGCCGGTCGGCTCCGGACAAGGAAGCAAAGGGCAGGGAGTTGGTCCCAGCTGGCACTGGGCAGCACCGGCTGCAGACGTAGAAGGCTGAGCAGCAGGAGCAGCTCAGACACCAGGGGACTGAAGAGTTTCCACCCAGGGGCCCACAGGTAACTCCTTCCAGACTTCCAGCAGGACCAGAGGGTGTGTTGTGTGGGGTTGTGGAGTGAAATTCAGAGGCTGGGGGTCAGAGACAGTTGAGTTTGCTCCCAGCTCTGCCATTGTGATCTGGGGTATGCATGAGCCTCAGTGTTATCATCTGTGAAATGGAGCTGAAGACAGTGCTTATTGAAAAGGGTTTTACAAGGATGAAGCCACAGTGTGTGAAGTGTCATGTATGTACTGCAAAGTAAATGATTCTGACTTGCATGGAGCCACTGAGGGTCATCCCCACTATGGGACTTGGGGAGCAGGAGACTAATGAGGAGCATGCTGACTGTCCAACAGGAGGACCGCTGTCAAAGCAAGAATCCCCCGTTGCCAGGGTGACTTTGGTCTCAGGCTACTGGTATTGTGTAAGGAAGTGGTAGAGGCAAGGCAAAGGACCTACTGAGTGCCTCCTGTAAATTGGGCTCTTTACATGAATTAGGTACTTAGCATTCGGAACGACCCTTTGGGGTGAGGACTGGATTCAAATCCCAGGTGCACAGCAACACTGAGAAGTTGTGTTGTCCTTTCAACCCCATTTCTTACCCTTGAAGACTCTCAGTGATTAGGAGGTGGGTGCCCTGGAGGGCACAAAGGGCTAAGCAGCCAACTACTGATCAAAAGGTCAACTGTTCGAATCCACACAGAGGCACCTCAGAGAACAACTGGACAGTCCGCCTCTGAAAGATCACAGCCTTGAATGCCCTGCGGAGCGCAGTTGTATTTTGCACACACAGGGTCCCTAGCAGTCAGCATCAGTTTGATGGCAGTGAGTTGTATTTTTGTTTATTTGTTTTGGCCCTGCAGCCAGACTTCAAGGCTCCATGCCCAGGCCACAATAGCCTCTGTGCCTAATCGGGCGGCCTGGGGCAGGTTTCTTAGCCTCTGCAAGCTTCAGTGTCCTTCTCTGTGACCTAGTAGTACCAAAATTGGTACACACTAGTGTGTATGAATGGCTACGCACTTGATAAATGTTATCTGTTGGTGTTGTAGCAAAGTGCTGATGCGGAAGTGCTTAACCGCTTGGCAGAAAGTTCAGGTTTGAAGCCACCAGCCTCTTTGAAGAGAAAGATGTGGCAGTGTGCTCCTTGCAAAGATTTATAGTCTTGGAAACGGTGTAGGGCAGTACTACTCTGTCCTGTGAGGTGGCCCCTAGGCAAAATCAGCTCAGTGGCTGTGGGTTTGGTTGTTAGAACAGCACCTTCATTTTATCATTAGAAAAGTGAAATCAGGGGGTCGGGAGATGTTTGTGGAGCGCCCTCCAAGGTCTCACAGAATGAAAGTGGTGGAACTGGATTCAGTCCGGATCTGGATGCAGTCAGGGCTGAGAGGCCAAAACACTGGGCAATCCAGACAAATTATATTTGGATGTGATATTTAAAAAAGTAAAAAAGGTTGAAACATGAACCATGAACAGAACATACATGTTTTAAGGAAAGGTGGGGTCATTGATGGCATTCCTTTTCCCTGTTTTTCCCTATTGCAGTGAAATATGACTTGCCTGGGTGACTGAACTTTTTGGTGGCTCCTGAAATTTTGAGCCTGGAAGGAGGGTCTCGCCCTGGTTTCACTCTCCCCACCCTGATCCCAGCCCTGCTGTGACAGTGTGGGCTTCAAGGCTTGGGGACATGCATCATGTGTCTGCTAATCAAAAGGTTGGCAGTTCAAATCCACCAGCTGATCCTTGGAAACCCCACAGACCAGTTCTACTCTGCCCTGTGGGGTCATAATGAGTTGACTCCACAGCAATGGGTTTGGTTTGGTTTGTTTTAAATAGCAGATTCTTTTTTTTCCCAAGAGTTCTGAAGCTCTGAAAGGGTGGTCTTCCAAGGAGAAAGGCGTGCTCAGGACTGACTGGTCTAGGACAAGCGACGATCTCTGGGGGCAGGGAGAAAAGGGGCACAGCAGGCATGGTGGGCTCACTCCGTGCTCAGACATCTGTCCTGCCCAAGTGCTATACGTCATCTATATGTCACCGTGACTGCAGCTCCCCTTGCCTTGCCCAAGGGCTGAGTGGCAAAGTGGGCAAGGTGTTGAGTGCCGGGGTCTCGTGGGCCCAGGCTGGAGCACTAGCTGTCTCCTCGTCGTTTTCTGATCTGGGGACTACAATCTTTTTTTATCTGTTTACTCAACAAGCATGATTTGGAAACTCACTGTCCACAAGCAGGATACTTAGGGGGCCTGCCCTTGTACGGTTTGCCTTCTGGAGGCAAGGAAATGGATCACTAAGCCTCAGTTTGTCTGTCTGTGTAATGGGGGGAGTACTGGAATGCTCATTGTCTGTCTGTGTAATGGGGGGAGTACTGGAATGCTCAGTGTCAGCGTGTTTAGTTTTGGTTTGTTTGGTCAGGCTAACAGGAATCAGTGGACAGAAGGTGGCCAGCCCAGGGCCTGGATGAGGGAGAGGCCAAAGAGGAGTTTAAGGGCAAAATTTAGGGTAGCCTCACGGTCACTGCTGACCTTGATTGACCCTGGGAGTGAGCCAAGCCAAGCCAAGAGCCTTCTTAAAGTCTGCACCTGGCACCTCTCTGGCCTCACCCTAGTCCACGCCCAGCCTGGCACACAGTAGGCCTTCGATAAATGCCCCTAGCTTAAAGATGTCAGATGCAATACTAAGAATAAGATGTTGTCCCTCTTCTTAGTGCCTTCAAGTCAATTCCAAATCATCTCGATCCCTGTGACAGTGTAGAACTTCCGTATAGGGTTTTCTGCAAATCCTAGCGGCATGGTGGTTAAGAGCCGTGGCTGCTAACCAAAAGAGCTGTTTGAACCCACCAGGAGCTCTTGCAAACTCTGTGGGGCAGTTCTACTCTCTCATAGGGTTGCTGGGAGTGGGCACCGACATGATAGCAACAGGTTAGGGTTATTTTTTTCCAAGAGGGTTTCCTAAGCTGTAATCTTTACGGGAGCCAGGGACCAGGTCTCCCACAGAGCCACCTGGTGAATTCAAAAGGCCAGCCATTCAGTTAGCAGCCGAGTGCTTAACCACTGTGCTACTACGCGTCCTTAAAAATAAAACGGAGGATGGGAGTCTTCTAGTAACATTGGCCATTTGTGCAAACATATTGGATGCCTTCCAATGGTAACACATCAGTGACCAAGCGTTCCTGAGACACCCTGCACAATGTTGGTAGAACACGCTCCACCCTTCTGTTGGGCCCACCCTGTCCCATGCTAGGGTGCAGGGATTGAGCAGCATCCTGAGGCTGAATTCCAGTCCCCGGGTGACCCCTTGTGTAGCAAGCAGCCTGCAGCCCTCCATGTGGCCGCCCTGATCACACCTAGCAGTGTGTGCAGTGAGCAGAGGCCGGTGCAGGGTTGTGGGGCCTAGCAGAGTGCATTGGCCTCAGCTGTGAGAGGCAGGGGACCCTTCTGGCCAGGTGTGCCAGCCTGACCAGGTAAGCATGGCCCACAGCTGGGTGGTGAGGCGGGCCCACATTCCATTGCGTGATCCAAGGTGTTCCTTGTTTACTTGGTGACTCGTTCTGTCACCCTTCCTCCCTTGAAGGGCCTCCCCCTTCTGTTTGATGGTCATTTTGCCACCTGCTGGGCGGAGGCTGCAAAGGTGCTTTTGCTGCCTAGCCAGCCTGGGTTGGGTTCTGGGACTTGGCCTGGTCCCAGGAGGAGGGCTTGTTGTTAACCTGTAACTCAGGGAGGCTGCAGTGAAGCCGCATAGAAACCAGTCATTGGTGCAAATGCTCCACGGACTGGAACTCAGAGCCCGGGGGATGCTAGCATTAGAAGAGGAAGACATAGCCTCAGTCACGTCTAGCGTGTTCCGAGGTGTTAACCGCCAAGCCCTGAGCTGCAGCCTCACGCCGAGGGTCTGTGATTATTCAGTTCTGCATTCCTCACTGTGGATCCTGCTCTTCTTGACAAATGTCAGGCTCCCTGCCTTGTCATACCCTTCTTTCCTAGACACCTAGTGCTACTGTAACAGAAATAGCACAAGTAGATGGCTTTAACAGAGAGAAATTCATCTTCTTACAGTCTAGTAGGCTAGAAGTCCAAATTCAGGGCACCACCTCCAGAGGACGACTTTCTCTTTGTTGGTTCTGGAAGAAGGTCTTTGACACCAGTATCCCCCTGGACTAGGAGCTTCTTCTCTTGGGAGCAGTGAGTCCAAGGGTATGCTCTGCTCCTGGCACTGTTTTCTTGGTGGCAGGAGGTCCTGGGTCTCTGCTAGCTTTCTTTTCCTTTTATGTCTTGAGAGATAAAAGGGACTGCATGCCCCACTCCAGGGATACACCCTTCACATTGGATCAGGGATGGAACCTGGGTGAGGGTGTTACAGTCCCAGCCTAATCCTCTTTACCATAAAATGACAATCACCAAACAGAGGACAGCTGCACAGTACTGGGAATCATGGCCTAACCAAGCTGACACATATTTGGGAGGAATACAGTTCAATCCATGACACTTCTTCACAATTCCGTGATGTGTTCTCATTTTACCCAAGAAATACAGTATGTGCAGAGAGGTGAAGTTTCTCATTATAACCATGCAACTCATGAAACTGCACTGATCCTGGAGTCCCTGGGTGGTGCAGATGGTTAATGCGCTCAGCTGCTAACTAAAAGACCTCATGATCTACTTTTAAAAAATCAGCCACTGAAAACCCCATGAAGAACAGTCCTACCCTGACACACATGGGGTTGCCATGAGTCACAGTTAACTCGGTGGCATCTGGCTGGTTTTTTTTTTTTTTTTTGTATTATCTGAGGGGCAACGAGATGATACCTCAGTATGAGGGGAGTGTCTTTGCTCCTGCCTTAGGCAGCTGTTCCTGGTGGGACACACCTATTTATCAACTGCTGAACAGCTGACTGCAAAGACTGGGCTGTCCAGGAACTGGCAAGCCCTGGACCACCATCCTCAGAGACCTGCAGACCCAAAGATTTTCTCTTGGTTTGCAGGTTGACACAGTTGGAGGCCTGCAAAGAAATGTGCTGGGAGGTTGATGGGCCCTGAAGGTGCAGGTGGGCTTTTCCTCCGAGAAGGCTTGGAGAGCAAGCCTGCTTCTCTCTGTCGGGGTGAGCAGCACCTGGGAGGAATCTGACTCAGGAGGATGCCCAGCCCTGAAACATCAAAACAGTGTCTCAGGCTCAGCAGCCCCTGCGAATCACACAGAGACCCTGAAAACACACCGATGACCAGGCCCCAGTCCGGAGAAGCCATGTGCGTGGTCTGGAGGGTGTTCTAGGCAAGGGTGCAGTTAAAATCCCCACAGTTGACTCTGGCCTGCAGCCAGTTGGAGGACAATAAAAAAAAGGGACATCCTTCTCTGAAGGAGTCCCAGCAAATGACATCATTCAAGGTCTCACAGCACAGAGGCTCAAACATCCGGTGTCAAAAACAAAGCTCCCTGCCGTGCAGTGACTAATGCTTAATGTCACAAAAGGTCATAAAACCAAAACAAAAAGAGTATCTCAACATCACACACTTTTTTTCTCCCTAAAGTGAAAGCTAACTCTTTCAGTTGAATAAAATGAAAAAAATCAGTAAGTTCATTAACAGAAACTTACTCATCTTTTTCCTCTCATTTACTGGAAACTGCAGAAAACTTCTTCAGAGACAGAAATTATTGTCTGAACTTCCTTCAGCCTCAGTGTTACCTTCTGTAAAATAGGGATAACAATAGTCCCCGACTTAGAGAGTTCTTGAGAGGCTTTTAGTGTGGCCATCTTATTGCGTTTTGCCCAGGATTTTCTTGGTTTTACCACTAAAAGTCCTGCATCTTGGAACCTCCTTATTCCCAGGAAAGCCTGGACAGATGGTCAGCAGCAGGACATTTTTCAAACACACCTAGGCATGAGCATTGCCTGTCCATGTGGTAAAACCCCCGAGATCACGGGCATCAGGAGAAGGGCTGCCAGATTCCCTAGCTGATTCTTACCATTGGGCAATCTTGAGGAAGACTGCCTTCAAATAATGATGATAAGCCTAGTCCCTGTCAACACTTGCACTGTGCTTGTTGTGTGCCCAGTCCTGTCTGCGGCACCTCGCAAACGTTAACTTATTTAATTCTCACAACACCTCCTAGAGCTGGTTGCTGTTATCATCCCCATTGTACAGATGAGGAAACTGAGGCTCAGTAGCTTGCCCAGGTCACTCATTCACTTTGTGGCTGAGCTGAGATTCCAAATTCAGCAGGTCTGAGTCCAGAGCCAGCGTTTTTATCCTGTGTGCAGATCGTTCAGGACAGGGCTGACATGGTCTCAGTGCACATAAACTATGTGATGAAAGTAATTAATGTATTAGTCGCACTATCTTTGGGTCATTGACAGACTTGCCATCATTTTGCCGACATTCGACAGGGGATTTAATTGCTAAACATAAAAGCTCTCCCTTTGTCCCCTTCCCCAGTCCTGCAGCCTTAGTGGTGCAGTGGTTAAGAGTTTGGCTGCCAACCAAAGACCAGCTGTTCAAATCTACCAGCCACTCCTCAGAAACCTGATGAGGCAGTCAGAGGTTTGTTTGGTGGCCCTCCCTGTTATTGTAACCCAGCCCTGGTAGGCTGAAGATCCCTGGGTGGCCCAAGGGGTCTTGAGGTCAGCTACTGGCTTAAAGGTTAGCAGTCTGACACCCCTAGAAGCTCTGCTGAGGCAAGTGTTGGTGATCTGCTTCCATAAAAATTACAGGTAAGAAAGTTCTACTCTGTAACAGACGGCTGACCATGAGTCAGAATTGACTCCGTCTCACTGGGGTCTGGTTCCAGCCTTTGGATTAGCAGTGGAGCACTTTTAACAACTGCGCCACCAGAGTTCCCATGGGATCTGGTAAAACCCAAACCAAACCCACTGCCATTGAGTAAATTCTGACTCATAGCACCCTGTAGGGTGGGTAGAGCTGCCCCATAGAGTTTCCAGAGGGAGCACCTGGTGGATTCTGACAGCCTCTCGGTTAACAGCTTGGAATGCTTAACCACTATACCCCCAGGGTTTCCATGGGGTCTGGCAAACCAAAACCGAACCTAATGCCATGGAGTCGATTCCTACTCATAGCAACCCTACAGGCCACGGTAGAATTGCTCCATAGTTCCCAAGGAGCTCCTGGCGGATTCAAACTGCTGACCTTTTGGTTAGCAGCCCTGGCACTTAACCACTATGCCACTAGGGTTTCCATGGGGTCTGGTTAAAAAACAAAAACAAAAAACAAAAACCACTGCTGTCGAGTCAGCATAGTGTCGGAGTAGAGCTGCTCTGTAGAGTTTCCAAGGAGCCTGGTGGATTTGAACTGCTGACCTTTCGCTTAGCAGACAGCGCTTAACCCACCAGGCCATCAGGGCTGGTAGGCTGAGTAAATCCATTTCCGGTGATACCGGCATTGGCCAATAGGTGGCAATAACCTTCTGCTTTTGTTCCAGGTAAAGTCCGCTTTGATTTGAAAATTGCTGGGGAGAGCAGGAGCAATCTCCAAATGGAAAGCTGTAGTGTCTCAATCCAGACTGTCTCCACCAAAGACATGTGGCTGGATTTTCCTTCTTTTAGCCCTCTGGGCCCTAAATCCTTGAGCGCCTCCATGAAATGTACTGTGATGAGAATAATCTGACCCCAATCTGTGTCCCTCCTGCCTGTACAGGTTACATATCTTCAAGCAAAATTCAGCCCACCCTGGGGGGCTACTTTCAAGAAAGATGACATTTCATAGCCTGACACATTTTTATTGAAAGTAACCCCCAGATTACATTGAATTTAAACTGAGAAATAGGGGCTTAATGAAAAGTTTATAAAGCCAGTGTTAAATATTTTTAAGTAGTCTGAAAGCTGACTTTAGCAGGCGATGTCATCTGAGTGCATATGGGGCTTGGTGCTAAAAGCGTACTAAGTCACTGACACTGTGACTTCTGATATTACAGTTCAGGCTTTCGCTAGGTTGGTGATGACCATGGTTGTGGGCCCAGCTCAGAGCCTGGCATATGAGGGAGTTATAAAGGATTATTTGTCCATCTGACTAACAATCAACATGCACTTCTAATAAAAGCAAACACAGGGATAAGCCCAGGAGGTACAGAAAGTGGACAAAGGCAGCCCCTGGCTTCATGGTGCGTACAGTTAACTGGGGCAAGAGGGCGTATATTAAAGACTCTGTTTCGCTCTACAGGCCTGGGTCAAATGTTACTTCATCCCAGAAGTGCTCTATCTAGAGCTGCTGCAGCCTGCCATCCGCCACACCCCACCCCAACTCATGTTACCAGTTTCCTTTGAGTCATAGCCCAAAACACTACATGTTAATACAGGCATATAATTCCGGTACTATGCGTCCTGCGTTGTTCTAAGCACTTGGTTGTTATTGTTGTTAGGACCCATTGAGTTGGTCTGAGTCTTGAGGACCCTGTGCACGGCAGAACGGACACTGCCCAGTCCTGCGCCGCGCCCACAATCCTCATTACGCTTAGGCTCATTGTTACAGACACTGTGTCAATCCACCACCTTAAGCATCTTCCTCTTTTTCTTCGTCCCTCTGCTTTACCGAGCTCCAGGCATTTTACAAGGGCTCACTCAGTGGATCTTTGCAGCAGTTGTCTGGGACACAGAGAGGCTAAGTAACTCTCCCAAGGATGCACAGCTATGAGGGACTGAGGATTCAGACTCAGTCTTTCTCCAGGCCCTGAGCTTGTAACCATTGCACCATGCTGCCTTGAACTATCAGAAATGGCCTAGTTTATAGATTTATTGTCTTGTTTGTCTACCAGATGTCAGGTCAACAGTCATGAGAACGTGTCTGTTTAATTCACAGCTATAACTTCAGTGCCTGGCAAAGTTGGTGCCCCGTGTGTATTTGTTGAATGACTGAAAAAAAGATCCAAATACAGTAAAACCTGGAAAAGTGGGAAACTGTATGGCCAAAAAAAAAAACTAAAACAAAACCAAACCTGTCAGAGAAAACTCATAGCTGTCAAGTCTATTTCAATTCATAGTGACCCTACAGGACAGAGTAAAACTGCCCCAAAGGGTTTCCAATGAGTGCTGGTGATTCGTACTGCCAACCTGCCGGTTAGCAGCTAATGCCTAACCATTACCCAGCCAGGGCTCCCTGTCAAAAAACTCACTGAACCATCCAGTAGCTGGTTCCCTCAGGAATCCCCACTCAGGATAGCTCGCCATCTCCCACGGTTGGATCTAGGCAGTTTTATCCAGCAAAGTGAATAATGAGAGATTTAGGGGCCCAAATCATCCCAACCTATTGTCAAACTTTAAATGAGGAAGAAGCCCAGCTCGCTTGCATGGAATACCAGTGCCTAGTGTGCCTCTTTTGAGTTTTCAGAGAAGGAAAACACAAAGTATTTTCCACTAAAAGAAGTGGTAGAAGAGTGACAAGATTGCATCGTGTCCAAGGCAGAGAACTGGCAAGACCGGAGAAGACCAGGCAGTCCCCATGAGTTCCAGGTCTCCTGGGTGTCACTGTATATAATGACCAGCAGTGCTATGGGGGAGTGGTGGGGTGGGGGGAGACAGTGCTGTTGGAGGTTTCCACAGAGAGAACTAATTTAGTGCGTAGCTTTAAGATACCTGAAGATTATAAGTCTCACTTTGTAATTATCCTCACTGGAAGTCTCCTTGATGTAACAGCTGTGACTTCAGCTAAAAAGGACGAAACACTGTCTACCCTGAATACTGTGTGTGGTGGTGACACAGTGATAAATAATTGGCTGCAGCAGTGAAATACAGTTGAAGATCCAGGTTGCAGTTGACTGTGGTTCTGCCGATTCTGGAGGCCCCAGATCCCCAATCATTTTCCAAAACAAATACGCACAATTTGCTCTACCCTGAGCTTGGGATAATACACCCACAAGTGACCGGCTGGCTCTCTGCCCCTTAGATTGCAGCGTAGAAAAAAGACTTTGTCACGAAGTGTCAGGATTTGAACTCTCTCTCTCTTTCTCTATGGCAGCAACCATGGGTAACCAAATGAGTGTCCCGCAGAAGCTGGAAGACCAAGAAGACGGATCGGAGACCGTCACTAACAAGGTAGCAATTACAGCCCCAGGATCCTTAGTGCTTCTCAGATGACGGGCATAAGCTGTCCAAGCGTGCCCACCACACTGGGCTGCTATGTCTGTGGATTGTCAGGTTATATCCCAACCTCTAGAATCTGTCCAGGAGCTTATTAGTGATGCAGGGTCTGAGACACCACCTCGTAGTCACTGAATCAGAAGTGGCCGTAGTGTAAGTCTCTGGCGTAGTGGCTTCACTACCTGCCCAGGTGATTCCAATGAAGCTGTTTGGTGCCTGTCTCTAGGTGGCTTTAGACCAGCGGTTCTCAGCTGGCTGGGATTTTGCCCCACCCAGGAAGTATTTGGTAGTATCTGGAGCCCTTTTTGGTGGTTATGACTTAAGGAAGACGGGATACCAGCGTCAGGTGGGTAAAGTCCAGGGATGCCGCTAAATATTCCACAACCCACAGGTGGCACTCACTGCAGGGAATCATCTGGTCCCAGATGACAACAGCATGTTGAGAAGCCCTTGTCTAGCTAGAGCCTGTAGTTCTCAGCTGTAGCCACCCATAGACCCACCTGGGAGGCTTTAAAGCATCCCCACACCCAAACTGCACCCAGACTGAGGGACCCAGGAGATGTGGAGGCACTAACAGGTGTCTGTCTGTGTTTTCAACGCTCTTCAGCTGTTGCAGTGGGCAGTCAAGAGGACAGCTCAGTGGTTAGGAATCTCTCTTTTAGAAGGTGGTGCTCAGGGGTCCAGATCAGGGAGCCCAAAATACTCAGAGCTTCTACAGGCAAGTAGCAGAATAAGTTTTCCCCTGTTGGTATTTGTGTCAGGGAGCTCTGATGGTATGGTGGTTAAAGCAGGTGGCTGCTAACCAAATGATCGGCAGTTCAAAGCCACCAGCTGCTCCATGGAGAAAGATGTGTCAGTCTGCTTCCTTAAAGGAGACTCTATGATGGGGCAGCCATTCTACCCTGCCCTATAGAGTGCTTATGACTCAGAATTGACTCAATAGCAACAAACAGTGGTAGTTTATGTAAATTTGTCCATTTTAAGACTTGGAGCCTTATTAAAACAGAAAATCTCTGTACAAGGAAAATTCAGTGAAACCTGCAAAAACCTGTATAAGGTGGAAACCTGCCAGAGAAGGAAAATAGTCATACTTTCCATGGATAGGGAACAATAGGGAAGTGGTAAGACTGCACCCTGTTGAAGGTGGAGTACTTGGGAGACCTGGAAAGAATGAGGCAGTCCTGTCGAATTCTGGTTCTCTCAATAATCCCTGTGAGCCACTATTGATCACCAGAGAGGGAATTCCTGCTGAGAGCGGGCTAGGCTTGAAGAACCAGGCTGCAAAGTGAAACGCTTACAAAGTGGGTCTCGAACCGCTGGCAGTCAACATTCACAGAAGTATGGAGCAGAGGACAAGGACAACAACAAACTGCCTGTGTTTGACAAGTTTGTTGACTAAAGATGAGCTGGTGATTGTGTGCACATGACAGCGGAGTGAGGTTAACCTCACAGGTTTCTAGATCAGTGAGTTAAATTTTCATTCTGCCTCAGTGTCCTGTCTGTAAAATGGGATCAGGGCTACCTGTGGCTATGAGGGCTGTGTGTGCTGAAGCATGGGCAGTGGAGTGCCTAGCCCACTTTCAGAGTGGGTTTTCTTGTCCTCAGACATGCCTGCAAACCCAGAATTTACTAGAAATGCAGTTGTTCAATGTTTGTGAGGCAGCCTTGTGACCTCCAGGTAATCAGTTCTTCCGACTTTCCCAGAAGACTCAGCTAATGCCCTATGTTATGTTTCAGGTGGCATCTGAGAATGAGTATGTCCCCAATGGGGTGTCTGTGACCTTGTCTACTCGCACCGTTCAGCATTACGATGAAGGTCAGTCCTTACCGTGAATCCTGGGGTCTGGAAGGTGGGATGCTCGTGGGGAGCACGCTTGCTGGCCCGGGAGAGGATAAAGGGCAAACAGAGGCCTGTTGTGAGTGCTCCCGTCCCTTCTCTATGTGGGTGGCATCTGAGAGAGGCAGAGAATTTAAAGTGAGTGAACTAAAAACCTGTGGAATAAAAACACCAGCAGCTTGGGATTTGTAGTCAGACTCGTTTAAACACCCTGCTCTGCCACTTACCAGCTGGGTGGCATAGAATAGGTCATTGGATGTTCTCAGCCTCAGTTTCCTCGTCTGCATGTGTTGCTGTTATTAGGTGCTGTCGAGTCGGCTCTGACTCTCAGCAACCGAACAGAAGGAAATGCTGCCCGGTCCCGCACCATGCTGGCAGGCCACTGTTGCAGACACAGTCCATCTCAGAGAGGGTCTCCCTTTGGGTTTGGCCCTCTGCTAAACCAAGAATGATGTCCTCTTCAGGGACTGACCTCTCCTAATCACATGTCCAAACACATGAGACATACTCTTGCCATCCTTACTTGTAAGGAGCGTTCTGATGGTCCTTCTTCCAAGACAGATTTGTTCATTCTTTTGACAGTCTGTAGTATATTCAGTTTTCTTCTCTAACGCCACAGATCAGAGGTGTCCACTCTTCTTGGGTCTAGTTTTCGTACGCGTATGAGGTGATTGAAAATGCCATGGCTTGGATCAGGGGCACCTTAGTTTCAAGGGAATGTCTTTGCTTCTCGGCATTTGAAGAAGGCCTTTTGCCACAGACTGGCCCAGGGCAATGCACCTTTGATTTCTTGACTGCTGCTTCCACGGGTGCTGATTCTGGATCCAAGTGAAATGAAACCCTTAAAAACTTCAGTCTTTTCTCAGTGTATGATGATGTTGCTTATTGGTCCAGCTAAGAAAATTTTTGTTTTCTTTATATTGCGGTGTAATCCATACCAAAGGCTGTCTGTCGATCTTCCTCAGTAAGTGTTTCAAGTCCCTATCACATTCAGCAAGCGAGGTTGTGTCATCTGCATAAGCTGAATAACGAGTCTTCCTCCAATCCTGATGCCCCGCTCTTCCTCATGAAGTCTGGCTGCACTTACTAGTGACTGTGATGATGTCATGGTGGTTGTGATTGTCACTTAGGTGTCGTTTTCCAGCCTTCAGTTCCCCCTCCTGAATGATAAGAAGAATCCTGGTTGCACAGCTGTCCTAGAATTTCCCAGGGAGCTTATTAAAAGCTTGAATGCCCAGGACACATCACACAGTCACCATCCAGAATAGCCTAACTTGACATATCCACACATACCTGTTGCCATGGAGTTGATCCTGATGCATACTGACCCCGTGTGTATCAGAGTGAAACTGCGTTCCATTGAATTTTCAATGGCTGGTATTTTGAAAGTGGGTTGCCATGCCTTTCAACCAAGGAGCCTCTGGAAGATTAAAACCTTGAGCCTCTCAACTAGCAGCTGAGTGTATTAACCATTTGTACCCCATGGGACTCATACATGACTGTGTACATTTGTCAGAACTCATCAGATTGTGCTCATCAGTATGAGAAATGTTATTCCGTGTAAATTACACCTCAGTATATCAGATTTAAACATACTGTCAGAATCCGACAAAGTTTTAAAAAATTAACATTGTCAAAAGCAACTCACATAGCTAAAGACACGAAAAAATCAAACTCAAGAAAAAAATCTTTTCCATAGGAAAAAAGATCATTTGCTGTTTTCGAGGGATATTTTCAGCTCAGCAGGGATCCTAGGGGGCACGGTGGTGAAAGTGCTCGGCCCCTGAAAGGCTGGAGATTTGAACCCACCAGCCTGTCTGTGGAACAAAGGTGAAGCAGTCTTCTTCCATCAAGATTACAGCCTGGGAAACCCTGCCGGGCAGTTCTGCTGTGTCCTACAGACAGCAGCTGTGCGCTGTCACTCACCTCGACAATGTGTGTTTCTCATTGTAAAACCCAACCCAACCCATCCATTGCCGTGGAGTCAATCCTAGCTCATAGTCACCCTACAGAACAGAGTAGAACTGCCCCCAAGTGTATGTCCAAGGCTGTGTTTTCTATGGAGGAAACCCTGGTGGTGTAGTGCGTTAAGTGTTATGTCTGCTAACCAAGAAGTCAGTGGTTCAAATCCACCAGGCACTCCTTGGAAACTCTATGACTATTAGGGTTGCTATGAGTCAGAATTGACTCACAGCAGTGGGTTTGGCTTTTTTGGAATCTTTATGGAAGAAACCCTGGTGGTGCTGTGGTTAAGTGCTACATCTGCTGATCAGATCATAAAGGTTGGCGGTTCAAATCCACCAGGTACTCCTTGGAAACTCTATGGGGCAGTTCTACTCTGTCCTGTAGGGTTGTCATGAGTCAAAATCGCCTCAAAGGCAGTGTTTTTTTTTTTTCTTAATCTTTATGGAAACAGACTGCCCTATCTTTCTCCTGCAGAGTGGCTGGTGGGTTCGATCTGCCAAACTTTTGATTAGCAGCTGAATGACTAGCAGCCAAGTGCTTTACCACTGGACCACCAGGGCTCCTTGCTGTTTGTAAAGGAGAAGGCGAACTTCAGGAAGGCACAGAGACCAGGCACTTAGATGAATCTGAGTATTGAAGTAAGTCTCACACACCCACCTGTGGACCAGAAGAAACTCACTGTCTTAGAAAGAGAAAACAGGCTATTCTGTATGTGGTAGGACATTAGTGATGGAGATGCCCCAAACCCACTGCCATTGAGTCAATTCCAACTCACAGAGACCCTACAGGACAGGGCAGAACTGCCCCATAGAATTTCCAAAGAATGCCTAAAGGATTCAAACAGCCAACATTTTGGTTAGCAGACATGAGACTTAGCCACTATGCCACCAGGGTTTCCCCAGTTACTAAAAGGGGAACTATAATTCCCAACGGAGTGTTCCACTCCCAGCTATGTGTGAGATGGTGTAGAGATATTTAGTAAATAAATAATTAAATAAACTGGAGGTTCCGAGTCATTGTTGGGAGGATTTACCATCTCAAGGTACCGCCACCCTTAGTGTCCTCTTTTTGGCTGCCCGCCAAAAGGGTGAGCCGTGTGAATCCACCAGTCACTCCTTGGAAACTCAAAGGGGACAGTTCTACAGTGTCCTAGAGGGTTGCTGTGAGTCGGAATGAACTTAGTGGTGATGGCTTTAGTTCTTGTTTTTTTCATTCTGAATGTTTCCTAATCGGTGTGAGAGTAAAAGTTGTTCTATAGGTTTTGGAAATGAAATGTTTTAAAAGTCTTTTAAAGGCCTCAGCGTAGTGTTTCTCAAACTTTTAAAAAATATATTATTATTAAAGGGAGTCTGGGTGACATAGTGGTTAAATGCTAACCAGAAGGCCAGTTGTTGAGACCCTCAAGTGGCTTCGCGGGAGAGAAGTCCTGGGGTCTGCTCCCCTGGATTCCTAGGGTATAGCCTAGAAGATACATGGGGCAATTCCACTCTGTCCTGTAGGGTCACCAGGAGTCAGAATCGACTGGGCGACAGTGGGGGGTTATTGTTGTCAACACATATACCCGCAAGGGAGCTTTTTTAGAGATGTTTTTCCTCACTTTCTCCATGAAATATTATTGCCAGATATACTGACATATATGTTTATGTATTGCCTGTATATCTGGGCTTTATGCGTTAAAATTTCAAGTTTATTTTCAATCTTTCCAGAATAAATTTTTGCTCTTTTGGGCAGCAACTCCACAAGGCCGTCAGAGTCAAGGTTATCAAAGCACTAGACTTATGTATATTGCCCGTCCTCGCCAAAAGGGAACACAAATCCATTTATTTGCTGGGCCACAGAGCATAGCCAAGCTCTGGAGCCTGATAGAGACCTGAGCCTGGACCTGGCCTGCCGCTCACTGTCTGTGCTAGCTGTTGGTACTGTCAGAGACTCAGTTTCCTCACCTATAAAATGGAAATAATGATGATAGCATGTACTGCCCAGGCGAACTCTAAGGACAGAAGCTGGCTCAGGATGAATGTCCCTGATGAAATCAAGGAGACAGGGCAGCACTCCTGTGCTGTTTCCTCTCTGTGACTCTCCTTTCTGGTGTCACCTACCAGATTTTCCCTGGTGGTATACTGGTGCCTAAAGTCTCACAGGTTGTGGGGGGAATGAGGATGCTGCATTTTTATCCCTCTTTCGTTTCTTTCCACCGAATCCATCACATTAATGTCCTCTTCAAAATCAATTACTCAGCCCGCCCTTCTAATGGTGGCAGAGTGTAACGCATGATTTATCTGCCAGAGAACATCATTTTTCAGGAGCAGAAGAATGTCTCTGTTTCACCTGGATAAGAAGCTCCTAGGATTAATAGCTTTCTTTTGAGTTCCGAGTCAATTTTTCATAAAATGAAGAATCGCCCAATTTTGCCCCTTTAAAAAAATGAGTTGCATCATGTTACTGGATTGAAATTTCTTTCCTGAGCTACAGTGTTCCCTGTAACAGACCGAATGACAACAGAAGCTTTACTGAACAAAGGAGCAGCTGGTGCTTTTGCACTGCTAACTTTTTTTAAAAAATTGTGCTTTAAGTGAAAGTTTCCGAGTCAAGTTAGCGTGTCATGCAAAAACTTATGCATACATTGTTATGTGACTCTAGTTGCTCTCTCTGCAATGTGACAGCTTACTCCTGCTCTCCAGCCTGGATTTCCCACATCCATTCAACCATCTCCTGTCCCCTTCTGCCGCCTCATCTTACTCTGGACAGGAACTGCCCATTTTGTCTCACATATCTACTTAAGCCAAGATTCACACTCTTCACCAGGCTCATATTACGTCCTACAGCCCCGTCTAATCACTGTCTAAAGAGTTGCAAACTGCTGACTTTGGGTTAGCCACCGAGCTCTTAAACCAAGGCACCTGAAAGACACTGCGGGCTCGGAAGCCCTTCATGAGTCAGCGGGTCAGGTCAGTGGCAGCCTGGGGAGGGCTGCCCCATGAACAAGGTAAGCACAGCCTTACTTGTGGGCGCTCGCTAGTCTGTGTGGACAGTTGCACACGGATTTTACCGTATGCCCAGTATGTGAACCTGTTCACACAGGTTAGTAGTACATACGAGTAACACAGTGCTTACCTTGCTTCCTGGGCCACCTGTCCCTGCCAACGACTGTAAATTTGAAAAGAAGCTTTGAATCTATAGGAAGGGATTCTAGGGTTGGGAAAAAAACAGATGTCAGCTATACCTAGAAGCAGAAATCTTTAATAAGGTTAAAAAGTGTGAGACTGTTCACTACAGATTGGTGAGTAAGCACAAGGAAGCCCGTGCTTACCTGGTTTATTGGATAACCCAGCCCTGGTGGCAGCAGAAAATGAGACTGAAGGCACGTGACTTCTGTCCAGATGTGTGCAGCTGCAGGGATGGAGCCCTGACTGAGCTAAATCGCTCTCTGACTTTAAGAAATCTGGAGTAAGTGCTTGCAGGTTTGGGGTGGCAGCTTGACCAGATCACCCAGACACCAGGCTCCTTTGACCTTTCCACTTCGTCTCCCCAGCACGTTGGGTTAGCTCTTGGGATAATCTACATGTGAAAAAAAAAAAGAAAATGGTACCCTCGCACTGGGGTGTTGTTGGTGTCATACTTGGTAAATATTATTGTAATGAACTGATGGCTCCTTCACACCGGGGTGTGATGGAAAGGAGAGAGAACGAGGGACAGAAGCAGCAACGGGGACTCACTCACGTCCTAGCTGGCCAGGATTTCTCCTCTTGGTGCCCAAATTCTTCTATTAAGTGGAAATAAAAGCAGTGCTTACCTTACATAATAGATTTTTTTGGACAGTGTATGAAATAATGAAATGACCTGCTACGTGGCAAATGCTGAAAGTTAGGTGATGGTGGTGGTGCTTAGTGCTGAGTTAGTTCTGACCCATAGCGACCCCGTGCACAACGGATGGAAACCCTGCCTGGTCCCGTAACCATCCTCACAACCATCGTTGTGTTGCTGCTGTCGTTGCAGACACTGTGTCACTTTGTCTTATTGGAGGGCTTCCTCTGTTTTGTTGACCCTCTACTTTATCAAGCATAATGTCATTTTTCAGGGGCTGGTCCCTCCTGATAACGTGTCCAATGTACACGAGACGAGGTCTGGCCATCCTTGTTTCCAAGGAGCACTCTGGCTGTACTTATTCCAAGACAGATTTGTTTTTCCCTCTGGCAGTCCATGGTGTATTTAAAACACCATGATTCAAAGGCATCAATTATCACAAACCCCAGCATTTCAGGTTATTGTTTATAGGGCACAGCACCAGTCAAGTCAAATTCCAATTCCTGGTGGCCGTGTGGGGCAGAGTAGAGCTGCCCCACAGAGTTTCCAAGGCTGTAACTCTTCACGGAAGTGCACCACTGCGTCCTTCTCCTGCAGAGTGATTGGTTGGTTCAAATCATCAACCTTTTTGTTCTTAGGTGAGTGCTAACCCACTGTACCACTAGGGCTTCTTATAGATTATAAAAACCTTTTATGAGTCAATTCTGATTCACAGTGACCCTATAGGACAGAATAGAACTGCCTCATAGAGTTGCCAAGGAGCACCCGGGTAGATTCCAACTGCTGACTCTTTTGTGTAGCAGCTGTAGCACTTAAGCACTGTACCGCCAGGTTTTCCTTATAGATTGTAAAACCAAAAAACCCAAACCCACTACTGTTGAGTCATTTCCAACTCATCGTGACTCTATAGGACAGAGTAGAACTGCCCCTTAGAGTTTCCAAGGAGCGTATGGCAGATTTGAACTGCTAACCTCTTGGTTAGCAGATGCAGGATTTAACCGCTGTGCCACCATAGAGGGTATCAATTATAGACAACTGGGAGTCTGTTACAGAGGGTGAGACTTCAGTGGTTCTAGTGCAAAGACCTTCATGTCAGCAAATTCCTATATGCAGTGTGGTGATGAAATTCAGTTAACTGTATGTAGGTTTTCTCATCTTAAATCCATTCTCCTTCAAATCCAGCCTTTTCAGCTTTCATTCCATTGTAAACTGCTTTCCCAAAATCTCCTTTAAAACTAGACCAGACTAGGCTAGACTGTTTTCTGCTTCCTAAGTCCTGAAAAAGTCAATTTCTTACTGAAACAAAGTCCAAGTCGCAGAGCTGGGTACTCCTTACAAACTCTGTGGGGCAGTTCAACTCTGTCCTACAGTGTTGCTATGAGTCAGAATTGATTCAACAGCAATAGGTTTTATACTACTAATGGAAACACTGGTGGTGTAGTGGTTAAATGGTATGGCTGCTTACTAAGAGGTCAGCAATCTGAATCTATCAAGCAGTCCTTGTAAACCACATGGGGCAGTTCTACTCTGGCCCATAGAGTCACTATGAGTCTGAATTGACTCAGCAGCAGCGGATTTGGTTTATACTGTTAATATTGTACCAGCACAGGGCAGTGACTAAGAGTGGCATGTAGATACAAGGAGACTGAGTTCAACTTCTGGCCTCAGTTTCCTCAAATGTAAAATACAGGTCATCTGCCTCAAAGGGTTATGGTGAGAACTAAATGAGTTACTTATGCAGAGTGCGTGGACTAGTACCTGAAGTATAGTTAGTACTGTGTGAGTGCTAGACATTGTTATTAAGTAGCATGAGAAAAGGACAATACTGAACAATGTGTATGACATTCTACCATGTATATGAAAGGGAAACAAAGAACAAATATGTGTTTGTGAATGTATAAAGTACATCTGGGAGTATGAACGTACATTTAATTAAAAACACATGCAGACTCATAGCTGAGGTTGCTTCACTGGAGAGAAAGTGAGTGGCCAGAGGGAGAAGAAAGGAGACTTCTCCTTCAGCAGATGTTTGTAAATTTTAAATTTTTTGCAAAGGGTATCTGTTACCCATTCAAGAAATAAATTGCTTAACAATAAAGTATACTCTAAAACTTTTTGCAACAGGCACAGTTAAAGTGTAATGTATAAGTGACTTTCATGGGTGACACTCGGCACAGCTGGCAGTTGTGAAGGTCTTGCCATCTGATATAATTGGCTTTCACACAGCTGCTGCTAAATAATACACAACTAGCTCTTTGCCTCTTCGAATTGAGAAGAAAACCAGGTAACTTTGCTTGGCTCTGAAGATAGACATATCCACATGGTTTCCAGACCATGAGTGGTATTAAACTGCCCCTCACCTGGAGGGTAGGTTAAGAGAGCCAGGAAGAAATCAAGAGAAAACATGGAAAATCATGATGAGAGAAACCATGTTGTCACTTGACAGTTGCATGTCCTCTCATTTCCCATTCCCAGCCCACGTTTCTTCTTGAAATGGATGAAGCTCTTGTATGCACAGTTCCAACCCTAGCGGGGACGTATTTTTAAATCTCTACTTGTCAAGTCCTTTCACCACTCTCAAGAGAGCTTTCCCGCTTTCTGTTTAAGAAAAATATAAATACTGTGGTCATGAGAGAAAAACAATGGCGAGATATCCTCCACATTTCTAGGAGCATAACAGTAAAATCAGCATATTAGTAGACGAGATCTGACAGATGAAAGATATCTGAAAGATGGAGTATTTCTGGTAACAAGAACTGGAAAATACAGGAGAACCTGGCTACCTCTACGGGTATCAGAACAGTGGTCTGTAACAGTGGTTCTCAGAGAGTGGGCCTGGACCAGCAGCACCCCATCACCTGGGAACCTGTTGACATGCAGATTCCTGGGCCCAGCCCCCAAACACAAACTCATGTCCATAGAGTGGATTCTAATTCATAGTGACTCTACAGGACACAGTAGAACTGCCCCATAGGGCTTCCAAAAAGTGGCTAATGGTTCAAACTGCTGGCCTTCTGGTTAGCAGCCATAGCTCTTTTTTTTTTTTTTTTAGTTTATTTTTTTACTGTGATTGAGTGCAAGTTTACAATACAATTCAAATTTGCATGCCTGCCTATCTGCAGCTCCCGCTGCTCTCCTTGCCCGGTGACAGCACACTCCTCCTTTCTGTTCCCTACGAATCATATCCTCTTAACAATCAACTGTCCCCTCCTCTCCACCCTCTCCACTCCCCTCTAGTAAGAGGCCAGTAGGATGACACCCTATAGATCCACAGAAGCATAAACTGCACATGTGATATGGTCACTCTCTGTCCCCAAGTCCAATCCATTCCTATCTGAAGAGTTGAACTCACTAATGATCTATGATCAGGGGCAGCATCAGGTCTAGGGGCCCTGCCCCCGGGGGAACTCCCAGAACTTTGGACCCTCAATTGCAGTCTTTTAGTGGCGTTTTTAGGGTGGACCCCTTTTTTTTTATCATGTTGCTATTGTAACTCAACACTGTGAGACCCATCACGAGCAGCCATCAAGGCTCTGGGCCCCAGCCTAGACCTGCTAAAGCAGAAACTCTGGGGATGGGCAGAGCCCAGCCATCTGATCTAGTAAGCCCTCCAGGAGGGAGATTCTGATGCTCAAGCTTGCGAGCCACTGTTGCAAAGGCATGGAGCCCTGGTAGCACAGTGGTTACATGCTTGGCTGTTAACCAAAAGGTCAGTGGTTAGAATCCACCAGCAACTCCATCACCAGAAAGACCTGATGATCTGCTCTCATAAAGGTGACAGCCTTGGGAACTCTATGAGGCAATTCTACTCTGTCACATGGGGTCACTGTGAGTCAGAATTGACCCAAGGGCCACACAACAACAACCACACTGGCTCTAGATGAACCCGGTAACAAGGACCTCTGGGAGGCACAGAACTAGAAACTGCCCACTGGAGGGCTGGACTTGGCTTCATTGTGGCTGCCAGGTAGGAAACCCTCAACAGACAGGGCAATATTTCAGTAGAAGCTTATTTTAGGAACTGTTTCTGACTGTTCTGAAGTCAAAAAAGTCTAAATACGACGGCCATGTCAGCAGGTCACTTAGTTTGCAGCCTCTGGTATGATAGTTTTTCTGCTTGCTGTATCGCTCTCAGTGAAAGATAGCTTTTTAAAAAACGTGTCATCACCAGCATCAACAAGTTACTGCGGCTTGAAGCAGTTACACATTTCGATCCGATCACCACCCGCAACTGCACCAACTTCCAGCTCAGCCATCGTGCGGGTCAGGTATGTTTTCCCATGGGGAGCAGCTGAGTCCTTTGGTGGTACCAATCCTCCTTGTACACCAAGAAGCTGGCCCCTGGTTAATTTATGAGTCCTTTGTAAGATGACCTCTGCAAGGGGACTCCAGCTGACTTTAAAAGTTTCAGTTTCTGAGTTTGCCCGGCGGATGGCCAGGACTCTGGAAAACCAAGACATCTGCACTGTTGTGGACTCACCCCAGATATGACCACCTAACTGGCCTCAGAGTCCCTGCCATCAGGGCAGCTCTGTCTTGAGCTACCTTGCCTGCCACCCCTGCTGGGATAGCTGGGGCAAAAAGGGAAATAAGTAGGCCCAGTGTTCCTTCAGTCAGCTGAATCCTACCTCTCATTTCTAGACCCCTCCATTCCTCCCCAGTTTCCTTCTATGACATGTTTTAATGTCATAGAATTGGGTGGGGCTTTGTATGTAACATCACAGGCATGCTAAACAGCACACACACACCACACACACATGCACACACACACGCACATGAGGTCTGACAATTAAGTCCACGAACTTTACTGTTTTAAGTGCTACACACCTCAATGCTGAATATCACTATGGTCACCTTCGAAGTCCTCCCCCTTGGGAAGCTATGCACCGATGCCAGTGCTTAGCCTACCCTTCAGAGCAATTTTTGAGTTCTTTCTGGAATGTCCATTGTGCAAGGTGGCACAGTGACAAGTTTTAGAACTTAACTGTAGAGTTGTCTGTGAGGGAGTTTTTAGCCAGTAAACAAATAATGGGTAGGAACACCCTCCCTACTCGCCTGATCTGGTCCCCAGTGACTTTTTTCTTGACCCGAACATAAAAGAAATATTGAAAGGAAGACATTTTGATGACATTCAGAACATCACGTATAATTATGACAATAGCTCTGGTGGGCATTCCCGAAAAAGTGTTCCAAAATTGCATTGAAGGGTGAACTAGGTGCTGGCGATGGTGCTTAGCTTCCCAAGGGGAGTACTTGGAAGGCGACTGTAGTGATATTCAGCCATGAGGTATGAGCATTTTTTCTTGAATGAGTTTGCGAACTTAATTGCCAGCCCTGGTATCATAAGGTAGAATTGAGAAAAATCTCTACCCTAACTCGGGTGCCACCCCCACCCTTACATCTTACATTTTCCACACATTCTGACCCATAATGGCTGTACAGGACAGAGGAGGACTGCCCCTTGGGGTTTCCAAGGCCGTAAATCTTTACAGAAGCAGATTGCCACCTCTTTCTTCCGCAGAGTGGCTAGTGGATTCGAACCACTGACCTTTTGGTTCACAGATGAGTTCTTAACCATGGTGCCACTGGGGCTTCTTCAGCCCGTGTTAGATGTGCATGATTTTCAAATGTATTAAATCAGGAAAGAACAAATCAAATACCTGACATGCCTTAGAGTGACAGTGTTTGCTTGTGCTAAAGCACAGACTGTCCTGTGTCTGAATATCACTTGGCTGCCCCAGGCTTTTGAAGGCGTGTGGATGATAGGGTTTATGT
Organism: Heterohyrax brucei; assembly: GCA_028571685.1. Classification (NCBI taxonomy): domain Eukaryota; kingdom Metazoa; phylum Chordata; class Mammalia; order Hyracoidea; family Procaviidae; genus Heterohyrax; species Heterohyrax brucei. The sequence continues at coordinate 82,169,639 of CM053156.1, read as the reverse complement.
GAGTGAAGGAGAATCAGGATGAGTGCCCGTGCCAGTGTAACCCCACAGCGACTAGTAATCACTGCTGACTTCACCCACTGCTCTGGAGTGGCCCCAACTCATGTCAGCTTCACAGGGCAGAGTAGAACTGTTCCACTGAGTTTCCAAGGTGTAATGATTATGGAAGCGGACAGCCACCTCTTTCTGCCTTGGAGATGCTGCTGAGTTATAGCTGCTGAACCTTGCGTTAGCAGCCGAGCACTTTCACCACTGCACCACCAGGGTTCTTTCTGCTAACTTTACAAGATGTTTTCTTTAGAACATAAAGCCCCAAACCAAACCCACTGCCATCAAGTCAATTCTGACTCATAGTGACCCTAAGAGACTGAGTAGAACTGCCCCATAGAGTTTCCAAGGAGTGACTGGTAGATTTGAACCACTGAACTTGTGGTTAGCAGCCATAGCCCTTAAACACTGCACAGCCAGGGTTTCCACTGGCCACATGGGGTAGCAATTATAGGTTCGTCACATTCCCCTTGAAGTCAATGTTTTCATCACTGACTGTCCCAGCATACATCAAGCTGCTAGTTGAGACCTCTCCTCCATGACCCCCAAACCTATTCCTTTACTTATGTGATAATTCCTTGACACAAATACCCTGCTTTTTAATACAAAGATGAAAAGCATGAAATCTAATCGCCCAGTGAAACTTTTACATCTGACATCTTCCTCTGAGCCCTCAGTATCCGCCCCTTGAATCTTGACTCCAAGGCCTTCAAACCCACACTCACATTTGCACAACACAGAAAGCCACAATTGTTTGAAGTGTCAGGGGATTCCTGCAAGCATGCTCCTGAAGGGGTCAGTTCTGCCAAAGTTTCTGAGATCTCCATCAGTGTTCCCGGGAGGCCCGCGGCAAGCCTTTGATATGCAAATGCCACTCTCTTTTGCAGAACCTTCTATGTTGTCATCCTTGTCTCTCTTCCATTCTTCTGTGATTGTGGTTAACTCTGCCAATATCCTCAAAGGTTGGTGTGTGATCCCAGCAACCTCCCCGCCCCAACATTTTTCCTGGGACTAGACGTAATCCTCCATCTTTCACAAGATGTGCAGTTTCCCCTTGCAGTTGGCTTGCTTTCTATTTTCGCTTTGCTTATTGACGGAGGAGATTGTGGATACACAGGACAGTTTCACATGGGAAGAGATGGTTTAGTAGGGAAGGATTTTCACAAGGGGCTGCTTCATTTATGAATGAAATTATTCTGACAGTTTCTGCCTCTATAAAGGTAATGTGGGATGGTGTCTGACCTTTCAACCCGGCAAAGGAGGAGAACCAAGATCAATAGCCCAGGGCCAATTTCTGTGAGGCAGAGGTGACACACATCCCCTCTCTTGGCCATCTTGACCAATTCTGGCACCAGCCGTCCCTGCCCTGGCACTCTCGGCTTGTCTGCTGGGTTCATCCGTCACTGCAGTGGCCACAGAGAACTCACAGAGATACCCACAATTAGGGGATTTATTGGGAAGTCAGAGGTCATAGTTCAGGTTCATGAACACTCGAGATAATTTCTCCCCGGTGACAGACACTTCCCTGCCGTGCTCACAGACATGCCTCATCTGTCCCTGGGTCTCTGTCCAAAGGCACTCACCTTTCTGTCCCTGTAGGCTGGGAAGCTCACTGGGCTGTCTTCCTGCCGCCGGGTCTCTCGTGCCACGGCTTCTCACTGTCTTCTGGGACACAGCTTTCTCTCTGTCTGTTTCCAGGGGCTTCTCAGCACGGGGATCCCTGGCTGAAAGGACATGCTCGGTCCTTCCTCGGTGGTGGTGGGATCTTCCTGTGTACTCTGGAATAGGAAACTCTCTTTTATAGCAGAACTGATGAATCCTCTTACTGGGCTATGGTTACCCTGTCACATAGTCGTGCCCCATCACTGGGATGGGACTTACAAGACCATGGCTAGAAAGGCCACACGCAAAGGTCATAGATCACCACGCAGCTTCCCTTGCTGTTTAGTCTCCTGACTAGGTGATTGTTATTTGCTATAATTCATCTTCAACTGATGGTAACCTGTGTGAATCTGAGTAGAACTGGGCTCTGCAAGGTTTTTAAGACTGGGACCTTCTGCCAGCCAATCACCAAGCCTTTCCTTCGAGGCAGCTCTGAGAGGATTCGAACCACTAACCTTTTGGCTAGTGCTCCAGTGCTTAACAGTTTGTGCCACCCAAGGGTCCAGGTAGTGAATTATTGGGAAAAAACGTCCCCACCACCACTGTGGCTCCCGTTATTTCCGGGATCGTTCTCGCATACCTTACAATCACGGCTGTTGGCGGATTTGCCGTGCTGTACCCATTGTTGGCGCTTCCTGCTCTATCCACGCTCCCTGACTTGATTCTCTTATGTGTCAAGCACTGTCGAAGGCACAGGGGACACAGCTGTACTCGGAGTGCACCAAGCTCCTGGCCACGTGGGGCTTACATTTTAGGGGAAGACAGGCAAGGAGCAGAAAGCGTTGACTCCCAGAGATTCATTTCCAAGAAAGAGGAATACTCCGAGAACTGGAGGAGGGGTCCCTTCAGACGCAGGGGACGGGGTGGGAGGGAGGTGGTCAGGGAAAGTCTGACAAGAGACCTCCACAATAAAGAGGGAGCCAAGGGAGGGTCAGGAGGGAGAGCATTCCCAGGTGGGACGAATGCTGGGTGCCCAGGCTGTAAGGTCAATGTGTTAGGAGTAAAAGGACGGCCTCAGTGTGAGCTGAAGTTACAGCGGTGTGGTCCATGGTAAGGAGTTAGACCCTGGTTTTCATTGTGGTGGGGCCCTCGTTAGACAATTTTATGCAGATGAGTGATAAGATCGCATTTTTGCTTAAAACAAAGCAAAAGAAGCAGTATCAATGGTTCCCATATGTGAGAAAACCTAGTTTATTTCTCATGCATGGCTTATTCTAGAAAATTCCGTAGGTCTGTTATCTGCTTCATTTATCTTTCCTCTCCTCTTCCCTCCCTCTTTTCTGTTATACCTTCTGTCTCAACTTGGTTGTTAAGAGTCTGAGCTTTGGAATCAAGCAAACACAGAGTCGAATCCAGACTACTTAGGAGCTGGAGGTTAGGAAAGTGACTACTTCTTGGAGCCTCAGTTTCCCAAACTGTAAAGTGAGAATACTGACAGTACCTGCCTTGAACATTCACTAACACTTAAATAAAGTAGCAGTGGTTGGCACAGGGGAGGCACTCTGTCAATGTTAACTATTAATCCTGCAGTTCTGTTCAGTGACAATTTTTACCTTGGTCACACAACCCAAATAAAACGAAAAAGGATCCTTCCTCCAGAGGTCTGAGAATTGTAATACAAACTTTACGTTAGATTTCATATATCATTAGAATTCTGATGAAACAGCTTTTTTAAATTTAAAAAATACATGTATTTAGTGGTGAAAAAATGGTAAACATCCTTGGAACACCTCTGGCCCAGATTCTTGGATTTCTGAAGATAAATGGATGCATATTGCTATTATTTTTCTAAAAAATTCATGAAACTCAAGTGTGTAAGCTAAATCATTGGAATAATTCCTTAGAGATGGTATTAGGACTGTGAAACGGAAATAATATATACAGTTAGCCCTCCATAGCTACATAGCCACGGGTTCTAGATCTACAGAGTCCACCAATCTTAGATTAAAAATATAAAAGTTTCCCAAAGGAGAACTTGACTTTGCTGCACAAAGCGCTGCCCTGACCCCATGTGGGTGAAGGGATGTGCAGCAGCGCCTGCTGTAGCCTCCACCGTCTCACGGATCCTCAGTCTCTCGGCAGTTCTCCCTGTCTGAGCATGTTGGCTCCCGTTTCGTTGTGATCCCTGAAACAATACAGTGTAGCAACTATTTACATAGCATTTACATTGTGTTGGGCGTTATGAATAATATAGAGATGAGTTAAAGTATACACAAAGATGTACATAGGTTATATGCAAATATTATGACATTTCTTGAGTATGCATGGATATTGGTATATGGGGAGGGTCCTGAATCAATCTCTCATGGATACTAAAGTATGGCTGTAAATATACCAAAATAACTACTGTTTACTAAACACCCGCCATACACCAGCCTGTGTTACATACCCTGTGGGGAGTATTTCTCTTTAATTCTCACAATTACCCTCTGAAGAACATACTGTCACGTTTGTACCCACTTTATAAGAAAACTGAGGCATAGCTGGATGAATCGTCTTGCTTCAAGTCGTATAGTTAATAAGTGAGGATTTAAGATTCAAAGCCACCGCCTTCTGGTCTGCAATCTGAGTTCTTGACAATTCTGCTAAGTCTCTACTGGAAATACATTCTTGATTACACATCTAGAAAAAATTATTTTCTTTAACACACACACGCAATGCAAGATAGCTTTTCTACAATGCAGACATCAAATTTTTCAGCTCTCTCCCCTAAATATCTGGGAGTTGCCACTTAACACTCTCATTGGATTTCCTTTTGTCTCCCCCAACCTTAAATGCTTACAGATTTTTTTATATGAAAAGTAAAATCTACTTGATATTTCATCTGCTTGTCTGCTTTATGAGGAAACTTTTTATTGAAAACAGATTCAAGAAGGGCTTCTCTCAAGACTTTTCATATGAACTGAAAGCTTAGATCCGGTCATCTAAAAGGAGCTGTTTATTCTTTGATAACAATGTGGTGAAGGTATACGAGCCATCCTTGTCTCTGCAAGAATGCAGAGTGTGTAGCTCCACTTGGGTTTTCTTCCTGCTCACTCACACAGATGGGTTTTGTGCGTGTCTAATGTTTTGTCGTTGCTCTTGTTAGGTGCCATCAGGTCAGTTGGCCACTCACCACAACCCAGGGCACCACAGAAAGAAACACTACCCTGTCCCATGGCATCTTCACAACTCTTGTTGTGCTTGAGCCAACTGTGGCAGGCACTGTGCCAAGTCACGTCATTGAAGGTCTTCTTCTTTTTCACTGACCCTCTACTTTACCAAGCATGATGTCCGTCTCCAGGGACTGGTCCCTCCTGGTAACCTGTGCAAAATATGTGAGATAGAGTCTCACTATCCTTGCTTCTAAGCAATATTCTGGCTGTGCTTTTTCCAAGACAGATTTGTGTGTCCTTCTGGCAGGTCCTGTTTTAGAGCATGTGTTGTAATGTTTACCTATGATCTCAAATAACTTTCATCTCTGTTCCCTGAGTGGATTTTTCTCTTCATTTTTATCGAGAAGACAAAGTGTTGATGAGTGTTTTTCATTTTATTTTATTTTATTAATTACAGTAAAAGAATAAAATTTCTAATATCTATCCACTTCCTTGGAACTTACTGAGTTTTTTCTCTCTGCCCTCTGCCCTTTCATCCTAAATCCCTTCTAGATAGACGTGAAGAACCCACGATAGTTTTCCTAAAAGAAGATCGATTGCTCATAATTGGAGAATGAACATGTATTTGGAATTCTTTCCTAGTCAATGAGTGTACGAGGTCCGACAATTGAGTGAGTGAATTCAGTTGTTTTAAGTGCTACGTACCTCATTGCTGAATGTCACTACAGTCACCTTCAAAGTACTCCCCTTGGGAAACTGTGCACCAATGCCAGCACGTAGTCCACTTTTCAGAGCAATTTGGAACTCTTTCTGGAAAGGACATTGCGCACAGCGGCACGGTGGCAAGTTTGCAAACTTAATTGTAGGGTTGTCTGTGTGGGAGCTTTTAGCCAGTAAACAAATAACTATGGGAACACCTTCCTTACTCAACTGATCTGGCCTCCAAAGACTTTTTCTTTACCTGAAGATAAAGGAAATGTTGAAAGGAAGACATTTGGATGGCATTCAGGACATCAAGGGTAATATGACACCATCTCTGATGGCCATTCCAGAAAAAGAATTCCAAAATTCTCTTGAAAGGTGGACTGGGCACCGGCGTTGGTGCGTAGCTTCCCAAGAAGAGTACTTTGAAGATCATAGTGACATTCAGCAATGAGGTATGTAGCACTTTTTGTAGGAAGAATTCACAAACTCCATTGTCCTCATTTATACCCACTTTAAACTGGCATACACGAAAAGGAGGATTTATTGATTCATGTAACTGTAAAGCCTAGCAATAAAATTGGCGTCAGGCACAACCACATCTAGGTGTCCATATAATATCATTGAATATTTGTTCCTTAGATTCCCTGCCTGTGCTCCTGTCTGTGCTCCTGTGCTCCTGTGCTCTTTTGGTTGCCTTCTCCAGCAAGGACTTCCCAGTGATGGCCAAAGTCACCACCACTTGAACACGTATTCCTTGCTGGCCATCCAAGCACAAACAGTACAATGCTTTTCTAACAGGTCTACCCAGAGTATCAGCAGCAATTTTTATTAGCCTACTTTAGCACACGTGCCCACCCTGAGAGGTGAGCACCTCAGCCTAGAAACTAGAAGCTCCAGAAACAGACTTAAGTATGCACCCCCTCAAGTTTGGGGGACAGAGATTCAGTTGTCATGGAAGTTGCCATCTAAGAAGACCTAGTTCTAACAAGTTGTCAAAACATTTTAACCCATTCTCTGGCAGCAAGAACCATATTTGTGTGTGTGTGTGTGTCTGCTGAAATCTCTAACCATGCTGAAATCTGTATGAGAGACCTAGATGTAAGAATTTTATCTTTTATCGAAGGAATAGATCGGCACTTTGAAAACATACATCAAAAGGAATGTTTGGGTTTTTTTTTTGGTCTGCGTTTTCCTAAAGACCTTTCCTCTAACTATAAAGAGCTCACGCACTAACTGAAAGATTGGTGGTTTGGACCCGCCAGCTGTCCAACAACAGAAAGATGTGGCAATCTGCTTGCATAAAGATTACAGCCTTGGGAGCCCTGTGGGACAGTTCTGCTCTGTCCATGGGATTGCTATGAGTTGAACTTGATGGCAACGGGTTTATATGTCTATGGCTCCCGAGTTCCTTTGGTTCCCAGCCAGAGGGTGGAGAAGAGAGGAAAAGGCTGAAAGACATCAGTTGATGCTCTCAGCATTTTGAAAAGCTCTTCTGTTGTTTTGCATCTTACCTCTCCCTTTTTGTCCACTGTTTCCTCTTCCCCTGCCAGGAGCTGTTCCCACAACTCATTTACAGGCACCCAAGAGGCTTCAGCCGGCTCATTTGCTGCCCTGGCCGCCTGGCACCTCCATCCATCCCTTCCTCACTCTCCCGGTGTCCCCTGCCTGCCGTTGGTTCTGTTCTTCCCTCCCGGAGAATAGTATTTCCCACTGTTAGGAATTCCTAGACCACAGAAGGAAGGTTCAGAAGAACTAGAACACCGAACCGTTGTGCTGACTCCATCATTTCCTTGAGGTCTGGGCTTGGGAGGGACCCCTAGTTCTTGTCACTGGGCATCCTGGCCATTTCTTCTCTGCTGTGGGTGTTTTAATGGGGTGACTGCAATTCTCTCTCGCTCACGCTGTCGCTGAGAGTTTCTTGCTGTAGACACTCGTGATTGGGCGAAACAGTTGCTGATGCGCATGCCCAGGTGTGTATGCACACGTGTGCGGGGAGGTGTTTTGTTTCCTTTGCATATTAACAAGCAGCGCAAGCCCACCAGAATAAACTGTGATTCTCCCCTTTGTTTTCTCTCTGTCTTTCTGCAAACAGGTGTGGTCAAGGAGCGACAGGTCAGAAACCTATAAAACCAAAATGCAGTGTTGACGAGGGCCTGGCAGGAAGGGTCAGATCAACCTCCCAGCCAGTTGCTGTTGGGTGAATGTGGACTCGCGGGAGCCGCACGTGCGTCAGGGTGCAGCTGCGCTCCGTGGTGACCGTGGCTAGATCCAACCCCCAGATTTTCAGTCAGCTGCTGGGTACGCTAACCATCTGTGCACTCAGCGTCTGTCAGTTATTATAGACAGCTGTCCTGGGAAAGGAAACTCTTGGTGTCCTGGTGGGTAAGTCTAAGGCTTCTAACCAAAAGGTTGGCAGTTCAGATCCACCAGGCGCTCCTTGGAAACGCTATAGGGCACTGGTACTCTGTCTTATCGGTTTGCTGTGAGTTGGAATGACTCAATGGTAGACAAACATACGCTGGAAATCCTGGTGGCTTGGTGGTGAAATGCTATGGCTGCTACCGAAAGGTTGGCTGTTCAAATCTGCCAGGCCTCCTTGGAAACTCTGTGGGGCAGCTCTACCTGGTGTGTAGAGTCACTGGAATGGACTCAAGAGCAGTGGGTTTCAGTTTAGTTTATCCTAGAAAAAGTGTAGGACCAGGGTTTTCTTTAGAGTTTCCTTTAGTAAGCACTTCAGCAAGCCTGCAAGGGAGCTACTGTCATGCTGAGAACTGTGAGGAAATTCAAGGACTTTTGGTGACTTCCATATTATCACAAGCTTACCAGTAGAGAAATTCTTATTTTTAACTTGTAGAGAATTTTGACATTCACATAAGTTTCTGAATTTCTTAGTGTATTTTCCCTCCTCAGTATTGCACTGCTTTATAAAAGGGGGAAACCCTGGTGGTGTAATGGGTAAGTGCTACGGCTGCTAAACAAAAAGGTGAGCAGTTCAAACCTGCCAGCTGCTCCTTGAAAACTCTAGGGGGCAGTTCTCCTCTGTCCTGTAGGGTCGCTATGAATCAGAGCAGACTCGGCAGCAGTGGGTTGGGTTGGGTTTTATAAAGGGGAACTAGAAAAGAAAGCAGTTCAGCTCTGTGTGGATACAGAGGTCAGAACAGGAATAGGTGGGCCCTGGAAACAGTGCCCGTCCCTGGAGAAGGCAGAACCTCTTCTGCACGTGCTGACCCAGACAGCTCATCCTCCTTGGCCTTTCAGTCTGCACTGGCCTCAAGTCTAATCTGCCTTCTTGTGGGGACATCTGCCCTTCCAGCCTTCACACGGGAAACACCCCTAGTATTACTTTTCAGAACCCTCCAGAATTACCAATGGGATGTAGACGTATAGGTCGTAAGGTCTCCAACAAGCCTAGCAATCATAAAGACAGCCCAGGGCCAGGCAACACTGCCCACTGTTATAGAGCTGGCCCCGCAGCAGCTAAGGACAAACATGGAAAAAACAGAGAGAGGAAGCTTAGGAGTTGGATTTCTGCCCCTAAACCAACTCTGCTACTCGCTGACTGCTGAGCGGCCTGGGAAAGGCGAACCTGCTGCTCAGGCTGTGTTTCCTCACTGGTGATGTTTAGCAAGCATTTCCTGTGTTCCAGGCAACGCCTCATGTGCTTTAAGAGTGTTAACACTTAAACTATTGTGAGGTCAGTTCTATTCTTTGCTTCATTTGACCAGAAAGCTGAGGCCCAGAAATGCTAAATCACTTGGAATCAAACACAGATTCTCAGTTGGCAGGTCTCGAGAGCAGGAGCCACGTCGTCCCTACAAGATGTTGGACGGTTTGGTGTTCTCCAACTGGGGAGAGACTCCCAGCACCTAATGGGTGGAGGCCAGGGATGCTGCTAGACATCCGTCAGTGCCCAGGACAGCCCCTCAGTAAAGAACCATCTGGCCCCAGGTGCTGATGGTGCCGAGGCTGAGAACCCTTGGTCCAGCTTCAGGGTACACACTCTTAACTGCTGTAACCCACTACCTCCCGGTTGTGTCAGCGATCTCTTTCTCCAGGGTTCCCCTGAAGGTGAATGAGGACAGTTAGGGGGCAGGGGTAGAGGGGTGGAAGGGGGTGATAGTACCAGAAGCCAATGGGTTTGCAGTGGCTGGCTTTCCCTCCTGGCCAGCCTTCCTGTCCCCTCTTCTGAGAAGGCCAGAATCAGGAAATGTCTAGGTGGCTAATTTCTGCTTCCCCAGAGTGACCAGAGAACAACACAGTCCCAGTGTGCCTCCTGGCCTTTGTCTATAAAGCGTTTGGAGTCCATTATGAATCCTTGAATTTCCCCTCTGGGTTGAATAACTGCTGTTTATGTTTGTGTTTACAGTCGATTTGGGAATAAGTATTCCAGAAGATAATGCGGCTGCTTCTTCCCCCAAGACAATGGAGATAAGCAGTGGTGTGGAGGCCAGCGGAAAGAATCTTGGGAAAGAGGCCAAGGCCAAGACACCAGCTGCTAAATCGCGTTTTTTCTTGACGCTCTCTCGGCCTGTACCAGGACGTGCCGGAGACCAAGCCACGGATTCATCCCCTGGATCTGTGCAGCTTGATGTTGGCTGCACTGAGGCTGCGGGAAACAAAGCCCCAAGTGAAAACATGGCCCTGCCGGTGGCAGCTGCAACAGGGGACAGCCCCGATAAAACCCCAGGGCAGACCCCTGCTGAAGACGGAGCCGCCTCTGCCTCCTGGGGACCAGAGCCTGTCGCCCCCGAGTCAGGGGAAGCAGCCCCCTCCAAGCCCAGGGACGCGGCCAGCTTTTTCGACAGACTCTTCAAACTAGACAAGGGACGTGAAAAGACACCCGTTGATAGCCAAGCAGAAACCCAGCGTGCAGAGCATCAGGAAGTGGCTGCTGAAACTGCTGGATTATCCAGGCCATCCAACGATGTCCCTGCAGAGCAGGCAAGTGCTTAAAAAGGACCATCTCTTTGGCTTCTAAGACAAGCCCAGGGGGGCAGGAATTGGGCAAGACCACCGACCACACGTATGAGGGCTGCAGTCACCGAGGGCCTTTTGACAAGGTATCAAGCCATTGACCCTTCTAGAACAAATAGCACATTGTAGCCTAGTGTCTCCCCAGTGTTTCTGTGGGAAGAGACATCTGCTGGGAGAGCAGTAACAGCTGTTGGCATCTGCTTTGTGTAAACAGAAAGAGAGGGGTGCTTCCTGTCATTTGTCAAAGATGGAGGGAGAACAGGTTACCTTTCTGATCAGTGCAGTGTGGAAAGAAAGATCTTAGCAGAATAAAAGTGGTTCCTGAAAGACTTAAATGTGCTGCCCGGGCTCAGTAGCTTGTTTGACATACAGTGTGGTTTACAGGATTTAGTCAGAATGATTTCCTTCCCTATTTTTCGTAGCCTGGATTTATTTTTAGCTATCTTTCGCACTGAGGCCTGGATTTGAAGAAAGAACATTGACACTTCTGGGCACGCTCTTTTATATACTAATTTATTTTCCACCAAACTGAGCAATACCTTTGTAAAACTAGATATTTTATTTTTTTAGGGAGATCTGAGAATTGATTGCTTTCTTCTTTCACCAAGAAAAGCAAGTCTCTTTTGATGTTAAAAAGAGCATTTGCGGTTAACCTAGAGAATTTACTTTATTCTAGGCAAGAACTTCTTGACGGCAGAAAAAATAAAAGTTGATATGTTGTATTCTTTAAGGTAGCTGTTCCTGGTTAATAGCCTTTTCAACAACAGTGTTTCTCCAAACCTGGCAATAAAGTTAGGTGCCTCTAGTTGAGTTTGGAACTGGATAAAAATGAAAAATGGACTCAATTTTATATTCTGTGGTTGCATATTGCAGCCATCAATGTATTTGGCTGTGGAAGCTATAAATGTGTTTGGCTGAAGGACCAAGGAGCTGTGTGTGGCCGGAGGAGGCCTGACTACACAACACTGAAGTGCTCAGCTGCTAATTGAAGAGTTAACTGTTTAAACCCAGGCAGGAGCTCCTTGGGGAAAAAAGACCTAGTGATCTGCTCCCATACAGTTTCTACCTAGACAGCCCAACCGGGCAGTTCTTCTCTGCGCATGTGGTCTCTGTGACTCAGAACGGCACCCGGCTGCCGCTGTTCCCTGCAGAGATGGTGTCAGTAATATAGCTGTATTTCTTGATGCCTTGAAAGGTGCCAGTCTTTGTTTTAAGCACTATCCCTTATTGCTTTCTTTCATGAGAAGGAGCACCAGATTTATCTGTGGCTTTAATACATCAAAGGTGGCATCAAGCATTAGATTTTTGATGCTAACTTAAAACTCCCAACAGTTGAAACTGGGGAAAGACAATAAGAGTCAGGTGCTTAGGCTCTGAGTGGTACAAACAGCTGACTCATTTGAGTCTGTTAGTTCACGGTTCAAGTCCATCCAGAGCTATAGTAGAAAAAAGACTTGGCAACCTACTTCCAGAATATCTGCCATTGCCAACCCCGTGCAGCACGGCTGTAGTCGGACACATGTGGGGTCTCACCCTAGACAGGAACAACTTGAGGGTGACTGGTGACTTTTGCTGTTTCTATGTGTTTTGATCAAAGAGCTTATTTTCACAATTTCCTTCCAAAGCTTGAAAGTTTTCCCTTCACCTACCCACTTCCTACTGTGCTCCAGTTTAGGAAGAAAGTTTTTGAGTCATTTTTCCATCCGATTCAAAAGTTGAGTCTTCAGATGCACCCAAGCCAGGTGGACACCCAAGCCAGGTGTGGAGGCAGCAGGGTGCCGACTGCCCGCCTTTGTGCACTCTGAGGTGAGAAGAGGGACAAGTGGACGGCCTGTCAAGGTCCAGGGACCGAGTCCTCTGCTGGGAGAATCCAGAGTGTTGGTGAGGGTGCCCGGACAGCAGGGGGCCTAGTTGGCCCAGGGAGCACCCCACCACGTACAGACAAGGAGCCCCAAAGTCCTTGTCTTAGGCTGCAACCAGCAACCAAAAACCCAAACCTGTCACTGTTGTATCCTAGCACCCCTTTAGGACAGAGACAAACTGCCTCATAGGATTCCCAAGGAATAGCTGGGGAATTTCAACGGTCCATCATTTAGCCAGCAAACAGATTCCTGAGCATTGTTCTACTAGTGCTCTGTGAAAATAATTTTAAAAGACAGTCATCCAGTCGATTCTGACTCACAGCGACCCTATAGCGCAGAGTGCGACTAGAGTTTTGTAGGAATGCCTGGTGGGTTTGAACTGCTGACCTCTTGGTTAGCAGTTGAGCTCTTAGCCGCTGCACCACCATAGGATAAACCCTGTGAATCGGTCATCACATTCATGAATATCTGAGAAACTCATTGTGACCTTGCCCCGAGGGAGAAGACGTTTGTTGGATTCTCATGATTGATCATGGGCTTCTCAGGCCCTTCTGAGGTGGGGAATTTTTTTAATAATCCCACATTTCTTTAGCAGCATGGACATCCAAACCTGACCCTTTATTGGGCTGAGAACAGATTGACTTCTTTATGGGAAGAGAATGAAGGACAAAAAAGCCACTGTGTGCTTGACCTGTCGTTGGGGGCACATATGTGCTTTACCTGTTGTTGGGGGCACATATGTGCGTTGCCTGTCTTTGGGCACACCTGTGTGCTTTACCTGTCACTGGGGACATATGTGTGCTTTAGCTGTCTTTGGGCATACCTGAGTCTTTTGGTGCATCAAATCCTGTTTTCATTAATTAAGCCAATTCAGCATCTTAAATGCACTTAATTGGAAAGTCTCTGCACTCAGTCCACCCCTCAGAAACGTGAAGAGAAAATTCAGAGTTGTACTTTCTTAGCTCTGCTTCCTTCATTGAAACGTGCTTGCAGACAACACCTCAATTGGAGTGAAGTGGATTCCAAAATGAGATGAGAGTCACAGGATGGGGGCTTGTGCTGGGAACGTGGTGGGTATCTCACAGCCAAGGGCATGGCTGATGTCCTGAAGTTACAGTCACGTCTCAGCAAGACCTAAAGACGGCAGCCTGTCTTCCTTCCTGCGTTAACGAGTTCGCTCCCTCGCATTCGCTGGTCAGAGCCGTGTGTTTTCAGCATCCTGCAAATTCTCCCTGTGTTTGTTGGTAGGCTTGACTCAGTGTCTGCCTGTCTTGGAAGAACAGGACACAGAGCGAGACAATGAAATAGCCATTTCTCCTTCAGCTGGTGACTTGTAGATATTCATATGCCTGCAAGAATTTTTATTTTTTTTCAAAAAGAGCCTTCTGATTGTTACAGCATCTTTTCTAGTCTCTGGCACTACAGGACTACATTGTAGGGGAAGGGAATCCTTTTTGCTGTCAGGGTAATGAGAGAACGCAGCCATCAGAAGATGATAAGAATGAAACCTGTCCGTCAGTGGCTTTCGTGGGGAGGACCGCATTCTGCACAGTCAATGTCTGGATTCAGAATTCTTAGGGTCAGTGGTGCAGGGGCTCGGCGTTGTCAGCTGTCCCTCCCTCCTGCCCACGCCAGCCCGTCCCCCACTTTCTCTGCCTGCTCCCTGCTGGATTGGAATTCTGTCCACAGCCCGACAGGGCTGTGAATCGGGAGAGAGATGCCACCGTTTCACTCTAGGGGGAAACACAAAATCTTCTGTGTTTGCACAATGACAATCTTATTTTGTGTCCTAAAAAAAACTACATTCAGAGCATAGCATAATTAAAACAAGGCAAGAATTCATGAGCAAATGAAGCCTTTACTACATAGGCCAAAGAAAAGATAAATTATAGGCCTGAAAGCTGTCACTGAACTGCGATTCACACAAACCAATGTGTTGGCAGGAATGGGATTTTTTCTGCCCTTCCCCCACAACTGAACCAAAATCATAAGATATGCCTTTACGAGATGCATCACACACACACACAGGCACGAAACTTCGTGCCATGATGGAAATCGGGCCTTTATAAGTTGAAAACAACAACTGTCTCTGTCACCAGTAATATTCCGAGAGGGACCTGTGTCCTGGGTGAGGGTACTTAAAGGGTTCCCAGGCACTGTTTCATGAGATTTAATGAGACTGTTCCTTTAGCTTTAAAATAGAAATTTTACAATTATATAAACACCAACCTTGGGCCAGGCATTTAGAAGGCAGATGATGGTGGTAGTCTTTCAAGGAACGTAGCATTTCGTAGGAGTCATCGTCTTTTAAGGGAAATTGTGATAAGTGCATTGGTGCCCAAGTTTGCTCTGATTACTGACCATGACAACCAGAATCAAGATTTTCACTTGCCGCTCCCCTTTTCTCCCATGAATGTACTCCCTTCAGTCTTTTCTCTGAGCAAATCTACTCTTGTCAAACGCTGCGGTGACTTTGCACCTCTCCCCCTCTCACCCCAGTCTCTGTGCTTAGCCTTCTCCACCTGCCAGCTGAGTTTGTTTCCTTCTGGAAACATCCGTCTCCCTTGGCTTCCAGGTCCTTCCTCCTCCCTGGCCACTCTTCTGTCATCTCTTTAGCTAGGTCCCATCTCTAAACACTAAGGTTTAGATCAGTACTTGAACTTCTCTGTAGCTACATCTGCTTCCTTGCAGATCTCCTCCAGTGTCCTGAAGGGAGCGAGTCCCCGATTTGCATCTCTCTCAAGCTCAAACCCCTTGAAGTCCAAACTTCAGTGTCTAGCTGCACTATCTACCCGTCTTCCTGAATTTCTGCATGTCCGGTTGCATGGACCGTGAACATCTCAACCTCACTACATCCAAAAGGGAACTTTTGAGTCACACCTAAAACAGTAACATAATGCCACCTGTATAATCCACAGCCTGCCTCCACCCCAGTGTTGCAGATCTATCCCACCTCTGCTACTCAGTGCTAGGAATGGAATTAGAGATCAAAGATATGCCGGGCGCTTGTCTACGTGGTATAAAGTTTTGAGTGAAGCATCGTTGTTGCAAGTCAAGTAGTCTGGATTTCAACTCTGGTCAAGCTACTTGGCCTTTCTGAGCCTCAGTTATCTCATCTGTAAAATGGGGCTAATAATTATATCTAGCACATTTTCACATTATCGTACTTGTGAAAATTTAAGTGGGATCAGCCATATGGAGTATTTAGCCTGGAGAAATTGCTTTTTGAGAGAAAAAGAGAAAAGGTAACTCTTAATAGTATCATGTTCTTTTCTCCCTACTACTGCAAATTTTAGTTGGGTTACCTTCTTCCTCCTCTGTCTTCCACCAGAATTCACAGAGATACTACAACCAGATCAAATTTGAAAGCTGTGTAACCAAAGGCCGGAGTCTTGATTTGGAGAAGAAAGTACAGAAGATAGATAGTGATTTTGTGTGACGGATTAATAGAATTTAAATGTCCATGCCTGGGATCCTCAGTTTTTCAGTCTGACTTTCAAGGGTCTCCATACCTTTCCTCTGCCTGCTTTTCCATCTGCATTGCCCAGGGCTGCTTTAAAATTCTCTAGCCAGAGACACCAGCGTATCTTAATGAGGAGATGTTCTCTACTCCCCAGGGTTGCTCTCTATGTGTGTTTCTCCCTCTGCCTTCATCTTAAGGGCCTGGTCCTCTCAGTGGTTTCTGATGACAGGAGCCCGTGATGTCTCCCTGTATGTTCTTTGTTATGTCATACTGTGTGATAACATCACTTTGAAGGAATCGTCTCACGAAACACCAAAATCCACAAGGTAATTCTGAGAATTGTGTACATTTACAGATGAGAAAATCGAAGGTTTGGTGAAATCAAGTCACCAACTCGAAGTCATGCAGATAAAAAGCGGCAAAGCCCAGTTTCCCCCACCTCAAAGCTATCCTCTCAATTGCTCAGCTGTTTTGAAACTTGGCCTGGTGAGGTTGGAGTTATGCAAATTTGAATAGTGTTAATTTGAGAAAGTGTGATTCAAACATGTTATCACATGCAGAATTTGAAGTATCAAGTTAATCCTAAATTAGGAAGAAGAAGAAAAAGAACTCTATAATTCCACCATCAAAAGGCCAAGTGAATGATCAACTGTTTCGTTGTTGCTGTTATTTTGCATTGTGGCCAGAAGACGGTGCCATTTCCACTGTTAAAAAGAGTGAGCCACCCTAGAGACACAGTTTGGGAGGAAAATCCGTCTCAAATTAAGCAAGATTGGGATTAAGCAAAGTCTTCAAGGAGGCTCACTCTGGTGTCGTGGTTACATGCTCAGCTCTTAACCCAAAGGTGGTGGTAGCGGTGGTTGTGATCATGGTGATGGTAGTCATGGCGGTGATGGTCGCTATGGTGATGGTGGTGACTATGGTGATGCTGGGGATGATGGTAGTTGTGATCATGGTGGCTGTAGTCATGGCGGTGATGGTCGCTATGGTGATGGTGGTGACTATAGTGATGCTGGGGATGACGGTCGTTGTGATCATGGTGATGGTAGTCATGGCGGTGATGGTCGCTATGGTGATGGTGGTGACTATAGCGATGCTGGGGATGACTGTAGTTGTGATCATGGTGGTGGTGGCAGTAATGGCGGTAATGGTCGCTATGGTGATGGTGGTGATTACAGTGATGCTGGGGATGACGGTAGTTGTCATTAAGCAGTGGAGGTAGTCATGATAGTGATGGTAGTTGCAGTACTAGTGGTGATAGTATTAGCCATAGAGGCCAACTTCTATTAAGCACAGGCACAGGTTAAGCACATTCTTTGCATTATATTATTGAACCCTCACAGCAACCTTAAAAGACAGTTCCTCTTATTATGCCCGTTTGATAGATGAGTAGAATAAGGCTCAGAGACGCTCACTTGCTCAAGGCCACATCACAACTGAGTGGCAGAACTGAGGTTAGTATTCCGGCATCTAACACTTGGGTTCACACATGTAACCACTGTGTTATTCTGCCCAATAAATATAAAAGACAACATTCTTATAGACAGTCCCCAGCTATGATGCTGATTTTTATGATTTTAGTAATAACAAACCTTTGAGATGAGATGTTTACAGCAGTAGAGGTTGCAGGGGAGTGTCAGTAGCCTCGGTGGCCGGGGTGTGAGTTCAGACTTAACCACTTACTCGTTGTGTGTCAATTACTGGCAATTGTCCTATTTGTTAATTATTCCTTGTTTTTAGGTCATGTGATAAGCATTTTGCATACATTATCTGCTTTGATTTTTGTAATAACTCAGCAAGGCTGATATTTGTACTGCCATTTAACAGATGAGGAAGCGGGCTGTGAGAGGTTATGTATCCAAGGCCACACAGCTAATTCATGGTAGAATGAGAATCAAGATTCATCCGTGTAAAACCCGTTGCAAGAGACCATGCCAAAGTCCTGTGTTTTCATCCATAAAAGGAACTAGCTGCCCGAAGGATGACTGTAGTGACAAAAGTGAGGACAGGCTATCAGTTATGGTAACGTTAAAATAAAAAGTCCATTTCCTTTTCCTTTTTTTAAATTTTGCTTTAGGTGAAAGTTTACAGAACAAATTAGAAGTCCGTTTTCTAAATTGTCCAAAACTGAGAAGTAAACAGCCGTTTTAATTATGAAACAGATCAGATGGTCTCCAGACTGATGGAGTTTGAGTAGTGGATCACCTGGGGTGCCTTTGGCTGCAAGTAAAAACAAACAAACAAACAAACAAACAAACAAGAAACCCTACTAATAGTGGCTAAATTAGTGAGGGGAATGTGTTCTTTCTTCCGCATACTAAGGACTCTGGAGGTAGGCGGCCCACGATTGGCTCAGTGTCTTCACAGCCCCAAGATGCTTTTGTCTTTCTTCTGCAGGGTCCTCTCTGTCATGGTTTAGTCCATAAACGTGGTCACTCACGTTTTTATGACAGCTATCAGAGTTCCAAGTATCATATATAATGTCCAATGCAATGAAAGAGGAGTTGTCTAAGATTTCCTCGTAGATTTCATTGGCCAAATTGAGTCACGTGTACAGCTGCAGGGGAAGGTGGGAAAACAGACAGCTGGCATTTTCTCTTCCTTCAGTGGAAACGTGTTGCCATCAAGTCAATGTGAAATCATAGCCACCCTACAAGACAGAGTAGACCTGCCCCAGAGGGTTTCCAAGCACTTACTGGTGTATTCAAACCACCGATCTTTTGGTTAGCAGCCAAACTCTTAACCACTGAACCACCAGGTTCCTCCTTTGGTGTACAGCAGTCAACAAAGAGAAGATGAGAAGAAAAGGTTCATGGATGGAGGAGGTCATTAGGTAGACAATCAACAAATCTGCCATGGGTAGAAACCAGGTAGATTTTTTTCCTGCCCAACTTTATACCTTAAAAGCATTGAGCAGAGCTGGTAGAAACTGCCCTAGTATCCCCTGTGATAATTTATTCAAATATAAGGTCTGCCAGTTAAGTTTGTGAACTCATCCTAGGAAAAGTATTACATACCTCATTGCTTCGTTTGTCTTTGGGTAAAGAGAAAAAGTCACTGGGGGCCCGGTTGGTGAGTAGGGAGGGTGTTCCAATAGAGTTAATTGTTTACTGGCTAAAAACTCCCTGACAGACAACTATACAGTTAAGTTTGTGAAAGTGCCACCATGCCATCATGCACAATGTCCATTTGGAAAGAGTTCCAAAATTGCTTTGAAGGGTGGACTAGATGCTGGCATCAGTGCACAGGTTGCCAAGGGGACTACTTTGAAGGTGGCCATAGTGATATTCAGCAGTGAAGCAGGTAGTACTTAGAACAATTAAGTTCACGGACTAAATTGTCAGACCTTGCATGCTCACTGTATTAGTTTTCAAGCTTTTCGCTATCTCCCACTGTGAAAGATCAATTTTACATCTTGACCCTGTCTCCATGTACATATGTAAAACAAAAGAGTCACAAAATAACGTGATACAACATGCAATGCCTTCTGTTACTTTCTCTACTCTTTTGTTGTGTTCTGTTTGATTTTTTTAACGCTGATATTGACTGGCTAAATTATTTTCCAGTCCACTAATGGTCACAACCTATAGTTTGAAAAATGCTGTTCTATGGTAATCCCCTTTTTCAGCTGGTAGATGAGGATATTAAGGGATCTGACAGTTTCTTTTGCCACCATACATTCCCTTCGCCTGGCACAGTGCCTGGCACTTGTTGGCATGCTGTGATGTTTCTGAGATGAATCTGACCAGAATAAAGATGTTAAATGTCATCATATTGTGACTTTTCGAAGATTGGTTTGAGACTACATGGCTACAATGTCGTTATCAACTCTGCCTAACACAACTTTCAATAGGTTAAAAAAAAAAACAGCCATTTGAGTCAATTCCAACTCATGGAAACCCTGTAGGACAGCCTAAAGCTGCCCCACAGAGTTTCCAAGAGCACCTGGCGGACGGGAGCTGCCGACTTTTGGTTATCAGCACTTAACTACTACAAGCAAGGTTTCCTTCCATCAGAAGTGCTTTCAGAATAGATGGGTGACATCTTTGCTTTTACTCAGAACTGCATGGAATCACACGCTTACAGGGTCTCTGTGAATTGGAATCGACTTGGTGGCAGATTCGGTTTGGTTTTATCCCATTTATTTGGTATCTTTAACTCCACCTTTGACAAGGTGTTAGGGTGTCAATCATGATAGAAACGATCAATCAGTGATTGCTGCTTGGCAGTGAATTTGCCAGTAGCTTTTGAGCTGTCTTTCCCTTTGGTGTTCCCCAGCCCGATCCTGTCCTTTAAAGCTCACATTCCTTAAGTGTAAACTCTGTCAAGCTTTGTTCTAATCACTGCACGTGTATAATGTGTGTGATCCTCACGTCCACCCTGAGAACTGTGTGTTCTTATCGTTCTTATATCCCCCTTCTGTGCAGTGCACAAAGAGGGAATGTGGCTTGCACAAGGTTGTATGGCTAGAAACTGCCAGAACTAGAACTTGACATCAGTGTCTATACACCAAGGAACCCTGGTGGTGCAGGGGTTAAATGCTGAGCTGCTAAAAGGGTGGTGATTTGAACCCCCTGGTCACTCCATAGGAGAAAGATGTGGCAGTCTGTCTCCATAAAGCCTACAGATTTGGAAGCCCTATGGGTCTGTCCTGCTGTGTCCTATAGAGTCACTGTGAGTCAGAATGGACTCAGTACGAACAGATGGGGTTTCTTCTCTACATACTTAGACACTGTGCCTGTAAGTTCAAGAAGAGGAAATATCATACCTTTTAAAGCATCTTATGTCTGTTAAAAATCTCTGAAGCCAGCACTTCCCAAACTGGTATGCTGTGGATCACCAATCCCATGAGACAGGCCTAGGAATAGGACCCCAGCATCAAACAATTTTAGAAAATGTATAGGCTGTGTACCACCTTAAAGACTCATAGTGGACATCAGCCTAGGCTCTGAGAAGTCCTACAGGAAGCCTATCTGATATTTAACTATGTTTACCCAAGTTCCTAAACCTTCTTTATCCCTCTATTAGCTGTCTAACAAGTAAAACAGATGCTTCAAGGAGCAATTCTTTCAGGAAAGGGTAAGCTAGGCATTTAGACCAGAAGTTGAACAGCGGCCCTCTATATGAAGCCACAGATATGTTTAGTGCATCTACAGAATTGTTTAAGAAACCCTGGTGGCATAGTGGTTGAGTGCTATGTTAGCTAACCAAAAGATAGACAGTTCAAATCCACCAGGTGCTCCTCGGAAACTCTATGGGGCAGTTCTACTGTGACCTGTAGAGTGGCTATGTGTTAGAACTGACTTGACAGCAATGAGTATAAAGTTGTTTTAAATAATATATTTTTTAATTGGTAACATTTTAACATTGGTGACAGTACTATAAAATTATGAGGTCTCCTTATCATTCTACATTTCTTTTCTGAAAAAGGGGAGGTTTTGTCTTAGTTCCCAGGTGAGATGGGTGCTGTGCCTACCACTGGAGATGAGGCATTCACTCTCTAATTCACCACAGTCCCCACCACTCCCTGCTGCCCCCCTAAGTGCACTGGAGTCATCCTTCATTCCAACACTTGCATTGCTCTTTATTTTTGCGGTATAGTTGAGAGTAAAGTGAAATATCTTGATCACAGACTACTATACTTCTGTCTTAGCCCTTGGCATAACTGGAAGCTATTTAAGTGGCTACCTGTTTAACTTAGTAAAACAAAAAAGCCATTGCCATTGAGTCAGTTTGAACTCATGGAGACTCCATATGGTACAGAATAGGACTATACCCTACAGGGTTTTCTTGGCTGTAATCTTTATGGACACAGATTGCCAGGATTTACTTTCACGGCCCAACTGAGTGAGTTCCAGCCACTGACGTTTCAGTTTGCAGTCGAGCGCAAACTATTTGCTGTCTGTTTACTAGACAACAAAGCCAGCTTAAGAGTCAGTCTGTCAGCACGGACTGACCAATAAGTAGATGTAGAGGATTTTGTGTTTTCATTCAGCAAACACTTGCATGCTTTCTTTATGCCCAGGCAGGATTTTAAGTTCTGGGAGGAAAAGCTTTCCTGTTAGGTGAGAAACTAACAACAAATAAGAAAATATGCAATTCCAGGGCATTAAAAGGGCTGTGAAAGAAGTAAACAAGGTTTTGAGATAGACAACAAAGACGAGGCTGGTAATGAAAATTGGGTGGTGAATTGGGTCGAAAAAGAGTTTGGTTTAATCAAAAAATTCAGGACAAAAGATCTGTTTTCCTCTTCTTCTCCCACAATAAAAAGACCAAACAGTTCTTGGAAAGTCTACATTCTAACTTTAGCAGTATTCCAACTGCTTTTTCTCATTGTTTGGGAGTATTTGTGAAAGAGGTGATCAATCTGTCCTAGACTATTGGCTATTAGCTCTTATAGTGCAAGGCAGGGTTTTTTAAATGATGGATACATTTCCACTAATAAAGTGGAGTTTACCACTTTATATTATAAACATTTGGGGAAAAAAATCACAGAACAGAGGATCTTCACCCAAATTCTACTTGCCTGATATGACTTACCTTGGGACTCACTCTCCACCCACTCTTTCCCCATAGCCAGTATGTTTTTCTGTTTTAAAGCGTGTGTAAATGGACTTGGTGTAACAGTGCACAAACTCCCGTGTCCTTAGGAATATCTCCAGACCAGTGACCACTGCCAAAAGTGAAGCAAAGAAAGAACATATTCCACTTCTTCTGTCCTCACTTTTCTCTGTCCATGAGAAATCAAGATGATGAATTCACCCCACCCCAAGTAGAGGCGCTGCTGAGAGAGAAAATGGAAAAGGCTTATTTATAGGAAGCAAGGATGGATTGCTTCTTTTAATAGATTTGTTTCCACCTCTGCTCTTTCCATTCGTGCACTATTGGTTCATTTTATCTTACAAATATCATGTTTCCATGTCA
This sequence comes from Heterohyrax brucei, assembly GCA_028571685.1. Classification (NCBI taxonomy): domain Eukaryota; kingdom Metazoa; phylum Chordata; class Mammalia; order Hyracoidea; family Procaviidae; genus Heterohyrax; species Heterohyrax brucei. The sequence continues at coordinate 82,146,909 of CM053156.1, read as the reverse complement.
GTTATTAACTATGGACTAATGAGAATTTCCTGTGTAAAGGGCCTCTGTTTAGACTTCTGCCAAGGTTGGAGTTTTGTTTTTAACATCCCCCAGTTATGTCTACCCCAAAAAAGCCCACTGCCACTAAGTTGATTCCAACTCATAGCGACCCTATGGGACAGAGTAGAACTGCCCCATAGAGTTTCCAAGGAGCACCTGGCGGATTCAAACTGCTGACCTTTTGGTTAGCAGACCTAGCACTTAACCACTACAGGGTGTTCAAATGGGTGGTGATCTCATGCTTTGTAACAAAGGGACATCACGTTGGATAATTGGTCCAGTCAAGCTTGCTTCAACTAGTTATTGTTGTTGGGTACCATCAAGTTGATTTTCAACTCATAGTGACCAGATGTGATAGAGTAGAACTGTCTGCAGGGTTGTCTTGGCTGTAATCTTTATGGAAATGGATTGCTAGGTCTTTGTTGGAGTTGCTGAGTAGGCTCTAACTGCCAGATGCAGAAGAGCACTCAACCATTGTGCCCCCACCATTACCTTCATCACCATCATCACCATCATCACCATCATCACCTTCATCACCTTCATCACCTTCATCACCATCATCACCATCATCACCATCATCACCATCATCACCTTCATCACCATCATCACCATCATCACCTTCATCACCATCATCACCATCATCACCTTCATCACCATCATCACCATCATCACCATCATCACCATCATCACCATCATCACCATCATCACCATCATCACCATCATCACCATCATCACCTTCATCACCTTCATCACCTTCATCACCATCATCACCATCATCACCATCATCACCATCATCACCATCATCACCATCATCACCATCATCACCATCATCACCATCATCACCTTCATCACCTTCATCACCATCATCACCATCATCACCTTCATCACCTTCATCACCATCATCACCATCATCACCTTCATCACCATCATCACCTTCATCACCTTCATCACCTTCATCACCATCATCACCATCATCACCATCATCACCATCATCACCTTCATCACCTTCATCACCTTCATCACCATCATCACCATCATCACCTTCATCACCTTCATCACCTTCATCACCATCATCACCATCATCACCTTCATCACCATCATCACCTTCATCACCTTCATCACCTTCATCACCTTCATCACCTTCATCACCTTCATCACCATCATCACCTTCATCACCTTCATCACCTTCATCACCATCATCACCATCATCACCTTCATCACCATCATCACCATCATCACCTTCATCACCTTCATCACCTTCATCACCATCATCACCATCATCACCTTCATCACCTTCATCACCATCATCACCATCATCACCTTCATCACCGTCATCACCATCATCACCATCATCACCATCATCACCATCATCACCTTCATCACCATCATCACCATCATCACCTTCATCACCTTCATCACCTTCATCACCTTCATCACCATCATCACCATCATCACCTTCATCACCATCATCACCTTCATCACCATCATCACCATCATCACCATCATCACCATCATCACCATCATCACCATCATCACCTTCATCACCATCATCACCATCATCACCATCATCACCTTCATCACCATCATCACCTTCATCACCTTCATCACCTTCATCACCTTCATCACCATCATCACCATCATCACCTTCATCACCATCATCACCATCATCACCTTCATCACCGTCATCACCGTCATCACCATCATCGCCTTCATCACTACTACATCACCACAACTGCCATCACATTGGTTCATCGAGTATAAACCAAAAAAGTCAAACCTGTTGCGTGATTCTGACTCATAGCAACCCTACAGGACACAGTAAAACTGCCCCCTGGAAGGAGCTCTGGTGGTGCAATGGCTAAGCTCTCAACTGGTAACCAAATGGTCAACATTTGAAAACCACCAGCAGCTCCACAGGAGAAAGATGCAGCAGTCAGCTTCCATAAAGATTACAGCCTTGGAAACCCTATGGAGCAGTTCTATATGTTGTGCAGGGTCACTGTTAGGTGGAACGGACTTGACGATAGTGGGTTTGGTTTTGTTCTGACTCTTTATGGATGAGTTTTCTCCTGTGGAGCAGCTGGTGGGTTTGAACCACTGACCTTTCAGTTGGCAGCTGAGCACTTTAACCATTGTGCCATCCCAAAGCCAGTCTGCTGTTAAGTCTTATCCAATCCATAGCAACCCCATAGAGTTTCCAAAACTGTGAATGCCTGCAGAAACACACTGCCACGTCCTTCTCCTATGGAGCTGCTGGTAGTTTTTAAAAGCCGATTATTCATTAAGCTGCTGATCATTTTAACACCTGTACCATCAGGGCTCCTCGATTAGTATAAACACAAAAACCCACTGTCACTGAGTAGTCTCTGACTCATAGTGACCCTGTAGGACAGAGTGGAACAGCCCCCATAGAGTTTCCAAGTTGCACCTGGTGGATTTGAACTGCTGACCTTTTGGTTAGCAGACATACCACTTAACCACTTTGCCACCAGGGTTTCCAATTAGTATGGATAACTGAAACAAATCATAGTACCTCCTTCTCAAAAGCAGGAAGGAAGGTGAATGCATGGAGCATATTGTGATCTGTTATCCAGCTCAGGTGCCTTTCTCAGGAAATATACCAGAGGGCAACAGAAATTTAGATACCACACTTGAAATCCCCCCCCCTCCCCGAAGTCCCTAATAACTTTTCAGTCAACTGCCTGGATCACTAAAATGTTTGTATTGGTTACAGCACTTTGGTCTCACAAAGCTGTAAAGTCATCAACCATACGTACTTTTTGAATGAGCAGTTCTATATCCAGAAATTAAGGATGTAAGCAAAATTTCATCCACAAGGTGATTTTGTTTCGTAAGCCAGTACTGGCTGTAAGGGAAAAATCAGGAAGACCTAGCAGATGAGAGAGGTGAGTCATTGTATGGTACATTTTTCACTGAACACCATAAATGAAGGTGGCGTAGAAACAGAATAATTGACATAAGAGACTGTCGTAATAGAACGCTGAATGAGAAAGAGTAGGTTTCAAAATGGTATTTTCAGCATGATCCATTTTGACTAAAACTTAGGCTTGCCTGCCCACCCACATGCCAACCCATCCTCCCACAGTGGAGTGTGGGATCAAAAACTGCAGATCTCCAGGGTCAGTTGTCTCTCACTGATGGGATAATGGGTGCATTTATCATTTTAGTCTTTGCTGATCTATATTTTCTTTTTCATAAAAGAAACAGTTTGATGGAGCTCGTGTCCAAGTAAAAGAAAAAAAATACCACTATCTGCAGAATTTCCTGATTCTTCCATTAAAAAATCAAAAGCCTATTGCTGTCAAGTCAATTCTGACTTATGGCTACCCTATAGGACAGGGTAGAATGCCCCATAGGGTTTCCAGGCAGCAACTGGTGGATTCGAACTGCCAACCTTTTGATTAGCAGCCATAGCTCTTGACCACCGTACCACCAGGTTTTCCACTCCTCCTCAGACCCTGCTGTATGGCATGAGGAGCCCTGGGGGAGCAGCAGTTAAGGACTTGGCCACTAACCAAGAGGTCCCCAGTTCAAATCCACGAGCTACTCCTTGAAAACCCTATGGGACAGTTCTATTCTGTCCTATAGGGTTGCTAGGGACAGGATTCGACAGCCATGGTTTTTTTTTTTTTTTTTTTATATGGCATGAGACATCTTAAAGTGCATTCGTTAAAAATACGATGGGCTTCAAGTAACAGTGGCATTGGTAAGAGATTCCTTTTTCTTTTCCAGTAAGTCCTGAGGTATTCAACACAGAGCTCTCATGTCAGTTTCTTTAACTTTTTAGACCCTGGTGGCACAGTGGGTTAAGTGCTACATCTGCTAACCAAAAGGTCGGCAGTTCAAATCCTCCAGGTGTTCCTTGGAAACTCTATAGGGTCGTTATGAGTTGGACCTGAATCGATGGCAGTGGGTTGGGTTTTGGCTTTTGGTATAGCTAATGGGTACTTGTTTTAGTCAGCTAGGGCTGCTGTAACAGAAATACCACAGAGTGGATGGCTTTAACAAAGGAAAGTTTATTCTTACATAGCCTGGTAAGCTGCAAGTCCAAATTCAGGGTGTCTGCTCCAGGGGAAGGCTTTCCCCCCGTCGGCTCAGGAGCACAGTCCGGTACTGCATCAGTCTTTGTCCAGGGAGCACCTTGGTGCAGGAACTTCAGGTCTGAAGGACGCGCTCTTTTCCTGGTGCTGCTTTCTTGATGGTATAAGGTTCCCCATTCTCTGCCTGCTTCTCTTTCCTTTTATCTCTTGCAGGATGAAAGGATTAAGGGTGGGGCAAGCCATACTCCAGGGAAACTCCCTTTACAGTGGATCAGGGAGGTGACCCTATAAAGGGATTTACAGTTCCACCCTAATCCTTTAACATACAGCATAGGAAAACCACAAAATGGAGGACAGTCACAAGATACTGGGAATCACGGCCCAGCCACATGGCTACATGTATTTTTGGGGACACAATTCAATCCATGACAGTACTCATCTCTGCAGTAATGTCTTCTAGACAGACATAGGCCCTTTCATAACTGACATTTAGAATTCATGGAGAAGAATGCCCAAGGATTGAGCCCTGGGGGCCGGGTGGTTCAAGAACTTGGCTGCTAACTGAAAGGTCCTTGGTTCAAACCCACAGCTGCTCTGCAGGAAGGTGTGGCAGTCTGCTTCCATAAAGATGTGCAGCCTTGGGAACCCTGTGGGGCAGTTTGGGTCTCTCCTGTAGGGTCGCTATGAGTCGGAATCTACTGGATGGCTATGGTCGTACACATGGGGTTGCCATAAATCCAGGTCAGCTTGACGGTGACTGCTTTGTTTATCAAAACAGCTCATCACTGTTGAGTAGAATCCAACACGTCGTAACCCCCTAGGACAGAGTGGAACTGCCCCATTGGGTTTTCAAGGAGCAGCTAGTAGATTTGAACTGCCAACCTTCTGGATAACAGCCATGGTGCTTAACTACTGTGCTACCAGGGCTCCGATTGGGTTATAGTTCTGCTGTTTGTGCTTTTGTTGTTGTTGTTGTCTTGGGCTTTAAAGATTTTAACACTTATTTATAAACGGATATGAATTGTGAAAGAACAGCAGGGAAAAATAAAAGTGAAAAATTATCCACGTTGGTAAACACTTACAGCTCCTCCTTAGGTGGCTTTGGGCTTTATAACAGAACAAAAGTTGCCAAGCCAAGCCAAGTGCCGACGAGTCAGATCCCACTCATGGCGACCCTAGGGGCCAGGGTAGAACCGACCCCCAGAGTATTCAAGGAGTGCCTGGTGGATTTGAACAAAAGTTGAAAAGAAAAAAAAAAAAACACTCAGGTATTTTTGAAGTTCCACAAACCCTTTTTAGTAGGCTTTAGTTTTAGAATTCCTCCTGCTTGTTTATTAATTTGCTTTCCTTTTTAGGCAAATTGGAGAATACATTTCATCTGTAAGAATTAATTGAACCCCCTGTGTGATAGATGTATTGAGAACAACAAAGTAAGCTGCTTAGCCTGCTTATGAACCACCAAATGCATCATGAGATTTGGAGGTTTAGGGTCCTGGTTTCATGGGAGATTCTGTTAATTGGCTTAATAACTTGTTCAGTGCTACTGTTCAACTTCCTAGTTGGTTGCTTGGTACATGGCATCTTCAAAGCTTGTAGTAAGACATTCAAGATCCAACAATTAGTCTCTGTTTGCCTGGAGCAGGAGAGGAAAAAGGAGAATCAGGAAGAGAAGAGAAGGGAGAAATGCAATGGATGGCTAATTGTCCTCGGTGAACAACTGCCTCCTTTGTCATGAGACCAGAAAGACCAGATGATGCCCCGCTACCACTACTGAACATTTTTATCAAAGATTCTCTAGAAGAATCCTGATCAAAAATGGGAAAAGGCAGAATAGTTTTCAAATTCTCATGAACCCCAGACTTTCTGGAGCCACAGAAACTGGATGAACCCTGGAGATCATCTTTGAATCCTAAAACACAAATAACCCCTGAAGTCTTCTAAAAACCAAATAATAGTTCAGCTTAGCTGATAAGGAGTTTCTGCCTTGACCACTGTGCTCTTTTAAGATCTGTCTCTGTGGGATCAAACTGACAACAGCAAGCCAAAAGCTTAGAAACTTTAGAGGGGCTCTGAGTTCATGTCAGTGTGGATGGAACCACTCAGAAATGGAGGGTGAGCATGGTTGCCCCACTCCAAGATCATCAGTGCCATTGAAATGGACATGAGGAGCTCACTGAGTTGGTGTATACTCTCAAGAAAAACAACAGTACAATAAACTTGAAAGAGAATTAACCAAGCCCCACTTGTGTCTTATACCTGACTATGGCTATGCTCAGGTGGCAGCTCTAAGAAAAAGAAGATTACCTGCAGACAACTGTTGCCTGGCTGAAGGTCCCCTCGTGCTGTTGTCACATCCCAATTGAAGAGGAAACAGAGTTTTGTCTTTCATCCCAGAGAGCATGTCGCTCAGATTCCCAGCAGGTGGAAGGAGCCTAGTGGAATAACGGCTTCCGGTGCAGTTCTGCGTGGTTCAGACAGACTTCCGTGCAGCGGGCCGCACTTCAGGCACTCAGTCTGGGAGTGAAGATGCAGAATGAAACCAGTGGTGGGTGAGGAATGGGGAGGTCTAGGTGAGGTAGACAGCCAGCACGCTGAGTGACAGACAACTGCTTTCTCCGTCTTGATCATCTGCCTTAGCTTATGCTCTCAGTTTGTCAGCGTTGACCCAGTAGACTCTACTGCAGACTTTAAGGGATGCCAGAATCCAAGTTCACAGTTTACGGCTGAGAGAAGGTGCTGGAAACTCCATATGGGCTTTATGATAAACAATCAAATTATGGTAAGGGGGTGTTATTTCTCAACTCACTGTGACAAAGTATGATCACTCAACTAGGGTTCTTTCCTATTTGCTCTTTGAAAGCAACAGAAAAGGAAAATATAAGAGCTTTTTTTTCCTACTCAAATGAAAAAAAACAAGCTGACATCAGGAACAAACATTCTGGAAGAACGTTTCTGCTCTGTCTAAAATTTCTGTTCAGCCGGGAAGATATGGAGCCCTGATTAGAAAAGCAAAACATTATTTGCAGTTAGGGACAAAGGTCATTCTGTCACATGCAAGGCGGAGGCCACAGCTATTGGTGGCCTGTGGGAGGGTCCTGTTCTAATTGCATGTAGCTTGGCCCCCTGGATGGTTTTTTTTTTTTTTAATTTTGAATTGGCTGCCCAAATTTTGTTCTCACTTCTAGTTGTAATAGGTTGTGTATTCACCTGTGGGAGCCTTGGTGGTACAGTGGTTGGACTCTGAACTGCTAACCAGTCACTTTCTGGAAACTCTATGGTGCAGTTCTGCTCTGTCCTATAGGGTCACTGTGAGTCAGACACGACTGGATGGCAACAGAGTTGGTTTTCGGTCTCACCTTGCTCAAGACAAGAGTTTTCCCACCAATGCCAGCTGCACCGTATTCTTCTAAAATTTTTTGACATGCATACAAAGTCACTATCAATTCTCACTTTCCCTTAGAAAAAAAAAAACTTAAAAAGGTAATCCAGTGTATGCTGTTTTTGTCCATACTTGGTTTCAGTTAACAATACTTTCCTGATAGAGTTTCGGGGTTTGTAACATCTGCCTAGGATTCTACTGAAAAGATATACCCTAATCTATTTCACAAAAACAGCACAAAAAAAAAACCTGTTACTACTGAGTCTATTTCAACTCATAGCAACCCTGTAGAGGACAGCATAGAACTTCCGCTATAGGGTTTCTAAGATGGTCTCCTTTACAGAAACAGAGTGCCACATCTTTGCCCTCAGGAGTGGCTAGGGCATTCAAACAGCTGACTTTCTGGTTCACAGCTCAGTGCTTTAACCATTATACCTGGTGTTTAACCAGGACCCTACTAGTGGACGCAGCATGGTTTCTGGTGGTGTTGCTATTCCAAGCCTTGCTGCACTGAAAAAACTTTTTTAAAAAAAATGCATGAGTGAATGTAGGCTTAGAATCAACTCTTAGAAGTAGAATTGCTGGGTAAAAGAGCACATTCTTCTTCAAATTTTAGTTATTGTGTGTCAGTGTGTCATGATAAATGGAGAAAAGATTGAGGTTGTCAAGGATTTCCTTTTACTTGGATCCACAATCAACACCCACAGAAGCAGCAGTGAAGAAATCAAAAGATGCATTACAGTGGGAAAATCAGCCACGAAAAGACCTCTTTAAAGTGTTGAAAAACAAACATGTCCCTTTGAAGACTAATGTGTGCCTGACCCAAGCTGCAGTGTTTTCTGTTGCCTCGTGTGTGTGTGAAAGCCAGACAAGAAATAAGGAAGATGGAAGAATTATTGATGCCTTTGACTGTACTATGGTCAAAGAATCCTGAAAATACTGTGGACTGCCACAGAACACACAACTTTGTCTTGGAAGAAGGACACCCGGAATGTTCCTTGGAAGCTAAGATGGCAGGACTAAGTCTCACATACTTTGGACCTGTTATCAGGTGAGATCTGTCTCTAGAGAAGGACATCATGCTTTGTGAAATAGAAGGTTAGTGAAAAAGAGGAAGACCTTCGACAAGATGGACTGACACAGTGCCTGCAACTCTGGGCTCAAGCATAGCAACAGTTAGTGGGCATGGCACAGGACTGGGCAGGGTATTTTCCTGTTGTGCATATAGGGACACTGTGAGTTAGAATTTACTTGACTGTACCTAACAACAGAAAACGCTGGTGGAATAGTTGTTAAGTGCTGTGGCTGCTAGCCCAAAGGCTGGCAGTTCGAATTCACCAGGCACTCTTTGGAAACTCTACGGGGAAGTTCTGCTTTGTTCTATAGGGTCACTATGAATCAGGATCGACTTGACAGCGTGGCTTTTTTTTTTTTGGTACCTAACAACAGCAATGACATAGCTCAGTAGGAAACCTTCATGGTGTAGTGGTTAAGAGCCTGGGCTGCTGAACAAAAGTTAGCAGTTGGAATCCATCAGATGCTCCTTGGAAATTCTATGGGGCAGTTCTACTCTGTCCTATAGGGTCACTATGAGTCAGAATCGACTCAATGGCAGCTGGTAGTGAGCCCTCCTGGAGCAGTGGTTAAGTGCTGGGCTGCTAACTGAAAAGTCCGCTATTTGAACCCACCAGCCACTCCGTGGGAGGAAGATGTGGTGTCTGCGTCCATGAAGGTTGCAGCCCTGGAAACCCCAGCGGGCATCCTGCTCTATCTGAAGCTCGCTATTCCCAGCCAGCTCAGCAGGCATTGGGTTTTCTGGGTTTTATCTCAGTTGAACTGAGTGGCCTATCCCACAGCCTTCCCGCTTGCCCACCTCTACCTTATCCTTCTCAGCCTTTTAAGGTGCTCCCAGCTGCAAACCAAAAGATGGGTGATTCAGATCTGCCAGGTGCTCCCTGGAACCTCTATGGGGCAGTTCTACTCTGTCTTCTAGGGTAGCTACAAGTCAGAGTCGACTCGATGGCAGTGTGTTTGGTTTTCCTTGACTGGAGTTCTTCTACCCATCCCCACCCCCATCCCCACCCTGTGTTTGCTTGTCCCCAAGTAACTTAGTCTCCAAGGCCAGGGGCAAATGATGGCAAACGGTGACCTTCCAGCTTTGCTTCAACCCTCCAGCTCAGCCACTGCCAACTTCAGTGCACAGTGGCATCATCCCCTGGGACCTTTAAAACTATTGATGCCGCCTGAGGTTCTGATTACTTGGCTTGGGTAACACTTGACATTGACGTTACTTAAAAACAAAAACAAAAGCATTGCCCAGGTGGTCATAATATGCAGGCAAGGTAGTAGGACTCACCTGCCTTGTTATCCAAGCCCTGGTAGCTCTCTAGGGTTTGGTCCACGCTTGGCTCATTGTTGTCGTTGTTGGGTGGCATTGAGTCAATTCTGACTTGTGGCAATGCCGTGAGGGTAGAATGGTCCCCATAGGGTTTTCTGGCTGTAAACTTTAGGAAGGCCAACTGCCAGCTCTTTCTCCTGAGGAGCCGCTGGACAGGTTTGAATGACCAAGCTTTTGGTTAGCAGTTGAGTTCCTAACCATTGCACTTCCAGGCCTCCTTTCTAGCCTGCCAGCCAGTACCAGAGAAGAACGTGTCTGATTCATCTTTGTGTACCTCACAGGGGCTATCAGGATGCTCACTAATTAAAAAATAATAACAGTAATTAACAGCTAACATTTGTGGTTTGAACATTTAGAATACCTTTTTCTAAATCCTTTCTGTGAAAATTCCCATTTGCTCCCTCAGTAATCCCAGGAGGCAGGTGCTACTGATTATCTTCCTTTTACAAATGAGCAAAGGGAGACACAGATGTCAGCCCTGTGCCCAGGATCACACGGGGATGGACGGATGAGCGGAGAGCTGAATCGGGCTGACTGGGTCCCGAGTCTAAGTTAACTCTCCACAGCCTCTTAGCAGTCTGGAATTCATTCAAATGCCCCTGCACATTGGTTGAATCAAGGCAACCAAATGTTTCTAGGCCGTGTCCTCACCAAGCCTAGCAAAGCATTCCTTAAGCTACAGTTTATCACTTTCACGGTGAGTCATTTAGTGCTGCTATGACAGAAATACCACAAGTGGATGGCTTTAAGAAGAGAAATTTTATTGTGCAACGGTCTAGCAGGCTACAAGTCCAGATTCAGGGCATCAGCTCCAGAAGAAGTCCTTTTCTGTGGGCTCTGGAGGAAGGTCCTCATCATCAACCTTCCCCTGGTCTGGGAGCTTCTGAGGTGCAGGGACCCCAGATCCAAAGGACACACTCTGCTCCTGGCACTGCTTCTTTCCTTACAGTATGAGGTCACCAGCTCTCTTCTTGCTTCCCTTTCCTTTGTATCCAAAGAGACTGCCAGAGTGCACAGTACAGCCTGAAAGATGGGGTCCTGCCTCACCAACCACCGCTCTCCCTCCTCACTACCATCACAGAGGCAGGATTTATGGCATATAGGAACATCACACAATACCAGGAATCACGATCCAGCCAAATTACTGCACACATTTAGGCGGGGACCTAATTTAGTCCATGACACTTCCCTTCGTAACATCTGTTCAGTTATTTATGTAATACTTCAATGATTTAAAAACTTAAATTTAAAATGGTTCAGTTTTAAGCACTTCACCAAAGAAGACATCCAGGAGGCTAATAGATGCATGAAGAAATCCTCATGACCGTTAGCTGTTAGAGAAATCCAAAGCAAAACTACAATGAGATACCATCTCACCTCAACAAGGCTGTTATTATTCCAAAAAAGACAAAATAATACATGTCAGAGAGGTTGTGCAGAGACTGGGACTCTTCTACACTGCTGGTGGGGACGTAAAATGGCACAACCACTTTGGAAATTGTTCTGATACTTTTCTTAAAAAAAAAAAAAATCATTCGATCCAGCAATTGCACTTCTTGGAATATGTCCTAGAGACGCGAATGAATGCATACACACCAGTGTTTACTGCAGCACTGTCCACAATAGCAAAAAGAGTGAGTCAACCTGTGTGCCCGTCAACAGATGAATGGGTACACAAGTTATGGTACCCTTACACGATGGAATACTGTGCAATGATAAAGGACAATGATGATCTTAGGAAACATCTCATAACATGAAGTCATCTGGAAAACATTATGCTGAGTGAAATTACTCAATTGCATAAGGACAAATATTATATGAGACCACTACTATAAGGACTCAAGGTATAAGCACAGAAGAAAATAATCTTTGATGGCTACAGGGGTGGGGAGGGAGGAAGAGGGTACTCATAGATTAGATAGTAGATAGGAATTGGGTTAGATGAAGGGAGAGACAGGACGCTGTAGCAGGGAGGTTAGCATAGCTGGACTATGCCATAAGCTAAGCAGTTTTCTAGATAGAACCCAATATTTTGAAAGACAGAATATCAGGGCCAGGAGTCTGGAGACCGTGGTTTCAGGAGACATCTAGGTCACTTGACACAGCCAAGTACGCCGAGTGCCATCGAGTCAGATCCGACTCATGGCGACCCTGGGGTTGCCATGAGTCACTTGACATAAATGAATTTTCTAAAGAAAGTATTCTATATTCCACTTTGGGGTGGTGGTTGTCTGGGATCTTAAAAGCTAGCAAGTGGCCATCTAAGTAGAATCAATTGGTCACAATCCACCTGGAACAGAGGAGAATGCAGAACATCAATGACATGAGGAAAGTGTCAGCCCCGGAGACAGAAGGGGCCATATGACCCAGAGACCTTATCAGTGTGAAACCAGAAGAACTAGATAGTGCCTAGCCAGCACCCATGACTACTCTGATGGGGAACACAACATAGTGGGAGAAAAATGGGTGTGCAGAACTTGAACTGTATTAAAGGCCCAGACTTGATGGTCTGAGAGGCGGTTGGGTCCCCTGATGACATGGCCCCTGGACTCTCTGTTAGCCCAGCGCTGAAAGCAGTACAGAAGCCAACTCTTCAGACAGAAGTTTGACTGGACTGTAAGACATAATGATGCTGGTGAAGAATGTGCTTCTCGGCTTAAACATATACATGAGGTTGTCTGAGCAGCATCTGTCCAGAGGTGAGATGAGAAGGTGGAGGGAGACAGGATACAGGAAGTATAGAATGCAAAGGAAGAGTGTGCTGTCACAGGGTGGGGATGGCAGCTGAACTTGCATAGAGGTGTGGGTATGGGGTTTTATATGGCAAATTGAATGGATTGTAAACTTTCACTTAAAGCACAATAAAGTATTATTTATAAAAGACAACCAGTAAATGAAGATAATGAATGAGAAATAAATGATCATTCTTAGCTCTGAATAGATAGATAGATAAATGAAAACAAAATTATTTGGTTTCCTTCTTACTTGGCTTCACCTAAGCAAAAATATCCGTAGTCTTAAAAGCTCAGTGCTAGAAACATTTTTCTAATGTACAGGAAAATAATAAACCCTCACCAGCTGCAGATGTGTAAGCACTAACCTCGTATAAACAGAGATGTTCAGCCTTCACTCTTATCTGCACACTAACAACCTGGATCTGAATTATACCTTGAAATTATAAAAAGTTCAGCTTTTACCTTTTTTTTTAATATGCATCTCTTGCACTTGGCACTTGGCTTCCAAAACAAAAAAGCTTTGTTGGGGGCGGGGATTAATTAGAAATCCTAATGACTATTAAGGCCATGGCTCTTACGTGCTTTTAGTGTCACGACACTCCAGCTCTTTATGAGATATTTCACAGGAAGTGCCTCACCAATGAAAATGAGTTCTGGAGCAGAATCAAAGAATTGTGGGATACAGGTGTTATTATTATTATGTTTAGAATGTGGTGGTGGTGGTGTACCATCAAGTCCACTCTCAATCCTAGTGGCCCTATAGAACTGAGTAGAGCTCCATTTTTAATGTAGATGATTCCTGCCTGAGTGCGGCAGTCGTGGCCCACTGGTAGAAGTCTCACCATCCATGCTGAAGACCTTGGTTTGATTTCTGACAAAGGTGCCTTGTCACCCATGGTCAGTGGTGTCTCAGGTGTTGCTATGACCCTGGACAGGGTCGGGCAGAACTTCTAGACCAAGGCTACTAGGAAAAGAGTCCTTGAGACCCACGTCTGAAAATCAGCCAATGGGAACTCGAAGGGTCAGCAATGGTCCAAGCCACAGCGCGTCACAGGGATGGCATAGAGCTGAGCAGCCTTGTCTTCGGTTGTGCACGGGAATGCCAGGAGTCAGGCCCTCTCAGTGGCAGCTAACAGCAGCAATTCCTGCTTGGGCTTCGGCATCAGGCTGGGCTGAGTATAAAATCTAGAGGGAGCCTTGGTGGCACACTTATTAAGAGCTCAGCTGCTGACCAAAACGTCAGCAGTTCAAATCTACCAGCCACTCCTTGGAAACACCATGAGGCAGCTCTACTCTGTCCTGTAGAGTCTCCATGAGTCTAGACTCTACGGCAACATGTTTAAGAAATAGCCTAAGTGCCCAGTGAGGCCTGAGGAAAACAATGATGTAGAAATTCAGTGAAGGGAATAGATTGCGATGGGTGACGTGACCCAGAAAGATTCCAGTGAGGGAAGACAGACCTGAGCCAGAGCCACGAGAATGGATAGGTTAGAACTGACCAGACATTTGGAGAAAGGAGATGGAAGCCAAGTAGAGAGTGCAGCAATTGCAAAGATATGGGAGAAAGAAGCTCCTCATCCCTCATCCTTCTTTCAACAACGGCTTCTTGAGCATCTGCTGTATGTCAAGGACTTTGGAAACTGTGTGTCAGTTACGTGCCAATAAAGCTGTTAACAGTACTCATGGACTCAAAGAGCCATCCACATGGGATCCAGTTGACACCAGCAACTTGAAGAACTAGATAAGAACCTTAGGGAGCAGTGAGTTTGTGTTAATAGGGGAGGAACAACCCGGAAAAGGGGGTGAGGGTGGCTGCCCAGTTCGAAGAATGTCATCAGTGTCACTGAACCATACAGGTGGAAGTTCCTGAGTTGGTATAGATTCTGCTACGTATGGTTTCAACAAACAAAAAAGCTATAAAAATAGTGTTTATTGTCATTTTTCATGGAATATAAATTTCTGGTCCCCAGGTAACTTCCAGGTGTAGTTTTATGAGTACCAGCTTAGCCAAAGTTGTGCAGCATAAGCACCAAAAATTCAACATTGTGATAATTAGATCCATGGTCTCAAAAGCCAGATCAGAAGGAGCCTGTTTCTCGTTGTTAATTGAAATTTGTGTAGTTCTCTGTCTTTTCTGCCAGTCCTCATCCAAGGAGCCCTGGTGGTGTAGTGATTAAATGCTCAGCTGCTAACCAAAAGGTCAGTGGTTCAAACCCACCAGCCTCTCCACAGGAGAAAGATGTGGTAGTCTGCGTCTATAAAGATTTACAGCCTTAGCTGCCCTAGGGGGCAGTTCTCCTTTGTCCTGTTGGGTCATTGTATGAATCTACTCGATGACAATGATTTTCTTTTTTTGTCCTTACCCAGCCAACCTGCACCAGCACCAGAGGTGTGAGGTGCACGAGAGGAATCACATTGCTGCTGTTCTTGTATGCCATCGCACTGCCTTCTACTCATGGAGACCATGTAGGACAAAGTAGAACTTTCTGGTAGAATTTTGGAGGCTGTAATCTCTATGGCTCATAGCTTACAACAACTCATAATAAGGTCACTGTGAGTCAGAATCGACTTGGTACACTCAGCAAGAGTCTTTATAGAAGCAAAACATCCAGTCTTTTCACTAGCAAAGTTGCTGGTGAGTTTAAGCCACTGACTTTGGGGTTAGCAGCTGTGTGCCTTACCACTGTGCTACCAGGGTTCTGTTACATGCGTTGTGGGCTTTCCAGCTCATCTACTTGGGTAAGTATTACTGAAGGCCAACCATGCACCTCAAACCTTTGTAGGCCACATGAGGACGAATCCTGCTTGTCTGTGCTGCTCTTTCTGTCACCTCGTTCTCTATAGCCAGCTTTCTTTGAGTATCTCATACTTAGGACAAGTTATTACAAAACTTTCTGTCTGAAACATTCTTCCCTCTCTCTGCCTTTGGCTAGTTTCCATTCATCTTTCAGGCGTTAATGTTTACCCTTCAGAGAAGTCACCTCTCACCACCCACCAAAGGCTTCCCTTTCCTTCCGAACATCTCACCCTTACTGTTGTGGTGGTGGCGGTGGCCGTAGCAGTGGCCGTGGCCATGGCGGTGGTGGTGGTTAGGTGCCATCAAGTGTGTCCTAACTCAAAGTGACCCTGTACCCAACAGAATGAAGCGTGCACTATTGCCACCGTCACTACCATGCTTGTGCCCGTCGTTGTGGCCACTCTGCGAGTCCATCTTGTCATGCGGCTTGCCCCTTTTCACTGACTGTCTGCCATAACAAGCACAGTGTCCTTCTGTAGGGACTCCTGGTCCTTCCTGATGACATGTCTGAAATGCGTGAGACAAAGCTGTGCCATCTTCATTTCCAATGACCTTGCCCTTTTCCATCTTAGCTCTTAGAACGTTTTTGTCCACTCGGTTAACATCTACCCCTTTCCTGCCGTCTCCCTGAAAGACCTCGGAGAGACTTGTGTTGGAGTTTGCACTTGATCTTGAGGCAATGGAAGGCCAATGGGGGGTACAAAGTAGAGTGAGAACAGGCTCTGCTGCATCAAGAATGGATTGAAGGGTAGTAACGGTGTGAGCACACGGCATGGGAGGCGGTTCCAGGCCTGAGAAATGACAGTGATTTGGCCCAGAGTTGTGGGGACAGAGAGGGGGAAGGAGGGCAGATCCAGAAGGCAGTTAGAGGACAGAATCTGTCCTCATGTTATGGTTCTTGCCCTGATAAACACCCAGATCCAGTAAGCTGAATGATGATTTTAAAGCGTCCACACATTTTTTGTGTTGTTGTTGCTCTAATTCACCACTGTGGGGATTGTGGGAAAACAAAAGTGTTTCTGGTGGTAACATACAGATCCACAGACAAGGAGACAAGGCTGGATAATGTTGCTGTCTTGCACAACCTCTCTGCAGAACTGGGAGGAAGGGAGTTTTGTTTGGAATGCAAAGGGCACTGCTGCGTTGATTATCCACACTCCAAACAACATCCCCCCAACCAACTGCCAATGCAGGGTATGTTGGAAAGAGGGGGAGGGGAGGAAGAGAGAGTCTCATAAGCTTCTGATTGTGCTGCAGCCCCGTGGGTGGAAGAAGTATGGTTGGAATTAGGGGCGAAAGGAGGAAGGGGTGTGAAGCAAAGACAACGTTGAGAATCCACACTCAACAAGTTCCAACTGTGAAAACTCTGTTTTGTTCCTAGGACCTAGCCGACAGCCAGGAGGAAGAAGAGGCCATCGCAACTTTGAGCTCCTCTATCCCGGAGGCCCCAGAAGAATTGGAGATTGTACAGGACAACCCCCAGATCACAGATACAACCGAGAATAATTCCATCATGAGTTTCTTTAAAACTCTGGTAAGGAGTTTATTTTTCTCTTTTCTCAACCCTGTTGCTTGTTCATGCTAGGAATAACAGCGTATTTGAGTGATGCTACGCTGAGTGGATTAGCATCATGTGATGCAGCTGGAGCACTGGAGAACCAGGACAAGGTTTGCTTCCTAAGAGGATGCTGTTACATCAGGCTTTCAATGAAGAAGCCACTGGTGTTGGGAACTATGAGATGAACAATGGGTGTCCAGATTAGTTAGCACAAATTGTATCATAATGAAATTCTACTGAAGTTGGATGGTGTTTTGTGGTCATTGATCATTAAAATAATTGAAGAATTCCTCCTTGAGTTATTGGCCTATTAGAGCAGTTTTACCACTCAAATGGCAGATGAAACACTTTCTAGAAAACAGTATCTCTATGGCTACATCTTAGTATACCACTTTAGGTGGATGAGAGCAGAGGTCATGTCTTCCTTTGCTGGCTAACCATTGGCTCCAGGCCCCAGGCCTGGACTGGGTGAATGCATAATTAGACAGGTCCAAATATGTTCAAACTATTTCCAAATACCAAGCCAAAAGATAAAGCTTATCAACAAAAATGCCAATAAAACGTGCTGCACACACCAAAAGGCTGTGTGTTTGTTTGTAGTCCTGGTAAAATCAGTGGAAAGTGGGTGGTCTTCCAAGGGGGCTAACTAGACTTTTCCTTGACCTTTGTCAAACTTGTGGAGAATATGGAAAATCTGAGGCATTTCTTTATAAAATAATTAATTCTGTTAACTTAATCATTACCTTTTGCGTACCTGGATATCACCCAGAAGTCCTTTGGTTTCTACTGATCTAAAAAGACTTCCCATTTCACTCTTCTGCAGTGTAGTGAACTATCTATGAAGTAAAAATTGCCCTGGAGAACTATGATATTTAACTTTGATTTTCCCAAACTTTTAAGGTTTCACCTCAAAAAGCCGAAACAAAGAAAGATCCCGAAGACCCGGTAGGTGAAGCATGTGTATGTTTGTGTCTGTGCATAGAATTCAATTTGGGTAAAAGTCACTGGTTTATTTCTTGATTTAGATGTATCTGCACACTTATTTAGAGGTTTAATATTGCTGTTTGTTTGTCTTTTAAATGTTATATTTACATTAATAGTATGTTACTGAAAGTTTTAGCAGGAAGCTTGGAAGATATACCAATTTCCTTAAATAATGTCATCATAACCAATTTCCTATCCAGAATATGAAGAAAGTGCTAGTAATTATATCATCATCTTACTATTTTTAGTTGTGTGTAGAGAGACTCGGGGAGGTAGTAAAAATAAGCACTGGAAATAGAAAGGAGATGAGAATTGAGTTACAAGTAGAAGAGTGCTGCTGTATTTTGGGTGTTTTTTACATCATTTGAAAAAATAAACCATCACTGCAAAAACAGTTGTTTGGTGAGATAAATCAGTCTCTGATGGAGAGTTGCCACAGGGAAGATGATAGAGAACAGTTAGGATGCCATAGCTCACAGAGAAGGAGCACTGGTGGCACAGCGGTTAAGCACTCGACTGCTAGCTGACAGGTCAGCAGTCTGAGCCCACCAGCTGCTGTGCGTGAGAAAGATGTGGCAGTGTGCTTCCGTAGAGATCACAGCCTCGGAAACCACAGGCGCAGTTCTACTCTGTCCTTTAAGGTCACTATGAGTCAGAATGGACGTGGCAGCAACAAGTTTGGGTTTGAGCATAGATATTTTTTCACAGTCATACTAGAAATGTGAAAAGTTCTTCTGGAAATAAATTTGATTTGGAACAACTCCTTGTGAGAGATGCTTTTCCCCTTAGACGTGACAGGACCTGTGACCTTTAGTGGAACGCATGGTTAAAATTTCATGGAAACCATGAGGGAAGTTTAACTTGGTGACATCTAAGTATTCTGTGTCTTTCTTTGCGTGACTGGAGGTGCTTGGAAAGGCACTTGGGACTAAGTGAGTCGGGTAGCCAGCACAATACATGTGCTACCCATACGGGCAGCAGCTGAGCTATGGTGTGAAGGGTCTAAATTTTGAACTAAGGACCTGCATTTAAAGTCTAGTTATATTACTTGATAGCTGTGTGATCCTAACTTGTCTGAATCCAAGTCTCCACATCTGTAAAATGGGTATGATAAGAATACAAACCTATCTGACCCCAAGACTGAATGAAGACGTAATGATGCCTTGTAGACCATAGATCTCTGTTCTAGTGTAGATGATCCTTGTATCTCTGATAATGGGTTGAACATCATTTGCTAATCACAGCAAAACCTGTGAAAGCTGGAGCCTGTATAAAGTGGAAACCTGTCAGAGAAGGAAAATGCAAATATTTTCACTACAATGAGTGATACAAAAATGATAAGATTCTACCCCATCAAAGGTGGAAAACTTAAAAGACCCAGAAAAACAAGGGAGTCCTATCAAGTTCCAGCTCTCACAGGTTTCACAGTACATACAATATTTGTTGATTGGTTCAATTGAATTTTCTTCTTCCATTAAAAAATATATATGTATGTTTATACCCATACATATATCCTTAGTCATCTAAATGCATTTTCCGTTTAAAACATTTCATCTGCTACAGTGCGGCTAGAGTGAAGCGGGTGTCTGTGTTCCTTGTTTGTGTTTTGATTCTGTCTGCTGCATTGTTGAAGCGACGGAATCAGCGTCATAGGCTTTAAATGGGGATACGTGGGTATGTCATGTGGCTTCCCAAGGGAGACGCTCACTTCCTTTAACTAGACTGCTCGTTCACCCTTACTGAACGCACCTCCCAGATGGCACCGTTGGTGGAGCTGGGTCTCAAGGGAGGGTGTGGAAGTAGGTTGTGGTCACGTCCACAAGCAGACCTCTTTGTTACAGGCCTGGTTCTCATAGCTTGCCTTTTGTATGTCTTCCCGATTGAAGACCTTAGATTTGTGCCCTTGGAGTGTCTGCATCACTGGCCCGTCTTCCCATCTGCCCTGGGAGGACGTCAGCCTGTTCTGAACCTCCGTACGCTGCCTGCCATTTGTAACTCGAGTCAGCACTTTTGACTGGTGACAACCGAGCTGTTTCAGTCCCAGTCTGCCCCTCACTTCGGCTGGTGCACACTAGAGACTTCCTTGGCCTGGGAGATGAGTGGAAATTTTTGCTGTTGGTACCACCAACCGTGAAGTTTCTTCTGTTTAATAAAAGAAAACCCACTTGACAAGGAAGGTCATTCAGCAGTGGTATTTGCCTTGATTCTAGGACGTAAAACTAAATCACTGGTCTTTAAGTACTGTTTCTTTCCCATATTCACCATAGTATTTAGATATTTAAAACGACCAGTAAGGGCCACAGTTTTCTTTTTCATTTTCACCTGAATAATTTATGGCACCTGAACAACACTTCAATGTCTTATTGTTAATAGTCTTCAACAAATGGGGTTGAGTTGATCTGAGTCATTTAAATAGGTGGCCCTGTGGAAAATCCATGTGTACCTGAAATCGACTCTAATTGTTCTTTAGCCAGTTGTCTCTGGGAACTTAAAAATGACAAACATTCATGCGGTGCCTTGTAGTTGGGGGGATGGGGAAATATAAGAGCAGTTGACTGACAAAGTGTATGAATGGACTTCAAAACAACAGGAAAAAAAAAGGATTTTGTTTAAAAATAAATTCTAAGCTATGACTGCTGTTGCCCCGAAGAAATCCAAAGCAGACAGTGTATGTGATGGACAAGCTGCTGGTCGGAGGACATCAGACAGCCGGGCGAAAGGCGCCAAGAAAAAACCCCTGGACAGCCCCAGGCTAGGACTCGCCTTTAGAAAGTTCTTTAGGCGTAAGGTCTGTATCTTGTTCTACTAGAAGGAAATAAAAAGAAACCTGGTCCTCCCTGCACGATACACCTGCCAGTTCTGCAGCCTCCCAGCTCGGCTTCTGGAAGGAAGGGCCTTGGGTAGCTGGCACCACTAAAAGGGAATTCATGGTGATGTGGGAGTTTCTGGTGGCACCCTGTTGGTGACCAAAAGGTGGCAAGTTGAGGTCCACTGAAGGGCACCTTAGAAGAAAGACCGGGTGGAGCACAGTCTGCTCTGACGTGCGTGGGTGCCATGGGCGCCAGCTCAAGGGCAACTGGGAAAGGTGAAAGGAATTGAACTCCAGTGACTTTTTAAAGTCCCTGCGGTCATCAGCAGCTCAGACTGGCTTCTTCCCAGTGAGGACCAGGGTTCTGAAATTATGCTTCTAACGCAGTATTTCCCAAATGTCTGTAGTTTGCATACCGTCTTCTCCCACCCTTGCCGGATGTACTATTGTTGATGCAATCTTTTCCCTAGAATTGGCCTATTCTTAGTTAAATATACCTTCGAAGGAAACTTCACGTCACCCATACATGGAAATCTATAATTGTTTTTCCTAAAAGAAAAGTAACAATTAGTAGGGCTAATTAGAAAAAGATTCTAGACTGAACAAACTTGAGCTACTTTGCTTCTACCATTGTATGCAAATGTTTGGGATTTTATTTGTGATTAAAATTAAGACATCAAACAGATTGTGAATTTTGAGATGTAATGTCTTTGCTTGTTAAGCAAAAAATTCCGTTCATAAATGAGATTTTTGCTGTATTTCAGGAACATTTTTAAATTTCGTATTTCTTTTCAGTTAGTGTTTATTTGCATTAAAACTAAATAATGAACAAAGAAAATATGTTACATTCTAGCTGCCTTGCTGTCTCAGGCTCTGGGTCTGATGTCCACTTTCTTTATTCAAAGGCAATTGGCCAATGGTAGCCCAGACTGAGACTTAGCCCTGAATGCTGTTAGAAGTATTTTCACTATTTAAATGCTTCTAATGTTGTATCTCTGCCCCACCTAAAATCATCAATGATTTAGGTATGCTTCCCACATTTGGGGAAATACTTTTCTAACCTCAGGATAACACTTTTATTGTTCCGTGGTCTATCTCATTCATTCTCAGCACTAACCATGCTTATACTGAACCCAACTAAATGCCCAAGCAAGGAGAAACAAGCAAATGAACAAAAAAGCAAGGAATGAAGGCAGAGCAAATTCTGTCTCCCTGTCCTTGGGCAGTGAGAACAACAGAGAAGATGCTCAGGAATGTAATCACTCCTCTGGGGTCTCAGAGGACACCACTGTTGATTGGAAAGCATCAATTAAAGGGCCCCCTGAATTGGGCCAGCATGCTTAGAAATTGGTTGAAAATATCCCTCATTCTTCACTCAGCTGAATGAACTTATTGAGAAACTTCCCCAGCTGGATCATATAGTTACAGGATTGTGTATGCAAATAAAAGCTTAGCAGAAAGTTCTCTTAGCTGAATCTGTATTTGCATAAACAAACTATGTGATGAAGCCAACTTTCACTCTCCGTATAGACTGATTTTGTTCTGTAATGAGGGAAAGACGGGGGGGTGGTAATAGATACATTACAGTCACGGTGGAGAGGTTAAAGAGTGATACTGCTTGATGTAGGTGGGAGATAGTTTCGTAGCTGCTAGTTAAATGTGTCATGGATCTCCCACAAAGCAAATCTAGATAGCTTAACTCTCACGTGGAGCTCTTGTGAGTGGGGGCCTTAAACAATTAAGAATTGGATGACTTCCTCCTCCCCAGATCTGCATTTCTTTAAGACATTCATTTCAGTGCACTACAAAGTTCCAAGTGGACCACCCAAGCTCAGGATTATTATTCCTTGGGATTCCCACAATCATGGGCTTCACATCTTGCCAGGGAGGTGCATTTTGGGGAAAGGTTGGATTCTGGGAAACTGGGAATGTGGCCACAAAGCATCCCTTTCAGGGACTTGAATGCAGACTCAAAACTTTAAGATTGTACCTTGAGTTACGTTCAATCTGTTTTAGGTAACTGTGAATTAAAGTCAGGGGACGATTCCCAACAATTCTTGAATTCTTGTTTATGGAATAGTTCGGTAGAGGCGATTGGCTTTTACCCTTCAGAATCCCTGGAGGCACTGTAGTTAAGCGTTCAGCTGCTAACAGGAAGGTTGGTGGATCAAACCCACCCACCGGCTACCTGGAAGTTCTCTGCCCCATGGGGTCACTATGGATCGGAATTGTCTTAATAGCACCCAGTAACAGCTAGGACGGTTTTTTTCTTTTCCTCTTTTGCTCATTCGGTCATCCACAAAGTGAGCAAAATAGAGCCATTAAAACTGGCCAACCAGAATCGTCCAGTGGACTGTGTTACCTGATTACAGGTGTGACACCATCAGTGTCAGCATGAGGTTGTAACCTAGGACAGACAAAAAGAAACCCATGCCAATTCAAAGCTGAGATGCTATCTTCTAGTTTTACTGAGAAAAGTCTAATGAGTATTAATTCCAACTAAATATTGGGTACCTGTCTCTACATCTCAGTTTCTCTCCCTAGAAAAAGAATTCACTTAGTTTAAAAAGTGATAGAGGATTGGGATTACAAAATGCAATAGGTGTATTATTACAAATAAAAGTATCAGCTTTCCCTGCAGAATATGAATCTCTCTTCCTTGACCGAATCACTTGGGTCACCTATGGAATGACATGTTTTCACACATCTTCCACCATTTGAAGGCAATGTGCACACAAGGCAAGGCATTACTTTAGAATGTTCTTGGCGTGGCTAGGAATGCTGCCGTCCTGGGTCAGGTCTTCCTAGTGCCCACCCTCTGTCCTGTCTGTAAGGCAGCAGAAGTGTTAGCTGCTGGCCCGGGGGACTCACATGCTCTGCTGTGCGTTCATTGCTCTCCAGTCCTCTCCATGTGATGCTTTCATCCTGCTAACACACCCCTCTCCCGCAACCCAAATGCCAAGACTAGAGGAGATGATAGAGAAGGGAAGACCAGTTGATACATAAGTTCCAAATCTGATACATTAGCATTTCTTTGTAGCTACACCAGATAAAATACAGAACATCCAGTTCAACTCAAATTTTGAACAAATGAGTCTTGTTTTAGTATAAATATAAATATATATTTATTTGTGTCTACAAATAAAAACAGCATAAAAATATATAAAAACTCTGTGAGCAGTTCTACTGTGACCTCTAGGGTCGTTATCAGTCGGGACCTGACTCAATGGCAGTGGGTTGGGGTGTTGTATTTATACTAAAAAGAGACTTGTTTGTCCAAAATCTTACTTTAACTGGGTGCTCTAGGTTTTATGTCCCATACAATGTTTGGGACACACCTGTGCTAAAAAGTTATTCATCTTTTACCTGAAATTCAGATATAACTGGGCAGCCTGTATTTTTATTGCTAAGCCTGGAACCATATTCCTGGGGTTGTCTCTGATAAATTTTTATAATCTGTGGACCTTGAATACTCTGGGGGTCAGTTCTGCCCCAGCCCCTAGGGTCGCCATGAGTTGGCTCCAACTCGACGGCACTTGGCTTGGCTGGTCTTTCAAATAAAGAATACTGAAGTTGGTTAACGCCGGCAGGATGCCATTTGGGGGGAGCTCTTTGGGAAATGAAGACAAGCATGGGCAGAGAGCGAAGAAAAGGCTAATGGCCTTTTGACTGTGACCCTGTGGCCGAGAAAGGAGAGAACAGCTGTAAACAGGGCCTGACAGGATACAGCGTAGACATCTCTCTCTGGCTCCTTCCAGGTAGTTATCTATTTAGTACTGAGTTTGTGCCAGACACTGTGCCCCCTGGGAGCTGGGAATACAAGGAAGACCAAAGTGTAACCGTCCTCACCTTTGTGGAGGTCACAGACTAACAAAGCTGGCACACATTCAACAGGTAATTACATAGAGCCCTGATGTCCCAGTAGTTACAGCTCAGCTGCTAACCAAAAGGTTAGCAGTTCAAAAGGTCCCAGTGGCTCCATGGGAGAAAGAGTGGGGAATCTGTTCCCATCAACACTGCAGCCTAGAAAACTTGGAGGCCAGTTCTGCTTATTTATGTAAGGTTGCTATGAGTCAGGATCAACTCAGTGGTACCTGACAACCACAATAAAGTGATTATGTTATTATAACTGTAATAGGGAGATACCTTTGTAATATTTTGGAAGGGTCTCAGGGCATCTGACCCATGCAAAGAGAAGAGGCTGTTGCTCAGTAAAATTTGATATCAACCTGTTCCTTAAAGCTTTTTCAATTTTACCTGCTACCAAGACCTTTTAGACACTCTTTCCCAACTGTCCTCTTCCCCACTGCCACCATGAAATTTCAATACCACAGATGTGACCTGTTGCGGGTCACAGACCTTTTTAATATTTCAACTATTTTTTTTCATACTTCCATGCCAAAAATCAAGTTTCAAGGGGTGACATTGCCCTTGTTGAAAATGCATTGTGGAGATGGTTCTGTCGTTGACCACAGAATAGTGCTGGGGAGGACACCATGATTGGTTTGAGATGATGATTAATGAGCCCTAGAGGCTTGCTGGTTAAGAGCATGGGCTGCTGACCAGTGGATTGGCAGCTGGAATTCACCAGTCAGTCCTTGGAAACCCTACAGGGCAGTTCTACTCTGTCTACAGCATTGCTGTAATTCAGAGTCAACTTGAAAGCAACGAGTGGCTGTTAAAAGCTCTATTTAAGGTCCACCTTCCTTGAGCCAAATGGCAGCTCTGCCCCTTAATTGTATGACCAGGGTGAGTTATTTAACCACCAGCAACTGAAGTTTTCTTATCTACAATATAGATACAATTAATTCCTTCTTCATAAGGCTGTTAGAATATTCATGAATTGGCAACAGTGTTACTATTAAATCAAAGTTAAAGTTTGGAAAACTGGTCCTGAAAAAGAGCCTATGGTCCAGAGGGACCACAGCAAAGAGAGGACAATGGGGGAGGGGAGCAAAATGGCATGTAGAAACCAGCCAAGCCAGAAGGATTTGGTAAACTGGACCTGTCCAGTTTAGAATTTCAGCATCTGGAGGCTATTTTCCTAGCTGTAATGTAGCTTTGAGTAAGGAGCAGTCACGAGCTGCAGGAACAGCCAGCATCTGAAGTATAAAAAGCCAAGCAAGTACACTGAAGTCCGAGGGGCGTGGGGTCAGTCAGTAACCAAGCCTCCTCTCTAACACCACTGACGGAACTGATGACTGCCTGAAACCAGACAGACGGGGAAATGCAGCCGGCTCCACCCCCAGGTGCACTGCCTGAAGTGGGTCCCAGAACAAATGGGGATTCTCCCAGGGCTGCAGAAGATGGAGACTGTGCTGAGGGGGCACCTCGGCGGGACCACGCCTCACTATTTCTGCCTCCTTCCCAGGCCACCTTCCTCTTGCCAGAGAGCCCTAGAACATGCCCTCACCTTGTGCAAGGAACACTCTTCCTCTGATCTGAGTCTGTTTCCAGTCCTCTTCTGGGTCATAGCTCAACCATCTTTTTCTCAGTAAAACTTTCCTTGATTGTCAAGACTGGATCTACTTCCCTGTTTTGGCTTTCTTCCACCACCACCCCCCCTTAATGACAAAGACCCCTCTCTCTCCCTCATTAAAACTTATCATATTTGAAATTCTACATTTATTTGTGGAATTACTTGTTTAGGAGCTGTCTCTCCTGCTGGAGAATAAACTCCGTTAAACCCATTTCCAGCGGGTTGATTCCAACTCAGAGTGACTCTACAGGACAGAGTAGGACTGCTGCATATTGTTTCCAAGGGATGGCCATTGGATTTGAACTCCTGACCTTTTGGTTAGCAGATGAACTCTTAACTACTGTGCCACCGGGGCTCCAGACTCCACTAGGACACATGACACCGTAGCCCCTAATACACACATGACTCAACAAAGGTGCTCAGTGCATTTTTATGGGAATGGAAGGTAGATAAATGAATAAATACTACTTTATTTTTCATGTTTTCTGAAGGAAAAAAAGGCAAACAGCTTGGGAGGTACTTGGTAGCATTTAACTACTATGTTACCAGGGTTTCCACCTTTAGGTAAGACCCCTTTGATATCATTACCACTTAGAGCTGAAGCAGCACCAGGTGACCAAGGCCATTTGGAATGTTAGTGACACCTAACTTGAACTGTGCCCACTCCTCATTTAGCAGCCATCTCTTTATCAGTCACTTTGCATTCAGGACAGTATTAAAAAACCTACTATCCTACTCTTTTGTGCACTAACAGTAATGAATGCCACAGTGCAAGGCAAAAGTGATGCTGGCTCTGATAGCTACAAGTCAGTGTGGCTGGGCCGTGATTCTCCATTGTTTGGGGGTTGTGTAATGATGTAGTCATCTTCCATTTTGTAATCTGAGGCAGTCATTCTCTGTGTCCCCATAAGAACTTGGTCTTTGAGACCTAACTACCTGTGGTGATAAGTGAGGATTGGGTGAAGGCCATTTGGACTTCATGGTCTATAACATAGAGCAACGATTTTAAATTCTAGCCTTGTGAAGTTTTGTATTCTTTGAATTGAAGCCATGATTCTTTTTTAATTTTCAACTATCACAAAAGTCATTTCTGTCCTTTGGCCCTGTAATTCCCAACTGGAACTCAGCATCTGCTCAGAGAATGAGCGCTGCTCAGTGTCATAAAAGTTAATATAGAAGATACCAGATCTTCTTAGAGTTCGTCTTATTTACAAACACCATTTGGAGAGTCAGAGAGCTTACGTGGAAATTGTGCAACACAGAGCCACTAATCTAGATTGGAGTCAGGTCATGCCATGTAATGTTGGGCAGATCTGGGGCCTTGATCTCTCCATTTGTGGAATTACTGTTATGGGACCAAGTCTTCATGATGCTTTCCAACATCAGAAATACTAGGAAACTCACTGAGCTGGTCCACACCCCATTTTCACTGCCAGGCTTTTCCCCCCTTTTAGTGAGAAAATATGGTCAAAGAGTTGACACCCCTGGGAACTTCCAGGGACTGAGTCACAGGTCTCTGGAGCAAAAAAATCACAAATCAGGAGATGCATAAGACAAAGTGGCCAGGTCAGAAGAACCTAGTGTCAAATGGTTAACACCAGTGTTTACTAAATGTGAAGACAACTGCAACTACAATTCTCCCATCCTGACTTTATTCCAGGACTCAGGGGGTGGCCAAGCAGAGGAGTTTACAGCCTGGTCACTAAAAAATGTCAGATGTCCCAGATTTGGATCTCGGTGTGGCCGCTGAGAGATACATAAAAGAGAGAGGGAAGGGAAGGAGAGAGAGACAGGGGAGACGAGAGAGGAAAGACAGAATAGAGACTGGACAAACTGCATTATTAAGACTTAATTAAAGAAGTGATAATTGTAGGGTGTCATAGTGGTTGAGTGTTAGAGCTGCTAACTGAAAGGTTGGCAGTTCAAATCCATCAGGTGCTCTTTGGAAACTGTAGGACAGTTCTACTCTGTCCTATAGGGCCACTATCAGTCAGAGTCAAGTTGACGGCAATGGGTTAATTGTGGGGGTGCAGGGCTGGATCTAGAAGTGAAGAAATGGGGTTTGTGATGCTCTTCCAACTCAGACCCCTTTGCTGAGTTCCAGGCTAGCTGTCCTGTACAGTAAAACCTGAGACAG
Organism: Heterohyrax brucei; assembly: GCA_028571685.1. Taxonomy (NCBI): domain Eukaryota; kingdom Metazoa; phylum Chordata; class Mammalia; order Hyracoidea; family Procaviidae; genus Heterohyrax; species Heterohyrax brucei. The sequence continues at coordinate 82,118,533 of CM053156.1, read as the reverse complement.
CCAGAACCTGGGTGACAACCTGTCAGAGACAGAGAACTCGAATATTTTCTACTAAAACCAAAGATAGAAAAATGATAAAACTGTACCTTGTCAATCGTGGAAAACTTGTGAGACCCAGACCAACAAGGCGGTGCCGTGGGTTCTGGCTCTCCCAAGTTTCACCGTTTTGCTTTCAGCTTATGTCAGAGATCTCCAAAGTGGAATGCAGGAGGAAAAGCCGAGAACTTCTATTTTTAATTTTATTCATGTCAACCCTGCTTTAATTCTATTTTAGATAATCAGTATGTGCTTGTAACACACACATAAACAACTGGGCAGGTATTGGGATCATGTTCAGAGGGCTTTCACTGATGGGAAAGCCATTAAAACCATTTGGAAATCAGTGTCGTAGATAAGAAGGGCATCTTTTAACAGTAATGTATCTCTTAACATCACCTTCATTGCTAACTAATCATTTACACAAAGATAATTTTAAAAACAATTTTGTATTTTTTCTGAAAGGAAAGTATCTTACCTTCTTCCTCCCCTGCCCCCTAAGATTTTAACACATCCACATTCATCATGGAATGGTAGGAAAATACAGAAAATTATGCAGAAGACAGTTAACAGTACACACAACCACAACCCGTGTGTGTTTTTTTAAAATGAGAGGCTGGATCCGACTCCACGGCACTTGGCTTGGCTGGCTTTCAGTTTTGCACTGTTGTGAACATTTTGGGTTTTCTCCCCTTGGTTTATTTTTAACACTACAGGATACTGACAGGTCACCCCCTGCTGCAGCTGACCCCAAGTCAGACAAAGCCAACTTCATACCCCAGGAGACCCAAAGGGCCACCAAGCAGCCTAAAGGCAGCAACCCTCCGGGACAGGGGCCGTCAGCAGCAACCGCTGAGAGCACGAAGGAAGGTGTCAAGGAGAAGGCAGGACCCACCTCTTCGCCTCTGGGCAGACTGTTCTGGAAAAAGGTAAGCCATTTCTAAGAGACTCCAAGATCTGCAGAGAGACTGGAGGTGGGATGACTTGAGAAACGATTACTGTTGGGTTGATGGATGTTTTCAGCCGTGCATGGAATTTCCCTTTCTTCTCCAGGAAAGACTCAGCTTGCCATTAGGTGGAAGCGTTCTGAATTCCTCTCAAGAAGAATGGAATGCCTGTTGTAGGAAACACATAGATTTCACATGAAAGACAAGGAAACAGCCAAGTCGATTTTTTTTGTGCTTAGAATAATTCCAGTTCATGACACAGGGTGTGATAATATATCACAGTTCTAGGTTTAGGGTTTTTTTTTTTTTTCTGTCTAAAATGATTTATTACTTATGACTTCTTCCCGGGTTCCTCTGAGAGCTCTTACACTGATGGCTTTTTTTTTAAAAAAATTATTATTCAGCCTTCAAACCAGTTCGTTCTGAACCAGAATCTACAGTTTAGCAAGCTTCCGAAGTGATTCTTGTGTAAAATAATGTCGAGAACCATTGCTACTGTTGGCTCCCAGAACTGGCCGCTAACTGGCAGCCCTCACATTGCTGGGAGCTTGTTAGAAAAATGCCAGCTCTCAGCAGGGCTGGGAACCAGAAGGAACTGGTTAGAAACCTTGTTTTTTTATCATCTCTGTTCCCAGATAGACATAATTAGTCGTTGTGAGCCACTAGGCTCCTCTCTTTTAGAAAAGCCGGGAAGAGTGTCCACCAGTTCCCCACCAGGGCCGCTATGTCGTGTGTTCAGTCAGTAAAAAATGAACAAAAAAACCCACTGCTGTCAAGTCAATTCAGACTCACAGGGACTCTAACGGACAGAGTAGAACTGCCTCATAGGGTTTCCAAGGAGCAGCTGGTGGATTGGAATTGCCGGCCTTTTAATTAGCAGCTGAGCTTGTAACCACTTTGCCACCCTGGTTTCTCAGCTGTAGGAAAGTGCAAGCCACTAACTGTTCATTTTTTCCTCTAGAGTTAAGGAAACCCTGGTGGCATAGTGCCTAAGTGCTACAGCTGCTAACTGAAAGGTTGGCGGTTCGCTGCTTAGAAACTGGAGCTGTTCTGCTCTGTCCTGTCGGGTCTCTGTGAGTCAGACTGGACAGCAGCAGGTTTGGTTTTTTTGGTTAAAGTGTCGGAGGTGCGCAGTGGACAAGCAGGGGAGGGGCTGAATGACTCTGAGGGCTGTCACTTCATCACTGATGCTGAGTGGATACAGCTGCCACATGTTCTGAACTGTGGCCTGTTTTTGTATTTGGCCAAAAGACAAATGAGAAGTATGTGTGTGTATGTGTATGTGTGTGTGTGTGAGATTGGAGAGGGGGCGAATTCATAACTGGAAAATCCAGCCCAGTAATTTCATCCAAATATGCGCGCCACTTAGCTCAGGGAAGACAGGTGGCTAATAGAGACTTCACTGCTGTGTTCGTTTTACTTTCTTGTCCAGAATCCAGGTAGACTCCTGTGCCTCTTCTCTGTTTGTTTCTTGTTGTTCAGAAATCTGCCTTCTAGGTTCTTCCCAGAACACAGATCCACTGTTTCACAAAAACCTTGGTTGGTGTCAGTTGGCGTGTGTTTGATCCTGTCAACAACCACTCGTTATTTATTTCTAAAAATCTTTAATCAGCAATATACTGTGGGGAAGCATTTCCGAGTCAGTTTGATGGGTCTATCAGTGGCAAGGGAGATGACTTAGGTGACCTCATTTGAACCCCAAGAGTGGCCAACAAGGGGTGGCTATTACCTCTGCAGTTTGCGTCCTGTGTCCTTGGGAGGGCTGAGGAAATCCTGGTGGTGTAGTGTATAAGTGCCATATCTGCTATCCAAAAGGTCTGCAGTTCAAATCCACCAGGCACTCCTTGGAAATGCTATGCAACAGTTCTACACTGTCCTATAGGGTTACTATGAGTCACAATTGGCTCAGTGGCAGTGCGTTTGGAGTTTTTTGGTTTGGGGAGGGCTGAGGTGCTCGCTACCTCAATGTCATTATCTTTCGTTCTGTCTGGTTGGAGAAACTACTGAGGGGTTGCCTCCAGGGTGTTTTTTGTTCACCTGTTTGAGATTTATGAGGGGTATGTTGTTGCTTCTTTGATGTTCCAGCTCTCCCCCTTGGAAATAAAAAGGTTACTCGACGTTGATTTCCCTAATAGTAGAATAAATTGATTTTAGTCCCACTGGGTTTTTCCTTTTTTTTTCTTTTCTTTTTTTTTTTTTTTTTTTTTGTATCATTATCCAACTTCATTTCTTTACTAGGTTGTAAAAATAATGACATTAAGAGAAAGCAAATGCTCAACTACCTGTAAACCTTATCTTTCTTTGACTAGTCACAAAAATACAGCTCCCCTCATTCAGCTATGATTTTAATTGCTTTCTTGTGCAAAGTTCTTTGTGCTAAATCTCTTGTGCTACGGTGCCCCAGGGTGGCAGAGATGGCCACGAAGGGGGACCCAGCACGCCCATAGCTGACATTCTTGTGCGGGAGCTTATCTCAACTAGAATGCAACATGAGGGCCTTTGTTTGCTTTACCTTGAAGTGGAATGAATTTTAGGTGTAAAAATCACTCTTGTAAAAATTTTAAAACATGGGGGGTAGGAGGAGAGACCAGGAAATTCGTATGTTTTCACTGAAAACTACCCCGAGCATGCTTTCTCCCCTTTCTTGTCATTGAGAAGGTTTAAATAAGCCAACTTTGGAATCTAAAACTCTGTAATTGAGAACATGAGGAATGGATTTTTCCCACAACAGACCTTGAATATGACACTGTAAGTCATTTGAATGTCTAGTCTTGACTATTGAATTCTTATTATACATATTTTAAAAAAGATACCACTTACTTTTGAAGAAATCAACTTCAAATTATGGTGTACTTGCCAAAAAAATGGTAAAACCCAGTTACTGGCTAAGGCTGCCCTGTATGGTTCTGAGTTAACGGGGCTACCACGCGCTCTGCGACCTTGCAGAATTTACTGACTCTCTTTGGCTTTCTCTTTGCTCATCTGTTGCATGAAATGGTTGGAAGAGAGGATCTTGAAAAATCTTATGTAGAGCGAGTTGCACATGGTAGCCAGAATGAGAAGCATTAGGGCTGTGTAGCCGTGGACCACCTGGGAGTCCCCCTTTTCTTATCTGTAACTGAATGTTAAATAAAGCGTGGACTGCCGGGAAAATGAACAGGTCTGTTTAGGAACCCTAACTGAAACGCTCCTTAGAAGCAAAGACGGCAAGACTCTGTCTCACTTACTTTGGATGTGGTAGCAGGAGGCGCCAGTCCCTAGAGCAGGACATCTGGCTTGGTGAGGTAGGGCATCAAAAAAGAGGACAACCCTTGACGAGGGGGACAGCCACACAGGCTGTGACAGTGAGCTCAAACACACCAGTGATTGTGAGGATGGCTCAGGACCAGGCAGGGTTTCGTTCTGTTGTCTCTGGGGTCGCCGTGAGTCGGCAGCCACCTGATGGCACCTGTCAACAACAGCAGTATAAGGCAGTTGTTTATCTCACAGGGTTGTTAGGAGAATAAACCGTTGTACACAGAGAGCTCTTAAGGCCCAGTGAGTGCTCACCGAATGGTGTCCTTGTGATATCTCAGGAGTGAACAGTGGCTGGTCACGAACTCAGTGACCCAGGTGACTTCTGGTGGTGTCAGCACAGAAGGCTGCTCTCATCAAAAGCCTTGAACTCTACTTGGAAGCACAAGGCATGCACGTGTGTGCGCACTGTGGTGCACCAGCGTCCTCACGTCTTAGTTCTGATTGTCTCCAGCTGTTTGATTTTGAGTGGGTCACTGAAAGCCCCCAAGCACTGCTTTCCTTGGCTGTGAAACTGGCCAGTGATACCAGCCTTCCAGGTTACTGGAAGGACTGGGTCAGACAATGGAAACCCTGGTAGCATGGCGGTTAAGTGCTACATCTGCTAACCAAAAGGTCAGCGGTTCGAATCCACCAGGTGCTCCTGGGAAACTCTGTGGGGCAGTTCTCTTCTGTCCCATAGAGCCAAACGGACTTGATTGCAGTATGTTTGGGTTTGTTTGTTTTTAGTCGAAGAACCAAGTTGTTTTTTTGCCCTCTTTGAAACAGAGCTTTGAATGGGTGAGTTCAGGCTTTTACCCCTGCTGAGAATTTGCATTTCTAGCAAGTTCCCAGATGATGCTAGCCCTATTAGTGAGGGACCAGTTCTGAGAATCACTGATAGATCGTGCCAAAGCCAAAACAAAACTCAGACTCATGGCCTGCAGGAGTGGAGCAGTGCTTCCCAAAGTCTGTCATACAGGAGAATCACTCGAGGACCTTGTTAACATGGAGATTCTGATGTAGTATGTCTGGGGTGAAAATACAAGTTCTCGCTGAGGGTTCAAACCAGAACAACTAGATTGGAAGCCCTGCTTTGAAGCTTACTCAGCAGAACCGACTCCTGAGCGGTGGCAGAAAATGATGAATCAGATTATGATGTTCTTGGTTCCTAAACTGTTAGGTTTTCTGGCATGTGAGACACAAATTGGAGACACAAAGAGGTAAGGAAGGTGCATGAGGCCTTCAGTCACCACTGTGACATGAGCAGGGACACGGGACTTCCCCTCCATGCAGGAGATCTGAGTTTGACTCTCAGCCAGTGTCCAAGCCAGGACTCGCCCACCAGGGGAAGTTGGTGTGCTCCTGTGATACTCAACAGGTTCCAGCAGACCTCGCAGACCAAGACTAGGAAGAAAGTCCTGGAAGTCTTCTTCCCAAACTCAATCTATTAACATCCTGTGGATGACAGCAGTCCCATCCCCAACCAATCGTGGGGTGGCACAGACCCAGCAGCATTGTGCGTGGGGTCGCCACGTGTTGGCAGCCAACTCAGTAGCAGTTAACAGCAGCGTCATTGGTGAGCATGGAAACTGTTGGGCACAAATCCAGACCAGGTGCTTGATGCAAAGAACTGGCTCACTGAGGACGCTGTCATGCATCAGTCAGCTTTCAGGGAACACAGGGCTACACCTCTAACCCCCAAGGGGGGATGACATAGAGTAAGAGGAGACTTCATTGGTGCAGAACCTTAGGCGTTAGGGACAATCTGCTTCTACTCTGAACACTGACTTAGAATACTAATATGAAGCTTTAACCCACTGCCAGACACAGCCTGATAATATAGGTGGTGATGTTGTTATTACCTTTATAAGTATTAATGTTTTTAGTTCTGCAGAATTGCACCTAATGCATGTCCATGATACACCAAACCAAACCCACTGCTGTTGAGTTGATTTCAATTTATAGTGACCCTATAGAACAGAGTAGAAGTGTCCTATAGAGTTTCCAAGGAGCACCTGGCAGATTGGAATTCCCGACCTTGTGGTGAGCTGATGTAGCATTTTACTGCCACGCTGCTGAGGCTTCCTTGTCCATGATAGGAGGTGATGAATCCCCTAGGGATATCTATTTAAAGAATAAGAGCACATTGCAAGAAACCATTTTCTGGAAAGCCTTGAGAACATGGCCTTGGCTATTTTGGTTTAGGGTTTTCTCAGTCACTTGGACAGTCACACAGCAAGCTCACCTATCCAGTTTATAGACTGGGCAGCTTGTCGATGCAGCCAAAAGGATCAAGATCTCAAAATACTGACACAACAGATGAAAGTTAGTGTGTTCTGGAATCTTTGTTTTACAAAGGTCACCGTGACGCTGTACTATCAGAGAACAGGCCATCAGGATTTTAACTGAGACCTACGTCTTCCTCCTACGCTCTTGTGCCTTTGGAACCTAACATGACCTCAGGGATGGTGTTAAAAAATGTCTCTTTATAATGGATTTGGAGGAAACCTGTATTTGACCTGAACAGACTTAAGGAAATTTCTCAAGCAACGAGAAAGAGTTTAAGAAGAGTCTTCAGTAGGTTTAGGATGAGTCTTAAGTAGGTCTGATATCATTAGTCTTTAAACTCTCCTTCTCAGCATTTACAAAATTTGTTGTCATTAGTTGAATGCTTGCTATGTGCAGGCATTGTGCTAAATTCTTTACGTATACAGAAAGCCAAAACCATCCTGCTGCCATCGAGTTGACTGTGACTCATAGTGACCCTACAGGACAGAGTAGAACTGCCCCAGCGAGTTCCCGAGGTTGTAATCTTGATAGAAGCAGACTGCCAGCAGGGTGGCTGGTGGGTTCAAACTGCCGACCTTTTGGTTAGCTGAACGTTTAACCTCTGTGCCACCAGTGCTCTTTCACACATCAGACATCAGCAGATACTAAAATTCAGCAAGCTGTGTAGACTGGTGAACCCAATGGAATTGTTGGGTAGGGCCATCGGTTGACTAACGTGCTCCGCTGCTAACCCAAAGGTTGGTGGTCTACGTTCATGCAGAGTACCTCGGAAGACAGTCCTGGTGATCCACTTCTGAAAAATCAGCTGTTGAAAACCCTGTGAGATGCAGGTCTACTCTAAAATATGTAGGGGTCACCATGAGTCAAAGAATCAACTCGAAGACAACTGGCGTGGTGACATTTATATAAAGAGAGAGGGAGAGAAAGAGGCAGAGGGAGAGACTGCTTTTAAGAGATTAGCTCATGTGATTGGGGGACAGTGGTGAGGTGACAGACTAGAGGTCCCTACAGCCTCATGCCCCACAGCTCACGGGTCTGGAGATGGGAAGCGTGAAGAGTAAAGAAGTTTTAGAGGTATAGTGTCTGTCTGTAGCCTGGAGACAGAACATGTCACAATCTCAGGAAAAGTCTCTTTCTGCTCTTAAGGCCTTCAGCTGGTTGGTGAGAGCCACCCAACTTGTGGGGGACAATCCGCCTTACTTAAGGCCAGCTGACTGAAGCCTGTAGAATGATCTTGTCACAGAATCTGGACTAGTGTTTGTCAAACAACCAGGCACCATCGCCTGGCCAAACTGAGGTGTAAAATTAACCATCACAAACTCTTCATTCCCAGAGGTGAGATTCAGAGGGTCCACAAGCACCCTGAAATTAGTGGTAAAATATTTATGTTAATTTTGCTGGGAAGAGAGGCCGTATATCTCAGAAGAGTCTCAAAGCAATCTATAACTTATGCCTGCACTTGGGAAAAAGAAAAAAAAGTTTAAGAGCCACTGAAGAAAAGGCACAAAGTCCAGCTCCAAAACAGGGACTCGGTCGGCTGAAGTGTTGGTTGTGGCACTGACTTTTGAAGGCTTCGGGCCGGGACTGTAGGTGCCAGAATCACGGTGGGGAGTGACCTGCCTGCAGCTGGCTGTGTTGGCACCCAGCTCTCAGCCTTTCCCAGAAGCTTTTTTAGCTCAGTTGAGTTTTGGCCTGGTGAAACCAGCACAGGTTGAGGACTAATGTGACAAACAGCCCAGTGCCAGCCACTGTGCTACAATCAGAATAAGACTGACATCACAGGGCCTGCCTCCTCTATGGGCACCATGGAATGCATGTGTCCAGCCCATTACAGAATTTTCCTGAATGGCTCTTTTGTGTTTACCTAACAGTCTTGGTGTATTGGGCATTGATCATTATTTACTCTCTTTTCATCAATGTCTAGAAAATATGTAGGCAAATATAATTCTTACCCAGTGGGCAAGGCTCATGGTTTGTGTTTTCTGCAGTAACCCCTTCTCCTGACTCCATTGTGTTTGCATGTGTATTTTCTCTTTTGTTGCTTTTTAAACATACATGCTTTAATTTATATTGTCTTGCTATTCTGTTTACATTTCTGAAAGCTGCCTTCCAGTCCTGATTGGAACAAAGCGTACACACGCACAGTTCATTGACAAAGTGGTGTTCCAGGAGGAAATGCCGAGTCCAACTAACCCTTCATTTTTTTGGTAAAATTTTCTTTTATCTTTTCCACAGCCTGCTGATTCTTGCTTTTGTTTTTCTCTTTCCTTTAGTCAATTAAAGAGGATTCAGTCCCCACAGGTTCAGAGGAGAATGTAAGTTATGTATTAAATGACAGAATCATTCCATTCTCATCTTCAGCACGTTGGGCCAGGGGACGTTCTGGCTTGGGGGTCCCGTGTGCTTGCATGTTTCAGGTGGTACCATGATTCAGGCGTTAGCTATCTGCTGTAGACTCTTTCATCCTTTCATGTGATTAGGGATCATTGGATGAATATTTGTAATGCTTACTGTTGTTTAGTGCTATTGAATCTGTTTTAAAACTCACAGTGACCTCATGTGGCACAATAAAACTGCTCTGTGGTGATTCCTAGGCAATGATCTTGACAGAAGCAGATCACCAGGTCTTTCTCTCAGGGTAGCTAGGTGGGTTGGGACCAAAAACCTTTCAGTTAACAAAGAAATGCTTAACCACTGAGCCACCAGGACTCCTTAACTCTGATGGGGTCAGTGAAACATAAATGCCAAATCAGAGCACTTGATAATTTGTTATCATTGAGGGGCTGAAAGAGTCTATTAAATGTAAGAACGCTTTGTACTTCCTTACAAAACAATGATGCTGCATCCTTTGTTCTACCTTGGTTGTTGTTTCATCTTTATTTCCATGGCAACTCGGATTCTGTACTAACTCTGGGTGGTATTCAGGACATGCAGTGGCATCAGGTAGAACAACTTGCTGCAATCAGCGCTAAGGCTGTTGGTCTCAGACTGGGGAGTTAACAATGACGTATCTATACCTGACGTAGAGAAGCTGAGCCTCACTGTCTTTTGGATCTTTGACTCTCTGGAAAGGTGGTCTGAGATTTTAAGAAAGAGCGTCAGTATCCGAAGGAGATGGCTCCATATGAAAACCCACCACAGTGTATCCTTCCAGAAAAAGGGAGATGACAAAAAATTGGCCTTGTGAGTTTCAGACCCCAAATAACAGCCCTCTGCCTTAAAGTGCAGCTCTTGGGAAAGCTTTGAAGTGGGAATAAATGAATTCATAGCTCATCAGAATAGAAACCGATAGCTATCATTTTGCCAAAGCAAAATATGTTTTCGCTCTCTCTGAGTGTCTGGCAGTCAACAGGGCTTGTGTTTCCATTTTTTTTCCCACTGAAACGCAACAGATGTTGAAAATCTGAATGTCTGCCGGGAGTGTCACCCATCTAATGGAGTGGAAATTCAAATGGAGGTCCTATGTTAGGATTCTTTGTAGGAGAAAAATCTTGGAAATTGACTTTTTTTTCTACTTGTTCATGTTGTTATCTTTCTTTTTATCTTTTGGAGCAACTAGAGCTCAAACCCAAGAATTCAGCAAAGCACAGGTCTCTCTTAATTCCTGAATGTCCTCGTGAACTTACCAGCTATTTTCTAGAGACACAAAAATCTCTATTTCAGCACCCAGCAGAGAGGAATTCCATGAAAAAACTCCTGCCGCGTTTTTTCTCTGTTTGTTCTTGTTTTTTTAAACAAACAAGTTGCAGGTTAAATTCAGAGCATCACCTAACTTTGAAGGTCTGGGTTCTCTGAAGGGAAACTTCTTGGATGGGAGCACATAGCTGCTCTTCTGAAAAAAACCTGTGTCTTCTGCAGCTCCCATGCTAAAACACTGAGTGTCTTCCTAACAGGTACATGGAAGGTATTCCATTTCCAGCCAGCCAAGTGCCATCGAGTCATTTCCAGAGTGAAATTTAAAACAGAAATAGAAGTGTGAATTGAGAGTTAAAGATAACACAAAGCAGATAGGGGTACAGCACAGAGAAAAGTGATTTTTTTTAGGGAAAATAAAGAAGCATTCCAATTATTGCATCAAGTTGAGTGGACCCAACAAATTTAGCATTTCATCTTGTAACAGCTTACCACCTGGATGGAATGAGTCTAAAAGTTGTGATATCAATCCCATCATCTCCAGCCTGTGCCACCTGTTGAGCCTCAGTTTGCTCATCTGTTAAATGGCACCAATGATGTTCCCTACCCCTTAGGCAGTTGTTGTGAGAAGGAAATGAGGTAATGTGTGTGATGTGCTTAATTTAGTGCCTGGAACACAGAAAGAACTCACTCGGGAGTAGGCCAACCACAGCCCACAGCCACATCTGGCCCACCACTCTTCCTGTCTGTCTGATAAACTCAGAATGGTTTTTGCATTTTTAAATGGTTGTGGAAAAAAATCAAAAGAAGAATAATTACTTCATGACATATTAAAATAATATAAAATTCAAGTATCATTATGCATAAATAAAGTTTTATTAGGGCACAGCCACACAGTACAATGTTGCATATTGTCTAGGGCTGCTTTCATGGTACAGTGTTATACGTCCTCTATGGCTGCTTTCCTGCTGCAGTGGGACATATTGTCTGACTGCTTCCCTGCTACCCTGGTGGGTCTGAGTAGTTGCAACAGAGACTCTGTGATGGGGTGGGAGGGGGTATTGGCCAGAAAAACTTTGCTGATCCCTATGCAGTTATTACCAGAACAGGAGACAGAATATTGTGAGTAATTGCTTCCTAATGATCAGGGGTTCTATTTTCTTCTAGAACTGTGCATCTCACAGCTGACCCAGTGCCCTTAGGGAGAAAAGACATATCTAAAACTGAGTTTGTTTAGTATCATCTTCTCAAAAAACCAGAGATTCATCAAATCCCTTTATAGTACACTAAACATTCTAAACAGGACCTTTAAAGAGATGTGATTAAACACATACCAGGGAATAGTGGTGGGTCACTGATGCAGTTCTTTCCTCCCGTGCGGGAGATCTGCATTCATTTTCTGGACCAAACGCCTCAAGTGCAGCAACAACCTGTCTGTTCATGGAGTGCTGTGTGCTGCTGTGGTACTATATTTCAGTGGAGCTTCCAGACTAAGAGAGACAAGGAGGAAAGGCCTGGTGGTCTACTTCTGAAAAATCAGCCACTGAAAATCCCATAGGTCACAATAGTCCGTTGGTCCCTTCTTGCTCTGCATGTGGTCAGGTGAGCTAGGGGCTGACTCAGAGGCAGCTGGCAAGAAAAATGAGCATATTGCAAGAATTCTTTAACAAGTGAGTTCTTAAAGTGTAATCACAGTGGAGTTTATTTTACTTGATTTCTCTACCTGGAACTTCCCAAAACACACATTCTTAGTAACGCAAGAGCCGCTTATATTTACAACATAAGTATGGGTGCGTATGATATAAAATTTAAAAGAAAAACTAAAACCTTTGACTGATGTTTATATTGTCTCTGTTAAACATACCAACCATCTTCATGCTATATGACCATATCTCCTATTAAAATCAAAAAGTGGGGATTGAATTCTAAAATGCGGCACAAATCTGGTTTTCATAGTATCCATCATACCTCCAGATTAAAGTGTGCAGATGCAGTAATGTATTCTCAGTAGGGCACAACATCAGTCAGAGCTCTAGCCTGAAAGGAAACTGGAAAATGATCTAAATAAAAATAGAAAGCATTTGTCTGTGTATGCAGATTAGATCAGCACTTAACCAGAGTCATTCGGAGTTTCCACTCTGGATGCCAGTGGATTTTCCTTGACTGCCAAGAGCCAGCTTCTTGGCCTGACTTCAGAGCTGATGTGAGTCTCTCTCTCTCTCTCTCTGCCTGCTGAAGCTGTTATGTTTTGCAGAACGGACTAACAGCTTAGGATTTGTGAGTCAACATTTCTAGACATTCAGAAAGGTCCAGGAAGGGAGCCATTGGCATTCGAATAGTGTCAAGTTACACTGCTATTGCCATGAAATCTCTCCATTCCATCATGAGTAATTTTCCACCGAGACCCTTCCACGTAATAAAGGAGCCGGCTTCCGACAAGACAGAAGAGTGCAGAATCCAGGTCAGGCAGATGGTTCATGACTTCCAGAAAGGCAATTTTCAAACCCTTCTTCACTAGATCTCAGTCACAGCTGTCAACCACCACACCCCTTACATACTGGATTGTGATTGATCTATACCAGTAATCCTGTTCACATCATCAGGAATTAGTCTAGAGGTAAAGATGTGACCCAGTTCTAGTCAATGAAATGTAACCTGACTCAAGGGATCCAAATGCAGGCATTCACTTGGAACGAATATTTTTTTTTTTAACATTCTTCCTTCTTTCTTAGGACGTTAGGTTGAGAAAGTGATGCCTGGAGCTGCACCAGCTATTTTATGGCCGTGCGGTGGCACATTAGAAATGTGACAATTCCGTGTGTCAGAGATGACCAAGCCAGAGAAGAGAAAGAGCCAGGGTTCTGGAAGACATTGTGGTGTCACTCAACTGAGTCCAGAACTTCCTGATTTCAAACTTCTTGTTCTGTGTTTTCGTTGTTAAGCCACTCTTGATACTCAGTTACCGGCAAGCAACTTCATCCTCATTGAAACGGTTACTTGCCTGCGATGTGACTTTGGCCAGGTCCTTCGTCCATTCAGATTCCTCATCTGTAGAATGGGGATAATGGCACTGAGCTGTCTTTGTAACTATTTGCTGAGTTAATATATTAAAGAGAAACCTTGCAGGATGCTGCCACAGTAGGAGGTAGATATTAACGTAATCCTTTCTAAACATTGGACACGGCAGCCTGCTTCTGTAAAGATTTCCAAACTTGGAAACCAGGGAGGTCAGTTCTACTCTGTCACTATAGGGTGACTACAGAGGCACTGTGAGTCAGCATTGACTCAGTGGCAATGGATATAGGCAAATATTAGACCTGTACATGGCAGGCGAGTTCAGAGAATTCACGTCTACAGAGTAAACAGCTCTAATAACACCACCAATGAAGTCAGTCGCCTTAAGTGATAACTTACTATATGCCAGGCACTGTTCTGAGGACACTGTGTGTGTAGGCCCATTTATTCCTCAAAACACCTTTCTAAAGTGTGTGCTATTCCCATGGAGAACGGAGAAAACAAAGGCACAAAGATGCTGAGTAGCATCTTTGTGTTGTTGTTCGATGTCATCCCGTCTGTTCTGATGCACAGTGACCCTGTGTGTGCCAGAACGAAATAACGCCCGGCCCTGTGCCCGCCGTCACAATAGTTGTTCTGCTTGAGGCCACTGTGTCAGCCACGGTGTCGGTCCGTCCTGTGAAGGGGCCTCCTCCTTTTTGCCGACCCTCTACTTTACCCAGCATGATGTTCTTCTCCTGGGGTGGGTCTTTGTAGTAGAGTCCTAGAAATGAGTAGAGCTGGGATGCAGGACCAGACAAATTGGCTCCCAGCCTGTGCTCATATCACAATCACTCCGCAGACTGCCTGCACTTCACGCTTCACCCAAAGCCTTTTCTGGTTGAAGCTTATTTTACAGCAGTGCAAACAGATCACATCACGCCTGGACTTAGAGATCTGTGTCCATGTTCAACCCCAAACTGCAGTCTCTCATTTGGCTCCAGTCTCAATCTGGTTCCCTAGCGACAGGCCAACATAAAAAACTAGTCACGCACCAGGAAAGGCCTACTCAGACATACGAGATGTTTGGCCACCCCAGAGCTTTTCTTCTTGTAAGGTCTTTAGAGGGGATGACTTGACCTTTACTCCCTATAATCTCTAACGCTGCTGCTTTGTATATTTAGTCAGTCTATGGTGATACTACCTGTCTTGCCCCCTGGGGACCTTTGAGTTTGTGGCTTCCCAGCCAAGACCTTCACTTACAGAAGAAAATACTAGAAGCCGTATCAACATCTTAAAGAACAGTAAGGGGAAGAAAGATTGCTAGATATAGTTGCTATATTCTGGGGTGTCCCGGCACACTGATTCCTTGATGGCCACATCTCTGCTTTAGTTGACGACGCAGAGATTAGAAGCTCTTTCCCAGTTCAGAACATTTGGGGCATTTGAAAGCCAGTGTTGTCTTCTTTATTAAGGAAAACAAGATTATTTTTCCCCAGACATACTCTCTTCTTCCTACTGACAGTAAGAACAAGGCTCTGAGGAGGCTTGAGGTCTGGCCTGGCAAGGACAAGTGTAAGGATGCCTTTGGCTGTACAGCACCTTCCTCTGAAGCAGGGGCTGGCACATGCCTTCTGAAAAGGGCCAGATAATCAATATTTTAGGCATCATAAAGTCTGTGTTCCACATCCTTCTTCTTCTTTGCTTTTGTTTGTTTTAAAGCTCATTAAAAATGTAAAAACCATTCTTAGATCAGAGGCCAGAGCTGGCCAGGTGCAGTAGTTTGCTGACCTCGGCCCACAGAGACGGCAGAGACCACAAGAAAATATAAGCTTCTCTCCAGGTGAGATCATTCTGTCCTGTTCCAGAGACCCATGAAGATGCAGCGAGTCCCCCAGGTGTCACCGGGCACAGGACAAAGGGAGTGAGGCAGAACAGAGACAGCTGAGTAGGAATTGGACTCAGGGTAACTGATACCTTCCATCTGGCCCCCAGGCTGGCCACCCTTTCTCCCGTAAGGCCACTCGGAGGGGCAGTCAGCTCCCACCTAGTAGCGCAGTGGTGAAGCACTCAACCGCCAGCTGAGAGGTTGTCCGGTTGAACACACAGACATGCCATGGGAAAAGACATGGCAGCCTGCTTCTGTAAAAATGACAGCTTTGGGGCAGTTCTGCTGTGTCCTGTAGGGTTGCTATGAGTCCAAATCAACTCGACTGAAGCAAGATTGTGGAAGCTCACTAGGTTCCCTCCTGGGGGTGGTAAAGAATTCAGCCGCTGTTTTCTTTACCAGGCTTTTTTTTTTTTTTTTCTTCCCCGAAGCATGAACTTCAGTGAATGATACGTCTGAGATAGGAGGGGGGATCAGTTTACTAATGAGGAGGTCGAGTTGGCTAAACCGAGTGGCTCTTACACTGTCCTTTCTGCAAAAGGAGCGGCTGCTCCGCAGTGTCAGGGGAAGAAGGCCCTGGACTGGAAGGTGTCTGGGTCACTCACTGAGGCTGGGCTCTTAGTGAAGTGGCTGTTCCTGGCTTCTGCTCAGACCGGATGTTCTTCACCTTTGTGGCAGCCCAGAGAGGTGCGCCCATAGAATATAGGGACTATGGGGCATGCCATGGAGAGAAGTCACCCCCAAATGCTGGGACTTCCTGTCCAAGCCTTTTGCCTCCTTGGAGAAGGCATCTTGCCCCTTCTAACTCAGCCCATTTGTCAGTAGTTTGAGATTCAGCTGCTGGACAGCAGGTGACTGAGGTGAGTGTGACTTCTCGTGCATATGCCTGTGTAGACGGGGCCATAGATTCCAACCCACGGTGACCATGCGGACTAGGGTGCAGCCAGGACCCCAAACTAGAAAACATGTTACAAGGAGTGCTGGTGTTTTTGTTTGTTTGTTTGTTTGTTTTTCACTGCCTTATCACCTGGCAAAATAAATCCAGGTGGTGTGTGAGTCACCAGCAGGGATTACAAAGCCCCAGGAAGCAGAACCAGACTTACAAACTGTGGATCTCAACAAGGATGGAGATGCTGTGTCTGAACCCACTGAAGTAACACTCCAAAGAGAAGACAGCAAACCACCAAGAACCTTCCTGATGGCGTTTTTCAGGCAAATGGTAAGCCACATGCCTCCCGTTCTAGGAAACTCAAAGACGTGGATCAGGGCCTCATTAAATGACAGGGGCCACAGGTGGCAGGAGACGTAATTGTGGGTGGTACATGGAGAATGTGAGTGGCATACGAATCGTGTGGGGAAAAGATTCCTTTCATCCTTCTGAGTCGGTCACAGAGAAAGTCTCACCTTATTGCAAATAGTCCTGAGCTGCTCTTTAACTGCTCCTAATCTTCCTGTCCAACTCATTGCAACTCAATAGTGTTTGGCTTGGCTGGCAATCTTCCTGTTACTACTCTGTCCTGTAGGGTCGCAGTGAGTTGGAATCAACTTCACAGCAGTGGGACTTTTCTTTAGAGGGGTGAGCTCCCTTTCTGGAAACCTTCCTGGTGCTGTGGTTAAGAGCTATAGTTGCTAACCAAAAAGTCAACAGTTTAAACCTACCAGGCATTCCTTGATAACTTTATGAGGCAGTTCCATTCTGTCCTGCAGTGTCATTGTGAATCTGAACTGACTTAGTGGCAATGGATTTTGTTTTGTTTTGTGTTTTAAATCTCCCGGACACTAGGTCAAGAGTTTCGTCAGGTCACAACATCTCATATAAATTAACATGATGATTAACTTTTCCATTTGTTTTTTAAAGTTTCCTTTGGTTTATGACAGATGATACCGCTATTCTCATTATGTTTATGAGGTGAAATTTCTTTTGAGAACATAATTATTTGTATGAAGAACATGGGGTGACTTTTTCAAGGATTAAGTAATCAGCAGTCTAAGTCATGTGTTACCATGGGAACAGTTTCGAAGATGCCCTGGGAGAAATACAGATTTGGGCAAAATGGGCTTGTAGAGAATTCAAATAAGAAAAGTGACAAAATAGTTGTCTAATAGTGAAAAGCTGTAGATTAGCCAGTGACATTGCCTTGTTTTTGATTTGTATAGAGTAGAAAGAAGGAGTCCAGGTGGCACAGAGTGTTACACACTCAGCTGTTAACTGAAACATCGGCAGTTCAAAGCCAGCAGTAGCACCACAGGAGATAGCTGTGGCTGTCTGCTTTCCATAATGACACAGCCTAGGGAAACCTAGGGGACAGTTCTGCTCTGTTCTATAGGATTGCTGTGAGCACAATCGACTCCACGACCATGTTTTTATTTTTTTATTTTTTCCTTATTAAGAGTCATGTATATTAATTACATATCTGAAGAGTCAGGAACTTAAATAACACCCTAAAGCAAACTCAGAAAGTTTAGAGGGAGAAAAAAAAAAAAAAAGAAACATGTAAAATGTCATTGGTTTAATTCCCTTTTAATGAAAAAGAATTTCCATTACTTTTATTTTTGAGAGTATTTGGAGGTTTAATCCTTTGAGAAAGCTGTTCTCTAATTTCACTGGCTCACCCTGTTCATGGATTCTTTCTAGTTCATCAAACCAAGCCAAACAAACACAGTCCTGGCCAGTGGGAGTGGAGCCTCATTAGGGATAACTGTGAGGAGCTGGTGGCCAGAATCATTTTCTTTTCCTGCTAGATTCTCATGGAATGAGATGCGTAGAGTAAGTGGTGGGCAGCTCTCACGGCTGCTATCCACCTGGAGTGCGTCTCATTGGCTCTGCAAATTGCAGCTGAGAATGGGTATCGCGATTAGCAGTTTTAAAACCAATTTTTACACAATGTCAGAAAAGAAAAAAATTGTTTGACCTGTGTCTAGGAGCTCATCTGAAGGACAAATGGGGTCCCCACATGGCTCACTGTGATACTGAGGGTGAGCCAATGTCCCTGTTTCTGCATGGAGTTGAGAAGTGGGGAGGGGTGGGGGGAGTAGGAAACAGAGTGACATGATCGTCCAAATACCCAGCAGGAAGCGTTCTTCATCTGAAAGAGGGGGAAATATAGGAGACTTCAAAGAAAGCAAGAAAACACCTTTAACCCACCCAAGACAAACCCTTACAGTCACCCTCCCCAGCTTTGTGTGACACATCCTTGGGGAACTTTTCCTAGCTGTAGACACTAGGAAAGCCTGCATTGTAAGGGGAACAAATGGAAACAAACAAGTCCTTTGGAACGAATTTCCACAGGACAGGGATAGACGTAGGAGGAAATAGTTCTCCCAAGCAATCCTCAGTGGATTCCCACCACCAGAGCTGATCATTTTCACGTTGATGATTACCTGTTGCCCGTGACCGCCCACTTGTCTGTCAGTTTGTGATACAGTGGAGGCTTGCATGTTGCTGTGATCCTGGAAGTTAGGACACTGGTAATTAGGTACCAGCAGGGTCACCCATGGTGGGCAAGACAGACTAGGAAGAAGGACTCAGCAATCTACATCAGAAAGGAATTAGCCAATGAAAACCTTATGAATAGCAGTGAACAGTGTCAGATATGGGCCACAGAATGAGCCGCCTAGGTTGGAAGGCACTCGGAAGATGACTGGGGAAGAGCTGCCTCCTCAAAGTACAGTCGACCTTAACAATATGAGTGGAGTAAAGCCCTCGGGACCTTCCTTAGCTCATGTGGCGTGACTAAAAAGGAGAAGAAACAGCTGCAAACATCCATTGATAATCAGAATGTGGAATGTGCAAACTGTGCATCTAAGAAATTTGGAAATTGTCGAAAATGAAATGGAATGCATAAACATCCATACCCTAGGCATTAGTGACCTGCCCAGTTTGGGACATTTTGAGTCCAACAATCATATGGGCTACTGCTGGGAATGACAGCTTGAAGAGGAATGGTGTTACATTCATCATCGTCAAAAAGAACATTGCAAGATCTTTTCTGAACCACAATGCTGTCAGTGATAGGATAATATCCATATGCCTACAAGTTAGTATGACTATTACTCAAATTTACGCACCAACCGCTAAGGCCAAAGATGAAGAAATTGAATGTTTTTACCAGTGTCTACAGTCCAAAATTAATCAAACATGCAAGTGGGATGTGTTGCTAATTACTAGTGACTGGAATGCAAAAGTTGGGACCAAAGAAAGATCAGAAGTTGGAAAACATGGCCTTGGTGACAGAAATGATGCCAGACGTCACATGACAGAATTTTGCAAGACCAGTGACGTCTTCATTGCCAATACCTTTTTGAACCAAAATAAAAAGCAGCTACACACATGGACCTCACCAGATGGCATACACAGGAATCAAACAGACTACATCTGTGGGAAGAGACGTTGGAGAAGCTCAGTATCGTCAGTCAGACCAGGTACTGACTGCAGAACAGACTGTCAGTTGCTCGTAGTTCAAACTGAAACTGAAGAAAATTAGAACAAGTCCACAAGAGCCAAAGTATAACCTTGAGTATATCCCACCTGAGTTTAGAGACCATCTCAAGAGCAGATTTGATGCACTGAACACTAACAACTAAAGACCAGACGAGTTGTGGAATGACGTCCAAGACATCTTCCATGAAGAAAGCAAGAGGCTGTTAAAAAGAAGAAAGAAAGAAAAGGTCAAACTGAATGTTAGAAGAGACCCTGAAACCTGCTCTTGAATGTCGAGTATCTAAAGCAAAAGGAAGGAATGATGAAGTAAAAGAACTGAACAGAAGTTTTCAAAGAGCAGCTCGAGAAGGCAAAGTATCATAAAGACATGTGGAAAGAGCTGGAAATAGAAAATCAAGAGGGAAGAACATGCTCGGTATTTCTCAAGCTGAAAGAACCGGAAAAAAAATTCAAGCTTTGCGTTGCAATAGTGAAAGATTCTACAGGGAAAATATTAACTCAAAAAGCATTAAAAGAAGGTGGAAGAAATGCTCAGAGTCACTACAGCAAGAAGAAGTTGTTGGTGTTCAGTTGTTAGAAGAGGTTGTGTATGGTCAGGAACCAATGGTACTGAAGGCAGAAGTTGTCAGTGTTCAGTTGTTAGAAGAGGTTGTGTATGGTCAGGAACCAATGGTACTGAAGGCAGAAGTTGTCAGTGTTCAGTTGTTAGAAGAGGTTGTGTATGGTCAGGAACCAATGGTACTGAAGGCAGAAGTTGAAGCTGCATGGAAAGCATTGGTGAAAAACAAGGCGGCCGGAACTGATGGACTATCGTTTGAGATATTTCAACAAACAGATGCAATACTGGAAGTGCTCACTTGTCTATGCCAAGAAATTTGGAAGACAGCTACTGGGCCAACCACCTGTAAGAGATCCATATTTATGCCTGCTTCCAAGAAAGGTGATCCAGCAGAACGTGGAAACTATTGAACAATGTCATCAATATCACATGCAAGTAAAATTTTGCTAAAGATTATTCAAAAGCAACTGCTGCAGTGCATTGACAGGAAATTGTCAGAAATTCAAGCCAGATCTAGAGGCGATATCATTGATGATGCTGGGTGGATCTTGACCGAAAGTAGAGAATACCAAAAAAAAGGATGGCCTATCCTTTACTGACTGTGCAAAGGCATTTGATTGTGTCGATCATAACAACTTATGGATAACATTGTGGAGAATGGAAATTCCAGAACACTTAATTGTATTCATGAGGAAGCTGCATGTGGATCCAGAGGCAGTCCTGCAGAAAGAACAAGAGGACACTACCTGGCTTAAAGTCAGGAAAGGTGTGACTAAGGGTTATATCCTTTCACCACACCTATAGAGTTGCTATGAGTCAGAATTGACTTGACAGCAGCGGGTTTTTATTTTTTATTTAATCTGTATGCTGAGCAAATCCAAGAAGCTGGACTATATGAAGAAGAATGAGGCATCAGGATTGGAGGAAGACTCATTAACAACCTGTGTTATGCGTGTGACACAACCTTGCTTGCTGAAAGTGAAGAGGATTTGAAACACTTACTGATGAAGATCAAAGACCACAGCCTTCAGTATGGATTAGACTTCAACATCAAGAAAACAAAAATTGTCACAAATCGACCAGCAAGCAATACCATGATAAATAGAGAAAACTTTGAGTTTGTTAAGAATTTTGTTTCACCTGGTTCCACAGTCAACATCCATGGAAGCAGGAGTCAAGAAATCAAAAGACACAGTGTTGAAAAGTCAAGATATTGCCTTGAAGACTAAGGTCTGCCTGACCCAAGCCATGGTATTTTTAACCACATCATATGCATACAAAAGCTGGACAATGAATAAGGAAGACAGAAGAAGAATTGATGCCTTTGAATCATGGTGCTGGAGGAGAATATTGAATGTACCATGGACTGCCAAAGGAACCAACAGATTTGTTCTGGAAGAAGTACAAACAGAGTGCTCCTTGGAAGCAAAGGTGGTGAGACTGCATCTTACATACTTTGGACACATCCGGAGGGATCAGTCCCTGGAGAAGGACATCATGCTTGGTAAAGTGGAAGGTCACTGAAAAAGAGGAAGACCCTCAACGAGATGGACTGCCACAACGGACTTAAGCGTGAAAACGACTGAGAGCATGATGCAGGACTGGGCAGTGTTTCGTTCTGTTGTGCATAGGTTACTGTGAGTCAGAACTGTCTCGACAGCACCTAACAACAACAGCAACATTGCCAACAACAAAGGATAAGCCTGGGAACCTAACATTATTCTTCCCTTTCAGCCTGTTAGAATTTCCCCCAAAGGTTCCACGTGTGTTAATTATCCTTGTCGTCTATTCTGTCTTCACTAGAACTCCTCAAGGCCATTGCAGTTAATTCAGATACGCAGAGACATGGACTTTCCAGTATAACGCACTCCCCACCACTCCCTATCGTCATACCCAGCGCAGCCCACTCATTTATGTTACTGGCCTTGTCCACTTTGCAGCTCCTGATACGGAACCACCTCTTTGTAACAGCTTCTTTGGATGACCTCATAGCTTTGCTCTGTCAATGCACCTTTGGCTTACTTGTAACTTTTTGTAGTTCATTCGTCTACTTTTTCAACAAATAATTATTAAGTAGCCACTAAATTCCAGGCATAAGGAACTCTGGTGGCGCAGTGGGTGAGCGCTTAGCTGCTAACCAGAAGATCAACAGTTGGAACCCAGAAGGCACGCGGCAGGAGAGAGACGTGGAAATCTGCTTCCATAAAGATTACAGCCTGAGAAACCCTATGGGGCAGTTCTATAGGGTTGCTGAGTCAGAATCAACTCTGTGGCAGTGGGTTTGGTTTCTTGCTGTGGTTTAAACTCCCAGTGGTACAGATCCAGTCACGAACATGAGTGGAAGAAGCCTAACGAGGAAAAGGGATACTGGCTTTTCAGCTCTCTCCAGTGAGCACATGGTTTGTGCCTCTTAAGCATGATCTCAGCTGCTTACTACCTGCTTGGAATATCCCGTAAAGAGCCCTAGTTGTACCGTGGTTAAGAGCGTTGCTGAAAACCAAAAGGTCGGCCGTTCAGACACACCAGCCACTGCTTGAAAACTCTATGGGAAGTTCTCCTCTGTCCTGTGTGGTCGCTGAGTCAGAGTTGACTCCATGGCAGTGGGTTGGGTTTGGGGGGACACTGAATAGCCTATGTACCTAACTTTTATGCTTATCTGGTAGTATTCTCACAGGGCAGATTTTTGGAAGTCAGCTAGAGCAATTCTTTTCAGGACTCACTTTTTGGTAACATTTTTGTGGTTTTTGAGCTGATTTAAACTCTTTGAGTTTATGCAGGGAAAAAAAAAATAAAACTACTCCACTGCTCTCCAAGGGCATGAAAATCTAGACAGCATCTGGACCATCACACTGGGTTTATTTTGAGCTAAATAAGTGAATACTTTACAACTGATTTTAGCTGTTATTAGCAAAATATGTTTTCTTAAAAAAATAATTTTGTAGAAAACTCAGTTTTAAAGGTGTTGCCTCTACTTTGTATCTGTTTTCTCCATCAAATCATTGATTTTTCTAACCTCTTTTCTTTGCCAGGAAACCCTGGTGGTGTAGTGGGTTAAGTGCTGTGTCTGCTAACCAAAAGGTTGACAGTTCAAATCCACCAGCTGCTCCTTGGAAACTCTGTGGAGCAATTCTGCTCTGTCCTATAGGGTTGCCCAAAGGTGGAATCAACTTGAGGCTGGTGGGTTTGTTTGGGCTTCATCCTTTGCTGAAGGAGCCCTGGTGGTGCAGTGGTTAAGCGCTCAGCTGCTAAAGGAAAGGTCAGTGATTCGAATCCACTGGCTGCTCCGAGGGAGAAAGTGCTGGTAGTTGGGTTCTGTAAAGCGGACCATCTAGGAAACCCGGCGGTGGAGTTTACAGCATGCTGCAGTCACTGTGAGTCGGGATCAGCTCCGCAGTAACAAGTTTGCTTCGGTTTCTGTATCTTTCACCATCCCTCAGGTTCCTTTCAGATGATGCGTTTACACTGGTCGCAAAGGAACTACGGTGAAGCCTGTGAACGGCAGAACGTGACACACCTGCCTTGTTTCTCCAGGTCCTGTCTGTCCCTTGTCTTTGATGTGGTGCCATTTTCCTACTTTTTTGTGATTTTAGTGCAAGTTTCTTTTTAGTTTTCTGTCTCTGGCAGATTTCTGTCTCACAGTGGTTCAGCTTTGGCAGCTTTTCCTGTACTTGGCTGAATGGTTTTCATTAAGGTAATTAAATGCCTTACCCAGTTCATTCCTGAAGAGATCTTTTCCTTTGTAGCAATTAAAAGAAAAAGAATATCATTTTTCAAAATAGCTGTAATTTCAGGGAATACAAAACAAACCCAGAGTCTTGTAAGTCCTAGCACTGTATTCAGGACACACAGAGGTAGCGCTTCACCAAAAGCCTGTGGGCTTCTGCAGGATTTCGGAAGATTCCCAAGGACTATCTATGGTGGCTTCCGTGCCCTCAATAGAAAAGGATATTCCTGTGCATCAACGCAGCCGTATGTTAGAAAATGGGATGTTTGAAGTGCTGGTCTGTTTTTAAAAATCAGTGGGCAGACCACCGCACTCAGGTACTCACAAACCGAGCAGACAGAGCTGCCTGCCAAGGTGGCAGATAGAAACATGTAGATGACAAGCAGAAGCCATCAGTATTAAGAACACCTTGCGCTGGAAAAGCGCTGCCCTCCTCCAGACTCGTCAGACACCTTGTTCATTCAGCCCTTCTCCTGTCTCTGACTTCTTTGTGGGACCATTAGTTTGGTAAGACACCCCTTGTTGGAAGGACTTTCTCAGGCTTAGAGAAAGACTGAGAATCTTCATAGTAGGCAAACCTAAGGTCCAAAGGAGAAACAGCCATGAGAGTCTATTGTTTTCTTTATTACAAATTCAATCCCATAAGTCTAGTAAAACCTTTGACAGCTACTATCTAGAGGGAACCAAAGCAAAACCAAACCCAGTGCCGTCCAGTCGATTCTGACTCATAGAAATCCTACAGGATGGAATAAAACTGCCCCATAGAGTTTCCCAGGAGCGCCTGGTGGACTCAAACTGCTGACCTTTTGGTTAGCAGCCATAGCACTTAACCACTAGGCCACCAGGGTTTCTAATAACTGTAGTTGCCACTTACTTCAGGTTGATGGCCTGGCAGGCTCTGTGTTAAGCACTCTTGCATGCTCTTTCTCATTTATTAGTAAAATAACCTGGGAGATGAGTGCTCTCACGGCCCCACTATGTGGGCCAGGGAGAGGGAGCAGAGAGTGTTTAGAGGATTTGTCCAATGTCACAGAACGGGTAAGTGGCAGAAGGAAAACTGATGCTCAGAGACAAGCCTGTTGATCCCAAAGCCGCCTCCCTTGTACTTTGGGGCTTTGGCTGCTTACTGTGATTCTGGCCACCAGTTCTCTCTGGGAATACAAATCACGGAGGTGGAGCAGCCTGGAACTCTGTGTTTGTGACAGCCTCAGTCATGTTAGTGGTAGGAGTGTTGTTTTTATGTATTGGTCTGTTATACCTGCCTCTCTGGAATTATAGGAAAGTAAAAAGAGGAAAATTAATACAGGCTTACACAGGGCATACAAAGACTGACAATTAAGTTTGCAAACTCATCCTAGAAAAACTGCTGCATACCTCATGGCCGAATGTCACTACGGTCACCCTCAAAGTACTCCCCTTGGGGAGCCGTGCACCGACACCAGTACCTAGTCCACCCTTCAAAGCAATTTTGGAACTCTTTTTCTGGAAAGGCCATCAGAGCTATTGTCATATTACCCTTGATGTCCCGAATGTCACCCAAGTCTCGTCCTTTCAATATTTCCTTTAAGTTTAGGTAAAGAAAAAAATCACTGGGGGCCAGATCAGGTGAGTAGGGAAGGTGTTCCAATCAGTTATTTGTTTGCTGGCTAAAAACTCCCTCACTGGCAACTATTGGATGAAGTCTGAGAACTTGCCACTAGGCTACTGTGAGCAATGGCCATTCCAGAAAGAGTTTCAAGATTGCTTTGAAGGGTGGACTAGGTGCTGGCGTAGGTGCATAGCTTCCCAAGGGGAGGACTTGGAAGGTGACTGCAGTGATATTCTGAGCAATGAAGTTCATGAGTTCACGTACTGGAGAAGGAGCCCTGGTGGCACAGTGGTTAAGCACCCAGCTGCTTGCTAAAACATCGGGTTTCAAACTCACCAGCGGCTCCAAGGGATAAAAGACCTGTCAATCTGCTCCAATAAAGATTACGGCCTATGAAATCCCATGGGCAGTCCCGCTCTGTCACACAGGCTCAGGACTGACTTGATGGCACACAGTGATCAGACACATTGGAGCTGGTTCAACTTTCTCTGCGTACAGAGCCTTAGGAATGCAGGACCCAAAGAAAGAAATAAAAGGTGACTTCACGGCCATGCCAAGCATAGATGCTACAACGAGATCCCCTCTCCAAGTGATACGAACACCTGAGACTGTTCACTTTTGACTCTCGTGAGTAAAAATAAACTTTGTCAACAAAACTGCTCAGCATGGCAAAGCAAGATCTCTGAAAATAAGTCTTCAAAAATTGTTCTTTACAGCATTCAATAGCCCTAAAAGAATCCCAGCCTCTTCCAACACTTGGCCATTTTTGATGACTGGAAAATAAGTTTTGTGGTTATGACCCTTTGACTAACAAGGTCCTCCTTGAATTATCCTTGTTTGTCTCTGAAAGAGGGCTTTGCAAGGAGGAGAGGGAGGGAGGGAAGAAGAAAAGAAACGTGGAAGAATCTGGAATCTCTCAATCCTGCATTGCTGAATCCTTTCTCCCTGCCCTACCCCATAGCAGGGAAGAGGAGACCGTGGACCCCGAGCAAGGGTGTGCGCCTGTCTGCAGAGATTGGACCTGAGTCGATATTATTGATAAGAACTGAAAACTTTGCTTGGATGCCTGGGGTATTTTGCAAAGCATCTGGCATAAAACCCAAATCAAACCCATTGCTGTCTAGTCGATTCCAACTCATAGCAACCCTATAGGACAAAGCCGAAGCGCCCCACAGAGTTTCCAAGGAGTACCTAGAGAAGGCCTGGTGGATTCCAAATGCTGACCTTTTGGTGAGGGGCTAAGTTCCTAACCACTACACCACCAGGGCTCCTGTCAAGCATTGGGCAGTGCTAAACATACAGTTAAAACTACAGCTTCCAGTGTGGATGTGATCTTGTCTGGGGATGTGATCTTGTCTATGAGCTTAGCAAACTCCAGGGTACATCAAAAGCACCCGGAGGGCTTGTGAAAACAGATTGCTAGCTCTACCTTCAGAGTTTCTGTGTCAGTATCTCTAGAGTGGATCTTGAGAATTTGCAAATTCCTGGCGAGTTCTGGTGACGCTGACGATGCTGACCTGTGAATGAGGCTTTGAAAACCTGTAACTGGAGCTTTCTGGAGCCAGCGCTCAGCTTGTGAGGCTAAAGCTGAGAATTCGGCTTCTTTTAACCCTGTCATGTATGCCACTGGCCACAGGGAGGGCTAAAGGACGAAAAATGGATTGTTGACCATAACCCATCCACTAGCAGGGGAGAAACCGCGCAACCCAACACTGGCAACCCAGATGCTACCTAAAGAAGGCCACCAAAGGTCCCCTTCTTGATGCACTTCTTTGTGCATGCATTCATTCATTCATTCAGTAGGTTCAGCTACCCCCGCATTCCAGCGTTAGTTCGTTCATCACACTGACTTAGTTTAGTATTATTAAGTTCAGGACTTTTTTTCATTGTTGGTTTTAGAGATCAAGACCGGAAGGTAACCAGACTCTGGTTACAGACCCCATGGAAACTCGTACATCTC
Source organism: Heterohyrax brucei (assembly GCA_028571685.1). NCBI lineage: Eukaryota > Metazoa > Chordata > Mammalia > Hyracoidea > Procaviidae > Heterohyrax > Heterohyrax brucei. Next base: position 82,091,198 of record CM053156.1, on the reverse strand, counting down.
ATAAGTAATAAGTGTCCTGCTCCGCCTCCTGCTAGCTTTGTCCCCAAATCTCAATAAATGCTTGACGTCATCCATTTCAGAATTTGCCTTCCGTGTTGCCCTTTGTGTGGTAGCTGAGAAGCCGTTGTCTGTTTGTCATTGTAGTCAGTGAAAAGGGAAGTTGGGGACACCCACTCCGAAGAAATAAACGGGAAAGACGCAAATTACCAAGTAAGTGATCTGTGATCTCAGCTGGTGATGGGTTTCCACTTTCCTGTTCTCACCTCTTTTCAGCCTCTTTTCAATGCTTTTCTCAACCACAGCCAACTGATTTAAAAACTCATGATTAAGCAACTACTGTATACCAGGCACTGCACTGCCCTCTGCAGGTAGAACTATGAATGAACTAAGGTTCCTTCGTTATTTCCTATGGCCAAGCTTTCACAGATGCCTCTCTCTCTTCTCTCCATGGACAGTGCCGTCCCCTCCCTCAAGTCTTGGCTTGAATGTCCCCTCCTCAAAGAGACTGTCCGTGTCCAGCTGCCATCACTGGGTCTTGTTCTCTTTGTGGCACTTAGCACACATTGTAAAAGTGCACTTGTTGGTTAGTTGTCTGTCTCTCCTGCTCTGTGCTACCCCCCATCAGGGGTGTCATGAAGCAGGAGCCTCTGTCACATCACACGATACCTGCCATACAGTAGGAGCTGTTTATCAAATCAGTGAGTCAATGACTCGGGTCCTGTGGTTTATTTCCATTATGGTCTCTGTTCTAAAGAAATACAGCTGTTAGATTTATATAACTGTCTATGTGCTTTTTTTGTAAACTCATGCTCTGTACCCTATTTATAACTCGTACTTTTGGTTTTTGGCTGAAAAATAGACCATCATGAAAATGTCCTTGGATATTCTGCTGCTGCTTTTGGCAGAATAGTGAAGTGGCTAAGAACGTGAATCAAAGGCACAAACTGCCTGAGAGCGAATCTTAGCTTCACCACTGTGTGTCTGTGTGACTTGAAGCAAATTCCCAAATCTCTCAGTGCCTCAGTTTCCTTATCTGTATAATGGAGCTGGTAACAGTACTGCCAGATCTAGTTATCATGGTTAGGTAAAGCGTGCTTGGTACAGTGGGCTCAACAAATGTCTGTTGCTGTTGTTTTGTTACTCCTCCTGTTGTGTTTCTGGTAGGAAATTATCCTGTAATGCTATTCATATCAGAGCCCTGGTAGCATGGTGGTTAAAGTACTCGGCTGTTAACCAAAGGTCAGCAGTTCAAATCCACCAGCCATTCCTTGGAAACTCTGTAGGGCATCCTATTACAACTCTATGAGTCAGAAACAAACTGATGACAGCGGGTAATGTTACTTATATCACACACTCAGAAATGTAGCTGATGGCTAAATAATTTACAGTGTTCTTGTTTCCACAATAATTGGTTGCTGGCCATTCAGCATACTTTGACTGACGCATACTATGTGTCTGCCGCCCTGGGTGTTTGGGACAAGGCAGCGGAAGAAGCAGAGAAGAGTGCCATCCTCTGGCGCTCCCCATCCCTAGGAGGGAGATAGATCCTGCAGTCTCCAGTGGGCACAGAAATCCCCAGGGTGCTGGCACACTGTGATGATGGCTAGAGAGAGGGCACAGCAGGCCTACACCAGAGAGGAGGTCAGGCTTCTTCAGACAGCCTAGTAGAGGCTTGGGGGTAGACAAGCAGCCAGTGCCCGAGGCTCTGGGGGCACTGCAGGCAGGAGGAACAGTGTAACTGAAGTCCCAGCACGGAAATAAGCTTGCCTAGGAATGAAGGGGGCCTGTCACCAGGGCACAAGGAGCTGAGGACAAGGAGAGGTAGGACAGGCCCAAGAGAAATCTGACGTAACATTCAGCAAGGACTTACTGAGTGCCTCCTCAGTGATGAAGGCTGAGGGTGCAGAGGTCAAGCCAGGACTTGGACCCCCATACAAACCAAAACACCAAACACATTGCCATTGAGTCAGTTCTGACTCATAGCAACACTGTATGACAGTGTAGAGCTGCCCTATGGGGTGTCCAAGGCTGCAGTCTTTACAGAAGCAGACTGCCACATCTTTCTCCCACAGAACAGCTAGTGAGTTGGCACTGTTGACCTTTTGGTTTGCAGACAAGTGCTTTAGCCACTAGGCAACCTGGCATACTTTCAGACCTGCATAAGTGGTCTGAATGGCTCTCAAGTTGAGCCTGACTCATGGTGACCCCGTATGTGTTGGTAAGAGTGCACTCCATAGTGTTTTCACTGGCTGGCTTCTCAGCAGGAGATTGCCAGCCCTTTCTTTGGAGGCGCCTCTGGGTGGACTGGAACTCCTCCTCATCTGTTTAGCAGTCGGGTGCATTAACCATTTGCACCCCCAAGGGGCCTTATAGTCTTTCTTAAAAGAGTAGTACAAGCTATGATTCCCAATGCATCCCAGCTGGCCTGAGACTGATCCAGTTTTAAAGCAGAAAGTCTAACATCTTCATTCCCAGACAAACCAAGACTGTTGGTCACCGTGTGTCTGACACTTCATATGGCCCAGAGACTGTGCTGAGTTGACTTTGCACTGTTCACTCTCCTCATCCTCATAACCGCCCATGAGGTGTGATCTCCCTTGTTACTCCACACAGATGCAGTAACTGAGAAGTCAAGCAGTTTCTTCCAGGTCACGGCGAAGATACAGCAGAGCTGGAATGAAGCCAAGTCTCCCCAGGCTGCACACACTGGTTCTTAGCCTTTCTCTGTGCCTTCAATTGTTCTCTGCACCAGGAACAGCTGAGGAGGCATCGGAACAGGGACTCTGCCTCTCTGAAGAGCATCGCGATGGGACCTTCAGTCCCGTTCTCTGAGGGCATCTGCTCTGGGTGGTCTCTTGTTCTGGGATGCTGTGTCTTAGCTGTTGCTTTCTCTCTGGCAGCTGGGCTGAGACAGACGTAAAGGACATACAGTTCCAGAAGTGCCTCCAGGTGCCTGATATTTCTAATGCTTATTTCCCACAGGACATCTGCCTTCTCAGAAATTGCTGCTTGGGGAGGTGTTGGGACAGGAAGCCTGGTCCTTTGTCTTTCCTCTGCCTCAGGAATGTGTTTGAGTCACTGGTGCAAAATGAGAGTCTTCCAACCTTCTCAGTCAGAGCATAACTTTGTTCTAGAGCTTTTTGAGCGGGCGACAGTGCATGACCTGTGAATCAGAGACTGTAAACCTGTGTATGGTGGTTGGATGTGACCCCCCCAGGAGGGATTTTGTGGTGGTCCTTTGCCCTGAACAGGTCCTTAAAACATTTAGAGTCAATATTTAAAAATTGAGACGGTTTACATTTTTTTTAAAATATATAATTCAAGTTCCTATTTGAAAAGAAAAGAAGAAACAGAAGACTGAACAGCACTGGGGCTGCATTCCACGTGGGCTCTCTCAGCTGGATGTGAACATGACCACCCCTGTCGTAGGGCATGTCACCTGTGTGTGCCCCAGTCGCCCCTACCCCAAATTCTCTCCTCCTCATCAACACAGTACTGCTTGCACAGGTCTTTATCTGACACCAGAGAAGCATTTCTTGGGAGCTATGTTGCGTTTTTTACATTATCTTTTTAGCCCCTCAGGCATTTTAGTTTAAGTAAATTAGGAAGAAAGGGTTTCTATTTCCTGATAGATTTTTTTTTTTTTTCAACCCATAACTTACCTCGCATTCTCCAGCATTTTGGACTTGACAGCATCTTTCCTCCAAACTAGAAGGAACCAAACAGAATTAGAAATATTTCATTTTGGTCTAGAGAGATATATGTTCAAAACCAGCCATAAAGCAATTGTTTTCTCATCATGTCGTGATGTGAAAGCACAGTTTCACACCCACAGTTAAGCGAAATGTAATCATGAAGAAAAGAATAGGCATCCCCAAGAAAAGAGTAACATTTGGTGGCACATGGGGAGAACCTTCACAAAGCTGTCTTTTGAACAAAAGGGCTTCAGGAAGAGTTTGATCCAGGAGCACATACAACGCCATCAGTCTCTAATGTCTCTCTCTCTCTGTCTCTCACACTCTTGCTTTCCCTCCTAACCCACCTCCATCCCTTCCTCCTTCCCTTCTTCTCTCCTTTTCCTTCCTTTTTCCCCCTCGCCTCCCTTCCTCCCTCCCTCAACCCTGCTTTCCTCTGCAGCGGCTCCATTTTCAGGCAGATTTTACTCAAAGCCACAGTTCCTGCCAAAGCTCAGGGCTTCGTTCTTCACAGCTCTAAATCCAAATGGAAATGGACAGCGCTCTTTCTTGGCACTGTTTTGCCAAGTTCTAGCATTAGCTCAGTTTGTGTGTGTGTTCGGCCATCCCAACCCTAATCACAGAGCCAGCAATGCTGTGATTGGCCAGAATGAGTCACATGCTCTTGTTGGGATGGAACAGTTTGCCTACATCTCATCACGGAAACCCTGGTGGCTTAGTGGTTAAGTGCTTTGTCTGATAACCAGATGGTGCTCAGTTCAAATCTGCCAGGGGCTCCTTGGAAACTCTATGGGGCAGTTCTACCCTGACCTATAGGGTCATTATGAGTCAGAATCAACTCAGTAGCAGTGGCTTTTTTTTTTTTTTTTGGCTGGACCATACAGAGCAGATGATCAAGGACAGTTTCCCAAGGAAACCCAAGGTCTAGTGCCAGAGGAAGAGGGGAAGAATGTTTGCCAGGAAAGCATGAAATTCATTCATTATTAGGTAAATAAACAAATGTCCCCTGCTGGGGACCTGGCACCATCAGAAGTGTTTACACAGTCTTCTTTTTTTTTTTTCTCTGTTCCCCAAGAACTCATGAAAGTGTAGATACCATCCAACATTTGAACATTTGTTTTAACAGTTATTCACCTCCTACCAAGATTTAACTTGAAGCCACTGAAAATGTGCTTTGTTTGAAATTGCTGTAGACTTCAGACTCTCCAGAGAAGGCCACGAAGCTGCCAGAGCCAGAGCCAGCAGCAGCGGGCCAGAAGGGGAAGGAGGGCCCCTCGAAGGACAAGAAGACGCCGGCTGAGATGACCAAGCAGAAAAGCAACAAGCAGGAAGCCAAAGAACCAGCCCCGCACGTGGAACAGTGCGCAGTGGAGGCGAACTCACTGCAGAGCGCGGACAAACCTCCAAAGAGACCCGAGAAGAGGCGGCCATCCCTTGGGGACTTCCTGAGGGGCCTGGTAGGTGGGCTTGTCACCTCCTCTCCTTTCTGGGCTTTCAAGCGAGGAATGTGGTTCCCACTCACAAAGGCACAGATTGGAGAGAGGACTGGCTGGGCGTTCGTCAGATGTGTGTTGAGCAATTTACGACATGCCCTGCACTGAGCCGGGCACAGAGATCAGGAGGGACAGGGGTGTTGCCATCTGGAGCCAAATGGCTAGTGAGGGACTGAAAGGGGTAGGGTGCTGAGTGTGGTAAGAGCTGGGGGTGGAGGAGGAAGGTGTCAATGAGTCTGGACTGAGGACCTGGCCTGCCCTTGGTCTGAGAGGTGCATCAGGGAAGGCTTCCTGGAGATGGTTATGTCCAAGGGGAAGCCTCAGAGTCACCTGTGGAGGAGGTGAGGCAGAGTATGTTCTGGACAGTGTGAAGAGCAGACACTAAAGTAGGGATGCTCAGTGCGGAGATCTGGACGGCAGGTGCCAAGGTGTGGACAGTGTGTGCAGAGGTGTGAACTACAGGTACAAAGGTGTGAACAGCCGGTGCAGAGGTGTGAAGAGTGGGTGCCCAAGTGTGAATGGTGGGTGCAAAGGTGAGAGAACTGTAGGTGCAAAAGTGTGAAAAGCTAGTGCAAAGGTGAGCACAGTAGGTACAAAGGTGTGAACAGCAGTGCAAGGATGCACAGTGGATACAGAGGTGGGAACAGTAGACGCGAAGGTGTGAACAGGAGGTGCAAAGATGTGGAGAGTGGGAAAAAAAGATGAGAACAGTGGGCGGAAAGGTGAGAACATCGGGTACAGAGGTGTGATTAGCAGATGCAAAGGTGTGAGGAGCCGGTGCAGAGGTGTGGACTACAGGTGCAAAGATGTGAACAGCAGGTGACAAGGTGAGAACAGCAAGTGAAAAAGTGTGAACAGCAGATACAAAGGTATCAACAGCGGGCCCAAAAGTGTGGACAGTGGGGGCAAAGGTGTCATGGAGTGAAGACAGTGCTCTGATTAGAATATAGAATGCAAGGACGGGGAAGAGATTGTCTGGGTCAGATGGCAGGAAGGAGCATCAGTGTCCTTCTGCATCCCAAGTGGTGGTGAAGAGCTATGAACTGGGGAGACTCCCTGACCCAGGCCCTGGGCGCAGGTGCACAAGGTGATTAAAACCTGGCTGCTGTCCCTTAGGAGTTTGCAGACATTAAGCAGTTAATTCTTTTTACACTCTGTGTATCTTAATTGTTTCTTCTTTGTCTCCACCTCAGAATGTTTAGCTTTGACAGAGCAGTAACTGTGTCTGTCTTGGGTCTGGAGCACGGTAGATACTAAGTAAACGTTTGTTGAATGAGTGAGTGAGTGGCGTCTAATGTAACAGTGTTATTGCTTGCCTGTTGAGTCTGATTCTAGCTCACTGTGACCCAGTATGACAGGATGGGCTTTCCTAGGCTGTCAGCCTGACCTGGTCTCTTCTCCCTTTGTGCAGCTGGTGGGTTCAAACTGCCCATCTTTCAGTTAACCACCCAGTGCTTAACACTGGACCACCAGGACTCCTTGACATACAACACTAGTAAATATTTATATTTGGGTAGTATTAATTCTGACAAACAAGGAGAGTTTGGAAAACCATTACTCGTTAGAAACAAAATGTTTCACTCATGAACCTAGGTGCAGAATCGTCAACAAAATCCTAGCCAGTAGAATTCAACAACATATCAAAAAAATAATGCATCACGATCAAGTTGAATTCACGCCAGAGATGCAGGGCTAGTTCACCATCAGAAAAACAATTAACATGATGAACCACACAAATAACACAAAGGATAAAAATCACTTGATTTCATCTATTGATGAAAAAAAAAAATCATTTGACAAAGTCCAACACCCATTCATGTTAAAAACTCTCAACAAAATACAAATAGAAGGGCAATTCCTGAGTGCAATAAGGGGCATCTACACAAAGCCAGCCACCTACATCATCTGGAATGAAGAGAAACTGAAAGATTTCCTCCGAAAACGAGAACTAGACAAGGGCGCCCACTGCAAACACTTCTGTTCAGCATTGTGCTAGAGGTTCTGGTCACAGCAATCAAACAACACAAAGAAATAAAAAGCATCCACATCAGTAAAGAAGAAGTTTTCCTGTTTGCAGATGGTATGATCATATGCAGAGAAAACCCTAAAGAATCCATAAATAAACTGTTGGGACTGATAGAAGAGTTCAGCAAAGTATCAGCCTATAAGATAAACATAAATAAATCCATGGGATTCCCTTACACCAACAAACAGATCATCAAAGACAAAATCACCAAATCAATACCATTTACAGTAGCCCCCAAGAAGATAACTTGCCTAGAAATAAGTCTAACCAGAGATATGAGACATATAGAGAGAAAATTACAACACGTACTGCAAGAAACCAAGAGATTTACGTAAATTAGGAAACGACCTTGCTTGTGGATAGGAAGACTTAACATTGTGAAACTGTTGTCTATTCTACCCAAAGCAATCTACATATACAATGCAAGACTAATACAAATTCCAATGTCATTTTTTTAATAAGATGGAGAAACAAATCACCAATTTTGTCTCAAAAGGGAGGAAACCCCTGATAAGTAAAACACTACTGAAGAAGAGGAACACAGTGGGAGGTCTCTCACTACCCAATCTTACAACTTATTACAAAACCACAGTAGTCAAAACAGCCTTGTACTAGTACAAAAACGGATCTATAGACCAAAGGAACAGAATAGACAATCCAGAAATATTACTGTCCTCCTATGAACAGCTGATATCCAGCAAAGACCCAAAGGTTGTAAACTGGGGTAAAAAATCTCTCTAACAAATGGTGTGGGCAAAATTGGATAGCCATCTGCAAAAAATTGAAGTAAGACCTGTATCTCACACCTTACACAAAACTAATGCAAAATGGATCAAAGATCTAAATGTCAAACCTAAAATGACAAGGATTATGGAAGAAAACATAGGGACAACAATGGAAGTTCTAATAAATGGCTTAGACAGGCTACAAAAATCTTATCAACAGTACACAAACAACATTAGAGAAAATAGATAAATGGGAACTACTAAAAGTCAAACACTTATACTCATCCAAAGACTTTATCAAAACAGTTAAAAGACTACCTACTGAATGGGAAAAAAAATACTTGGCAACTACATATCAGATGCATGACTAATTTCAGTAATCTACAAGGTACTACAAAATATCAACAAGAAAAAGACAGATGGGAGGGGGCGGATTCAGGATGACGGACTAAGCCCACGTCTCCTTATATCCCTCTGGAAACCAAGACCTGAACTAATAATCAAACGGAGGCTTCTGATCACCTACTCAGACTCAGGACATGGCACAGAGCTATTAACTGGGACTTCATACCACTGAGCGAAAAACCTCCTCTCTCTCGCTGACTCCCGCTCCTGGCTAGCCCCGGCTCTCACGGACGGAAGGTAAACGCACCATTTTGACTTTTTTTCCCTCGGTCTCAGCTGGCGGGCGGAGCTGGGCCTTGCCTGGTGGCTGGACTCAGACGCGCTGCTGGAGGGATAGGCAGGCGAAATTCCCATGTTCTGAGAGCCAGGCTCGGGACTCTGTTAATCTAGCCACTTTGAGCCTTTCGTTTTGTAGCTGCCTCAGTGGAGTTTGCGCGGAGCTCCGCGGTCAGGGTGCGGGACGCCATGTTGGTACCGAGATTTTAGCGGGACCTCGTACTTAGCCTGGGAGCCAGCGCCTGCAAACAGGACAGTGCTTCTCCATCAGAAAAGCAGTAATTTTCCCAGTGCCACCTACGTTGGGGGCCCTGCAACAGAAGCAGAGGAATCACTACCTCTCGGCACCTTTAGCCCCCCTGTCTGCTGCCTGTGTGGAGGACGCGATCTTGGGTACGGTGGCCGCAGCTGGACCTAAATCTTAGCTTGGGAGCCAGAGCCTGCCCACAGGAGAGCGCTTTCCTATCATAAAAGCCGTATTCGACGCAGTGTCGGCTAAGGCTAGGACCTGTGAGCAAAGGCCAACAGGACAGTAGCATTGCTGTATTCTGAACTAGTTTGTTATCATCTGGGGTTGGATATAGTGGCACTTACTCTGTCAGTTGAGAAGAGGGACCTCTACACCTGAAAACCTAACTGACTTGTGAAGTGGTCAGATACCTTTTGCTTTACATTTTAAGACAGCCTGGAGAAACATTTGCAATCCATCCTCACAGTACCTCTTCCAGCCTCTACATACGCACATGGGACCCAAAAACCAACAGACAATTGTGGCATACAAGCAATCACTCATGGCTTCAGAAGGCTCCCAAACAAAGCAACCAAGGAGTTTTCCAGATGAAGAAACTTTTATGAAAGCATCAGGAAGTGAATACAAAATGATTATATACAGAGCCCTTCTAGACCTTATACAAAATGCAGCAGAACAAAATGAAAAATTAAGCAAGCTGTTCAATCTGATGGAACACCAGTACTCTGAAATCCAACAGGTCAAGAACAAAATCAAAGACATAGAAACTTCCATGCAAAGCCAAGAAAACAGAATGGAACAAATGGAAAAAAGAATTTCTGACTTGGAAGACAGAGCTACTGATGCCAGCGTCTATGAGCAGAAATCATAAAAAAGAAACAAGAAAAATGAAGAAACATTAAGAAGCGTGTGGGACTCTATTAAGAGGAACAACCTTTGATTAATTGGAGTCCCCGAACAGGGTGAGACATCTGAGAACACAGAGAGTATCGTTGCTGAGCTGTTGAAAGAAAACTTCCCAGAAATCATGAAGGAAGAGAATATAGACATCTCAGATGCATATCATACACCACCCAATATAGATCTCAAAAGAAAGACTCCAAGACATATTATAATCAAGCTTAACAAAATGAAACATAAGCAGAAACTCTTAAAGGCAGCAAGACTCAAAGCAAAGCTCACATTCAGAGGGAAACCCTGTAGGCTCTCGTCAGATTTCTCAGCAGAAACCATGCTGGCACGGAGACAGTGACACGACACATTCAAAGCCTTTAAGGAGAAGAACTTCCAACCAAGAATTATATATCCTGCAAAACTATCTTTCAAATACAAAAATGAAATTAAGACATTCCCAGATAAACAGAAACTCAGAGACTTTGTAAAGACCAAACCCAAACTACAAGAAATACTGAAAGAAGTTCTTGGCGCTGGCTTAGAAGAACGAAACCACTAGCTTTATATTTTAGAACGACACACTACTCAATACTCTTTTAGGGAAGGCTCCAAAGTCAATCACAGCTTTGATACGGAAAGAAACAATCCAGTGATCATCATGAAAACTACAGTGTCATCATAATAAAAAGAGGGATGTACTACAGTTGTTATAGTCCTTCCAGATGGAGAGGAAGATGACAAGACTGGTAGTAATTAAAATTGGGTTTATAAATAGTTTATTAAGGGGGTTCATAGGGGCAGCTGTAAAGCACAACAAAGATGTATCATACCATTTCAAGAAATATAACACACGAGTCTCAGCAACTACAAAACCAGCTCTGAAAAAGGTGAAAAATCAACTCACAAAAAAGAATGTCCCAGAACAGACCAATAAGAACAACAGAGAAAACATCAACATTAAAATAAACATATCACAATGGCAGCAGTGAACACATACCTATCAATAATTACATTGAATGTGAATGGACTGAATGCTCCAGTAAAGAGACACCGAGTGTCATCTTGGATCAAAAGACATGACCCATCCATATGTTGTCTACAAGAAACTCACTTGAGACCTAAAGATAGGAACAAACTGAAAATTAAAGGATGGAAGAATATATATCAAGCTAACAATGAACAAAGAAGAGCAGGGGTAGCAATTCTAATCTCAGACAAAATCAATTTTAATATCAGATCCACCATCATGGACAAAGATGGACACTATTTATTGCTGAAAGGTTCAGTATACAAGCAAGACTTAACTATATTAAATATTTATGCACCTAATATCAGAGCACCTAAATACGTCGAAGAAACACTGACTATGCTCGAAAGAGAGTTAGATGACTCCACAATAATAGCGGGAGACTTTAACACTCCACTCTCATTACTAGATAGATCATCTAGAAAAAAGCTCAGTAAAGATACAGAAGACCTCATTGCCACAATTAACCAACTAAACCTCATTGATACATACAGAACTTTCCACCCATCAGCAGCCAACTACACCTTCTTCTCCAGTGCACATGGAACATTCTCCAGAATTGACCATGTGATAGGCCATAATGTAATGCTCAGCAAAATCCATACCATTGAATTACTGCAAAGCATCTTCTCAGATCATAAAGCCATCAAAGTTGAAATCAATAGCAGAATAAACATAGATAGAAAGTGGAACACTTGGAAACTGAACAACATCTTGCTCAAAAAAACATGGGTTATAGAGGAAATCAAGGATGAAATAAAGAAATTCATGGCTTCCAATGAGAACGAAAGCACTTCCTACCAGAACCTATGGGATACAGCCAAAGCAGTGCTCAGAGGTCTGTTTATCTCCATAAATGCACACATCTGGAAGGAAGAAAGAAACCAAATCAAGGAACTAACTCTACAGCTTGAACAAGTAGAAAGAGAACAACAGAGGAACCCCTCAGGAACCAGAAGAAACGAGATCATAAAGAATAGAGCAGAGATAAATGAATTAGAGAACAGAAAAACAATTGAAAAGACCAAAAGCTGGCTTTTTGAAAAGATCAACAAAATTGAGAAACCACTGGCTAAACTTACTAATGAAAAGCAGGAAAGGAAACAAATAACCCATATTAGAAATGAGAGGGGAGTTGTCACCACAGATGCAACAGAAATCAAAAATATCATAACAGAATACTATGAAAAACTGTACTGTAACAAATTTGAAAACCTAGGGGAAATGGACAAATTCCTTGACTCATACTACCTACCCAAATTACCACAACATGAAGTAGAACAACTTAATAAATAGATCACAAAGGAAGAGATTGAAAATGTCATCAGAACACTGCCAACCGAAAAAAGTCCGGGCCCAACTGGCTTCATTGCAGAATTGTACCAAACATTTAGAGAAGAGTTATCTCCAGTACTACTGAGACTATTTCACAGTATAGAAAGGGATGGAGGACTCCCAAACTCATTCTATGAAGCCAGCATAACCCTGATAGCCAAGCCAGGGAAAGACCCAACAAAGAAAGAGAACTACAGACCGATATCAATCATGAATCTAGATACAAAAATCTTCAACAAAATTCTTGCCAATAGAATACAACATATCAAGAAAATAACCCATCATGACCAAGTGGGATTCATACCAGGGATGCAAGGCTGGTTCAACATCAGAAAAACGATTAATGTGATTAACCACATAAATAACACAAAAGACAAGGATCACCTGATTTTGTCCATTGATACAGAAAAGGCATTTGATAAAGTCCAACACCCATTCATGCTAAAAACTCTTAGCAAAATGGGCATAGACGGCAAATTCCTCAACACAATAAGGGCCATTTATACAAAGCCAATTGCCCACATCCTCCTGAATGGAGAGAGACTGAAAGACTTTCCCTTGAGATCAGGAACTAGAAAAGGATGACCACTCTCACCTCTCCTATTCAACATTGTGCTAGAAGTTCTAGCCAGAGCAATTCGACAAGATGAAGAAATAAAGGGCATCTGCATCAGCAAAGAGGAAGTTAAAATCTCCCTGTTTGAAGATGATATGATTGCATATGCAGAGAACCCCAAGGAATCTATAAGTAAGCTACTCAAACTGATAGAAGAGTTCAGCAAAGTCTCAGGATACAAGATAAACATAAGTAAATCTATAGGATTCCTTTATACCAACAATGAGACTCTTAAGGAAGAAATTATCAAATCAATACCATTTATGATACCCCCTAAGAAGTTAAGGTACCTAGGAATTAATCTAACCAGAGAAACAACAGACCTTTACAAAGAGAACTACAAGCCCTTACTACAAGAAACTAAGAGAGACTTAGATAAATGGAAAAACCTACCCTGCTCATGGATAGGAAGACTTAACATTGTGAAAATGTCTATTTTATCCAGAGCAATTTATTTATATAATGCAATCCCAGTACAAGTTCCAGCATCATTTTTTAATGAGATGGAGAAACAAATCACCAATTTTGTTTGGAAAGGGAAGAAGCCCCGGATAAGTAAGGTACTACTAAAGAAGAAGAACACACTGGGAGGCCTCTCATTACCCGACCTTAGAACATACTACACTGCCACAGTGGTCAAAACAGCCTGGTACTGGTACAAGAACAGACAGATGGATCAATGGAACAGAATTGAGACCCCAGAGATGACACCATCTGCCTATGAACAGTTGATATTCGACAAAGGCCCTAAGACATTAAACTGGGGTAAAAACAGTCTCTTCAACAAATGGTGCTGGCAAAATTGGTTATCCATCTCCAATAAACTGAATCAAGATCCCTATCTTACACCTTACACAAAAACCAACTCCAACTGGATGAAAGACCTAAATATCAAACCTAAAACGATAAAGCTCATCCAAGAAAAGTTGAGAACAACAATGGAAGTTTTAATACACAATGAGGACAGACTTCAAAATCTGTCAAAGAAACCACAATCAACAGAAGAGAAAATAGATAAATTAAGAATCAAACACTTTTGCTCATCCAAAGACTTTATTAATAGAATTGAAAGAACACTCACAGAATGGGAAAAAATATTTGGCAACTCTGTGTCAGACTGATGCCTGATCTCCATAATCTATAAGATACTACAAAATATCAACAAAAAGAAGATAAACCATCCAATTAAGCAATGGGCAAAGGAGATGGACAGACATTTCACTAAAGAGGAGATCCAGGCAGCCAAAAAACATGCGGACATGTTCACGATCTTTAGTTATTAAAGAAATTCAAATCAAGACAACAATGAGATACCGTCTCACCCCAACAAGATTGGCCATGATCCAGAAAACACAAAACAACAAATGCTGGAGAGGCGGTGGAGAAAGTGGAACCCTCCTACACTGTTGGTGGGGTTGCAAACTGGTCCAACCTCTTTGGAAAGCAATCTGGCGCTTCCTTAAAAAAATGGATATCGATATACCATTTGACCCAGTCATTCCACTACTTGGAATATGTCCTACAGAATCAAGGCCTTTCACACCAACGGACACATGCACCAGAATGTTTATCGCAGCACAGTCCACGATAGCAAAAAGTGGAATCAACCAAGATGCCCAACAAGGGAAGAATGGATAGATAAACTATGGTACATATACTCAATGGAGAACTACACAATGATAAAGAATAACGATGATTCCAGGAAACATCTCCTAACCTGGCTTCAACTAGAAGACATTATGTTGAGTGAAAGTAGTCAGTGACAAAGGGACAAATACTGTATGAGACCTCTACGATAAGATCTCAAAAACAGACTTGTGTATAGAAGAAAAGACTCTTTGACAGCTGCAAGGGAGGAGAGAGAGGGAGGGTGAGGTGGGGAGGGTTTAGTTTAGATAGTTGCTAGAAATCTGGTTGGGAGAAAGTGGTGACAGCACACATTAGAAACAAGAACAACATTAAGTGGACTTCAGCACAACTTGAGTACTCCTTCCATCCTAACCCAATATTGCAAGGATAGAGTAGCTGGGGCAGGGGGCAGGGGACCGTGTTCTTAGGCAAAATTGAGGCCAATTGGCACAACTAGCATTTTGCTAAGAGAGCTCTCTGCACCCCACATGGGTGAGTGGTGTCTGGGGTCTTAAAAGCTGCCAAGCTGCCATCCGAGGACACAGCAAATGGTCCCAACTCAGCAGGAACGGATGCTCACCAAGGACCAAAATGACATGCAGTAAAGACAACCTAGAAGACAGAGAGACCCACAAGAGTGGGTGCCTTCATCGACTTGGGACCGGAAGAACCGGATAGTGCTCAGCCACCATCAGTGATAGCCACGATGGAGCTCACTAGGTTGAGTCTCACTGGCAACACAAGAATAAAAAGGGGTGCATCCTGAGATCTCCACTAAAAGACCTCAATTGATGGTTCAGCAGTTTCAGGGTTCCTCTGAGAGCATGGCCCCCAGCCCTGATGCTGCCCTTACCCATAAATTATAACAAAGGTCCACTCTTTGTACAGGAATGGATTGGACTTGGCAATGCAGAGTGACCATATATTGGTTGCACTTTATGGTTCTATACATCTATAGGATATCATCCTGCTGACCTCTGGCTGGAGGAAAGAGAGTGGGTGGAGAGGAGGGGAAAGGAGGCTGTTGGGAGGATGAGACATGTATGGAGCAGAGAGGAACAGTGTGCTGTCACCGGACAGGGAGAGCAGTGGAAGCTGCATATAGGTGGGCATGTAAATTTATACGGGAATGTACATTTTCACTCAGTCATGTTAAATAAAAAAGAAAAAAAAAGAAAAAGACAAATAACTCAGTTAAACAACGGGCAAAAGAAATGGACAGAGACTTCACCAGGCAGCCAAAAGACATATGAGGAAATGCTCATGATCACTAACTATTAGAGAAATCGAAGTCAAAACTACAATGAGATACTGTCTTACCCCAGCAAGGTTGGTAATAATCCAAAAACACAAAGCAACAAATACTGGGGAAGCCATGGAGAGATTGGAACTCTCCTATACTGCTGGTGGGAAACCAAAATGGTACACCCTCTTTGGGAAGCAATTTGGCACTTCCTTTATAAGCTAAAAATAGAAGTACCATGCAATCCAGCAATCCCACTGCTTGGAATATATCCCACAGAAATAAAGACATTCACACAAACAGATATGTACAACAGAAGTTCATTGCAACACAGCCCACAATAGCAAAATGATGGAATTAACCTAGATGCCCATCAGCAGATGAATAGATAAACTATGGTACATCTATACAATGGCACTTGGCTTGGCATACAATGGAACACTATGTGATGATAAAGAACAATGATGATTTTAGGAAGCATTTCATAACCTGGTATCAATTCGAAGACATTATGCTGAGTGAAATCAGTCAACTGCAAAAGGACAAATATTGTATGAGACCATTATCATAAGCACTTAAAAAGGGACTTATGTACAGAAGAAAAGGCTCTCTAATGGTCACAAGGATGTGGAAGGAGGGAGAGGGTTGTTCATAGATTAGGCCGTCAATAGGAAGTCAGTGAGATGAAGGGTGTAACAACACTCAGTAGAAGGCAAGTCAACAAACTGGACCATATGATAAACTAAAAGATTTTATAAATTCAACCCAACATTTCAAAGGACAGAGTAGAAGGGACAGGGGTATGGGGACCATGTTTTCAGGGGACATTGAAGTTAACTGGCATAACTAGCCTTTTGCTAAGAGAATCTTCTGCGTCCCACATTGGTGAGTGGTGTCTGGGGTCTTAAAAGCCAGGATGCTGACATCTGAGGACCATCAATTGGCCCCAGCCCACCTGGAACAGATAATGACTGAGAACATCAAAGACACGAGGGAAAGAGAGCCCAGGAGACAGAAGGACCCACATGAATGGGAGACTGCATCAGCATGAGACCAGAAGAAACAGATGATGCCTGGCTGCCAACAAAGACAGCCTTGACAGGGAGCACAGTGTAGAGTCCCTGATATAGCATGAGAGAAAGAGGTGTGCAGATCAAGAACTCTACTATAAGATGGTCTGACAGCCTGGAGGATCCCCTGGGAACATGTCCCCTAGACTTGCTGCTGCCCCAGACCTGAAACCAGTACTGAGGTCAACACTTCAAACAAAGAATGGATTGGACTTGGGGACACAGAGTGAGCCTGTGGTGTGTGTGCTTAATGGTTTTATACATTTATAGGAGGCTGTCCTGGTTTCTTTCTAGATAGGCAAAGGGAGGGTGGAGAGGAGGGGACAGGTGCTCGTTGGGAGGATACTAGTAGTAAAGAGTGACAAGGAGGAGTGAGCTGTCACAGGGTGGTGATAGCTGATAGGGTTGTAGACAGGTGGGTATGCAAAATTGACTTGGATTGTATACTTTCACTTAATCATAATTTAAAAGAAAAATTATCACAGTTAAAGAAAAGAGAAAGAACCAAAATGTGTGTGCGTATACTAAAGAAAAAAACAAATGAGGCCCAGCCCGTGGGAATCTTGAGTTGAGCCAAGAGGGCAAGGGAGCAACACTGATGCTGGAAGTGGGGCCCGTGAACAGGAGGCCGCCTTCATGTCACCATACAGACAGGGTAGTTAAGGGGAGCTAGCTGTCATCAACCTGCTGGACTAGCATAACTGCTCCATTCTCTAGAGATCTCTATATGCTGACACCCATCTGTAAATAGATAGGAATTAGTGAGAGCTATGGTTTCCCGAAGCAGCCCTGTGGCACAGTGGTTAAGCACGTGGCAGCTAACCAAAAGGTTGACAGTTCAAACCACCAGCCCTTCCACAGGAAAGACCTGATGATCTGCTTCCAGAAATATCATAGCCAGAAAATAGCCCTGTGAAGCATGGGCGTCTCTGTCACAGGAGGTCGCTAGGAATCGAAAAGCAACTCAGGGGAACCTGACAGTAGCTATGGTTTCCCCACCCCACGTGCGGTCCCAGAAAGCAGCATCTCTGGGGAGTGTGTTGGGAACCCAGAATCTCAGGCCCCCGTCTAGACCTACTAAGTCTAATCTGCATTATGACACCCCCAGGTTGGCTCTTTTTTGCACACTCAATTGGAGAAGCATTGGTCTATACTGCCACTTTATTCCAGTTGGATGGTACAATGAAAATAAGCCCTAGACCAAATTTTGTCGGACATTGAAGTGTTTGTTAGCTAGCAAGCCGTCAGTCAGCAAATATTTAAGCTCTCACTTAGTGTCTGGTAGTATTTTAGGCCCTTGAGAATTGTGGTAGGTGTCTATCGCTGCTTAATAAACCTTAAATGTAGTGACTTCAAGCATCCAACATTTGTTTTCTCACAGCCCAGGAGTTTGGGTGTAGCTTAACTGAATGGTTCTGGCTCAGGGTCTCTTGTGACCTTGCGAGGTACGATGTTGGCTGGCGCTGCCTTCATCTGAAAGCTTGACTGGGGCTGAAGGACCGCATTCCAAGACGGAAGCCTCCCATGGCTGTTGGCAAAAGGCCTTTGGTCTCATGATCTGAGCCTCTCCCTAGGACTGCTCTAATCTCCTTGTGACGTGGCCGTTAAAGCTTGGCTTAGTTGCTGCTCAGGGAGAGTTAAGAGTTCCTTCCTGCTCTGAAGGGACACTTTGGACATGCCGCCAACCTCAAGTTAATCAGGCAGCTGTTGCCATGTTTTCATTGAGATGGCATGTCCAGATTTGTGTGAGACCGAGAGTTTGTGACTGTGGTGGCTGTCAGGTGCCTAAGTGTTTACTTAAGTGAGATGCTGTCACCTGCCTAGGGGAAAATCCATTAGGTTTGCCAGCACAGGGCTTCTCAGAATTTCCTGTGCACCCCTCTCACTCAGGGATCTTGTTAAAATGCAGACTCTGGGTGAGTTGTTGTGGGGTAGGGCCCACGGTTCTGCATACCTAATAAGCTCTCAGGAGATGCAGAGGCTGCTGGGCTGAGGCCCCCACACTCTGAGAAGGAAGTTGCCAAAGGACTAGAAAAGGTGTTTGGGAAATTATTTGAGATTCTTTTCATTTTTCTTTCTTTTTTCCTCTCAGCCTATGATTTATTCCTAGAGAATCATTTGTTTAAAATCAGCAACATCCAGGGAATGATTGCAACTGTGGTTTTTAATGATTTTGGTTGACGCCAGCCTCTGCAGTGGTTATGAGAGCTGGAAAAAGGCCACAGTGTAGCAAATGTCAGATGTCCCCAGTCATTCATGTATTTAGCGAGCACCTGTAGAGCACCTCTGGATACCTGGCATGGAGCTATCCAAGCGGTCAGCACATTACAACTCGCAGGCCAGATTAGGCCCCTGATGTGTTTTTTGTCAATAAAGTTTGACGGGAACACAGCCATGCTGGTTCCTTTACGTATTGTTGGCGCTGCTTCGGCACCACACCGGCAGAGCTAAGTGGTGGCCGCAGAGACTGTATGAATGACAAAGCCCAAAATACAGACTGTCTTATCCTTTCCAGAAATTGTGCGCCAACCCCCGAGCTCAGCGCCAAGAAGTGTCTTCTGTGAACAAAGCAAACAAAGCCCTGAGTTGAGGAACTTACAGTCTGGTCGGGAAGCGTGAAATTAAAAAGCAGATAAATTAATAAACGAGCATGTGAGTGTGAGCAGTAAGTAGGGTGACATGAGAGAATTTGTCTGGATATACAGGGGCAGGGGTGCCTTTGGATTGGCGGATCCAGGCAGTATCTCAGAAGAGATGACACCTGAGCTGGGACAGGGAGAATTACAAGATACCAGGCAGAAAGAGGGAACCCTGGTGGGATAGTGCTTCAGTGCTAACTGGAAAGTCAGCAGTTCAAATCCACCAGGTGCTCCTTGGAAACTCGATGGGGACAGTTCTTCTCTGAACTATAGGGTTGCTATAAATCAGAATTGACTCGATGGCAGCAGTTATTTTTCCCAGAGAAGTTATCTTGTTCCAATCAAACTTTACTGACAAAAAACACATCAGGGGCCTAACCTGGCCTGCTAGTTGTAGAGTGCTGACTGCTTGGATAGCTCAGTGCCAGGTATCCAAAGGTGCTCTACAGGTGCTCACTAAATACATGAATGACTGGGGACATCTGATATTTGCTACACTGTGGCCTTTTTCCAGCTGTCATAACCACGTTATATGTTATACATATAACGCTTGTGCTATATGTTTTTTTTTTTCTGCCAACCATGCCATTAACACCCATGAGGTGCTACTTTTGTTTTGGTTTACAGCCACATGTCCCTTGCAGAGTATCACATCACTTGTAACAGGCAGAGAGTCTGAGTGGTGCACAGAGTTAAGGTACTCAGTCATGCACCAAAAGTTTGGTTGGATTGAGTTCACCCAGAGGCATCTTGGAAGAAAGATCCAATGATCTATTTCCGAAAAATCAGCTGTTGAAAATACCGTGGAGCTCAGTTCTATGCCAACATACGTGCGGTCACCATGGGTCAAGGTCAACTCCATGATCACCTGGTCCTGGTGTCAGAGACAGCAGGGGACTTGGTCCCAGTCTCTTTAACCCTAAATCCCACACTTTTCCTATTGTCAGGTAACTTCCAACATTGGTGGAGAGGGACCAGTGCTTTGCTGACATTTTCCAAACATCTAACCATGGAGACCTATAAGCAGGGCTTATCTCCCAGGTGGCCTGACCCTTTTCCTAACAGAGGAGTCTGACAGCCCATTAGACCCAGCCTGGGACCTCACAGCTTCTGTAAGCCCTGCGGGTTCCTGGCCCATGGCAGCACCTTCCTTGCTCAGGTGTTTCTTCCTCTTTCTCCCACCTCAGGGTGCAGTGTCGCATGAAAAGTCCAAAAAAAGAATTGTGAGAAAGCCCTTAGAATTCACAAAACCCAGGACATTTTACAAAAAAAAAAACCCAATTTCACAGAACCATACAATGACACAGAGGCTAGACACAGACACATGTACCAGTGGTCTGTTGGTCTGTCATCCTCTGGTGGCTTGTGTGTTGCTATGATGTTGGAAACTGTGTCACTGGTGTTTCCAATCCCATCAGGGTCATCTGTGGTGGGCAGGTTTCAGTGCAACTTCCAGACTAAGAGAAGTCAGGAAGAAAGGGCTGGTGATCTGTTTCCGAAAGCTAGTGAAAACCTTCTGGATCAGAGCAGAATACTGTCCGCTATAGTGCTGGGAGATGGAGCCCTCTGGGTTGGAAGGCTCTCAGAATAAACCGTAGCGGCAACAACAGACTCAAACCTGTCGAAGACTGTGAAGACAGGGCAGGACCAGGAGGTGTTTGGCTTTGGGACACATGGACTGACCATGAGTTGAGGCTAACTCAGCAGTCCCTAGCAACAGTGATGGAGAGAGATGGTTTGTTGTTGACACAGAGGTCAGGTGTCATTGCCACCAGCTTCATTCCAACTCATAGCGACCCTGCAAGACAGGGTAGAGCTGCTCCCTTATGGTTTCCAGTGAGTGGCTGCTGGATTTGAACTGGGCACCTTCTGGTTAGCAGCTGAGCTCTGAACCACCGTGCCACCACGGTCAATGAATATTTAAAGAGTACAGCTATCCGTAAGTGGCCTGGTGGCACAGTGGTGACATGCTTAGGGACTAACTGAAAGGCGGGCAGTTTGAGCTCCCCACCTGCTCCTCAGGAGAAAGATGTGACAGTCTGCTGCCATAAAGATGTGCAGCCTTGGAAACTCTACAGGGGAAGTCTGCTCTGTCCTACAGATCGTTATGAGTCAGAATGGACTTGATGGCAGTGGACTTGGTTTCACTCTACGCCACTTTACTTTAATGAAAGACCTCCATTAGAAGCTGTTTTTGCTAACTGAAAGAACTCCAAAAAGGATTTTTGCTTTTACAAAACAAGCTGGAAAGCTGAAATAGCAAATGGCATTTGTTTGCAGCCAGCCAGCCCTTACAGAGCACACTGGGCAGTGAGTGGTGTCCCCAAGCTCCTTCTAGGGGCACCACACTCAGCGCCAACTTTACATGGCTTTGTATTTATCGTTTTGTTCCTGCTTGTGCTCTGAGTTAGTCTTTTAGGTTTTATGTGTTATCTAGCATGATTTGGTAGGTTACTTTGGGTTCTGGGAATGATCAAGAATTTCCTACTCACAGATTAGTGGTAATTCCTTGTTTTCTCTACGCCATTTCAGCTTATGAAATCTGTCATAGAAATATTCTAATTTTGGATAGACGGGAAACTTGTACCTACTGTGTGCCAGTCACTTGCTGGGCATAAGTATACAGTGGACAGACTCCACAGAGCTTAAACTCCGGCAGAGGAGACAGATGTTAAATAAAATGATAATAAGATCATCTCAGAGAGTGATACAGTTTGTAAGAAACTGAGTGACGCAGATAGAGAGTGGCTGGGGAAGGAGGTGGCTACAATGAGCTGTAAGTGCGGAGGGCGTCTACACCCCAGGTTATGTTCTGAGCCTTCACGGGTGTCAACTCTCTTCATCTCAGGAAGGCAGCCCTGGCAGTGTAGTGGTTAAGTGCTACTGGTACTAACTAAAAAGTCTGCAGATCAAATCCGCCAGGCGCTGCTTGGGAATTCTGTGGGACAGTCCTCCTCTGACCTTTAGGGTCACTGTGTGTCGGAATCAACTTGATGGCCCTGGGTTTGGTTTTTTTGGAATCTTGGGAACAACCCTCTGAGATAAGTTTTACCCTCCCCTACCTAAAGATGAAGAACCCAGTGCACACAGGGTCAAGTATTTCGTCCACAATTTCACAAAGCTAGAAAGTAAAGTAACGGGGCTCAGAACCTGGGCATCTGACCAGAGACTGTTCTCTTATCAGTGGTTCATGAATAAGATAAAGTCTCAGATTTAGGACAGGATTCTATCTGGATGACTTTGTCCTAAGTCGAATCTGATGTAAGTCATACATGGTTGGAAACCCTGGGGACATACTAGTTAAGAGCTATATACCTGCTAACCAAAAGATTGGTGGTTCAAATCAGCCACACACACCTTGGAAACTCTATTGGGCAGTTCTACTCTGTCTGTAGGGTCACTGGGGGTCAGAATCGACTCAATGGCAATGTTTTGAATGGCCTGCTCTGAAAACCCAAGTGATGTAGTGCATGACAGCTATATCTGCTAACCAAAAGGTCAGCCGTTCAAATCCACCAGGCGCTCCTTGGAAACCTTATGGGGCAGTTCTGCTCTGTCCTGTAGGGTTGCTATGAGTCTGACTCAATCGATGGCAATAGGTTTGGCTTGCTTTGGTTTACAGGTGTGGTCTACAGTGAAGGCAGCGCCAGTGCTGGAACAAGGAAGTGCCAGTCTTTTTTGACCCCATAGTCAATTTAAAAACAAGACAAAGCATCCTAGGCGGTTTTCCTTGGTTCTTGATGAATCGACAGCTTTTACCAATACTAGGCAGTTGTTGTTTATTCCAGGCTTCCCACTGACTTCGAAGTCTGGTTTTGACCTGGTGGCTAGGCAGTGGTCATCAATCAGTGGTCATCACGGCCAGTGGGCACATGCGGAGGTCACGCGGAGTAGTATGTCACCGGAGTTGAACGTTGCCCAGCTCTGCATCCGTTACGACTCCCAACACCAGCTCTGACTGTGACCCATAGCCTGCTGTACGGCAGTGTTTTGAACAGTAAATCATAAAATTGAACGTCTGAGAATAGTAAAATCAGAGAATCACACACTGTTGCTTTGTAGGCAGTGCATGTTCCTCATGATAGAACACTCAAAGAAAAAAAAAATACCAGATGGTTCTAAGTGCCCATGACCCATTGCTATCGAGTCAATTCCAACTCATAGCGACTCACAGGACAGTAGAACTGCCCCATAGAGTTTCCAAGGAATGGCTGGTCAATTCCAGCTGCCTACCCTCTGGTTTGCAGCTGAGCTCTTAACCGCTGTGCCACCAGAGCTTTGTAAGTCTAGCTCTGGAATACAGTCTTCAGTCAGAGAATGCTTGTGTTGATTTGGCACCTGGCCCAGTCATGGGAACCTTGGTGGTGCAGTGGTTAAGTGCTACAGGCTGATAACGAAAATGTCAGCAGTTCAAATCCACCAGGTGCTCCTTGGAAACTCCATGGGGTAGTTTCCTGTAGGGTCACTACGGGTAGGAATTGACTCGATGGCAGGGGTTTGGTGGGGGACCCAGTTGTTGTTGCCATGGAGTCAAATCCACTCATGCTGACCCCGTGTCTGTAGAGTAAATCTCTTCCATAGGGTTTTTAAGACTGTGACCTTTCAGAAGCAGATGGCCAGCTCTGTCTTCCCAGGGGCCCCAGGGTGGGCTCCAACAACCACCCTTTTTGTTATTAGTCTGAGCCCTAAACTGTTTAGGCCACCAGGGGACGACTTCTGGCTCAGAGGAAGTGCCAAATGAATGACAGTTGTTGCTGACGATGTTAAGACTTTTCAACAGGATGCCATTTCTTTATATTTCTCTTCAGGGACCAAAGCGGATGCTGGACGCTCAAGTGCAGACAGACCCGGTATCCATCGGACCCGCCGGGAAATCCAAGTAAACAAACCACAGCAGCCCCCACCGAGTTCTCCTGCCATCCGGCCGCCTCCTCCCTCTTCAGCCTCCTCCCCCAACCCCGCGCCGTGTATATATTTTTAATTTTCTTGACCATCAAACAAAATCCTGGCTACCCGGGAAGCCTGAGCCACTGTATATTGAGGTGTATTATTTACGTCTCTGGTCCAGTCTCTACTGGGATGTCACTGTAAAGAGGGTTCTGCAGGTCCACTAATTAGGTCAGAAGAGTTGAGATTGCCAAGCTGGGGGAAGAGAGGAGGTGAGGTCACCCCAAAACGGCAGTGAGACAGTACATGGCCACGTCAGTGTGCCTGCCAGCAGGAATGAAGCTTTGTAGTGAACACAGGCTCACCCTCTGAGTTTGCGGAGGGGAAGATAAAAATAGATTTATTGATATTGGCATTTCAATGAGGGCGGAGCTGGGAGCTGTGTGTTGGGAGATTGCCAACTTCCTGGAATGAGCTGGGTGGGGAGTGTCAAAGGAAAGACTAAGAGTGGTTTTTGAAATAGGGTCCTCGAATGTCATTGATGAGAGGGAAATGATTGACTGGAGAGGGCTCGAAATGATTTGGGGAAACAATTGCGTTTAGAGACTTAGGGACAAGGTCGGGGATAAGAACTTCAAAAAAAAAAAGAAAAAAAGTAAATGAAGCTGCAAGTTTCTTTTGCAACACTAGGGGGCGCCACGGCTTCCGTTTTGCTCCCCCATCCTGTATCACTAACAAAGATTTGGCCTTCTGCTGTCTTACCTTATTAATGTTTCTCGGAAGGCCGAGGAGCTTGCTTCATCTCTTCTGTCTGACACTTATCGCAAGTCTGTCTGTAATTTCCTAATGTTCTCTGATAAAACCCTCCCCGTAACCCCAGTTAATGAAAAGTTAGATTATTCAAATACCTGATTTTTTTTAAAAAATGCTTGTACAGAGGAGTAAATAGGACTGCGAGTCTACGATAATGTAACTCAAAGTAGATATGATTGACTGATAGTCATGTATACGCTGCCTTTTTCTGATTTAATAAAATACATCTTATCTATGCATTGACTTCTAAAGGATCTTTTAATTGTCAACTTTTAAAGCAGGTCTTTCCTGCTGTATGTCTGGGATGCACTTAACACCCACAGTATGCAGCCAGTGTCCTTTCTCATTTTGTATTCTCTCCCCAGCCCTCCTGGATCTCCTGGTACAGATGTTCATGCAGGGATGCATGAGCACACAATAGATGCTCACACACACACACACACACACATGTGCTGCCTGCAACTGCGTTGCCTAGGACAGAGCCTGAGACAGGGAGTCAGGGACACAGGACAGAGCAACGGCTCCCAGGAAAGAAGGAGACAGCTAGAGAAACAGACAGGGCAGGCAGGGAGCTGAGGGAGTAAGCGCTGGTCTCAGACGGACTTGAACTTCACTCTGTGCCATGGGACTTCTGAAGCGTGGTCAGCATCACAGAGCTGGTTCCACCCTGAGGCCAGGGGACAATGCTTATGCCTCTGTTCATGAATAAAGGAGTCCCCTGGGAGATCGATGGGGTCTAACCTGGACAAGTTGCTTCCACTGAGCTCAAAAGCTGAGGACAGTCGGGATCCCTTAGCAGCCAACACCCACCGAAGCTGGGAGAGTGAGTACATTGGCAGTATCCACTACAGATACACACCTGCGTATTCAGAAATGCATCTATACCCTATTTGACGTATGAGTACATTAAGATATATTTATAAATACACATTAGATACAGGGTCATATCATGTGCACACACACTCCTAGTCAGACACATGCAAAATACGCATGTGTAACTGACACAGGTGCACGCACACCCCCGATCCATCCGTGTGTAGTCTGTCATGCACCATGTGAAATAAACACTAGCTATCATCCCCACCTGGGCGTACAGTACAGAGACACATCTGCCTCATAAGCAAATAAAACCGTGGCTTT
This sequence comes from Heterohyrax brucei, assembly GCA_028571685.1. Taxonomy (NCBI): domain Eukaryota; kingdom Metazoa; phylum Chordata; class Mammalia; order Hyracoidea; family Procaviidae; genus Heterohyrax; species Heterohyrax brucei. Next base: position 82,065,035 of record CM053156.1, on the reverse strand, counting down.
GGCTAAAAGGCATTTGGAAAATATGTTCAGAAAATCTTCTCTAAGATCCCAGCTTTGGGGGTCATTTGTTGCTGGAACCTGCTAGCTGTCAGCCCAGATTGGCTGAGTTCCAGATTAGAGGCCAAGGGTCTTTTCCCTGGCAGCTGGGATAGTTTCCTGCAACTTCTTGACCAAACCTGGAGGCGACTTCCTTTGAGGAGGAAACCAGACAGCTGACCAGCTATTCATTTGTCCCAGATGCCACAGGAGCAGTCCGCTGCACACTTGGGCGAGCTTCTGGCCACAGTGCATGCCGAAACTCCACAAACCAAACCCGTTGCCTTCAAGTCAATTACAACTTATAAAAAACCCATAGAATTTCCAGGGGGCACGTGCTGGATTTGAACTACTGACCTTTTTCCACAGGCAGAATGGTGGTGGTAGTAGATGCAAGTTTCACCTCACTGAGCATAGGGATTTTTTGCCTTAATAAGAAGTGCCCTGGGCAGAAGGAAGAAACCAACTGTGTTTCTGTGTCTTCCCATTGAGGCAGACAGAATGCCTACCCTCCCCTGACCAACCCAAACCAGGGAAGAAAAAGAGAGAGAAGTTCTTTGCTGAGACTCTCTCAACAAAAGATGTTGGCAGTTTCTTATCCTCCTGGGCCAAAGGGAAAAAACCCCAAACCCACTGATGTCAAGTCAGTTCCTACTCATAGTGACCCTGTAGGACACAGCATAACTGTTCCGTAGAGTCTCCAGGGAGCACCTGGGGGATCTGAACTGCCAACACTTTGGTTAGTGGAGGTAGCATTTAATCACTACACCACCAGGGTATCCTGGGTCAAAGGAGAGAACATTATTATTTTTTTTAATGACTTGCTTGTCGTTTGTTTAAGAAAGCAAGAACATTTAAGCCCGAGGGAACTAAGACTTATCTGGAAGATTCTAAAGACAGTTGTAGCCTCAGAAGCAGGTTAAAACTTTCTTTTTGAGGCGAAAAGCATGCCTGATGCATTTGCAATAAATACTAATTCTCTTGCTTAACGCTGACTGCCTGGAAAAGAGCAGAGACGCCTGCGGGAGCTCAGGAGAGGACAAGGGTCAATAGCATCAACAGCACGGGACCCAAGCCCTCAGACCGCGGAACCCAGGATGGCGCTGGGACAGAGGGAACCACGTGGGCAAGAGGCAAATCCACACTCGCACACGACCGAGCCTAAAACAACAAAAAGAGAAAAGCCCTGAAAGAGAAAAAGAAATTAAGACCTAGGGGGAGGGGCAAAGGCAAAGGCGGCTATTATCTTATTTACATATGTATTTATTTATTCTTAGGTGCAGATTGGTCTTCTTCAACATCAAGAAGAAGTGGCCTTTTCAAGAAGCTTTCTCAAGAAGCTAAAGGCGCTGAAATGGCTGCCGTGGCAAAAACAAACACAAACGCTTGCTTTCCAGCTGATTGTGAGTGAGTGATTGCTAATCCACAACAGGAGTCATTCCAAAGGGCGGTTGTCCCCAGTGGCTGGTGGGGGGGTCCCTTATGAAAACGGATAGGGGAGCAGAGACCTAAAGAGATACCAGGAAAGGGAGGAGAAGAGAAAGGATGTGAAGCTTTAGTGTTCCTGTTTTACTTCTCTTCTCTTTAAACAAATTGTTAAGAGGTTTAAACACACACACACACACGCACACACACGCATGCCTGCACGCAAGACACTAGCTTGTTTGCAAATAGTCCGGTGGCCCTGGTTTCCATTAATTCAGACTTCAAGAGTCCCAAATCCCTGTCCTGCTGGCTCCTTCTCAGCATCCCCAGAAAAGACCAGATTTCCACAGCCTGGATCCGTACGTCATTTTTAGGTCAAATAGTTTCAAATTGATCTTAGGCCTTAAAGAAAATAAATCAGTTGCATGTACCACCTCAAGGAGAAGAAAAGGAAAATGACTTCAACTACTTACTCACCCAAGTTGTCAGTGCCGAGCGCGGGACCAGGGGGGACCAGGAGTGCTTTGCAGAAATGTGAGATTACGGGGGTTGGTTTTAACCACCCTCCCACCGCCCCTCATTAAGCCTGAAAGGCAGTCTGCACGGTAAGTGGAATTAGCCCTCTCTGTGGTCAAGATTCTGTTCCCTAGTCAGTGGAGATCAAGTGACTCTGGCTGGCTGGAAATCACTGACTCCATCAGAGGGAAAATTCAGTGAATTCATAATTCAGATCTTCAGCTCCAGTCTGCTGGCCAGTCAGGAACCAACCATCGGCATAAACTGGTTTGGGGGGGCATTTAACCCTCTGCCTCTATCCGCTTTCCCCAGAAAGGCCCTCTTTTGGCCCTTCTTGTCCTCTGGCCCTTTACGTGACCATTGCAGGAACAGCAATCCATCCAGTTTCCTGAAAGTACAAATAATAGTGCTAACACTGCCACACATTATCCCACTCGGTAATTTATAAAATGCGTCCTGAGTCCTTTGTCTAATTTAAAACTGTACACCCCTAACTGATCTTAATTGTCTCATTGTAGCATTGTGTTAAGGGGAACTGGCATGCTTATGGGTAGCTTTTTTTTCCTCCCCAAATGAGTTCTTGACACGATGGCCCCAGCTCGGTTTCTTCTCTGCATTGCCTGGCGTGAGCCGTTTCAGGATTTGTGCTTCTTGAAGCAAGGCTTTGTTTAAACGCGACCACGTGGGGGCGCTCCAGGACCTGGCGTTCCACTACTTCCGGTCTGTGCTGTTCGTTCTGACTCAAAGTGATTAGATGGGACAGAGTAGAACAGCTCCAGAGGATTTGCTTGTCTATGATTTTTACAGCCATCGATTGTCGGGTCTTTTCTCCTGCAGACCCACTGGGAGAGTTCCAACCACTGGCCTTTAAATTAGCCGTCCAGTGGTTAGCCATTCAACCACTGGCGCTCCTTCGTGATCTGGATTCTGCCAGCTGATAGCAGCTGCTAGGATGCAGCAGAACGGCCTCCTAGGGTTTTGCAAGGAGCTGGTGGATTTGAACTACTGACCCTGGGGTTAGCAGCTGCGCTCTGAGGCGCAGGCCTTTTTCTCTGATGGCCTAATGAAGACGCTGGAACCAAGGAGTGTGTTAGGAGAGTGTTTGTTCATGAACTTCCAGAAACTGGTGAAGTTGAACAAAGAGACCCGAAACAAGAAGGCAGAAGTGGGCAAGCCAGCCGTTTTCTGTGATTCTTAGCCCTCAAACCAAGTTCAAGTCGCTCTGCTTTTCCTTTTTATCTGCTCCAGATTGGGTGAACTCAGGGAAGGATGGTGTGGTTGGAAAAATATTTACGTTGGTGCCACTGGCAAACATTTGAACCATTCTCCCTGGTGCTGTCATGCTATACAACCAGCTCACCTCTTACCTGTTCCACACCCAACTAGAGGGCTGATGACTTAACCTCTCCTTACCTGCCCTGTGTAATGGGAGCATAATAGCAACGGGAGCACAATCGCTCCTGCCCCGTGCAGTTGCTGTGAGTATGATGGGAGACGGTGCGGTGGCTGGCTTACAAACACAGAAGCAGCCTTGGTGGTCAGTGGTTAAAACACTTGGCTATTGACAGAGAGAAGTCTCCGGGAGGAAGACCTGGAGATCTGCTTCTGTAAAGAAGGCAGCCATGGAAACTCTCTAGGAAAGTTTCTGTAGAGTCACTAGCAGTCAGAACCAACTCTACAGCAATGGGTTTGGTTTTGGTTTTCTGGTATTACATTATAGGGTACTTTTAGCACCAGGTAACAGAACACCACTACTCACAATGGCTAACAAAAACACAATAAAAATAGACTTTTATCAATTCATCTAACAGGTGTTATGCCACAGCCTTGGGACCCTTATCTAAGACTCTCTTCCATGTACTTTGCTTCAGACTGGGGGACAAGTGACAGACGTGGTTCCAGTCCAGGGGGTTATGGGATTACTGTAATCCGTTTTGATTTACCATTTTGGCAAAGTGGATATTGAAAAGACAACTACCATGATGCAATACCAGCAAAACAACGATCAATGTCACTGTTTTTAAGGTTGCTGTTTCTCAAACTCGATGGCAGTGGGTTGTTTTCTTTTTTCTCAAACTGACCGCGCCCATAGGATTCAGATTGACAGACCAGGACGATTATGACGCCCTGCCCCCCGTAGGTCCATCAGACCGTGAGCACTGTGAGACCAGAAGCCTTTGAGTCTGTCCCGTTCACTGCTCTACTGCAGTGTCTAGGAAACACCCACACGTGGTAGAAACACAATGAGTATTGGTTGGGTGGATAAGCATTCTACGGCCACATCCTTTTGGGGAGTGGGCTGCCTTATACTGTAACATGAACTTATTTTAGCTCCAGATGATTTGTCATTCTAATCAGACATCCACCCTCCCCTGGGGACCAGCCTAGCGGGTCATGGAGCATGGACGCAGGACCAGCAGCATCAGCATCTCTGGGGAACTTAGGAGAAATCCAAATTCTCAAGTCTTACTTCTGGCCAACCGAATCCAGAACTTTGATGGACAGGCCCAGCAGTTTATGGTTTCACAAGCTCTCCAGATGACTCCAATGCATCCAAAAATTTTTAAAAAATTGAGAACCACTGGGCTAAGGTAAGGAAACCCTGGTGGCACAGTGGGTAAGTGCTACAGTTGCTAACCCAAAGGTCAGCAGTTCCAATCCTCCAGGTGTTCCTTGGAAACTCTATGGGGCAGTTCTACTGTGTCCTATAGGGTCGTTATGAATCGGAATCAAGTCAACGCAGTGGGTTCAGTTTTGGTCTCGGTAAAGCTGCCTATTCAAGGAGCATCAACTAAGTGGTCCAGTGACCAGCTGTGAAGACATGAAGATATTAACAACCATTATTGCATCTTGATAAATGCCAGGCATTGCACTTCACGTGGATTGCCGCACTTACTGCCCATTTTACAGATGAGGAAACAAGCTCAGAGAAGAAAAGCAACTTTGTCAAAGGACAGCTGAGCTGTGGCAGAGGCAAGGTTGAAACCTAGCCTATGCTCTCAAAGACATGCCTTCTGTGGGAGAGGCCAGTAGGCAAACAGGAAGGATAACAGAATGTGAGACAAGTGAATGCGGTGTGTTGTGGGCCTCCGGGGGAGAGACTGCCTGAGCCTCTAGGGGATAGCGGCTGACCCTTAGAGGAGGCGCGGCGGCATGGGGGCTGATGCACAAAGTAGGAGTTGGCCAGGGGATTTCCTGATGGGACAGCAAGTGCAAAGGTCCAGAGTCCACAGAGGAAATGGCAAGTAGCTAGGCTGGTAGAGTGGGGAAGCCACCGTGGGGAGGCGAGACGATGGGGGCTGGAGAGCGGGCAGAGACGAGATCAGCAATCACAGGTGGTCGTGTGTCCATAGCGAGCTTCAGCTTTGGCCTGAGGGCAATGGGGAGCCACGGAGGACCTTTGAGCTGAAGAGTGACTTAGCCAGATTTTGGCCGCAAGTAGGATTGAATACAAACTCGATTCAAAGTATATTGAACGACTTGAGCAACTGGCTGGATATTGTGAAGTGTTATTGTTTCCTTTGAAGTCTTTTTAAAGAAGACAAGAAAGACCCTCTTGGATAAAACCTCTCAATAGCTTGGGGTCTTAAAAACATCTTCAAGGCCACACAACTTCTGAACTTCTTCAAGCCTCACTCAAGAAAGGATCAAGGTATCTGTTCACGGGAAGGAGATGGTAATAGAAGGACCCTATTCATTGCCATGAGGATTTAATGATACACTCCATGTGAATTGGCTAGCATTGTGCCTAGCACACAGCTGGTGCCTAATAAGTGTTAAGTCCTGATGCGTAGTGGTTAAGTGCTGCAGCTGCTAACCAAAAAGTCAACAGTTGAAACCTGCCAGGCACTCCTTGGAAACTGTATGGAGCAGTTCTACTCTGTCTTATAGGGTTGCTGTGAGTTGGGGTGAAGTGCTAGTCTGCTAACCAAAAGACCAGCAGTTTGAATCCGCCAGGTGCTCCTTGGAAACTCTGTGGGGCCATTCTACCCTGTCCTGTAGGGTTGCTCTGCGTCAGAATTGACTCATAGCACTAGGTTTGGTTGGTTTGGTTTATGAGTTGAAATCGACTCAGCAGCACTGGGTTTAGTTTGGTTTTTTTGATCATCATATTTTGAGATTCTACTATTCGATGAGTGTCTGTTAGCCTATGGAAATTCCTGCTATAATGTATTTTTTCTCCTCTCCCCTACTGTCAACCCCACCTTTAATGTCTGGTATTGGTCCCTAGTCTCTACTTCACTGTCTTTTGTCTTACTTTATTTTTCCCCTGGGCACGCTGAGAGACCTGAGGGAGGGGGCCACCTTTCCCTGCCTCTCTTAGTCCCCCCACACACAGCCCCCTCCCCACCTCTGGTCTTTGCAGGCCTGTTTTCTTTCACAAGTAGCTGAAGAGTTCTGAGAATACAAAAACAGGAAGTTTTGCAGAGCCCTGAAACTCATGTGCAAATCCTTCATCAGGCGGATTTCTTCAGCTCTCAAAAACGAGGGCCTTGAAAACTCAGGTTCTCTGGCCAAGACCTCTGGATTTGCTTAATCATTTCCTCTACAAATTTATAATCTCTGTAACAGTGAAGAAGAGCTGGTGAGAAAGAGGGAGGCGGGAACTGAAGACGTTTTTAAGTCGACCACAAGACAGGACAGGAAATTCTGGGACGGAGGGGGAGCGTTTTTCTAGAATCCCACAGTGCCGAAGCAACCTAAGATAGCAACTTTAGAAAAGTGCTCGTTGGGCAAGAAATGACCATTCTAGAATATTCTTTGGCTGTTGATACTAATCCAGAAGGCTAGTTTACAGCCTTCTTCCTTCTGTGGCTTAATAGAGAACATTACAGAAGAAAAGACTCTTGAGAGGCACACTGTTTTAAATTCATACAGCGACCATTCAGTGAGCACCATCTCAGCCTGGCATGGTGGACGGTGGTCTAGAACATGCTCCCAGAGATGCAGAGTGTTCGCCAGTTGGTGTCTCTGCCGGTGGCACACCTGCTGCAGGGCAAGGGAAGTTACCTGTGTTGCTGCAGAGTGACCTCTAACAAATCGGTAGTGATACATTCAAAGCTGCTTTGTTACTGAAACCCTAGAAAGACAAGCAGAAGCAGTTCTTTTCAGATGGCTTTTCCCTTTCTGAGCTCTTCCTGGCAGATAAGGGCCATGTGCTTTGTGGACTCTCAAGTTTAGACACAGCTCTTTAAAAGGGATTTGCATTTCAAACTGGAGACCAACCCATTAGTACTGAATCAGCTGTAGTAGAGAAAGGAAAAGAGGGGAGGAAGGGGAGAGGAGGGGAGGGGACAGCAGGGCAGGGGAGGAAAGAGAACTCATGATACACTGTAAGTAATACAGGTACAACTGATGTGTAAAAGATTTGTTATAAATGTATATGTATAAATTAGAAACATATTGCTGACTATGATTTGTCATAATAAAAAATTGCAAAGTCCGTGGTCTGTAATATAGCTTGGTGATTAAGACAGTGGGCTCTAGGGTCCCCTGGCATGGGTGCGAATGTCAGTCCTCCACGTACCGGTTTTGTTAGACTGGAGCAGTTGATTAACCTCTTCAGACCTGGAGTTTGTTTGTTCTGTTTTTCAGGGAAGGACAGCACAATAGAGAGAAATATAAAATTTAACTTTGGCTACCAGAGGCTCATGGGGTAGTGCTTAAGAGCTGTGGCTGCTAACCAGAAGGTCAGCAGTTCGAATCCACCAGGCCCTCCTAGGAAACTCTGTGGAGCAGTTCTACTGTGACCTATAGGGTCGCTGTGAGTCAGAGTCAACTCAGTGGCAGGGGGTTTGGTTTGGGTTTTTGTTCTTTTTTTTTTTTAAAAATCGTTTTAATCAGAGCCTCTGAGGTTCTAGGATCACTTATTGTCAGAAGGTACAGTCCTATCCCTTTCTGGCATACCTGTCCTTTCGCCCCAAACTGCTGCTCTGTTCTGGGATCTACCCCATGTTCTTTTCTGAGCCCAGAAAACATTTAAATAAACCCTGTGAGGTTTTATGCAGGAAGGCAGAAGAGTGGACCACACCCCAGAGAAGAGTTCTGTGTTGAAGATTTGGAGCTGGTGAAAAGCAGAGGGATGATTCCAGAGAAGGCTTTCCTATGCAGCCTGGACACAAGCTTTTGGGGAAAGGGGAGAGGGTTGCCATGTAGAAGCTGTGAAAACTGGGATTTGTTTCCCAGACTTAAATACCAGAAGAATTCATATCCAAATCTAGATTTCCAGGTTCCCTTGCAATATTGGCAGTTATGGAATGTGGACGAAATGTCAGCGCTGAGTGCCCGTGGTACCCCGTGGCACCCCTCACAGGTGGCACCCCTCACAGGTGGCTTCCTCGCAGTTCGGCACACTTCCTTCCAGGTTCTCCTTGCCTGCCTGTGCCCCACATGTACCTGTGGTCGCATCCCCTGGTTTTAAGACATGAGGTTGATGGATTTGTGAAAATAAAGTTCATTTCTCAAAGCACTTTCCCGAGAGTACCAGTCTTGTAATATATCCTGCGGGATAAAAAAGGGTCCTGTTGTGGCAAGTAGGATTCTGCGATGGCCTTCGAGATTCACACCCTGTGGAATCCTCTCCCAGGAAGTGTTGGTGGGACCCGTGACTGTGATATCATCCCCATGACTTAACGTTACATAGAACAGGTGGAAGTTAGTAATTAAGGTCCCTGTCTTAATCACCCAGTGTCACTGTAATAGAAATATCACAAGTGGGTGGCTTTAGCAAAGAGAAGAGTATTCTCTCACAGTCCGGTAGGCAATAAGTTCAAACTCAGGGCACTGTTTCCAGGGGAAGACTTTCTGTCTCTGTTGGCTCTGGAGGAAGGGCCTTGTGATGGATCTGTCTTCCCCTGGTCTGGAAGCGTCTCAGCACAGGAATCACAAGTCCCAAGGACACTCTCTGCTCCTGGCACTGCTTTCGTGGTGATATGAGGTCCCCATGTCTCTGTGCTTCTCTCTTTTGTATCTTGAAAGAGATTGTCATAGGACGCTAATCTCATAGACCTCATCAATGTGACTGCCTATAACCCATCTCCTTATATCATAGTGACAGAATGGACAATACACAGAGAAATCACACTGGATGACAAAACTGTAATCATACAGTGCTGGGGACCAGGACCTGGCCAAGTAGATAGCTATTCTGGGGGAGACACAATTTAATCCATGACAGTCTCTAATCAGTTAACTTTGGGGTAATCAAAAGGAGGTTGAACGCAGGTGTCTCAAACCTAATCAGGTGAGCCCTCAAAACACACCAGAGAAGCAGCCACCGATGCTCACCTGCAGGTCTTCAGAAGCAAAGTGCCACGTTGTCGACAGGGTCACAAAGCAGTGAGCCACAAGTGACCTTGAAGAGCTGAGTGTGTTGGTTCTACAACCACAAGGAACTGAATTCCACCAGTGGGTTAAAGGGGACTCCGAACCTCAAATAAGATGCAGTTTCGATTTCAGCCTGTAAGGATGCGAGCAGTTACCTATTTAACTCCTCCTACCCAGACTCCTGAGCCATGGAAAACCCACTGCCATCCAGTTGACTCCAACTCATAGCTACCTTATAGGACAGAGTAGAACTTCCCTATGAGGTTCAAAGGTAAAGCTGATGGATTAGAACAGCTGGCCGTTTAGTTAGCAGCCGTGGCTCTTAACCACTAGGCCACTAGGGCTCCGGCCGTGGAAACTGAGATAATAAATAGGCCTTGCTTTAAGCTTCTAAATTTGTGGTAATTTTTTTACATGATTTTAGAAAATGAATACACGTGTTCATCCAACAAATATTTATTGAGTGCCTATAGTCTGTACTCTTCTAGAAACTAGAGATACCTCTGAGAACAAAACAGACCAGGTGCCTGCTTTCTTGGGGCGCACAAGCTGGTCATAGAAGACAGATAACTAAACGAGGAAATGGACACAGTTTTATTCATGTTGATGTCTTAGTCATCTAGCGCTACTGTGACAGAAACACCACAAGTGATCCGCTTTAACAAACAGGACCTGGGACCTCTTACTGGAAGCACTGTCAAAACAGGGGACACAAAAGTGAAATTTATTGTCTCACTAGTTAAGAGGCTAGAAGTCTGAATTCAGGGTACCAGCTCCCGTGGAAGTCTCTCAGTCCGTTGGCTCTGGAGGGAGGCCCCTGTCTCTTCCTCAGCTTCCCTTCCTCGAGTTCTGGCATCACTCTACCCCGTCTCTGCTTGCTTCTCTGTGCCTCGTCTGCTTGGGTTACACCGCAAAGGTGACTGGCTTAAAACCCATCCTGCACTGATAGAACCTCATGAATATAACAAAGGAATCCTTGTTCCCAGATGAGATTGCACCCACAAGGATTGGGTGTAGTATTTACAGCACCTGTTTTGGGGGGACCCGGTTCAATCCATCACAGTCGATAAGTGCAACAACAATCATCAAATCAGAAGGAGGAGATAGGAAGTACCGGATGGTTGGGTTCAGCATCTCTGAGGAGGTGCCACTGGAGAGAGGATAGAAAGGGATGGGTGGTTGGGGACAGTGTCTCTAAGGAGGTGCCAACGCAGCAGGCACAGAGTGAAGGGAGGCAGTGAGACTGGTGCGTATCTGGGAGGACGGTACCACACGTGAAATGTTTCATGCTATCTTCTTGGGCTCCGCAGAGGACATGAACATAGACACGGATTGAAGTTGATTTCATATCCCATTTACAAATTAGGGTAACATTTCTTCTACCCATAGCCATCGCCATCGAGTGATTTCCACTCATAGCAAACCCAACTGGGCAGAGCAAACTGCTGACCTTTTGGATAGCACCCAGGCTCTTAGCCACTGCATCATCAGGACTCCAGCATTTTGACTAGGGAGTCAAAAATGTTTCAGAGACGAGAACCCTCAAACAAACCCATGGCCATCAAGTCAACTCTGACTCGTCATGACTCTATAGGGCAGAGTAGAACTGCCCCAGAGAGTTTCCAAGGAGCCACCAGTGCATTTGAACTGTTGATCTTTTGGGTAGTAGACATAACACCGAACCACTAGTCCACTGAGGTTTTGAAGACGAGGACTTCTATTACAGCACATGTTATCAGCATGGTGGTAGAAACAGGACCCAGTAGCATGTTTACATAATAACAGTTTACACTGAAACAGCTTCCAATTTGACCTTGGAGTTTCTGACTGTGGAAACTGATTGCTCATAGTTAGTAATCCGTAACAGCCCAATGCCTAAGGCAAACTAGTTTTCGCTAGTTTGTCTAGACCATTGTTTACCTAGATTTTTAGGGGACCACTTTCTTCAGCACTCAAGATTCAAAAGGACATTCAATGTAGAATAGTCTTGGTGGGTCGCCCCAGCTCTGCAAACCCCAGAAATTCAAATTCCAAGAAAATTCTCAACACTAAAGCCTCAAAAAAAACCCATAATAAAAAAAAAAAAAAGTTGGAAAATGTTAAATCCAAGCAATACCATTAAACCTATTGAACTATTGATTCCATGAATCAACAATCTTCCTGGTCAATCCAAAACCAAACCCACTGCTGTTGAGTTGATTCTGAGTCACAGCAACCTTATAGAACACAGTAGAACTGCCCAATAGAATTTCCAAAGAGCACGGGGCAGACTCAAACATCTGACCTTTTGACCTTTACAAAGCAGACTTGGTAAAATATAAGTCCAGGCACCCGATCTTTGGAGAACACCTACTTTGGAATTTGTGAAGGAAAAACAGCAGGCAGAAAAGAGAATGTGTTTGCTCTGTGTTCACCACACAGCGGCCAGACTGGTTCTTTGAAAACGTCACTCAAATCATGTCACGTCCTGCCCGAAACCTTCCAGTGCTGGAAACAGAGAACAGTTGCCAGGCTCCGAGATGGTGGGGATTCCACTGGAGGGGTGCCGCAGGGTGGTGAGAGGAGAAGAGATTCTGGAGAGATTTAGAAGATACGTGGACAGGGTTTGCAGTTGGATGGGTGGAATGTGGGGCTGGGGGCAGAGAAGAGTTTAGTGGATCATGAGGAACTCAGTGCTGGGGAATCATGAGTCCCTGGATGCTGTGTAGTTAGTGATTTAGAGGGGTAAGTGTGTGTGCGAGAGTGTGTGTGTATGTGAGAGAGAGAGTGTGTGTGTGTTCGTGAGAGAGAAAGAGACTGAGATGTGCTCATATGGTAGTCATGAGTGTTTACATATGTGAGTCAGCCAGGGGGTGAATTTGTGTCCAACTGAACATGAAGCAATTATTCTAGCTTGGTTTCTGGAATATTCCCAGGATGAGATAATTTCCTGGTTTTATCAGGTTTTTTTTTCTTTTTCTTTAACTCCTGTTTTTTTTATCTCCATTCAAGTGTTTGCTTGTCTTGTAGACTGGTTTAGTAGTCTCTGTTGCCATTTGAAACAGTGGACACACAGAAAGGACACTAGAAAGTCACAAAGAGAGGACAGATACTTGTGAGAAAATGGAAGAGGACATCTAATCCCTAGCCTCCTACATGAGGGCAGAACTGATTGGTTCATTGTTCAACCGACTGGGTGTTGACTATGAGGCAGGGTCTGGGGAGCAGCAAATGGGAAAATCAGGGGTCACTCCAGTGTAGTGGAAGAGGCATCCATTCAAAAGGCTAAGTCTCCAGAAAATACTGCAGAAAATTCACATGCCAAATTCTGTGTATTCTGTCTGTGGTACAAACCCAGAACAGCAGCCAAGAATCTGGATTCTGGAACTCAATACTCCTTCAGTTACCTCTAAGACATGGAACTTGAGGTGAGCGATCCGTGTATAACTGTCACTGTTAGGTAGCATCTGGTTGGCTCTGACTGACAGTGACTGTACATAAAACAGAAGCAAACGCTGCCTCCTCCTACACCGTCCTCACGGGCACGGCTGTGTCGGGACCCGTTGTCATGGACACTGAGTCAGTCCATCTCCCTGAGTAGAGTTCCCCCTTTTACTCTGACCGTCGACTTCCCTAAGCCCGGTGTCCTTCTGCAGGAACTGGTCCCTTCTGAGAACACGTCCAGAGTCTGCAGACCAAGTCTCCCCACCTGTGCTTCTAAGGTCCATTCTGGCTCCACATCTTCCAAGACAGAGTCGTTGGTTCTCCTAGCAATCTGCAGCACATCCGGCATTCTTCATCAATACCATAATTCAAAGAGCATATTACACGCGAGTGGTAATTTAAAACGACAATAAAAAAATCTGATATAAAAATTATATATTTAAAGTATGCCTCAGGTTCTTCACAGGCAAACGACAGTGATGATTTTGCTGAGACAATTGTCCCAGAAGTAAATCAGTTACTGTGCGTGCCATCAAGTTTAGGTACCAGCTCACAGTAACCCTTAGTGATAGACCAGAACTGCCCCACACGGTTTTCTAGGCTGTTTTCTAGGCTGTATTCTTTACGGGAGCAGATCAATATGTCTTTCTCCTGCAGAGCCCCTGGGCGGATTCAAACCAGTGACCTTTTGGTTAGCAGCCAAGCACTTAACCACTGAGCTACCAGGGTTTCCTGCCATAGAGTAGACACTCAATAAAGTGGTCACCAAAAGCCTAACTGCCTGAGGCAGTAAAAACTATTTTGCATTATGCTTGTGTACCTAGGAAACCCTGGTGGTGAGGTGGATAAGTGCTATGGCTGTTAACTAGAAGGCCGGCAGTTCAAATCCACCAGGCACTGCTTAGAAACTCTATGGGGCAGTTCTTCTCTGTTTATAGAGTTGCTGTGGACTGGAATCATCTCGGTAGCAGTGGGTTTTCTGTAGCTAAGGGTATATTGTACACAGTCCCTCCTCCCTTTTTTTAACATAAACTACATGATTATAATTTTTATAACCACAGATTATCTCGTGTGTCATTGGCTAAACCATTTCTCTTTTGCTGTACTGATGTATATGGAATTATTAAATACCGCATGATGTTAGATAACACCACAGTGCACACCATTACATACAATGTATCACCCTTTTTCTAAAATGTCAGGAAACAGTAGTGGAATATGGAGGTAAGTATTCCAAGTTCAATCTTTAAATTGCCTTATACAGAAGACCCAATAGGTATGTCAAAATGAAATTCCTTCCGTAAGTTCAGATTGCAATAAAATGAACTTCCCAAGATGACAAAATATAGTTTTTCCCCCTTTAAAAAAAATGTTAAAAATCCCAACCATCCCAACCCAGCTCAGCGGAATACAGGAGAATTTTGAGGTACTCTTTACTGGAAACCCTGGTGGTATAGTGGGTCAGGTGCTACATCTGCTAACCAAAAGGTCAGCAGTTCAGATCTGCCAGGTGCTCCTTGGAAACTCTATGGAGCAGTTCTACTCTGACCAAGAGTGGGACCCAACTCTGCGGCAGTGGGTTTGGTTTGGTTTCCTTAGCAACCACCGCAACAGATCGCCCTTACTAGATTAGAGTGCAGAGAGACGTCAGCAGACCTTGAGTTACCTCTGAGACAGGCTTTTACAGAACTGCAGAGAAAGTGTTTTCAGCCACGCGTCTTGTTTCCTGAAGCAACACCACCTAAATATCAAAACAGCTTAGATGGAGAGCCTTCTCTGTCATGGTGCTGCTCAAGTAAGAAGGATAAATCTCACTGATTTAAAGCTGTGTTTTATGTACTTATATGTTTGGTTATAAAGCCAAACCAAACCCAGTAGCATCAAGTTGATGCCGTCTCATAGCAACCTTATAGGACAGAGTAGAACTGCTTCATAGAAGTTCCAAACGATGCCACCAGAGCATCCTATTTGCTTTTAGATTGCTAACAATTAAATCTAGGTGTTTAATTGGAACCCTGGTACAGCAGTTAAGAGTTCAGGCTGCTAAGCAGAAGGTTAGCAGTTAGAATCCACCAGCCACTCTTGGACACCCTAGGGTGCAGTTATACTCTGGTCTGTAGAGTTGCTGCGAGTCCGACTTCACAGAAACTGGTGTGAGTGTGTATTTGATTGTATATTTGTTGTTGTTTGTTGCTGTGAGGCTGTCAGTTCAGCCCCACCCCCACCCCCGTGGTGACTTCATGCACTAAGCCCTACACAGTCTGAATGATTGGTTGACTGGACCATTGCAATCCAAGGTTTCCCTGGTTAAGTCTCAGAAGTAGATGGCCAGGATTTTCTTCCTGGTTCATCTCAGTGTGGAAGCGCCACTGAACCCTGTTCAACGTCACAGTGACACACAAGCTTCCACGAACAGACGGGTGATGGCTGCGCATAAGGTGCATTATCTGGGAATCAAACCCAATCCTCACATGTGGAGGCAAGGATTCTACCACAGAACCACCAAAGCCCCCTAATTATATATTGAAATATCTAAGTATAGTTCCTCAAGACCTCTGACTCATAGCACGGAGATCTCAATGTCATGCTGACAGACACATCTCAAAGAGGTGCTGGGTGACAGCCGTCTTAGAGCTCCAGAGAGTGGTCTCCAGAGCCAAACAGCCATCGAGATGAAGGGTAGTCTCATCCCTTGCTGCCTTGTGTCTGTCCAAGGCCAGGTTCAGCCCGGGTCTCCCTGCTCTCAAACTCCCCAGGCCTTCTACCATACAATAGGGCTCACTGGTTCTTCTACTGTGGCTGATTCCAAGGTCACTGGAAAAGCAAGAATTGAAAGTGGGGTAGCCAGAGAAGAGGCCACTGTCGTCACCTGGTAAGAGCTGCTGGAAGCTTGGCTTAGCATGTGTTTTAGTTGGCTAGTGCTGCTCTCACAGAAATACCACAGAGCGGATGGCTTTAACAAAGGCAAGTGTACTCTTACACAGTCTGGTAGGCTACAAGTCCAAGTTCAAGATGTCCACTCCAGGGAAACGCTTTCTCAGCTGCCGTCTTTGGAGGAAAGTCCTTGCGCTGCATCAGTCTTTGTTCAGGGAGCACCTTGGCACAGGACCTCAGGTCTGAAGGACGCGCTCTACTCCCAATGCTGCTTCCTTGATGGTGTGAGGTTCCCAATTCTCTGCTTGCTTCCCTTTCCTCTTATCTCTTGCAGGATGAATGGATAAAGGATGGTGCAAGCCATACCCCAGGGAAACTCCCTTTACAGTGGAGCAGGGATTTATGGTCCCACCCTAATCCTTTAACATATAGCAGAGGGAAATCACAGAATGGAGGACAATCATAAAATATTGGGAATCATGGCCCAGGCACATGGCTACACATATCTTTGGGGGGATACAATTCAATCTGTGACAGCGTAGTTGCTGAAGGGGTATAAGAAGTGGTTGTTTATAGAGACTGTTTGAATAAAACATGACAGGACAATGTAATTCAGTGAAATATGATCACTGGGGTGTACGTACACTGCCTAGAAGGTAATTACCCAAACCCACTGTCAGCAAGTCAATTCTGACCCCTAGCAACCCTATAGGACAGAGCAGAATTGTCCCCTGAGGTCTCCAAGGCTGTAACCTTTATGAAAGCAGACTGCCACGTCTTTCTCTAGACGAGTGGCTGCTGGGTTCGAGTCACTGACTTCTGGGTTTGAAGCAGAGTGTTTAACCACTCACCAGCAGGTCTCCATTGGAAAATACTTGTGTTGAACTCTGTTTCTTTTCTCCAACTGGAAGCCAGTGTGAAGGCTTTGTTTTCAAAAGAAAATCTGCAGATGAAAAAGAATATCTTTCTTCCTACACTCTTCTCTCTTATTCACCTCCCGGATTACGGCCAGAAGGTGGGTTGAGAAGAAAAGAAAACCAGATAACCTGAGATAAAAACCATTGATTCAGTGATTGTTACCTGTTCCATTTGCTGTATTTTCTTTTGTGTTGTCTAGAGAGGAACCCGATAAGACCGAGATCCTTGTGTCTTTTTGCAGATAATGAAACTAAGGGACAAAGAAGCTACAGAAAGTGCTGGAAACCACAGAGCTGATAGGTGGGAAGATCGAGGATTCCAAGAGGCTTGTTTGTGCCCAAAGCTTACAGGGTTCTTCAGGAGGCGGCCATACTGGTGACAATCAGAATGAATTTGGCATAAGAGAAGGTAGCTGAGTTCCTCTCTCTGTGTCTTGTGATAACTCTTCCAGGATCAGCTTAGAGAGGCAGCCACCAGTTCTCTGTTGTTGCAGAAGTGTGGCTCCAGCCTCTCAGAGTTGCATTTTCTCTTGTGCATTCAAGGACTCAAGGCAGTCACTTGGGTTGGGAGTGAGAAGGAGTTGACCCTTGTCACCTCATGTTGGGGAAGTTGATTATTCTATATCTTTTCAACTGTGTAGAAGCCTAATCTTTGACACTGGAGCAAAAGAAAGAAGAAAGCCTTCCGGAAGTCCAAGCTTGAGGCCTGTCTGATTTCCTAGCGAATAGGAACGTGTCCCTGGTTCATAAATGACTTTCAAACTACATTCTTTAAAAACAGTCTCTTTGGGGAATTATAAAAGCAATAATGTTTTCAGGAGAAGATTGTCATGTCAACAGAAATGCATGAAAATAAAATCACCAGTCTTCCCTTCACAAAGAGAGAGACCTTGTTAAAATTTAGTGGTTTTCTTCTTTTTTTTCTTATGCATGTATATTCATTTTATAAGTGTGATTAGACTCAGACTGCATAAAAAGTTTTGTAGCATATATATTTTTTTTAATTAAACATAGTGTTATCAGCATTTTCGCATTTCTGCAGACAGCCCTCAGCTCTGTGTTGCGTTCCACTTCTTGTTGTTTGTTTTCCTCTTGCCCAGCATGTGTTTCCTAAATCTCCTTTGCCATCTGAAATGTGGCACTTGCCTGGAACTCTTAGCTTTGCTTCTTGTTCTTACTGAGTGGTCTCCAGTATTCCTATGCCTTGTATGGCCATCTCTATCTGGGGACATAGACCAAGAAGCTTCCAGCAGCCAAACCAAATCAAAACCAAACCCACTATCACTGAGTTGATTCTAACTCATAGCAGCCCTATAGGTCAGAGTACAACTGCCCCATACAGTTTCCAAGAAGTGCCTGGCAGATTCAAACCACCAACCTCATCGTAAGCAGAGGTGGCACTTAACCACTATGCAACCAAGGTTTCCTTCCAGGAGCCAGATGGGTACATCTATGTATCACTCCCTCCTCTCCAAGCTCCCACCCTACATTCAGCTCAGCTGATGCTTCCCTTCTGGGAATCCATGCCTAACGCCCTTTGATGATTTTCTTCCTAAAGGAGCTGCAAATAGAGATTTATGTGTAAATAGACTGTTTAAGAGTGAAATTAATTGAAAAGAAATTTTAATCACACATGGCCTATGAAACACACCTATGGGGCAAACTCAGCCTTCCAAGATGCTAGAACATGGTAACTTCTACCTTCAAGCCACCACCTTTCCATAAATCCTTCCTCCTGGGACATCTCTGTCTCCAGCAGCCTCTCCATCTGCCCCACTGCCCGTATACAAATGCCGGCGTTGTATACTCCTTTTCCATGCCAGTCAGACACTCACCCAATGGTTCTGCCTCAGAAATTGTTTCTGAATCCAGCACACCCTTCCACCCTCGTGGAGGTCCTGTTGGTGTAGTGCTTAAGTGCTGGGGACGCTAACTGAAAAGCTGGTGGTTCAGATCCACCAGATGCTCCTTGAAATTTCTATGGGGCAGCTCTACTCTGTCTTATAGGGATACTAATGAGTCAATATCAAGTCTACGGCAGCACGGCTCCATACGCACGGCCACTGCCTTATTTAATTCAGACTTCTGCTAAGTCAGATCCTGACTGTGACAAGAGCAGCTGAATTGGCTTCCTGCCATCCTCTATACCACCTTTGCACTACTTTCCTGTATGTTCTAGAACATTCTTAGGATGGCAGCCAGAGAGACCCTTCATGACTGTAAGACAAGGAGGGGGAAAAGGAGCAG
Organism: Heterohyrax brucei; assembly: GCA_028571685.1. NCBI lineage: Eukaryota > Metazoa > Chordata > Mammalia > Hyracoidea > Procaviidae > Heterohyrax > Heterohyrax brucei. The sequence continues at coordinate 82,046,271 of CM053156.1, read as the reverse complement.
CAGGGGGAGCAGATAGTGTCCATGTCTGCCCAGCTTCCAAAGTCTTCCTAGTGACACTGTGCACACAAAGCAGACTGCCCAGTAGTGGCCATTTGATAGGCACTTGACTCAGCATTAGAAAACTGGATCCAATATAGTCAAATCAGGAGAGTTCTCGCAAAAAATTCAGAGCAGGCTTTTTCTGGAAAACCCGCTAGCCACAGCCTGGGGTCTGCAGTCTGACACAGAATCAGTGGGCTGGAACCAAGCAGTGATCTTGGCTTTTGGGACTCAGGAGTCTGGCAGTCCTCCGGCTTTGGTCTCATCATCTTTTCTTACTCAGCCTCACCTACCGATGTCACTGCAGGGCCCAGAAAGAGTTTGCAACCCTTGGGCCTCCTCCAGCTTGGTAACGCTGGTGCACCACTCAGCTCACCTGGGTCGATGCCCACCTTTCCACTCACCTCTTCTCCCACTTCTTGCAATGGCAGACTCCCCTTTCAGCCTGAGCCTAGCCACCACCCAGATGGGACAGCTGTTTTCACCACTTAAATCAAGGGAGACGTGCTGGGCTCTGAGAAGTCTTCTCCTTGCTCTATCTCTCTTCAATTCGCTAATGAAGTTGAACTTGCCCTAGACAGTGCAGTTCAGGTTTAAGAAACTCCTTCTGACGCTCTGTTCAGCTCCCAGGAGCCTGCTTATGCACTCAGACTCTAATAGACTGAGACTGAGCTGCTGAGGAGCAAAGGCACCCCTGAGTCGTTTAGATGCCCCAGGAGACAAGGACAGAAGATGATCCCTTGAGAAGGCGGTTCACATGCTAGAGCACACACACATGCACACGGGCGTACACGCACATGGATGCATGCACGTGCACGCTCACACACATGCACACATCCACAGATGCACATGCACGCAAGAACTACATGAATACACGTGCACAACTTATTTTTGCCTCGACGTAGACATTTAGTAATACGCATAATCATTATTTTATTACCTAACCAAACCAAACCAAACCCACTTGTCATACAGAAAATGCCCACTCAAAGTGACCTTATAGAACAGAGTAGAACTGCCCCATAGAGTTTCCAAGGAGCAACTGGAACTTCTGATCCTCTGATTAGCCACTAGCTGTAGTGCTCAGTCACTACACCACTAGTGTTTCCTAAACAGTAACTAGTTATTGGTGGGGCAGTGGTGCAAACGGTTAAGCGTTTCTACTGCTACCTGAAAGATTGAAGTTCGAGTCTCCCCAGAGGCGCCTTGGAAGAAAGGCCTGGAGATCTACTTCTAAAAAATCAGCCACTGAAAACTCTATGGAGCACAGGTCTACTCTGACACACGTAGGGTCTCCGTAAGTTAAAATCGACTCGATGGGTAACTGGTACGGAATAAATAGTTATAAACAACAGCTGTTCGAGTAGAAGGTCAGTGAAAAAGAGAGAGACCTCTTCCCTTCTCTCCCCAGAGGTGGATTGCCCCACTAGCTTCGCAGGGCCGGGCAGCCACAGGCACCGTGTTCTTCCCGGCGCAGCTGCAGTTTTGTTCTCTTGTTCATGAGCTGCCGGGAGTCGGAACGGAATCCGCAGCTCCTACTAACAGTGAAGAGTCGCATGTTCAGTTATTTTTGCAGAGCTAGGTAAATCTTTAAGTTTTTTCATTTGTTGGTACTAAAATTCTTCCAAGTACCAGAGTTTGTTAGATGTTTACCCCCTACTCAGTGTTCCCATTCTTTCTTGCTAGCCAAGCCAAGCCAAGTGCCGTCGAGTCGAAGACAGTATCAATTTTTGAGGGCAGGGGCACAGGGCACCTCACTGGTAGAACTACATCTCCCAGCAGCCTTTGCAACCAGGCGGGGCCAGCTCCAGCCAATCAGTAGTCAGGGGGTGGGACCGCCCGAAAAGTTCCCTAAAGGTCAGGGATTTGCACTGGCGATGGCTTTGTAGGTTGGGGCGTGAACTCCGGTGAAACCTTTCTACTTCTTTCCTGCTCCTTAGAATGACAACTAGAGAAAGGCCAAAAAAAATAAAAAAAAAAAAAAATCCAGCGGTGCAATCCTTGAACCAGCCCACAAATACCAGTGGCCGCCTACTCTAGATTCCGCACCACTTTTGGAAAAAATAAACTGTTTAAGCTACTAATATTGCGTTTTTGACTACAGACAGGTAAGCTGCAGCCTGTTCAAAGCTAATACTTTGAACAACGGGGATAAATAAATAAACTTTTCTCTCATCGGCTGTTATGTTATTGCTGGGTGCGGTGCAGTGGACGTGCCGCTCACAGCTACCGGGTGCGACAGAGTAGAACTGCCCCCATAGGGTTTTCTAGGCTGTAATCTTTACGGAAGTAGATTACCAGGCTTTTTCTCCACAGATCCGCTAAAAAAATTAAAAAAAAAAAAATCCCACTGCCACTAAGGCTATGCCCGTTCATAAGGACCCTATAGACAAGGTAGAATTGCCCTAGCGAGTTTCCAAGGAGTGCCTGGCAGATTTGAACTGCTGAACCTTTGATTCACAGCTGTAGCACCTAACCACTATGCTACCAGGATGTCCGTAGATCCAGTAAGGGTTTTTAAATCACCTACTTTTCCCTTAGTGGCTGAGAGTTTAACCATTGTACTTCCAAGACTTCTTAGCCACAGGCTAACTTATGAAAACCAAAAATGGTTGGAAGGTACTCATAAAGGGTCAGCTGTAAATAATTCTTTTTCTTTCCATGGTGGTGTTGCAGAGTGACATCAGGTCACTTCCGACTCATAGCTGCACTATATAACACAGGAGACCTGCCTGTAAAAACAACCCCCAAAACCAAACCCATTCCCAGTGAGTGGATTCAGACTTATAGTGACCCTAGGACAGAGCAGAACTGCCCTATGGGGTTTCTAAAGAGGCAGTGGTGGATTTGAACTGCTGACCTTTTGTTTAGCAGCCTAACCTCTTAGCCACTGCCCCCGAGGATCTCCAAATTCTTAATGTGCTATTTTATCACTTTCTTTTTAGACTCGAATAAAAGCCATCACGAAATGATCCACTGTACCAAAGACAACATTAATGTGAAGACTTGGACCCGTCGCAGAATTGAAACCGAGATTTTTATTTCCCTTTTGGTTGAAAGTGAGGTGTTCCTTTCAGTCATGGGGAGACCCCCAGCTTCCCCCTTTACACTGCCTGAGTGCTTCTGCATGCTGGGCTTTCTGGATAATCTTCTCGCCTTAATAAATTCAACAGTATTCATCACACTTTGCAAACAGCTTATAATAGGGTGACTGTTTCTAGCTAAACCGGGTTTGCAAAATTGGCCAGCAGCTCTGCCTGTAGGTTATCGGAATAATTGCTTGAACTCCCCACTTGTTTCTAAGCGAGTGTGGGCCTGACCCCTGGGCATGGGTGGACATCATTCATAGTCCACCCCCAAAGTCCGAAGCTCAATGTGACAGTGTGTGCTGTATCAGTTCTCTCTCCAACAGATGATTCAAATACCATCGAGTTGAAGTCAAGTTGTCCCAGATTCCACTGAATCTTGGCGCCCCAAACCCCTGCAGGAACCCCTTGAAAAGCTTCCTTTGCCATACTGTAATCTCTTGCTCAGTGAATATGTGATGATTTGAATGTTGTCAGCCTAATTCTTTTCCTGTGTCTCACGCACCCTGGAGAGCCAATGTCGCCCTATGAAAGCCATGTGTATCTTATCTCCTCCCGTACAGTTGCTAAAACCAGAAAGCAGGCCGGAAATCATTTCCCCAAACTGTACTGTTTTTCATCGTTTCTTTCTGACACCTCCAGATAAGTTGTTAGCATACTGTCCTTCCCTATTCATTCCAGCCCCACTAGGCTTTGGGGACTTCATGACATCACCCAGGAATTTATAATTAGAAACAAAAACGCCTCTTGCCAAACTCAGAGGGGTCGGGGGGAGGGTTGTTACACCACGCAGGACTACTGGAGAAATTGTTCAAGTTACTAGCTAAACCCCCAAACAGAAAAGCTTTTTCTAAATCAGGCAGAAATTTAACCAAGTTGGTTTTTTGGGATGCTACTGGAAAAGTTCTAGAAATGAGCTGTGAATAATCTTTCCAACTGCTGATTCTAGTAAGTTACCTTGAGCAAAGGCTGCTATGTATGTGCCATGGCTTAAACTTGAATATTTTTCAGGAAATGTGAGTGGGCTGTTGGCCCTCCCCAGCCTGGAGTAGGGGCAGGCAGAGTTGGGTTGTTTGAGTGTTCTGGAGGTCTCCAAGAAGTATCCTAAATTTCCAACACGGTAGAGAGGGAGAATGATGACTTTTCATTACTGGATTTTTGTCTCACAAATTCTCATTGAGGACCAAGTCCAGCAAGCCCTGTGCTGCTGTCAAGATTCCTGGGTTTTTCCTATGAATAAAAGGCCTAGAACTTACTGTCCAATATAGTAGCCACTTAGTCACCTGGGGGAAACCCTGGTGGCTAGTGGTTAAGTGGTACATCTGCCAACGGAAATGTCACCAGTTCGAATCTACCAGGCACTCCTTAAAAACTCGATGAAGCAGTTTTATTCTGCCTTTTAGAATCACTATGAGTCAGAACTGACTCAACGGTAGTGGGCTTTTGGGGAGTTTTAGATCCATGAGACTGTTTAAATTTCGACTAGCCGAAGTGCAGTAAGTTAAAAATTGCAGCAGCCGCATCTTGTGTCCAGCAGCTACATGGAGCTAGTAGCTGCCATGTTGGACAGCCCAGATTAAGAACACTGTTACTGATATAGAAAGTTCTGTTTTTCTATTCAAACAGCTTTAGCCTATTGCCTGGGATACACTAGTGTGTGTCCAGTGATTCTACACTGGTAGAATCATAAAATACACCGTCTTTCACTCTCAAAATTACTTGTAACTTAATATGAATCATTAAATGGTCACCATTCCATAGACGCAGCAGACAAGGAATAGAATATGTCAGCAAACAGGAAGAAAACACTCAGTGGGTGTGGGTGGACACAGTGGCTGCAACACTGGGCTCAAACACTGTGTGTTCCACACTTGGGACATGTTGTGAGGAGGGGTCAGTCCCTGGAGAAGGGTGCTTACTAAAGTAGAGGGTCGGCGAAAAAGAGGAAGACCCTCCCCGAGACGGATCGACCCAGCGGATGCAACCAGAGCTTAGGCACCAAAACGCTTTGGGCGTGAAGCAAGACCAGGCAGTGTTTCATTCTGCTGTGCACTGGGCCACTGTGAGTCCCAGCCAACTCGGCCGCACCTGTGTGGCTGCTGAGTCAGAGTCTGTTGACACCAAAGCCTATTGTCCCTTTGGAAGTTGGCAATGTCCAGCGATCGCCTTGCCTTTTTTTCTGCATTCTTGCTGATTTGTTAAATCCAGCAGTTCTAGTTACAGGAAAAAAAGAATTGCAGGTGAAGAAGTTGCCAGTTCTCTCCAAGTGAATGGCTTGGTGTGAGAGGTTTCAATTTTGTTTTTTATTTGCCTGCCAGCCAAGTGCCGTCGAGTCAGAACAACCGAGACAACCGTGGTGGTCTAGTGGGTTAAGTGCTACCTCTGCTAACCAAAAGGTCGGCAGTTCCCATCCACCAGGCGCTCCTTGGAAACTCTACGGGGCAGTTCGATTCTGACCTACAGAGTTGCTGTGACTCGGATCTACTCGACGGCGGTGGCTTAAAGCCACTTAGGTGGGCCCCCGTACCCCATCGGGTACCACAGGGATGGTGCCAGAAGGCAGGCGGGGCCGGTTCTGGCTCTTGCTCCGAGCCCAGCCGGAGTCCCCTGTTCCAGGACCTCCTGCCCGTGCAGACACCAGCTCCGCTCCCTGTCGCCTCTCGCCCAGCAGAGGGCACCTGAGTTTTACTTTCCTGGTGAAGGTGATTGACACACCATTGCTGGATTTTTTTTCTTTCTCTTTCTTTTTTTCCGTAATACTTTTTTTATGTGACCGAGGTGCCGGGTAACACAGATCACCGTAAGGCCAGGTCGTGGAAGCTCGGAGATGGGGGCCGTCGGGGCCGCAGCCGCGCACCAGGGCGCCGGACGCGCGCTCGGTGGCGCAGCGCGGGGGCTCCCCGAAACCCACAGGCACCATTTTGCAGAATTCTTAGGAAATGCCATCGAAACTGGGGTCGCCAGAACCCGTGTGGCTGGGAGGGGGCTGGTGAGCGAGGGGTTACCCCTGGGGGACGTTCGCCCCTTGACTCTAGGAGGGCTGTTTTGGGGGGCTGTAGACAGCTTTGCGTCTTGCGCTTCCTGGAGGCGACAAAATGGTGGTAGCTGCAAAGAAGGGGTGGCACCAGGTGCTCGGTGGTGGCCGTCACTCGGCCGGCTGGGCCTGCCCTTCCCCCCTCCCCCATCAGCCTCTCTCTCTCTCAATAGCTTGGTATCGCTCCCCCCAGTATCTTGATTTTATAATCTCTGTGTCTCTATACCTGCAGCAGTATCTCTCAGTACCTGTCTCTGGCAATATCTCAGTCTCATAATCTCTCTCTTTCTCTTCACACAGGAGTCTCTCTTCCGATACCTCTTCCTCTCTGGCAATATCTTAATCTCATAATCTCTCTCTCTGTGTATGTATGTACAAAGGCACTGCGATCGAGTCAATTCTGACTCATAGCGACCCTATAGGAGAGAGTAGAACCGCCCCGTAGAGTTTCGAAGGAGCGCCTGGCAAATGTGAACTGCCGACCTTTTGGTTAAGCAGCCTTAGCACTTAACCACTGGGCTACCACGGTTTCCGTGTGTGTGTGTGTGTGTGTGTGTGTGTGTGTGTGTGTACCAGCCAAATATACACACACATTAAAAAACCCAAACCCGGTGCCATCAAGTGATTCTATAGCGACCTATAGCGATCCTATAGCAACCCTACAGGACAAAGTAGAACTGCCCTGTAGAGTTTCCAAGGAGGACCTGGAAGACGTGAAACGCTGATCTCTTGGTTAGCAGCCGTTGCACTTAACCATTAGGCCACCAGGGTTTCCATGTATATACAGACACATCAATGTTTTCCTCAACACCTCCCCCTCTCGGGCAATATCTCTATCTCATAATCTCTCTCTATAGCAATCTCTCTCTCAATATCTCTCCTCGTCTCTCATAAAATCTCAATCTCGAGATCTATGTATATATATTACATGTATATATAAAATATATAATCCCTCTCTCAATCTCTAATATCCTTCCTTCTTCTCTCTGAGTATGTTAATATCCTTCCCTCCTGCACCTCTCTCAATTTCTGTCTCTGTTTCTTTTCCTTCCTCCCTCCCCCGGTAACCTTTCTCTCTCCACAACTCTGAAAGAAAACGGGGGCCTGGGGTCTGAAGTCCCCACCCACCCCACTCCTGCTGATTGGCCGCTTGCTCTGGGTGTCTCAGCTGTGCTAATTCATCAGGAAGCATAGTTAGTTATTTGTTTTTTCCTAAGGGCGAAGGGGCTGAGGCCAGTGGCAAGTTCAGATTATTTCGATTGCCTTTTTTGATGTCCTGACGTATTCGTGAGATGAAACAGCCCATTTCGAAGTTGGTGTGAACTGCCCTTTTTAAGATTCCCAGAGAACTTTTCCGAGGGGCTTCTAAGTGGAAAATACCCAAGGTTACTGCAGTGCACTTTGGTGGAGAGAACTAGCTTTGCGGATCATCTCCTGGGCTCTGGTGGCCCTGGAGCAGGGGGCTGTCCCCTTTCTTTGTAGCAGCTGTCGCTTCCTGCAGGAATAAGGAAGAGGATGCGCGCGGGGGGCTCGGCGAGGGCGCGCCGTACGCTGGCAGCCAGTGCCAGCTCTATTGCGACTTCCTCGCAACGGGCTCTCTCCAAGAGCCGGGGGCTGCTCCTCTGCACGCAATCGGGGGCCCTGTGATACCTGTCGCGCAGTACGCAAGAAGGGTCTGGCTCCGCCTCACTTGGGACTTCCTCTCCGAGAGTCTGCAAATCCCTGCTTTTGATTCATTTATTTTGCATAAAGCCAACAAGCCTTCCTTACCATCCTTTCGGAGATAGCTAGAAGGACACACTCAGCTCCCCTTTTTGGAGCCCTGGTGAGGAACTCAGGACTGGTAGGGGTGCACACGCAGACCCCTGTTCCTGGAACACACATCCCGGGGGGGGGAGAGGGGGGAGGGCTGGTTTAAGTCTAACAGTGCACTTTTCACTCTCCCTTAAGTGTCCTGGATCAGACAACAAGTGATAAATCCTCCCTCTGAAACCAAACACCAAATCTGGGAGGGTTAGGGACAGAGGGGATGCCAAGGGCCTGGGGAGATGGAAAATAGGGGGAGAGAGAGGGGAGGGGGAGAGAGGGAAAAAGAGAGAGATCGAGGGATGGTAGAATGAATTAATCTTGATTGCTAAGACGTGAGAACCTTGCCTGGTGCTTTAGTGCTGCTGGAATTTCTCAGGGGTGAACTCAAAGCACAGATGAGGCGCCCGGCGCAGAAGAGTTTCACTCCCACCCTTCCCAGCCCCGCTAGAAAGGGAATACCTTGAAAGGAAATAACTTAATCGTACTGTTAAAAAATTGGGTAGTTTCCAACAATATAATTTATATTTTATGGTTGACTGTTGTTTCTCTTTCTATTTGGGTCTGTGGCTAGGACCCCGACCTCTTTAAGGTGCGGTAAGGCACCTTGTGTACTGGGGCTCCCTGTCCCGTTAGCTATTAGGTTTGCTCCGCGGAACGCACCAGCCACACATCAGGCCAAGAGGGTGAAGGCTAGAAAGGGGTACACTGTGCCATGAAGACAGAGGTGATGGAGCTGGAATCACAGCTTCTGCTTACGTTGGGGTATGGGGGTTGGCTCGGGGAGGACAGGGTGCAGTAAGTGCCTGTGCAAACAAGAGCCCACCTTCCCTGCTCCTTGTCTGCTCCGTGGTGTCCCAAACAGAGCCTGCGGCAGTGGCCCAAGGAGATACAGTTTCCGCTTTATAAGCAGTCACAGCTCCTGCTCCACTAATTTCTGAATGCTGTGTTGAATCTGGGCACCCTGTGGCATAGCGGGTTAAGTGCTACATCTGCTAACCAAAAGGTTGGCAGTTCAAATCCACCAGGCATTACTTGGAAACGCTACAGGGCACTTCTACTCTGACCACGAGGGTCACTCTGAATCGAACCCAAAGCTGCTGACTGAAAGGTTGGCAGTTCAAATCCACCAGGCAATCCTTGGAAATTCTATGGGACAGTTCTGTTCTGTCCTATAGGGTCACTATGAGTCAGAATCGGCTCCACAGCAGTGGTGTTTTTTTTTTTTTTTTTTTTTTAACCTACTCTGAAAGGAGCCCTGGTAGCACAGTGGTTGAAAGTTGGGTCACTCACCAAAAGGTCGGCAGTTCAAATATACCAGCCGCTCCTTGGAAACACTGTGGGGCAGTTCTACTCTGTCCTACAGAGTTGCTGTGAGTCAGAATTGGCTCCACGGAACAGGTTTGGCTTTTTGGGTTTGCCTAGTCTGTGTTGGGTTCAGGGTCGTTTTAGAAAGTAAGTCACTGAAGCAAAAACTAATTCTTTCTTGTCAACTGCTATCATTATGAGAAGACATCAGATGGTTACCCACAATGTCAGGGACTCAAAAATATAAGCAGATGTAAAAATCACCAGGAGGGCTTAACATCCTGAACCTCAGTGTCAACATCCGTAAAATGGGAATTCTATCAGTAGCCTTAGCAGATAGTCCGAGAAGCTGGACTAGATGAAGAGGAACGAGGCATCAGGATTGGAGGAAGACTGATTAACAACCTGCATTGTGCAGATGACACAACCTTGCTGCCTGGAAGCCAAGAGGGGTTGAAATACTTGCTGTTGAAGATCAAAGACCACAGCCTTCAGTATGGGTTGTACCTCAACATCAAGAAAACAGCAGGACCAGTAAGCAATATCACAATAAATGGAGAAAGAACTGAGTTGCTCAAGGATTTCACTTCACTTGGGTTCACAGTCAATGCCATGGAAGCAGCAGTCAGGAAATCAAAAGACATATTGCACTGGGAAAATCTACATCAAAGGATCTCTTTAAAGTGTTGAAAAGTAAAGGCGTTACCTTGAAGACTAAAGTGTGCCTGACCCAAGCCATGGTATTTTCAGTCACATTATATGCGTATGAAAGCTGGACAATGAATAAGGAGGACAACAAAAGAATTCATGCTTTTGAATTACGGTACTGGAGAAGAATATTGAATGTATCATGGACCGCCAGAAGAAGCAACAGATCTCTTCAGGAAGAAGTACAACCGGAGTGCTCCTTGGAAGCAAAGATGGCGAGACTTCATCTTACATACTTTGGACATGTTGTCAGGAAGGATCAGTCCCTGGAGAAGGACATCATGCTTGGTGGAGTGGAGGGTCAGCAGAAAAGAGGACAACGCTTAAAGAAATGGATTGACACTGTGGCTGCGTCCACGAGTTTAAACACAGAAACGATTGCGAGCGTGGCGCAGGACCAGGCAGTGTTTTGTTCTGTTGTCTGTAGGGTCGTTATGACTCAGAACCTACTCGATGACGCCTAACAACAACATAAGTAGCTACTTCCTAAGTCTTCTGTAAGAATAAAATCTCATTAGGAGCAATTTCCTAGGATTTCTACAAGATTAATAATAATAATAATTAATAATAATAAAATAACAATAATAATAAATGTTTTAGAAATCTTTCTGCTGCAATTAAGAGAAACTCAAACTGAATTAAGCCAAATAGGAATTTATTGACTCCAATAACCTAAAGATCCGGGAGTGGGTGGTGTTGGGTATGGCTGGGCCCAGGAGCTGAAATCCTACGAAGCCAGTTCATCTCTTTTTCTCTGCCTCTCAGATCTGCTTTTCTCTATGCTGACTTCTTTCTTGGGTAGGTCCTTCTCCAGTAGTAGCCCCTGGGAGATTCATATTCACATCTGCTCAGTTTTTGACCCTAACAGAAATATAACTCCCTGTGGCCGATAATTGGAGGGGCTTTGGTGGCACAGTGGTTAAAGTGTTTGGCTGTCACCAAATGGTCAGCTGTTTGAATCCACCAGCCCCTTTGTGCTGCAGGAGAAAAATGTGGTGGTCTGCTTTGGCAAAGATTTACAGCCTCAGTAACCCTATGGAGCAGTTTTACTTTCTCTGTCTTACAGGGTCGGTATGAGTTGGAGTTGATTCAGTGGCAGCAATTTTTTTTTTTTTTAAGTTTTCAGTTTGCCAATAGTTTCAGCAATAGTCCTAGGCTTAAGCTGCATTTGACCAATTTAGACCATTTATGAAGTGATCCATTTGCCAAGCCTGGAATTAATCCCCATCCCTGAAGTCAGGCTGCAGGGTCAACCCTCCTCCCTGAGATGTGAACTGAAAGTGGAGGCACTTTGCCCAAAGAAGGGGAGACTGAAGAGCACGGATGTCCATGACACACTGCTGGTATGCAGTAAGTACTTTATACACGTCAGCTAGCAACGGCGGTGAGAAACCAGAGGACAGAGAACATTGGGGGCTCACTGAAGCTATGGAATCCTCCCTTTAAGTCAGTGGTTCTTTACCTCAGCAGAACACTGGAAGATCCCGCAGAGCTTTGAGAATGCTGCTGTCTCTGAGTGGCACTCTTAGGGATGCTGATTCAGCACCCCTCTGGGGTGGAGTTGGCAGCCCCGCGTGTTAAATACACTCGGGAGAATTTAACATCCTGCCAGGGCTGAAAACCAATGCTTCAAGCGACTACGTAAGCTTGGCTGGTGGCCGCAAGCCTCCTAATCAGAGCTCCAAATCCTTTAAGACCTAAAGAACTATTAAGAGGTAATAATTACACGTGAAACTTTAATGCAGAAGTTGAAAATGTCCCCAGAGTTTTTTCTTCCTGTGCTCCTTAGGCTAAAACAAGACTTGGTGGGGGGGCGGCGGGGGCGGCGGGGAGTGGCAGAGTGGAGCTAAACTGCCTTAGAGGATAGAAAAGCCTTGTTTGGGGAACTTAAAACCAGCAGTAAGATGAAGCAGCAACTTCGAGAACGCTGAGTCACCCTCTTTGTTTCTTTCACTTTTCTTCTTCGTCTCCCCTCCTCCCCTTCCTCTGAGCAAACACTGGATAGAGGGCTGAAGGTGTTAACATCACCAGTGAGAGACAGAGTCATGCCACGCGTGTCTCCAGATACGGTAACTGGAGAAGCGCAGTTCCCTGTACCATAACCTGTATCTCATCATAAAAAACATCAGACAAATATAAAGTGAGCAATGTTCTATTCCAGCCAAAGACCCGTGGGTGCTACCGCTGGTTTGTTTTCAGCTACCAATCTAAAGGCTGACGATTCAAACGGACCTACGGGAGCAGGGGAAGAAAGGCCTGGTGATCTTCCTCCTTTAAGGTTCTTTTGCTCTTGAGTTGATTCCAACTCATAGCGACCCTGTAGAAAAGAGTCCAGCTGCTCTACAGGGTTTCCAGGGCTGTAATCTGGCCAGTAGCAGACTGCTGCAGCTTTTCCCTAGGGCGGCTGGTGGGGTTCAAAACCACTGAACTTCCGGGGAGCAGCCTAGGTTTAACCACTAGGCCAACAGGACTCCCTTCCGTTAAGATCACAGCCAAGAAAACCTTATGAAGCAGTTCTTCTCTGGACCACATGGGGTCACCATAAGTCAGAATGAACTCAGTGGCTGCAGAGTTTTTTTTGTTTTCTGTTATAGCAGAGTTGGGAGGGAAATAGCTCTCGACTTCAAATATGCTAATATAAAAAAAAGAAAAGAAGAGGAAGGGCTGCAGGAATTTTCCAGGTTAAAGGAAACTTATAAAGAAAGAAAAAGACAACTAATTGTAAAACCTGATCCTAGATGGGGACCTGTAAGGGGCACGGCAGGGGAGAGGGTGAGGTGGGACACCATGAAGAACGGTATCGGGTGAACTGATGAAAATGATGAATGGGTGATAAACCCAGTGACGTCAACTCAATTCCAACTTATAGCGACCCTATAGGGCAGAGTAGAGCTGCCCCATAGAGTTTCCGAGGAGTGCCTGGCAGATTCAAACTGCCGGCCTTTTGGTTAGCAGACATAGCCCTTAACCACTGCACCACCAGGGTTTCCCAAATGGATGATAGCCGCCGTAAAAGAGTTGCATCAGTGTAAAGGTAGGAATTGTTAATTCTACTTAGCTGTGTCACGGAGCATCCTTAGTCTTAAGAAGTGCATGCTGGAAGAATTTAGGGAAAAAATTTCTGCTGTCTGCAATTTACCATCAAAGTGTTCAGGAAAAAAAAATTGTGAGGCGGGAGGGGCATGTAGACAGTACACAAATGACTGGGCAAATGGACTGAAAATATTAGCACAGAAATCTATAACAGGTGTTCTTTGTACGGTTGCCGTGAGTCGGATCCTACTCGAAGGCACTTGGCTTTTTGTAGTATTTCTGTGTTTGCAAACTTTCTGGTAAATTTAAACTTATTTTCAAGTGAAAGTGTTTTTTTTTTTTTTTTTTTGGTTTGTTTGTTTTTTAAAGCTAGGACAAAGGCATTAAGTAATAAACAGAATGTCCATGTAGCTGAAACATTGAAATACATTTCATGACTCATCCAGATGAAGAATTCCAAGCACACACACACCCCATGTATGAAAACTCATTCTTCATTGTAATAAAATAGTTTCTATTTGCAGCTAAGACAGTCCGACAGTCTAACTACAGCACCCACCTCTGAACATTTTCATACGTTGCCAGTTTACTGCACTCACTGGAAATTGCCAGACGGCATAGCCACACCCCAGCAGTTTCTCAGACCTCTGGAAATCTCTGAAATACAGGCTCTGCACTTGTGCTGGAAGGTGACTCTAAAGCATTTAAGTCAGAGACAAGATTATGTAACACACAGCCTTAAAAACAGAAACTGAGCTTCTCCTTACAGCCTCTCAACCTTGCCCCTGTCACCCTGAAGACAAGCTGGACTTTTACCCCGGTTTACAATGTCCTGCAGGGATCTATCCCACTTCATCTGGAAAGCTCCAGAAAGTTAGCCTGCTCTCTGGTTCCTAGACCACACCAAATCCCTTTCTTACCTCCTAGCCTTTTCTCCTGCTGCTCCCTCTTCCAGAAAGCACTTGTTTAAATGCTCTTATGACTGCTTTTACCTCCTCATTCAAGTCTCAGTAGCCCTCTACTAAACTCCATTAAATTTCCCCAAAATAACCACTGTTGTGGATTGACTGATTGATGTCCCAAGAAGAGCTATGTTGGAGTCATGAACCTCAGTACCTGTGAACACAGCTCAATTTGGTAATAGGGTCTTTGGCGTTGCTGTGTGTTAACAGGAAGTCCCACTGGAATAGGGCGAGTGCTGATCCAATATGAGCGGTGTCCTTATAAAAGAGCAGAGACACAGGTGGACACACAGAGGGCAGACGTCCACCGGAACAGGAAAGTAAAGATGGGAATGCATCTCACAGTTCCCGTTAGGCTTGAGTGCGCTGTTGCAGCCACTGTGTCAGTCCCTCTTGTTGAGGGCCTTCCTCCCTTTTGTTGACCCCCTACCTTACCAAACATGATGTCCCTTTCCACGGACTGGTCCCTCCTAATAAAATGTTCAAAGTATGTGAGACAAAGCCACACCATGCTCTCTTCCAAGGAGCACTCTGGTTTTATTTCTTCCAAGACAGGTTTCTTTGTTCTTCTGGCTAACCAAAAATAAAAACCAAATCCACTGCCATGAGTCGATTCCAACTGATAGCAACCCTGTAGAACAGAGAGGAACTGCCCAATAGAGTTTCCAAGGAGCACCTGACGGATTCGAACTGCTGACCTCTTGGTTAGTAACCATAGTACTTAACCACTTATACCACCAGGGTTTCCATCATTCATCATCAGAAAAATTAAAACGAAAACTACAATGAGGTATCACCATACACCCAGCTGAAGAGAGCCAAGGAAAAGATTAACAGCATCAGGAGCTGGTGAGGATGTGAAGCAGTGAGAACTCTCAGGCACCACTGCAGGAAATCCAAAATGGCACAGCCACTGGGCAAACGGTTTGGCAGTCACTTACCAAGCGAAAAGTACGCTGAACAAGTTGCTGTTTTTAGATTCCATCCAGTTGATTTCCACTCATGGAAACCCGGCATGAGAGAGTGGAAATGTCCTATAGGGTTTTCTAGGCTGTCAACTTCAAGAGAGCGGTTTGCCAGGTGTTTTCTTCCGCAGAACTGGTGGGTGGGTTTGAGCTGCTGGTCTTCCAGCTAGCAGCTAAGTGTGTAACCTTTGTGTGACCAGGGCTCCCGATCCATTTCAACGCATTCCAGTCAAGTTAATTCAGACTCAGTAGCAGCGGCCGTTAGCACGGAACAGACCTGCTCCCTGGAGCTTCCCAGGCTGTGAATCTTGAAGGCAGCAGACTGCCACAGCTGTCCAATTGCCAACAGTTTTGTGAGCAGACAAGCACCTAAACACTGGGCCACCAGGGTTCTTCCAGGGTCCCAGGACTCAGGAATCCCACGTCTAGGCATTTACCTGAGAGAAGTGAAAGCCAGTGTCCACACAAAAACTTGGAGTCAGGCATTCACAGCAGCTTACTCAACACGCAGGCCTGGTAGCTCAGTGGTTAAGGGCTCAGCTGCTAATCAAAAGATAAGCAGTTCAAATCCACTAACTGCTTCTTGGAAAGCCCTGTGTGAGCAGTTCTGCTCTATTGGCTCCGTGGCAATGGACTTGACGTTTTTGTTTGTTTTGTTCATGACAGCCTCAAACAGAAACAATCCAAGTGTCCGCTAGCTGGTGAGGGAGTCCACAAATCGCCGTGCATCTATTCAGTGGGATAGCATTACTCAGCAGTGTAAAGGAAGGGCTTACCACTAACAGTCTGGGTGAACCTCAAAACTGTCATGCTCCATAGAGGAAGTTTACAATTCCATATACATGAAATTCCAGAAGGGTGAAACTACAGTGACGGAAAACAAATCGGTGACGAGCATGACAATGGTGATTGCTGTCCAGTCCATTCCAATTCCAAGAGACCCTACAGGACAGAGTAAAACTGTCCCTTAGTATTTCCAAGGCTTTAACAGTTACGGAAACAGACTGCCAGGTCTTTTCTCCCAAGGAGACACTGGGTGGGTTCAACTACTGACCTTTCTAGTTAGTAGCAGCTTATTTAACTGCCACACTACCAGGAGTCCTATGGAAACAAGACCTAATGTTGATGGAAAACTTGGGTGCAAACTATACCTGCATAAAGCACACGCATGTTGGATGAATGGATACATTTCTATCAGCTATGGAATGTCTTTTTTTCCCACCCCCGGAAAAGCTCGCCAGACATTCAGCAGCTGTAGTCTGGTTCTCAATAAGCAGATGAGTCATAAAGATCTCCTCTGGTGTTACAAGAGGGCAAATAATTGCAGCAACTACCATTCACGCCTGAACGTCAAACTTTCCTTCCCTCCACCTCCTCACCTGTAAAATGCAATCCGGGTTTAGTCTGGGAAGGGGGTGGAGGGAAAGGAAGGGCTCCCTACAAGGTAATACAGTAAAAGCCTGTTAAAGGCAGGATCCGTGTAAGACACAAAGCTGCCAGAGAGGGAAATCAAGTATTTTCCACTAACAGAGAACAATAGGAAAGTATAAGACTGTACCCTTGCTAGAGGCAAAAAACTTGTGAGATCCAGAAAAACAAGACTGTCTGTTCCGGCTCTCAGAGGTTTCCCTGTACCTGTGGAGACGAGTGTCCCACACGGAGCTGGTGTGCCATTGATATTGACAAGCAGTCTACTACTTTATGTTGTCACTGGGTGCATTTGAGTCGATTCCGGCTCATAGCAGCTGCATGTGGCAGAGTAGAATCGCTGTGTAGTGTGGACTGCGGGAACAGATTGCCAGGGCTTTGCTCCATGGTGCTGCTGGGTGGGTCTGAACCACCGACCTTTCATTCTGAAACCATGCACTTAACCATTGCAGCACCGAGGCTCCTGACACTAATCACAGGCTGGGCATTTATGAACGTGCCAAGTGCTGGGCTTAGCTTACTTCTTTAGAAAGTTTATTCCATTTCATCCTGGCAAATAGAGTTTCTTATTTGGCTTTTAGAGCGCAGAAGGGTGAGCTGGAGGGATGCAGTGGCAGGACCTGAGGCCATAGGACCCGGAAGTAGTTACAGTTGGAACTGACATCCAGACCTGCCTGACTGTGTGCTGGAAAGCCCACAACTGGCAGCTTCAGGTCATCACAGCTCTGTTGTAGCTTGGCTTTCCCCTGTACTACCCTTGACTCACTTGAGAGTCATTTCCTGTATCTGTCAGGTTCTTCCATCGCCCTTCTGCCCACTGAGTCTTCCACCCACCTCTATGGCGCATCCTTTCTTAGTAACATGCGGAAAGACTATCTAATCAGCAGGGAAGCATTCTTTTTTACCTGTTCCAAGTGTCCCTGACTGTTCCCTAATACCTTCATAGCTCTATTGTTTGTGGAGCACTCACCCTCTCTAGCATTTCATGTTAGTATTTCCAAGGCTTTAACAGTTACGGAAACAGACTGCCAGGTCTTTTCTCCCAAGGAGACACTGGGTGGGTTCAACTACTGACCTTTCTAGTTAGTAGCAGCTTATTTAACTGCCACACTACCAGGAGTCCTATGGAAACAAGACCTAATGTTGATGGAAAACTTGGGTGCAAACTATACCTGCATAAAGCACACGCATGTTGGATGAATGGATACATTTCTATCAGCTATGGAATGTCTTTTTTTCCCACCCCCGGAAAAGCTCGCCAGACAAGCACACCAAGCTGGTTCTGACTCAGAACTATCCTGTGAACAACAGAACCCAGCACTTCCCCGTCCTGCGCTCTCCTCACAGTGGCTGCCTGTGAGCCCTTTGGGCAGTCCTGGTGTCAGCCCATCACACCGAGGGTCTTCCCCTTTTTGGCTGACCCTCTAATTCACCAGGGATGATGTCTTTCTTCAGGGTTTGATCCCTCCTGGTAACACATCTAAAGTATATGGGCTGTAGTCTCACCATCACTGCTTCTAAGGAACACTCTTGTTGTACTTCTGGTATTGTACTGTACAGCAGTTATTTTAGGCTGATTGTCAACCTGTGCACACAACACCACCCCTACTCCTACCTTCCAACCCTCGTCCTCCACCCCAGCCCCACATAAAATGTAAGCCCCTGCAATGGGCAGAGACTGGGTCTGGATGGGATTTTTCCAACCAGTGCGTCTCTAGCACCTCGTTTTATGTGGAGTTGGTGAAATCCGACAATTCTGTAGGGAAACTGCGAGGCCATCACTTCCAACACTTGTGTCTCTGTAGACAGAAAATGCAGAGGGGTGTGATGGTTTCCCCACTGTCACACAGCCGGTTGGTACCCAACCATGTGACAAGAACCTAATGCCCTTGAGTCCCCGTCAAGCTACACCACATGGCCCTTCACTCTCGGGTCTAAGGAGGCAGAAGACACAAGAAACAACCCAGTCTTTTTTTTTTTTGGTAAAAACATGCATGAAACACCACATTTGCCAGTTCACTCATCATTTTTATCTTAATATTTTATTAATTTTTTTCATTATATTTATAATAAAACATACACAAAGCAGGCGTTGTTAAGAGAAGAGAAAATCAGTATTCACAGTAAATTATTTATTAACCCTTTATTATTTGTAAACCCTGGTGGCACAGTGGTTAAGCTCTACGGCTGCTAACCAGAAGCGCATAGTTCAAATCCACCAGGCACTCCTTGGAAACGCTGTGGGGTAGTTCTCCTCTGTCCTATGAAGTTGCTATGAGTCAGAATTGACTTGACAGCAGTAGTTATTTGTTTATTTATTGACTACTCAGCACTTTGGTCCTGGCTCAAACACACGAACTGTGACCACGCCCTCGTGGCGCAGGGGTTAGGTGCTACATCTGCGATCCCGAAGGCCAGCAGTTCAGATCCCCCAAACTCTCTGGGGCCCTTCTGCTCTGCCATGTGCGGTCGCTGTGAGTCAGAATCGACTTGACAGCATGGATTTGGGTTTGGTTTAAGACGATCTTAGCGAGTCATGTGATTAATTATGATTCATTCTTTTTGAAAATCTTGATTAGCGTTTTGTGATGTCTCCACTGGAAGCCTGGTTCTGAGTACACTTTGTTTATTTTTATTTTTCTCTCGTTAATAACCAGTTGTATTTTTTTTTTTTGTTGCTGCTGTTGTTAAGAATATACACAGCAAAACAGTTTCTACGTGCACACTTCAGTGACACTGATGGCGTTTCTATTAGTGTCAGTGCCATGTGATGGGAGTGGCAGAGAGGGGTCTAGGGAGTGTTTGGCCTGGGCCTCACAGAGACTCTCTGATGTCATGTCCAGAAAGTTCACACATTTTCACAGGGGTGCCCCACAGAACAGCTTTACACCCTCATCCCACCGACAGACCACGCCGCCATGATGCAATCATAAATATTTTTTAGAAAGCCTATCCTTCCACATAAAGCATAATGTAATTGCAACAGGAGGCAATTTGTATGTGCATTTAAGCTGGACTCTTCAAAGTAAGCACTGAAAAAAATCCACAACTTTTGGTAGCCACTGTTGGGGCATTTCTTTATTTTTTTATTGGTGGAGGTGCTGGAAGCCTCAGTGCATGGCCGTGACCTGGGTCCCTCCCAGACTCCATGCGATCCTGGGCCCTGTCCCCACTGAGTGTGTATATTCTTGGAGTTGGCTCTCTACTGTACTTGTCCTTGGAGGCACACAGCCCTCTGGAAGGCTCAGAGAGGAAGACAATCTTCTTAGGCACAAGCTATAACAGGAGCTGCTGGTTATGCAATCAGCTTACACAACTGTCCTTTCGCATCTCCAGGCAGCTCATCCCTGTCCTCCGTTTCCTGTGGTTCTGTGGATGACTTAGCAGGAAGTATCACTGCTACAAGAAAACAAGTCAAAGAAGTATGCCACTGCTGGCGAAGTCACCACTCATTCAGTGGACACCCAGGGAATTGCTTGGGCCACAGGATTACAGAGCACCATCTTCCCACGTGCTGGAGGATTGCGCAACAGTCACTAAGGGCAGATATTTGGGAGCATGTTTTTGTTGTAAATTCAACACACAGTCATCGCAAACAGAGGAAAGAATTATTAGCCAGCCAATGACTTGGAGGGTCAGTTTACACTTCTGTTTACTTTTTAAACATGCATATAATATTTTATTGTTTTCAAAGTGAAAGTTTACACAGCTAACTAGGTTCCCACTTAACAATTTCTACACAAATTACTCAGTGATATTGGTCACAGTTTTCCCAATACATCATCCTTGCATCCCAGTCTGGTTGTACCATTTCCAGGACTCCAGTTTCCCTGTCCGCTTCCCTTCTCATCTTTGCCTTAGAGTCATTTTTGACTGTTTGGTCCCCTGTGGATGATTTTTTTTTTTTTTAAGGATCTCATTACTCATGGAATGCTATTCTTTATTGTGTGACCCAATCTGTTATTTAGCTGATCTCAAGGGATAGTTTTGGCTTGAGGTTAAAAGAGCACATTTCTGTTTTACTATCCAATCAAAAAATTCCTTTACACCTACCGCAGACGTCAGGATTCGAAAGAGTTGACTGATCCTAAGTGATGTCCTAAATGGCAATCCAGTGACAACTAGGATACCTCTTCATTCTCTGCTGCACAAATCATCTGTGATTAAAGCAAGTCAGTTCCTTAAATGTCCAACCTAAAGCATCCAAACCCACCAAAACTCCCTGCTGTTGAGTCATTTTCAACTCACAGTGACCCTAGAGGTCAGAGTAGAACTGTCCCATAGAGTTTCCAAGGAGCACCTGGTGGATCTGAGCTGCCAATCTTTTAGTTAACAGATGCAGCACGTACCTACTACACCTCCACTGGGCAAATCTGCTGCAAAAGACCTTTGGAAACTGGTATGAACCAAAGAAGACCTCCAGCACAGATAAACCTAAACGCTTTGATTCTTGAGTTGGTGACTGTTCTCTTTCACAAAGCTTGGCTGTTAATAAGTGTTCACCAATCGATTGTGAGTTCTGATCCAAAGAAGCATGACAATAGCATGATATTATATAACTCAATCCGATTTAAGGATAAAAGGAGGTTTTACAGCTTATTTAACTGAAGCATTCCACGTAACTTCTGGCTTTAGGCATAAGCTGGATCCAGGAGTCCAGTATGGTTTTCAGGACAGCTCATTTCCATCTCTTGGTTCTCCTGTCCTCTGTGCTGGGCTTAGTTCCAAGTAAGCTCTCTCCACAGGATTGCCGAAGCAATTTTCTGTAGCCTCAGGCTTGGACAATGCTCACACCTTCTGAAGACAAATGAAACACACGTGCACACAAGCATGTGCAAACACACACACATACGTACAACTTTTTTTCCCCTAGTAACTCTAACAAAAGCCCCAGGTAAGAATCTCACTGGCTACACTTAGATCCCAATCCAGCCCAGAGGCTGTTCTTCTTTGGCCATTGAGTGGGAAGTCAACTATTCACAAGTTGACTTGAGGAGTCAAGCTGCTCTGATGAGTCCTTTCTAGGTGTTCTTAGCCATTCCTGTTAAAGTTCTCCCGGTGTGCGGTGTGTGGAGATCAGCCTTCTTACACACCCCTGGACATCCACAGCTGTAAGGAATCATCAGGCACAATTGCCAACCTCATTAACATAATTTCTCTCCCTTTCTCTCTTCCTCCTATACCTGACCAATGTGAGACGACAGGATTGGAGTCACCTACGTTAATCGGCATAATGATACAACTCCTGTATAGTTAGCAACATAGATTTGACAGGAACAAGGGACATAAAGCTGGATTAGGCTCTGAGTCCTGACTGTCATTCCCCAAATGCCAGAATCATTCAGCCCATCTGGTGGCCAGATCAGCCCTCTCACTGCCCTGAGTGTCTACCTCCTGAGGAAGGGGGACTTGTGTCTATCCACCAACAGAAACTGCCTCTCTGAAATGGTCAAATGGTCAAAATGACCTTTGCACAGTGCCTCCTGCCTCCTTTAGAAGGAAGTTTTCTCTGGCATGAGCACTGTGTCGCAGTCAGTTGTCTGCAGTAGACTCCTCAAGCAAATCTTAACAGCAACAGTAACAGAATTTCTTGGAACTTAAAAAAATATTATTTATAATTTCCTATATTTATTCCTGTACCCCTTTTTCTTTCAGCCTTACAGACATTACAAAAATAAATAAACATTTTAAAACAATAGATAATGAAGCACTTCACTAGAGGCTGCTGTCTTCTTTTTTTTGGTAACCTAAAATAGAAGAATATTTCATGGTTAGAATATGAGGACTGCCAGTTAAGTTCACAAACTCATCCTACAAAAAGTATTACATACCTCATGGCTGACTATCACTACGGGTCATCCTCGAAGTCTTCCCCTTGGGAAGCCACGCACCAGTGCCAATGCCTAGTTCGCCTTTCAAATCAATTTTGGAACTCATTTCCTGGAATGGCCGTTAGAGCTGTTGTCGTGTGACCAATGTCCTAAAAGTCATCAAAATGTCTTCCTTTCAAAGTTTCCTTGAAAAGAAAAAAGTCATTGGGGGCCAGATCAGGTGAGTAGGGAGGGTGTTCCAACACAATTATTGGTTTACTGGCTAAAAACTCCCTCACAGACAACTAGACAGTTAAGTTTGTAAACTTGCAACCACACCCACCGTTTGCAAGGGCCATTCCAGAAAGAGTTCCAAAATTGCTTTGAAGGGTGGACTAGGTGCTGGCATCAGTACATAGCTTCCCACCAGGAGCACTTCGAAGGTGACCTTACTGGTATTCAGCAATGAGGTAGGTAGCACTTAGAACAATTGTTCTTGGACCCAGTTCTCAGCCCTTGGAGGCAAGGTCCACGGATGGCAGGCATGATCTGTGCTTGACTACTAACATAAAGTTTCACGGTTCAAACCAACCCACCGGTGCCATGGAAGAAGAGCCCGGCAACCTGCTTCCACGAAGATGACAGCCTGTATAAAGCCCTAGGGAGCAGTCCCACTCTGTCACCCACAGGGTCACCATGAGCCAGCACTGGCTTTGAGTTGATGGATTTTTGCTGGGATAGTCATCTGAAGCTAAATGCTATTCTTTTCATTCTGGGCTGGACACCGCCCTCACTCCAAGTATGAAACTGTTGACCCGGTTAAAGGCCCTGGATTAAAAATTACTATGGAATTTGAACTCCTGGACATTCAGCCGTGAGTCAGCTTCTCTGAATTTGGCTCTGTTATAAGGACCTGGGCCATTCCTTCTCTCATTTCCCCAGAATCTGCTCACTCGGGACTGTTCGGGGGAAGGTGTCAGGAGCAGAAGTGTCATACAAATAAACAAATTAATGAAGAGTGTATTTATCTCTGGAACTAGATGTCTGTGATAGCAGAGAAAGGTACAGGGATCAGAGAAAAGGAAGAAGCCAGGTGAGCACCATACGATTAAGTCCTCGCTATGTCACTCCTCTGGACCTTACTGTAACCAACAGTGGCCCTTTCTGGTACAGAACGCAGAATGACTCGCCTTTCTCTAGCCTGTCAGTGACAGCTACCTCTGTATATTGTTAAGTGTTTTTGTTGAAAACTCACTTGGAAAGGATATTGTTTCAAGCCTGGACAAAGCTCAGACTGTTGTGTTCCTCCTCTAGTTATTTTAGGCAAAGACGGGGGATTTCCAGGGCTCCCAACATCAGCGCCGAGCGCTCAGCTCTGAGTAACCATTTCCTTGTCATCTGTCAGAGCCCCATTGTTTAACAAGAGGAAAAAAAAATCCCCTGACATTATGCCGTTACGCACGGAACTGCTAGCCAAGCACGCAACGCTAAGGCGGCTTTCACAGATGAGCTCGTCCAAGAGTCAAGATGCGGCCGCATTCGGCGGAGAGAAGGCAAGACCTTAAGAGGAAGGGATGAAATGGGCCAGTGCTAGCTCTGGGGAGGAGTCCAAACTGAAATCCATTCACCGTGAATGGTCATGTGCCACTGGTTCTCACGGGACACATGCTTCGCACATGCTGGGTACCACTCGAGAAAAACCTCCTACTGTTGAATCGATTTCAACTCATAGTGACCCTGGCAGACAGCAGTGTTTCCAGCGCTATAATCTTCGCAGAAGCAAATGACCACAGTTTCTCCCATGTAGCCCCTGGTGGGACCAAACCGCTTGATGCGTAAGTTAGCGGCTCAGGGCTCCTCGATCACTGTACCCTGGGGCTCCTCGCACACTTACCCGTCCCAAACCACTGTAGCACTGGTCTAATCGGCAAGTTTATTGTATTTAAGTTTTGTTTTTTTTTTAAGTTCCTTAATGTATATTAAGCGAAGCCAATATTAAGTAGTAACAAATAGGGTAGCCGATATGACAAAATAAAAAAAAAAATTGTAAATAACAACTAAAAAAAGCACTAGACAACGCCATTTCTAAAAAACTGACGTACAACAACTGCAGAGTTGAAAGGAAAAAATATGTTAACAGTTACTGAGTCAGACAAGCACTATTTTATACGCATTAACTATAAACCTCAGAAAAACCCTAGGAATTAAGATTTGCTGTTATTCCCCCATTTTGCAGATGAGGGAACTGAGGCTTGGTTGTTGCTGTTTGTGTTAAGTGCCCCTGGGTCCAGTTTTGACTGATAGCAACCCCATGTGACAGAAGAGAGCTGCAGCATAGGGTTTTCTGGTGGCACAGTGATTAAGAGCTCACCTGGTAACCAAAAGGTCAGCTATGCAAATCCACTAGGTGCTCCTTGAAAACCCTATGGGGCTATTCTACCTACAGGGTCACTGTAAGTCAGAACCAACTTGACAGCAACAGGTTTGAGTTTGGGTTTTAATATTATGGAAGAGGTGTGCTCATAGTGCTCAATACAAAGGCCCAAAGGCTTGCTTTCATAAAGATTAAAAAAATAAAAACCAACCCATTGCCACTGAGGAAATTTCAATCATAGCAACTGTCATGGATTGAATTGTGTGCCCCCCAAAATGTATGGGTTGATTTGACTTGGCTATGAGTCCCAGTATGGTGCCATTCCTCCCACGTGTTGTGAGTCCTGCCTTTGTGATAACCGATGATGGAAGATGGGAAACAGGTGTGTCAGTGAGGCAGGACTCGAGCTGCCTACAAGCTGTGGCATACAAAGCAGAGAAGCGAGTGTCGAGAGTTGGGAACCTCAGACCACTAAGAAGACAGCACCAAGAGCAGAGCACATCCTTTGGACCTGAGGTTCCTGTGCCGACACGCTCTCCTTAGATTCGGACTCAGCTTACCAGGCTATGATCATTTCTCTTGTTGAACAGATCTGCAATTTGTTAATGGATTTGTGGTTTACCAGACTGTGACAATACAATTGTCACAAGCCTTCCACTTGTGATATTTTCTGTTAGAGCAGTGTCAGGTGAGTAAGACAGCAACTCTACAGGACGGAGTAGAATTACCCCATGGAGTTTCCAAGGAGCGCCTGGTGGATCCAAACTGCTGACCTTTTGCTGAGCAGACAATGATCTTAACCACTCTGCCTCCTGATCATAAAGATTACAGCCTCGGAAACCCACCCTACGGGGAGGTTCTACTCTGTCCGGTGGGGAGGCTGCGAGTCGGTGCCAGCACCTTTCCTGGGTGCTCAGGAGAACGGGAGCCAATTCACTTGGGGGATCGTCCTGTCCTCCAGACAGGAAGAGTGCAGAGCCCATAACTGAAGTGTCCCCAGGCTACAATGGGCCCGCCCCGCTCGCTCAAGGTGGGACTCAAACCCTCATGCAGTGCAGACTGCAGAGCTCCCTACAGGTTCAGTCTGGAGCTAGTCACTTCAGGGTGACCCTTCTGTCTTAGCTCCCCTCCCCCACTGCCTCCATCTCCCCTTTCTCCTTCTCCAGAGGTTCCTCCTTTGCTAAGCCTTAGGCTCCCAAAGCCCCACCCCAGGTTCTGCTTCTAAAGAACCTGTGAGACCATTCCCTGCTGTATGCCGAGGTGACAGGCACTGGAGACAGTCACTACATTAGACATGGTCCTTGAACTTCAGGGGAAACCCTGGTAGCGCAGTGGTGTAGGGCTATGTCTACTAGCCAAAAAAATGTCAGTTCAAATCCAACAAGTGCTCCTTGGAAACTCTATGGGGTGGTTCTACTCTGACCGACAGGGTCGTTGTGAGTTGGAATCAATTCGACAGCAGTGGGTTTGTCCTGGGTTTGAGGTTCAGGAGCACAAGCCTAAGCAGGAGACAGTAGCACAAACCCAAATGCAGTGGGGTAATTATTACAACAAAATGCGCAGGTTTCCACCCCCTTCTTCTATATAATGCCTCTATGTGCCCAGGTCTAGGGCTCAAGATTATCCAGGCTTTGTTCTATTGGATTCTGATGGCAAATCCACTCATGAGGTAGGTACTCCATTGACCCCTTTCCACAGAGAAGAAAACTGAGGTTCACAGAGGTTAGTTAACTTGCCTCAGGTTACACAACCACTAGGTGCCAGACCTAGGATTTGAACCCTGATCTCGTGGAACCTTCTCACTGTTTTGCAGCACTTTGGGTTTCTCTGGATTCAGGATTGGCAAACTATGGTCCTAAGGCTGCTTCCTGTTTTTATAAATCAAGTTTAATTGGGAAGTAGTCATATCCATTTTTTCCTTATGTGTATGGCTGCTTTCTGTCTACAATGGCCTACTTGAGACTTGTTATTTTTACACAAATAACGTGACAGTTATACATTTTTTTGTACTGTGCATTTTGTACGTTACTTTCCCAAGCACGTCATACCAGTATTTTTCTACATATTGCTGACTTTGGATTCAATCATTTTTCTGCCTAGTGGACTTACTGTTACTGGGATAAAGCTGGTCTCATGGTGAGTTCATTTAAGGTAGGTATTTTCCTAAACCAAGTGGAGCCAATGCGGGACCAAAGGGGCATGTGATGGACATTACACCATGGCGAAGCGAAAAACTATCAATGTGGGAAGGGCCAAAAGCTGGTGGGAAATGATCGTGGACCCGAAACTTCAAGAATGAAATTTTTTAAAAAATATTTTATTGCTTTCCTAATTCTTAAACTGAAACAAAATTTTTGATAATCAGTCTCTTTGAAATCAACAGACACCAAAAGGAATTCTGTTTTATCTTAAAATAGGTCATTTTAGATTATCCATTCATCATTGGTATCATCATCCCACTCCTAGAATCCTTCCAAGTCCTATCCCCGGTCACAGTTATCACTGACATATCTCAGAGTTGTCTGCAAGACCCTCTCCTGAAACATCTTTGAATCACGGCACTAAACATTTCGGCATGCTGTGCCCCCATCCTGAGACATCGAGACAGTTTTTACAGACCCACCCCAAACCCTCTCGT
Organism: Heterohyrax brucei; assembly: GCA_028571685.1. Taxonomy (NCBI): domain Eukaryota; kingdom Metazoa; phylum Chordata; class Mammalia; order Hyracoidea; family Procaviidae; genus Heterohyrax; species Heterohyrax brucei. Next base: position 82,019,080 of record CM053156.1, on the reverse strand, counting down.
TAGCACAAACTCTCGGGTGTGATCTGAGGGTACCGTCATCAATAACAAGGACATTCAGGAAATTCTAAGATTTAGAGTTCCAAGGACCAGAGGAAGAGGCCAGCCTGTCCTTTCTTGTGTAGAATTACTGCTAGCTTCCGACAGGCTTCAGTAGATTTCTCGTTCCAACCAATGACTCTAAAGCAGTTGGGATGTAATTATCAAATTAACAGAAATGTGGTTTCAATTGTTGATTTTCTGATTAGTGGGTACTACCAAACTTGACCTGTAACTCCTTGACTATGGCTTATACCTTTATTATACAAATACGATCGAAAGTAACATTTTCTGACTACTAGGTGAGAGTGAATGAGGCGAAGATTCACTTATAGAAATGTCATGAGACACACACAATACATGCTGAGGTATGCTAAACCAGAACTTTTTAACATAATTTTTAATTATAGGTGTGTGTGTCATTTATGGGGTGCACTATTTGTGAAAAAATACAATAATTGTGACAGACACTGGTCAACTCAGTGACAGGGCTCTGACAGAGTTGAGCAGCTTGCTATGGGGAAGAAGGGTGTCCTTTGTGGGAAGTGTCACAAAGCCTAAAATATTTACTATATTGCCCTCTAAGCCAAGTTTTTGTTCTCCATCAGTTGGCTATCACTGCCAAATGCTCTGATAGGGAGGCGCTATAAATGGATCCTGACAGCAAGGGAGAAGAATGTGGAACAGAACTTGCACTTCCTAAAGAATCCAGATTTACTGGATTATTGAGGCTGGAGGGGATCCCTGAAATCATTGACCTGAGTTATTCTTTAGACCTTGACTCTAAATTATCCCCCTGAAGTAACCTTTAAACTAGTAATAGCTTAGCTCAAAAAGTAAAGGTTGCTAGCTCTGAGTATAGTGCTCTTAAAAAAATACGTATGTGAAGACTGCCAGTTAAGATCATGAACTCCTTCTAGAAACAGTGCTACATACCTCAATGCTGCATAACACTGTGGTTGCCTTCCAAGTACTCCCCTTGGGAAGCTATGCACCCACGCCAGCACCTAGTCCCCCTTTCAAAGAAATTCTTTTTCTAGAATGACCATCAGAGCTGTCACTGTATTACCCTTAATGTCCTAAATGTCATCCAGATGTCTTCCTTTCAATATTTCCTTTATCTCTGGGTAAAGAAAAAAGTCACTGGGGGCTAGATCAGGTGACCAGCAAGGGTGGCTCAATACAGCTATTTGTTTACTGGTTAAAACCCCCCTCATCCATAGCTATACAATTAAGCTTGCAAACATGCCACTGTGTGTGGTGGCACAGTAGCACCACGCCACCGTTCACAGTGGCCATTCCAGAAAGAGTTCCATAATTGCTTTGAAGCGTGGACTAGTTGCTGATATTGGTACATAGCTCCCCAAAGGGAGTACTTCTAATGTGACTGAGGTGATATTCAGCAATGAGGTATGTAGCGCTTAAAACAATTAAGCTTGTGGACTTAATTGTCAGACCTCGTATAAGACCCAAGAGGTAACAGCTGTTAGGAAGCACAGATGTGAAGGTAGAGGCAGGAAGATTAAGTCAATTAAAGTGAAAAAAACTGGAACCGGATTAAGGAGAATGTCAGCACAAGATGAGGAACAGAACCAACTCACTGCTCATTGCGTCCAGAAGCTCTGGAACAGGAATAGGTTTTGCTGTGTAGATTTTCACCAAGAGCAGAACAAAATTTTAATGAAACAATAAATCAAAGCTTTTTGCCCTCCTCCAGCCTCAGACAGAGAGAAAATATCAATTCTCTTCCCTCCAAGTTGACATTCTCTACTTACCCACACTCCGGGCGAGGATGGTAAGTACTTGCTCGCCTTCTGGAGACGGCAGGGTCTTGTCGGTTGTATTAAGTTCTCAGGAAGCAGCTCACAGAAGGACAAACACTAATCTCAGTGGCCGCCCTTCCCTTGTGTTCCACCTACTCACCACTGAAGAGGAAATGTACCATTTCCTCAGCGGGTTATTCTTGCAGATGGAGAACCCCAAGGAGGACATCTTCTAGTGGGGTTTAAGTCTGGAATGGCAATTGCTCAAGTATATTCCATTAGTTTCTGAATCACCTTAAGAAGTTCTTCTTTGTGCCTTTTATATACTGAAGTTCAGTGCTTGAGAATGGTTTGTCCTGAGGTTGTCTGTCACACATTCAGCTCTGTTCGTCTCTTCCTGTAAGCCAGATACTCCTCAATTAGTTTTGTTGTCTGGTCTTTGAACTCTGTCCAGTTTGTGCGTACCAGGATGGTTAAATACACAGCGAGCATCATGGAACCCAGGAGAGGAAATAGACCCAATCCATCCAGATCAAATGGCAGGCTGAATTTGAACCCAGGATATCATTTTCCCCTTTCTGAAGGCCTCTTCCAGTCACTAGAATGTTCTAGAAATTTATCTATAGCTTGAACTAGCTGTTGGTTACTTGAGACACAAGACTCCTCATGTTTAAATATAAGCTCTTGTGCTAAGTAAAAATTGAGACAACCTTTCTAGAAAATCATTTGATCAAACACATCAAGAACATTTTAAAGTTTATGCCCTTTAATTCTGTAACTCAGTAACTGCTAGAAAAGAACTCTAGGTCTTAGGTGCTAATGAAATAAATCAGAGATGCCGCTAATGATATGAGGATGTTCATCACACATTACTTAAATTAATAAAAGCAATTTTCATATAAAGGAATAGTTAGATAAATAATTTTACGTCTTTCTGAAGGAATATTTTATAGATATGAAAATTATGTTCAAAGGGTTTTTTAAAAATATACCTAGACCCGTTGCTATGGAGTCAATTATGACTCAAACCAACCTTGTAGGACACAGTGGAATTGCCCATCGCGTTTCCAAGGTGCACCTGGCAGATTTGAACTGCCGACCTTTTGGTTAACAACTGTTGCACTTAACCACTGTGCCAACAGGGTTTCCGTGTGTGTGTGTGTGTGTGTGTGTGTGTGTGTGTGTGTGTATACACAGACTCATTGCTGTGAAGTCTATTCTGACCCATGGTGACCATGTAGGACAGAGTGGGACTGATCCACAGAGTTTCCAAGTAGTGCCTGGTGGATTTGACCTGCTGACCCTTTGGTTAGCAGCAGTAGCTCTTAACCACTACACCACCAGGGTTTCCTTTATAAATATAACCAAAAACCACTGCAGTCGAGTCGGTTCCAACTCATAGCAACCCTAGAGGTCAGAGTAGAACTGCCCCATAGAGTTTCCAAGGAGCACCTGGAGGACTTGAACTGCTGATCTTTTGGGTAGCAGAGGCAGCACTTAACCCACTCTGCAAATGTTTTACAAACTTATTATTATTTAGTATATGGTTTAGATTTTTTTCTTCTTAACATTGTTTGATGAACATTTTACAAAATTTACAAAAAGTCTTTTGAATGTAAGTTTTCATAAACAAAGCCTTCATGGCACAGTTGTTGAGAGTCACGGCTGCTAACCGAAAGGTCAGCAGTTCAAATCCACCAGCCACTCCTTGGAAACGCTATGGGGCAGTTCTACTCAGACCTCTAGGGTTGCCATGAGTTGGAGCGAACTCAACAGCACGGGGTACTCAGTTATGGACATAAACTCAGTGGTCTCCAAGCAAGAGTCTTGGGGTTTTGCCTGTGTGTTTTTTAGGTTAAATTAACACACAAAAAAAATCTTTTCAAAAAGTAAATTATGAGACAGGAGCTTGCTGACTGGACACAGGAAATACGCGGTGGAAGGGAGGAATGTGTGTCATGGTGTAGGGAGCAGCTGGTGTCACATAACAAAGTGCGTGTAGGTTTTTGTGTAAGAAACTTACTTGAACTGTAAACTTTCAATTGTGTAAGACACACACAAAAAAAAAGTAAATGGGGGGAGGGGAGTTACGCACAGACATAGCAAATGAAAGATCCTGAACCCAAAACGGAACTCATCTGCCATGAAGTCAGTTCTGACTCATAGAGACCCTACAGGACAGATCTGGACTGTCCCATAGAGTTTCCAAGGAGTTCCTGGTGGAGTCAAACAGCCAACTGTTTGGTTAGCAGCTATAACCCTTAACCACTATACCATGGGATTTAAATGGGAAGCCTCACAGCTGGTCGGTGCCAGGACTGCAGGATGGCGCCTGCCCATCTTCAGCGTCACACACGACTGCTGAGCCCACACAGCGCCTGATGTATGGAAAGCTCTCCATGACGCTGACTCACTGAATGGATGGATGGGCACCTTCCTGGTGTGAGTATAATTTCTTAGAAGGCCAAGGTTATCTGAATTCCATCTTCAACAGCAAATAAAAGAAGGTGGGGCTAGGCAGGGGCTGGATAAAAACCTAGGCAGACTGATAAACCTTCCACTGCAGAGTGAAATTGCCACGCAATGGCAGAACTCAGTTGTACCATCTGTGCAGGGTCCTTATCTCTTGTGGGGTCATGGGCTGTGCAGCTGCAGCACGTGGGCTCCAATCCAGGCCTCACATTTACAAATTGCAAGTTTGCTAAAGGTTGACTCCCTCAGTTTCCTTATTTGTAAAGTGGAAATAATAAGAATAATCCTAGGACAGATATTAGATGGGTTAATACAGAAAAGGGATTTAGAACAGGGTCTGGCTAACTCCCAACAGTTGCCATGAAGTTGACGCTAATTCATACGGACTCCGCGTGTGTCAAAATAGAACTGCATGCTCTCTGCCGGGTTTTCAATGGCTGAATTTTTGGAAGTATATCCCCAGGCCTTTCTTCTGAGGCTTTCCTGGGTGGATTTGAACCTTCAGTCTTTTAGTTAGTGGCCAAGCACGTTAACCATTTACTAATTCTAACTGCTGTTGCTTTTGCGTGCCATTGAGCTGAGTCCAAGTCATGGTAAGTCTATGCGACAGAGTAGAACTGCTCCTCGGGTTTCCAAGGAGCAGCTGGTGGATTTGAACTGTTGAGCTTTCAGTTAGCAGCCTAGAGTCTCACCCAGCACACTACCAGAACTCTGATTTTAACTGTGGAGTATATATTCTTCTTCCTTTTCCTGTTGTGTATTAGCCAATAGTCCTCACTACCCAAGGGCCGAGCTTTGGGTTCAGGTGGCTTTGAGTTCGCTTTCTTGCTTCTAGCTCTGAGCTGTGTGACTGGGAGAAAAGCACTTCCCTTCTTGGTGCCTCAGTTTCCCTGTAGATTCAACCTCAATAAGTAGACACTACTGTGGAACCACAGCGAGGCTGAAGGAGCCTGTGATGCTCAGCTGTCATTTCTCCAGAACAGCAGCAATTTTTAACAAGATCCCATCTTAACAATGAGAATCCAAGAAGCAGAAGAGTGAAGCCTCACAAATCTAAATGTACAGAGTTCTCTGTTCTTTGCACAAGACCAGAACTTCCAAAGTGTGGGGACCAGTAGACTAGGTGGACACAGAATGGTCTTAGATGGTTTGCTGTTGTTGGGTGCCACTGAGTTGATGCAGGCTAATCACAGTGACTCCATGTGACACAGTAGAACTTCCCATAAGGTTTTCTTAAGTATAATCTTTACAGAAGAAGATCAGCAGTTCTTTTTCCCTCAGAGCTCCTGGGGGTGAGGTTGAACCACCAACCTTTCAGTTAGCAGCCAAGCTCTTAACCTCTGAAACCCATCAGGACTACTTTACAGATGGCCTAGGAGCAAAATTATTTACTACTTTTTATAGTCATGGATTTATTTTTATGGTTTCCTTCAATCTGTGGCAAACAAACCAGTCTCCAATTTATTGCAGTGAATCAAGTTTCCTTTGTGTATAAATGCAGTTGAGTATAAATAATGGATTGATTTAAAGAAAAATACTAAGTAGATACTAGACAGGCAGCGACAGAGACAAAGCAAATCATGACATGCACATGCGAATGGCTGGCGCGTGAGAGACACCGTTGTGGACCACACCAGGTGATTAAAATAGCTCAGCAAGATGGTCCAGGGGCCCCTGTGGGGGCGGTCAGTGATGACGCACTGTGTGATTCACCCCCACATTCTTCCTTTGTGAATCCTCTTTCTCTGAGCACACGTTGCCCCAAGCTTCTACTGATTTCTCAACCACAAATTAGAACCATGTTATGAATTGCGTTATTCTCCAATTTTCAGTGCTGTCTAATTTCCCCCATTTTATGCTGATAACTAATGCGTGAGTGTGTGAGAGACAGGAGGGAGGAGAGACAGGGAGAGAGGAGTGAGAGAAAATGAGAGAAAGAGAGAGCAGAGGAGGAGAAAGTGAAGATGAAGCAGAATGAAAGAGAGAAGAGGAGAAAGAATAAGATAGAGAATAGAGAGGCTGCCAGAGAGGTGAGCAGAAGAGAGAAGGAAAGGAGAGAGATCCTTGTGAGCAAAAAACACACGTCCTTCTCTTCCTCACACTGCTTGCTTCAGTAATTTGCCACGTGCTGTGCAGGCATGATTATTTTGAATCCTCCCCACAGTTTGGTAAAGTACATATAATTTGTGCCAGTTTTTACAAATGGGAAGGAACCTGGGTTCTAGAGGAGTATTATGGGCCATCTCAAAAGCATTGACTATGTGGTGATGCTGGAAGTGAATGTAGGCACCTATAGCCTAGATCTCAGTTATTATACCATACTGCATTGTGCCCTAAAAGGTAGCTCTATTTATTCATGGGTGGATGGACGGATGGTGGTTGGGTGGGGGGGATGGATGGATGGATAGATAAGTGGATGGGTGGGTGAATGGATACATGGATAGCTGGGTGGGTGAATATAGGTGGTTGAGCTGGTGGATAGAGGGATAGATGGGGTAGATGAGTAGATACGTAAGTAGGTGGGTGAGTGGATGCATGGGTAGACGGATGGCTGAGTGGGTGAATGGGTGGATGGATGGATGGAAGGATGGACAGATGGATGGATGGATGAGTGGGTGGATGGATGGGATGACGGAGGGTTGGAGGGGAGGTGGGTGGATGGATGGATAGATGGATGAGTGGGTGGATAGGTGGGATGGGATGGGATGGAATGATGCAGGTGGGAGAGGAAATGGATGGATGGATGGATGGATGGATGGATGGATGGATGGATGGGTGGGTGGGTGGGTGGGTGGGTGGGTGGGTGGGTGGATGGATGGATGGATGGATGGATGGATGGATGGATGGATGGATGGATGGATGGATGGATGGATGGATGGATGGATGGATGGATGGATGGATGGATGGATGGATGGATGGGGTGGGCTGGTGGAATGGTGGAGGGAGCGGGAGAAGGAGTGGGCGGTTGGACAGGTAAATGGATCGATGGAAGCATGGATGGACAGGCTGCTATGGATCAAATTGTGTTCCCCACAAAAATAGGTATGGCCCTATGGCTGGGCCATGATTCTTTGTATTCTACGATTGTCCTCCATTTTGTGATTTTGCTGTGCTGTATGTTAAAGGATTAGGGTGGGACTGTAAATCCCTTCATAGGATCACCTCCCCGCTCCACTGCAAAGGAAGTTCCTCTGCAGTGTGGCTTGCACCACCTTTAATCCTTTCATCCTACAAGAGACAAAAGGAAAGGGAAGCAGGCAGAGAATCGAGAACCTCACACCATCAAGAAAGCAGCACTGGGAGAAGAGCGCATCCTTCAGACCTGAGGTTCCTGCACCAAGACACTCCCTGGACAAAGACTGATGCAATACCAGACTTTCCTACAGAGCTGACAAGGGGGAAAGCCTTTGCCTGGAGCAGACATCCTGAATTTGGACTTTTAGACTACTGGACTGTGTAAGAACAAACCTTCCTTTTTTAAAGCCAACCGTTCTGTGGTATTTCTGTTAGAGCAGCCCTAGGTGACTAAAACACGGACAGACGGACAGATGGAACAGAACAGGTGTAAGGAGGTAAGAAGACTACCTTTGATCTAGCTAACAACATGAATTAATGTCTTGGGGTCTTCTATATGCAATGCTTTGGCCAGACATTATCTTTCATCCTCATAGAAAGACTTCTACTCAGAAGAAGAGTGATTTAGGAATAAGACTGAAGTTTGCAGTTAGGACCAAAGACTCAAAGTCTGACAAAGTAGGACCTGGATCTGCTGTTAGAACCTAAGCAATTTCCAGCTGGTCATTTATGCCATCAGGGTCTCAGTTACCCATGTGTGATGGAAATAATGATACCTACTCCACAAAGTCCTATAGGAATCAAATCACGTTTTCAGTGTGTGGTTGTTATCATTGTGGCTTGTGGTTGTTATCAGTAGCTACTCACTCGGTGAGTCTCAGAACCAGCTCTGAATCCCAGTCCATTGTTAGAGAGTAAGGAGGCTGTGAGTTCAAGTCAGACTTCCTGAGCATCAGGGAGGGTGGCGGCTAGAACAGTGGCTTCTCCAGCATGTCCACATCCTACCCCAGGGAACTCGGGACTGTATGACCTTAAATGGCAAATGGCAATGTAAGTCAACACAGAATTAATCAGCTGGCTTTGAGATGCGGGGATGATCCCAGGTTATCCAGGCAGAACCACTGGGCCGGTGATACCTAGAATGGTAAGACAATAAATTTGTGTTGTTTTAACTAACTGAGTTTGAGATAATTTTTTTCCTTACAGTTGCAATAGGAAACTGTTATAGAGTAACTTATGTTTCCCCCAAATATGTGTTGTAAATCCTAACCTTTATGTAGTCAGAGCCCTGGTGGCACAGTAGTTAAGAGTTTGTGGCTGCTAACCAATAGGTCAGCAGTTCAAATCTCCCAGCAGTTCCTTGTAAACTCTGTGGGGCAGTTCTACTCTGTCCTGTACTGTCACTACTGGTGACAGATGTACATGTGATCGTAAGCCCATCGAGGAATGGATTGTCTGTAACAAGGCAAGATTAGAGTAGGGAGTCCTTTGGGTCCATCTCTTTTGCGACATAAAGAATTAAACAGGCAAGCAGAGTAGAGATGGGGCAGGGGTGGGGTGGGAAGGGAAGAGAAATGGCCCAGGAGCAGCAGTTCAAGTGAGACCAGAACCTTCCTCTAGAACCAACAGAGAAAGAAAGCCTTCCTCTGGAGTGGGCACCTTGAATTTGGACTTCCAGCTTCCTAACTGTGAGAAAATGGATTTGTTAAAACCACTTGCTTGTGGTATTTTTGTCGTAGCAGCATTAGATAACTAACACAGAAACTGCAATGGAGAGAAGACTCAAACCTGGCTTCATATTCATGACAAATTCAAAGGTCTTGACAGCTTGCCTTCTGGAGACAGCTTGGTTTCACTTGTCCTCTGAAAATAAAAGTAGAAACAGCCCCTGCTTCTGCTTCTTCTCCCTCCACCTTTCCCCCCATCCTCACCCCCTCCCGCACCCCTACTGCCCCTCCACCCTCCGCCACCCACGTGCTCTCTCAGGAGATCTACACAAGCCAGCAGGGCAGCAGGCTTCTGCTTAGACAAACAAGTTACCACAGTCAGCTGTGTACCCTCCACCACCCTCATCCCCAGAGAGTGAATGGAAGAGCTCCCAGCTAAGCGAAGGGTGCTGTCATTTTGCAAGGCCAGGCAAAGGCTTTCTAGACTCAAAGTTCCTGGCCCCTGGGGATGGAGTGACTGCTGTTGCCTCCTTCTCAGGAGAGCGCTGGTGAAAACCCGTAACAGAACTCGATGGGCCCTTTGCAGCTGAAAGATGCCTGGAGTGGTATGCTTTCCCTTTTTCCTTTGCAAACCTGACTGGGCCCATCAAGAGGAGAACAAGGTGCTGACACTGACCAATGCCCGTATCTTTTCTCACCTTGGAAAGTTAGACATTCCACCCTAGTTGTCTTAAATTGAAGTGTAATCCACGCAATGAAATGTGCAGATCTTAAGTATTTAGCTGTGAATCTTGGCATTTATATACAGTCTGTAAAGACCACCCAGGGGGACCTGACAACACAGCAGGTAAGCCCTGGCTGATAACCAAAGGATGGGTGGTTCTAACCACCCGGCAGACCTGTGGCCAAAGGCCTGGCAATCTGATGATACAAAGATTGCGTCCTGCGGGGCAGTTCTACTCTGAGCCATAGGGTCCTATGAGCCGGAAGCTGACTAAACAGCACCTAACAACAAACACAACAAACAGGCCAAACCTGCTGTGGAATATTTTCATTACTCCAGAAAGTTCCCTTGTGCTCTTTTTGGTCAATACTCAACACCAGCAAGCCACTCCCCGCAAAGGCAAGGTAAGTGTAGGTATCATTTCTATTGCTGTAAATGAACTTTTTTAGAATTTCAAATAAATGCACTTATCCAGTCCATGACTCTCTGTGGCCAGTTTCTTTCAGTCTGCGTAATTCTGAGCTTCATACACTGCTGTGGAGACCAGTAGTTCCTTTTGTTTTAGTACTGGGTAATATTCCACTGTCTGGATGCATCTCATTTTTAAAAAATCTGTTTTGTTGTTAATGCCATATGGAGTTTTCCAGTTTGGTGCTGTTATGAACAAAGCTGTTATCCATATCCATGGATAAGTCTTTGTGTAGACAATATGTTTTCATTTCTCTCAGGTGGTGCCAGGCGTAAAATCTCCTGGCCAAAATGCAGATGTGTATTTAATTTGAAGGAAACTACCAAAGTGTCTCCAAAGCTGTTGTATTTCCTGCAGCAGTGAATGGGCACTCCAGCTGCTCGTCACCCTCACCAATATTTGGTACTACCTTTTTTAAAAAAAAAAAAACAAAAAACAAAACTGTTCTAATATGTGTGGAATTGTATTCACCGTGGTTTTAAATTTCGTCTCTCTGATGGCTGATGTGGATAGCACCTTTTCATTTGTATGTCTTTTCTGAAGTGTCTATTTATATACAGTCTATATATAAATTAAAATTTGCTTGTTTGTCTTTCTATTAACATTTGAGGAGTTTCTATATATTCTGGATATAAATTCTTCATCAGTACGTGATTGCAAATATTTGTTCCTAACCTATAGCTTATAGCTCCCTGGGTGGCAAAAACAGTTAAGTGTTCAACTATTAGCTGAAAGAGTGGCAGATGAAACTCACACAGAGGGACTTCAGGGGACAGACCTGGCCATCTGCTTCTGACTGGTCACACTTAGAAATCCTGTGGAGCAATTCTACTGTGCATCGATGTGGTCTCCTTGATTCAGACTCAATGCTACGCAACAATACAACAACTTGACAAATCCATTCATTTCCTTCACAGCATCTTTTGATGAGCAGATATATTAAATTCTGATGAAGTTCAGTTTACTTTATGATTATTGTTTTTCTGTCTGTCATAGATTGAACTGTGTCCCCCCAAAATGTGGGTAGCCTTTTGGTTGGACCATCTTTCCCAATGTTTAGTGATTTTCTTATGCTATACATCTTAATCTCTGCCTGTGGCTAATAGATAGATGATTATGTTAAAAGAGGATTAGGGTGGGGCCACAACACCATTGATAAGGAAATTTCCCTGGAGTGTGGCTTGCACCACTCTTTACCCTTTCATCCTATGGGAAATAAAAAGACCGAGAAGCAAGCTGAGAATTGGGAACCTCACACCACCAAGAAAGCAGTACTGGGAGAAGGATGCATCCTCAGACCTGAGCCCAGATGCTCCCCAGCTAAAGACTGATGCAGAACAGGGACCTTCCTCCAGAGCCAGCAGAGGGAAAGCCTTCACCTGTAGCGAACATCCTGAACTTGGACTTGTAGTCTACTGTACTACATAAGAACAAACTTTTCTTGTTAAAGTCATCCACTCATGGTATTTCTGTTAGAGCAGGACCAGATGACTAAAACAGTGTCCTAAGAAATCTTTGCTTAACCCAAGACTGCAACTGATATTCTTCTATAGTTGCTTCTAGTTTTCTGGTCCTAAAGCAGAAATCAGTTACCATCGTGAGTCAGGGTACAGCCGTGTTCTGTGGAGTTCAGTGTCTGGTATTTGGAAGCAGATGTTCAGGTCTTTCTTCCATGACCTCTGTGGGTGGACTCAAACATCTACCTGTTAACCATTTGCACAATCCAAGGGTCATTCAATAAAATTTATGGAGCAAAGGAAGGTGTACAGTGGCCCTGCCAGGGATGAGTTAACTCAGTTTAGGGGGCTGGGAGGACAGCCTTCCTGAAGCAGCATTGGAACTGAGATCCCAGCCTAAACACATCACTTAGATGAAGTAACTGTGGTAACAACACAATGTCCCAAGAAGAGAAAAATCTGTATTTCAAGGTCAGATTGACCTTTCTTATCATTCTCTGTCAACTGTAACTGATGAGGTTCAAAGAAGTTTAGTGACTCGCCAAGTACCACACAAAGAAAAGTTCTAGATCTTGGATTTGAGCTGAGGCCTCCACACACGAGTTCTGGTCTCTTGTCACTGCATATCAACAAATCAGAGAATAATGCAACTGACTAAATCTGTATTTCCTGGTAATACAGTGACCCCAATCACCACCACTCATGACCAAGTGATAGTAGCAACAGTATTAACTAACATTTGTTAGGAATCTCCTATGTGCCAGATACACTGTTGGGTGCCATTGAGTCAGTTCTGACATATAATGACCCTAGAGGACAGAGCAGAACTGCCACATAGGGTTTCCTAGGCTGTCATCCTGACAGAAGCTGATTGTCAAGTCTTTTCTCCCATGGAGCTACTGGTGGATTTGAATCATCCACCTTTTAGTTAGCAACTGAGTGTTTAACTGTGGCATCACCAGGGCTCCTATTCAAAATGCAATTTCTTCACAAGAAATCCTATGTAAGATCAGATAGTTGATAAAATTTGGTTGGGTCAAAGCGGTGACAGCACACAGCAGAAAGATCAGCTTACGTGGACCAACATAAACTGAAAACTCTTCTAATCTTAACCCAGTATTGAAAGGATAGAGTAGCACGGATGGGGGTCTGGGGACCATGCTCTCAGGAGACATCAAGGCCAGATGGCATAACTAGTGTTGCTAAGAGAGTCTTCTGCACCCCATATTGGTGAATGGCATCTGGGGTCTTAAAAACTAGCAGGCTCCCATCTGAGGTATACCAAGTGGTCCCAACTCAGCCGGAACAGATGATCACCAAGGACAACAAAGAGCTGAAGGAAAAAGAGCCCAGAAGACAGAGTGATCCCTGTGAATGGGTGGCTGTATCAACACGCCACCAGAAGAACCAGAGGGTGACTGGCCACCACCGAAGACAGCCACAATGGGGCACACAATATAGAATCCCAGTGGCAACATGAGAAAAAGAGGGGTGCACCTCAAGAACTCCACTGAAAGACAGTAATTGGTGGTCTGGAGGCTCAGGGGTTCCTCTGGGAACCTGGCCCCTAGACCTGCTGCTGTCCCTGACCAGAACATGCTACTGAGGTCAACTCTTTGGACAGCAGTGGATTGGACTCAGGGACACAGTATGACCACATGGTGTGCATACTTTATAGTTCTATGAATCTATAGGATTGTTGTCCCACCAGCCTCTTACCAGAAGAGAGAGGAGAAGGTGGAAAGGAGGGGACAGGAGAGTGTTAAGAGGAGGGGATATGACGTGTATGGAACGGAAAGGAGGAGTGTGCTGTCACCAGGCAAGGAGAGCACAAAGAGCTGCAGATAGGTGGGCATGTAAATTTAATTTGAATTGTATACCCTCATTAAATCACAATAAAAAAGAAAGAAATCCTATGTAACTAGTGCAATTATTATCCCTTTTTTATAGGCATGTAAACCAGGTGCAGAAAGCAGAATTAGCAAGCCTCAGTTTACACAGCTAACCAAGAGCAGAGCAGAAGTCTAGATGTAGGGATGGCCTACATCTAGACTTTGTCCTTAGCCACTGTGCTTCTTGCCTGTCAATCAACTGAGCCCATGACATCAGGCAAACCAGCCTTTGGTTGTTGCTGACTTAATCATAACAATTATTATTATACCTTGCATTTCTAGGGGCTTTTATCCTCTCTATTTTAAGAAAACTTCTACAAACAGCCCTTTGACAAAAATTTTCACCCAGGCATTTTGAGGTCCTGTGAACAGACTCAAGAGGTAGAAGTGTTTCTTGTCACAAGCTATGTAAAAGTCATGAGTCAACAGCCACGGAGAGAGTGAAGTTGCACGGGGAGGAGATTTCCATCAGCCCAGGAGTCAACGTCCTCCCTCAGCACAACCACCCCGTGTCCCGTGCCTGGTGGTAAAGCTGGGTGGAGCCCTTCTTCCTGACTCCTGGGGTCTCTGCCCATGTCGAGAGGGTCTCGTTGCTAAGTCTCCTGGCCTCACATTGTCTCTACCCACTGCTCTCCGGGGGAGTGAGGTGCTTTAACTGGGTGGTAAATCTGGAAAGAATAAAGAGGTCAAGCTGTCCCCTACCTGTTGCCCCAGGTAGGAAGGAGTTGCTGCTGTGATAGGGCTGAGATGTGGTTCAATAATTCTGCAGTCAGTGTTGGGGAGTCCACTGGTGTTTTAGTCAGCTAGTGCTGCTCCAACAGAATTACCACAGAGTGGATGGTTTTAACAAAGGAGGGTTTATTCTTACACTGCCCAGTATGCTGCAAGTCCAAATTCAGGATGTCTGTTCTAAGGGAGATTTCCCCACTGTGAGCTCTGGAGGAAAGTCCAATATTGTATCAGTCTTTGTCCAGGGAGCATCTTGGCATAGGAACTTCAGGTCTGAAGGATACGGTCTTCTCCTGGTGCTGTTTGCTTGATAGTGTGAGGTTCCCAATGCTCTGCTTGCTTCCCTTTCCTTTTATCTCCTGCAAGACAAAAGGATTAAGGGTGGGGCAAGCCATATTCCAGGGAACCTCCCTTTACTGTGGAGCAGGGTGGTGATCCTATGAAGGGATTTACAACCCCACCCTAATCCTTTAAGACACAGCATAGGAAAATCACAAAATAGAAGACAATCGTAGAATATAGGGAATCATGGCTCAGGCACATGGCTACACATATTTTTCGTGGGACATAACTCCATCCATGACAACCGGCTTGGATATATCTAGATTTATCAGCAATAAGTGAGGAGAGGAGAAGAGAAGGGAGGGGAGGAGGAGGGAGGGGACTGGAGGGGATGGGAATGGAGGGGACGAGAGGGGAGGGGAGAAATGTATTTTATCTCTTGGACTGAACAAAGCCCCAAACTGGGAGCTTTGCTTTTAGTAAGACCTGATGGCCGATACACTCCAGGAGCAGTTATTGCGAATGGGGATGTGTTTTTCTTTTTCAGTCCATTTATTTATTTATCCACCATTTACTTGCGAAGTGCCTACTATGTGCCTGGCACTGCCATCCCTGGTACCCTTGGGATAAAGATGAGCCCTACGAAGTGGGAGCAAAGGGCAGAATTGAAACTTTCTACGAGAGTGAGCAAGAAGAAGGCAACCAGGAATCAAATGGTTTTGAGAAGCCAACATCCATTCCTGTTCTTTGAGTGACAACACCCTGATTTTCCCTGGGGAATTACCTACTTCACCCACCCACCCTTCATCATAAGCCATGTCAGTGAAGAGCCTTGCCCTGTCTTCCCTTAGCCAAGGATTGAGTCCATGGCCAAGCTCAAGGATCAAACTATAGACCCTGGGGCAGAAATGCTTTGTTGAAACAATGCAAGGCCAGAAAGTATAAGGAAGCTCACCCATCCCAACAGGAAATCCTTGAGAAAACTTCTTGCTCCCTAGAAACTCAAAGCTACTCTTTTTTCTTTACTTTTTTCCTTCTCTCTCCCTCTCTCTGCTTCTACCATCCCTTTGTCTTCCCATCTGTGAGTCATCCCATATCCATCTTTTAAATTTTTTTCTGTTTTTAACCACGAGTTGGCCAAAGCTGGCTAGCATTCCATCTAACCAGGAACCCTCACAGACACAGAAGGCAAAGCATCAACCCAACCACCGGCATACGGAGTATGAGAATTAGAACACTGGGTTCACTGTCATCATTTACCAGCTGGGGAGCTGAAGCTAAGGCGAGACACTGAAATGCTGAGTCAAGGAGGAGACCTTGTGGCTCACGGCTGACAGCGTAAGCTGTTGAGTCAGACATTCCTAAACATGAAATCTGCCTCTGTCATGTGTTAGTTATTGATTAATGAGAGACACATTAATTTCTCAAGCCTCAGGTTCTCAGTTGAAAAGAAAGGATAAAAATGGTACCTGCTTCACAGGGCTATTGTCTTAATACAGCGAAGTACCTAATAGACCTTGACTGTTATTGGTTATGTCTTTAGATTTCTTCTGAGAAATCATACCAAAACAGAAATGTGAATTGTAAAAACTATGCTGAGCAGCAAGGCACTAAAGAAAGCCCTTCTCCAAAAGGGATGTTTATTTCAGAGGCACACACGGGAAGGCTCCACCAGCTGTTTTCCAGGAAGTCATCCACTTAACCCAGGCTGAGCTCTAAATGTTAATGACCAGCCAGTGTCAAAGCACTGGAAAGAGAAGAAAACATAGAAGATGATGTAACAATCCAACCAAACTCTGCATAAACTCTGTGGTCTCCAAGACTCCATAAGAATCATGAGTTTGAAGGTGTTTTTTCGTCTCCATGAGAGAGAGTCAAAACAACACACACCATTACATTAGTAGCTTTAAAAAACAAAGTTAAAAAATGATACACATCTGGAATTAAATGCCACATCTCATGACTTGTTGACTCTGGACCTGTCTTCAGAAAAAGATCAGTCCCTAGAAAAGGACATCAGCGTTGTTGTTGGGTGCCATCAAGTTGATTTCAACCCCGTAAAGACTTCGGGTGACAGAGTAGAAGTGCCCTGTAAGGATTTTCTAGGCTGTATGTAATCTTTACTGAAGAAGATGGCCAGTTCTTTCTCCACAGAGCAGCTTGGTGGGTTCAAGACACCGACCTTTGGGTTAGCAGCCACATGCTTAACCATTGTACCTCCTGGACTCCTTTGGTAAAACAGAGGGTTGGTGAAAACGAAGAAAACCCCGAATGAGGTGGGTTGACACAGTAGCCCCAACAATGGGCTGAAACATGGCAATCATCATAGAGACGACTGAGCACCAGGCAGTGTCCCATTCTATTGTACATAAGGTCACCATAAGTTGGATCTGACTTCACAGAAACTAACAATCGCAGCTAGGATCTTAGAAGCAGTATATGTAAATGACTAATCTGTACCCAGTGTCATGAATTGAATGATGTGCCCTAGAAATAGGTGTGTAACTGCCCTGACAAGGAACACAGTATAAAGTTCTGATGTGGTGGGAGAAATAAAGTAGATGTGCAGGACTGGAACTCTATTAAAAGACCAGAGTGGATGGTGTCAGACGGGAGGGTCTGCTGAGGACATGGTCCTCAACTCTCTTAGCCCAGAGCTGAAACTAATACTGAAGCTAACCCTTCAGGCAGGGATGGGACTGGGCTATAGGACACAGAGTGATGCTGGCCAAGAGTATGCTTCCTGGCTTCATTGTATACGTGAGGCTGTCTGAGCAACTCCTGTCCAGAGGTGAGATGAGAGGGTTGAGGGGGACAGGAGCTGGTTGAATGGACACAGAAAGAACAGGGTGGAAAGGAGGAGTGTGCTGTTGCAGGGAGGGGAGAGAAGTTAAGAGCTGCACAGCCCTGTATGCATGGTCTCATATGGCAAATCTACGTGGATTGTACACTTTTACTTACAGCACAATAAAGTCTATTTTTTAATAAAAGGAAATATGTGTGTCCATTTGGCTATCCATGGTGACTGTTGGCTATTTTGTCATCTGATGTGATGTTCTTATGTGTTAGGAATCCTATCTCTATGATGCAAACAAGGCAGGATTAGTGGTAATTATGCTAGTGAGTTTCTGTGAAGATTAGATTGTGTCCTAAGCCAGACTGTTTTGAGATATAAAACAAAGAAGTGAGCAGAGAGACAAGGTGAGCTCATACCTTCAAGAAAGCAGCACAAGGAGCAGAGCAGGTTTCTGCTCAGGGAAACTCCTAGATCAGGGAAGATTGATGACAAGGACCTTCCTCCTGAACCAACAGAGAGAGAATGCCTTTGCCACCAGCTGGTGTTCTGAATTTGGAATAGATTTCTCTTTGTTAAAGCCAGACGACTAAGTCATCCAGTATGCTCAGGGCTTTGTAGTTGGGTTTCTTCTGGCTCAAATATTCCAGGCCCAGCACTATGTCTTTTCCCTGTATCATCTCAACTTCTCTTGGCTTAAATGCCGCTTCCTCCGAGAAGTCTTCCCAAGGCTCCCTAGTGGAGTGATACTCTCATTGTGTTTTCATTTTCCTTTTCCTGTCACACCAAGTTTGTAACATCAGAAGCTTTTTCCTGAGTAGACTGCAAGTTCTGTGTGAGCAGACAGCTTGTCTGTCATGTTCCCTATTCTAGATCAAGCTCGTCAGGTCCAGATCCTTCATCTATCTGTTTCTGATGCCTTAACAAACTTGGTACATTTTCTTTCCTTTTCATTCATTTGTTCTGTCTACTTGACATGTTTGATTTTTTTCCCCATTTGTCCTGACGTTATTTACTGGTTCAAGTATGAGGATGTTTGTTTTCTTTACCTTAAGACATAATCCAAAATCGTTATCCAAAGATGTCATCCAAAGATGTCTTTGACCTTCATCGGTAAATGTTTCTGTTCATCTTCGTTCTGGGCAAGCAGGGTATGCCAGACACACATTGCAGATTGTTACTGAGTCTTCCTCCAATCCTTAAACCCCATCTTTCTTCATATAGTCCAGTTTCTCAGATTACTCATTCAACACGCAGGATGAATGAACACAGTAAAAGGATATACCTTTTCCAGTGTGAAGCGTATCAAAACCTTAGTAGAAGCTATTAGTGAACACCAGCACTCATTCTTTCCATTAACAAATCATCTAGGGGTTCCTATGAAAATCCTCGTGGTGTAATGGGTAAGTGCTATGACTGCAAACCAAAAGAGTGGCAGTTTGAATCTCTCAGGTGCTCCTTGCAAACTCTATGAGGCAGTTCTGCTCTGTCCTTGATGGTCACTACAAGTTGGAAACAACTCGATGGCCGTGGACTGTTTGGGTTTATCAGTGCTCACCATCTGCCAGGTACTGACTTAGACACTGCAGAGATGACAGTGCGAAAGACCAGATAAAAAATCCCCACCTTCGTGGAACATTCTATAGGGGAGGACCATCAACAAACAGGGACAGCACGTGACAGAAGATGGTGAGTACCTTGGGGGAAAATAAAGTTGCAGAGACCGAAAGGGAGGGACTGGAGGCAGGATTTTAAATAGAGATGCTGGAGAAGGCTTGCTTGAGCAGAGGCCTCAGCAAATGAAGGAGCAATCAATGGAACCATCTACAGAGAGACCAGCAAGTGCAAAGGACCTGAGGTAGGTGCACCCCTGGAGAGTGGGTCTGGAGTCTTGCAAGGAAAATGTCATAGGTAGGTGATGTGTTTGGAGAGAGAGTAAGCTGGTTGTAAGTTATTACAGGATTTAGAGTTTACTCTGAGACAGGAGAATCTGGGGTGACCTCTGAGATGAAGTGCAGCTTTTAAAATTATTTTCAACTGATCGCTCTCTGGAGAATAAATGGAAGGGGGACAAGAGGGGACAGTCGGGAGGCCACCGTAGTAAGCCCAGGGACCAGCTTGCTGCTAGGGCCAGAGCGGGAGCAGGATACGGTGGTGAGGTCAACCTCCTTGAGCAAAGCCATCAGAATGGCTAAAGGCTATTGCAAACTCTGGGGGGACAACGCTAGGATGGCAGCTTTGGGGACAAGAGGAACCCCAGTTCTTTTTCAGTTAGGGTAAGTCTGAAATGAACGAGGAGACTAGGACCAGGCAGGTATATATTGACACTTTGTTAATAGTTAGTGAAATACAACATACACGCAGAATACCACGTAGTACATAAATTGGAAGGCTCCGGCTTGGTGTGTTTTCCCTAAGTGACACCCTGGCA
This sequence comes from Heterohyrax brucei, assembly GCA_028571685.1. NCBI lineage: Eukaryota > Metazoa > Chordata > Mammalia > Hyracoidea > Procaviidae > Heterohyrax > Heterohyrax brucei. The sequence continues at coordinate 81,999,289 of CM053156.1, read as the reverse complement.
CCCAGCTCCCCAAAAGCCACTCGGTGCCCCTCTTAGGTCACTCCCCATCCCAACCCCATCCTTACATGGTGTTGTTGTTGGGTGCTGTCCAGTCCAATCCGACTCATGGTGACCCCGGTGACAGAGTAGAACTGCCCTCAGGGGTTCACAGGCCACACTCTTACGGGGAGCAGATTGGCTGGTCTTTCTCCTGTGAAGCCTCTGAACGGGTTTGAATTGCCAACCTTTTGGTTAGCAGCCGAAAGCTTAGCCTTCAACCACACCAGGGCCCCTCATGTTTACCCCATAGCTATTTTTTTACAGACATTTTTAAACCTAAGATGAAGAGATAACAGACTAAGCATGGGACATCTGCCTGGGCATGAAGAAATTTCTTTTCTTTCCCCCCTTTCTTTAGACAGAATAAGCAGTTTTCGCTTTGCTGTTTGCAGTTTTCCTGTTCCTCATTTTTGGTTTCCTTTGTCTTCTTTCTGTGATGAGGCTGTAATGCGGAGTGTCTGAGTGGACCGGACAGGCAGCTGGCCCCACATCCCGACGACCCCGTCTCGGCTCCGTGAGTCGCTGTCGCAGTGCAGCCTGAGATGTCCCTGCAGAACCCCGTGAGCCAGGTGCCCTCACTCTCTCCCTGCTTCTTTCTTTTTAGGTGCTTGCTACTGGTCCAACCCCAACAGATGGTTCTTCTTAAGAAGCACTCTCAGTTTATACTCTGGCAGTGTTTGTTTGACTGTTTTGCTGAAATACAGCCGGCTCCATTTTGTCCTAAAAATGAATCTCCCCGCTCTCCGTTTCTCTTTCTCTCTCCTTCTCCCTCTTCACCGCTTCCTCCCGCCTTCCTTGGAAAGAATTCCCACCAAGCCCTGCCTCCATAAATCCCTGGGTTCCAGCAGATGGAACAGGACTGCTGGGAGGAGGGCACGGATCAGCATTCAGGCTCCAGGTGGGAGGCCAGCATCAAGGACCGCTGTGTCCTCCCAGCCAGCTGTCTAGTCAGCAGGACCTACAGAACAGGTTTGCCTTTTTCATCGTGTATTGCTTCCAGGAGGTGCTCAGCCCTGCAGCTTTTTTTTTTTTTTTTTTTAAATCAGAGAACTCTTTTCACCTCCTGGACTCCACCCCACATTTTCTATATAATATTAAACAGTCACTTTGGTGGTGTAATCATTAAGCGCTACATCTGCTAACCAAGAGGTCAGCAGTTCGAATCCTCCAGGGGCTCCTTGGAAACTCTATGCAGCAGTTCTACTCAGTCCTATAGGGTTGCTATGAGTTGTCCTATAGGGTGTTATTGACTCAGTGGCAGTGGGTTTTTGATTTGGGGCGTTTCTCACAAGCTGGTAGACCCCAGCTGACAGACCCCGTTTTCCAAACTCACACAAGACTAGCATCTGGTCCAGCCGGCTGCTGGCAAGATAAAACAGCTTTTAATAAGACTCTGCTTTATTATTATTATTATTATTATTATTTAATTCATTGAGATATAATTTACATACCCAAACTTCACTTATTTTAAATGTCCAATCCCTTGGTTTACAGTACACTGGCTGTGTATTGCATGTTTTCATTCTTAAACTGGGGCCCCTGGGTGAACATTTTGACCCCAGACATTCCCTCTCCACTTTGAAAGGTGCCAGCTAAACAGATACGAGCAGACTGTGTTTCACCAACCCTTCCCCCACACATAGTTGTTTTATTTGTTCCACTGTGCTGCTTACAATTTACGTCCTGTTTAGTGACTCGGAGCTGCTCCTACCTGCTCCCGAGATGCCATGTAGACCAGCTGTCATCCGTCAAGAGTTGTCCTGTATTTGGAGGGGACTTTTGTATCTGCTGGGCTGATTGGAGAGACTTGCAGTGTGCCTTTGTGGCAGAACAGACTGTATGGAAGTATTTGGTAGTTAGAGCTAAGCTGGAATGTTTACAGCATTCTGGCTTTTGATACTGACACAAAGAGAAAGACTTAGAAATATAATTAACCCCAAACCCAGTGCCATCAAGTCTATCCCAACTCATAGCGACCCTATAGGTCAGAGTAGAACTAAATGCCCCATAGGGTTTCCAAGAAGCACCTGGAGGATTTGAACTGCCTACCTTTTGTTTAGCAACCGTAGTCCTTAACCACTATACCACCAGGGTTTCCAGAAATATAATTAGGCCCAACCTCCTGCCCTCAAGTTGATTCCAACTCCTAGTAACCCCATATGGTTTCCAAAGCTGTAAATCTCTGAGGAAGCCGACTGCCACATCTTTCTCCCTTGGAGATGCTGGTGGCTTTAAACCACCAACCTCTCAATTAGCAGGTGATCACTTTAACCACTGCATCACCAACCAACAAACAAGCCTATTGCCGCCAAGTCGAGTCTGATTCACAGCAACTCTATAGCAAGGGGTAGAACTACACTATAGAGTTTCCTTAAACAGTGCACAGAGGCCTAGAAATTTTCCTAAAATTAAAACCTTATTTTATAGCTTGAGAAATCCTGACCACTCAGTGGTTAAGAGCTTGGCTGCTAAGCCAAAGGTCGGCAGGTCGAATCCACCAGCTCTCCTTGGAAATCCAGTGGTGCAGTTTGACTCTGTTCTATGGGGTGACTATGAATCAGAATCAATTCCATGGCACGGATTTGACATTTGGGCTTTTATAGTCTGAAGAGGCCAACCGGCTTTGAGGTCTCGGAGTCATCATTTCGTCATCTGAAGAACAGGAATTAGAACAACTAACTACTTTGGGAGACAACTTGTAGCTCACATACGATAATTCCTGTGAAAGTGACTAGTAACACAGTCAATTAAAAAAGAAGTCTGTAAATATTAATTAAATGAGTTCTGAAGAATTTCACTGATGGTGAAAGAATTCTGCTTCTAGCAAGGTATGCAGCAGTTTAACTATTCATTCAACCAACAAAGTTGATGCCTGTACACGAACTCACTGCCGTCCAGTTGATTCCAGCTCTCAGCAACCTGTAGGAAGAGCAGAACCTTACCACAGGTTCCCGTGCCTGTAATCCTTATGGAAGCCAATTGCCCCATCTTTCTCCAGCAGAGCGGCTGGGGGTCCAAACCACCGACCTCTCGTCTGGCAGCCAAATGCTTAACCACCGCACCATCAAGGCTCCTTGTTCACATTGATGAAGGAAAGTATATATGTATATATTTTAATTATTTACTAAAAGTTGATAACATGCATTTCTCTTTGTGATAGGAAAGAGATGGCAGCTTTTTATGTTTCTGTTCTATACATTTCTATAAAGTTTGGTGTTTCTAACTACAAAAATTTGCTGCTGTTGAGTTGATTCTGACTTAGAGTGTTACCTCATAAGGCTCCAGAGTTTGCACCACCTGCCACTAGGAAAAGCCAATGGCAGAGACGAGTGATCAACAGTTTTATTTATGTGTTGCCAGCACATAGGGAACAGGGAACATTTTTGTTCTCAAAGCCTGTTCGAAGCCTCCAGGCAAGCTTGGGCTTTTAAGGGAGAGGCAGGAGCAGGTGCATTGTGGTGGGGCCTCCATCCAGGAGCTGGTCAGGCAGAATGTGCAGTAAAACTGAAGTTCAGGAAACTCTCAGCTGTCGCCTGAAAGGCAAGGGGTCCTTAAACCGGCACCTCCACTGACCCCTCCACTTGCGTGATATTTCTAAGAAGAAGCAGCAAGAAGCTGCAAATGCTGCAAAGATTAAACTCAGTGCCTCCTGAAAGTTAATGTGTGATTTCCTGCCTGAGCCAGGTCACGCTAGGAAGCCAGGAATTTTAAGGAGAGCAAGTAAAGAGTCAGTTCTATAAAACAGGCAAAGAATGAGTCCTGACTGTCTGTTTCAATCTCCTCTTTGAAAAGGGGGCCTAAAGCCCCCTACCCATTTTCAACAGCAACCTTGTAGGACAGAGTAGAAGTACCCCAGAGAGTTTCCAGGGAGCACCTGGTAGATTTGAACAGAGGACCTTTTGGTTAGTAGCTGTAGCACTTAACTATTACACTGCCAGGGTTTCCTCAACCTGTATAACCAAAACCAAACCCATTGCCTTCAAGTTGATTCCAGCTCATACTGACCCCATAGGACAGAGTAGAACTGCCCCATAAAGCTTCCAAGGAGCACCTGGTGGATTCCAACTACCAGGCTTTTGATTAGCAGCCGTAGAACTTAACCACAAAGCCACCAAGGTTTCCTTCTCACTATAAGCATGTGTATTTATTGTTTGTTTACATGTCACTGGGGCTTCTCTGACTGGTAGGCTAAAAGGCCATTTTTACTTTCTTTTTTGGACTTTTCTCTATTAAAAACACAACCTGTTATTTAAAAAGAATACACAACTAACTGCTTATGATATTTAATTTGCCATGACAACATAATTAAATATTAAACGTAATATTACACTGAAAAAGAAAACAAAATGGTCATTACAAGAGTACAAGAGTTCATCAAGCCACCTCAAATTGTTCCCAGCCTGCTCTTGCCTACAAGGGTGGCCTGGAGAATACCACTTTCATTCCACAAATATTTATTGAGCAGCTATTGTGTACCAAGCACTGTTCTGGGCACCGGGAGAATAAGACAAAGCCATCCAGGAGTTACAATCTGGATTCCAGTGAGAGGAGGCAGACAATAAATAAGCAAACCGGCTTATGGTGGTAAGCGGTAGATATAAAATTACAGCAGGGTTGAGGGGTCAAGTGACCAGGGAGATGGTCAGTGCTGTTTGTTTACTGGAAACTCTGGTAGCGTAGTGATTAAAAGCATGGCTGCTAACCAGAAGATCAGCAGTTCAAATCTGCCAGCCGCTCCTTGGAAACTCTATGGGGCAAATTCTACTCTGTCCCACCAGGGTGCTGCTTGAACAGAAATACCACAAGGCAGATGGCTTTAAAAGAGAAATGTTTATTCCTGAACAGTCCAGTAGGCTACAAGTCCAAATTCAGGATGTCCGCTCCAGGGGAAAGCTTTTGCCCTTGTTGGCTCTGGAGGAAAGTCCTCATGTGGCATCCGTCTTTGTTCAGGGAGCATCTTGGCGCAGGAACCTCAGGTCTGAAGGACACACTTTTATCCCCGTGTTGCTTTCTTTATGGTGTGAGTTTCCCAATTCTCTACTTGTGTCTGTCTCTTTTTGTCTCCTGTAAGATGAAAGGATAAAGGCTGGTGGAAGCCATACTCCGGGGAAACTCCCTTTACAGTGGAGCAGCGAGGGGACCTTATGAAGGGATTTACAGTCCCACCCTAATCCTCTCTAACATAATGCATTCTGTTAAACACAGGCAGAAATTAGGATTTACAGTGTCGGAAAATCACAAAATGGAGGGCAGTCACAGAATACAGGGAATCCTGCCCTAGCCAAATCACTGCACATTTTTGGGGGGGAGAGGAGGACAAATTCAATCCATGACATTCACTATGAGTTGGAATCAACTGGATGGCAACATATTTTTTAATTTATTACACAGAATACATTTTGTAGGTGTATTCCCTATAGAGAATGGTTGGGAGGCCTGTCTGAGAAGATGCCATCTCAGCAGCAACCTGGGTAGAAGTAAGGGCGGGATATGCTGACGTACAGGAAGAATGTTCCAGAAGGGCCATTAAAGACCCTGAGGCAGGAGAACGCACAACCTGTCAAGCTGAGCAGTGGGCCTGGGACTCTTCGGTCTACTGTTATAATGCTTAAAGTATTTCACAGTTTGAAACTTGTTTTCCAAAAGGAAAAGTTAAACACTGAGAGCGTTATCATCTTTATGTATAAAGGACTTAGGTTATAGGGTTCTAGTTTTTTGTTTGGGGTTTTTTTTTCTTCAGATATTTAATAAAACAGTCTATGTGTGCTATATGCACCGGAGGAGCCAAGCTGTGTCTTTGTGCACTAACCTTAAAGAAAAATAGAGAAGAACTTACAGCTGTATTCATTCACGGTCACTGGAATGCGTTTTTTCTATTATCTCAACAGTATCTCATCAAATACATGTATGTTTTGTTATCACCATACAGTCCCATTTCTAGTCACTGAAAATTAAATGTTGCTGGGTGCTGTCAAGTTGAGCTGGGCACAGAGTGGCCCCATGTGACAGAGGAGAACTGCCACACAGTGTCTCCTGGGCTGTAATCTGTCTTTTTCCCCACAGAGCTGCTGGATGGGTTCAAACTGCCAACCTTTGGGTTGGCAGATGAGTGCTTAACAAGGGCGCCAACAGCTCTCTGAAAATTAAACAAGCACATATTATTTCAAAGTTGTAAGGAGACGTACTGTGAAGCAAACAAAAAGAGTCTGACTCCTGAATCCAGATCTCTGTTGCCATGGAGGCTGCATTGTCTCATCACAGTATTGCCCTGAGATCACCTTTAAACCTTAATCCCCTAACAGCCCCTGCAGTTGTCTTAAAACCAAACAATTAGGCAAACCAAGACAAGCCCGCTGCTGTCGAGTCGATTCCAACTCATGGCAACCCTCTAGCCTGAGCAGAATGATCCTGTGGAGTTTCCAAGGAGCACGTGGCAGATTCGAACTGCCGACCTTTTGGTTAGCAGACATAGCACTTAACCATTACATCACTAGGGTTACTGAACAATAATTTAGCGTAACTAGTGAAAAAGGCATGCCTGGAGCCCCATACTCTTTTAATAACTCTGTGTGGAATTAAATTGACAATAACTCGGAAAGATCAGACAGGAACTTGGCGTGCGGTGAGTTTCTGTTAATGAGAGACAAAGGGACTCCAAAGAGTCTCTTTGGTTTTGTAACTGAAAGAATGTCCTTGAACTGCACACGTAGAAACTGTTGAACTGCTGTGTGTTTCGCTGTGCCTTTGATCAACAGAAACAAATTGAGTAAAATTTAGAAAGAGACAGGGAAAAATGGACTGGGCAATGTGTTGCTTTCGGGCACTTCCATGAGCTGACCAGCAGGCGGGGCACGGTTACAGCCACCTGGCTGACACACACACGTACAAATAAATCACACACTTGGCTCTGGGGAGCTTGCAACCTAATCGGGCGCCCTGAAGTGCACTTCCGGCTGCAGCCCTCCCTGCAAAACCGAGGGCTGACTATTAGGTTGTGTCTAAGTCCTCGGATTCCTTCTCTTTCCTTTTCTGTCTCTCCTGTTTTCAGCTCTGAGTCTATGCATTCTGATTAAAACACCACTGAGTAAAATTTAGCTGAGGGTTAAATTAATCAACATCCTTTAAGCAGGATTCTGTTGGTAGACTGCTCCAGAAAAGTGGTTCTCAACCAAAAGTGATACCTTCCCACTTAGCCCACCCCCACCCCACCCAAGGGACATCCAGCTATGTCTGACCATCTACAGGCAAGAAAACCCTATGGGAACGTCCCACACTGTAACACATGGGGCCAGCATGAGCCAGAATCGACTCGACGGCAACCGGAGTGGGTTTTTTTGGTTTGGAGACGTTTTGGGTTGTCACAGCTGAGAAGGTACTACTAGCATCCAGTAGACAGAGGCCAGGGTTGCTGCTACAGCACCTAGCCTGCACAAGACGACACCCCACAAGAATCACACAGCCCCACGTGGCAAGAGTGCCCAGGAGAATAATCCTCATTCTGGAGAAAATGGGATAGCTGAAGGAAGGGAGAAACTGAGTGGAGAACATCACTTACTCTTTTTGTGATCCTGTGTTATTACATTCCAGAAACAATGGGGCAATCGTTTCTGATGATGTTTCTCAATTACTGATTGCACTATACTCTTCCTCAAGACTGGGGCGTGTGCCTTCGTAACCCTGAGTTATTTTCGTTTAATCAACATACACCACTCGGCAGCAGAGTCAACTTTGCTTTGCTCCCCTTTTGTTTCCCTGTCAATGGGAAGCAGGCTATCCCTGCTCCATTCAAGCAGTTTCAACAATTCCCAAATAAAGGTGGGAGCAATGGTTGGGCTATTTAAAATACTCAGTGATGAAAAGCCTACTTCCTCACTTTGTAAACATTCTGTACAAGAGAAACTTTTACCAAGAATACCCAAGTGTCCTTTTTATGCAATAGCCCTTTGTGCTTTGAAACGCTCTTCTGTATGTGAGATGGAATTGAACAGAACAGCCTGGGAGAATGCGATTTCCAATCTTGTAAGCATGCTGTTAAAGCATTAATTTTCAGCCTCTTAACACTCAGAAGATTAAGTTACCACGCCCCAAGATCAGTTCAACCTGAAAAACCACTTTGGGCTAATAATTAACCAACTGTCAGAGAGGACTCAAACGATAGCTCAATGAACACTGAGTTTTTCAAGCTCCAGCTGATGAGCCAGGTTTTTTTCTGGAAAACACCATCAGTCTGGCAGGAAACAAGGATTCTGCAAGAGAATTGAATGAAACCGTACTCCAGTTGGGAAGAAAGAAAGCTTCTGATGAGAAACTGTGAGGTCTGAAATCACTGCACATTGTATAGCTCTCTTTCAGAGAGCCTGTACCCGTGTTGTACCAGTGGTTAGAAACCCCTCCCTGCTCCAGCTGCCCTGCAAAAGAAAGACCAGGCAACTCTGTTCTCATAGAGATGATAGCCTAGAAAGCCCTATAGGGCAATTCTACTGTCGCACAGGCTTGCTATGAATGAAAGTGGGCTGCCACAGTCCTTCATCGAGAAACATCTTTCTCCAGACTTGATAATCCAACAGACTAGGGGGTCCCCTGCGGACATGGCCCCCTAAATCTCTGTTAGCCCAGAGCTGAAACCAGTCCAGAAGCCAACTCTTTAGGAAAAGACTAGACTAGATTATAAGACATAAAATGATACTGGCAAAGAGTGTGTTTCTTGGCTTAAACAGACACAGAAGGCTGGTGAGATGAGAGGATAGAGGGGGACAGGAGCTGGTTGAAGGGATACGGGAAGCACAGGGTGGAGAGGAGGAGTGTGCTGTCACAGGGCAGGGAGAGCAGCTAGAACTACACAGCCGTGTGTGCATGGGGGTGGGGAGAGAGAGGTTGTACTGGCCAGTTGACTTGGAATGTAAGCTTTCACTTGAAGCACAGTGAAATATTTAAAGGAGGAAAGAAAGAAACTTCCTTCAGCAAGAATTGTCCACCTATTTGAGAAGGGGAAAACCTGTTGTCTGGTTCTGTTTGGGCTTGCCATTTCTTCTGCAGATTAGCAGTGCCCTCTGGTTCTTTCAAGGGCCAGTGACATCACCATCTCCAAGAAGAATTGTAGGCAGCCAGATGCACACACTCCTCAGCTGTCTAGCTCCTTCTCGGTCCTCTCGCCCACTAATTCCAGCTCTTTCTGCAACAAGCCGGCAACGGCAGACCTCGACAGCATCAAGTTGTGAAAAGGCAAGCAGGAAAACCACACAGGGGAGATTTCAGGAAGAAGACAGAAGTCTGATGTTTTCTGTTTAAATTTTTGGGCCCTGACCCAGCCTACAAAGACAAGTGGCAGGAAACGAACAAAGATAATCGAATGAACTCAGCCAGCCTTGAGTTGTGTTTGCTTTTTTTTTTTTAAGACCAAAGGAGAAAAAAAGCACTAGGCATTCTGCCCAGAAGAACCTAGAGAGAGAAAAACTCTCTCCTACAATCCCTGAAATTTGCTGCCCAAGATTCAGTACATACTGAACCAAAAAAAAAAAAAAAGTCGTCTGACTGGTTTGGTTGTTTAAGCTGGCTCCCGCAGAGGGGAGTAAACAGAATCTTATCATTTGCATTTTGTCTGTCCTGTGCGTTATTTTCAAGTAAATATTTATCAGTTCAATTCTACCCCATTGCTGCCACCGCCTTTGACGGCCGCAGTTCTAAGTGATGTCCTTGGAGGGCCACAGAGCTGGGGAGTGTTTGGGGACGCCCGTGCTCGAGCTGGAGTGCAGCTGAACGGGGCAGCCCGGTCTCTCCTCCTTCAGGATTCCTGCTGATGAGCTTTGCACATCTCAATGAATTCGACACATGGGCCGTTTTTTTCTCTCACTCCTCATTCAGGAAGTAGCAAGCCCTGAGATTCTCTCTGCTCCGATGATATAAACAAATCGCAGAGGAAGTCAAGTCAAACTTTCCCTTACTTCTTTTGTTCTCCCAACTAGCAATTCAAAAAACCAGAGCCAACTTTTTTTTTTTTTTTTCCTTTTGGATGACTTTTAAAAGCTGCTTTTAGCTAGAAAGGCAGAGACTCCCCCACTTTTTTCTCCCAGATCTGTGAAAGCAAAGCTTTCCCAAACTACTAATTTCTTCCTTCAAAAAAGCAGAAATATCTTAGAAATTGAGGGAAAAAAAAATTCCTGAGACTTTTCCAGTCGAATCGCTCCCATGACACTCCCCAGTTAGCTAACCGTTATGCTTCCCTGAGGGAATCTGCAGGCTAGTACAGAATCCAGAGAGGAGTAACTGTCTTGGCGTAGACAATGGCTAGGCCTGACTCTGCCAGGCTTCTGGGGCCTGAATTCAGGGCCAAGGAAAACCAACAGTCAGGATTCAGCAAGGGTGTCAGGATGGGGTGTGCACCAGACAGAAAGGAGACCTCTTATCTCTGTAAACCACAGATGCTGCTCTGAAAGTCACATGTAACTTAAGTCCTTCTGATGGCAGCAGCTACCACAAGCTTCTTTGCTGGTAGCATTCCAGCAAATTTCAGATCAGAGGCACCTGATGACCTGGGTGACATACAAGCCATGCCTCTCGTTGTCACCGTTGTTAGCAGCCCCCAGGTTGGCCCCTAACTGATGGTGACCCCGTGTGTCACAGAACGGAACTACTCCCTAGGGTTTTCTTGGCTGTGATCTTTATGGAAGCAGATCTCCAGGTCCTTTCTTCTGCGGACACACGGGGCGGTGCTTGTTACTGTTTGTGATAGCCGGACAGTGAATCAGGAAGACGGAATAAGGAGAAATCGATGCCTTTGAATTACGGTGGTAGCGAAGAAGGATGTTACTGAGCAGCTGAAGGCAGACTGTTCCCATCACCCAGGCTCCTCTCATGTCTCTCCTAAAACTAGAAAAACCAAATCTGCTGCCAGAGTCAATTCCAACTCAGAATGACCCTATAGGACAGAGTAAAACTGCTCTATAAGAATTTCCAAGAGGTGGCTGGTAGATTCAGACTGCCTGTCTTCCGGTTAGCAGTCAGAAACTTGCCTACCCACTGTGTCACTGACATTTCCTGTCTGTTCTAGTCACCTCATAAAAGAATAAAACAAGCCCTCTGCTAGATAACTGAGGGCAAGTCAGATGGAGACACATAGCCAGCCTTTATAAGAGTGGCCTCTGAGCTGGCTTCCCAGATTGGGGGTTCCATTCGCTGTCACTGTCACACGGTTGGCAACATGACTGCCTCATTAATCAGCTTGTGGCACAACCCTGGGCTTTACTGAAGCATGTTAGAGGTCGAACACGCGCTCAGGTACTCACTAGCCTCACTGTGTCTGAGTCTGTTCTGTATGAAGGGCTGCAGGCAGGAGGAGAACCCTGCTGGGGCAAAGGTGATGCACAAGCCCAAAGTGTGGAGGTTCAAACCCACCCAGCAGTTCCGCCAGAGAAAGACCTAACTCCCATTAACAGCCTAGGAAACCCTATGGCGTGGTTCTAATCCACCTCGTGGGGTCACTACAAGTTGAAAACTGACTTAACATCACCCGGCACCATGGCAGGACAGTTAGAAAGAAAAAAAAAAAACACACACCCACTGCCGTTGAGTTGATTCTGCCTCATAGCAACCCTCTAGGACAGAGTAGAACTGCTCCATGCGGTTTCTGAAGAGCATCCGGCAGAATTGAACGGCCAACCTTGTGGTTAGCAGATGTCGTTTTTGAACCACCACAACACTGGGGTTTCCAGGACACATGTGTAACTTAGCCTAACGAGTCACGCCTGTTAGGTCCTCAACAAAGTGGAGTTAAGCTATTTAAAATACATGACACTCTGCATTCCCTGGGTCAAAAAAAACTAGCATTCACAGACTGGGAGCTCTACAGACATCCCCGGCTTACAAAGTATTCGGTATCACACATTGCACTTACAGCTATTGTGTGTGTGTGTGTGTGTGTGTGTGTGTGTGTGTGTGTGTGTGTGTGTGTGCATCTTATTGTTGGTAATAGTTGGACATTGACTAAGGAAAACGAAAGAAGAATTGATGCTTTTGAATTATGGTGGTGGCGAAGGAGGTTGACCGTACCATGGACTGTGAAAAGAGCCAACTCATCTGTCTCAGAAGAAGTACAGCCAGAAGGCTCCTTGAAAACAAGGATTTGTCTCATGTACTTAGGACACGTAATCAGAAGAGACCAGTCCCTGATGAAGGATATAAGGCTTGGGAAGGCGGGTCAGTGAAAAAGAGGTAGATCCTAAATAAGATGGCATAACACTGTCACTCCCACAGTGGATTTAAGCATGAGAGTGGTTGTGAGGACAACAGATGACCAGGCAGTGTTTCATTTTGTTGGACACAGGGTCTGTATAAATTAGAAACAACTCGATGGCATTTAACAACGACAACATTGTTTGTAATATATAGGTATTAAAATACATCTGTAAGTTTATATGTAATGTTTCCAAGCTCCAAAGACAAGTAGAGACTGTATTTCTAAAGATACTGATAATAAAATGCAATAACAATGAAAACTAAAAAAAAGTATGATAAACTATATCAGAACAGTCTTAAAACAGCCATTGGAGCCAAACAACTCCCGTTGTGAATCTGGACCTACCTGCACTCTATTGCGGTTATTTTTACATGTGAACACAGTCATGATAGTCTCCTCCCTCTTAATCTATAAATACATATACACTGGAGATATTTATAGCCTTATGTGTGTATGTAATCATTTCTGCAGGTTGTAATCAATTGGCAGTGTAATTACTGAATAAACAGGATGAAAGGAAAGTGTTTGATTCTGGACGCGTCTTTAATTTATGTTTTATCTGACATTCATTAAGTTGTTTATTTACTTGTCTACTTTCTCCTCTGTGTTGACGATTTTCCAGGTTACACATTTCCCTTGAGCAATAATCTTGGCTGCGAAAGTGATTTCACTTGTATTGCAAGGCCAACAGAGAGACCAGCAGAAAACTCAGAGCAAGTACCTTGCTTGGAGCATTCCCAGGTACTGGACACAGCAGCATGAGAAGCTGTGAGCACTTCCATGCCCTAGAACTAGCTGTGAAGCTTGGATGTGGAAACATGTGTAAGACTTCAACACCCCTGAATTTCTGAAAGAGAGCAATCGTGCATTGCAGCAATTGCTGTTCTTTTAGAGAATTCAACAGTTGCTTTTAACACACTCACTGCTCACCAGCACAGACTAGACAGACAAATTTGTCAGGTAATCAGAAAGCCATGGCCACCACAAGACCCCCACTCTCAATGTTACATGAGGCAACCAGAAAAATTCTTGTTAATTTCAGCATAAATCCAACCACACCAGTTGACTCTGTGTTTGTCAGAATAGAACTAGGCATCATGGGTTTTCAATGGCTGTAAACTTTTGGAAACAGATTGCCAGGGCTTTCTTCTGTGGCACCTCTGGGTAGGTTCAAATTTTCAATCTTTTGGTGTGTGGTTGAGTGCTTACCTGCATATGGGTTTTTGCTTTTTTGCTTTGAAAAACCTAACTCTATTTTACATTTTAATTTGATTTCATTTAGGGTAGGGGTCCTGGGACTGCTTGAGTCATTGTTCAGGAAATATGTTTTCCCTCCCGCTCCTGCTCTGGCTGGAGTATACTTTCCTGCCCTACTCATGGATGTTAGCAAGCAAAGAGCTCAGTATCTCTTTAAGGAGGGAGCAAATACTTTGGATCACATAGCATCTGTGGAATGCAGACTTTATCCGAAAACCCGCTGCTGTCCAGTTGATTCCAACTCATAGTGATCTCATGCTTTGCAGAGTAGAACTGCGCTCCATAGGGTTTTCAAAGCTGGGACATTTGGGAAGCAGACTGACAAGTCTTTGTTCCAAGATGCCTCTGGCTGTGGCTGTGTTCAAACCACCAATCTTTAGACTGGTGGTTAGAATTGGTGTTAGAATTCCAATGCTTAACCATTTACACCACTAGGTTTTATCTAGTGCTGAATAAATAAACGTCTCATGCTTCTCTTATTTGTTAACCATATGCTGATTCACTGCAGCCTTATGGACTTTGGATTTTCATTTATCTCTTAAGAACCTGTGATTGTTCTTGGATTACAACAGACCGAGCAGTTAACATTCCTCACAGCCTAAGAAAGCTTGCAACTTGAGGTTGTATTTGAAAGAAACTTGAAAGACTTTTTCTCAAATTAGACACAACAATCTTAAAAATTCACATCACCTAACCAGTAAAGAAACCCTGGTGGTGTGGTGGTTAAGTGCTATCACCGCTAACTGTAGGGTCAGCAGTTCAAATCTGCCAGGTGTTCCTTGGAACCTCTGTGGGGCAGTTCTGCTCTGTTCCTTAGGGTCACCATGAATCAGAATCAACTTGAGTTTGGTTGGGACTTCGGTTTCTCCTTCATTTTAGTGTATTGCTTCCTAAAAGAGAAGGTGCAGGAGATGGAAATTTTTTAAAAAAGGAGAGTGTGCTTTATCTGAGCTTATTCTCTCAAATACAAAAGGAGCAGCTGATGCTCAGTTGTCCTTGGACCTGAAAACTGAGTAAGATTAGTTAGCCGACTATTTACTTTAGTGGTTTGGAAGAGAGATTTCTCTCTTACTGTTCGATTACCATAAAGAGTCTTGAGGACGCCGTGGTTAAGTGCTAGCCTGCTAACCTAAAGGTCAGTGGTTCAGGCCCACCCTGAGGCTCCACTGGTGAAACATCTGGCCATCTGCTTCAGTCAAGATCACAGCCAAGGAAACGCTATGGGGACAGTTCTACTCCATCACATGGGGTCAATGTAAGTCAGAATCAGATCCACGGCAACCTGTAACAACACAATTACTATATCGTGAAACGATTCCCCAAGGAGAAACTTCCCAAGGGAAATGAAGCTGAGAGGGGAAAGGCTTGCCCTCTTCCACCTAGTCAGGGTGCCCAGAATCTTTTGTCCCGTTTGAGTAAGGAGTTGCTTTCTATGATGGCCACCTTTGCTGTCCCCTCTTGCTTCAGCTCTGTCTGCAGTGTTTTAATCTCAGGTAGCTTCCTGTACCCTCATAGAATTAAGTGAACAGTCTTTCCACTGTTAACCCAAAACCAAACCCACTGCCTTGGAGTTGATTCCAACTCACAGTGACCCTGTAGAACAGAGAACAACAACCCCATCGAATTTTCAAGAAGTTCCCTGGCAGATTTGAACTGCTGACCTTTTGATTAGCAAACAAAGCACTTAACTACACCACCAGGGTTTCCTTTCACAGTTAATGGAAGAGGAAAGTCATTTTTAAGTTGCTGTTGTTCTTAGGTGCCTCCAAGTGACTTCTAGTTCGTACTGAGTGACCCCAGATGACAGAACAGAAACGCCCCATGCCGTTGAGCCCTGGCAGTTCAGGGGTTAAATATTCCGCTACCAACAGATAAATGAGCCATTGAATCCACCCGCCCCCTAGCTGCTCCACGAGAGAAAGAAGTGGCGGTCTGCTTGTGTAAAGATGACCGCTTCAGAAAGCCTAGAGAGCAGTTCTCCTCTATTCTACAGGTCACTGTGAGTCAGAGTTGACTGAATAGCAAGGGTTTAGCTTTCTTTTATTTTTCGGTAGCATCACCAGGACTTTCTTTCTCTGGCAGAGCCTCTGACTGTGTTCCAGTCGCCAGCCTTTCAGCCCACGTGCTTAACAGTTGTACTATCAGGGCCCAATTATAGATCACTATAATTGTTTTATTATTTCCGTGTATGTATATATATACACACACACACATATAAAAGAATCCTGGTGGCACAGCGATTAAGCACTCATCTGATAACCACAGTAACTGGAGCCTAACTTCTGTTACTATGTACTTTATGCAAATTACCTATCCTCCCAACCCCAACTTCAGGTCAACATCCCTACGAGGAAGTAGGTTTGGAGAAACGAAGTACTTAGTTTGGGGACACATGGTCATGTGCTGGGGCAGGCAGAATTCAAGCCTGTCTTTCTCTGGCTGTTTTCGTGATAACGTTTCAGCTATATGGCTCACGTGCCCCTCAAAACTTTCTCCTTCATGCATTTCTAAACCGCAAAATAGAAGCCTGAATTCCTATTTTCACCTAACAAGATACAACAACGATAATTAAAAATCCCTTCACTTGACATTTTTCAGTCAATCACTTTCTGGGTCATAAAACTGGCCTACAGACAATTATTAGTACCCTTCACACACACAGCCACACACACAGCCGCACACGCATGTGCACACATGTCCACACACACAAATGAAATTGGTAAAACTGGAATAATACACTCTGCCCTTGGCCAGTTAAAGAATTTGCTCCTGTGTGTCAATGGTCTACTGTATCCATTTTCAAACCTTGCACCAAAAGTAACCGGTGAGCTCACTTGTCACTAAGTAACAAATTGGCTCAAAATATAAACGTCGCCAGGAAGTAGTGTGCTCCTTTAAGAAACCATAGGAGACTGAACTGTCCACAATGACTTTCAAACAAAGATAAGATTGTAAGGGAGAGGGAAACTAGATGAATGGAAAAGAAGCAACCAGAAGAGAAGCTGTGAGAACGTTCCCCAGTGGTGACACAGATCACTAACGTCGCTGCACAGCTGGTGCAGAAACTGATGGACAAACCTTCACTGAAAACACAATACAATATGATTTAAAGGAAAAGAAAATGTATCCACACACATATAATTTTTTAAACTGCTGTATAAGCCTCCACTAAAAACACAGTAAGATATGATTTACGAGGCCAATTGGCACAGCTAGAGTTTTGCTAAGAGGGCTCTCTGCACCCCACATTGGTGAGTGGTGTCTGGAGTCTTAAAAGCTGCCAAGCTGCCATTCGAGGGCACAGCAAATGGTCCCAACTCAGCAGGAACGGATGCTCACCGAGGACCAAAGTGGCAACTCAGAAGACAGAGAGACCCACATGAGTGGGTGCCTACATCGACTTGGGACCAGAAGAACTGGATGGTGCCTGGCCACCACCAGTGATAGCCGCGATGAAGCTCACTAAGTTGAGTCTCACTGGCGACACAAGAATAAAAAGGGGTGCATCCTGAGATCTCCACTAAAAGACCTCAATTGATGGTCCAGTAGTTTCCGGGTTCCCCTGGGAGCGTGGCCCCTGGCCCTGATGCTGCCCTTGCCCATGGGTCATAATGAAGGTCCACTCTTTGGACAGCAAGGGACTGGACTTGGTGACACAGAGTGACTATATATTGAGTGCACTTTATGGTTCTATACATCTATACGATATCATCCTGCTGGTCTCTGGCTGGAGGAAGGGGAGTGGGTGGAGAGGAGGGGAAAGGAGACTGTTGGGAGGATGAGACTTGTATGGAGCAGAGAGGAGTAGTGTGCTGTCACCAGGCAGGGAGAGCAATGAAAGCTGCACATAGGTGGGCATGCAAATTTATATGGAAATGTACATTTTCACTCAGTCATAACAAAAAAAAGACAATTCAAAAGAAAAGAAAATATATCCACACACATAGATATATATTTTTTCCTTTTGCAGTGTTTCCAAGCCTATCATCTTCTCACACAGGAATGACAGGTGCGTTGTCTCAGAGCACGCTGATTAACAAAGGTTATGAGCTGATGGGAGGCCTGGTTTCCCAGTGGTTAAGTGCTACACCTGCTAACCAAAAGATCGGCAGTTCAAATCCACCCAGGTGCTCCTTGGAAACTCTAAGGGGGCAGTTCTATCTTGCTTTATAGTGTCTCTACGAGTCAGCATCGACTTGACAGCACTGAATTTGTTTTTTTTTGTTGTTGTTGTTGCTTACAAGCTGATCAGTTCTGGACAGAGAAGAAAATATTTCCTTCCACCCAGAAGTATAACCAAAGAACTGAGAGAAACTTATTTTTTTATTAATGGTGCCTAAATATTTGAAGACTGTATCTGTAACTAAGAGGAATCCTTTTTGTCTAAGATGAGTTATATACCTATATATATGTAAAGGTCGTCGGTGGTTGCACCTAGCTTATGTAGCAGGCCATTCTGACCCAGAGGCTTCTGGGAACCCTCAAAGCCACTCCCCAACCACACAGCTGGTGAAAGCACCCCCTTCTCAGGATGAACAAGAAACCAGGGTCAGCACCCGGCCCAGCCAGTGGGGCTGGTGGCAGCCGTTCTTGCTCAAGCCGTTCAGCAGGAAGAGAGACGCTATTTTTACCTCCTAGGCTGGCTGCACCTGGCGTCTGCTGCCTTACCCTCAGCTGCACAGCGGGGGCGCCCGGCACCCATCACCTCAGCGGTGTCCTCACCTTCTGGGACTTTGTACAAAATGATTGTGGCTTGCAGTTCACAGGGCCGTTGGCTTCCATGCCTTCAGCATCTTCAAGCCAGAGACCAAAGAATGAAACTACAGGTGTTTGTCTTGTTCACACCTGTCTCCCCAGTTCCTTACAGGGTACCGGGCCAGAAGTGTTTCCTGAAAGGGTGAAGATGATTGAAAGAAGAAAGGAAGGAAAGAAGGAAGGATGGGGGGGTGTGAGAAAAGGAGGAGGAAGAAGGAAAAGGAATTTCTTCTTACTTGATTTGCAAACCCTGGTGGTGTAGTGGTAGGCTGCGAACCAAAGGTCGGCTGTTCAAATCCACCAAGCTCTCCTTGGAAACTTTATAAGGCAGTTCTCCTCTGGCCTGTAGGGTCATATGAGTTGGAATTGGCTTGACAGCAGTAGGCTTTTATTTATTTAAGTTAGCCAGTTGCTTTGAACCTGTGGAAAAAAATTGCCATCAAGTGGAAAACAGAACAAGGATCAAAGTTCTGTCCTATTTATAGTTTCCTTGCTTGTAAACTGTGTGTGTCTGTACAAATGTGTGCTGTTTGGGCAACATTGCCTAGTAGGCAAGGGTGGTGTCTCTGAAGTCAGACTTCTTGTTCTCATCCCAGCCTCACTGCTCACAAGCCCCAGGGGACACCCCTTCAGTAAGCCCCAATCTTACCTGTAAATTGGGAACAGGAACGGCAGCTAAATTGTAAGGATTTCCTGAGACGGTAGGACAAATGTCTGTTACGGGGTAATCTCCCAAGCAATACTGCTAGCATGATGTTATGATTGCTTAATTATGACTCTTCATTGATATAAGCATCCTGGTTTGGTCCAACAGAAAGGGGAGGGAAAAGAAAGGCCAGATGAAGGGCAGATAGGAGGGACCGGCCTTTACAAAGAGAACAGAACATCTCTTGCTCCAGGTTGCCGAGTTTTAGCAGGAGGATGCTGGCCCACTGGCTGTTTGGAAGAAAAGGGACGTGTTCATACCATCCTTAGACAAAGCAGAGGCGGGTGCACACCTGGAACGTTCTCTCCAGTTGCCACACCCATCAGGGAGTTGGAGAACTGCCAGAGAGGATAATCTGTTGATCAAAGGGAGGAAGGAGAAAAGCAGAGCTGGGGAGGGAGGGTGTTTGCAGGCTGGGAGACCAGCTAAAATAAACTGCAAATGCTTCAGTCTGGAAAGACGAAGCCTGGTCAAGGAGAGCAAAGAGTCCAACCCTCCCATTCCTGCAGGCTGCTCCTCTGCTGGACAGATGTGTCAGCCTGGCCCCACAACACTGAGCCAGTGGTCCGAAGGGAAGGCCAGAAAGAGGAATGCTTGGAATAAAGTAAGGAATGTAGTTCTTGTCCCTTTAGGGAGCAAGCGTGGCCCTTGAGCAAAGGGACAGGGTGAAACCATCCCTCCTCCACTCACCACTCATTTATTCATTGAGTAAATGGATAACCTACATATAACCCTGTATAACAATGATTGGGAGAACGGCCCAGGGCTGGGCTGTGTTTTCGTTCTGTTGTACAAAGGGCTGTCATGAGTCAGAACTGACGCAACAGCACCCAGCAATACAACCGCCGCCTGTATGTGGGGAGCCCTGGCTGAGCAAACAGAGCCCGAGCGGCACAGCGATTAAGAGCTATGCCTTTAACCCAAAGGTTAGCGGTTCAAATCCATCAGCCACTCCTGGGAAACCCTATGGAGCAGTTCTCCTCTTTTCTGTTGGGTTGATATGAACCAGAATTGACTTCATGGCAGGGGGTCTTGCTTTGGTTTTGGTGGTACTCTTGCCTGGTAAACAAAAATTGGCGTTTCCAGCTCCCTAGGGAAAGGATCTGGTGCTCGCTTCTGCCTTGGAGATCCTGTGGGGCAGTCACGTGGGGTCGCTGTGAGTCGCAGTGTCTCCACGGCAGCCGATGACAACCACCTCTATAGGTGTAGAGCAGCCAACAGCCAGGCGTGGCCGTCTCTCAGGAAGTTCAGGTCTTTGCGTGGGAGTCCCTCCACCAGGAAACAAAGGAGTGAATGGTGTCATTTCGGTTGTCCTACAGGCCAAAGGAAAAATAAAACAGGACTGCAGGGCAGAGGGAAACTCTGGTTAGGTAGTGGTTAAATGCTACAGCTGCAAACCAAAAGGTTGACAGTTCAAATCTGCCAGGTGCTCCTTGGAAGTTATGGAGCCGTTCTACTCTGTCTTGTAGGGTCACTAGGAATCAGATTCGACTTGACAGCAGTGGTCTTGGTTTGGTTTGGTTTTAGTCTAGGGTAGAGGTGGGCTGGAAGGGTGGTTACCTTTGTATGTTCGGAGAAGGCAGAAAGAATTCATGGCACAGGTCCAAGGCAGCTGTTTGAATGCCTTGTGTGCTGGGCTGGCCCTTGGCTGGTGTCTGGGAATTCAGGGTACAGAAGAGTCCCCCATATCCTGAGAGGAATGGCTCACTGTGCCTCAGATGTTTGTACAAGCAATGTGGCTTATGCAGAATGCTTTTTCTGCAGAGTGCTTTTTATGCGATCTGGAACTTGGGGGTGCACAAGTCAGAAAACAAGCCCTGGTGGTGCAGTGGTTAGACACTTGGCTGCTAACTGACAGGTCAGTGCTTTGACCTCACCAGTTGCTCTACAGGAAAGGAAGCAGCAGTCTCCTTCCATAAAAATTTTCAGCCTTGGAAACCCCATGAGGCATTTCTGTGCTGCCCTGTTGGGGTGCTAAGTCTCAGAGTCAACTTGATGGCATTTGGTTTTGAGTTTTTGTTTTGGAGAGGGGGGCAAGGCACAGTGTCCCCCTGTGACCAAACCAAAACCAACCCTGCTGCCATTGAGTCAATTTTGAACTGCTGACACTTACCCACTATCCCACCAGGGCTTCCCTTGTGTGACCAGCCCCTAATAAAAGCCCTGCTGCTGTGCCTCTAACAAGTGTCTCAGCGGACAGCGTTTCCCATGTTCTGTTACAGCAGTGTGATTCACTGGGTGGGGGGTCCCCTGGATGCTCACTCCTGGTATCGCCCAAACTTCATCCCATTTGCCTCTTCCCTTTTCTCATTTTGCTTTGTCTCCTTTCTCTACAGTAAACCACAGCTGTGACTGTGATTCTGTGCTGAGCCTCATGAGACCCCCGTAGAAGAGGTCAAGCCTGGGGGTGGCTGGACGGAGGACCCCCACATAGCCTCTCTGAGATGATGACGTTAGAGCTGAGGCCTGAGTGTGAAGAGAAGGAGCCGGCCTTGGGATGAACTCTGGGAAAATGCATTGCAAAGCAGACAGAGTAACCAGGACCAAGGTCCTGCAGGCAGGCAGGAGGTCTAGGAGTTTAGGAATCAAAAACAAAAAAACAAACATGGCCAGAGCACTGTGGGAGAGGAGTGAAGTGGAGGAAATTTGCAAGGTGCCTGCAGCAAGATTACAAGCCAAACTCAACCTGTTAGCATCAAGAGGATCCCACCTCACAGGGATCAGGTGAGGTCTTACAAGCTGCGGGGAGAGGGGTGGGTTGGATGCTGGGAGGGGTCGGGTGCCACGCGGGGCTTCAGCAAGAAGTGAATTTGAATGGTGGAGGCAACAGGCAGGCAAGCAAGCAGTAGAAAGTGAAAAAGCTTTCAGTGACTCTCAGAAAAAAAATTATCATTCCCACCCACAGTCACGTGACACCCTAGGCCAAAGATTAGCAGCTAGCAGTTTAAGAGTCACGTTTATCTAAAACTGCCCCCGCCGTATCCGAAAGCATCCTGCAGAAGTTCACTTTTCAGACTTCCCTGAAACCATGGGCTGCACTGAGTCTGTTGTCCCACTGGCCACCGCAGTTGGGAGTGTGACAAGATCGCCTGTTGCAAGGTCTCTCCTGGCCTGTGGGTCACAAGTCTCATCAGCCAAGTGGTAAGAGATGTCCCAGGGAAACCCAGTGTCTGCTACCGTGCCACTTATCAAAGAGTTTGCTGAGGTTTAGTTTTGTTTCTCGCATATGACATGGCCCGCTTTAGCAATAGTGTTAGGTCATAAATAATTACCATTTTAAGGTCCCAAATGGTCAAACATCAGCCGTTTCATCTGGTTCAGTATTTTCCACCAGATCCATAGAGATCTCTGGGCTCAAAATGGGTGCGTTAGCCAGACCCCACATAGTTCAGATTCTCAAGCTGCCCTCAAGGCTGTGGCTTCCAGGACTTGACACATCCTGTCCCCACTGCCTGGGACAGAATTCCCTTCAGTTGGCCAACTCTACTCATTACCAGGTTGCAGGTGACAGAGTGCTTTCTCTGGCAAATACCACCTGACCCTTCACCCTCCAGATCGAAATGCCCTTCACTTCTCATAAAAGGAAATTTTCTTCCAGTATTAGGTATCAACATTGTCATAGCTAACACTTAGAAAGAACATAGTATGCGCCAATTCCAGATGTTCTTCTAAGGCAACCACAGCTAGGAATGAGTAAGGACCACCTCTTTCACCCAGGTGTGTTGAAGATGGATGGATGGATGGATGGATGGGTGAATGGTTGGATGGCTAGATGAGTGGAAGGAGGGTGGATGGATGGATGAATTCACGCGTGGATAAATAGTTGTTGGTTCCTGATGAGTTAATTCCAACTCATAGTAATCCCACAGGTACAGCATAGAACTGCCCCACCTGGGGATGTTGCACCTGGGGATTTTCAAGGTCATGACCTTTCAAAAGTAGATCCCCAGGTGCGTCTCCCAAGCACCTCTGGGTAGGTTTCAACTGCCAACCTTTCAACTAGTAGTCAAGAGCTTAACCGTTTGCTGCTACCCAGGGACTCCTGGATAGATAGATATTACAACAGTGCCATGAGGCAGAGCCCTGGTGGTGCCGTGGCTAAGAACTATGGCTGCTAACCAAAAGACCAACGGTTAGAATCCACCAGCTGCTCCTTGGAAACCCTGTGAGACTGTTCTTCTCTGTCTTACAGGGTTGCTACGAGTCAGAACAGACTTGATGGCAGCAGTTCTATTTTTTTTTAATGAGTCACATACTGCTATTATATCTGCTCTGTAGATGACATAACTAAGATGCAGAGCTGTGCTGTGACTGGTTTAAGCTGCTCATGTAACTAGTAAGTGGTAGCACGGGGATTGGAACCTCCTCTGTTGGTCTCCAGGGCACATATTCTCAACACCATGTTCTCTTGTGTATATTTATGATCACTGCTTACTGGCTGTTACGGTTTGAATTATGGCCCTCCAAAATGTGTGTCAACTTGGGGCCATAGTTCCCAGTGTTGTGGGGTTGTCCACTGTTTTCAGATCTAATGTGATCATTGTGTATCTTGAAAATCCTAAACTCTATAATGTTAATGAGGTCAGATTAGCAGTAGGATTAGAGGAGTTATATTAAGGAGGCAAGACTCAGCTTCAGGATTAGGTTGCATCTGGAGTGCATCTCTTTTGAGAAATAAAAGAGAATTGAGCAGAGAGAAAAGAACCTCTTGCAACCAAGAAAGAAGCAGATCACATGTCCTTTAGACCTGAGGTCTCTGCATGTAGAAGCTCCTAGACTAGAGGAAAATCAGTGACAAAGACCTGCCCCCAGAACTGACAGAAGAAAGCCTTTCCCTGGAGCTGGTGCCTTGAATTTGGACTTCTAGCTTCCCAGACTATGAGAGAACACATTTCTCTTTGTTCAAGCCATTCACTTGTGGTGTCTCTGTTACAGCCGCAGTATGTAACTAAGGCACTGGTCTATCTCCCCCACGGGACTGAAAGCCTTCAAGGGCAGGCTCAGCGTCCAAGCCTCGCATCAATGTCATCTGGCCCAAAGAAGATGCCAGACTGTGGCTTACGTGCACTGGCATTGACTGAAAGAAGGGAGAGTACAGAAATGTTGGCAAAATATCAAGGGATGTGACATCTTTTCTAAGATGTTGTGAACGACTGCTGATCAGGCAGCTTGAGAGTTGATTAAAGGGAAGCAGCAAAGAACTAAGAGGAAAAAACAGGTGAGAACGAGACTTTAATGAGTCCGTCCTAGTGTGGGTAGTGTCACCACAGGGCATGGCATTTGACTTTTCCCAGCAAAACGAGTTGAATGGGTGAGTGAATAATCAAAGTGACATTTATTGCATTTCGGTACTTTTAGAGTCATAGACAAAAAGGAAATACTAGGAAAAAGAGGAGGCCGGAGGCATTGCGACATGCTGAAAGATAACACACGGGCCTTTGGCTAACAGTTGTGGTCCCCGCTGGTCTGAGAGAGACCAGGGAACCTTTGAGAGTGTGGACACCCTGACATCCTTCCAGCTCCGTAATGATGTTGTTCCTGAGGTTCACACCCTTCAGGTAAAGTCTAGATAGCTCCATAAAACACAATGAGACTAAAGGGGCACGCTAGCTCAGGGGCAAGGACTAAAAGGCAGAAGTGGACAGGAAAGCTGTCCATAAGGAACCCAGGATTGAGGAGGGAGAGTGTTGATGTGTCATAGGGTTCTTAACCAGTGTCATAAAATAATACGTGTACTGTTTAATGAGAAGTAGTTTATTCTGTAAACCCTTGTCTAAAGTACAATTAAAAAATTAAAAGTATAATTAAGAATTATATTTATATAATTATACATATAATTATGTAATTATAATTCTAATTTTACCATTCACTTGCTATTGTACTGACTCATTACTGTGCACCTACTATGTGTGAGTCTCTACTGTAAAGACCAAAACAAAGTCACCAGCTACATGGATCATATGTGCCTAGAGCTTTGTAGCTCAATATGGCAGTCCTGGGGACATGTGGCTCTTGAATTCTGGAAATGCAACTAACCTGAATTGAGATCTGGTGAAATGCACAACAAATTCCAAAAAATATGGAGCCCTGATACCATAACATTTAAGCTCTCAGCTTCTAACTGAGAGGTTGGTATTTCAAACCCACACAGCAGCTCCATAGAAGAATGACCTGGCAGTCTGCTCCCATAAAGATTGTAGCCCCAGAAACCCTATAGGGCAGTTCTGCTCTGTCAGTGGGGTTGCTGTGACTTGAAATTGACTCGCAACAAAACATTTAGGAATGTCAACAAGTCCGCGAGTGAAACGTAAAATGCCTCAGTTGTTCTATACTGACTCTCTGTTGAAATGATAGTATTTTGGACATGGTGAATTTGATAAAATATAACATTAAAATGAAATTGACTTGCTTCTTTTTATCTTTCTAATGTGACTTCAGATAAGATTTAAATTTCCTATGTGACTTGCACTATGTTTCTACTGGGTAGCACTTGTTACGGAGGCTTATAAACTGGTGAATAAATGCATAATCATATAACACCTTGCAGTGATGAATCCTTCGCAGAGAAAGAACGCAGAACAAGAGCTGGGGCAGAGAGGTAAGTGGTGGATTTTGGCTGTATTTCATAGACGTTGTTCATTGGAAGGTCTTTCCTCTGATTTTCTAAAAATGTAGATACATCTTGATTTCCAGAAAATAACTGCTTGGAGCCTGTCTATTGTCGGTCAAAACACTAAGTGAGCACTCACTGAGGAACTGAGGGAATAAACACTCTGGCATCATTTCTGCCTGCTTCTGTGGCTGTCGTCTAGACTTAGGAGCAGGAGTGATGATTGTCTCTTGTAGTCAGAAAATGATCAGAGAGCAATTTTATGCACTCACAAGTAGCAGAGATCTTACAAATAGATTGTTCCTGCCCTATAGCTATCGGCATCCAAATCTCCCATTTTTTTAAATTTAATTCTGATAAAACAAAACCCTTGTCTGATTGTACGGGGTATAAAAGCCAGAACTGCCAGTCCCTCCAGAGTCTCACTGAATTTCAAACAATATTTGAGTTTCCTGTATCTACAGAATATATGCGTCGTGGTGGAGATTTTGTTTGAAGTGGGCTTTTAAAATCACTCACACTCAGGGTTTCACTGTTACTCTAATAGGGTAATTTGAGCACCTCTCAAAAGCGTAGTGTGAAAACTTCAGCCCAGATTAGAGTTCTGCTCATGGGAAATGAAAGCAAACAGAAATTGAGGCAGTGGCATTGCGGAAACTATCAAACACTGTTGAACTTTGATTGCTGGGAAGACCTCCAAGTGGCAGGTGCAGGCCGCCAGACAGATGTTTATTAGCCTATGGATTCCATCATACACAGGTGCCACAAAGCCACCGCCTTTTAATTAAACTTGACAATGGACGCAGGGTTCTTTGGTAGAAGAACAGTGAGACGTTTGTTGCCTGTGTGAGAGAGCTGTAGTTAGCAGATTCAAATCCGGTGAAGCAGATCATTTCAGTGTTTCTAAATTCATATTTAGGAAGCCCCAAGTATACTACAGGAAACCCGACCAGTTAGGCACTGTGGCCACTAACCAAAAGCCTGGCAGTTCACGTTCACCGGATGCTCCTTGGAAACCCAGTGGGTTCTGTTCTATCCCATAGGGTCTCTGTGAGTTGAAATCCACCTGATGGCAATAGGTTTGGTGTTTTTCTTTCTTTCTTTTTATTTTTTCGAATACCACAAAAAGTTCTGGTGTGTAAGTGCTGGGCTGCAAACAGAAAGGTCAGCAGTTCAAATCCACCAGCAGCTCAGTGGGAGACAGATGTGGCCATCTGTTTCTGTAAAGAGTACAGTCTTAGAACCCTAAGGGACAGCTCTACTCTGTCCTATAGAGTTACTACGAATCAGAATTGGCTCGCTGCAACGGGGTTGGTTTTTCAGTATGGTTATAAATACACCACACGTTGTATTGTGCTACTGACACTGAAACCTTAACATAAACAAGATACCCCAACTGTGGGAATTAGGATTATTCCTACCCCTTAGAAAGGAGTTCTACTCTATTTGTTTTATTCCTAGATATTGGATATTCATGAATCCAGACAATGGATGTATTTCCCTGTCACCTCTCACTCCTCAAAAGAAAAGAAAAACAAAGAACAAAAATTATTTCCTTTATTTTCTAAAATTATTCCAGTTTTTTTCAGCGACTCTAAAAGATAGACGTGTGTGATCAGTGGCTTGATGGTCAACTCTGGAGACTATTGTGTGTATACATGTATATATATATACACACATATATATATACATATATATACATATATATACAGACACACACACGCACACATGTAATATATATATAAAACCCTGCCATTGAGTCAGCTTCGACTCACAGTGACCCTGTAGGTCAAAGGAGAACTGCCCCATAGAGCTTCCAAGGAGCACCTGGCAGATTTGAACTGCCGACTTTTTGGTTAGCACTTAACCCACTGCACCATGACGGTTTCCCATGAGTCACATATTGGGGACGTTATTGCAAGTTCTATGGGAGCTGGGGAAAGAATTTTGTTCTGATGACTTGCAGGTGGTGCTTATAAAAATGAGGCCCGAGCCAGATTTCTTGGATACCTTTGACTGAACCAAGAGTTGGGATTACTATTTTTGTTTGGTGAGACTTCAAACTTTAAAGCATTTGAAATAAGGAATTCTACTCCCTGTGTGTAAACAGTTAAGTGTGATTGAGGATACATTCATAAGAAAATACACACACACACTCACACGCACACACATCACCTCTAATTCATCCAAGATCTGTTAAGTCCACAAAAATCCACAGATGTAAAATCAAGTCTCCAATCCAAATCACAACACTAGTTAAAAAAAAATTCCTGAAAAATCCCACAAGCAAACAAACATTCAAACAAGCAGTTCATACCAAAACTGTGTTTAGAAGAAACTAAGTCCTTACAACAAAACAAAACAAAAAATCTGTTGGAAGATGCAAGGGTTTAATACTAACGTGCTCAGCTCAAAAGCTATTAATCAGCTTCCTCATTTCCTTTGCTTCCAGCTGTAGGAATACGCCAAGTTAAAAATACCCTCCTGGCACTATTAAACATAGGGAGAGTTCTATTTTGACCCCAAAACTGAGGCAGGAGATGGTGGTGAGAAAGTAGGAAGTTAAGGTGTGGCTCTCCCTAACTAGAAGATTTTCCCAGATTGTAAACATTCAGAAACTTCTCAGCAAACACTTAATAAAATTTTCCTCTCTCTCTCTTTCTCTCTCCCTCTGTCTGGTTTCCTGTAGGCTGTCCTATTCAAATGTAAATAGTTATGAATATTTGGTGTGGTGGCTAAGTCTCCAACTTAAAGAATGCTAAATTTTCCTGGAAGCATCCAAAGCTTCCTGCAGAGAAGAAAGCTTCTGTTTGGAGACATTTTATGAGTCGAGAAATGTGTGTGTCCATCTCAGCTGGTGTTAGATTGGAAAACAAGAATACGAAAGAAAAAAAAAAGATTCCTTGATAGTGATTTTGATGAGACCTGTCACCCAAGAACCGCCTGTTTTTACAACAGGAAAGGAGCAAACACACTGTTTTTAACTGAACCATCTAAAGAGGATCTTACATAATAAATCATGGAGCTTACCCAAGAGTCAGACGATGTGTGCTCCTGAAGGTTACAGTCTGAAATTTCCCTACAACTGGTTTAGATCAAGAAGTAAATTTCTCTCTGGTGCACTTAGGCAGAAAACACTGCGAATAAGTCTTGTTTAAGAAGTGAAACATTTCGTTCGTACCCTGATGTGGGATTAGATCATTTGTTTGTTTCTGGGACATATTTGACCCTTGACTTCAACTGGGCACTACAATTTGTTCAGACCTCTTCCTGGCAACTTCTGATTTACTCAGACAAAGACCAGAAGCTTAAATCCCACTGAATTAACAGGTTGGGTTATTAACAAGATGGAACACAGCCAAACACAGAATACATGCACACCGCAGACCGTGGGATAGAGAGTCAGCTGCCAGGAAGGTGGAATCATTTCTGGGGTTCCCACCTACCCGTCAGAGCCAGGAACTGGAAAATTTCTTTATTTTTCTTAATAGCAGGATGTGGCTGCGGGGGTGGGGAGGGAGGAACCTTCCTTCAAGTTGATTCCAACTCACAGCTATCCTATAGGACAGAGCACAACTGCCCCATAGAGTTTCCAAGGAGTGCTTGGCAGATTTGATTAAACTGCTGACTTTTTGGTTACCAGCTGTAGCACTTAACCAGTTCTCCACCAGGGTTTCTGGAAGAGATTGGAAATAAACCAGGTGAGCAATTCTTTTGCTTTTTGGAACATATTAGAAAATGAAAATATTTAACCATCTTCTTCTCAATGTTGACATATCTATATTAACCAACCAACGGAAAAAAATGTGGAGGAAGAGAGGAAGTGAGAAGAGACAGAGAAGGGAAACAGGAGAGCGGAGGGGGAAGAAGGGGAGAGAGAAAGGGGAAGGGGAAGAGGAAAAGGGGAGGGTGAAGGGGGAGGGAAAAGGGACAGAGGGAGGGGCGGAGAGAAACAAGGCTGATGCTCAGCAGTTGGAAAATCAGTCACCTGGAGTCAATATCTGGGTGGAGCATTCTGAAAACTCAGACAGCATCCCAAGTAGCTTCCATACTCAATTTATTAGAAGAGTACGTTTAAGTAATACCTCCAGCTTGCATGATATTTCACAGTTACACATGATATTTCACAGAACTTTCAAACACATTATTAATTTGTCTGATATCATGCGTTCTTTTCTATATTGGAGGAACAAAAAATTAGAGAGCTTGAGTAATTTCAAGAAAGATCACACACTAGCCCAAGGTGGAGCTAGATGTGAACTGGTAGTTCAGTCTTGGCTCATGGCTCTCGCTATGACACACAAAGATTTCATGTTTTCTGGGTTTGGATGTGACATTCATATCTAGCTCCCATTTTCACAGATATTTCCCAGTTTTTATGAACCCTGCCCCAAAACGATTTTGTGAGAAATGAAAGCACAACACTCCCAACAGTAGGTCCATCTCTTTCTGTCCCACTCAGAAAATACGTGGGAATGGGTGTTGGGCTCATCTCCCCACCCAGCATCTCTTCCCATGAAACACTGCTCTCATCCCACAGCAGTGGCCCCGCACGGTGCCTCTTCCTGGGATGCTCTTCACACTGGGGACACATGGCGATCTTCCAGTGGTCCCTTCTTAGCCTCTTCTGACTGTCTAACACAGAGCTTCCCACTGCTTGCTGACCTTGCCCCATCTGACAGATTTCTATAGCACCCACTCCTCATTTGACAGACAGTGGCTTTGCTAAGTTGCTGGGTGATCCAAACATTTAATGCACTCAGCTATTAATCAAAAGGTTGGAGGTTCGAGTCCTCCCAGTCGGGGCTTAGAATAAAGGCCTGGCAACCTACTTCAGAAGAACAAGCCATCAAAAGCCCTCAGAAAAGGGCGCAGTTCTGCTCTGACACATGAGGTCACTGTGAGTTGGGGTAATCCTTCCTTTCTTCATTGCCTGTGTCTGAAAGCAGCCACTTTACCCATTTTGATCCCTGCTATATTCCCAGCTCTGAGAACACTGTATAACATGTAGAAGGTGACCAATCAAAACACGTGTTGTACAAAATGAATGAAAGAATGATTCATGCTAAAGAAAGAACAGGACAATTCCAAGTATAAATTCTCCCTTGAGGGTCTATGCTCGGAGAAGTGATAAGGGTTCCACTCTTGTAAATGTTCTTAGCCTGCAGCTTCATCTCATCGGCTCTTCCAAATGTCGTTTAGATTTTACCTCCTTGTGGGGTGGATTGAATTGCATCTCCCCAAAAACGTATGCAGTACTTTGGCTGGGCCATGGCTCCCAAGGCTGAATGGAAGAGGAAAGGAAGGAAGGGAGGAAAGAAAGAAAGAGAGAGAGAGAAATGTTTTTTTCCTTTTTAAAAGCAGCTACAAGACCTGAAAACACAGACACAAAGCAAAACAGAAACGTATATATGGACTCTAAGGGAGTATGAGGAGAGTGTCTCGGGTGGTGGAATGGTCTGTCTTGATCTGCCTGCTGGTTGCTCAGACGTGTTGAATGTGTGAAATCCGTAGGGCTGCACATTTATGATCTGTATAGTCTCCTGAATGTACAATATATTGTTCTCATTAGGTGCCATCAACGCAATTCCAATTCACAGTGACCCACGTGACACAGCAGGACCATCCCATGGGGTTTTCTAGGCTCTATTCTTTATGGGAGCAGATTTCCAGGTCTTTCTCCTGTGAGCATATGTTATGCTTAAGTAACTGCTTAAATGATAATACAAAAACATTTATCTCAATAATCTAATAATTTAAAATGAAACCTGGTGGCATAATGGGTAAGTGCTTCATCTGCTGACCAAAAGGTAGGCAGTTCGAATCTGTCAGGTGCTCCTTGGAAACGGTGGGGCAGTTCTACTACTGCCTATAGGGTCACTATGAGTCAGAATCGACTCGACGGCAGTGGGTTAAGTTTTATACCCCTGAAAGAAACCCTGGTGGCATAGAGGTTAAGTGCTGCATCTGCTAACCAAACAGTCAGCAGTCTGAATATGTCAGACACTCCTTGGAAACTCCATGGAGCAGTTCTACTCTATGGGGTTACTACGAGTCACGATTGACTCAATGGTAGAGGGTTTGGGTTTGGAGTTATAACCCTGAAGTCTTCTAAAAAAACAAACAACAGTTGACCTTACCAGTATCAGAATGTCTGCCGTGAGCATTCTGCTGTTTTGAGAACTATCTACAGCGTATGGAATCAAACTGACAACAGCTACTCAAAACGATAGATACGAAACTTCGGGGAGAGGGAGTTGAGGTCAGGGGGAGAGGCACAGTTCAGAAAAGAACAGTGAGAATGCCTGTACAACTTGAAGAGCATAATCAGTGTCACTGAATTGTACCTGCAGAAACTGCTGAATTAGTGTATTTTTTACTGTGTATGTTCTCAACGACAAAAATAACATAAATTATCAAAAATAAATAAAAGCAAAGGATTATGGAGTATGACTTATGTTCATCTGAGCTTATAGCGATGGTTTCTGCCCACCACTAACTGATGGCTTCTCATCTGCTGACTTCCTGGGGCAGCTGCTGGATACTCAGTGCTGGGCAGGGGTTGGGACGGCGGTGGAAGAAGCTTCAGGAAGAAATTCGGAACTGCCTTTGCCCTCAAAGACCTCTCACTGGGTCGGGGTCAGGAGGGCAACACCCTCTAGTAAGCCAAGAATGACGATGAAAGAACAAAAAGAAACAAGACTTGGACCTTTACACATTTCTCACCCAAAGAGTATTTCATTCCTTAAGCAAATAGTTTCAAATGCCAAATTGAACTGAAAGAGGCAAGGAAGGAAGGAAAAAAAGAAAATAGAAAGGAACCTAAATATTCTGGAATGGTGGAATACAACCTGTGGTCCCACCAGAAAATAGAATGCCAGACGGCACTAGGAATGGGGTAGCAGAAGTATACTTACAGCGTGAAAAGATGTTTGGGATGTGTGTGAGTAAACAGTGGAGGAAAAGATGTAGACAATACAATCACACACACGGTAATGTTATGTGTCAGCATGCCTAGGCTGTGATCCTCAGTGGCTGGCAGACACTGCGTGATCAACTCCTATTTGGGATCCGATGGGAGCAGCCAATCAGCTGGAAGCGGAGTTTCTTTGGGGGTGTGGCTTGCTTCCACGATATAAACGGATGTTCTCGCAAAGCTCTGCCACTCTCTGTTGCTGCCTCCACTCATCTGGTCATTATCAGACCTCCATTTCATGGGATGGGGCATCGACCACCCACCTATTGACCTGTAGATTGTGTATTCTCTAGCTTCCTCTACCCCATCAACCAGTAGCCCACTGCCTGACCCACTGACTTGGGACTTGCTAACCTCCCCCACTACTGGAGCCATTTCTTTGAACTAAATCTCTATATTTTTGGAAATGCTGGTTGGATCCGACTCGACGACACTGGCTGGCTGGCTGGCGGTGTAGTGGTTAAGAGCTACAGCCACGAACTGAAAGGCTAGCAGTTTGAGTCCACCAGGTGCTCCTTGGAAACCTATGGGACAATTCCATTCTGTCCTTTAGGGTCACTAGGAGCCAGAAAATAGATTAATGACAGTGGATTTGGTTGGGTTTATACATATTTATATATACACTTCACTGGTTTTACTCTGCTAGAGAACGCAGCCTAAGACACGTGCACACATATGTATGTGTGCATACGTACGAACGTGTGTACAGACGTAGAACCATTCCATGGAGATGCACCTCCACCTTACCGATAATTATCTCGGTGGTGATAACAGTGTGGTTTTTCCCTCTGTAGGTTTTATTCCTGAGGGTACTGATATATTCACACATTCGAACATGGAAACACCGTTGACTTTAATCAGTCCGCAGCAAAAGACGCCAGATGCTGGAAAGCTTCCCTAGTCAGGCCCAGCCTCGGCGCTTTGCTTTCTCCTTTTGGGTGTACACACATGCACTCGGCCCCCTGCGACTCAGCATACTCACACGTGCCCACTAGCCAGCTGTACATTTGTCAATGCCATCTTTACGCTTTCTGCCTTCCAAGCCCTTTGATACAAAGTCCATCAAATATTTTAAAACCCAAACAAGACATCTATGGGTCTGTCTTTGAAATAAAAGTGGTGATGAGAACTTAAGAAATCTCTGCAGAACAGCGTGGGTGGGCCACACTACAAGTGATCAGTGTAGGATCTGGATGACATACAGGGAGGCCAAGTGTCATTTCCATCAGTGCCATTATTCCTGGCCCCACCCCCCCGGTCTGTTTTTGGGATGAACTGGGTCCTGTGGTGGAGCCAGCACCCGTGATGCTGAGAGCAACAGTTATGTGGGCATTTGATGGGCATGACTCTTAGAAGACGCCAAGCTGGTGATCTAAGATAATCCAGCAAGGGACCTTGTTCCTAGGTCAGTCTGTATTTCCTGGCCCCCACCCTCCTGGGGCAGATGAGGACTCCTCTCCTCCTGCCCTTGGGTGCTATGTTCAATATAAAGCAGATGTTGGCTCATCAGTTCAACAAGTGCCAGCTGAGGGTATCAGCCACTTGCGCTGGGCGCTAGGGACAGAGTTCTGCTCCCCAAACACGGCAGCTTGCCTTCACACGGCTTGATGTGTATGTGTGTGCCTGTGTGTATGTAGGTGTGTGTGCGGTAGAGCAGGGGTGTGGCACGCAGGTGTGACCAGGCAAAAACAACTTTGTTGGGTAAGGCCAGGGGAAGTAGAGAGGGATACCCGGTAAAGGGGCTGGGGAAGGCTTCCCAGACAACGTGGAACTGCGGTTCTGTTGGGGTTCAAAAAGGGAAATGGGTTAGGGTATTCCGAGCTACCTGGCAGACAGAGAACTAGAAGGTGTCGAGCGTGGCAGGCTGATTGTTGTGGTGGTTATTGGTGTTGGAGTAGCCCCCAACTCCTGGCAACCCAGATCCATGGGGACCCAAGGCACAATGGTCCTCATGCACAACACAACGGAGCCCAACACCGCCTCGCCCTGCAGCAACCCTGTGATGAGTTACAGATTACACTACCGTGAGCCACAGGGTTTTCATAGGCAGACTTCCAGGCCTTTCTTCCTAGTCGATCTTAGTCTGGCAGCACCTTGAAAGCCTGTCCATCACGGAGGAGTGGGATGAGAAGTCAGCTGGAAGAGAAATCAGCCAGAGTTTATGAATCTCCTGCATACAGTCAGTGAGCCTGTGAACACCGGCCCAGGCCGGAAGTGATCCCAGTCATCGCTCTGAGAGGCCAAGCCCACTTCGGTGTGGCGCACTGTCTGGGGAACCGAAACCAGGACCCCAAAGAATACCACAGTGGGATCAAATGGCTGAAGTTTTTTGAAAGCATGTAAGTGTATGCAGCGTAAATGTCAAAAAGTTAACAGATAAGTGTATTGCGGGTAATTTTTCTTTATTCCCTTTTTATTAAATCATATTTTCTGATTTCTTCATAGTAAACAAGACAAAGAATGTTGAGTGTACCATGGACTGCCGGAAGAACAAACAAATCTGTCTTGGAACAGGTACAAGTCAGATCGCTTCTTAGAAGCAAGGGTGGTGAGACATCGTCTTGCCTATTTGGGGCATGTTATCCAGAGAGATCAGTTCCTGGAGAACTACAGAGTGCTTGGTAAAGTGGAGGGTTAGAGGAAAAGAGAAAGATGATCAATGTTTTAGTCAGCTAGGGCTGCTCTAACAGAAATACCACAGAGTGGATGGCTTCAACAAAGGAAAGTTTATTCTTACATAGTCCAGTAGGTTACAAGTCCAATTTAGGATGTACGCTCCAGGGGAGGTCTTTCCCCCTTGTCGGCCCTGGAGGAAAGTCTGGTGTTGCATCAGTCTTTGTCCAGGGAGCATCTTGGCACAGGAACCTCAGATCTGGTGCAGCTTTCTTGGTGGTGTGAGGTTCCCAGTTCTCAGCCTGCTTCTCTTTTCCTTTCATGTCTTTCAGGATGAAAGGATTAAGGGTAGGGCAAGCCATACTCCACGGAAACTCCCTTTACAGTGAAGCAGGGAGGTGATCTTATAAGGGGATTTACAGTCCCACCCTAATCCTTTAACATAGAGCATAGGAAAACCACGAAATGGAGGACAATCAGAAGATACTGGGAATCATGGCCCAGCCACTTGGCGACACTTATTTTTGGGGGGACACAATTCAATCCGTGACAATCAATGAGATGGATGGACGCGGAGGCGGCACCAGTCAATGCAAACGTACCTGCTACCATGAGAGTGGCACAGGACTGGGCAACGTTGTGTTGTGTTATGCCTGGAGCTGACATGAGTCAGAACTGATTCATAGCACCGACCAACAACAAAGAAGGCTCATTTGCAGAATTGGAAAAAAGAAATTTTTGAATTTTTTTCAGTGTGATTAGGGACAAGGTTAAGATTTTATTAAGACGAATAATAGGCCCTTAAATGACAACTTTCTTCCTCAGTTGTAGTGTTGTTAAAAAAACCAAACCTGTTGTCATGGAGTCAATTCAAACTTGTGGCAACACCATGGAACAGAGTAGAACTGTTCCATAAGGTTTTTTTGGCTGTGATCATTATGAAATCAAATGGCCAGGCCTTTCTAAAGCAGTGCTGTAGGTGGGATCAAACTGCCATCCTTCCAGTTAGTATCTGAGAACAAACCATCCATGTGAGTCAGAGACCTATGGGATTAAGAATTATGGAGTCCAGAATCAACAGGGACTCTTGGAAAAAGAGAACATATGGATTGGGAAAAAAAATCTTTGGGAATGATATACCTGATAAGGATCTAATCTTAACATACATAGAAAACTTTAAGAACAAAAAACAAATAACCTAATTAAAAAACAAAGGACATGAATAGTCACTTCACCAAAGAGCATACTCAAGCAGTCAACAAATCTATGAAAAGATGCTTATGATCACTGTCTGTTAAACCCCCAAACTCAAATCTACAGTGAAGTCAATTCTGAATCATCGTGACCCTACAGGGTAGAGTAGAACTGTCCCACCGAGTTTTCAAGCCTCTGACTTTAGACTATGACATCTTTCTTGCACTTGTTAGCCATTGGAGAGATAAAAATCAAAACTATAGTGGAAGACTGTCTAGCCCGTGCACTGATAGAGGGGGAAAAACAAACCATAAATGCTGATGAGGAATGTAAGGAGAGTGAAACCCTTATCCACTGCTGGTGGGATTATACATGGTACAACCACAGGGAAGATGGTGAAGTGCCTCCTTAGAAAGTTAGGAATAGAAATCCTTTTGGACCCAGTAATCACACTCCTAGGTATATGCCCTAGAGACCTAACAGCGTGTCATGAATAGACATGTACACCCCTGTTTACTGAAGCATTATTCATAATAGCAAAAGTATGGAAAGAACCTCAACAGATGAGTGGATAAACACATGGGTATCATCATGTTCCCTGGGGATTTAAAAAGTCAACAGGGTAGCTGCTACAGGGCCCTATGGAAATGGATTTGAATCCCAGCTCTGCCACTGACTTGCTGTGGAATGTTGTTAAGTTACTTAGTCTCCAAGTCTCAGTTTCCCCATCTGTAAAATGGGAGTGATTATTATACCTGCCCAATAGAGATCTGAGAACAATTACAGGATATCAAGTGTATAATGTGCTTGACATGGCTCTTAGCTCCCAATAAATGTCTTTTTTTTTTTTTAATTTCCCACAAAGAGAGATTCCTAGGAAAATTTCGACAATGGGTTATAAAGGAAAGAGAAGCAAGCAGAGAGTTGGGGACTTCCTACCACCGAGAAGCAGTGCCAGGAGCCAGGCAAGTCCTGTGCCTCAGAAGTTCTCAGTCCAGGGGAAGATTAACAACAACGACCTTTTTCCAGAGCCAAAAGACAGAGTGTCACCCTGGAGCTGAAGGCCTCAATTGGGACTTGCGGCCTATTTTTCTATGAGAGAATAAATCTCTCGTTGTTAAAGTCGTCCACTTGTGGTACCGGTGCTACAGTAGCACTAGATGACTAAGACACGCAGCAGCTGCAGGGTTAGAGGTCAGCCAGTGACTGCAACCAGGCTGAGGTTTGTCATGCACACACCAGGTGGTCCTGGCAGTTCAAGTTTCCACACTGGTTGGTTGGTGGCTGCTTTCCCCAGTCCTTCAATGCCCCCTTCCCTAAACCATCTGGGCCTCAAGATCCCACCACTAAAGGATGAACATCTGGAACCCCTGGGTGGGGGGAAGGGCTCCCGGACCTGTTCCTGCCTACTTCTGATTGGTCAGAGCCTGGGCTGTACCTAGCTACTGTGGGATTTCTCCCGTTTCCCTGACCACCAGGCTTCCACGCCCTGTTTTTGTTTTATTCATTCTGTCTTTATGGAAAGAATCTAAGTGGTGTATAGGATGATTTCTTATAAGGAATGTTATGGATTCAACTGTGTACCCCCAAAATATGGGTTGTAAATCCTAACCGCTATACCTGTGGTCCTAATCCTATTTGGGAAGGAAGGGATTTTCTTTGTTAAGAGGTCATATCAGTGGAGCCTGTGTATTAAGCCAATCAGCCTTGTGATAGAAAAAGTTCAGATTAGGACAAGGGAGCAAACAGAGAAGTGGGAAAACAGACTCCACACCACATGGAGAACACCCAGAGCCAGGAACAGAAGCCAGACCCTCCACCAGAGCAGGGAGAGAGAGAAAGCTGTCCCTTATAGCCTGCACCCTGAATTTGGACTGCCAGGCTCTTAAACCGTAAGAAAATACTGTTTGTTAAAACCACCCACTCATGGTATTTGTTACACAGCATGAGATAACTAAGACAGTCAACTCATTCCAACCCTACAGGACAGAGTAGAACAGCTCCATAGTTTCCAAGGGGTACCTGGTGGATTCAAACTGCTGACCTTTCGGTTAACAGACATGGCACTTAAACCACTATGCCACCAGGGTTTCCAAACTAGGGCAGGGGGCTAGTTAAATAAATTATGACATGTCCCTCCTACCCATCAGCGTGCAGCTTTAAAAATAAGGAGTAAATTACTTCTAATACAGAGATATTAAAGGTAGCCTTGATACATCCTTTAGGTGAGATTGACAGGTCACCAAAGCATATACACTGTATCATCCCACTTGTGCAAAATAAACTGGACATTTATGAACAAATGTATCTTTATCAAGCAGGAGTTCCATTCCTAGGTGCTTACCCACAAGATATAAATATACTTGTTCCCCCAAAGATTTGTACAGGGATGTGCATAACATCTGTATCCACAGCATCCAAAAGATAAAGGGGGAAAAAAAATGTCCAATCAGCAGGTGAATGGACAGGAAGTTTACATGCTTGGCTGCTAACTGAAAGCTTGGAAGTTGGCATTGATCCAGAGGTGCTCAAAAGCAAGGTCTGCTGATATAATCCCCAAAAATATGGAATACAGTTCTCCAATACACATGAGGTCTCCACGAATTGGAACTGACTTTCCGGCAAATGACTTTGTTATATAAACATAATGAAATGCTACCTTGCCACAATTTTAAAATGAACTATGGTTACACACGACATCATGGATGAATCACAAAACCCTCATCTTAAGATAAACATGAAGAGAAGCGAGACACAGAAGCATATGGGTTCTCTGATTCTATTTATAGGATGTTCTAGAACTGGTAAAACTGACTGACGCCGTAGCGATGGAAACCAAAACAGTGGGGGAGGCGGGTTCTTACTGGGAAGAGGCGTGAGGGAGTTGGTTTACTAGAGTGATACAAGTGTGTTATGTCAATCAGTTGGGTGTGTGCACTTATCAAAATTCTTCAGACTGTACTTAGAGTCTCTGCAGTTTTTATATGCAAATGGAGCCCCAGTTAGTGATGCTATAGGGCTTCAAAGGTTGTCTGTGAAACCAGAGACAGAAAGGAAAGATCAGTCCAAAGGACAAAGGGACCACAGCCACCAGAGCCTTCACTGGACTGAGCCCAGCACAGCCGGACGGGGCCCAGCCACCACCACTGACTGTTCTGACAGAGATCACAACAGAAAGTCCCGGGTAGAGCCAGAGAAAAACGTGCAATACAATTCTAACTCTCTCTCTCTGTCTCTCACACACATACACACACACGAAGACCAGAGACACCCTGTGAGTATGTCCCCTGGACTCCCTTTAACTCAGTTATCAAGTCACTTCTGAGGTTCACCCTTCCGTCAAAAATTAGTCCCATAAAACAAAAAGAGACTAAATGGGCACACCAGCTTAGGAGCAAGGCTGAGAAGGCAGGAGGGGACAGGAAAGCTGACAGTGGGAAACTCAGGGTCAGGAAGGGGAGAATGTTGACATGTTAGCGGGGTTGACAATCAATGTCACCAAACCATATGCATATGGATTATTTAATGAGGAACTCATTTGTTCTAGACACTTCCATTTAAAGCCCTAGTTTTGAAAAAAGGGAAAAGCTTTTCTTAGAAAGGTTTGAAGAGCCCTTCAGGGTTCCTTGGTACACGCTGGCTCCTTGAGTCGCTGTGTCAGAGAAGCAGAAGCCCGGCCAGCGCCTGCAGGAAGCCTGTGAGCCTTGTCCTCAGCTGGCCCCGCTACTGTGGGAAGGAGGGCGGTTCATTTACATTTTCAAGAGCCTAGGGAAACGTCAGCAAGCAGCCCTGTAAACACATTCTAGCTCCTGGCTGGGGCTCTGTTGATTTGCCCACAGGGCACCCAGCTTAATTCTCCCAGCAGTGTTGGCAGGGTGAGACAGAGATAGGCGCTGTCTTTCTGAAGTCATGGAGCAGCAAGGGGAGACCACATCCACAGGGACCCCTGGGTAGAAATCGGATCCCATGCAGCAAGTCCTGAGTCAGGTTCCTGGTATTTGTGTCACAGAGAAGCCAGTGAGTCCTTCCCTTAGAAAAGCACTCAGAACACACCCAAGAATTTGAACAGGGACATGAAGACATGTTCTGGGCTCAAATACAATTTTTGTACAGGTCTGACCAATGAAAATAAAGAGACAGGCTGGTGGTGGTGCTGGTGGCCGTTAAGCTGGCACCGACTCGTGACACAACCCCCACACCCAGTGGGGTTGGCTTGTGGTGATCCACAGGATTGCCACTGGCTGATTTGTCTGAAGTAGAGCACCAGGCCTTTCTTCCTAGGGTGCGGGCTCTGCAGAAACTCACTCCGCATCTCGGCAACAAGGAAGCTTCCGCCGACAGGCTGCTGGTGGCCTCACAGGGGACACACTGGCTAGAAATCAACCTGGGGTCTCTGACGTGGAAGGTACCGGCTGTACCTCTGGACCTTCACCACCACCACCAACAAAAAGCCGAACTACACCCTTGCCTTGAGGCCAATCGAAGTCACAGTGACCCTTGTAGGACAGAGTCGAACTACCCCACAAAGCTGCTAAGGAGCACACGAGGATTCAAACCACTAGCCTTTCAGATAGCAGTCACAGTTCTTAACCATTATGCTGAACCACCACTGCCCCTCAGATCCTAATATCATACCCTCAGACTAGCCCTTCGGAAATACAGCAAAGGGGAGATCATGGATCACGCTTCTCTTGCTTGGGGCTTTTCTAGAATCCTCAGTTCACTGCTGGACTGCAATGCTTCTGCTCTGAAGACGACCAGCTGGCTGATTTTAAAATCTCTCAGAAATGAAATGAAGAACTGAGAGCTTGCTTTAACAAGTCCTCATGACAGTCTGCATGCATTGGTCCCTGGGGGCGCCTGGCAGCCTGCGTGTGCTGTTCTGACTCTCATCCACCATCACCTATGAGATAGCTCCTGTTTGCCGGAGAGATCAAGGTCAAAAGTGCTCACAGTCTGACTGCTGATCTAGGTTTTCAGACTCAACAGAACTTGTGCTTTTTGAGTTCCCTATACTGTGGCTCGACAGCACTTGGCTTTATAGCACAGCTAGAGGGTTATGTGCTTCGTCTGCTAACCCAAAGGTCGGCAATTGAAATCTGCCAGGTGCACCTTGGAAATTCTTTGGAGCAGTTCTCCTCTGTCCTCTAGGGTCGCTATGAGTCAGACCTGACTCAACGGCAGTGGTATACAGTGGCTGGAAAGCCTGGTGACATAGTGGGTAAGTGCCGTGGCTGCTAACTAAAAGGCTGAAGCTTCAAATCCGCCAGGTGCTCCTTGGAAACTCTACGGAGCAGTTCTACTCTGTCCTATAGGGTTGATGGCACTGGGTTTGGTTTTTGGTTTATAAGGTGGCTATGAGTTGGAATCGACGGGAACAGGTTTGGTTTTTTGGGTTTATAAGCAGGTAAGGACCCTGGTGCTGCAAACACAAAAAGTGGCAGTTTG
This sequence comes from Heterohyrax brucei, assembly GCA_028571685.1. NCBI lineage: Eukaryota > Metazoa > Chordata > Mammalia > Hyracoidea > Procaviidae > Heterohyrax > Heterohyrax brucei. The sequence continues at coordinate 81,957,459 of CM053156.1, read as the reverse complement.
AAGGTACCCAGCAGTCCCAAGAGAGAAAGACCTGGCAACCTGCTTCTGTGAAAAGTACAGCCAAGAAAACCCTACAGAGCAGTTTAGCCCTGTCCCGGTGTCATTATGAGTGGAAATAGACATGACAGCCAACCAAAGCAACAATAAGGAAGTAGAATACATTTTATTCCCTTTTGCAAGTAATCCAAAAACAATCTTTCCATATTCTGAGCATCCTGCTCACATACATGCTCAGGTTTACAGTTACTGGCCTTGAGTCGCATTAGTTTACTTGTGAGGGTGGATGAGAACAATGGAGACTGGCGGATCCCGTAAAGGACGCCCTGATCCCCGAGGACGCCCCGATCCCCGCAGGAACGGGCTGTCCCACCACGTGAGAGGCAAGGAGAGAGGTGCGCCGCCGGAGCACCTGGTCCACGCGGCCGCCGGGCATCGAAGCTCCCTCCACGGTGTTAAACGGTTCTGTTCATCTGGGAGTAACAGGGGTTGGCATTCTATTTGCTTTAATGTGTGATTTCCTTTGGACTTAGGGCTTTTCAAGATCTGTAAGCAGAGGAGTTTAAACTTTGCATTGGGGTGCGTTCATGATGATAATTGAGTGTGAAAGTTAACACCGTGAGTCTATAGGTTTCTTTTTCCTCTGAAATGGGTTTGACTATTCCTCATACTTCCCAGGAATTATCTTTAATATGGCCCAGTACATTAATAAATACTGTGTGTATTACTGATATTTCCTAAAGAAATTTCACGCTTACTAATAGTCAGAGAAATGCAAATAAAAACCAAATACTATTTTCCTCTGTGATGTCTCCAAGTGTGTGTGTATGTAAAACAAAACACAACAAAAACCAAACACATTGCCATTAAGTTGATTCCTACACACAGCCACCCTGTGAGACAGGGTAAAACTGCCCTATAAGGTTTACAAGGAGCAGCTGGTGGATTCAAACTGCCAGCATTTTGGTCAGCAGCCAAGCTCTTCACCACTGTGCCAGCAGGATTTCCCCTGTCTGTGTGTCTCTACGTATATGTGTGTCAGAGTTTATTATATGCCTAATGCATAAATATATAATATTTGACTACATTGGGTATGTAAACATATAATATATTATATATTGTGCAATGTATTGTGTATTGTGTAATATATTACACACCTTATATAACATATTATACAGCATATACTGTATTAAATAAAGTATATACTGTATTATATACAGTATATAATACATTACATACAGTATATAATACATCACACACAGTGTATAATGTATTATACAGTATTGTATCTTGTACAGTATCATACACTGTATAGCACAGTCTATATTACATACAGTATATAATATACAGCATATAATATATTGCATACAGTACACAATGCATTATACAGTATTATAGTATACTGTATTATACTTATACACTGTATAATATATTATATGCAGTACATAATAATGTATACTATTTTATATAATATTATAAATTATAATATAAATTTATAAAAATAAATTATAATATATATTATATGCTGTATGTAATAAGTAACAATATGCAATATGTTAAGAATAATGTTACTGTAATTATGTGTAATATGTAATAATATGGATATACTGTGTGTAATGTTATATACTGCATAATATATTATATACAGTATATAATATATAACACTGTGTAATATATTAAATACTGTATGTAATGTATCATATACCATATGCCAAGCCAGGTGCCGTGGAGTCGGACCTGACTCATGGTGACCCTAGGGGCCAGGGTAGAATTGACCCCCAGAGTATTCAAGGAGCACCTGGTGGATTTGAACTGCCGACCTTGTGGTTAATATTCTATAATATATTATTTATTGTATATGTATTTTAATTAGAAGCCCTGAGTTTCTTGGAAGAAGTAAGGATATCCTCGACACAATGCAGGCAGAATTGTGAAGGAGCACAACCCTCTGGGGGGTACAATTCAACAACAGTAACGAGTCTTCAAAATAAGATACCTTTTGTTTCAGCATTCCACCACCAGCCCCACCAACACCTCTGTTTTACCTCGGAGAAATCTCCACCAGACTTTTGACCTGTTGAATGGTGAAGTAATAAATTTGTGTTCTCGGTTCACAGTGATTTGTCACAGTAACCACAGGAAACCAAGACAGCAGGTTATCCGCCTGACAGTTACCGATGGTGTACCTCATTATCTCTATTTAGCGGAAGAAATAGGTTCCATGAAGGTTCAGTGAAAAGGGTAGTAGTGGTTCAGGCACAGAATTCTCAACTTCTGTGTGGTCCCAGGTTTGATTCCCGGCCCATGCACCTTAAACTCAGCCTCCTTGCCCAGCAAGGGGTACTTTTAACAAGAACACAAGGCTGTCTCATGAATTTCAAGGCCAGGAAACCAGTTAGGTCCCAGATAGAACTAAAACCCAGAAACAGGAAGTGGAAAAGATCTTTTCACCCTTGCTTCACTCTGTACCTCATTCTTTTCTATCTGTAGATTGATTTTCTCTGCTAATCTATCGTCCTAATGGTAAATGTTTACTCACGTATTTCAGATTTACACATTACAGATCTAACCATGTGATCTCCAAGGCCATAATCCGTATTTCTTTTTTTTGACTGTACAACTCATTCGTTTGTTTTTTACATTTATTTACTCATTAATTACAGTAAAAGAATAAAATTTCTAACATCTATCAATTATCTGTGATAAACTCTCATCCCTCCACCCACCTTTGTAGCCAACACAGTTATTTTCTTCTATAGATAATTCTGTTTTTTATGTCCTTATAACAGAGATCTCATATAATATTTGTCCTTTGGACACTGACTGATTTCACTCAAGATGATCTCTTCCAGATGAGACCATGTTACGAGATGTTTTCTAAAATCGTTGTTGTTTTTATCATAGCATAGTGTTCCCTTGAGTATATGTACCACAGTTTGTTTATCCATTCATCTGTTGATAGAAATCTGGGTTGATTCCAACTTTTAGCTATTGTGGACTGTGCTGCAATAAACATTCGTGTACATGTGTCTGTTCTTGTGACAACGTTCTTTTCTGAAAGATAAATTCCAAGCAGTGGAATCATAGGATCAAATGATGTAACTATTTCCCGCTTTTTAAAGAAGTGCCAGATTGCTTTCCAAAAAGGTTGAACCATTTTGCAATCCCACCAGCAGTGTAGGAGAGTTCCAATTTCTCTACAGCTTCTCCAGCATTTGTTGTTTTGTGTTTTTTGGATGATGGCCAACCTTGTTGGGGTGAGATGGTATCTCATTGTAGTTTTGATCTGAATTTCTTTAATAGCTAATGGTTGTGAGCAATTCCGCATGTGTCTTTTGGCTGCCTGGATATCCTCTTTAGAGAAACATCTGTCCATCTCCTTTGCCCATCACTTAATTGGATTATTTATCCTTTTCTTGTTGATATTTTGCAGTAACTTTTTCCCATTCTGTAGGTAGTCTTTTAATTCTTTTGATAAAGTCCTTGGATGAGCAAAAGTGTTTGATTCTTCGTAGTTCCCATTTATCTATTTTCTCTTCTGTTGATCATGCTTTGTTTGTCAGATTTTAAAGTCTGTCCACATTGTGTATTAAAAGTTCCATTGTTGATCACACTTTATCTTGGATGATCTTTATCGTCTTAGATTTGATATTTAGGTCTTTTATCCAATTTGAGTTGGTTTTTGTATAAGGTGTGAGATATGGATCTTGTTTCAATTTTTTGCAGATGGATATCCAATTCTGCCAGCACCATTTGTTAAAGAGACCATTTTTGCCCCAATTTAAAATCTTAGGGCCTTTGTCAAACATCAGCTGTTCATAGGAGGATGGTGGCATCTCTGGGGTCTCAAGTCTGCTCCATTGGTCTGTATGTCTCTTTCTGTATCAGTACCAAGCTGTTTTGACAACTGTGGCAGTGTTATATGTTCTAAAGTCGGGTAGTGAGAGGCCTCTCAGTGTGTTCTTCAGCAGTGTTTTACTTATCTGAGGTTTCTTCCCTTTCCAAACAAAGTTGATGATTGTTTCTCCATCTCATTAAAAAATGTCGCTGGAATTTGTATTGGGATTGCATTATATAAGTAGATTTACTTTGTGTAAAAATCACACTGTTGAGTCTTCCTATCCATGAGCAAGGTAAGTTTCTCCAATTTTGTAAGTCTTTTTTGGTTTCTTGCAATAAGGCCTTGTAGTTCTCGCTGCATAGGTCTCTTATTCCTCTAGTTAGATTTATTCCTAGATATTTTATCTTCTCGGGGGCTACAGTCAAGGGTATTGATTTGGTGATTTCTTCTTTGATGAAATCTTTGTTCGTATAAACAAATCCCACTGATTTACTTATGCTTATCTTGTATCCTGTTACTTTGCTGAACTTCTGTATTAGTTCCAATAGTTTACTTATGGATTCCTTTGGATTCTCTGTACATACAATCATATCATCTGCAAACAAGAAGATTTTTACTTCATTGCCGATATTGCCGATATGGATGCCCTTTATTTCTTTGTCTTGTCTAATTGCTCTGGCTAGAACTTCTAGCATAATGTTGAATAGAAGTGATGAGAGTGGGCATCCTTGTCTAGTTCCCATTCTCAAAAGGAATTCTTTCAGTGTTTCACCATTCAGGACGATGAAGACTGTTGGCTTTGCATAGATGCTAGTGATTGCGTTGAGGAATTTCCCCTCTGTTCCTATTTGTCTGAGAGTTTTTAGCAGGAATGGGTGTTGGACTTTGTCAAATGCCTTTTCTACATCAATTGACAAAATCAGGTGATTTTTATCTTTTGTGCTATTTATGTGGTTGATTACACTAATTTTTCTGTTTTTGATGTTGAACCAACTTTGCTTCCCTGAAATGAAATCAATTTGATCATGATGAATTATTTTTTTTTTATGTGCTGTTGAATTCTATTGGCTAGAATTTTGTTGAAGATTTTTGCATCTGGGTTCATGAGTGATATTGGTCTGTAATTTTCCTTTTTTGTGGATCTTTCCTGGGCTTTGGTATTAGGGTTATACTGGCTTCATAGAATGAATTTGGGAGTATTCCTTCCCTTTATATGAGGTGAAATAGCATCAATAGTATCGAAGTTAACTTTTCTCTAGAAGTTTGGTAGAATTTTCTGATAAAGCCATCTAGGCAGGACTTTTTTTGATTGGTAGATTTTTTTTATGACTTTTTCAATCTCTTCCTTTGTGATGGATTTATTAAGTTGATCTACTTCTTGTGATCTTGATGGGTGATATGAATCTAGAAATTTGTCCATTTCCTCTAGGTTTTCAAACCTGTTAGAGTGCAGCCTTTCATATGTCTGACAAAAGTACTAAAACTGTTCTCTCTCTACAGACACCCATCCCTTGTACCAGCAACTATCCAATAGGATGGCAGGACACAAAGAACAAAGATGGCTTCCAGGGGCTCTACTCCTTTGAGGCCATGGGCTCGGAGAGCCCAGAGGATGGATGGGGTAAATGTTAGGGTTTGGATAGCATCTTACATTTATTTTCCCCCCAGGTCTGCCAAGGGGTCCTGGAGAAGAAAGCAGCTTCTTCTACGAGGAGGCCTTTCAGAGCTTTGCAGAAGCTCTCCCTTCCCCTGTGGCCATTTCTTTTCCTGGGAAACATAGCTAGACCCTTCACTCATTCTTCATCAGGACATAGTTCCCAGACAGCTCATAGTCCTAACTACTCCCCCACCTCTCCTTTGACTACTCAAATTTGGCAGTGAACCCTTAACATATGGGATTTGTCTCCATGACCAACCTCCATTTTCCAAATGTGATCAGCCTAACTCATATAAATTGTTTTCTTGCATTACCTTCCTCAGAATAAACCAAGCACATACTCCATTAATGCAATCTAAGGCCATTTGTTGGCAGCTGAATGCATCTGGCTCAAATCATGCTTATGGCTAAGTAGAAGCCCAGATCTACTTCCCAGGAACTGCTGGCTGGCCAAGTCTTCTGACTCGTAGACTTAAATACTGATGCCAGAATACACATCAGTCCCTGTTAAACTTCCTCTTGCTTCTTGCAATTCTTCATTTAAAGGGATGGAGTCTGTTGTAGATCTCAATCCTATCACAACAACTTTTTGTCTCCTAGAAGTTTCATCTGTACACACCTTGATTCATCAGTCCTGAATCAAAATGAACAGATCAAAGACAACACCTCAAGGCTTGCCACCAGAGGTCTCCCAAGTGGCCACAGCTCTATGAATCAACATTAAATATACCAAAAATAAGTTACAAGTATTTTATGGATCTTTTATTCCTGGAACAAAAAAGGTGCCTTCCCAAATTTTTGAAATAATTTTAAGTTTAATCTTTATTAGGACGGAAGAGATCTAGCAGGATTGTAATCCAGGGGAATCAAGAATGTGGAAAAAACCCTGAACACTCCCTGTGATTTCTATGAATCATAGTAGCTGGCCCTCAGGAAGAATTTACTAGGATGATTTCGTTTACTTCTCATATCTCTCCAGGGGCTTTCATACTGCTATTTTACAGGTGGGAAAGCTGCACAACCAAGGTGACACAGGAGTGAGCGGGAAATCTAGGGTTTGAACCCAGTCCTGTCTAAATCCACAGCTTTGAGTATTTGATCATGATACCAAGGACGGATAAACTTTTCTTCCCAAGAGCCACATAATAAATACTTGAGGCTGTGATAAGAAGCAGCTCTGTGGTAACTGTTCACCTCTGGCATAAAGAATGAAAACAGCCATAGACAATACGTCAGCTAATAGATATGATGGTTTTCCAATTAAATTTTATTTACAAAACTTGGTAAAATGAGAATATTAATAGATCCTACCTCACTAGCACTTGTACACATACGGAAGACCAACACTCATTTTACCAAGTTTTGTAAATAATTTCACTGCCAATAAAACCAAACCAGTTCCCACGGAGCCGATTCCAACTCATAGTGACCTCCTGTGTTGCAGATAGAACTATGCTCCATAAGTTTTCAAGACTTTGACTTTTCAGAGGTTCATCAACAGAGCTTTCTTCTAAGGCGACTCCAGTTGAACAACCAACCTCTTGGTTAGTAGTCCAGCACTTAACTGTTTGTACCCCCCCCAGACATTCTATGAATAAATACTACTAACCCATAAACCACTACCATCGAGTCAATTCCAACTGACAGTAGCCCTATAGGTTAGAGTAGAAGTGTCCTAATGGGTTTCCAAGGAGCACCTGGTAGATTTGAACTGACGACCTTTTGGTTAGCAGCTGTAACTCTTAACCAGTATGCCACCAGAGTTTCTTGCATATTACTTAAAAAACAAAACAAACAAAAAAACCTCTGCTGCTGAGTCGACTCTGACTCACAGAAATGCTATAGGCAGAGCAGAGCTGCCCCACAGAGTTTCCAAGGAGCACCTGGTAGATTCGAAGTGCTGACCTTCTGGTTAGCAGCTATAGCACTTAACCACTGCACCTAATAGAAGCTCTCAATTCCTTCAGTCTGGCAAAGACGCTAGAATTGTTTTTTTCCCCACAACAACTGCATGTAGCAGAAATTTATCAAATATTTGGAGGAAATGGAGGTGCTCTGGAATATGCTCCAGATCTCTACCACTGCGTTTGCTCACTGGATGTCTGTGGTGCCCGCTGCCCTGCCTTGTACTACCTCCTCACCCTCCCTTCTCTGACCTCTTATGTCTTCATCTCACCCAGGTTCATGAGATTTCTGCCTACCTTGACATTGCTCCTTCTGCCCATTCAGTGGTTCAGATTAATCCCCGTAAGTTTTCATCTCCCTCCACTGAGACCTTGCCTACAAAGCTAGATTCTCGTTTTCAAAGAAGTCATCACAGTCTCTACCAGTCAAACCCGAAACCAACACTGTTGCAGTTGAGTTGATTCCAACTGATAACAATCCCGCAAGACAGAGAAGAACTGTCCCTTAAGGTTTCCAAGGCTGTGATCTTTACCAAAAAAGCCTCATCTTTCTGCCACTGAGTGACTGGTGGGTTCCAAGTGCCAACCTTTCAGTTAACCACCATGCCACCAGAGCTCCTTATAGCTACCAACAGCATGACTGTTTTGAGCCAGTAATTCTCTGGAAGAGGATTTATTTCTGATCTGTTTAGAAAAATGATATTAAGTTGAGGTGTTTCACATCAGTGTTATTCGGAAAAGACAAGAAATGCCCCCCAAATATCCATCAACAGGGAATTAGTTAAATAAATTATGGTGCAGTCATAAAATGCCCAACCACATCAAGAATTGTTTATTTTTTTTCTAGCACAATGGGAATTCATGGTGGGCTTGTAAGTAAAGAACTGATGTGCTCACCACCTCCCTTATCTGAAGACCAGAAGTACTAGATGGTGCCCAGCTATCACTGCTTAATGTTCTGATCGGGATTGCAATAGATGGATCCTAATAGAAAGGGAGTGAAATGTGGAACAGAATGTAAAATGCTCAAAGAATCCAGACTTACTGGATTCATTGACTCTGGCAGAATTGACAAGATGATTGCCGAGAGATACTCTTTAAGCCTTGAGCCAAAAGTCTCCCCTGAAGTCACCTTTTAACTAAATAATAATTCAGCTCAAAAAGTAAAGAAGGTCACCCTTGAGGACTGCACTTTTCAAAAAATGATCTACATGAGACCAAAGGGACAGCAGTTACCCTGATGCATGGATGAGACACTTGGAGGGCAATGAGGCTAAGTTAATGAATGTGGAATAACTAAAACGTGACACTGAGAATGTTGATGTGATGTCAAGGGTGTAACCAAGGTTAATGAACGTAAATTATTTAGTGGGCATTCGTTGGCTGTGTATGCTTCCACCAAAAATACAATAAAATACTTTTTTAAATAAAAAAGAACTGATGGATTCAGATACCTTTATTTAAAAAACATTTTGGCTCCTCTGAGAACAATGAGCAGAGAAGCAGGGCTGAAATGAAAACAAGGAGACCAGGTAGATGTACCCATCTAAGTTGCAGGGCCTTGGACTGGGGGACAGGGTAGCAGCACTGAACTGTCCTGGGATGCATTTTAGGGATGCAACCCTCTAGGACTCAGCTGATAACAGAAGTAATTGGATAGCACCGATAAAGTAAATCTCACAGAGTTGCTCAGTGAAGAAAGGAAGACCCTCAACGAGATGGATTGACACAATGGACTCAACCCCAGCAGTGATTGTGAGGGTGGCACAGGACCGAGCAGTGTTTTGTTCTGTTACATGTAAGATTGCTATGAGTCAGAACTGACTGTACAGCACCTAACAGCAACAACCATGGATAGCTGCTTGACAGCAACAGGTTTAGTTTAGTTTTTTTATTTTTTTAAGACTAAGTGAAAGTGTACAATCCAAATCAATTTTGCATGCCTGCCTACATGCAACTCCATCTGCTCTCCTCACCCGGTGACAGCGTGTTCCTCCTTTTCACTCTTTACTGCTAGTATCCTCTTAATGAACACCTGTCCCCTCCTCTCCACCCTCTACCCTCCCATCTGGAAAGAAATCAGTAGGACAGCCTCCTATAAATGTATAAAACCATAAAGTACACACACCACATGCTCACTATGTGTCCCCAAGTCCAGTGCATTCTTGTCTGAAGAGTTGACCTCAGTACTGGTTTCCAGTCAGGGCCAGCAGCAGGTGTAGGGCCCATGTTTCTAGGAGACCCTCTAGGCCACTGGACCATCAGTTGTGGCCTTTTAGTAGAGTTCTTGAGCTGCACACCTCTTTTTCTCATGTTGCCTCAGGGACTCTGCATTGTGTCCCCCATTATAACTGCCCTCAGTGAAAATATCTGATTCTCCCAGTTGCTCCAGAGTGGTGAAGGATCAGATTGAGCTGGGAATTTTGATGTGTCAGAGTTCTGCATGAAGAAAACCAAAGACAGGGACCAGGGACAAAAAGAGATCTGAAAGCACAGCCCTAATGTCGACTTTGGGAAGTTTACAAGAGGCGATCAGTGGACCAAAATTCTGCTACGGGAGGAAATTAGAAAAGGAACTATTTCAGACAAGAAAAGAGTGTTCTGGAAAATATGTCTCCACTGAGGAGTCTAAGGCTGACATGTACTATTGATTTTCAGTTCTGACTAGCTGCAATGGAAGATCCAAGTCAAACAAGGCATTAACTGTATTCACATCAAGTACTTGCAAGAAGCTGTTTAAAGACTTTTAAACATAGAGCATATTGTTTATGGAACGTAATCTGATCACCAAGTGAAAATGACACAAATTCCATGGCAACTGTGGAGATTAAAGAAGTGTTTTCAGGGCAAACTCCACATGAATCTCTTATCTGCAAACTCTCTTGTAAATTGACTCACCAAAGAAGAGCTTTGAGGAGAAACATGAAGGAGTCAAGACAACTCGCTTTACAGAGAAAGACATTTAGAATCCCACCCACTTCCAAACGGACACGTGAACACCACTGAAACTGTGGGATTCAGAGACGTGGTCTGGCATTACTATATTTTGTGTCCTGTTTAAAACTAACAATAAGGTAAAGATAGTAACGGCAGCTGGTATTCACTGAGTTAAGTATATTACATGCATTTACTCTAGTTCTCAAGGGGTTGTCGTCCTCACTTTGCAGAGAAAGAGCATGGGGTCCAGAGAGACCACATGACTTGCAAAATGACATACAACTACTGAACGGTGTCTAGCCTTCTGAGCCCAGAAACTTACTGTCCAACCCAAACTCCTTGTCACATCTTTCGTAAACAAGCCAGTACTTCTGAGCATGGGGGAAAGAGTCATGTGGCTATCACGTTCAGAGAAAACCAATTAAGGACAAGCCTTTATTGATCACCTGCTGTGTACTCAATTCTAAAGCTAAGTGCTTTACCTAGGTCGTCTCACTGGATTCTCATGACAACCCCGTGAGTAGGCACTTCTGCTGTTTTGATGGTATAAACGAGGGACCTATGGCTCAGGTGGATTGATTAGTTTGCCCAAGGTTACACAACCTGTAAGTGATAATCCAGGGTTTGAGACCCTGCAGCTGGACTGGAGAATCTACACCCTTAGCCAGCACGCTGCAGTGAGGCAAACAGAAAAATAATTGCCGATAGACAGAGGTGTCATGAGAGGGGAGGAGCCACTCAGGTCCGCGCCCACTGCAGCATGTGTGCGTCCTTACACGGCGCCTATCAAAATGGTAATTACACGGTTAATTATGGAATTTTTATTTAGTCTATGTCTCCATTTAGACTCTAAGAAGTTCTCTTGCTTATGGTCTAATTCCCAATGTCTGTAACCATGTCTGCACATTATCTGGTGCTCAGTGAGTTCTATTTTTTTTTCAATATACGAGGTCTACCAATTAGTTCATGAATTCATCCTAGAAAACGTGCTACATACCTCATTGCTGGATATCACTATGGTAACCTTCGAAGTACTCCTCCTGGGAAGCCATGCACCAATGCCAGTGCCCAGTCCTCCCTTCAAAGCACCTTTTCTAGGGTGAATTTGTGAACCTAGTTGTCAGACCTCACCCAGTGACAGCTCTGACGGCCGTTCCAGAAAAAGAGTTCCAAAATTGCTTCGAAGGGTAGACTAGGTGCTGGTATCGGTGCATGGCTTCCCAAGGGGAGCACTTCGAAAGTGACCATAGTGATATTCAGCAATGAGGTACATAATACTTTTTCTAGGATGAGTTCATGAATTTAATTGTCTGACCTCGTATGAGTACAGGAAGCAAAACCTGAAAAGGTGAAGGAAAAGTGGAGAGAGGCGTGACATTAGGGAATTAGAGACCATGAGCCCAAACTAGAAAGCAGGCACTTTTTGTCTTTTAAAATCAGATCTCATTCTCTCCTCCAAAGCATCATTCTAGCTCCATATTGATCTCTAGATCAAAATTACTGTACACGCTCCCCATCAAAGAAGGAAACCAGGAAACATTCAGATAACTGCCTCTTACACCCTCAGCCTCCAACTTTGGGTATCAGTGGCTTTATGTGGGAGAAGGGAGTAATTGCTCGCTTCTCAGTGAAGGACTCTGTTGGTATCTGGGGTAGAGATCCTTTTGGTTGGGGTCTGGGAAAGACCTATGGTAAAACATAGTCACTTCCTTATTCTGTCACCCCGGCTTTCTTTCTCTTGCTTCAGTCTCTCCAATATCCTAAATCATTTACACTAAAAGTAACCATGAAGAATGAGCAAATCCAACAAATTAGAAGACTGTTTTCTACCAATCCTGCTTGGCCATGTGAATGATACTGCCCAATTGCTACAGCTGGGCAGAGGAGACAGAGCTGGGACTCAAAGCTCAAGTTTACCTAACCCCTGTGTCTTCTAGCCACCCTATGGAAGAAATACGTGGGGGTGGAGACAGACCCAAATGCACACATTTCTTTTGGGGGGATTGCAGTCTTTAAACTAAATCTACCTAGCTTCAAATTCTGACTCTGCCCTTTTGTAAACTTGAGCAACTTCCTTTACCTTCACTATGCATGTCTGTATGGAAGTGTAATAGAAGCTCCTTCAAAGTGTTGGAGTCAAGATAAAATATCAATCAAAACACCAAACCTACTGCTGTTGAATTGATTCTGTTTCATACCAACCCTATAGAACAGAGTAGAAATGCCCCACAGAATTTCCAAGGAGCACCTGGATTTCAACTGCCAGCCTTTTAGTTACTCTAGCACTTCACCATAGGCCACCAGGACTTGAGAGATAAATTGTAAGTGTTTCATAAGTAATTACTATTTTTAATATTGGGGTCCCTGGGTGATACAAAGGGTTAACATGCTCAGCTGCTACCCAAAGACTGGAGGCTGGAGGCTACCCAGGGACGTCTCACAAGAAAGGTCTGGTGATCTACTTCCAGAAACTCAGCTACTGAAATCCCCAGGGAGTGCACGTCTGCTCTGACACACGTAGGTTTGCCCTGAGTTGGTCTCAGCTCCACGGCAACTGGTAGTTTTTTAAAATTATTGCTCATGTTATTGTTAATGGCCCAATATAAACCCTGGTGGCATAGTGGTTAGGTGTTACAGCTGCTAATCAAAAAACCAGCAGTTCAAGTCTACCAGATAGTCCTTGGAAATTCTACAGGGCAGTTCTACTCTGTTTTATAGAGTTGCTGTGAGTCAGAACAAGCGGGATGGCAGAGGGTTTGGTTTTTTTGAACAGACCCAATAGAAACCCTGGTGGTACAGTGGTTAAGTGCTACAGCTACTAATCCAAAGGGTGGCTGTTCATATCCACCAGGCATTCCTTGGAAACTCTATAGGGCAGTTCTGTCCTATAGTGTCACTACAAGTTGGAATCGACTCAGTGGCACTGAGTTGTTTTCATTTTTGGTTTATAGATCCAATCATTTATTTATAGAAAGAAGTCCCCAAACTTTATACAAAGCAGAAATCTTCACTTTCATGTTTTTTCTTCCCCCAAACAAAATAGAAATTCGTGGCCAAGATAAAAATGCTGAGAGCTGGTACAGCCACCCGGCTTACTTTTGGGGCTATTGTGTGACAGTGAAGTGGATTCTGGTGCGTCTGCGAAGGCCTGGAGCCGTGAAAAGTGTATGCACAGAAATCGTTACGTGGGGTCTGCCATATCCATCTTTTAAAGCTCCTTTTGTAGTCCCTTACCTCAGCCCGTCCTCCTAGCGATGCTGTGTGTTTTTTAGGCATGTTATTGTCTGTCGTAAATCCCTCCCATCCTCACTTTTTAGGAGCAGGAAAACAAAGTGTGCAAAGACAAATTCGATTAAAGCTGGATCCTTTGGTGGCCACAGCTGCTGTTTTTCTTGGGGAAGTGGATCCAGACATCTGGAGAGGAGGGGGTGTGGAGGAGACGCGAGTGCTTAGGCTCTGAAGCTGAGGGTGGCAGAACTCAAGCATAATTCACATGATGCAGAGTCCTCCTCAATTAATCTTTTATTCCGAAACAGTCACTGTTTTAAGAGGAAATTAAAGGCAATCAATAAGCCGGCTTGCCTAGGAAGCTTCTCAGCTCGACATGCAAATATTATTCCAAATTCTGAATTCTTAGGAGATGCCTCCGTTGATATGTTAATAGCCTTCTCCAGTTTCTGAGACCTCCTATCCTGGCAGGGCAGGAAACAATACTTACGGGAAACAAAAGGAAAGCAGGTTGTGGAATAAACACAGGCTGGATGGACTTGGACTCCTGAAGCACAGCTGGCCACAGCAAACGACAGGAATCGCTACCATCCAGGTGACGACGCCGGACTGTCTAACGTGTTTACGGGTTTGCAGAGCTGCCCCGATGGCCCCTGCGTCCAGCATCACTTGACATTCTGGCATCACGCTCACGGAACACAAGACAGCCCGTGTCTTGGTGCTGTCATCCCCAATAAAGCCAGCTTTGGTGACGAGAATTCAGCAAAACCCAGTTGCTTACAGACCAAAGGCAGTGGCAGCCTAGTGTTGGCCACCAGAAAATCCACAGTCAACAACCACAACAGAAACAAGCGTATATAATATAAACGAATGTAGTATATCACACATTAAAAACTAATTTTCAAGGATATTTAATAAAACTTCTTCAGTAATGGATAGGAGTGTTTTGTTCCGGTTTTGCTTCATTTGTGTTTCCTTTCTTCCTCTTTCCTCCTGTTCTCTCTTTCTCCTTTCCTCCTGACTTAATAGGGAAACTATTATTCTCTGTCTTTGAGCGTCAAGAATGTGACCCAGCTGGACTCACAAGATGATATCAACTGGGCCCTGAGGTAGAAAGATAATCAATAGGATAATCTTGGAAACTGTCTTTCAGGGACACCTTCACATAACCAGAACACTGAAGACTTTCTACTCTTCTATTAGCATTTAGTGAACAAGAGTTTATTGGACCAGTGAAGACCTTCCTGACTGCCAACCTGTGCTCATGACGGTTAAGAAAGACAATTCAAAATGTAGGATCTCAGTTTCTAGTCAATCTGTGAAAAGGTGAAGCTTCCGGTGGTGTTGCCCATTTTGTAACATTAACGTATACTGACGATTCTAGAATATTCCTTGGACTGGGGCAGACATGGCGGTGGCAGCGTTCTAATCCACTTCTTACTTTTCCGTTTTGCATATAAATCGAATGAAGCTTTCTCTTTGGTTTCCTAAACCCTGCGATGTGTTTCCCCTGCAGGCTGCTTCCTTTGGGTTTAATTTGTCCTTCCTTCCTCCCTCCCCAATACCAGCTGTGAGGGCATTTCATTTCGTGAACAATTTTTTTTTAAATCATAAATTTTGAATGTCCTGTCCTCAAGTTTCAAGGATGCCAGCTGCCCTCTGAAGAGGTCCCAAAGAGGGCACTGACAGTTAGACCCTCCTCTCCAGGAGGCTCCTTTCGGTTCCACCAATTTGGTCCTTCAGAGGACATTTGGCAGTTTATAGAGACAGGTTTTTTTTTGTCACAGCTAAGGGAGGTGAGTGCTATTGGCATCCAATAGGCAGAGGCTATGGATGCTGCTAAATATCCTTCCATGCCCAGGACAGCCCCTGTTCTGCCCACAGGAAAAAAAAATGATCTCTTCCCAAATGTCAACCAACAGAAGCCTTGCAGAAGAGGAAAGCCATGTCAGCAAGGACCACTTAAGTGCCTTCATCTCCCTCTGTGGCGCTAGGGACATAAATTACTCACCCTGCTCACTTCAGAAGTCCTGCAGAGATGTTCCATGGGGCACAGGGATGCTCAGCGGTGCTGCAGAGATGTACCTTGGGGTATAGGGACATTCAGAGATCCTGCAGAGATGCCTCACAGGGCAGGGGCATGGCAGGGAGGGTAAAGGAGAGCTGCAGACTAAAGGCTGCAAGGCGCCTGACAGAGAAAGAAGCAAAATGTTTATTCAGGCCATGTGAACTAAGTGTTCTACATTGATTTAGTCAATTGTTCTCATGACAACCTAGAAAACTAATTGCCACCCTCACACCCATTTTACAGGTGAGGAAACTGAGGCTTACACAGGTTAAGCAACTCTCCTGAGGCCACACATCAAGGAACTGGGAATCTGCAGACCCTGATCCACTCTGCCTGAGCTCTGCATTTCTTCTTGATGAATTTTCTATGACAAGCTCCAGAAGAACAATCAAAATTGCTGCTGACTCAAGGCATTAAAGGACATGGGTGTAACATGTGGTGACTGCCAGTGCTACCAACGTGGTCCACTTGTGCAGCTCAGGTCATGCCGGTGCTGAAATATTTGTTGCAAACCGTGATCATTGGCCAAGGGGATCCGGTTTTGTTTTGCTTCCTTAGCCCAGCCTTCTACTTACCTGCCAAAGTCACAGCTTCTAAAACACTCTCCACTGCGGAATCACAGACAACCCCCCCCCCCAAAACCAAACCTGTTTCCATTGAGTCGATTCTGGCTCATAGCAACCCTGGAGGTCGGAGTAGAGCTACCCCATCGAGTTTCTGGGGAGTACTCGGTGGATTTGGACAGCCAACCTTTTGGTTAGCAGCCAGCGCACTTACTGACTACGCCACCAGGGTTTCCAAGGATCCCAGACAAGTGACACTAAAATCCTGATTCTCTGGAAGCTGATTCCATGAAAGCTCACCTTGTCCTCACCCCCTGACTTTTGACTCCCTATGCCCTATTTTTAGAAATCATGTAAATCACAAGAAAATCACCTAACATATGTTCAGAATGTCTTTTTAAACCACATCTCTGCACACACCACTTAAGGGAAGTCCCGAGGTTAGAGAGACTTCGGGTCTGACTATCACAAGTTCAACAGGGCTAAAGAGAGATCAGGGGCTCCAGAGCTAGGACCCAGGTAACCTGTCAGTCATTCCAGGGAGACGCAGTAGGGAGCAGACTCACCAAGCCGGGAAAGGGTGCCAAATGCTTAAAGGTTTCTGATAGCCAGGCAGTATGGGGGTAGAGGACGTTCTGCAGACTCTGAGCTGCATAGCAAATGCCAGCTGCGACAAATCCCCAGGCTCTGAGTAAGATGATCTACGGAGGAGCCGTTTTCTGTGAGTGGCATCTGAACTGAAAGCCCATCCACGTCTGGCCACTACCAGCACCACCACCCCCTGCCCCAGCTCACCATGGCACAGCTAGTTCTGCTCCTGTGGGCCTGTCATCGTCCGGGAACCACATCAAGACCCCTCCTGCCTCTGGCTGGCCCATTTGCTCTTCCCTTTGCCACCAGTGCTTCTCCCAGATTTCTAAAGCTGTCTCATCCTCTAGTTCCTGGGTGGTGGAAATAGTTAACGTGCTCAGCTGCTAACCAAAAATCGGAGGTTTGAATCCGGCCCCAGGTGCCTTGGAAGAAAGACCTGGCAATCTACTTCTGAAAAAGCACCACGGAAAATGCTATGAAGCCTGGTCCTACTCTGCTGTGCGTGGAGTTACCACGCATCACAGCTGACTGGACTACCACAGGTTAACTGGTGAAATGAATGTCCCAGCAAGCTAGTCTTGTGTGTTTACAAGACAGACTGAAAATCCAGAGGCCTGCTTCCAAATCCCAGCTGGCCCCTGACCTCACCGTGAGCCTCTGGAAAGATATTTAACCTTTATTTCCTTCGTTTCTCTATCTATAAGATAGATTGTTGAGAGCATTAAATGAATTAATATTTATAAGGTACTTAGGATACTACCTGACTTGTGATAATGCTATACCAGTATTATCATTTATTAACTGCTGTGACTGTTAGGTGCTGTCAGGTCATTCTGATTCCTAGTGACTCTCTGTACAACAGAACAAGACAAGGCCCAGTCCTGCAACACGCCCACAGTCACTGTGATGCCTGAGACCAGTGTGGCAGCTGCTATGTCAACCCATCTTGCAGGATGGGTCCCTCCTGACAACATATCCAAGGTACATGAGACACTGGCTCACTGTCTTCGCTCTCAAGGAGCACTCTGAGCGCTCATCTTCCAGAACAGATCTGTTGGTTCTTGGGTCCATTCAGTAGTCTTCTCCAGCACCACGATTCAAAGGCATCAGTTCTTCTTCTGTCTTCGTTATTCGCTGTCCAGCTTTCTCATGTATATGATGCAAATGAGAATACCGCGGCTTGGGTCAGGCGCACCTTAGTCTTCAAGGTGACATTTCTGCTTTTCAGTCATTTATTATTAAGTTATTTTATTCATTGTAGTTAAGATAAACATAATACCTATTACAGTCAAGTCTATATTGATTCACAAGGCTTTTTTAATTTTTGTTTTCACTTTTATTAGCTATCCTACTAGGCAGCAAGTACCCTGAGAGCAAGGACTTTGGAGTGCAGTGTCTGATGTGCAGTATCTGACTCACCACTGTCGAGTCAATTCTGACTCATAGCAACCTTATAGGACACACTACAACTGCCTGACTAGATTTTCAAGGAGCAGCTGGTGGATTCCAGCTGCTGACCTTTTGGTTAGCACTTAAACACCATGCCAGCAGAGTTTCCTGGTATGCAGTAGACACTGGCTGAATGCAAACAGCATGCTTCCTTTCATCAAACCGGTCGCTGTTGAGCAGACTCTAGCCCACAGCAACCCTGTGTGTGTCAGAGTGGAACTCTGCTCCCCAGGGCTTTCAACGGCTGCTTTTCTGAAAGCGTATTGCCAGGTCTTTTTTTCAAGGCACAGCAAAGGTTACTCCTCCTTCCAACAAAGATTGTAATGATGCTCCCAGCAGAGAAGGGGAAACCCAGAAAGAGTTATGGTTCTGAAGAGAAAATTCTGTGAAGTTCTATTTTGGTAGAGTGTTTTGAAAGTTCAGAGACGTCCATTGCCGAGGTAAAGATGTGGCTGCCGCTGTCAAGAAGCCAACCACAGGCAAGCCTAGCTGGTGCAGCATGTTTGCATGGCCAGCAGGATTCTTTAGGGGCAGACACACTGGCCGAATAATTGCCCGTTCCACTGAAAGCTGGTCTCATTGCCTCTCCCTGCAGAAGCACAAAGTAATAACGTACACCCTTTTATTTCTACATTTGGGTTTATTTAAGTTGGAAGAGAATTCTGAAAACACACTTACTATGATGTGAAGCATAAGACTTCAAGGGGAAGCTAAAAATAGCATGTGGGATTATTCTTTCTCTGTATTGCTGTTAACAGTATTTGTCCTGGTCAGCCGGAGGGGGAGTGAAGAGGAAACAGCACCACTCTTCAAAGGAGCGGGGGAGGGCTGGCAGTGGCAGAAGACCATCGATCCTGTGCTCCTGTGCTCCTGTGCCCTGGCAAACATCAGCGTTAAAAACATCAGCTTAGACAGTGTGTTTCTGCTCCCTTCCCACCTACCTGGGCAGATGGTGGTTGGCAGGTATTCATTTGGTTTTTTATTTTTCACAATTTCCCTACATTTTACCTGATGAAATACTGTGAGTCTCATTGCCAAGCACTCACCTGGGAAAAGTGAACAATCTGGCTCTTAGGTACAGAGCAACCAGCTTTAACTATTGCACAATAATACCACCTACCACTTTGTGTGTGTGTGTGTGCACGCACGCACGTGCGTGTACAGTAAAGATGAATGCAACCAAACATTTGCCGTTTCAACTTTTCATCACGTGTACAGTGTAATGTCTTTGACTTTTGCTTACTCTATTGTTCTATGACCAACCACTTATTAAGCCTCCTTGCATGACACTGTTAATGTTTTATGTGTATTATGTTATTTATCTCTAACAAGTATACAAGATGTGTTTTTAAAAAATACTTTATTAGCTTTTCTGTAAGATTTACACAACGTGTTACGTTCCCATTCAACCATTTCTACACAAGTTGCTTGGTGACATTGGTGACGTTCTTCACAACCATTCTGGTTATTCTGTTTCTGTTAATCTAGTCTCCCTGCCCCCTTACCTTCTCATCTTTGTTTTAAAGTCATTGCTGACTGTTTGGTCTCGTATAGATCAGTTTCGAGATGTGTTTAAAAAAAAATTTTGTAGATAGAGAAACTGAGGCAAGGGCAACTCAGCAATTTAACCAAGGCCTCACAGCCAGTAGATGGCAGAGCTAGAACTTAAAGGCAGGTGACTTCAGCAAAATGGAAGTTCTAGAAGCTGGGGTTTGGATAAACCATTCTATGGATACATCAGACACAGAAGGAGACCCATCACGTGCCAGGGGCTGTGTGAGCG
This sequence comes from Heterohyrax brucei, assembly GCA_028571685.1. NCBI lineage: Eukaryota > Metazoa > Chordata > Mammalia > Hyracoidea > Procaviidae > Heterohyrax > Heterohyrax brucei. The sequence continues at coordinate 81,937,441 of CM053156.1, read as the reverse complement.
ATGAGACCAGCAGTTAAAGTCCTTGTTTTTGTGATCCTCACATGCTACATGGGGAGACACTCAGTAAGTAAAGCGACAGAGATGTGACATGGCCCTTGCTGATACGTCTTGGGAAGAAGAATGAAGCATAATGAGTGAAGACATAGAGAACTGGGGGGACAAGGACAGCTATTTTAGAGCAGGTGGCCAGGGAAGACTCTCTGATGAGTAAACACTGAATCAAGTGATGGACAAAGCTAAATGTCTATTTGAGAGAAGAGCATTTCAGGTAGAGGGAACAGCAAACACAGTGCTCTTGAGGCAGGAATGCTCTTGGCCTGGGAGGAGAACAGCAAGGAAAGTGGAAGAAGATAAAATCAGAAAGACCATTCATTCTGTTATTTAAAGGTACGAACATTAAAATACTGATCATTCTCTTGGTCTCATACCAAAGTACCACTTAGAATCCTTTTGGACACAATTACCATCCCTACTTGCGAGGAGCAAAACTGTAAGAAGCAACCAGATGCTCAGAGAACAAACAATTCTACAGGAGCCGCGCCCTCCATCTATCCTGAGACCAGAAGAACTAGATGGTACCCAGCCACCGTCATAATGATGCTGACTGGCGTCACAATAGACAGTCCCAGATAGAATGGGGGGGAATTATGACATGCAGATCAAATTCTTATTTAAAAACACAATCAAAAAACTGGAATGGTAGAGAACAGTGTTTTTTCTGAGGTACTCTTTAAACTTATAACCTAGCCTGTGATCATCCTTTAGGGAAATAGTACACTGGCAAACAAAATAAAAGATATTACCTGTAAGATCACCGCTCTACTTAAAAACCATCAGTATGAGACCCCAAAGTCAACAATTCCCCAACAGCAAAGATGAGGACTAAGGGGGCAGGGAAAGTAGAGGGCTGCAACTGGGAGAGCCAGAACACCGTGGAAGGGAATGCTGACACATCGTGATAACTGTAACCGATGTCACTAAACAATTGATGAGGAATTTGGCTAGTGGGACCCTAACTTCCATTGTAAAGGTTCACGAAAAGCTCAAAAAAAAAAAAAAAAAATCCTTTTGGGTGCAAGTAGGAGAAAATTCTACTTACAATAATTCAACAACAACACAATGTAGAGCCCCTGGCATAGCAAGAGAAAAGGAGTGCGCAGATCTAGAACTCTATTAAAAGATCAGACTGGATGGTCCAACAGCCCAGAGGGTCCCCTGAGAACATGGCCCCTGGAATTGCTGCTACCCCAGTGCTGAAACCAGTACTGAAGCCCACACTTTGGACCAAGAATGGACTTCCCTTGGAACTTGGGGACACAGGGAGACGCAGGTGGTGTGTGTACTTTATGGTTTAATATATATGAGGCTGTCCGATTGGTCTTTTTTCAGAAGGGAGAGGAAAGGATGGAGTAGAAGAGGGAAGTGCTGGTTGAGTGGATGTAAGAAATACAGAGTGGAGAGGAAGAGTGTGCTGTCACAGGGTGAGGAGAGCAGAGAGAGTTCATAGAGGCAGGTGCTCAGGGTTTCATATGGCAAATGGACTTGGATTGTAAACTTACACTTAATCACAATAAAAAAAATTACAAAAAATAGTTCAACGAGGAAGAGTATTATCTCATGTAACGCACAGTCTGCAAGAAAAGCAGCCCCAGCCAGTCTGGTAGCTCAGCAGCCTCTTGGACAACATGTTTTGGTTTTCCCCCCGATCTTTCTATTCTCCCAGCTTCACCATATTGGCCTGTTCTCTGTGCTCCCAAAGAAAGGACAGCCAGATTGCCCAGAGAAATGACACATGGTCAGTCATCCTTGGCTTTCAAGATTCCAAGGTCTCTGTTGCTGTTGTTTAGTTGTTGTCAAGTTGGCTTGGGTTCCTGGTGACCCAGAGTACAACAGAACTAAACGTCCCCCAGTCCTGCTCCACCTTCACCGTCATTGCTGTGCTCAAGTCCACAGCCACCGTCTTAGTCCCTAGAGTGCCGTCCAACCTAGGGGTCCCTCTTCTGGCATCCTGTGGTACAGTTCTATGTTGTGATCTATAGGGCTTTCATTGGCCAATGTTTAGAAAGTAGATCTCCAGGCCTTTCTTCCTAGTCTGTCTTAGTCTGGAAGCTCCACTGACATGTGTGCACTATGGGTGACCCCTAGTGAAGGACCAGCGTGTCACTTCCAGCATCACAGCAACTTAGCAGTTTAAGAGACTAAAGAAGCAAACAGATCCTTCAGGCCGGCACTGCATCCCAACAACAGAAACTCACACACAAGCATGGAATTAAACTTGACACTCCTGTAGTGGCTGGAGAAAAAACACTGCTCTCGCTAAGAAGGCAGAAGGGAAAATGCAGAACAAACGCATTAACAAGCATTATCTGAGTGGAGGCTCCTGGGAGGTTAGACTTAGAGAAGTTAAGAGAATCGGTAAATGCCAATATTTCCCTGAGCTTTACATTGTGTTTTATAACAGTAAGTAACTAAGCCAACACGTTTGAGCCCTTATTATTTCTGAGGGTGATTACGGCACGATTTGCAGGGATTTCTCCCCTTGAAGCTTCACAACAATGCTGCCTGAGAGGAGTGGTTGTGATGCTCATTTTACAGATGAGGAAACTGAGGCAGAAGAGAGTTAAACAGTGTGCCCTCCTGTAGGGACCACGGTCTCGGGGAGCATCGAGCTCCAACTGGCATAACGTAGTTTATGAAGGAAGTGGTCTACATTCTGCTTTGGTGACTAGTCTAGGCTCTTTGTCAGCAGCCATCTAAGATATTCCACTGGTCTCACCCCATCTGGAGCAAGAGAGAATGAAAAGAAACCTAAAGAAACATGGGAAAGATTGATTAGTGCAGGGACTAAGGGACCACAGCTCCCACCAGCCTCCACCAGGCTGAATCTAATACAACCAGATGGTGCCCGGCTACCACCACTGACTGCTGTGACGGGTGTCACAGTAGAAGGTCCCAGACAGAGCTGGAGAAGAATGCAGAACAAGATTCTAACTCACCATACAGGCTAGACTTATTGGCCTCAGAGATCACCTCTCAGTGGTAAGAATGGAGTGCGAAGACCAGCTTTACTGGTCTGACAAGAGACTAGAGAAACTGAGAGTATAGCCCCCATCACCCTTTTAACGTAGTAGTGATGTCACTCCTGAGGTCACCCTTCAGCCAAAGATTAGACAGGCCTGTAAAACAAAACGAGACTAAAGGGGCACACCAGCCCAGGGGCAGAGATGAGAGGGCAGGAGGAGGCAGGAAAACTGGTAACTGGGAGCTATTGGCAACCAATGTCACAAAACAGTATGTGTGTTAACTGTCTGGCAAGAAATGAATTTGCTGTGTCAACCTTCATCCAAAGTAAAATTAAATAAGAGGAAAAAAGAATTGAGTGAAGACATAATATGTTGCTTATAAAACATCAGTATCTCATCAATTCTGACTCACATTGACACTATAGACAGTAGAACTGCCCCATAAAGTTTCCAAGGAGCGTCTGGAGGACTTGAATTGCAGACCTTCTGGTTAGCAGCCGGGGCACTAAAGCACTAAGCCGCTAGGGTTTCCAACCTGTATCTTAACTGGTAAAAAATGTCTGCCTTGGTCATTATACTCTTTGAAGAATGCTCCCCATAGGACCCCAGGGACAACAGCAACTCCAAAGATTAAATGAGAACTCAGGGGGCAGGGGGTTTACATTTGTGGGAGAGGAATAACTCAGAAAAGAAAGGTGACACTAGCTGCAAAACTCAAAGCACGTCATCGATGGCACAGAGCTGGCCGTGCAGAAACGGTTAAGTTGGTCTGTTTTTGCTGTGTGTATTCTTGGCAACAAAACGTGATTAGAAAACAGAAAAACCCGAGCTCCTTTTCTGTGACTTGTCATCTAGTATTTCTGCACGAGATCCCAGAAACAGCTACTCTCCATCTCCAGGGAGTTTCTAACTCAGCGAGAGGCCCAGCCCAAGCACCCGGACCTGCTGTGATTGTTCTCTCTCTGAGTTCCTCTCTCTGCCATGTCTAACCATCTATCAGTGCTCACTGTGTGCCAGGCGTGGGGCCAAGCGCTTCACACACAACTCGGTATTGAATCCTCTTCACACACAATGTCTGCAGCCACAGCACTGTGTCGATTTTTTTTTTCTGTGAAGAAGCGGGCTCCACGACACTGAGATCCCTCCCAGAATGGCACAGCTGGGGTGTTTGAGAGCAACAGCACTGCTATAGACCCTACCCAACATTGCCATGGAGTTGATTTCGACTTACAGTGACCCTAAAGGGCAGAGTTTCCTTGGCCAAGATCATCTCTGGGCATGGACTGCCTCATCTTTCACCTTCTGAGTGGCTGGTGGGGTCCAACACAAAATATTTCTGTTAGCAGCTGAGCGCTTTAGCCACAGCACCACTGGGGCTCCTTCCAGAGACTTCTAGCTAGGAGAAGTAAGTGGCAGCTGAAATTTAACCCTTCCTCCGCTCTTGTCCTCCCTTAAGTCACCAACCCATAGCAGCCGCTCCTGATCCCAACGGCCCCCTACTCTAGTTAGCACAAAGGCACCAAAGGACTGGTGTTGGGGAGTCAAGGTTAAAACGGGATTTTACTCCAGGACCTAAGCCTGTGTCTACAACCTCCATGCTCTTCCAGCTCTGATGAGGGTCTGTAATTGTTCTTCTTCATTACCAGACTTCGATGAGTTTCTTCATGGCACAGTACCTTCGGGTGTCTCAGCGGTGCGGTGGCGATGACGGGAGCATTCACCTTCCTGGGCTCGATCGGACAAGCATGAAGTGAGTTGTTGATAGGGTTCTTCATGGCTGTTGAACCAGCTCGTTGTACAGAGTGTCCCCACGTACAACAGAAATGACATCCTGCACCACGTCTCAACTACTGGTATGTGTGAGACCCTTGTTGCAGCCCCTGGGTATTTCCAGGGCTTCCCCACCTACGATGCTGATTTTCCTGCACTGTACTGGAGAAGGTGGAAGTGCTGCTTTGGCTAACCAGAAGGTCAGCAGTTCAGACCAGCCGGGTGTTCCGTGGAGATGCCATGGGGGAGCCCTACTCTGTCTGTAGGGTCGCTGTGAGTCACAGCCCACTCGACAGCAGTGCATTTGATTTTTTTTTTATATATATATAGGAGAATAGTCTGCTGCAATCCACAGGTTTTCACTGAAAAATTTTGGAATCGCCTGGCCTTTCTTCCTCATCTCCTAGTCTGGAAGCTCTGCTGATGATCCTACTGGTGTTTGATAGGCCATCCCTGCTACAAAGGACCTTGCAATATCCAAACAACATGCAATTCACCGCAAGGCCGCAAACAAATGGGTGAGTTAAATTTACTACTTGAATGAGTTATTATACTTAACTATAATTACTACAATCATTGTTATTATTTTCATATCACTTTTGTACGTGCTGGAAACCTATCATACACCTTCTCCCCAGTTCCTGATTCACAAGTCTCGCTTTTGGCCCCGGTGGCACCATGGTTAAGAGTTCAGCCGCCAGCCAAAAGTCTGCAGTTCTAACCCCCTAACTGCTGCTCTCTGAGCAAAAGGTTACACAGCCTGCTTCAATAAAGATTATAACCTATGATACCCTAGGAGGCAGTTCTACTCTGTTTTACGGGGTCACTGTGAGGCAGCATTGGACATGATGGCAGTGAGTTACTTTTATTTGTTGTCTCATAAGCAAAAACTGGCAGATGACTCATTTAGATATGAGATACTGACTTGAGTTGCTGCTGTGCCTTTGACACTGGGGTCAATGTCTGTTTTTAAGGATTCTAAGAGTTAAGCAGAGAAGTGGGACTGCATCTCTCTTCGTTTCCTGCTGTATACACGTCTGCTGTGTCATTGTTGTTTTCCAGCCTCTGATTCAACCGCCCTTTCTGCAAAAAGAAGGGACACGCCCCTGGAGGAAAAAGGCAGCCCGCGATTGTCTCGTATTGTCCTGGATTATGATCGATGTCTAAGGAGTCGTGCCACCGCCCACTCACAGCAATCCAGTGTGGTCCTCTGAGGTCAGCAGCCACCTTGAGTAACAAAGTACAAAAGAGACCGGTTCCAGGCAGGGCTTCCGAACCACCCACACGGTGCCTGCCTGGTGACAAAGGCAAAATCAGTCCCTTCCTGCAAGTCCGAAGTAGGTATTTGGGGTGAATCATGCTTAAGTAAACCTCTTCTTGGGATTTTATTCTGTGCTTGGCGCTTTCTCCAGAACTTGACTACTGGATGAGTCCCAGCAATGCGTGGACTCCAGCTGAATAAACGTGACTGTGGCTACACCTGCCTTTGCTGCAGCCTATGCACCAGGAGCCAGGCATCCCAGCTGCTCTCTGAGGACTTGTCTGCACGCCTGATATTTTGTGCCCCTTTCCTCACTTGTAACCTGGGGGTCGCTTACCCTGACAAAGCCCTGCATTGCTCTGAGTGGCAGGTGAGAAATACCAAAGAGGAGAGCCTTTGGGAAAGAACTGTTAGAGCAAGCTTACAAGGACCTTTCCTCAATCTCATCTGATTAAGGGAAACAAAATTTTCTTGCATGATCCTCATGCATATGTATAAACAAATTTGAAAAGGTGAGCACCAAAAGGCTTTTTTCTGACTCAGTTCGGTCATCTACATACCCCAGGGGAAACTCCGGTGGCTTAGTGGTTAGGTCCTACAGCTGCTAACCAAAAGGTAAGCAGTTCAAATCCACCAGGTGCTCCTTAGAAGCACTGTCTATGAGACAGTTCTGTTCTGTTCTATAACGTCACTATGAGTTAGCACCGACTCAGTGGAAGTGGGTTTGGTGGTTTATATACCCCAGGCATGTGGAGGGACTTTGCCGACCAATAGCGTATCCTGCTGTAAAGTTAAAAATCTCCAGCCTTGAGAAAGAAAATGGTTGCTTTTCTTCACAGATCTTAAATCAAGTCCACCCAGGCTGGGTATTTTCTTTGGGCATGGGCAATTTAGGTTCAAGTAATGACCTAAACCCGTGAATCCCAAATGGGATCTACACCTAGTGTGGCTTCTAAGTTGGTGGCCTGAGCAGGCGTCACCATTTTGCTGGATTCCTGGTGTCTGTGTAAACAGAGACCCAGGAGGAAGGAGGCGTCTCTCCCACAGACTCCTCCTTCACTTCCTATTTTCTGTTGAACTCTGTAAAGAATACATCAGCTAGTCAAACTTCAGCGAAAAGATAATCTCAAAGCAAGAAAGCAACCTGATCGTTTTACAGTAGATGAAAGAAAGACTTTATTTTTTTTAAAGCAGCCTTCAGGACCTATTGGCTTCTCTCTTAGATTCTGAAAATAACTGGGCTTTAAATGTGCTTTTCCCCTTTAGCCTTCGAAGGTCTGTTGGTAGCCTCTTTCTAGGACATTTTAAAGCATGGATCGTTTCAAAGACCATAAATCAGGATGTTTCCTGTTTCTTAAAATAAAACAAAAACAGTCAGCATAAAAGAGTTAACTTTAAGCACAGGGTGTGAGAGAGAGAACACACAGAACATGCTGGGGTAGCTTCGCCCATAAGCAAGATAAGAACCGGCTTACAGTAAACAAGGCACTGGGACTTACAGTAAGCAGGGTACTCAGGCGGACAGTAAACAAAGGACTGCCCTGCTTCCTTGTCCCCACTCAGTAATCAGTGGCATACCACTCCACGTGGCTTTCACCCACTTTCCTCTAGGTTTCACCATGTGAAACGGTGCACTACGGTGTGGTAAATAAACACAAGGCAGCCCCCGTGTACCTTCCTTGGTGGTTAACATGTCCCTATAAACAAGCCCCTTTTGTTGAAGAGGGGCGTTTCAATAACTGTTTTCTGTAGTCTATCTTGGAGGCAAAACTCTAAGTCAGCTTGCAACATGCTTAAGGGTAAACTAGGAATACTCCAAATGGAGAAGGTCTTTTGTATTCTGGCGCCTCCTGGTTCTTAAAAGTTAAAGGGCTTTCTGTTTATTATGAAGCTGTTTCCTTCTTGCTTATGGGAAGTTCATTTGATTTTTCTTTTGCAAGTGCACAGGTAAAGGAAGAATCCTGAAGCCCATGCAGGTCGCGCTGCGGAGTGGCTGTTCCCCGTTTGACTCACGTCCCCTGCCCCACTTCTGCCCCTTCTCACGACTTCCTCTCTCTGCTCATGGCTCCAGCCGTTCGTCTTCTCCTCTGTCTGTAAGCTCACACACACACACAAACATACGCGTGCACATACATGACTGTTTTGAGACCTAGAGGGACTCATACAGTGGGTAGGCTTTTTTTTGAAAGATGAAAATCGCTTTTTCATCCACAGTAGTGCCTGGCAATCAGTCCCTGGCTGACTCTCAAGCCAGTTCCCTGCTTTGTGAAGCTTTTTATAGCGACTGCTACTCACTTTAAACCACAGTGATTCTTCAACCGCCTTCTGGAAGCAACGTGGAAGCTTTTCTGGGGTCTTCAGGCATGCCGGAGCTTGTTCTCCTCTCTCCTGTGGGAAATTATGCCTTCTTGCTATACCCCTCACCCACTTCTAGTCCAGAGACCCGACAGACAAACTGAATTGTTCTTGTTAGCTGTGGCTTTGCATTCTCAGGACAAGAGCAGCTGTTAGAGTCAGAGAGAGAAAATGACAATCATTTTTTACAAGGCCTGCACCTTGTGGGACACGAGGGTTTAACCACCAGGACAAACCACTGCTCGGTGCAAGCCTGCCTGGCTGGACATGTATCTGTTTTCTTTCCCTTGCCAGGTTGCTGGTGGGTTTCATCACCTGATACATGAAGATGAGGTTCTTGAAAACAGCAGGAGGCCGCAGAGTTTTCGGAGGTATGTGGCTTCTTCCTGAGCTGTATATTGGGTCTGCGTGTGTGAGAGAGAGAGAACAAGTGTTTGCCGTCAACTTAGAGCTGCAGTACTTAGCCTAGAAGAATGCTAACAGAGGGTCTCCCGGCAGCATGTGAGAAGGAAGCTCAGTTCACTCCACCGGCCCCTTAATGCATCCAGTCACTGAGTACCAGCCTCCACTCCTGAGAAAGCCTAGTGGTCACAGGCTCTATGCTGGGATAAGATTCCTGGGTTCAAATCCCAGCTCTGCCACTCACTGGCTCTGTTACTTAGTCTCTCTATTCCTTAGCTTAAAAATGAGGGAGACACGCACCCAAATCCTTCATCTACATCCTTCGGGCCAGATGTGCTTTGGGACTCAGAATTTTCCAGATGTTACAAATATGATGTGGTCTTCAAGCTACATGTTATGTAACACTTCCTGTGGAGTGAGGGGCATTGTGGAATCTGACACGTCAAGGTATGCCTGGACAGACAGAGACCCATGTCCTATCGCCGAGATCCAATCAGGTTTCACCGCCAAAGTCAGTTTTGGAAGTATGGCTTTCTTGGTTTCTTAGGTGTTGGAGACAGTGGGTGCCGGGTTGTGTGCCCTTCACAGTGTCTGCCTTACGGGGAGGTCAGAGGATTAAGTGGGCTAAGCCGTATAAACCGAGCTTAATAAACACTCAACAAGTGTTTGCCGAGAGCCCACCCTTTACCAGCTATAGCGCTAAGCAGTGGCTCAGTACTCAAGACCAGCAGTTGGCAATTATCTTCTGTAAAGAGCCAGATGGTAACTATTTCAGCTTTGCTGGCCATATAATCATTATCACAGCTACTCAACTCCACTGCTCCAGCACATAAGCAGCTGGGGATACCTACATAAACAAATAGGCATAGTGAGCTTCCAATAAAACTTTATTTACAAAAACAGACACAGGGCCACGTTTAGCTCCCAAGCTGTAGTCTGCTGACTCCTGATCAAGACGATGCTTGTAGCTCTTCACAGTGTTTCCACTCTAGTGCAGCAAACAGTCAACTAATGAAGTAAATGTCCACTGAGATTGTGATGGATGCTAGAAGGAAATAATCAGGTTACCTACTAGAAGACTGTCGGGGAGGCCAGGGGCAGCCTTGGGGACGCTGTTCAACAAAGGTTCTCTAGGGCTGGTACACTTGAGCTGGACAGAATGGGTGAACAGGAACCAGCATAGCAGGCCTGCAGGAAGAGTGCTTTCTCCTAGCCAAAGAACACTACAGGGCAGAGAGAAGAAAACTGGGTGTCAGCCAGCAGAGATGAGTCCAGAGAGGTAGCTTGAACTTCCTGGCTTCTCTTGACACTGCCCACTTTTGAGATATCAGTTCTCCCCCATTCCAGGGAGCAGAGAAACCTGGAAAAGGGTTTTCAAAGTCATCAGACATGATTCCGTCCCCTCAGGGCTCTCAGCCTGGTGAAATCCTCAAAATGACCCTTTCCACCTCCAGGAGACAGGCTGAACACCCACTAGGGCAGTCATAAACCCAAGGGCAACTCAGTTTATCCTTCAGCACTATTACATCATTTTTCTAATAGTGGGAATTGGGCTCCAGTGGCTTTAGGGCAGTGCAACTGTTCTGCACGATACTCTGACAGTGGCCTTGTGATGTTAGGTGTCTGTCAGAACCCATCCACAACTGTACAATAAAATGAGAGAACCCTAGTGCAAACTAGGTACTTTATCACTGCTGCTGGGTAGTGTCCGGTAGATCTCAACTCCTGGTGATCCCATGTGACAAAGAACACTGCCCCATAGAATTCTCTAGACTGTGATCCCTCTAAGGAAGCAGATTCCCAGGTCTTTCTTCCACATAGCCTCTGCATGCATTTCAACTACCGACCTTTGGGTTAAGAGCCCAGTGCTTAACCATTGAGCTACCAGGGCCGTTTGTGATTGAATAATGATGTATCGATATCCGTATATCAATCCTCACAAATGTTCCACATCAGCTCAGAGTGTTAACAGGAGAACTGATGTGCAGGCAGGGGAAGAGGGCATATGGAAACTCTTACTTTCTGTGTAGTTTTTCTATAAACCTAAAACTGCTCTGAAAAAATCAAGCCCCATAAAAAAAGAGAAAGAAGACCCCCAAATGCAATTTATGGCTATGGACATATATCAAGATTTTCAAGGAGAAAAACAGGCAAGAAAATCATAACCCTCAAGCTCCAGGGAAGAAAGACGGCTGAGCAGAAGATAGCACATGGACATTCTGACAGTTAAGTCAGCGCACTTAATTGTTTTAAGTGCTACGTACTTCACTGTTGAATATTACTATGGTGACCTTCTAAATACTCCCCTTGGGAAGCTATGTACCAACGCCAGCGCCTTTCAAAGCAATTTTGGAGCTCTTTCTGGAATGGCCACTGTGCACAGTGGCATGGTGGCCAGTTCGCAAACTTAACTGTCTAGTTGTCTGTGAGGGAGTTTTTTAGCCAGTAAACCAATAATTGTATTGCAACATCCTCCCTACTCACCTGATCTGGTCCCCAGTGACTTATTTTCTTTACCTTAAAATAAAGGAAATATTGAAAGGAAGACATTTTGATGACTTCCAGGACGTCAGGGGTAATAGGACAACAGTTCTGATGGTCATTCCAGAAAAACAGTTCCAAAATTGCTTTGAAGAGTGGCCTAAGCACTGGAGTCAGTGCCTGGCATCCCAAGAGGAGCCGTTCAAAGGTGACTGTAGTGCTATCCAGCAGTGAGTTACGTAGCACTTTTTCTAGGATAAGTTCGCAAACTTAATTGGCAGTCTTTGTATATACATATTGTTTTATTTCCCTAAAATTAAAAAAAAAAATACAACTTGAAGTCAGAATAGTAAGATTTTAATATCTGCTCAGATCAAGTAGTGGGAACATGTGTGTCTATTATCCTAGTTCCTATATTCTGTATGCTCAGAATATTTCATAATAATTTTTTTTAAGCCAAGTGGAAGAGGCTCTGAGTATTAATCCCCCGCAAGCTGCCTGAGTTCCTCCTTAAGAAATCAGAGCAGGGTGAGAGGAGAAAGGGAGCAACCATAAGGTCTCCAGTTCACAGGATAAAACCCCTTATGGATGTCCCCAGATGGTTTCCATCTCACCAGTGCGGGTCGTCCCTGACTTACCGTGTATGTGAGTTACAGCAAGCCACATTTAGGACAGTCTTTTTTCTTTTCTTTTTTTGCTTACATAATGCGCTCATAACTGGAGATGCAGGAAGGGCTGATGCTGAAGCTGTGTTTATATGTAATGTCTTCAACCCTCAGAGACAGATAAAGATCAAATTTATAAAGATATTCATAATAAAAGGCATTAATAATGAAAACAAACTAAAAAGAAAAAAAGATATTTGACACAGGTCAGAAGTGACTTACTCTGAGTAGGAGGAACAGAACACCTACATCAGTGAGGGACTACCTGTCTGTCATCTGCAAGATGATTTATGTGGGACACAGACTAACACTTGTCCATTTAAGAGTTAAGAATTTTCCTTTCTCTGATTTAGAAAAAAATGTCTACCCAATTCAACCAGGCACTGATGTCCTTGGATGTCATGGTTTAAGACAAGGCCACGTTTTCAAAAGGGAGTCAGAAGATTCCCATTAAAAATAGTAATATGAAGTAATGATAGACGTGATATTTCAGTGTGTTGGAAAAAAAATTCAAAAGCAATTTACAAATGTCTGAAATTTGAGAAACAGTTTGCAGGTGAATAACCGTAAAAATAGTCCTTTGAGCCTGCCTCCTGCTTTGCTTCTCTTACCTCCGCTCCTGAGAATTACAAGTCTGACAGGTATTATCTGAGCGGAGCCTTAAAATAACAGCAGCAGAGGAGGACAGTCCCCACCGCGAGCTTAGATGGAAACCCGAGCCGGCTTTGAACCGCACACGGAGTTTGGACTTGATCATGAAAGTCACGGAGAACTGTTGATGGTTTGAAGCAGGTTGACAGCTCAGAGGGAGTTCCTGGGTGGTGCACACTGCTAAGTGGATGACCACCAGGCAAAATGTTGGCAGTTTGAATCCACCCAGAGATGCCTCAGAAGATAGGCCTGGCAAACTGATTCCAAAAGTTCACTACCTTAAAAGCCCTATCAAAACCCCAAACACTATGGGGCAGTGCTATTCTGCACATCTGGACTCATTCTGAGTTTGAACTGACTGGGTAGCCGCTAACAACACTAGTTCAGGGTCCTCTCAAAAACGTGTTGCCATTGAATCTGTTCTGACTAACAGTGACCCTACAGGACACAGTAGAAGTGTCCCATAGAGCTTCCAAAAAGTACCCGGCGGATTTGAACTGCTGACTTTTTAGTTAGCAGCTCCAGCACTTTACCGCAATCAAGGTTTCCAGAAAGGTTATCTCAAAATTCCATGAGGGACAAGGTTCAATGGAGGGCCAAGATCACAGTAGATGGTCAATTAATCATTAATAAATGAAGAGTGAAGATGGGGAAACCAGGTAGGATGCAGAAACCCAGGAGAGAAAAGATGATGATTCAAAATACAGTAAAAGACAAGGGAAAGGCTGGTAGATGACAGACAGATACACGGATACACATGTATAGATTCCTACCCTGAGATTATCGGCATAGACAGGTAGATAGATGTTACTGGCCAGGTCTGAGGCACCAACCTTTAGGAATTGGATTTGGGACATGAGAACTAAGGAGTTCACAGGGGTGTTCTTGAGACCAGGGTGTCTCACATGTGGTCCAGAGACCAGCAGCATCAGCACCAGCATCACCTGGCAGCTTGTTAGAAGCACAGAATCTCAAGCCTCCCCTGAGACCTATTGAAACAGGTTCATAATCCATACTTACCAAGATCCCCAAGTGACTCTTGTGCAAACTAAAGTCTGAGACATGGTGTTCCAGTCCACTGCCCCTTCCTCCCATGGAATAAGGCTGGAGGTCACTGAGTACGTATTTAATCTTCATGATTCCCCTAAAAGGTGGGTCTTATCACTCCCATTTTACAGATGAGGAAACTGAGGCCATGGAGGTTTACATCACGGTCCCCGAACAGCAGTACAGCAAGGTTTCGAACTCAGACTTTCCGAGCCTGCACTCTTTCTCACATTTTTTTTTGTTTCCTGGCTTCATGGAAAATAACAGGAAAGGTCTTCGTCCCCTCCAGTCTCCAGGAAAGGAAGCGTAACAGTGACTAAGTCAGCACTTCTCAAGTGTCTCGGTCCCAGGACGCCTGCACATCCTTCAGAACTACTGAGGAACCCAAAGGGCTTTTACTTACGAGTGTTCTGTCTACATTACCCTCTCCAAAATTAAAACCAAGACATTTTTGAAATGGTCATTTATTTTAAAATAACGCCAATAAACTTGCTACGTGTTAACATTAATAACATGTTTTTATGAAAAATAACTTTTGCACTAAACACTTAGTGGCTCAAACCCAAACCAAACTCACCGCCTTCAAGTCCATTACCACTCACAGCACCCCTATAGGACAGAGTAGAACCATGCCATAGAGTTTCCAAGGAGCACCTGCAGATTTGAACTGCTGACCTCTTGGTTGGCAGACGTAGCACTTAGACACTAGGCCCCCAGAGTTTCCATTTAGTGGCTAGCTTGGCTTTATTTTTTCTTTTTACCAATGCCCTTCCCCTTTGGCTTCTAGGAAGGCAGCTGGAGGCACATACCTGCTTCATTCAGACTGTTGTGATGTTCCATGTCCTGAAACCTCAGGAAAATGCCACTGTAACTCACTAGAGAGGGACAGTGAAGAAGGTAAAGGATTATGAAGTAGTTTTGACCTCATGAATACCTTGATAGGCCCCAAGGGCTCTCCAACACTGGCCTAGGACAGGTATTTCTGTCAAGTTCTGTCAGCTTACCATGACCCCATACGACAACAGAACTGCCCCATAGAATTTCCCAGTCTGTTATCTTTAGAGACAAGACATGAATACCAAAACACCAGCACAGTGCTGGGCACGTGATAAACACACACACAAAAAAAACCCATCACAGTCCAGTTGATTCTGACTCACGACGATCCCGTGTGTTACAGAGTAGAGCTGTCCTCTAGGGTTCCCCTAGCTGTCATCTTTGCAACAGCAGGTCACCAGGCCTTTCTTAGGCTTTGCCGCTGGGTGGGTTTGGACTGCAGCCTTTAGGTCAGTGGCTGACCACAAACCACATGAACTACACAAGAACCCCCGTTGCACAGTAAATGGAAGCCAAATCCATTCATTCAGCATCTGAGATAAGGACGTACAGAGGCATGAGCTGTGCATTCCTGCAGGATTCTGTACTTTGAAGGACACTGTGATTGGCCATCATGCCCTGCTGCCACCTTAAAATTCCTAATCATGGCTGAACCTGGGGCGCCAAATTCTCACCTTGCACTAAAGCCAAAAGCCACCCCCATGGAGTTGATTCTGATTCAACCCAATAGGTCAGAGTAGAACTGCCCCATAAGAGTTTCCCAGGAGCGCCTGGTAGATTTGAACCGCTGACCTTTAGATGAGAAGAGGTAGCAGTTAGCCTCCAAGTCACTGGGGTTTCCTATAGAGTTTCCCATCTTGCATTAGACTTAGCAATGTTATGTGGCCAGCCCTGAAGACACACTTTCCTCCAGTGATTCTTCACAAGATCGTTGTCTCTTTCCTTTCTTGGCATAAAATGTGCCCACCCAAAATCTCATTTGTTTAAAATGAGATTTCATAGAATTCTTCCTTTCTGTAAGTCTAAAAGCTATGTAAACAAACAAACAAAAAGAAAACCCAAACCCACCGCCACTGGATCTGTCCCAACTCACAACCACCAGAGTTGAACTGACTCATAGCATTTCCAAGGAGCACCTGGTGGATTTGAACTGGCGGCCTTTCGGTTAGCAACTGTAGCCCTTAACCACTACATCCCCAGGGTTTCCTCAGGTCCTGTGTACCCAGCGCTGTTGGGTCGATTCCGACTCGTAGTGACCCAATAGGTCAGAGAGGTCAGAGTAGAACTGGCCCCAGAGTTTCTGAGGAGCACCTCAGAGATGCATAATAGCTTAAATACCTGAAGATCAAGAGGAAGAGAGAACGCTTCCTACTTTGCTGGCGTTTTTAAGAGATCCCAGAGGGTACTTCTAAGTAACTTAGGACTGACTCACGTGACAATTCCTGAAGCAATTATTACCAACAGAAATCCAACTATCTTAACTGGCTCAGGCTAATTGAATCAGAATGGGGGGAGGGAGGTGAAAGGTTAGGAAGGTCTGTACACTGAGAATTTTTGACAGCTCTGAAGATTCTACATATATAGAAATGCCTGTGGTGTAGTGGTTAAGTACTACGTCTGCTAACCAAAAGGCCGGCAGTTTGAATCCTCTAGGCACTCCTTGGAAACTCTGTAGGGCAGCTCTACTCTGTCCTTAGGGTCACTATGAGTCAGAATCGACCCAATGACAACAGTTTGGCTTTATATATACATGTACTGTATATTGACAGATAGATAGCTAGGTAGTTGCTAGATGCTATGGAACAGATTTCCAGCTTACAGCAGCCTCAGGTGACAGGAGAACCGCCCTTGTAGGGTCATCTAGGATTCAATCTTACAAAAGTAGATAATCAGGTCTTTCTGGATGGGTTCAAACCATCAACCTTTTGGTTAGCAGCTGAGTGCTTCACCGGTGTGCCACCAGGGCTCTGTATATTTATAGATCTGCATCTATAAATGAGACGGAACCAGCTTGACAGTGGCAGGTTTGGTGACATCTACAAATGTACATGTGTATTTCTCTCCATCGATACACACGTACACATGAAGACCAAGAACTGTACCTAAGTTGTCAGGAGAGCTGAGGTCAGCGCCCGAGCTCAATGTGAAAGCAGTGGACAGAATGACCAGATGACAAGGACATACTTGTCATAAGTGGATATGTGGTTTTACATAGTGACCTCAGCATGACTGAAACTTTTGGAGGAAAAAAAAAGGAAATGACTTCTCTTTTTTTTCTTTTTCATGACCTGCCACTGCCAAGCTGGAGGAAAGATGGAAAATGACAAGAATGTGTTCATAATAGACTTGTAGTGAGCTCATAATAACTATAATTGGCATTAACTGTTATTTAGAGTAGATGCATTCTTAAAAATCTAATTTTCATTGTATTTGTAATGTATGAGGACTCCTGTGATTAGAGGTAGGAGTCCCTGAGTCGCATGAAAAACGTCAGTGGGTCAACTATTAACTGAAAGTGTGAGTGTTCAAACCTGCCTACAAGCATCTAGGATGAAAGGCCTGGCAATCTGCTTCTAAAAGGTCACAGCCACAAAAACCCCAGGGAATGCAGTTCTGCTCTGCCCACATGGGGTCACCCACAAGTTGGGACCTGCTTGATGGCAACTGTTGGCAGTGATTGTTTTAAATTTAGGATATAAGCCCTTTCCAAATTTGAGATAAAAAAGGAGGTAGAAAACTTTGTTTTATTGTTTTTAATATTCTCAGGCTTCTGACAGGTTCAATTCTCTAATAACTATTACTTGTTCTGACATTTTAGCTTTATTTGTCACCTGCAGCATCGTTTTAAAACAATCACCATCGTTTTGGAGCCTAAGAACACATGAGAAGTTAAGAACAGGGACAGAGGGATCTAGAGAAGGGTCCTCGTATCTATCCTGCAAGCGGACACATAGGTAGCAGACAGTTTAGGCCTTTAGCTCTCGGTCCTTACAGCCTGAATGCAGCCACAGGCGACACGTAAACACGTGAGCCTGCCTGTGTTCCAATGAAACTTTATTCATACGAAGAGACTTGGAGCTGCACTTGGCCCTCGGGCTGTAATCACCAATCCTGCTCTAGAGTTTTAATATTCTGGCTCCACCGCTTTCCAGCTGGGTGACCTGCGTGAGTTGTCATTCATCTGTAGAACGGGGATAATAATTGTGTACCTCGTTAGGCTCTGAGGAGGAAACAGATCAGGTAGATTAAGCGTGCGTGCCATAAAAGAGCCCCATAAATGTTACCTGTCACTATTATTACCATGAGTGTTATTATTATCCTCGTTCTCCCCCGGTGGTAGAGAAGTGAGGCCCCATCTGTCCAGGCTCACTCTGTCGGAAGCGTGTGCTCTCGGCCGCACCGGACAGCCCCAGGAAGACACTGCCGCTGTCTGACGGGCTCGACTTAGCGTCAGAAGACAGGCCACCCCTACCTCCTGCAATGCTTCTTTAGAGGTCCCCTTAGTTCCAAATTGGTGAACTGTTGCCCAGAGGTCACGGCCTGGGGAAGCCCAGGCCACAGTGTCACCCTGCACTCCCAGGCTCACCGTGGGTCCAAATCAACAGACAGCAGCCTAGCCCAGCCAGCTCAGTTTGGGGCTACAACTGCTGTTTTCCATCTCCTAACAATTCCATTGGAAACCCTGGTGGCCCAGTGGTTAAGTGCTGTGTCTGCCAACCAAAAGGTTGGTAGTTCAAATTTGCTAGGCTCTCCTTAGAAACTCTATGGGGCAGTTCTACTCTGACCTATAGGGTCGCTATGCATTGGAATCAATTCCAGAGCAGCAGGGTTTTTGGTTTAACAGTTCCCTTAGAGAGGTAGAGTTCAGTTTGGGGAGCAAACAAGTTGTAATTGACTCAGACTGACTGGGTTCCTTGAAGAAAGGGCTAACAGAGCCTCTTGAATGCTCCTCCCATCCCACCCAGTCTTGACCCCTTTCTGGAGGAAGAAGCCACACCTGGGCTTTGCCTGACCTGTCCTAAGGCCCACCCAGGCCTGGAGAGTGTTCCAGAGCATCTGGTAAAGCTGGTTCCTTTACATACAACTTGGCTGAGCTGTGGCCAAACCAATGACTTCCTCAAACAATGCCCTAGAGGAAAAAAAGATCTCTTGGGATTCTGATTTCTTTTGGATATTTCTCTTGGGTTTCCCATTGAAGTTTTCAGGATTTTCAGCCTGAGACACCAGACTTTGTCTACCATTTCTTGGTGGAGATTATCGAATGTCCAACTGCTGTTTACAGGGCCATTCTCTCTGGGGTTTCTAATCTCTCCCTTTCTTATGACTGGCATTTCTTCCCAGGCAGTCCCTGTTTTTTTTCTTAGCCAGCAGGACAGCCCCTAGGCGCAGCAAGAGAAACAGAAAACAAGACTGCCAATTTCAGAGACAAACACAACAGGGGATCTATTTTTCCAGCCTAGCACCACTTTTCACTTCAGGAAGGTGACTTCTTTTAAGTACTCTCGTGCTGTAGCTTGGGCAGGCAAGTTCCCCTCTTGTTTGGCCTCCTTGCGTCCCTTCCTGAATTACACTCGTCAGTTAACTTGCTTATTACGACATCTCTGGAGCTGACCTCCTCTTTAACTCGTGTTTCCTTCTTCCCGGGAGGAAAACAAATTTGATGCACACATATGGGAGGCAAAGCACAGCCACCAAAAAGCAACCTCACTAGCTAAGCGAAGTCGAATCAGCCGTGGACACGGTATCAGCAGGTTCCTAAATGTAGAATGAAATCAGACTCCTCCTCCAGGAGGGGTTCCCCCCTCCACCTCCTGCAATACGAGATTGTACCTGCTTCTTTAGAGGTCCCCTTAGTGCTAAATCCCCGGTTCACTCAGGCGCCCTACAGAGCAGGAAGCCACCTAAGTTCTAGGAGAGAGCTGAGATACCTCCCTGGGCCCCAGAGAAAAAGGAAGAGATGGGAAGGAATGAGTAGATAGGAATCCTGCCTCTGTGATAAGCAGCATGTGATTCTCATAGTGGCCTTGGCTTAGGGCTGAACTTGATTGCTTTTGCATAAGCCTGTCACCGCCAAACTGGAGGAACGATGCAAAACTACAGCACGGGGAATATGTACATAACAGTTTGGTAATGGATCAATAACACTGTCTGTGAAATCCCTATTTGGAAAAAAAAAAAAAAAAGAGGTTCATTCAGCCAATTCTTCAGATTCCAGCAACTTTAGGTGGTGTAGAGTCATAAGAATTGCATTCAAAAAGGGGTGAGTATGTGAGTGAGAGTGACTGGATTCGGCGGGCAGTATTTTCTGCAGCACGGTTTGTGGAAGCTGAAAGAACTTCAAATACAGAGAAGGGAATAAATGCAACGCATCAAGAGACATTATTTAGAGGAATACTCTGTCACCAATAAACACACCAAGTTGTTTTGGTTGTTGTTTTAATACAGAACCATCCCCAAGATTGTGAAAGGCACAAGGTGAAAGCTAGTCATGTAAAGAAAGCTGTGACTGTTTTCTGTCTTGTGAAATGATTCACTGAAAACTGCCAACAGTGACTGCTGGGGAGACTCATCCTTTCCCAGAAACCCCTTTGGTTTGAATTTCCCTTCAGGAGCATGCTTCACATTTTTCCAAAACTTTACAACTATTTTTGAAATGCATGTAAACATTTGCCTGTGATTTTTTAAAAAGTTGCATAATAGTGTCTGTAAGTATTACTCCAGTGGTATATTTAAAAGAGTGATATATATGTTTTTGATCTTATTCTTATTTATATAAAATACACAGATTGAAAAAAAAGTGTTGTTAAGTCAATTCTGACTCATGCCAAGCCGAGTGCCGCCGAGTCGGATCCGACTCATGGCGACCCTATAGACAGAGTAGAACCGCCCCACAGGGTTTCCAAGGAGTGGCCGGTAGATTCCAACTGCCAGCTTTTTGGTTAGCAGCCATAGCTCTTAACTACTGCACAGTCAGACTCCTTGTTAAACACAAACCCAAAAAATCAAACCTGCTGCCCTCCAGTCAATTATGACTTATAGCAGCCATATAGGACAGAGTAGAACACTCCCCATAGAGTTTCCAAGGAGCACCTGGCAGATTTAAACTGCTAACCTTTCAGTTAGCAGATGTAGCACTTAACCATTATGCTACCAGTATCTATTAAATACAGTATCCATAAACACTGTATTATTATATACAGTACCTACATATTATATATAGTATAATATATTATTATACTATGTCAATAATATATTATGTATTAATTATATATTATATATAACTATTATGCTAATTATATCATATATATTAATTATATATAGATGATTATATATTAATAATATACTATATTGTTATATAGACACATTATATATTAAATATATTTAAATAATATTTAATATATTAAATAATATA
This sequence comes from Heterohyrax brucei, assembly GCA_028571685.1. Lineage (NCBI taxonomy): Eukaryota > Metazoa > Chordata > Mammalia > Hyracoidea > Procaviidae > Heterohyrax > Heterohyrax brucei. The sequence goes on along the minus strand of CM053156.1, from coordinate 81,916,537 downwards.
TTTGAATGATATTTATAATATATTCAAATAATATAATGCATTTATATGAAATATTTTTATGCTATATTATTAATGTAGCACAATATTACACTTATTACATACAGTATCTACAAATGCATTTGTTTTTGTGTGTGTGCCACTGAGTCAATTCTGACTCAGCAACAATATTGAAATATGTGTAAATACATTTATTGTGTAAAAAGTCTACTATTTATTGTCTATAAATTATATGTGAACCAAAACCAAAAAAATACATGCTGTGGAGTCAATTCTGACTCACAGTGACCATACAAGACAGAATACCACTGCCCCATAGAGTGCCAAGGAGCACCTGGTAAACGAGAAGTGCTGACCTTTTGGTTAGCAGCCACAGCACTTAACCACTACGCCACCGGATTCACAAATTACATATGTTGTTGTTATACTGTTAGGTGCCCTCGAGTAAGTTCCAACTCGTAGTGACCCGATGTACAACAGAACAAAACACTGCCCAGGCTTACACCTATGCCCACAATATATAGAGAACATAAAATATATTTATGGCATATAAATTATATATGAATATTTGTAAATGGTATATATGATCAATAATAATACTTATATATATTATATAATAAATAGTACTTAGATATTTAAATATACTTAAATATTTCACATTGTGAAATAGCAGCTACCTCTAGGGAGGTCATGAGTGAAGGGAATTTGAACATTTTTATATTAGTTTATAACATTTGGATATTTCAGAGAGATGAAGCATTATTGCTACCAAAAAATTAATGAAGAAAACGGTTAACTATTGACCCGCAAAGTCAGAGAAATGTCCACCATGTCTTTTCCAAGACAGTCAAACCAAGCCTCAGCTCCTTTGCTCTAAATCCGTGGGACAGGTGGCTTTATTAGGCACATTGGATGTTTCCCATCCTCTAAATGCCACTTGCTGGGACTGCCCCAAATCACTTTTCCAGGTGGCCCCTTGGTGTCTTTGTTCCAGCCAGCTGGACAGGTGACACAGAGCCCCTGCCTTAGGGAAAGGGAAATTCAGCACCAAGCGTCGTGACTACAAGGTTCCTCTGTTTTCCAGCCCGTAACAAGTCTTCCTGGGAATCCGGCTTCCACTCCAGGTCCTCATGCGGTAGTTCACCGACGGAAATAAGGACGTCTTACAGGGGGGAGTGGTTTTTTGGGATTGTAAACAAACACATCAGGTTAAATAACCGCACTGATCATTCCCGCAGAATCCTGGTGGCACAGGGGTTAAAGCACTTCACTACTAACTCAAGGTTCGTGGGTTCGAGCCCTCCTGCCTCTCCAAGCAAGACGCACGCACGTGGCCATGTGTTTCCGTCACTATTACAGTCTTAGGAATTCTACGGGGCAGTTCTACTGTGTCCTGTTGGGTCACTAGGAGTCCAAATTCCCTGACTCCAGGGCAGTGTGGGTTTGGTGGGTTTTCATTCCATGTGCCTTTTTTTAGGGCAAGTAAATGTCGCCGAGGAAGCTGGCCATTGATGAAACTGCCCGCAGGTCCAGCCTCGGCTGTCGGGGCTTTTTCTTGCTTCCACGGTGTTTTGTTTGAAGGCCCTGCTTCCTCCACCCACAGTTTGGAAAAGCGGTCAGGGTTTATGAACTAATTAATTATTTTATTCCGGAGGGAGGGGTCAAGTTGGGAAGCCAACTGTATGCAAATAAGGCTTGTGACCTAACCACCTATTACTTGCAACTGGAAAAGGAGAGTGGGGACAAGGAGTCTCTCTCATCCTCCTCCAGAGTTCCCTTTTCCTTTGAATCACTTGAAAATCCGGTGGCGGCCTTGGGTAGGTATTTGAGTCATCACTTGGATTCCTTGAAATTTCGGTGTTCAAATAAAGGTGAGGATCAACTGTCCCGCGAGATAAAACACAAGGAACCAGTGGCTATTGTCTGCCCACCCTGTGCCTGACTGACTAGTAAAAAGCATCTCCATGGGAACAGATCGGAGTCCCTGTTTCACGCGGAGCAGCCAGCAGCCCGGGTGCAGGAGCCTGACCCACCCGGCCATTGATTCGGGCGGCTGGCTGCGAGCAGCCGGGTCGTTTTCATCTTCAGCCAAATGATCTGGCAGAATTCCTTTTCAAGTCTAGGGGAAGGAAAAAAACAATCTTTTCCTCCCCCCACTCCCCTTCTGCGTGGAGTTAATTACTGTATTTTCATCTGGGAGGGTGGAAAAAAAATACACAGTGTGCTGAAATAGCACACCGAACAACGGTGACGTGTTGCATCTGTCTGCTGTTTATTAGGAAGGGAGATTTTTTAAAAAAGTGTCACCGTCTGGGATGTAGAACTTGAGTGCGGGTAGGATCCTGAGGACACATAGACTGAGGCAGGGCCTGGGAAACGGTGGGTTTTGTTTTCCTGGTTTTGCCTGTGTTTGGCTGTGTGACTTCAGACAAGTTTCACAGCAGCTCTGTTTAAATATGGTGATTTAAGAAATGTGCGAGACGGCTAGGGACGCTGGGGGGTCGGCCTTCTTTCTCCCCTAATTCCCCCAACATCTGCCATATAACTTCCCGATCACTAATCAGTGATCTGAGTCCCTGAACTGAATTCGAGAACAGCGCTGAGGAGGGCAGGGGCTTTCTGAGTTGCTTCCAAACATTTCTGCTTCTGTTCCTCGTTAAAAACACCACCCAAAGCAGCATTTTCTAATGCTATGGCCACATTTCTAGTCCAGTTTCTGAATCAGCGGGAAAAAAGGCCTATCAAGAAAAGAGAGAGAGAAATGGAAACGGAGCTGAAATATGTATCTATGTATTTCTAATTCCAAAGGTTAAAATCTTTGGGGGTCATTGTCTGTTTCCCAAACTGGGCACAGGACCGTGTGTGAGCTCTTTATGTCTTCGGAGTCCATCCACCAGTTCCTATTCTTCTCTCCTTTGTCGTCTCAGCTTGTGGCTTCTTTGTCTCTCTCCTCTTCCTCAGTAGCTCCACCCACTCACCCAACAAGTCTGAGCAGGAATGTTGAAAGCAAACCCATTAGGCATTTTTCCAGAGAATCCAGGTTTAAGATATGCTCAGTCACTGTGGCACTCAAGGCTTAGCTACATGCAAGCTCTTCCCCCAACCTGATCCTAAATATCAAAACCCCAGTGGTCTCTACCAGGGACCAGCTGCTTCTGACATTGGGCAGGAAGGCATGACATCAAGTGTGTGAACACTACCCCATTATATCTAAGTGCGGGTGACTGGGCTGGGGATAACTGGCACGTAACCTTCTCTATTAAAAGTGTAGACAGGTGAATTAGCTGAACCCCTCCAACATATGCCACGCTTAAGCTAAAGGGACTTACAGCTTACATAATGTCTCAGCTAACGATAGCACCAATATTTAGTCTTTAGAACTTGATGTCTTTAGGGGAAAATCAATAAATGTGGGAAGCCTCATCACTGTCACTGAGTAAGAAATTGCTGTGGTGTGTTATCACATGGCTGCCACTGACAGCCATCAGTAATCATTTCTTGTTGATGTTGTTTTTGCTGTTGAGTTGTAACTTAGGAGACCTGAGGTGTTACAGAGTGGAAATGCTCTCTAGTGTTTTCTTGGGTGACTTGTTGGCACAAGGGTTAAGCGCTCTGTTGCTAACCAGAAAGTCAGCAGTTCAAATCCAGCAGCCACTCCTGGGGAAACCCTCTGGGACGGTCCTACTCTGTCCTATAGAGATGCTATGAATCAATTGGCCTGCAGTGGGTTTTTTAATCTTGGCGAAGGCAGACGGCCAGGCCAGTTCTTCCATAGTGCCAGTGGATAAGTCTGTACCACCAACCTTTTGGTTACTAGATGGGCACAAATCTCTCAGGCCACCCAAGGACTTCTGTCACTTGTTGTTTGGCAGTTGAAGGTTTGGGGGTTTGGGAGTGTGAGTGTGTGTTGCTAATGCTGAATTTCTGGAGCAGATGGTTAAATCTGGAGAGCTTCTACAGCCCTCAAAGGAGCCCTGGTGGTGCAGGGACACAGTGGTTAAAGTGCTCAGCTATGAAGGGGCCATAGTTCAAACCCTCCAGCAGTCTCATGGCACAAGATGTGGCTGACTTCTTCTGCAAGGATTTATAGGTAATAGGATAATAATTCATGCTTTGTTGGGATTTTGTAAGGATTAAATGGGATATTACCTGTAAAATATTCAGAGTGTAAATATACACTTTTCCATTTTCATTGAATAAATATACTTTGCAGGTGTTTTCCAAAGTGCAGGTTTGGACTTGCCAATAGTCAGTGAGATCAGTCTAGTGGACTGCAGCTATCTTTATTTATAAAATAAGATAGAACCCCCAAAACTAATGCCTGGGGAGAAAAAATGTTTAAATCTTGAACCAAAACTATCCAAGGAGGGCAGTCAAGTTGGCGGACTGAGCACACATCTCCCTATATCCCTCTGGAAACCAAGACCTGAAGTAATAATCAAATGGAGTCTTCTGGTCACCTAGTGAGCCCCCAGGACAAGGCACAGGGCTGTTAAATTGGACTTCAAACCACTGAGCGAAAAACCTCCTCTCTTTTGCTGACACCCACTCCCAGCTAGCCCTGGATCTCACAGACTGGAGGTAAATGCACCATTTTGACTTTTTTTTTCCTCTGTCTTGGCCAGCAGGTGAAGCTGGGTCTTGCCTAGCAGCTGGACTCAGATGCACTGCTAGTGGGACAGGCAGGAGAAATTCCCATATTTTGAGAGCCAGGCTTAGGACTCTGTTAATCTAGATACTTTGGGCCTGTCTTTTTACTTCTGCCACAGTGCAGTTCATACAGAACCACAGTGCCTGTGTGTGGAATGCCATGTTGGATACGGAGATTTTAGGGGGCATAATTCTTAGCCTGGGAGCCAGTGCCTGCAAACAGGACAGTGCTTCTCCGACAGAAAAGCAGTAATTTACACAGTGTTGCGTACGGTGGGGGGCCGGCAACAGAAGCAGAGGAATCACTACCTCTCGGAAACTTTAGCCCCTCTATCTGCTGCCTGTGTAGAGGGCGCCTTCTTGGATACGGCGGCCACAGCTGGACCTGTTTCTTAGCTCGGGAGCCAGAGCCTGCCCACAGGAGAGCACTTTTCTACCAGAAAAGCAGTAGTTTACACAGTGTCGCCTAAGGCCGGGCCCTGTCAGCAGAAGCGAACAGGGCAGTAGCACTGCTGTATGTTGAACTAGTTCATATCATCTGGAGTTGGGTATAGAGGTGCTTACTTTGCCAGTTGGGAAGAGGGACCTATATACCTGAAAACCTGACGGACTTGGGAAGTGGTCAGATATCTTTTGTTTTACATTTTAAGACAGCCTAGAGAAACATCTGCGGTCCATCCTCATAATATTATCTCTCCCAGCCTCTACTTATGCACATGGGACCCCAAAAGCCACAGACACTTGTGGCAAACAAGAAATCACCCATGGCTTCAGAAGGCTCCCAAACAAAATAACCAAGGAGTTTCCCAGATGAAGAAACTTTTCTGAAATCATCAGAAAATGAAGGTAAAGGATTATATACAGATCCCTTGTAGATCTTATATAAAATGCAGCACAAAAAAAAATGTAAAATTAAGTAAGCTGTTCGATCTGATGGAACACCAGTACTCTGAAATCCAACAGATCAAGAATAAAATAAAAGACATAGAAACTTCCATTCAAAGCCAAGAAAACAGAATGCAGCAAATGGAAAAAAGAGTTTCTAACTTGAAAGACAGAACTAATGATGCCAGCATCTATGAGGACAAATCAGAAAAAAGAAACAAGAAAAATGAAGAAGCATTAAAAAACACGTGGGACTCTATTAAGAGGAACAGCCTTCGATTAATTGGAGTTCTGAACAAGATGAAACACCTGAGAACACAGAGAGTATTGTTGCTGAGCTGCTGACAGAAAACTTCCCAGAAATCACAAAGGAAGAGAATATAGATATTCCAGATGCATATTGTACACCACCCAATATAGATCTCAAAAGAAAGACTCCAAGACATATTATAATCAAGCTTAACAAAATGAAACATAAGCAGCAACTCTTAAAAGCAGAAAGACTCAAAGCAAAGCTAACATTCAGAGGGAAACTCTGTAGGCTTTCATCAGATTTCTCAGCAGAAACCATGCTGGCATGGAGACAGTAGCATGACACATTCAAAGCCTTGAAGGAGAAGAACTTCCAACCAAGAATTATATATCCTGCAAAACTATCTTTCAAATATGAAAATGAAATTAAGACATTCCCAGATAAACAGAAACTCAGAAACTTTGTAAAAACCAAACCAAAACTACAAGAAATACTGAAAGAAGTTCTTGGCTTTGGCTTAGAAGAACAAAGCCACTAACTTTATATTTTAGAACGACACATCATCCAGAATTCTGCTTACTTAGGGAAGGCTCCGAACTCAATCACAGCTTTAATACTGAAAGAAACAATCCAGTGATTATCGTGAAAACTATAGTGCCATCATATTAAAAAGAGGGATGTACTACAGTTGTTATAGTCCTTCCAGATGGGGGAAGTTGACAAGACTGGTAGTAATTAAAATGGGGTTTACATATAGTTTATTAAGGGGGATCGTAGGGGCAGCCGTAAAGCACAACAAAGATGCAACACACCATATCAAGAAATCTAACATAGGAGTCTCAACAACTACAAAAACAGCTCTGAAAAAGATGAAAAATCAACTCACAAAAAAGAACGTCCCAGAACAGACTAATAAGAACAACAGAGATAACATCAACACAAAAATAAACATATCACAGGGGCAGCAGTGAACACAAACCTATCAATAATTACACTGAATGTGAATGGACTGAATGCTCCAGTAAGGTGACATCTTGGATCAAAAGACATGACCCATCCATATGTTGTCTACAAGAAACACACTTGAAACTTAAAGATAGGAACAAACTGAAAATTAAAGGATTAAAGAGTATATATCAAGCTAACAATGAACAAAGAAGAGCAGAGGTGGCAATTCTAATCTCAGACAAAATCAATTTTAATGTAAAATCCACCATCGTGGACAAAGGTGGACACTATTTACTGCTGAAAGGTTCAGTACACAATGAAGACTTAACTATATTAAATATTTATGCACCTAATATCAGAGCACCTAAATACATCGAAGAAACACTGACTGCACTCAAAAAAGAGTTAGATCACTCCACAATAATAGTGGGAGACTTCAACACTCCACTCCCAATACTGGACAGATCATCTGGAAAAAAGCTCAGTAAAGACACAGGAGACCTCATTGCCACAATTAACCAACTAAACCTCATCGATATATACAGAACTTTCTACCCATCAGCAGACAACTACACCTTCTTCTCCAGTGCACATGGGACATTCTCCAGAATTGACCATGTTGTAGGACAAAAAGCAATTCTCAACAAAATCCATACCACTGAATTAATGCAAAGTATCTACTCAGATCATAAAGCCATAAAAGTTGAAATCAATAGCAGAAAAGAAACAGGTAGAAAGTGGAACTCTTGGAAACTGAATAACACCTTGCTCAAAAAACCATGGGTTATAGAAGAAATCAAGGATGAAACAAAGAAATTCATGGATTCCAATGAAAACGAAAACACTTCCTACCAGAACCTATGGGATACAGCCAAAGCAGTGCTCAGAGGTCTGTTTATCTCCATAAATGCACACATCTGGAAGGCAGAAAGAAACCAAATCAGGGAACCAACCCTACAGCTTGAAGAAGTGGAAAGAGAACAACAGAGGAACCCCTCAGGAACCAGAAGAAAACAGATCATAAAGATTAGAGAAGAACTAAATGAATTAGAGAATAGAAAAACAATTGAAAAGACCAAAAGCTGTTTTTTTTGAAAAGATCAACAAAATTGAAAAACCACTGGCTAAACTTACTAAAGAAAAACAGGAAAGGAAACAAATAACCCAAATTAGAAATGAGAGGGGAGTGGTCACAACAGATCCAACAGAAATCAAAAATATCATGACAGAATACTATGAAAGACTGTACTCTAATATATTTGAAAACCTAGAGGAAATGACAAATTTCTTGATTCATACCACCTACCGAAATTATCACAGCTTGAAGCAGAACAACTTAATAAACCCACCACAAAGGAAGAGATTGAAAAAGTCATCAAAAAAACTGCCAACCAAAAAAAGCCTGGGCCCAGATGGCTTCACCGCAGAATTCTACCAAACTTTTAGAGAAGTTATCTCCAATACTGCTGAGACTATTTCACAGTGTAGAAGGGGATGGAGTCCTCCCAAACTCATTCTATGAAGCCAGCATAATCCTGATAACAAAACTAGGGAAAGACTCAACAAAAAAGGAGAACTACAGACCAGTATCACTCATGAATCTAGATGCAAAAATCTTCAACAAAATTCTTGCCAATAGTATACAACAACATATCATGACTAAGTGGGATTCATACCAGGGATACAAGGCTGGTTCAACATCAGAAAAACAATTAATATGATTAACCACATAAATAGCACAAAAGACAAGAATCACCTAATTTTGTCCATTGATGCAGAAAAGGCATTTGATAAAGTCCGACATGCATTCATGCTAAAAACTCTTAGCAAAATAGGCAAAGATGGAAAATTCCTCAATGCAATAAGGGCCATTCATACAAAACCAACTGCCTACATCATCCTGAATGGAAAGAGACTGAAGGAGTTTCCCTTGAGAACAGGAACTTGACAAGGATGCCCACTCTCACTCTCCTATTTAACACAGTACTAGAAGTTCTAGCCAGAGCAATTAGACAAGACCAAGAAATAAAGGGCATCTGCATCAGCAAAGAAGTCAAAATCTCCCTGTTTGCTGATGATATGATTGTATATGCAGAGAATCCCAAAGAATCTCTAAGGAAACTACTCCAACTGATAGAAGAGTTCAGCAAAGTCTCAAGATACAACATAAACATAAGTAAATCAGTAGGATTCCTTTATACCAACAGTGAGACTGCTAATGAAGAAATCATCAAAACAATACCATTTACTCTAGCCCCCAAGAAGATAAAGTACCTAGGAATTAATATAACCAGAGAAATAACAAACCTTTACAAAGAGAACTACAAGCCCTTAGTACAAGAAACTAAGAGAGACTTAGGTAAATGGAGAAACCTACCCTGCTCATGGATAGGAAGACTTAACATTGTGAAAATGTCTATTTTACCCAAAGCAATCTACTTATATAATACAATCCCAATACAAGTTCCAGTGTCATTTTTTAACGAGACGCAGAAACAAATCACCAATTTTGTTTGGAAAGGGAAGAAACCCCAGATAAGTAAAGTACTACCAAAGAAGAACACACTGGGAGGCCTCTCATTACCCGACTTCAGAACCTATTACACTGCCACAGTAGTCAAAAAAGCCTGGTACTGGTACAAGAACAGACAGATCGATCAATGGAACAGAGTCAAGATCCCAGAGATGACACCATCTGCCCATGAACAGGTGATATTCGACAAAGGCCCTAAGACATTAAACTGGGGTAAAAACAATCTTTTCAACAAATGGTGCTGGCAAAATTGGATCTCTATCTGCAATAAATTGAAATAAGATCTATATCTTACACCTTATACAAAAACCAACTCAAACTGGATAAAAGACCTGAATGTCAAATCTAAAACGATAAAGCTCATCCAAGAAAAAGTAGGAACAGCAATGGAAGTGTTAATACACAATGTAGACAGACTTCAAAATCTGTCAAAACTGTCCCACAAAGCCAGGGTTAAACTATGGTTTAGCCCAGTTAAGAAGGTTTGCCTTGAACATTGTCTTAGGCTGGGTTTTCTAGGGAAGCAAAACCAGTAACACGTGTAGGTATTAGGAAAGATTTATAATATATATATATATATAGACAGATAGATAGATACAAATATAGGAAACAGCTCACGTAATCACAGAAGCTGAATGTCCCAAGCTCTGGCACAAGCCTCACGTGTCCACGGAAGCTGAGGAACCCAAGGTCAGCAAGTCAGAGACCAGAGTTGCAGATCACCGGTTGTGTGGGTCAGTGGATCCCAAGCTGGCGGCGAGACGATGCAACAGAGGCTGGAGGTCGGTGGGTCCCAAGCTGGTGGCGAGGCGAAGTGACAGAGGCTGGAGAACCCAAGATCGGCAGGTCAGGGAGCAGGACCGAGCAGAGGCTGGCGAGCGCAGGATTGGCAGGTCAGGGAGCAGGACTCTCACGTGCCGACTGTAAGGACTGATGAGCCCAACAGCCGCTAGCTCAAGTCCCAGAACCAGACGCTGGAACAAGAGAGAGCAGCAGCTCCTGGTCACGTGAGCGATCAGCAGCTGTAGCCCAGGGTCACGAGATGAGAGCCGAGGGGCAGGAAGCCACCACAAACCCCGCCCTGCCACTTAATACAGCAGCCAAATAGGTAGTAGCCAAGTTGACATAATCCTGACCACCACAAACATAAATTTAAAAAAAAACCCACTGCCGTCAAGTCAATTTAGACTTATAGCGACCCTATGGAACAGAGCAGAACTGCTCCCTAGAGCTTCCAAGGAGTTCCTGGAAGATTCAAACTGCTGACCTTTTGGTTAGTAGCCTTAGCACTGAACCAGTAGTCACGAGGTTTTCCACTTTGAACATAGCACTCTTACAAAGAATTATACATGTGAGCTCAATCACACAACGGCTATCCTAAAGAGTGGACGAGAAGTTTAGGGGCAGAGAGCCTAAATCCCCGGAGATGAAACATTATGGGTGGAAACACTGGGAAAAGGGCACAGTGGCATATGGGTAGCCAATGTTGCTGAGCTGATCGTGCAGAAATTGTGAATGGGTATGCTTGGCTCTGTATGCTGTGAGTAGGTTCCAACTCATAGCAACTCCACAGACAACAGAACAAAACACTGCCCGGTCCCGCACGACACCCACAATCGCTTTTATGCTTCAGCCTGTTGTTGCAGTCACTGGGTCAACCCACCTTGCTGAGGGTCTTCGTCTTTTTTGCTGGCCCTCTGCTTTACCAAGCATGATGTCCTTCTCCAGGGCTGATTCCTCCTGACAACATGTCTAAAGTATGTAAGACACAGTCACACCTTTTGGTGGCTGCGTATATTACCGCCTGAAATCAGCAAAATATTAAAAGCCAAAGAACAGAATAGGAAAGACAGGAGTGTGTACTAGGTAGAAAGGCTGAGTGTTGAATTATGCAACTTTCCGCCATATAGTTGTGTGTCTGGTGTGTGTCAAGACACGCTGTCGTTGGGTGCTGTTGAGTTCATTCTGCCTCATAGTGACAGAGTAGAGCTGTCCCCAGGGTTTCCAAGGCTCTCATCTTTATGGAAGCAGACGGGCCTATCATTCTCCCTGGGAATGGCTGGTGGGTTCCAACCACTGACCTTTCCTTTTTTCTTTCAGTTAGCAGCTGGGTGCTTAACTACTGTGTCACCAGAGTTCCTTGTGTGAAGGTATACCACCAGGCCCTGGGTTTTTATACACTGCCCTTGCAGGCATTAGAATTTTCCAGGCAGGATCAGGGTAGGAAGCCCATACTTCCTTCTGTCGTTCTTATTGGTTACAGTCGAAACCCGGGTGGTGCAGTGCCCAGGAGTTGCTGTTGCTATTCAGAAGGTCAGCAGTTCAAATCCACCAGGGTCACCTTGGAAAGCCGAGGAGGCAGTTCTACTCTGTCCTATAGGGTCACTATGAGCTGGAATTAACTTGAGGGCAGTTTTCTTAATTAGCTAGAGGAGACAAGTTGAATAACAGAATGATTTGCAAAGACGTAGTAAGCTTAAGAGAAACCAACAAGAAATGGCAAAGGCCCTGAGTCTTTCCCTGGGTATCAGCAGACTCTACTTCTGCCCCTACACCAGAAGAGATGGGGACAGGGGTGACTGCTGGAAGCAGGAGATAAAGTACTAGTAGACAGTGGTCCGTAACATCACCACGGAGTCCCTGTGAGTTGGAATCCACTCAGGGTAACAGGTATTTCGTCCCTGGTGAAAACTCAGGCTTTTAGGAAAAGGTCACAGCCAACCTCGGCAACCCAGCAAGGAAAGAAGCCTCAAACTAAAGTCCTCAGCTTCTCTCTCCACTCTCTGTAACCTGCTGTAGGTGCTTGCCATTGGCCACATCTCACCAGAAAGAAACCAGAGAGCAGGGGAGACTGTTAATATGTCCGGAGACAGCAGTCACAAAGCAGGTAGAGGGCCAGAGGGTGGAAGGAGAGGGTGAGATGGGAAATACTTAACACAGCACCACTAGTTTTCAAGTTCTTTTGTTATTATTACTGGCTATGAATAATACCTTGGTGGCGTAGTGGTTAAATGCTATGGCAACTAACCAAAAGGTTGGCAGTTCAAATCCACCAGGTGCTCCTTGGAAACTCTAGGGGGCAGTTCTAGCCTGTCCTATAGGGTCACTATGAGTCAGAATCAACTCGACGGCAGTGGGTATTAATAATAAAATAATCATACCTTGTCGCAGTCAGGTTGATTTCCAGCCCATTAATCCCAAACCAAACCCACAGCAGTTGCGTTGATTCCAACTCATAGTGATCCTATAGTACAGAGTAGAACTGTTCCCTAGAGTTTCCAAGGAGTGCCTGGTGGATTTGAAATGCCAACCCCTGGGTCAGCAGATGGAGCACTTAACCACTACGTCACCAGAGTTTCCTTCTGACTCTGAGAAACCCCAGATTAACAAAAGTCAGTAATACCAAATGCCTTATGGAGTCACTTCCAACTCGTGGTGACCCCACATGACTGAGCAGAACTGCTCTGAGGGGTTTTCCTGGTGATCATCTTTACAGAGGCAGATCACCAGGCCCTGCTTCTGCAGTACCATTGGCTGGGTTATAACTGTCAACCCTACTAATTAGGGGTCCAGTGCAAAAGTCTGCACCACCTATGGACCCAAAATAATAACAGGTGCGATTGAACACTGCATTTCTTTAATACCCAAAGGTTAATGCCAGTTGCTCCCCACCATTCTTCCAGCTGATCTCCACCCAGCACAGTAGAACTGGGCTCCTTCACTGGGTCCCCTCAATGTCGTCCCCTTTACATCCCTACCATCCACTTGATCATTTTGATACCCAGTTGCCCACCCTGCTTCTGTCCACTCTGCTGGGACTGAATGGAAGACGGGGACTTCTCATTCATCTTGCAGCCCCCGGAACCGAGCTCTCTGCCCGACATATACTAGCTGTCGCAAACCCACAAACAGAGATTGCCAGTGGATTTCCATGTACAAACCTCGCCATGAAAGAAAGACCCAGCAAGAGAGGGGTAGAACAAAAACAGCAGGACAAATTATCTCCATCTACGTCTTTATTCATGCAGATTGACAAAATAATATCAGTGACAGTAACAATAATAACTAATATTTATTGAGCACTATTTGCTGGACATTTTATATGTGCGTTGGCTGGCTATAGTATTTAACTCTTTTTAATAGCGCTCTAAGTCATATACGTTATTATCCCCATTTTGCCGAGAAGCAAACTGATAAAACAAAATGATTAATTATCCAAGATCATTGTTGGAGTCAGCAGTTGACATTCAGTTCTACTGCACTCAGACTTATCAGTCTTAAATACTGCCTCTCTACAGTTAACACAGTCTTGACTTAATATCGCTTCAGGAAACCCTGGTGGCATAGTGGTTAAGTGTTATGGCTGCTGACTGAAAAGTCGGCTGTTTGAATTCACGAGTTGCTCCTTGGAAACTCTATGGAGCAGTACTCCTCTGTCCTATAGGGCCATTATAAGTTAAAATCGATTCAAAGACAATGTGTTTGGTTTTGTTTTTAATTCTGCTTCCGGTATCTATAAGTTGAACTATCTATATGACTGTTATCCATATCTAGATATATCAGAATTTTGGCTTGGGAGCAAGCAGAGATACAACTTAAATAATGGTTTAAGCATAAAAGGATTATTCTTCCAACATAAACAACTCCAGAGGTTGGCTACTGCTGGCTTTGGTTCATCCGCTCACGGATACAATGTTTGAGATTTCTACTATTTTCTTGGACTCGCCTCTTAGTTACAAAATGGCCACTCAGGCTCCAGCAGCCAGGCCTATAATCCAGGCAGGAAAAAAGAAAAAATGAAAAGGGAAAATGACCTCTGCCAGCTGTACAAGGCCTCTTCATACAGCATTACCAATGATCTTGACTATGGTTTTTGCTTTCACTCCAAGAGTCACCCTATTGACAAGAGGGACTGGGGTATGGATCTGTTTAAAAGACGACATTGCTGTCCCCAGCAATATGGAGCCTCTGTTTGTAAGGACACAGGGAAAATAGGCACTAAGGAGAGAATAAACTGTCTCTCTTATACTTTAAATATCTGTCTATCCTTTCTCATCTATATCTTTAAATGTTTGTACTCTACTCCAGAACTGGCAAACTCAGCCCACAGCTTGGTTTTCTAAATAAAGTTTTATTGGCACTCGGCCACGCTCATTAGTTCACATATTATCAATGGCTGCTTTCACGCTGCAGTGGCAGACAGAAGTAGTTACAACTGAGGCCACGTGGTCCACAAAGCTTAAAATAGTCACTGTTTGGCCCTTCGCAGTAAAAGCTTGCCAGCCCTTGTTTTACTCCTTCCCTTTTTATCTCTGAAAAAACCAAACTGTTCCTCTCTGTGATTCATTCACTGAAATGAGAAGAGGTCCAAATATAACAGGCGAGTCAATCAACAGCCCTCCGATGTGACTTCTGGGCCTCTCCGTCACTCCTGCTGGAGCTCCAGCGAACAAAGCCCACTCAGGAGGCGGTCCCACTCGGATCTCTGACAGCAAGGTCTAAGCAACCCCGCGTCATTCCTCACTGCCTGTCACGACAATGGCAATCATTTGCACTGAAGGGGAAACATATTTTCGCCTCCAGATGCCCACAGATGTTCCAGGAAACACACACACAGAAATCATCTAAAATTGTCCAGCTTTGTATGCTATGGGATTATTCCCATTCAAAGGCCACTTTGTCTTGGTTGGGATAATTGCAAGTTTGGTAAGTACAAATTATCTGAGGAATAATTTCTGAGAAGAGTTGTGTGCATGCCTAGAGTGCTGGGTAAATGGTATTTCAGAGCAGATTTACAGAGGTTGAGAAAAAGCAAAACTATTTACAGACCAATAACAGAATTTGCCATCGGATGGATTCCAATTCATGGAATCCCATGTGTATCAGCTAGAAGGGTGCTCCACACGATTTTCAGTGACTGATATTTCAGAAGTAAATCACCAGGCCTTTCTCCTTCCGAGGCACCTCTGGGCAGACTCGAACCTCCAACCTTTCACTGTGCAGTTGAACGTATTTGCAACACCTAGGGACCCCTAACCAAAACCAAACCGGTTGCCATCAAGTTGATTCTGACTCATAGTGATGCTACAGGACAGAGTAGAACTGCTGCACGGGGTTTCCAAGCTTGTCATCTTTACAAAAGCAGGCAGCCACATCATTCTTCCGCAGAGCAGCTTGTGCGTTCAAACTGCTGACCTTTCGGTCACCTGCCCAGCCCTTAACCAATGAGCCTCCTTCTAACAACTCCAAGCTCATAAAATTTCACATGCCATTTTCTCATTCACTTCTCCGTACAGGTGACATTTTGCAAAGGATGCAAACTGGAGTAAACCATAATTCAAAACATTCCCACTTATCACCTCTATCGAGATTACTATGTGACATCACAGACATCATATACAAGTAGCACAACCTCCTGGTTCCAAAATGATGCACTTCTTGACAAACTTGCAATTCAAAGGGAAGTTTCAAAACACATTGAAATTTCTAACTCAGGTGTTTTTAAATTTTATGTAGCACTGTGTTCAAATGTATATAATTCAAATTTTCATAATGTTGATCACACTACATTTGAATATGTCACTGCCAGACAAAGGCAGGAGACAAAGGCCTATCTGAAGTGCTGTGGAGTGGCCTACTGTTGTGTGCCAGTGGGTCAGTTCTGACTCACTATGACACGTGACGGGATGGGGATGCCACACAGGGTTTTCTAGGCTGTAACGTTTACAGGCAGCCCTGGGGGCACACAGCTGGACAGAAGGTTGGCAGCTGGAATCCACCAGGCCCTCCCTGGAAACTCAATGGGGCAATTCTACCCTGTCCTGTAGGGTCACTATGAGTCGGAATCGACTTGGCAGCAGTGGGTTGGTTTTTTTTGAATGTTGACAGAAGCAGATCACCAGGGCTTTCTCCCACGGAACTGGTGGGTAGGTTTCAACCACTGACCTTTGGATATGCAGACGAGCACTTAAACACTGCATCACCAGGGCTCTTTCCAGATTGGCCTGTCTGTCTACATAGCGCAAGTTCTCTCAAGAGTGGCACTTTGGACATTTGGGACCGGAAAAGTCTTTGCTATGGGAGGCTATCCTTTGCATGATAGAAAGTTTAACAGCACTTCTGGCCTCTCCCAGCTAAAGACCAGTATCACCCCACACCCCATCAGGTGGGAAAATCAAAAATGTGTCCAAACGTTGCCCAACGTCTCCTAAACCAAACTGCTTCCATCAAGATGATTAACTCATACCGACCCTCCTGGACAGAGTAGAACTGGCCCGTAGAGTGTCCAAGGAGCACTTGGTGGACTTGAACTGCCAACCTTTTGGTTAGCAGATGCAGCACTTAACCACTAGGCTACCAGGGTTTCCTAAGAGGTCCAATTTCACCAAATGAGAACCGGCACAGCATCGCGTTCACCAGTAGGGCTGATTATCCAACTGGCAGGGTAAGCATAGGGCTTCCTTGCTTCCCAGATCATCCGTCACAAACAGCCTCACATGGGTCACGGTGAAACCCGTGTGAAAGTGGTCCGTACAGATTAGTAAGCACACGTAAACCCCTGCTTACCTTGTTTACTGGCTCATCTGCCCCTGTCAGACACTGCAACAGCTATGACTTTTTTGGTTTGATACACACTAAACTAAGCACCTTGCTTGTGTTTTTTAAAATACCTGTTACAAATTATCTAAATGTTGTTGTTTGTGTGCTTGTTTGATGGCTAACCACCTCTACAGATGGTAATTCCTGGGGTGAAGGAGGCTTTGTTTTGTTCTTTTCCAAATCACTAGGGCCTGGCCACAGTACTGGACGCAGAGATGAGCTAATAATTGCTGAAAGGGAAAAACGAACGAGCAGATGAGAAAAGAGTATATAGATGTTGCTGACTGTATTAAACCCCAAAACCAAACCCGTCGAATCGATGCTGATTCATAGTGACCCTAGAAGACAGAGTGGAACCACCCCAAAGGTTTTCCCGGGAGCACCTGGTGAATTTGAAACGCCGGCTATTTGCTCAGCTGCCATAGCATTTAACCACTACTGCCACCAGGGTTTCCAGCGACCCTAAAGGATGGAGTAGAACTGCCCCATAGCGTTTCCAACGACCACCTGGTGGATTCCAACTGCCAACCTTTTGTTAGCAGCTGTGGCTGTTAACCACTGCGCCACCAGAGTTTTCACTGTCTATGTTAATGTCCCTAAGTTCTTACTGGGGTCGTATCTGAGTGCTTTTGAGTTCCTAGCAGGCTACCTGATCATAATAGCCTAGTTTTCTTGAGTGCTTACTATCTGCAAGGCACTGGGACTTCCTGAGGGAACCTGGTGGAGAAGGAGTTAAGCACTCAGCCCCTAACTGTAAGGTTCTACCTGACTTTCTATCTGGACTTCCCTGGCTTCTTTCTTTCCAGCCCCAGATGGAAATGCAAACAGTTTCACACTCAACAAATAGAACAAAAACTTGATGTCGTCTAAGTCCCTGCTGGGTTCCATGTCGTACCTGTGTGGAAAACCCACTGCCATCAAGTCCATCCCAACTCACAGCAGCCTTCTAGAATGGGATAGAACTGCCCCATAGAGCTTCCAAGGGGCACCTGGGGCATCTGAGCTGCCTGTCTTTAGGTTAGCAGATGCACTTGACCCCTGTCCTTACAGTTAAGAACCAAGCATTTAACCACTGCACCACCATGTACCTTTAGGAAGTCGTAGTGCCTTGCAGATAGTAAGCACTTGGTGAAACCTAGCTATGATTCTCTTCTGTAAAGATGGCAGCTTTGGGAACCCTAGGGGGCAGTTCTACTAGAGTCTACCCTACAGGGTCCCTATGAGTCAGAACACAGTGGCTATGAGTTTGGTCTTCGTTTTAGGAGATCATGGTGGTGTAAATGCTTAAAGCACTCTATGACTAGCCAAAAAGTTAGCACTTCAAATCCACCCAGAGGTGTCTTGGAAGACAGGCCTGGTGGTCTGCTTCTGAAACATTACAGCCTCCAGAACCCTATGGAGCAGGTCAGGTCTGCACAGGTGGCGGTCCCATGAGTTGGAGGTGATCTCTGACTTCTAGGGTCGCTATGGGTCGTACCTGGCTTCATGGCAGCGGGTTTTTTTTTTTTTTTTTGGTTTTGGAATGGAAACAAGTGTTCATGATCCCTTTTACATCAGTGTCTGTTCAAAAGACTCTCCTCTATAAGGTTGGCAAATTACTTTTTCTCTCTTAGGCTCAGATGCCTCCTCCATTGAATGGAAATAGCGGTATCTAACACACACTTTGGAAATCTCACTCCTCCTATGCAGGGGAAACCCTGATGGCTTAGTGGTTAAGGGCTGTGTCTGTGAACCAAAAGATCAGCAGTGCAGATCCACCAGCTGCTCCTTGGAAGCTCTATGGAGCAGTATTACCCTGTCCTAGAGTCAGAACTGACTCTACGGCAGTGGGTTTTCCATGCAGGTACCGCGTGGAACCCAGCAGGGACTTAAGACTACATTAACTTTTTGTTCTATATGTGGAGTGTGAAATTATTTGCATTTCCACCTGTGGCTGGGAAGAAGGAAGGAATCCATATGAGTCCACACAGAAAATCAGGTAGGATCAGGAGGTAGGAAGAGATCATTCAACTAGCTGAGCTGAAGGACCAGTTTCTTGTCCCCTAGGGAACAAAAATCACTCCAAGTTGAGAAGCACTGCCTAAAGGCAAGCTGCCTCTCTTCTTTCCTAATTTCCAAGATCCTGACATCGTGATAAATGGAGAAGAAATGGAAGGTTTTACTGAGATCCACAATCAATGCCCATGGAAACCACAATCAAGAAATCAAATGACAAATGGCATTGGGGAAATCTGCTGCAAAATAACTCTTTAATGTTTTAAAAAGCAAAGACATCACTTTGATGGCTAAAATCCATCTGAGGGTCTTTTCAATCACCTCACATACATGTAAAAGCCAGACGATGACAAAAGGAGGCAGAAGGGATACCCTCAAACCGTGGGGTTGGTGAAGAATGCTGTGAACACACGATGGACTGCCCAAAGAACGAACACGTCCAACACATATCTTAGAAGAAACACAACCAGCAGGCACCTGAGAAGTGAGGATGTGGAGGCTTCAGCTGGCACATCATCAGGAAAGAGTAAGTGCTACAGAAAGACAGCGTGTTTGATAGAATGAGGGCCAATGGAAGGAAAGGGGGAAATCCCTCACTGAAATGGACTGATGTAAAAGCTGTACCGGTGGGCTCAAGCATACCAGCCATCATGAAGATGCCCAAGACCACGTGACATTTTGGTCTGTCACACATAAGGTCACTGAGAATCAGAGCCAGCTCCATAACAGCTGACAAATCCTTGCTGTCCTGGCTCCGGCATCTCTGGGTAGGTCTCCAAGCTCTTGCAACATGCAAGCTGAGATCATCAGAGCAAAACCTGAGTGCTTAGGATTTCCCTGCAAAAAGCCCTTTCCAGAATGAACTCTGCAGATGGGAGTCTGTCAGCGCTGTGTCCGTGCTGTGCCGCCTTTGTTTAGTTACTAGTTTATTGTTAATCTAACCACTTTATTCTAAAAATGAAACCAGAACCCGGAGGGGTTCAGCCACCAGCCCAAGTTTACCCAATTTATGCGATAAATTCACGGCTATTCACTTCCATCCTATGCAAACCACTGGGAACACTGCCAAATAATGATCGCTTTTGCTTTTTTTCGGTCCTGCTACAGCTACTAGATCTGCAAAGGCTGTTTTGGTCTCTTGGACCTCAGATGAAATGACTGAGCTGGCCATTGAGTGAAGCACCCAGAGCTCACTTTGCATGTCCAGCCCGCTGCTGGGTTGGGCGTGGGGGTGGGTGGGGGTTCTGCTTCAGGAAGTCCCTGAAGGAGGCAGGGTTCTCCCTCTGCCTGCTGCAGCCTGTCTCAACAGACGACCAGGCAAGTATTATGAAACCCTCCAGAAGAGAAACAGAAAGCCTTCTCCAAATTCACACTTCAGGAATGAAGCAAGAGTCAGCTAAGCCAGCAGGCACCAAGAAGCAGTGTTTTTGCTATAAAACCACTGGTGTCAGGTGGATAAAGTTATTTGTTTTCAAACAAGACTGTCGCGTGTCATCTGTTACCCTGGCTATGACCTTCTTCACCTTGGTAAGCACGTGTGACTGAGAGCCTGCCCTGCACCTTGTCTGCGCTGTGGGGCAGAGTAGGTCCTCAGAAGGCAAGGCTGCGACGATGACTCACTCACTGCCTGGCTGTCCAACAGCTCTGGTGTGGATGGCTGGCCCCGCCGGCTGCAGATGCTTACGGGGGTGGGGGGGTCTGCAGGGGGACTCTGGAGCAGGGCTGCCTACCTCTCTCTTACCCACCTTGGGGACATGTTGCTTAAGTTAGCTGCTGCCTCAAGCTGTGGTTCAAGTTGAGTGGGCAGTAGACAAGCAGAGATGACGCAACAAATTGTCATTCTGTCCTTCAATACCTTTTCACTGAGCACCTACTGTATACTCTTTCCAAACAAATGCATTTATCTGTCTTAGAAGAAGTACAGCTGGAATACTCCTTAGAGAAAAGGATGGTAAGACTACATCGCACTCATTTTGGACAACTCGTCAGGAGGGAGCAGTTCCTGGAGAAGGACACCATGCTTGGTAAAGTAGAGAGTCAGTGAAAAAGAGGAAGACCTTCAAGGAGGTGGATTGACACAGGGGCTGCAACAATGAGCTCAAGCATAGTAACAACTGTGAGGAGGGCACAGGAGCCAGGTTGTGTTTTGTTCCGTTGTGCACAGGGTCACTACGTGTCAGAACTGACTCAGTAGCTCTCAACACCTACCACACTGTATACCAGGCACTGTTCCAGGCACTAGGATACAATCTGGACCAAATCTATGTGCTCGTGAAACTTACACTGTACACATTTGTTATTGCTGGCCACTGCTGAGCTGGCCCCCAGCTCTTGGTGAACCGTTGAACCGTTGTGGTCCACTGGGTTTTCCTTGGCTGATTTTCCAGAAGTGGATCAGCAATCTTTTCTTCCTAGTCTGTCTTGGTCTGGAAGCTCTGCTGAAATCTGTTCAGGATCACAGCAACACATAAGCCCACACTGACAGATGAGCAGTGATTGGGCATGACGTGCCTTAGCTGAGACTCCAACTTGAGTCTCTCGCTTGAAAGATGAGAATTCCACTATAGAACCATCTCTGCCCTCTTGTCGTTAGTCAAGACAAATCATAAACCAATATCTAAGGTGTGTTGTTGCTGTTATTGTCAGATGCCATACAACATAAAAAACCAAACGAAAAAGCCCATGTCTTACAGAGTAAAATGGCTCTATAGGGTTTTCTTGGCTGTCATAGAAACACATCATCAGGTCTTTCTTGAACAGAGCTACTGACAGGTTTGAACCACCACCCAACATTTAGCTTGACAGCTCATTGCAAACTGATTGTACTCCCCTTCCCCTTGGGAACCTGTATAGGTATAACATCCAAAATAAGCCCAACCTGTTGCCACTGAGTTAATTCCAACTCACAGAAGTCCTATAGGACAGAGTAGAACTACCCTCATAGGATTTCCAAGGAGTCTCTGGTGGATTCAGACTGTGAACCTTTTGGTTAGCAGCTGTAACGCCTATCCATTATGCCTCTAGGATTCCTGTGTAGTGTATAAAAACCAAACCCATTGCTGTCAAGTCAACTCTAACTCATAGGAGACCTACAGGACACAGTAGAACTGCGGCTATGGAGCTCTGAGGAGTGCCTGGTGGATTCCAACTGCCAACTTTCTCGTTAGCAGCTATAGCTATTAACCACTACACCATCACCAGTGTTTTCCATGTAAGGTGCAAGGGGGCGTAAACTCAAGAATGAGGGCAGGCAGAGTGTGTGCCATTTTTGATAGATGGAGGAAGAAGGATATTTGAGGTTGTTCTATAGATTACACCATCAGTGTTTGGCATGAGAAGGGAGCTCAGGACTCTCCAACACACTTGAAAAAGGATGGGGTGAAGCAGGAGAGAGGAGAGCAGGAAAAGGAACCATATTTATGTAGTAAAGCCTTACTCTGGACCAATCAGCATGTTACACTTCTGCACGTATTATCTCATTTGACCTTTACAACATCCTTAGACATTAGATATGATCCCAGTTTACAGATGAACAGATTGAGGCTCCAAAGGGTTAAACAATTTTCTTAGCTGCTGAATGACAAAGCTGTGATTCAACCCCACATTCCTCTCTCTCTGCCCACAGTTGTAACCGACTGCTTTAATTAACCAGCACCACTTCACCTGGTCATTTGTTCAAGCCATTTGCAAAACACCGCCACCTTTTATACAGCTTTCAATACAATTATTGCCAAACTAATCCACAGTGGCAGTGGACATAAAAAGAACTCAACCGTGCAGGAGAAATTCATGAAAAAGATGAAAAAAGAGGACCCCGTGTTGCACCATGTAAACATAATTGAAGTTGCTGAACTGTGCGAAAAAAAATGTTGAACTGGCAAATTTTTTGTTTTATAAACTTTTACCACAATAAAAAATTAGATTTAGTTCTGTGGTTTGAAGGTTTAGGGTCATAGTTTCATGAGACATCCCCATTAATTGGTCTGATAGCCTCTATAGTGCTTCTATTCAGCCTCCTCACCGCTCCCTGTGTAGTTCCTGGGGTCTTACAAGCTTTCAAGTGGCCACCCAGGTTATAGTTGGTCTCTATTTGCCTGGAACAACAGAGAAAGAAGGAGAGTTGGAAATGGGAGAAGGATATGGAATGTATAGCTAATTGCCTCTGTGAGTAACTGCCTCCTTTGTCATGAGACCAGAAGAACCAGATGGTGCTCGGCTACTGTTGCTGAACATTTTTATCAAAAAGTCTACGAAACACTACCAAAGACAGCCCTGATGGGACACACAGTGTTGAGTCCCAGTGGCAACACCCGAAGCTCCTCAAGAACTCCACTAAAAGACCACACTTGATAGTCTGAAGGCCTGGGGGTGACCCTAGGAGCATGGCCTCTAGACCTGCTGCTGCCCCTGACCAGAAAACATTACTGAGGTCAACTCTTTGGACAGGAATAGATTGGATATGGGGACACAATGTGACCATATGGTGTGTGTCCTTTATGGTTCTGTGAATCTATAGGATGCTGCCCTACTGGCCTCTTACTTGAAGGGAGAAGAGAGGGTAGAGGGAGGAGACAGGAGGTTGTTAAGAGGAGAGGATATGGCACATATAGAATGGAAAAGAAGAGTGTGCTGTCACTGGGTGAGGAGAGCAGAAGGAGCTACAGATAGGTGGACATACAAATTTAATTTGGATTGTGTACTTTCACTCAATCACACACACACACAAATTCTTTGTTTCGGAAGTCTGCTACAGTACTTATCAGACAGTAGGCATTTAATAAATGAAGGAATGAGAAGAAAAAAGTCTATGAAAGAATCTTGATCAAAAGGGGGAGGTGTAGAACAGAAGTTCATGTTCTTTTATGAACACTAGACTTTCTGGAGCCATGGAGGCTGGATGAACCCCTGAGGCTGTTGTCTTGAGGTAATCTTTAAATATTAGACAAAAAATATCTCCTGAGCACCCAGCTGACTTAGACCTAAGCTCAGCCCAAACCCACTGCCATCAAATCAAGTCCGCCTCATAGCAACCCTATAGGTCAGAGTAAAACTGCCCCATAGAGTTTCTAAGGAGTGCCTAGCGGATGTGAACTGCCAACCTTTTGGTTAGCAGTGGTAGCATTTAACCCCTGCACCGCCAGGGTTTCCAGTCAAATATTAGACAGAACCATAAAACAAACAACACACATGAGGAACATGCTTCATAGTTCAATCACATCTATGAGATTAAATGGGTAATATCTGCCCAAAAGATAGAGAAAGAGAACTTGGGATGGGAGGGGAAAGAGGGAAAGCGCTGACACATTGCAGGGACAGCTGCCAATCTCACAAAGCAATTTGCGTATGAAGGTTGGATTGAGAAACTAATTTGCACTGTAAAGTTTCACCTAAAACACAATAAAAAATATTTTTAAATCCTCTGAAGACTTCTTAAAATTAAGCAATAGTTTAGCTTGAAAAATAAGATAGGAACTTTAGGGGCAGCGAGGGTAGTTCATGGGGGAGGAACAATTTGGAAAAGGAGAATGAGACTTGGATGTAGGCCCCAAATAACCCAGTCAGTGTCTGTGAACTGTACATGCAGAAATCGCTGAATGGGTGTGGGTTTTAAGCGAAAGTAAAAACAATTCTTTTAAAAATTAATGAATCAATGTTTTTTGATGAGCCCAGTAGAATCTTGAAAGCCTAATGGTATGATTTTTAAAAATATATATTTTATTGGATTTTTGGTGAAACTACACACAGTGAAATATGTTCCTATTCACCAATTTCTACGGGCATGTTGAGGTCATGTTCTCCCCCTGTGTCAGCACGCCCCTGCTCTTCTTCTGAAGCTGCTTTACCACCAGGAACTCAGTCTCACCGCTCCTCCAGCCTCCTCCCTGCTTTACAGGAACTGGTCCATCGGGTCTCCCACAGATCGTTTTTGGAAACAGCGTGATCCTCAAGGGGAATCTTTTTTTTCAGCTCAGTTGCTGTTTAGTTGAAAGGTGACTTTAGGTGATAAAGTTTCAGTTGCAAGCTGAAGGAGTACCTCAGGGCAATAGTTTCAGGGAGTCCCCCAGTCTCAACAAGTCCAGCTGAGATTCTGGATTCTTTAAGAAGTTGAACCAATGGTAACATTTTAATTTTGAAAATCATTCCTGGTGTTTATAACCGCAGACACAACCAGGTACTTCTCTGAGAAATGTGAATGTGTTACAGATACGTTTGTAAAAGCCAGCTACTTGATGGAGAGCCTACTCTAAGAGAAAAAGCAGATCAAGAAATCATCCCACCCACGCTGTATCACCAATGTGTCATAAAAGTAGCACAGAGATTTGCTCTGGGAGCCAAGGGATCCCAGAGAATTCCAGAGAAGGGAGTTTCAGCGAAATCAGAAAATTCTGCCTCCTCCGACAAGTGTAGCTGAACTGGAAGAGTTAACCAGAGCCTTAACTTGCAGTTTCTGACTCTCACTTCCCCACCCACCTTCCTTCCCACTGGTCAGTTTCCTGGGAAACATTCACATTTTAAGAGCAAAAATACCAATAACATGTCATTAGGATGACATCAACATGACAAGAACATTTTGTTAAAATAGCTCCCAGTCCTGAAGTCCATGTGAGAATTATTTTTAAATAGGATTAATTCCACAGCAGGGAAGCGCTAATGAGATACTGTTGGTTTTTTTTTTTTTTTATACCAAAAATTTTTTTTTTTTTTTACTTTTCCTGATGCTTATGCCCTGGATTAGAACAGTGATTGGGGTTTAATATTAACTTTGGAACAGTTTAAGTGAAGTCTGTTATTTGGAAAGAATTAGCCGAGCCTCTGGGATTTTGTGATGGAGCCAGAGATATGGGTGTAGCAAAACCTCATTTTTTTCCACTTGCTCCAAGAAAGAAGCATGAGATGTTTTTGTGTTGAGAGACTTAGTTCTTGTGTCTTGAATCAGGGTGGGGGGGGGGGTGTAGGTCCTAGAGAGTGATGCACTTGGAAACCCCTTATACCAGCTCTGAAAAGCCAGTTTTATTAAACTCTTCCCAACTCTGGAGTCACCAGGTTGTGCGTCCTTTAAGCACTCGGCTATTCACTGAAAGTCTGAAGGTTTCAGTCTACCCAAAGGTACATGAGAAGAAAGGCCTAGTAATCTACTTCCCCCAAG
The DNA here is from genome assembly GCA_028571685.1 of Heterohyrax brucei. Taxonomy (NCBI): domain Eukaryota; kingdom Metazoa; phylum Chordata; class Mammalia; order Hyracoidea; family Procaviidae; genus Heterohyrax; species Heterohyrax brucei. The sequence goes on along the minus strand of CM053156.1, from coordinate 81,890,530 downwards.
TCAGCCACTGGTAACCCCATGAAGTCTGCTTCTCCTCTAAGACACATGGAAACATCGTGGGTTGACATCAACTTGATAGCCACTGGGATTTTTTTCTCTTCCCAATTCTATCTTCAGTGATACCACACTGGAAATCTAAACTCAAGCTTGGTGGGAGGATTCACACCATGTAACTGGCAAAGGTAATTAAGGATCTCCACCCTCCCACCCATGACCCAGTTAACCAGAAGCCTCTGGTTTAAGAATTATACAGTTGTTGTGTTACAGAGTGTCTGCTTTCTGGTCTATAGACCTTTCCACATTTAGATCTTGAAATAGCACTGTTCTGCTCCTATGAACTGTACCTCTGCTGTTACAGATAGTGTTACTGTAATTTATGATGCAGGGCGGAACCCTTCCCTGTTTTTTAAAAATGCACTGACAGAGTGTCAGAGACCCCAAATGTGGCTTCTTAGAGCTTGCTTAGAAGGTCAATTTGTGTAAGAGGCCATTTCCAGTTCTGGCAAGAAACCTTAGCTGGGCTCCCTGAAAGAATTAAATATCACACAATCACATTCTTGCAGCACACAGATTTAACTGGGAGGGAAGTCTCACCACAACTGAGGGCCTTAGAGGAAATTAACAAATTGCTTCTCAGAACTGGTCTAGAGAAGCTTCAGATCAAGGAGGACACAGCCAAGTGCACAGGACAGAGAGGCGGGGTGGGGTTTTCTCTTTCTCAGGAAATGGTGCCTACCACGTGTCTCTGGTCCCTTGATTAGAAGGCACATCTTACCCTTTCCTTGAAATAGAATATTTAAGATTCCCGGACTATTTTGTATTTCTCAAAGAATGTTATCCTCCATGGATGGTGCCTCAGTGGCTGAACTTACCATCTTAGAAATGGTACAGATGTGGGGAAGTTGAATGTTGCATATTTAAAAACAAGTTAGCCCTGACCTACTCTGAAGGCAAGGTGCCCAGGGAAAATTGATTGGTGAAAACTAACTGTGATCCAGCCAGAAATTCGAAAATTCAAGCAAACACACCCTTGTGAAAAGAGCTCTAGCAGTGCAACTTGGCTACTACTGGCCGGGTGTACAATTGTGTGCAATTACTCATGTGTGTCCTTGAACATTAAAACGAAAATACACCCAGAAAAGGAACTTATTTTGGCTTGAGTACCAAGACTGGCTTAAAAATACAGTTTCAGGTTCTAGAGAAATTTTATTTTATCAGGACTTCTGAGGAAAAGATTTCCCTTAAAAGAAAACCCCAAACTATATTTTTCTAACTTTCTTGGATATTAACCAGCAAAAGTGAAGATGGAATGCTTGATAGGAAAGGGAAGGAATGTAATCAGTGCAAAAGACTGACTCTAACCTGAACTGTGAGGTTTGGGTACAGTTTCTTTTTGATCCCCTTCTTCTCTTTCTTGAAAATGTGCTTTAAAAAAAAAAAAATTGGACCTGTTCTGTTTCCAGGTTGAAACACAGGTAAAATAGACACATTTCATCTTGCTGCCATCCACCTCTGGTTCTGTGAAGTCGCGTGAATGTCTGCTCTTCAGTGAGGGAGACCTGGTTGCATGGTGGTTAAGGTCAATGGCTGCTAGCATGTCAGTAGTTCAAATCCACCAACCACTGCTTAGAAATCCTATAGGGTGGTTTTACTCGGTCCTATAGGGTCACTGTGGTTGGAACTGACTACACAGCAGTGGGTTGGGTTGGGTAGTCTCTGATAGCTTGTATGTTGCTAGGATGCTGGGAGCTATGACACCATTATTAATTTTTTTTTTTATGGATGACTTTTTTTTTATTGTGATTGACTGAAAATACACAATACAAATTAAATTTGCATGCCCGCCTATCTGCAGCGTCCTCTATTTTCCTTACCAGGACAGCACACTCCCCTTTTCTGTTCTGTACAGGTCATGCCCTCTTAACAATCTCCTGTCTCCTCCTCTCCACCCTTTCCTCTCCCTTCTCGTCAGAGGCCAGTAGGACAGCATCCTGCAGATTTATAGAACCGTAAAGCACACACACCATATGGTCACTGTGTCCCCGAGTCCAATCCATTCCTGTCCAAATAGTTGACCTCAGTAATGTTTTCTGGGTCAAAGGCAGCAGCAGGACTAGGGGCCACGTGCCCAGGGGAACCCCTAGGCCTTTGGACCATCAATTGCAGTCTTTTAGCGGAGTTCTTGAGGTGTGCCCCTCTTTTTCCCATGTTGCCACTGGGACTCGACATTGTGTGCCCCATCATGGCTGTATTTGGTGGTGGTCAGGCACCGTCTGGTTCTTCTGGTCACAAATTGATACAGTCACCCATTCAATGCATCAATCTGTCTTCCGGGCCCTTTTTCTGTCATGTCTTTGTTGTGCTTGGTGATCACCTGTTCTGCCTGAGTTGGGACCATTTGGTGTAGCTCAGACGGCAGCTTGCTAGCTTTTAAGACCCCAGACACCACTCACCAGTACAGGGTGCCGAAGACTCTCTTAGCAATAGGCTAGTTATGCCAATTGGGCTCAACGTCCCCTGAGAGCATGGTCTCCGGATCCTCACCCCACTGCTCTATTCCTTGCAATATTGGGTTAAGATTAGAAGAGTTTTCAGTTTATGTGGACGTTCACGTGAGTTGATCTTCTTTCCACTGTGTGCTGTCACCGCTTTCACTCAAGAAATTTCTATCAACTATCCAATCTATGACCAACCCTCTCCCTCCCTACTTTGCAGCTGTTAAAAAGTCTTTTCTTCTGTACATGAGTCTGTTTCTAAGTCCTTATAGTAGGGGTCTCATACAGTATTTGTCTTTGCACCACTGACTGACTTCACTCAGCATAATGTCTTCCAATTAAAACCAGATTATGAGATGCTTCCTAAAATCATAATTGCTCTTTATCATTGCATAGACATCGTTATTTCAAATACCAGCAGAGTCACCCATGGTGGATGAGTTTCAGCGGGGCTTCCAGAAAGCCTAGGTGAGCGACTTCCAAATATTAGCCAAAGAAAACTGTATGGAACAGACAGACCATTATAGTGCTGGAAAAATGAGCCTGTAGGTTGGAAGGCGCTCAAATTACAAATAGCTGTAAGAGTGGTCTCAAACATACCAATAGTTGGAAAACTCGTGCATGATCAGGCAGTATTTTGTTCTGTTGTATCCCGGGCCACCACAAGGCGCTGCCTGTTCCCTGGCAACCGACAACAAACTCTATCCACAAGCATGCTCTTCAGCCAGGAAACTTAACTTGTTGAATTCCACCACTAACGCTTGGTTTAAATGTGCTGAGTCATGTCTGCCCAAGATCTCCAGCTTGGACAGTGTGGCATGAATGAGTGATACAACAGAGGAGCAGCATCTAGGTGCATGCAGAAACACACAGACTAGGTTAGAGGCTGGGAACAGTGCCTAAAGTTACAGAGTCTCCGCTGAGAGCCTGGGCTCCAGGTAGATGTCTGGCTCTGTGACATGGAAACACATGGCTTAACTTCTCTGGGCCTTACTTTCCTTATCTACAAAGTGGAGATGAATAATAGATACCTCTTCACAAGGCTGTTTGGAGGATCAGATGAATCAATACACGAACACTGCCTAGTACAAGGTCACAGCTAGCTTTTACCAATAAAATAATGTACAGCTCCACCTTTGACTTACAATGATCTGGGGTGATTTAAAATCAATAGTACGTGGAACGGTGCCCTGGTGGCACAGTGGTTAAGAGCTCAGCTGCTAACCCAAAGATCAGTAGTTCAAATCCACCAATTCTTTGGTAATCCTATGGGGGCAGTTCTCTATTAACCTATAGGGTCACAATGAGTTGGAATCAACTTGATGGTGATGGATTAATATGTGAAATGCTACCGAGCACTGAGAAGGATTCAAGATTGACATCTGCAGCAACTTGGACTATACTTGGACTGGCCTCAAGGGCATGACGTTGAGTGAAAACAGTTGTTCTCAAAAGATCAGCTCCTGTAGGTGACTTCCCTTTCTAGAACATGCTGAAAATGACACAAGTGTTCAACAAACAAACAAAACTTGCCACTGAATTAACTCTGTCTCATAGCACCCCCATAGGACAGTCTAGAACTGCCCCATAGAGTTTCCGACACTGTCATCATTACAGAAGCAGGCTGCCACATCTTTGTCCCAAAGAGCAGCTGGTAGGTTCAAACCACTGAACTTTTTGGTCATCAGCCAAGAGCTTAATCACCGCACCACTAGGGCTTCTTGACGAAAGTACAGAGATGGAGACTAGATTAGCGGTCACTGGAGGTGACTAAAAGGAGTAGTCTGAAGGAGGTCCTGCAGGCCAGAGAATGGTTCTCTGTCTTGATTGCAGTGGTGGTTACATGAATAAACAGTCACGACAAAATGACATAGTAATCTATACACACCTTGGACCTGTGCCAATTTCCTGGTTTTGATACTGTCATAGAGTTATCTAAGTTGTAACCATCGAGGAAAAACCAGGAGAAGGGTACCCAGAACGTCTCTCTGGGGTCTTTGCAGCTTCCTGTGAAATTATAGGAGTCCTGTTGGCATAGTGGCTAAGTGCTGCATCTGCTAACCAAAAGGTCAGCGGTTCAAATCCACCAGCTAGCTACTCTTTAGAAACTCTACGGAGCAGTTCCACTGTGTCCTATAGGGTTGCTGTGAGTCAGAATCAATTCAACGGCAGTGGGTTGAAGTGAAGCTATAATTATTTCAAAATACAAAGAAAAAAAAATCCAGAACAGGCATGCAATAGACACAATCCAATAGACAATGAACACACGAGAACGGGACTGGTGAACATACTACTCAAGGGGGCTTTTAAAGTGATTCAATTTCCAGTTTGACTTTAGGATCCTACCAGCCAAAGCATAGAGAGAAATTTGGAAAGAAACAGGGCAAATTCCTGAGGTAGAGAGAAGACTTTATTTTTCAGATGCTTCATTCTAAAAGGTATTTTTATTGGGGGGGGGGAGCAGGGAACTTGAGTAAGTTGGAGTCACTTGGGAAAATACTCAGACTAGTAGTCTGTATATACACAGAATTGTGTGTGTGTGTGTGTGTGTGTGTTGGTTTCTTGTGGTAATTCTTAACCAAAGGAGAACTGAAATTTATTGGGCATTTGTTAGATGCCAGGGACTTTACAGATATTTCCTTCTTCAATTATCCCCCTAAATAAGACATAAAAGGAGCCTTGCTGGCACCGTGGCTAAGAGTTTGGCTGTTAACCTAAAGGTCGGCAGTTCAAAAAACCAACAGGACAGTTCTACTCTGTCCCAGAGGATTGCTATGAGTTGGACTCAGCTCAGTAGGATTAGGTTTGATCTTTGATTTGGAATACATTTTTTTTTTTTAAAAAAAGGCATACTGCCAAGAAAACCCTATGGGGTACTTCCACTCTTTGACAGGCTCACTGTGAGTCTCAATCAATTTGATGGCACCCAAGTGATGCAGGGGTTAAGAGCCACAGTGAGCTGGCTTGATAGCACAAACCCATTGGGCCTTCCTTGAAAGCCCTATGGGGCAGTTTTACTCTGTCCTCTAGGGTCACTATAAGATGGAATTGACTGGACAGCAGTGGTTTCTTTTTTAGGAAAAACAACACACAAGAAAACTGAGCCTCAGGAAGGCTATTCAATTAGAAGCAAGCAACTGATCAGAGGTACCCTTCACTCCAAAGCTCAGGTCTTCCAGTCCTCCCTTCTCATGCCCCTGACCACAATAGCGCTTATCATGATCTCCATCTTGGCACTAGAATTTTATAATTTGTGAACTTCACTTCTCCAGTCTTAAGTGTGCATAAAAATCCCCTTGGGGAACTTGTCAGAAATGCAAACTCTTGGGACACACCCCAGTGAATTCTTCATGAGTCAGAGGTGAAAGGAGGACCAGGTATCCTCATTGGTAATATGTGCTTCAGGTATTTGGATGTACCTCACTTACTCTGAGCTTAAGGACCACCTGCCCAGAGCCTTGAGACTCTACCATCAGAATGTTCTGGAATTCCCAAGCATTGATTAGAACTTGCTAGGGTGACCAGCTGTCCTAGTTTAGCCAGAATTGAGGGGTTTTCCAGGATATGGAACTTTCAGTGCTAAAACTAGGAAAGTCCCAGAACAACAGGGACAAGTTGGTCACCCTATCCGGTCAGGAGATGACTGAAAAAGAGGGTGCGATAGGATTAAGCCAGCTGAGCAGTATCTCAGACACTCCTCCAGGAACCCCATCTTCCCATTCGTTTCACGTGACTAGGGGCTGAGAGGGGCAACTTAAGCCAAATAGGAAGGAAGAATGGTCAGCATCTGGGAGATCTTATGCCCCAAACTCAGTGTGGTTAAGAATCTGAATTCTGAAGAGACCTTGAAGAGCCCCCACTCTGCTACCCTTCACTTTCAGTTCTTGGAGAAGTTATTCAACCTCTTTGAGCTTCCACTTTCTGGTTTATAAAACTATGAAAGCATCTGTTTCTTTTTGGTTTGTATATTATCGTTTTTTACCTTTAACTCTTTAATTTCTCTCTTCTAGTCTTTTAAATTTTATTTAGCTATTCTTTTCCAAGTTTCTTGTCTTCAAATGTTTATTATCAATTTCTCTTGTTTCCCACCCCACCCCACCCCCAGAGAGTTTGCTTTAGGGCTATACTTTTCCCTCTAAGCACTGCTTTGGCCTCACCCCACAGGTTTTAGTGTATAGTGCTTCATTCCTCTTGTTCAACTTTCACTGGATTGTAATTTCCATTTTACTTTTCTCTTTAATTGAAGAACTCATTCGTAAAATATGGGTAATTATGCTGTTTGTCTCACAGGGGTGTTGTAAGTCTAAATTGAGCTAAAAATAAGTGAAATGCTTAATACAGTACCTGGCCCGTAATAAGCACTCCGTAACTTTTTGTGCTACTTGCTGCTGCTTCCCATGAGATACCACATAATTTCATAGAGTTCTCCCATCTCTGATTAGAATCTTTCCAGGTCTTACCAGTTTTACTGGCCCTGGCTTCTTCTCCACTCCTTGTAAATACCATCACCAGAGAGAATCTTCTGAAAAGGGGAACTAACCAAGTCAGTTTTTCATCCCAAACCTAGAATGGCTCCCAGTTGCCAAAGCGTCTTTATGATCGTCAAAAACTCCCCATCACCAGCCTGAAACGTAAGCTCCATGAGCCTTGAAGACTTTCTGTCACACTCAGCCCTGCCATCACTAGGGCTGGAATGAGTTCCTAGCACATGGGAAGAACTCAGTGTATATTAGCCAGAATGAGTGAACAAACAAATAAACAAACACCTTAATTAATGACCCACTCTTGAGGATGCCTGGTTCATTTCCTGAAAGTTCTCCCTTTAGAGATCTCCAATTCTGTACTTCCCTGATTTGCTTCCACTTAGAGCTAATGTATTTTATTAAGTTTTCATTTCAAGAAGCAGAAATCCACTCTTGGTAGCTTAGGTTGAATGGGGGACATTTATCAAAGGACGCAGGAGGGTGCATCTCAGGACTACAGGCTGGGGATGAAGCCTGACGTGACTCAGGAAGGACCAGGACTAGAAAGTGGAACCCTCCGGGAGCACAGGGAGACTCTGTCTCTCACTTCGGCCTCTCTCTGTACACCCTTCTTCTGCTTCCTGTAACCTGGCTTCCTCTGGGGAACACACAGCTACCCAAGCTTCCACATTTGACATATTTCGGTCCGACTCTGAAGGCCACATCCCTTTCAGTTCCGATTCCAGATTCCCAGGGAACAGTTGGATTTTCTTAGGCTGGATCTACTTCCGCCCTAGTGTCATTCAAACGGTGCTGGGAGAGCAGGATTTTTAGAGGAAGCTGAGTGTTTGGTAGGGAGAAGAGAGGGTAGTCAGTGAATCGTTGTGATCTGGATGTCATCCCAAAATACATTCACTTCATTTGGTCTTTCCAACCTCAGTCTTTCACACACCTCCTTTACAACAGGCAAGGTAGAGCCGACTGCTTGGACACAAATCTCTCCTCTGCCACTTTCTAGCTGTGTGACTCTGAGCAAGTTACTTAGCCTCTCTGTGCTTCGGTTTCCTCATGTCTGTAGGATGAGCATTGTGAGGACCAAATGAAGGGGACATGTGTAAATGTCTTCAAACTGGTTGTCAGACAGTACTGTACTGATTATTATACTAAGGGTGCCATTATTTTTAAGTTCCCTCCTGGACCATGTGAGGTTAGTACTACTATTTCTAACAGACAGTTTAAGTAAGTTTTGAAATAGGAAACTCTGCATCATATAAATAATAATAATAATAAATTCTAGCCAGATAACATTGTCAGCCCAAAGCCCAGAGGAGCTGGAAACTTGCTCTCCCTTGGTTACAAAGGGAGATTAAAAAATACTGGGCAGCTGTAGAAGACACACTGGTGTTGAACTGAGACTTTCTGCCTTGAGTAATCATAAGAAGAGAGCAGATCATATAAAGCGCATTGTGGTCCCACGTGCCGAGTCAGCATGACTAATGCCTCATCCCTGTACCACTAATTCCTCGCCCAGGAGGCAAACACAGAAACACTCTGCTACACAGTCAAACCTACATTCACATGCAGCGATCAAGTTTTTGTCTACTAAGCACCCCACTTCCGTTACAGTCCTCACCAGCTGTCAGCTGTAGCCAGGCACCCAGTTCTTACACTGCACTTACCCCTGCCATCTCTCCAGACTTAACCGAGCAGCAGGGATATTAAGAGGGTGCAGCTGCTTAAGAAACAGCCTGGCAGTTCCTTAAAAAGTTAAACATAGCATACCCTCCCCTCAAAAGAATGGAGCTCTTAACCACTATGCCACCAGGGCTCCAAGGGTGCCATGTCACCCAGCTACTCCACTCCTAAGTCTACTCACTATAGAATCAAAAACATATGTCCACACAAAAATTTGTTCTCAGACGTTCACGGCAGCATTATCCACAATAGGCAAAAAGTGGAAGTAACCCCAAAAGCCCATCAAATGATAAATAAATAAAATGTGTTATATTCATACAACAAAACACGACTCATTGATAAGGAGTGAATGAGCAAGTTGTGTATACATGAGGAATATTATTCAGCCATCAAAAAGAGGGAAGTATTGATAACATGCAACACAGTGGATGAAACTTGAAAGCAGGATGCTAAGGTAAAAAGCCACACACGTAAGGCCTCCTAATGTGTGGCTCCTTTAGTACGCAGCATCCAGAAGAGGTCAATCCATAAAAACCGGAAGTGGGTTCCAGTCATGGCTTCCGGGGAAAGGTGAGGAGGGGTAGGGAGAATGTTTGTGTGATGTGTGGGAGGTTTTCCTTTGAGGAGTGAAGACGTTTTGAAAGTAGAGAGAGGCAGTGGTTGTAAGAGCACTGCGAATGCACTGAATGGCTCTGAATTGTACACTTCAAAAGAGCTAATTGTATATTATGTGAGCTCAACCTCAATTAAAAACAACAACAAAAAAAGAAACTTCTGATACAGTTTACAGTCTGGGTGAGCACGGAAAACACTATCCTATGTAAAACAGTGAGTCACAAAGGACCATCTGTTGTATAATGTCATTTATGTGAAAGGCATGGAATAAGCAAATCATAGAGACAGAAAATAGATTAGTGGTCACCTAAGGCTCAAGTGAGGTTCTCTGGTTGCTCAGTGGTTAAGCTCTCCACTGCTAACAAAAAGGTCAGCAGCTGAAATCCACTAGCCATTCCTGAAGCAAGATGTGGCAGTCTGCTTCTGTAGAGATAACAGAAACCCTCATCTGGTCTTTCCAAACTTGGAAACCCTCTGGGACAGTTATTCTCAGTCCTGTGGGGTCACTATGAGTCAGAATCAGCTCGACAGCAAGAGGTTTTCAGGTCTGGAGTGGTGCAGAGTTGGGAGGTATTGAGGAAGGCCCACTAATGGGTCAGGGGCTTCTTTTGGTGTGAAGACACTATGCTGGAATAGTACACCCTTCTTTCAATATCCTAAAAACTACTGGATTGTGTAATCTAAATAGGTGATTTGTGTGGATATGTCAATTACGTATCAGTAAAACCCATTACCCATTGGTATGGATTTCAACTTGTAGGGTTGCTCTGCAGGACAGAGTGGAACCGCTCCATAGAGTTTCCAAGGAGCAGCTGGTGGATTTGAACTGCTGACTCTTTGGTCAGCTGCCAGAGCTCACCATAAGTCTTAACCACTGTGTTACCAAGGCTCCCTGTATCAATAAAGCTGTCATGAAAAATTAGCTAACTTAGGCCTTGGGAGGTGATAGGCGGCCAGTTCTGTACCTCATTAGATTGTGTAACAAATGCTGTCCTGCTTAGAGCGTTGACTCATGGGCTGGGGCTCCAGTCAGCTCAGGGTACTGCTTGTGCATGTGGATTTTGCCTGTAGCAACCAATTGAAGTATGTTAAAAAACAAAACAAAACTTTGTCTCAGAGAACAGCCACTACAAAATCAAAACAAAACAAAAAAAACATTGTCATCGATTTGATTCCCATTCATAACAACCCTATAGGGCAGAGTAGAACTACCCCACAGTGATTCCAAGGAGCGCTTGGTGGACTTGAACTGCTAACCTTCTGGTTAGCAGCTGTAGCTCTTAACCACCAAGGACCAGAGTTTCCAAGGTCACTATGGTATATACACCCTTATGCATTAAGGGGGGGGGCAGGCTGTTGTTGTCTAGTGCCTTTGACCGGGACTCCATATAACAGAGAAGAAGTGAACAATGGGGTTTCTTAGGCTGGAATCTTTATAGAAACAGGTTAGCAGGTCTCTTCTGCTGCAGAGCAACAAGTGGATTCAAACCACTGACATCACAGTTAGCAAACAAGGAGTTACCGTTGCGGTACCAGTGTAACCCTAATACCTTGTAACATGTTTCCCCCTTTTCAAAATGTGTAATGGAGAGCTTCATGTAACTAATGCCATAGTGATACTCTAAATAATCTGTGAAGTGGTTTTTACTGCACCAGCTACTCTGGCGTCTGCACTGACCTCTTTCCAAAGGGATGCAGAGCTCCCTCAGCTCCTGTGACTTTGGTCTCCCTCCTCTCCCTTTCTCTCCCGAGAAATGGCCCTCCACCTGGAAAACAGCAGCTAGGAAGGCTGCCTGGCATTTTGTGTATCCACAACTTTCTTTCTTGCTCCTTGTCTCAGAGTGAATTTAGCAGGCTAGTTTCACTAGCGGAGGAATTTTTGTGTAAGTTTTGTCTTTGCCTGTTACAAACATGCAGATTAGAGTCAGGTGTCTGACGTACATATCTGTAGTTCAATAAAGAGTTCCTGTGACTATTTTGTGATGTATACAGTTATCTGTGGGCTATGTGCTTAAGAACATGAAGTATTTCTTGTTGAAATGATACATAAACTCTGATGCAGAAATTCTCTTCTGAGACTCCACGGAGAACAGCATGCGTTGCTGTCGAGTCTGTGGTGGTATCAGATCTCTTAATAAACCTTCTTCCTCTTTCTAACTTAGTCTGTTTTTTTTTTTTTTTTTGGCTCCTCTGCTCCAGGGCACGGACCCAAATCAGGCAATACCAGGGCTCATTGGCTTAGGCTAATCCATCCCAGAAAACATTTATGCAGCACCCGCTGAGTACCAGGCAAGAGTAAATGGTAAACTGTTTGTTTGCTAACTGCAAGGTTGGCAGCTCAGACTCATCCAGATGTGCCTTACAAGACAGGTCTGCCAGTCGACAGCCATTGACAATTCCGTGGAGCACAATGTAACCTGAAAAGCATGGAGCCACCAGAAGAAGAAAATCAATTCATTTGGGTTATTTATTTTTTGGCTAAGTACCAAGCACTACTGGAGAATCTACGACACAGCACTGGGAGATTAAAAAGGACAATGCTACCATGGAGGTGATACCCAAGTGAGGGAGACAGCCGCACACGATGTAACAAGATCACTTGAGAAAGTGGTAGAGGTGCTGTAAGGGTAATCAAGTCACTCACTGTAAAAGAGCCACAGGGGCAGGGGAGGTCTCCTTTAGATGAAAAGCCATCTGGGGGAACCTCTAGGGAAAGTGCATCCTGGCAGAGTATAACAAGTGCAAAGGCCCTGAGGCAGGGACAGGCTTTACGTGGTAGAGGAATAGAAATGAAGCCAGTCTGGTTTCAGTAAGAGAACGGGGAGCATGGCTGGCACTTAAAACAGAGTGGCCAGCTGGGAATGGTTTGTGGATCACCATGTCTACTGTAAGGAATTTGGGTTTTATTATCAGATCAGGTGGGAAGCCACTACAGAAGGTTTGAAGACAGAAGGGAGACGATCTAGTTATCTTTGGAGAAGTTCCCTCTGGCTGCTGCTCAGAGACTGGCTAGAGGGAGGGCAAGAGCGGAGCCTGGAGACCGCAGAGGACACTTGCTGTCCTTCTCTGTGCTGTCTTTCTCTTCTCTAAAACAGGGTGAATGACTTTTATTTGCTATGACATTTCGCGAGTGCTGACAAGCCTAATGTATCTGAACAAAACATAGAGGGGTGAGTCAAAAGGCAAGGAGCCTCTGAACTTGATCTCTACCTGTATGTATCCTCTTCATCTTGACCAGAGTGGGTGCTTTCATGGGCATTATTCACCAGGCTATGAGGTCCAATCACAGGACACACAAGACCACAGTCGAGCATGTATGTCTGCTTGGCTCACAGATGTGGAGAGGCTAGAATGATGGGTAAATATTTGAAGCCTATTAGACAAATGAGAAAATAATTGTATGTAAATATACTTATAAGTGTATGTGTAAATATGTCAATATATAGACTTACACATATATAAATATAGCAATATACAGACATGTTTTATATAGCACAAATTTATAAAAATTTCTTAGTATTATATAAACCCATTGCTGCTGAGTCAGTTCCAACTCATAGTGACCCTAGAGGTTAGAGTAGAACTGCCCCATAGAGTTTCTGAGAAGCACCTGGTGGATCTGAACTGCTTTGGTTAACAGATAATAGCATTTAACCACCAGGGATTCCTAACATTATGTAGTATAAAATATGTACATAAATTAATGAAATGAAAATATATATCCTCCTTATGTATTTTGTATTCATTCATTTACTCATTCTTGGGTCTCCCACATATAGAAATGTATTCATTTTGCAATTGCAGCAAATGGACTCGCCCAAATCAAAATTGCAGACCAACCTGATGCTGTTGAGTCGATTCCAACTCACGATGACGCCGTGCGAGTCTGAGCATAACTGGGCTCTGCTGGATTCTCGGGGGCTGATTTTTCAGGAGCCAATCTGCATGACTTTCTCCTGAGCTACCTCTGGGTCGGCTCAAACCACTAACCCATCAGTTAGCAGCCAAGCATGTTTACCATTTGCTCCACCAATCAACCAGTTGCCACCTAGAGATGCCCAGAATCTCATAGTTCTGGCTTATTGTTGTTGATGCCAGGTGCTGTGGAGTCGGTTGGGACTTACAGCGACCCTATGTACACCGAAGAAAACACTGTCCCATTCTGTGCCATCATCACAATCTTGGTTACGCTTGAGCACGTAGTTGCAGTCATGTCAACTCACTTGTCAAGAGTCTTCCTCAGTTTCACCGACCCTCTACTAAGCGTGATGTCTTTCTCCAGGGACGGATCCCTTCTGATGACATGTCCAAGATGTAGTGTCACCATCCTGGTTATACTTCTTCCATGAAAGACCTGTTCGTTGTTTTTGGCAGTCCATGTTTTTCTCCAGTTCTTTCACTAACACCATAATCAAAGATGTCAATTCTTCATCAGTTTTCCCTATTCATCACCCTGCTTTCGCATGCACATGAAGTGATTGAAAACACCATGGCTTGGGTCAGGCGCGCCTTAGTCTTCAAGGGGACATCTTTGTAGTTTAACACTTTAAAGAGATCTTTTACAGCAGATTTGCCCAATGCAACCCGTCTTCTGATTTCTTGACTGCTGCTTCCATGGATTCTGATTGTGGATCCAAGGAAAAGGAAATCCTCAACAACTTCTATCTTTTCTCTGTTTATCATGATGCTGTTTATTGATCCAGTTGTCAGCTGGCTTTGTTAGAGAATATTAAAGACATATTAGCACCTAACTGAGACTTTCTCCTTAAGATAATCAGATGGACGCATAAGACAATTGCAAAGGGAGTGGTTTTCTCCTTAGCAGACTCATCTAAAATCATCTCCTCACGTAGTTACTGCTTCTACCTTTTGAGAAAACTGAGTAAGATTCTTTGGAATTAGAGAATAATGAAGCCCATGGCACTACAGGAAGTCGGTTCTCTGGTGAAACCTGTAGAAGGCAAAAAGCTGCACCACACAAGGCTGGAGGGGACTCGGGAACAGAAGGAATGATGCCCAAGTCCTAGGACGGGCTTACCTGGTCTTCTTGCCCCACTCTTGCCCTCCAGCATCAACCTAGCTGTGGATGTTTGCTGTCGTTATTTGTTGCATGGCATCTGCTCTGACTGATAGTGACCTTAGCTAGAACAGACCCAAATGCTGCCTGGTGGTCCAGGGCCATCACTGGGGCCCTCGCTCCACTCATTAACTTGCTTGTGGCTATTGCATCAATCCACCTCATCAAGGGTTTTCTGTTTTTGCTTTACCAAAGGACTCCTAGTGGTGCAGTAATTAAGCACTCAGCTGGTAAAAGTCAACAGGTTGAACCCACCAGCCCCTCTGCGAGAGAAGGGCTTGGCAGCCTACTCCCATAAAGATTACTGCCCTGGAAACCCTACCGGCAGTTCCTCTCTATTCTATAGGGTTGCTGTGAGTTGGAATTGATTCAACAGCTGTGGGTTTAAGGTTTTTCTCTTCTACTTTACCAACTATGATGTCCTTTTCTAGGGACTGGTCTTTCTTGATGACACATCCGGAGAAAGTGGTGTGGCTACGAACAATCGGCTGTCCTACCTGGGTGCTGGTCACCACACCAGGTACCTCTTGGGAACTTGCTCCTTTGGCTGAACTTACAGCAAACAGCCCCAGGAGGCGGTGAGGCAAAGAGAAGGCAGGCTTTTGGTCACAGTTACAGAGCTAATCAACAGACAGGTCTGATCGTCATCAAAATTCTTTCTTCTAGAATGGTTCTACATCCTTCATCCTCTCCACCTGTGTCTCTGCCCAGAATATGCTCTCAGCGCCCATCATACAGCCATCGTCTTCTAGGGGTCTCCCAGTTCTTGGGGTGCTGTGGGGATTCTCAACGTTCTTAGTGCAGGCAACTCCTTCCTGCATTCCCCACCCCTTTCCCCAGCTTCCCCTTAATGAGAATTGACTGCAAAAACTGCAAACAGAGGGGACAGGACTTCCCTACCCCTCCCACCCCCTAACCCCGACAGCAGGCATCAGAGAAGCCCTGGTGGTGTAAAGGGCCCAAGGCTCAACTACTGACTAAAAGGTCCACAGTTCAAATCCATGCAGCAACTCAGTGGCAGAAAGACCTGGTGATCTGCTTTGGTCCAGATTGCAGTTGAGGAAACCCTGTGGGACCGTTTGTCACACGGGATTGCTGTGCATTGAAACGGACTTGACGGCAGCAGCAGTGACAGCTGTCGGTTCACAGGCATCTCTGCCGACCTGAGTCAGCACACAGTGCACCTCTCAGGGGTTCAGCCTGGTGTTTCTACACAAGCCAGGTAGTTCAGCAGGTGCCAACCAGGTCCCAAACTGAAGAGTAACTCAGGCTGTGGCTGGCCTTGGAAAGAAGCAGAGTCTGGATATTCTCTTATGGGAAGTCTCGGGATTTTGAGGGGTGGTTTTGACTGTACACTGTACACACTTTGTAGTGAATCCAGAACCTAACTACTGTTCCAGGTGAGACTACAGTGAACCCTCACCCCCGAGTCCCCACCCCCGTTCTCCAGGCCTTTTCTTTTTTTTTCTTTTTTTTTGTAATTTCTTGCTGTTAATCATTTTTTTTATTTTTATTTAACATAACTGAGTGAAAATGTACATTCACATGTAAATTTACATGCCCCCCTATATGCAGCTTCCACTGCTCTCCCTGTCCGGTGACTGCACACTATTCCTCTCTGCTCCATACATGTCTCATCCTCCCAACAGCCTCCTTTCCCCTCCTCTCCGTCCACTCCCCTTCCTCCAGCCAGAGGTCAGCAAGATGATATCCTATAGATGTATAGAACCATAAAGTGCTTCCAATATATGGTTACTCTGCATTGCCAAGTCCATTCCATTCCTGTCCAAAGAGTGGACCTTTGTTATAATTTATGGGAACGGGCAGCATCAGGGCCGGGGGCCATGCTCTCAGAGGAACCCCAAAACCACTGGACCATCAATTGAGGTCTTTTAGTGGAGATCTCATGATGCACCTCTTTTTATTCTTGTGTTGCCACTGAGGCTCCTCTCTGTGAGCTCTGTCATGGCTATCACTGGTGGTGGCAGGGCACCATCCGGTCCTTCCGGTCCCAGGTCGATGTAGGCACCCACTCTTGTGGGTCTCTCTGTCTTCTAACGGTTTTCTTTACCGCATACCATTTTGGCCCTCAATGAGCATCCGTTCCTGCTGAGTTGGGACCGTTTGCTGTGTCCTCGGATGGCAGCTTGGCAGCTTTTAAGACCCCAGACGTCCAGGCCTTTTCTTTATGGCTGTTGCTCTCAGCACAGTCTTTCTCATTTGATCCTTGTATTCAGCCACTGAATAAAACCAAACCAAATCCATGGCCACTGAGTTGACTCTGACTCACAGCGACCCTATAGGACAGAGTAGAACTGCCCCACAGAGTTTCCAAGGAGAGTCCGGCAGATTTGAACTGCCAACCTTTTGGTTAGCAGACTTAACACTGAACCACTAGGCCACCAGGGTTTCCTAGTCACTGAGTAGGCCTCTATTATTATACCCATCTTCAGGATTTGGAGACTGAGCATTGGAAAGGTGGTGTTAGCCGCACACACCCACACAGCTTGTTTCTGGAGGAACTGAGTGAGATCAAATAGACCCCAACTCTAGAGCTTAATAGTTGAGAAGCAAGGGACTTGTCTTTCTTTGGAAACTAAAACAAAGCAGGAGCTCAAAAGACACCACATTTTTAGTCTGATTTGAAGGGAAAAGAGACACCAGTCAGGGCCTGTGACCATCTCGGTCTCCTGGTTTGCCTTCTCCACATGTGAACAGGGCATGTGCAAGAGGAACAAGGTGTCAGTGATCTTTCTTTGCAGTCAAATACATGTGGTTTTATATCCAGCACTGCTATGTCATAGCTGTGTGACTTTGTACATGTTACTTAACCTCTCTGGACTTTCCTCATGAATGAACCAAAGATAGCAATATTACCTCATTGGATGATAGTGCAGATGAAATGAGACAATGCATTTAAAAGCCTTAAGACAGGATATCCCACAGCCATCAAGTTGATTCTGACTCATAGTACCCTTATAGGACAGGGTAGAACTGTCCCATAGGGTCTCCAAGGCTGTAATCTCTGTGGGAGCACTTTTCCCCATGGAGCAACTGGTGGGTGAGTTCGAACTACTGACCTTTTGGTCAGCTGTTGACTGCTTTAACCATTGTGCCACCATGGCTCCTAGCACAGGATATCAGGAAAGATTGAAAATAAGACAACAATTTTTCATATCGAGTTTTTATCAGCTCAGTGTTCACAGCATCTGCAAGATGGTGGAGCACCTGCATCTTCAAAAGCACACTGGGGAAATTTATTCCCATTTCCAGTCTGCAAATTAGATTTAATGCAATCAAGTTCAAGGATAATATTGAGCCCTATTTTTTAAATGCAGTGTGCTACTATCGTTAATGAATTGCTCATGAGAGAATGTCAGCTCATGCATAAAAATTACGTAGTCAACAATAGACACCAGATAAAATGATAGACCAGGTGGTTTCTTTTAGAAAAGAGAGAGGGAAACTTTAAAAAAAGAAAACAAACAAACAAAAAAATTGGAAGTAGAGAGGGATGGAGGGAGAGAGGAAATAATAGATTTAGAATTTTCCAAGAGAGAAAAAAATTCACAAATTGGTAAAATAAGAAAGATGAAAATCTCCACAGGCAATTGTACAGAGATGCCAGGCATAACTCCTGTGCTGATATTACAATAATATGCTTTTCAAAGAACTTCTTTCCTTTTAATCAAATCAAATCATTATGGGAAGAATATACTGCTTGGCACAGAGAACTGAAAAAGTGTTTTATTAGACAACACTAAGAAGGACATATGGTATATTTCTTTTAGCATTTAAATATGCCACAGTCTTTTGTTTTTTGTACCAAGAGAAAAAAACTTACTTTCTTTTATATGTTAGCAATCTATATTGTTTTTAAATAATCACAAAGCAGCAGCCCACGAATATGCAGGTGGCGAACTTCCTTGAGCTGAACAGCTTGTGAAATCAGATAAACATTGTTAAATTCTAGTCTAATAAACCAGCTTCCTCACAGGCCTTGCCATGGTCTAGCTACATGATCTGGTGCCCCACACAAGAATCCTCACCTTGGAGGTCTAGGAGATTTGGGAGTGAGCTTGGGCGGTGTCCGTGAAGCCCCTGAAATGATGTACCATGTGTTTTCCTGAGGAAACAGTCCATGGGGAATACAAGACCTCAAAAACAGGGATCGGAGCCTTGTGGTTAGCTGCCGTCAACTCAGCTCTGACTCATGATGACCCAATACATAATAGACTGAAACATGCCCTGCTCCCCCATATCTTCATGATTGCTGGTGTGTTTGAGTTGGTCGTTGTGGCTGTTGCATCAATCCACGTCATTAAGGGTTTCTTATTGTCACTGACCTTCTAGTTACCAATCACAATGCCCTTTTATAATGATTGGTCTTTCCTGAAGGCATGTCTGAAGTACGTGAGCCAAAGTCTCACCAGTCTCACTTCTACGGAGCACCATGGTTGTGTTTTCCCCAAGACTGGTTTGTTCCTTCTTCTGGCAGTCCATGGTGTAGTCAGTGTTCTTCACCAGCACTCCAGTTTCAATGCCTTGACATTCCCGAGTTCTTTGAATTTTTGAACGCTTAGCACAGTGCCCAGCAGGCAGGGCCCACTCTGTAAAAGTTAGTAGAAGAGATGGGGGCAGGAGGTAGCAGGAGCATGGGGAGCAGAACACCGAAGGCTGCTGAGCTTAAAATTCCACCTCCACTGGTTTCAGCCGTGTGGCTTTTTTTCAAGTCACTTTGGATTGCTAAGCCTCTGTGTCTTCACCTGAAACATGAGGATAAAAAGGCTAATAAATGGCATTCTTTCCTTCACGAGAGCTACAGGGGATGAGATGGTGTTTGGTAAACGGGCAGTCTCAAACTACGTTTGCTGTCAACAGGGCACTGAAAATACCACAAAGCTTTTCTTGCCTCTCAACCCTTCATATATCTCTTCTGTTTAACTTTTTAGAACCTGAAGCCCATCTAGACAATATAAATGAATAAAACAGTATAACCCTTCAAACATACAAAGTCTGACAAATAAATCCATGAACTTAGTTGTTCTGAGTACTACATACCACATTGCCAAGTATTGCTACAGTCATCTTGGAAGTACTCCCTTTGGGAAACTATGCACTGAGGCCAGCACCTAGTCCATCCTTCCAAGCAATTCTGGAACTCTGTGGAATGGTCATTGCACATGGTGGCACGTGGCAAGTTCACCAACTTAATTGTGTGGTTGTCTGAGAAAGAGATTTTTAGCCAGGGAAGAAATAACAGTATTGGAACACCCGCCCTACTCACCTGACTTGGCCCCCAGTGACTTTTTTCTTTATCCAAAGATAAAGGAAATATTGAAAGGAAGACATTTGGATGCCATTCAGGACATCCAGGGTAATATGACAACAGCTCTGATGGCCATTCCAGCAAAGGAGTTGAGAAGTTTCTTTGAAGGGTAGACTAGGGACTGGCATCAGTGTACAGCTCCCAAGAGGAGCACTCCAAAAGTGACTGCAGTGATAGTCAGCAGTGACGTATGTAGCACTTTTTCTAGGATGAGTTTGCCAACTTAGTTGTCAGACCTCGTGTTCTGTAACCTTTATTGCATCAGCTTCTAAAGAAATAAGCAATGTTCAAACAAAAATGAACTCTTTTGCTCTTAATTCTACCAAACACACACACCCCTGACGCACACCTGTTGCCATAGAATTGATCCCGACTCATAGCAGCCTCTACAGGCCAGACTAGAATTGCCCCACTGGGTTTCCAAGGAGCAGCTGATGGATTTGAACTGCTGATGTTCAGGTTAGCAGATGTAGCTCTTAACCACTGAACCATTGGGACTCCCCTTAATTCTGAAAGTGTAGGAAGCAGCTGCTGGCAATAATTACCCGGCAAGGAGATGATGGTGGTGTCGTGGTTAAGCGCTCCATCTACTAACCAAAAGGTCAGCAGTTTGACTCCACAGGTCAGTCCCTGGAAACTCTACGGAGCAGTTCTACGCTGCCTGGTAAGGTCACTATGAGTCAGAATTGACTTGAAAGCAGAGGCTTTGGTTTGGTTGTTTTTTTTGATTTGGGGTTTCAGGAGATGATAGCAGATTTCTACTTCCTACTGCACACCTCCTTGCAGTGTCTGCCTCTTACTTTACAGAAGACAAATATTGCAGTTGTCATCAAAGCCAAACAAAAATATTCGTATTTTGAAAAATAATAAGTTGTAAAATCTGTGAAAGCCAGAGCCTGTGTGGGGAGGCCTCTTTGTTACCTAGTACACTTATCACAGAAATACCGCCAGTGGGTGCCACTAACAACAAGAAACTTATTCTCTCACAGCTTAGGAGGCCAGAAGTCTGAATCCAGGACTCAAGTGGGCCTGACCCAGGCCGTGCTCCTTTCAACTGCTACATATACGTTAGGAAACCCTGCAGGTTTAGTGGGTTAAGTGCTGTGTCTGCTAACCGAAAGGGCCGCAGTTCAAACCCACCAGGCACTCCTTGGAAACTCTACAGAGCAGTTCGACTCTGACCTCTAGGGTCGTGATGAGCTGGATCTGACTTGATGGCAGTGGGTTTGGGGTTTGTTGCTGTTGTTGCTTTTGTATGCGTTTGAAAGCTGGACAATGAATACGGAAAACCAAAGAATTGCTGCCTTTGAATTATGGGGTTGGCAAAGAGTATTGAATAGATAGCATGGATTGCCCGAAGAACAAACAAATCTCTCTTGGAAGATGTACAGCCAGAATCTTTCTTAGGAGCAAGGATGGAGAACTTTGGACATGTTCTCAGAAGGGGCTAGTCGCTAGAGAGGGACATCATCCTCGGTACAGTAGAGGGTCCCCCAAAAGCAGAAGCCACTCAACAGGATGGACTGACACACTGGCTGCAACCATGAGCTCAAAAGGAACAGCACGTGTGCGACACGAGAAGGGCAGCGTTTGGTTCTGTTATCTATAGGGTCACTATGGGTCAGAACCGACCTGATGGCACCTAACAACAACAACGGGAAGTTTATTTTTCATTGAATCTTTTCATGCCACCTATTAGACAACGAGGAGCCCTAGTGGTACAGTGAGTGGTTAAGAGCCCAGCTAGTGACTAAGAGGTCAGTGGTTGAAATCCACCAACCAGTCTACGGGAGAAAGCTGTGGCAGTGTGCTTTCATAAAGATTACAGCCTGGGAAACCCTAGGGGACAGTTCTCTGCCCTGTGGGGTCGCTTTAAGTCAGGATTGGCTCCATGGCAACAAGTTTGTTTGTTTGCCTGATAGAATTAAAAGCAAAAGAGTTCTTGTAGTTTCACCATTGCCCGGTTCTTTAGAAACCAATGCAATAAAGGTTATAGCGTTTATGTGAAAGGTTAAGTGGTTTTATTCATTTGTATTTGCTGGATTGGCTTCAAGTTATAAAAGTTAAACAGAAGAAATGTGTGAGGGATTGAGCAGCAAGAAAAGCTTTGCATTCTCAGTGCTCTGGTGAGAGGGAATATCATTATTATCCCATTTTATAGATCAGAAAACTAAGGCTCCCAAACTCTCGCTAACTTGATTGAGGTCACACAGCCAGTCAGCAACAGGAGTCAGGACTCCAGATGGAACAGGTGAAGGTGTGAAGTTCATGGTCTTCACCATCCCACTGGCTGATAATATCAACAACTGCCCTGACACTTTCTGACCTTTTAACTCTTCTTTCACTGTCAGCTCTACGCTGCTTAAAAGCCCTTTCAAGGCTTGGTCTTTGTCTCTCTTAGGAAGGCGCCTTTTTATGTCATACCTGGTGTTCCAGTTGGAGCCCTGGTGACACAGAGGTAAAAGTTTGGCTGCTAACCAAAAGGTTGGCAGCTTGAATCCACCAGCCACTCTGTGGAAACCCCGTGCCAGAGTTCTGCTCTGTCCCAGAGGGTTGCTATACGTCAGAACTGACTAGATAGCAAAGAGTTTTTTAATTTTTTATTTCAATTGTCAACAGTGGCTGACTGCTTCCTTGAAGGTTCTCACACAGTGCAGAAAGAAGCAGAGGGTCACACTTCTGTCCCCAGATAACTCCAAGAAGCGTACCGCAAGTAGATGGCAGACACTCGGTAAACTTGTTTGTGGTTGCAGGCCTGAAGCCTGCTGGCTCAAAGCACAGCTGCCAGTCAGAGCCCTGCGTCTGAAACCTGATCTTTCTAATATCAACTGGGAACCCTCAGATACATGCTGCCGAAACCTCTTTTGGCCTCAGTTTCCTTGTTTGTAAAATGGAGCCATCAACAGCACCTGCTTCTTAAGGTGACTGTGAGAACAGGGCACACACACAAAAAACAATAAAAAAAGCTTTGTTATGGGGTATGGGAGAGAAGACTCACTAGCAGACTGGTCATAATAAAGAGCAAAAAGACACTGACACTTGGGTGGAAGAGCCTGGAGAGTTTTCCTGTCCCACTTTGTCCTGTGCATTGTAGACCGTCCACAGTTTATTGATTCTGAACACAGAGCACCTTTGTGCCCCCAAGAAAGATGCCAGAAAGGAACAGTTACAGCTGGATTCCTTGGTGTTTCTGCAGATTAAGAATAGAGGCATTATCTCCATACAGTCTTTTCGCTTCTTACCACTTGGCGCAGAGTCAATTCCAACTCCTGGAGCCCCTGTGTGTCAGAGAACACCTGTGCTCCATAGCGCTTTCAACGGAGGATTTTCAAAAAGGAAGTTGCCAGGCCTTTCTTCTGAGGCATTTCTGGATGTCCTGAACTGCCAGTCTTTCAATCAGCAAGCAAACTAGTTAACCATTTGTGCCACTGACAGACTCCCGCCTTGTGCAATTCAAAATGAAATAAGCAAATTTGACCACTTAGGACAGCGCTGGGCTTGTAACAACAACAACAAAAAATTGCCATTGAGCCAATTCGGACTCATAGCAACACTATAGGACACTAAAACGTAACTGCCCCATAGGGACCCCTAGGCTGCAATCTCAATGGAAGCAGATTCTCAAGCTTTTTATCCCAGGAAGCTGCTGTTGGGTTCAAACCGCCAACCTTCAAGCCAGCAGCCCAGACCTGTATCACCAGGGATCCCTGGGCCTATAAATAATCTGAAATTATTAGCTATTCTTGTTCAATAACAATAGTTTTTTATTTTTCCAATGTGACCCCCAAGATCTAAAACTCAAGTGAGAAAGCACAATCCTTGAACTGGAGAGCAAAGATCTCAGAGAGGAGAACCTGCACTGAGAGCCAGTGTTCCTGAGTTTGTCACCTCCTTGCCATTCCCTGTCCCTGGTGTGAACTGGGCGAGTTACCCAGGCTTTGCTTGGTGACAGGACCTGACACACAGTAGGTGTTACAGTAGGATTAGCTACCATCGCTATTATGATTGAGTGCCTGTTAGTGGACAAGGGTCTTTTTTCCTGATGTTCAAAAACCAATTGTTCTTATTACCAATTTAGCTTTAGTCCCTCAGACTCAAGCCTGTTATACTTTTCAAAAAATAGTTTTGCCACAAGGAAAGAACAAAAGCTCCGTGCAACTGTAGAGTGTTGATCTGGGTAAGAATCAAGACCAATTTCCCAACCCTGGGTTTTCTAAAGTATAGGAATACTTTCCAGGTTCACAGATTTACAGACAAGCCATTCTATTTTATGTTATTAACACACACACATAAGCCAGCTCATCAAAATAGAAGCTATGGAAATATTTTCAGCACAGTCAAGATCACACACCCAACAACTCCCGAGACCTCTCTCGGTTCACCTTCGTGACAACCAGATGGCACAAATGATTATCAAACCCATTTTACAGCTGAAGAAACTGAAGGGCAAAGCTAACACTTTATTAATTTGCCCAAAATTTGAGACAGTGAAGTCAGCCTGACAAACCAGTTTAGCTCACTGTCCTTTCCAAAATTATTATCTTGAGGGAAACCACAGTAGCTGGGAACCAGAGACAATTCCTGGAAATGCAGAGACAAGCGAATGCTAACTCTCACCCCCGTTCAGTTTCTTTCTCCTGTTTGTTTTCTGGTGGTTGTTTTCAACAGCATCATCTACTATCTGTCTTGCTGTTTTTGACATGTTAAATGACCAAGCAATCCTTGGCGTTGGGATTCTCCTGTCTTCTCTCTCCTTTCTAAAGAGCTGCCATTTTTTGTCTACTCAGCCCAAATAAATAGTCGTCAAGACACTGAGTGGTATGTGATTTATAGAGAAAAATTCCACACACATTCCCTGAATAACCTTCCCCAGGAGTTTAGCCGTCCAGGGAGTTTAGCCGTCTATCACTGCAGAGCCAAAACAACACTGCGCCTTTCCTTCTCGCTGCCGTCCTCAATCTACTTTTCAGCATTCCACGTTATCCTCTGCTAAATATACTCCGATGTGCTATTTGTTTTGGTCCCTGGTGCCAAGACCTTGGCTGCCTCTTGGCCCCCACCTCAGGAATTCCACCAATAAATTACGGGATGGGATCAAATGAAGTGACAAGCCAATCCCTAGAATCCAGAGTGAAGTCGCCTACGTAAACATTTGCTTATTCATCCCCTGTTTTCCCTGCCCATCCTAATCCCATAATTTCTCCTTGTAAGAAACACATACCACTTTATAAAAGCACCTCATTAAACATCCATTTCTTTCGGTCTCTCCCGGAGCTGCTGTCCAGATGCTCTCTTGGTTGCTTCTCCCTGGCCAGGGAGTTCAAATCCTTGAACTCCCCACTCAAAGGATCCTTTTTTTTCACCTCTTAAAGAATCACCACCCTTCCTGTCATGCTGGAAGACTTCAGTCACAAAGGGCCCATGAGGTTGTGGCCACAAAGTCTCACCCTGCTTCCTAAGAAACATCCCCAAAGCAACTTGCAGACTGGTTTGAAATTACAACTTCCCTCTGTGAGCAGTTCCCATTCAACTCCCCCAAATCACTAATGTGCAGATACACCGGCTGCATGGCTGGAAACGCTTCCTGCTGTTTAAGGATTTCGGGGTAAAAATTCATAGCATGGCAGTCTTTAAATTGGCCTTCAGAGGGACTTAGGATGACTAAACATTTTGGAGCTTGGCATATGATTTTTTGTCCTTCTTCAAAAGGAGAGTTTAAATCATCCCTTCTGCCATTGTATTATAAACACTGTAGTTAAGCATGGCTTCAACAATGCAGCCATAGCTAAACCAGATTATCTATCTGGATTTAATCTAGAGAGAACAAAGAAATCCATTCAAATTGCCCTGAAATCCAAATTAATCCATGAACATGAATGGGGCAAGTTGACATTCTGTGTAACTTGAACACGGTCATACAATTTTTAAAGTACCTTATACCAGAGAATGGGCAATGTCTTTTTTTTTTTAAAAAAAAAAGCCATGAAGTTAATCACTAAACATAAACTTGCCATGACTATTTCTCTCTTAGAAGCCTCTCATGCTTCTGGAAGAAGCCATTCAAGGCGCTGCAGTGAAATATATTTGTTGAAAATCGCTTTGTGTATCCTGGTTGTTTGCGTATTCCTATACCCTCCTAAAACCAGTGCCGTCTGGCTTCTTCAAACACGATAGAAATATAAGCGAATGTCCGAAAAAAATACAGGCCAGCCTTCGAAATGTAGAACTTCTAAAAGCAGATCATTCTAGAAGTAAAATCAGGGTCATTAGAAGGTTGATGTTTCCAACTCTTAAGGATATTTTTTAACAAGACTCAGGAAAAGCTTTTCTCTTTGTCTAGGACTTTGTGCGATTTGCTTTGATAAAAACAAAGGTGTACTTTATTATTATTATTTTTTAAACATTTCAAACCAAGTTTTAGTTTTTTTTTTTTTTTTTTTGCGGTACCCAAGATGTTCAAGTGTCTGGGAGAACCTTTGCTTTCTGCTTAACGCTATTGATTATATTCTTGTTCTGTCTGTTAAAAGCTGTCCCTGTAGGCAGAGATTCCAAGGAAATGTGAAAGAGCAAGCATATTTATCAAAGAAGGGGGGAAAAAATGAAGAAAATAAAGACACTATTGGAGCTTATTGGATATATAAACTGTTCTTCCTGAAAAGATAAATGATTTGTTAATGAATAGATCCTTTAGGCCATAAAAAATCCATTTATTTTGTTTTGAATTTGAATAGAAGAGCTTTGCATTTTTCCTGAGCAGTTACACTTAAATTAAAATGCAGAGCATGCAGCCAGCACACAAGCTCACTAATAACTGGGGTGTACTGTATTATTCATAAAAACAAAATTAATAGACGGAGGAAAGGAAGTCTTGTGGTGGGAAATAAGGATGCTGACACTAAACACCTAGTGAAGGAGAAACTATAGCAGACAAAGAATGCCTACCAAGTGGGAGCAGGAGTTTCCCATTTATTCTTACCTGATTCAGGAGTGGGGGATGGGGAGATAGGTAATGTGTCTGTCTGCTCTGCAGTCTGCAATGTCTCCAAGGCCTGTTTTCCTTACAGTGAGCATTAAAGACATTTCTCTGCATTTTCATCTCTAATTATAAGAATCCCAGGAGGTGATGATGAACCACTCAGCTGCTCACCGAAAGGCCAGAGGTTCGAACCCACCAGCTGCTCTGTGGGCACAAAGACCTGTCAGCGTGTATCTCTGTAAAGATTCCAAGCCAAGAAAAACCTACTGCCATAGAGTGGATTTCAGCCCATAGCAACACTATAGACCTAGTAGAGTTTTCAAGGAGTGCCTGGTGGATTTGAACTGCCGACCTTCTAGTTAGCAGCCATAGCACTTAAAGACCACACCACGAGGGTTTCCCCTGTAAAGATTACAGCCTAGAAAACTCCATCGGGTCGTCCTACTCTGCCTTACAGTGACATTATGAGTCAAAATTGAGTCAGCTGTGCCCGATAATCACAGCAGCACAGAGGTCAAGAGCTCAGCCACTTACCAAAAGGTGGGCAGTATGAATGACCAGTCATTCCCTGGAAACCCTATGGGACAGCTCCACTCTGTCTTAGAGGTTGTGTTGAGTGGAAATCACCTCAGTGGCAACGGGTTTATTTCTGACTTTATATATAAACGGAATCAACCACAGATTTTTCTCAAAGGACAAACAAGATTCCCCACCCCACCTCTACCTCTGCCCCATCCCAAATATCACTGGCACTTGGCTTTGGCAAGTATGTTTTGGGGTCTCGCCTGGCAGTCACAGCTGGCCCAAAACAGAAAGTAAAAACTTTCCAGAAGTTTCGTGTCTCTTGCTCTCTTTCCATCTTCCCTCTTCCAACCCACAGGCACAGAAGAAAATATTCCAATATCTTCAACAGTTGTCACACAGCAATAGAGTTTGCTGAATGATGGGTCTCTAGAGAATTGTCCCTGCCGGTCTGAGTGAAGGCAAAGAACAAAGGAAGGACCAGCTACTAAGGAAGGCTCCAGAGTCGCTCTTAAAAATCAGAAAACAAATACATTTCTGTGAACTGAGGAAAGAATCTGCAATGACCTGCAGCGTACATATTCCAAACTTAACAAGAAAGGATGTAGTGAAGTCAGAAGGCCTCCAGGTAGTGGACAAGAGCCATAGCCTGCAAAGGGGACCCCGAGCCACACCCGCAGCCCTCCGCTGCCCCGGGGAGGAAGTGCCTGCTTAGCGTGACCAGAGCTCACTGTTGGGTCACAGGAGCCAGAAATGCAGACTTGAGGTGAAAGCTGACTCACTTCAGAAAGGGTAGCGACTGCTTCAAAATGTTTAAATATCACCCAAGCCAAGCATAACAGAACTGTGACGTAACTCAGTCCCTGTCTGCCAGTTGGCTGGATCCGCTGAGAAAGAACACAGAAATCCAGAGAAAGACCCTTTAGAGCACACACTCACACGCACTGGTGGCCGAGGGAGCCCTGTGGCTGAGCCCTGGCACCCTGCTGCTGTCCGATAGCTTTGAAGCCACCAGGAGAGAAATACCTGGGATTTGCTGCCATAAACACGATAGCCTAGAAAACTCTATGGGGCAATTCAGCTCTGTCCTGTAGGCTCCCTATGAGTCAGAATCAACTGGACAGCAAAGGGTATTGGTGACCTCTGCTAGGCAATAACTGAGTGACTGGTTGACTAGACAGATTTTGACTGACAGGACAAAAACCTTGCTTTTTAGCTTCATCGTATATATTTGTATACTGAACTGTTTTTTAAGGAGTACCCGCTATGTGCGGAAACCCTGGTGCCATGGTGATTAAGTGCTACAGCTGCTAACCAGAAGATCGGCAGTCCACGTCCACCAGGAGCTCCTGGAAACCCTATGGGCAGTTCTACTCTGTACTAGGGGGTCACTGTGAGTTGGAAATGACTCCACAGCAGAGTTTGGTTCTTCAGTCCACTATATAGTGGACACCGGGTGTGTGGAGAGTACACTTACCTACAGGGAAAGCCCGCGTGACAAGCCAATGCCTTTGGGCAAATGCTGTCAGCTATTGCAAAGTAATTGCAGACAGTAGAGGTGGGGTGTGGGAAAGGCAGTGTTCTCTCTTAGAGAAGCCAAGTGCTTAGCCCATCCAGCAGCTCTGCAGAAGACAGATCTGGTGATCTGTCCCTGTCAAGACTGCAGACAGCCTAGGAAACCCTATGCAGTCGGGGGCGGGGGTTCCACTCTGTCAACAGGATTGCTGAGTCGGAACTGCCTCGATTGATGGCCGTGGGTTACTCTCTCTTAAATTAACCCAGAAGTCCCTAGTAGTACAGTTTGCACTCAGCTACTTACGTAAAGACTGTGGTTGGAACCCACCAGTGGTGCTGCGGAAGAAAGCTCTGGCAATCTGCTTCCATAAAGATTACAGTCAAGAAAACCCTAGGGAGTGGTTCTGCTCTGTAAGAGACAGTGTCACCAAGAGCCAGAATTGACGATTCAATAGCCACGGCTTGGGTTTTCGGATATTATGTATTTTAATAATTAAAGCTTTGGTTTAACAGATTTGTATCTGTTAAACCAACCCCAAACTAAACCCACTGCCACTGAGTCAATTCTGATTCATAGTGACCCCATAAGGCAGTGGAGAATTGATTCACAGTTTCCAAGGAGCACCTGCAGATTTGAACTGCTAACCTTTAAGTTAGTAGATATAGCACTTAACTACTATGCCACCAGGGTTTCCTATCTGCTAAAGGGACTCACTGAAGATTTCCCAAGAGATGAAAAAGGTGACTTTTTCTCGTTTATGTTTGTGCTAGTCTTGAGCTCAGATTTTATCTCCACGCTGCTTAAAATACCAGTTAATTCCCTGGAAGACATTTCTGTTTATCTTGGGGGTATTATGCAGGCAAACAGAAAAACTGACTCATTTGGTGTCTTGTAGACATTTCCACCCCCCCCCCCCCGTTGGAAATGATTCACTTCACAACATAACTAACTTTTTCTAACTTAACTAACTAACTTATGGAATAAGTAACACATCAAAGTAAAGATGAAGAACGGTCTTATAAACGGTTAAAAAAAAATCACAGACACCAGAAGAGCCCACTTCTGGCACACTTGAAAGAATAGTGATTTGTGAGTCCTTCTTGGGTGTGTCTGTTAGCAGGACACCAAATATAAGACTTGGGTCCCATAGGTGCTGACACCTTAACTCTAAGGATTTGCCAGGAGTCCTCAGGTGGCCCAAGGAATTAAGTGCTGGACTTCTCCTAGGGGAAAGCTAGAGGCACCTCGGAAGACAGGCCTGGCAACCTGCTTCTGCAAAGTCAGCCTTGAAAACCCCATGAAGCAGTACTGCACTACACACCCGGGGTCACCAGGAGTCAGGCACAACTCATAGCAGCTAGCAAAGACAGGATGTGCCTGAGGAATGTGTCACAAAGGTAAAAAAGCTACATGCATAGGGGATTTGCACAAAGCCAAATCCGAAATCATTATAAATCATCAACAGCCTGAATGTCCGCAGTCAATGGGCACAGGGTTACATAAACTATGGCACCTCCTCACAATGGGCTATTTTGGGTCAGTAGCCAAGAAAATGTAGACCTATGTTTATTCCCCAAGGAAAGTGGTCCACAAGGTCCTGCACAAAATGTGTCAAATATAATTCTGAAAAACTACTGGACGTGCGTGTGTCTGTATGCACATAAGAAAAGTGTAGAATGATCATCAAAATGCTGACAGCTCAGTGTGGTCAAATTGTAGGTGGTTTTTACAAGCACTGCTGATTAAGTTGGCGAATTCATCCTAGAAAAAGTGCTGCATACCTCATTGCTGAATGTCACTACGGTAGCCTTTGAATTACTCCCCCTGGGAAGCTATACACCAATGTTGGTACCTAACCCACCCTTCAAAGCAGTTCTGGAACTCTTTCTGGAATAGCCATCCGAGCTGTCATTGTATTACCCCGATGTCCTGAATGTCATCCAAATGTCTTACTTTCAATATTTCCTTTATCTTCAGGTAAAGAAAAGAGTCACTGGGGGCCAGACCGGGTGAGTAGGGAGGGTGTTCCAATACAGTTATTTGTTTACTGGCTAAAAACTCCCTCACAACTAGACAATTAACTTCATGAACTTGCCACCATGTCACCGTGTACAATGACTGCTCCACAAAGTTCCAAAACTTGCCTTGAAGGGTGGACTAGGCTCTGGCATCAGTGCATAGCTTCCCAAGGCGAGGACTTTGAAGATGACTGTAGTGATATTCAGCAATGAGGTATGGAGCACTTAGAACAATTAAGTTCACAGACTTAATTGTCAGACCTCATATTTCCTTTGTGTGCTTCTTGAAAGCAAATACCGGCAGCTTAAACAACAAAAACTGTATCACTTTTCCAAAGAATTAGGAATGCGTTAAGTGGAGAAACAACTGAAATGAAGAGTGGATAAACCAAAAATCAAATACATCAAAAAAAAAAAAAAAAAAAAAGCCAAGCCAAGTGCCATCAAGTCGGATCCTACTCACGGCGACCCTAGGGGTGAGGGTAGAAAAAAAATTAAGGAAAGAATAAATGACTTCCTAAATTAAATAACAGTGCTGACCACAAGTTGAATAGTGGGCCCTATAGTGACTTTCTGGAGGCTGGAATGTCCTTCACTTACTGTAAACAGCTACCACACGGTACCTTGGAACATATTCTCGGCACCTGTACCAGGAGCCACATGCCATTACCTTAGAAGATGAAGAGCCATCAGTGTTTAGTCATACTGTCAAGCAGCAAACTGAACCCTTTTTTTTCCCTTGCCAGCTCAAACTACTATTTACAAGGTCTTCTGTCACATCATTTGCCTTTTGAAGACACGTCTGCAGACAACACCAGGAATCTGTCAGATGACAAACAAGCTGGTCATTCACCTGCTTTGTCTACTGAATTCCAAGCAACAGCTTAGAGGCAGTTCCATTCTGCTGTTGTTGATGATGAGAATATATACAGCAAAGCAAACATACCCTGACTCAGCAATTTCTACATATGCAGTTCAATGACTCACCACCTTGTGTGAGTTGTGTAACCCTTGTTGGCCTTCCTTTGCTGAGTTGTTCCTCCTTCAGTGACATAAGCTTACTGCCCCTAGGTTTCCTATCTAGTGTTTTGAGATGCTGTTGTGAATTTGATCCCATATAGACAGTCCTTAAAAGAGCATAATGCTCAAAGGAGACATTTTTTTTGTTAGCTAAGCTAAACTCAGCAGTTCAAATCTGGCAGGCACTCCTTGGAAACTCCATAGCGCAATTCTGTCTATAGGGTTGCTATGAGTTAGAATCGACTC
Source organism: Heterohyrax brucei (assembly GCA_028571685.1). Lineage (NCBI taxonomy): Eukaryota > Metazoa > Chordata > Mammalia > Hyracoidea > Procaviidae > Heterohyrax > Heterohyrax brucei. Next base: position 81,858,558 of record CM053156.1, on the reverse strand, counting down.
AAAGGTAGTGGGTTTGGTTTTGGAAGCTAAACTATTACCTGCTGTTAAGAAGACCTGAGGGAATTTTGTTTGTTTGTTTAAGGTTTAAAGAGTATTTATGGTCAATAGGTTCAGGGGTTCAGCCTGCCTCCATGGCTCCAGAATGTCTGGGGTCCATGAAGATACTAAATTCTGTTCTCCATTTTCCCTCTTTTGATCAGGATTCTGCCACGGACTCCCTGATCAAAACGTTCAGTAATAATAGCTGGGAACCCTCTAGTTCTTCTGATTTCATGGCAAAGGAGACATTTGTTCTTGAAAGCAATTAGATATGCATTCCATTTCCTCTTCCTATTCTTGACTGTCCTTCCTTGCAGGGGCCTATCCATGGAAAATAGTACCTAAGGCAATGGTGTTAAATTGCTGGATGAACTCTTATAGCTGGAAACCGTGATGGTCGGTAGAAATTGTTTCTTGGTACCAGCTTCCCAAGGTTCTCAGAGCCTGCATCTACCCGTGACATGTGCTCTACTTACTGTATACGAGGTTTGACAATTAAGTCCTCGAACTTAATGGTTCTAAGTGCTTATATATCTCATTGCTGAATATCACTACAGTCACCTTCGAAGTATTCCCCTTGCAAAGCTGTGCACTGATGCCAGCATGACTAGTCCACCCTTCAAAGCAATTTTGGAACTCTTTCTGGAATGGCCATTGTTCATGGCAGCACGGTGGCAAGTTTGCAAACTTAATTGTATAGAGGGGGTTTTTAGCCAGCAGATAACTGTATTGGAACATCCTTCCTACTCACCTGATCTGGGCCCCAATGACTCTTTTCTTTACCTGAAGATAAAGAGAATATTGAAAGGAAGACATTTGGATGACATTCAGGACACCAATGGTAGTATAATGAGAGCTCTGATGGCCATTCCAGAAAAAGTGATCCAGAATTGCTCTGAAGGGTGGACTAGGCACTGGTGTTAGTGCATAGCTTCCCAAGGGGAGTACCTGGAAGGTGACTGTCATAATAGCCAGCAATGAGGTATGTAGCATTTTTTTCTAGGATGAGTTCACAAACTTAATTGTCAGGCCTCCTGGCTCAGTCACGTCTCTGCCTGAGGCTGTTGCTCCAGGCTGTTGCAGACCAGTTGGTGTGCCTCAGATGCCATCCAACTGCCTTCTGATTCAGATGCCTACAGAATGTTTGCTTGGACTTTCCATAGATACAGCAATATGTTCTTTTTCCAAACTATGTTCCATGACATAGAGAATCAACAGAATACACTTCAACCACCACCACCAAAATGACATGGGCAAATCAGCACAGGAAATGTCAGGTTAGAGAAAATCAAACTGGTTTCTGTCCTGCAGGGCTTCTTGTTGTGAGCTGTCAAATCAATTTTTGACTCAGAATGACCCCATGTGACAGAGCAGAACTGCCTTGTAGGACTTTCTAAGCCACTGCCTTTATGGGGGAAATCTCGTGGTACAATGGTAAATCTGGGCTACAAACTGAAAGATTGGCAGTTCAAATCCACCAGCTGCTCCTTGGAAGCCTCATGGGGCCAAAAAAAAAGAAAGAAAGAAAAACCCACTACCATCAAGTTGACTCCAACTCTTGGCAAATCTATAGGACAGAGTAGAACTGCCCCATATCGTTTCCAGGGAGCACCTGGCAGATTTGAGCCGCCAACCTCATGATTAGGAAATATAGCACTCAACCAGTATGCACCAGGGTTTCCTTATGGGGTAGTTCTACTCTATTTTATAGGATCGCTATGAGTTGGAAGGAAACTCTGGTGGCCTAGTGATTAAGTACTATGGCTGCTAACCAAAAGGTTGGCGGTTCAAATCTATCAGATGCTCCTTAGAAACTCTATGGAGCGGTTCTACTCTGCCCTATAGGGTCAGTATGAGTCAGAATTGACTCAATGGCAATGAATTTTTTATGAGTTGGAGTCAACTCAATGCAAATGGGTCTGTGATTTTTTTAATCTTTTCCAAAGCAGATCTCTGCGTCTTTTTCCCTTTGAAGACTCTCAGGGAGTTTGAACAGCCAATTCCTTCTAGTTCACAGCCGAGCACTTACTGTGGGCACCACCAAGGATCCTTACAAAAAAATTCTTAGTGTCTTTAATACGTAAACACAGACTGTGAGTTTTTAAGGGGAGGACGATCTATTTTCTGAATTTACTTGATTATTTTGTTTAGTTAGTCCTGCTCCTAAGAAACCCTGGTGGCTTAGTGCTTAAGTGCTATAGCTGTTAACCAGAAGGCTGGCAGTTTGAATCTGCCAGGCATTCCTTGGAAACTTTATGGGGCAGCTCTGCTCTGATCTGTAGGGTCGCTCTGAGTCAGAATCAACTTGACAGCAGTGGGGTGAGCTGGGCCCCTGAGAACAACTGGGTTCCTCAAAAGGATGACAACATGTGAGCCATTTAACTAAAAAAAAAATCCCTTTTTCTTTTTTTTCTCTAACATTCTACTACTATTTCCTGTAATTCTGTAGCTACTCCCAGTTTCTGTATTTCATCATCTCCTAAGCTAGTGATGGGCCACGATTCTCGCTCGAGGGACAACTCAGAAAAAAATAAAAATGTTCAGATCTGTTTACTGTTATTTAATACACAGTTGGTCATGACTTTCACACTTGGTGAGTTTTTCGGTCACGTGCCATACATGGCTCTGTAGGTATCCTGAGGGAAGAATTGCGGGGTACAGACCAGAACTGCCAGATGAAAAACAGAACACCCAAGTAAATTGCAACTTCTAATAAGCAGTGCATGGTTTTTTAGCATGTAAATACATCCTAAACTTTGAATGAGACATACTTACACACACATACACACACACACAGAGAATTTGTTGTATATCTGAAATTCACGTTCAACTGGGAACTGCATAGTTCTTTTCTTAATATTTTATCGTGTTCAGGGTGAAAGTTGACACTGCAAACAAGGTTACCATTTAACAATTTCTACACAGTGACATCGCCTGTGTTTTTTGGGATATTTCCCGGTTATTCTCTTTGTGCCATTCTGGTTGTACAGTCTCCAGTGCTCTTGCCACCTCGCTTGCTGTCTTCCCTTCCGTCTTCGCATTAGGGTGACATTCAACCATTTGGTCTCCTAGAAAGGATTTTTCTGAAAGCAGCTCGTTGCTCACAGGTGAAGTTCTTTATTTTATGAGCCAATCTGTCCTGCGGCTGTTGTTTACCAAACCTGGTAGCGGGACAGTGGTGGTGTTTCTCCTGTGTTGAGGCTGAAGGCTTTGTATCAGCTAGTTTGAGTTGATTCAGTGATTATGTTACCTAGTTATGCCTAAACCAGCTTTTCCCCCAGATACTAGTACTTGATCAGCACTGTCTTCAAGCCAAGGTGACAGTGCGGGACTCTGCCTCCATCCAGGCTTCAGGACAGCCAGCAGCATTCAGGGCTGCAGACAGGGCTGCCAGCTGGTCTGTTCAGGTCTGAACCCAGTTGAGAATTGGCCTTTCCACCCGAGACAGACTGAATCAGAACCTACATTTTAACAAGAACTCTGGGTGATTCTTTTTTTTTTTTTTTTTCTAAATTGTGCTTTAGGTGAAAGTGAAACCCTTTTGGCGTAGTGGTTAAGTGCCGTGACTGCTAACCCACGACAAGCTTTGAATCTACCAGGCACTCCTTAGAAATCTATGGGGCAGTTCTACTCTGACCTAAAAGGTCGCTATGAGTCAGAATAGACTCTATGACAACAGATCTGGTTTCTTTGGGTTTGGGGTGAAAGTTTACAGAGCAAACTAGTTTTTCATTCAATCCTATATGGCGCAGACTGTTTCATGACATTGGTTGCCGTCTTGCAATGTGATAACTTTCTCCCCGCTTTCCACCCTGGGCTCCCCATTTCCATTCATCCAGGTTTCCTGTTCTTTCCCACCTGCTAGTCTTTGCTTCTGGACAGGTGTTGCCCACTTGGTCTCGTGTGCTTGACTGGACCAAGAAGTCCCTTCCTGACCCATTATTTCGTGTGTACTAAGCCTGTCTGGTCCTTAGCTGAGAGGTGGGCTTTAAGAGGGGCTTCAGTTCCAGGGGAGCAGGGCATCCAGAGGCCACAGTTTTGAGGGTTCCTCCAGGCTCTGTCAGGCCAGGAAGGCTGGTCTTCGGGGAGGGATTTCAGTTTCATTGGACATTGTTCCCACACCCTGTCCGAGACCCTCTGCTGGGACCCCCGCCAGAGCAGTCAGTGGTGGTAGCAGGTGGCGGGCACCATCGAGTCCTGGGCTCAGGCTGGGAGATGGAATGGTTCACGTGGTCTAGCCATGAGTCGGACCCGACTCGATGGAACTTGGCTGGCTGTTATTCCTTTGGTCCAGTGGTTTCCTTGTGTCTTTGATTTCTTCATTCTCCTTTGTTGGGGCAGGATGGGACCAACAGATGTATTTTAGATGGCCACTACCAAGCTTTTAAGACTCCAGACTACACTCATCAAAGTAGGATGTAAAACATTTTCTTTATGAACCATATTATGCTAATAGACCTACCTGTCTCCCGATACAATGGTCCCAGACTTCAGCTGCAGTAACTCAGTCCCTCTGGGTGTCTGGACATGTCTAGGAAGCTCCTATGACTATACTCCCTTTGTACTGTTATATACATATGAATATCCATGCATGTAAAAAGGCCCGTGTTGCTGTTGTTACGTGCCGTTGAATTGGTTCCCACTCATAGCAACCCTATAGGACAGAGTAGAACTGCCCCATAAAGTTTCCAATGAATGTCTGGTGGATTTGAATTTCCAACCTCTTAGTAGTAGCCACAGCGTTTCACCACTGCACCACCAGGATTTCCAAAAATACCCACAGCCTGACCTATATACATGTGTGAGCACGCTATGCGTACCCACAGCCTGACCTGCGTACATGTGTGAGTCCACTCCTACGTGTCCGCCTAGCTCTCATTCAGTATACTCATTTGACTGCAGATCTCCATGTCAGTTACTGTTTGTTTGGACCGTGGTTGTAGGGTTGTATACGTTGTAGTATTTACTTCGGTTGCCTCCCACCCCGCTTTGTTCCTCTAACTGTCCTCCTTTGCTTTGGTCAAGTTGTGCTGACTACCCCTCAGTTGTGTGCTACCTTTCTCATTGTTCAAGTTGACACTTATCTACTATCTAATTAGTGATTTCCCCTCCTCTTCTCGTAACCATCAAAGATTGTATTTTCCCTATGTGTCAACCTTCTGTTGGGTTTTTATAATCATAGTCTCATACAGTATTTTTCCTTTTGTGTGACTGACTTGTTTTCTCTTCCTTTTTTTTTTACATTCTTATTTCATTGAGCACAAGGCATGCCAGACTCATCCATGTTGGGAGATGTTTGGGGGATTCATCACTGGTCTTCATCGCTGTGTACCTAGGACACTCTGATGTATGACAGATTTTGAGAACCACTGCTCTACCAGTGGTTCTCAGAGCTGGTCCCTAACCTGCATCGCAATGTTAGCATTGCCTGGGAACTTGCTAGAAACACGTGTTCTCAGCTAGCGGTTGAACCCAAACAAAGCAGTTCGAAGCCCTGCCTGCAGCTCTTTGGGATCCACAGACTGTGAGGTGAAGACTGGCGGCCCTTCTGCTAGGAGTCACCATGTGGACAGAGACAAGCCGTCCCTGCTGAGACTCTGAGGCCATCTGGCCTGATGACTGCTATCCATGTGAGTGAGGCCATTCTAGGTCCCAAGGCGCCAGCTGACCTACCAGCCGATGACAGATGCATGAGTGTACCTAAACCACTGCCATCGAATCAATTTTGACTCATAGTGACCCTATAGGACAGAGTAGAACTGCCCCCTAGAGTTTCCAAGGAGTGCCTGGCAGATTCAAACTGCCAACCTTTTGGTTAGCAGACACAGCTCTTAACCACTGCACCACCAGAGTTTCCGGAGTGCACCCGGCAGAGATTAAACTAGCAGGCTCAGTTTAGAAGACCCAGTGCCCGGTGCAGTCAACATCAATTCCGACTCACAGTGACACCGTATGACAGAGTAGAACTGCTGCATACAGCTTCCCAGGAGCCCCTGGCGGATTTGAACTGTCAACCTTTTGATTAACAGATGTAGCTTTTAACCACTATGCTACCAGGGTTTCCAATTTAGAAGACAGTACCTAAAAAAAAAGCATCATCTCTTAAAGCTGTTAAATTTGAGGTGATTTGTTACATAGCCAAAGCAAACCAATAAAAAATAAAAATAAAAAAACCTGTTGCCATTGAGTCAATTCCAACTCCCAGCAGCCCTATTGGGTAGAGCAGGACTACCCTATAGGCTTCTAAGGGGCGGTTGATGGACTTGAGTCACCAGCCTCATGGTTAGCAGCTGGGCTCTCATCCATCGTGCCCCCAAGTGAACCCATATATGGTGTAAAGATACTTGGCTGGCCAGACCTTACAGTGGATGGAAAAACAAACAAGTGTTTTTGCTGGGCCTGCTTTGGGATTTAAAGAAGAAAAAAAAAAATTATAAAACAGCTTCCATTTTTGTTCTTCTCCTTAGAATTCCTTCAGCTCTTACCTTTTTCCCACAAGTGTGTAGATTTCCTTGTGGAGTCTTCCATTAAACACACAGACACACACAGACACACACATTGATGTAATTTCACGTGGTTAATGACAAGGATAACATGTACACCAACAAAACTGTGGTTGGAAACTTTTAATTGGGCATACAAGTGGCCACCTAAAAATGTTTAAATTAAATGGTTAGCCATCCAACCACCACACGGTGAAGGCAGGGGGAAATTTCTCCTGGCTTTTCATTACTCAAATGTTAGCCAAGTTTCAATCTATACTACAGTAGCTGACAGAGATACTGTGCATCCATTTGTTCCTTCATACAACACATTTACTGAACACCACTTTCTTAGTGACCTAGAACTGCTACTGCAGGAATACCACAAATGGGTGGTTTTAACAAATAGAAATTTGTTCCACAATTTGGGAAGCTAGAAGTCAGAACTCAGGGTTCTGGCTCTACAGGAAGGTTTTCTGTCCATTGGCTCTGAGGGAAGGCCTTTGTCATCCAGCCATCTTCCCCTGGTCTAGGAGCTTCTCAGCGCAGGGAACCCCAGGTCCACCAGACACACTCTGCTCCTGGCTCTTCCTTTGTGATAGTAATGAGGTCCCTGTCACCTCTCTGCTCAGTTCTCTCTCTTATATCTGGAAAGAGATTAGCTGAAAATATAGACTAATCCTGTAGGTTGAGTTCTGCCTCATTAAGATAACTGCCTGTTATCTTGCCTCATTAGCATCATAGAGGTTAGGGTTTACAACACAGAGGATGATTACATCATGCCCTGAAGCAAAGTACAACTACACAAGACTGAAAATCATTGTCTAGCCAACTTGACACACATTTTGGGGAGACACAGTTCAATCCATACCAGCCATCTCTGCCAGGAGTGTGAGAGACATCAGGTAGTACGGCCTACATTATCCCTGGCAAGATAGACATGCAATGCTTTGACTTTTTCCGATTTCCTTGTTTACAGTCAATAAGGAGACCTGGTTGCACAGTGGTTAAGCTCTCAACTGCTAAGTAAAAGACTGTCAGTTTGAGTCTATTTCTGGGATATGACAGTCTGTTTTTGTAACATCTGCAGCCTTGGAAACCCTATGGGGCAGCTCTGCTCTGTCCTATAGGGTCACTATAGTTGGAATCAACCTATCAGCAATGGGTTTTTTATTTGGGTTTATTTTTGTTTTTGGGTAGGGTCAAGTGAAGAAAATTCTGTTGAGCACTCCTGCTTTGAAGAATCCTGGGTTTGGGGCTGGAGTGGAGGAAGAAGCAAAAAGAATATTTTTTAAATTTTTGGCAGGCGATTCTCAACTGATACTTTTTACAGATCTGTTCTTTCACAGAATTGCCTGATCACTTGAATGAACAAAGAAAGGCGTTTTGGCCATTGCAGTGGCATGCTGGGTTTGCTGAAGGGTGCTGCAGGATTCATTTTCTTGTCTATAATCTTTATGGAAGCAGATGACCAGGTCTTTCTCCTGCAGACCTGCTAGGTGGGTTTGAACTGCTAACCTTTCAGTTCTCAGCTTACTGGTAGTGCCACCAGGGTTCCTTGGTAGATGGATGGCCTACAGCATACACCACCTGGATGTCTGAGGCTCAACCTCACCCTCCTGCTCCAACTGGAGAAATGCAGCAACCACCCACACAGCTGAGGTCCTTTGAATGCAAAAATGGAGCCCTGAAGGTACGTCGGTTATGTGCGTACCTTCTAAAGGAAAGGCGGGTGGTTAGAACCCACCAGCCAGAGTGGGAGACAAATGTGGTAGTCCAGCACTCTCTGTGAATCAGAATCAATGAGAGGACAATGGGTTGGGGTGGGGCGGGGCGGGGTGGGGTGGGTTGGCATGAGTTCAGTGGGTTGGCATGGGTTCAGTGGGTTGAGGTACGTTGGGGTTGGATTGAGTTGGGCCGGGGTGGGGTTGAGTTGGGTTCGAGTTGGGTTGGGTTGGGTTGAGTGGGGTTGGGTTGGGTGGGGTTGGGTTGGGATTGGGTTCAGTGTGTTGGGTTGGGTTGAATTTGAATGCAGGTAACTCAAAAGATACTATTCTTTGGTTTGAATTATTTAGACTACTACCTATGTCTACTGTCTACAGCTTCATTCATTCAATAAATAATTTTTGAGTTGCTGCAATGTCTTAGGCATCATTCTGAACACTCAGGCTGTAGCAGTGAGAAAACCAAGGCAAAATTCTTGTCCTTGTGGAGCTGATATTTTAGGCTTAAGAGGCAGATAGTTAACACAGCAAATAAGAAAACTGTGCATCGCGTGAGACAGTCATAAATGCTGTGTGGAAGCATCCAGATATTCCATCTGCAGTGTGGTACAGATGTTTTCACTATGTGACTGCCAGACACTCCCAAGATAATCCTTGTCTTTACATGTATATATAGACATGTATTAAAGCAAACAGGGACCACACTTCTGTCCTTGTGCCATTCAGATTGATAAATATATGTTGAGCTCCAATAAACAACAAAAATGCAAAGAACACATTCTCTGACTCAAAGGAGCCCAGCCACCAAGTAAAAGCATAATTTTAATATAATGTCATACTTCTTAGATAAAGGTGCCCTAATGACATGACGGGTTAAGTGCTACGTCTGCCAGCCAAAAGGCAAGCAGTTCAAATCCACCGTGTGCTCCTTGGAAACTCTGTGGGGCAGTTCTACTCTGTTCTCTAGGGTCACTATGAGTCAGACTTAACTCAGTGGCATTGGGTTTGGTTTTGAGGTTAGTGGCACAACAGTTAAGTGCTTGGCTGCTAATTCAAAGGTCAGCGATTTGAACCAACCCACGGGCTTCGTGGAAGAAAAGACCTGGTCATTGGCTTCCTTAAAGGTGATGGCCTGGGAAACTCTATGAGGCAGTTCTACTCTTTCACATGGGGGTACTGTGAGTCAACGTTGACTTGAAGGCACTCAAGGCCCTCCATAACAGTAACTATGAGCTACTATGGGAACACAGATGCTTTCTAGAAACTTCCATTCTTCTTCCCATGGAAAAGGCATGGAAAGGACTTCTCAGGTGGCTAGAACAGCAGAGAAGTCTCTCTACACGGCAAGTGGTAAGTAAACACACTCAGCTGTTAACAGGAAAGGTGGAAGTTTAAGTCCACCCAGAGGGACCTTGAGAGAAAGGCCTGGCAATCTACTTCCAAAACAGCAGCCACTGAAGATTGTAGGGAGCCCTGGGGGTGCCACTGACTGCTAAACTCAAGGTCTATTCTCGCAGACGTGGGATTGCCACGAGCTGGAGTTGACCGGATGGCAACTGTTTGTTTTTTTTTAAAATTTATTTTATTGTTTGTTGCTGTTGAGAACAGACTCAGCAGAACACATACCATTCAACAATTTTTACGTGTACAATTCAGGATAACTGATTGTTTCAAGAACAGCAGGAGCAAAGAGCAAAGGCCAAGAGGCTAGCAGCTGCACACCATTAGGAGCTAGATAGGGAAAGGTAGGTTCTTTGATATTTCCAGATCATAAAACATGAAGGGGATCTTTTCCATAAGAATGTGTCTACCCAGCTACAACCGCAAAAGCGTGAACCTAGGAGATCCAGAGTGGAGAACACCAGAGTCCTTGTCTTCATCTAACTCTTCGACAGATATAACGTGCACACAAAAACATCTCTTCTTCCCTCTCGCTGAAATCTTTTCCTTCGTTTCAGAATCTATTCAACAAAATGCCTCATTCCTGTGGAGTCAGTTGGACTGGTTTATTTTCATACAAAGTCACTCCTGAAGAAAGAAAAGATATGTTTGATCTAACTTGACCAAAAGATCTAATCAAACAATAAAATCTATAGAAAAAAGGGGGGAGCAAGCTTCTTTGAGCCACATCAAATATGTGACAGAGAAAATACTTCATTTGAATGCTGAAAACTAACACAAAACAGCTTGAAATGCAATAGCCTCCGCTGAATAAGCGAAACCACATGTTGATTTGACAGGAGTTTCTAAGACACAATTAAAGGTCACTTCGTGTACAAACATCTTATTCTGCGCTGAGTGGCTTGTGTTCTTGTAGCAGTGCTGGACACTGGGGTACAGGGGTGCCAACCTAGTGCAGTATAACAGGTGCTCCCAACAGGGAGGAAGGTGACAGCCCACAAACCGGAAGCTGGCTTTCCAGCCCCCTCCCCAGGAAAAAGGTACAACACTAATTTCTCCTGTCCCGTGCCTATAAGTCCTAGAAAACAGAAACCGAATACATGTTGGGATCCTTGCTGACTCAAAATTTTCCCTCCCATGAAAGAGTCGTGGTGGTGCAATGGTTAGGTGCTCAACTGCTCACTGAAAGGTGGGTAGGACCATTATTTTGTCACATGGGCAAAGCATATGACATTGAAATTTCAGTGTCTGTAAATAACGTATTACTGGGAGCTATCAGCATGCAATCATTCACTTGTCTGTGGCTACCCTGGGGCTTCAATGGCAGAACTGAGTCGGGGGAGAGGAGTAGAAGCAGCCCAGGTAATACTGTGGTTAAAGCACACTCGGCGGCTGACCAGAAGGTCGACAGTTCAAAGCCATGCAGCGGCACCACGGGAGAAAAGCCTGGCAAAGTGCTTCCATCGAGATTACCAAAAACCAAACCCAACGCTGTAGTTGAGTCCATTCCAAAACATGGCAACCCCGTAGGGTTTCCACAGCTGTTACTGAAGCAGGTCGCCTCTTCTTTTTCCCACGGAGCTGCTAGAGTCGAATCGCTTTAACCACTGTACCATCCGTGCTCCTAGGAAGCCCTGTGGGGCAGGCAGTTCTACTCTGTCACATGGGGTCGTTGTGAGTCCAAACTGAATGGCGCTAACCCAGCAACCACATCCCCTCTAAGTGGCCACCGCGACTTAAATATTCAAACACAGCTACTTTTCATCTCCCACCCCAGGATGCAAAGGGACAGGTCAAGTGGCCCTTCTGGGGTGCCAGGAAGGCCCACTTGCTGCTGCCCTGCTTTGGGAAACATCTTTCAGCTGCTAGGATTGGCCACTTCAAGGCTCATCCTGGGGAGAAAGGGTATCTGGCTGGAAAATGACATTCTAGGAATGCTCTTGCCGGGGGCCAGGCTTGTCTCCTTTGACCATATCCTACCAGAGGATGTACCCCGTTGGACTTCAAAGTCTTTCTTTCAAAAGAGAAAACACATCTAGAAAGCTCTTTTCAGAATGAGAAACAAATTATTTCATTTGAACGCAAAGCAAATCTTGTGAGCAGTGAAGGAGGATCAAAGAATACATTCGTGGGAACTGAAGAGTGAGCCTTTCCAGCAGAACGTGACTTGAGTCTTTCCCCTCGCCCAACGCGTCATGGTGTCAGCGAGGCGGGAGACAGGAACCGACAAGGGCCTCGGCCTCCCAGACATCACCTGGTCTCGCCCACCGGCCTGCTCCAGCTCTCCTTCTCCTTCTCGCTCATCTCTCGACTTCCTGCCTTCTTCTCCTCCGTGGTCTCTCTCCTCTCCCCTTGGTCTCTCTCATTCACACTCTCTGACTGATCTCTCTCACTGACGTCTCTCTCCCTCCCTCTTTTGTTGCTCTCTCTCTGATATCTCTCTCTCCCCTTGATATTTCTTTCTTTCTTTCTCTCTCTCCCCTTGATTTCTGTATGTCTGTCTGTCTTTCTCTCTCTCTCCCCTTGATTTCTGTCTGTCTTTCTCTCTCCCCTTGATTTCTGTCTGTCTTTCTTTCTCTCTCTCTCCCCTTGATTTCTGTCTGTCTTTCTCTCTCCCCTTGATTTCTGTCTGTCTGTCTGTCTTTCTCTCTCTCTCTCCCCTTGATTTCTGTCTGTCTTTCTCTCTCCCCTTGATTTCTGTCTGTCTGTCTGTCTTTCTTTCTCTCTCTCCCCTTGATTTCTGTCTGTCTGTCTGTCTTTCTTTCTCTCTCTCCCCTTGATTTCTGTATGTCTGTCTGTCTTTCTCTCTCTCTCCCCTTGATTTCTGTCTGTCTTTCTCTCTCCTCTTGATTTCTGTCTGTCTGTCTGTCTTTCTCTCTCTCTCCCCTTGATTTCTGTCTGTCTTTCTCTCTCCTCTTGATTTCTGTCTGTCTGTCTGTCTTTCTCTCTCTCTCTCCCCCTGATTTCTGTCTTTCTCTCTCTCTCCCCTTGATTTCTGTCTGTCTTTCTCTCTCCCCTTGATTTCTGTCTGTCTGTCTTTCTCTCTCTCTCTCCCCTTGATTTCTGTCTGTCTGTCTGTCTGTCTTTCTCTCTCTCTCTCCCCTTGATTTCTGTCTGCCTCTCTCTCTCTCTCTCTCTCTCTCTCTCTCTCGTTGATCTATGTCTCTCTGTGTGTCTCTCCCGCTCTCCTTAATCTCACTCACTGTCTGGTTGATCTCTTTTACAGTTCTCTCCCCTTGATCTCTCTCTCATTTTGATCTCTCGCCTGATATTACTCTCTGATGTCTGTCTCTCCCCTTGATCTCTATATTCTTGATCTCCGTTTTGTTGATCTCTCTCCGTGACATTGTGCTCTCTCTGGCTCTCTCTCTCTGCCTGATGTCTCTCTCTCCTTGATCTCTCTGTGTCTGATGTCTGTCTCTCTCCTTGATCTCTCTCCTCGCTCTCACTCACTGTCTCTGGTTTATGTGTTACAACTTTCCAGTTTCCTGCTTTACACCAGACTGCATGCCCCTGCATGTCACACGTACTGTGGCCCTCAGCCACCACGCAGCTGTCCCACGCGGGATGTGGGGCCCTTTACACTTTGCCCAACACGAGGAGGCAGAAAACGGCCTTCTGAGGGCAGGAGACCGCGGACAGCAGGTGGCGCCCGCCCCGCCCGCACCCCAGACATCCCCTTCCTGTCCTATGGACCCCGCGCTGAGCCCAGCAGGCAGCAGATGGCTAAGGAATCTTAGGGATTTTCTTTGTATTTTTAATTATTCAAGTAATACCTGAATACATTCTACTTATAAAAACAGAAAAGAAAATTCGCCAAGCAAAGCAGAAAACTCCACAGCTTCTAGAGATCGAATTGCCTACAGGACCCTTTCCAGTTCTAGTCCTCGTTTCCCATACACCTCGCCCTCTCCCCCTCCCCCACGGCTATTTTCAGTCTGGTCTGTACCGACCTCCTAGACCACATGCAGACGTTTTCTATAGCCAAGAGTAAAGGAAAGGAATTAGGAAGTTTAAGGAGAAAACAGTGAAATAATTAAAAACAGTCAATACCTCTGATCAATAAAAGCAGTCACTATTCTTAGCCGAGTTCACTGAAATGAAGACAAAGCCTTGGTAAGAGAAATAAGAGCCGGGACACGTGTCAACCACATCAAGAATCAAAATAGACGTAGTCGCACACCAAGAGGAGACTTCTTACATTTTAAGGCACTTTTGTGTATACCCATACAGCTGCATTCCATTCAGCCTGATATCCAGCTTTGTCTTGGAGGGGGAGGGGAGGAGAAGGACTAAAATTAGCCCATTAGGTGCCCCATTGGCACCTGTATGATTTTTCTGCGCGTGTTCTGGATGCCTACCTGTTTGCCTGCTTGCCCGATATCACAGGGGAAATGTTCTTCCTTTTCTCACGGAATTGCTGCACTTAGGACTTAAGGTGAGTGCAAGGGCTTAGAATTTCCAGGTCTGAAAAAGAGGTTCCTTTAGAGATAAAGGTTGTTTTTGGAAGTCACTGTAGCAAATAAGCCAGGATGCTGGTGAGGGTAGTGTTCTCAAGAACCACTGGTTTTTAATATCCTCCTTAAAAGCTAATCAATAACTTAATAATTAGTTATTAATAATAAATTATTGATAACTTATTGATAATTAACTTGCTCCATAAAGTTTCACCGAAAGCACAATAAAAAAAAAATTTTTTAAGTATTAGTTTATTTGTTCTTCCAAAAACCCAAACCTGTTACCATCGGGTTGATTCTAACTTATGGCAACCCTATAGGACAGAGTAGATGTGCTCCGTAGGGTTTCTGAGGCTGTCATCTCTATAGAAGGGGACTTTGCTGCTTCTAGGGTTTTTAAAAACGTTTCTCCACAGAAGGATGTGTATTTAATGAGTCTGCATATGCAAAAGAAGGTGAACTCTTGGGTTCCAGCCACTGGAGCCCTTCACAATAAATACATAGACAAGTGGAGAACCACCAGCTCCTCCCTTCTAGAAGAGTCACTGTTCTGGGGCTTAGTGAGAAAAGGAGCCGAATTTCCCCTGTGGTATTGGGCAAGCAGGCAAACAGGTAGGCAGCCAGAACAGGCACAGAAAAGTAATACAGGTGTGAATGGGGCAGCTCTCTCTTCTCTTTCTCCTGCAGAGCAACTGGTGGGTTCAAACTCCAACTTTCAGTTACCAGACAAGCACTTGACCACTGCTCTGCCAGGCTCCTTTTGCTATTGTTAAAATTAACAACAACAAATTACTGCCATCGAATAGATTCTGACATAGAGCTACCCTATAGGTCAGAGTAGAATTGCCCCATAGAGTTTCCAAGGAGCACCTGGCAGATTTGAACTGCTGACCTTTTGGTTAGCGGATAGAGCACTTGGCCACTATGCCACCGTGTTTTCTGTCTGGCAGAGAAACCCCTAAATAAAAGCTGGCCATTGACTTCTGGGTTGTCTACCAACAAGAAAGGAAACCCTGGTGGTGTAGCGGTTAAGTGCTAAGTCAGCTAACCAAAAGATCCGCAGCTCGAATCCGGCAGGCGCTCCTTGGAAACTCTATGGGGCCGTTCTACTCGGACCTCTAGGGTAGCTATGAGTCCCAATCAACAGTAACAAGTTTGTTCTTTCTGGGCCAGCCACATACATCAGCATGCTCAGCCCTCTCAGGAACACTTAATGCTTCATGCCAGTGTTATACTCATTTTACAGGTTTGAAGAACTTGCTCAAGGTCACACAGCTTCAAGAGGCAGAACAGGGGATTCCAAAAACAGAGTAAGGCTCTGATTGCTCAAGGTGTGGTTCGCTACACAAGAGATTTCTTCTCTTGTCGTTTTTTAACAGGATTCTCATAACATCACCCCAGAGGGTGTGCTTGTGTTCTACAGATAGCCCGTAGCAAGAGTGGGAGTCTGGGTAGGAAAAACTGCAAACCTCATCAGGAAAGATGATGAGAGACAGGATTTTAGGAAACTGGGGGAGTATTAGCTAGGGTAAGGTGGATCTAAATCGGTTTAGGGTCTAAGAATATAAAAAGGCCCCCATCCCAGAAGCACCAATACAAGTCATCTCTCGGCATCACAGTCATCCCTGCCTCATCCCTGCCGCTTTCACTCTGTCTCTCCTTCCTTGTGATAAAAATGCTTCCTTTTTCTTTTTCCCCCTTTTCTCTGCTCGATTCTCCTTCCCCAACCGGTAGGACAAAATGTTAATCCAGTCAAAAGGCCCAATTAGCTGTGAATGCCCTATTTGCACTCCAAAGGGGAATCACTGCCTAGGTGTCACAGCAACGGACCATCAACAACAAAGACAAAATGAAACCCAGTGCCCTCAAGTCGATGCCAACTCAAAGCCACCCTGTACTGCAGAGGAGAACTGCTCCACAGAGTTTCCAAGGAGGGCCGGTGGCTCTGACCTTTTGGTCAGCAGCCACAGCTTGTCACCAGCTAGAGGGTAGGTGCAGGGAAAGGTAGTTGAGATTTGGGGTCTTTCTAAGCCCCCCTCTTCCCCATTCCCCCACCACTTCAGGCAGCCCCCACTTCCACCTCTGTATCCCTATCCCAACCAGGGAAACCAGGTGTGGAATTAACTTGTGGGCCCCTGGGCCCCCAAAAGTCACTAAGCCCTAGAACAGTGACTGTTCTAGAAGGGAGGGGCTGGTGGTTCTTTACTTGTTTGTGTTTTTATTGTGAACGGCTCCAGTGGCTGGAACTTAGAGTTCACCTTCTTTTGCATATGCAGACTCATTAAATACACGTCCCTCTGTGGAGAAACGTTTTTTAAAAATCCTAGAAGCAGCCAACAGAAAATATGTTTCAGAAGGATCATCTTAGGCTACTGTACACAGGAACTGAGGTCACACTCACACAGGAATTAAACTCTTTCTCCTTTTCCTTCTTTTTTGTTTCTCTTTCCTTTTCCTTCCTCCCTTTCTTCTCTCCTTTTTCTCCCACGAGTGGCCCTGAAAGAAGATTCTAGGCGTCTATATGACCCACCTCAGAACCCACGTTGACTGTAGAGAGCTCTTTGAAAGCCGTCATTGTGCTTTCTGTTTAAGGGCATGTGTCTCTCTCCCTTTTGACCTGATAGGAAAAACACAGCCCATTCTGAATTCTTGAAACCATAATACCAGTGGTTTTTTAAATAACTGAACTTTTCTCTGTGAGGGGGGAGGGACGGAAAGCACCTGCATTTATTTTGTAAGCTCTCCAGAGCCTTAAATACATGTATGTTACAGCAACTCTGATAAACGTTTCCTTGTATTCTGCTGTTTTAATTTACCATTTTAACAACTGCAAAAACCTTGTATCAGAAGCACAGTTTCTAGCTGACCTTTCCAAACCCTTTATAATAACGCGGGCTTTGTTGTCAATGTGAAATCAATCGAGAAGCAGAAATACCTTGTATTTTTTGGTTTCCCTTTCTCAGGATTTTCTTGTTTTCAGAGCACCCAAATTAAGCAACCCATTCCTGAATTAAAGTATTGCTCAATTTGTTTGCTTTCTTAAGAAGAACTGCACTAAACCACTCCACTCTGGGATCCTCCTTTTGAGCAAGTCAGTAATGAACTTTTAATCTACCAAGAGCAGTCAATGTGATTGATTTATTAATTGGTAAAAGCCAGCCTCTGCAATTACCTAGCATTAATCACAATTCATGCAAAATCTATCCAATTAGGTTTCAAATGTAGATCTGACAAGCCATTCTTTTCTGGCAGGCTACGGTCCATTTTAATAACTGGAGAAACGATCAGTGTGGGGCCTGAAGCCATGAGTGGTTGAGAAACTTCCAGAAGGGACAGCAGACCTGAAAACTATGCAAAACGGAGACAGGACGGCTAGAAAGAGCAGGAAGCCAGATTCTTACCATTCTGGATAAACTAGTATCGGCCGGCACTCGCACTGAAAGAATCTACTCTAATTAGATTTTTCTGAGTCAGGGGCTGGTGTAAATGCGTAGACTGAAATGGAGAAGAAACCCTAACTGCCTAAAGGCAGTTTAGATGAAGACGGCCAATACCTGCCCAGGGCCCAAAACAAACTGACCCAGTGATGGACAGGTGGGACTGACCAGGCACCTGGACTCCCGGACTTTTTCTCTTGGTGTGCTCTGAATCCTGTGCTCACTAAATCATGAGTGTTTAACCCCTTTCATTGACTGTCTCCCAGTGGACCCCAGTGGACAGATGAAGAAACACAGGTTGAGCTAGGTCAAGGGTTCTAGGTAAGGCTATATGTATGACTGATCCCGGGCCTGAAAGCAAAGATCCTAAAGCATTAAGTAGCCCCTCTCCACCTAAGTTTCCCTATCACAAAAGGGTTTCCAACTCTAAACTGTTGTGATTCTAACTCTACTTTTCAACAGGTTTACTGTGCCTACGTAGTTACATATATGTAAGCCTACATGCGTATGTTATTAACTGCCATTGAGTCAGTTCTGGCTCTCAGCAACCCCACATGTGGACGAGCAGACCTGCTCCACAGGGTTTTCAAGGCTGTGACCTTTCAGAAGCCCTCCTCCTGAGTCATCTCGGGGTGGATTTGAACCATCAACCTTTCGGCTAGTAGTGGAGTGCTGTTTGCACCTCCCAAGGACTCTTTCTATATGTATGTGTATAGTGAAAATACTGTACTTCCAAGTTCAAGTTCTGCAGGAACCAGGTTTGGAGGATTCACAGTTTAAGTTATTCGTATGTGACACAGTCTTTAAAATGTGTGTCTACTAGGTTCACTTCCTACGACTACATGCAACGGGTTGACCTACTGCCTGTAAAAGAAAAAAGGGAAGCCAGCTATTTCTGGAGATTTTAAATTCCCCATTTTTGAGACAGAATGGGTAAATAGCGTGGTTACTCTGGTGTTTCTTCCAGCTCCTCCTTTAATTATAAAGAAACCAGGAGAACAACCTCGTGTCTGTCTTAAACCATAAAGCACAGATACCACCTGCCTCACTCTGGGTCCCCAGGTCCAGTCCATTTTTTTATCTGAAGTGTTGGCTTCAGTACTGCAAAACCTATTTTTTAAAACCAAATTTTACTATATATTAATTTTTTTATACTACAAGAATGCATTCACATTATGACATAATTCAAATTATTATTTTTAAAAATGGGTATGTTTGATAAATAACTTGAAAGACTTTAAAAGTCCTTATGAATCTCTTGTTTCAACATAGCCAGAAATATATGGCTTCCCTTTTTCTTTGATAATCAGTAGGTCAAACACCCACATGTAATAATAATAGGGAGTGAACACAGTAAGATGCATATTTTAAAGATTCTGTCATACACAAATGATTTAAACTTTGAATCCTTAAAACTTGGTTCCTATAGAACTTAATTATTTAAATAGTTTTAGATTTTATGGGAAAAGAAAAATCCTGAAGGCTGGGCAAAACTAAAGTAAGAAAACACAGGGAACTTGAGTGAATTTGTCTCCTAAAGATAGCTTCCTGCCTGTGGAGCAAGGTTCCTGAACTATCTGGGGAGGCCAGATGATTAATCAGAAATGAAGTCAGGGCCAAGATTCGAAGAAGTTCCAGAAAAAAAAAAAAGTCCATAGATGATGTTACTCGTGGGACTAACGTGTTCCTTTCTTGAGAGGCTCAAAGTTTCACAAAGTACACTGTAGGACCCAATTGAGTGTTAGTAAGCTCTCAAGTACTCTGAGTTATTAAGGGAAGAGGCTAGGACAGAAAGACACAGAGAGACTGAGTTTTTTTTAAGATTGAGTGAAAATGTACATTCCCATATAAATTTGCCTGCCCACCTATATGCAGCTCGCACTGCTCTCCCTGCCCAGTGAGAGCACACTCTTCCTCTCTGCTCAGTGTCTCATCCTCCCACCAATCTCCTCCCCTCCTCCCCACCCACTCCCCCGCCTCCAGTAAGAGGTCAGCAGGATGACATGCTATAGATGCATAGAACCATAAAGTGCACACATGATATGGACACTCTGTATCGCCAAGTCCAATCCACTCCTGTCCGAAGAGTTGACCTCCTTTATGATTTATGGACAGGGGCAGCATCAGGGCCAGGGGCCATGCCAGAGAGAATTTTTATTTCGTTTTATTTTTGTTTTCCAAACTCCTTTCTCTTAGACTGGGAAAATGCTGATAGGCACAGGCCCGGAAAAACAAAGGCAGCTTCTGCATTAGAGGCCAGGGCCATTTGGGAAGACAGCACTTGGAAACGTTTTTGCTACTTCCTTCGCTTTGAAACTTCTTACCCTTGATCACTCAACATGTAGCAGGCTTCAGGTCAACAATTAAGGAAGTTAAGCCCAGCACGAGCCCTCCTGGTGACTCAGGCTTGGGGTCTACCCCAGTGTCCCCTGTGAGACAGGATCCTTCCCGGGCATTCAAAAAAAGAGAGCACGTTTTAGCAGGCAATTGTCCAAATGCTGCACTGTGGACAAAACACATGGAGAATAATGCTGGCTTTGAGGAAGAGCCTGCCCTGCTATTGTGAGTCAAGCTGAACTTCTTTTCCTTTTGTTCTGAAGGTCTCCACCAGAAGTTGATAAAGCTATGATTTATTGTTCTGCAAGGGACATTCCAGAAAAGCAGTTTGTTCTACTGGATTACTATTTTTGTAAGACAAGCAAAGGTCATCAAGACCAACCCCACTGTGACTCTAACTTTTATGTTGAAAAGAGGGATTTGTAAAGACTTTCAGTCTTTCAAGTGATTTATGAAACATACCTATTTCTTAAAAATAATAATTTTAATTATGTAATAATATGTCAGTGCATTCTCATGGTAAAAAAAATTAATACATAGTAAAATTTGATTTTCAAAAATAAGTTTCATAGTACTGAATCCAACACTTCAGACAAAGAATGGACTGGACCTGGGAACACAGAGTGATGCAGGTAGTGTGTGTACTTTAGGGTTTAATATAAATGTGAGGCTGTCCTACTGGTTTCTTTATAGAGGGGAAAGGAGAGGGGAGAGAGGAGGGCACAAGTGTTGGTTGAGTGGATACTGGAAGTAAAGAGTGGAAAAGAAGAGTGTGCTGTCACAGGGGGAGGAGAACAGATAGACTTGCAGAGAGGTGGGCATTGGGAGTTTCACACTGAAAACTGACCTGGATTGTAAACTTTCACTTAATCACAATTAAAATTTATTTTAAAAAAAAGGTTTCATAAGAGACCCAGACCCACTACTACCAAGTAGAGTTTGAAACACAGTGACTCTATAGGACCGAGTAGAACTGCCCTGTAGGGTTTTCAAAGCTGAAATCTTTACAGAAGCGTGGACTGCCAGAACTTTCTCCATAGGGTAGAGCTGCTGGTGGGTTTGAATCAGTCCTCTTTCAAACCACTGACCTCTGGGTTAACCGTCAAATGCTTTAACCACTGCATCACCAGACTTGTTTTCATAGAAACCTCCAAACCTCGTCAGTGGCTACCACCGCCCATGATAACTAAAGAAAGATGGAAAGAGCTGGCTGATCAGTTTCCAAGCAGGACCCCAAAGAGCTCATCCAGGTCTGACCTCTGGTCCACAGCTTGGTGCGTGATTGAGCTACTTATTTATTGACTATTTTTTTAGCAAGCAGCTGAGGCCTCGGCTTCCTCCAAGCATGGGATAGTCACCACTACTTCCTTCTACTCCTTCCCTCTGGCAGACCCAGAGGACAAACATAAAATTTTTCCTCCTGATCAACCGTGATTTTTGGCAGTGTGACAACTGCTGCTTTTGTGGGGCAGGTCTTGTCTGGATTTTAGTGTGTCACCATGTCCCCCGAAAAAGTAAGTCTTTTGTTCCTGGCCATGGTGTTGCAAACACTTGCTTGGGTAGAAAGACTGACCTTCAGCAAAATGGCAATGGTATGCTGTAAGAATTTCAGTTTGCAGAGAAAACATACCTATGTGCCATCGTAGCTCTTGAACTCCAACTTGAAACTTCTATGCCTGGCTGAATCTTTCATCTGTCCCGGAAATGGAGTAAACCTGAAATTCTCTTTGAAATAAGGTTTTTGCTTCTAATAGCACCGAAAGTTTTAAGGACCCATGTTCAAATTACCCTATGAAGAGTCCTTTTAAAAACAAAACAAACATGACGTTGTAGTCAGAGAGATTCATTGCAGAGAATCTAAATTCAGAACTATATATAGCATGGTGTCAGCAATGATCCTGTTAGCAGGCAAAATGGAATTAGCCCCAGCTTGATACCCTGCAGTTATAAAGAAACAAAACAAACAAATCTACGGTGTCAAAGTGTTCAAACACTGGTCCCCTGTGAAAGGGATATAAAAATAAAACCAGAGAGATGGAAGAACTGTTTTCTGCCCATGCAGGGGGAAAGTTTACCAAATGAGAAACCGTCACATGAGGACGTCTCAGCTACACTCTAAAATCTGTTTCCTTAGATCAAAAAAGACAGACAAAGCCCAACATTTATATCTGTGCTGGTTGGTCATGCTCTCCAGTGTAATTATATGTTACACCCATGAACTGAAATGTCTAATACCCTCATTCTCGGCATATAAAGACCAGTGGGGTCATATGACTGCTATATTTAGACAAGGACTCTGTTTTCTGTTTTGCTCAACCCTTACAATTTTCGGCTCGGAAGAAATAGGAGTTCCAAATGTACACTGATCTCTCTCATATCGTCAATGAACCAAATTAGCACCTGCTTTCAACTGCCAAGCGACTTTTTTTTTTTTGAAAGAGGAAAGAGAAGTCTGTATAGTCTTAATTCGACATGGGAGGTATGACTTCCCCCTGCTTTCTCTGAGAGAACTTAACCAGAAGGATACAATAGTAATGTTTACCAAGTTTTATAAATACTAAGTAATGTACTCACTTGAACAAAGCCGTGTGGAAGGGTGATGATACCCCAACGCAATTTAGATCAAAGTCTTACCCTTCTTAAAAAAGGCTACTTATCTTGGGGAAATACTAACTCGTGTAACTCTGCAAAGTGACTGTGAAAAATTAAAGAGGCAGGAAAATAACATGAATTACAGAAATGTGAATGTGACTCCACTGCCTCAAAATGTCTGGAAATAATAATGGCTTAAAATCTGCATCGTTTTTTTTTTCTTCTTTTGAGAATTAAATAGCATACAGATCAACTGGCTACATCAGTCTTTCTGATTGTGAAAACTCTCTCCGGGGGTGTAACCTAAGTAGGGTCCTGAAATTAAACAATGAGTTGACTGAATTAGTGTTAAATGTTGTACCCAGCCACACTAGGCGCGTGACTCAAATAAGTCATATTACCAAAACAGGTTCGGATGCTGTGAATTTCTGATATGTTAAGCTGTTAGCCCTGACATTGGCAGTCCACGAGGCAGTTCTGTTCTGTCCTATAGGGTTGCTATAAATCTCAACTGACTCGATGGCAGTTGGTTGGTTTTTGGTTTTGTTTTTCAGGTCAAACATGGTGCTCAAGTGATTTTGATTGAGTTCAAGTGAGCTAGCAGTGTGGGGAGTTTGATTTTTAACTGTGGTATGTTTGTGGTAAGCTAACACTTTTTACCCCTTAGAGATTTCTCCTGAGTATAGAAACACAAACTGGAGTGACTAACAATAAAGGGTAAAAAAGAGAGGGGGCAGCAGGGGGTCGGGGGGAAGCTGGCACCCAAAAGGCTGGGAATAGGGTTAAAATGCTAGAAGCGGTGCAGTAACAGTTTAAAATCAAGTCACTGGGAATCAGAACTAATTCAAATCTTGTTTGCCTAAAGGTACAATTTATGTTTTCCTTAGATCCTACCCAGCTATGCTGGACTTGCTAATAGATTATATCATGTTTGGTCGGCTAATGAGTTTCAGCTTCCCATAAAGAAAGTATTCATTAATTCAAAATATATTATGGTCCTCCTCTTAAAAGGAGTGACTATCAATTTATGTACATACATTACAGTCCAGACAGGTGCCCCATGTATATGTGGAATTTTACATAATATGACTGAGTCAAAATGATAAAATGACATAGAACTTTTCTTTATATATCTTCTTTTTTTTGAAAGACTTATTTTAATCAGTATTTATACAAAACAAATTAACACAGTACAAAACCACTACACCACAATCTGCAGGGTTTTTTGTAATTATTGTGTTTCACTCCTATAATCAGGGAAGAAAATTAAAAACCATAAACACTATAAAAATAGACCTATGGTCTATAGCGGAGCCCGGGGGATGCAATGGTTAGAACTTGACTGCTCATCAAAACGTCGGCAGTTGGAATCCTTCAGGTGTCCCTTGGAAACTCTATGGGGCAGCTCTACTCTGTCCTGTAGGGTCACTATGAATCAGAATCAACTCAGCAGCCATTGGTTTGGTCCTTGGTAATCTGTGTATAGTAGCTACCCAGACCTTTATGGCCAAGTAGGTTTTGGTAGATACTAGCTAGTGAGCATGTGGCTGGCGCAACTAAGAAACTTTTATAAGGAATGTCAGAAAGATGGTGGATTCCTTCAAAGGACTCAAAGGATACAGAATTTTTCTAAAACACTCCAGGTTAACCATGGAGGTATTGCTTCAGTACCAGTTATTTTAATTAAGAAAGTATCTACCCAAGCCTCCGTATTTTTGCATCAGTATACTTTTCTAGCCACCATTGTCCATGGCAGGTATGGTTGTTTTACATAATTGTGATCGCTTCCTATGAGAAGATTCTTCAATTGTAGCTTTAACTAATTTGTTAATTTCTCATCATTTTTTTTACTCTGCCACTTAATAACCACTGTGGAGGAAGACTAGGTTAGGTGCTCAGTGACCTCAGAATTTTCACTTCATGAATAGTCAAAATTTCACAGAATGTTTACAGAAGTACTCAATCTTGAAAATACCGAGCCAACAAACAAACAAAAAACAAACCCACTGCTGTCTAGTCGATTCTGACTCATAGTGACCCTATAGACAAAGTAGAAATGCCCCATAGAGTTTTCAAGGAGCACCTGGCGGATTTGAACCGCCGACCTTTTGGTTAGCAGACGTAGCACTTCACCCTTATGTCACCACGGTTTCCTTTTTGAAAATAGATCGTCTTTAATACCCACATTTATGCTTCCTTGAAAGCCTGGTGGCTTAGTGGTTAAGTACTATGTCCACTAACCAACAAGTCAGCAGTTCAAATCTACCAAGTGCTCCTTGGAAACTCTATGGCGCAGTTCCACTCTGACCTATGGGATCACTCTGAGTTGGAAGGGACTTGATGGTAGTGGGTTTGGCAGTGGGTCTGGCAGTGGGTTTAGCACTGAACTGGATTGGTTCTGTACAGGGTTTTAACCATTCTGAGGTACACTATTTTTACACTGTAACACAACTGAAACTTGTATGCATTTTGCAATAATGACATCCTGCAATTAAAAGTGAAAGCATTTTTTTTCCTTCTTAATGGACCACAAAATGATGGAACATCTCCCAAGTAGTAATGTTTTAGATTGCACAAAAATACAGTAAAAACCTTCACAGTTTGCAGTTATTTTGATGCTATTACTTAAACATTTCTTCTCTGATTGACTATCACACAAATAATATTGACTAAAACAATAATAGCTAATATTTACGAGTTCATCTTGTGCTAAGTCACTGACATTTAATTCTTTCAAAATTGTGGTTGACTTTGTTAATGGCTGTCAAGTTCAGATCTAACTCGTGACAACTTCATGACTGTTGTTGTTGTTGGATGCTGTTGAGTCCACTCTGAATCCCAGCAATCCTACGTGCAACCCAACTAAACACTGCCTGGTCCTGTACCACACTGACAATCGGTGTTACACTCGAGCCCATTGATGCTGCCACTGTGTCCGTGCACTGTCCCTTTTTTGCTGGTCCTGTCTTCTACCTACCAGGATATCCTTCTCTGGGAATTGGTTCCTCCTGACAACATGTGCAGCAGGGTGCGTGAGATGAAGTCTTGCCATCCTTGCCCCTAAGGAGCATTCTGGCTGTACTTCTCCAGACAAAATACTGCCCTGTCTGTAACAGCTCCGTAACCTTTGGTGGCATTGCAGCTATTGTGCAGTGCCTCCCATGCAGGGGGCTCGTCTTCCAACATGAAATCAGACAGTAGTCTGTTGTGATCCATAGGATTTTCCCTAGATAATTTTTTAAGTATATTGCCAAGCCTGTCTTCCTAGTCTTAGTCTGGAAGCTCTCCTGAAACCTGTCCACCACAGCTGAACCTGCTGGTGTTGGACATATACCAGCGACACAGCTTCCAGCATTATAGCAACACGCAAGCTGCTGCAGTACCCAAAAGGACAGTCAGACAGTAGAAAACTCTAGCCAGTCAGCGCTGCTGCCCCCTCTTAGAAGAATCAGAGACTGGAACACCAAGCATTTCCACGACTTGCTTCCTTTCCTCACTCTAATTTCCATCCTGTCAGAATCTATCTTTATTTAAAATTCTGATGTTTTGTTCCTCATGGAATTTTTTTTTAATCTTTGCATTAATTTTGATGTTTTAAAACATTGCATTGAAGCATCCTTTCGCTTGATTTCTGAGGGTTTTTTTTTTTTTTTGGTAATCCTTACATTTTGCTTACTCGCTTTATTCTCTTCCTGGTCTTGGATCAAGAACAAAAATTCAGATCTAGGTACTCTGATCTGACATTACAACCAACTGGCACTTTTAAAAAATATTACTATTGTTAATTAATTTATCAATTATTATTTATTTTGAAATGTTTTGTCATGGAAAATATACACAGCAGAGCATACACTAATTCAAGTTTCCACGTGTACAATTTAGCGACACTGATCACATTGATCACGTTGTTATACAGCCCTTCTCACCCTACTTTTCCAAATTGTTCCTCCTCATTGGCAAAAGATCAGACAGGCCTAGAAAACAAACAACAACACACGTGGGAAGGGTGCTCCTTAGTTCGATCAAGTATACAAAATGAAATGGACGATTACTGCCCGAAAGAGAGACGAGGAGGCAAAAAGGGACTGGAAAATGGACACACAGACATGAGAACCCAGAGTGGAGATAGGAAAAGTGCTGCCCCATTGCGGGCATTGCAACCAATCTCAGAAAACAATATGAGTATAAATTTTTGAATAAGCAACAAACGAGCTGTGTGATGGTTAAAATTGTCTATCAGCTTGACTGGACCATGATTCTCTGTATTTACATGTGATCATTCTCATGATGAGATCTGCCTGGTAGCCAATCAGCTGAAAGGGAGTTTCCTTGGGGGCGTGGCCTGCTTGGAAATATAAGCAGACTTTTGCCTGCTCTGGATCCTGCAGTAGGCTCTGGTTTGTCTGAACTCTGGTTCTCAGAACTTGAGCTGTAGCTTACCTGCTGATCTTGAGATTCATCAATCTTTACAGCCTGTAAACAAGAGCCCTGCTCTCCAACCTGCCAATCTTGGGTTTGCCAGCCCCTGTAGCTACTTGAATCAGGAGAAGCTTTGCAGTATTGCCTGCTAATCTTGAGATTCATTGATCTTCACAGCCTTTGAGAAAGAGCCCTTCTCTCCAACCCACTGATCTTGGGTTTGCTAGCCCTATAGCTATGTGAATCAGGAGAAAACCTCTATCCTGATCCACAGACTTGAAATGTTTCATTGTCTACAGTCTCATGACTTGTTTGATGTAAATTTCTCTCTGTATGTTTACATACACTTTACTGGTTTTGCTTCTGTAGAGAGCCTAGCCTAAGACAAGCTATAAACTTTCACCTAAAACACAATAAAACAAATAAAAATTATCTTAGGACAATAGTTTCAGGGGTTCATCTAGCCTCCATGGCTCCAGAAAGTACAGAGTCTGTGAGAATTTGAAATTCCATTCCACACACTCCCCTTTTAATCAGAATTTCTCTATAGCATTTTTGAGATGTCCAACAACAGAGGAATGGATGGGTAAACTATGATATACATATTCAATGGGACACTATGCAATGATAAAGAACAATGATGATTTTAGGAAACATCTCATAACCTGTTTTCAATTGGAGGACATTATATTGAGTGAAAGTAGTCAGTGACAAAAGGACAAACACTGTACGAGACCCCTACAATAAGAACTTAAGAAGAGACTCATGCATGGAAGAAAAGACTCCTTGACGTTGGCAAGGGTGGGGAGGGAGAGAGGGAGGAGAGACAGAGGGTGAGGTATATGTTAGATAGCTGATAGAAATTCCGTTGGGTGAAATCTGGGACAGCACACATTAGAAAGAAGATCATTTTTAACTGGACTTCAACATAACGTGCTTACTCCTCCCATCTTAACCCAATATTGCAAGGACAGAGTAGCTGGGGTGGGGGGCTAGGGACCATGCTATCAGGGGAAATTGAGGCCATTTGGCACATCTAGCATTTTGCTAAGAGACTCTTCTGCACCTCACATTGGTGAGTGACATCTGGGGTCTTACAAGCTGCCAAGGTGCCATCTGAGGTACACCAAACAGTCCCAGCTCAGCAGAAACAGATGATTACCAAGGAACAAAATGACACGGGGGAAAGAGAACCCAGAAGACAGAGAGACCCACATGAGTGGGTGACTGCATCAACACATGACCATAAGAACTGGATGGTGCCCAGCCACTACCAGTGATAGCCATGATGGGGCTCACGAAGTTGAGTCTCACTGGCAACACAAGAATAAAAAGGGGTGTACCCCAAAATCTCCACTAAAAGACCACAGTTGATGGTCCAGGGGCCTCAGGGTTCCCCTCAGAGCATGGCTCCTGGCCCTGATGCTGTCCCTGTCCATAAATCATAATGGAGGTCAATTATTCGGACAGGAATGGATTTGACTTGGTAACAAAGAGTGACCATATCATGTGTGCACTTTATGGTTCTATGCATCTATAAGATGTTCTCCTGCTCGCGACTTACTGGAGGCAGGGGAGAAGGTGGAGAGGAGGGGATAGGAGATTGTTAGGAGGGTATGAGATGTATGGAGTGGAGAGGAAGAGTGTGCTGTCACCAGGCAGGGAGAGCAGTGGGAGCTGCACATAGCCGGGCATGCAAATTTATATGGTAATGTACATTTTCACTCAATCATAGTAAAAAAAAAAAGGAATTGCTCTATAGCATTTTTGATCAAAACGCTCAGTAATGATAGCTGGGCACAAGCCATTGTCCTGATCTTATGGCAGAGGAGGCAGTTCTTTGCGAAGGAGGGCCTATACTCTTAAAGTCACCTTGTTTCCTTCATAGGATTGACTGTCACTAGGAAGAATGAATAATGAACTTGCCTGCTCTCTTGACAATTTCGAGCCTCTCCTCCGTAAAATCTTAGCTCCGGGAGGACCAGGACAATGCCAACCTTTCTCACCATTGTACCACCAGCACTTAGGACAGGACCAACCTGGACTTGCCATCAACAGATCTCCCTAAACACGTGCTCCCTGACAGTTGTTTTCCACACGAGGAACACAGCTGCAGGTACGTTTCTGTCCAACCTTCTTTGCCTATATAAGTAAAAAAACAGAGCAAAGCTACTGTGGCTTAATGGTCAATATTAACGTTGTTTCCTGTACTAACTGAAGAAAAAGTGGTTAACGGGAAACAACCAATAAACTCCCAATCTATATTTGGCTTGTAAATGCTTCGTGGGGCTGGACGTCTTCATTTTTCTGGTTCTTTTTGTCTTCTGTCAACTGTAAAGATAAGACTTATGACTCAGTAACTGGTGGCAAGTCAGGGCAGCCTAGGAACTACAGAGTCTCTGTCAGCAACCAACTAGCAACTCTTACAATCATTATAGTTTCCAAAATAACAAAGGATAGCAAAGCTGGTTCTCTCCCTACATTAGTCCCCCGTCATATAAAGGCAAGCCAGCTGAATGACATTCTGGTGTTATATAATTCTTTGCATTCTAACTGAAACAGCAAAACACCAAGAAAGTAAATTGAGGTCAGTTTAAAATGAATGTATGCCTGCAATTTCATTATTGGACAATTTCCTCTCGATGCTATGACATGACTATCATGTTTCAGTGCTAGTCATTATGTTAACTTTATTTTTATAAGGCAACTAGTACGTTCATGGAAACCCTGGTAGCACAGTGTTTAAAAGGTGTGGCTTCTAACTAAAAAGTCAGCAGTTCAAATCCACCAGGCACTCCTTGGAAACTTTATGGGGGAAGTTCTACTCTGTCCTATAGAGTCTACTCTGTCCCTACAAATCACAATTGACTTGACAGCAACAGGTTTATTTTTTGTTTTTTAATATGTGCTTAGCCTTTGCTGGACCCAAGAAGTTTTAAAATATAAATATCTAGTGTCTGCCACCTTCAGGGTAATTGCTCTACAAAGCTTGAGATCAAGGCTCAGCAAATTTACTCTGTAAAGGGCCAAAAAACAAACATTTTAGGCACTGTGAGTCATATGGTCTCTATCTCAACTTCTGCTGGTGTTCTAGGGTAAACATATAACAAAGTTTAGTGAAGAAAAAAAAGTGGGGGAGGAGCTGGGGGATATTTGGCATATTTTCCAAGAGGCGAAAGCAGAAAATCAAGTACACTGTCAGAGGCCTTGTCTGCCCAAGTCTAAGGAATGTTACCGAATCTTCAATATGTATTAACATTACAAGTGGGCAAAACCATTGAAACGTTCACCTTTTCATACACTGGCTAAAACTGTTAGGTTGCTGTAACTCTACATATTGAATTGGCTTTCTTAAAAATCATGGTATAGGTGTCAGAAATGGCAGTTGTGGAGGGTATTGGTCCAACAAATCTTGTTGTTGTTAGGTGCCGTTGAGTCGATTCTGACTCACAGCAACTCTATGAACAACAGAACACTGCCAGCCTTGCGCCCTGTCCACAGTCGCTTTTCTGCATGAGCCCGTTGTTGCGGCCTCTGTGTCCATCTGTCTCGTGGAGGGTCTTTCTCTTTTTCACTGACCCTCCACTCTACCAAGCATGATGTCCTTCCCCAGGGACTGATCCTTCCTGACGACATGTCCAAAGTATGTAAGATGCAGTCTTGCCATCTTTGCTGCTAAGGAGCACTCTGTTTATACTTCTGCCAGAACAGATCTGTTTGTTCTTTTGGTGGTCCATGGGACAGTCAACATTCTTCTCCTACACCACAGTTCGAAGGTGTCAATTCTTCATCTGTCTTATCTGTTCATTGTCCAGCTTTCGTATGCATACGATGTGATTGAAAATACCATGGCTTGGACCAGGCACACTTTAGTCTTCAAGGTGACATCTTTACTTTTCAATACTTTAAAGAGATCCTTTACAGCAGATTTTCCCAGTGCAAAGCGTCTTTTGTTTTCTTGATTGCTGCTTCCGTGGGTGTTGGTTGTGGACCCAAGTAAAACAAATTATTTGACAACCTTAATCCTTTCTCCATTTATGACGATGTTGCTTATTGGTCCAGTCGTGAGGATTTCTGTTTTCTTCTTGTTGAAGTGTAATCCATATTGAAGGCTGTGGTCCTTCATCTTCATCAGTAAGTGTTTCAAATCTTCTTCATTTCCAGCCAGTAAGGTGGTGTCACCTGTATAACACAGGTTGTTAATGAGTCGTCCTCCAATCCTGATGCCTCATTCCTCTTCGTATAATCCAGGTTCTCAAGTTATTTGCTAGACATACAGACTGAAGAACTACGATGAAATGGTGCAACTCTAATGCATATTTTTCCTCACTTTAAACCACGCAGCGTCTCCTTGTTCTGTTCGCGCAACTGCCTCTTGATCCACATACAGACTCCTTAAGAGCACAATTAAGTGTTCTGGAATTCCCATTTTATGCAACATTAGGTATAATTTACTATGATCCACATAGTCCAATGCTTTGGCTTGGTCAATGAAACACAAGTAAACATCTTGCTGGTATTCTCTGCCTTCACCAAGATCCATCTGACATCAGCAGTGACATCCCTGGTTCCATGTCCTCTTCATAATCAAGCTTGAATTTCTGGCACTTACTTGTCAATATACTGTTGCAGGCAGAGTTCTGGGCTGATTGTGTTGATTGTGTATCTTAGTTGGTAGGAGTCTTTTCTGTCCTGTGGTGTTCTGGGCTGATTGCATTGATTGGATGTCTTAGCTGGTAGGAGACTGTTCTGTCTTGCAGAGTCTGGGGCTGACTGCATTGATCAGGTATCTTAGCTGGTAGGAGGAGTAGAGATAGAGTGAGCAGCCCCTACTTGTCTGTCAGTGGAGGCTGGCTTGTTGCTGTGATGCTAGAAGCTATGTCACTGGTATTTAGGTACCAGCAAGGTCACCCATGGTGGACAGGTTTCAGTTGAGCTTCCAGACTAAGACAGACTAGGAAGAAGGACCCAGCAGTCTACTTTGGAAAAGAATTAGCCAGGGAAAACCTTGTGAATAGCAACAAATCTTACTATTCACTAAATGCTAATAGAGAAAGATAAGAGTGGAAAGAACGTGGGACTCATCTTTAGTGTGCTTTAGATAAAAGTTTACACAGCAAATCAGTTTCTCATTAAACAGTTAACACACATATTGTTTTATGACATTGGTTGCCAACTCCACAAAATGTCAACGAGCTCACTTTCTCGACCTTGAGTTCCCCATTACCAAGTTTTCTGTTTCCTCCTGGCTTCTTACTGCTCACTTCTTGCTCCCTCACTGCCTGCTCCTGGGCTGATGCCCACTTAGTCTCATTTTGTTTTACGAGCCTACCTAATCTTTAGCTGAAGGGTGGACCTCAGGAATGATATCATCACTTAGCTGCAAGGGTGTCCAGGGGTCACAGTCTCAGAGCACGTAGGTTGTTTTGTGCTGTTTATTTGTATTTTTCCAAGATTGTCCAGCTAGTGTCTTTATACCTCAGGGCATGGCTGATGTATCCTTCTAGGACCTTCTGAGTCTACTTCCCATTGGATCACATTCTAGGACAGAGGATAAAGGCTCCAATATTTTCTCCTAAACCATTCCCTCTTTTTGATTGGAAATTGAAGATAGCACATTGATTTTCAGTATCTGAGCTTAAGCTGTATTCCCAGATGCCGGCCGTGGCAGGCTCTTTAAATTCACCATGCTTGTTTCCACTGATACCGTCTGGTTCTTCATCAAGACCTTAAGTCAGAGTGACATTCACTCTTATCAATCGCATTGCAGAAATGAGCCGACTCAACAAATACCAGCATGTTAGCCTGAGGCCTTAAGTGTGTAAGACAATAGAAGACAGGTTTTATGACACCTAATACTATCAGGCTGTAAACTGAGAACACTATTATTCCTTGCAATAATGATCTAGCTCGTGGACTTATTCCTGATAGTAACCAACCAAGTAAACCAAGTGTTTGTGAGGGTGTTATAGCGTGTAAGCTAGTAGCTTGCTATCTAATTCTATGTATATTTTGTTCTACTTCTCTCAAATTATTTACCCAGGTGCAAGAAGAGGTATTTGATACAGAACAGACTATGCCTTCTTGGGCTAATAAAAATATAAAGGTATTTTGTTATCTCACGTTAGCTTGACTCAAGGAGGTCAAGGTTGCTGTTAGGCTTTCGCCCCATTCACAACTTCATCTGCTGTCATGGACTGAATTGTGTGTGTTCCCAAAAAACGTGTGTAACAGTTTGGCTAAGTCTTGATTCCTGGTTTAGTGTGATGTTCCTGTACGTTGTAAATCCTGCCACTCTGAGATTAGAGAGGGAGGATGAGTGATGGTCTGGAGAGTGAGGGAAAACTCAGTCTACAAGAGTATGTTGTGCCTTGAGGCAATCTCTTGGAAACTAAAACAAAGAAGCCAGCAGAGAGTTGGGGACTTCCTGCCATCAGGAAAGAAGCAGTGTAGGGACACTGGATCTGAGGTCCCAGTACCTCAGAAGCTCCCTGTCCAGGGAAAAGACTGAAAACCAGGACCTGCCTCCAGAGTCAGCAGAGAAAACCTTCCCCTGGAGCTGGGGTCCTGAATTTGGACTTACGAGCTTGCTTTTCTGTGATAAATTTCTCTTTGTTAAAGCCAGCCATTTGTGGAATTTCTGTTACAGCAGCACTATTTGACCCATTTAATTGACAAATTTCTTAGAGACTTCTCCAATTCCACTATACCCTAAACAGGAATTAAAACCACCAACCTTGCCCAGAGTGAACTAATGGGTTTTCTTGTGGCTCTCATTTTATAATGCATCACAACGTTACCTTTCTAATACTTGGAAACCCTGGTAACGTCGTGGCTAGTGCTGTGTCTGCTAACCATGAAGCTGGCCATTCAGATCCACCAGGCGCTCCTTAGAAACTCTATCGGGTAGTTCTGCCCAGCTTCAGTATCTCTCAGCATCATTACTATGAATAGTTAAAGGCAATCCTAAAGTTTCCAAAGTGTGTTGTCCACGCATTTGTCAGGAATCCAAACAACAGATCACGCAGGTAACTTCCCTGTCATTTGGAACAGATCATCTAAACTGGCATCACTGGACCCACCGTACAAAAACTGGTCCATAACAAGCTCGCAAACTGTGTCCAGAGAAAACAGATGGTGCTGAAAAATTCACAAATGACCATCAAATTTCCGTCAGAGAATACACAGTTAGCAAGATAATGCAGAACGGACTTCTCCTTTTGTTAATTGCTTTAAAACATACTAAGTGGTCTCCCTGAGGGTAAGTTCCTCTCCTTGGTTTCCACTTTTTTAGAAGGACAAGCAGAACCTAAGACAAAACGAGGGCTGAGCCAGGTGATCACTCTCTTCTGGGAACCTAGTTTCTTTAAGAGCTACAATTTTCTGCACAGCATAAGGGTGACGGTTTGATTACAAACATTAGACAGGTATTTCTGTCTTGAAGACTAGTTAATTACTGATTTACCTGAAACATAGCTTCCAGTCTAATCTTTGTGGAGTTCATTTCCCAAAACCGAAGGAATTCTTCAAAAAAAATCACAAAGCTTAAAGTGAAAGGGTCTCGCTAGAGTGTCTGGAGCATTTTTTGCCTCAAAAGTGGCTTCAGGAACCAGTCCCACCCCCAATTTCAAAAGGACACTCTGGTCAATTAAATTGCTTTCCCCTCAAAATCTGTGTAGCACCAATTTAGCTGGGCCCTGATTCCTGGTACCCTGTGATGGTCCTGTGTGGCACATCCTGCATCTGTGATGTTAATGAGGGTGGATGGGCGGCAATTGTGTTGGTGGAGCAGGACTCAGTCTGTAAATTGTTTTATGCGGTGAGGCAATCTCTTGAGATAAAGGAAAGAAGCTAGCAGAGAGAGACTGAGGGACCTCACACCATGAAGAAGCTAGGCGAGAAGCTGAGCACATCCTTTGGAAGGGACCAGGGCGCCTTGTAGCTCAGAAGCTTCCCGTCCAGGAGAAGACTACAGACAAGGACCTTCCTCCAGATCCAGCAAAGAAAGCCTTCCCCTGGAGCTGACCCTCTGAACCTGGACTTTTAGCTTACCGCATTGGGACAAAATAAGATTTCTTTTTTTAAAAGCCATCCACTCATGTGTCTCTGTTACAGCAGCACTAGCAGACTAAGACAGACACCCAGAGGGCAACTGACTATATGGGTTACCCAACCTCCATGAGCCAAAAATCTGGATTCCTGGAGAATTACAACTCTTTTATCACTAGGAAAGCAGATAAATCTATTACATAGTAAATGAATAGCTGCAACTGTGTTTCAGTAAAATTTATTGACCAAAATAGGCAGCTAGCTGGGTTTGCCTGTGGGTCATTAGAAGGCTGAGTATGGCTTCAGATGCTTCACCTTCGCACTCACAGCCTACTGTTATTATCATCATCCCATTTTACAGATGGAGAAACTGCAGCTGGAGGGAAAGTAAGTAACTCACACACAGCCAGTGAGATCTGAAGGCCCATTTTCCCTTTATGAAAATAGGTATTTCCTGCTCTCTCTAGTCCTGTAGTGTTTAAGAGCTATTATGGCTGCTAACCAAAAGGTTGGAGAAAACCAAAAAACTAAACCTGTTGTCATCGAGTTGATTCCAACTCATAGTGATCCTATTGAATGTGGTAGAACTGCTTCCAGAGGGTTTCTAAGGAGCAGCTGGTGGATTCGAACCGCTGACTTTTTGGTGAGCAGCCACTGGTCTTCATCCACCAGGATTTCGCACACACGTGGAAAGCTTAGGGCGGAGCCTGGCATGACATCACTGAGCAATGATTGTCAGCCACGACTCTCTATGTAAAGAGTCTCTGGAGGCGTTATGGGGGTGCTCATGAGTGGGAGAAGGGTCACCAGGTGACATACTGCTCAGAGGGCTGATAAGAAGAGAACTGAGAAGTGGCAGTAGAAATCGGTGCTGCAGAGGGAGGGGGACACATCCTCCCCCAGCCCGGCATCACCTGCCCTGTGGAAGGAGGACACTAGTACAATGTTCCCAGCCTTGTTCTCCCTCTCAACTCTCCTACCCAAGGTAGGCTGAACGGCTTAATCTGATGTCTGAGTTTGGAAAAAGTAGACGGGCTTAGCACACCTTCTTCCATTCATCAGCTCCCCTGGGAGCAAGCAAAGAACATGGTTACAGTTGCTTCTGACTATCAAGTGTCAAAGTCAATGTCCTACCCCCTGAGCTGGAGTCCTGTGGGGGTTTATGGCCCCCAGGGACTGGAGGAGAGCCTGACTAATGCTAGACTTCAGTATCCAGAAGCTCACTGCTACCAAGGACTGCTCTGCAAGGGAATACGTCAAGTCTCTTGTGTAGTGGGAGAAAATCAGGGCGCAGAACTTGTACTCTGTGAAATAGACCAGACTTAATAGTCCGACTGAATGGAGAGTCCCTGGAAGACTTGGCACCCGGACTCTTTACTATTTCTAAAGCCAACTCTTCAGAGAAAGATTGGACTGGACTGTAAGACCTAAGGTAATTCTGGTGGCACGCTGATTAAGTAGTATAGCTGCTAACCCAATGGTCAGTGGTTTGAATCCATCAGGCGCTCCCTGGAAACTTGATGGGGTAATTCTACTCTGTTCTATAGGGTTGCTATGAGTTGGCATCGACTCGACGACAGTGGGGTAAGACACAGTAATACTGGAGAAGAGTGTGCATCTTGGCTTAAGAAGACAGGAGGCTAACTGGGTAGCTCCTGTCCAGGGGTGAGATGAGACGGTGGAGGGGGACACAAGTTGGCTGAATGGACACGGGGAAATACAGGGTGGAGGGGAGAAATGTGCTGTCCCAAGGTGGGAAGAACATCTAAAATTACAAAGCCAAGTCTGTGTAACTTTCTGTATGTCAAACTGACTTGGATTGTAAGTTTTCGCTTAAAGGACAGGAAAACATTATTTTAAGAAAAGAAGAAGAAACAAACTCTCTGCTTTCCTGATGCTAACTTTCTGGTCTCCCTTTCTTCTCATCCTGTGCCCCCCTACTTCCCAGCTGGGTTGAGACACAGGCAGAGAGTAGCGTTGCGTCCCTTGATACTTTTTAAAACCTTGGGGTACATAAAAATACACCACACTTCCTGAAGTGACCTCCCTGGTCCCTTACCTCTAAAGTCCATTCACATGCCAAAGGACTCAGTCCTCTACCGTGTTGAGTCTTGGTTACCATTTGTTCTGCGTAGACCAAGTCACCACTGTCGCCAGTCTCTATCTCTCTCTGAGAGTCTTCATACCTGGAACACCCACTAAACAAGCACAGTTTCTTTGCCTGTCATCTGCTGTCCCCCACTAGAATCTAAACTGTACTAAGTACATGAAGGCAGAAACATTATTCTATTATTGATGAAGTCCAGTGTCCAGAGCAGCATCAGGGCAGGGGGGATGCTAAAAAAAAAGACTTGTTGAGTGAATGAGTGAATGTACCGAAGCCAACATCTTGCAATTTTCCAGGATCAGCAGAAATCCAGGGTTTACAGTGGCAAAACCTTTTGTTGTATCAAGTGCAGTACCTGTGTAGTTTGCAGAAAGTTAGTAAGTAAATGTAAACAATAAATGTAAACAATAAAGCATCAAACTCCAATTGATTGTACATAATTTCAAATCATTTCTTTCTGCATCTATATAGTCCATGCACTTTGTACGCAAATGAAATCACGCCTGATTTATTCAGTGAACAATCTGTACCCTTCCATTCACACACGCACACACACACAAACACATGACGTCTGACCATTAAGCTTGAGATCTCATTATAGAAAAAGTGCTACATGCCTCACTGCTGAGTATCACTGTGGTCATCTTTGAAGTACTCCCCTTGGGAAGTCGTGCACCGATGCCAGTGCCTAGGGCACCCCGCGAAGTAACTTTGGAACTCTTTCCAGAATGACTATCAGAGCTGTCGATGTATTACCCTTGATGCTCTGAATGGCATCCACATGCCTTCTTTTCAATATTTCCTTTATCTTTGGGTAAATAAAGTCATTGGGGGCCAGATCAGATGAGTAGGGAGGGTGTTCCAATACAGATATTTGTTTACTGGCTAAAAAGTTCCTCACCACCCACTAGACAATTAAGTTCGCTAATTTGCCACCACGCCATGGTGCACAGTGGCTATTCCAGAAAGAGTTCCAAGATTGCTTTGAAGAGTGGACTGGGTGCTGGTGTCCGTGCACAGCTTCCCAAGGGGAGGACTTCGAAGGTAACTGCAGTGATATTCAGCGATGATGTATGTAGCGCTGCTAACAATGAAGTTCACAACTTAATTGTCAGACCTCGTACTTGAACTGTGAGAAGAATAAACAAATCTGTCTTGGATGAAGTGCAGCCAGA
Organism: Heterohyrax brucei; assembly: GCA_028571685.1. Taxonomy (NCBI): domain Eukaryota; kingdom Metazoa; phylum Chordata; class Mammalia; order Hyracoidea; family Procaviidae; genus Heterohyrax; species Heterohyrax brucei. Next base: position 81,820,339 of record CM053156.1, on the reverse strand, counting down.
AGGCTGCTCCAAACGTGAATGGTGACACTTTGTCTCATGTACTTCGGACACGTTATCAGGAGGACCAGTCCCTGAGGAAGGACACCATGCATGGTAAGGCAGAAGGTCAGTGAAAAACAGGAAGACCCTCAACCAGACAGACTAACACAGGGGTTGCAACACAGCCATGGTCATGAGGGTGGGACAGGACCAGGCAGGCTGTCCTTCTGCTGTTCATAGGGTCCCTGTGAGTCAGCACCAGCTCCATAGCACCCCACAACAACGGAAGTGGGGACGGTGGTAGCACCCACCTCATCAGGCAGCCGTGAGGACTAAGCCATGTAGTGAACGCACAGCGTATAGCCCAGGGTTTGCACACACCAGATGATTTCGGGTCCTTTCCACCCCATGGTGACCCCACATGTCACCGTGTGACCCCACATGTGTCCAAGAAAAACTTCAGCTCCACAGGACTTTCAATGTTGATTTTTTCAGCGTAAATCTCTGGGACTTTCTTCTGCAGTGCCTCTGGGTGGACTTGTACCCCCAATCTTCTGGTTAGCAGTCAAGTATGTCAACCATTGGCCTCATTCAGGGACTCTGTCTGGCAAACAGCACCTTGTATATGCATCAAAATCAACTCAGTGGCGATGGGTTTTTGGCGTAAGTGTTTGCTTTCCTTGTGATGATAACTGGATAACTCGCCCAGCTTCTCATGCCTCTGGGAGCTTGCCTTTCTAACTCCCACTCCAGCCCTTTTACTCAATCCGTAGTATGGAAAACAAGATTATCAAATTGAAAATACAGACTCTACCAGTATGTTATGTCGGCTTACATCAGTTTCAACGCTAATCACAGAAATCAAGCTTATGGCCACAAGAGTCAGATTTATTCAGGACTCATACATACACACGTTCACTTTAATTTTTAAATTTCATCAATTGTCTCATTTGGAAAGCAGTAGCACTGGGTGGAGGGGGGCGGGGGGATACTGAGAGCTACATACTCTTGCCAGATTCAGCCCATAAATTTACTAAAATACTTTTATAGGGTTTTTTCCCTGATAATAAAAGAAAGATGTTTATTACAGAGCATTTAAAAATGTGGAACAGTGCAAAAAATCTAAAAATCCCTTGAAATTCTACCTCTCCTCAGCTAATGCCTTTAGGCGTTTGGTATATTTCCTTCCATCTTGAACACAGACATGAAACTAGGTTTATAGATTGTTGTAGATACTTTGCTTATAGATTGTTCTTCCTTGCTCATGTCACCCTGTTCCTTTTCAGACATTGTAAAGTTATAGCCTAGGTACAAATCTGGTCATCCCATCTTCCTTTCTGGAAATTGGCTTTAGGGCAAGCTCAACCATGGAACTATTGGCATTTGGGGCCAGATGCTTCTTTGCTGTAGGCACTGACTGCCCTGTGGAGCTGAGTGCCGGTCGGACACACATTGGCTTGTGGCGATCGGAGTCAACTGAATGGAGACAGGTTTGATTTTGGTTTAGAAGCTGTCCTGCGCATTGTGGGTTGTCTGACAACATATATCCACTAGACATCAGTAGCACACCCGCTTTCCCAGTTAGGATCACCAAAAGTGTCTCCAAGCACTTTCAAACATCATCCCCTGGAGGGCAAAATTGCCCCCAGGTGAGAACAGCTGTTCTAGGAGAAAGCATGTCATGTGATTCTGGCCAGAAAGGCACTACATGTCAATCGCAGTCTTCCAAAAGGCTGCACAGTGTCCCACAATAAAAAGAGACTAGTAACAGTGTCTTTACAGCATGAATAGACCGTAATAAAAAGAAAATCATTATAACCAGTACATTATTGATGGGGATTACTTTTTTCCGATGGTCCTCAATGGAAAGCGATGCTACCACTTGTGGGAGTGGAATTATGGGCTGAATTTCTAGAAGAGGAATTGTGACTCAAAACGCATCCAGCACCCATGTTTCAGCAGATACCCCCACGTGCCTTCCAAAAAGTCACAACTCATTTCAACAGTTACTCACAACTCTAAGTAGATAACCCACTTACAACAGTATATATCTCATAGGTAAAAACCATTTGTTGAAAAATGTTTTCACATAGCCCCCGGACTCTCTGTTAACCCAGAACTGAAACCATTCCTAAAGCCAACTCTTCAAAGTTTAAACTAGTCTATAAGACATAAGATAATGTTGGAGATGAATGTGTTTCTTGGCTTAAGGAGACACGAGAGGCTAACTGGGCAGTTCCTGGCCAGAGGCAACATGAAAAACCAGTAGGGGATAAAACCGAAAACTAAACCCGTTGCTGTTGAGTCAATTCTGACTCATAGTGAGGAGTCGGATTCAGGAATAGTTTCAGTTCTGGGTAAACAAAATGTCTAGGGGCCATGTAAAAATGTTTTCCAACAGTTCTTTGTTGTTGTTACCTATAAGATGAGCAATTTTTTAAGTGGGCTTTCTACTTAGAATTATGAGCATCTGTGGAAATGGACACTCATACATTTTAGGGGATGGGTAACTGAGCACTGACTTTTTGGAGGGAAGGCAGATGTGTGTACTGAAACATAAACTGTGCATACATAGTGATTCAAAAAATCCTTTTCCAGAAGCTGGTTAAATGGATATGGGAAATACGGAGTGGAGATGAGGAGTGTGTTGTCACAGTGTGAAGACATTAGCTGGAGTCATGTTACAAAGTGTGCTTAAGTTTTTGTTGTACAAACTGACCTTGAATTGTAAGCTTTCACTTAAAACACAATTTAAAAAAAGAAGAAGAAAAGAAAAACATTTGTAGTGCCCAAATAATGTTACATTGAAATTGAGGTACTGTTAGGGTCCACGATTTTCGAGATGCAATGCTGTTTCTTTAAAGGTTAAATTTTATTAAAAAATATGCCCAATAGGAAAAATACTGGTGCACCAGGGACACACCCCAAACTACACAGAGCAGGGGGCGACGATGAGCTTCCTCAGCACCCAGTATTTAAGTCGTGAGATTACAAAGCAGGGAGGGGGAACTGACCTTTACATTGATTGGTTAAGGCCACCTGGAATTCCTGTTAGTTGTAAAATGTGGTCAAGGTCTAGGGGTCACTTGCAAGGCTGTCCGTGGTCAAGGTCTAGGGGTCACTTGCAAGGCTGTCCTCAGGCTTGTCTTGTGACAGATGTTTTGTAAGACAAAGGTGAGATTATTCTATGGCATTTTCTGCTATTAAGTTGTTTCCTGGGGCTTTCTTTAATACCTTGAATTTTTACTGCGCCCTTCCTCAAAGGCTGTCACTTGTGCCTCATTTCAACAGTACCATAATTTATTTATAGTTCCCTGATCATAATATTTAGTTTGCTTCTGTTTTGTATTGAAGAGTTTTCATTTGTTTCTTCTTTCTTTTTTTAATTTATTTTTCATTAATTACAGTCCAAGAATAAAATTCCTAACATCTATCAATTATCTCATCTATGATAAACCCTCAGCCCCCCACCCACCCATGTAGCCAACACAGTCATTTTCTTCTGTGGATAATTCTCTTGTTAAGTCCTCATAACAGGGGTGTCATACAAAATTTGTCCTTTTGACACTGATTGATTTCACTCAGTATGGTCTCTTCCAAACAAGACCATGTTATGTTTTCTAAAATTGTCGTTGTTGTTTTTTTTTTATCATAACACAGTGTTCCATTGAGTATATGTACCATAGTTTGCTTATCCATTCATCTGTTGATGGACGTTGGGGTTGATTCCAACTTGTCCACAAGGAGAAGTAGATCAACTTAATAAATCTATCACAAAGTGTCATGGACTGAATTGTGTCCCCCCGAAAATATGTATAGCCGTGTGGCTGGGCCTTGATTCCCAGTATCTTGTGACTGTCCTCCATTTTGTGGTTTTCCTATGCTGTATGTTAAAGGATTAGGGTGGGACTGTAAATCCCTTTATAAGATCACCTGCCTGTAAAGGGAGTTTCCCTTGAGTATGGCTTGCCCCACCTTTAATCCTTTCATCCTACAAGAGATAAAAGGAAAGAGAAGCAAGCAGAGATTTGGAAACCTTGTACCACCAAGAAAGCAGCACTGGGAGAAGAGCTGATCCTTCAGACCTGAGGTTCCTGTGCCAAGATGCTCCTTGGACAAAGACTGATACAATACCAGACTTTCTTCCAGAGCCAACAAAGGGGAAAACCTTCCCCTGGAGCAGACATCCTGACTATGACTTATAGCCTACTGGACTGTGTAAGAATAAACCTTTCTTTGTTAAAGCCATCCACTCTGTGGTATTTCTGTTAGTGCAGCCCTAGCTGACTAAAACACAAAGGAAGAGATTTCAAAAGTCATCAAAAATCTACCAACCAAAAACAGTGCTGGTACAGATGGCTTCACTGGAGAATTCTACCAAATTTTTAGAGAAGCTTTAACTCCAATACTATTTAAGCTATGCCAAGCCAAAGCCAAGTGCCATCGAGTCATGTCGGATTTAAGCTATATCACACCATAAATACGGATGGAATACTCCCAGATTCATTCTATGAAGACAGTATAACCCTGATACCAAAGCCAGGGAAAAATCCCACAGAAAGAGAAAATTACAGACAAATATCACTCATAAACAGAGATGCAAAAATCTTCAACAAAATTCTAACCAATAGAATTCAACAGCATATTAAAAAAAAAAATCATTTATCGTGATCAAGTTGGTTTCATTCCAGGGATGCAAGGCTGGTTCAACATCAGAAAAACAATTAATGTACTCAGCCACATTAATAACACAAAAGGTAAGAATCACTTGATTTTGTCAATTGATGCAGAAAAGGCATTTGACAAAGTCCAACCCCCATTCATGCTAAAAGCTGTCAGAACAATAGGAATAGAGGGGAGATTCCTCAACACAATCAGTAGCATCTACACAAAGCCAACTGCCTTCATCATCCCGAATGGTGAAAGACTGAAAGAATTCCCTTTGAGAACAGGAACTAGACAAGGATGCCCACTCTCACTACTTTTATTCAACATTGTGCTAGAAGTTCTAGCCAGAGCAATTAGACAAGACAAAGAAATAAAGGGCATCCATATTGGCAATGAAGAAGTAAACATCTCCCTATTTGCAGATGATGTGACTGTGTATAAAGAGAATGTAAAGGAATCCATAAGTAAACTATTGGAACTAATAGAGGAAGTTAGCAAAATATTGGAATATAAGATAAACGTAAGTAAATCAATGGGATTCATTTATACCAACAAAGAGTTCTTCAAAGAAGAAATCACCAAATCAATATCCTTGACTGTAGCCCCCAAGAAAATAAAATACCGAGGAATAAATCTAACTAAAGTAATAAGAGATCTTTACAAAGAGAACTATAAGACCTTACTACAAGAAACGAAGAGAGACTTACATAGATGGAGTAATTTACCCTGCTCATGGATAGACTCAACATTGTGAAAACATCTGCTTTACCCAAAGCAGTCTACTTATATAACACAATCCCAATACAAACTCCAGTGATATACATATATACTTTTTAATTATGATTGAGTGAAAATGTACATTCCCATGTAAATTTACATGCCCACCTATATGCTGCTTCCACTGCTCTCCCTGCCCGGTTACAGCACATTATTCCTCTCTGCTCCATACATGTCTCATCTTCCCAGCAGTCTCCTTTCCCCTCCTCTCCACCCACTCCCCTTACTCCAGCCAGCGGTCCACAGGATGATATCCTATAGATGCATAGAACCATAAAGTGCATCCAATATGTGATCTCTCTGCATCACCAAGTCCAATCCATTGGTGTCTGAAGAGTGGACCTTGATAATGATTTATGGGCAAGGGCAGCATCAGGGCCAGGGGCCATGCTCCCAGGGGAACCCCGAAGCCGCTGGACCATCAATTGTGGTCTTTTAGTGGAGATCTCAGGTGCACCCCTTTTCATGCTTGTGTTGCCATTGAGACTCAACTTTGTGAGCTCCATCTCGTCCGTCACAGGTGGTGGCCAGGCACCATCTGGTTCTTCCAGTCCCAAGTTGATGTAGGCACCCACACATGTGGGTCTCTCTGTCTTCTGGGTTGTCTTTCCCCCATGTCGTTTTGGTCCTCAGAGAGCATCCGTTCCTGCAGAGTTGGGACCATTTGCTGTGCCCTCGGATGGCAGCTAGGCAGCTTTTAAGACCCCAGATGCCACTCACCAATGTAGGGTGCAGAGAGCCCTCTTAGCAATATGCTAGTCGTGCCAATTGGCCTCGATTTTGCCTAAGAGCATGATCCCCTGCCCCCTATCCCAGCTACACTGTCCTTCCAATATCGGGTTAAGATGGAAGGAGTATTCCAGTTATGTTGAAGTCTACTTAATATTGTCTTGTTTCTAATGTGTGCTATCACCGATTTCACCCAACCAAATTTCTACCAACTATCTAATCTAAACCCTTGACCTCCCCTTCCCTCCCTCCCCTCCCTTGCAGCTGTCAAAGAGTCTTTTCTTCTATGCATAAGTCTGTTTTTGAGTTTTTATCGTAGGGGTCTCATACAACATTTGTCCTTTTGTAACTGACTACTTTCACTCAACATAATGTCTTCCAGTTGAAACCAGGTCATGAGATGTTTCCTGAAGTCATCATTGTTCTTTATCATTGCGCAGTGCTCCATTGAGTATATATACCATAGTTTACCCATCCATTCCTCTGTTGTTGGGCATATGGGTTGATTCCATCTTTTTGCTATCAAGGACTGTGTCCAACGATATTTTTTGATGAAATGGAGATATAAATCATTAACTTTGTTTGGAAAGGGAAGTAAAGCACTACTGAAGAAGAACATACTGGGAAGTGTCTCACTAGCTGACTTTAGAACTTATTACACTGCCACAGCAGTCATAACAGCCTGGTACTAGTACAAAAAGAGGCATATAGACCAATGGAGCAGACTTGAGACCCCCGAGATGCCACCATCCTCCTGTGAACAGCTGATATTTGACAAAGGCTCCAAGATTTTAAACTAGGATAAGAATGGTCTCTTTAACAAACGGTGCTGGCAAAATTGGATATCCATCTGCAAAAACTTGAAACAAGACCCATATCTCACATCTTATACAGAAACCAACTCAAACTGGATTAAAGACCTACATATAAAACCTAAAATGATAAAGCTCATCAAAGATAAAATAGGATCAACAATGGAAGTTTTAATACACAATACAGACAGACTTCAAAATCTGGCAAGCATGATCAGCAGAAGAGAAAATACATAAATGGGAACTACTAAGAATCAAACACTTTTGCTAATCCAAAGACTTCATCAAAAGAATTAAAAGATCACCTACAGAACGGGAAAAATTATTTTACAACTATATGCCAACATCTGATCTCCATAATCTATAAGGTATTACAAAATATCAACAAGAAAAGGATAAATAATCCACTTACGTGATGGGCGAAAGAGATACATAGACATTTCTGTAAAAAGTTTGTCCAGGCAGCCGAAAGACATATGCAGAAATGCTTCTGATCATCACCTATTAAAGAAATTCAAATCAAAACTACAATGAGATACTACCTCACAACAACAAGGTTGGCAATGATCCAAAAATCACAAAACAGTAAATGCTGGAGAGGCTGTGGAGAAATTGGAACTCTCCTACACTACTGGTGGGATTGCAAAGTGGTATAACCTCTTTGGAAAACAATCTGGTACTTCCTTAAAACGCTGGAAATAGATATACCATTTGATCCTGTGACTCCACTGCTCAGAATTTATCCCTCAGAAACAAATGTTGTCACATAAACAGACATATGTATATAAATGTTTCTTCTTTCTTTAAACAAAAATAATGACCGTACCTGTGAAAATTCACTGCTGAGTTTTTTTTTTACATACTCCAAATCTGTTTTCCTTCTCTGGGTCACAATACTGTTGTACTGTGTTTCAGTAAAATGACCTGGTTTCAGAGCTGGCCTGCCCATCTGCCCAGTGGCACAACAGTCAGAGGCCATGGGCCATGATTCTTTCAAAGGCTCATAACAATATTTGTGTCATGGATTCAATTGTGTTGCCCCCCAAAAGTGTCCATCAGTTTGGCTGGGCCATGATTCCCTGTATTGTGTGATTTTTCTGTTGTTATAAATCCTGCCTCCACGATTTTAATAAGAGAGGATGGGCAGTGGTTGAATTAGTGGGGTGAGACCCAATCTGTAGGATCATATTGTGCCTTGAGGCTTTCTCTTGGGGTATAAAGGAATGGGAAGAGAACAGAGAATTGGGGACCTCACATCACCAAGAAAGCAGTGCTAGGAGCAGAGCATGTCCTTTTGACTACGTTTCCCTGTGCCTCAGAAGTTTCCTGTCCAGAGGAAGGTTGACAACAAGGACCTTCCTCCAGAGCCACCAGAGAAAACCCTTCCCTGGAGCTGACACCCTGAATTTGGACTCAGCCTACTTTAAAGCAAAAACCCAAACCCACAGCTGTCAAGCAGATTCTGACTCATAGCAACCCTATAGAATACAGTAGAACTGCCCCCATAGAGTTTCCAAGGAGTGCCTGGCGGATTTGAACTGCTGACCTTTTGGGTAGCAGATGTAGCACTTAACCCACCACACCACAAGGATTTCAAGGTAGCCTATTTTACTGTGAGGAAATAAATTTCTCTTTGTTAAAACAAATGACTTGTGTTTTTGTTATAGCAGCACTAGATGACTAAGAGTCTGTGTTTCCTTTAAAATCAGAATGAAAAATACAACTTTGAGACTGAAGAAAATTTGTAATATGTAAGATTGGTATATTCATCTTCATATTAAGAAAAAACAAAAACTGACATCTAGTCAATTCCAACTCACAGCAACCCTATAGAATAGAGAAGAACTGTCCAAATTGTAAAATATAACTTTAACATGATTTGACAAAGGAAGGTACTCACAAGGGTCATTCTGCACCCCTACTTGGGTTTTGCACATCTGTTCAAAACACGCGGATCAAATTCCATTGCTTCCATGTGAAAGAAAACATCCACTTAATTCTCAGTGTGCAGAATGATTCAGAAGAGGTTGCATCGATGGTGATCAATGTTTGATTTTGAGACATAATCAAATAAAGGAAGATGACAACTATCCCACATCCCTTTACATGGAGACAGGTGAACTCCAGGTTCCTGGTTGGTCTATGATCACCCTTCAGGGTGTTGTTGTTACTGCCAGGTGCCATCGACTCAATTTCAACTCACAGTGACCCCATACAATGGAGTGGAACTTCCCCATAGAACATTCTAGGCAGTAACCTTCAGTGAAGCACATTGCTCTGTCTCTTTCCTGAAGATTTGCTGGGTGAGTTTGAATGGTGAGCCTTCTAATTAGCAGCCAAGAGTTTCCCTGGGGCTCCTTTTCTGCAGTCTCACACACCAAAACTCTGAGAAGGGAAATAAAATATTTTCAATCTGACCCATTTTGTTTTTATTAATTAACATCCTTTTATTGCAAACCCTGGTGGTACAGTGGCTAAGTGCTACAGCGGCTAACCAAAATGTTGGCAGTTCAAATGCACTAGATGCCCCTTAGAAACTCTATGGGACTGTTCTACTCTGTCCTATAGGATCGCTATGAGTCAGATTAGATGGTAACGGATCTGCTGGTTTGGTTTGGTTTTTATCTTATTATCACTAATTGACGCATTAGGTATTCAATTCTATCTCATTACTTTAGTACAGAATTTTGGTGAAAATAAAAATGCAAGTGTGCCGTTGTTGTTAAGTGTCATTGAGTTGGTTCTAACTCATAGCAACCCCACATTGGCACAGAAGAAAACCCTGCCCCGTCCTGCCCCTTGCTCTCGGCCACTATGCTTGAGCCCACTGTTGCAGCCATTGTGTGAGTCCGTCTCGTTGGGGATCTTCTTCTTTTTCCCCTGACCTCCTTCTTTATCAAAATGTCCATAAGTGTGTTATCATGGATGAAATAAATTAACAACAGGACAAATATTACATGATCCTCCTTGTATGAAATTCCAACTCACAGTGACCCTATGGAACAGAGGAGAATTGCCCCATAAAATTTCCAAGGCGTGCCTGGTGGCTTTGAGCTGCCGACTTTCTGGTTAGCAGCTGTAGCACTTAACCACCAGGATTATGCCACCAGGCAATAGGCCACCAGGGTTCCTATGACATCCCTAGAAGAAACAAGTGTGTGGAGAGCTAAGTTTATCAGCGGTTACTGGGGCAGGCAGGAGGGCAGAAGAAAGCCACAAGGCTTGGAGACTACTGAGCTTGTGTTAAGGGTGATGGAAAAATTTCGAAACGGTGATGATTGAACAACATGAGGGCCCTATTTAATGTCCCTGAGCCGTGCACGTGAAGATTGCTGAAATGGCAGATAATCCACAGTAATAACAATAATAATAAAGTAAGTTGGCAAGTGTAAAACATGAGTGGATCATCGCCCCGGGTGCTTCATTTGGAAGCAGGCCGACAGATGTGGATTATTCACAATCCCTAATGGGTAGGTTTCTTTTAAAAACGAAAAATAGAGGATATGTTCCTGGCATCTTACCTGTTACTCTAGTGAAGGAAGTGGAGGCCAGGAGCAAGGCTGGGACAGTACGGGGACCTGGCCGGCCCAGGGAGCCTCGGCAGGTGAGCTAAGGCTCTGGCTCCTCCCATCACTTCTCCTCCTGGCAGGTAACGCGGTTAACGACCTGCCTCCTTCCAGCCCCCGCTGTTAGAACACTTTCGGTTATGCTATTGTGGTGAGTCACTTCCTTCCTCCGGGAGGGGTGATTTATCTGTCACACAGAGGCCCTGTCTAGATAACACTACCAGCAGAAGACACTCTTCATTCTACAATTGAAAACACACGACCTGAAGAAATGTGTTCTTTAAAAAAAAAACAAAGGCCACATAAATATGTAGTAATGACCAGGAAGATTATTGTTCTTGTTGCTTGCTGAGGAAAGAAAGAGGTTTCTCTGCCCGCCTCTAATTTAGAAGAGCGAAATTCCTTCCAGAAGGCTGGCATTGGGCCAAGGCGTGGGGTCCCGAGGGCGTTGGCCCTTGCTGGGCCTCACCGGATTTCAGCAGTGACCAAGGAGACAGATGGTGTGGAACCAGGGCCTCTGCATTTCCCTGCTCACCCTACAGGAGTTTGTGAATGCCAAATCGGTGCTTTGGTCGGCCTAAGAACCCCCACAGGCCTGCTGTTCACGGTTCTCCACGCAGGGGAAACGACACTGAGGGCCTACAGAAGCATCACGTTGGACCCATGGGCCTACTCAGGGATGTGGGACCGAACCCACGGTGTGAGACAGCATGCGCACATTGAAAGAAGGAAGGGGAAAAAGCAACGACGGCAACACAGGAAGTCTTGGGTCTGTCGGTTGTTGAGACACTTGATAGTGTCTCTTCAAAGGCTCTCTGCTGCGATGGCTTCCTCTGGGACGGTAGGACACCTACAGTGCAGAAACGACCTGAAGAGAAGGCGGAGCCACAGAGTATTCAAACTCGGTCAAATTCAAGAAGTGTGTCCTGCATGTGATTTTCCATCTCTCTCAAGAAATGAGTGTGTTTTCACAAGTTCCTGTTTCCCGTTTGTGCAATGGCCAAAAGAAGTGAAAATTGCAATTTTCACACTCATTCAGAAGTCAAAGTTTTGCACTCTCATTTAATGTTTAGGAGGCGTTCAAGCCATGCTTTTAATGTATGCTACACATATATTTACCATAATTTTTTCAAAAAGTATGTCTGCTATGCTTTTATCTGTTTATTATTATTGTCATTTTTAGGTGCCATCAGGTTGGTTCTGACTCACAGTGACCCTATAGGACAGAGTAGAACGGCTCCATGGGGTTTCCAAGGAGCACCTGGTGGATTCAGACCGCTGGACTTTTGATTAGCAGCTGAAGTCTTCATCGCTGTGCCACCAGGGCTCCAGAGACAGTGTGGAATTCCCCAGGCATGCTTTTTCCCATGCCACCCACGAGCTTCCCTTATTGCCACCTTGCATTAGTGGGGTGCACTGATTACCACAGATGAGCCAGTATTGATCTGTTACCATTAACTGCAGTCCCTGGTTTCCATCAGGATGTCCTCCTCGTGTTGCCAGGTTTCCAGGTCTTTGACAGATGCCTGATGTCACGTATGTAGCCACCACTGCAGAATAGCTTTACTGTTCTGAAAATCCCCTCGCGTTTCAGTAAACTGCTATTCTGAACTCTTTCCTTTTGACCCAGTTGTTACTCTCCAGCCTCCTTTTTTGCACCTTCATGGGGCTTTTCCTTTAGGTGTAGTTGAGAGCCAAGTCTCCTCTTTTGACCAAGACCTAAAAAAAAATCACTGTGTTGGCTGCTAGTTGGGTCTCCCTGGAAAACCTCTTGTCCTGGTGTTTGTCTCATTATGCCCGCAGGAAAATACCCAGTGTGCTTTACAGAACACCCAAAAGGCAGCCCCTTCCTCCATGGTGATAGACAGGGCTGCTGAGAAGGGAACTGAAAGGGACGCACCAGACCACTCCCCGTCCCTCCCTCCCTCGCCTCCTTCAGTAGCTGCACATCCTGACCGGCTGTCAAGCTGCACACACCCAGGACTGTTCTTCCCAGCATCCTTTTGGAGAGTGCTGTTTACTGCACACATCATCTACTCTTTAGCTCTGAAGCTTAAGCTTGAGACCAAAGCTTTCTCCTAAACTGGGTGTTTACATGGCAGCTTGCTTGGCTAGTTGGGTTGTTGTTGTTGTTACAGCTGCCACTGAGTCAACTTTCAACTCTCCGAGACCCCTTACACAACAGAACAAAACACTGCCATCCCCATGATGGCTTTCAGATCGGACCATTGAGATCCACAGGAATTACAAGGGCTGATTTGGGGCAGTAGGTCACTAGGCCTTTCTTTCTACTCTGTCTTAGCCAGGAATCATGTCCTAGTCAAAGGGCTATGCACATTTTTAGGGGGACACAATTCCACTTTTAGGGGGACAGAACTTAACCCTCCGCTATCGAGTTGATCTGACTCATAGAGACCCTATAACCCAGAAGCACTGCTGAACCCTCTTCAGCATTATAGGAACATGCAAACTTCCACTGACTGGCAGTGGGGGCTGTGAACGAGAACCCTTGGCTGAGAATTGAACCTTGTCCTCAGGCAGGAGATAATTCTGCCAATAAACAACCAATAGCCCTAGGCAAGCTTTGAGTAGAGAATGCAGAATGAAAAATGTAAGAAACGACCACAGTTTATCCACTCATTCATCAAACTATTCAACAAATATTCAAGTGCCAGTATGTGCCAAGCTCTGCGCATGAGGAAGGCCAAGTCTTGCAGAGGGCTCTGATGAAGAACCATCCATCCCAACTTAATTCAACAACAGTCAGTCTAAAGCACAGATGACAACTGATGGTGATGTCATGAATTGAATTGTGTCCCCCTAAAAATGTGTATCGCCATCCAGCTAGGACACAATTCCTGGTCATGTGTCATGTTCCCCTAGGTTGTAAATCTTGCCTCTGTGATGTTAATGATGGAGGATGAGCACTTATATTGGTGGGGCAAGACTCAACAGTAAGATTATATTGTGCCTTGAGGCAATGTCTTGAGATATAAAGGAAAGGAAAGGAAGCAGGCCACTGGAGATCTCACATTACCAAGAAAGGAGCAGAATGCCTTCTTTGGATTCAAAGTCCCTGCACCTCAGAAGCTTCCAGTCCAGGGAAAGACTGACAACAAGGATCTTCCTCCAGAACCAATAGAGAAAGTCCTTCCCTGGAGCTGATGCCCTGAATTTGGACTTGTAGCCTACTGGACTACGGCAAAATAAATTTCAGTAAAACCATCCATTGGTGGCATTTCTGTTGCACCAGCGCTAGATAACTGAGACACAGACTATGAGGACAGAGAGAGAATGCTGCCAAGATATGAAGTAAACTCCTTGCTATCAAGTCAGTTTTGGCTCATAGCCATCCTACAGGACACAGCAGAACTGCTCTGTAGGGTTTCTAGGGAGTGGCTGGTGCATTCAGACAGTTAACATTTTGGTTAGAAACTAAGCTCTAAAGGGTGCCATAATGTGAAGTATAAACTGACATTACTGAGCCCTGGTGGTGCAGTGATACGTCTGCTAGCCAAAAGGTCACCAGTTTGAATCCCCCAGGTGCTCCTTGGAAACTCTATGGAGCAGTTCTACTCTGTCCTATAAGGTTGCTACGTGTTGGCATCCATGCAGCAGCACCTTTTTTTTTTTATGTAAAAATAGTGAATGGATGTATCTTTGGCTGTATATAGTACCACCAAAAATAAATTAAAAATATTGTTTAAAAAAAATAAAAATAATAAGACAAAGTCTTTCTGTTCTTGTGGAGCCTACAGTCTAGCAGAAGAAAACAAATACTGAACATAGAAATTTACAAACAAGAACACACATCAGAGCAATGGTATGGAATGAGGAAGGTGCTGTTGTTTAGGGGGGTCCATGAGACTCCTGCAGAGTAGGTATCTGAAAGGGGCTCTGAAAGAAAAGGGGTCAGACTCAAGGCCATTGATGCTGTCTTCTACAGAGAGAGGGTGGCAGGCAAAAGCCGCAAGCTGACTGACCTGGATCCGATAGAGGAAAAGTCACAACATCACAGTCAAAGCCACAGAACTAGAGGAAAACTGATAGGAGTCCGGGTCACAGGAGTTGACCAGAGAAGAGCTTTGCATTTGATTTTTAAAAGATGAATGCTCCTTGGAAACTCTATGTGGCAGTTGTACTCTGACCTCTAGGGCTGCTATGAATCGGACCTGAATTGACAGCAGTGGGTTTTCTGGCAGTTGGCGAGCCCACTGGAGAAGCTATCTGGGCCATGGGGGTAAAAGCATCCCAGGACTTCTGGTTTATCTTATCTGTCTTTGTTATTTGCCTCAGGGATCTCTCCCAGCCTGGTGGCCATTCGATGACCACGCCCCCAAAGCAACCTGAATCTTTGCCCGGATTCCTGACTTCCATTTCCAGTCCCCTTCGAACTCTAAAGGACATCTCACACTTAGCACACCCCAAACCACAGCTCCGTCTATTCACAGCCTGCTCACCCACAGACTGCCCCCAGCTCTGCTAAACAATATTCCATCACCCTACGTGCCCATCAACAGATGTATGGATAAACAAACCATGATACATATACTCAGTGGAACATTATGGAACGATAAAGAACAACGATGATTTTCGGAAGCATCTCATAACCTAGTTTCAACTAGAAGACATTATTCTGAGTGAAATCAGTCAGCTGCAAAAGACAAGTATTATACGAGACCTCTGCTACAAGGACTTAAAAATAGATTTGTGTACAGAGAAAAGACTCTGATGGCTACAAAGGCAGGGAGGGAGGGAGAGGGTTGGCCATAGATTGGATGCCAGCTAAGCCAAGTGCCATAGATTAGATAGTCGATAGAATTTGGTTAGGTGAAGGGAGTGACGCTGTGCAGCAGAGAGCAGATCAACATAACCAGACTACAGCATCCACTGCAAGGCTTTCTAAACTCAATTCAATACGTCATAGGATAGAGAAGCAGTGACAAGGGTCTGGGGACCATGTTTCCAGGGGACACTGAGGTCAGCTAGCATAACTAGCCTTTTGCTAGGAGAGTCTTCTGCACTCCATGTTGGTGAGTGATGTCTGAGGTCTTCAAGGCTATCAAGCTGCTATCTGAGGTACACCCAGTGGTCCCAACCCTCTGGATTAGATGAGGACCCAGAACAATAAAGACATGAGGAGAAAAGAGCCCATGAGATAGAAGGACCCATATCAATGGGTGACTGTTTCAACATGAGACCAGAACAACCCGATGTTACTTGGCCACCACCAAAGACAGCCACGATGGGGGACACAATGTAGAGTCCCTGAGGCAACAACGTGCAAAAGTGCCATTCAAGAACTCTACTAAAAGACCAGAATTAACGGTCTGACAGCCTGGAGGGTCCCCTGGGAACATGGCCCCTAGGTGTACTGCGGGCACTGACTGGAAACCGATTACTGAGGTCAACTCTTTGGACAAGAATGGACTGGACTCCAGGACACAGTATGACCTTAGGTGTGTGTACTTTATGGTTTTAAACATTTATAGGAAGCTCTCCTACTGGTTCCTTCTAGATGGGAGAGAAGAGGGTGGACAGGAGGGGACAACTGCTTCCTAAGAGGGTACTAGAGTGAAAAGAGGAAGGTGCTGTTACCGGTGGGGAGAGCAGGTGGAGCTGCAGACAGGTGGGCATGCAAAATTGATCTGCATTGTATCCTTTCATTTAATCACAATATAAAAATAAAGACAAAATCTTTCAGGCCAAATACCCAGACAACGCTCTTGACTGCCCGCCTGTCATTCACGCAGGAGTCCTGAGCACATTCTGTGACCCCAGCTTCACATTTGGTCTCAAGTCCCACGAGATGAATCCCGGGGTGCGTCGGGTCACCCATATGCTCCCTTCTTCAACCCTTCGCCCTCTCTCTCCTGGGTCGTCCGAAGGTTCTCATAGCTGGTTCCCCCAGTCTAGTTCCCGAACTGTTAAATCATAAGCCCGCTCCACCACCTTTCTGCTCAAAATTGCCTCGGCTTTCAGTCTCGCTTAGAGTGGAAGCCAACTCGGTTCGACCTCAAGGGCTCTGCTCCACCCACAACGAGATTCGTGTTTTTCCAAGAATAAACAAACAAACAAACAAACCAACGTCGCCTTAGGGTCAATCCTGTCTCCCAACAACCCTAGAGCACAGACTGAACCACCACGTGGGGCTTCCTAGGCTGCAATCTTCAACAGAGATTAAGTGCCCGGCTGTTACTGGAAAGGTGCATGGTTCCAAACACATCCATTGTTCTGAGGGAAAAAGCTGCAGCCCCCTATTTCTGTAAAGAAGTAGAGGCTTGGAAACGTCATGCAGCAGTTCTACTCTGTTCTGCAGGGTTGCTGTGAGTCAGAATCAACTTGACAGTGAGGAATTGGTGCCGAGTCCTATTTATAGAAGCAGACCTCCACATCTCTGTCTGGAGGAATGGCCAGTGGATTTGAACCAACAACCTGTCGATCACCACAAATCGTGATGCATACATACCATGGAATTCTATGCAACTATGAAGATAATGGAAATACCCTGGTGACAAGGTGGTTAAGTGCTACTCTGCTAAGCAAAAGGTTGACAGTTTGAATCCACCAGAGACTCCTTGGGAACTCTACAGAGCAGTTCTGCTCTATCCTGTTGGGTCACTAGAGTTGGAATCAACTCTGCAGTGGTGGGTTTCAAAGACATGGGGAGTCCATGAGACATAACACGGATGAATCTAGAGGACATGCTGAGCGAATGAAAAAGATCAGTCACAAAAGGACAAATGTTTTATAGTCTCCCTTTTATAAAAAGTCAAGAATAGGTATTCAAAGAAAGCAACATTCTTTGACAGTTACCAGGGATGGGAGGGGAAGGAAGAGGGAACCACTTTCTAGACAGTTAAGGCTGATTCGCAGCTGCACCACAGGACAGCGTAGAACTGCCCCTGGAGTCTCCAAGGAGCTCCTGCGGATTTGAACGCCAACATTTCATTAGGAGTCACAGCACTTGACCACCGAGACATCAGGGTTTCCTCCTGAGAGCAGACACTTGTTAGTTTTGGTATTGGGAAAGGTGATTCCAAATAAGGGTGAAGTCTGCACAGCGCAACCAAGGTAAATAAAGACTCCAAGGAGTAGGCAAGAAGACAGAAAAAATTTTGTTGAAACTGTAGCATACAATTTTCAAACATCAGTAATAACAATCAGAACGTCTGTGTGTGGGTAGATAAGCATGTATATGTGTGTACAGGAAAGCATAGGAGAGTAAGTGCACGTAGCGCAGTTAATTTCTTAATATGTCCCTCTGGCCACAGACTTTGTGACTCCCGCATAGTGATTGCATGGGGCTGTGCACGTAAGGTGCATGAAATCTGTGATGGCTACGTGTCAACTTGCTGAGCCATAATTTTCAGTGGTTATGTTAGGATGTAATTTGGCAGTCAGGTAATGATGTAGTCATCTTTAATTTGGTCATCTGATATAATTATTCTCCATTTTTGTAATGTGTTATAAATTCTAGTTTCTACACTTGTGATTATGGTCTCATTTGGGAGTGAGCTGTCAATTATGTTAATAAAGTAGATTTTTAGAGTGGGATGTATCTCAAGTCACTGCCTTAGAAAGGGTGTGATTCAAGTCACTACCTTTACCGTCAAGTCACATCCTTACTTGAGTGACACCCTTTCTCTTGCAAGAGATCACAGGAGAGAGAAGCAGCTAGAGACAGGCAACCAGTACCACTAAGAAGAGCTAGGAGTGGAGTATGTCCTGAGGATGCAGGATCTCTGTCCTGAGAACCTGCTAGACCCAGAAGACGGAGAACTGCAATGGAGATGGTGCACTATGGTGAGAAGTGGCAGCTTGCATGGCAAAGGACCGCCAGCAGCAGAACAAGGACACTGGCCCCAGACAGTGAGTTGGGCTTGCTGGCCCGCAGAACAAGGTGGCTACTGTAGGTGTGCTGACCCACAGAGTGAGAGAACTGGGTGCCTCCAGCCCAAGGCTTATTGGTAGTGGGGTGCTCCTCTGAGTGATTATTGGCAGCCTTAATTTGTAACACTTGCTGAGCAGAGCAGAGGGCAGGTAAAGCGGTCAAGGGAAAAAAGACTGGAGAGAGAAGCATGCCTACAGGCACTGCTGGTAAGAGACTGTCCTGATTGGAGATCTGTCTCCTGAGTCACTTCTGACCCTGAATTGTAACTTGCCAGCCCATTGCCTTCAAGTTGCCTCTGACTCTTAGCAGCCCCCTAGGACAGAGAAGAACTGCCCCACAGGTTTCTCAAGGGGCAGCTGGGAGATTCCAGTGGCTGACCTTTTGGTTAGCAGCCAAGCTCTTAAGTACCACACCAGCAGGGTTCCCACTACTTCCCTAGTAAACCTTACAATTGTGAGTGCGGTCTGAATGCTGTGTGGCCATTGCAGTGAATTATCGAAGCCAGAGGAGAGGTAGAGCACTGTGCGAGGGATGGCTGGTATCAGAATCGCTAAAACGATTGCACAGAGGAGCTCTTGTGCCATTGTCTCAGGGGGCAGTTTAGTCAACTTGCGTAACACAGCTCATAAAGATAGTGTTTCTAGTTTGGTGGGTAGCATCTGGGATCTTAAACGCTGCAGAGCAATCTAAGACACAACTGTTGACCCTTATTCCTACAGAGCAAAAGAGAATGAAGGAAACCAAAGCCTCAAAGAAGAAAGTCCACAGAACTAACAGCCACGTGAACCAAGGCCACTTCTAAGCAGAGACCAGAAGAACTGGGTGGTACCTGGCTATTACCACCAACCATTCTGACCAGGACACAGTAAGAGGTCCTAGACTGAATGGGAGAAAAAGGTAGAACAAAATCTGAATTCCTAAAAAAGGCCAGACTGATTGGACAGAGACTAAAAGAAAGCAAAGACTATCTACATAAAATACCATTTGAATTTGCAACTAAAGCCACTCCCAGAGGCTACCTTTTAGCCAAATAACAGGTTGACTTAGAAAATAAAGGTATCACTCATGAGTAACGTACTCCCTTCGACAATCAACTGTGGCAGACCAAACTGTCACCATTCGCCCAAATGCAAAGATGAGAAGGCCAGGAAGGGAAGGGAAGTTAGATCAATGGAAGAAGAACAAGCAGAATGGAAATAAAGCAAACACTGACACATTGTGAAAAATGTCACCAATGTCCCTGAACAATATGCATAGAACTTGTTACACGATGCAGTGGATTGAGTGGTGTTCCCCAAATAACGGGTGTGGTGGCTGGGCTGGGCCGATTCTTGGTTCCTCCACATAGTACATCCTGCCTCTGTGATGCTGGTAAGCGCAGATGTTGTTAGTGGGGCAGGGGACAGTAAGAAAGCTTGTTTGGTGCCTGGAAACAGTCTCTTGAGATATAAAGGAAAGAAGGTAGCAGAGAGATCACGGGGCTCATACCATCAAAAAAGAAAGCAGTGCCAAGAGATGAGTGTGCATCCTTTGGAAAGAACCGGGGTCACTGCGTCTCAGAAGCTCCCAGTCCTGGTAAAGACTGACGACAAGGACCTTCCTCCAGATCCATCAAGGAAAGCCTTCCCCTGGAGCTGACACCCTCAATTTGGACTTTTAGCCTACAAATAAAATTTCTCTTTTTAAAGCCACCCAGTGGTAGTATCTCAATTATAGCAGCATGGCATGACTAAGACACACGAGAACCTAATTTGCTGTGTAAACTTTCACCAAAAATGCAATAAAATACTGTAAATAAAATTCCACTTCACAATTGCAAGTCTTCTCTTTACCTCTCAGTTAGCAAAACACATGGAGCCTCACTCCACCTTTGTTCTAGAAGGCTTAAGAGTATTTTGAAACAAACAATGTTCACAGATATTTTCACAAAATGAAGCTTTTGAGAACTTTCCAGACAAGAGCACTTATTATGACAACTTGATTATCTCATCTCTCTGTCAAATCTCAGTTCCCATGAAACCGAAAAACCTTCTGGGGAGCAAAGCAGTTGGATCGTTCAACAAGCAAAGGCCTTGAATGTTTTCTTCCATCTTTCTCAGAGGAAGGCACGAACCCAAATCTACAAAAACTACATGGTTATTAACATCTAAAATCAGACAGTTGGGCACATTTTCCAAATCAATAAGACAAAAACAAACCATCCTCTCAGAAGTAAACTTTCTGAAATCAGGCAAAGGAGCCGGGGGGGGGGGGGGGGGGTGGTGGTAAGCAAAGCCTTGTTTTTCAACATCAGGGCGAGTCATTCATTGGAGGTTAGCAGAAAAGTGAGCAGTTTGAACTCACCTCAGTATAAAGACCTGGCAGTCTGCGCCTGCGAGGATTACAGCCTTGGAAACTCTACGGGGCAGTTCTACCTGTCACACGGCTGTTACAATGGTGGTGGGTTTAAGCCCTGTGCTGACTATCTCTACCTCAGTTCACGTAATTCTTCTTCTTGCCATAGTTTCTCTAACCCTTTGGCTTCTTTCAGTTCTCCAAATTTTTGCACTTCTTCCCACCCCAGGACCTTTGCATATCCTGTTCCCTCTGCTTAGAAAGCCCTTCCTTTTTAGACTTCTCCCTGCTCATTACATGCCCCCCTATCTTGCTGCCTTGGGCTGGGTTCTCCAGAGAAGTAGAACCCGTAAAGCATGTATATGTATATACATATGTGTATAGATAGATGAATAGAGATTTATTTCAAGGGAATGACTCACATAGTTGTAGAAGCTGGAAAGCCCCAAATCCATGGGTAAGATGTCAGGCTGGAGGCTTCTCCTGACTCACGTGTCTGCAGGGGCTGACAAACCCAAGATCAGCCAATCAGAAGGCAGGCAGCTGGCTCAAGTCCCAAGAACCAGAGGTCAGATGATGACAAGCTGGGTGCAGGATCCAGAGCAAGCAAGGGAATTTTGCCAGAATGTCCCACGTACAGGTATGTGTGTGTGCGTGTGTGTATAAGATACAAGCCACACCCCCAAGGAAACTCCCCTTTACAGTTCACTGACTGATCACATCATAGACGATGATTACATCATTGCATAACTGCCAAACCACTGAACATCATAGCCCAGCCAAGTCAACACACAGCCTTAACCATCACATTTCCCTTTAGTGTACCCTGTTCTTACTTTCTCTTCGGGTCTTAGCTTGAAATCCCTTCTCACTGGAAGTTTTATTCGAAATCTTGCCACCCCCAAGTTCATGATGCCTGTTATACATTCCCACAGCACCCAGGGAAATCCTGATGGCATAGTGGTGTAGGTCCACAGTTCGAGTCCACCAGGCACTCTGTGGAGCAGTTCTACTCTGTCCTACAGAGTTGCTACGAGTCAAAATCGACTTGACAGCAGTGGGGTTTTTTGGTACAGTACGTAGGGCCACATCAAGGCTACGATGGGCCTGAGATACGATAAAGCACAGTAAAGATGCTACTTTGTGACTGTGTTGGCATAAAGGTGCATATGATAGAGGCTGGATTTCTTATTACATTTTATTATTATACATGTATTTTTCTCTTCTAACTTTAAAATAAGCTAAAATGAAAACATTCTCAGGGGGCCCTAAAAGGATAGTGGGCCCTAGACACGGTGTTTCTGGATAGCGAAGTCAGTGCACACAGCACTGAGTAATTGTCCTCCTGAGCACTGAGCTTCTTTCTGTCGAAGCCATTGCCCTGAGTCGATTCTGACTCATAATGACTCTAAGGGACAAAGTAGAACTACCCTGAGGGGCTTCCAAGCTTGTAAATCCTTACAGAAGCAGACTGCCTCATCTTTTTCCCACGGAGCAACTGGTATGTTTGAATCAAAAGGCATGCAGTTGGAAACCATCAGTTACAAGCTCCACAGAGTGGCTTCTGGGAAGATTACAGCCTTGAAATGCTACAGGACAGCTCTACTCAGCCCTATAGGGTTCTGTGAGTCCCAGTCGACTTGATGGTGACATTTGGTTTTTGTTTTTTTTCAGTGGGTCTTACCTATCAGTGTGGAACTACCCTTGTAGGCCTGCAGTTGGGGTGTGTGGCTGAATGACTGTTTGTAACTTTGAAGCCTTGATGTTGCATATTAACATGACTTTTCTCAGCTTACAGATTAATCACTTCATAAACATTTTCTGTATCTGTTTGGAAACCAGGTGGCACAGTGGTTAAGCGCTTCATCTGCTAACCCAAAGGTAGGCAGTTCAGATTCACCAGGCACTGCTTGGAAACTCTATAGGGCAGTTCTGCTCTGACCTATAGGATTGCTATGAATCAGAAGCAACTCAATGGTGATGACTTTGACTGTTTGGATCTGAGATTTGTAATATCAACAACAAAATATAAATATGCATAATATATACATACATACATATTGAGAGAGATATATATATATATATACACTGTTACAGAGATGAATTATTTGGTTGCATGCACATTCCATGTTTTCCTTTAGTTATGGTTTGGGAGAACGGAAAGTACCCCTAAAACGGCAGGGAGGGACTGCTTCTCCTTGGAAGAGGAGGGCCTGGTACACTCCTTTTGTGCTCTTCACGAGGCCCTCATCAGTACTAATCTCTTACGCTCAATAGGATTTAAAAGAGTCACTGAACTGTTTCTTATAATAAAGCCATTTAATTTTTCTCATGTGTGATTTACACTGAGTCCACTTTGAGAAGAGAAACTTCAGGTCTTTTGATCACACATACAACGGAAAGCTTAATTAAATTATACTTGTAAACATTTGCATGTGCCCTGTAGGGTTGCTATGAGTTAAAATCCACTCAATGGCAGCGGGTTTGGGTGTTTGTTTTTTTTTTTTCAGTGTTTAGCAACTACACAGTAAGGGTGCAGTTTAAAGACCCGTATACATTCTGTGTACTGCAACTCTGTCTCAAGAGGTAACTTCTGTTTCCCTAGTTAAAACTGTACTGAAATATTCCAGTGTTACATTACATACATACACACATACACAGATGATATAGATATATAGGTAGGTAGATAGCGAGGAAAAAAGAGAGAGAGAGGCATACTGAGCCTTGTTTTTACACATATATGTGTTTATATGTATATTTATGTTCTCACACACACACACATGCACATACTGGTCTTTTTTTACCCTCCTACTTGCCCTGTAGAAGGAGGAAGAGACAAATCGTAATAACAGAGGC
Source organism: Heterohyrax brucei (assembly GCA_028571685.1). NCBI lineage: Eukaryota > Metazoa > Chordata > Mammalia > Hyracoidea > Procaviidae > Heterohyrax > Heterohyrax brucei. The sequence continues at coordinate 81,796,724 of CM053156.1, read as the reverse complement.
AGTAGATTTAGTCCAAAAAATAGGAAGCTTCCAGTGAGTTTTACATGTAAAGATTGACTTAGAGTGCTCTCTATTTCACTATCAACAGTTATTGCAATTCAGAAGGAAAGCTGTGTTTGAGCTCCTTGTTGCTGTCACTGGGTCAGTCCATTTTGATAAGGGTCTTCCTCTTTTTCAGCTGACCCTCAACCTTACCAAGGGTGATGTTCTTTTCCAGGGACTGGTCCCTCCTGATAACATGTTCAGTGTGAGACAGAGCCTTGCCTTTCTCGCTTCCATGGAGCACTCTTGCTGTCCTTCTCCCAGGACAGATTTGTTCACCCTTCTGGCTGTCCAAGCAAGATTCTTCACTATCATCATAAAGGATTGATTCTTCTGTGGTCTTCCTTATTCATTGTCCAGCTGTTGTGTGCATATGAGGTGACTGAACACAACGTGGTTTGGGTCAGGCTCACTTTCTGGAATTCCCATTCTTCACAGTGTTATTTATAACTTCTTATGATCCAACACTTAGTTGGATCATATCTATTAATATAAAGTGTATTTAATATACAGCTAGCTATTGGTATTTCTCGTACATTTTCAAATGTGTAAGCAGTAAGTTTTAATCATACATGTGTAGCATGGCCAATATATCACCTTTTATTATCTGGGAAGCCTGGAGCTGGTAGCCTAACGGTTAAGAAGTCAGCTGCCAACAAAAAGGTCAACAGTTTGAAGTCCCCAGGTGCTCCATGGGAGAAAGGTGTGGCGGTCAGCTTCCTTAAAGGTGACAGCCTTGCAAACCCTAGAAGGCAATATTTTAGTAGTCTACTGCTGCTATGCCAGAAACACCACAAGAGGATTTTAACAAAGAGAAATTTATTTTTTCACAATCTAACCAAAACCAAGCCTACTGCTGTTAAGTTGATTCTGACTCATAGCGACCCTACAGGTCAGAGTAGAACTGTCCCAGAGAGTTTCCATGGGGCACCTGGTGGATTTGAACTGCTGACCTTTTGGTTAGCATCTGTAGCACTAAACCACTATGCCAGAGTTTCCTCTCACAAACTAGGAGTCTAAAAATCAGAATTCCATGGTGCCAAGTCCAGAAGAAGGCTTTCTATCTCTGTTGGCTCTGGGAGAAGGTCTTTGTCATCAGTCTTCCCCAGTGAAGGGGCTTCTGAATGCAGGAATCCGGGGTCCGAAGGCCGTGCTCTTTTCCAGGCACTACTTTCTTGGTGGTAGGAGAGCCCCTTGTCTTTCTGGAAGTCACCTTGAAGACTAAAATGTGCCTGACCCAAGCCATGGTATTTTCAATCACATCACATGCACCTGAAAGTTGGGCAACGAACAGAGAAGACAAAAGAAGAATCGATGCCTTTGAATTGTGCTGTTGGAGGAGAATGTTGAATGTACCATGGACCGCCAAAAGGACAAACAGGTCTGTTCTGAAAGAAGCACAACCAGAGTGCTCCTCGGAAGTAAAGATGGCAAGAGTACGTCTTACACACTTTGGACATGTCAGGAAGGATCCGTCCCTGCAGAAGGACAATGGTTGGTGGGGTGGAGGGTCAGCGAAAAAGAGGAAGACCCTTGAAGAGATGGATTGACACAATGACTGTCAACCGTGGACTTAAGTATAAAAATGATTGGGGACATGGCGGAAGACCGGGCAGTGTTTCATTATGTTGGTCATGGGGTCGCTAGGAGTCAAAAATGACTCAATGGCACCTAACAACAACAACTACGACAATTCAGTCCATGACAGGCGGCTCTACCCTCTCCTACAGGGTCCCCAGGAGTTGGAGGTGACTTGACATCCCCAGATTTTTTTGTTTGTTGTAGAGCGTTTCAGGGCAGCAGCTGGTAGAGACCAATTGTCAGCCTTTTAGCTACCGGCTGTAGCCCTTGACCAGCGTGCCAACAGGGATCCTGAGAAATTATAATTTAAAAATGATATATTCTGTGAAGCATGGTGGCTAAATCCAGTTTGTTGTTTGTTTACTGCATTTGGCTTTTTGGAACGTGTCTCTTTCTGGTTTGCTTGCTCGTTGCTGTTTTCAAGGTAGCAATTACGAGTCTTCAGTCAGTTCACAGAATCTACACTTCAAGGTTTTACAAATTAAAATTACAATTTAAATTTATGAGCACTTCAGTTGGACTGAGATAAATCTGTTCGGTCCAGTCCGAAACTCGTAGCACTTGCTCTTTCCTACGCTATGTGTGTCCCGCTGACCTGACCCTAGCTGGGAAACACTACGGGTTCCTGTGGTCACAACTGAGCTGGCTCCTAGGTTTACAGGAACCGTGAAAGGCCGGAATAAAGCGTTGGCTGGGATTGGTGCCACGCCACCTCTCTTTCCCTGGGAGCTCCATCGGTCCTTCAGTCTGTCTCTGTGGTGAGACTCTGGCCTTTTACCAGCACTCCTGAGAGATGGCAGAAAATTTCTGCCTCTGAGGCGGAGCTCAGGCACTCACCCTCAGCCCTGCAAACTTCACTGCAAGGTGGTGGTCTGTGCTAATGTGACAGAACAGCCAAGAATCATGGGGGCAGAGCATGGGACTGAGCTGTGTCATCCTGGCATGTTGACTCTGTGCCTCAGTTTCCTCCTCTGTAAAATGGGATAATAGCAGCATCTACCTCCTAGGGCTGTAATGGGGACTGACCAAGTTAATATAGCGGAAAACTTTCTAACAGTGCTTGGGACCTGGTGAGTACTATATAAAGCCTTGTCTTTTATTTTTATGGGAATAAGTGCAGCCCTCCACTCCTATTCCCCACTACCTGGCTGCTTGCTGTTGCCCTCATGAGTGCCGAGTCTTGATGATTCCATGTGTTCAAAGTACACTGCCCTCCATAGGATTTTGTTGGCTGGGTTTTCAGAAGTAGACAGCCAGGCCTTTCTCCTGAGGCTGCCCTGGCCAGACTCAAATTGCCAGCCCAGCTCACGACGGCTGACTATTATTGGTCGCTGTCTTGTCGCTGCCTTGTCGCTGCCAGCTCAGGGCCACTCCAGGTGCACAGAGCAGAACTGCTCTAGGGGATTTCAGGAAACCCTGGTGGAGTCGTGTTGACGTGCCATAGCTGCCAACCAGAAGGCTGGCGGTTTGAATCCACCAGGCGCTCCTTGGAAACTCTGTGGAGCCGTTCTACTCTGCCCTACGTGGTTGCTGAGAGCAGGAATCCACTCAACAGCACTGGGGTTGGTTTGGGGGGATCCAGGGTTTTCAAGGCTGTGACCTTTGGTTGGCTGGCAGCGTGCGGAGAGAGGTCCCTGCGGGTGTAGCTAACCACCAGCCTTTCCGCTAGCAGTTGCGCTCTTAACCCTTGGCGCCACGCAGGAATCATCCGGCAACGGCTAAACCAAACCGAAAAACAAAACCGCGGCCACGGAGTCGATTCCGACCCAAGACAGCGTGAACTGGCCCGTAGGGTTTCTGAGGAGCAGCTGGTGGGTTCGAACTGGAGCAGCTGAGTTCTTCCCCGCTGCGCCGCCAGGGCTATTTGCTCTGTAAATAAGAGCTGAAGACCTGGAAGGCACATTCGTTCTAACTTGAAAGTAGAGAAAAGAATATAGTCAGCATCCATTCAAGAGAAAGGGATTTATAACCGTTCGGGTGAATAAATAATCGCGTAGTAGAAGAACAAAGTTTTCCTTTATGCATTCGGAACAGGGAGCTGTTCACAGCGCACAGCGCGTTGGCACAGTGAAAACCCCGTGTTCATAACACACAGCTGTTTTGCGCAGTAAAAAAACCCGTGTTCACAGCACACAGCTGTTCTGCACAGTAAAAACCTCGCGTTCGCAGCACGCAGCTCGCTTGGCACAATGAAAGGGAGAGAAGCTGCTGACTCCTCCCCGCACCGCCCTGGGGAAGAGGGAGGGCATGGCCACGGGGACTTTCGGCTGAGTCATAAAGCAGTATTCCTCACAAACACCTTCCTCCATCCTGGTCCCCGGGCCTGTAAACCTCTGTAACAGAACTCCCAAGGTCGCCTGGGTATTTTTACAAAACTAACTTCAGAGGTACTGCCCCGGAATCATGCCTTTTTAACTGGTGTTGACGGGGCAGACTCTAAGTATGTGAGACCTAACACGGGCACGTGGTTTATCATAAAGTGCTGCAACATACGTTTTCATGGTTTCAGTCATAACCCCACCATGCGAATTACACAAAACTTTTCTGGTTTCCTAAAATAAAGCTCTCAAAACAACAACAGCAAAAATAGTAAAAATGTGAAAAATAAACACACATAGTGATTTCTAATGACATATTACTAGATGAGAACGTCGTTTTAAATCAGTCCCTTGTATTGTTCGGAGTTTGCAGTGTTTTTTTACTTTTTCAGTGTCAGGAAAACATAGGGCCCTAATTAAACCTCAAGAAGAAAAAGAGGAAGACATTCTACACTCAGGGCAGAATCTAGATGGCTTCTTACTCAAACATGGCCCTTCCCCGTAGTGAAACCAAAGCCAGTTAGGGAGGAAACTTGAAGATTCCTTAGGAATTCGAGGAGCTGGAAGTACAGGTTTACTGTGAAAGCAGAAGGCAAGAAAAGTCACAGTGCCAGCGTGCACAGAAGGGAATCTTCAGATCAGGTTTACAAGAGAGAGAATGTCTATGATGGTACATCAGGACGGCGCCTGGAGCCCTGGCTTAAGCCTTGGCTCTGCAACGGACTAACTCTGTGACCTTAGCAAGGTTAGGCTCTCTCCAGGCCACTGTTTTCCTAATCTGAGAAAGGGGATATGATGCTTCTCTCTTTGCCTCACCGACTCCCATGAAGATAATTTATGGGTAAAGTCCCTTTCAGTAGTGCAATGCAAGCATAGGGTGTTATTCGAAGGGGGATCCTCTCCAAGTTTCCCCCTGTTGTTCGGATCAAAATATCACTTCCTGGCCTACATACCTACACTGATTTAACAGTTGTTTGTGAAGATGAAATGACTTATTCCCAATCATTGCTGGCCTATTGAGCAACTCTGGTGGTTTTAATAATGAATGTAGCTAAAACTATTATTTTAAAAATAGGTATCTAGAAACACACTCCCCGGGCAGGAAAGAGACAACATGATTTGCCCAGGTTAAACCAACTCACTCACAGTTAGTTCTTAAGCAAAACATTTGTGGACTAGCTTTGGGCACCGAGGAATCGCCTCAAGTGGAGTACCTTGGATAAGTGGAGCGAGACACTGGTATTTCCTAGCGAAATACCTCCTCATCTCTTTTCTCCTGCCGGCCAAGTTTTACAGAGCTCTGCTAGTGAATGTGTAATGCCTGCTGGGAACATAGGTCTGCCTATCTGTGGGCCCACACCCTCTTGCAGTTCCACATGAAATTTGGAAGGAGGCCAGGGGTATGGCCAAATAGTGTTTCAGGACTAGTTAATCACAGGCTGTCCAGAGGAGGGGACCCAGGGTCCTTCTCCTTGAGGACAAGCTATTGGTGGAGACTTTTTTTTTTTTTTTTTTTTTTTTGCTTACCTGCTCACACTCAAAGGACTCTAACTCTTTGGGGCATCAGGAGCCTTTGTTCCATTATCCTCCATCTTAAGCCAGTTTGGTGCAGGCCTCCCTGGAACTGGACCACTGGGGCTGGCTGGCTTCTCTGAGCCTGTTTTTGACATAGGCAGGCAAGGAGGAAAGAAAAAAACATACATAATGGTGTAAGCAAGTTTCGAAATCTTAGATCATTTCATGAATGACTCAGTGTTTCCTTCTGGAAAAGTGAATAATTGGCTTTCCTTAATAACTTAGCTTTGGCAAAAAGGTTTACATATTGAAGAGGCTTCTGTGCTATCTGAATGCTATCTGAACACCACGGTTCCCTCCAATCTTCATTTTTACAGCTTCCAGAGGAATTTCATTCACATGATAATCTGTACTTGCTGAAAAATAAACTGTCACCTACTTCCTCCTTTCAGGCTTCCTGTTCTTTCTGAGGAAAGCGTTTAGGTTGTCTTTCTCTTTCTCTTCTTTTTTTTTTCTTTCGATTAAATAAAGCTATTCTTTACCAGCTCAGTTATATACTGTACAAAACGAAGCAGACTATCATTTATGTCATCACAGAACAAAGAAATCATACAGTCTCTTTCCTTAGTGTATGAAATATACTAGAAGATGTATTTCAAATCTTATCTTTATTTCAGTTGGGCACATTTTGATCTTAGAATTTCAAGAGAAAGATTATTGTCCTTCTGTGCTTTCTCTCTCTTTCTGTACATAGATACGATCCTGAAGTTTTAACACAAAAGACATCCATTTTTTCTTGTTTTACTACTCCTGATTCCTGAGCCACAAACCCAGAAGACTGCAATGACTCATTACTGGAATAAGTGTTTCTAATGTGAAAGGCATGCAAATAGAGTTTAATCAGCTGAAGGAAGACTCGGTAATTCAATAAATAAAGTCGAGAATGTTACTGTGGTTACCGTGGACTCTATTTGCATACAGGCTTATCTTGTTTTTAAAGCAGAAGGGGGAAAAAAAACAGAGGAGGAAGAAGGGGGAAAAAAATTCCAATTTTCACCACATGTTTCCATAATAAAGTGCTACAGTTCAAGCCGTGTTATAAAGCAAAAAAGAGCTTAGCGTGGAGGAATCAAAACACATTGAAAACATTTTCTAGAATGTGGAGGCAAACACAGAAGTAGCCTCAGGTCATCTTACCAAGAAAATTGCACAAAGTTTTTGTCGCTCCTGTCTGCTGGGTTAGGTCAGAAAGGATTCTGTTACTGCTCAGGTTACAGGAGCCAGCCTGCCTCATTTGTCCCAGTAATCACGGAGTGTGGCCCTTGCTATTTCTCCGAGCCAAACATCAAACACAGTCAGATTGAAATAGAATAGGGAAAGAAACAAAAAAAAAGAAGACAACGCCCCCACCTTGGATTCTAATTGTAAATAGTAGATTGCTGATAGTTGCAAATGCTAGCTTCCAGTGGTAAACCTTCTCACTTTCAAGACTGTGAATGAACCCAGAATCACTTATCCCCACTTTTGAAGAAAAGCTCTATTGTTCATCTTTTCACTTCTGTGTCAAGTAGGTGTGACTCGTTTTGGACTCCAGAAGAAATGTTCCAGGGCAGTTGCTCATCCAGGGAAGTCGGAAATCTGTTGGGGAAATGGGATGAGCAAAGTGCCTATTTACCCAGGTAGAGAATGGATTTAAATAAATACTTCAGGAAATACCTAAAGTAGTCACATGGGCACCTACTATGAGGAAGTCGCGGCGCTCGTCAGTGCTCAGGTTTCATTCCCAGCAGCACGTGGGCTATCTTTGAAGATGATAGAGCTGCAGATACCCTGACGTTGCGCATGTTGGCGTCTCACACTTAGGGTTGCTGCTTATCAGACACTCATGCTGTCATCAAGGAGCTTGCCCGTCACCTTCCAGGTTCGCCATCTTCCAAGGCCACCATCCTCCAGGGCCGCCACCTTAGAGGGTTAGTGAGAAATGCTTGGAACAGAAACCAGGGAAAGGGGGTCCAGGTTCACCTCACAAATACCATGAGGTGTTTCTGTTCCATACAGTTATACAACCTCTTGTTGGAGAAGTCACGAAGGCGTTTTTGAGGACTGACTCATGGATAAGACGGAGCAGAGGTCCTAGCTTAAGTTGTTATTCAGTGCCTTGGAGTTAGCTGATTTTGACTCCTGGTGACCCATGTGACAGCAGAACTGCCTCATAGGGTTTCCTAGGTTGTACTCTCTATGGTTGAACAGTGGTTAGGAGTTCAGTGCCCACCAGAAAGTTAGCAGTTCAAACCCACGGGGGCTCTGGGAAACCGTATGGGCCAATTCGCCTCTGTCTTCTAGGGTGCCTACGAGTTGGAATCCATTTGATAGCAAAGAGTTTAGTTTTTTTAATTTTAATCTTTATGGGAAGCAGATTGCCAGATCTTCTTCCAGCAGAGCTGCTAGGTGGGTTTGAATGTCCAACTTTTGATTCAGTAGCCAAGAGTTTGCCCACTGTACCATGAGGGCTCCTTTGTTTTTTTTTAGTTACTTTGCCAAAAAAAAAGACTGATTCTGAAATGGAAAGTGAAGGGAAGAGTGATAAAAACCTCACAAACTCGGAAATACAGGCATGTTTCTTAATGTGCTTTGTTCCCTAAAACTAATACAGATATATGTATTACTGTTCTTTGAAAAAAATCTATGTATTTTTAAAGAATTTAATACATGCTTGTGATACCAAATTCCAAAGGTACAAAAGGGAACACAGAGAAAAGCAAGCTGGCCTCTCACTCAGACCTCCAGCCTCTCAGTGGCCTCCCTAGAGGTCACCACTATGGTGAGTGTGATGACTTCTTTTTAAAGGAGATAATTATCCTGTCAATTTGGTTTTCCATTATAATGTGAATACCTCCTTTGTGGTTTTTATCCCTGGATAATTCGCTCTGAAATATTTTAAGATATCAAGAAGAAAGACATTAGTGGTATGGTAGTCTTTACCTGTTAGGGTTTTAAATTCAGCTGTCAGGAAAACCATCTTTATTCTCTGCTTCACTTTTCAGAGACATTCTGCACCATCCTACCCAACCTACCCCCAACCTGAAGGACTTTGGGGTGAGGAATTAAAAAGGGGTGGGAGGGAAGCCACAACTGTAATACAGCATTCTTGTTTTATAGATTTTATAAGATAAAGAACAACAACCACCAAAAAAAAAAAAACAACCAAAAAAATGACATAACTTAAGAAGCTGATATTATTTTTAAAACATGAGAAAAATGATCTTGGTAAAATGTTAGGTGAAGGAAAAAAACAGCAGGCTATTAACATGTGCTGTGTCATTTTTTTAAAATTGTAAGAAAGAAAAATACAGCAAAAGAGAAACAGTAGTTATCTGTGTTTTATGGGTTGGTTTTTGAGGTGTTTTCTAATTTTATGTAATGGTTAGGAAGGCTTTCTAATCACACCAGTCAAAAAATAGTTTTGAAAATAATTAGGTATTGCATACTAGGGTATGTCCTCTAATCTTTGCTAAGGAATATTGTAAATTTGAGAACTCTTGGTTTTGAAACACAGCAGGTATGTAGTCCTAATAACAATAGCCTACTCTTATTGTGAAGCTATCCTGAATAATTCTGTAGCCTGCAGTGACAGTGTGTCTATATTTTTTTCTGTGCTCATGTATAATTTAACTACACAGATACCATCTATGTCCACAGTCTGTTAGATGGCATTTTTAATACTAAGTGGGACATTCTGTATCAGGTCAATAAAAATTAATATGTGATTGAACACCGAGAATCTGATTTGCTTTTCTTGAAGGGCTGGTCTTGAAACTTACAATAAGCCTGAAAATGGATTACAGTTGCTCCACCCTAATACTCTAAAGACGCTAGAGGTAGTTTCTTGACTTAGTCAGCATAATAATCTACTTACACTTATAATGTTATTTTTCAGCCAGCACGCCTAAGTGTGCTTAAGTAAAAAGGACAAAAGTAAATTTGGGGGAAAAAAAACTTGATTGCTTTCAAATGTTTCATGAAACTCAGACCCATTTCCTCTTGCTCAAGAGTTCTCTTGCCAGATTATGACTTCCTGGTTGGCCAGATCTCCTTCTTTCCCTCCTATTTCCTTAATCTTAGGAACTCCACAAGATATTCCATGTTGCTGGCTCATCAAGAACTGAAAATGTTTTCAAAAGACTTAAATATTTAAAGGTCATAAGAAAGGTTTTTTTTAAAAGTCAGATCTCCCCTCTTAAAAATAGCTAAAAGTTTAAGAATCAGGAAACAGTAAAATGGTCTCAAGCCCTGACAAAGGAAGTGTAGACATAGATATTTTCTTTGTATTTACACTTAAGTAATCATGTATTATCTTCAAATGTAACTTCTGCTGAGAACATCCCAATAAACGGCTAGTCTCTGTGACTATGGAAACAGTCCAACTAAGGATCTGGTGATAGGCAGAGAATTATCAACCAGGCCAGGAGGTCTCATAGGTGGCTATCTAACAGACAGCAGCACCAGGCAGCCGCCCGGGTAGATACCGAAGGAGCAGTGGTTGTGCCCACACTATGACAAGTTTGCTATGATTATTTCACTTCATTGAAGAATTACAGATGGGCACCATCCACACTGTGTTCTGTGTCTATGGAATACACTAAAACTCACAGTGAATGGTGGCTACCTCTGGGTCCTAGGGAGTAGAAGCCCTGAATCATTTCAGGGTAAAATTCCAGTGTTTCTCTAATGGGTTTACAGTCTTCTGCTGTATACTCAAATAACAAGAGAGATGTAAAATCTTTAACAACTTAGGGAAAGTAAAGAGGACAGAAATTATTTCCCAATAAATAGGAATGAAAGAAGACAGAATATTGGACCACATTCAGAAATCTATTTTTTTTCAGGAGCAAAACTCTCTCTTAGATATCAGTAATATCCCCCGAAATATTAATAACAACAAATTTATCTGGATCTTGACTTCTTTCAAGTTGCAAGAAGACGTACCTTCTTGGGTTCAAGATAACGTACCACAGTGTAATGTAGTTTGTCTCCGTTAAGACAGTATCATTGTTGTGGGGTACTTTTCTTATAAAGTTTTTATGTACCTCCGTAGTATCTTGTATTGTAAACAAGGACTAGAGAAACTGAGGCAGGGAGTCAAACCGTGGCTGTTACATGACCTAAAGCCCACACTCTCTTTAGTTGAATCCAGAGCAATTGGCTCTGGATTCAACTTGGCATATCTGTTATTTAAGGTAAATGCATTGAAAAACTTACTTTTAATTCTAGTTATCATGTATGATTTGAAGTAATTCATTACTTTCTGGGGTCAGAAGCATAAAAGGAAAAGCTCTTATTGTCAAGAGATCAAATCAAGGGTTCGTCTTTCCCACTAAATAGTCTCAAAAGTTCTCACACTCCAGAAATGTCTTTGGAAGGAATAAATTCCTAAGCTGACTTTCTTTTCCTCATCCTAGACCCCAAGAAGGCAGGTCTGTCATTAAGACAAAAGCTTACTTTCTCTTGGGGTACAATACCGAGGACTGCATGTATCTGGCCACTTATTTACCACCACCCCCCGCCATCCAGTCAAGTCCGACTCATAGTGACCCTAGAGGTCAGAGTAAAAGTGCCCCAGAGAGTTTCCAAGAAGTGCCTGGGAGATTTGAACTGCCAACTTTTTAGTTAGCAGACATAGCACTTAACCCACTGCGCCACCAGGGTTTCCCTCTTATTCTTGGGTATCAAAAATCCTCTAACCCTCTGGTCTGTTTTGACTCATAGCAGCCCTATAGGGCACAATCTAACTGGCCCATAGGGTATCTCAGAAGTGGCTGGTGGATTTAGACCGCCAACTGTTCTATGTCTGGTTAGCAGGGGAATTCTTAACTGCTGTCTTCGCAGCACTCCTTTAAGGCTACAATACTCACAATGAGTGTATCAACCTGGAGATCAAAGAAGAAAATAATTCTTTGAAAAGGTATAGTTTAAGGAAGAGAAGACTGATAGTGGAAAATGCAGTTCCTGAAACTGCAAAAAAGGATGTATCTTCAAATATTTTTAAAGTGTCTGTCGCATCTGTCAATCACCTGATTAAAGTTATTTTTCATTCCTTTAAAACCTCTGAAGTTCAGAGTAAATAACTGTTACAATGGTTAAATCCAGTATTTACGAGAATATGTTTGCTGAGAATTTGACATTTCAATGAAGGTTGCTCTATGCTGCCACTGCCTTTTGAAACGTGATCAAATCTATCACTTTGGAAAACCATGTAATCTTGTTTGGAAATCTTCCTGCTGCACTTGCATCCTGTGTGAGTCCTGCCAGGGAAGTTTAATATGAATCAGAAACTTAATTTAAGTAATTTGTTAAAAAAAAGAGAAACTCTGGCCCAGTCCTTTGGACTTTTAACTATTAATACACAAGAAAGCAGTATTTTCAAATTGGTCAAGTTTCTGTATATTCAGCCTACCAGCTGTAATCTCAGTATAGAATATATAGGGTGTCCATGAAGCATTAAGCAAAGAATAAGCAGGCCTTCTTCAAGACAATCTTTAATCTGTAAAAATTAGAATGGAACTAGAGTAGAATAGGACAGAATAAGGTAAAATAAAGGTAAAAGGTAAAATAAAGGTAAAATAAAAGACAGTAACACTGCGTCCCCAGACTTGGAGGAAATTCTCCGTAAGAGCTTGTGGAGTATGTTGATCAAACTGAATAGCTGGCTGAAAGGGGACACTTCCACAGCCGGAAATGGTGCTTTCTGATGCTGCTAATTAAGGAATGTGGACGCCTTCCTCCTGAGTCAGCCTGGCGGTATGTTGAGCTCTGCACTGCTTATATGATTGTTGCCTGCAACTTTAGAAATGAAACCGGAGCGTCTCGTCACTGAATATTTAAGAAGCAAGAGGTGGTGTGTATGTATGTGTTTAAAAGGTTTCTAATCTTTAAAATGGTTAGTTGCAGCTGGCCTTTTTATCAGCTGATCAAATTTACTGCCTCCTCTCAGATGTCACGGTGCTACATATCCCAAAGAGAAGTTTTGGACCATTTACAAAGTTAACATTCTGAGGTACAAGGGCTTGTCCTAGGATTCTGAAAATTCACTAGAATTACACAGCACGAAAAACATCTCTGTGGGCCTATGAATTCTTATTTGGTAAAATAAGTGGTAATTTGCTGGATTTCAAAGGTAATAGAGGTACAGTATCGAAAAAAAGAAAAGAAAAACAGGAAGTGGAAAATAACCATGCACATTGCATTACCCAAAGGCAATCATTTAAAAATTTTATTACAAAACTTTTCAGACTTATATAAAAGTAGAGAAAGTGGTAAAAATGAACCCCCATATATCCAACATTTCATTCTTTTCTAAAAAATCTATTTTATTTGTGTTGTTGCTGAGAATATACACAGGAAAACACACACCAGTGTAACAGTTTCTCCATGTACATACAAGTCAGCGAACTGACCACATTCTTCAAGTTGTGCAATCATTCTTACCCTCCTTTCTGGAGCTGCTCCTCCCCCATTAACATACTCTTTGTCGTCTGAGGTTCCAGAATCTGATCTTTTGAGCTGCTTTTGTTAAGTGGATGCCATATGGCCAACACCCAATTCAGTAATTCCAAGATAGCAGGCACATTTGCTTCAGTTTTTGCTCGTTAAAATAATATAAATTCCAAGACATCATAATTTTCCAAAATATCATAAATTCCAAGACATCATAATATTCCAAAATATTACAAATTCCAAGAAATCTCCTCCTATATGCTTCAGCATACAGCTCTAGAAAGACACACGTTTTCTCTAATAACCCATAATGCCATTATCACAGCTAATGAAATTCACAGTGAGTCCTGGATATCACAGAAAGCCCAGTCCATAAAAAAAAAAAAAAAAAAAAGTCCCTGATGAGAAAATCAAAGTTAACTTTTATTACACTGATAGCATCTCTTTTGGCTGACTAATAAAGATTTAGAGTTCATTAAAAAGTACAATTTCTGCTTCGTGATTTTTCCACTTGCTATTATAACTATTTCCTGATGGTATTTTTCTTCTTCTTCAAGTTTAAAATGGCTGTATGTGATATATTCCACTGTATGGGGATAACATGAATGACTAAGCAGTCATTGTTTATTTGCGTGGCTCCCCAAATATATCTAGAAACAGACAGAGAGAAAGAGAATGTTCTTTCCCCCCTAGAGTAAAGTTGCATGAATATCTTTGTTCATAACGCCTTTTCCTTGATTAGGGCTGTTTTCCTGGGATAAATTCCAGGAGTGCTATTGCACCAAAATGTATGAACATTTGTAAGCCTCTTGACTCTTCCTACTGAGTTGTTTACAAAAGAACTGTACCAATTTACACTTCCACTTACAAAGGATGAGAGAGCCTCTATTAAAATGTTTAAAGGCAGTGCTTTTCAGAGCTCTTATAAATCATTGGCTGTAAGAGGCTGACTTGTGTTTGTCATACGGTCAGACTCATCTCAAAATAAATAAATACACATCTTCTATAGCTATAAAAACATAGCACGCACAGACTGCCAAACAACCACAAACTAACTCTGATTAAACAAGGAAACCGGTCGACTTGTTCAAATGCGGTAATGAGATAGTTTCCACCCAGCCAGGCGACCCAGTCTCGGCGGGGGAGGGGAGAAGGTAGAAGAGAACAGGTCAGCTTTCTCCTCCTTTCCCTTAAGGTCTTCTTCTTCTTCTTCTTCTTTTTTAAAGCTGATTATTTAATTTGTTTCCATATGGCTGGGTTGATGATGCAAAAATAAGGTTCCAAACTGGTTGAAAACTGCTGGTGGCAGGCGTTTCCTGTAAACGCAGCCCTCTGGTACTGGGTAACAGGGGATTAAGCCAGAGCCATTTTAGCTGCCACTCCAAACTCTACTTTGTTTCCTTGGGGACACACTGTTCTTATTGGTAGACTTCAAGTAAGAGTGGCTCAGAAGTTTCTGTTGATAGCATTTTAATTTCCTTTTAGGAATACAGCCTATCTAGTTATGAATCCTTCTAGAATATTCAATTGTAATGGTTTACACCAGTTTGTGGGGCAGATTTTGGGTGTTTTATCTGAGGCAGGAGAAGGAAAAGCAGTCTCATTACTGTTATGTTTGTGAGAAGAGAGAAGAATAGAAGGAACTTGATAAGAAAATACTTAGCTGCCTGATGACCCTTAAAAACCCAGCAATTGAATTTTTAATTCCTTTTTCCTTTTCTATTTTTTTGAGGGGGGAGGGCAGTTCAGAAAAGACGGCCTTATTATCCACGTTTGCTTTTCACTGTTTTCATCTCACTCAGCGCCGGCAAAGCAGTTCCTCAAAGCCAGTGGGAACAAAACATAATCTCTTAAAATATTTTTAAGAGGACTTGCAGGCTTGGTATTTGGGAAAATATGTCAACAAAATGTGCTAACCAGATTTAAAAAAAAAAAAAAAAAAGAGAGAGAGAGAGAGAAGCCTCTGTCAAGGAAGCCAAAGGGATTAGCTCAACTCAAGAGCTGTTTTTAGGACGGGGCGACATCCAGGGAGAAGGATGGCTCGTGCCATGTTGGCGGACGTGGACGGAGTGATCACCACGTGTCTGGCACATCACTCGGGGGTGATCTCACACAGCCTCGCCACCGCCGGAGGCGTCGGACGGCACTGGGATTGCCACTGGACGGAGGCGGCGGGCAGGTGAGGGCAGCGGGCTCCCGGACGCCAGCCGCGAGGCCGCCTTGGAGCGAGGACACGCCGCGGGACGCGGGTCGCGGCGCCACTTCCGGTCCTGCGGTCCCCTCAGGGGAAGTCTGCGCCTGTGTCCGCCCGGTCGCTGCCGCGGCGCCTATCAGCGCGCGGCCCGGCCTCCGGCTCCTCTCCGACGCCCGGCGTCCGTCGTCGTCGTCGTCGTCGTCGTCGTCGTCGTCGTCGTCGTCGTCGTCGTCGGGGGGAGGTGGGGTCTGAGGTTAGGCCCTGCCGCCCGCAGACTCTCGCCGCTCGTCCCGTCCGCCTCCGGCGTCGGCCGCGTCCCGCGGGCCCCCGTCCCAGGCCTCGCTCGGCCGCCATCTTGCCGACGGCGCCCACGGAGCTGCTGGGAGGATCGCCGGGGCCGAGGGGCACGTCCGCCGAGGGGCACGCAAGCCGAGGGGCACGCCCGCCGAGGTACACGTCCGCCGAGGCTGCGCGCGCGGGGGGCCGCGGGGCTCGGGCCGGGCTGCCGAGTGGGAGCTGCCCGTGGGCGGCCGGAGGGGCGGGCTCCGTGGGGGCTGTCAGCCGCTCGAACCGAAAACACAGACGCTGTCCCCGTCCCGCCGCGCTGTAGCCTGGGTGGCTCAGTGGCTAAGGGCTCGGCCGCTAACCGAAAGGTCGGCCGTGTGACGCCACCCGCAGCTTCTTGGGGACAATATGGGGACGCTTCTCTGGGAGTCGGAGGAGAGCCCCCTACCACGGGATTGGTGGGGCCACGACTGTGACTCAGGGAGCCATGGTGACGCAGTGGTTCAGTATGTGGCTGCTACTGGAAAGGCAGGCGATTCGAATCCACCAGCCACTCTGTGGAGGAGGATGTGGCAGGCGGCTTCCGTAACAGTGACGGCCTTGGGAACCGTATGGGGCCGTTGTACTCTGTCCTGTGTTGTCACTCGGAGTGGCAGTTGACTTGAAGGCATGGGATTTATGAATGGGTTACCCCGGCAGCTCGCTCTGGTGCGGAGAGCTGGAGAGCTTCTTCCAGACGCCGATGGCAGGCAGTGGTACCCATTAAAACCATAAGCTTTAATTGAGTGCTTACTGGGTGCAAGAAGCTTACAGAATCATTGTATTTGGAAAACAAAACAAAAACCCAGTGCCGTCAAGTCGATTCCGACTCACGGTTACCCTACAGGACGGAGAACTGCCTGACAGAGTTTCCAGGGAGCACCTAGCGGATTTGAACTGCCGCCCTTTGCTTAGCAGATGTAGCGCTTAACCACTGCGCCACCAGGGTTGAGTCATTTTATTATGGAGGACTTCATTTATTTCGCATTTAACCACTGCGCCATCAGGGTTGAGTCATTTTATTACGGAGGACTTCACTTATTTCGCACAAATTACACTCGTCAGTGAGGACTGCTGTGTCCATCCGAAAAATGGAAAAACCGAAAACTGAGGCCAACGCGCGGCACAGCTGGGAGGTTGCGTGTTCTGACTTGAACCCAAAAAGCCAAGTTGAAAAAATTCGGCTCTTCAGCCGCGTCACCGCCGGCAGACCCAGATTTCCGGTCTTGGCCCTGGGAGAAGGTCCTCCCTAACCCATTGCCAACGAATTGATTCTGACTCACGGTGAGCCTATGAGACAGAGGAGAACTGCCCTCTAAGGCTTCCAAGGAGTGGCTGGTGCATTTGAACCGCCGACCTTCTGATTAGCTGGAGGTAGCTTTTAACTCCCTCATCACCAGGGCCTTGGCTTCCCCGCCTCGGTGTACAGATATGGGGGTGCCTCTAAAGTGCTTGGTACTTCATGAATTGTGACTGAGGCTCCCTGGGGTGGTTCATTTGGGTTAACTGCCGTTGGCTGCTAACTCAGAGGTTGGTAGTTCCAGTCCACCTGAGGCGTCTCCGTGGGCTGACAACCCGCTTCTTTGGGGGGCGGGGGGAGAAAATTAGCCCTTGACACCCCATGGAGCCCATTTCTACTGGGATACACATGGAGTCCACTGTAGGGCACCTGGTAATGAGAGAGAGCTCTTGGTACCAAAAAGACTGAAAAAGGACAGTGGGCTTTGGAGTTAGAGAGCTTTGGGCTGGAATTCCTTATTTTACGTAGAAGCTCAAGTTAGAGAAGTTCGTTAATTAGAAATAGAAAGTTAATTAAGCCTGTAAGAGACCAGTTTTCTCATCTGCCAAGTAGATTTAAATACGCAGATTGTCAGGAGGACTAAAGAACACCATGATATGTTGTGGAAGTCGTATGTGCGGTGAGAGCGTTGGCGCGCGGCAGAGGCTCAGGACGTTGTTTTGTGTGGCCCTTCGTACCCTTTCCTTGTCTTAAAGTTGT
The DNA here is from genome assembly GCA_028571685.1 of Heterohyrax brucei. Classification (NCBI taxonomy): domain Eukaryota; kingdom Metazoa; phylum Chordata; class Mammalia; order Hyracoidea; family Procaviidae; genus Heterohyrax; species Heterohyrax brucei. The sequence goes on along the minus strand of CM053156.1, from coordinate 81,779,257 downwards.
CGTTATTGTTGTTGTCATCGTCGTTGTTGTAAACATCACCCAAAAGTGTGGACACACGTAGGTATCCGCCTCAGTGATTTCCGTACAGGAGGATATCCATGTTACTGTTTTTATGAGCATCCTAGCTGTTATCTATCTGTTTTAATAAGCCTCTTAAAACTGAGGCCAGATCAGGTTCCTTCTCCTCACACCCTTTCAGTGGCTCTCACGTTCATCCTGACTGGAACCTATCGTCTTTACAAAAGGTCCCAGGCAGTCAGTATGCAGTCCCCAGCCCTTCCGTTTTTCTGGTTTGTCTGCTGTTCTTAGCCATGCCAATCACAGTGCCATGCAGGTCTTTCTCCTCTTTGTTCTTCCTCATCCCTCAGCCTAGAATGCTGTCTTCCTAGAAGTTTCCATGGCTCCCATGCTCCTCCTTCAGTTATATCCAAAGTACAGCCTATTTAATGCCATTCCACCAGCCCCCTCCACTCCCCAGCTCCTTGGCCGACCTTATTTCCCCCCTTCCCAACATCCAACAGGCTATAATCTTAAATGTGAACTCCAGAGGACAGAGCTGTTTATGTCTTTGGTTCCTCACTCTTTCTCCAGCACCTAGAACAGAGCCTGGCACAGAGTTGGCACCTAATACGTGCTTGTTAAGAGAGTAAGTGAATGAAGGACTGCACAAGCCCAGGAGACATCATTTAGTTAATGAGATAGTATAGGTAAGAATGGAAACACTTCTGAGTGGCAGTCACAGCTTCAGGTGCCAGAAAGGCCAAGAGGAAATGGGCCTTCCTTTCGGGGAGCCTGCCGGTCTATTCAGACTAGGCAGACTCTGGTGTCATAAAGGAAGCCTTCCTCCAGGGGAGGTGGCATTTGGAAGAGACCTTGGGGGGTGGGTAGGTTCACTACAGATGAGTGTTTTGCCTGAATACGCCCTGTGTCCCTGGGGAGACAGGAAAGAAGGGACAGAGGCAGTGTGGCCAGAAGACTGAAAGTATAGAATTTTTTTAAAGTGTGTATCAAACAGCAGTATATGGACATAATATGAATTTCATTTCAAAATGTGCTCTTTCACAGTATTGAACGCAGTTTGTAATTGTATGTTAATAGGTAACTAGTTTTTAATTAGACACATAAGGTATGAATGTTTTTCCAGGTAAGAAGATCAAAACAAAGTTAACTACCAACTAAATGGTCCTGGTTGGCTCCTTGCTTACATTCTAGAACTAACCACTTTTGGTATTAGCCTTCCTACTGCTACCCATGTATTTGCATAAATATTCCTTAGGGGTCTCTGTGTGTCTCATGTTTATACATTAAAGGCTATCTATATTTAGGTATATGTTACATATACAATATGTAAATGTTATGCATACGTATTTAGTTGTTTATTGCATAAGTATATGTAGACGTATGCATACACACATCTATAGTAGAAATGAATTCTCAGGTAGTGTGCATGGTTACATGCCTGGCTGCTAGCCAGAAGGGTGGTCACTCAAACGAAGCTCCAGGCCCCTCGGAAGACAGGCCTGGTGGTCTGCTTCCAGAAAGTCACAGCCTTGAAAGCCCCATGGAGCAGTTCTGCTCTGCACACGTGGGTACCTGGGGTCACCATGAATCAGAACAAACTCCATGACAGCTAACAACAGCAGTATATGTACATACATACACACACACACTTCCATCAAGCATTTGCAGAAAAGGCCAGGAAGGCCCACACCAAAAGTGCTTAATTCTGGATACATACTCCCCCGTCATGCATATATGTGATGTACATACATATTCATTATGTGTATGTATGCGTATTTCCTTAAGGAAATAGATTTGCATTTGTTTTTAAACAAAAATTGCTGCTTCATTTTTACTGTACGGTGTCTCGTGGCAGTGGATCCATGTTCACATGAGGAACGATTTCGCTCTTTCCAACCGTCTGTATTCTGCAGTTCAGATGTACACAGTTTGTGTGGCTATTTTTCTTTGGGTGAGCGTGTAAGAGGTTTCTGACTTTTCACTGTTAACATGCAGCACTGCACTGAACATACTTGGGTTTGCTTCTCTGTGCACATGAGTGATTATTTCTCTGGAGCAGATACGGTAATTATTCGTGCATCTGTTTATTTGTTTTAATTTGTTTGATGGCTGTTTCTCCTGCTAAAATATACCCTCCACGAGGGCAGACATTGTATTTGTTGTGTTTCCTTAACTGCTGCCTAGTGGAGGGCTTGGAACAAAGGTTAATTGATCAATACTGAATGAACCAGTCGGGATCTCTTGGTTGGGGCTGTGGCTTTGATTTCTAAGAAAGGAACCATGGCTTATCTTGGTGACATTTTCAGACAAGGCAGTAGTGGGATGGTTATTAGGGAGGGTTTGTGAAGAAGTTTTGGAGTCAGAAAGAAGGACCAGTTAGGAGATTATGACACAGATCAGAAGGGAAAAGGAGCAAGGACAACGGGGACAGAAAGGAAAGGGCGGATTTGAGACACTGAGGGGTAGGGCTTGTAAGGTTTACCAGCTGATTAGCTCGGTGGGGCAGGATAAAGGGAGTCAGGGAAGCTCTGTACCTAGTCTGGGACATTTAAACTGTACAAACTTATATTGCCTCCCAGTCTGTGCAGAAATCCCTCGGCTGATGACTTTTGGGACATAAATTTGCTTATGTTTTTTTCCCTACTTTCAAAGGAGATTTTCAGTTTTGGGGAAAAGCCTGGGTGCCCTGCTTCTGCAGTGGTTCAGAGCTTTGCTGGTCACCAAAAGGACAGCAGTTCGAATCCAACAGCTGCTCCTTGGAAAGTCTGTGGGGCTGTTCTGCTCTGCCCTGTGGGGTTGTTGTGAGTTGGAAGAGACGGCAGTGGATTTATTTTCCTTGCTGCATAAATGCTCAACAATATTAACAAAAAGTAAATTATATATGTTAAAAAAAAATCAGTGTAGTTTTTTAGAAGCAAGGACATGGAGATTTGTGACAGTTGGAGTTTGGCCTGTTGGCTTCCGGGTAGCCTGGCAGGCAGGGACACAGGCTGTTAGCTGTCTGTCTTTAGTCAGGTAACTTCACCATCCTGAGCCTTGTCCCCTGTCTTGAGGGAACAGACAGGCAGTCGTCACTCAAGTGGTGACGATGAATTAGGTCACAGCTAGTGCAGTAGCAGCTCTGATTGTACGGCCTTACCCTCAACAAAGCAGAGGACAATGGCAGCTTGAAGTACAAGGATTCAGCTTCCTAGAGTTGTCCATGGCCCCTTTGCTTAACAAGAATGGGATACTATCGCCTCGCAGGAAGAAATGTTTATTTGAAGTTCAGGAATTCTTTCCGTTTTACTCTGTCTCCTTTTCGGGCTCTCCCAGGGTTCTTGGGATAAAATCCAGGGCGTGGCCCGACGTGTTACCAGGAATTTCTTCTTTATTCTCAGAGCCGTTGGGCATGTTTGGCAAGGCAGTGACACAGTCCGCGTCCTGGGACGGTGCGAATGGTTCATGTACTTGGCTGCTGATGGAAAGGTTGCAGGTGCCTTGTAAGAAAGGCCTGGTAATCTACTTCCTCAGATCCAGCTACTGAAAATTTATGGAGCCCAGTCCTACTCAGAGACGTACGGGGTTGCCATGAGTCAGATCTGCTCTATACAGCTGTTACTTTATTTAAACTGGTGGCCTGATGAGATTTGTCTTTTGAAAAGATCAGCGTGGCTGCTCGGAGAGGTGATTGTTTGCTTTTCACCTGGAGGGGAAATTCTGCAAACACAGGCACTGTTAATTTTCCTTACAAGCTCTATCCTGAAACCAAATTCGTTGCTGTCAAGTTCATCACGACTCCTCGTTACCATACAGAACAGCGTAGAACACCCTGCAGGGTTCCAGGGCATGAGTGATGTATTTGAACTTGTCTGTCTTTTGGTTAGTGGCCGTGTTCTTCACCACCATGCCATCAGGGCTCCACTGTATTCCTAGTGGGTGGGAAAATGCCTGGCACATAGTAGGTGTGCATTCGATGGGTTTGATCTTTGTGTTTTAAATAAGACTAAAAATACCCAAGTCTTGTTATCGAGTGCTGTTATAAAAGAAACACCACCACTGGATGGCTTTAACGAACAGAAATTTTTCTCTCACAGTCTGGGAGGGTAGAAGTCTGAAGTTGGGTTGCCAGCTTCAGGGGAAGGCTTTCCCTCTCTTGATTTTCTGGGAAAGTCCTTGTCATCAATCTTTCCCTGGTCTAGGAGCTTCATAGTGTAGGGACCCTTGGTCCAAAGGATGTACTCTGCTCCTAGCACTACTTTCTTGGTGGCATGAGGTCCTTCTCCTCTCTGCTCCATTGTCTTTTACATCTCTAATAGTTCGGGTTGACCCAATATACCTATTCCTGTAGATTGAGTCTTGCCTCATCAACATAACAGTCTCTAATCCTGCCTCGTTAATCCCATAGAGGTTAGAATTTACAACATGTGGGACATCTCATCAGGTGACAGATTGGACAGATTGGACAGCCACATGACAGTGGGAATCATGGTCTAGCCAAACTGATAAACAGTTTTGGGGGATACAGTTCAATCCATAACATCAGCTAGTGTTTCAGCATCCTGTCTCTTCTTTGGGCATAGAATTTTGGGGGGATTATCAGTGCTTTGGTTAAGAACTGTATCTACTAACCAAAAAGTCAGCAGTTCAAATCCAGCTGCTCCTTGGAAACCTTGTGGGGTGGTTCTGCTCTGTCCTGTACGGTCGCTACGAGTCAGAATCAACTTGATGGAAGTGGCTTTGGTGTCAGTTTGGTATCTGTCCATCCCTTCCCAAAGCAGAGAATGCAGGAGAGACTGATGGGTTGAGTTTGGACAAGTCCTGCTCTTGATATATACGGTGTGATTCAGACCTCTCCTGCCCCCCAATTTCTTTCCTGGCTAATGAACTCTACAATGCACCATATAATTTCTTTCATATAAAAGACATTGAAAGAAAGAAAAGTGAGGCCAAAGAACTCAGGAAAATTGGGGCTAAGCCAAAAGCAAACCAAACCTGTTGCTGTTGAGTCAATTCTGACTCACAGTGACCCTGTAGGACAGAATAGAACTACCCCATTGGGTTTCTAAGCAGCAGCTGGTGGATTCTAGAAGTCCAATCAGAGTGCTGTTTGGAAGCAGAGATAATGAGAATGCGTCTCTTGTACTTCAGACATGTTGTCAGGAGGGATCAGTCGCTGGTGAAGGACATGATGCTTGGTGGAGTGCAGGGTACGTGAAAAAGAGGAAGACCATCAACAAGATGGATTGACACAGTAGCTGCAAGAGTGGGCTTGAGCATAAAAACAATTGGGGGCATGGTGCAGGACCGGGCAGTGTTTTGTTCTATTGTACACAGGGTCACTGTGAGTCGTAGCTGACTTGACAGAACCTGTCGGCAACATATATATTCAAAGATGAAATTTGCACAAAAGCAAAGCCCTAGGCGGAGGTAGTACTCAGTGTGACAAGAAGCATCATCAGAAAAACCACTGTTTGCCCTTGTGTAGCATAGAGCTTCCCTCATGGCATGGCACGACATAGCCATCCAGTGAGATCTGTTGGCTAGAGGTTAGAACTCCCATTTTACAGATGAGGAAACTGAGCCAACAAGATCACAGTGACTAGCTTGCAGTCCTAAGGATTGGTTCCGTTGCTACTGACTGAGGCAGAGTTCTAGACATTATCATTCCTTCTTGTATTCATTTTGGTAACAGATTTATGGATCATCATTAGGTTCAGGTAGCATGCTAAGATGCAGCAGAGAATAAGACAAAGTGCCACCCATCTTTATGGAGTTTAGTACCTAGCAGAAGAAAGGCAGAGCCGGGAAGAGATTGGCCACACTGTATAATGGGGGTCACGGCATCCTTGTGAACTGTACCTGGCAGGCACATGTGAGCTATGGCAGTGGTCCATTTCCCTGCGTGCTTTCTTGTCACCCGCTTTTACTTCCTGGAGAGTCGTACTGAGTTCTGTGGTACCAGATATCCATCAGCAGTGGAAAGAGAAGTCTTCAGAGGGAAATTCAGAATTCATTGCTGAACATTTAAATGAAAATGGCGAAGGTAGTTGTTGACAGTTAACTCCTAGCAATCCTGTAGGGCAGAGGTCTCTGGGAAATGCAAAAGCACAGGAGACTTCGATGTGTAGTGGTATTTGGCGCCCTTGGGCTGGGTGAAATCACCTAGAGAAGGCATGAGAACGGAAAGAATAGGAGGCTCACCTTTGGGCCCCTGGGCACCTCAGAGTTTAGAGGTCAGGGAGAACAGAGGGAGCCCACGGTGAGAACTGCATAGGGTCAGCCAGTGAGGCTAAAGGGAAATCAGGAGGATGAGGTGCCCCAATCTGGGAGAAGGAAGTGTTTCAGGGTAGAGGGAGGGACTACCTCAGTGTCGAGTGCTGTCAGTGGGGCAGGTGAAGGCCCTACCGCCTGAGTCCTCTCCCCATCCTTGTCTCTGCCCGGAACCTTGCTCATGGCCACAGACACCTGGGCCCCCTGCAGTTCTGTCCCCCAGTGTCAGGGCCTTCTCACCTTCTGTCCCCTCTCTATGGACCTGTATGTTCTGTAGCATCCTTACTGAGGTGTCCCCCCGGAAACAAACCCATTGTTGACAGTTGACGCCTAGCAATCCTGTAGGGCTGAGTAGAACTGCCCTGTAGGTTTTCCAGGGCTGGCATCCTGATGGAAGCAGACCGTCATGTCTTTCCCCTGCAGAGCAGCTGGTGGGTTCAGCTGCTGGCCCCTTGGCTAGCAGTTGAGTGCTTAACCACTGTGCCACCAGGGCTCCTTTGCTGCTCCTCAGAGAGCTCTAACCTAAAACAGTCGACTTTCCCCTGCCCAGGTTCCCTGTCCCCTTGGGCTGTAACTGTATCTCTCTGTGTATTGCCAGTCTCCTAGAAGGGTAAGCACTAGAGGGCAGAGGGCTTCATTTGTCTTGCTCTCTGTTACATTTCCTGTACCTAGAGCAGTGCCACCAAACCAGAAAAAGAAACCCTTTGCCTTCAAGTGGATGATGACTCCTAGAGACCCTGTGGGACAGATAGAACTGGCCTACGGGGTTTCTAGGTTGTCCTAGGTTGTCTGTCTATGCAGAAAGGGACTACTGTATCTTTCTCCCTCAGAGGGGCGGGGTGGGGGGTGGTTTGCCCCGCTGACCTTTTGGTTAGCAACCAAGTGCTTTAACCGTTGCTCTACCACAGCTCCTTCCAGAACAGGGCCAGGCTGCCCAGAACTCTGGACCTACAAGCTTTGCACAGTGTCTCATTTAAGCTCCCGAGAGCTCCAAGACAATCACCATCATCCCCATTTTACAGATGAGGAAGTGGGAACCCAGAGAGATGAACCGATATTCCAGGATTATGCAGCTCTCAAGAGGCAAAACAGGAGGGTAGGAGCCCGAGTGATGGGAGAGAGGCTCAGGTTTTCTTTTCTAATAATTTATTTATTTATTTTGTTTCATTGTTGAGAATACACACAGTAAAACACACAGCAGTTCAGCAGTGCCTGCATACAGCTGAGGAGCGTACTGCACTAAGGTGTGTCAGCAGCCACCATCCCGAGAGCAGGAAGGCCGAAGCCTGCGCAGAGGGCTAGACCATAGTTTCCTCAAGAAACCAGGAGAGAGTGCTAGGCCAGGGAAGCCACAGGTGTGACTGACGTGCCCCAGAGGCCTAGTGGCTGCTGCTTTGAGCATTACTCGTTTGCCAAAACTTAGGACAGCAGAGGTTGGCAGGGGCCAGCTCTAGCCCACAGTTGGTTCTTTTTCCAAGGAATAGGAAGCCATTAAGCGGGGCGGTGACATGATGTCATTTACATCGTAAAAGATTTCTAGGGCTTCTGGGCGGGGACAAGCCTGGAGAGGAAAAAGTTTGAGAAACCTGTGCATACCATTCTATTGGTCCTGAGGGGATGGTCAGGTACTTTGGCTGGTGCTGGAGATGAAGACGGGAGGGACAAATTTGGGATACATTCAGGTGGAGATGATTGGATATGCTGATGGGCAGAGGTGTGTCCAGGAGGGGCTGGTGGGGGGTTGAGTGGGGATGAAATACCAGTCTGACTTACAGGTTTTGGCTTGAGAGAGGGGTCTGGTGGATGGTGGCCCCATTTATTGAGACGGTGATGGCACAGACAGATTATGAGTAAATGTTAGTTTTTCTCCCCTGCCCTCTTCCATCCCCAGTTCTCCATTTGGAATATCCATGAGTGTAGAAAGCCTTCAAGAGGGGCTGTCAACCAGCGTTCCCTAGATGGGTGACTTATAGGAACGTTCACGTTAACATTTTGAGGAAAGGCGACAGTGGGGAAGCACCCAGTGTATGTGGTCCCAAACCTAAACCTGCCTTCCAGTCTGCTCTGACTCATAGTTTCTAAGGCTGTAATCCATAAAGAAGCCGACTGCCAGGTCTTTTCCCCCGCAGGGCAACTGCTGGATCTAAACGTCAGCCTGTTAGCAGCTGCGTGCTTCACCGCTGCGCCACCAGGGCTGCTTGGATCTGTTAGGGGCAGACTTAAATTGTGCTTGCAGCAGGTGGGGCGGGGACACCTGGGTAACCACGCGACACGTGAAGTGTTCACATTAACCCCATCATGCTAATCATGATGGTATTACTGCATCAAAACCTCTTTAAATTGAACGGTCCCTTCCATGGTCCCTTCCATTGTCAGCCCGTGAGTGCCAGCGGGACACATCTCCCCAGCGTGGTTCCGGGCGAGGCGGACTGGCAGACTCCTCCACGCGGCACGGCCCGACCTTGCGGATTCGGCCTTCACTTCCGAAAGGTAATTTTGGCCCTTGTTTAACATCGTGTATTATTGTCATGTTTAAGGATGGCAAGATGTGAGGTGACTGGGGTGGGGTCCAGAAACCCCACAGAAAAGAGGCCAGCCTGGGGTCCCTGAGTTGTGTTTGCCGGCCCTGCGTCAGTCATTTAGTGGCTTTGGTCGCTGCTTTCCGTCTGCCCGCGGCGAGTTGGCCTAACTTTTTTCTCGCTAGCCTCACTGCAGTTTCTCAGGTTATCCTGCTTGGAAACTGAATTCTTTGCAGTCCAGTATCTGTGTTAGCTCTTTAGCATCAGGATGTATACACCCTTCCCAAGTGGTTCGTGCTCCACTTGGTCCCCAGAAAAGAAATACTCATGAACTAATAGGATCATTCCACATTCTGTTCTTCCAACTAAGGCTCAGTCTCAAAAGAGGATTCCAGTAAATGTGAAATGCAGCCGACTGGCAGGGCTTTCTGTGGGCTTCTCTGGTGTGGGGTTCTGTGGGGCCGGCGTGATCCGGGTGGGAAACCAGACAGGAGAGGGAAACCAGGCAGAGGCCTCCTGTCTCCGGGACTCAATCAGATCATGGCTGGATTTTCTAAATGCCCGATGGGGAAAAAGAACTTAAGGAGTGTCTGTCTGTTTGGATAATTGTGAAAAATGAAGTGGCTTGTGGGATTCAAAAGAGGGGAAGTGGGGCTTTTTCAGCTCCTCCCAGAGTATGCGTGTGGGGCGCCTGCTCACATGTGCGGGGTGCGTCTGTTTCTCCTGGTTCCCTTTGTTCCCGGGCTGGTTGCTGTGGCACCTGACTCCCTTACAGATAGTCGAGCCAGGGTGGGAGCCGGAGGAGGGGTGAGTGGGAGCTGGAGGAGTGGGTGGGGGTGGAGCCAAGTACGTGGCAACCCACGCTTCCAGCTCCCCGTTTCATTTCGAGCTCTAGGAACGTGGGCGCTTCGTTTTCTCTTATGAACCAAATGCTCCTGGCGCCTTTCTGTAGCCTCCCGAGTTCCCATTTCCGCCACACGCCTCCCAGACAGACCTTAAAGACAGAGCTCTCAGTTCCAGACCAGTGGCGATCACTCCCGTCCCTTAAAACCGCGCTCGGGACTGGCAGCCCGGCAGCCAGGCACTGGCAGAATTTTGCAACGATTTCCCAGTTTTGCTGGCGTATGTCCAGAAATAAGGTTCTTTGTAATTCCTGACTCAAACATAAGGTTCGCATATACAACTCTCAGCAGATAGATGAGTCTGTACAATTAGTTTACAACTTAAAAAAGCTACAACATAATAAGGCTTTTGGAGGGGAGAAGAGACAGTAACAAACATTGTGATGCCGTTGTGCGAACAGAGTGGTCGCTTTGTGAGGCGCAGAGAAAAAAAGCACAACCGGTTTTTTTTGCTCAGAAAACAGTTCAGTAGCAACAGGGTCTGAGAGCCGAGATCCTCATTGTTCTTAGGACAGCCATTATTTGTCCAAACATTTGATTGTTTCCCTATTCCGCCTGAAAAGTTGGGACGTTTTTTTCTGCTCAGTTTTGACCCTCGGATTTCCAACTTTCTGGGCTTTTGTGCTAACAGCATTCAGGGTTTCAGAGTTCAAAGGTTATTCATTAACATGGAGAGTGAGGCTACACTTACTATGTGAAGCCCCAACGGGTACCACTTGTTCACCGTCTTTGTTTTGTCACCCTGCTCCTCCTCGTTTGTTTTTGATAAGTTAAATGAAGTTTCTTGTTTACGAAAAGTGCATTTTTGGACTGTTTTAGAATGTGAATTAGTATAAGCCGTTCAAAAAATATTTTAAAGGAAAGTATTCCTCTCCTTGAGAAAAGGAAACCTAGTACGCCACGTGATCAATAATCACTGTACTTGAGTAAAAAAAAAATAGTGCTGGCTGAAGAATCTACTTCTGGCACTGCTAATTAATTAAGTGTGAGTAAGTAATTGATTCACTTCCTTTAAAAAAAAAAGACTAACCAGACCATATGTGGTGGTTAGTAGTTCTGTATAAAATGACAGCAAAACATCACACTTCTCACCATCTTCCCCTTAGCTAAGAAACTCTCAAATTCTTCTTCTTATTTATTAAGGATTGCATTACTCACCAGCTCCAGGTTGTTACTACAGGGCTCCCCCTCCCTTTTAGTAAGTATATATTTTAAATGCCTTTTGAGATGTGTTTTTTCATTTTAGATACATACTCAAGGCCAATAAAAAAATATTTGGCAGGTTTTTTTTTTTTTTTTTTAAGATAGTGACTTGCCTAGCTCTGTTTTACATCTGTATTCATTTGCATTTGGGCCAGAAAACTTGGTAGATGGGATTGTTGCTGCTTTAGTTCCTCCTCCCGATTTACTTAAAATGAGAAAGTATCAGGAGCATTTAAAAAAAAAAAGTGTGTGTGTATAGATATATACATATGTGTATATATATATATTTCCCCCCTTGTGGACAAGGAACAGAATAGTTGGAAAACTCTTTAAATGAGTTGGATCTGGGGAGAAGAAGAAAAATAAGCTAGTTTTTATTATTTTCTCCTCACTTTAAGCTTTTTCATCCAAGATTTCTATCCAAATCAAGTGAATTTTTTGGAGTCTAGGCCAAATTTAGAAATCACAAGTTATAATAGCAGGGCAAACCCAACACTTTTGGCGGGGGGGAGGGGAAAAATTTAAGAGGATGATAAAGCAGGTACTGATTTAAAAACATTTTAGTCTAATCTCCCAGCTGAAAAAAGGGTGGACTTTTTTTTTCTCTATGCACAGCTGCCCTCTAACCTACCCGAACGAGTGTACAGGTTTCTTGTTTGTTTGTGATTTTGGATGACCCAGGAGTAATTGCTGCCAGCCCCTCCCTTCCCCGGCACACCTTGCAAGGGAGGTGGAGGCGGCGTGGAAGAAAGAGGCTTGCGCCTGCGCACTTCCCTCGCGCCCCCTCCCCCGTACCTGTCACTGGAACCGTCGGGGCAGGCGGGCCGTGGTAAGCCGGATGGCGGGCGGCTGGGGGAGGGGGCTATGGCCGGGTGCGCGCTTGCGCGGGAGTCCAAGGGCGAGAACAGGGAGCGCGCCGGGGGCGGAGTCTGCGGCAGTAGGCGGAGCGGGAGCGCGCCTGCGCGGGCCACGTGGCCTGTGGGGGCGTGTCTGAGGGCGGGGCCTGGGGCCGGTGCAGGAGGAGGCGGGGCATCTGCGAGCGACGGGGCCGTGCTAGGGCGCAACAGCTGCTCCCCGAGCACTTTCTACCCCAACTGTCCCCGTGCGCCGGACGTGCCGCGCCCCGGCGGCTCTAGGGACCCCCCGCGCCTGCACTGTCCCCACGCGGACGAGTAGGGGGCGCCCGCGCCTTTGCCCCCGTGCGCCCCCCGCCCCGCTCACCTTAGCCCCACGCCCGAGGTGAGCCCGGCCCCCAATCCTCCGGGCGGGGGGGTGGGGGCGCCCCTTTTAGGGGGAGGGTCTTGAAGGCGCGCGGCCTCGAGCACACCGGGGATGGCCTCGGCGTGCTGCCCGCGGACCCCTGCTCTTTCGGGTGTCCGGTGCGGGCGCGGCTCTGGGAGGTGCTGGCACAAAAGGCCGGGAGAAACTCCGCGTCGCTGGCGCCGCCACCTCCCCGCCCCCTCCCTGCGCCCTCTCATTCAGACCCGCTCGCTCGGTAGTGCTAGTCCATCCCGGTAGCCGCCGAGCGAAGACATGGCTGAAGAGCCGGAGCTGCAGGTAAAGGGGGCGCCCCCGCCCGGTCGAGTCCAGGGGCGTCCCGGGCCGCCCCCTGGAGCAGCCCGGCCCGCCCTCGAGGTTCCTGGCTCTCGTTATCTAACCCCCTTCCCGGATGGCCCCCAGTCCCCGCCTGGACCCCCCCATTCTGCTCTCTCCGTTCCGCCCTCTAGGGCGCCCCCTTCCCTACCCGGTTTCTGAGCCGATCTATCAGCACGAAGGTGTCGGGAGCCCCGGTGTGTACAATGTTTGACCATCACACTCCGAAAGATTCAAGATGGCTTGGGGGGGTCCCCGTTTTCCTGTCTGAGACCTAGGGACCGGCCGGAGAGTGGCTGCATGGGTGGGTGGGGGTCTGCTATGAAAAGTTGGGTCGCCCTAGCAGGCAGGTCTAGGAGTTTGCCGACTTGGCCTTGAGGGACAGGCAGAGGGTAGGGGGCTGGTGCCTGGTGCCCCGGATGGCTAGGGGCAGGGGATGCCAACGGGGTAAGTTGGGAACAGCGAAAACAATGCGCCGTAACAGGCGTCCCCTGTAGACAATGGCCGGGACCGTCCACACTGGCCGGCGAGGGCGCCTCTTCAGGGGTGAGGGAGGGGCTCGGCCTGGTCAGGGACCCTGGAGCGTGCCCCCAAATCCGGGCAGTGCTTAGGGCTGCATTTCCTGGATGTGTGAAATAAGGTAGTGGGGTGTGTGTGTGAGCGTTTTTTTTTTTTAAGATTTTATTATTATTATTATTTTTTACTCTTTTTAAGATGTCCTTTAATCCCTTTCAGAACATCTTTGTGACTCCCAGTGCTATTCGGAGCCCCAAAGCCGGTAAAAAGTAGAGTCAGAGGTTCTGAGGGGCTGGAGGGTTATTGAAATGTTAGCCTGAAAGTCTTCCGTTTTCTTAAAAGGGAAGTTTGTGCCAAGAAGTACAGAGCGTGAGATCGTGCAGTTTCCGAGGCAGACCCTTATTGGCTCTCGATTGGGGCCCCCAAACGCGAGGAGATGGGATGGGGCGGACAGGGGGGCATTGCTGGGGTCTGGAGGCAGAGTTGGAGGGGTCTTTGTTCGAGGGACGCTGCCTGGCAAGCGGGGTACTCTGGCTGGCACCTGAGCACAGGGATTCAGGGAAGGCCGTTCATTCCTGGTGGGGTGGGCACATTTTGGGATTCTGGGCAGGGCCACTAGGCACTGGAAGCGACATTCTTGGGCTGGTGGGAGGGGGTGGGGTGGACACACAGGGACTTTTCGGCAAGATTTGGTTACAGGATCCAGAAAGAGTCATCAAGTGCCACTTCTGGGACCCCAGACCCTGTCCACTCACAGAGCAACAGAAACTTTGTTTTTTACTTACAAGAAAAGGATAGTGGTTGGACTTTAGGCTCTGGTGTTTGTGTGGTTGTTCAGCTTTGAAATTCCTTGAGCCTCAGTGTATCTTTCTGAAGCAGCCCGTAGGGTTTAAAGCTGAGGACATTCCTAAACAGCTTTCAGATAGATGGTGGTTGCAGGGGGTCCATTGAGAAGTTTGAGGTCATATACTATTGACCACCATGTATGTGATATAATGTATGTGACTTAGTGTTGTAGATCACTGGGAGCTAAGCTGTGTGTTTCAAGGAGCCTAGGTCTGATTAAGTTCAGGTTGGTTCAATTATGTCTTCATTGCTTTTGAGTTGGTTGAATGACTTGACATCAGATTAAGCTCAACAAAAGAAAAGGCACGGTGACAGCAGCTGCCGGCCAGGCCTGGTGGGCTAGGTAGGGGTCTTGGTGGGGGAGCTTTTACCTTTTCTTTTGTATGTGTCAAGAAGTCCATTTAAACTGTTCATAATTTACTGTATTTCTGCCCCCAAACTGGCTTGATTGATATTGACTAAGATTAAAAATGCCAAAGTTTATAATACTTTGAGAATGATTAATAGATCCAGAGTTGCTGAAAAGCCTTTATGTGTCCAGTGACAAGTGTAGAGTAATAACCTAATTGCTTTTTGTCTGAAAAATAACAGTCAAGCCACTGGTTTGTGCTTGCTGAGTTCGTAAGAACTTTTAAGGTGCGTCTTGGCTGGAGATGACTATTGCCTTCTGATAAGTTGTGTTTATTTTTGATAATTGTTCTGTTGAGGATTCCAAAGTCTCTAATAGTGTTTTGGGGTTTTTGTTTCTTTGTTTTTCTTCTTTCTGATCCTGATCGTCCTCTCTCCCCTCCCCCCCAAAAGCTGCCTTTCTAAATGTTGTGTAAGGGTGAAATTCAAGAGGCTCAAACGTACAAAAATTCACTTGTTAGGAGTTAAAAGACAAACGTTTTATCATTTGAATTATCACAATGGAGTTAATAATGTGTTTCTTTGGAATTTGAGTAATTTGGTGTGAAGGAAACTCTTAGAATTGAAGACTCATTTGCATACAGGGAGGAGGAATTAGAGGAAGAGGTTATGATTTATAGGTGAAGGACACCTACTTCTCTCTAGCGTCCAACTTTTTATCCTTTTATCTCGACAACACCTTCCTAACTCTGAGGTTTGACCTTTTAATAATTTGTGGGATTGAAATGTAGTGCTCACTTGTCTTGGGCTCTGACTGTTGCCTTTCACTTCTTACTGAAAAAAGGAACTAATCCACCACCCAGATAAAATTGGTGCGGGCGCCTTTCTTGCCTTCACTCTGAAAAATCTCTTGAGGTTCGACTTCAGTCTCCCCCACCCCAGGTAGGGGGGGTGGAAGAGGAGTGAGGGTTTGCCTCTGCCTTTACTTAGAAGGTGGAGTTGAATTTGCATTCTTTTTGTCATCCTCCGTTTGTGGCTGGAGGAGCTTAAGGGAAAAGGAAGAGCCCCCATTTCTCTCCCAGTGGACTGTTTTGAAAATAGGGAATCTGAAAATAAGACTTCGTCCGTCATCAAGTTACTTTCGAACTGATGGAATAATTAAGGCCTGTAATGGCCTGGCAGTGACGAAGACCCTCTCTCTCCGTGTTTCCCTTTTAAACAACATTGATTATAAAATGGTATGTTTCTGCCACAGCAGGGTTGCCATTACCCAACCCTGGAGCACTCTTAATTGTGAGATGCTTGATTAGGGCCTCAGGGGTCCCCAAAGGTGTGCTGTTTTCCCCCGTTACAGAATTGCAGTCTGTGGTCACCAACGTAACACTGGCTGATAAGAACTTGGGAGCAGTGTGTATGACTCTTGACTTACACTCCTTTAAAAAAAAGGTCATCTTTTATCTGACTTCTTTTCTGAAAGTACGTGATTGGACTGTTCTTGTGTTAGAGGAAGCTTACTTTCCATCAGCTCAAAGAATTGTCACTTCTGAGTTGTTCATGTATGGCTATCTCAGGAAGGCCTGTCTGCAATGATATTTGGCCTTACTGGCTGCGCCTAAAGTTTATTCTTGGTTTCCCATTTTAGCTTAATTCTATAGCAGTATCTTTAGTAAACACATTGGGAAAGTCAAGCAACGGTAACTGAGCTGTGCTTGTGTTTTCAATCTTTAGAATTATGTAGGAGAAACGAAAAACATGAATTGCAGTATTGCAAATAGAATAAAGAAAATATACTGAAATCTTAAATGACTACGAGGAACTGGAAAGCAACCTATAAGGGGTATACTGAATCGCTGTGGATGTGGAATTAAAGAAATTCCAGTTGTATTAAATACTCCAAGCTCTGTAGGGGTTAGTGATGGCGTGTAAATTGAGTAAATTTGTGACTATAGGGGGTGTTGATTTGTGCACCACCTACCTAGATATTTTGGGGGGAGGGGTTTAAATGCATGTGGAAAGAAGGAATATATTACACAGAGACGGCAGGAAGTTTCTTAAATTCGGGTGGGGGGAGGTCTGATCACTGAATATATAACTTCAGGGTCTCTGTTGGGAGGTGGTGGGGGGGAGTGGGCATGACAAAGAGTTTGCTGAAAGAAGGGCTTTTAGGAGGCAGGGTGAGCTGGTTTCTTTTTCTCCAACCAGTCTTAACATTTGCAGTGCTATCTGGGGCAAAGGTTTTTGAATTGAGCCCATAAGGGCCAATAGAAATCGGGCTTTAAGGAAGTGAGAGAGCAGGGACCATTCTGTCCTCAAATCTGCAGCTCACAGGAGCCAGCTCAGTTCTTGTAGGAATGTATCTTCCCTGTAAATCAAGGGGAAGCCCCCACTGGCCAGCTGCCCCTACAGAGGTTCTCTTCTGTTCAACTCCGGGATGGTTGTTAAAGGCCATTACATGGAGCATTTGTTGACCAGCTCTTCTAAACATCCCCATTACTTCCTGGCTGGGGTGGCACCATAACTGAGTTACTGGAAATGGGGGGGCCAGTTTGGTAATTTTATGATCAGTTTGAGAAATAAAATTACTAAACCTGTGAAGACAGCTGAGTGAATTTTCTGACAGCACTAGTCTAATCCTTTAGCCTTAGCCTTTGGTTTTAAGCTTGACTCAAGTTGCTTTTAGAGAGTTAGGTATTATTCCTCCACACTGTCTCAGAAGAGCCGTCATTGACTTGAATGTTTATGTCTTAAATAGTCTCATGTCCTCTTATGTGGATTGCTGTGCCTTAGTTTCTGCTGTGCCTATAAACTTTTTTGAATTTAAAATACTTTCATGGACTGGAAATAGGCTCCAGATATGTTTTGTTCTTGGATCACTGTTAAGAGGAATACTTTTTCGTTCCTACTACTTGTATCCAATCAGGGTAACTTTACAATAATTCACTTATAACAGAAGGAGGCTTTTTAATATATGGATAAGTTTGTCAGGCTGGTTCCATAAATTAACTCAACAAGGATTGTATTCATTAGTTTTAGTTTGAAACTCAGTGTTGTGTTTTTTTTTTTTTTTTTTGATTAGTCTTTTCTGCTTGAAAGCAAACAGACAACGTGAAAGAAAGACCCAGGATACAGTCTAATTTTCATTTAACAAAAGATAGGGCAGAGTGTTGATTTTATTTTCAGATTGTGGTAAAAACAACGTAACAAAACATTTGATGTCTCAGCAGTCTTCACGTTTTGTTCATCATGTCCTCCAGCCCTCCCCCTTATCTGTTCCTAAATTATACCCTCACTGGGAGGGAGGGGTGTATTTAAAGGGTGCTGAAGAAAGATCTCAGGCCTTAAAAGGCATTCCCTATGTTTGTGTTCAATCTGAGGTTAGTTGAATTGGATATAATTAAGGAGGCTCATCATTTGGCCTTCTAGACAATGTGGTGTGGAAATGTAGTGGTGTGTTGGGTAGAATTATTTACATACTTGTGTGTGTATATGTGTAAATATGTGTCTCTGCTCTGTTCTCTTTGTAGAGTTCAAGATAGAAAAGCCTCTTTTTTAATTTGACTGAAATATCTGTCCTTTGTACAGTTGATCGTGTCTAAAATATTTTCAGAATATTTCAGGTTGCACTGGTTAAGTAGAAGTTCGTGGCACGAACTCAGCTAACAGCACTGCTTTAACTAGCTCAACTTTTTTTTCCCTTTATCTTTTTTATAGTTTTCAGGTCAAACTAGAATTTTTAAAAAGCCAAATTACATTCCACAGTACCTGTTAATATTAATACTGAAACTAAAACTAATATATGGTGCTTTCAGTTTACTCAGAAGGTCAGATAAAGGATCTGACCTTAACTGATTTGGAATGAGTCTGACAGGGTTTTTTTTTTTTTTTTTAAATTGTAAAAGTAAAGCATTTGTATACAAATTCAAGAAAGTAAGACTGTGCCCTGCGTGTTCTTCCAAAGCTTTGTCTTGGGATAGCCTGATAGGATAGTTGCACTGTTGAATGTTAAAATTTGAATATTTGAATCTTTTCACTTGTAAGCATTTTTCCATCACTGTGTTAGGAAAGTCTTGACCATTAATTAAGCCTATGGGTTTTGACCTTAGTGCTTTCCTTGAAATACTGTTAAAGGATTTAAAATTACAGGTTTTGATTGCTACTGTGAATTACTATGTAGAGTTTTCTCTACTTGTCAGATTAGGGAGAAAAAATAGTATGTCTGAAATACAAACAACCTTTAGGAAAAAAACTATAAATTTCCCCACCAGATCTTAGAGATAATTTTGCAGTTTTAAGGGTCCAAGTGGATTGGCCAGAAAATAACCAGCTTTGATTAAGTTCAGTGTCTTTAATGATCATTTAATGTTTAATGGTCGTTTATTTGGACTCTTGGGGGCAAGATTTGTAGGAATACTGTAAATTAATTGGCCAGCAGTAGAATTTTTAATGTGACTTTTGGCAGTTTTAAGGACTTAAGAATACCTACGGCTCCATACTCTGGTAGATGAAGAACTCCTTGTCAGGAAGTGGAAGCCAGCCTGTAGTGTTGGGGTGCTGTTTCTAAAGGTTAGCGCTGTGAGCACATCTGCACAGAGCAGTTCTTCTGAAGCTGCAGTTGTCGGCAAGGTGGCTGCGGTTGCCTCTACCTGTGTGGGGAAATTCAGCCCCAGTTGCTGTGTTTTTTGTGACACATTGTGTAGTCTTGGCTCCTTTCAGGATCTGTAGGTAGTGGTAGAATTCATAGAAGCTGAGCAGCTTTAGTTGCAAGCTAGTGTCTTTTTAATTTGTAAACAGCAAAACCAAAGAACATCAGACACAGATTTCAAACAGTTAAAGCAACATGGTTCCAAAAGGATTTTAAAGATTAGGTGGAATATAAACAAAACTCCAGTATCAAGATGCAGTGGCTGTTTTTGAGCTAATGACTTGCCTCAGGTTCCTTGGAGTGTGGAGGCTGAAGGTTAAGTGCTGTTGTTTACCTAAGTGGAGGTTTAGTTTCTTTTTTCTTTTAAATATTGGAAAACACTCTGGGGAAGTACTTCACAGTCAGCATAGCCCCTGTTTCAAAGTGCTCACTTTGCCTGCAGTCTGCAAGCCTTCAGTTTTTTCGTGTGGGATTATAATCTCCTTTTCTTCTCCAGTTCTTTGTCAGGAGAGACAAGTGACGTTATCAGCAACCCCATTAGTCCCTGCTGGCTTCTGCCTTCTGCACACTGCCCTTGCAGCAAGCTGGTGGATTCTGGGAAGGCCCTGTATGTGCCCTGGGCCCTGTCCCACGCTTCCTCTACTGATATGCCATTTGTTCCTGGGCAGCACTCGGAATGGACTCCACGGTTTTCATAAGTCCTCCTGTGATTCATGTCCTTCAGTTGTACAGCTCAACTGACTTTTTTGATTTATCAGTTAGCAAATTGGTTTGAAGGAAGACAGATTCAGTTTAGAGTATTATCCATTGCTTCAGAGTCAAAGGGAGTGTTTTTTTCTCTACCTGCATCCTCGTTTCAAAATCAGGAGCTGCTTCCCCTGCGTTTACGTTGCGCAGGGTTGGAAATCCAGGGGGCGCAGTTGTGCTTTAAATGATCAACTTCATGGTGTGAGTAAATAGGATCTTTTTTTAAAAAAAAAATGGTGTGCCATTGAAATTGTAGGGAATGATAATTAGATGGTAGCCACAGCCATGTAGAAGTTTTGGTGAATATCTCAAGTTAATTTTTGTATCAGGTCAGTTGTGGTTAGAGACTGTGACTTAACAGACGAGCCCTTGGATTCTCTGCCTACAGTTAATAACTTGGTCACTCATTCACTAGGTGTTTATTCAAGCCTTACCTTGGTGCCAGGTGTGCCCAGTTCTAGGCACCAGGGCACAGTGGTAGACAGGACTGGTGAGATCTCTGCTCGTGAGTGACTTGAAGGGTGGAGAAAGACAGTTATGAGCTAACAGTATGATTTTAGTTATGGACAGCAGTTTTCAAGTGAAGTGGGAAGCTGGGATGGCATGTGATTGAAGTAGAGGCCGTGCCGGGCAGTGGGCCAGGAAGGAGCCTCTGAGGGCCTTTGGGAGACTCAAGGCCTTGACTGCCTTCTTTTAATTTTGTTGTTTTTGATGGACATTTACACAGCACGTGAGGCTCCTGTTTGGCAGTTTCCATACAAACTGACCAACAACATAAATTACCTTTTCCGTGTTTAGTCAGCATCCCCTGTAATTGTGTTCTGGTTGTTCCTGACTGCCTTTTTGGTGGGTGGCAGAGGGTTCACACGTTGTTTGGGTGGGTCGTAAGGTGGTCTCGGACACAGGGGGTCTGGTACTGTCGGAGCAGTTGGGCACAGTTCTGGACCATCAGAGTTGGTCCCAGAAGCTCGCTGTGAGGAGGAAATGCTTGTCTTGCCTGGGAGGGTGAACAGGATGAGCCACCTGAAGCTGAGCGGGTAGGTGTCTTGGGTGGCCTCATGGGGAAGAAGAATCAGTCGTGAGTGGCTGGTTTCCTTGAGCTGGATGGTAAAAGAGACAAGGCCCAGAGGGACGTAACCTCAGGCAGCTTGTTAGAAGATGATGGCCATTAATGAGCCCAGACAGTTGAAAAATCTGAGAGAGAAAACTAGTAGCCAGACCATGTGACAAGTATCCCCAAACTTCTGGTAACTAAGTTATGTGGTTGCCCTGGGTGGGAAATGTGTTTCTAATCCACAGATTGATTTTGGGTTGGAAGTAAGGTTGGTGTCTTTTTGGAAATGATAGACATGTTTTAATGTCTATCGACTGATGTATAATTTCTGTGTGTAGAAAATAGTTTAAAATTCAGATAAATCAGAATTCCTAAAAAATAATTTTGGCGTCTGATGTTCGAGCTAAAGATGTTAATTAAAAAAGAATTCCACTCTTTGCTGGTGCCACCATTTTCCTTTTTTTTAGAAGCTATTTTAGTACCAGAAGGTAGGAAAGGATTCTGAATAAAGAACAGTCTTTTAATCAGATGGAAATCGATACACAGAGCTTTGTGTAGCACTCTGGATTATTTCTCATTTAGCT
The DNA here is from genome assembly GCA_028571685.1 of Heterohyrax brucei. NCBI lineage: Eukaryota > Metazoa > Chordata > Mammalia > Hyracoidea > Procaviidae > Heterohyrax > Heterohyrax brucei. The sequence continues at coordinate 81,758,030 of CM053156.1, read as the reverse complement.
GCTGGCCAGTGAAAACAGTGTTCTCGGTTTGGTAACTGCTTTTCTAGAATGTATGCTGTTAATTCTTCGTGGGATCCTGGCATTCGGTAAATATTTGTGGAATGAGGAAATGATTAAATAGAAACCTCAATTTCCAGTCAGTTATCATTTAATATCCTGACTGGTGGAGTCATGGAAGATCTTTGTAAGGGAGTCTGTATATAGAAAAGAGCCCTACCCCGAACCATACGATTTCCCACCTGGAGAGTTTTACCAGTCTGCATTAAGTGGATAAAGAGGAGGGGTAACCTGCAGGTTGTGACTCAGGCAGGCCTAGAACTCAGGTCTCCGGAGTGTTCTATCACATCAGGCTGGTAACCAGCTTAGGTCTGTGTCCTCCATTGTGATTGCAACAAAGACAGGACTGAGAGGTGACGAGACACCCCTAAGGACCCTCATCTCTGCACTGATCTTTAGTCTGCAGTCTCCTTGGAATAGCTGAAGGTACAGATGTTGTTTATTCAAAGCTTACAGATAACAGGGAGAGAGAGGATTTTTTTACGAGTGTAAAGAAGGGAAGAAAGGCTTCCTGTGTCATCTGTGAGTCGAGAGCCCTTGTTCTTGGAGGAAGTGGAGAGAAGAAAAAGTCCAGTTTTTGTACTTGGACTGGTGCGAGCACCGCACGTGTCTTTTTGTGTTCTTGGCTAAATGAACTGGGCAAAAGCAGTTGGGTCTCTTCTCAAAGGCTCCACGGGAAGTGGACAGTTTGGGAGTTAGCGGCTAATTCTTCTCCAGGAGTAAAGATTAGCTGCTGAGCTGGCACAGAGCTAAATAAAGCAGCGCAGTGTCCACCTGGGCAGCATCTGACTCGGAGTGGGTGGGAGAACCAGGGGGTCTGCTTCCTGATTGACCAACCTAGGCTGAAGCAGCTGTGTTGAGGGTTTTACTTCAAATGGATACACTGACAAACCTGTACTTGTGAGCTGTTGTTTTGGACCAAGAAGTCTGTTGAACAGTAGAAAGTTGTTGAAGCAAACTCTTGGGATGAGGACGTGGATGGAGGCTCAGAACAGCCGGTGAATCCACAGGGGTCAGGGTGACCGTGACCATCCTGGGATGTTCTCTGTGTCTTGACTGGGAATCTTAGGAAAGGCTTGGGTTCCTCCTGTTTTCTTCTCATGCCAGGGGTGTTGACCTGGTGTGTGTGTGAACTTCAGGGCTGTACTTCAGGCTTTGGTAGGTCTTGTCTGATGGCTTGTATTTAAAATAATTTGGAGCTCTGGTTTGCTACATTTTACTTCAAGTGCCTCAATTTTGTCATTTTTAATAACTTCTGTAATCTGTAGATCTGTGGCGGCTGTTGATCAGAAACACATGTACACGTTAGAGGCCTTGGAGAAATAGCTGAATTGAACAGTTTCTCCCCGAAACTTCAAATTTTAAATTTAAACTGATAAAACACCAGGTTTCTGAGTTTCTCAACTGGATGAAATGCTAGTGATTTAATTCATGTCCAGATGGGATACAGTGTGGAGATTTCATTAGCGGACATCCTCCAGGCTGTGATGTGTGTTAAAGGGAAAGCAGTGGAGTGCGGCACGGGAGAGACCACGGGGACCCCTCCGGGTTATGGGTCTCAGAGGAGCTAACCTTTCTACGGTTTTCCCTTCCAGGTTTTGGAAACCTGTTGTCTCAGGGTTTTGGGGACTGATTGCTTGCTCACCTGAGTCACTCGTTCAGTGGAGACCAAGAGAACCCCTGCTGTGTGCTGATTCATAAGTGGAGCAGAGCATTTTGAGGGGCTGTGTGCCTTGTTTGTGGAAAGACCCAGTGACGTTCTCTATCACGGAGCTTCTGAAAACTTCGGAGGATAAGAAGTCAGAGGGATATATACTTTCTTTTGAACTTTTATGGTAAATATTTGCTCTAGTTTTGAAACCCCAGGCTGCTGGAGCTGTGAGTGACAAGTCTCACAAGTGGCCTTATTTCACTCCAGAAATCCCTAGCTTGAGATTCTTATTTTATATACAATCCTACAGTGACAGGAAACATGCCGACTCAGTCCCTCTTGGTGTACATGGATGGGCCCGAAGTGATTGGCAGTTCTCTGGGAACGCAGATGGAGGTGGATGACGGCGTGTCCATGAAAGGGACCACCCCTGCTCTGTTCAGAGCGACGCAGGAGAAAAGCATCATCCCCGTAGAAGGGTACATGCCTTTGGACTGCATGTTTTGCACTCAGACCTTTACACATTCAGAAGATCTCAACAAACACGTCTTGGTACAGCATCGGCCCACCCTCTGTGAACCGGCTGTTCTGCGCGTTGAAGCCGAGTACCGCAGCCCTCTGGATAAGAGCCAGGTGAGAGCGGAGCCCCCGAAGGACAAGAGTTGCCAAGAAAATGAAGACTTCAGCTGTGAGGTGTGTGGGCAGACCTTTAGAGTCGCCTTTGATGTTGAGATCCACATGAAGAAACACAAGGACTCGTTCACGTACGGCTGTAATGTGTGTGGACGAAGGTTCAAGGAGCCGTGGTTCCTGAAGAACCACATGCGGACTCACACCGGCAAGTCCGGGGCTCGAAACAAGCCCCCGCAGGGCCTGGAGAGCCCGGCAACCATCAACGAGGTGGTCCAGGAGCCCGTCGCGGAGAGCATCTCGTCCCCCTACAGGATCTGCATGTTCTGCGGCTTCTTCTTCCCCGACAAGGAGAGTCTCATCGAGCACAGCAAAGTGCACACCAAAGAAACTGTCTCCGCGACCAGCGAGGCGCAGGTGGACTCTCGTCAGGAGGGCCCGCCGTCCCCCAGTGAAGAGTTCTTGCAGTTTTTAAACTTGAGACCCAAATCCCACCCAGAAAACGTCAAGAAGCCAGCAAAGTGGATACCTCAGCTGGACCCGTTCAACACCTACCAGGCCTGGCAGCTGGCCACCAAAGGGAAGGTCGCCGTCAGCCGAGGAGAAGTCAAGGGGCCAGGGCAGGAGGGCAGCACCGACAACGACGACTCGTGTTCCGACAAGGAGGAGCCCGGGGAGGTCTGGAGCGGGACGAAGGGCCACTCGGAAGGCCCTGGGAGGTCCAGGACGAGCAGAAACAGCTGGGCAGGCCTCCCCCAAGACCGAGAGAGGCCTCGGCATGCTAACGGGGACGTGCCTTCTGTGGACGTCGATCCCAAATTAGCCCCGAACAAAGAGAAGCCCACGCATTGCTCTGAATGTGGCAAGGCTTTCAGGACCTACCACCAGCTGGTCTTACATTCAAGAGTGCACAAGAAGGACAGGCGGACAGACGCAGAGTCCCCCCCCATATCCGTCGATGGAAGGCAGCCGAGGACATGTTCCCCGGACCCCGCCACCCCTCTGGATGAAAACGGAGCGATGGACCGGGGAGAAGGTGGTTCAGAAGACGGCTCTGAGGATGGACTTCCTGAAGGGCTCCATCTGGGTGAGTTGCATGGCCTGGGCTGCGTCCCCTCTGTCCTCATCTCAGTGCACACTGGCTAGCAGGTTGTAGGAGTGTGGAGAGCAGAGTGCAGGTTGAGATCTTTGGGGGATAGTCATTGGATTGGGAGTTGGACGAGCTGGGCTGTTGAGTTCAGGCTCCTGGTAGACTGTGGTGAGTCATGGAACCTCACAGTGCCTTAGCTTTCTTGTTTGTATAATAACAAAGTTGAGTTAAAAGGCTTAAGAAGATTGTGTCTTCTGAAAGTTGTGTCTCTTATATTGTGCTGAGAACATATGTTTGTGCATCAGCTTAAAGCACTTGTTCTCAGCTGGGGTGGTTTGATCCCCAGGAGACATTAAGCAATGTCCGGAGACTTTTTGGTTGTCACAGTTACGGGGAGGGGCAGGTGGCTACTCGCATCTCATGGGTAGGGGTCAGGAATACTGCTGACCCTCCGCAGTGCACAGGAAGACCTCCATACCGGGGGTTGTAGGACTCCAAGGGTCAGTGATGTGGGTGCTGGCAGACTGTGGTCCTGTTGTGGTCCTCAGTGAAGTTTTTCTAGCATTTTTCGTTATATAGAAACAGGGCATCCTTACATGTAATAAGCTTCCCTTTTTACCAAGGCCCAGTTCTTCTGTGATTATTCCACATGGATGTCTAGTGATTGCAAAAGGTACACAGAACTGTTACCAACCAGAACAAGCATAGTATCATTGGGGAAGCCAGAGAGCGCTGTCGGATACTTTGTCCTTACAGCTTGAGAGGCTGCTTACACTTTCACACTGAGCTCGGTAACCTAAATGCTCTGCTCATAAAAGCAGGGGGAGTGGTCAGCATATCAGATGCCTTGTAAGGACTTAGTTGCTCAGTAATAATTTGGGGGTTCTAGTAGCATTTATAAGGAACAGAAGATGTCACTAAAAGTTTGGCCATGTATTAGTTCCCCCTTCCGCTCAAAAAAACCGGAAAACATTGTTGATTCCGACTCATGGCGACCTCCGTAGGACAGAGTAGAATTTCCCTGTGGGTTTCCAGGTGAGTGCCTGTTGGATTCAGACTGCTCCTCTTTTGGTTAGCAGCTCAGCTTGCAACCTTGGCACCACCGGTGTTTGCTGTGGCCCAGTGGGTATCATCTGGAACACAAGCTGGCTGGGTTTGCCCATTCTCACTAACCCAGGTTGATAATGACTTGACTATAACCTTTGGCTAAAGGCGTCTGCTACTTAACAAATCATGTAAGACCCCCTCACGCCAGAGGACATCGTTTAACTGAATTCAGGAGGATACTGAGTCAGTCTTAGCGAAACAGCAGTGGTCCTAACTGGAAACGAAAGGTCCTTATCATGCCTTTTTGTCCCCTTTCCGTGTAACTGTCTTGTGTGCTTGAAGTCTTCAAGAGCTCTGTGAGACAGGATGATTCCGAGCGTAGTGAGGGCTTCAGTTCTGTTTCTGGTCCCGTGACAGGTGTGAAAACACTAGTTTTCATATCAAGTATCTGTGGTTTGGCATTTCATGGGATACAGGAAGCCTAGCATTGAGCATTGTACAAATTTTTAGTTGTCAGAAATTTAGAAAATGCATCATGGTGTCGTAATCATGTGATAAAAAGAGTTTCCGCACAAAGCTCTGGTCTCGTGAGGATGCCCTTTAGGGTCTGGTGTTGCTGTGTGGCAGGCGGTAGTAGGGAGACAGTCAGGCCCTGCCTGATGTCCTGGTGCCCTGGAGGAATTGTCGTGGCCGGTTCTCAGCAGGGGGCGTGGGCCAGACCCTCAGGTAGAGAGAGGTACCTCTGTACAGAGGTGGGAGTGCCAAGATTGTCCTTCAGTTGGTTCTGGTCCTGCCACTGCTTTGTCTTGTGACTGATCACCCAGGGCTCAACCTTCTTGGCCTGATTTCTGTTTGTGAAACGGGTCCACTGAGCCGCACCTTCAGCTCCCAAGGATCACTTCAGTAGCCTGTGTGTGAGGTTTTCGGTCCTCTAGAGAACAGAAAGAGTGGGGACAAGGTGGATAGGGATGTTTCATGGCCTTTGTTTTTTAAACAAAGGTATTTCACAACTTTTAGTTTGTGATACAGCGTACTATAAATCCTGACACATACTTGGAAGTAGGAAGTTGCAGCAAGGTACAAATCTAGAAGATGGGTATGATTTCTAAGCAAGCAAGTTGGTTTTTCAGTATTACGGGGATTCATTTTCCTCGATGTCCATTACCATGTGGATTTCCTACTTGAGCATTATTTTACTGTCCACCTCCTTTAGATTTACTTTTTATGAAGATCAGAAGAAAATAAATTGTGATTCAGTGTTCACGACACTTTTTGAGATCAAAGGCTATCCTGTTCTACAAGTTTTTCTTAAAGGGAAGTTAAGCGATCAGGGGATATAGATCCCAGTTTGAATCTGCACCCAAGGGGGGGCATTTATCACCGAAACATAAAATATTCATTGTTAGGGCATTATTTTAACTGCACTGTGTCTGATTGTCTTTTGGAATACACTCATTTAATTTGTGTCACCTGACACACCACCTGAAGGTTGTGAAGAATGACGCGTGAAGTCTCACCACATCACTTAGGGATAATTCTGATTCACCGGGTATAGCTGGGTGGCTGGTGTGTGTGCCTGTGGATGATACAGTTGTCTTTGCCAGAACTTGGCTCCTCTTGACAAACTTTCCCAGGTGTTGGCCCATGCCAAAACTTGCACATGTTCTATTAGAGATGAAGTTGTGCATGCTGCCCTCTAGTGGGCAATTAACTTAATTTTAAAGTCAGAAGCATCTTTTTTCCCATTGGCTGGGAAAGAATGGGCGGTTAGGCTGGCTCAGCCTTCTGAGTGACTTCTGAAGAAGCTGGCTATTCCAGCCACTGCTGGGCTCCACACGCCAGTGGGGGATACCCTGCTCATGCCCCAGAGTCTGTGTGGTTCAGATGCTGCCTGTGCAGTCCAGTCTAGTAAACGGTCTTCCTTGTGATGGGGCATGCAAGGAACCACAGCCTTAGACTGAGCTGTGCTACACCCGGGAGATAAAGAGAACAGAGCCATGCGCACTCTTGAGGCGGTCACACCGCAGCGTTTGCTGTTTTTAGCCTTCTTTGGGGTCTGCCCCAACACATACGTTAGAATTCTCCATTATACATTCAGAAAATACCTCTCTTCAGAGTACCAAATAATGTGAGTCAGCATATTCTATTCACATGATTCAGCTGTTTAAGAACTTGTACTATTGATTTCATGTCTATTACCAGGTGTGTGATAATAGTGAAATGGATGAGACTTGTCACGCTGTTCTTTGCAACCTTTGGGTGTGATGTGTCTTAGGTGACACAAGTGAGTGTATTCCCAAAGACAGAAGCATTGCAGTTAAAATAACACTCTGGAAATGACTACCTGATGTCTAGGTGATAGGTGCCCCCCTTTGGTGCAGAGTCAGACCGCTGCCGGACGGCGTCTCTGACACTGATGACTTTCGTTTTGGACACTGCTAGGTGACACTGGGACGGTTTTCTGTCCGTTCGGTGTCTACAAGCAGTCTGTCTGTTCTCTGTGCTGCATATATAATAAAGCTTACTGTGAGGCAGCCATTTTATTAACATCCATGTTTTTTGTTCCTATTTTAAGATAAAAGTGACGATGGAGGAAAAATCAAGCATCTTACGTCCTCAAGAGAGTGTAGTTACTGTGGGAAGTTTTTCCGTTCCAATTATTACCTCAATATTCATCTCAGAACCCACACAGGTAATGAATGTCTCTAGATTCCTTTGTAAACATGTGTTGATAAAAAGAAAGATGCTGTAGTTCTGTGACTTGATCACCTGTTCAGATATGCTGCTAGATCCCTGGGAGAAGTCCGGGAGAAATGTGCAGTGTGCTGACGGCCGTGTCTCTGGCTTGAACTGTCACGGTCTCGTGGTGGGAACTTGTTTCTGGCCTCATTTCTGGCGGCCACATCCTGATCCTCATCTTACGAAAACTTTTCTAGTATATGTTAATGTCACAGCTTTCCTCCTGTTAAGTGCTGTGATTCTGTATATTCAGTGGTCTTTTCTTTCGATTCTAGAAGCTGCTGTTAAATGTAGTGCATTTAGGGGCTGGGTGGACTGGAATATCTTTTGTCACGTAGTGAGCTGTGTAGCCTAGGGCAAGTCAGTTAACCTTTCTGTGGCCCAGTGACTGTAGCCATAAAAAAATGTATAGTTATGATAATAAGTAACACTTACAGATAATATAGCAACATGGGGATGTTCCCTTCCGTGGGACTTTTATCAAGAATAAAAGAAAAGCTGAAATTATTCCCCCTTAAAGGCACATATTCAAATTTCTTGTGTAGTGAGGGCGATAAAATAAAATAGATCCTGGGAAATGGAGGATTTGAAACTCAGCAGATGGGAAAGAGAAAAGGAAAGAACCCTGGGTGCTGTGTATAATAAACTCGCGTCTCTCCCAAAGACCTGTTTTGATGCCCTTTAGGACCCCTTGTAACACAGTGGAGTCTTTTTGTTTTAGGTGAGAAGCCGTACAAGTGTGAATTCTGTGACTATGCAGCAGCCCAGAAGACATCTCTGCGGTATCACTTGGAGAGACATCACAAGGATAAGCAGATGGAGATTGTCACTGAAGTCAGGAACAATGGGAAAAGTCAGGACACAGAAGATGCACTAGTTACCACTGAGAGTGGGCAGACCAAAAATTTGAAACGATTTTTTGATGGTGCCAAAGATGCCAAAGGCAGCCCACCTGCAAAGCAGCTCAAGGAGATGCCTTCCGCCTTTCCGAACGTTCTAGGCAGTGCTGTCCTCTTGCCGGTTCACAAAGATACTCAGGATTTCCGTAAGAATGCAGCCGACGACAGTGCTGACAAAATGAACAAAAGCCCTGCCTCTGCGCACCTGCACGTGGTGAAAAAGCGATCGATGGGTGAACCCCTGACAGGTAGCCCCTTCTGTAAACCGGAAGTGGATACAGCTCCTCACCCAGACAGCGATACCGTCCGCAGCCTGGAACCCAGCCACCGAGAGCAGACGGCAGAGGCCGTGGCTGAGGGCAAAGCCCAGCCCGCCCCAGACTGTCAGGAGAAGCCTTTAAATCTGTCCCTGGGACCCCTTCACAGCTGTCCAGCGCTGTCTTTGAGCAAAAGTGTAATCCCGAGTATCACCTGTCCCTTTTGTACCTTCAAGACCTTTTACCCGGAGGTTCTCATGATGCACCAGAGACTGGAGCATAAGTACAACCCTGACGTCCACAAAAACTGTAGGAACAAGTCTGTGCTGCGGAACAGACGCACTGGGTGCCCGCCAGCTTTGCTCGGCAAGGACGTGGTGCCCCTGGCTAGTTTTCACAAGCCCAAGCCCAAGCCGGCCTTCTCCACGCAGACCAAACCCCTGTCATCCGAGAAGGTGAAGCAGTCCCCCCTGGGGCCAGGCAAAGCTTCGCTGACCTCGGGGACAGACTCCGGTACTTTAGTTCCCAGTAATCTGAAGTCCCACCGGCCCTCGCAGAGCTCTGGAGGACAAGGGGCCGTCCCCGCCAGACAGCAGCCACCTGAGATGTTTTCAAAAACAGGTGCTTCTGCACCAGACAAGACAAAGAGACCTGAGACCAAATTGAAACCTCAGACTGCGGCGTCTCCCCAGTCGGTCCTCGGCGGCAGTCATGTCAACGGCTCCGTCGACTACCCGGCCAAGAGTGACAGCCCGTGGGCCGCTCAGGGGAGAGACTATTTCTCCCCCCGGAGTGGCCCTAGTGCCAGTGTGGAATTCAGCGAGTCCCTTCCCAAGAGGCTGAAGCCGAGTGTGGTGACGGTTGAGGTTGACCAGCCTGGACCCAGTTACCACAGAAGAAACCATGACCTCCCCAAGTACCATGCTGTCCGAGGAATCTCCAGCCTGCTGCCTCAGGAGTGTGTCTGCCCACCGTCGTCGGTGCTGCCCCCCAAGCCGAGGTTCCTGAGCTCCGGTGAGCTGGAGTCGCCGACTGTGCTGGCCGTGCAGAAGCCCTACGGCGGGCCTGGACCACTTTACACTGCCTGTGGATCGGCCAGCAGCCAGGCCCCGAGTGCAGCCTTAGAAGGTACTTCAGGATGACTGTCACCCTGCGTGAAGGAGTGAATGTTTGGGCCATGTTTTCTCAAGGGACCGGGGAGCCAAAAGCCTGCCCACTGGGGCTCTTTCTTGGGGACAAAGCATTTGTTAGATCTGGTGATGGTCTGTGGCCCTCCAGAGCCCAGTCCCAGTCAGCCTGATCTCACCCCTTAGCCTTGTGTTTCTTTCATTAACTCCGTTTTCATAGGGAGATGGTGACAAAGTTAAGGGTGACGGGAAGCAAAAGATTGAGAAACACAGGTCTGCTCTGTTGCTGGGTGAGCCCTGGCCAGGCAGCACTTAGTGCTCCGCTGCCAGTGGTCACCTTCCCTAAGGGGGGTAGCCTGGGGACCCAGTGGGCTGGTTCTCTTGTGCTCATGGAGTCGTTGGGTAACTACCAACAGCACGTCCATTGTTTGCCCTGAAAATTGGAGGTGTCCTGTAGGCCCACCCCACTACGGTCTTCACGTCTCCTGGACACGTTTGTGGTGTGCTGTGTGCTGGTCTGGGGAGTCCTCCCTTCCACGTCTCACCTCCCTCGTGGGCCAGGGCGTGGGCGCAGCCAGCATCCGTGGCCCGTCAGGAGCAGAAAAGACAGGAAGTGCTTGTTAGACCGCCTCTCTGGTGGTCTTGACCCAGGACTTTGGGACTCACACTGCCTGTCTTGCCTTTGTTATATCACGTGGACTTTTAGAATGTTTTCTTGCATATGTAGATTGTTCATCTTGTAGATGACTTTGGAGTCCCCCCAGAAGCTTCTTTCTCGAAGGGGGCCTCTGTAAGGGCTGCATTTCCTCGCGGCGCACTGCCGAGGTCCCCGGCACTCAGCTGAGCCTGTAGAAAGGCTGGCTGAGGTGTCCCCGGGGGCCTCTCCTATTTGGGTGACTTGATGAATTGCCATGCCTCCCAGGATCTGAGCTTTGTTGGTTTGTGCAGCTCAGAGATGAGATCCACCTTTCCCGTCTTGTTCTGGTGTGGTTGCCAGTGAGCGACTCCGTGGTGACACCTGCTTAATCGACAGTCACTTGGTGCCCGTTGGCCTGATGGGGGAGCCAGTTCAAAAACAGTTGCTTTGGACACTCTCCTGTAACTTTTATAAAAATTCTGCCGAAATACTCACTTTTGCTCATTTACCCCCTCATGTCTGTAAAATGGAGTTAAAACTTGAAAGAAAAGGCTCTGCTTTGCATGTCAGGTTTTTTTCCGATGCGTGTTCTTTCAGCCCTCGTTTGTACAGTCTTGGCCCAGGAGCTGTGTAGGTTTGAATGTTTTATACTGGCCTTTTCTCACTTGCTCGTTCTTACTAATGACAACCTGAGCGCTAGGTTATGTTAACTAGAATGACTTAAAATTCTGTGCAAGCCAGTGTTCCCTGCTTGAGCTGTAGCTTGAGCTGTGACGTGGTCAGCGCAGATGTGTTACCCGGTGTTCTGAGCAGTGCTCGGCTGCTCACTGAAGGGTGAGTGGTTCAGACTCCCCAGCTGCTCCGCGGGAGAGAGATGGCAGCTACATCCTAAAGATTGGCAGCCTTGGAACCTTCCGGGGCGGCTGTCTGTCCTGTAGGGTCACTGTGAATCACAATGGACCTGAGAGCTACTGACTGTTACTGGCTTTAGGAATTTTCAAAGGTGACTCTTGAAGAGCCCACCCACATCTGAGCTAAAAGTGCTTTCACCTAACTCTAAATGTCCTTTTTTTACCTTTTTTTTTCCAATCAGGAAAGAGGCCTGTGTCGTATCAACATTTATCCAACAGCCTGCTACAGAAGAGAAACTATGAGAATTTTATTGGCAATGCACATTACCGACCAAATTACAAAAAAACTTGATTTTCTGTTTTGGGGGGAAAACGGTGAGCCATACGCTTTAATTAAACTCAATGTATTGATTTAATGTAATTGAAAAAGTGAGTGTGCCTGATAAAATACAGTAAAATTGATTTTAGTTTTAAATTTTATTTTGATATGTCTAAATTTAGATTCATCAGAGTCTGTGGATGTCAGCAGTGATGGTAATAGCAAAAATAGGAATACACTGGCTCCTTATTGACATGGTTAGACTCCAAAGATGAAATCATTATGTGAAAATGGAGGATGACTGCATCATAAGTGTTTCATTTACTTACTGCTAGGCATTGAAAAAGCTTTTATAAACCTGATCTCCTTTAGTCGTGATCACAAGACAAGTGAGACCATCAAACTGCTCTCCACCTGTTCTTACACATGAAGGTGTATTGGTACACACCCACGCTGCTTCCGTAGCCCGCTGTCTGTGGCAGCTTTTCCAGCACAGTATCGGAGTTGAGTAGTGTGATTGAGATCCAGTGTCTCTCAGAGCTGCACAAACTTACCATTGGGCCCTTGTGTGTCTTGGGAAGCTGGAAATGCTCACCTGGCCCTCTGTAGAAAAAACTTTCTGGCCCCTGGGTCTGAAGGCCCTGTCCACACTTTTCAGACAATGAAACAGACCTGAATTATGTAGCTTGCCCAGAGTCCCACTCGGCCAGTACCTGGCAGGAACCAGGTTTGGGCTGCAGGCTTGCCCAGCCCCGAAGCCTGTGCCCTAACACTGCGGTTGTAAGGGCACATGTTGGTAGCCTCTGTGAACCCTGTAGTCCTCGTTCACACCACACGCTTGCCTGTCTTCAGGCGTGACCCTTCGAGAGTTTCTCACACCTGGTGTAGCTGCGGTAGTACGTTTGGACTCTCGTGTTAGATCATCCTGGTTAAATCACTGGGAGGTAACATATCAGTGTCTCCCCAGAAGCTCATCGTTTAATCTCACATTTTGATTGAAAAATCTGAGCTTAAATGGAACTCATTGCATTTCTAGAATCCTAGGTCCTGTTTGTTGGTGGTGGTGGTCTGTTGCAATTCATAGTGGCGCTGGCGGTCAGTAACTGCCCCACAGAGTTTCCAGGGAGCTCCTGGTGGATTCAGACTGCTGACCTTTTGGTTGGTAGACACAACACGTAACCACTGTGCCGCCTGGGTTTCCTGGGATCCCCTTACTTAGATTATGTTCTTGCTTGTGCTTTTTTTTTTTTCCTCAAAGGAATTTTGGAAACCTCATTCCGTCCAACCTGACTCAACCTTTCACAACGTTTCTTCCCCCTCAGGTCTGGCTGGATGGCAGTGTGTCCTCCCCGCTGAGCACGTGACCGGTGAAAGCTACTGACTGACATAAGCTGTGATTGCACTGTACATAGGAGGAACACTACAGTTGTGTAAAGTTGTTCTGTTAGCTTTTGTACCAAATAGCAATAAAAGCTAGAGTTGAAACAGTTGAGTTGGACACAAATGTACACAAATGGAGACCGGAATTCTCTATTTTGTCCCTGAGTAATATTTTTTTTAGGATTGACCAAATAGGAAGTGATGTTTTTCTACATACTTGAGAGCGCTGCTGAAAGAAGTGGTCTGGGGTGGGTGGGGCGGGCTGCCGGGGCGGGGAGAAAGTCTGTAATGCTTGCACCTCAGGTAAAAATCTGTAAATACGTCCGTTGGAAACCTGCTTGTTTAAATACTGTATGGATTTTTTTCCTTTAATGGAGCTCATCACTTTGAGCAGTTTCTGCTATCCGTGCTCTGTCCTTTCAAATGTTTTCTTTCTTTTTAAATTTTCAATGATTTGTATGATGTTAAATCCACTTGTCTGTTGTCGTAACAGCGGTGTTGACCCTCCAGCAGCGTGCGCTGTCTGTCGAGATCGGCCGGCTGCTGCCCTCTCGTTCCGGGGTCAGCTGTCAGCTGCGAAAGATGTGGCTGCTCTGTAGATCGTCCTGGGGCCCACCACTGTCCCTTTCCCGGGGGGCGCGATGGTGCACAGGCATTTCCCCTGTGAAGCGGCCGGCTACTGAGTGTGTGTACCGGGCCCTGTGCGAGGTGATTGGAAATTTGTTTTTCCTAACAAATGAATCATTTCTGTTGGAAAATTCCACTGTGGGGGCATTTGCCTAAAATGGTCTGAACACTCGCTAAGTGATATGTGTGGATTGCAGATGCTGGGAAGCAGTTGGAAGGAAGGAAGGGTTTGGGTGTGTTTCAGTGTTGGGGTGTCTGGCATCTGGGGTAAACACAGATGTGTTAAGGTTTGATGTCGACATGTTGATGCTGAACTGAACCGGGAGTTGCTGGCTGAGTCCCCGGGGAAGGGGGACTGTGTGCAGACCTCCCCTGTCTCCCAGCTTCTCCCGGCCTACTCTGACCATTTCCCCCCGCTTCTCAGCACACATGCAGCTTGAGGTTTTAAGGGAGGCTGGCCACCAGGCGGCTGACTGGGTACTTGACCTGCTTGTTCCCATCAAGTGCAGTCCCTGGCTGTGTCTCTTCAGCAGTCCGTGGCTTTGAGCAATCACAGAATCTTGTATTGAGAAATCATCTCAAAAAGAAATTTGCACTGTTAATATTTCTTGCCCTGCCCTTCTGCACAGAGCGAGAGTCTAAGACCTAAAATAGCAAAACCTGGGAAGACTTCTGACTCTCTTCTTTTCATTATGCAACCCAACGTGTCCTTGATGTAAGTCTTGACTCCCGCGTTCAAGGGGGCACCTACTGGGAGAGGAGCCTGCTGGCCGTGGCGCCGGGGGAGGAGCTTTGCGTCAGGAAAGCTCACTAGGGGCCTTTTCCTGTTCACAAGCTGAGCCATATGTACATAATCTAGATTTTGTTTTCATAGTTTTGCACTTTTATAGCCTATTTTTGAAGATGAACACATTTGCAAGATGATCTTTGCCTAATACAATGAGTGTTACAGAAAGCCCGCTGTGACTCTTAAAAGGGGGTATGTGATAAGAGGGCTGAAATTTAAACCTGTATTTAAAAAAAAAAAAACAAAAACCAAAATCACCAAATCTATTTGAAAACAGTTAATTGGTGTTGTGCTGAAATTTGGGGTGCTTTCAGATTTCTGCTACCTTCTAGCCACATTTCTGAATGCATAAAAATGCAATTTTTTTCCCCCACAGTCCTGTACTTCAAAATATGTTTTCTCATCAGTATTAGCTATTGGAATACTACTGGTTTTGTATGTTTTTTGGTTTTCCTTTGAGGCAACAGTCCATATAATAGAGGTACAATTCGTTGAATTTTTGTTTATGTATTTATTTCATTCCAGTTTGATTTATTTTAATTGTTGATACCTAAGTCGTCAAGCAGTAGACATTACTTGTTTTATTTATATTTCAGCTTAAAGTTATGTTATTATATGGATGTAAATAAAGATTTGGTGTTTTGCAATCTTGGGCTTTGGTCTTGATTGTGTTCTGGTGTCTGATTTTGTCTTGTTTACTTTTTTTTTTTAATTTTACACATGCACGAAGCTGAAAATGAACATAATGGATTCGATCCTTGTCATCTAGCAATATTCTGCCACTTGTGTCCCCACAGCCCCCATTGGAGTCTTTTTAAAACAAACCTGATGCAGGATTTAACTCCATCCATAAAATTCTAGAGTGTGTATCTGTAAGTTAAGGACTTGTTACTAAGCATAAACCAGTGGCATCATCACACTGAACACGATAAAGAGTGGTGTTTCAGACCAGCCTCTGGGAGGGTAGTGCCCGTACTTCCCAGTACAGAAACACGTGCCTGGTGTAGTGGCCGTCAGGAACCCAACCTGCTCTGAGAACTGAAGCGCTCACCTGGTGAGTGAGAGGTCAGTTCCAGTCCAGCAGTGGCTCTGAGGGAGGAAAGACTCCTGGCCATCTGCTGCTGGACACAGCACAGCCTGGGAAACCCGATGGGGTGGGTCTGTGTCCCATCGGGTCGCGATGCATCGACTTCAAGGGACAGAATAACGTAGTGAGGCTGTAACAAGATGAGGTGGGTGATTGGTGTCTTACAGCCTCAAAACGATGCCTGCAATTGGTAGAAACACATCAGATGTGTCCATTTTTGGCTTGTGAGAGCATCCTTCAAATTGGCCCCAGTGCTTTAGGACAGCAGCTCAGCTTTTTGTTCCCAGCTTCTCTGGTGCGTAGCTTACCCCAGACCTGGAGATAGTTCTCCAAGGAGCGTGGGTTCCTTCCATGGGAAATGAGAATCAGAAGTGAAGATTTGGGGATAAGGGATACTCACTACTGGATTGCTTGAGTTCTTGGGCCTTTTTTGTGTGTGTGCCAAGGTATTACCTAGATAGATTCTTTATAAATTATTTTGTTGAGAACCTATACAGAAAACATCAACTGTTTCCATATGCACAACTCAGCAACAGAGATTGCATTCTTAAGAGTCGGGCAGCCCTGGCTCTCCTCTTTTCTGAGTTGTTCCCTGTTAGCATAAAGCTCACCACTGAGGTTTCCTGCCTAGTCCTTTTTGTTGCTTTTATCAATTTGATCCCATCTGGGATCAGCTCAAGGCTGACACTCGTCACTTGTTAAGCTAAATCACTCGTTTTCAGAAGCCTTGGGGCTATTTTGGGTTTAGGGTTTAAAAGTTACGCTAGGCAATCATTTTCATGGGTTTATGCGGGCTATGCAGCTCCAGAAAGCCTGGATTCCTTGATGTCTTCGTTACCTCATGCTGCTCTAACGGAAATACCATGCGTGGATGGTTTTAACAAAAAAGAGTTCATTCTTACACAGTCCATTATGCTACAAGTCTGAATTTAGGGTGTCCGCTCCAGGGAAAGACCCTCCCTCTTTGTCCGCGCTAGAGGAAGGTCCTTAGAGTGCATCAGTCTCTGTTCAGGGAGCGTCTTGGTGCAGGAACCTCAGGTCTGAAGGGTGTGCTCGTCTCCCTGGGCTGCTTTATCAATGGTGTGAGGTCCCCAAGCCTTTGCTTGCTTCCCTCTCCTTTTGTTTCCCCTGGGATCAAAGGATAAAAGGTGGTGCAAGCCACACTCCAGGGAAACTCCCTTTCCAATTGGGCTGGGAGGGGAAGTTAGGATGTTATATTCCCCCTTAATCCTCGCCAGTGTAATCCACTCTACTAGCCACAGGCTGAGATTAGGATTTTATAGCACAGGAAAAATTACAAAATAGAAGGCAGTCACCCAATGCTGGGAATTAATGGCCCAGCCAAATTGCTATGTACATTTTTGGGGGGGAACACAGTTCAATTCATGACACGAGAACAATTTTGGGGGGGTCACATATAGGTGAGAAAGTATTTACCATTTCTGCAATCTTCTCGTGTGCAGTTTATTCCTGTGCATCGTGATACTGTGGAGAATGGCTTTACAGAGAGGAGCATGCTTGGGTGGGGTGGGTATTTTAAACGAAAGGTTTTAAATTTTGAATAAAAGGATAAAAAGTGAACAGAACCAAGGTAGTGCTGGAGTATTGGACAGGTTTTATCTGGGGCCGGAAGTGGGCGGGCAGGAGAGTCGGGGGTTGACTGGAGGGCCAGGTTCGATAATCCCATAGTACAAACCCACACTGCGGGCGGTCAGAGTGTGACTCACAGCGACCCCAGAGGATAGAGAAGAGCTGCCCCACACCGTTTCCAAGGACGGGCTGGTGAATTCCAACTGCCAGCCGTGTATTTAGCAGCCTGAGCAGCCATGAAGAAATCAAAAGACAAACTGTACTGGGAAACTCCCCTGCAAAGGACGTCTCTAAAGGACTGAAAGGTAAAAGGATCACCTTGAAGACTGAGGTGGGTCTGACCCAAGCCATGAGATTTTCAGTTGCACTGTATGCATGCGAAAGCTGGGCAATAAATAAGGGAGGCAGAAGACTTGACACCTTTGAATTGCGGTGCCGCAGAAGAACGTTGGATGTACGACGGACCAACGGAAGAACAAACCCATCCGTTCCGGAAGAAGTAACCCCTGAGTGCTCCTTGGAAGCAGAGGGGCAAGACTGTCGCTTCCATACTTTGGACATGGTGTCAGGAGGGATCAGTCCCTGGAGAAGGACATCATGCTTGGCAGAGAGGAGGGTCAGTGAAAGAGGAAGACCCTCGAGGAGATGGATCAACACAGGGGCTGTTTAAGCATAGAGACAATTGTGGGTGTGGCGCAGGACTGGGCACTGTTTGGTTCTGTGGGACACAGGGTGGCCAGGCATCAGAACCACATAACAACAACAGCAGCAGCAGCGGCTAGAGCTCTTAATCCCTGTGCCACCGGGGCTCCGGTCAGATAATAGGAAAACAGGGCTCGGAAAAGGGTGTTACCCGCATCTGAAGAGTTTAGATATTTACAAGTCATCTCTGCGTAGAAAAAAGACTGACCTTTTTTAAAAAATCATGTATTAGGTGAACATTTACAGAGTAAATTACTTTCTCGTTAAACAGTTAATACACCAAGTTGTTTTGTGTCATGGATTGCCAACCCAGCAGGGTGGCAGCACTCCTCCACGGTGGGTTCCGTGTTTCCCTTGGTCCAGTTTCCTGTCCCTCCCTGCCTTCTGGTCTTGGCTCTTTAGATGGCTGTGCCTGTGTATCTTGTTTACAGGATGTGCGGACAGCTACGCCTTCCTCCCAGGGAGCGCCTGGTAGGTGCTAGCTGCAGAGCAATTGTTCGCAGCCAAGCACTTTAATCACTGCACCACCAACAGTCTTACTGATCCATATAACACACATAAACCAAAGCTTTTGGGGCTCCTGAGTAAGTTTTAAGAAAGGTGACTCACGGTGGCTCCGAGTGTGCCCTGTGCTCCATTGGGTTTCTAAGTTGCTCATCTTTTCTGTAGAAAGAAGACAGCCTTGGAAACTTCATAGGGTGGTTCTGCTGGGTCCTATGGGGTTGCTATGAGTCAGAATCCACAGCAACAGGTTTGGTTGGGGATTAGGAGATAATGTTGATCTGTGGGCTCCCACTTAGGAATCCCTGGGCACGCTGTTAGAATTACTGTAATCTTCCGGTCCTTGGAGGTGTACATGGGATGGAGACACAACCCTGTTTGCACCATTAAAGAAACGAATTTAAAAATTACAAGCATAAAATGTGTTTATACAAAAGATGTGTCTCCTGTCAGGATAGCCGTCCTCCATAGCTAGGAATATTTCTCCAGATGTCTGTCTTGGCCTCTACTATGCTTTACAATCACTGTGAGCACAAGTGGGATTGTTCTCTACGGCCTTCTGATGATGGCTCTCTTTTCTCCCGTTTAGTACAATAAGCAGGCCGCTTTATGTATCAGTTGCTGTGGAGTCATCTCTGACTCATAGCAACCCTGCAGATCACAGTGAAACTGCCCCCCAAGATTCCCTAGGCTGCGTCCTTTGTGGGGGCAGGCTGCCGTGTCTTTTTTTCTCTCAGAGTGGCTGGAGGGATTCAAACTGCGGTCTTTTTGGTTACCAACTGTCATGGATTGAATTGTGTCCTCCCAGAAATATGTGTAGCCATGTGGCTGGGCCATGATTCCCAGTATCTTGTGACTGTCCTACATTTTGTGGTTTTCCTATGCTGTATGTTAAAGGTTAAGGTGGGGCTGTAAATCCCTTGATAGGATCACCTCTCTGATCCACTGTAGAGGGAGTTTTCCTGAAGTATGGCTTGCCCTACCCTTAATCCTTTCATCCTGCAAGAGATAAAAGGAAGAGAAGCAGGCTGAGAATTGGGAACCTGGTACCATCAAGAAAGCAGCACTGGTAGAAGAGCGCATCCTTCAGACCCATGATTCCTGCACCAAGATGCTCCTTGTACAAAGACTGATGCAATACCGGACTGTCCTCCAGTGCCGACAAGGGGAACTTGGAACTGAGGGCCTGTGCTGTGGCCCTCATCTGCTCTGCCGGGGCAAGTGTTTCAAAGCTCTGTAGCTCCACTGATTCAAGGCACTGATTCAAGTGCCCCGAGGCACCCCATTCAGCTATGAAAACTTGGTGCACCCTGAATATGGACCTGTAGCTTACCAGACTGTGTAAGAATAAATCTTCCTTTGTTAAAGCCATCCACTCTGTGGTATTTCTGCTAGAGCAGCCCTAGCTGACTAAAACACCAACCAAGCACTGTGCCAGATTACAGCCAAGAAAACCCTATGGAGCAGCCCTACTGTGTAAGATATGGGGTCTCTGTGAGTGAAGGTTGACGCCACAGCAACCTCCACTACCGACATATAAAAGAACAGTGAGCTGCTTAGGCTGAGCTTTGGGCCGTATGTGCTGGAAACAGACTGAGTGATTTGCATGTGTGATCTAATCTGGTTTGAACCAGTTCATTCTGGTTAGGACTCCTGCTGAGAATTTGCATTTCCACACTCACTATACTGGATCAACCGATAACTTCTTGTAAACCTGCTGGGAACCCTGATCTCAACATGAAGTAGGTCTGGTAGCTCCATGGTTAAGCACTCAGGTGTGAATTAAAAGGCTGGTGGCTCAGACACACCCAGTGACCCCATGGCCATTTGCTTCCTGAAGATTACAGCCAAAAAATCGTACAAGGAAGTTGTACTCTGTCCTGTGGAGCCTGACTCACTTTGATGACATGTGACAATACAACATCTCATCTCTGTGTGGTCAGTATTGTTCTCCTAGTTCTACGGGTGAGTAAACTGAGGCCCAGCAAAATTAAGTAACTTGCCCACAAGTGGTAAAGGGATTGACCTGGGTCTATGCCTTTAAAAAACATTGTTTTTTTTTTTCAGTTGAGTTTGAGGTGAAAGTTTACACAGCAAATTAAGTTCTCATTTAATAATTTTTATGGTAAAAAGTTTTCTATGAACTTGGTTACAGATTTCGTAAACTGTCAGCGTTCTCGTTATTCCCTTTTCTGTTTCCTTCGCTCTAGCTTCCCTGCCCCTCCCTGCTTCCTCATCTCTGCTTTGGGGTGAATGTTGATGGTTTGGTGTCCTACAGCTGATAGCTTAAGGCAGCACACTCCTCACAGGTGATACTCTTTATTTTATAAGCCCATCTAGTATTTGGCTGGAAGGTAACCTCTGGGAGTGCGTTCAGCTCCCAGTTCAGAGGAAGACTTAGGGCAGTAGCATCTAGAGTTTCTCTAGTCAATATCAGTACGCCTGGTCTTTTCTAGGAATTTGGGCTTTGTTCTACATTTTCCTCCCCCTTCCCTCTGGGACCTTCTCTTGTGTCCCTGGCTAGAACAGTCAGTAGTGGTAGCTGGGCACCATCTAGTTCCTCTGATCTCAGGCTAGATGAGATCGTGGCTTAAGGCAGTGCTTTTAACACATAGCAGGGTAGCTGGTCAGTTTATACTTGTATTTTATAAAATTCAACTGAATAGTCACAAGTCTGTGATTGCACTTGAACCCAAACTGGTCTCTTGTCTCATGAGAAAGTAGATGACCACAGTACATTTTTTGCCAGATTTTATAGAAGAAGGGAAGCCTTGAAGACCTGTGATAATTCAGCACTTGAATAATTCCAGACTGTTTACTTGCAGAGTTGATCAGAATGCAAATGTTTTAACACTGGAAGGTGGCATTGCTGGTGTAAACACGTTTACCACGTACTCATCCTGCCGTCTTTGGGATTCAACTATCTGTCATAAATTTTCAAAGATGGAACATGGATATTATTTCATATGCTGCGGGGAACTTGACTATAGTATGCTTCTACCGCAATATTTCATGTTTTCCTAATTCAAAGTTCTACAGGCTTCCCCTATGTTCATTTTCTCATTTAATCGTTGCACTTAGGGCTGTCGTGTTAGAACCAAACACCACTGCTGTTCTCTTGGCATGTTCTTCCAGGAATGCCCCACACCCAGTTTAATTAAGAACACCCAGGACCTGGCTGCCTTGGTAGTCTCCACTGTGCCCGAAAATGCTGGGCCCTGTGGGGAGGAGACAGGCTGGTGCAGGTCTGGCTTGGGGTGGGGGGTGGGTAGGGTGAGAAAATCCAGGTGAAAGGAAATCCTGGACAGGAGGGGTCAAGAATTGAGAGAAACGATTTGAGCCTGGTGGGGAAAGAAGAACACTTGTTGTGTTTTTTAAAACACATTAAGAAATGTCAAAAACAAACAAACAGGCAAACAAGCAAACCCAACAAAAACAACCCTTCATAGATATAATTTCAAAGAAAATCTACCAGTGGCCAAAAACCTTCTTGAGAAGATGCTTTACATATTAAGTTACAGGGGAAATGCAGACCACATCGATAACAGGGCGCTCCTATATGGCCACTAACCATTAAAGTGGTCACCATAGAGTTGACACCAACTGATGGTGACCCTAGATGTATCAGAGTGAAACTGTGCCTAGTAGCATTTTCAGTGGCTGATTTTATGGAAGTAGATCACCAAGCCTTTCTGCCAAGGTGCCTCTGGATGGATTCAAACTGCCGTCCTTGAGGTTAGCAGCTGAGTATATCTTTCTGGCTGCAAGCAGGGCGGGGACTTGAACATTCTCTGTCACATTCTCCTGTTTTCCTGTCTCCTGTTTCTCTACTGTTCATTCCCCACCCGAGACACTTTCCCAGACGGGCCCACCTGGAACTTCTGCAAACAGGTTAGGCTCAGTCCAGCTCTTGGGACCTGATGACGAAGAACACAGAAAAGTTCCCAAATGCACGGATTGCTTCGAAGTGGGAATACAAACAACAAATTGATGATGACCACAAAACTGAAATCTAGAGGTCAGTTCTACCCTGGCCCCTAGGGTCGCCATGAGTCGGATCCGACTCGACGGCACTTGGCTTGGCTGATCAGACCTTGGGGCAATTATTCTAACCCTAGATTTTTCTAAAGCCCCTCAAAAGATAGGAAAACACCCACAAAAATACTAGCATCTCAGTACTTTGCAAGACTGGAGACACAAATATCTACCTGAAACAGATGAATACATAAACCGCAGCTATTCTTACAGTAAATTCTATGCAGCTGAGAATGAGCTCTGTAGTTAATGCAGCAGTGTGGGGAAACCTCCCAGATGTGTAAAAGCCACCCACAGAAGAGTACCTGCTGTGTCAGTCCGCTTACATAGGGGCAAAACCAGGCCGCTCTTACCAGGTTATTAGAGGGTGGCTACCGGTTGCAGGGTGATAGGATGTGTACGTGTGTGTGGGTGTCTTGGTTATCTAAAACCTAAAAAAGAAAAACCAAAGCTTTCAAGTTGATTTTGACCCATAGAGACCCTCCAGGCATAGGGTTTCCAAGCAGTGATTGGTATATTTGAACTGCTGACCTATTGGTTGGCAGTGAAAGGCTTAATCACTGGGCCACTAGGGGCTCTTCCTGTTTATCTAGTGCTGCTGTCAAAGAAACACCACAAATGAGTTAACAAATTTATTTTCTCACTGTTAGGAGGCTGGAAGTCAGAATTCAGGGCCTCGGCTCTAGGGAGAGGCTTCCCAGTCTGTAGGCGCTGGGGGAAGGTCCTTGTCTCTTCCTTCACCTTGGTGATCTTCGTGTGATGTGGTATCTACCTCCCCCATCTCTGCTGGCTTCATCTGTTCCTTTTATATCTCAAAAGAGAGGTGACTCAAGACACCTCCTATACAAATACTGTCTCATTAAGAAAATCCAATCTAAAATGGGGTTATAACTACCAGGTGCAGGTTAAGATCTATAACACACATTTTGGGGACACAATTCAAGTCATAACAGTGAGTTACTGGACAAGGTGTAAGGGAGGGAGACTTTGGGGTGTCGGCAAGGCTTCATTTCTTGCTCTGGATGTTGGTTCAGTTAGTGAAAATTCAATGATGTTTACACTCATCATCCGGCATTTCTAAAAAAATTTTATTTTTGGTGAAAATACACACAATACAACATACACCAATTTGACAGTTGTCACACATCCCGTTAGTGGACAGTGGTTGTATACTTTGTGTCTCTGTTCTCTCTCTGCCTATGTTGTGTGGACTCTGCCCTGTAAAGTTCTTGTCTGGGCTTTAGGCAATTCTTGAAAATAAATGATTATCATATAGATAATGCAGTGCTCAAGATACATATTCTTTATTACATGAACTAAATGTTGAGTTTAAAAATGACTTCATCGGGTAGTTTGTGTTCAAGGTTTAAAGATTGTTTCTAGATAATAGGTTCTAGAGTCCCACCTACTCTTAGTGTGTCCACTATGACTTGGCACTTTCTGTTTATGCCAATCATATCTTTTCAAGAAGTGGAAAGATGGCACAGTAAAGCATTCAGGAATGCCAGGATGCAGAAACAAAGGTAATTTTAAGGTTATCGTTCACAGTGAGGTTTAAGGTCCACACTATTTAATGCCATTTTATAAACAAGCAAACCGAGGCTCAGACAGTTTAGTGATGTGCTTTTGGGTGCAATACAGCTGGGCAGCACTGGGATCCAGAGCCCAGGTGTGGTTAGCTGCCGGATCTTGAGTACGGCCAGAGCAGAAGGCTCTTTCTCATGGTTGGCTGTTGTCCTGTCATCGCAGATTTGAGATGCCCACATGCTGAGTCTGCCACTAACTCTGTCTTGCAAGGCTGTGAGCTCCAAAAGGGCAGGGCAGGTTTGTCTATGCACCCATCCACGCATGCAGCCATCCAGCCACCCATCCACCTACGCACCCACCCACCCACCCACCTACCCACCCATCTATTTAGCCCCTTACCCCCATCCATCCGTCCATCTGTCCGTCCATCCATCCATCCGTCCACTATTTATTGAGGACTTGCGACGTGAGAAAGGTCCTTGGGCGGTACAAGCAATTTGCAGTCCACTGCTAACCCACAGGAGCCCTGGTGGCATGATAGTTAAACACTTAGTTACTAACCAAAAAGTTGGCCGTTCGAACTCTCCCAGCAACTCTGCCGGAGGTCAGCTCCTATAAAAATCACAGCCAAGAAAGCCCTATGGGCAGTTCTACGGTGTCACATGGGGTCACTGAGCTGAAAATCCAGGCGACAGCACCCAACAACAACAACTAGATGTGCGGTTGACTGTCGTTTGAACCCATTCGGTGTCACTGCAGAAGGCAGGCCAGATAATCTGCTTCCGTAAAGACCACAGCCAAGGAAATGCTATGGAGCAGTTCTGCTCTGTGACACGTGGGATCGCCACCTGTCAGAATCAACTTGACAGCGATAGGTTTAATGTGAGAGAGACACTGCTCTTAGCATAGGATCTGTATCAGTACACAAAATAGACAAAAATCCCTGGCTTATGGAAGAATACATTGATAAATTATCTAATATGCCAAGGGGTCCTGGTGGCCCAACAGTTAAAGCAAGCGGCGGCTGACAAAGGGCTGGCAGTTGGAACCCACCAGCCGCTCTGTGGGGGAAAAGACCTGGTGACCTGCTCCTGGAAAGATCACAGCCTGGGAAACCCTGTGGGGCAGTTCTGTTCTGCGCTGTAATGTTACTGGGAGCCGCCGTGAAATTAACAGCACTCAACAACAGCAAATAGGATGTCGAAGATGGTATGAACCCTACAGACAAATAAGCTGGTAGGGAAGGTCAAGTTTCCGTGTTGGCACAATGGGTGTAATTTATGATAATGCCCAGAAAAGTCCCCGCCCCCACCCCGAGAAGAAGACACGTGGACAAAAGTGTGAAGGAGATGAAGGAGTGAGCCGTGTGGTTGTCTGGGAGGAACGCTCCGGCGGACGAAGGGGCAGGTGCAGAGGCCCTGGGTTATTTGAGAACAGTGGGGATACTCAGATGGCTGGGATGTCAGGTTACAGGGAGCAAGGGGGAGTCTTGCTAGGCTGTCGGTAGAAGCTTGGCTTCCTCTCTGAGTGTGATGGGGAGCCACCGGAGATCCGAACGGAACACTGGTGGGACTGGACTTAGCTGTAGCTTTACTCCAAAAGCTCCCGGCGTGGTGTCTGACCTCCGGGTCACTGGATCATTGACTTTATCTCCTGATGAGAGATGCTAGGAGGGTTCGCAGAAGCCTCTTGTCCTACAACACTGAACTTGATTCTCATTCCTGGAAGACACCGCTTGTCAGCGCACTGAGCCCCGTGTGGAAGACCCAGAGGGCTTCCTTCAAGAAGTGTCATCTGACTTGATAGTTGCTGAAGCTGAGAGTTTGCATTTGCTCTTCCCTCTGATCCCCAAGAGTCTGTCAATTTGTCCTAATTTGGGGGCTTGTGTGTTGCTGTGATGCTGAATGCTATGCTACAGATATTCAGACAGAGGCAGGGTCACCCAGGGTGGGTAGATTTCAGCTGAGCTTCTGGGCTAAGACAGACTAGGAAGAAGGACCAAGGAACAGTCTGCTTCTGAAGGGAATTAGCCAGTGAAAGTCTTATGAATAGCAGTGGGACACTGTCAGATACAGTGCTGGAAGGTGAGCCCCCCAGGGGGAGGCCCTCAAAGGATGACTGGGAAGGGGCTACATCCTCAGAGTAGAATCCACCTTAATGATGTGGCTAGAGTCAGGCTTTTGGGATCATCATTTCCGACGTGGCATGACTCAAAATGAGAAGAAACAGCTGCAAACATTAATAATTGAATGATTTACACCGCGTGCTTTAAAGTCAAGAAAGGTGGCATCAAGGTTGTATCTTTTCATGATAGCTATTAAATCTGTATGCTGAGAAAATAATCCAAGAAGATGGACTATATGAAGAAGAATGGGGCATTAGGATTGGAGGAAGACTCATTAACAACTTTCATCATGCAGACGGCACAACCTTACTTGCTGAAAGTAGAGTTGAAAGACTTACTAATGAAAGTGAGAGACCATAGCTTTTAGTATGGATTACACCTCATACAAAGAAAACAAAAATCCTTCATAACTGGATCAATAAGCAAGATGGTCATAAATGGAGGTAGGATTAAGGCTGTCAAGGACTTCATTTTACCTGGGTCCACAACCAACACCCAGGGAAGCAGCAGTCAAGAAATCAAAAGACACATTGCACTAGGCAGATCTGCTTCGAAAGACCTTTTTAAAGGGCTGAAAAGCAAAGCTGCCACCTTGAAAACTAAGATATGCCTGACCCAAGCCATGGTCTGTTCAATCACATCACATGCATGTGAAAGCTAGGCAGTGAATAAGGAAGACAGAAGAAGAACCAATGCCTTTGAATTGTGGTGCTGGAGAAAAATACTGAATGTACCATGGACTGCCAGAAGAACAAAGAGATCTATCCTGGAAGAAATGAGACCAGAGTGCTCCTTGGAAGCAAGAAGAGCGAGACCACATCTTGTGTACTTTCAATGTGTTGACAGGAGGGATCAGTCCCTGGAGAAGGACATCACGCCTGGTAAAATAGAGGGTCAACAAAAAAGAGAAAGACCTTCAAGGAGGTGGATTGACACAGTGGCTGCCACCATGGGCCCAAGCGTTACAATGACTGTAGGCACGGCTCAGGACAGAGCCGTGTTCTGTTCTGTTGTGTGTAGGGTCACTATGAGTCGGAACCAACTCAACGGCCCACAGCAACCACCTTTCTCTGAACTTCTGGTTTCCGTGAAGTTCAAGGCAGCAGGGCCCACTTGGCCGGTTGTCAATGAGAACCACCTGAAGAGAGAGTTGCTCCGGGGTAGTGAAGAGGCTCAGGAGGGCCCATGAGCTGGAGCTGGAGTTTCGGCCTTATGGGGCCACAGTGAGTTGTCGATCGGTAGTGAGTTTCAGAATGATGAGATGTGTTGTTTTATTGCCCGGAAGCGAAAAGGCAATGTGAAAAATCCACAGGAAGTCTTGAACTTTTTGGCGGACTTGTATTTGCTTGCCCTCCTTTTTATCAGGTTGATTTTGAAGGGGAACAGACAAGTACAGCAAACCGGAAAATGAAATCTTTGGATGACTCGTGAGCAGCAGCCCTGGGGGAGTCACTGTGAGGTGCTCAGCTGCTAACTGCGCTATTGGCGGATCGAGCCCACCCAGTGAAAGACCTGGTGATCTGCTCCTGTGGAAAAGACCCTATGGGGCAGTTCTGTTGTGTCACCCGGGGTTGTGAAGGGTCAGAACGTACTTGGGGGTAAAGTGACTTTCTAAATAGCCTTTGTTGATCCTTAATGTAAAAAAAAAAAAATTAGAAATTAGTCAGGTTGGGGGCCAGTTTTCACCAATGCTGCCAACAACCCTGGAGGTGACAAGTTTAAGACTTTCAGAAGTAGCATGGACCAGTTTGGACCCCAGCTAACACAGTGAGGTTTATTTTATGCAAACTTAATCATGCAAGCGTGTCCTTGTGAATTTTGAGGCATATTACTAAAGTCCACTGTGGGTACCGGGTTTGTAATGGCGCCAGACCCACAGAAACAGCAATTCTCCAAACATCTGAATTTCAGGCACGGCGAACCGAAAAGTGTGTTTACGTCGTGGCCACATGGTGGCGCGCGTCCCCCGGTAAACAAGAACTTGCCAGCCTTTGTTCAGATTAGACTTGACTTACATGTCTTTAAAGGAGGTCAGCTTTGGGTTTTCTTCCCTTGAAAACTAGGCAGCTGCTCTGTGATTCCAGGCAAGAGAGGCCCTTGAAATCGAAGATCATTTGGCAAAAGAAAAACATGGAAAACCCCAGGCAGAGAGGAACTGTGGTCATGTTCACTTGTGTCCTAGGCCTTTTCACTACTGTGACTGTCATTTAGAAAAAAATCATACATGCAAATGGTTATAATGACCAAATAGGGTTTACAACGAAAGACAAGACGAGAGCCTTGTTCTACCTCTTCTCACCCTGGTCTTGCTCTCTGCACATGCCGTGGCCTCCCTTCTGCTGGCATGATGTGTTTTATGGGAGGCTCTGCCTCTCCCCAGGCTTTCCCTCTGATGCACCACCACTTTCCATTTCCTGATAGTGGTGTTTCTCTATAGGCGTACTTAAGGTGCTTTGGGCTGGATCACTTTTTAAAATAATTTATTTTTGTTGTTGCTATTGTGAATATAGTCCATGCCACCAGTATACACCAATTCTTATACCTGTGTACGGTGGAAACCCATTGGAGAAAGAAAAGTTAAATATTTTCACTAAAACGAGTGATAGAAAAGTGCTATGACTGCACCCTGTCAAAGGTGGAAAACTTGCGAGTCTTGAAAATACAAGGCGGTCCCACTGAGTTCTGTTTCTCGTAGGTTTCAGTGTAGTGCAAAACAACGGTGAGTCTTTGCCCAGTCTTGCCTCTGTCGGTATTGTTGAGAAATGTTCTTCAAAACTTGTAAATAAGGCAAACGGATGATTGTATTTCCTTTTCATGTCATGTTTGACAAAGATGCTATTGAGTCACTCTAACACAAGCCTTAATAAGAATTAGAACTGGAATTGGGCATTCTTTTTCTGGGCATAACCCGCTGCTGTTGAGGTGATTCTGACTCACAGAGGCCTTATAGGACAACGTGGAACTGCCTCGTGGAGTTTCCACGGAGGGCCTGGTGGAGTCAAACTGCCGACCTTTGGGTTAGCAGACATAGCATTTAACCACTCTCCTTTCTGGGCATAGGGATGTTATAACACCTTGGGAGTCTTTGCTTTCTTAGACCCTGGGATTACTCAAGCTGCCCCTTCTCCCTCAGGTCACCTGGCGTATGGAGGCCTGGGAACCTCCTGGTCTCTAAGGGAAGTCAGCTATTGCTGACTGAGGAGCACAAGTGAGACATGTGGCTTGGTTATGAGTTAGAATCAACTCAGCAGTAACTGGTTTTTACCATCGAGTCTCAATGCTGGAACAACGACAGTCTTGCAGGAGGTACTCAATACATTTTGTTCGATGATAGTCACTGAGTCAACCTTTAATGGCAAAACCCTCCAGGACTCCTATCAGGCTGGTCAACAGATTTGTATCTTGTTCGTTATTACATTTGCATTTGAAGAATTACTATATATGTAACATATGGTCTATGTATACCATTTATTGAGTCTCTGCAAGAACTAGCCTTGATATAGGGGAAGTACACAAACCCTTATTTATGCCAAGGAGCACAGTCTGTATTTTGCTGTTTATTTGCCCGTCTCAGTCTTGCAACCAGTGTGTGATGCCAAGTGGTCCATTTTACTGATTAGGAAAACTGAGGCCAGGGGAGTGGAACCTGGATTCACGTCCACATCCTACAGCAATCTCTATGCAACTGTAGTTGCCTTCTCTCTCTGATTCTGGAGTGCTTGGGGATGCTCAGATCCCAGACACAGGTAGAGACGAACCTATACTTTTATTAAAGGACACCAAATCCACTGCCGTCAGTTCATTCCAGCTCATAGCACAACGGAGTAGCACTGCACCGTAGCGTCTCCAAGGAGCGCCTGGAGGATTTGAACTGCTGACCTTGTCGTTAGCAACCACAGCGCTTAACCACTGTATTGCCAGGGTTTCCGCAAAGCCACCGGGGTCCCCTTACTGAGCGAAGGCGGCGTTGAGCGGAGAACCCGAGCACAGTCTTCTTTCCACGGCACTGGTAATGCAGCCTCTGGCCACACGGTGGCGGTGTGAGCCAAGACTAGGGACGGGTTGGCCTGGCACACAAAAGCCGCAGTCACCGGCAGAGAGCCTGGCTACTGGATTCCAGGCCAACTTTAGGAAATTAATCAGCGACTGTAGAATTCTGGGTAAACAAAATAAAACAGAACCAGGCACCAGCTCAGAAAGCACAGCGAGGATTCTGACCTATTTAACCAGAGGAAAAGGCCTCGCGGCAGGCACACTGCCCGTGGCTGGCCCGACGTGACCTGGGGTTTCCTCTGCCCCCAAAGAGCGTTCCGATGTTGTTTTCTCTGAGGGCGCAGAAAACTGCTGGCAAGCCCATTTCAAAAGCAAGCTTCCAGCGGACGGCCAGCTTTGGTTTTGGTGGGGGCCGTGGTGGTCTGATTTGTGGTGTCCATTCGCCGGTTGACACTGAACGAACTGGTCACCCTAGGGATGTCACATTTTAATTGTGCCAGGTACAGGTTTTAACAAGTGCCGTTGTCACGTGTTGTCACTGGCATTTCATGAAAGAAGGGACGAAAGAGTGGGAAAAACGTAATTGAAGACTAAAAAACTATTCTTTAAATTAAATACAAATAAAAAACCCTGTGAGAAAAAAATTAGCAGTGAGAACTTGATTAAGATGTATACAAAGATTACTCCCAAATAGTGTGCTGCATTGTTCTAAAGGGGCTGATTCTTTTGGTTTTATTTACTAAAGAAAATTTGTCTTGTTGTTGTCGATAACATGCACCCATTTGATGTTTGTATGTGTGCAGTTTAGTGACACTGATCACATGCAAGTTGTGTAGTCACCCTATAAGCAGTAGTGTTCTCAGTGGCTGATTTTGGGGGAATAGATTGCCTGGCCTTTCTTGCAAGGCATCAAATCTCCAACCTTTTGGTCGTCAGCCTTGCAGGCTAACTGTACTCCTCAGGGACCCCAGGAAGAGAGACTGGTCCGTCCTTATGGAGCATCCACAATGGGTCCGCGCACTTTCTAGTCTTTGTCTTACCCAACATTCACAAGTACCTTTTAAGATAGAAACTTTTTATTTATTTGTTTTTAATATATGCCATACAGAACAATTTGCTGTATTTTTTTGTTGCTGTCGAGAGTACATACAGCAAAAGCACACAGCAATTCAAGTTTCTCCATGTACAATGCAGCGTTGTGGGTGACACTCCCTGAGTTGTGCATTTGCTCTCCCCGTCCGTTTCTGAGTTGTTCTTCCTCCGTTAACATAAACTCACTAACTTTGCCATCTGATTCTTCAAGTGGCTGTTGTCACTTGGATTTCGTGTAGATAGAATTAGGCAGAAACTTTTTATCGTTTGTACTTTACCGATAACGCAAATAGCCGTTGAGGAATTTATATCACCTGCTCACAGCTAGTAAGGCTGTGGTGGTAGGATTTGAACCCAGACTGTGCCGAAGACGACGATAATAAAGCTCTTTGCTGACTGCTGAACTTGACCATTGTACTGCTCTTTAGTTGCTCTCCCTGGTGGTGAAGTGATTAAGAGCCTGGCTGCTGACCAGAAGGTTGGTAGTTCAAATCCATCTGCTACTCCTTGGAAACCCTATGGGGCAGTTCTCTGTCTGTAGAGTTGCTATGAGTTGGAATCGACTCGATGGCAATGGGTAGTGTAGTACTTCAGTTTCTCTCCAGGCTTTCCAAGAAAATAAAACAAGTAGATTTCCTGATAAAGTAAAAAAACCGGAACAACCATCAGAGTTGATTACAAAAAACAAAAACAAAAAGCATTTCTATCAAATTGATTCAGACTCACAGCGACCCTGTAGGTAGAGTAGAACTGCCCCAGAGAGTTTCCAAGGAGTGCCTGGTGAATTTGAACAGCTGTTCTTTAGGCTAGCAACTGTATCTCCTAACTACTGCACTATGAAGGTTTCCTGGTTGACTACAGAGATAAAGAACATTTTCCTTAACCTCCTCATCTTAAACCAACTGCTGTTGAGTGAATTTTGACTCCTGGTGACCCAATAGACAGTAGGACTGCCCCCATAGAGTTTCCAGGGAGCACCTGGCAGATTTAACCTGCCAACATTTTGGTTAGCTGCTGTCCCACTTAACCACTACGCCACAGGCATGGTTGTTAAGCAAGGCAGTTGATAAGCAAGTATAACAGTTAAGTTCAAGAACTCATCCTAGAAAAAGTGCTACATACCTCATTGCTGAATAGCACTACTGGTTGAAGTACTCCCCTTGGGAAGCTAGGCACTGATGCGTTTCTGGAATGGCCTTCGGAGCTGTCATCATACTACTCTTAATGTCCAGAATGTCATCACATTGTCTTCTGTTAAATATTTCCTTTGTCTTCAGATAAAGGAAAATGTCATCGGGGGCCAGATCAGGTGAGTAGGTAGGGTGTTCCAACAGAGTTGTTTACTGGCTCAAAAATCCCTCACTGACAGTGCCGCGTGAGCTGGTGCGTTGTTGTGATGCGAGAGCCATGAGTTGTTGGTGAAAAGTTCACATCATTTTCTTCTAACTTTTTCATGCAGCCTTTTCAGCACTTCCAAATAGTAAATTTGGTTAACTGTTTGTCCAGTTGGTACAAATTCATGACGAGCAATCCCTCTGATATCAAAATAGATTAGCAACATCATTTTAACTCTTGTCATGGACTGATGGAACTTTCTGAGTCATGGAGAATGGGCTGACTTCCATTGTGCACTTTGATGCTTTATTTCAGGGTGGGTTGTGTTGGTATGTTCATGTTTCTTCACTAGTGATAGCACAGCCCAAAAGGTCATCTTGCCTCCTTAAAAAGGTCTTGGCAAACTGCAACTCTCCTTTGCTTTTGTTCATCAGTGTGCTCCTTTCAGACCATTTTTACACACTTTCTCATGCCAAGATTTTCAGTTAAGATTCTCCTAATTGTACATGTCGTTCCACTGCCTTCTTGCCTCGATGGTTTCTGCTGAGTAGTCCGAGTTTAGTCTTGTTGACTTTCCTTTGTAGACTATTTTTTGTTTGTCCCCAACCAGTTTTAGAATTGTCTCCATATTTTTAGTTTGGTAAGTTTGATTATAATATGCTTTGTGTTTTTCTTTGGGGATCTACCTTGAATGGAGTTTAAAGAGTCTCTTGGACAGAGATCATCTCATCTTTCATGATATCATGGAAGTTTTCTGTCGACAAATCTTCAACAATTCTCTCTGTATTTTCTGTTATCTCCTTCTCTTCTGGTATTCTAATCACTTGTAGATTATTCTTCCTCACAGAGTCCCACATAATTCTTAGTGTTTCTTGATAGTTTTTTCCTATTGAATTTTTCATTTTTTATTGTGATTAAGTGAAAGTTTAGAATCCAAGTCAATTATATAGATACAATTATATGTTATATATAATATATTCATATAATTATACACAATACAATTTATATAATTATGTATGTTATGTATAATATAATATTTATATAATTATACATTATATAATTTATGTAATATAATACAATGTATTATATGTAATCTATATATAACCATAAAGTACACACACTACCTGCATCACTCTGTGTTGCCAAGTCCAGTTCATTCTTTTTCTGAAGTGATGACTTCAGTACTGGTTTTAGCTCTGGGCTAGTAGCAAGTTTAGGGGCCATGTTCTCAGGAGACCCTCCAGGTTGTGAGACCATTAATTCTGGTCTTTTAATAGTCCTTGATATATACACTTCTTTTTCTTGTGCTATGTTGGGGACCCTACATTGTGACTCTTGTCAGTGTTCTCTTTGGTGGTGGCCAGCACCATCTAGTTCTTATGGTCTCATGCTGATATAGTCTCCCCATTATATGGGTCCTCCTGTCTCTTGGGCTCATTTTTCCTTGTGCCTTTGATGGTCTCAGTTGTCATCTGTTCCAGGTAGGATGGGACCAATTGATGTTCCTCAGATGGTGGCTTTCTGGCTTTTAAGACCCAAGACACCACTCACCAACAGGGGGTACAGAAGACTGTCTTAGAAAAAACTAATTATGTCAATTGACCTCAATATCCTCTGAAAACATAGTCCCCAGACCTCTGATTTTTAAAAAATTATTTTATCTGATTCTAACCAAAAGATCGGCAGTTCAAATCCACCAGGGGCTCCTTGGAAACTCTATGGGGCAGTTCTACTCGGACCTCTAGGGTTGCTACAAGTTGGACCTGACTCAGTATCAGTGAGTTTGGTTTTTTTTTTAAATCGGATTTTTTTTCCTCAAATATATTGGTGTCACATTCTTTATCTTCGGTCTCACTAATTCAGCCCTCTATTCCCTCAGTTTTGCTCCTTTGACTTTTTATTAGTTGTCTAATTTTGTAATTTTGTTATTAATTTTCTGAATTTCTACTTCCTATTTCAGATACTTTCTTACAGCCTGTCCTATTTGCCATTATGCACTGCTGCATTTTGCCTCATCTTCTTTGTGGTGTCTTGAAGAGTTCTAATCTTCTTCTTCCTATCAATCCTTTATATTCAACCTTTGATAATTCCAGGAAGTTTTCGTCATCTAGAACATTTCTTGATTTTTTTATTTTTGGAAATTTCTAATGTCACCGTATCTGCCTCTTTAAGTGACTTGATTTGACTGTCTCTGAGCCATCTGTAGGTTACTGTCTGTATTTTATGTTTCCTTACTGTGTTCTAGCTTCTGGTTCTGTTTTGACATGTCTGAATAGACTGGTGGTATTTGCTAGTTTGGTTATTGGTGTCTTTGAAGCTCTAACATCCTGTCACCAGGCGGCTGGAGCTGTTATTAGACGTGTGAGCCCTGGGGTCCCTTTACTTTTCTTGTATATATTAAAGCTCAGGGGTTCTGGTAGTCAGTTACCAAGTGTGTGGTGCAGACACTACCTTGCTCTCTTAGGTGGGCAGGGTGATCAGTGTAAGCACAGGTATCTGGTTTCAGATGCTGAGGCAGGCAGGGGACTAGTAGCAGCCTCTGAGTGTCTGTGTCTCCTTGTATCTGATTCCAGGTGAAGAAATTGTTTCTGCCCTGAAATTTTGGTGCAGGGCAGTTGGCAGATTTTTTCCCCTCCTTCCTGCTGTTTGTTAAATTGTTCCTTCTCTGAGTCTGGAAGAATGAATAATATATACAGAACCTTGAAGGAAAAGAAATTGCCAGCTGAGAATTAGATATCTAGCACACCTGTCTCTCAAATATCATGGTGAAATTACGATACTTCCAGATAAACAGAAATTTAGGGAATTTTCTAAAAGCAAACGAGAATTACAAGAAACGCTAAAGGAAGTCCTTTGGTGATATAATAACGAAAAGCCAAGCCAAGTGCCGTCGAGTCGGATCCGTAAAGATGAAAATATTGTAACAAAAAAGGACTTAAAATATGCAGGCTTAGTTCTTGCGTATGGAGAGGATGTCAGGTGATATAAAGAAGTTAAAGACTTTTAAATTTAGAAAAATAGGAGTCGGTACTATGATAACCACAAAGGAAACGAACAAGTCTTCACACCAAAAGCGAAAGACTGTAGAGTTCTGGTGCCCCGTTTCACTCTCAGCAATGTGCGGAACAAGAATTTCAGAAGGAGAATCTTCAGTGGGCGTATGAGGAAACGGTTTTGAAGAAAAGGCCCAGACAAGGCGGCTCCAGGAACTCTTGCTCAAACTATGCTGCGAGAAGTTGCTAATGACCCAGTGTGTGAAAGTAAACATGTATCGTAGCATAAGTTGCTTCAGAAATTGCCAAATTTTTGTTATGTTGATACTGAGAAACTTTTTCTTAAAAGGTCAGAGAGTGAATCTGATTAGATTTTGTCTTCATAGGGTGTTTACCTGTTGTGACTCGTCTGCTGCTGTAGCCCCCAAAGTAGCCATAGACGTTAGAAAGTGAATGGGTATGAATGTATTTCAACAAAACTTTATTTGTGGAAAAAAAAAAGATTTTCCTGTTTCTCTGTTGGTGTTTCCTTGGTCTGCTATGCTTCTCACAGTCAGCGGACAATTTTGAAGCATAATTTGATGAATTTTTGTAACATTTTTGTCAGTTCTGCATGTTACCGGCTGCCCTGACGTCTCTTCATCAGCGGTGCTTTCTCTCCCATCACAAAAACGTTTCATCCGTTTGTACATTGTCATTTTCTTCATGGCATTGTCCCCTGATTTCACTTCCACTCATGCCAAGTTTAACAAGAAGTTTAATGTTCATTTGTTGCTCTGATTCGAACTCTGACATTCTTGCGACAGGACACAAAAACGTACAACAATACAAATACTGCTTGGCAAGACACCACTGCAAGTCAACACAAACATAGCTGTGAGACACTGATATACCAACGTGATGAAACCTCACTGAGTTGTATGTACAGTGCTGCCAACATAAGTGCAAGGTGGCAAGTTTGTAAACTTAATTGCTGTGTAAGCATGATTCCTTTCATGCGTAAAAAAAATTTTTTTTTGAGGTTGATCTTTGTAATCAAATTTGGATTCTCTTTTGTGTATGTAACAACACAATACAAATTTTCCCAAGTCATTAATATTTCTTTGTAAACATAATTTATTGAAGGTTAGAGTATCTCCTATTGATGAATGAATGGTATATTTTTATTCTGATATCCTATATTTAGTTTCAGTTGCTTCCAAGAGTGCATTATTTATGGAAAACACTTTGTCAAACATATTTGTCAATTTAGTTTTAATCACATTTCAGCTTTCTTTACAGTTAGCTTTTTTAGAAGTGGAATTGCTTGGTCAATGGCTAGAATATTTAAAAAGTTTCTCAGAAATTATTATCATGGGTGCACATGATGGTAAGTTGCAGAGTCCAAACTGAAACAGCAATACCTGTCTTGCTGATCACATCATAATCAGTTAGTACCAACTGGGTTTTGATAGTGGCCTAAGAATACATTTGTTCAAATCCAGTTAAAGAACCACTTTCATACACTTTCCCTGAAAAAGCTGTTCACAGTTCCTCTCCGTCCTAGAGTGGTAGTTATTATGGTGGGGGCCATTTTGCCTCCCTGCCCCCAAGGTCACTTGGCAATGTCTAGGCACTATGTCTTCTGTGGGTAGAGAGAGGCCAGAGGTGCTGTAGTGCCCAGGACAGCCCCACAACAAACAGGCATCTGGCCTGAAATGTCAGTAGAGCCATGGTGGAGGAAGTACTCTCACCTTTTTGACCGGGGGCTCCCAGTTACCACCTTTCCTGTCCCCTCCTGCCTTCTTGTCCTTGCCCATGGGATGGTGTGTCCGGTTCGTCTTGTTTTGTTTTATGGGTCTGCCCAATCTCTGACTGAAGAGTGAGCATCAGGAGTGACCTCAGTACTGAGTTAGCAGGGTATCTGGGGGCCTTGGGGTTTCTCTAGTCTGTCAGACCAGGAAGTCTGGTGGTTTTTGGTGGGTTAGAGTTTTGTTCTACCTATTTCTCCAGCTCTCACTGGGAGCCTCTACTGTGAGCCCTAAGATGACATTTTATTGAAAGACACCTAAAGTGGAGAGAAGTGGGGTTAATTCTCAAGTTTCCACCATTTTAAGACAAGGATCAGAATCATTGTCTTCCAGGTTTAAAAAACATTTTTTTAAACAGTGTTAAAATATACATAAGATAAAATTTGCCATTTTGATCATTTTTAAGTGTGCAATTCAGTGTCATTAATTGTATTCACAGTGTTATGCCAGCTAGCCTACTCCTTATTTCCAAAACTTTGTCACTCCACAAATTTTGTGCCCCTTAAGTATTTAACTCCCCCTAGTTTTTTAAATGAGTATAGTTTTAGCCGATTTACATTATTTTGTATATGCAATTTTGTGTCTCTTTTTGTTTTTCCACTTTTTTTTAAAGAAACATTGTTAAGGAAAAAAAAAGAGTGGAAAAGATGAGAAAGGAAGGAAGTAAAAGGAATCAGAGTCCCTGGGTGGCACGAACAGCTGGAGTGCTTGGCTACTAAAGGCTGGAGGTTTGAGTCCATCCAGAGATGCCCCAGAAGAAAGGCCTGGCAATCTACTTCCGAAAATTCAGCCACACTAGAGCTCAGGGGGAGGAGTATTGTGATTGATTATTAATGTCTGCCTGGGGCAAAGGAGAGGGACTTGGTGCCTCGTGGCACACACTGGCCGGCTCAGCACCTGATGGAGATGGAGAGTGGGCAAAGAAAACACCCAACAGAACCGGGAGCATGATGGTTACTGGGAGTGCTTTTGGGTAGATTTGCGACTCATAGGAACGTCATGTGAAGAGCAGAACTGTCCCACTGGGTTTCCTAGTCTGTAATCTTTATTGAAGCAGATCCCTGGGTATTTTTCCTGCAGAGTGGCTGGGTGGATTCTGTTGACCTTTCAGTTAGCAGCTAAATGTTTAACTATGGCAACACCAGATAAATTCTTTAAGATGACTGCCCTTCCAGTGTCTCTCTCTTCCTCTTCTCCCTGTCACAGCAGCAGAAAGTGTTCCTGTGTGTGACTGCCTGTGGGAGACAGGTGACCGAGTAGATGGAAGAAGACTGCAACTGGCCTGACTTACGTTTCACGAATCAAGTTTTTCTTAGATGCTGTAAGAAGTGTCCCCAGCTCTCTTATCTCCAGGTGTCACACAGGTAGTCCGAGTGAGGTGACCCAGCTCGTCAGTTCCATCTCCAGTTCCTACCTGCCTCTTTCATTTTCACACTTAATTTTGTTTTGTATTGTGGTGAAATACATATAACATAAATTTGTCACTGTAGCCATTTTAAGGGATGTCATTCAGTGGCATTAATGACACTTGCCACGTGAGCAACCATCGCCTCTATTCTCAAAACTTGCCCATCAACCCAAACAGAAATTCTATCCAATGATGGATAACTCCCCACAGAAACCAAACCCCAAACCCACCATTGTTGGGTTGATTCTGACACGTGGGGACATGAATGGCACACAGGAAAACTGCCCCATTGGGCTTCCGAGGAGCAGCTGGTAGATTTGACCTGCCGACCTTTTGGGTAACAGCTGACCTCTTAGCCACTATGCCACCAGAGCTCCAATTTTCATATACGTATGGGGTGTGTGTGTGTGTATGTGCGCACGCGCACAATTTTAGCAGCATGAAACAACACACATTTATTATTGCACAGTGGTGGTGCAGTGGTTAAAGCACTCAGCTGCTAACTGAGAGGTTGGTGGTTCAAACTTACCAACCCACTTAAAGGGAGCCTTGGAAACTCTCTGGGCAGTTCTGCTGTGTCCTACAGGGTTACTGTGAGTTGTAATCAACTCCATGAGATTGGGTTTGGTTTTGGGGTCTTTCTGTGGGTCAGGAGTCTGGATGTGGCTTAGCAGGGTCTTCTGGTTAGTCTCACAAGACTGCAGTCAAGGTGTCAGTGGAGCTATGTTTCTTTTTGGAGCTTGGGGTACGTTTGTTGACTTGCCAAGAAGCAAGTCTCTCTAGTTCTCTAAGACAGAGTCTCACATAATGTATTCTAAGTGCCTGGATCTATGATCAGCACCCATGGAAGCAGCAGTTAAGCAATCAAAAGACATATTGCACTGGGCAAATCTGTTGCAAAAGACCTCTTTAAAGTGTTGAAAATAAAGATGTCACCTTGAAGACCCAAGCCATGGTGTTTTTAGTCACCTCCTATGCATGTGAAAGCTGGGTGATGAATGAAGGCGACTGGAGAAGAGCTGATGCCTTTGAACTGTGGTGCTGGAGAAGGATATTGAATGTCCCACAGACTGACAGAAGAATGGACAGATGTGTATGGGAAGAAGTACACCCAGAATGCTCCTGAGAAGCAAGAATGGCAAAAGTGCATCTCACATGCTTTGGACAAGGTGTCAAGAGGGTTCAGCCCCTGGCGAAGGCCATCATATTTGGCAAAGCAGAGAATCAGCAGAAAAGAGGAAAAGCCTCAATGGAATGGGTTGATGCAGTGACCGCAGTGGGCGCAGGCTGACAGTGACTGTGAGCGTGGTGCGGGACCTGACGGCATTTCTGTTTGCTGTATAGAGGGTCACTGTGAGTCAGAACTGACTTGATGGCACCCAACAACCACAAAGTGTCAGGATGACAGCTCGTCACCTTTGCCGTGTTCTATTGGCTAGAAACAAGTTGCAGGTCCTGCTCACGTTCAAGGTGAGGATGTAAAACTGAGGAGCAGAGGTCAGGGGTGCCGTCCTGGAAGTCTAAGGAGTGCTGTTAGCGCAGTGGTTAAGCACGTGGCTGCTTATCAAAAGGTCAGTGGTTTGAAGTGACCTGGTGGTTCTGCCCAGGAAAGACCTGGTCATCTGCTCCTGTAAAGACTCCAGTCCTCGTGGGGACCACGGTCCCGGGGAACATCTAGGTCAACGGGCATAACGTAATTGATAAAGGAAATGTTCTACATTCTACTTGGTGAGTAGTGTCTGGGGTCTTCAAAGCCTGTGAGTGGCCATCTAGGGTAGTCCACTGGCCTCACCGCTTTGGGAACAAGGAAGAATGAAGAAAGCTGAAGACAAAAGGAAAGGTGAGTCCAAAGGACCTGGTGGACCACGTCTACAACGGCCTCCAGCAAACCGAATCCAGTACACCTCGATAGTACCTGGCTGTCACCACTGACTGCTCTGCCACGGATCGCAATAGAAGGTTGTAGACAGAGCTGAAGAAACATGCAGACCAAAACTGTAGCTCAAAACGAAAGACCAGACCTGCTAGCCTGACAGAGACTGGGGAGACCCCTGAAAGTGTGGCCCCTGGACACCTGTTCAGCTCAGTAATGAAGTCACTCCTGAGGTTCACCCTTCAGCCCCAAATTGGACAGACCCATAAAACAAAATGGGACTCGAGGGGCATGCCGGCCACGGAGCAGAGACAAGAATGCAGGAGGGGACAGGAAAGCTGGTCATAGGGAACCTAAGTTGAGAACGGGGATGTTAACGTGTTGTGGGGCTGTTAACCAGTGTCACAAAACAGCATGTGTACCAGCTGTTCTAATGAGAAACTTGCTTGTTCTGTAAACTTTCATCTAAGGTACAATTTAAAAAAAAAAAAAGAGAGGAGGGAGAAAGAAAAAAAAAGAAAGACTACAGCCTTGGAATCCCGATGGGGCGGTTCTGCTGTCCAATAGGCTTCTGTGAGGTGGAATCAAATCAATGGGAAGTTGTTGTTGTTTCCCTCCAATGTTAGAATTCTAACTATCGCATTCACTGAGAGAATAAGAAATCGTAACGGAAACCAAAAAACATACAGATCTCAGTCAAAGTGGTAGCGTTTTTAGAATGCAGCAAAAGCGAAAGCCAATTTTCATATTTTTGATGGATACCTTTGTACAGTGAAAGAATTTCTGAGTGATCTACAGTGGAAACTGTCCCTCAGTCTGGGCATCAGGGAGACAGTAGGGAGTGGTGGAGACTGTGGCAAGCTGGAAGGACCTGCCTCCCATGGAGGTGAAGCGTTACTCAGACCCAGTTGACAGTCCCGTTTCTGTGGGGATATGAATGCAACACTGCTGAATCTTCTAATTTGGAAAGAGCAGCTAGAAATCAAGGCTTTTATTTGAATTATTTTATTTGATTATTAAATATTTGTGTCAAGGATTGAATTGGGCTCCCCCCAAAATGTGTGTGGTGGTTAGCTAGGCCTTGCTTCCCAGTATTGCCCTGATGTCTTCTGTGTTGTAAATCCTGCCTTTAAGATGGTAATGAGGGAGGATGGGTGCCAGTTCTGCTGATGGGACAGGACTCAGCCGGAAAGACTGTTTTGTGCCTTCAGGCAGTCACTTGAGATACAAAGGAAAGAAGCTAGCAAAGAGGTTTGGGTACCTCATGCAACCGGGAAGCTGGAACAGAACCTGAGCGCGTCTTTGGAAAGGACTAGGGTTCCAGTGCCTCTGATGCTTCCGGTCCAGGGGAAGATTGATGACAAAGACTTTCATCCAGATCCAGCAAAGAAAGCCTTGCCTTGGAACTGACACTCTGACTTTGGACTTTTCACCTACTGGACTGTGACAAACTAAAGTTTCTCTTTTAAAGCCATCCACTTGTGGTATCTCTGTTAAAGCAGCACTGGCTGACTGAGACAATGGGTGACAAATTACATTAAAAAAATTATGCTGGTCAACCCAATTACATCTCTCCAGCAGATACAGCCAGGAATCACCAGAGGAGCCTTAAACAATACTGATGCCTGCTTCCTGTCCCCTGAGATTGTGATGTAACTTGTTTGTGGTGTGCCCACGGTATCAGGATTTTCAGAAACCCCCCAGGAAAATCTAATGCTGGCCAAGATGGTGAAACATTTTTTCTAGAACCTGCTTATTGTGTTTTCATGTGTCCTTGGGCCACCAGGGATCTTGTTCAAGTGCAGGTGCTGATTCAGTGGGTCTGGGCTGGGTCCAAGATTTTAAACTTCTTGCAAGCTTCAGGAGCCGCTGATGCTGGCGGCCCTTGGGCCCCACTTTGAGAAGCGAGGCTTTAGGACCAGAATTCTCAGTGTCTGCAGTATTGATACTTTGGGCAGACACTTTCTTGTTGAGATGGGGCTGCCCTGTGCATTCTAGAAGCTGGAAGAGGGAAGAGACAAGTAAGGTGTCTGCCCTAGAGCCACTAGAGAGAATGTGGCCCTGTTGACACGTTGTTTTTTGGACTTCTGACTTTCAAAAGAGTGAGAGAATACATTTCTGTTGTTCTGTGGTCCTTTATTGCAGCTATCCCAGGAAATGAAGAGGGAGGGTTAGGAGCTGAATAGTGTGCCCTGAAGACAGGTTAATGAATGTCCTCAGTCCTGGTGCCTGTGGACAAGGCCTTGTCACCAAACAGTCCTTGCAGATGTTATTAGTTAAGTCACCATGACCATGAGGTCGTACTGGAGGTCAAACTGACAGACGTCCTAATAAGAAAGGAGACGAGAGGCAGACACAGAGGGAAGATGGCTGTGGGTAGACTGAGGCAGGGATGGAGTCACAGCACAGCTGCCGGCTGAGGACTGCCGGGGGACAAGGCAGGATTTGCTTTGTTGGGGCTGTGACCCCATGTGTGCAGAGCAGGACTGCCCCATAGGGCTTTCATGGCTGTGATCTTTTGGAAGCGGACTGCCAGGCCTGTCTTCTGAGGCATTTCTGGGTGCGTTCAGACCACAGCTGTTAGTGTCCCTCAGAGGACAGACCTAGGCGACGAAAACACAGTGGAAGTGGGGAAAAAAATGCAAAGAAAGAAAAACTAAGCTGTTATCTTTTTACGTCCCTCGCTCTCTGACTGAGGCCCCGTCAGGCCTTCTAGAATAGCTTGTGGGGTGAACACAGTGTCACGCCCTCTGTGTGAAAGCTGCTCTGTCTGATGTTCGAATTCCAAGCATCTGTTTTGAGAAAAATATATACATATATATATAATTTTGCTGTTGTTGAGAACACACACAGCAGCACGTACACCAATTCAGCAATGTCTACGTGTACAATGTAGTGATGATTACAGTCTTTGAGCTCTGTGAACATTCTCCCCTCACGTTTCCAAGTTGCTCCTGTTCCATCAATTCTAACTGTCTTTAATGGAGGCAGGCACAAGCACGGACTCACACACACACATGCAAACACATGCATGTGCACACACTCACACACACTCACACATACATAGATACTCAAAAGCGCATGCACACCCCTTCCCCCAGCCACAGGCCCATGTCGCCCTCCTGGTGATCTGCAGCCCTGCCTCACCCTGCCTTTCCCGTGTCGAAGCCCTGAGCGGGCCGGGAACGCTGGCCTTCTGTACTGACAGGGGTGACTGGAGCCGTTCCTGTTTGCCCGAGTGCAGGGCGAGGGCCATGCTTTTCTGCTGCAGAAGGAGTTCTGAGGTTTGATAAATGACTGTTTAATGCCAGTTGTAGAGCCGGTTAATAACTGGACACCAACAATCATCATAATTAGAGACGGACTAGAAGCCTGGGGTCCCTGCCCTGCCGTCCTTCTCTGCCTGGAGGCCTGACACTCCCAGGGCCTCCAGGACAGGAAGAAGCCAAGGTACCATTCAGAAGGACGACGGCTCTCTGGCAAGCTAGGCTGGCCTTTTGAGGAGCTGCAATCCCAGATGTCAAAGAGTCTGGTCACTGAGCATAGGGACAGCAGTAGGGAGGGGCTGGGGCATGCAGGCAGCTGTAGGGGCTGGGGAGCCTGGAGGACACAGCCCATTC
Organism: Heterohyrax brucei; assembly: GCA_028571685.1. Taxonomy (NCBI): domain Eukaryota; kingdom Metazoa; phylum Chordata; class Mammalia; order Hyracoidea; family Procaviidae; genus Heterohyrax; species Heterohyrax brucei. Next base: position 81,714,261 of record CM053156.1, on the reverse strand, counting down.
ACAGCTCAGAGTGTTGCCAGATCACTCATGTTTTCATGAGAACTCCTAAATCTAGGTCACTTATTTATTTTGCTGCAGCAATTACACAGGTAGGGAGCCTTAGTGGCACAGATGATTAAGTACTTGGCTGCTAACCGAAAGGTTGGTGGTTCAAATCCATCCAGCAGCTCCTCTGGAGAAAGTCACTTGATATTATAAAGATTAAAACCCAATCAACCCGTTGCTATTGAGTCAATTCTGACTCCTAGTAACCCTACAGGGCAGAGTAGAACTGCTCTGTAGAGTTTCTGAGGAGTGCCTGCCAGGCTTGAACGGCCAGCTTTTGGTTAGCAGAGGTAGCACTTAGCTACGATGCCACCAGGGTTTCCTGATAAAGATTACAGCCTAGGAAATGATATGGAGAAGCTCTATCCTGGAACATATGGGTTTGCTGGGCTTCAGAATGAACTCCACAGCACCTAACAACAACAGCAACAAATACATAGGTGAAGAAAGCATTCGTTCATTTACCGGTCTTCACACGTCCAAGGTCAGTGCCATTGATCATATTCGTGTTATCTGACCACCACTGTGAATTGTTCCTGAGTTTGTTCATCACCTTCACAGAAGCTCCACGTCCTTCAGGTATGGTGACTTCCTGTCCCCTCCTTTCTGCCCAGTCCTGGTAACTGCTAATCAATGTTGATTCCGGATTGCTTTATATTTTTATTTCATTTTATTTTTGGCTTGACTTCTTGTTCCAGAGTTTTCAGACATAAAGATCAGTGACACCGGAACGTTCCCTATCTGGCGTCTACATTCTTGTTGCTTTCAGTTGTTTTCTTCCGTTGACTCAATCTTTCTCCTTCTCCGCCTTCTTGCCTATGCTTTAGAACAGCTGTTGGCCTTCTGGTCTTTTGTAGATGTATGTAAGGGTATTGTTATACAGTGAAATCTCTTAATTTAAAAATGTGGGCTCAGGTATCTTGTCTCTGATATCTCGTATCAGACTATATCTATGGCTTCCCAAAGAACATCACCAAATGAATATGTTTGACATTGAACTCTATTTTGCCACAAATCTTGCTCCGTCTTTGACCTTTCCTTGTCTCCTACCTAAAATGCAACTGTCGGCCAACCCTGCCAAGTGCATCTCCCTTCCCCACACGTCTTGAACTGCATTACCTCTTACCACCCCAACTCTTTCAGTCCTGGGCGTCTTCACATGTGCCTGACCCGTGATCATAACTTTCACACAGGTATCCTTGCTTTTCCTTAAGGCCCTGGATTCTGTTCTCTGCCCTAATAGTGCCAGTGGCTTTAGGATCAAATAGCTTGAGTTCAAGTTCTGACTCTGCAACTTCTTGTCCATGTGATTTAGACATGTCTCTTACATTTTGTGTGCCTCAGTTTCCCTATCCAATGAACGGGACCTGTCTCACGGGACTGATGTGAGGAGCAAATGAGATCATCCGTACAAAGCCAAGAAATGGTCATTATTTGATTTGATCATTATAAGAACAATTGCTGTTACTACATCTATTATCTCACAGTATATTGTAATTATTTATTTGCTTGTCTTTCACTGTAAGTCTGTGAATCCCTAGGGAGTAGTGAGCATACTTAACCAACCATTGTTTCGCCTGGGTCTAGCCCACGCTTAGCTCTTATTTAGTAGCTGCTCAGTTGATGTTTGGAGAAGGAAGAAAGAAGGAAGGGTAGGAGAAAGGAAGGAAGGCGAGAAGGAAGGAAGGGGAGAAGGAAGGAAGGATGAAGGAAGGAGGAAAGGAAGAAAGGAAGAGGGTGAGAAGGAAGAGAGGAGAGGAAAGAGGGAGGGAAGGAAGGAGAGACGGAGGGAGGGAACCCACAAAATCATAACAACCACTGAAATGAAGCTTACAAAATATGCAAACCAACACCGTGTCATACATGGCTAAAAATGTAGAAATTTAAAGATACACACAAGAATACGACAAGTCATCTTCAGGACGGGGATTATCTCTGGACAGAAAGAGGGAAATGTGGTTGGGGGGTGGTTCATGGGGACCCACCCCAAAGCTTAAATGTGGATGTAATTATTTATTCACTAAAGAAACACCTCCTCATTAAAGAAAACATAGTTCCTCTTGAGTCCACGAGATACTGCCACTATAATTTTATTGTTAGCATTCCTTCTGTTGCTTGGTCTACTGCTGATTTTATTTTTCAATAACTTGTTTTTGTTGTTGTCTCTGTAGAAGCCACATGTACCCACGGTTTAAAGACTCAAATCCTTCTACTTGGACTGTTAACAATATAAAGTTTTTCTTTTCTTTCATAACTGGGTGGCAGAAACATAAGAGTCCTCCCTAGGAGTAACTCAGTGTCTACGAATTCAGTGATCATATACTTTTCTAAAACTTGAATTCAATCTGCTACGTCACCATCTCTGTCTTCCATCCCACTGGCTGGTTTGTTTCCTAAGAGTCTTTTATTTTCCTCACTTTTCTTCCCATTTCTCACCCACTGGATCCAAGTACTCTAGTTTGGAGGCTCTAAGGAGCCAGGGTTCTAAGTTGGGATCAGAGCTCAGATGGATTTTCTGAGTCTCTGCTGGGTGTGGTGGTGGCTGTAGTTTGAAAATATGCTCACTACTGTAGTCAGAGCTTGTATGACAGCCAGAAGAATCCCTAGATGCCCCTTGATATCTAGGTAAGAATGTTCCAAGTTCTCCATTTCCTACGCACTGCAATTGTGAAGCTTTCCCGCATCTCTGGGGTTTAAGGAGTTTAGGGCTTCTTGGTCACCTGAACTCTGGTTTCCTGTATGCTATCTCCTTCTCCTTTCTAAAACTTTCCCTCTCCTTTGCTCTAAACAATAACCACGACAATCCATTCAGCCAAAATACCTAGTAGACACTGGGGCTTGGCAGAACCTTCTTATAACAAGCAGAGAAGTGTCTCACTTAGCAACACATTTATTTTAAAGGGTCAGTAGGCATTGCTCAGAGCCCTCGTAGTGCAGCAGTTAGGAGCTTAGCGGCTAAACAAAAGGCCAGCTGTTCAAATCCACCAGCTGCCTGTTGTAGTCTGTCCACTGGGGCCTCTACGAGTCAGAATGGATTTCATGGCAATGGTTTGGCTTATGTTTTTGGAGGCATTTCACTCTTTTTAAACTCTGCTCCACAGGGACCTTTGTTGGTTTTGCTTGTCCAGTTTTCCTTCTTCTTTCTTCTGCTAATACAATTTGTGTTTTCTTTGGGGAATCAGTGTACCCTACTCTCAGGTTTTTGAAGTTGGTCTAAAGCTCCTTGGGGATAAGATTGGTATCCCTGGTTCCACACCTTCTTTTGAATCCTGCTTGCATGTCTAGCGGCTCCTTGTCCATATACTATTGCAGATACTTTTGAATGATCTTGAGCAAAATTTTACTTGCATGTGATATTAACGATATTGTCTGGTGATTTTCACATTTTGTTAAATCACGTTCTTCGGAATGGGTATAAATATGGGTCTCTCCCAGTTAGTTGGTCAGGTAGCCATCTTCCAAATTTCTTGGCATAGATAAGTGATCACTTCTAGCACTGCATCTGTTTGTTGAAATATCTCAGTTGATATTCCATCAATTCCTGGGGCCTTGTTTTTTGCCAATGCCTTCAATGCAGCTTTGACTTCTTCCTTCAGTGCCATCAGTCCCTGATCACACGCCACCTCCTCAAAAGGCTGAACATTGACCAGTTCTTTCTGGTACAATGACTGTATTCCTTCCATTTTCTTTGATGCTTCATGAGTTGTTCAGTATTTCCCCTGTAGAATCCTTCACCATTGCAACTAGAAGCTTGCATTTTCAATTCTTTCAGCTTAAGAAATGCAAAATGTGTTCTTCCCTTCTGGTTTTCCATTTCCAGCTCTTTGCACATGTCATTATCATACTTTCTTTTGTCTTCTTGAGGTGCTCTTTGAAATCTTCTGTTTAGCTCTTTTACTTCACCATTCCTTCCTTTGCTTTAGCTGCTTGACGTTGGAGAGCAAGTTTCAGAGCCTCTTCTGACATCCAATTTGGTCTTTTCTTTCTTTCCTGTCTTTTTTTTTATTGTGATTGAGTGCAAGTTTACAATACCGCTCAAATTTGCATGCCCACCTGTCTGCAGCTCCCTCTGCTCTCCTTGCTCATCTTTCGTTTCTTTTTAATGACCTCTTGCTCTCGTAATGGATGGTGTCTTTGAGGTCGACAAACTTCTACAGTTTGTCTGGTCTTTGGTCATTAGTGGTCAACATATCGTATCTGCTCTTGAGGTGGTCTTTAGACTCAGGAGGGCTATGCTCAAGGTCACACTTTGGCTGTTGTGGACTTGTTGTCATTTTCTTCAGTTTTGTTGTGAATTTGCATATGAGCAATTATGATCTGTGCTGCAGTCAGCATCTGGCTTTGTTCTGACTGCTGATAGGGAGCTGTTTCATCATGTTTTTCCACAAATGTAGTCGACTTGGTTCCTGTGTATTCCATCTGGCAAGGTCCATGTGTACAGTCGTCATTTGTGTTGGCTAAAGCAGCATTTGCAATGAAGAAGTCGTCAGTCTTGCAAAATTCTATCATGTGATCTTCAGCATTATTTCTGTCACCAAAGCCATATTTTCCAACTACTGATCCTTTTCATTGTTTCTAACTTTTGCATTCCAGTCACCAGTAATTATCAATGCATCCTGATTGTATGTTCGATCAGTTTCAGACTGTAAAAGCTGGCAATTTGGCTAGGCTCTGATTCCTAGTATTTTTTGTATTCCTGTATGTTGTAAATCCTGCCTTTATGATGTTAATGATGGAGGGTGGGTGATGGTTGTGTTAGTGTTTTAGTCAGCTAGTGCTACTCTAACTGAAGATACCACAGAGTGGATGGCTTTGACAAAGGAGCATTTATTCTTACATAGTCCGGTAGGCTACAAGTTCGTATTCAGAGTGTCTGCTCCAGGGGGAAGCTTTCCCCTTGTCAGCTCGGAGGAAAGTCCAGTATTGCATCAGTCTTTGTCCAGGGAGCATCTTGGTGCAGGAACCTCAGGTCTGAAGGATGCGCTGTTCTCCCGGTGCTGCTTTCTTGATGGTGTGAGGTTCCCAAATCTCTGCTTGCTTCTCTTTCCTTTTTATCTCTTGCAGGATGAAAAGATTAAGGGTGAGGCAAGCCATACTCCAGGGAAACTCCCTTTACAGTGGAGCAGGGAGGTGATCTTATAAAGGGATTTACAGTCGCACCCTAATCCTTTAACACACAGCATAGGAAAACCACAAAATGGAGGCCGGTCACAAGACACTGGGAGTCATGGCCCAGCCACGTGGCTACACATGTTTTTGGGGGGACATAAGTCGATCCGTGACAGTTAGTGAGCCAGAACTCAATCTATGAGAGTGTATTGTGCCTTGAGGTAGTCTCATGGGATATAAAGGGAACAGAAACAAGCAAGCAGAGAGTTCGGGACCTCATGCCATCAGGAAAGGAGTAGAGCATGTCCTTTGGACCCAGGGTTCCTGTGCCTCAGAAACTCCCATTCCAGGGGAAGATTGACAACAAAGAACTTCCTTCAGAGCCAAAGAGAAAGCCTCCCCTGGAGCTGATGTCCTGAATTTGGACTTTGACTTGCTTCTCGATGATAAAATAAATTTCTGTTTGTTAAAGCTATCTACTTGTGGTATTTCTGTTACAGCAGCACCAGGTGACTAGGACACATGGAGATCTCATACTACCAAGAAACAAGATCTACGAGAATAGCATGTCCTTTGGACCTGGGGTCTCTGTGCTAAGAAGCTCCTCAATGAAGGAAAAATTGATGACAAGGACCTTCCTCTAGAGTAGACAAAGAGAGAAAGCTTTCCCTTGGAGGTGATGCCCTGAATTTGGACTTGTGGACTACTAGACTGTGAGAACATATGTTTCTCTTTGTTAAAATCATCCACTAGGGGCATTTCTGTTATAGCAGCATTAGGTATCTAAGACTGACATCTCAAACACAGCACATCAAAAGTGAAACTCAGGCCCAGACTTTTGTCTTCCTTAAAGTTCCACAACCCAAAACTGATGTAAGGAAAATTCCGTTGCTATAATATAAAAACTTTTTCCCATGTCCCAGTCGCATGCACTCTGGTGCACTGCTGTCACCTCCCAGGAGGTTGGTTGCTATGGTCACCTACCTAATCTGCATCTCTGGAGCCCCTTGGGTCAGTTCTCAACGCAGTAGTCAGGGGATCTTAAAAATATATATGAGCCAGATCTGCCCATTCCTATGCTCCAAATCCCTTGTGGTTGGTTACTTTTCCTCTAGAGCAGTGAGTGATTCCCTCCTTTAATTTCTTCAGATAGTTGTCCAAATAGTGCCTGCTTTCTGGAGTCTTTTCTGACCTCAAAGCTTTCTCCATACTATGTATTTTACTTGTTTATTTTCTTTCTGTCCTTTAGAAGGATGGGTCTTAAAGATGTGGCTTTGTTGTCTAGTTTATTCTTGTGTCCCCAGTGCCTAGGATGATTGTGGGCATAGAATACCAAGACAGGTTACCAACAAGTTGATTCTCACTCATGGCGACCCCATGTGTGTCAGAGTAGAACTGTGCTCCACAGGGTTTCCAATGGCTGGATTCTTGGAAGTCGATCACCAATTCTTTCTTTTGAGGTGTCTTTAGGTGGACTGGATTAGAACCTTCAAACATTTTGTTAGTAGCCAAGTATGTTAATCTTAAAATTTTAATGTGTTTTAGGTGAAAGTTTACAGTACAAATTAGTTTTTCATTAAAAAATTCATGCACAAATTGTTCTGCGACATTGGCTGTGATTACCCAGTTTGTCAGCAGTATCTTCCTCCTGTCTCTTTCCACCCAGGGTTCTCAGTGTCCGTGTGTCCACTTTTCCTATCCCTTCTTGCTTTCTTGTTTTCACTTCTGGACAGGTGTTACCTGCTTGGTGTAGACCTGATTGAACTAAGAAGCGTGTTCCCCACATGTGTGACTGTTTCTTGGGCCTGTCTGCTCTTTGGCTGAAAGGTGGACTTCAGGGGTGCTTCAGTTCTGATTCGGCAGGGTGGCCATGGCCGTGGTCTCAGGATTCCTCTAGTTGCTGTCAGACCAATAAGTCTTGTCTTTTTTGGTGAATCTGGATTTTGTTTCACGTTTTTCTCCTGCTCTGTCCGAAGCCCTCTATCATGATCGCTGTCGGAACTGTTGGCCGTGGTAGGTGGGCACCGTCTAGTTCTTCTGGGCTCAGGCTGGTGGGGGCTGTGGTCCATTAGTCATTTGGACTAATATTTTCCTTGTGTCTTGAGTTCATTTTTAATCTTTTGTACCACCCGGGGACTCCTGGCACAGGTATTCCATAAATATTCATTGAACGAACACACCACTGTTATTCTAAGAGCTATGATGTTTTGTTGTGTATCAGAATTGTTGTTGTTAGGTGCCGTCAAGTCAGTTCCAACTCCTAGCGACCCTCTGAACAACAGAATGCAACACTGTCCAGTCTTATACCGTGTCCGCAGTTGTTTTTATGCTTAAGCCCATTGTTGCAGCCACTGTGTCAATCCATCTCATCGAGGGTCTTCCTCTTTTTTGCTGACCTTCCACTCTACCAAGCATGATGTCCTTCTCCAGGGACTGATCTTTCCTGATGGCATGTCCAAAGTATGTATGACGCAGTCTTGCCATCTTTGCTCCCAAGGAACACTCTGGTTGTACTTCTTCCAGAACAAATCTGTTCGTTCTTTTGGTGGTCAATGGTATATTCAAGTCTCCACCACCAAAATTCAAAGGCATCAGTTGTTCTTCGTTCATAGTCCAGCTTTTGCGTGCGTGTGATATGATTGAAAATACCATGGCTTGGGTCAGGCTCATTTTAGTCTTCAAGGTGACATCTTTAGAACTATTGTTAGGAGCTGTAAAGTAAATTTCAACTTATAGTAACCACATGTGAAAGAGTGGAACTGCCACAAAGGGTTTTCTGTGCCTTAGCCTTTATGGGAACAGATTGCCAGATCTTTATGCCAGGGAGCTTTTGGGTGGCTTTGAACCAGCAACCTTTCTGTTACAGTTGAGCACCCAACTCTTACACCATCATGGCTCCTGTATCGGAACTACATGGGAGTTAAAAATAATCACACCCCTTTGGGTGCCTAGAGCATAATTCTAGGTGCCCAGTTAGAGTCTGACAAGAATGATATGATGCTAAGGTGTATCTCCAACAATCTCTGTTACATTTGTCTTCTGATCTTTCAACAAAAATTTGTTATTTCTGCTTTTACAGAGGCAAGGAAAATAGTAAAATATGTTGAAATTGGTTTGTATTAAAAAAACTCTCTTGTAGTTAGGGCAGTAAATTATAGACATAGGATTCAATATATACCATAAATTGAATATTTTAGTGTGACTAGAGTTGTATCGAGTGTTCCTTTGGGGATTAGAGTTTATTTCCTGAGCTTTTGTTCACTACCTCATGAGTCTTTTCAATAAAACGATCTCCTGCTTGACAGCCAGACAAGCCTTTCAGTGATGCAAGAGGATTTTATTGGGTGTGGTTAACTCAGAAAATGGTTCTCTGAAGATACTTTATGACGAAATATTTGCTAATGTCCCCTAGCAGGCCTGGTTAATTTCAGAACACCTAAAAAAGTCAATAAATAGAAGCAAACTAGGACTCACACAATGTACACCCCTCCACAAACTCACCTACACTCAGCCACATAGAGAGACATCAGTTGTTACTACTCTGCTTTAAGGAGATAAAAACTAAGAAGTGAAATCTCAAATATTAAGCATAATGTTATTACCACCTTGATTAAAAGTTCAGGGGCAGAAGAAAAGCACTAGGACTGATGGGTGCATTGCACAGAGAGCCAGGTTTTCCTCACGTGGGTTTCCATTATTCTCCCCTTCCCTCCCTCCCTCCCTCCTCCCTTCTGTCTACCCATTCATCTGTTCATCTTTCCATCCATCATGTGTCCATCTATCTAGAACAGATGGGCTTTTGCTTCACAAGACTTGGACTCCAGGCTTCTTATTCTGCCAGCTTCAGGGAATTCCATCCCTTTGGCCTCTAGGGCTTGGCCATTGGTTTCTCCTCCTGCTTCCCCAACCTGAGGCAGTCCTTTTTCCCTGGACCATCCAGATTCTTTACCTGTAGCATCTTTCACTGGGAAACAAAGGCCATTCTCCCCTGTAGAAAAGAGACACAGATATGGGGGAACAGAAATATCTTCTTTTTCTCTATTGTGGATGGAATAAGACAAATTAATATTTCCATGAATGATTCTTCCATAAATTCATTTGCTCAACAAATATATTTATTGCTGTATTTCAAAACTCCTTTCCTTAAATTATTTTCATTTATTCAACAATTGTAGGGAGCCGTTACCCTGTCAGGCACTTTGAGGATTAATTGGTGAACAGGCAGACATGACTCTCTTTTCCTGGAATTTATAGTTGAGTAGGGGAGGCAGCAGGGAGCACACAATCCAACACACAATCACTCCTTCGTGGGTGATGCTGCTAGGGAGACCGAAGGTGCTGTCAGAAGGTATCCAGGGAAACCTCACCTAGTATGTGCATGGGTGTGCATGGGTGTGTATGTGCATAGATGTGCACGTGTGTATATGTGCACACGTGTGTGTGGGTGTATATAAGAAGTGAATCAAGGAATTTACCACGGAAGCTGAGAACTGGAGGATAGGTAGGAATTGAGGACAAAAAGGTGAGGGATGAATAATTTGTTTTCTGAGTTCTCAGACTCAGCCTTTGATCGTTCATTCATTCGGTCATCTAACAAATGTTCCCAGAGCATCTGCTATGTGGCAGGCACTGTCCCTGCCTTGATGGACATGGTCAAGATGGAAGCCAGGTCTCCTAACCTCAGGCTACTGACAGTTGGGGCTGCGTCGTTCTCTGTTGTGGGGGCCGCCCGTGCACTGCGGGATGTTGAACAGCATCCCTGGTTCCGTCCAGTTGATGCCAGGAGCACCAGCACCCTGAGTTGTGAAAACCAGAGAGATCTCCAGAGATTGTCACATGTCTGTAGGGGATCAGACTTCCCCAGCTGAAAACCCCTGATGCAGCAAATAACCATGTAATGTCAGATAGTGATGTGTGCTGTGGAGAAAAAGTGAGTGTCTCAGTCTTTTAGTGCTGCTATGACAGAAATTACTATCCATCTGTCAGTTTGTTGTGCTGTGGAGGCCTGTTTGTTACCAGATGCCGGAAGCTGGTATTTCAAATACCAGCAGGGTCACCCATGGTGGATGGCTTTTAGCAGAACTGCCAGGATAAGACAGATAACAAAGACCTGGCAGCCTACTTCGGAAAAAACCAGCCAGTGAAATCCTTATGAATAGTGATGGAATAGTGTCTGACACAGCGCTGGAGGAAGAGGCCCTCTGGCTGGAAGCCGCTCAGAGCCACCTCCTCAAAGCACTCAACTGACCTCAATGATGTGGATGGAGTCAAGTTTAGGGGACCTTCGTTTGCTGATAGGGCACAGTTCAAAATGAGAAGAAACAGCTGCAAACGTCTATCAATAATCAGGATGTGGATGGTACAAAGTATGAATCTAAGAAAACTGGAAGTCATCAAGAATTAAATGGAATGCTTGAAGACAGATAACTTAAATGGACTTGCTAAATGTGAAGGAGACTTGAAGCACTTACTGAGGAAGATCAAAGACCACAGCTTTCAGTGCAGATATCACCCTAACATAAAGAAAATGAAAATCCTCACAACTGGACCCATAAACAACATCATGATAAATGGAGAAAAGATGGAAGTTGGGAAAGATTTCATTTTACTTGGCTCCACAACCAAGGAACCCATGGAGGCAGCAGTCACGAAACCAAATGACATGTTACGCTGGGAAAATCTTGTGTAAGATACCACTTTCAAGGACTGAAAAGCAAAGAGGTCACTTGAAGGACCAAGGTGTGCCTGACTCAAGTGGTGGTATTTTCAGTTGCCTCATAAGCATGTGAAACCTGGACAGTGAATAAGGAAGACTGAAGAAGAACTGATGCCTTTGAATTACAGTGTTGGTGAAGAATATTGACTATAACTCAAACAACTAGAAGAATGAACATGTCTGTCTTAGAAGAACTACAGCCAGAGAGCCTCTGAAAAGTGAGGCTGGTGAGACTTTGTCTCATATACTTCGGACGTGTTGTCAGTAGAGACCAACCCTGGAGAAGGACGTCATGCTTAGTAAGTGAGAAGGTTGGCGAAAGAGAGGTGGACTCTGGATGAGATGGACTGAGACAGCGGCTACAAAGACAGGCTCAAACACAGCAGTGATTGTAAAGGTGTCACAGGACCTGGCAGTGTTCTGTTCTGTTATACAGAGGGTTGCTATGAGTTGGAACCAACTCAATGACACCTAATAATAACAACAATGTAACATAAACACTGCAAGTGGATGGTTTTAATGAACAGAATTTTATTTATTTTGTCATGGTTTAGAGGCTGGAAGTCCAAATGCAGAGTGCTGGCTCTAGGGGTAGGCTTTCTTTCTCTGTTAAGAAAGGTCCTCATCTCTTTTCAGCTTCTGTCCCTCAGTTCCCTGGCAGTGTTCATGAGGCCTGCCATCCATATTGCTCCCTATGAACTTCTGGCCTCTGTGCGTGACTTGTGCCTTTTACGTCCCCAAAGTGATTGGCTTAAGACACAGCCTGGACCAGCCTCATTGGCATAACGCAGAAAACCCTAATCCCAAACGGGGTGACCTTCACAGGTCTGGGGTTAGGCTCTTCAATCTATTTTTAGGACACAATTCAGTTCACGAAAGTAAGCTAAGAGGACAGAGAGTGAGGGCACCTCTGATGTGGCGCCACTTAGGCAAAGCCCTAACGGAGTGGGAGAACAGGCCGTGCTGGCGTCTGGCAGAAGACATCCCAGACAGAGGGCCAAGAAGTGCGAATGCTCTAGGTGGGGCTGTGTAGGCGTGGAGGAGGCTGGGAGTGGAGCCTTAAGTGGCTGGAGAGGAGAGAGAGGCTGCGTGTAGTGGGAAATGAGGTCTGGGACGCTGAGGCCACCCAAACAGAACGTGATAAGGACTTGGGATTTTATGCTCAACAAGATGGCGGCCACTGAAAGGTTCTGAGCAGAGGGCTAACATGATTTAACTGATGTTTGGAAAGGATCACAACAGATGCTTTTTCTTAAAAGACTATAAGGTGATCAGAAGGGTCCTGATTAAAAGGAGTGAAATGTGGAACAGAATTTCAAATTCTCATGGATTCCAGACTTTCTGGAACAATTGAGGCCAGAGGACTGCACTCTCCCCCCCGAAAAAAAACTTGTTACCCTGAGCAAATATTTGAATCTTGTACCAAAAATATCCCAAGTCATCTTTGAAGCAAGTGATTGTTAACCTAACTAGAAAAGAAGGGCTGCCTTTAACAGAACAGTCTTCTAAAGAATTATCTATATGTAGTCAGATCAACAGCAGCAACTTGAAAGGCTAGACAAGATGCTTAGAGGGGCAGTGAGTTTGTGTTAAAAGATGGTGCAATAGTTTGGGAAAGGTTATGGAGACAGGTGGTACAACTTCAATGTAACCAGTATCACTGAATTATACATGTAGAAATTGTGTGCAAGGTGTTATGTCTCATTGTGTATATTTAATAAAGTAGTGAGAGTAAAAGTAGGGAGACCAGTTAGGAGCTGAGTGGTAGTAGGAGGTGGCAGAATGATGAGAAAAGTAGAGTCACCCACGCAGGTTTTATCATTGCCCTGTCTGTGCTCTGCCTGCCTGGGTCTTAATACTTAGCGTGTGATAGGAAATGATGGTGGTAAGATGATCTAGTTCTACACTTATGAGCTCCTCGGGAGCAGAGAACAAGCTTCCATCATCTTTGTACCCTACAAAATTTTCTAAGGACCTAGTATATTAGATACCGAGTGGAGCTCCTGAGAGCCTAGATTGGCTGGAATCACTTGTGTCTGAACTAGGGCTTTGAATTGATTCTTCTCAGTTCAGTCATGGCTGAGGAAGTGATAGTGGAATAAATCTGACTTTTTAAAATTTGAGTGAACTGTTACCATGACCTGAATGAGAAAAATTATGGCTTGGAGCCCTGCTAGAAACATAATCTCCATCTTAGAAAACAAAGGCAGCAAATATGTTGCATAGCAACCAAATCTCTTGCTTGTAGGGTTTTGTGGAGAATCAGAAACAGTGGTGCCCTGCTCAAAGATGGAAGCCTGCTGATTTCCTTCGAATGTGTGTCACTGTTGTTAGTCTTGGCAATAATCCGATTCTCATGCATCAGGCTCCTGAAAGTTCTTACTATGCCACTTCTAAGACTCTCATTCTGTGACCCTGACTTACAGTTTTCCCCATTCCACTTACGGATCTGGATTACCCAAACTGTAAAAATTTGGGTTTGTTCCCGCTTCTCATCATCATCAAGGACTGAACCAGGTCAAAGCAGTTTGTGACGTGGTTTTGGGAGGTCCTTCCTGCTGAATCCCTGTATCTATAAAGCCTGGACCACAAGTATCACGGTCAAGTGTGCAACAGACACATTGAGACCCAGGCTCCAATCCTGGGGCAGCGTCCTGTGTGTTTGTGACCACAGACAGCTTTCCTTTCCTCTGTGAGCCTCTGATTCTTTATCTGTAAAATGGGGATCAAGGAGCTCAACCTCAGAGTTGCTGTGAAGATGAAATGAGAGGTCTAAGCAAAGTACTGGCAGAATCTCAGAGCAAACATACAACAGTTGTTCCAGTGTTCTACAACGAGATGGCCAAGAGCTTCACTGGAGTGGGAGGGAAAACGGATTATTGCAGGGACAGGTGGACAGTGGAAGGTGTGAGAGCAGTGACTTGAAGGCACCGCCTTCTTTTTCCAGATCTCGCAAGTTTTTGGCTGGCTGCAACTTTTTTATCGCTATTACTGGAAAATATTTAATTTCTTAAAAACTTTTTAAAACTAGTGTAGTTTGGCTTTTCTTTGTACATTAGATGAAGGCTTACAGAGCAAACTAGTTTCTCATTAAACAATGAGTATATTTATTGTTTAGTGACATTGGTTGTCAACTCCGTAACATGTCAACACTCCCCCTTCTTGACCTTGGGTTCCCTGTTACCAGCTTTCTTCCTGTTCCCTCCTGCCGTCTGGTCCTTACCCCTGGGCTGATGTGCCCATTTAGTCCTGCTTTGTTTTATGGGCCTGTCTAACTTTGGCTAGAGGGTAAACCTCAGAAGTGACTTCAGTACTGAGCTAAAAGTGTGTTGGGGCCCTACTTGCAGAGTTTTTCCAGTCTGTCAGACCAGTCTTTTTTTCTTTTTTTTTTTTTGAGTTAGAATTTTGTTCAGTATTTTTCTAGTGGAACATATTTGAGTTATTTCTCTGATAGGTTTCCAGCTTTGATTGCTTTTACTGTAGTACAGGTATACTTACATACACATGTGTATATAATGCTTTAAGGGCTTTGGGGTATATTTTATAATGTAAATAACAAACATGTATTATGTTAAATATATAATATATAAATAGTGTATAATATTTTTGTCATTGTATACTGTCACCCTGATTACAACTCAGCCCTCTGTGTTTGATCTAGCCCAGAGAATGATCCTGATGCTGGAGTGTGAGGGCCACAGGTTTATAACAGGGGTCCTTGTGTGGTGCCTGGGGCAGATGTGCTTGCCTGCTGACTGAAAGGTTCAAGGGTTGAGTCTACCCAGTGGTGCCTCGGAAGAAAGGCCTGGTGATCTGCTTCTAGGGGCTCAGCCATTGAAAACCCTCAGGAGCACATCCTGGCACACGTGGGGCTGCCATGGATCCAATTCAACTCAGCAGCAACTGGTCCTGGTCCTGGTCCCACTGGTTTACAATACTTTCAGTTTCCTCCACACCAAAGGCCTCTCTACCTCTCCCTACAGCACTGTCACTGAACTACCAGCCTCAAGCCATCCTTTTCCTCCATGGTCAGTCTTAGGCACCTGTCTTAGCCATCTAATGCTGCTGTAGCAGAAATCTCAGAAAGGGAGGCGGTTAAGAAAGAGGAATTTATTCTTATGTAGTCATGTAGGCTCAAGTCCAAATTCAGGGTGCTGTCTCCAGGGGAAGGCTTTTTCTCTCAACTCTGAAAGAAAATTCTTGCTGTAAATCTTCTTCTGGTCTAGAAGCTTCTTAGTGCAGAGACCCTGGGTCCAAAGAATGTGTTTTGCTTCTGGCATTGCTTTCTTAGTGGTATGAGGCCACTTTGTCTTTCTTTTATGTCTCAAAAGAAGTTGACTCAAAATAAAACCTAATTGGCTAGACCGTCTTGCCTCGTGTCATGGATTGAATTATGTTTCCCTTAAAATGTGTGTAGCAGTGTGGCTAGACCATGATTCCTGGTACTAGTGAAGTTTCTCCACGTTGTAAACCCTACCTCTGTGTGGGAGGCAGTTGTGTTGGTGGGGAAGGACTCTGTGTAAGATGGTACCGTGCCTTGTGGCAATCTCTTGGAATACATAGGAAAGGGAAACAAAGAGCTGGGAAACTCATGCCATCACTAAGATGCAGCATCAGGACTACAGCACATCCTTTGGAAAGAGCTTGGGATCCCTAAACCTCAGAAGCTGCCAGTCCAAGGGAAGATTGACGGCAAGGACTATCCTCTGGAGCCAGCAGAGAAATTCTTCCCCAGGAGCTGAGGCCCTGAATTTGGACTTTTAGACTACTGGACTGTGACAGAATAAAGTTTCCCTTTTTGAAGTCATTCATTTGTAGCATTTCTATTATGGCAGCAAGAAAGAGGAAGAGCCTCAAGATGGGCACAGCTGCCACAACAATGGCCTGGGCGTAAACACGGCTGCGGACGTGGCACAGGACCAGGCAGTGTTTCGTTCCACTATCCATAGCGTTGCTATGGGTTGGAAACGACTCTGCGGCGCTCAAGAACAAGGTGACTGAGATACCTCATTAACATCACTGCCTCTAATCCTACCTCATTAATGTCATAATTAAAGGAAAAGAAAACAAGCAAGCAAACAAACAAACACACAAACAAACAAATCCAAACCTGTTGTCATCCAGTCGATTTTAACTCATAGTGACTCTACAGGACAAAGCAGAACTTCCCCTGTACAGTTTCTGAAGAGTGCCTGGTGGATTTGAACTGACAGCCTTTTGGTTAGCAGACATAGCCCTTAAGCACTACACTGCCAGGGTTTCTTTACTGACGTCATACAGATGGGATTTACAACATACAAGAAAACTGTATCAGATGATAAAATGGTAGACAACCGCACACTACCGGAAATTGCAGCCTAACCCAGCTGACATGTATTTCTGGGGGGACGCAGTTCAATCCACAACAGCATCCCCGGAGCATCCTGCCTTCAGGGTGCCTGCCTTCCAGCCCTCTGCAGCAATCTGGCCTTGGCAGTCATGTGTAGTTCAGCCGCAGTGGCAGGTGGTTTCTGCTGAGCGCAGCTGACAGCCCTCTCATCACGGGGTGATTGACAGCACCCTAATCAGCGGCGTGTCTCTGGAATGATGTTTGCTTTGTAAATATTTGACATTATCTACCCTGAAAGCCCAGAAGGGAGTGTCATTTTTCTTTCTTTTTCAGGGAATACTGCAAGTCACGGAACACACCTAAGAGTAATTAGTTCGATGAGTGTGTTTCCATCTGTGGCTGGCGACCAAAGACACGGAGACTGTTGTGGGTGTCTCTTTGCTGTTCAAGGTGGGTAAGGTCGCTCACCTGTAGCCATGGGCATCCTGGCTTCTCTGAGCATCTCCCTGACATGCAGATTCAGGAGACAGAGGTGGCGGCAGAGGAACTGCATTCCTACCATGCTGCCAGGTGACGGTGATGCTGTGGCTTCAAGGACCACACTTGGAGTGGCAAGACCTAATGGCCCAGAGATGGCTTTCACAAGTCACTCAGCCCATGGCTTTTGGCTTTAGAGAGGCTTGGATTTGAATTTTTGTTGTATGGGCAAATTAGTTCCCCTCTTTGAGTCTGTACAACAGGGTTAATGAGAACAACTGCATTTTAGGGCAAGGAGCTGTAGTAGCATAAAGGTGGAAGGCTCAGTGTCTTACTGAAAGGTTGGTGGTTCAAGGCCTCCTAACAGCACCATGGAAGGAAAGACCTGGCTGTCCCTTTTTGCAAAGACTATAGCCAAGAAAATCCTGTGGGGAAATTCTGCTCTGTCACGTGGAATCACTAGATGACACCTAATAGCAATATATTCTGGGACAATGCATCCTAATCTTTTTTTTTTTTTTTAAATATATAGGTATGTATAACTATGTCCCCTTTGAAGAGCCTTTTTGAGTCCTGGTGGCGCAGTAGTTAAAGAGTTCAGACTGCTAACCCACAGGTCAGCAGGTTCAAACCCACCATCTGCTCTTGGAAATTCTGTGGGGCAGTTCTACTGTGCCTCATAGGTCACTATAAGTGAAATTGACTCCACGGCAATGGGTTTGGTTGGTCTGAGGAAGCTTTTTAGACATTTGTTATTTTTCAAAACTGATCTCTTTCCATGAAATATTAATACCAAGCCTACTGTACATTCATTTATGTGCTGTGATACTTCAGAGGGCCACAGACCACGATCACAACTAAGATTTTTTGCTCCACCTAATAACCAATTTTCACCATCTGGAAAGTGATCTATTTGCCCCTCCCCCCCCACTGAGAACATATGTTTGAGACAATTGTAAGAATTGGTAAAGAGAATCTCTGCTGAGAACCTGGTACAAATTAAGTGCTCGGTAATGGCTAAATACCAAGATGTAATATGTGCAAACACATTAAAAATAATATGCTACTAATGTAATAAAGAACACATATGAGGTCTGAAAATTAAGTCCATGAACTTAATTGTTTGAAGGGCTACATACCTCACTGCTGAACATCACTGTAGTCAACTCTGAAGTACTTCCCTTTTGAAGCCGTGCACTGACACCAGTGCCTAGTCCACCCTTCTAAGCAATTTTTGAACTCTTTCTGGAATGGCCATTGTGCACGGTGATAAGACGGAAAGTTCACAAACTTAATTGTACAGTTGCCCATGGGGGAGTTCTTTAGCCGGTAAACAAATAACTGTATTAGAACACCCTCCCTACTCACCTGTTCTAGCCCCCAATGACTTTTTTCTTTACCCTTAGATAAAGGAAATATCAAGAGGAAGACATTTGGATGACATTCAGGACATCAAGGGTAATATGACGTCAGCTCTGATGGCCATTCCAGCAAAAGAGTTCCACAATTGCTTTGAAGTGTGGACCAGGCACTGGCATCACTGCCTAGCTTCCCAAAGAGAGTACTTTGGAGGTGGGTACAGTGATGTTCAGCAGTGAGGTATGTAGCACTTTTACTAGGATGAGTTCGTGAACTTAATCGGCAGTCCTTGTTTTACTTATATTAAAGAGGTCAAACATCCATTACCACTGAGTCAATTCTGACTCACAGTGACCCTGCAGGAAAGGGTAGAACTACCCCATAGGGTTTCCAACATTGCAGTCTTTAAGGAAGGAGACTGCTGCATCTTTCTTCCTCTGAGCTGTTGGTAGGCTTGAACTGCTGACGTTTCAGTTAGCAGCTGAGCACTTAACCACTTACGAGGAGAGTTATGTTACATTCTGTTACTTATATTCTATTGTCTCTTACTCTGACATGCAGATAGGCATGGGAGAGCAAAGGTGGAGAGGAAGGGGAAGAAGTGGAATCTAGCCGAGAGTTCAAAATTTCAAGTTGGGCTACAGTTTCGGGTTTGTACCACCATTCACATTGCTGTGTGATTCAGGGCGTTACTGAACTTTCGGGCCTCCAGTTCTTCATCTCTACAATGGGCACAACGCAATCTTTCTGCCGTAATGCAATGACGAGTACATGTGAGAGCACTTGGAGGATGATGGTCACGGTGCCTCCGTGATCTTGTGCTCACAAAGCACGCTCTTCATTGGGCTTCCATGACGCATTAGCTATGTGCATGGAGAGAGACCACAGGGAAAGGCTGATGTGTTCTGCAGACACGACAATGTCATGAAGACATCCAAAGCCCAATGTGGTGTTTTTCCAGTGTTGCTTTTGCCAGTAAGAGCCCTAGTGGCCCAGCGGTTAAGTGCTCAGATGCTAAAGGTGTGGCAGTCTACTTCTGTAAAGATTACAGCCTTAGGAAACCTATAGGGTAGTTACACCTTGTCCTATTGGGTTGCTGTGAGTCGCGGTTGACTTGGTGGAGATAGGATCTTTCTTGGGTTTGTCTTCTATAGACTAGGGGCTGTGCCTCCACCAGAAATGAAACAGACCTCACCTCTCCGTATTTCCAGAGTGCCCAGTATACAGTGAAAAGCCTAACCAATTGCCGTTGAGTCTGTCCTGACTCACGTTTGCTCCATGCCTTGTAGTACAGAACTGCACTCCATAGGTTTTTCAAGGCTGTGACCTTTCAGAAGCAGACGGCCACCAGGCCTGTCTTTTGAGGAGCCTCTGGATGGGTTTGAACTGCCAATCTTTCCATGAGTAGTCAAGTGTTTAAATGTCTGTCTTTCCCACTCTGTCCCGGCACTGCTGACACATACATACAAGGTGCCTGGTAAATTGTTTCTGAGCAAAGTTAAATATGGTATGATATGATACCAGAAAGATAGAATACGATGATTTTATTATTCATGTAATACATGCTTGTCATAGAATACTTTGTAAGTAAGGAAGAAGAGCACCCAGAAGACTATAAGAATAAAATAAGCATCATTCATAATTCTACCACCAATAACCTTTTTGTGTACCCTTTGTTTCATCAAAGTACCAAATTATCTCTGATAGTTTTTCTATCCACTTTTCCTTTTCTGTGTTGTTTGTTTAGTAAATATTCAGTGACTCTTTCCCTCAAACACACAAACTTTCAGGACTGTGTATTATCCTACCACATACATGAACCAGAATCTGTATATATTTATAATTCATACATTCTATGGGAGAACACTTAGATTCTTTCTAATTTTTCACAATTATAACCAGTGTTGTGATTGGCCATTCTTATTAGATAAATCTCAGTCATATCTTCAATTATTTTCTGAGGAACACTCTCTAGAAAAGCAATTAATCAAAGGGTATGCACATTGGAGAGAAATTGATGACTATTGCTTAATCATCTTCCGGAAAGTTCTTATCCATTTTCACTCCCGGCTACACTGTGATGTTTCTTTGTTCTTCCCTCTCCACCAATAGGAATAGTATGTTTTATTTTTGTCAGCTTGATCAGTGCAAATAATTTCTTCTTGTGCTTTTATGATACACGTCCCTTTGGTGACAATTATCGCTTGGTCATTACTGGCATTTTTTTTTTCAAATGTTCATTAGCTATTTGTATTTCTTTATTTGCATACATGAATTTTGCTAAAATTTTTCTATTTGAGTATTTTTGTTAGTGATATGCAAGCACTCTTTGTACTGCTAATTATATGTGAAGGCAAATAGTTTTTCCCCAGTTTGTAACTTTTCACTGTGTTTATAGTGTCTTCTTCTCTTTTTGACTCCTTCTTTCCTAGTGTTCGTGTCTGGGAATGACTTCCCTGTCTGACATCAATGTTTCTGAATGTAACTGTATTGGCTATTTATGTACCTCAATTTAACTATCAACTTACATCTTCCTTTAGTTGTTTTGCACTATCATTGATTAAATGTATAGCATGAGATAGATATTCAACATTCTTTTTTCCCCCCTTGAATAGTGTCAATTGTCTGAACACAATTTTTTGAATTTTAATGTACCTTCTTTCCAAATATAAAATTCTACCTTTATAATCTACTTAATTCTTATGTAAATATTCAACATTTTCCTGGCATTGTGTTGATTTCCATCGAGTTGTTTGTTTAACTTGTGCCAATCCAACATTTTTAATTTATTATAGCTTTAGAATATGTTTTCATACTTAATACGGAAATTCCTTCATCGTAACTCTTTTTGCTAATGTATCCATCTATCCATCCATCCATGCATTCACCCATCCACCCTCAAAGCCATCTACCCATCATCCACCTACCCTCCCACCCATCCACCCGTCCGTCCACCCACCTGTCCGTCTACCCACCTGTCTGTCCGTCCATCCGTCCGTCTTCTATCATCTCCCTCTCTCTCTGTTTTTATCCTTTATTTTTGAAATGGCAATACAGGCACTTAGTAAAAACTTCAAATGACACTACAGTAGTGTTTTCACTTATGTCTTTCTGTTGAGAATACACACAGTGGAAAACAGCAGTTTCCATGTGTACAGTTCGGTGATGCGGATTACATTCTTCACATTGAGGAACCATTCTCACCCTCCTTTTCCTAACAGAATTCAGACTCAGGTTTGCAGTGTGAAAGACAAGTGACAAATGAGACACATTTCAGGCTTGCTTGAAGGACCCTCAGTTAACCCAGACCCTTCTTACCTCAAGAGCGATGTCTTGGCTTCTCCACGAATTGCCTGGCAGCTGCACTTAACACCCAAAAAACTTGTCTTACCTTCTCAGTCTCAGTGCAAGCACCTGCCTCCTGCTGGGTATAGTGTTTCAAGCTCTGACTTCCTTCTCTCCTTGCCCCTCCCTGACACCGTACCCCATAACCCAGGTGAAGTTCATGGTTGGGCTCAGACTAGCCAGAATGGTCAGAGGACTCAGCGGTGTGTTCCTGCTCCTGTCAGTCACGACTCTGGATCCTATGAAAGCCTTCAGAAGTGCTTGCAGCCCTGGGGTGAGATGGAAGGGTGGAGCCAGAGGATTCAGGCAGTGGGAGGCCTGGGGGAGAGTGGGGGATGTTTCAGAGCTGCTCCCTAAAAAACAGAAAACTGTTGCCTTGCAGTAGATTTTAGAACTGACCTGTAGAGTTACCAAGAAGCACTTAAAAAAGCAAAGAACCCCAAACCAAACCCACTACCGTTGAGTTCGGTCCAACTCATAGTGACCCTAGAGGTCAGGGTCAAACCGCCACATACAGTTTCCTAGGAACGCCTGGTGGATTTAAACTGCCGACCTTCTGGCTAGCAGCCATAGCTCTTAGCCCACTACACCACCCGGTTTCCGTTTATTTAACAGCTTTTAGTATAGGCCAGTGGAATCTCTGGCGACAGTGGTCAAGCGCTTGTTTGTTAACCGAAATGATTACACCCAGCAGCAGCTTCAAGGGACAAAGACCTGGTGATCTGCTCTCATCAAGATGACAGCCTAGAAAACTTTATAGGGCAGTTCTGCTGTGTGACGTGGGGTCACCGTGAGTCAGAATCCGCTTGACGGTAGCCAGCAGCACAACGGTCTGTGCCAGGTTCTCTGCTTCACGCCAGGACTGTGTGAGCAAGACAGGCGTTGTTTTCGGCCCTTGCACGAGAACTCCCGAGGGAATCGGACAATGTATCATTGACCCCAAAAGGCACAGCCCCAGATCAGGGCTTGGCAGGGAACAAATGGGTATTCTCCGTGGGGTTCAGTGGCAGTCACTCTGAGGAGATGTCTTCAAAGTGGAGGCACGGAAGATGTGAAGAAGCCAACATAGGTGACTGTCCTTCTTGCCAGAGGAAGCTTGGTGGTGTCTCGGGAACTGTGAGCAGGGCAGAGTAGCTGGAGCTGAGTGCGTGAGAGAGAGAAGGGGGCGGGGGTGGGCAGCGGGCAGACGGGGAGGTCTCAGAGCGACCTGAGGAGGAGCTGGGGGGCCTGTAGCATCCCTTCGCATTAGCAATTTCCCCTCATATCACTTTCACATCCAGTTTCAAGCGCCTGGGACTCTGCAAAGGCATTGCCCAGCCAGGGTAGCCTGCCTTCCCCAAGCTGTGGGCAGGCTGGCTCGCACATACCCCAGCAGCCCTCCACTAACAGTGGACTGGAGGAGTTGTACAAACCTCTAGCCCCTTCATGTCTCAGGTGGAATAAGAGGCACATTCTGCACCGTCTACTAGAGCTGCCCAGTAAGACCAAGCCCCAGGGCCCAGAGCAGTGACGGTTCTGCAACCCTTTAATGGTGTCCAGTCCTGTCCCGCCTTCCTTCCCTACACCTTTTGGTATTTTCTGGGTTCATTTTCCCTAGAAAGAACCTCTCTCTGTGTCTGCTTCCACAGGAACTCCATCTAAGACAAGTAGAAATCTGGAAGTTGTAAGGTCTTGAACAGAGTCTGGCCAACTATGGCCTGTGGGCCAAATCTGGCCTGCCTATTCTTGGAAATACAGTTTTATGGGCACATAGCCATGCTACCAATTGCCTACTGTTGTCTATGGCTGCTCTTGCTGCAAGGGTGGGAATAAGTGGCTGGAACATGTAAGAGATGGCTGCCGAACTAAAAAATATTTACTCCAACCCTTCATAGGAAACCCTGGTGGCATAGTGGTTACATGCTATAGCTGCTAACCAAGTGTTCAGCAGTTCAAAATCATCAGGTGCTCCTTGGAAACTCAATGGGGCAGTTCTACTCTGTCCCATAGGGTCACTCTGCACTGGCGCTGACTTGATGGCAATAGGTTTGGTTTGGTTTTTGGTTTAATCCTTCACAGAAAAAGTGCATGCACTGCTGATCTCAGGGAGCGAAGTGCTGTCATCGGATTTACTTATTAAACGATCACTGTGCTTGCTGAGTAGAGAATGGATTTGGGCTTGAAGGGGCTTAATGGTGACTGGTGGAAGGCCATGCAGAGGGCCATGGCAGAAGTCTAGCGGAGATACAAAGTGAAGAGACTTCAGCTGAGTCTGAAGATAGAAACAGCAGACTCATTGTTGGTTTGGATCAGAGGAAGGGATGGTTAAGGTATGTGTTCCTGTGTGGTTTTGATTGTCACAATGCTCTCTGGAAGCCCTGGTAGTACAGTGGTTAGGACTTTGGCTGCCAACACAAATGCTGGCAGTTCGAATCCACCAACTACTCTTTGGAGACCTTATGGGGCAGTTCTGCTCTGTCCTGCGGGGTCACTATGAATAGAATTGACTGGATGGCAGTGGGGTTAACACTCTTTGAGAAACTGACTCCAGTCACGCCACAGGTTTTGCCTTTACTAGCACTTTCTCTGGGTATCCTGTGACACCTGGGTTGATCATGGGCTACTTTGTGTTTCCCTGGTCTCAGTGCACGTCCGTCTGCAATGCTATTTTCTTCCCATAGCCTCGCTGAAGGTCACAGAGACAGGACAAGGCAGTACCGATTTTAACGCAACTTGATGGAAGAGCCTGTTCTTTTAACCATCGTCACATTCATGCCTCAATGCAAACCTCAAACACAGCACAGAGTCAAAACCAGTGACTTGTGGTGGCCCTACATGTATGTGCTGGAGTGGAACTGTGCTCTGGAGGATTTCAGGGGCTGGTTTTTCAGAACCAGATCATCAGGCTTTTCTTCCAAGTCACCCTTCTTTGAAGCCACCAACGTTTTGGTTAGCAGCTGAGTGCATGGCACATTGTCACCACTGAGTGACTCCTTGGCACGTAGTACGTGCTCAGTAAATACCCAGTAAGTGCATGCAGACCAGGAACTCTATGGTTCGTTTCACACTGCTTAGTCCGGACACTCTTCCCTTTACCACCTCCCGCTGTCTTTACCTGCCTTGCTTTTGCTAGCCTGGTCCCTCGTGATTTGTGGCCTAAACGCCGGACCAGGAAAACTCAGTGGAGTTCACAGGTGACAGTGTGGCCACGAGCTGCATGTGCACTGATACCAGATCATTACTGGTGGGGCATCAGCGTCCCTCAGGCACCATCCATGTGAAACACGTTCCGAGTCTCCCAGGGCTTGGAGATGGAAATGGATGGGTGTCTACCAGGATAGTGAGTGTTGCAGAGAGCCTTCGCTCTGAGCTGGAGAGGGCCCAGCTGTCTCAATCACGTCTGTCGTCAGTCTCAGTGTCCTTGAATTTGTGAGACAGCCATCCATGCCTCTGCTGAGACTACATCATAAATGACTCAGGCACCAGCTGACCAGGTGGGAGAGCATGGAAAGGTAGCCCAGCAGCTCAGTGAAGGATGCTGGCGTTGGTGGGCACGATCTGCCGGAAACAAGGGAGGGTACTGGAGATGGCTCAGCAGGCCTGGGCCCCATAGAGGCTCGCCAGTGACTTCCTCGCTGAGCCTCCCTGGGGGTCACAGCTCCTCTTCCCCTCCCCCTTCCTTCTTCCTTGCCTTTCTGCTCTCTTGCCATCTTTAAAAAACACACATAGGCAGAAATCAATCCATCAAATGTCATTACAGACTTATTAAGCCTGATATAGAAAGACGTTTAGCACCGACATCTTCAGAAAGTGTAAAAAGAGCACTTCTAGTCAGACTTGGGCTTTGAAAATCTAAATATATTTTTTATGATATAAATAATTCTTTTCATGTTCTAACTGCATCTTTTTTTTTTTTTTTTAATTTTCTTTTTCCTCTGTCTCTCCTTGCATTTTCCTTGTTTTCCATTGGCCCAAACGGAAGTCAGTGTGGACGGAAATGAAGCTATTTGCAAAGCTAATGGTGTTGTTGATAGGCGTGTCTGTGTGTTACCGCCCTGTCAGCTACATTTCAGAAAGGTGGCTGGGTCTCTGCAGCTTTCAAACGAAGGACAGCCTCCAGCAAGATCATAATTGAACACACCCAGGGCCTGAAGTCAGCAGTTGGGTTTCCTGACTCAAATTACCATGAAGTTTCAGATGCTGGTAGTGTACTTCCAGTGACTGCTGAATGGGGGAAAAAAGACTAAAGGGAAGAGTTATCATGTCTAAAAAATGTAAATAATGTACTCACAGAGGGCTTTTTGATGGAAATGAGAGGCTCCATGTAACCTTGGCAAGTGAGTTGTTATTATTTTTTTGACAATAGCTGAAAGAAGTAGTCTCTATCACTCAGGACTTTAATTACAGGTCTCAAAGTAGAATCATTTTCTTTAAAGAGAAAAAAAAAAAACTCCATATAAAAATTACGGCTTGTATGATATAATTTAAGGGGATTCTTCATCTCCACCATCAAAATTTTATTTCCAGTGGTGAAATTGTATTAAACACAAACAACAATTCTAACAATTCTCCTTCTTCAGCGCATCCCAACAGAATCCTTTTTATTCCGTAAGAGACTGATCCGGAAGTTTCTCTTGACCTGATCTAAGTTACTAGGGAGATAAAGACCAGATGGTTTCTACTTAGGGGGGGTGATAAGAGGCTGGACCCAGGGAACAAGACAGGAACCCCTTTTCTGAAAATCCCTTTTTTTAATTTCCCCAGCTGGAATGCTGTCACTTCCAGTTGCGGCACTTGCCTCCGGGCAGTGCAATGTGGCAGACCCTTTAGACCCTTGCAAAGAGTGACAGCATTGTAAGCCAAGATTGGAGAGGCGGGGAGACAGAGGAAAGGTGACCGGCTCAAGGGAAGCATTTTTCCAGAGCCCAGAGAGGCCGGAATAACTGCCTATCTGTGATGAATCTGTTTGGCCACAGGGTGGTATAATTCTCCTGGTAGAGAACTTTTTTCTTTTTTTTCATTGTAAGGACAATTTGTAATCATCAAAAACAAGTGAAACATGGTTTTGATTAAAACAGCCTGTTGGCTCAATAATCCTTGTAATTTTAAAAAACATCCTTAATGCAGAAGAAGAACACGCCGATGTCAGGGATGGCCTGGGGCCCTATTACAACAGCAACTGAATAAATAAGGAGAAGAATCGTAAGGTCATAAAAACAAAATTAAGCTAATGTTTCAAATTTTGACAATTATGAATTCTTCCTCTAAGAAGACATTAAAAAAAAATTTTTTTTTTCAGGTGCTGTTAGACAAAATACAGAGAGAATCATTCTCCATGGATGAGTTTGCAGTTTTCCCAAGGGGTGAACATGTCTTTAAAGGAATACTCCGACTTAGGATGTTGAGTCCTTCCCAGAATCCAGCAACTGGCCAGGACTCATGCCGGTGGACAGATGTAGCAGGCCCTCAGAACGCCTATGCAAACTTAGGTTGAATTCTTTTCTAAGCCATGGAAAGAGAATGATGGGGGGGGGGGGGAATTACAAGCATGGTTTTCTGTACAAAAGACTCCCCATTGTGGGCTAATTTGGTAAGAAACAGAAAACAAGCAAATATAACAAAACCTGTGTTCATAGGTGGCCATATAGTTAGTATATATATATCTATACAAATAGGTACAGTATAAAAACCCACAGGGGCTCAAGTTCCCAACCGTCCAGGCCGTATTGTACACGAGGGAAACAGTCTGGTGGTGCCTCCTGGTACACAGGCAAATGTATCATATATATCACACGGATGCCACAAAGCTGTGTGCTTGCTCGGCCACTTTCTGCAGGTCTGGGCGCAGCCATTTCTCTTTGAAGAGGACTGCTCTTCTGCTTAAGATAAAAACGGGTTTGCTTTTTTTTTTTTTTGCTGGCAAATAAACACTTCCTTTCTGAGTTTGTAGTTTTCCCAAGGGGTGAACATGCCTTTAAAGGAATACTCTGAATTAGGATGTTGATTCCTTCCCAGAATCCAGCAACTGGCCAGGACTCATGCAGGAGGTGAATGCGAGGGTGAACGCAATTCTGGCATCTCCCCCTGTCCCACCTCCCCGCTTGCCCTTCCTAAAAGAAGAAAGAAGCTTCTAGAATTAATGGAAAGGGGCAAATATCAGCAAGAGGGTGGATGCCAAATTTCCTAAAAAGCTGCAAGGACTTGACCATTAAAAGGATGTTGTGTGATCAACTATCATCTAGATTTTGCAGGGCGCTGGAAGTATGTGGTTCATTCTGACAGGGTCTGAAGGTGAGGAAGCAAATTAGGAAGGGCCTTAGAAGGATGCAAGGACTTCCATGACCAAAAGGTGTATGGTATCCCGAGATACTATGTCACTGAAGAGCCCTGAGCCAGCATTTATTTGACTTGTATGGTACGTGCCAGCATCTCATGTCTTAAAGCCAACATACAGAGGACAAAGCTGGAGCACCTCCCGACTATTGGTCTCAGTACAGAATGGGCACAGCTTTTATTTCTTGGCAGACGGGTTCCACCTGGCATGTTAAAAAATACGTATATACACGCATTTATAATTCAGCAGATGTTAGAAGGGTTGTTTAGAAAATATGACTGTACAGAGTCTTCATGTGTGAGACCTAATTGTGGGGCTCTTCAAGGAAGAGACAAACCATTGCCTGGGGGCTGATATTCAAGTACAGGTTTCAAGCTCACAGTAGTTCAGTTAAGACATGGAAATTTATTTTTTGGAGGTGTTGGGGGGATGGATAGTCATATATATATTTTCTAAGTGATGCCTTTGTTGGAATTTTTCAACTTCTCCTGGGTGTTCCCACAAAAAGAATTAGTGTTTGCATGTCCAAAAGTGGTTTTAAGCAAATCAACATTGTGCAAAGGACGTCGAGTGTTTAATCCATCTTCTTCAAACGGATCATTTTTTAAAAAGATGGTAATGATAAGCATATGGCTGTTGGTAAAATCATTTGTGTGTCCAAGGGTGTCAGATGAGGGTGTCATTCCTTGGAAAAGCCATTTTACTTGTGATGTTTTTTTTCCAAAGGAAATGGACAGAATCCTGCTGCCGAAATAGCGTTCCACCTGGTACAAGCATTTAAAAACAGTCCTATTCTAATCCATAAAACATTTCTAGTTTTCCCTGAAGCTTTGGGCTGCCTTGCGCATGAATAATTTCTGGAGAAACACCCACGCCCGTTAGCCCATTGTTCGTAAGTATTGGAAGCAGATGAACTGGAACCTGGAAATTGTGTATCTTCCTACGCCTTCGAGTCTGTCGCAGGAAACCAAAGGAGGTAAGTGGCTGTTACTTTGGATGGAGGGGTAAAATCCCCCTCTAGAAATTCTGAGGATGATTCACAAGTTTCAGAATGTTTAATGTGTCCCTGCAGTGGAAATGTGTCTCTCTGTCTGGGGAGATGGAAATTTGTATTTCTTTCTCCAGCTCAATCTTTGCCGAAAAGTATTTCATAGATGTTTGGAGAAAGTGCCACATGAAGGGAGGAAGAAAATGAAATTAGCATTTTAACATGTCACAGAGGAGGAAAAAAAAATAAACAGAAAGTTCAGTTTTGATTTTTTGTGTGTGTGTGCCTATTGCGTGTTCAAAATAAATACAACTTTTATTGCTCTTTAGCACTGTGTGTGTGTTTTTAAGCCTTCACTATATTTCCTAATTAGTATTATTTTAGCATTCAGCTTTAGATGGCTAGTCATGTTGCAAGAAATAGACTAATGTGAAAATAACTATTTTTAGGTTTTTGTTTGTTTTTCAGCAACAATAGTTAACAAGCTTAAAAAGGAAAACCAGATGAAAAAGGAAATAAGATTTGCATACAGCCAGACAATGTGGGAAGGGACAGAAAAGCGACAGACTGCAAGTACCTTTCAAGGCCTCGTAACCTTCGCATTTACTGTGAAAAGTTTCAGAAAATCTTAGACTTTTACTGCCATACTGGACATAGTCCCTGGAAAATAATAGTAAAATTCCTGTATATATGAATATACACATACATACACTCACACTCTCCTTCTCTCATATACACTTCTCATGGCTTAACAAAAGTCATAAAAATACTTCCCAGATAATGTTACTTTATGTGTTTGTTTTCTGCATTTCAACTAAGTTCAGCTGCTTGTGCCCACGACATTAATTTTGCAAGGTTTCAACAACTGAGCAGGCGCATTTGGGGGGCAAGTTTTAAGCAATCTCTTAGTGACCTGAAAGAAATTCTGTGGGGACAGTCAGGGCTATCCAATTTATTCTATGATTATATTCTGTTTTTAGGCCTTGACCTATTTTTAAGCTGTTTCCTCCCTATACATGTTTCAGAAGGAGAATTTCTTATTCTGAAATATTATTATTTTTGAAAATAGGAATAAAATGAGGGGAATTAGACCCAGGGTGAGTCTCGCCCCTGGGTATGGGGATGCCAGCTGTGTTTACGAGCTTCTCTTAGCACTGCCAACGGCATGAGGCCAGGTGGCATGGGACAGGTTCACCACTGCATCGCACAGTGCCTGGAAGAGGGTTGGTTGTTGTGAGCATAGATTCCAACTTACAGTGACCCTATAGGATAGAGTAGAACTGCCCCATGGGATTTCCAAGTATCAGCTAGTAGATTTGAACTGCCAGCCTTTTGGTTAGCAGCCTGAGCTCTTAGCCACCTTGCTACGAGGGCTCCAGAACAGTACGGGCACATGGAAAATCACCAGTTGCCAACGAGTCACTCTAACTGATGACAACCGCCATGTGTCAGTGTAGAATGGTGCTCCACAGGGTTTCCTGTGTCGGAGTCTTTAAAAGTTGATTGCTAGGCCTTTCTTCTAAGGAGCCTGTGGGTGGGCTCAAACCTCCCACTTTGTGGTTATCAGCTGATTGAGTTTACCATTACTACTGTCCAGAGGTCTCATAAAACTGAAACCA
Source organism: Heterohyrax brucei (assembly GCA_028571685.1). Lineage (NCBI taxonomy): Eukaryota > Metazoa > Chordata > Mammalia > Hyracoidea > Procaviidae > Heterohyrax > Heterohyrax brucei. Next base: position 81,683,961 of record CM053156.1, on the reverse strand, counting down.
AACCCATTGCCTTTGAGTCAATTCAGGCTCATAATGATCCTCCAGGACTCAGTAAAACTGCCCTTTAGGATCTCCAAGACTGTAAATCTCTACAGAAGCAGAGTGCCATGTCCTTCTACCATGGAGCAGCTGGAGGGGTTGAACTGCAAATCTTCTGGTTAGTGGTCGAGTGCTGTGTAACGCACTGTGGATTTGGTGAACTTGTTCCTCTACAAACAGGAGCCAAATACATACAACATGTATTTGCATATAATTTTCAGGATAGGTGTTTCAATTTGTAGTCAGTTGGTGGCCTCAGCTGGCAGGACGGAGGAGTAAGGAAAGGCCATCTTTTGCCCTTAAGGGTACCAAGGGGTGGAGCGAGAATGGAGACACTGGAGACTATTTAGCGTGATGTTTGCATGTCACCATCCTTCCTGCTTCCACAATTCCAGTGTACCCAGTGAAAGGAGAGGATGGCATGAAAGCAGAGAACTTTAGCCTGCATTCTTTTTTTTTTTTTTTTTTTGATTTCTTTGATTTCTCTCTCCAGAAAGAAATTCCTAGAAGTCTTACAGGGTTTGCCAGATGAAGACAGGCTGAGTGTCTAGAAACACACCAAGAACTGCGTGTAGCAAACCACGTGAGCTCAGATCTTGTTTCCTAAAGACAGCCTTAAAAGCTGTCCTTTAACAGTGACACTCACAGTTAGCAACAATTCATTGATCTTACTAAATTTATCAATATCTTTATTTCTCTCCTCCACCCCATCCCACCACAGAAGTTGTGTTAACAAAACCATGTAGATGTGGGTGACAGCTTTGTCAACTGGCAGAACATAGCTCACAAAAATAGTGTTCTACCTCCTGGTTTGGTGAGTTGCATCTGGGGTCTTCAAAGCTTGTAAGCAGCCGTGTAAGATGCAACTATTGGTCTCTTCGCATGTGGAGCAAAACAAAATGGAGGCAATCAAAGGCTCAGAGAAGAAACTAGTCCACTGGATGAAGAGCCCACGTGAACCACGGCCTCTTTTAATCTCAGACCAGAAGAACTAGATGATGCCTGGCCTACACCACCACTGACAGTTCTGACCAGGGACACATTAGAAGGTTCCGGATAGAATGGGAGAACACTGTAGAACAAAACTCAGACAAGACCTAGAAAAAGGCAAAACCTTCTAGACTGACAGAGAGTGGAGGTGCCCTGATTTACCCTTGGAACTTGGAATTGAAGCTATTTCCTCAGGTCACCTTTCGGCCAAATAGTGGATTGATCTCTCAGATAAAAGAGGGCTGTGAGTCATGTGCTACCTTCAACAATTAACTACGTGAAACCCGTGGTCCATAGTTCGCTGAAAGGAGATGAGAAGGCAGAGAGAAAGGGGAGCTAGATCAATAGGCACAGAACAAACAGAATGGAAATAACGAGAATACTGACAATGTAAAAGCTGAAACCAGTGTCACTGAACAATCTGTATAAAAATTGTTAAATGGAAACCAACTTGTTGTGTAAACTTTCACCGAAGACACAATATAACATTATTTAATTTAAAAAAATATGCAGATGACATGTTGATACAGACATGTTGACTCAGATGATTTATCATTTTTTTTTTTCCTTAGAAGGAAAATAAATTCTCTGAAGTTGAGAACTGTATTATTTTCCCCTATTTGGAGCAAGAATGCAGGCCAATTTATTTTTGGAATCTTGTGGCAGGATCTGAATTACAGAACTTTATTGAATAACCCTGGTTTGGAGCAGGAGTTTTTTGTTTTTTAAACAACACTTTATTGTGATTTAGATGAAAGGGCACAAACCAAGCTTGTTCACCAGTGAACAATTTATACCTAATGCATTTGGTGGAATTGATGCAGCCACTGACTGTGCTAACACGCCCCTTCCCTCCTCCCTGGCTTCCCTGTTCCTATTGGCCCCTCTTTCCTGCCCCTCCCTGACTTCTGAACTTCCTTTTGGGCAAATGGTCCCCTTGTCATTTCATGTGGTTGATGGTTCTGCACATTCATAGTGGGTGTTCTTATTCACTCTGTAGACCTGTCTATTGTTTGACTGTAGTATGATGCCCAGAAGTGGTTCAGTTCCAAGCCTGAAAGGCGTGGAAGGGCCATGGTTTTGGGAGCTCCACCAGGCTGTATCAGACCAGTAAGTTACATCTTCTTTATGAATTGGAATTTTGTTCTACACTTCTCTCCGTCTTTGTCTGGACCTACTATGGTGATCCCAGTTGGGTGATTTTTAACAGCTGCGAGAACCTCAATGCCAATGCGATGATTTTCCTTTAATAGGATTTTGCTGTGGAAGGACACTGCTTGCTGGAGTCCACCCTTCCATCTTAACCCATCTGATGACCATTCCTTTCCAGTTGAGCTCCATTCATTTCCAGTTGAATAGGTTAAGCAAAGACAGATCTCGCTGTTCTCAATCCACTTTATGATCCTCCCATCATAAAAAATAATATCAGCACCTTGCTTTCCATGTCAGAACTACATTTGAGCCGCTATTCCCTATGCCCACGAGTAAATCCCATAAAAGCTGCCCCGTTGTACTGTTGCTATTTTTCCTTGTGGGTGATTGATTGATGGATGAGTGCTGACACTTCAATGAAGCTATTTCGACTGCCATCTCAATCCGATGATGTGAGGGGTATATTTTCTGTCCATGCCTCATTACTTCAGAATGACATTCCTGGAACTTCATTTACTTTTTCCCTCCTTCCCTGAAGCGCCATATTTTTTCCCATCTAGGTTATGCATGCCATAAAAAAAGCAATTTGCTATTATATGTGGCATAAGGACAACACTTTCCCTAGGAGGTAAATAAGAAGTTTTTTTTTTTTTTTTTTTAAATTCTCATGTTGAATTTAGGGATCATGTCAAAATTTCAACTGGCAGCCTCCTTAAGAAAGGATAAAGAGGGTGTATTTGATATCACTTTGTGAGTGGCAAGATTTTGTATGTGTGTACGTGTGATGATTTTGGTAATTAAAGCAGTAACAAAAATATTTCTTTTGCTGCATAATCATCTAGTTCTTAGTGTTATGTCTAAAACAGTTTGAATATTTCACCTCTAGCTGAGTAGCAGTGTGCAATGGAATCCAGTCTTACACGTCCTTGGAGAGTGGGGAAATTCATTGTTTAAATGCAGGGATGGACTTATCTACCATTGGTTGATTTCAGTTGTACAGAAAATGCTCATCTAGGATAAACAGGTCTGCTCTTGCATTTCCAAACAGTGACGTAGGCATGCAAGACTTTTAATATTAAAACACACTCTAAGCTTTTCCAAGTTGACTTAGGAGCTGATTTTAATCTGTGTAATACAGTATTCCCGTTAATAATAACGTATAATTAAGACATCCGTTAAAAATCCATAACGTTAATTTAATGGAGAAAATCTAATACAGTTCTATTGGAATTTTTACGTTAAATTAACTTTAACGGGCTTTTAATGGATGTCTTAATTAGATCTCATTATTAACGGGAATATTCCACAAATTAAAACTGGGCCCTCAAAGTTTTAATGAAAAAAGTTGCAGGAACACATTTAAAAGGGACACCCTATTTCCTGCTTTCTGTTCTTCTAACCAAAGCTGGGTTTAAGCACCCGTGAACAGTAGGTCCTCTAGAATCTGAGTGCTGGACTTTCCACCCTGCAATGAGCTCATCTTCTCACTTTCTTTCAGATTCTGAATCTCATCACTTTCCCCAATTTCCCCAGTGTTCAGGTCTCATAAGACAGTGGTACATGCTTAAAAGTATTTTTTTTTTTAAGAAAAAAAACAATTGAAATAACAAGTGTGATAAAGATGCCTGCCATTGCATGAGAAAAAAAAAAAAAAAGTCTTCAGCGGTGACATGGTTAAACCTAACTATGTGAACAACTTTCACGGAAGATGAACATTGTTCAGAGGCTTTCTTGGCTTAAACTCCGGTTTAACTTAATAATTCTTCCCCTCTGCGGTGACAAATAGCTCCCCAGCGCAGGGGCAGGCTTGGGCAATCCAGGTGCAACCGTAATTGTTGTACTGAACAGAAACATTTCCTTTAGACAAACGTTCCCAGAGGAGTTATAAATAGGAAATGGACATTACCTTGGAAAGTAAGCTTCCAGGCGTCCACAACTAGTGCAGCACACTTGAACTTTAAACCAAGAAGACTTAACACTTTCTTCTACCCTTTCCCATCACCTGTTACACACTGACAAAATAAGCATGTTCTCAGTCAGCATCTTTCTTCAGTGGCGCCTTGCTGGTGACAGAGCAGAGTGGACCTGGGGAGACTAGACAGCCCAGTTGCAGTTTATCAATGAAAATCTAATATTGTCCATAAGCAGAGAAGTGGAAATCAATACTTCATTACCAAATCGTTAGGAAGGATGAAGAGAAATGGCTGAGCTGATTTTTTTTTTTTTGGCTAACTTCTCGGAGCAGGGTATCAGGAGTTCAATGTCAGAGTCAGGGTAAATGTGGTGAGGAGAGACTCAGTTGTGAGAAGGTCCTGTTGAAGCTAAGGCATTTGTCCTGCAAGGGGAATCAGAACAACAAAAGAAGCATTAGTTTCTGCAGTTTAGCCCAGCTGATTGTTTCCTGACTACTCCAATTGCTCATCTATGCTGCTTCACTTGTACCAACTGTTCACATACAGCTGTAGTTAATCAAGCCTCATCGAGTGTTCGGTGTCAGGAACCATGATGGTGCGCGGTTAAGAGCTTGGGCACTAACCAAATGGTTGGCAGTTCAAATCTACCAGCCACTCCTTGGAAACACTAGGACACAGTTTTACTCTGACTTAAAGGGTTGTTATGAGTCAGAATCAGCTTGATGGCACTGAGTTTGTTTTCTGTTTGGGTGGTATAATGGTTAGGTGCTCAGCTGCTAACCAAATGGTTTCTGATTCGAACCCACCTGGCAGCTCTGCAGAAGAAGGATCTGGAGATCTGTTTCCTTAAAGATGACAGTCTCAAAAACCCCATGAGGGGGTCCCATTCTGTCACAAATGGTCACTACCAGTCGAAAATCGACTGGATACCACCAAACACAACTAGATCAACAATGCCTGTTACAACCGGATGACAGGACTTAGAATGGAGGACCCAGCTTAAAAACAGCAACAAAACGCTAAAATATTTGTTTATTCTCAACATAAAGTACTTTGAAAAAGAAAAAATGAATCACATATGGCCTCATCACCCTGAGGCAGTCCCTGTTCATATTTTGCTGTATTTCTAGTGTTCTTTCTTTTCCTGTGCAATTGTTTTCCGGTTTATGTAATTCTAAGTGCTGTTGTGTGAAGCTTCTGTCTGAATTTTTTTCCCAGGGAAGGATTATGGTAAATAGCCGTATATGTTGTACCACATACAAGGGTTGATGATGAAGTTCTCCAACTCATCCTAGGAAAAGTGCTACATACCTCATTGCTGAATATCACCATGGTCATCTTCGAAGTACTCCCTTTGGGAGGCTGATGCCAGTGCCTAGTCCACCCTTCACAGCAATTTTGGAATTCTTTTTCTGGAATGGCCATCAGAGCTGTCATCCTATTAAACTTGATGTCTGGAATATTATCAAAATGTCTTCCTTTCAATATTTCCTTTATTTCTGGGTAAAGAAAAAAGTCACTGGGGGCCAGATCAGGAGTGCAAGGAGTGTGTTCCACTCCCTCCTAGACAACTAGACAATTAAGTTCATGAACTTGCCACTGTGCCATTGTGCACAATGGCCATTCTGGAAAGAGTTCCAAAATTGCTTTGAAGAGTGAACTAGGCACTGCAGTCGGTGCTTAGCTTCCCCAGGGGAGTACTTCGAAGGTGACTGTCATGATATTCAGCAGTGAGGTATGAAGCACTTAGAACAACTGAGTTTGCAGACTTAATTGTTGGACCTCATAGGCTCTACCACATCAGTTATCATGTTTACTAAATGATTCTCCTAATTCTCCATATCTCTTTGCTTCCAGTTTTGTTCCATTATAAATAATGCTGTGATGAGTATCTTTCTGTTTAAAAGCTTTTCAGTATCTTGGACTATTTCCTCAGGTTTAAATTCCCAAGGATAGAATTACTGAGTCAAAAGATGGGAAGAGTTTCATCTGTCACTGCCTTCAACCTGCCCCAGATTCGATCAACACTTGGATGTTTCTGGCTGGGTTTCTGTTAGAACAAAGTTTGTTCCAAGGAGAGCAAGGAAACAGAAAACAAGTACATAAAATTATATTATAGTCCCTTTCCTGGAAATTCACAATACGTATCAGCATACTAAAGGCTCTGAAATTAAAACACAAGGAAACAAAACAAAAAATGCACACATAACACACTCACACACATGCACACACACACGCAAACCAAGCCAGTTGCTGTTGACTCAGTTCCAACTCATGACAACTCTGTGTGTTTCAGAGCAGAACCATTCCATAGGGTTTTCAATGGGTATGCTCTTTCAGAAGCAGATTGCCAGGCTTTTCTTCCAAGGCACCTTCAGATGGGTGCAAACAACCAATTTTTCAGTTAATGGATGAGTGCTTAACTGTCTGTGCCTCCCAGAGTCTCCTAAATACCATATTTTAACCCAATGCTTCCCAGGTTCATGCGTTAACCCCTTTCTTCGCCACAAAACACTCACACATGTGATCGGGTGGTGTTTTCTGGAAAAAGCCTTTATGGTAGACTCTTGCGCAAAAACGCATAAAATGAAGTCATATCGTTTCTAAGATTTTGGCCCCCAAACATCATTATGGACTTGCTGGGATTCTTTGGTCAGACTTTTGGCTTTTTTGGACCTCAGCCTGAAAGGATTCTTTTGTAACTTGCTGTTTTCTGAAAGTTTACTCTGTGTTTCACATGCAAAGTCCGTGCCTCACCTCATGGCAACCTCACCGCGCAGAGGGGCAGGCACCAGTATCTACACTTCCCCGCCCAACAAGAGAAGTTTGGAGAGGCCAAGCTGTTGGGCCAGCAGTCACCCGGCTGGTAAGTAGAAGAAAGGGATTTGCAGACAAGCTTTTCTGACTCCAACTTCTGGTCTTTTAACCCACTGCTTCTTCTATTGCATGTGATGACTTGGTAATGTCTTAAAGTGTTAAATATTAGCATTATGAATAATTTAGGGGCATTCCCTCAGAATACCTGAGAACTGTTACTTTTAAATTCTAGATCTGAGTCTTTTTTTTTTAAGAAAACCATGGCTAGGATGCCATTTCCATACGAGAGGTCTCCTTCTGTCCTGCTGTGATTGATGCACACGGCAGATTCTTCTGGAAGGTCTGTGAGAATGGGAAAGAGGAGACCAGAATCTTGGGCAACTTTGGGACAATATCCTCTCTACTTTATTATTTCTTATCTTGGAAGAGGAAGAAAAATCTTATTTCCCTCCGGTCCCCAGGTTTGAAAAAGAGACTTGGTGGAAAATTAAAACTAGTAAATGAAAGGCAAGGAAACCAGAGAGCCAGCTGTCTTATTTCTTACAATTTGGAATGCATTGCACAGAATGGATTTAAGAAAGAAAATAAAATACCAGCACACACAATTGGTTGCCTTCACAGTGGTAGCTGGGACCAAGCTTTGCTGCTGTGCATCTTTTTTTCCCCTAGTACATTGAGCTACTACTATAAAAATAAAACAGAAATAAATACAAATTTTAATTACATCTCTGAAAAGTCCTTGGTGTTGTTCATTAAGCAGAGTTTGTGAGGGAGAGCCAGGCAGAAAGATGTAATTATTTCTGTATTAATTACAGAGCCGCTGACAGATGCGTGGAATCACGCACGCCTGCGTCTGCCTGGGCTGGAATTCTCAGCCCTCGGCAAATGGTTTTCGTGAGCTCAAGTCTTCCCCTGGCCCTCGCTGAGTCCCGCCTGGCCTCTTCTCTCCCTGCTCTCCTCTGCTCTTCTCGGGGGTGCAATGCCGCCGTCCTTGGGAGGGATTCTGTCATTGTCCCAGTGATGGTGCCACCAATATGTTAGCGGGGGAGAAGGATGTTAGAGGTGTGGCCTTGTGTGGGACCACTGACCCCATCCTGCCGCACTTTTGGCTATTCTCCCTCGGATGGGGTTTCTCACCTTTGCTGCCCTTGAAGCTTTGGGTGGTATGATACTTTATCAGGACTGTCTTGTGCATAGTAGGATATTTAGCAGTGTCCTTGGCCTCTACACACCTCATGCCACTAGCATGCTTCCCTGCCTCGTAACCCATAGCTGTGACAATCCAAAACATCTCTGGATATTGTAAAACGTCCCTTGGGCTCAGAACCAGGGATGTAGGTGGGAGGACTGTTTACAACTGTCTGAGCCTAGAACTTGACTCCAATTTAAATAGAAACATAAAGCATTTTATGAATGAAGGACTCTGGTGGGCCCAGCATTATGCGTTCACCTCCTAACCCCGAAGTTCGCAGTTTGAACCCAGCCAGCGACTCCGAGAAGAAAGAACTGGTGATCTCTCTCAAAGATTGCTGTTGGTGTTGGGATTTGCTGTCAAGCCGATTCCAACCCCACGTGTGCGGAGTGGAGCTGCTCCGAAGGCTTTCAGAGCTGTGACCTTTCGGAAGCAGATTGCCTTGTGCCTCCGGGTGGGTTGAACTGCCTCCCTTTGGGCTAGTTTTCAAGCACTTAACCGTTTGTGCTCTTCCTGGGATTCCCATACAGGTTACAGCCTAAAAAAACCCTTGGGCCATTCTCCTCTGTCGCACAGGGTCACTATAGCCCCAAATCAACTCAATAGTACCTAATAACATTTTTTTTTTAAGTTGTGCTTGACGTGAAAGTTTATGGCTCAAGCTAATTGCTCATACAAAAATATATGCATACATGTTTAGTGACTCTAGCTGTTCTCCTTATGATGTAACAGCACACTCCTCCTCTCTATCCTGGATTTCCTCTGTCCATTCAATCAGCTCTTGTCCCTCTGGGCCGTCTCATCTCCCCTCCGGACAGGACCTGCCAAGTTAGCCACCTGTACCTGCCCAAGCCGAGAAGCACGCTCTTCACCAGTATCATTTTAAGTCTTACAGTCCAGTCCAATCTTTGAAGAGTTGGCTTTAGGAATGGTTCGGTTCTGGGCTGAGAGTGTAGCCACAGGCCATGTCTTCCGGGGACTGTCCAGTCTATCAGACCATCACCTCTTATCTTTTTAATAGAGTTTGAATCCTGCACTCCATTTTTTTATCCTGCTTTATCAGGGCCATCATTGGTGGTGACAGCAGGGCACTGCCTAGTTCTTCTGGTCTCCTGCTGAGGTAGTCTCTGAATTATGTAGCCTTTTCTGTCTCTTGAGTTCATATTTTCTGTATGTCTTTGATGGCCTTCATTCTCCAGGAATGGCTTTTGAAAAGCTTTTGAATTCCCACAATTCCATTCTGTTCCCTCTCCAGTGTTTCCATTCTCAGGAAATGGAACCTCAAACCACCCATTGATCTGGCCAGAAATTTTGGCATTATTCTGGCCAGTATGCCTGCCCCAGCCCTGCATCCAAGGTATCTCCATTCATATAATTCCTCTCCAAACTCTGTTTCTACTTCATGTCCACCTCCCTAGGTCAGGCTTGTGCAGCTCGTACTTCAACTGTTCTTGTATTCCACTCTCGTGTTCTTCTAATCATGGAAACGGTGGCATCGTGGTCGAGAGCTGTGGCTGCTAACTAAAAGATCAGTAGTTTTCAGCTGGAACAGATGAGCACCAAGGACAACAACAACATGAGGGAAAGAGAACCCAGAAGACAGAAAGACCCACGTGAATGGTGACATGTGACCAGAAGAAGCAGATGGTGCCTAGCCACCACCAATGACAGCCACGATGGGGCTCACAATGTTGAGTCCCAATGGAAACATGAAGGGATAAACCCTGAGAACTCCGCTAAAGGACTGCAAATGATGGTCTGAAGGCCTGGAAGTTCCCCTGGGAGCATGGACCCTAGACCTAATGTTGCCTCTGATTATAAAGCATTACTGAGGTCAACTCTTCAGACAGGAATGGATTGGACTTGGCAACGCCGAGTGACCAGATTGTGTGTGCACTTTATGGTTCTATGCATCTATAGGATGTCATCCTATTGGCCTCTTACTAGAGGGAAGTGGAGAGGGTGGTGAGGAGGAGACAGGAGATTGTTAGGAGGATATGACACACACAGAATGGAAAGAAGGAATGTGCTGTCACTGGGCAAGGAGAGCAGATGAGCTGCAGGTAGGCGGACATGAAAATTTAAACTGGATTGTACATTTTCATTCAATAACAATTAAAAAAATACAAAGAAAAAAAGATCAGCAGTTTGAATCCACCGGGGTACTCCTTGGAAAGCCTATATGGCAGTTCAACTTTGTCCTATAGGGTCTCTACGAGTCAGGATCAACTCAATGACAACGATTTTTTTGTCTGTTTTTTTTTTTTCACAAGTTCTTCTGATCATTGTCTACTGGGGCAACAAAGACTTGAACTAAACTGAACTCTGAACTTCAGTTGAAGAGCTCTCTCCCCATTCCTCCTGTTTCAGTGACTTTTAACACACTTCAAAATAAATAAATAAATAAATAAAGAAACTTTTAACCTTCTTCTAAAGCTTGTCTTCTGACCCAGCTTTGCCTATTTCGTTAGCCACACTGACAACCCTCTACCCCTTGTGATACCCTCTGAGCTCTGGCTTCTAACGCCTTCCAGAACATGCCCAACTCTTTCTGCCTCAGTGCCTTTGTAGGTGCTGTTCGATCTACCCAGAATGCTCTTCCTCCCACTCTTTGTTTGACTAACACCTCATCCTTGGGAAACCCTTGTGGCACAGTAGTTAAGAGCTATGGCTCCTATTCAAAAGGTTGCCAGTTCAAATCTACCAGGTGCTCCTTGGAAAGTTGAGGGGGCCATTCTACTATGTCCTAAGGGGTCACTATGAGTCAGAATTGACAGCAAGCAGTTTTTTTTTTGGTCTCACTCCTGCAGTCTCAGTTTAAACGTCACTTCCTCCATGAAGCCTTCCATTACCCACTGGACTCAGTGAAGTTTGTTTAGTAAGATCTTATACTAACTTTTATGTTGTCCCTATGGAACTTAATTGCAGCTTATAAACACATAATCATGTATGCAACTTTTAATTTAGTGCCTGCCTCCTGCGCTGGTTTGTAAGCTCCAGGAAGGTGGGGGCTGGGTACATGTTGATCTCAGGTAGTTTACCCAATGTCTGGAATATGATAGACACTCAATAAATATTTGTTGAGTGGATAAAGCCCTAATGATGAAAAACCAAAGTCTGTCTCATTCAATAGGGTGAAGGAATTTTCAAGTCTTTGTTCCCAAGACAATACAAAACAAATTAATAGACTCACCTAGAATCCTGCCACTCTAATTCCATGAAAGAAACAATTTGGAACCACAGAAAGAAAAGAGAAGAACCTAGGAAAATTCGTTGAGGAAAAATAAATGGACACTAAGAAGATTTGCCATCTGCTGGATGTTTTTAATTTTAAAGAATAATTGATTTTTCCACGTAGGAGTGATTTCCAGTTTTCAAAGCAGATTCACACTTAACGCTGTTGTTAGCTGCTGTCTAGCTGATGCCAGCTCAAGGTAACCTTGTGTACAACACACCACGACGTTGCCTAGTCCTGTGTTGTTCTCACAATCACCAGCATGTTCAGGTTCATTACTGAGGCTGTTGGGCCAGTTCATCTCACCAAGGCATTTTCATGCTCTTATTGACCCTCTGGAAACCCTGGTGGCATAGTGGGTTGAGTGCTATGTCTGCTAACCCCAAAGGTGGGCAGTTTAAATCCACCAGGTGTTCCTTGGAAACTCTATGGGGCAGCTCTACTCTGACTTTTAGGGTGGCTACGAGTCTGACCCGACTTGATGGCAGCAGGTTTGGTTTTTTTGGTTTATTGATCCTCTGCTTCATTAGACTTGATGCCCTCTCCAGTTGTTGATCCCAGCAAGTTGGAAAACATTCTGTTGTGATCCATACGTTTTTGTGGGTTATTTGTAAGAAGTAGATTGCCAGGCCTTGCTTCCTACTCTGTCTTAGTCTGAAAGTCCTCCTGAAACATGTGTTGGATGGGTGACCCTGCTCATATATGAAACACCACTGGTACAGAATCTGACATCACAGCAACATACAAGCCATCATGGTACAACAAACTGGCCAATGAATATACACATATACACACATATGCATGCATCAGTTGGCCCCTGTGTGTCTGTCAGCTTTTCGTATTAGGGGATCTTGTGTGTTGCTGTGCCACCAGAATTCAAATACCAGCAGGGTCATCCATGGTGGAAAGTTTTCAGCTAAACTTCCATGCTAAGACAGACTAAGAAAAACGACTTGGGGGTCTACTTCTGAATAAGAATTAGCCAGTGAAAAACTTATGAATAGCAACAGAACATTGTCTGGTTTGACACAGTGACTGCAAGCATAACAACTATCTGGTTTGACACACAGCCTCAATCATAACAAGTGTGAGGACATCATTGGACAGGGCAGTATTTCCTTCTGTTATATACAGGATCACTGTTAAGTCAGAACCAACTTGAAGACATCTAATAACAACAATAAATATCAGTCATTGGCTTTATGGAAGAAAGATCTGGCAGTCTGTTTCCATAAAGATTACAGTCAAGAAAACCTCATAGGGCAGTTCTTCTCTATCACATATGTTCACAACGAGTCAGAATAGGCTTGACAGCACTCAACAATAATACATATAGCCTCAATTTCTGGGGCCTTGTTTTATTTGTGTATATGAGGTCTGACAATTAACTTTGTGAACTCATCCTAGAAAAAGGGCTTTGAAGGGTGAACTAGGCACTAGTGTCAGTGCATAGCTTCCCAAGGGAAGTACCTCAAAGGTGACCAGTGATACTCAGCAAAGAGACAGACAGGCATGTTTTCCTAAGATGAGTTCACAAGCTTAACTGGCAGTCCTTGGGTAGGTATTTGTTGCTGCTGTTGTTCAATGCTGTTGAGTCATCCCAACTCGTAGAGACGCTGTATGCTGCAGAACAGAACACTGACTTGTCCTGTGCCACGTCCACAGTCATCGCTGTGCTAGAGTCCATTGTTGTGGCCACCATGTCAATACATCTCATTAAGGGTCTTCCTCTTTTTCACTGACCCTCCACTCTACCAAGCATGAGGTCTTTCTCCAGGGACTGATTCTCCCTGATAACGTGTCGAAAGCATGTCAAATGTAGTCTTGCCATCCTTGCTTCTAAAGACATATATGTAAGACAAGGCTCCAAGAACTGATGGGATACCAGTTGAGATGTTTCAACCAACAGATGCAGTGTTGGAAGTGCTCACTCATCTATGCCAAGAAATTTGGTAGACAGCCACCTGGTCAGCTGACTGGAGTAGATCCATATTATGTCTGTTCTCATGGAAGGTGATCCAACTGAATGTGGAAATTATCAAACAGTATCCTTAGCATGAGATGAAAGTAAAATTTTGCTGAAGATCATTCAAAAGCAGCTGCAGCAGTGTATGAGGCAGGGAAATGCCAGAAACTCAAGCCAGATTCAGAAGAGGGTGTGGAATCGGGTATCACTGCTGATGCTAAGTGGATCCTGGCTAAAAGCAAAGAATACCAGAAAGATGTTTACTCTATTTTACTGACTATTCAAAGGCATTTGGCTGTGTGGATCATGATAAATTATGGATGAATTGTGAAGAAAGTGAATTCTAGAAAACATAATTGTGCTCATGAGGAGTCTGTACATGGATCAAAAGGCAGTCCTTTGAACAGAACAGGGGGTGACTGCATGGTTTAAAGTCGGGAAAGGTGTGCATCACAGTTGTATCCTTTCATCGTACTTACTCAATCTGTATGCTGAACACATAGTCCAAGAAGCTTGACTACATGAGGAACAGGGCATCAGGATTGGAGGAAGACTCATTAACAACCAGTGTTATGCAGATGACACAACCGTGTTTGCTGCAAGTGAGTAAGACTTGAAACTCTTACCGATGAAGAACAAAGGCTATAGCCTTCAGTGTGGATTGCACTGAAAAGCAAAAATCCTCACAAGCAACATCATGAAAAACAGGGAAAAAAATGGAGTTTCTCAAGGATTTCGTTTAACTTGGCCCCACAACACCACCAATGGGAACAGCAGTCAAGAAATCAAAAGACACGTTACATTGGGCCAATCTGCTGCAGAGAACCTCTTAAAAGAAGTCCAAAGCAAAGACATCACCTTGAAGACTAAGGTATGCCTGACCCAGCCTGTGGCATTTTCAATCACCTCATAGGCGTGCAAAAGCTAGATGATAAATAAGGAAGACCCGAGAAGAAGTGGTGTTTTTGAATTGTGGAGTTGGTGAAGAATATTGACGACCCTAGGTACCACCAAAATAACGGACAAAGCTGTCTTTGAAGAAGTACAACTGGCAAGCTCTTTAGAAACAAAGATGGCAAGACTGTGTTTCATATACTTTGGGTATTTTACAGGCAGAGATCAGCCTCTGGAGATGTCATGCTTGGTAAAGTAGGGAGTCAGTGAAGAAGGGGCAGACCCTGGACAAGATGGGCTGACATAGGGACTGCAGTGACACTGCGCTCCAGCACGACAAGGATTGTGAGGATGGTGCAGGACTGAGCAGTGTTTTGTTTTGTTGTACACAGGGTCGCTATGAGTCAGTACAACGACGTGCGTCTCTGTCAGCTAGGGCTGCTCTAAAGGAAAATACCACGAGTGGAAGGTTTCACATGGAGAAGCTTTATTGAGACAGTCCGGAAGCCACAGATCCGTTAACAAGATACAAGTCCATTCAGAATAAGAAAGTGTGTCAGAGTCCGGTGGGCTGAGGCCACATCCACTGAGAGCATCTCGACACAGGAAGCTCAGGTCCGAAGGACGCGCTCTGCTCTCGGTGCTTCTCTCTCGGTGGTATGAGGTTCCCAACTTCCTCAGCTCACTTCTCTCCCTTATATTTCACAAGCTTGAGTCCTGCCTCACTAACACAACTGCAGACCATTCTCCATCATCAATATCACAGAGGCAGGATTCACAACACAGGGGAGGAAGGGTGCCATATTGCAACTCCAAACCAAGTCAAATCAACACATACAGTTTTCGGGGGACACAATTCAATCTATGACAACATGTACGTATGTCCAAGCCAAGCCAGTACATAACACATATATACATACATATATGTGTGTATGTATACATAGATACACATATATAATTCAAACTCCCATTGGTGTTGAGTCAAATCCTACTTGTAGCTACTCTAAAGGACAGAGTAGAACTGCCCCATAGAGTTTTCAAGGAGCACCTGGTGGATTCAAACTGACAACCTTTTGGTTAGCAGCTGTAACACTTAACTACTACACAACCAGGGTTTATATATGTATTCTTTTTTAAAATGATGAATAAATTATTAGCCCTGTTTCAAAGATGAAAATGTTAAGCCTGAGAGAGAGTTCAAATGATTTGCTCAGGTGGCAATTACCTAATGAAATTAACACATTTAACACCTAATTCAAGTTTTGTTTAAGCTGGTTTTAAAAAAAAAAAAAAAAAATCTAGAGCTACATATAAAATATACCTTTAACACTAACTGTGACAAAGAGGCAAAGTAGAAATGGGGAAGTGTGATTTTTAACTGAATAATCCTTGGAGAAAACCAGCAGTTAATTTTTTTTCAAATTGATTTTACAATTTGAAAATCCCAGCTGGCTAACCTGCCTTGCTGGGTTTCCTCATTAGTGCTTCAGTTAATTTTTCCTAAGAGAAATCTCTGCTTGCAGAAACCCTGAAACCTTGGTGAACCAATTTCAATTCTTAGGGTGAATAAATTAATGACTAAAATGTATTCAATCCCTTCTAGATGCCAGACAAAGCTTTCTGTGGGTAAGTGGATAACCTGGTAAGAACTATAAAAACTGGAACCCATGTAAGGTGGAAATCTGTCAGAGAAGGACAATACAAATATTTTCCCCTAAGGGAAATTTTGCAGTCAAAACTTGATGACTTAATTCACCCCATCAAAAGGGGGAAAACTTTGGAGACCCCCAAAAACAAGGCAGTGCCATCGAATTCTGTCTGTTCCAGGTTTCTCTGCGTCTTAAAATACCTGCTGTATTTTTTGCCTCTTGTTAGTTCCTCTACACCACGGCATTTTCTCGTCTTTGAAAATAGAGATGGCAGCTAATTGTACTTGGAAAGAGAAGTCACAAAATAACTCAGATTGACGAAAGTGGCTGAGTTTCTGAATGGTGGTTCTGATTTTATTATGATTATTTACGTCAAGCCTCATACAAGTTGAGTCAACAAGAAACGTTCCAAGTTACAGATCAGTAACACCTGGGTTGTGGCTGCTGATTTTAGATCCACAACACCTGTCTTAGGTTGTTAATCATCGTAGAACTCCAAGAAGGCATCCAGTGTTGACTGGTTGCCGTCGAGTCGATTCTGACTCATGGCAACCCCGGGAGTGTGAGAGCAGGACTGTGCTCCATATGATTTTAAGTGGCTGAGTTTTTGGAAGTAGATCATCAGACCTCACTTCTAGAGCACCCCTGGGTGGACTCGAACCTGGAAATTTTGGTTAGCAGCTTCGAGTTTTAACCATTGGCACTTCTTTTGGTCTCTATCCAAAATGACAGAGGAAAAAAAGGGAAATTTTGAGGAATCAAAAGACCTGTTCAAGGGCACCTGGCTAGTGAGCAAGGTTTCAACTGAAATCTGTGGTCTCTTGATTTCCACACCTTGACTCATAACCACTAAACCAAATGTTCCTGAGGTTGGAGCTGAACTAGTGAGAATGAATGGAAATTCTTTGTCAAATGGGTACTTGATGAGACCCTAGAGGAAAAAGGAGGCAATACTGTTAGTAATCTCAGTGGTCTTCCCCTAGGAAAACGCAGATGTAGATGGTGAGAAGGCTGCAACTGACGCACAGAAAGATTTCAACTTTTGAACTTCCTCATTTGAACCAACATGCGTAACAAACCAGCCGTGTGTCTCAGGATGCATGATGTCTGCTTTATGACACACGCCAGACAGTCAAAGCTGGTGGGTTGAAATCTACAGAAAAAATGAGCATATCTGGGGATTTCAGTGACAGAATAACCTTCTTCTGGGCTGGCCTCAACCTTGTATAACTAACCTTGAGTGTCTACCAGAGTGGGTGGCTTGGAGACATTTGAAAATAAGTTCCTTTTTTTTTTTTTTTTTGGTCTACTTTATGGACAGCCCTCAAAATAGTTTAAAATCTTTTCACCCCTGTGTGCAATGTGGCTGTTGAATGAAACTAGTAGAAACAGGGTGACATCCTAGAGAACCAAACAACAACAAAGATGTCAGACAGAAGATGTGGGGCCTCCTGAGAGTGCCAAAGATGCTGTCACTAGGTGTCATTTGTGTCCTTACTGGTATGTCAGCTTAGAAGGTTTTAATGGCAGCAGAAAGTCTTTTCCTTAAAGAACATTCTTCAACTGCAGGCTACCCAAGTAGTTAAGAAACAGAAATAAAAGAAATGGCATGAGAGTTTGCTCTCTGAAAATGTCTTGACAACTAATGATGGGATTATGGAGTCTTAACTGCTGTACGGTTATCCCTAATTATAACCAAAGATATGTCAATCTAAATAAAATTGATAAGGCAGGGAGAGGCAGTCTATGCTTCGCCTTCCACTCCAACTAGCTTTTTAGCACGAATATGTTCTCAGTATGATGCTTTGACAAAGCTTGGATTGAATAATTATCGAAAAGAGATGGAGACCAGCATTAAATAAAACAGTTTTGCAGAGAGGAATGGTTTTAATTTTTTTTTTTACAGAAAGGAATGTTTTTATTTTTAAGCACTTGATCCTCCTATGGGAGTCTATTCTTGTCTTTATTAAACAGCTCCCCACCACCCCCAAATCTGAGATGAACTGCCATCAAGTCAATTCGGACTCATAGCAACCCTGCAGGGCAGAGTACAACTGCTCCATAGGGTTGTCAAGGCTGTAAATCTTCACGGAAGCAGACTGCTGCATCTTCCTCCCTTGGAGTGGTTGGTGGGTTTGAACCACTGACCTTTTGGTTAGTAACTGAGTGCTTAACTACTTTGTCATCAGGGCTCTGTTTTGTCACTTTTTTTCTGCCAGATACGAAGTATCAGGAAAGGTTTTGCTTGTTCTTAAATCACAGTACATTTTTTCCTTATGGTCAAGGTCACTCATGGGGCGAATCAAGTTTCCACCTTTGTTTTCACTACCAGGAAGCTCAAAATCAAATTGGTGGACCAGCTTGAGGAACTGTGCAGGCTCCAAAGGATATGGTGTGGACCGACTAGCTTCTTCACAGTCTCTCTCCACTTTCCCTTGGCATACTCGTGAATAGTTTGGGGCTGCCGTTTATAAGCTGTGTAATACTGGAGAAATGACCCGCCATTTCTGATCCTAAGTTCCCATATTTTCAAAATCACAGTATTAATGATAATACCTTCCAAAATTGATGCCTGGTACACAGTAAGTGCTCATTAGATCATTAATTATTTTTAATGACTTTATTTTCTTTTATAATTTAATCCCATTGCATATAGCATGGTGCAGAAAGAAATATAGAATAAATTTAAAAATACATATATAAAATTCTGCTTATGCAGCAGAGATAATTAGTCATCAGATCTGGGACAATGGATTATTGCTTTTTTTTTTTAGGAAATACGTGAAAACTAAGTAGAAGAAAAGCTTTTTAGTTCACACATTAAACAAATGTTGAAAAGAAACCAGTTGTCAATTCAGATGTGAAGCTGAGAAAAGATTTTCCCCTATTATTAAAAAAAAAGAAAGGAAAAAGAAAGAAAGAAAGAAACAAGAAACACAGAAAAGAATAAAATTGCACTTCAAAACATCTAATGTGGCCATTAAGAAGATGAAAGAAGAAAGCAGTCATAATGTTGTTGTCAGGTGCCGCGGAGTGGGTTGTGACCACAGGAACCCTGCGTACAGCAGGATGAACACTGCTCAGTTCTGCTCCTGTCCTCACAATCACTGTTACGCTTGAGTCCGTCGTGGCAGCTGCTGCATCACTCCATCTCGCTGGAGGTCTTCCTCTTTTTTGCCGATGCTCTACTTTACCGAGCCTGATGTCTTTCTGACAACACGTCCAAAGTATGTGAGATGTAGTCTCACCACCCTTGCTTCTAAGGAGCACTCTGGTTGTGCTTCTTCCAAGAGAGCTTTGTTTGTTCTTTGGGCAGTCTGTGGTCTATGCAATACTCCTCACCGGTACCACAAGTCAAAGAAGTTGGCATTCCTTTGTGTCTGCTGTTTTCTGAACTGCTCATTATAAGCTCTGTACCCGACAGCAGATCTTATTTTCCCTTTTTATTGATTAGAGAATGGAGGCTGGGGTTGGCTAAGAAATTTGATCCAGGTCAGGTAGTCAGCTTATGGTAGAGCCATTTCGGATGTGGGTCTGTCTGACGTCAACGTCTATTTTCAGCTAGTGCTTGTTGCTGTCAGTGGCACTAACTAGAATCTTCTAGAGACACATTGCTCAGTGAAGCTACACAGTGAAAAATGGGAAGGACTGAAAAACTGTCCAGCTGTTGTCATCCTTCCCAAAGATAAATTAAGAGGGTGGCAAAGATCAGGACACCACCCTCACAATCAAAGGGAATCGGTCCCTGGTGGCTTCCATGTTAATTATAATTTTGTGTTTGGCCATTATACATTTAACAGTTGGCAATTCCTGTCTATCTAGTTTTGGGGGCAGGACCACAGGGGAGAGAGAGGAAGTAATTTCCCTGTCCCCGTTTCTGTTGACTCGTATCCATGTGTTCCAGAAGGGCCCTTAACTTGTCTGAAAGAGGGCTAGATGCTGGCAGACACCACCATAAACAACCAAGACAGTTTAAAGTCCAGCCGCCAATGTCATGATTCACAATGGAAGCCGTCTTCTCTAAGTGGTGTGTAAAGTCCAGTGTTATTTATGGCAACTTATGGTATGGACATGACGAGGGGACTTCAAGGATGCCTAAAATGTGAGTTGTTCAGGTGTGCCCTTCAGGTATAGAAACTGAACAGGGCAGAATTGTTATTATTATTATTGTACCACTGTGATTACGTGTCTAAGCCCACGGCAGCGTTGTTTTCGGCTGTGTCTACACCAGGAAAGGAAGTTAGTAGGTTGAAACACTTTTATTTACTTAATTAAGGCATGTTCTAAGAAGAATTTCTCTTCATTTTAATGATAGCTTCTATTTATTGGGTACCTACTCAAGACCTGAAGCTTAAGTAAACCAGAAAACAAAACCCATTGCTGTTGAGTCAATTCTGATTCATAATGACCTTACCTGGCAGGGCAGAACTGCCTCAGAGGGTTTCCAAGGAGTAGCTGCTAGATTTGAATCACTCACCTTCTAGTTAGTACCCAAGCTCTTAAACACCGTGCCACCAGGGCTCTGAAGGTGGACTACTGTTATTTTATTTCGTTCTTATGATAATCTCTACAGGTAGCTCTTATGGACCCCTTTTGAGAGATCAGGAAACTGGGGCACAGAAACTTAAGTAATGACCCAAGATTGTGCGCCTGCTAGGTGGTAGGGCTGGGTTTTGAATCCAGGTTTTTCTGCCCCCAAAGAATCATGATCTTCGTCATAGTGACTGTTTCCTGTAGTGAGTGTCAATTAGACGAGTGCTCCTTGTCAGTTGTTTTTGAATTGATTCTGACTCACAGTGTCCTCATGTGTGCAGAGTAGAACTGCTCTGTAGGGATCTCAAGGCTGACTTCAGATGCACATCACAGACCTGGCTTCCAAGACCCCTGGGTGGCTGCTGGTTGAGCAATTATAAATTGGTGTCATCCAGGGACTAGATTATTGTTAATCCCCACAAAAAATGGGCTGAATGTGAGTTAATTTTTTCCAAATGCAGAACCAAGGGTTTAGGTGGCTACATCGGTCCCCTTGCCAACACAGCTATTTTGTGGTGACCTGGAATGAACTAAGAATTGGTCTGGATTGCACATCTGGTCTTGTCTGACTCCACCAGTGTCCTCCAAAGAGCACGTGGGGAACCCCAGCCCCTTGAGATGAACCAAGGACGTTCTTTCATTCATTCACTTGCTTTAATCATAAGCTCCTCCAGAATGCCAACTACCCTTCCCACCTCCCAGCCCTTAGGTCTACTGTGACCCTCCCTAGTGGTGCCTGGTTAACTCCTACCCCCCCTCGTCTTTCAGCTTAGATATCGCGGCCTCTGAAAGGCTTTCCCTTAGGCTGGAATCTAGACTAAGCCAAAGCCATTGCCGTAGAGTCCATTCCGGCTTCTGGAGACCCATGTGTGCAGCAGATCTGTTCCATGGGGCTCCAAGGCTGTGAGTTTTCAGAAGCAGATAGCCAGGCTTTACTTGTGAGGCACCTCTTCATGGGTTTGAACTGCCACCTTTTGAATATACAGTGACTGCTATATAGAGAATATATAGAAATACATGCAAATTCTAGATATAATTCTATATATAATATCACATGTAAGTAATTATATATATAATTCTATTATATTCTCTGAAATAAAATGTACTTTACACTGTGTTTTGATCAGTATTTTTTATTGTCTATTCTTTCCAGTACTAATATGTGTATGGATTCTGGATACTTCCTAATATTTGTAACTATCTCTTTAATTATTATTTCATTTAAAAAAAATATTTTATTGTTCTTTAAGTGAAAGTTTACAATCCAAGTCAATATGTCATACAAAAACTTGCGCACATACTGCTATATAACTCTAGCTGCTCTCCCCACCCAGCAACAGCACACCTGACCTTCTCACCCTGCATTTCCCGTGTCCATTCAACCAGCTCCTGTCCCCCTCTACCCTCTCATCTCGCCTCTGGACAGGAGCTGCCCAGTGAGCCTCCTGGATCTACTTAAGCCAAGAAGCACAGTCTTCACCAGTATCACTTTATGTCTTACTGTCTAGTCCACTGATTGTTATTTTAATACCATAAAATCCCAGGAAGTAAGAAGAAAAGTAACAAGTATTTGAATTTGCTAGGTTCAGATAAAAATAGGTAGACTAATGTTGTTGTTGAATTTGTTGTTGTTGCTTAGTGTCGGTTGGGTGGATTCCAACTCACAATGACACCATGTGACAGAGTAGAACTGTACCCATATAGCGTCTTCTTGGCTGTAATCTTTATGGAAACTCCCACAAAGCGGCTGGGTGGGGTCAGACCACCCACCTTTCTGTTGAGCTGCCAGCTTTTTAAGGTTCTCCGTGGAGTGCTTAACTATTTGTGCCTCCCAAGGGCTAAACTCTGGACTAGGTCTCCAGTTTCCTCTTTGTCAGTGTCTACTTGTGGCTGACTCATGAGGTTTTGTGAATGTTAGTTTATCACTTTTCTCTGTCCCCTTCAGGCTCTAGAAGCATAGCGGTGGTGACCACGGTTCTCACCAGGTCTCCAAAGAACACCCAGTGCCAGCCTGTGGGTGCTGCCCAGTGAAAACACATGAGCTAGAGACCCGTGGAAATGAAAGTGAAAGACGTTGGGGAGAGCATGGTCCTGCTGCTTCCCTGACAGAGGTTATACACAGAGCATGACACTGAATCCCAGATGGGACATCCATTGAGCGTGATGATGATGAGGATAATGACAACCAACCAAGGCGGTGGCCGTCATGCTGATGCTGACTCATGGTGACTCCATCTGTGTCACAGCAGACCCACACTCTGTAGGGTGTTCAACAGCTGATTTCTTGAGAAGCAGATTGGCAGGCTTTTCTTCCAAGGTGCCTTTGGGTGGACTTGAACTTCTAACCTTTCTGTAAACTGTTGCACCACCCGGGACTCCAGTAACAAGAAACACCTGTCATTTGTCGCAACACTGTGTTCCTGGGGCGTGTTCCTGTGTTCCTGTGTTCTCTGGTGGCGTGGTTAAGAGCTATGTATGCTAGCCAAAAGGTAGGCAGTTCAAATCCACCAGACGTTCCTTGAAAGCCCTATGGGGGACTTGTCACGTGTCCTGTAGGGATATGCCATGAGTTGGAATCAACTTGGTGGCCACAGGTTTGGGATGTTCCTGGGAAGCAGTACAAATCCTTGCCTGCCCCCATCCCCAGAGAGCCTACCTTAGTTGTCTTATCTTGTTAAACAAAACAAAGCTCCCTAGGTGAGCCTAGTGTGAAGCTGAGATTGAGAACCACTGCTTTTGTAATCAGTCTCATGATTAATTGATTGCTAGATTTCTACTGCCTTTTAGTCAATTAACTCTTCATAGAGAGAAGGAACGCAAGTCTTGCACAATTTTACCGCAGTGTTTCTTGCTTGCTTCTCTTCTGTCGGTCCCCTTCCCACCCCTGAGTCACCACTGCTGTGTAGATTGAATTCCTTCACAAGGCACAGAGCCATCCAGAAATGCCCACACGATTGTTTGTAAAGGCAGAGGACCTTACTGGCAAGTTCCGGTCCAAATAGCCTACTTATGTCTCACATAACAAGAGAGCAACTATATTTCCGTATAATAGAAGAATTTGTGTGTCAATTTTCCCACCTCTGAGTAACCCCAATGACACTGAGTCGATTCTGACTCATAGCGACTCTGTAGGACAGAGTAGAACCACTGCACAGTTTCCAAGGGGTGCCTGGTGGATTTGAACAGCTGACCTTTTGGTTAGCAGATGTAGCACTTTAACACTATGACACGAGGGTTTCTTCCTCACCCCGAAGTGTCTGGATTTATTTCTTTGCACTTCAGTATAGTAGTAGCTATTGCCACTTATCAAGGACTTTTAAGATTCTTAAGAGGCATGATCTGTTCTGCAGAGACTGCTAACCTAAAGGCTAGTAGTTGAAACCCACCTAGGAGCACCACGGAAGAAAGGACCTGGTGATCTGCTTCCATTCAGATTGTTGTTGAATGTTGTCCCATTCGTTTTGACTCATAACCCACGTAACAGAGCAGGACTGCTCCGTAGGGTTTTCTAGGATGCCTTTATGGGAGTAGATTGCTAAGTCTTTCTCTCTCAGAGCAGCAGTCAAGCACTCAACCATCAGGCTACCAGTGTGCCTTTCTGTGGTTGCTGTTAGGTGCCGTTGAGTCACTTGTGACCCATACCAACCCTACGTACAGCAGAATGAATTCTTGCCCAGTCCTGCACCCTCCTTTGCTATGTTTGAGCCCATTCTGGTGCAGCCCTTGTGTCAACCCATGTTGTCGAGGGTCTTCTTTTCTTCTGCTGAGCCTCTGCTTTACCAACGCTTTGGCTACTTTACCAAGTGTGATGTTCTCCTGCAGTCATTGACCACTCCTGATAACATGTCCCGTGTGTGTCAGATGAAGACTTGTCATCCTTGTTTGTAAGAAAAATTCTGGCTGTACTTATTCCAGGACAGATTTGTTCCTTTTTCTGCCAGTCCATGGTATATTCATATTTTTCACTAACACCATAATTCAAAGGCCTCAATTCTTCTTTGTTTTTCCTTTGCCATTGTCCAGCTTTTGCATGCAAATGAGGTAACTGAATATATCACGACTTGGGTTGGGTGTACCTTAGTCCTCAAAGTAATATCTCTGCTTTTTGGCACTTTAAAGAGTCTTTGCAGCCAGTTTGCCCAATGCAATGTATCATCTGATTTACTTTTCTTCTTTTAAAATTTTTTTGTTGGCTTTCAGTGAAAGTCTGTAATGTAAATTAGTCTTTCATTCAAAAATTTATACACAAGTTGTTTTGTGACATTGGCTGCAATCTCTGCAATGTGACAACACTCTCCCTCTTTCTACCCTGGATTCCCCTGGACTTTTCTTCCAGTTTTCCCCTCCCTTCCTGTCTTAGTGTCTTGCTTTGGGGCAGGTGTTATCCATCAGGCCTGTATACTTGACTGAATGAAGAAGTATGCTCCTCACGTGTGTTATTTTGTTTATTTCACAGGCCTGTTTAATCCTTGTCTGAAAAGGAGGCTTCAGTTTTGAGTTTGTCTGGGGTCAGTCGTGGGAATACCTCCAGAATATCCAAACAGTAAGTCTATCTTATTTTGTAAACTTGAGTTTTGTTGTACGTTTTTCTCCCTCTCTGTCAAGGACTCTGTTGTGAACAGCTGGGTGGTGGTAGTGGGGCGCCATCCAGTTCTTCGGGGTCGGGGGGTGGAGGCTGTGGTCTGCATGGTTCCTTACTCCTTGGGTTAATATTTTCTATCACTTGATTTCTTGACTGTTATTTCCATGGGTGTTGATTGTGGATCTAAGTAAAACAAAATACTTGACAACTTCAATATTTGCTGTCT
This sequence comes from Heterohyrax brucei, assembly GCA_028571685.1. Taxonomy (NCBI): domain Eukaryota; kingdom Metazoa; phylum Chordata; class Mammalia; order Hyracoidea; family Procaviidae; genus Heterohyrax; species Heterohyrax brucei. Next base: position 81,658,773 of record CM053156.1, on the reverse strand, counting down.
TTATTACGATGTTGGTTATTGGTCTAGATGTGAGGATTTTTGTTTTATGTTGAGGTGTGACCCATACCGAAAGCTGTCGTCTTTGTTTTTCCTCAGTGCTTCATGTCTTCTTTGCTTTTAGCAAGCCTATTTAGCATAACCGTCTTCAAGATTTTCATCTAATTTTGACAATTTCCAATTTTCCTGGATTCCTGCTTTTCAAATATAAGTGTAAGTTTGAAACTGTTTCCTTTTATTTTGGGTCATGCCATATCCGCAAATGAGAGTCCCAAAGCTTGACTCCATCCACCTCCATAAGGTCGCCTCTACCTTGAGAAGGCAGCCCTCCAACCAGAGGGGCTCACCTTCTGGTACCATATCGGACAATATTCTGCTGCTCTGCACAAGGTTTTAACTGGTTAGTGTTTTTTAGATGTAGACGTCCAGATCCTTCTGCTGAGTCTGTCTTAGTCTGGAAGCCCTACTGAAATCTGTCCATAATGGGTGACCCAACGGGTACTTGAAATACCAGTGGCATAGCTTCCAGCATCACAACCACATGCAAACCACCACAGTGTGACAAAATAACACACACGGTGATTGGTAAGATTACAACCGAGGAAATTGTATAGAGCAGTTCTACTCTGTAACACATGCGGGTCGCCATAAACTGAGATCTCGTTGGCAGCAACTGATAACATCACCCTGTTTCAGGTGGTTTGGGGAGTCTGTTCATGGCCAGTGAGGCTCCCTGCTAAGACTGAGGTAGCTATGACCACAGCAGCACCTTACAGAGCAGGACACGGACTCACAGACATGTCAGTTGTCTGATCTGGGGTCACCACTGCTAGGAGGGGGCTGACGCTGGATGGGATTTTGGCATCTGCTCCCTTCCCACTGTACAAACTCAATCTCCAGGGCCCCTTCAGTCTCCTATCATGGCCCTATTTGTGCCCTGAAGAAGCACAGAAGTAACACAAGCCTGCCCTCTACCCCAGCCAGCTGTTGAGAAAATATGATAGGCATTTTAAACACCTCCCTTATAAAGTTTATCCAAGAACACTTCCTCCCAAGCACAGCTACGGTCAAAACGCTATGGTGGCCCTCTCACATTTTGTGTTGTGAGCTGCCTTCAAGTCAGCCCTGGTGCCTGGCAACCACATGCCCGATGGAGTCAGTCCACCATGATGCACAGGGTTTGCATTGGCTGTTTTTTTGGCAGTAGATCACCAGACCTTTCTTCCTACTCTATCTTAGTCTGCAAGCACCATTAAAACCCGTGCAGTATCACAATAACATGAAGGCCACACTGATAGGTGGATGGTGGCTTACCCTTGAGGTGCATTGGTTGAGAACCAGACCCAGGTTTCCTGCATGGAAGGTAGGAGTTCTACCACACCGACATGCTGGCCCACTGTGTTTTGTGTCCAAGAGTTGAAAGCTCAGATTGGATTCCCTTAGCCATACCTTATGCAGCTGCCCTTAAGACTGATGCCCAGGACAGGGCACTGGGTGTGAGAGTCAATCACAGACAGACGTCAAGGTTCTTACCACAGAAGCTCTTTGGAGAGCAGTGCGGAACCCAGGGAGAGAAGGAAGGGTCCATGCTGGCTGGCTAAGAGCATGTTTGGGGACATGCACTTACTCTCCCCTTCTCCTTTTGCCGTTCCGTGAGTCTGAAGGGAAGTTCAGCCCCACTCTTGGCTAACCAACTGCTGATATGTATTTACGTATTTACCTATCATTTGGAGAAACAGGTGTTGAGAGCCTTGTTGTGTTTGGGGGGCGAGGCTAGGTGCTGGCAATTCCGTAAGGAACTGGATGGCTTTAGTTGCTATCTTCTCATGGTTTATTTTCTGGTTAATCAGGTTACCAACAGAGTGGCCTGCCTTCTCCCGTCCCTCACGGCCTCTATGCTGTGGGCATGGATTGTGTCTGAGTTAGACGTTTGGAGTCAAGCCAGCCAGGTGTCTACTGTATTTCTATCAACACCCTTTTGCTGGCCTTTCGATTAGGAGATGTCTCAGCAGATAATGGAGTCCCCAGGTGGTACAGTTAACGTGTTCAGCTGCTAACTCAAAGAGGAGAGATTTGAATCTACACAGAGGTATCATGGAAGAAAAACTTGTTGATCTACTTATGAAAGAGTAGCCATGAGAAACCCTTGGAGCAGAGTTGCACTCTGACTTACATGAGGCTGCCATGAGCTGGAGTCAACCTGATGGCAATTTTGTGTGTGTGTTTTATGGTTATTATTATACTTTTACTGTGATTAAGTGAAAGTATACAATCCGAATCAATTTTGCATGCCCACCTATCTGCAACTCCATCGTCTCTCGTGACAGCACCTTCCGGCTTCTCACTCTGTATATATAGCATCCTCTTAATGAACACCTGTCCCCACCTCTCCACCCTTTCCTCTCCCACCTAGAAAGAAATCAGGAGGACAGCCTCCTAGAAATGTATAAAACCATAAACCACATTCTCACACTGTGTCCCCGAGTCCAGTCCATTCTTTTTTTTAAAAAAAGTAAATAATAATGAGAACAGAAAGGGAGGTGAGGCAGGCTTGAGAGTAACATGAGAAGGGAGACTAACCCTGCCTTTCCTAACTGGGAGGAGACTCAGGTAGGAGATCCATGTAGAGTGTTCAGGGAGTCCGTGAACTTCAGTGGGAAAATAAAAAGACATCTTTAATTTCAGTAACTTGTACCTGAACTCCAGTGTTGCCTTCAACTATGAATGTAAGGCATCAAAAACATAGCAGTAGCAGCAGCGTCATCACGTTTATCACCAAATTTTTTTACCAAAATATCACAGAATTTTGACATTGCCTTATCATTGTTGCAAATATCTTCCAATATTATTCATGCTCATCAAGGCTTTGAAATTGCCATGATATTAGTTTCAGTGCTTGCTGCATTATTTAATATGCAGAAAGAAGTCCATTGGTTACTATATCCCTAATTGGTTTCTTTTAGTATTTGCTAATTGTATTTCAGCGAGGTTTTTAAAAATCCTAGGCATTTTACTTTACACCTTCGAAAGCAATATTTCGGGTGCATGGAGTTCCACAGATGTTAAAAAAGTCCACTGCGTAAACAGAGCAGGAACCCCCGAATTCTGAAGGAAATAAGGGCCCTGTGAGGCAAGCAGCCCTTGTGATGAGCGTCACAGGAATCTGGGGAAGAATGGGACTTTGAGCAGTAAGTGGCACTCAGATTGTTCTAATTTGTGGCAAAGAGTAGAGGTGACACAAACATTGTGCATTTCTGTGTGCGTGGGAGGAGCCTAAGCACTCGGCCACTAGGTGAGAGGTTGGTAAGTCGTATGGACCCCGCGCCTCGGTGGAAGAAAGACCTGGCGATTTGCTTCCCAAAAGATTACAGCCGAGAAAACTCTATGCAGCAGTTCCTCTCTGTCACAGGAGGTTGCTCTGATCTGGAACTGACTCAACAGCACCCAGCAGCCACAGGTACGTGTCTGCATCTGTGCTTGCACACGCGTGGGTGTGCACATTTATAAGCGCTCAGTTGTTTTTCTAGAGAGTGGATTCGTAATTCTTATTACATTTTCAGAAAAGTTCTGGACCCACACGTGAGTTCAGAACCACTATTCTAGAAGGAGGGGTCTCAGAACAAGGACTCCCTCAGAACAGGGCCGTAATTCCCATCAACAGCCCCAAGCTTCTATTAGCTTACTATCTGAAATGGAGTGTCCTCCACTCCAGGTCTATTTCCATGCAAATCCAGCCTCCCCACAAAAATAACCAAAACAAACCCATTGCCAGTGTATTGATTCTGACTCATAGTGACCCCAGAGCTGCCCCAGAGAGTTTCCAAGGCTATGAGCTTGGTGAGAGCTGGCTGCCTCATCTTTCTCCAGCAGAGGGGCTGGTGGGTTCCTGCCACCACCTTTTGGCTGGCAGCTGAGTGCTTCACTCCTGCAGACCGGGTTCTGTTCTGTCCGTATCCAGGAAGATTTCCTTGGAGGAGCTAAATGAGAAGCCACAGAAGTGCTTGTATGAAGGATTCCCTCAATATCTGCTTTTATGCGATGGGGAGAGCCAGCAGCACCCTAAGTTAATCTTCATTATCACCTAAGTGACTTTTCCCCTCCTGGTTTTAAATTAAGATACCCTGGCCGTTCTCATCTGCCACTCCACACACCCTGTCACCCAGTGAGGCATTTTAATTAGACATCCTCTATTATTAGACCACAGGAAAAAAGAAGAAGAAGAAAAAAATCACGGCTGGCCCAAAGGACCCCAAGCTAGGGGAGAGAAAGGTAATCATTTAATTTGTTGTTGTTTCCATAAATCAGGGCCCAGTCATCAATTTCATCACATATTTGAGAGCACATGTTATTGACAATGTGTCCGCGGAGAAAGATGGAGTTGGCTGGCCAAGTTGTTCCATTTTCTAAAGATTAAATTGTTCATTGTACAGGCCGCCATCTGCCTTCCCTGGAAGATATTTAGTTGTTGGCAGAAGCATTCAAAGTCTCGAAGACAAAGTTAAATCTCTTTTTCTTTATAGTTAGGGGTAATCAAAGGCAATTTCATTCATTCATTCGTTCATTCATTTATTCATTCGACGTTTATCAAATATCTCTTGTGCCACGCACATGAATGAAGGCAGATGGCATCCAAGAAAGCCCTCCCCATCCCCGGAAAGACCACATTTAGCAAAGTAGTTTATTTATAATCATCTTTCATGCGTCAGACCATGCATCAACCATCAGAGTAGTTTGCATTTTTATCCCTGTTTGCAATCTTGGGAAACCCTGGTGGAGTAGTGGTTAAGAGCTCCAACTGTTAACAAAAAGGTTGGCGGTTCGAATCCATCAGGCTCTCCTTAGAAGCCCTGTGGAGCAGGTCTCCTCTGTTCTATGGTGTCACTGTGAGATGGAATCGACTCAAAGGCAGCGGGCAAGGCTGTCTTGAGCTATCAGAAGTCCAACAGAATAATGGCGGGTAGGACAGGTTTCCTCACTTCCAGAAACTTCTCATCTATTGAAAACAGATAAGCCAGACCAACTCAACAGCAACACAATGTAACATGGTCATTGAAAAAGCCACAATGAAGAGGAAGCACTTTCTTCAGAATAGAAGCATCTCCAGAGGACTGAGTAAAAGAACTTGAAAGGCCCATGACACCTTCCTTTACAAACTTAAGATGGCCATACACGATCCTGTTACTTGGAGCTCCTGGATGGGCAGACAGTTAATGTGCTTGGCTGCTAACCCAAAGGATGGCAGTTCAAGTCCCCCCAGAGGTGTCCCAGAAGAAAGACCTGGCAATCTATGGGAGACTAATGAGCCACTGAAAATCCTGGGGAGCACAATCCTACTCGGATATATGTGAGGCCTTCTCAAGTTGGTGTTGACTCGATAGTATCTTATCTGTCCTGTTACATGGGCGTGGATGTCACCATTCCCCTGCTACAGTTGAGCCTCAGAGGGATGGCGTGATTGGCTAATGATCGCATAGCTCATGTTAGGCTCCACGGGAGCCCTGATGGTACTGTGGTTAAGTGCTTGGCTGCTAATCTAAAAGACAGTGATGTGGACCCACCAGTTACTCCTGGGGACTAAACCCAGTGCCATCAAGTTGATGCCAACTCATAGCGACCCTATATAACAAAGTAGAACTGCCCCATAGAATTTCCAAGGAGTGTCTGGAAGATTTGAACTCCTGACCCTTTGGTTAGTAGCTGAAGCTCTTAACCACTACACCATCACTGAACTCTGGGGAGTAAGACCTGACAATTTGCTCCAGTAAAGACGACAACCTAGGAAACTGTATGGTGCAGTTCTACTCTGTTCTACAGGGTTGCTCTCTCGCCATGAGTTAGATTCAGACTCTCAGAGCCTTCCAGCTCCCCATCTAATGGCCATTTCACTTTCACCTCAATGCCTGTAGAGTGGCTGACAGTCCTAGTGATGTCTGAGCAGGAGGGAACCACAGGGATGTTTAGGGGGCCGTAAGATCTTAGCATCAGGCACATGATGAGGGGACATAGGTGACGACTTTATTCAACAAAAACCTACTGGGCACCTAAGGTCCTCATGCCCACCTACTCTGCTAGGCACTGTGGGAGAGCCAGAGGTGAGAAAAATTTCCTGCCCTCATGCTTCTTACAATAGAGGACAAAATTCCTTTTAGGCATTCAAGTGGAAATACCTAAAGGGTTCCCGTCAACTCCAACAGTGGCTGGGTCACATAATGCTGGGCCTCTGAGCTTTTCCGTCTTTTTGCAGTCTCAGTCCTAAACCCCTCACCTTGACCCGCTCCGTGAGCTGATTCTGGATCCACCTTTAACCCTTCGTTGCTTGCTCTGGTGTGATTGACTTCACTTCGTTCATCCAGCCTTGGTGAGAGCACTCTTACCTTGACCATGGCCTTGGCTCTTCTTCTTGATTTTCTTGAGCAGCCAAGCCTAGGTCTCACCTGCTCTGATCCACTTTCCTTGCCTAGGTTCTCTCAGCCCCCACCAGCAAACGCCTTCCTCGATCCACCACACCAACTGTCTTGGTTACCTAGTGCTGCGGCAACAGAAATATCACAGGTGGATGGCTTTAACAAGCAGCAATTTATTTCCTCATAGTAAAATAGGTGAAGAGTCCAAATTCAGGATTTCAGCTCCAGGGGAAGACTCTCTCTATTGGCTCTCGAAGAAGGTCCTTGTCATTAGTCTTCTGCTGGACTGGCAGTTTCTGAGGTACAGGGACTCCAGGTCCAAAAGACATGCTCTGCTCCTAGCACTGCTTTCTTGGTGGCATGGGGCCCCCAACTCTCTGCTTGTTTCTTTTTCTTTTATACCCCAAGAGATTGCCTCAAGGCACAATACCGTCTTGCCCCTTGAGTCCTGCCCCACCAACACAACTGCCACCCATCCTGCCTCATTAACATTGCAGAAGCAGGGTTTACAGCGTGGAAGAACAGCACACAATACCAGGCATCACAGCCTAACCAAATGGCTACATGCAGTTTTGGGGGATACAATTTGATCCATGATACTGTCTATTCTACTATGAACCTGCTGCCCTAAATGATGATCAAGTCTGAGACGGCACCTACCTATCCTGATGGCACACAGTGGTTAAGTGCTGTGCCTACTAACCCAAAGGTCAGCAGTTTGAGTCCACCAGGGGCTTCTTGGAAACTCTATGGAGCAGTTCTACTTGGTCCTAAAGGATTGTTATGACTCAGAATCAACTCGACAGTAGTGGGTTTGGTTTTTTGTTTTTTACCTGGCTTATGGAATTAAGAGTTTAATGAGAACACTGACTTGGGGAAGACTCACACAGCAACAGCAATGAAGGCAAATGCCACACAGAAAAGCATGTGGACTCACAAGAGAGAGAATCAGAGGGTTCCCTTCTGGTATGCATGAGAGTTTGTGGGTTGGGGGGCGTGGGTGATGTACGCGTTTTGGAGAAGAAAGTGTGTCATAGGAGGAAGGGATTTTATTCCAGGAGCTTTGGAAATGCTTAAAAACTTAGCCAGCCAGACAAAGGATTAAGGAAAGAGAATTCTTAGCCAGCCAAGGCCAAGTGGTCCCAGATTACCTGGTGCTGAAGCAAGAAGGAGTTTCGCTTCTTCAGGGAACAGAAAGAAAGTCAACAGAACAGAAGTACGGTGGCAAGAAGTCACCGAGGTTAGCAGAACCATTTTCAACAACAGGGTTATTGTCATGGTCCAGCCTGTTGAGTTCTGATAGACACGACTTCCCAAACAAGTTAGGGATGCATGGTTTATAAAAATAGATCTGCTTTTTCTCCTAGTGCACATGTCGGTGTTTTAATTGGTCAGCTTTTAGACCTAGATGGTTATGACCCAGCAAATGAGAAAAATCACATTCTATACTAAAGAAGACTCGTTGCTGAGGACCTCACACTCTGCTCATGCTGTGTTAAAACTGGAGACTGTTTTTCATCCTGAATAGCTTTGTAAAAATTGTCATGAATGACATAAACAACATGAGGTTGTTAGATTGGAGTTTTCTAGTCAACTTTTCCTGGAAAGATTTTTTTTTTTTTAACCTCCAGTGGGTGTGATCTCTCAGAAGCAGATAGCCAGGCCATTCTTCTGAAGTATCTCTGAGTGGATTTGAACTGCCAACCTGTTGATCAGTAGCCAAGTACTTAACCATTTATGTCACACTGGGATTCTGATGTGTAAAATTCATGGTCCTTTTTGTTTGAGGATCAGAGTCTGGAGACTGGGATCATGAGAGGTGGGAGAGAAGAGATTGATAGGGTAGGATAGAGATAAACTCTTAAAGTTAAAACTGAGCATTTTTTATTTTTATTTTTCTGGCAGCTTGCGGGAGTGCTAGAGAGAAAAACATTGTCTTCCAATTCTCCTTTATGGGGAAATTAGCAGTAATCTTCCATTAAATCATCAACAGGGTAAAGCTAAATGACTCGATCTATATGGGTTTTGCACAAGTTCCAGAAAAGTCAGGGCAACAAAGAGCAATTCCTGCAGCGTTCAAAGCAGTTCATTGCCAAGGCAGCCCACATGCTTTACATATCTTCTTTCTTCTACTGTCAAGTAACCCCTGCAACGCAGTAAAGAGCTCACCATGGTGGGAGAGACATATTCTAAACAGGAGGAGATGGGGATGTCAAAGAGAGATGAGGCCAAAAAACACAAGTAAAATAATCAGCAGGGCACAAGTGGCCAGTACTGCTAAGCCTTAGTTCATTTCAACAAATAAGAGACCAGACCAAGTAGGCAGAGCCTGTGTCATTGTTGTGTGCCCTCGCATTGATTCTGAAGTGCATGGTGACATCATGGGATGGAGTAGAACTGCCCCATAGCGTTTCCAGGCTGTAATCTTTATGGGGGAAACCCCGGGAGCGTAGTGGTTAAGTGCTATGTTTGATAACCATAAATGCTGGCAGTTCAATCCTTCAGATGCTCCTTGGAAAATCGATGGAGCAGTTCTACTCTGTCCTATAGGGTTGCTATGAGTTTAAACTGACTTGATGGCACTGGGTTTGTTTTTTTTTTAATCTTTGCAGGAACAGATAGCTAGGCTCCCACAGAGCCAATTGACCTTCCAGTTAGCAGCCAAATGCTTAATGACTGAGCCATCCAAGGCACCTTGCCAGAGTCCCTGTGTAGTACAAACGGTTAAGTGCTTCACTACCTCTGACAGTCTGGCAGTTTGAACTCCTCTAGAGGCCCCTTGGAAGACAGACCTGGTAATCTGATTCTGAAGGGTCTGGCCTTGGAAACCCTGTGGAGCTTGCTTCTGGTTCTGCACACAGGGGATCGCCATGAGTTGGAACTGACTGGTGACAACTAGCAGCCATAACAAAGCATAGCCACTGCTCTTTAAGAATCACAATTCAGCAAGCGGGTAAAGACACGGCCACTGATGCATTTGTTCAATCAACAAACATTTAAGCACCTCCGGGTCAGGGACTGGGCTCAACAGGAAGTCCGGCAGTGTATTAGGCAGTTGTGATCCCTGCCCAGGGAACACATCTATAATCTGGTGAAGAAGGTAGAACGGAGACCATGTAACAAAAAATGGATCAGTGGTTGCCAAACTTGCACTAAAGGCTACTCTTGGAAGTTATTGGGGGGTGATGAACTTGAACATGGATAATAGTGTGGCAGGGCAGACGCTGGGCACTCTGTGATGGAGGCTCACAGTACTAGTGGGGAACCCCTAGGGAAATGATCCCATCTGATGAAAGGGTGGGTCGATGACTAATCAAAGAGATGCAGGTTGTGATGGGTCTGGTAGAGGGGCGTGATGTTAACAAGTGGAGACGGGGCAGCCAGTGTTCCACGGGGTAAGGACATGTGCCTGTCTGGGAAAGAATTGGAGAGTTCATTTAACCAACACATTGCTTAAGAGATGAGAGATCACAGCATGTTCTTGTTTTTTTGACTATCTTGCCTACCATATTGTAAACCTAGTGAAAGTGTGGACTTTTCTAGCCCAGAGCAATGGCTATTGCCAGAACCCACAATGGTGCCTGGCACACAGTGAGTGCCCCATAAATATCCACTCAGTGAGTAAATGGTCAGTTCAAGAAGTTACGTAATTATTGCTTGTTTACTAAGCTCTATGCATTATGCTGAGATCTTCCATTGTATTTGTTCAGGTAAGCAGCGATCCTTTGATAATTTTTACCATTACAATAATCCCCAGAGCTAGGTTCTTTGTAGAGGAGGATGCTTAGATGGAAAGAGTGTGAACAACTTGCCCAAAGTATCCCACCCTGGAGTTGAGTGGTGGGCTGTCTGACTCCGGCGGCTGAACATCGGACTGATGTGTGGTGTTGCTTCCCAGTACAGCTCAGTGGATCAGAGTGGTTACTCTGGGGACATCTGGAGAGGAACACAGCAAAGTGTTCAGGGAGATGAATGAGTTGCCAAGGACTCTGCCACACAAGAACAATACAACTGGGGAAGTCAGCTCACATATCTAAACTCCCGGGTCATTTTCTGTAAACAGGTGAAGACAAGTCATGTCCCGTCTTTCTGAGGACTGTAGTTACGCGTGTAAATTACTCAAGTTGTTTTCAGAGCCATCCATTTGTGATGGTCTACCAGGAGCTCTAGTGGTGCAATTGTTAAGTACTCAGCTACTAAGCAGGAAAGTTGGCAGTTGAAGCCCACCCAGAGCTTGAGTCAGCACCCAACAATAACAACAACTGGGCCACCTGCCAAATCCTGGGCTGATGCAATTGCTGGTCTTTACAGCAAGCTTGAAAGGGGATTATTACTATTTTCCTTTTTCTAGGTGAGGAAATGAGATTTGAAGAAGAATTAAATTATATATCTGAAGTCACTCAACTAGGATAACAGGATATTGAATGGAGTCTTCTTATTTCACAGTATTTTGGGTAAAACCCCAAAGGCAAGGACCAGAGGAGGTAAGTAGCTCGTATTTTAAAGGAAACTGCTGGACACCACCCTAATCAAGTGCTTGATGCTAACATTACTGGAAATAAGACAGATATTGTGAATGACTGAGAGAGAAGGATTACCTCACTTTTATGGTATTCTTGAGCAATATGCATAATTTCAAAGCATCACAAGAATCTAAGGTGAGAGACATTCTACAAAAACAAAACAAACAAACAAAAAGAACACCTGACCAATACTTCTCGAAAGTGTCAAGGTCCCAAACACAAGGAAAGACCAAAGAACAGTCAGAGATGGGAGAAGGAGACACAAGAAGTACATTCAATGTGAGGCTTTACGTTACAGCCCGTAATAGAAAAAGGGCATTAGGGGTAAACTGGTTAGATCTGAAAAAGCTCTGTTGTTTAGTCAATCAAAGGCCATTGCCACTGAGTTGATTCTGACTTGTAGGGACTCTGTAGGACAGAGTAGAACTCTGTCTCATAGCCTTCCCAAGGAGCAGCTGGTGAACTTGAACTGCCAACTTTTTCATCAGCAACTGTAGTTTTTAACTCCTGCACCTCCAGGGCTTCAGTTTAGTAAATAGTGGTAACCAAACTCAAAACCAAATGCATTGTTGTTGAGTCAATTCTGACTCATATCCACCCTACAGAACAGAGTAGAACTGCCCACCAAGGGCTTCCAGAGCTGCTGCTAGGTTTGAACCACTGTGCTACCAGGCCTCCTTCAAATAGTATTGAACTAACATTAGTTTCTAGTGTGGATGTGGCTCGATGGTTAATGCATTTGGCTGCTAATTGACGAATTGAGACTTGAACCCATCAGCTTCTCCTTAGGAGAAAGATGTGGCCATCTGTTTCCATTAATATTTACAGCCTTGGAAACCCTGTGGGGAAGTTGTAGTCTATCCTACAGGTTTACTAAGAGTCAGAATCTACTCAAAGGCAGCAGATTTGGTTACTTCAGATGTTGACATTACAGGAAGCTGGGAGAAGGATACACATACACATTCTGTACTGTTTCTGTAAATTTTAAATTTCTACTATTATTCCAAAATGGAAAGTTAAAAAAACAGGTCCTTCTAAACATGTTTCTATGGGCTTTCCTAGGCAGCAGATGAACAGGTCATTAAGAATTGTTTTTCCCTTCTGCTATCAGCCCTTCTGGGAGAAGAGCAGAAACTGCTGGAGAAGGAGAGAGCTCAGCACAGAAACCAAGGAATGAGCCCAGTGAGAAACATGGGATGGAGGGGCTGGGTCCCAGTAAGAAGAGGAGATTGGGTTTCAGCAAGAAGGGGTGATTGGCATTTAGCTTCCTGTAGATTCTTGTTGGTGCTGCTGGTTTGTGATGTTGGATATCCCATGTTTTACAGAGCAGAACTGCTCAGTAAGACTTCTTGGTTGTTCTCTTTGTGGGAACAGATCACCAAGCTCTTCTGCAGTGCTATTAGGTGGGTTCAAACCACTGACCTCTTGATTACCAGCTGAATGTAGACCATTGGCACCACCCAATGACCTTTAGTTTCTGGATGGGCAATGCTTATATAGCAGACTCTCAGACCTGTACTCACAGACTACTGAGGACAAGAAGATGATACTGGAGAAAGATGGTGGAGCAAAGACAAGCAGTTGGGCTTGATAGAGACAGTCACTGCGCTTGTTACACTCTCACTGTTTTGACAACAAAAAAGTGTGAATTTCCAGTAGGTTAAGAGTTGTGCTTTTGTTCACAGGTGTCAAGTCCCAGAGGAGAGAGGGGTCTTTAACAGTAAGAAAATGAATGGGGTACCATTGGTGGCCTGGTGATTAGGAGAGCTAGCAGTCACACTGAATAAAGGACTTGCCTTGTTTTCAGAACTGGGACTCTCAGAGACCTCACTCATTCCTCCCTAGGGAGCCAACCTCTGGAGGCTGGCCTCATAGGGGACACTGCCTGACAAAGGGTTGCCACAGTACTTCGCCGATGAGAGCTCAGTCTTCCTCTCGACCACCTCTTGAGGTCCACTACATCTAAGAATAAAGGGATTTTAGAAGAAAAGGGGAGAGGAAATCTGGAACGTGTCAAAGAGCTGATTTCCTTCTGCTTCCTGCCCAAGGGCTGGGACAGCCAGCTGAGATGGCTTTGCTCCTGCCTTTCGTCTCCCAGGAGGTCAGCCTGGACATGTTTAAGTGCCAACGGCAGAGGTGCGAGAAGGAGCAGGAGAGTTCTATCTAAGCTGTTTGTACCACATCTGCTGACATGACTGGCCAAAGCGAATCACAGCTGAGATTAGCATTGGAATGAGTGGCCACTACAAGTTTACATGGTCAAGAGCACGATACAGAGAGGGGTCAAAAATAGGGGTCATTTTTGTAATCCATGACTTCCATTATGGCAACAAATGGCAGAGTTGGGAGACACAATCCAGGTTTGGATTGTGTCTAAAGCCTACTATCTTTCTCTAGGCTCAGCTGGCTCCATGGCATCAGGAGATACGTGTTAAATGATCAAGCATGTGTTTCCAGCAGAAGAGAGCGAGGCATAAGGACAACAGAAGGCCCAGAGCCATCAAAGCTCTCGCTGGGTTCCTTCTTCCTTTGTGGGTTTCATTTCCTGAGTGTATTCACTTGCTAGCTGCTCTGGCAGAGAACTGAGACGATTCCTGGGATCTTATTTCTGGATGCTGGCCAGTTGGCACAGCTCCAGTATCTTTGGTGAGCTCTGGCACCAGCTGGACCCAGCCTGCAGCACTAGGCACAGGGCTTTGCTGGACATGCTGTCCCTGGCCAGTTTCTGTCGCCAATGAGTGGTGTGCTTACAAAAGCCAGTTAAATTAGGCTTGGTAAAGGGACGCTGCATCTTTGAGTAATGAGGTTGGGAAGCAGGGAAAACATTTTCCACTAGCTCATGTCTCAGTGTATGGCATTCCAATTTCATGACACTTCCTAATAAATCACTGCTTATCACTCACGTGGGAACGTAACATGGCTCCAGTTAAGATTCGTTAGTGATTGTAAGGAAGAAACATGAATTGCTGCATATCAGGTCTTTTTGATCATCTTCCTGTCCATGGTGGGCATTTTTTTTTACTGTTATATTTACTGTAACTGTTGCTTAAAGCATAAATAAGTGGAAGCAGAGAGCACCAAATATGAACACCAAAAATAAATTCATCTTATTTATGTGTTTATGAAAGCGTTTGACAATTATTCCACACAGCCGTCTGTATCTGGGGCTGGGACTTGCTACCCTGAGCCAAGTTCATTACCCGTCAAGTTTCTCTCTCGCCTTCTCTCCATCTTTTGTTTTATTGAAAAAGTGAAATGCCAGCATGTTCACATTCAAGGTGGGAAGCATTGGCATGTGGGTTACTCTCATTTTAGGCTTTAGGCCACTGAACCAGGTCTACCTTGGCGTTCACGACAAAGCGTCCCCGGCAGGGACACTGGTTGTAGGCTATATTCACATCCAAGGGAGGGAGGGATGAGAATTAAAAAGAAAAGAAAAGAAAAGAAAAAGTGTCTAGTTGGATTGGGAGGTGCAAAAGAAAACCTCATTGAAAGACTGACCAGCTGGTTTGCCATTTGGGATGATTAAACACTTCTGTAAGAAAGTCTTGGTGGTGGCGCAAGACCACCCTAGGAGGTTTATCATAGACTTATCAAAGGTTAAGGCCTTTTGGACCCTTTGGAATATTCTAGAATCTTCCCTTGTTAGAGTGTCCATAGAGTAAAGATTTAGTGGGCTAGGATGCTTGAGCAGCTCCCAGTTGTTTACTTATGGATGGACTGGAAAACACAACCCCACCCCCGGAACGCTGACAGGGCTCTGTTGACTGACTTCCACCAAGTTGACGTTCCTAGCATTCCTCCCCGTACAGGACCACCTCTCTCGGCTCCTTCTTGGTGACTGCTAGTAGAACACTGCAATGCTGGCGCTGAGGGACTCACCTTAGACTTTGCTGTCCGTTCCCACCACTCCCCACCATACCTAGGAGAGCCACAGATGGTGAGAGAGGCAGTCACCAGGGGCTCTGCCATTGGCACTCATGGAAATTTCTAGAGAAATGGAGGGGTAGCCCTGTGTGGAGGGAGAACATTGCTGGACATTGCTGTTTCTTGAGAGCCTCTGGAATATTCTCTATTGTTCTCGCAGAGAACCACAACTTATCCGCAAACAGAGAGAGAAACAGAAGTTTTCTGAGAACTTGAGCTGCAACAGACTTGAGTAGCCGGTCAGTCCTTGGGCTTGAGACCTGAAGTGGAGGTTTCTTTAAACTCAGGGCAGTCAGCTCATCCTGATTTGCCTGGGACTGTACCGACTCTAGCCCTCCATCTGGTGGAAGCTCCTCACTTCTAAGCAAACCACAATGTTGGTCAGTCTACTTAAGCTCTAGAGTGAAGATCCCTGAGGGTATCTGAGTGGACTCCATCCCATCTTTTGGTCCTTATGCCACTGATGTCACCGCTTTTAGGGTTCCCTGAAAAGCTGTGAAAGCCAAAGGGAAGATCCAGCTTGGATGTGGCAGAGGTGGACAAAGCCTCTGAAAAGTCTAGGATGCCTCATGGGTTCTTCAAGGAGCCCTAGTGGCACAGCGGTTAAGCACTTGGCTGCTGATGGAAAGTTTTGCAATTTGAACCCACCAGTTGCTGCTTGGGAGAAAAGACTCAGCAATCCATTATCTTAAAGATTAGGGTTATATCCTAGAGAAATAAGAACCGTCACACGAACAGGCGTGTGCACACCCATGTTCACTGTAGCCATGTTCACAATAGCAAAAAGATGAAACAACCTAAATGCCCATCAGCAGATGAAGGGAAAAACAAACTGGTGTCTACACACATTGCATACACATAATGGAATACCACGCAATAATAAAGAACAATGATAAATCTGTGAAACATCTCATAACAGCGATGAATCTGGAGGGTATTAGGCTGAGTGAAAAAAGTCAATCATGAAAGAACAAATAGAGTAAAGGAGCACTATCACAAAAACTCATAGAAAGATTGACACACAGAAGGAAATAATTGTTGATAGTTACTAGGAAGGAGCAGAATGGGAAAAATCACAAACTTGATAATTGAAAAGCAGTAACTTTGGTGAAGGGTAAGACACGATAGCCTGCCCGAGGCAAGGTCACGGATGCTCCGCAGGCACATCCAAACTCCCTGAGGGACAGAACTACCGAGCTGAGGCTGGAGACCATGGTTCCAGGGAACAGCTAACCCAAATGGCGTAACAGAGTTTGTAAAGAAAATGTACATCCTACTGTGGGGAGTAATGTCTGGGGTCTTAAAAACTTGTGAGCAATCATCTAAGATACTCCATCAATCTCACCCCATCTGGAACAAGGAAAAAAAAGAGAAACCCAAAGACGAAAGGGAAAAATGAGTCCAGAGGACTAAGGGACCACAGCTACTACGGCCTCCACCAGGCCGAGTCCAGCACAACTACTTGGTGCCTGGCTGCAACCACTGATCGCTCTGACAGGGGTCATAACAGAGGTGCCTGGAGAGAGCTGGAGAAAAATGTAGAACAAAAATCTAACTCTCAAAAAAGGACCAGACTTACTGATCTGACAGGGCCTGAGTGTGTGAACCTTGGTTTCCCTTTTAGCTCAGTACTGAAGTCACTCCTGAGGTTCATGCTTCAGCCAAAGATTAGACCGGCGCGTTAAATACAACAAGACTAAATGGGCACACCAGCCCGGTGTCGAGGAAGAGAAGGCAGGGGGGACAGGAAAGCTGGTAACAGGGAACCCAAGTCTGAGAAGAAAAGAATGTTGACATATCATGAGGTTGGTCACAATGTCATGAAACAGTATGTGTATAAATTATTTAACGAGGAACACATTTGCTCTGTGAATTCTCATCTAAAGTGTACCCCCCCCCCCACAAGCACGCGCACACACACAGGTCACAGCCTAGTAAGTTAAGGTCTGATTCCAAAAGCCTTTCCACATATTATATAAATTCTTATTAATTCATTAACTTTTTTTAAGGCTTGCCAAGCCAAAGCCAAGTGCAGAGCCCTGATGGTGTAGTAGTTAAGTGCTACATCTGCTAGTTCAAATCTGCCAGGTGCTCCTTGGAAACTCTATGAGGAAGTTCTGCTCTAACCTATAGGGTCTCTATGGGTTGGCATTCACTCGGCGGTGGTGGCTTTTTGGTGTTGGGCAACTGTTACGTGCTCAGCTGCCAACCAAAAGGTCGCTTGTTCAAACCACTCAGAGGCTCTGTGGCTGAGAGACCTGGTGGTCTGCTCTTGTGCAGATCACAGCCAAGAAAACCACCTAGGACCTGTCTAGTCTGGCTTGTGGGGCCACCAGGCATTGGAAACGACCTGATGACACCCAACAACACCAAAGAACTATCTTTGAAAGGGCTGCAGCTCAGAGAGGTTGTGTAATGTGATCAAGGCCTCACAGAGGAAGGAGGCTGAACACTTCCTCAGTCTCCGTGCTCCCCTTTTCCCCTAAACTTCCCCTGTCCTTACAGAGGAGAAAGTGGAGACCAGAGCGTCTTCGATTTCTCTCCTCCTCTGAGTGGATAAAGATGCAGCCAGAGCTATAGGATTTCATTTTGGAATCCTTTTCAAGTGTGTTGATTAGATATTAAAATGGCATTTCCCGTGTTTTCTAAATATTTAACAGATCCTTCTTAAACAGCCTGACAGAAACATTAAGCTTACCAGATTTATAAAGACTTTTTTTTTTTTTTTTTTTGAGGGAGGGGGAGAGATGACATTTTAAACAATTCCTCATACCAGTTTGGGGGAGACACAAGGATAGCTCCTTGCGTGCAGGAAAAAATATTGGCAAGTGAATGTGGCAAAGGCTTCCAGGGAAGGTGCCCACTTGGAATTAGATGGTGATGGATGTTTCGAAGCCAGCCTCGATGCGAAACTGTAATTTTTGCAAATGGTTGTGTCTGACGATGGCATTAACAGCTTCCATGTGCTCTGCAGAACCGAGGACGTGATATTAAAAAAGCATCCCGTTCCAGCACATGAACTCAAGTTTCCTCTTAAGCAAGAGGAGAAATTACTATAAATTGGTTTTTACTTTAAAAAAAAAAAAAAAAAGGCAGTTTAATAACAATCACGCACAGAGCTCTCCGCCTGCACAATGCACGGCTTGATTTCATCACAAACCTCTACCGGCTTAAAAACAGATTTTGGAACAGGGGAATACATATTTGACAACGCTGTTAAGGCAACTTTGCTAACGATTTTTGAACCACCTCCAACCGAGGCCTAAATGCCGACAATATCCATAAACAACTCTATACTGCCCAATTAGGAAGACAGAGACATAGCGTCCTGTCAGGAAGATTTGCATGGCTAAGAGTCTGAGATCAGAGAGCTGATGACGGATCGCTTGGAGGACGGGGGGCGTGCAGACGGATGACTATCATTACGATATTACAGGGACTCACACCTTCCCAATTACTGGCAGGATTCATTAATTACCCACACATTTCCCTAATAGAAACCGAGCCCTGGCTTATCAGCACCTTCCCTCTGTCCACCTAGACCCCTGCTCAGCTGCTGATCGCCTATGAAAAATTAGACACACTGCAGCTTCTAGTGGCCTATTTAAAGGAAGAAGAAAAATGAATCTGGGAAGCATGTGGGGGCGGCGGGTGCGCCACACAGGCAGTGTTCTCTCCACACTGGGATTCGCGTTTTCTTCCCTTCCTGGAACTGCTGGGGAAGTGGACGAGTGGGGTTGCAGGGAGGTGGTCTGTGATGAGTCCGTGTGCGTGCACACACACACACACACACACGCTAAAGCTCACACCCACAGCCACACACACACACGCTAAAGCTCACACCTGCTGTTGGAAGCCATTGAGTTGACTTCAAACCCACACTGACTCCACGTGACAGAGCAGAACTGACTCAGGATCGGAGGCTGTGATCGTTAGGGGAGCAGATAGCCAAGTGCTTCTTCCGCGGAGCTGTTGGGTGGGCTGAAACCACCAATCTTTCAGTTCTCGGCTGCGTACTTCACCATTGTGCCTCCAGGGCCCGCTACATAGACCTGCATAAGACCTCCTGATGGCTTTTCATCATATTTAGAGGAAAATCTAAAGTCTTACCTATTCCTCTGCCTTAATCTATTCTTCCTCCTTACCTACAAACCCCCAGGTGTGCTTTCGGCTTCTCTAACAGGTTCCACTCAGACATGCTGCAGGGGCTTGTTGACTTTTTTTCTAGAAAAGGGTCTGGGTGGGCCACATTGGGCTTGTAGCTTGTTTTTTTATGGCCCTCAAGGTGAGAAAACTTTTACCTTTTTGAAGGGTTACAAGGTAATAATACAAAGAAACTGATCATCACAAAGTCAAAAATACTACCTGGACATTTCCAGAAAACGTTTTATTGATGCCTAAGCTACAACGGCTACCCCCAGGCCCACTCCTTCTTGCGGCTCAGACCTCCTCTCAAACCTTGGTTCAGAGAGGTGTCCCGTGGGCCCCCAGTCGAGAGCAGACCCCCTTACTCTCCACTCTCCTGCCTAATGTCCATCACGGCGCTCATTACCAGTGAAAGCTAACTGATGAGTTTTATTATGAGTTTATCATAGCGGTCCCTACTCCAGGCTGAGGACCATCAGGACGGTCACCTGGAGAGCTATGAAAAGTATTCACACTCCTGAGGACTAGTGTCAGCTAGTCAGGGACTGGATCCGGACACTGATCTCTCTCTCTCTCTCTCTGTGTGTGTGTGTGTGTGTGTGAGAACCCAAAGGTTGGTGGTTCAAATCCACCTAGAGATGTGATGAGTTGTTTCTGCACAGTCACAGCTTTGAAATCACTGTAGGGCAGTTCTGCTCTGCACACATGGGGTCGCCTTGAGATGGAATCAACTATGTGCCACCTGGTTTGGTTTTTTTCAGACGCGTGTGCATGTACGCATGGATGTGTACCACTACACATTTTTAAAGCTTCCTCTCTAAGTCTATCTCATAGCTACATTTCAGAACCCCTAGTTCTTGTCTGCCCTTCCCCCCTAAAATGTGACCTTCATGAGGTCAGGCCAGTGGTCTGTCTTGGTACTGGTAGTGGCCTTCTGCCCAGAGCAGCGCCTGAGGCAGAGGAGCAGCCTAGTCAAGACGTAATGAGTGAGTGAAAGAAGATTTATTGTACAGACGCCCACCATTTGAGGACAGCGGCAACGTGACAGGGACATCAGGTCTCCCAAGCCACAGCCATGCATCAGAGATGGGTGACAATCTGAGGAACCCCGTGCAGTTGTGGGGGACGCACCCCATTAAGGATAACGGAGAGCGAGTCTCTCAGGCTGTCCGCTCACTTATCAACTGCCTTTGCAATCCCGCACAATGGCTCTCGATGCACAGAGCTGCAGCAACCCCCAAACTCGTTTCCCCTTTTAAACATACCGAAAAGAGCAGAGATTTCAATCCTTCATCTGTTCACAGATGAAAAAACATTTCCAAATCGTCAGCGATCGCATTTTTTTTTTTTTATTCTAAGGACGACCAACTGTTCCCAGTGATTTCGATTACATTTCCTACCTATTATTTCATGTAATGGCATCCCTTAAATTTTAAATTAGCTTTGAAGAATAAAAATAATTGAATTCCTGCTGTTTTGTGTACATAGAGGGTGACAAGAGCTAATGTGATAATTTAAACTGTAAATGAGTCTTCACTTTGTGTTCATTAATTACAGCTAATTACTGAATTACAAACCTTCTCGGTTAGGCACCGTTATGTATTCATGTAGCATGTTGAATCTCCAGCTGGTATAAAACTGTTTTATAGACTTACAAGCTGACACACCAAGCTACTGCTGAAACAATTCAGTTTGAAAACCAGAGGGGTGGGAACGCATAACTGCAAATACTTCTTAGAATTAAAAGGACAGACACTGTGCTTCCACCTCATATCTGTAGGGAGAGAGGAGCTTGCACGTATAATAAGAACAATTTATGCCAGAGGGGGGAAAAAAGAATGCTCGCCTCTCCTCCACTCTGGGTGAAAATCTACAGTACAGTGTATAATTTGTGAGGCCCCAGCTTTTCTGCCCTCATCGCCTTAGTCCTGAGAAACTGAGCATCATAATTATTTATTAACTGATCCTGCTTTTAATAAAAAGCAGCATCAAGGGTGCCAGAAATCCTGCCTAATTTTCCTGACCAGAAATGGTTAGAAAGCAAAGATTCAAGCAGACAGGTGAAGGACTCAGTCAAGGAAAATTCTCTTATTAGATTAAAAACAAGATTTTTTTTTTTCCTTTACAGGGAGTTGAGCACTTTGGATGATTGAATATTAGCTGCTTCTGTGGCATTTGTGACTCCACGTGAAAAGTGTTGTGATGTACGCTTTACCAATATTTTTCCCTCAAAGAGTGTATTCGAGAAATAGTCAAATTAATGTGTGGTCCCTGCTTGGTCCTGTGCAATCTAGTTGTAACCAGCAGAAGAGGGATACAGGCAAAGCCAGTAGGTTAAGTTCTTCTAAGTAGCTATACATTTGTCCCCTTTTTCCATAATTTTATTGAGCATCTGCTTAGTGGGGAGTAAAACACCAGGTCCTATGAGAGGCCAATGGTGATGTGCTTGGCTGCTAACTGCAAGCCTGAGGGCTCAGGTTTGCCCAGAGGTGCCTCATAAGAAAGTCCTGGCAATCTGATTCTGGAAACTAAGCCAACAAAAACTCTACGTAGCACAGCTCCCTGACACACCTGAGGTGTCTACGAGTTGGGATCAACTTGACAGTAACTAATTTTTATGAAGTACTGAGAGATGAGACAGCCAGGGAATTCATGCACACTCTGGGGACTTGTGGTTCCCTCCTGATAACAACCCTGTTGTCCTTTGGGGAGCCACCTCTGTCTCCTTCTTGGGCCAAGGGTTTAGGAGGGGCTTACTCCACCTCCCGAGTAGTCACGTGACTCCATCTAGCCAATCACTGTGTCCCGTCTGTTCTTCTGGCCACAGTGATTGGCTCAGGGGTGAGCACATGACCCAGGCACTCCAACGGAACAACCACCACCAAAAGTTGCTGGAACTTTCTTTTCATAGGGGTGATTGCTAGGCTTGAAGTTTCTAGGAGCCTCTGTGCCACCATGAAGCAGCTGCCTGAGAATCACGCCTTCTCAAAAGAAATAAAAGCTGAAAGGCTGAGAGGGCTCAGTTTCCAACGACATCACCAAAGCACCAGATTCAGCTGTGTCTGGGGCTAGTTACACCTCTGACTTGCACGTGAGTCAATAAATGCTCCTTGTGCTTAACTGGCGTGAGTGGACTTTCTGTTGCATGCCATCCTTGCCATAGTGACATGCCATACAGACTACGTTAGTTTTGACTAACACACACATTGCAAATGAGGGGTGCAGGACGACACAGGACGCACAGAGGAGAGGAGGACCTTTCCTATTTGGGAGAAAAAGAAGATACCAAGAGGTTTTGTAGATGAGGTGGCATTTGAGGGGGGGCTTTGAAATTAGAGAAAGGATTTATATGTGAGGAGACAAGAAGCAGAAAGGGAGCAAGATGATGGAATTCCAAGGGAAGTCTGGGAACTCACAGCATCACTGAAGCAGAGAGCCACTGAAGAGAATGAGAAAATCCAATTGTAATACATCCTTGATTCATATCCCTTGTTATCTGGTGTGGAGTCACCTGTGATGCAGACATCCTGTATAAAATGGAACTGAGACATTGCTGGATCCTGCACCATCTTTACAACATTGCTGTGCTTAAGACCATTGTTGAGACCACTGTGTATTTGAAGTGACTTCTATCCTAGGGGGCTTATCTTCCAGCACTTTATTGGATGATATTCTGTGGCAATCCACAGGATTTTCATTGGCTAGCTGTCAGCAATAGATCACCATGTCTTTCTTCCTCATCTCTCTTAGTCCCGAAGCTCTGCAGCAACCTGTCCACAGTGGGTGACCCTACTGGTATTTGAGATACCAGTGGCGTAGCTTCCAGCATCATAGCAACATGCAAGGTGCCATAGTATGACTCTGGAATCCTTTTATATATGTAAATTATACATGGCAGTAGGGGTAGATACACCTACCCTCCCTCTCTCAGAGGTCAGCTGTGTCCCTCCCTCTCCCACAGGGCAGGCTTTGATATCTGGCTATGATTTTGTGACTTTTACCTTTATTGCAATGCTGGACAGATCAGGAGGACTGGTTTCTTGGAAGTAAAAGAAAAGAGGGGACGTTACCTTCCATCGTTGATTGTAGGTAGACAGTCCATAGGATCAGTACCCTGGGGACTCCATCTGCAGGAAGTCTTCCATGTTACACATTCTGAGCCAGGGACTTGTAGTTGCTGAGTCTTCATGTATTGTCAATACTGTGTTAAGTGCTCTATAATAGCAGCCACAGCAAACACAACCGTCACCAACCAGGAATGAGTGCGTGCTGTGTTTCAGGCACTGTGCTAGGCTTATGGGAATAATGTATAGTCTTCATCCTTATTACTGAGAACACACAAAAAAGTCAATGGCCAGCTTATATATGTCAGGCTCTGTGCTAAGGACCTTTCCCTCATCAACTCATTTAATTTTCACAGCAATCCTGTGAGGGTTATGGAGGAAGATACCGAGGTTCAGAGAGGTCATATTTCTCAAGAAAGGCCATGCAGTTAGCTAGTGAGTGAGCTAGGTAAACATGGGAAGTCTTGACCGTGGGTAAATCTGATTCCCAGATAAATGTTCTTTGGGACTGTGCTTTGGACTTTTGTGACTTTTACCTTTATGGCAATGCTGGACAGATCAGGAGGACTAGTTTCTTGGAAGTAAAAGAAAAGAGGGGACATTACCTTCCTTTGTTGATTGTAGGTAGACATTCCATAGGATCAGTACCCTGGGGACTCCATCTGCAGGAAGTCCTCCATGTTACACATTCTGAGCCCTCTTTTCTTTTACTTCCAAGAAGCTAGTCCTCCTGATCTGTCCAGCGTTGCAATAAAGGTAAAAGTCACAAAAGTGATTAGTGTATTTTTCCCCCATAGGTCAGCTTCTTGCTTGTTTTGTCAGTTCTTTCCATGCTTACAGACAGGGGAAAAGGGCATCTTAGCTGTGCTTCTCAGTTCTCTCTCATCCTGGCCTCTGTGAAGGCTTCATTGCTCCCAGCCTCTGTCTTGGTTTTCCTGGCCCCTGCATCCGCCATCGTCTTGTAGTAGAATTGTGCGCAGGGCCCAGCACACAGCAGCTTCTCAGAAAATACTGTGTGCACCAAGCTGCAATGAATAAAAACTGTTCCTTCACTAAGTTTCTTAAGAGCCACTGTGGTCTCCAAACCACTAGAGAAATCCCTTAGAAAAAGGTCAACTTCCTGATTTAGAAAATTTCCTATCTTCTTACGATTTGGGAATATCAGGTATCCTAGACTCTTTCTGTTATGTTTTCTTTCTTTTGCAGTCATGGACACTCAGAAATGCTAAGTTAAAAGAAAGCAAGGGATTCAGTAGCTCACGCGTTCTCCCTTCCTGGTGTCAACAAACAGCTCCAAGAAGCAGAGACGGCCACCAGCAGGCCCCAGGCAATTATGCCTCCAGATCAGCCAGCTCTTAGCTTGGTCAAAGCACTGCAAACAGTGGGAGCCACTGAGGCCTGGCAGATGGTCAGCGAATTGCCAACGGACCCAGAGAAATCCTAAGAATGTCCATGCCAGAGACCTTCCGCTTGCTTTGTGGCTGTCCGCATTTGTTTGTTTTTGCCTGTCCACGGCAGCTGCAAATCACCACACACGGAGATCAAGTCAAGTCTTTCAAAAAGGACAGACTGTATGCATTTCTTGACTCCTCCTGCCTTCACAAAACCCATCTTCCTAAAACCTGCTTCCAGGATGGCAAAGCACAACAATTAGCATTATTTCATCTTGTTAACAGTAAAACATCAGTTATCACAGAGGTGACTCTGACTCCTGTTGATCCCAAGGGTATCAATGGCTGCTATTTTGGAAGTACAGTGTGAGGTCTTCCGAGGATCCTCTGGATGGACCGGAACCTTCAACCTTCCCAACAGTAGCTGAGCACGGTAACCATCTGCACCACCCAGGGACTCCATTTCGGACCATAGAACTGCCCCGTAGCCCTTCCAAGGAGTGGCTGGTGGATTTGAACCACTGACCTTTCAGTTAGCAGCCGTGCTGTCACCCTCTGCTCCACGAGGGCTCTGTGCAGTACTGTAGTATTGGTGAGTACTCTGAGGTTAATCCTGACTCTCCTGTTGTACTGTCAGCACCTAGGAAGGTGAAGATGGGGGGCTTGGGGGTTACCCAGGCTCAAGTTCAAGGTCCAGACACGCTACCTCCAAACTGGATGACCTTAGACAAACCACTCTGACTTCCGAAGATTTAGTTTCCTCTTTTATGAATAATGTGACTGATAGTAACACCTACGGAGTCACAGTGACGGAAACCTGGGATAATGTATGGAACGTATGGCAAGTGTTTAGGCAGAATCTGGCATTTGTGGTAAGGGCTCAACCAGTGGTTGTCATCGTTGCTGTAATGACAATGACAGTGACAGAATCTGCTACTCTTTCTAGAGCCCATTGCACTCAGGATGTGTTTGTCCAACAATATTTACCTGGTCAGCATTAAACCCCAAACCCAGGGCTGTCGAGTTAGATCTGACTCATGGCGACCCTAGAGGCCAGAGTGGAACTGCCCCCTACAGCTTTCAAGGAGCACCTGGTACATTTGAACTGCCGACCTTTTGGAAAAAAAAAAAATCCATTGCCATGGGGTTGACTCTGATTCATAGTGTCCCTATAGAACAGGGTAGGATGCACCACAGCGTTTCCGAGGCTATAATCGCTGTGGAAGCAGACTGCCATGTCTCCGTTCCAGGGAGCAGCTGGCGGATTCGAATCACTGACCTTTTAGTTGTTAGCCAAGCACCTAACCACTGTGCCGTCAGGATTCCTGATAAAGGAACGGTAATTTGGAACAGAAGACAGAGCTCCAACTAATTGGTGGCAGTTGGATGAAGAAGGAGAAGGGAACTGACAAACCGTCCATTCCACCAGACCAGGTCCTGGGGCAGACCCTGTTGGCTGCCCACCCGATAGCTGTGTCCCTTTTCTGCTTTGCTAATAAAATCCTGATTTTGTTTCCTGTGGCAATGTGTCCAGCTACATACTCGCTTTATAACATCCCTTGCATCTGGGGCTGACAACATTCCATGGTTCTGGCAAAGGAGATTTCATTGGAATTCTGCTGGGTTTTCTGAGAAAGATTTCCTTCTCTGAGAACAGAGAACAAATGTGGCTAGTACAGTTATTTCACCACTTTTCCTACCCTAGATGTGGACGTGATGTCGGTGGCAAGCAGTGGTTTTGTGACTGTGAGGCCACAGTCCTGAGGGAAAAGTAAAATGCTGGCAGAGACACCCCCTAACATCATCGAGCCGTTGACTCAGTGCTGTAGTTGCCTGCATCCGGATGTCGTAATGGTAGAGAATTTCAGTTTACTCAAATACCTGTAAGTTAAGTTGTTGCTTACAGCCTAATGCATTTTGAACTTAGAGCCTTCTTGCTTTTCTTTGATAGGAAAGGAAATACTGACAGTCCAACCAGAAAAAAAAAAAGGAAATTCTGGAGTCTGGATGAATAATACGGAAGGAATGGCAGCTACACTTTCCACTAACACAGGCATTCCATTGTCAGCACATGAAACCCTTGAAATAATGGCTAATAATAACAACTGACGTGAATTAAGTGTTTAATTAGGTCAGGTGCAGCACAGTACTTGGCACATATTAGGTACTAAGACAAATACATTAAAATGTAACATAATAGCATAAATTAATAAATTACATACCAATCCCTACTCCCCTCCCCCCAAAAGACCCATGACAACTGAACTGATTCTGACTGATAGTGACCCTATAGGACAGAGTAGAACTGCCTCATAGGGTTTCCAAGAAATGGCTGGTAGATCTGAACTGCCAACCTTTCGGTTAGCTGTCAAGCTCTTAACCACTGTGTGATAAGGGATCAGGAATCTCTTTAATAACGTACTGAACCAAAAACCAAACCCACTGCCATCCAGTGGTTCTCACTCATTGCAACACTTTAGGACAGACTAGAACTGCTTCAGAGTTTCCGAGCAACACCTGGCAGATTTGAACTGCTTTAGCAGACATAGCAATTAACCTCTGTACCACGAAGGTTTTCTAATTGGATACTCGTCTACCAATAGCTTATTGTCTTCCTCCTCCACCACAGATATCTTCATTTTGTGTATTTTAGTATTTCTTCCTGTAAATGGAGATAAGAGTGATCCATACCTCACAGGATTGTAATATTAAATGAATAACTACATGTAAAGATCTTTAAAACTACCTGTTACATAGCTGGCATTCACTATATATTAGGATTGACTTTCATTACTGTCACAGTCTTGGTGAGACAGGGACAGGTAGGTGACTGTGATTTTTGGCTAAGTTATCCTATGAGCCTATAATTTCGCCCCAACTGTAAAATGTGGATTTTTTTAATGATGACATTAATGTTTTCAACACTTCTTTCTCTTGCATAGGACAACCTTGATTTCTGCCATATCCCTGTCACCTCTATTCTCCCTGCTATTTCTTTCAGCTAATATTTTTCCTAAACTCCAATCACCTTTTTATTTTTAGGCTTATCCTAAGCAAAAATATCGATGAAACACAGGTGTATATCAGTGATTCTTAACTGGGAGGCATTTTGCCTCCTGTGAACACTGGGAAGTTTCTGAAGACATTTTAGTTGTCCTGGCTTAGTGGTTAAGTGCTACACCTGCTAACCAAGAGGTTAAATCCACTAGCTGCTCCTTGGAAACTGTCTGGTAGCAGTTTTGCCCTGTCCTGGTAGGGTTGTTATGAGTCAGAAATGACAGCAGTGGGTATGGGTTTGGGGTGATGGTATTGCATCTGGTATGTAGACACCAGGGATGTTGGTCCAGATTCTAGAAGCTGGAGAATGCACACAACAACCCTCAGAACAAAGAATTATCTGGCCCCCAGTATCCGTAAAGCGAGGTCGAGAAGCCTAAAATAATACACAGACACAGACACAGACACACACACACACTTGAATTCTCCTTAAAAATAAATAAGTATTCATTAAAAAAATAAAAGTCATCAAAGTTCCATCTACAGTCATCCGGTGTGTCTTCAGGGACAGAGAAGACTAGATTTTATACCATAGCTGCTTTTCCTAGAGTGTCATCCTCCCTTAAACCTCAGCCAAGTCAAATAAAGCCGAGGCAGTAGCTTGTTTCTCGTATCACTTAGGGCTCTAAAGGAATTTCTTCGGAAGTAACGCCATCTTTGAGAGAAACACAGTTCTCATTCCCAAACAGTGACAGTGGTAGCCTGTGCTGACTTGTAGAATTAGTTTGACTTTCCAGAGACCACCACCCAAGGAGGTATCTAGCCATGTTGAGATATGACCATCCACTCAGAGAACCTCCACAGGCTAGCCACCCAGAGCTCATGTCAATAAAGAAGCCTCGATGTTTCTGGGTAAAGTAACAGTTGTCGGCACTTTCTCCTCCCTGACACATGATTCATCATGTTGTTTGTGTGCAGAATGCTCTCATAAGCAGAGCCAGGGCTAGGGCTCTCCTTTCCCTTCTGTCTTTTCCACTCAGAAAATTGTATTGGAATGTCATTCCGTTCATTTACCAACGTCAGCCTTCAACAGTGACTGGTAATAAATGATTTGTGATTGACTGCAGTTGATCCCATGAGTCCCCAGACGGTATTTGAACACTGGTGGTACAGGAAATTTTTCAGCCAGGAGTATTCTTAACTGGAGCAACTTGCCCACCAAGATGAAGAAGGGTGGTGAGGAAGACTATGCAGCCAGAGCTAGAGAAGTGACTTAGAATCAGTGTTGTGTCTTCTCCACGGAGCTACGTTCGTTGATAATTTGCAACGTCCTTCCAATCTGGACCTCATCCTCTACATAGTGAGGACTTGTAGATGAGCAGCACCCCTACTGACTTGATGACAAGATTGAGTGTGGGGAAAGACTACAAAGCAAGTTCCATTCTTCCATTTCCCAGATTCCTAATCTGCTGTCTTTCCACATGATGCAGGGGTAACCTAACAGGCACTGCTTCTCCAGACGATGCTCCCGGAGCCTTCCCATTGCTGGAGCTGGTACCCGGGATTGAACTTCCAGTTCAATCACTTGAAAGTAGAGAGACATTAGTGGGTGCAGCTTGTACAAGGTCTTTCTCAGCAGAGCTCAGATGATTCTGTGATTTGAATGAACCAGGGCAAGGACTTCTGGAAGGTTAAATCATCTCAGACACGTGTCTTTTCATATGCATTGTCACTCACAACTAGACCCTCCTTGTTAAAGTTCTTAGCATAAGTGATTTTTGCTGAATTGTACATGGGGGTTGGGACAGGGCTCTAGGCTTCCCATCCCTCTTTGAACTCACCTGAAACCCTTGAAAGTTATGAGGAAGCTGCATGTCCCTGAAGAAGACCTCGGAAAGGGTAGGGACATACCGGAGGAAGGCTGCATTGAAGACAATCATGCTTAGAAGATGGCTTCTTGCACCGCAGCACAGACACTCAAAATCAACACCTTGTTTTGAAAGTTGGCTATTCATAGTCTGTATTTGGATTCTGAAACTTGTATCTTCTATTTTAAAAAAATTATATTTATTGTGATGAAGTGAAAGTTCACAGTCCAAGTCAATTTGCCGTATAAAACCCTGAGCACCAGCCTCTGTGCACCCCTGTCTGCTCTCCTCCCCATGTGACAGCACACTTTTCCTTTCCACCTTGTATTTCCAGTATCCATCCCCTCAACGCCTGTCACCTCCCCTCCACCTTCTCCTCTCCTCTCCAGAGAAGACCAAGTTGGGCAGCCTCATATATATCAAGCCATAAAGCACGCACACCACCTGCAGAATGCTATGCCCCATAGTCCAGTTCAGTCTTTGTCTGGAGTTGGCTTTAGTACTGGTGAAACCTGTATCTTTTTGAGCCACTTAGCTTCACATCCAACTATGGATGGCTTGTGGCTTCCTCAAAAATTGGTATGAGGAAAGCTAGACAGAATTCCTTCTCTAGGTATGTCTATTTGCACCATCTAAAGATGAACTCTCGAGCTCTTTTCCCCCTCAAGCTTCTGGCATTTAAGTAGACAGGGGTGGGCGGTGGGGGTGGGGACCTGGCATGCCACCAGAAGGGTGGGAGAGGCTGACATCACACCTCACGCCTCTCCACAAAGGTTTGATTCTCTTTATGACTAGGATCTGCCAATCCGTAATCAAGGGTTAATTTCACAGCTCACTGCTTCATCTAGCATAATATCCATTCAGACTAATTAAATCTGTCTAATAATGTGAGTGTCTTTGTTCTTCCCCTTCTTTGTTTTACACTCTTCACATCTCATCTCCGGAACCACACGCCATCACACTCTACTTGACAAGCAGAATCCATCCCTAAAATTGAAACATTCCTGACCTATCTGCTATGACAAGGGAGGCGAGCTTCACAGCGCTCTGGCCCAGGAAGGCAGCTGACACATTTGTTTTTAATTTCAAAAGAGTAGAAAGTGAAGAGCTGACCCTGTCAATCAAGCCCTGTGACAAGTTTAATCATTGGTGCCCCACAAAAATCACGGCTAAATAGGAATGCAAATACTGTATCAGAGGGCTCTTATAAATGCTAATCAAGGAGAAGTAATCAACTGACAATTTCACTGATCTCTTTTCTAAGGAAGTCACTCAACGCTCTGTCTTTGGGCCACAAAGAGAAGAGCAGAAGACAAAAGTGACGAGTATGAGGTTCCCCACCCCCCACCCCCACCTTCCTTTTGCTTCTCCTTCCAGGACATTTCTTTTTTTTTTTTTTATAGTGAGAATTCCCTCTTTTGATCCATCGTTGAACTTTAAAGCAAAGAACTTACACAGTTATATGTCAAGTGTGCTTTATTGTCGGTACCCAGACTGGGCAGAAAGCACACCGAAACTTCCGCTAAAATAAAAATCATCATTTGTCTTTGTCATTAATCTGTTTTCAAATTCTCTTATATCTTAAAAGTGACTGACCTTCTCCATGACACAGGGAGTAGGAGGAAAAAAAAAAAAGTTCTTCCACTAGTCAAAAATTGGAAAATGGTGATTGCGGTTGACTTAAACAAGTAACAAGGAAACGAAGGAAAAAACCCTTTTAAAAACTTTATGCAGTAATGATGAAGAATTTATAACCCTGGAGAACTTCTGAGCCAGGATGTCTCCCCACAGCATCCGCCCTCGGTGGTGTTCTGGGAGAGAAGACGGAAACCGAGGCACGTTTCACAGGCCCGGCATCTCTCGGTCCCCAAAGGCTCCACAGGAACTCCTCTAGTCCATTTTTTAACCAGAAGATCCTACAGAAACCCAATTCTCTGGTTACTTCTTATAGTAAACACTCATTTCATGGAGTCCTAACAAGGGGAAAAAAAAAAAAATCCAGTTCTAAGTTTAAAGTTTGTTTTTCAGTGTTTACACAGTAGCTATAAAAACAGAACCTTCTAGAAGTTTAAATATTGGCAGAGTAATTCCTGTACTGCTAACTGAAAAATGCAGTAGTTACTGAGTTACTTCTAGCCCACAGTGACTCCAGGTGTGTCACAGTAGAAATCTGAAATCCCTGTAGAACAGGGTGGTTTCGAACCACAGGGATTTCAGAGGCTGATTTGTCGAAAGTCAATTGTCAGGCCTGTCTTCTGCGACACTGCTGGGTGGACTCAGATCTTTAACCTTTAACCACCGGTGAGTCTGGGCTCCACTGTCTGCCTCCTCTCCCTTGCAATGTTGTTTCGAGTTAAGATCTAATCTATTCCAGAATAGTAATTGGGCTCAGAGACGAGAATATCCGCAATGATTAATACCGTGCTGTACTTCGTGGGTAAGCCCTTGGCCTCGGAAGGACAGGCCAGGAGTTGGAATCCACGGGCTGCTCTGTCTGAAGGAGGAAGACGAGGCAGTTGGCTTCTGTAAAGATGACAGCTTTGGGAACCCCATGTGGCAGTTTTGCCTTGTTCTGTGGGGTCACTGTGAACTCAGGGGTAGCGAGTTGGCACTCTATATTTTGGTTTTGGTGCGTTGTCAGTGGGGCCAAACGTGAGGTGAGTGAGAATGTCTGAACTGGCAGATTTCTGGTCCCGACAATACTGTGACAGAAAATCAGAAGAGAGAAGATTTCTTCCTGTCGTACCTGTCCTGCTATTACATGTATGTGTGTGTACGTGTATTTACATAAATATATATGTATTTAGAATACAGAAATCCTGGTAGTGTAGCGCTGAAATGCTATGGCTGCTAACCAAAAGGTCAGCAGTTCAAATCCACCAGGTGCTCCTTGGAAACCCTATGGGGCAGCTCTGATCTGACTTCCAGGGTCACCATGAGTCAGCCCGACTCGATGGCGGTGAGTTTGGTTTTTGGTTTTAATGCAGTGTACTAAATGGTAAAAACTCTATGATTATATTAACGTGCACTGAAAAGGTGGTTAGTTGATAAGACTCAAAATAAATGATTGATTCAAATAATTTTTTCTAAACAAGAAATTAATGGGTAGTTGAATCACTTGGCACATCACATTTAACAGTGATCGTCCAAATTCTGGGCAGTGGACCGTTCCTTTTAGTTTAAGGAAGAAAACAAGGGTCCCTGTAATTCCCACCACGTTCTCTCTCTAGTCCTGTTTTTTGACTTGAAAAAATTTTTTTTGAAATTTGATTATGTTTTAGGTGCCAGTTTACATAGCAAAGTAGATTCCTTTCAACAATTCATGTGTGAGCTGTTCTATGACGTTGGTTGCTGTCCCTGTAAAGTGTCTTCACTTGCCCCCTTTCCATTCTGCCTTCTTGTTTCTGTCCCTTCAGTTCCCCTGCCAGGCAGCAGCCCCCATCACCTTCCTTTTGGGCAGATGTTACCCTTTGGTCTCATACAGCTGATTGTTTTAAGGAGTACACTCTTCACATGTGTTCTTGCTTATTTTTTAGGCTCATCTATTATTTGGCTGAAAAGTGACTATCACCTTAAGACATCGCTTAAAAGGATGTCTTAGGGTGATAGTCTCAGGGGGTTCCTCCAGTCTCTATCAGTCCAGTAAACCTGGTCTTTTTTAATGAACATTTTTCTCCCATCCTAACAGGGACTTTCTATTGTGTCCCTGGTCAGGGTGGTCAGTGGTAGCAGCTGGGCACCATCTAGTTCTTCCAGTCTCAAGCTAGAAGAGGCTGTGGTTGCATGAGCCACTATTTCTGTAGACTGATCGCCACCTTGAGCCTTTGGCTTCCTTCATTCTCCTTAGCCGCAGATGGGAAGAGAAAATAGTTGCATCTTAGACGGCCACTCAAAAGCTTTTAAGACCTCAGATGCTACTCATCAAACTAGGGTGTAGAATGTTATCTTTATGAACCTTGTTGTCCTCATTGACCTAGATGTCTCCTGAAACTCTGGTCCTTCACCTTCAAGCCCAAAGACTCAGTCCCACGAAGTATTTACATATGTCTAAGAAGCTTCCATAACTATGATTCCTGAGTGCTCTGTTCTATATGTGAATACAAATGTAACATATTCCACTACCTTTGAGTCGATTCAAACTCACAGTGACCCTAAAGGACAGAATACAAATTTCCCATAGAGTTTCCAAGGAGTGCCTGATGGATGTGAACAGCCAACCTTTTGGTTAGCAGCTGTAGCACTGAACCAGTATGGCACCAGGGTTTCCATGTGGCAGACAAAAATATATTTACGAATGCCTGTAGCTCTACCTGCATGTGCCCATGTATGTATCCTCACAGCATCTTCCATATCTACACAGCATACATATCTACTTATGTGAACCATTCACAAGATTCTAAGTGTCATTACTGTTGTTGCAGAATTGTGTATCTGGTAGCACTTACTGTAGTGGTCCTACTCTGTATCTTCATATTCTTCTCCTTACAACCATCACTTGAAGTTCTCAGCATCTTCATCCACCTTGGTCATGTTGTGCTGACTCCCTCCATACTGTGTATTTCCTTTCCTTTCACCAGAATGAACACATGCTTGCTATCTAGAAAGTGATTCTCCTTCCTTCTCCCTCCCATCCCGGGTAAACATCAAAGAACATGGCTTTCTATGTGTAAAACTATTTTTGAGTTTTTATAAAAGTAGTATTATACATGGACTCATTTCACTCAGCACAATTTCCTCCAGATTCATCCATCCTAGAAAAGGTTTTATGGATTCACCGTTATTCTTTATTGTTGCGTAGTATCCCATGGTATGAGTGTACCACATTTTATCTATTCATGCATTGATGGACACTTAGATCATTTCCTCTTTTTGTTATTGTGAATAATGCTGCAATGAACATGGCTCAATATGTGGCTATTTTTGTCAGAACTCAAGTTTCTCTAGGCTCTACACATAAGAGTGGGATGGTTGGATCATACGGTATTTCTATTTCCGACTTTTTGAAGAAGCATCATACTGCTTTCCATAGTGGTTGTAGCATTTTACAACTCCGCAGCAGCTGGATCACAATTTCCCAACAAGTTCACCAGTATTGTTGTTTTCTGTTTTCTTGATCAGTGTCATTTTTGCAGGGAAGAGAAGGCATCACATTGTAGTTTTGATTTGCCTCTCTCTAATGGTTAATGATCACAAGATCTCGCCATGTATTTGTTAGCCACCTGAATGTGTTCTTTGGAAAAGTATCCTTTCATGTCCTTTGCCCATTTTTTAATTAGCTTTTCTTTTTTGTGGTTGAGGTCTTGAAGCTTTCTATATACCTTGGAGAGCAGATCCTTGCCAGATATGTCTTTGAATATTTGCAGCATCCTTATCAGATAGTCAAATAGGTAACACTTATAATATATGAGGTAGCCCAGAGCACAAACTCCAATTTCTACTCTCAAGTCTACTGTTATGCCCATGGTCTTACCAACAAACTTCGGTGATGCAACTGCTGTTAGCTCTTGTCTGCTAACTGAGAAGCTGGTGGTTCGAATGCACCCAGGGGCCCCACGGGAGAAAGACCTGTAGATCTGCTTCCATAAACTTTACAGCCAAGAAAACTCTACAGGGCAGTTTTACTCTGTCACGTGGGGTCGCTATGAATCAGAATCAACTTGATGGCTCCTAATAACAACATGCTCTTTGCGTTGCAGTGTGTCATCCCCAAAGTCGGTTTGTAAATTGAAGGAGGCCTAATTTTATGAGCTCTGAGTATATCCAGGCAATCATAAAACAAATATATTTAATAGGTAAATAAATAAGATTGCCTCCCTTGCTCCCAACATTGCTTTCTAGCCTTTGGACTCTAGTTTGTCAGGAGAAAAGCTCATCCTTGAAAATTTATCCCATGCAGGTGACAAAGCAGAGACTTGAGTGGTGCTGCTTAAGATGGGGGTGTGTTCTTGAAACTGAATCTGCAAGGGGTGGTTCTGAGGACTTTGTAGTGTCCTCCTTCTTGAGAAAGTATTGAGAAGCTATAAATTGCTCGGTGGGGGGTCCTTTCCTCTTAACCCTTAGCAAGCACCATGTCTTTCCTTCAAAACTACCCACACCTGAAACTACTGTCCTGAGATAATCTTTAAACCTTAAACCAGAAATATGCTCTGAAGTCTTCTTTAAATCAAATCATAGGTCAGCTTCACTGTTGAAGAGTGTCTGCCCTGAGTCACGTCCTCTTTTAAAGAACTGTTTATCTGAGATCAAATTGACAATAGCTATTCGAAAGGATGGATGGGAAGCTTAAAGGGCAGTGAGTTTATGTCAATAGAGGAAGAACAATTCGGAAAAGAAGGGTGTAAATGGTTGTACAATATGAAGACTGCAATCACTGTTACTGAGCTATACACGTAGAAACTACTGAAATGGTCTTGTTCTGCTGTGTATCGCGTCAACCACAATGAATAATAAAATAAATTAAAAAGCCTAAAAACCTCCCCACACATCTGGCAAGAATCATTTTTGTGCCCTTTCCAAACGGGTGGGGCCAAAGCCTCAAATACCACAAGAAACAAGAGGACCAATCTCAGGACACGTCTGTTCCTCAACTTTGCTTCCCCTGTCCACTGGGGAGTTTGGGTCACTGAAGTCCAAGCATGTGCTCTATCTTTATGCTCCTGTCTTCCTTGGTGTGCATGAACTTGCATGGTGGGTATCACTTCTTAAGTGGAGATGGTGCTCTTTCGCTGTCCGTCTCCAGGTGGATCCAGCTTGCTGTCTGTGATTGGTACTTAGCCAACTGAATGAGTGTTTGTGGGTTGGTTCTGTGTGGGACAGAGAATCAAAAAATGAGATAAACCTGGGCACAGAAATGACACTGTATCATAGGGCCACTGTGCGTCAGAATTGACATCAGCCCGTTTGGTTTTTGTTTTAGTCAGCTTTTCAAATTGCCGGCCATTGTAGAGAAAGGGCCCTTAGTTTAAATCAGGGTTTCCTAAGTTGGATTCCATGGAAACACAGATTTGAGGGATGGTAACAGATGTTAGGTGAAGAAGTGGGTACAGGGTTGTGTATGTTTGGGTGATACCGGTTTGAACAAGACTTTGCTATAGGACTTGTTAGAGTCTTTCCTCTTTTATGCTAATGGGTAACACATGCTCCTAAGATGGAATGTACAGGAATTACAGGATTTGTAAAACTTATTGAATTCTATAATTTTTTTCAATGAGCATCTTGGAAAATTAGTGTTTTAAGGAATACCGTTTGCTGTGGAGTCAATTCCAATGAACGGTGGCCCATGTGTGTCAGAGCAGAATTGTTCTCCTTAGAGTTTCCAGTGGCTGATTTTCAAAAAGAGATCACCCATGGCTTTCTTATGAGATGCCCTTCGGTGGACCAGCCTTTAGGTTAGCAGCTAGACATGCTAACCACTGGCATCAAGAAGGACTTCTGTTTTAAGGGTACAGTAGGGGAAACCCTTTTCCTAAAAGGCCAACTTGCTGCTAGGCCATTGGTTGCTCTTGCTGTTTTTCTTGGTCTAGAATCTTCTTTTCTGATGGCTTCAGAGCTCCATCTCTCGACTTGCCCGTCTTCTGGTGCACCCTCCCTCGACCACTGTCCTTCCGACAGTAGTATCCTCTCTGCACCTAACACTTCCTCTTTTCCCTCCCTGCCAGCAGGCTAAGTGGCTTCTTTCCCGACATTCCAAACACATTATTTGTTTTACTTTCTTGTCTCTGTCCCCACTACAGAGCGTGAGCTCCATGCTGCTGTTGCCAGGGGCTGTTGAGTCAGTTCCGGCTCATAGCAACCCCAGGTGAGAGAGTAGAACCGCCCTGGAGGGTTTACTAGGCTGCCATCTCTACGAGAGCCAGTCATCAAGTCTTTCTCCTGAGTAGCCACTGGATGGTTTCAAACAGCCAGCATTTTACTTAAGAGCTGAGCGCTTAACTATTGCACCACCAGGGCCCCTGTGAGCTCCAAAAGGGCAGGACTTAGGCTAGTCTTGTGTTTTTCCAGCTAGAACAGCACTGGCCCTGAGTGGCTACTTAGTATGTGACTGTTAAATGAATAGATATATTTAGAATCTCTGTTTTACAGATGGAACAGCAGAGGCAGAGAAGGGCAAAGTGGGTGGATGCTAACTGTAGGTTCTGTCCGTTGTTGGGCTTAGTAGGTTGGACTAGGGTATCAGTAGTTCAGTGTCATGGAGGACCTCAGCCATGCATGTTCAACACGTGACAGTGACGGTCACTTAGCAGAGTAAGATGCTCCCTGTGCCCAGCTGCAGCAGCAGTAGGTCATTCGTCATCCCCTTCCACCCACACCACAGTCCTCCCTATAATCCTAATCAGATTTTCCCTCTAATTACAACATGGGCTATTTGTCATTCATTCTCACAGCAGAGTGGCCTGTGGTTAAGATCCCAGGATCTGGGATCCAACATACCTGGTCTCAAAGACTGGTCCTGCTCTTTACCAAGCAGCCAAACTCAGGCATGTTACTTCACATCTCTAAGTCTCACTGTCCTCTTCTGTAAAATGAGGATGGTGATAACATCTCCTCTTAGAACTGTCATAAGAGTTAAATGTTTATGCAAAGCACTTAGCAGGATGTCTGGCACACAGAGGAACTCCCTGCATGAAGGTTCTTCTTAATACCACGGTATAAAAATGTCACATTGAAGGCTATGTTGGGTCTGACCCAAGTCATGGTGTTTTCAATCACCTCCTATGCGTGTGAAAGCTGGATGATGAATAAGAAAGACTGAAGAAGAATTGATGCCATTGAATCATGGTGCTGGTGAAGAATATTGAATATACTATGGACTTCCAAGAGAACAAACTAATCTGTTTTAGAAGAAATACAACCAGAATGCTCCATTAGAAGCTAGGGCGGCAAAACTGCATCTCACATACTTAGGACATCTTGTCAGAAGGGCTCGGTCCCTGGAGAAGGACATCATGTTTGGTAAAGTAGAGGGCCAGTGAAGAAGAGGAAGACCCTCAATGAGAGGTTGACACAGTGACTGCAGCAATGGCCTTGAGCATAACAAGGATTGTGAAGGTGGCACAGGACTGGGCAGCCTTTTGCTCTGTCATCCACAGGGTCACTATAAGTTAGAGCTGACTTGATGGCACCTAACGGCCACCACCCTGTACATCACCTCTCATCCACTAACAGCCCTCCAGATCTGGTTCCTTCCTTAGCAGCCCAGTGAAGTTAGGTGACTTTCCCAAAGCCAGGCAGTTAGTAAGTGCAGTCCAGATCCGAGCTCTTGTTTGTAGGACCGTTGCACCACCTGGACGCTCTCACCCTTCCATCTTGCTGCATGCCCCAGATAGTGTGATGGGGAGTGCTGAGTCACAAACAGGACAACATGATGTGGTCCATGAAACTGCTTAAAGCCTCAAGACCCTGGAGTCTTCTCTCCTGGCTCCAAAGATGAACTACAACCCCTTAATGTGTCTGGCTTTTTCTCAAGTTGTTCCCTGCTTTACAGAACAAATTCCATTGCCTAGAGTGACTTTTCCTTTGGGGGAAAGGAAAGAGTGGAGTGGAGGGGACTGGAGGAGAGAGAGAGGTAGTTGCAGGTGTTTGTATCTGGGCTTTAGAGGAATAAGGCAAAGGGCCCCACCGACTCAGACATCGTCTTGACCATGCTCGCTCCTGTCCAGACCCCAGACCCCAGACCCCAACTCACTATTGGTGCTGCTGGGGCTGGGTTGGGAGGGAGAAGAGAGGATAACACTTCAGGCTCAGGTTCCTCTCTTTAAGTTCCTGGGAGACCCTGACTTTTGACACAGACCGTGGGTACCCTGGTGGTGTAGTGATTAAGTGCTACATCTACTAACAAAAGGGTCAGCAGTTCAAATCTGCCAAGCACTCCTTGGAAACTCGATGGGCAGTTCTGCCGTGTCTATAGAGTCACTATGAGTTGGAATCCACTGTACGGCAGTGGGTTTGGTTTGGGTTTGTTAGTCATTTTGAACTCCCTGTGTCTCACCAGTGGTTAACACACTGGGCTGCTACTTAAAAGCTTGGAGGTTTGAGTCTGACCAGAAGCACCTCTAAAGAAAGGCCTGGCTATCTTCTTTCCAAAAATCAGTCATTGAAAACTCTGTGGGTCAATTGGAGAAGAGCAACTTGAAAGATTAGATAAGAAACTTAGGGGGCAGTGAGAGTATATGTTAATGGGGGAGAAACAATTTGGGAAATCAGAGGGAGAATGGTTGCAAGACTCAAAGAATGTGATCATTGCCAGAGAACTGTAGGTGTAGACATTGTTGAACTGCTGTACATTCTGCTGTGTATACTCTCAACAACAACAACAAATAATAAAATATGTTATTAAAAAGTAAAAAACAAATGAAAAAAGACTAGATTTGGTGGTCTCAAGACTGAAGAGTTCCCAGAAGACATGGCTCCTGGAAGATGTGACTGGACTCCTGTTAGCCAAGAACTGAAACCACTCCCTAAGCCAGCTCTTCAGATAAAAAAAATTAGACTGGACTATAAGACACAAAATGATATTGGCAAAGGGTATGCTTCTTGGCTTAAGCAGATCCATGAGGCTAACTGGGAAGCTCCTCTCCAAAGGCAAGATGTGTGGTAGTGGGGGACAGGAGCTGGTTGAATGGACACGGAAAATACAGGGTGGAGAGGAGGAGTGTGCTGTCACAGGGCAGGGAGAGCAGCTAGTTAAAGAGCAGTGTGTGTGCAAGTTTTTGTATGACAAATTGGCTTGGATTGGAAATTTTCACCTAATGCACAATAAAATATTAAAAAAAACAACGAAATAGTGAAAATAAAACTCTGTGGAACAGAGTCCTACTCTGACACACAGGGGCTCGGGCTGGGCTGGAGCGGGCGATGGATCCCTATTGCTTACTCTGTAGCCAGCTTGGAAATCCGTATGAGATTCTCACCCACCCGGCTGACCGAGAAGGCTGTTTCTGGAAGCTTCTCAGAGACTACAAGGCTACTTGGAGGCTCCTGTTTTATGAATTTGATGAAAGGAGAGTCTGCAGACCGTCCTCAGAGAGGCCCCCTCTTCATCTGTATCCAACCTCGGCTCAGGTTCTATGTGGAAGCCAGGCATTTCTGCCTCCTTCTCTCTGCTTATCGCTGCTCCTTGCCATGATTAAAGCCTCTGCTTGAATGCGATCTCTGCAGTGAAGCTTTTCCTTCCTATCCTGGAGGCCCACCCAGTCCCTCTTAGGGCATCAGCCATTTACTGGCAAATGAATTCTCCTGTTTATGATCTGCTTGTTTGTGTCCTTCACCGGAGATCAAAGACCTGGTCAGTCTTATTTCTTGCTCTATTTCTGGCATCTAAAGCAGTTCTGACAGAATTGCTTAGTATGTGTTTGTCCATAGAGTAAATAATTTTATTATGGATATCCCATTTATCTCCATAAAGAGAAAGTCTACGAGGACGGCATATGGAGAGTGTGATGGTTAATGTTACACGTCCGCATGGCTAGGCTGTGAGCCTCAGTGGCTGCCAAAACAAACAACAACCCACTGCAGACACTGTGTGATCACCTCCCTTTTGTGATCTGATGTGAGCAGCCAATCAGCTGAAAGGGGCGTTACTGT
Organism: Heterohyrax brucei; assembly: GCA_028571685.1. Classification (NCBI taxonomy): domain Eukaryota; kingdom Metazoa; phylum Chordata; class Mammalia; order Hyracoidea; family Procaviidae; genus Heterohyrax; species Heterohyrax brucei. The sequence continues at coordinate 81,617,873 of CM053156.1, read as the reverse complement.
GGGGGGTGTGGCCTGCCTCCAGGATATAAACGGAATTTCTGGCAGAGCTCCCTCTCCATCTCCCTCTCTACGTCTCACTTTCTCTCTGCCTCCCGACCTTGTCCCATCTGACCTCTGGTTCTTGAGATGTGAGGAGTCTGCAGCCTGCTGCCTGACCTGCAGAGTTTGGATTTGCTAGGTCCCACAACCCCATAGGCCAGCAGCCTGTTGCCTACCCCACAGATTTGGGTGGACTTATTGGCTCCCATAATTGCATGAGCTATTTCCATAAATCTCTCTCTCTATACATTTATAAGAATAGAAACTCCAGTGGTTTTGTTCCTGTGGAGACCCTGTCTGAAACAGAAAGCAAATACACCAGCTCTTCCCTCTCTGCTATTTATTTCCCATTGATGACAGTGAGGAAAGAGAGGGGCAAATGCAGCAAGAGGGATTTAGGTTAGACAACAGAAATTTCCTGGCAGGCTGAGTTGGTAATTAATATGGATCATAGAGGGCACCTGTGCAAACGTCTGTCAAGTATTCCATAAAAACGATTGGTGGATATCCTTGGGGTTAAGTGCTGCACTGCTAACCACAAGGTCGGTAGTTCAAATCCACCAGGCACTCCTTGAATACTCTGTGGGTCAGTTCTACCCTGGCCCCTAAGGTCGCCATGAGTCGAATCTGAATTGACAGCACGTGGCTGGCTGAATATCCTTGGGGTTGTTTTTAAGAGGCCTCTAGCCCTTAGTTTTTACTGACCTTTTCTTATCTAGAGATGTGGTTCTCAACTGGGAAGTGATTTTGTCCCCTAGGAAACATACTTGATTGTCATGCAGAGTAAGGGGATGCTAGTGGCATCTAGTGGGTGGAGGTCAGAGATGCTGTTAAACACAGCTTCCCAGGACAAAGAATTGTCCAGTCCAGTCTGTCATTGTAGTGCCAAGGTGGGGAACACTACCCAGGAAGACTAGGTCTGCTGTCACCAAGGGCCACCGAGTCCTACCTGTTCAGAAGTTCTCCAGAGGACTGGTGCAATTGGGAGAATGCACGCAACTCATGAAAAAGAAATCACATTTGGGGGTGCAACTCAAAGTGTGTGCCAGATAAAAAGGAATCAGTGGATTATTTGTGTTCTTGATGAACCCAATTCTGACTTTATAGGATGCAGGGGAGCCTTTTTGCTGTTGTTCACATTAATATGCTGAATAAATACTGAGGGTCTACTGTGTTCTCAGCATGATGCTAGCTCAGGGTGGGGAAAGACCAAATAGTACATATTTTAGAATTTGCAGGCCATATTGTAGTGGTTAAGTGCTTGACTATTCACTGAAAGTTGGCAGTTCAAACATGCCAGCTACTCAGCAGGAGAAAAGACTTGACAATCTGGTCCTGCAAAGATTACAGCCTATGGGGCAATTCTAGTCTGTCCTACAGGGTGGCTATGACTCAGAATTGACTCAATGGCATCCAAAAGTGGCTATGATGGTCTCTGTAGCAAGTACTCATCTCTGCCAAGGTAGCTCAAAAGTAACACAGACAGTAAGAAAATGAAACTAGATCAACTGAACTGGACTTCACCATAAACTGAAAATTCTTCTGATCTCAATCCAATATTACAAGGATAGAGTAGCAGGGGCGGGGTCTGGGGACTATGCTCTCAGGGGGCATCGAGGCCAATTGGTATAGTTAACCTATTTCTAAGAGGGTCTTCTGCATCCCACATTGGTCAGTGGCATCAGGGTCTTAAAAGACAGCAAGCTTCCATCTGAGGTGTACCAACAGATGCCAGCTCACCTGGAACAGATGATCACCAAGAACTAAAAAGACACAAGGAAAAAGAACCCAGGAAACAGAAGGACCCATGTGAATGGGAGACTGTATCAACACGTGACCAGAAGAACCAGATAGTGCCCAGCCACTACCAAAGACAGCCGTGATAGGCATACAGCATTGAGTCCGTGTGGCAATGGAAGGAAAACAGGGGTGCAGCTCAAGAACTCCAGCAAAAGACCACCATTCGCGGTCTGACAGCCTGGGAGATCCCCTGGGAGCATGGCCCCTAGACCTGCTGCTGCCCCTGACCAGAAAATACTGCCGAGGTCAACTCCTTGGGCAAAAATGGACTGGACCTGGGGGACACAATGTGACCATATGGTTTGCATACTTTAAGGCTGTATGCATTTATAGGATGCTGTCCTACTGGTCTCCTTTTAGACGGGAGAGGAGAGGGTGGAGAAACAGAGACAGGAGGTCGTCAGAAGGATATGACAAGTATAGAACAGAAAGGAGGAGTGTGCTGTCACTGGACAAAGAGAGCAGAAGAAGCTGAAGAAAGGTGGGCATGCAAAATTGATTTGGATTTCACTTAATAATACGAAAATTAACAGGCAATACAAAAAAAAAGAAAGTGAATGGGTATGACTGTGTGCCAATAAAAGTTTGTTTTACAGAAACAGGTGGTAGGCAGAGCTTGGCTGGTAGACTCCAGTTTGCTGACCCATGTTCTAGATGCCGAAGCCCCAGAAACAACAAGGGCAAAGACCGACTTTCAGAAAGCTCACAGTCCAGGGAGAGAACCTACAAATCAATAGAACCTGGCAACTGAAGAAGAAATCCGTCCGAATTAGCCAGTGTTCCTAGGCAATGTTGTTATTTCCAGAGTCCCTGGTCAACGGCACATGTGTTCTTTCCATTTTTGTAGTCCTGTCACTTCACTTCCCTCGACCATTATAGTGACGACCACTGTCATCACGCACCATTAAGTCAGTTCTGACTCATCGAGACCCCGGATCACAGAGTAGAACTGCCTGTGGGGTTTCCTGAGCTACAATTTCGACCTAGGAGCAGATTGCCTGGTCTTTCTCCTGCAGAGGTGTTGGATGAGTTTGAAGGGAACCTTTTGGTAGACCACTAAACACCCGAATCTGTTGAGCTGAGTAGATTCTGACTCAGTGATGCTGCAGTGCGGCACTACCCCGCTGGGTACCCAAAGCTGTAAATCTTTAGAGAAGCCAACTGCTACATCTTTATCCTGTGAAGTGCCCGGTGGGTTTCAGTTAGCAGCCACATGCTTAACTATTGCACCAGACCTCAGAATTCCAAGACCCCCCTGGGGGCAGTGTGGGTCCCACCAGGAGCCTTCTCTCTTTCCTCTCTGATTCCTGTTGCTATGTTCCAAGACGGCTTCCCTGCTTCTGCTCTTGTTCCTGCCCGCCTTCCACGGGAGGTGCCAGCATAATCCTCCCCTGTCAGGATTCTGACTGTGCTAATCCCCGCTTCACATACTTCCCTGGAGTCCATTGCTTCCTGGTAGTTGTTGGATTCAGGATAATGACAAGGAGGAGGAGAACACATGAGCATGTATGTTCTATGTATTACAGACATACATATGTAAGAAACACACATACGTACATACTTACACACACACACACACACACACACAAAGGTCTGACAATTAAGTCCATGAACTTAATTGTTCTGCATGCTTCATACCTCGCTGCTGAGTATCACTATGGTCACCTCCGAAGTACTCCCCTTGGGAAGCTATGCACTGAAGTCAGTGTCTAACCCACACTTCAGAGCAATTCTGGAACTCTTTATGGAATGGCCATTGTGGATGGTGGCAAGTTTGAGAACTTAATTGTCTAGTTGTCTGTGAGGGAGTTTCTAGCCAGTAAACAAATCCCTGTGTTGGAACACCCTTCCTACTTGCCTGATCTGGCCCCCAGTGACTTTCTTCCTTCCCCAGAGATAAAGGAAATTTTGAAAGGAAGACATTTTGATGACATTCAGGACATCAAGGGTAGTATGATGAAAGCTCTCATTGGCTATTCCAGAAAAAGAGTTCCAAAATTGCTTTGAAAGGTGGACTAGGCACTGACATCGATACATGGCTTCCCAAGGGCAGTCCTTTGAAGGTGACCGTAGTGATATTCAGCAGTGAGGTAGGTAGCAGTTTTTCTAGGATGAGTTTGTGAGTTTGATTGGCAGTCGTCATATATGTGTGCACATGTACACTCACCAACACATGTGCACTTATGTGTGTCATTCAGTTTTTCTTTTAAGATGTCGGTATAAAGAAAAGGTGCAAATAATTGTTAAATGTTGTGTTAAACCCCAAAAGCCACAATCCTTGTCATCAAATGGACTCCAACTCACAGGGACCCTTGAGGAGAGTAGAATTGCCCCATGAGGTTTCTGAGGATCGGTAGGTGGATTCGAACTGCTCACCTTTGGATTGGCAGCCATATGCTTAACTACCGCACCACCATGGCTGCAGGTGTATATTATGGGTGACATTAGTTCTCTTAAATCCTGACTTCTAGATCCATGTCTTCTAACACTGCAGAGCCAGCACATGACTGTGTATGAGCACACCACATGCCTACACATACAGAAAGACACATGCTTATATACATAGGAACATCTGGTGATGCAGCGATCAAGAGCTACAGCTGCTAACCCAAAGGCTGGCAGTTCAAATCTACTGGCTGCTCCTTGGAAACCCTGCTAAGGAAGCTCTATCCTGTAGGGTCGTTATGAGCTGGAATTGACTCTACTGTAACAGGTGTTCATACATACACACACACATCTATAAAACACATCGTGATTTTTACTCTAATGTCTATTCCCTGTATTTACTATTTGTATTGTGGGGTTGGTATAGTAAACAGGTTTTTTTCTTCGTTTGTTTATTTTTTAAGACGTAGCTATACGATGTGGGTCTTGGAAGACAGCCCTGGCAATCTGTTTCGGAAATGTCACAGCCATTGAAAACCCTTTGGAGCACTGTTCTGCTTTGACGCACGTGGGGTCCCCATGAGTTACTGTCAGCTCAGTGGCAGCTAGAAACAACCTTCATGTGGGTAGACGTATTGTGTTATCTCTAATGTAGTTTTGGAGTCCCTGGGTGGTACGAATGGTTAACGTGATCAGCTGATCTCTGAAGAGTTGCCTCTGAAAAAAGCTTTGGTATCTGCTTCTAAAATCCAACCATTGAAAGCCTGTGGAGCACAGTTCTACTCTGCGGGGTCGCCACGAGTCAGAATCAACCCAATGGCAACGGTTTTTGGTTATTGCGGTTTTAGAATAGTAAACATACTGTTACAGAAACAATTGCTGTAGAAAGCGGTGCTGGGTTTGAGATGGCTGAACACGGTGGAGGTTCTGGTGTTCCGAGAGAGGGGAGGTTGTGTGTGTGATGGGTGGGGTGGGGGTGGGACACAGAAGGAGGGGCCGAAAGGTAGACAGAGGACACTGCACAGCCTGCTTCTCTTGACTCCACAATTGTGGTCATTTTTTCATCACATAGTTCAATCCCTCCCCCAACCCCATCCCCACCCCCGACCTCTCACCCCCCAACAGACATTTTCTAAGTGACACCTTGGACTCAAAAAATGAACCTTAGACAACCTGGTATTTTACTGATTTTTACTATGTTTATTGTGTGAGTTATCAACAGAGAAGCCTTGAGGGCTTTTGGTAATGGGGTATGTTGAGGATGAAAGCAAAAGGGAGAGAGAGAGAGACAAGGAAGGATATTTTCTTTTCTAGTTGTTGTCTTCTTATTTTGCATAAATGACAAGGGCTCGCATTTTGATTCACTGGCACCTTTGTGCAGCTGTTTGTTAGAAATCAGGCAGCCTGTATAATAATAATCCCTATTATTACATACGACGGAGCCCTGGTGGCACAGTGGTTGAGGGCTCTCAGCTGCTAACCAAAAGGTCAGTAGTTCAAATCCACCAGCAGTTCCTCGGGAGAAATATGTGGCAGTCTGTCTCTATAAAGATGCTGCCTAGGAACGCCCCTGGGCAGTTCTACTCTGTCTTACAGGGTTTCTAGGAGTTGTGAATTGATGAGACAGGAATGGATATGTGTATATATATTTTTTGCAGGAGCTTTTCACACCACATCACAGCCATTATCTCAATCTATCCTCTGAAACCTCCCCCCCCAAAGATGCTTTGTGCATCTGAAAAAGAATGGGGTGCAAAGAGGTGAAGCAGAGGGACATGGTAGGGGCAGGGCTTCTGCAGGAGTCCCCAGGCAACCTGGGTTTTTCCACCCAGCTGGTAACAGAAAGATGAAGAATGGACAACGTGAAGGAGATGAAGGAGAACAACATGAACGTGCGGCGTCGGAAGTCCTGGTTTTAAGTCTGGTGCTATTGTCCTTGAGCTGTGTCATGACCTTCCTTTGAAACTTTCCTTTTTTTCATGGGAAAAAAAACCCCAAACAAACAGTGCAAGAATTGGGTAGCAATTCAAGCACCAAAAAAATAAACTGTGCCTCTCTAAGCCCAAGTACACATTTCTAACCTTCATGAAAATATTGTCTACATCAAAAAGAGAACACCAAACTCATTGCCATCCAGTTGATGCTGATTCAGAGGGATCCTATAGGACAGAGCAGGACTGCCTCCTAGGGTCTCCAAGCTGACATCTTTGAGGAAACGGACTGTCATGTCTTTGTCCCTTGGAGGTGGGTGAGTTTGAACAGCTGATCTTTTGGTCAGCAATCAAGCATTTTAACCACTGTGCCACTATAAACATAAATAAGTGTGTGTGTGTGTGTGTGTGTATACCAAACTAGTTGCAGTCAAATTGATTCTTGCTCATGGTGACCCCTTGTGTGTCAGAGTAGAACTGTGTGCACTACTGAGTTTTCCATGACTGATTTTTCAGAAACAGATTGCCAGGCTTTTCTTTTGAGGCACCTCTGGGCAGACCTGAATGACCAGTGACTGTGGAGCAGTCACGTTGGCTGGCTGCCTGGCGACCCTATTAGCATGTTATTTATGCAGTGCTGAACACTGACAGGACGCCGGAGCCACTTGCAGCCACGAGTCACTGTCACATGAAAGAGCTGATCCAACAGGCAGGTCGGGGAGGAGGTGCTGGCTCAGAGAGAAAGGGTGCTGGTGAAGGAGTCACGCCACGTGTGAGGGGTAGTGGCATTGCATCCCTCGCCCCCAGAGAGGTCTGTTGAGGTCCTAACCACTACCACCTGTGGATGGGAACCTATTTGTAAGTAGGGTCTTTGCGGATGCAATTTATTAAGTGAACATGAGGTCACACTACAGTAAGGTGGACTCTAACCCAGCATGACTAAGGGAAGACAGCCCCTTGGAGACAGACTCAAAGCTCCGTTACGTTCTGCCATATGCCAAGGAACGCCTGGGATGGCCAAAAGCTGAGAGAGAATCTTCCCCCAGAGCCTCTGGTGAGAGCATAACCCTGCTGGCACCCTGAATTTGGCCTCCAGAACTGCAGCACGATACATTTTTGTTATCTTAAACCAGATAATTTGAGATTACTTATTACGGCAGCTGCAGAAAGCTAATATATCATGTCTAGACACCAAGAGACCAATGGCTCATTTTGGATGAACAGAATTTCCAGAGTGCAAAGAAATCAGCTGAGGTCATTTTGTATCTCCACCTGCCTCTATGCAGCCCAGCCTACATGGTGATGATTATTGTTTCTTCTATTTTTTTTTTCTGAGTGAAAATATACACAATACCAACACCATTTCAACATGTACAAGTCAGGACACTGGTTATAGCCTTCCAGTTGTGCCTCTGTTCTCAACAGCCTTTTTAAAACAGTGTCACTATCGTCACCAGAAACTCACAGCCCCCTGCTTTCCATCGATGGTTTTGAGTTGCTGTTCTCAATTCGATCAGATGTAGATCATTTCTTGAAAGAGTATAATGCGTCACACAGACATTCTTTTCTAATTCAGCTAAACCACTGTTTGGTTCCAAGATGACTTGTGGGGACAGTATCAGCTCAAGGCTTAAAGATTTCCTCAGGGTAACAGTGTTGAAGGGACTAGGAAATTATTGTCAAATGCCCTGGCGCGGTGCAGGGGTTAAAAACTTGGCTGCTAACCTAAAGACTGACAATGTGAATCTACCAGGCACCTCTTGGAAATTGCAAGGGGCAGTTCTAGTCTGTCCTGTAGGGTCACAATGACTCAGAATTGACTTGACAGCAATTTTTGGTTTGGGAGGCCTAGCTCGGTATCAACAAAGATGAAGCAGGAAAAGAAAATATCGGAAGATAAATATCCCTTTTTTTGCTGGATACAAGAGGCCTGGATACAAGTGGGCTGCAGAGCTGTGTTTGGCTTGAAGTTATGTTTGATTTGACCAGCACCATGTTTTAAAAACAAAGCGATTGCCAACATGTTACAAATTAGAAAATTTCACTTAATGGATTCATAGCTTCTCTTGGAAAAACAAAAACCAAAAAGCCCCAAACTTGGAGTTCTGACTACTGGAAACTCTGTTCCCAAATTTCTGTCTTAAAGTGAATAGTTACTACTTGTCTTGGACTGAGAAAGCGATTTGCTGGTCACCCCACTCTCCACGACTCCCTGCAGTCTCCCCTGTGGGCTCACCTCGCTCCTTCCTGCCTGGCTCTTAGAGGCATATGGGTTTGATGCTCCTGATCTAGCTTTCTGACATGTAGCATATATGTATGCATGTATGTGTACATGTATGTATGCTGCTGTTGCTAGTTGCCGTTGAGTCAGTTCTGGCCCATAGTGACCCCATGTACAACAGAATGAAGCACTGCTTGGTCTTACTATCCTCACGACGATTGCTGTGTTTGAGCAATTGTTGCAGCCCTTGTGTCAACCCCTGTTGTCGAGGTTCTGCCTGTTTTTCACCAACCCTCTACTTTATCAAGCGTAAAATCCTTCTCCAGGGACTGATACTTCCTGAAACGAGTGCAGACTATGTGAGCTGAAGCCTCTGATCTGTGCTTCTAAGGGGCATTCTAGCTGTCCTTCTTCCAAGACAGGTTTGTTTGTTCTAGAATCCCATGGCTTATTCAGTATTCTTTGCCAACACTGTAATTCAAAGACATTAATTCTTCTTAGCTCTTCCTTATTCATTGTCCAGCTTTCACACACATTTGAGGTGACTGGAAATACCATGGCTTGGGTTGGGTATACCTCAGTCCTGAAAGTGACATCTTTGTTTTTTAATAATCTAGAGAAATCTTGTGCAGTAGATCTGCCCAGTCTAATCTGTCATTTGATTTCTTGGCGGTTGCTTCCGTGGGCATGTGTACAAGTGTGTGTATTTTGAGGGTATTTATTGAGCATATCCTACGAGTCAGGCCTTATTCTCAGTGCTGAGGAGGTTTGAGTCCACCCAGAGCTACCTTGGAAGAAATGCTAGGTGGTCTACTTCCCAAACCTCAGCCATTAAAAAGCTTATGGACCACAGTTCTGCTTCCACACACGTGAGGTTGTCATGAGTTGGAATAGATTCAACAACTGATTTTTACGACGTAGGCACTATTACTAGTTGCATTTTTAAGATGAAAATACTGAGGTTCGGAGAAGCTATGTTAGTCATCTATGGGCACCAGGGGGAACTGGGATTTGAAGACAGCTCTGGCAACTTCAAAATCCTGCTTTTAAACACCATTCCAACTGAGCTGGTGGCATAGTGGTTAAGAGCTTGACTGCTAATTGAAGAGTCAGCAGTTTGAATCCACCAAATACTCCTTGGAAACTGTGTGGGGCAGCTCTGCTCTGTTCTGTTGAGTCACTATGAGTTGGAATTAATTCAACAGCAATCTTTTTTTTTTTTTTTTTAACCCCAATTGCCATCAGAGAGTCACATTATCCACTTGGAAGGCCCAGGCTCTTCAGGCTTCCTGTAGTTCCGAGGGAGATGCTCCCAACTGTCTCTGTTTACATTAGTGGATGGAAAGCCTGGGCTGAGTAGGCACAGAGGACCACTGGCACCTGCCACCGCTTCAGGAGGTCTACAGGTGGTGGAGGCTGTAGTCTGGGCTGCTGCAGAGCTTATAGTCAGATAGGGCCTCCACTTGCTCATTCTATAATGGGAGGAAGGTGCTGCCCGTCTCACGGGAAAAGATGCACACAGCTGTGCTAAGACAGGGCCTGGCCTAGGGAGAGCACGTCATCCTCAGCAGCTATGGTGCTGTTTGATCGGAAGCAACAGGAGCTGACGGTCACTGAGGCATTGCTTGCAGAGCTGCTGCTGGGTTGGCCTCTGACTCCAGGCACCCCATGCGCAATGGAACAAAACGCTTCCCAGTCTTGGGCCAGCCCTGTGAGCGGTGGGGCCTTGGGCTGTTGTGATCCATAGGGTTTCATTAGTTGATTTTTGAAAGTAGATTACCAGGTCTTTCTTCCCAGTTTGTCTTAATCTGGAAGCTTTGTTGAAATCTGTTCAGCACCCAGGCTTCCTCTGACAGTCAGATGGTAGCTGCCCATCAGCTGTGTTGGGTAGAAATCAAACTCAGGTCTCTGCATGTCAGGAGAGAATTCTACCAGTGAACCATCAATAACATCACTGCTCATATTAAAGTGTGTTCAAAATTGTAACAATGATCAACATTAAATGTTTTAAGTGATCACAAAAATAGCAAAGCTAGTAATATTTTACAATAATGTTATAATGATATATTAATGTATGATACAATTATAATTATAATAAATAATCCTTATTAATCAATAATTTACTAGTAGTAAATAGTAATTGTTAATATAATAATATCCCCAATTTGTTAGTTTGTCCTGTTGTGGGGGCTCATGTGTTGCTGTGAAGCTGGAAGCTATGCTGTTGGTATTGAAACAGCAGCAGAGACGCCTACAGTGGACAGATTTCAGCTGAGCTTTCAGACTAAGACAGACTAGTAAGAATTGCCTGGTGGTCTACTTCTGGAAAGAATCAGCCAGTGAAAACCTTATGAATAGCAGCAGAATGTTGTCTGATGATGAGACCCCAGGTTGGAAAGCACTCAGAAGACAAGCGGGCAAGAGCTGCCTTCTCAGAGTAAAGTTGACCTTAGTGACATGGATGCAGTCAAGATTCTAGAACCTTCATTTGCTGATGTGGCAAGACTCAAAATGAGAAGAGATATCTGCAAACATCCATTAATAAATGGAATACGAAATATACAAAGCATGAACCTAGCAAAATTGGATATCATCAAAAATGAAACAGAACACGCAAGCACTGGACATCCTAGGCATTATTGTTTGAAATGGGCTGATATCTGTCATTTTGTTTCAGTCAATCATGTGGTCTTTTATGCTGGGAATGACAACTGGAAGAGGAATGCTGTTGCATGGATCATCAAAAAGAACATTTCAAGATCTGTCCTGAAGCACAATGCTGTCAGTGATAGGATAATATCCATATGTCTACAAGGAGGACCAGTTTAAACAACCATTATTCAAATTTATGCACCAACCACTAAGGCCAAACATGAATAAATTAAAGATTTTTACTAACTTCTACAGTCTGAAGTTGATCAAACAAGTAATCGGATTCGTTGATAATTACTGGTGATTGGAATGGGAAAGTTAGAAACACAGAAGGATTGGTAGTTAAAAAACACGGCCTGGGTGATAGAAACGATGGCAGAGATCACATGATAGAATTTTTACAAGACCTGTGGCTTCCTGGTTGCAAATACCTGTTTTTAGCCAACACAAATGGCCACTATACACGTGCACCTCAACAGACAGAATTCACCTGAAACAAATCAACTACATTTGTGGAAAGAGACAATGGAGAAATTCAGCATCGTCAGTCAGAACAAGGCAAGGGGCTGACTGACAGTGGAACAGATCACTGATTGCTCATGTACAAGTTCAAGCTGAAACTGAAGAAAATTGGAACAAGTCCTCAAGAGGCAATGACAACCTTGAGCATATCCCACCTGAGCTTAGAGATCATCTCAAGACTCAATTTGACACTTATGACCGAAGACCAGATAGGCTGTGAAATGACATCATATATATACAAAGCAGATCATTAAAAAGACAAGAAAGAAAGAAAACGTGAAAATGGATGTCAGAAGAGACTCACGAACTTGCTCTTAAACAGGAAGTAGCTAAAGTGAAGCAAAGAAATGATGACCCAAAGACGTGAATAGAAAATTTTAAAGGTGACTTGAGAAGACGAGGCATTAAAATGGCAAGTGCAAAGACCAGTAGGTAGAAAACCAAGTGGTAAAAACACGTTTTGCATTTCTCAGGCTGAAAGAACTGAAGAAAAAAAAAAATTCGACCCTCAAATTGCAATGCTGAAGGTTTCTGAGAGAAAAACATTAAACGATGCAAGAAGCATCAGAAGAAGATGGAAATTACTTCCATTACACAGAGTCACTGTCTCAAAAATAACCAGCTGACAATCATTTCAGCAGGCAACATATGGTCAGGAACTAACAGTCCTGAAGGAAGAAGTCCAAGCTTCATTGAAGGCACTGGCAAAAACAAGGCTCCAGAAATGGACAGAATATCAACTGAGATGTTTCAACAAATGGACGCAGTGCTGGAAGTGCTCACTAATCTACGGCAAGAAATTTGGAAGACAGTCACCTGGCCAGCTGACTGGAAGAGATCCATATTTATACCTATTCCTCCAAAAGGTGATCCAACTGAATGTGGAAATTACTGAACAAATATCTTTAATAACACACACAAGTAAAACTCTGCTGAAGATCATGCCCCTCAGAGGCAAAGATAGCGAGACCACATGTCACATACTTTGGACATGCTGCCAGGAGGGATTGGTCCCTGGAGAAAGACATCACATTTGGTAAAATGGTAGGTCAACCAGAAGAGGAAGACCCTCAACAAGACGAGTTGACACAGTGACTTTAACAATGGGCTCAAGCATAGCAACAGTTGTGAGGATGGCCCAGGACTGGGTAGTGCTTTGTTCTGTTGTACGTGTGGTTGTTACGGGTAGGAACCGACTGGACAGTACCTAACAACAATACCAGTGCCAGGAAGAATGTGGGAAGAATAATAATGGAAAGATCAAACCTTTCTCTTGGGTTGCTGACCACGTAATGGATTCTGTAAGCTGAGTTCATTCAAATGATCATCTTCCTTCTCCAGCAACTGTGTTACCATATAAAGACCTTTTCCAAAATAGATGATCTGGTTTAGTGTAACCTGCAGATACCTTGGCTTGTTCTGCTTTTCCTGGCATTGGAAACTCCTAAGTGTATTTTGCATAGGGGTGTGCCTACAGAAGGGAAACTGAAGACAGAGTGAAGTCAGGGACGGACTCAGATCTTGGCCAGCACAAGCAGAAGGTCAGCAGAGGTGAGCTCAGCACTTTCTGAAATCACTCCTGTTCTGTGACTTACAATCTCATTTCCAATGTGCAGCTTAAAAATTATAAAAGAGAATTCTCTGTATGAGCTTAACCCACAACAGTTAGAACACAGATGAGAACCTGAAGATGCAGACAGCCCAAATTACTGGCGATGAAACAGTATGAGTACGGACAGTGAGGGTGGTGACCCAGTATTAAGTATGTCACCAATGTCATTGAACTGTTTGCACAGGACATACATTTGGTTGTGTATATTGCCAACAAAAATAAATAAAATATTAAAAACATTACACGCAAAAGTAGGAATTCTTCAGGTGCTTTTTAAATGGCCCAACTCAAGTCTTTGTTCCCTGCTCTGCAAGGCAGGAAGTGCTAAATGACATTCACGGGGCCATCAAAGGCTCTGTTTTCTCAATAAATAATGGACTTCCGCTCTCAACCCCCAAAGCAAAGGGTCTGTCTCATCTCCATGAAAGAATTCCTAAGCAGACTGTATTAACAGGGTGTCATATATTAAGATTTCTTTCATCAAATTACATCCTTCAAACCATGCTTAAATTAATATTTTTGTTTTGTTTTGTTTTTTGTATTGGAGCTGATTAGAAACTGGGTTCTGTATTTGATTAAGTTTTGCGGAAATTGGGCTGGTGATGAATCATTAAACAAAGACACTTTTTTTTGTTGTTGTTTTTTGTACAGCAATAAAGCCTCCAGTGATTAATTAAGGGCAGAATGCCAAACCACAAGTCTTTGTTTAAAACACGGTGGACAAGACAGCCTTGGAAAAGTTGATGTCTTAAGTAGACGCCATAACATGTCCTTAATTATGTTGAGGAAAACAGACAAGAATGGGAATCGCCAACTGTTGAGAAAGATAATATTTTTTTCAAGGAAAGATTAGAATTAAAAAAAACAAACGGAGCATTATTGATTTAACACAAATGCCATTTGTTGGGCCTTTTGTAATTTCCTCATTAGAGTCATCATTCCGGAGTCCACGGACCCCTTCTGTGAGAGCTCTTGGCACTGGTTCAACTCTCGGCAATATGACACCGTAAACACGTAGCAACTGCTCATATTAAAATGTTTTATTTGTCGTCGGTGCTGCTGACGATCAAGCGGTGCAAGCCCTAAATTATCCCAATCATTGCCCAAGCTAATCGGAAGAGAGGAAATCAGTGAGCGTCTCCAGGAGATGAGCAGGCAGACTCAGGGTGCAGGCCCAAGCTGTCAGTCAGAAACCAAACAATAGCAGAAAAGTTTATGCAACACTGGCTCTCCACTGCAGCATACTGAGAGCACCCACCTCTGTGCTGAAACAGACATCAGTGGGCACGGATGACGTGCGCAGGGGAAGAGGTGTTTGAAAGCAGCTTAACTTTGGGCTGTATCGTGCCGTCAGATTCTATTTGGATCAAAGTGGCCTCTCTCAGTATTGATGGGAATGACAGGTCCAGCTTTAAACAAAGCCAGCTCCTAGCTGTAAAGTGTGGAAGATGGGCTAGGAGGTTCACAGTTGGCTCCCATCTCCCCAGACTGGCGGGAAACGGCCTCAGCCCACTGGGAAATCGATGGACATATGGCAGAGTGGAAGCAATAGTTCTTGGATTTCAGAAGGTCCTTTGAATGTATCACTCAGAACCACAGTTTCCTTTCTTCTTCTTAGTTGCACACTCCACTAGGCTCTGAGAAGCGGTAAATTATTCATTTTACTAGTAAGTAGTAATTTTATCTTATCATGAACATGAAGGGTATTTAAGACTGGCTTGGGTACCAAACAAAAGATGCTCTGAGTGTGAGAAATTCTTTGATTTCTTCTTTACACTAGTGTGATGTGAGCACCTGCTGGGGGCTGGACTCTGGGCTGAATGCAGTGGACTTCAGGGTGAAGGAGAGCTTGGACCCCAGGCTTGGAGAACTGAAAGAAGGTCCTATGGGAAGAGAGGTCCTCTGGAGGCAGAGGGACACCAGCTCTGCATTGGCCTGGGATGAGGCTGGGACCCTGTAATGCTGTGGTTGACTTAAGAACTGGGACAGTCTGATATTTGTCAATGTTCCCAACAACCAGGGGTTGGCAAACTATGGCCCATGGCCAAGTTTGGATTCTCACCTGTTTTTTTTTAAAGTCTTCAAGCTAAGCATTGCTTTTATGCTTTCAAATGGTTAAAACAAAATTCAGAGAAAAATAATATTCCACCACTTACCAATCAAATTTTACTGAAACTTGGCCACAAGATGTTAGTCCACCTCAGGAGGATGCAGCAGTTTCTACAAGCTGCCACAGCCTGCATGGTGGCCCTGCTTGTCCAACTGCCCTAATGTGGCGTATATTTTTGTATGCCAGCTGCTTAGTGTAACCCAGTGCCATTGCTCATCCACATGGCGTCCACAGCTTCCTGACTGGCCGGTCTGCTGTCACCTCCTCACCCTCCCCGAATCAAGGCTCTGTACCACGTAATGTACACTTTTCAAAATATAATTTGGGTGATGTCGCTTCCTGACTTCAAACCCTCTGTTTTCTGTCACTCTTAAAATCTGTAATTCCTTTTATAGCCCCAAATCAAAACCAAATCTATTGCCAATGAGTTGATTCCAACTGATAGTGACCCTGTAGAACAGAGTAGAACTGCCCCACAGGGCTTCTAAGGAACAGCTGGTGGATTTGAACTGCAAGCCTTTTGGTTAGCAGCCATAGCTCTTAACCACTGCACCACCAGGCTTCCTTGATATCTCAAAGACTGCACCAGGAAGATTCCATCTTTGTGCCACTGTCTGTGTGACCTTGAGTACTTTATTCCTCCAAAAATCGCCTCTTCTTTGTTCTTCGCAGACCTCTACGCCTTCTCCCTTAGGACCTTGACGCTTGTTGGTTCTATGCCCCCTATACCTCCTTTGGTAGCCTCCTCACTTGGGTCTGAGCTCAAAGCAGACACCTCAGAGATGACTTCCCTGTTGTCACCCCCACTCTGCTACTGAAACCTTGTCCTGCTGTCTTTTCTTCCTGATTCCCATCACTAGCCATCACCCTTCTGTTCCGTCTGTTGTTTCCTTGTTTGTGATCTGTTCTCTTTCCCTAGAATGTTGGTTTCTGGGCAGCAGTAACCTTGACCATCATATTCATGGCCAAGACCCAGAATAGGACCAACTACATTATAGGCAGTCACTACATATTTGCCAAATGAATGATCACATTCACCTACAGCTGTAGAACTTTTTGAAAACAAAAGAGATTCTCTTCACCATCTCCCAGTGCCTAGTTGCTCAAGTAGGGAAAGGAGTGGTTCAGTGGTCAAATTCTTGCCTTCCGCAAGAGAGACCCAGGTTTGATTCTTGGCCCACTTACCCTAGGCACAACGCTGACTTATCTGTCATTGGAAGTTTGCATGTTGCTATGCTGTTGAATGGGGTTCAGTGGAGATGGACTAGGGAGAGAGGGCTGGTGATCGACTGTTGAAAAATCAGCAGATGAAAACCCTGTGGAAGACTATCTTCTAATCTGCAACCCGTCACGGAGACAGCGAAGGACTGGATGTTTCGTTGTGCACAAGGTTGCCATGAGTCGGCGGCTGACTCAATGGTGTTAGCTACAGCAATCACAGTTCTTCAAATAATACATGTCAGTCCCTGCTGGCTCTGTCCACCTCCTGCGCAGGCTAATTGCATGTTCTTAGAAATTACTAGCAGTTGCAACGAGCATCAAAAATGAAGTCTGATTCATCTTGGAGTTTTAAATACAATGTCTGCGAGGATTTGGGAAGTAGTCTGATAATCACTTCTGGGTTCACAGCTTGAAGAATACTCACTGTTACGTCTTTTACTGAATGGGGTGGTGTCTTTTTCATCCTGCTACGTACCCAGCTATCTGCTTTCCAAAATGAACTCCAAGCCAACAGCTCTCCTGAAGGTGGAACAATCTTAGATGCCAACCCATGGTTAAATTAACATGTAAAGAGAAGTCTCGGACTTGGGTAATTATAGACTATTTCCTTAATAAACCTTATCTGATCCTTTCCCTCTAATAACTGTATTTAATTATATTTATGTGTGAGAACATCTCACACTAATGGAGACTGGGGCCCTGAGGATTTTCAAGAGTTCATGAAGCATTTGGCTGGGTACGACCACCAATCATTACATGTTACACAAAGCATGTGGGGAGGAAGAAATTTGTCAAAAGGAAACCAGGTCATAAGAGAAACGCAGTGCTTTCATTCATTGATAATATTTTTATTAGGTTGTTACTTTCAAGTGTCTTTTTAGTACTTCCACTTGAATTTAAATGTCTGAAAAGAAATGGGTATTCAGGAAAAGAAAAGTAATTACAGCCTGTAATTCTGATTTAATTACAAGGAAATAGATGTAACACGAAGCGATAAAGTGTATGATGGGCTCTTTAAATGATATATGTCATTAACATGTTAATTGGCATGAAATCTGAACTCTGAGCCAGAGAAATCTTAGGTGAATATGAGGTCAATTCCATTACAGGCAACCTTATAATGAAAATTCCATAAACGCATTTTAAGTTTTATTTTGCAACGTGCGTTTTCCGGTTTACATTCCGTACAATGAAATTCCAATCCTGTTCTTACAAAAGAAAAAAAATGTCAGTCTTAAAATGTTGGAGGTGGCTAGATGAAACTTGTAATTGAACAGACACGAAGCCAAGGCCAGATTAAACTGGAAATGCACTTTTTTCAAAGCTCAAAGACCAGGTTATGCTCTAGAAAACCAGTTCTCTAGTTAGCATTTTAGCACAATGATGAAAAGGAATGCGTAACATTTTAGCTTAGCAAAAAAAAAAAAAAAAAAAAAAAAACTACTCTTTCCTCAAAGACTCGTCCCCGTGGCCTCCTTTTTTTATGTAATGATAATTTTGTTGCTCATGGCCATGGTTAGTAATCAAAAGAATGTTACTGCTTCAGCAGGAAAAAGTAGCTAAACTTGACCGAGTTTACTCTTTCAGATGGGAGTAGAATGTCCCCCCA
Source organism: Heterohyrax brucei (assembly GCA_028571685.1). Classification (NCBI taxonomy): domain Eukaryota; kingdom Metazoa; phylum Chordata; class Mammalia; order Hyracoidea; family Procaviidae; genus Heterohyrax; species Heterohyrax brucei. The sequence goes on along the minus strand of CM053156.1, from coordinate 81,599,771 downwards.
GGAGCCCCGATGATGCAAAGTTTAATCACTTGGCTGCACACCTACATGTTGGTGACTCTGTTTTACCTGGCTTTTCCCGGAGAAAGACCTGGCAATCTGCTTTTGTGAAGACCAGAGCCAAGAAAACTCTATGGTGGAGTTCTGTTACCCAGGGTTGCTATGAGATGGAATCAACTCGATAGCACCCGAGGACATGCATGACATGTGTCACTTGAGTCTATAGCTCTTGGACATAAAAGTTCCTGTGTGAGCAGCCTCGCCGATGCTCTACCACTTACACGTGTGGGCTGGTCACCTGGCAGTAGCGCCATGTCTGAACATGGAGGATAAAGATGGACCACACATAGATACTTCTCTGAGTTCTCTGTCTTTTGGTGGACATTGATCCCAGCTGAATTCTAATTATTTAAAATGGTGAGGAATTCCCCAGCCTATACATTTGACTATGATTTGAACGGTCAATGTGCTTCTCTGTTAACTGAAAGGTTGGCAGTTCAGGTGCTAAGAAGGAAAGCCCTGGTGATCCTCTTCTGAAAAATCAGTCACTGGAAACTCTATGGAGCACAGCTCTGCTCGGACACATACGAGCTCGTGATGAGTCAGGACAGACTGGATGGAAATTGGTTAATAATGTAAAGACAAGGAAAGAGAGACTTAAGGAACTGGCAGAGAGGAAGACTCTCAGGTGAAGCAGATGACAGAATAGGAGCTGGTGTCTTGCAAGGCAGCCTTGGGAGATAAAAGGCAGGCAAGAGGGTAGGAAAACAAGCCAGACTGAGATTCACAAGGTTGTGTGCACATCGCCCTCAGACTCCATCACTTCCTTCACTCCACCTCCCTCCAGCAGAAAGGTATTACTATTGCCCCAATACCTTGTTCCTGCCCCCCCAGGACCATTGCATCTGATAATCTATTGTCTGAATGTGTTGACCCCACTTTTGACTGTTCATGAGTCTCTGTTCAATGCCTCCCCTTCAGACAACCCTCCCCGACCACGCCCTCTCAACCAGGATGCCCTAGCATGTCTTCACTCCCAAGTTCCTTCTTCTGTTTTGATTTTCTTCATAAAAAGTGATCTCATACATGTGCTTGTTCACAGCCAGTCTGTCCCCACCGGGACACAGGCTTCCTGAAGGCAAGTACCTGCTCTGTCTTGTTCACTGCTGCATCTGAAACCAAGAATGGTGCCAGGTGCACCAAGTTAAGTACCTACTCAGTGCACAGATGATCCCGGGAGCCCCTCCACCAGCTGGGTGTTCTTGGGCTCATTTCTCACCTTGGAAGAGTCTTGGCAGCTTTGCTCATAAATCTGGAATAAGAGTTTAGACAACTAGATGACTGAGTACATGAAACGCTCCAAGCACAGTGCCTGGTGCATGACAAGGGTGCATGACAAGCACATGATAGGCGCCTGGCTCCCGCTTCTGACCATTCGGATCAGATCTACAATAGATATGTCCTGATAGAATGGGAGAAAAGTGCAGAACAGAACCCGAATTCTTTAAAAGGTTGAGATTTACCGGACCATCAAGACCCAAGGACTCCCTGAGACTATTAAACATGGAACAGAAACTCTCCCTAGAGGTGACTTTTGGTTGAAATAACTGATTGACACACAAAATAAAGGATATTTACCTGTGTATGGTGCTCCATTAAAAAAAGCATCTATTTGAGATCAAAAGGTCAACAGTCACCTTAAAGCACAGATGAGAAGGAAATAAGAGGATGGGAAACTAAAGCAAAGGAAACACAACAATCAGAATGCAACTAAAGAGTGTCGGCATTTGTGAAAAATGGAACTTATCTCACTGAACGGTTTGTGCAGAAACTGTCAAATGAAAACCTAATTTCTTTTTAAATGTTCACCCAAAACACAATAAAATATTAGTTTTTTTAAAAACCAATGCAAAACAGGCTAGGGACCAAATTTTTGAGTCTGAGAGGAGCAGCAGCTGAGTTGGGTGACGGAGGCCGAAGAGCAGCTCCTCCTCAGTTTTGCTCTATGTTGGAGTTCTCAGAGTTTCAGGTTACATCTTACATCTGTGTATCTGAGTGGGATCAAGACAAACCCCTTACTATACATGGGGATCCCCCCTTTGCAGTACCCAGCTGAGAGTACCAATAAAGCTACAAAGACTTCTCTAGGGCAACAAACTAGAGAGAGACAGCACAGTGTATGATTAAATAGGAGGACACAGCAATGGAACAGGCACTGGGTTCAAATCCCTATTCTCACTCCTTAGTAACTTTGTGACTCTGGGAAAACAGGGTCATCTTGCTGAACCTCAGTGTTCTCACCTGTAAAATGGGAAAAAAAATAAAATCATTTTGTGTAGAGCAGTAGTGAAGATTATAGGAGGTAGCATCAGGACAGCACTGCACTGAGAGCCTGGGTCAGAGAGAGTTTCAGTACACGTTAGCCACAGAGACTGGCAGCCACAATTGTGCAGATGGAACTCAACGCATGCTTATCCTCAGACCTATTGCAACTAGCTGGGCCTGAAGAGATGCAGATTGGAAAAAGTCCTTGACCCATGATAAAGGAAAAGAAGGTGGTATCGACTACGTATCAGGTGCTGCACAGTGTGCCACCAGGACTGTGCCCAGCACTCTACAGTGTTTTCTCATCGGGAGGCTGATAGTTACACATGGCCCCAATCAAGCATTTTCCAAAATCACTGATTTAGGAAATGCATGGATTTAAGAAAGTGAGTTTTTCCTAAAATCAGGAACCTCAAAAACTCAATACCCATACGTCCTTCACCTGCCAGCCAGAACCCACAGCTGCTTTCCAGTTGCCCCCTGGCAGAAGAGAAAGCAGACCACACACGACACCTCACCAGCGGCCAGCCTTGGACAAGGGCGGATGTTTACCAGGTGTATTTTTTTCCAGGGCTGTCATTAAAGATAGCCACAAACGTGGGGGCTTAAAACAACCCAACTGTGCTCTCTCAAGGCCAGGAGCCCGGGGGGCAGCCCTTCCCTGCCTCTTGCTTCTGGCAGTCCTGGTAGTCTTTGGCTTGTGGCCACATCACTCCTGTCCCCATGCTCTCTTTAGTCTCTCTGAGTGTCCGGCTCTACTTCTAATAAGGCTGTTGGTCTTATTGGATTTAGGGTCCTCCCCAGTCCAAAATGATCTTGTCTGGATCCTACATCTGGGAGAAGGAGCTCAATTTTTCCTTCAGCCTCAGGCTCATGTTTCTGGCGTGTAGGAAAGAAACAGCCAGTTTAACTTATGAACGGCCAGCTATTCTTTGTGAGAAAAGTCTCTGTTTCTAAACATGGTCACATTCTGAGGTTTCAGATGGACATGACTTTGAGAGGACACTAGTCCACAATGCAGGTATCCTCCAGCACAGGATGGCATGGTACTGATACCCCTCGATACACATGCAGGATGTGACAATTGACACTGAGACACCCCCACACCGTCTTCCGGGACCCCTAGCTTACTTTGACTTTGGAAGGTCTGTACCTCTGCCCTTCATGTGATGTACGCTTTCTGAAGTCCTGGCCTACCAAATCATCCTGTAAGCCATCTCTGGAGAAGCGGGGGTTACCTTGAAGGAGGGGCTCTCCATCTCCCCCACATCCACGGGTGAGCGCCCCGCTCCTGACCTGTTCTCATGAAGACAAGAATGGCCATTCATAATTTAAGCCAGCCCTTTCCTCCCCATCCGCCACTACCATCAGCCGGATGCTGGAGGAAAAATTGGAACTCTCTCTCCCAGGATACACTGAAGATCAAGCAGAATCCCATTAAGGCTCACTTCAAAGATTCGTCCTTTATTTCCATACAAACAAGTTTAAATTATCGTGCATGAGGCTGCTGTTAGCGGGGACTCTCTTCCATTATGCATGACCTCTCGCTGCTCCCACCACGAGTAACGGGCAGTGCTCCATCAGCAGCTGGCAGGGACAGGCTCTGCTTGGGGAGTGGCCACGGTGTTAGGTTAAAGTTCTGCCTTTTGCATATTTATTTTATTTATTACTCACGCTATAATGCTCTTGGTTGGTCAAAAATAGATATTGTAATCTAGTAATTAAGCACAATGATATAATTAATGAAGCCTATGCTGTACTCATGCTTTCTTTAGGATTATTATTATTATTTTAATTAATTAATTGTGACTGAGTGAAAATGTATGTTCCCATATAAATTTGCATGCCCACCTATATGCAGCTTCGACTGCTCTCCCTGCCCGGTGACAGCACACTATTCCTCTCTGCTCCGTACATGTCTTATCCTCTCAACAGTCTCTTTTCCCCTCCTCTCCACCCATTCCCCCTCCTCCAGCAAGAGGTCAGCAGGATGATATCCTACAGATGCATAAAACCATAAAATGCACCCAATATACAGTCACTCTGCATTGTCAAGTCCAATCCATTCCTATCTGTGAACCTTCATTATGATTTACGGGCAAGGGCAGCATCAGGGCCAGGGGCCATGCTCCCAAGGGAATCCTGAAGCCGCTGGCCCATCAGTTGAGGTCTTTTAGTGGAGATCTCAGGGTGCACCTCTATTTATACTTGTGTTGCCAGTGAGACTCAATTTTGTGAGCTCCATCGTGGCTATCACTGGTGGTGGCCGGACATCATCTGGTTCTTCCGGTCCTGAGTCAATGTAGCACTCAGGTGGGTCTCTCTGTGTTCTGGGTTGTCTTTATCCCATGTCGTTTTGTTCCTCGGTGATCATCCATTCCTGCAGAGTTGGGACCATTTGCTGTGCCCTCGAATGGCAGATTGGCAGCTTTTAAGACCCCAGAGGCCGCTCACCAATGTGGTGTGCAGAGAGCCCTCTTAGCAAAATGCTAGTTGTGCCAATTGGCCTCAATTTCACCTAAGAGCATAGTCCCAGGCTGCCCACAGCAGCTACTCTGTCCTTGCATTGTTGGGTTAAGATGGAAGAAGTATTCAAGTTATGCTGAAGTCCACTTAACATTGTTCTTGTTTCTAATGTGTGCTGTCACAGATTTCACCCAACCAAATTTCTATCAACTATCTAATCTAACTCCTCCCCACCTCGCCCTCCTTCCCTCCCCTCCCTTGCAGCCATCAAAGAGTCTTTTCTTCTATGCAGAAGTCTGTTTTTGAGTTCTTATCGTAGGGTTTTCATACAGTATTTGTCCTCTGTCGCTACTGCTTTCACTCAACATAATGTCTTCCAGTTGAAACCAGGTTATGAGATGTTTCCTGGAATCATCACTGTTCTTTATCATTGCATAATGCTCCACTGAGTACATGTACTGTAGTTTACCTATCCATTCCTCTGTTGTTGGGCATAGGATTATTATTAAAATTAATCTTTATTGAGCACCAGTGCTGTGCTTGAAGTGGTGGTCAGTGCTTTGCATGCATGACGCGGTTCAATTCTCACCAGACCCTCATGAGATTGGTGTGATCGTAAGTCCCGTATAACAGGTGTAGGGGTCATAGAGACCTTAAGGAAAACTGAGGAATTCAACTTGTCAATGGACAAATTGAATATAATCAACAGTCAGGATTCAATCCAATCTGACTGAAGATTCTCCTAATTACATATCTACCTATCTGTCTGGCTGTCTATCTATCTAGAAACCCTGGTGGCATGGTGGTTAATTGATCCCACTGCTAAGCAAAAGGTCAGCAGTTCAAATCCACCAGACACTCTTTGGAAACTTTATGGGGCAGTTTTATTCTACCCCAGGGAGTGGGGGGGAGTGGGTCACTGTGCTTCAGAATTGACTTGACGGCCCTAGGTTTGGAGTTTTGGTATCTGTCTAATCTATCTGCCTGCCTTCTTTTCCTTCTCTCCTTTCTTCCTCCCTCCTTCTCTCCCTTCCTTCCTTTCTTTCTCCTTTCCTTCCTTCTCTCCCTCCCTCTTTCCTTTTCTCTTTTTTTACCATGCTGTTATGTTCCAACATGCTTCCCTACATAATCTATTGTTTAGAAAGTAGGTATCTTGATGTCCTTTATACAGATGAAAAAATTAATGCCAGGGAAGTTGACTGGGAGTGAAAAGACTCCTGTTACAGCACTGTCTTGGCCTCTGTCTGGTCCTGGAAAAGTCAACCAGTCTCCCTAGGGTTGATGAGGTGGCTGTGTTATTGCTTCTGTCATTTTTAGGGAATTGAAGCAGGGTTTTCTCAGTCTTCTGTTTTCATCACTGTCTCTGATCACTGTTCTTCCAATGGCCTCTACTTTGATGTCTTCTTATAGGATTAAGGTCAATAAGGATAATAACCATGTAATAGGGAGAAGAGAGATACAATGCGAATACTAAGAGTACTTACCTCTTTAGGATCGTTGTCAGGAATAAGCCAAGGCCAAGCCAAGTGCTGTCGAGTCGGATCCGACTCCTAAATATGTGAAGTGCTTAGGATACTAGCTGGCACACAGTAAGCACTGCATACATTAAACAGCAATAACAACAAAAAAGCTTTGCAGTCCAATTAATTCTGACTTACGGCAATTCTAGAGGTCAGAGTAAAACTGACCCAAAGAATTTCCAAGGAGCCCCTGGCGGATTTGAACTTCTGACCTTTCAGTTAGCAGACAAGGCATTTAACCATCATGCTACAAGGGTTTCCATTGCTGTAGACCCGTTGCTGTTGAGTCGATGCCGACTCACAGTGAACTTGGAGGACAGAGTAGAACGGCCCTACAGCTTTTCTAAGGAGCACCCAGGGGCTTTCAACTGTCCACCTTCTGGTTAGCAGCTGTAGCACCTAGCCACTACACGAGCGGGATTTCCACTGCATACCTAGGAACTAGTATTTTTATATTATTCTCTTCAAGGTCCTTAATACTTTTAAAACCTTTATATCTTCAAAATTGCATCTGTCTGAGTAGCCTAACATCATGTTCCTGGCCCAGCATGCTATTGAGGCACCTCCTTTCTTTTAACCCTCTCTTCTTTTAGCGTGATACCCGGCTGGTGCAGTGGTTAGTGCACTTGGCTGCTGGCCAAAAGGCTGGAGTTTGAAACCCACCTGCTGCTTCGTGGGAGGTAGAGGTGGCAGTCTACTTCCTGAAAGACATACAGCCTGGGAATCATATGGGGCATTTCCACTCTGTCCTATAGGGTCACTGTGAGTCAGAATTAACTCTGTGACACAGAATTTGGTTTAACGTTCCTTCGCTTGACCAATGGAGTCATAATTTATTTCAGTGTTCTTTTCCTTTTCCCACAAGATGGGAGATAATAATTAGCAAATGGTATGTCCAAATGGTTTTGCTCATGCTTTAATGAATGATGTTAAGACGGTTTGAATAAATTGGCGGCAAATACAGTTTCATGGCCCAATCTTGGGTTATTGAAAAGCCATTAGAAGGGAAGTTTGAATTGGCTGTAGTTTTTATTCTTAACCTCTTGAATTAGCTGATGTCAAATCCAGTTCCAATGTCAGGACAGGAAATGCTGAGATCTTCTGGAAAATGTCTTAGTAATTTCTGCATTATTTGTTCAGTGTATTTGGCTAGCTCAGTTGGGAATGATTTTTCCATTTGGATGTGTCACAGAATGCCACAGACAGGAAACAAACTTAGGAAGCCTGGGGTTACAGGCTGATTCAGGCTGTCTGCCTCCATCCAGCATGCTCTTGCCCAAACTCTCCTGCTGGTGCTGCCAACCAGGAAACCCTGGTGGTGCAGTGGTTAAGTGCTATGGCTGCTACCCACAAGTTTGGCAGTTCAAATCCACCAGGTGCTCCTTGGAAACTCTATGGGAAGGTTCTATCCTAACCTATAGAGTTGCTATGAGTTGAAATCGACTCAATGGCAGTTCAGTTAGTTTCTGGTTTGCTTCCATTCAGATTCTCATCTCCTCTGACTTCATAGACCCAGGTTCCACCAGTTCTTTCAGGTCTATCAAAATGCCAAGTTCAATATTTTTGTTACACTTGATAATTTTGAAGTGCTTTTGAAGATACTATTTCATTGACCTGGTTACAAGTTGGAAACCCTGGCAATGTAGTGGTTAAGTGCTACATCTGCTATTCAAAAGGTCAGCAGTTTGAATCCACCAGGTACTCTTTGGAAGCTCTATGGGGCAGTTCTCCTCTGTCCTCCAGGGTCACTTGATGACAGTGGGTTTGGTTTTTGGATGGCTGCAAGTTATCACTCCTTACTCCTTTTAAACAAATTTATTCTGGTAAGATATGTACAACAAAAGGTCTGCCACTTATACCATTTGTAAGTGTCCAATTCAATGACATGCATGACATTCACCACTGTGTACAAGTGTCACTCAAAATTTTTTTTAAAAGAGATAATGTATTAAAAAAACTTATGAAATAGTTACAACTCACGGTAAGTTACAAAAATAGCATATAGAGTCCCATGGACCTTCCTCCCAGCTTCCTGTAATCATGTCACTTTTACACAGCTACAGTACCATATGGAAATTGGGAAATCCTCATCAGTATAACACTGTTTTCCAGGCTACAGACTTCAGTTAGCGTCTGCATGACTCGATGGCAGTGGGTTTGGTTTTGGTTTGGTCATTTTTATATTTGTGTGTCTATGTTGCTGTGGTTGTCGGTGCCTTTGAGTTGATTTCAACTCCTGGTGACCCCATGTGACAAAGTAGAACTGCCCCATAGGGCTTCCTTGGCTGTAATCAGTATGGGAACACATTACCAAGTCTTTCTCCTGCAGAGCCTTGGGGTTGGTTTGGAATGACTATCTTTCAGTTAGCATTCAGGCTAGTTCTAGGCATTTTAATCCTCTGTATAGACTCATGTAATCACCACCACGAATCAAGATACTTCTTGAAACACTTTTTTAAAAAGCTGACTCTATAATAAGTATTTATGGAGCTTCTCTGCTGGTTGCCCTGATGTCGTAGTGGTTCAGAACTCCACAAGCTAATAAAAACTTCAGCCATTTGAATCTGCCAGGTGTTCCTTAGAAACTCTATGGAACATTCTACTCTGTCTGGCAGAGTTCCTCTGAGTCAGAATTGACTCAATGGCATTGGGTTATGATGGGTACCAAGGAGAGAATAGTGAACAAGAGAGAAGAAACCCCTGCCTTGAGGTAGTTCTGCAATCAAAGGTACTGAAAAACATGCAAGGAATAATGAGAATAACAGCTACCATCTGTCTGGTACCTATGACAGTGTCTGTAAGCAATAAGCTGGAGCCTTCACATGTGTTCTTCTCAGGTGCCATTGAATCCCTTCCAACTCCTACTGACGCTGTGTACAACACGATGAAACAGCAGCCTCCGCACGGTTGTGGCTATGCTCAGGCCCGTTGTCACGGCCGCTGCATCAATCCATCTCGTTGAAGGTCTTCCTCTTTTTCATGGACCTTCTACTTTACCAAGCACTGATGCCATCCTTGCTTCTAAGGGGTAGTCTTGTTGTATTTCTTCCAAGACAGATTTGTTTGCTCTTTTGGAAGTCTTGGGTGTATTCAGTATTCTTTGCCAACATCACAATTTGAAGACACCAATTCATCTTCAGGCTTCCTTATTCGTTGTCCAGCTTTCGCAATGAAAACACCATGGCTTGGGTCAGGTGCGTGTTAGTTTTCAAGGTGGTTTCTGTCCTTTTTAACACTTTAAAGAGGTCTTTTGCAGCAGATTTGCCCAATGAAACAGGTTGTTTGATATCTTGATTGCTGCTTCTGTGGGTGCTGATATTTTATACATCCCTGTACACATTGCCATAGAGATGATTCCAACCCACTGCAACTCTATAGGACAGGGAAGAACTTCCCCATAGGGTTTCCAAGGAAAACCTGGTGGATTTGAACTGCTGACCTTTTGGTTAGCAGCTATTTCTCTTAACCATGTCGCCAGGATTTCCTCATACATACATACATGAGAACCCAAACTCACTGCTGTTGGGTTGATTCCCATTCACAGCAACCCTAAAAGACATAGTGGAGCTGCTCCATAGGGTTTCCAAGAAGCATGTAGCATTTAGAACAATAACTTCACAGAGTAATTATTGTTGGACCTCGTGTGTATATAAAAAACTCAGTACCATCAAGTCGATTCTAACTCACAGGAACCATGTAGGACAGAGTAGAACTGCTCCATAGTGTTTCCAAGGAGTGCCTGTTGGATTTGAACTGACAGCCTTTTGGTTAGCAGACACAGCACTTAACCACCACACTACCAGGGCTTCTGGGTATATACATAGTATTATTTAATCTTATAAAAATCGAGAACAACAGATACAATAAATGTTTCACAGAGGAGTAAACTGAGGCTCAGAGAGGTTAAGTAACCTTGCCAAATCTTCTGCCCAACTAGTTAAGTCTAAGGCTAAGCTGACTGAACATCAAGGCTTGTCTCATTACAGTAATTCTATGCTGAGGTTAATTTTAAGAGAAATTTTCATAATCTCACCATGCAATGATAACCACAGTTAATAATTTGGCATATCTCCTTCTAGTCTTTTTTAATGCATATGCAAGCTAAAACCTAATTGGGATCCTTTGTAAGGAACAATTCTTACATTATTTTTTCTCAGCTTAATACCATATGTTAAATACACCATTAAAACTCATCAAAGCAATCACTTTCAAAGACTGTCCAATATTCCATTGTTTCTTGGTGACCTGAGATTTATTCTTTGATGCCCTATTGTTGGTTAGTAAAATTGCTTTCAAATTCTCATTATCAGAAATTTTACCACAGTGAACATCTTTATGCAAAGACTTTTATGTGCAAATCCAAAGACATTCTTAAGAATAGATTTTGAGAGGTAAAATAGATTTTGAGAGGTGGAAACCCTATAGTTTTATGATTCTTTGTACTACTATTGAAATTTTTCAAAGGCTGTGTCTTTAAAAATATTATATTAAGTCCTTTAGATCAGAGCTTGGTGAATTACAGCCTCCAAGACAAATCTGGCCCATTGTCTGTTTTTGTAAATAAAGTTTATTGGGAAAAAGATATAATCATCTGTGTACATGTTGCCTCTAGTTTTGTGCTACAGCGACAGAAGTGAGTAATTGCAATAGGGAACTATATGGCTGGCAAAGTCAAAAGCATTTATTACCTGATTGTTTAAAAAAAGTTTGCCAGACTTTGGGCTGGATGAGAGCTGCAGATAAGAGATGACCTTAGCAAAATTTGCTTAAAAGGACTGTATACCAAGCACAGCTGCACAGTGGGACTTACGTTAGAGAAGGAAGAACTGTCATTGTATCTGGGACTCACGGGGTACAAGCACTCAGCCTCTTTGGTCTCTATCGCCAGAGAGCAGGTACACAGCTAGTGCTTAATAAATGCTTGCTGTGTGCTGTATTCATCATTGCTGCTGCTAAGCTTGGGGTTGATTGTGAGTATGGTGACTTCCCTTCTCCCTTCTCTTGCCTTTGGCACAACTCTCAGAATTTGTCCTGGATGAATAACTTCCTTTTCAGACCACTGGTGTATACAGAGAAGCAGTTCCGTTATTCAAATTCTCCAAGATCAAGGATGGAAAATGAAGGCTGCCTCTGGCCCCACCACACATCCAAATAAATCTTCCAGCTTCCAAATGTGACTATGTCACCCTGGGATTAATACCAACTAATCCAGTGCCAACATCAAGACAGAGAAAAATCAGCATTTACTCTCCTGGAAAATCATTTTATACTGATTACAAGTTGTCGCCTGTCATCAGGATGGGGATTGAAAGCGTGTGCATTTGCAAGGTTAATATTGTCGTCGAAAGTCGCTGGCTCCTCTGCCTGCCTCCTGCTCCCATGACCAGCTGAAAAGGAAACAAGAATTCCAAACAACCAGTTGTCTGGAGACATCCTGATTTGGACACGTGGAGTCTGGTCTGTGTCTGGTTCACCTCCAAGACCCCCCCGATCAACGTGAAATCCAGCAGTGACAATCCAGAGTGGCCTTGATCAGCCTTAGCACCATTGACATTTCGGGGTCCATCACTCTGCCCTGTACACTGCAGGATATTTAGCAGCATCCCTGGCCTCTGGGGTACCAGTAGCACCCTTTTCCCACTGGTGACAACCCAAAATCTCTTCAAATATTGCCCCTGGGGAACCAATTTGTTCCCCTTCTGCCATTGAAAATTGCTGGCCTCTCAATCTTGAGGCAAGCAGATAACCAAGTCAATCATGCCCATCAGGCGTCATCTATGTAGCTTGGTGACACCGCTGCTTTGTGCTCCAGCTTTTCAACTCCAAGCCTGTGATATTCTGTCACTGCCTCGTGTTTGCTTATCCTGGGCCCTCTGCCTGGAATTCTCTTTCCTCCTCTATTCTCTATAGAAAACCCCTTGCTGGTGGAGTCTTCCAGGACCACGCCTTCTCCCATCTATTGTGAAGTTAGACGCTGTTTCCTTGGGGCTGCCATTGCTCTTTTGTAATCAGTGGAGTCACAGTTACGTGGGTCAGCACTAAAATTGAAAATCGCAAGTTACACATTTATCTTCAAAAATCCTTTAAGTCTCCCTCCAAGATAGTATAGATGATCTCTCAGGGTCAGTGCTGTTGAGTAAGTTTTTTGACCAGTAATGTCTGAGAATCCAGGCTGTCCTTGCAAACTCCATAGGGCATTTCTACTCTGACTCCTAGGGTCACTATGACTTGGACCCAAATCGATGGCACTGGGTTAATGTCTTAAAAGTGTTTACTCTAAAGGAAGGAATGCTGTGTTGTTGCTGTTAGTTGTTATTGAGTCAGTACCAACTCATGGTGACCCTACCGTTTTCAAGGCTGTGACCTTGTGGAAGCAGACTGTCAGGCACTTCTTCCAAGATGCCTCTGGGTGGGTTTGAATCACCAACCTTTCAGCTTGCAGGGGAGTGAGTGTTCAACAGTTGGTGCCACTCAGGGAGTCCTGAAAGGAGCACTCCATCGCCACAGAGCAGATGTCTACTCTTTACGGAACGCCACGCACTAACAGTGTCTGAGCTCTCCAACATCCACCCCTTTATAAAATTTTTATAACAAATAAGGAAGACATAGAACATCCTAGTGTGTTCTTGCTTGTTTGAAGGGGCTTCTTCCCTCTGTTTTGAAATGCAGCCTCTGCAGTCTTGGCATAAATGACTACTATACCACTGGAAGACTTAAACAAGATTAAAAAAGATAAAACAAAACCAGCTACTGTTGAGTCAGTTCTGACTCGTAGAGACCCTATAGCTCAGGGTAGAACTGTCCCATAGAGTTTCCAAGGAGCACGTAGTGGACTCAAACTGCTGATCTTTTGGTTAGCAGCTGAAGCACTTAACCACTATGCCACCAGGGTTTCCTGACTCTGGGGTACTTAACGACTACGTCTCTATCTCATTTATTTTTGAATCCTCAAAGCCTGCCACAGAGCTAACACTCAAAATTCCCGTATTACATGAAGGCACCCCCCAAATGGGAGTTCGCGTTAACATCTTCAGCAGATTCTGCTCTCAATTTTAAAATCCTTTTCCTGCTGAAAGAAACACTCTAAAATACTGTATTTAAAATCTGTGTGTTGTATTCCAAGCATCTGGTACAACCTTTGACACAGAGCATGTGCTTAGCAAATATTTTCTGTTATTTCTATTAAAAGACCAGAGCTGATGGTCTGACAGCCTGGAGGGTCCCCTGAGAACACGGCCACTAGACTTGCTGCTAGCCCAGAGCTGAAACGGGTACCCAAGGCAACACTTCAGACAAAGAATCTATTGGACTCAGGGACACAGAGGGATGCATGTGGTGTGTGTACTTTATGGTTTAATATATACATGAGGCTGTCCCATGGGTTTCTTTTTAGAGGGTGGAGGAGATGGTAGAGAGGAAGGGACAAGTGTTGGCTGAGCTGGAAGAGTGAAAAAGAAGAGTGTACTGTCACAGGGTGTGGAGAGCAGATGGAGAAGTGGGTACTCGGGCTTTTATATGAAAATGGACTTGGGTTGTAAACTTTTACTTAATCACAATAAAAACATTAATTTTTCTTCTGTTATTATTAATGCATTAAAGTGTTTTGAACGTACGGGAAGATGATATTAATGGATTGCTCTAAGGACCAGTGTGAAGGGAGCTCTCTTTGCCAGCTTGGTGGAGATGGATCGTTGCAGTCATACTTTTAACTTTGACTTCCTCTAGCCCTCCACACCCACTCTGACCAAATCCTAAAGCAAGGCTCTGTCACCTGAAGCCTACCAGCAAGAAGGAAATTTTCAGTTCCAGAGGAGATTTGTGTCTGGTTTCTTTGCGGTTTACAAGAGGCCCAAGCATCCCCCAACTCTCTCTTGGTTTTCTCCTGCTGGCTTTTGCCTAGAGCACAAAGTAACAAGTGGCACTTTGTATGACTGTGCTTCTGCCATGACTATGGAAGTCCCTGAATTTGTACTGGAAGCAAGTCCATGAAAGGAAGTGTCAAGAAGAGACCATCTCTGAAGAATAAACATTGCCACACCTAACTGAAGGAATACAAAGCCACTCCTTACCACGATTCTGAAACCAGGATCCAGAAAGCCACCTGAGATGCCAACTGGAAGAAGCTTAAGATCATTTCCTCTAGGAAGATGATGCCCTTTAAGTCACTGTCAACCACTTGATTCTGCCACTCAGTGATCTATAGGATAGAGTAGAACTGCCCCATAGAATAATCCAAATGGAAGCAGCTGGTCACATTTTTCTCCCATGGAGCTACTGGTGGGTTTGAACCCGTGACCTGTCAGTTAGCAGCCAAGTGCTTAACCATTGCATCACCAGGCCTCCTTCAATGCCCTTTACTAAAATCAAACCAAACCCATTGCCATTGAGTTGATGCTGATTCGTAGTCAGCCTATAGGACAGAGTAGAACTGCCCCATAGAGTCTCCAAACTGCACTTGGTGGATTGGAATTACCAACCTTTTGGTTAGCAGACATAGGATTTAAGCATGATGCCACCAGGGTTTGGGAGACTGTTTTCTACCTTTCATATGTGGTGGCTGCACATGGTGTTTTTAATGGAGAGTAAGCTGCCGTGGAGCTAAGCTAAGCTAGGAATATGCATTGGAAACGCGAAGAAATTTCATGAAAAAGCAATCCCTTCACCTCTAAAGACCCTGTGTGTTCGGGCAGGTGTGCAGAGTCAGAGACCACGGAGGCGGAAGAGACAGCCACCTGTCCAAACTCCTGAAATCCAGATGATATCAGAAAGAGTTCTTTAATTCCAAGGTACACCAGTGGACTAGTCACACAGAGGGAGGGGGAAAAAAGAATTTGTATCCCTTTCATATATAAAAGGAAACAGATGTGTTTTTCTTTACAAAAGAGCATTTCATTAAAAAAAGAAAAAAAAAAGGCAAGGCGAGGCAGAGTTAACGTAACCATTATCCTCCATCTCAGGAAAAGCAAATCCTGTTTGCCTGTCGTTACAGAAGGTAGCAAAATCCTTTCATCCAATGATTAGCTGTAAACATTCCGCCGCCTTCTGGGAGCAGGCCTCTGTTTCCCATCTTACACCGAAGCCATTTTCTTAGACTAATGTTTTATACACACAGCTCAGATACAATGCAAACTCCCGGTACCCCAAAGGCAACGGGGCATTCGTTTATACTAAATCAGAAGTGTCACCCCTGGCAACCCGCAGCAGTGAAACATTTATTCAGTCTTGCATTCCTGGCACTTAGAATTATTTCTTTCATGCCTGATAGCCAAATTACAATATGGCAGGCTTCCCTGGAGCCATGGGATCATTAGTACTAGCTCACAACATACTTTCAACTGATATGGCGTTTCATGTACAGCTGCCAATCAAAAAATGGGATATGCAAATGAGGATGGGAGCCCGGGTGTACAATGCCTCTACCGTGAGCTCCTCACAGATTGCCTTAATGACTGGCAGTCATTCTGCTGAGTGGAAGAAGTAGAAAGAACACAGAGGAAAATTCCCCCAGGAAGCTGATTGCAAGAGCCAAAAGTTTCTACATTTGATTTCCATATTTATTCCCTCCCCCTACACTCCCACCCCCGGGCTATCAGGCATATGTGTGTTTCTAAACAGTAAGCCTAAAAATACTTGCACTGGGCTTGTTCTAGAAACATGGAGCTGTGTCATTGTGGGTGAGCTTCTCAGGTCACCCTCAGCTGCGGGCAGTGGGTTTCATCTAAATACGTGGGTCTAGGTGGAGCCTTGGAAACACCCGTATCGACCCTGCACAGAGTAGAGCACCCAGCAGGGTTTCCAAGAAGCACCTGGTGGATTTGAACTGCCAGCCTTTTGGTTAGCAGGCATAGCACTTAACCACCATGCCACCAGGGTTTCCAGTGAGTAAAGGCGGGTGGTGGCGTTTGGGGACTGGCAGACACAGTGAGTTGAACCCTCTCCGAGAGATGGGGCTGAGGCTGTGGCTGTGGGGCCCCAAGTCCCCGCCATGGAGAAGCGACAGGAGAATCCTGCTTAATGTTGAGTGGGAAGTGGCCTCTGCTTCTTCCTCAGTCTTGACCCTGTCACTCTCCTTTGCTCACTGGGTTGCAGCCTTAGAAGCTTCCTTTTCAGATTCTCAGAAGGTCGAAGCTCCTTCCTGCCTTGCGCAGTGCTGGGCTTTGTTCGCCCTCCTAACCCGAGCACCTAGCTCACCCTCTGTAGGGTTCGTGCCAATTGCCTTCAACTCAATCCCCGATCACAGCGACCTCATGTGCTGCCAAGCAGGACTGCTGCACAGGGTTTTCTTGGCTGTGATCAGAGGCAGACTGCCAGGCCTTTTCTTCGGTGGTAAGGATGAGCGGACTCAAACCACTCACCTTCAGCTTAGCAGTCCGGCACAAACCTTGCACCTGAGAAGTTACATAAAAGGGATTGGATGAATAAGCTGGAGAAGTTACTGCCTGTCTGTGTCGAGGAAACCCTGGTGGCATAGTGGTTAAATGCTACGTCTGCCAGCCGAAAAGGTCGGCACTTTGAATCCACCAGGCACTCCTTGGAAACTCTGTGGAGCAGTTCTACTTTGTCCTGTAGACTCACTATGACTCAGTGTCAGCTGCACAGCAATGGGTTTGGTTTGATTTTTTTAAAATGCGTTGAACCCAGGATTAAAACTCGAGGTCCACCAGAGACCTCGCAAACATCTTGGGTGACAGGGGAGTCAGACAAACAAGAAGGAAGAATTGTGAGAAAGTCTTGTAAAGACAGGCAAAAGGAGAATGGTGCCTCTTTTTACTCTCAAGTCTCTGGGTGGTGCAGATGACTAACAAGCCCTGCTGCTAGAAAAAGGTTGCAGGTTCGAGTCTACCCAGAGATACCTTTTAAGAAAGGCCTGGTGATCTGCCTTTGCAAAAACAGCCATTAAATCCCCACAGAGCACCTTTCTGCTCTGACTCACGAGGGGTTGCCACAAGCTGGAGTCAGATTTACCAAGCTTTCACCATCTTTTGGCTTTTCCTGTACCAAGGGACAGCCAGCATGACCCTGAGATGTACACAGGCCGTCCCCAGCTTATGGATGTCTGACTTAGGGACAGCTCTTGAGTAAGAACCGACTTCCATCAAGCCTACCCTATTAAACATTTGAGTTAAGCACAGACAGTGATTTGTAATAACAAATACACACACGACTTTGTGAGACTCACGAAACAGGAAGCAGTTTGGAAAAGTTTAAGGGTTTCATATCCACTGAAAAACAAATGAAAACTCTTTACTGTCCCTGCGGGACGGAGTAGAACTGCTCCAGAGGGTTCCCGAGGAATGCCTGGCAGGTTCTGGCTGCAGACCATGTGAAGAGCCATGGCTTTTGCACTGCCAGGGCTCTGTGTTTTGTACGCATGACCCCAACCAAAACCCACTGCCGTTGAGTTGATTCCAACTCATCGTGACCCTGTAGGCAGAGTAGAACTGCCTGATAGAGTTTCCTAGGAGTGCCTGGTGGATTTGAACTGCTGATCTTTTGGTTAGCAGCTGTGGTACTTTAACTACTACGCCACCTGGGTTTCTTGCTTTTTATATGCATAGAAAGGTAAAACCTATGTGACATATTAAGACAGACATTTGACTGATGCTAAGTAAGAACCGTACACAGCTGTTCTGACTTAGTTACAAATTCAGCTGGAATGTAGACTTCGGCAAGGATCGTGTTTGAACCTGGGGTTCTGCTCTTGCTGCTGTCGTGTGCAGCCTTTTTTTTTTTTCCGGGGGTGAAAAAGATATCTACTCTGTCAGTGTGTGTGCAATATTAACTCCTGAAGTTCCCTTTATTAATATTATTCTTTTATTTTTGAGAAAGCTGAAATGTCAAAAGCTAACATGTGACATTCAAAGTGATAACAATTTCCTTTCAAGAATGATTCTGTCTACTTTCCACTTCACATTTTTGTGTTTTTCTGTATAGAATAATTGTTTCTGCATATATCCAGATTGATCTATTGATTTAAAAAAAATGAGAAAATACAATGTCATTTATTTACAGTTTTAAACATATTCTACGCTTGCATCAAAAAAACCAAAAAACAAAGAAGATCCATGAATGCTAGGTGGCACGGTACCAAAGGGCCTGTCACTGCCTGTGTTTCCGTCAGAGAGCATCTTCACCTACGACAGCTCACCTCATCCTTGTAACAGCTGCAGGAGGCTGGCTGGCAATCCTTTCATGAAACTGAACACAGATCCAGAGAGGTTAAGCCCCTTGCCAAGCCACACAGTGGGAAGTGGGAAGCCAGAACAGGTGTTAGGGACTGTAGATGGTAGGCCAGGTGCTCCTTCCACAGACGTGACACAGCCAGGCTTTCAAGAGCCAGAAAGGAAGGAGACACGGACTGTTTGACACATCCCTTCATCTACAGAGGAAAGCCTGGGGGCTGGTGGTTGAGTGCTACAGTTGCTGGCTAGAAGGTCAGCAGTTCAGATCCTCCAGGCGCTCCTTGTAAACTCTATGAGGCAGTTCTACTCTGCCCTATGGGGTTGTCATGAGTCAGAAGCGATTTGACAGCTTGACAGAAGTGGGTTTTGGTTTGGTTCATCTGCAAAAAAACTTCCAAAGTTTAAAAATGTTGCATTCTGAGAACAGTGCAACCACTGTGAAAAACTTTGCCGTTACTCAAAAAATTAAACATAGAATTACCATAAACCCAACCCAACCCATTGCCATCAAGTTGATTCCAACTTGATGTGACCCTATCAGACAGAGTAGAACTACCCCACAGAGTTTCCGAGGAGCACCCAGTAGATTTGAACTGCTGACTTCTTCATTAGCAGCTGTGGCACTGAGCTACCATCCCACCAGAGTTTCCAGATTTACTGTAGTGTCCAGCAATGCCATCCTTCAGTGTATCCCAAAGACTTGAAAACAGCTCCCCAAATGGATTCTTGTCCACCCATGTTCACTGCAGCACCAGATGCTCCTTGGAAACTTTATGGGGGCAGTTCTACTGTGTCCTGTACGGTCACTGTGAGTTGGAATAAACGTGATGGCAGTAGGTTTGGTTTGCTTGTTTTCTTTTTTTCAGTAATAGGTTGGCGTGATGGTTGCTCAGCAAGGTACTTGTATGCTGTCACTGAACTAGACACTTACAAATGTTCAAAAAGGCAATTTTTTTAATTATATGCATTTTATGTTAAAAACCAAAAAGACCACTGTACTCTAGTCTTAATTTTATTTAAACAAATTTGTCTGCCTACGGCTAGAATTGAGTAGCTTTATTTACGGAGCAATTTGGGAAGAGAACTTTTGCCTTCTTTCTTGAATTTTCAGCCCTAGTCAGATCCTTCGGCTTCAGTAACAAATGTTTTCCTCTTGTCTCTCTCCCTCAAGGCTCCCCGCCCCCATTTGTCTGTAAGCAGTATCTGGCTCTACACTCCCAGCTGACAGCACCCCACATATGGCTTTCTGGAAGAAATCCCTCACTTTCACAGCTCCTTGGGGGATCTCACCAGGGCTCTCTCATCTCTCTGTTGTCAAGGTCACTCATCCGCCTTAGGAAGCCTTCCCAAGGGCACCATTCAGGCTGGTTCAGATTTCCAAAAAGGTAAGACGGAGAGAACACCAAGCCCCAGGTGACACTCATACGTCATCCTGCGAATTGGTCTGGGGGCATTTAAAATTGTAAAAGTGAAGTCTGGCTTCTTTAGGAAGTTTAAGCTTACAAGTTACTGCCTGAAATTCTGTGGAGAGAGCTCATCATTTATCACAGGAAAGCTCCAGAATCCAAATAACTAGGAGTCTTGAAGGAACGAGGGTACTTTAGGAGGGAATAAAAATAGAATGTGCTTTTGGAGGTGACACATAGCTATCAAAGTCAGGGATATGTTCCACTGCGTTGGACCTTTAGAGGGTATCTGAGGGTTAGGGTTGCAGTGAACCAATGGCAGGCACCACCACCAATGATACTTTAAGTAGTCTTTTTGGTTAGAAAGAGGAGTCCTGTGGTACAGCAGTTAAGCTCTCTGCTGCGAGCTGGAAGACCAGTGCTTTGAGCCCACCAGCTACTCTGCAGTAGAAAGATGTGGCAGCCTGTTTCTGTAAAGATGACAGCCTTGGAATCCCTGTGGAGTGGTTCTACTGCGTCCTACAAAGTCACTGTGAGTGGGAATTGACTCCACAGCGATGGGTTTGACTTGGGCTTGGGGTTTTATGCCATTAAGCTTGGGTGAGCTGTGATAATAACAAACAAAAGCTTAGCAGTTTCTTTTTTTCTCTAGGGTTTGAGGGATGATCCTCTTGGGTTACGATAACAAACTGATCTATGTCCCCCAAGATATGTGTTGAATTCTTGGTCCCTTTACCTGGGAAACCCCGGTGGGTAGTGCTTAAGTGCTGTGTCTGCTAACCTGAGAGTTGGTGGTTCAAATCCACTAGATGCTCCTTGGAAACTCTATGGAGCAGTTCTACTTTGTCTTATAGGTCACTATGAGTCAAAATTGAGTCAGTGCCCATGGTTTGGTTTTGAGTTTTCCCTGTGGGTGTAATTCTGTCTGGAAATAGGACTACTTTCTTTTTGTTGGGTCAATTAGGTCACGGCACTGCAGGGTAGGTGCAAGCTCTGATCACTTCTGAGTTACGAAAAAGACCAGAACAGACAAGGAATGCCCAGGGCCGCTGACAAGGCAGGGATCCACACAGCTGAGACCCGGACTTGAACTTCAGTCTCCAGAACAGTGAGAAAACAAAGTTCTGTTCTTTCAGGCTCCTGCTGGTGGTATTTGTATCTACTTGTGCAGTACTCTTCAGCCATAAAAGGAATCAAGCTACGACATGGGTGAACTTCGAAAACATTATGTTAAGGGAAAGAAGCCAGACGGAAAAGGCCATGTATTATATGATACCATTTATGTGAAATGAGGGGCTCTCTGGGTGCAGTGGTGACATGCTTGGCTGCTATCCTGAAAGGTGGGGTTCTGAACCCAGCAGCCGCTCTGTGGGGAAAAGATGGGGCATGAAACAGACCACTCTTGTCAAGATTAAAGTCTTGGAAACCCTATGGGGTCGTGGGGTGTGTTCTAGAGGGTTGCTATGAGTCAGAATTGATTTGACAGCAACAGGTTTTGGTGTCTTGGTTTGGTTAGATAAAGCATTTTCACAGGCAAGTCTCCATCATCTCATGTCCCATTTTGCAGATAAACAGACTGAGGCTAAAGAGGAGTTGTGAGCTGCTCGAGGTCATAAAGGCAGGAGACAGAGAAGCTGCATCTGGAATCGAAGCCATAAGACTCTGAGCTTCCTTCTAAGCTGGGCTCTGTCTCTGATCCCGAGCGCTGTGGGTTTTAGAATCACATATGCAGTCACTATTAATCATTGTGACTACATGTCCTGGTCTCCCACTGTGCCAAATGACATAATCCAGCTGGGAAACTGTGGGCCCCAGGGACCCACAGAGTACGTGGGAAAGGCCACAAGACTTGAGAAGAATCACTTGAATGTTGTTGTCCTAAACCTTCTACTTTTTGTCTGACCCCCTGTCACAGTGGTTCTGTGCTGCCTCTGTCCCCCACCCCCCACTGTAGTCACCCACACCTTGTTGTTGTTGGACCATTGACTCCAACTCATGGCAACCCCATAAGACAGAGAACTGGATACCTGGTGCAGTGGTAAAGTGTTTGGCCGCTAACCAAAAGGTCAGCTGTCCAAATTTACCAGCTTCTTCTCTGAAAGCTTATGGGGCAATTCCACTCTGTGTTAGAGGGTTGCTATGAGTTAGAATTGACTTGACGGTGAGTTTTATAGGGTTTCCAAAGATAATTTTTATGACAGCAGATTGCCACTTGCAGCTGGGTAGGTTGAAACCGCAAACCTTTCGGTTGGAAGTTGAGAGCTGTAACCCACTGCACTACCGGGATTCGTTGGCGGGCACCTTAGCATGCTGTATTGTGTTGGCTCGTGGGCTAGGCTGGTACTAACTCACTGCCTTTTCTCCCCCCTCTATTTCTTTGAACACTTATGACTGCTCTCTCTTTGTAGACAGAAATCATCACAGAGAAGCCAGAGGATGAAATAACAAAACCTTGAGCTTTTGAGACTCACAGCCAAAGGCCTGGCACAAGCAACTGGGTGGTGCTGTTAGTCGCTACGGAGTCAGCCAAGACTCACAGCTACACCATCTGATGATCTGCTACCCACCTGACTGTTGCGATCACAGGATTTTCACTGGCTAATTTTTGGAAGCAGATCACCAGGTCTTTCTTTCTAGTCTCTTTTAGTTCAGAAGGTCTGTTGAAACCTGTTCAGTATTGTTTTAGTCAGCTAGGCTGCTCTAACAGAAATACCACAGAGTGGATGGCTTTAACAAAGAAAGATTTATTCTTACACAGTCCGGTAGGTTGTAAGTCCATATTCAGGGTGTCTGCTCCAGGGAAAGACTTTCCCCTTGTCGGCTCTGGAGGAAAGTCCGGTATTGCATCAGTCTTTGTCCAGGGAGCGTCCTCACGCAAGAACCTCTGGTCTGAAGGACGCGCTCTGCTCCCGGTGCTGCTTGCTTGATGGTAGCGAGGTTCTCAAATTGTCCTTTGTCTCTTTTTCCTATTATTCCTTGCAAGCTAAAAGCATTAAGGGTGGGGCAAGCCATACTCCAGGGAAACTCCCCCACAGCAGGAATTCGCAGCCCCACCCTAATCCTTTAACATACAGGTTAGCAAAACCACACAGTGGAGGACAGTCCCAAGATACTGGGAACCATATCCGAGCCACGTGGCTGCACACATTTTTGGGGGGACACAATTCCAACCACGACAAGTATCATAGCAACACACAAGCTCCCTAAGAGGCAGGTAATAGCTGTGTATGAAGTGCATTGACCAGGAATTGAACTTGTGTCTCCAGTACAGAAGGCGAGAATTCTACCACTGAACCACCAAGAAAATCAAAACCAAACCCGTTGCAGTTGAGTCAATTCTGACTCATAGCAACCATCTAGGATGGAGTAGAACTGCCCCATAGGGTTTCCAAGGAGTCATTGGCAGATTTGAACTGCTGACCTTTTGGTTAGCTGCTGAACTCTTGACCATTATACCATCAGGGCCCCATCTGAACCACCATGACTCCCCAAAGCTCCTCTAGCCCCAGCCCACTGCTGTCAAGTTGATTCTGAAGTCTAGTGACCCTATGGAACAGAGTAGAACTGCCTCCACAGAGTTTTCAAGGGGCAGCTGGTGGATTTGAAATGCGGGTCTTTTGGTTAGCAGACATAGCACTTAACCACTACGCCACCGGAGTTTCCAAAGCTGCTCTAAGACCATCAAAATCAAAAGTGGGCTGCCTTGTGCCTTGGTGGTAGATAATCAACCCAGATAGTCTAAGCTTGAAGTGGATTCTACATCTGTTCCCCTCACACTCTCCTACTATTTCCGTCATCTTCTATTAAGCGAATGGCACTCTTTTTGCGCTGAGATAAGAACCAGCCACAGCTATGTTGTTGCTTCCCAACCCTCAGCCATTTGGGAAACACCCATCATGAACTGTGCCATGTCTGAGAACCCTTCAATTACTTCCCTAATATGCCTAAAACAAAATCAACTTACTCTTTAAAACTCACCTCATTCTAAGCAACAGTTTATAAACCAAACAGCAAACACATGGCTATGAAGTCGATTCTGACTCATAGTGACCCTATAGACAGAGGAGTACTGCCCCTTAGAGTTTCTAAGGAGCTTCTGGCCGATTTGAACTGCTAACTTTTTGGTTAGTAGATGTAGCCTTTAACCACTACACCACCACAGTTTCCAACAATTCATAACATCATGGTAATACTGACATATTTCTGTTTAGCAAGACAAAGTAATAAAGGTTGTCAACTTTGATGGAAGCAGAATATTACATTTTTTCTCATGCAGCAGCTGGTGGATTTGAACTGCTGACCTTAGCAGCTGAGTGCCTAACCACTGTGCAACCCAGGCAGCCTGTTTACGAAGTAATGCATAATTGATGAATTAAGAAGTGCTTTTCTTTTCCCCACATATTATCCAAATTTGCTTTATTGCAGCTAGAAGCTGGAGTTTCCTGTTTTCTGAAACATTGCTATATCAGAATTTGTCACAGATTTAGAGAAACTGCCACTCACATACATACACACACACACACTCTTTGGCAAACCAGCGAGCCTCCCTTCAAGATGATGGCGTTGATGGCAATGTGACTTGAATTTGCACAGTTTCACTGAGTGTAAGCAGACACAAGTTGTTTGCCCATTTTGGGAACCTCTTTCCTGTATCTGATTTTCACAACTTTTTGCTACAGGTCCCCTTTCCAAAGTTTTCCCCCTTGGTTTCTGGATTTGCAGCGTCTCAGCAATTTTTTCTGCCTTGGTGTCGATGGCCCATGAGGGAAATCTATGGCAAGATCATAAAGCCTCTGGAAGGAAAAGTGTTTTAATCACACATGTCTTTGATAATTATTAACCAGCAAGCCCTTTGGAAGAAAGCCATCTTTTTTTTCCATAGACTCTTGGAGTTGTTTTGACTTTTTCCCCCTTGATGTCAAAGGTGTCCCTTAGAAACTTTCCCATCTGATTTAATTGCTGTTTAATTCTTAAAACATTGCTTTAATTAGCCATCCTGATTTACGGCACCATTGGGCTTGTCCTGGCAAGGACTTCCCGAGAGACTGCCCGCTTCTGATTGATTGATGGGAAATAAGCTTCCTCTCTTCCACTCTGTGGACTTCAGACTCTGCTCAGGAACCCAGGAAAGACTGTATGGCCAAGTTTATGCCAGCTTGTGTTCCATGACTCAGAATTAACCTAATAATCTGAATGACAGCTCACTGAATGTGTTCCTTCTATGTTTGCTGAGGGCATTTTATGTATCAATCACTCTGCTAGGTGAGACAGAGGAAACCGAACAAAACAAGAAACAAGAAGCCCACATGCTTCCTGTCCTCAACAAGCAGTGAGTCCCGTGTTTGCACAATCAGGAGAGGGGAGGAAGCATTTCATCAGCATTTCCCAGGAGGGAATATTGTTTCCTGTCTTCAATTTATTTTCCCCGTATTCTTCTATCATCTCCAGTATTATTTTTCACTAGTAATTTAATTTACATCAACTGGCTTTTTAAAAAATTAGATAGCTTCTTACACTCCCCTAAGCAGCATCTGTGAAGTGACAGGTTCCATGTTGCAGTTCTGCTTTTCAAATATATATTTTAAAAATAAATCAATAGACAATGCAAATGAGAAGGATTCATTTGTCACACCACCTCAAATCTTTTCACAAAGTCCCAGAGCTATGCAGTTCACATTTTGGGGAACACTGATGTAGTTTCCAAAATACATTAATTGAATGTCTGCCTCATGGAAAGTACTATACGAGGAAAACCCAAACCAGTAGCTGTCGGGTTGTTTCCAGCTCATCGTGCTCCTTGCATGTGCAGATTAGAATTGAGCTCCATAGGGTTTTCAGAGTTGTAACTTTCCGGAAGCAGATTGCCAAGCCTGTCTTCCAAGGACCCCAGGCAGGTTCAACTTGCAACTGGCCAGTAGTCAAACACTTTACTGTTTGTACCATCTAGGGATTGTCTTACTATTTTTATCTTTTAAACTGAGTAGCTGTCGTATAACTTAGGGAGTGAGCTGAACAAGGGTAGGCAAGCTCTGGCCCTTGGGTTTTGATGAACACCCTGTTTTTGTAAATAAAGTTTTATTGGAATTGCAGCCACACTCATTCATTTATGTTTTGTCTATGACTACAACGGCAGAGTTGAGTCGTTTAGGATACAGACTTTATGGCCCCAAACCCAACCCAACCCAACCCATTGCCATTGAGTCAATTCCAATTCATAGCAACCATATAGGCAGAGTAGAACTGCCCCATAGAGTTTCCAAGAAGTGCCTGGTGGGTTTGAACTGCTGATCTTTTGGTTAGCAGTGGTAGCACTGAACCACTACACCGCCAAAGTTTCCTTATGGCCCATGAGATCTAGAAGATTTGCTATCTGGCCCTTTACAGAGCAAGCTTGGCCTCTGATAATCGATAGATTCTAGGCAAATGTGGAAGAACCAAAGAACTGTTTGACTTCCAAGCAATAGAGAGAGCACTGACTGACTTGGGAGCTTTTAGAAAGCCCTAGAGGATGCGGGATTTCCGACATGCTACTTGGCTGGCTAAGGGCCAGTGAGAAGGTCAAATTATGGAATGAGGCACTCAAAGCAGGCATGTTTGAAGAGAGGAGAGGTCATGTTGACAAGGTACTCCTTTTCTGTGCCACCATGGGGGACGTTTTGATAATGCAAAGAGAGTGAGTGTCCTGTACTTGAAAGGGATTGTAAAATGTTGCAATATGAGAACTTGGCCTTGACTTACATAAATCTTGGTCAAAATATATGCTGTTATTCTAGACTTGAGTTGACTCCTTGCATGTTTCCAGGAGGCCAAGCTCATCTTGTTGTCAATAAAATACTCTATAATTCTGTGAGGCTGACTGACCCACATCTTCTGTGGTAGAGTCAAGATGGCCATACATTCTTTGCACTTCCTCCCACTGAGAGTAGGAGACTGTGTCAACACTCTTTGAATGTGGCCTAGGGCTGTGGCTTGTTTTGCCTGACAGAATGCAGGAGAACTGATTTCCAAAGCTAAGTCATAAGAAAGTTTCATTTCTGTGGGTCTTTTAGTTCACCATTCTAGAGAAAGTCATTACCATGTAAGATGTTTGAATACCATGGGGAAGCCATGTTGTGAGGAAGCATGGTCCAAACTGGTTGTAACTAGTTTGGTTCTTAGTGGGACTAGGGGGTGGTGAGTGGGTTGGGGAGAAATTGAGACAGAGAAAGGGTGAGAGAAGTGAAAGTACAAATGGGAGGGAGTAAGAGATGGGCAGAAAAATAGAAATATTGATTAAGAGATTGAGAAAGTAAGAGATTGACAGAGAGCTTGATTGAAAGACTGAATGAGAAAGAGATTGAGAGACAGATTGAAAGAAAGAGTGACTAAGAAAGAGATTAAAGAGTGATGGAGAAACAGAGGTGTGAGAGAGTGAGAGTGAGTTAATGATTGAGAGAGAGTGGAAGACTGAGAGAGACATAGGAGGGAGAAGGAGGATTAGAAGAGAGAGAACCATTGATGGATAGCTATGGATGGACAGACGGATGGATGGATGGGTGAATGGATGAATATAGACAGTGAGAGATTGAGAGAGACACTGAGACAGATAGAGAGCTTCCCAGCCAGTTCTCAGCTGCTCCAGCCATCCCACTTGACATGACAGATGTGTGAGTAGAGACACCCAACCCAGCAGAGCCTTCAAGTGACTTCAGACCCTTCTGTCCTCTGATTGCAGCTCCGTGAGACAACTCAATTGGGAGCCACCAGCAGAGTCACGTCAACCTTCAGAATTGTGAGACGTAACACTGTTATTTTTTTAAAGCACTGAGTTTTGAGGTCGCCATGAGTCGGATCCGACTTGACGGCACTTGGCTTGGCTTTAAGTTTTGAGGAGGTTTACTGTGCAACAGTAGGTGACAAAACGAGGATATCTCCATTACCTTGAGATTCCAAGGAGTCAGAGCCATGACAGATGACAGAATTCTGTATCTCTCACTTGGGGTCCCTGCTTATGTCTCCAGTCCAGTTTAACACCACTCGTCTGATTGCTTACTGCGGGGGTGACCCACTCATTCTGGTTTTCCATTCATCTCGGTATCAGTCTTGAAAGTTCACCTCCTGGAAAAATCCTCCATCCCGAGCAAAGACACTTGGGGTCATGGATTCAATTTTGTCCTCCCCATGCTAATTTGGCTAGGCCATGTTCTCCAGTATTGTGTGATTGCCTTCCATTTTGTGGTTTTCCTATGCTGTAAATCCTGTTCTCTTCCTGTGGCTAATAGGTAGGATTATATTAAAGCGGATTAGAGTGGGCCTATGAAACCCTGCCTAAGACCACCTCCCTGCTCCAGGGCAGAGGGAGTTCCCCTGGAGTGTGGCTTGTACCACCTTTTATCTTTTTATCCTACAAGAGATAAAAGGAGAGGGAAGCCAGCAGAGACTTGGGAACCTCACACCATCAAGAAAGCAGCACCAGGAGTAGAGCACGTCCGTTAGACCTGAGATGCCTGCACCAAGATGCTCCCTGGACAGAGACTGATGCAACTCGGGGACTTTCCTCCAGAGCTGGCAGAGGGAAAGCCTTCTCCTGGAAGTGACATCCTGAATTTGGATGTACAGCCTACTGGACTGTGCAAGAATAAACTTCTCTTGTTAAAGGTATTTCTGTTACAGTAGCACTAGCTGACTAAAACACTTGAGCACCTTATTACACACTAGGAATGTGATTTTCTTTTTGTTCTTTACACACACCAAGTTCCTTCCTGCTTCTGACTTTGTACACTACAGCATTCCTGTCTAGAATGCTCTTCCTTCCCCTTCTCACCTGGCTAACTTCCCCCAATCCTCAATTTCTAAGCAATCCCTTCCTCATCTCCCAAGACCAGTTAGGGTTCTCTTATTAATACAGACTTTTCCAATATCTTTTACTTCTTACTAACACCAAACTCAATGGCCACTGGGTGTTTATGGATTTATCTGATGCTGATCAGTCTCTTCTGCTATGGATTGTAGAGCGCACACCTGTAGAGGTTGTGTCGGTCTTTGTTGGTATGGTTTCATACCAGCAGCTGACATAGGCAGCACTTGACAGCTGAAAGAAGGAATGAACAAATGAAGGGCCTGGCCAAGTTGGGTAGTACCTAGAAGCTTAGTCTGTGCCTCAGATTAGAGCAAAGGTGTCAAGGCTCAGAAATTTCTAGATCATTTTGGCAATGAGTAAGTGCTGTAACTTGATGGGGGAGCCCGTGGCAAGGGAACGAAGCATGATGTAAGGGCATAAAAGTGCTTCCCAATAGTCCTAAGAAGGGGACAGGGCAATCTAGAACCGGCTGGCAGTCTCTGTGATGATTCTGACACCACAGGAAGGGCAAAAACTGCACCACCCCCAAACAGAAAAGCCAGCAGTTTATTGCTCCGTTGCCAGCTCCCAGCAACATCTTGCCTGTACACTACGTCTTCCTCCTCTTCCTAGGTAGAAATGAGACAGAAACGTTGTGATGAATAATGGGAGGTTATGGGAAGATTTATTGGACAATTACCAATGTTTTTCCTCACTCAACTTTCCTTTAGTAAGTCATTATTTCATTTGGGGAATAAGTACCACTCATATCGCCCCTCAGATTCTGTCATTTCATCTCTTTGCTTTATGCTCGTTTCTTGCCTTGATTTGTAGAAGTAGACAGACTGCAGATGGGAAGAATTCCTCACTAACTGAATCTCAGCTTTATTCTCCTGTCATTTGCACACACACGCAGCCAGGAGTTGAGATAATTCTGTATTTCACAAACTGCAATCTTTGCGGGACAGCTTCACGGGTTCTTTTCTTTGCCATATTTTAGTGCCTATTTTATTGTTATTCTTGTAATATTTTTCTTTGCATTAACTAGGTTTTTTTTATTTTAAATCCTAATCTCACTCCTAGGCCATAATCCATGCAATCATGGGTTCAGTGGGCTGGTGTGTGTGTGTGTGCGCATGTATGTGCACATGTCTTTGTGTGTATAAGTCACAATGAAACAAACGCTTGAAAATTATAATTAAAAACATTTATCCTGATGTTATGTATGTATGTATGTATCTGCCTGTCTACCTATGATGTCTCTGTTGGCACCAAAGCCATAATTGCAGGGACTATGATTTAGGATAAGGTCATGCTAAAATTTTTTTTTGGTTTGTTTCTGAACTTCCCCTGCTAGCACATACAATACACATATAAGACTTTGGGAAATGGTGATAATAATTGCAGGTAATCTAGTCTCCTTTCAACCGGAAGTCAGCTTGGAATTACCATAGTGGTGATACCTTATTGCCCAAGAAGTAGCCTGCCCAGGCCCCACCTGTACTCTCTCGAGATCCTGGTTCCAGAAGCTTATTGCTGTTGATCTATAACTCCATCTCTGTAAAAATCTCCCTCCTAGAATCTTAGCAATATCCTTGACTCATGGCTTTCACTAACATTCCAAAGCCAAAGCATCTGAAAATCCTATTGGCTCAATCTTACAGATATGTCCTGAATCCCATTATTTCTCATCACTTCAAGTTGGCATCGTCTCTCTCTTGACTGACTATGTTAACCATCAATGGGTCTCCCTATTTGCACGAAGTTGAAAACACAACAGGAAAGTCCTAACTAGTGAATTATTACATACTGTGTGCAAATAAACTCTCACTAGATAAGTAAGAAGAAAGGCAATTTAAATATTTAAAACACTTGGAACATACTCTAGATATATTGGAGCCATGAGGAAGGTTGGGTGAACTCCTGAAATTATAGCCTTGAGTTCATCTTTAAACCTTAAACCAAAAGTGTTCTGTGACGTCTTCTTAAAGCAAAACAAAGTTCAGTTAAGAAGGTAAAAAATATCTACCTTGAGCACTGTGCTCCTTTAAAAACTGTCTGTAGGGGATCAAATTGACCACAGTAACTTGAAAGAGTCAATAGAAATCTCAGGGTGCAGTGAGTTTATGTTAGGAGGGAAGGAACAATCCAGAAATGGAGAGAGAGAAGAGTTGTACAACTTGAAGAATGCAATCAAGGCTGCAGAATTGTGCAAGGAGAAACTGGTGAATTGGCGCATGTTCTTCTGTATAGAGTCTCAAAAAACCGAAGCACACACACAACACACACACACACACACACTCACACACACTCACACATACACTCACACACACACATACACAGCAATGTACAGAATTTTAAAAGACCAGATGATTGTCTCATGACAGCATCTGAGGTCAAAATCCGAGAGCCCCTTTTAAATTCCACTGAACCTATTTTCTTCATAATTTATCGACCCTCTTGGATATAGCACACGAAGTGATTTTAAATTGTTATGATATAAGCATAAACACCAAACCAGTCAGAGAAGTCAGCGAATGTTCGAAACTACAGAAAACCGTAGAAATGGGCTCTAACTGCATCACTGTCTGATGTCTGCACTTTTGAATACCACAGCAAAGGATGGACTCTCACTCCTCTTATGTCATCTTCTTTGCCTGTGAACTTTTCCAGTTTCTTATAAGAACAAGACATCTGTATTTTAGAGTTTGCTGTATTTTGTTGTGTGAAGCCGTAAAAAGACTCCTCAGAAATGTGATGGAAAGGAACCCCACAAAAGAAGTGTAGTTAGAGATGGCCGTGAAGGAATATGGTCATTGAAGGCATGGAGTATTTTCATCAAGATTTTTATTCCCCGGGTCAAAGAAAGTGAGAGAGTAGTTTGGATTTTCTTCTCTGAATGCTCCAAACTGTGATTTCAGCAGGAAGTTTTCAGGCGTTCACTGGGATCTGAACCATAGAAGTGAGGGACTATGAGGTTAAAAAAAAAATCGGAGGATATAAGCCTTTATTTTCTTCAAATATGTGTGTATGTATGTACTTTTACATAAATGACATTTTCAAGCCAAAGCTAAACTTCACATTGATGAGAATATTTTGAACTAGATACAAACGCTTTATGAAAGCATTGTTGGGTGCCAGTGGATCAATTCTGACTCAGAGGGCCCCAAGTGACGGAGTAGAATTGCCTTACAGGGCTTTTCTAGACTGTCACTGTCAGAGGAGCAGATCACCAGCTGGGTCTTTGTCCTGCAGAGTGGCTGGGTGAGTTCCAAACAGCCAACCTTTCAGTTAGTAGTTAAACGATAACCACTGTACCACCAAGGCTCTTTTTCCTTAAGAAAACAGGTGAGTGGGAAGGCCCGTAAGGACTCTTAAGGAAAGCCAGAAATTTTAGAAAGTCACTGAGCTAGGAGGATGGATGTGACCTCAGAGATAACACAGTCCGATTTTGGTCAGAAGAACAGATTGTGCTTGGGCTGGATGGGGTTCTGCAACCAGGACATGCCAGTTTGACAGGTGGTACCAATCCTGTAACGTTTATCATTCTCTTCCTGAGGGATGGATATCCTGAGCTGTGCACAGCAGACTTTCGTTGTTCCATGGGTCCTAGACGTCTAAGCCAGAGTCTCCATCCTGAAAACCTGGCAACAGAGGCCAAATTCATCTGCAGTGGGTTGAATTGTGTCCCCTAAATGTGTGTTCAAGTCCTAAACCCTGGTACATGGGAAGGTGGTCTTACGTGGCTATATGGTCTTTGACGATGCAGTCAACTTAAGATGAGGTCATACTGTATTAGAACCAAAGCCAATCCAGTTGCTGATGCATGATGGCCCCACGTGTTATGGAGTGGAACAGCACGACATAGTTTTCAAGGCTGTGAACTGTCACAAGTAGGCTTGTCTCCCGAGGTTTCTCTAGATGGGCTTAAACTACCAAGCTTTCAGTTACTAGTTGAATATTCAACTCTTTGGTCTACCCAGGGACATCTGCTGTGCTACCCAAGACCGGTACCAAATCTCCTGCTGTCAGGTTAATTCCCACTCATAGCAGTTCTATAAGCAGAGTGGAACCATTCCAGGGTTTCCAAGGAGTGCCTGGCAGATTCGAACTGCTGACCTTTTGGTTAGCAGATGTAGCACTCTAACCACTATACCACCAGGGTTTCCAAGAGTGGAGCCTCATGGTATTGTTGCCAAAATTGACTGAGATAATACATGTGAATTACTGAGCACGGAGTAAGAATGGAATATTGACATCTATGGTTTTCTTATTAAGGAACTCTGCTCATGCAGTGATTAGGGCTTTATTGCTAACTAACAGGTTGGAGATTGGACCTACTCAGCAGCTCCATGGGAGAAGGACCTGGTGATCTGCTCTGGTCAAGATTACAGCCCAGGAAACCTTATGGGGAAGTTCTACTTTGTCACATGGGGTCACTACACATCAAAAATTGTATTGATGCCACCCAGCTACAACAAGAACATGACTGTTGTTTGGAAAGGCATCCAGTTCTGTTACTCTCAAGAATGGACACTATCATCACCTATCAACCAAAGGGAAAAGTACAGAACAGAGAGCTGTTCTACCTGTTGCCCCTTAATAACAGTAGTACCACTGCCATCAAGTCAATTTCAACTCACAGCGACTCTATAGGACAGAATAGAACAATCCCGTAGAGTTTCCAAGAAGCAGCTGGTAAGAGTTGAACTGCCAGCCTCTTGGTTAGCAGCCAGGCTTTTAAGCTCTGTGTCACCGGGGTTCCCTATCAGCAGTTACCACACCTGTTGGTCACTAGGTTCTTCCCATTTGCCATGCCCTCGGTGCAGCTTCTTTCGTTTACCCTTTGTCACAGCCCTGTGGAAACCCTTGTAAACCCTGGAAGCAGAGTGATTAAGTGTTACGGCCACTAACCAAAAGGTCAGCAGTTTGTATCTTCCAGGCGCCTCTTGGAAACTCTGTGTGGGAGGTCTACCCTGCCCTATAGGGCCATTAGGAGTCAGAATCGACTCAACAGCATCAGGTTTATGGAAATCCAGGTGGTGTAGCAGTTACGAGGTATGGCTGCTAGCCAGAAGCCAGCAGTTCAAATCCACCAAGCTCTCCTTGGAAACTCTATGGTGCAGTTCTAATTCTGTCCTAGAGGGTCACTATGAATCAGAATCGACTTGATGGCATTGGGCTTGGGTTTTTTTGGTACAGCCCTGTGGGGAACCCTGGTGGTACAGGGGTCAAGATCTGTGGCTGCTAACCAAAAGACTGACAGTTCAAATCTACTAGGTGAACCATGGGAACCTTACAGGGCGGTTCTTCCCTGCCCTTATAGGGCCACTTTGTGTCAGAATTGACTCAAAGGCAGCAGGTTTGGGTTTTTTGTTTGCTTAAAGCCTTAGGAAAAAGAGTCTATTGTTACGTATGTTTGGGGATAAGAAAATGAGCTAGAGGAAGCTGAGTAATTTTCCACAACAAGTAGTAAGAGATGGCGCAGGTATCAGATCCCAGGAAGTCAGTTGCATTGTCAAAACAGGAGAAATCATGTTTGTAATCAGGTGATGGGTTTGCATGAAAAAGAGGTAAAAACTATTTCTAAGGCATTTCTTGACTCAGATAGATTATATATCCTTCCCACTGCCTATTTTTCATGATAGACTGGCAATCAGAAAGGCTTCTCGGTATTGGTCCCAGCTATTTACATCTCCATGGCAAGCTGAGGCCTGTTAGCCCAATAAAGCCTGTAGGGTACCAAATTCAAATTGGTATGTATCCAACTGTTTTAAAAATTGCTCTGTCTTTAGCCACCCAGAGCCAGCCTACTTTATACGTCTCACAAAACCGGAAAAGACACCTGTGAGCACTGCCAACCTACCACCAGCCATTTACTGTGAATTCTGCCTCATGGGGTCCCCATCTGTGTCACAATAGAACTGCACTTCCCAGGGTTTTCCATGGCTGATTTTCCTGAAGTTGATAGCCAGGGCTTTCTTCCGAGGATCTTTGGGGTGGACCAGAACCTCCATTCATTCATTTAGTGGCTGAGTGTGTTACCATTTACACCACCTCGGGACTCCCTGCTGGCACCAGATCAGATCAGATCCCCTAGTTACAAGGACCCTAGGGTGCTGCTGTCCTCTGGAGTGCTCTGACTCAGACTCTCCACTTAGCAACAGCAGGACATCATGCAGATGTATACAAACCCTCCTTCCTTTTTCCCTCCTTGGACTCCTTCATACCTCCTTCCCTTTGTGGGGGTTCCCTGTGCAGCTTACCTCTGGAAGAACTCCTGCTGGGGAGGCCTGTCCCCTGCATGTAGCTGTTAGCACACTGGTCCCAGTAAATAACTTGGGGTGCAAAACTGCTGTCTCATGGTTTTATTTTTTTCCTTGGTCATCCCTGAATTCCCTTGAGCTCGCTAAACTGTGTGATGCTTCCAAAAGGTGCCCAGTCTGACTGGATGGTGCAAGTGGCTAGCGCTGATAGAGGAACCTGAAAACACTTGCCTGTACGATGGATGACAAGCCCTTCACCATTTGTGACTTATTCCTGATAGTGCTCTGGGAGAACACATGGATAATCCTCCTCTGTGGCAGAATCTAGGGACAATCTCTTTTAATAGAGGGTCCTGACGGCTTTATTTCCCTTACCTCTTTCCTATACAAAAAGGCATGGATGTTAAGCTCTCTATGCCTGGGAGGGAAAAGGAGCAACATGTTGGTGGATTCTGGGTCTAAAAGTTCTTAGGGTCTAAAGGACCTTCAGAATCTAGAGTTGGGAAAGAATAAAGAGTGACAAAGGCTTTGGAGGCTGGCTGGGGCAATAGCAGGTCACCAGATTGAAGAACACGTATTTGAGCTGGTGGAGAAGAAGGTGGGCTGCTGGGTGGTCCCTAAGACCTGGAGCTGACTCTGGAGAGGCTTTGCAAGAAGAGAGGCCAGTGCTTGGAAAGGGGGCATGGTGGATTCAACAGAAAACCACAGTCAAGAGCATTGTTTTGAAAGCCCAGAGCCACATGGCAAAGGAGAGCTGCCAGAGTACCACCTATCATTTATCTCAGTGGTTACTGTCTGTCACCTCAGATGGGGAGTGTGGGCACATCACCCTTCAGCAGCATCCGGTAAGGGCTTCACTTTGTCAGCACGCAGCATCTAGCCTGGTCCCCTCCCAGAGGAAGTAGCAACCAGCCACATCTTAACGTGTTGCTCAGTATCCATCTGACTTACTCTCTGTAGAGTCCTAGGTGTGATGAACCACACAAAAGAGGGGCAGATGAGATCCTAATGAGGTTGTTTTTAGGTGCTTCTGAGTCAGTTCCCACTCATAACACCCTGTGTGTGACAGAATGAAATCTGCCCTGTCCTGCACCATGCCCACAATGGCTTTTATGCTTAAGCCTGTTGTTGCAGCCCCTGGGCCAGTTCATCTCTTTGAGGGTCTTCCTCTTTTCCCCTGACTGTCTACCTTGCCAAGCATGATGTCTTTCTCCAGGTACTGAGAGCTTCTGACAACATGTCCATATTGTCAGAATCCCAGTGAAGTAGTGAAGTAATGAAGTAGTGGTATAGAAACCCTGGAATATGCATTTTCTGGGCACAAACTGAGTGGCCCGGTAGTATGAATTGAACTATGTTCCCCCCAAAAGATGTGTTGAATTCCTAGCCCCTGTGAATGTGATCTTGTTTGGAAACAGACTTTTTTTCCCCCTTCATTATCACTTAATGAAATCATATCGTAGTGGGGTGGACCCTAATCCTTTCTCAGTGGTCTTATAAAGGCAGAACAGACACACAGACAGTCACACACAGACATAAGACACATCTACCAGAAGCAAAGGAATGCCAGGGATTGCTAGGAGCTGCTCAAAGCTGGGAAGGAGACAGAACAACTCCTTTCTCACAGGAATCAACAACACATCAGGTGACCTGACGGGGATTTTCAGCCCCTAGAACCACGAGACAGTACATTTCTTTATTTAAAGCCACCCACTTTGTGGTATTTTGTCACAGTAGCCCTGATGGTATAGTGGTTATGCTCTCAGCTGTTAATCAAAGCATCAGTGGTTTAAACCACTCAGCCTCTCCAAGGGAGAAAGATGCACCAGTCTACTTCGGTAAAGATTTATAAACCTGGAAACACTATGGGGCAGTTCTAGCTTGTCCTATAGGGTCACTATGAGTTGAAATCATCTTGACAGTAACGGGGTAGCCTTAGAAAGGTAAGACAGCTAGTGGGAACTGTCCTGCCCCAAGCTGGGAGAGCTGTCAATGACACCCCTGTTACACGTGTATGCATGCATTAAGCCAGAAGCCAACGGTTAAAAGCCAATTGGCTGCTTAGAGGCTTCCGATAGAATCAGAAAGTGAGCTCATCATCTCTGCCCAGCCATTATCTTTATGACAAAAGCACCCTTCAGTCTTAGGGCTTGGCTTCCTCAAGGGCCAGGGAAATACATAAACATTCAAGGACAAAGATTTTCTTGACAAGTGAAGACTTGTGGCACCTTCAGCAATGGGCCAGCCAATGGTCCCTCGTGTTTTGAGGATGGTGGCTACATGCTTGCTTTGCTGATCTTGGCTGCTCTGCCTGTTGGCATTCTGGACCAGCCATCCTGGAAAGCCACCATCAGTTCCTCCATGCTTTACAAGGAGCATCGTTTTCCTGAATCCCAAGCTGTTCCAGGCTGTGGCAGGATGATGGAGGACTTGGCCATCCCTGCAGAAACGGAGTCATTAGACGTAATCAGGCCTCTGCCCAAATAGTGGCTTGGATGAAAGCGGGTCGTAAACTCCCGCTGAAAGTTCCTCTGGAGTTGGCAATCTCATCCCTGAAATGTTGAAACAGCCGTGCCAAGGCAGTGTCCCTGTGCCAAGCTCTGAATTTCCACGAGCCAATGTGGCTTTCTGTTTGGGTCTTTCCCAATGGTATCTTTAACAACATGCCATTTTGAAGCTTTTGAGGAGGAAAAAAAAATCGCAGTCCTCCTTGTTAACTATTCACTTTGCATGGAGATGCTTTCTACATTTGGGGTACGTTGAGAAGAAAGAGAAAACAGACTGGCTGGCCAAGAGTGGCTGGTGAACACTCGTCTATGACTGTTTTTTCTTTGTGTTGCCCTCCTGTCTACGGGCAGGATGGAAAGGAGAGGCTGCTGCCTAACTTTCTAGCTTTTGTTTCAAAAATGCGAAGTGGGAAGGGAAGTCTGAAAGTTCTAAAGATGCTGACAGCTGCCTCCCGTGGAGCTTCTGCAGGTCTGGCGACACGGAGCTTCCGGGGAGCAGAAGCCTCTTTCTGCAGTGTGCATCACCCAGGCCACTGTCTTCCTCACCACTTCTTTGTCTTTGCTGTTGGTTGCTGTTGCGTTGGCTTTGACTCATGGTGACTGTGTGCACAGCAGAACCAAATGTTGCCCAGACCTGCACCACGGCTGGTGTGCTCAAGTCCACTGCTGGGTCACTGCGTTTTTTGAGTGCCTTCCAGCCCAGGGGGCTCATCGGTCAGTGCCGTGTTGGGCAATATTCTGTTGTGATCCACGGAGTCTTCAGAAGTACACTACTGACCTTTCTTCCTAGTCTGTCTTCATCTGGCAGCTCCACTGAAACCTGTCCACCCTGGGTGAACCTGCTGGTTCTCAAAACACCAGAGCCATAGCTCCAGCATCTCAGCAATACTCAAGCCGGCAGAGCAGGGCAAACTCACAGATGGGGAAACGTAGCACTTCTTTAGCAGAGCGTTAAATCCTTGGATCTTTAGACTGCCCGTCTGTCGCCGTTTGTCACTGTTGCCCACCATCTTCACTCACTTGCATTTATAAAAACTCACACCCTTACCTTTCTAGACCCCCTTCCCTCCTTTCCTGCTTTACCTTTCCCTTGAATAGTTACCACTGATTTTCATAGGTCTCTCCCAACTTGATAAAGGAAATGACCTCTATTGTTCACTACTGTTTGTTCAGTGTCCACCATCTAGTAGAAGCTCAATAAACATATGGCGAATACAAGGATGAGGGTTCTATCAAAAGCAGAGAAACAAAAGATATCTCCATCTACATGGCATTTTCTGTCCCCAGAATGTTTTCCGTACTGACGTCATCTCCAATATTCCTCTGGCATCTGAATCTTCGATCTCTGGTGCCAGAGACTGGTTCCCAGGAGCTCGGTTCTTTAGTCTTACAGAATGGCCTCTATCTCAAGATTGGTCCAGAGTGCAGAGTGGAGGTCCATCCTGAAGAAACCATACTAAGAGGGATAACTAAGAGCCCAATGATAAGCTTCTTAACAAAGCTGAGCTACTATCTACTGCTATGAATTAAATCATATTCCCCCAAAATGTATGTCAGTTTGGCTAGGCTGTGATTCCCAGCACTGTGTGATTGTCCTCCAATTTGTGGTCTGATGTAACTGTCCTACATGTTGCAAGGAAACTCTGGCGGTGTCATAGTTAAGTGCTGTAACTGCTAACGAAAAGGTCAGCAGTTCACATCTACCAGGAGCTCCTTGGAAACTGTGGTGCAGTTCGACTATGTTCTATGGGGTCACTGTGTGTCAGAAGGGACTCGATGGCAGTGGGTCGTGATGCTGTTCCAAATTCTGATTTCTGCCTGTGGTTGGCAAGGCAAGATTAGATTAGGGAAAAGAGGATAAGGGTGGGATGCAATGTCCTTACTCAGGTCACTACCCTGGCCCAATGTAAGGGGACTTTCCCTGAAGTATGGCTTGTGTCACTTTTGATCTTTAAGAGGTAAAAGGTGAGAGGAGTAGAGAAAGTGGGACTTCTCACCACCAAAAAAGAGGGGCCGTCCATACAATGGAATATCGTACAACTGGATAAATGAATAAGGACTTTGGATCTGGAGCCCCTGCACTGGGAAACTTCTAAAGCAGGGGGAGACTGATGACAAAGACTTGCCCCAGAAATAGCAGGGACACAAAGCCTTCTCCTGGAGCTGACATCCTGAACTCAGACTTCTAGTCTCCTAAACTGTGAGAAAATAAATTGCTGTTTGGTGAAGCTAGCTACTCATGGTGTTCTTGTTAATAGCAGCACAAGATAACTAAGACATCAACCAACTTGCTACCCGTCATCGGTCACAGGCTACTTCCAGGTATTAACTCCTGCTGCATCTGGGTTACCCATGATTCCACCACCAGGGAAATGCCCTCTGGCTGAAAGTGACAGATGACAGAGGACAGCCTTTGTCATGTGAATGTGAGTATCCAAAGAACAAATGAGGCAGCCACGGTTTCTGTTCCACGTCCTGATTCCAATCCTTCAGTTCCCTATCTGCAAACATAATTTGTTTTCTGTGTATTTCCTTCTACAGTTTGTTTATGCATATACAAGCAAATAAAAATGTAAATTCTTATTTTACTTCTTTATTTTTGGAAACGGTATACCATATGGCTTGCATTTTTGTTTACACCTTACAATATCTTCACGGACTTTGCAAATCTGGACGCTGAATGGTTCCTTATTCTTTTCTTCAGTTGTACAGTACTCCTTTCTGTGGATAAGTCCTTTCAACGAGTCTTCTATAGATAAACATTAGGGACGTCTCCAGTTGTCTACAAACTTTTTTTTTCTGTGATTTCAACTTAGTTTTATATGAAGTAAGTATGAAGTTGCATTACAAATTTTATTTTCTTCTGTAAATGTTAAATCATCAATCACCTTTTTAATCTAAATTTTTCACATATTCACATATTGTTGTTAGGTGCCATCGAGTTGGTTTTCCAATTCATGGCGACCCTATGCACAACAGAATAGCTGCCTAGTCTTGCGCCAGGTCCACAATCATTTTTATGCTTCAGTCCATTGTTGCAGCCACTGTGTCAATCTATCTTGTTGAGAGTCTTTTTGTATTTCACTGAGGCTTCGTTCTACCAAGCATGATGTCCTTCTCCAGGGACTGATCCTTTCTGGCAGCATGTCCTTGCTGACAACAAGTTTTGCCACCTTTGCTTCTAAGGAGCACTCTGGTTGTACTTCTTCTAAAACAGATCTGTTTGTCCTATTGGCAATTCACCACACATTCACCATTCTTCTCTAACACCGCAATTCAAAGGCATCAATTCTTCTGTCTTCTTTGTTCATTGTCCAGCTTTTGCATGCATATGATGCCACTAAAAATACTGTGACTTGGGTCAGGTGCTCTTTAGTCTTCAAGGTGACACCTTTACTTTTCAATACTTCAAAGAGATCCTCTGCAGTAGATTTTCCCAGTGCAATGTGTCTTTTGATTTCTTGACTTCTGCTTCCAAGGGCGTTAACTGTGGACCCAAATAAAATGAAATCCTTGACAACCTCAATCCTTTCTCCATTTATGACAATGTTGCTTACTGGTCTAGTTATGAGGATTTTTGTTTTCTTGATGTTGAGGTACAATCCATACTGAAGGCTGTGGTCCTTGATCTTCATCAGTGTTTCAAATCTTCTTTTTTTTTCAGCAAGTAAGGTGGTGTCACCTGTGTAATGAAGGTTATTAACAAGTCATCCTCCAATCCTGATGTTTCATTCTTCTTCGTATAATCCAGCCACTTGGATTATTTGCTCAGCATACCAGTTGAAAAGTTATGGTAAAAGGTTACAACCCTGATGCATGCCTTTCCTAACTTTAAACCACGCAGTGTCTCCTTATTCTGTCAGCACGGCTGCCTCTTGATCCATATGTAGATTCCTTAAGAGCACAATTAAGTGTTCTGGAGTTCCCGTGTTACAGGCATTCACATAGATGTATTCATAAAAATTAGAAACATCATTTTTTAAAGGACAAATAAGAGACAAATATTTGCAATAAAATAACATGTATTTTGATATTTCAGTACTTGGGCTTGACACACTAGAACACATCATAAAGTGTTAGATCCATATCCATAGACATCCTGAAAATGATGACCACCAAAGGTACATGGGGACGCTTGTACTGAAGACTTGAGCACCACATGTGCTATGGTCTGTCTCCACAGCGTGATTTTCTAGAATGCGGCACAAGTCTTGGCAAGGTTGGGACAACGTGTAGTCTTTCCTCAGTTTACATGGTACTTACATTCTTGTAGAATTCAGTGCCTTGTCAAACCATGAAGAGTATACTCTGTGTCTGTCCATCAGACAAAGAAGCCCTGGTGGTGGACTGGTTACGTGCTTGGCTGCCAACTGAAAGGTCAGCAGTTCAAATCTGTCAGCTGCTACATGGGAGAAAGATGGGGCCATCTGTTTCCATAAAAATTACAACCTTGGAAACTTAATGGGGGCAGTTCTGCTCTCTCCCATAGGGTTCTCTGTGTTGGAATTGACTCGGCAGCAGTGACAATACGTCAGATAGATTTAGGGTCTAAGTGTAAAGAGTTATAAACTGGGGCTTCACCTATCTAAACATCTAGTGGACCTTGAAAAACAAAGGCATCAGCTAATTTATCCGTGGTGTAGGACTGCCTTATGTATTGCAAGGCATTAAACATCTCTGGCCCTTCTATGGCAGACAACCAGGGTCCTTTCTGACAAGTGATTCCCTAAGAGAATTCCTGGAAAGTGCAGTAGGAGCAGCACCCCCACCCCCCCACCCCCCGCCCCTTGTGAGCTCCCAATCTAAAGGAAAGGCAGATGGGACGTCTGGGGAATGCCTGGAATATGATTTCCTGTGCACCAAGATCCATGGGAATTTCAGATTAAAGAAAAACAAAACAGTTATGTTACAGGAAAAGAGCTGGTTTTGCAGGTCTCTTTGACTCTGTGACCAAGCCTAGGCTGGCTCCGTAGGCAGAGAGGAAGGCAGGCAAAGCTGCAGAATACGGCAGATAGCTCTGTCATGTTTTTTCTAGAGGAACTGTCATTTATCACCAGGACAATACCTAGCTATTACATCCCAGGATTGGGGAAGATACTAAAAAAAAAAAAAAAATTTCTTCCAAAGAATTGTCTCTTGTCAGAGCATCATTTTGTCTTGACCCAGCACCTAAATTCAGAGATCCTGGGAAAACGATAGAGATGTTGGCTCTTCATCAGGGTGCATGCAGCAGCACAGAGACTCCGACGAGCTGAGGCAGGAGGACGAGCTCTGTTTACCGGCCGTACAGCACCGACAGCAGGGAAGAAGCCAGTGAACACAGCCCGGCTGGAGACAAGGCCCGGGAGTGGGCTGGCAGAAAGGGCAGAGACAATGCAGAGAAGAGAGTATATGCAGATTCTTCCTAAGCTTCGGTGACTCAGTCCTCTCTGGGGTAAGGAAAAGGGGACACTGAACACGGCAGTGCCTTGCCAATGACCACATCAGCTCACATACAAGGTAGATCAGCCATGCACGGTAAATTGGACATGGATGTTTCTAACACCAATTTGTCTTGACACAGTTATTAAGAGGACTGACACTGGAGTCTGTCTACCTGGTTTGACACCCCGTATCCATCCTTTACAAGCTGTGGATTGAATGAGATACTCAGTCTGGAACATAGCAATAATGCTACCTCTGTAGGTTTTGGAAGGATTCAGTAAGGTAATACCCAGAAGTGCTTAGCATGTTGTAAGAGGCTGCTGAATACTGATGACATTACTAAAAAGTGCTGACAAAACTCACAGCTTCTTGGGACAACGAAATAGCATGTTTCGTGCATGCTAGAAAAAAAACAAATTGTAGTCACAAACTTGGTGAAGTCAGGACTAAGTCTTCTTGCCTTCAGGATTCTAGTGTCCAACACTGGAATAGATTCAAAAAGAAAGCTCAAGGAAAGTTTATGGACCTTAACTGACAAAGGTAGAATTCATGGTTGGTGTAGACAAAGTAGGTTGACCAGTTAACCTTATCCCACTGATTCAAGCCCTGTGTAATTGAATCTTAGCATATAAAATGGGGTGATGAGTGTAACAAGCAGTGTACAAGATGAGGAGAAAAATGAGGGACAGTTGTATGTTGAGGTATTTTGTCATTATTTTGTTATGTTTATATGATACATTTCTCTGTGCACCAAAACGCTAAAATCAAACCCTTTGTTATTGAGTTGATCCTGACTCATAGCAACCCAACAGGGTGGAGTAGAACTGTCCCATAGAGTTTCCAAGAAGCACCTGGTAGATTTGAACTGCTGACCTTTTGGTTAGCAACATTAGCTCTTAACCATGGTTTCCATACCCTATGGACAGGAAGCATATTTTACCACCCATGAAATCCTGATTTTTTCACTGAGATGCAGTGAAAAACTCAGTAAGTACATTTCAATGGCATTAGGGCTATGATCTTGACCTTGAAGTCTACTGAAGTTGCAGCCCTTTCCAGTACCAAAGTCAGTGCAGCAATTGAGTGTCTGCCATATTTAGTAATCCTTTAATCAGCCCTAGCACCAGAAAGCATCTTGAAAATGAAGTTCTTCAAGTGATAACTTGTGCTGACCCTTCTATTCAGATCTCTCTTAGCAAATAAGGATAATAGCCTCATGTCAGTCATTTACTCTTTTGACAAATCAATTTGGTATCATACTAGGGTTGTCAAACACAGCAGAAGAATATAAAATAAGACAGCCAGCTGAATTTGAATTTCAGATAAATAACCAATGACAGTTTTATATCAGTATGTCCCTTGCAACCTTATTTAAGAAACCACTTCAAATGTAAGATTTTTTTTTTTTGGATTTTGGAATTAAGGGATTCTAAAGGATGCATAGAAACCCTGGTGGTGTAGTGGCTAAATGCCATGTCTGCTAACCAAAAGGTCAGCAGTTCAAGCCCTCCAGGTGCTCCTTGGAAACTCTGTGGGGCAGTTCTAGTCTGTCTATAGGGTCGCTATGAGTAGGAGTTGACTCAGTGGCAGTAGGTTTTTTTTTTTTAAGTCGTGCAACCTCATAGAGACCCTATAGAACAGAGTAGAACTGTCCCGCAGTTTCCAAAGAGCTCCCGATGGACTCAAACTGCCAACCTGTTGGTTAGCAGCTGTGACATTTAACCCATGAGTTGGAATCAACTCAACTGCAGTGGGTTTGGTTTGGCTTAAGGGATACATGA
Source organism: Heterohyrax brucei (assembly GCA_028571685.1). Taxonomy (NCBI): domain Eukaryota; kingdom Metazoa; phylum Chordata; class Mammalia; order Hyracoidea; family Procaviidae; genus Heterohyrax; species Heterohyrax brucei. Next base: position 81,555,079 of record CM053156.1, on the reverse strand, counting down.
GCAGATAATCTGAGAACATAGACTACATGAAGAAGAATGCAGCATCAGGATCGGAGGAAGACTCATTAACAGCTGATGAGACATAGATGACACAGCTTCCTTGCTGAAAGTGGAGGCCTGAAGCACTCACTGATAAAGATTAAAGATCTCAGTCTTCAACATGGGTTATACCACACCGTTAAGAAAACAAAAATCCTCACAAATAGACCACTAAGCAACATCATGGTAAATAGAGAAAAGACTGAAGTTGTCAAGGATTTCATTTTACTTGGATCCACGATCAATGCCCAAGGAAGCAACAGCCTAGAAATCAAATGATGTGTTGTTGCATTGGGCAAATATGCTGCAAAAAGACCTCCTTAAAGCGTTAAAGAGCACAGATATCACTTTTCAGTACTAAGGTGAACCTGACCCAAGCTGTGATATTTTCAGTTGGCTTAGACGCACGCAAAAGCTGGACAATGAATATGGAAAATCAAAGAATTGATGCCTTTGGGTTATGCTGTTGGTGAAGAGTATTGAATACACCATGGACTGCTAGAAGAAAGAACAGATGTGTCATGGAAAATACAGCCTGAACACTCCTTAGATGGGAGCATAGAGGAACTGTGTCTCATGTATTATGGATTGTTATTAAGAGAGACCAGTCCGTGGAGAAGGGCATCAGACTTGGTAGAGGGTCAGCGAGAAAAAGAGAAGCCCCTCAAAGAGATGAATTGACACACTGCCTGCAACAAGGGGGACAAGCACAGCAATGATCGTGTGGAAGGCACAGGACTGGACAGGATTTTGTTCTGTTATAGACAGGGTGGCTATGAGTCAGAACTGATTCAATGGCCCCTAAGAAGAGATAGCTGTTCTGGATTATTTCCTTCATTTTACTAGTAGGAAACTGAGGGACAGAGAGGTTAAGTAACTCGGGTAAGATCACACAGCGAGCCGAGTTTGAACCCAGTCTATCTGATGCTAGCCGCATTATGGTGCCTCTTTATGACTGAATGTCTCTGGTGTTGACCTTCTTGACCTGAATGAGTTTTAACTTCTACTTTGTACAATTGTTGGAACGATCAAATAAAATAATACACTCGAAACACCTAGCACACAATAGACCCTCAATAAATAGTACATATGGGTGTGTGCCAAACCCTGGGAGTGCAGTGGTTAAGCACTGCTCACCCAGAAGTTGGCAGTTTGAATCTACCAACTGCTCCTTGGAAACCCTTTGGGATAGTTCTCTGCTGTCCTGTGAGATTACTATGTGCCAGAATCTACCAGATGGCAATGGGTTTGGGGTACGGATGCGTGCTGTGGGGACATGATGGCTGGGTTCTTTCTTTGCACGGGACAGGCCTGGGTTTGATGCCCAGCAAGTGTACCTCAGCCGCAGCCACTACCTGTCTGTCACTGGAGGTTTGGGTGTCGCCATGGTGACAAACAGGTTTCAGTGGTGCCTCCAGACTAGGACAGACGAGAAACAAAGGTCTGGCAATCTGCTCCTCCAAATCAACCAATGGACACCTTATGGATTCCAGCGTCTCAATCTGCCACCAGTGCTTGGGGTCACTGTGAGTCGGAGACCCACTGATGACCACAGTAACGGATGTGAGCCAAGAGAACAACCAGATGCAAATACTAAAGATGGCATGTTTTCAACCAGAAAAATTGTGCTGTCTTTGCTCTGGGGACCATATTCTCAAGGGATATGTAGCTCCAAGGGCATAATACAGTTTATAAAGAAAATGCCTATGTTCTACTTTGGTGAGCAGCATCTCAGGTCTTAAAAGCTTATAAGAAGCCATGTAGGATTCTCTGCTGGTCTCACCCCATCTGAAGCAAGAGGGAGTCAAGAAAACCAAAGACACAAGGGAAAGATTAGTCCAAAAAGCTCATGGATCACAACCCACAGCCTCCACCAGACTACACCCAACAGGACTAGATAAGCTGGCTCCCACTGCTGATTGCTCTGACAGGGACCACAGTAGGGGGTCCCAGAGAGAACTGGGGAAAAATGTAGAACAAAAATTACCCCCTCCACACACACCCCCAAAACAGACTTTCTACTCTGGCAGAGACTAGAGAAACCCTGAGAATATGGCCCCCAGACACCCTGTCAGCTCAGCCGTGAAGCCACTGCTGAAGTTCACCCTTCACGGAAAGATCAAACAGACCCATACAACAAAACAAGACTAAAGGGACACCCATCCTAGTGGCAAGGACTAGAAGGCAGGAGGGGACAGCAACGCTAGCAATAGGAAACCCAAGGTGGAGAAGGGGACAGTGTTGACATGTTGTGGGGGTGGCAACCAGTGTCACAAAACAGTATGAATATTGACTGTTTAATGATAAACTTGTTTGCTCTGTACACTTACATCTAAAGGACAATAAAAGAAAAAGTATGCCATCTTTGAAAGACTGGGTAATGTTACTTTTTGTCAGACAAGTTTTCAGACTAGTTACTTGGTTTTGGGTTTTCAGAATAAAAACCTGTTTCAAAGAATGTTTGCTTCCTACAATAAAATCACCATTCACAGCAATCATTTCACAAGGAAAAGACCAAGTCTTTCACTGCCTGGGTTATCTGCCAGTTGAGCGAAGTTTAATTTTTGTTTCATCTAGGGGCAAAGAGCCAATAAAAAAAATCTTTAATGGATGAATGGTTTCTACAATAAGTTTCTCCAAAGACGTCTATTTTACCATTTTATTTTATGTACAAATTGGTGGATTTTCTTGAGAGTTGGAAATTAAACAACAACAAAAAAAACATTAACTAGAAGCTTTCTTTCTACCTGGTCTCATTTGTAGGAGTTTATTCCAGTTTATCTAAATTCAATGAGTGCATGAAAAAAAATTCACAGCCTGTTTTGTCTTTTTTTTTTTTTTGCATGAAAACACAGGAAAAGCCTGTTTCCTAATTTAAAAAGATTATAAAAGAGACGAGACAAACTGTTTTTCTTAGCGACAGCCTGTGTTGTAGGTACCTTACGACCCTTTAAAGAGACTTGAAGGAGGGCTGGTTACACAGTGGTTAAGGGCTCAGCTGCTAAGTGAAAGATTGGTGGTTTGAACTCACTGAGAAGCTCTGCAGAAGAAAGACCTGGTCATCACCTCCCCAAAAGATTACAATCAAGACGTTTCTAATGGTAATTTTACAGAAGCGACTCTCCAGCACTGCACACCCACAAGGAGGCTCGAATTCTGGAGTGAAAAGTGAAAGCAAAGCCAACCGCTCTTTCTCTGGTTCTTTCCAGGCTTCAGCTTCCGCTTTGGAAAACCCAGACCTGGTCTGGAGTAGAAGGATTACTTCAGTTTCGTGGACATGTGTTCTCGTCTCTGTATTCTGTTCCGGTGGTCTCTGTCCTAACAGCTGCTGTTTGTATGCCACAGTTCACTCTACACTAGGCAGAGTCGGGTGGCCTCCCGCGGGGAGAATGTGGGAGGGCCCCAGGAGGCATCAACATCACTTGTCTGGTAGCGCAGCAATCTCTGGGTTTCATGGGGTGCACGATCAGGCCTACGGGGAGATGGGTACCCCAACAGGGAAGAACCAGGACCTGTTCTCATTGCTTTCACTTCAAAGGCCTGTTGTAATTGCTCTTCTTCCTCTGCGTCTTCTTTTTCCCCCCAGCATTTTTCAATGTTTAATCTTCATTTCCTCTGATTTCATACCACACATTCACCTAGTCTATTTCCAAGAGACAAATGGCTGCGTCACACTGTGGTATGTTTACAGTTTGCTTTCCAGATGCCAATTAATGTGACTTCAGCTTCCTTTTTCATTTCTTAGTTTTGTTTTTGGTGAAAATCTACACAACAAAACCCACTCCCACTCCAGAGTTTCTAGACGTAATGGTCAGTGATGCTGATCCCATTCTTTATGTTGTGTCTACATTTTTGTTCATTCTGTTCCAGCACTTCCATTGACTCAGTTTCCCCAGCCCCCTTCTCATCTAAGGGTAAAACAGCTGTTGTTCTTTTGATCTTCTATAGGGAGCTTTTTTTTTTTAAAGTAATGCTGTATTTTAGGGTAACAATCTTCACTTTTGGGGCTGCTCAGTTTAACGGTGACTTCACAGAGAGTTTTCATTCGAGATCCAAAGAGCAAAATCAAGGCTGTGGTCTCGGGGAACCCTTCAGTAAGTCTAGGTTCTTTAAGAATACGAAATTTTATTCCACATTTCTCTCCCTTTTGATCAAGATTTCTCTCTTATATTCCTAGCCAGAAAGTTCAATGTTGATACAAAACCAGAAACAAACCCAAACCCATTTCCTTTGAGTTGATTCCGACTTAGCGTAACCCTGCAGGCCAGAGGAGAACTGCCCCATGGGGTTTCCACGGCTGTGATCTTTGTAAAAGCAGACTGCTATGTCTTTCTGACACGGAGTGGCTGGTGGGTTCAAGCCACTGACCTTTCGGTTAGCTGTCAAGTGTTTAACCACTGGGCCACCAGGCCAGGGCATAATTCCTATTATTCTTAAAATGGATAATCCCACCTTCATAAGTACATAATCAATTTTTGAGCACAGCCAACTTCTGGAAAATTTTGCACCAGGAGCCAAAACTTCATCAGTTGCTTTTATCAGCCTGGAAATTAATTGGGGTCAAATTTTTGACTCAATTTCCCCAGCCCCCTTCTCATCTAAGGGCAAAACAGCTATTGTTCCTTTGATCTTCTATAGGGGCTGCTCAGTTTAATGGTGACTTCACGGAGAGTTTCCATTCGAGATCTAAAGAGCAAAATCAAGGCAGTGGTCTCGGGGCAAATAGAGTCAAAAATTTGCCTTTAAAACTTACCTTTCTTGTAGTCACATACAATCTCAGGTTAAAAGACAGTTGTAACAGTCAATTGTTGAATGTTTTAATTATAATGTTAACATGTATAACGTACATTTATGGTGGCTTTATTCTGTGCAAAGTATTTTCCTATGCAATAATGATTATTGAAAATTACCCACATAGGCTACTTTCTGTTCCTTTAAAAATGAACATGTATTACACTTTCATTTTTGTGTAAGCAATAAAAGTTATATGAGACACAATGTCATGACCCTATAGAACAGAGTGGAAACACTGGTGGCGTAGTGGTTAAGTGCTGCGTCTGCTAACCAATAGGTCAGCAGTTCAAATCCGCCAGGTGCTCCTTGGAAACCCAACGGGGAAGTTCTGCTCTGCCCTATAGGGTCACTAGGGGTCAGAATTGACTCTACAGCAGTGGGTTGGGTTCGGTTATAGGTCAGAGTAGAACTGCCCCATGGGGATTTCCAGGCTGTGATCTTCACGGAAGCAGATGGCCAGGTGTTTCTTCCGGAGGAGTAACAGGTGGGTCCCAACCACTGACCTTTTGGTTAGCAGCTGAGCTGTTAACCACTGCGCTCCTAGTGCTCTTGTCAGTTTAGGAAAGGTGTCAAAATGGAATACGGCGGGTAAAGAACTGGCCCGAACCCGGTCATGAACAGGAGACAGCTCTCCTTGTCTCCATGGTTTTCCGTGGATGCCCTTGATTGCAGAACCAAAGTGCAGGCGGCACCAAGTCCCCCGTCAGCACCACCGGCGCCTGTTCACGGCAGCCTCAGCTGGGTCAGACTAGAACTGGGCACCACAGTGCTTCTCCAGTGGCTGAGTTTTCAGAGGTAGATTGCGAGGCCTTTCTCCCGAGGTGCCCCTGGGAGGATTTGAACCATCAACTTGACATTTAGCAGGTGAACACATTAACCATTTGTACCCACCCAGAGACTCTGCAACAGTCTGTGAAGGATCGTTTATTAAGGGAACTTCTTTTGAATAATATTAATGATCTAAGTTCCTATACTATTGTGTACGTGGCAGGTGTCAGGCGCTGCACTAAGCACTTGGTCAGTACTCTCTCCCTTAATTTCTCTCGGTAAATGCATGAAGTGGCTGTTCATACACACAAGTAAACGGAGGCACAGACATGCTAGGAACCTGTCTGAAGGCCACGTAACTAATGAGCAGTGGATTGGAACCAAGTCTCTTCGATCCGTATTTTCCTCAGATGTATCTTGACTCCTCATAAAGCTGACTTTGAAAAACAGCATGCTCATAGATAAAATAATCCCACAAATAAGTCCTCTGCAACTATACAAGTGGAAAAAAAAGATATTTTCTCCTGTACCTGAAAATTCTCCTCATATAGTATACTCCTTTTCTATTGCTGCTTAACAAAGTGCTACAAACGTAGCAGCTTAAAACATCACAGGCTGGCTCTCTCCCAGCTTCCAAGGGCCAGGAGTCAGGCACAAGGCAGCTGCATCTTCCACTCAGGTCTAAACGGCTTAAATGAGGGGCTTAAATGAGGGACTATGGTTCCCAGTATGAAGCTTGGGGTCCTCTTCCGGGCTCACTGGTGTTTGGCAGAATTCATTTCTTTGTGGTTGAAGGGCTGAGATTCCTTGGTTCAGGGTTGCTCTCAGCCTTTAAATGCTGATTCTCTACTTGATTCTTCCTCTGAGGCCAGCAGAGATGTGTAGGTATCTCTAATTTCTCTTTTTGCTACCTTTAAAGGGGAAAATTCTGTTTTTAAAGAAACCACCTGATTAGATCAGGCCCGCCAGATACCAATAATCTCTGTATCTTAAGCTCAACTGACTTGTCACTTTAATTCTCTCTGCAAAGTCCTTCTGCCTACATTAATGTTTGAATTATCAGGGGGCAGGATTTCCAGGAGGCCACATTTAGAAATCTGCTTACCGCAGAGAGGCTTTCACAATCTTGGATTGAGGATAATTGAGTTAATTTTTGTATGACCTGGAGTGAGGCTTCTCTTGACAGAGAATCTCTGACATCGTTCAATACCCAACATTCAAGCTAGTCTACTGCCGTTAACTATCAGTAGAATTCGGCTTGTAAAATTCCCTGTTTATTTCTTTCCTTGCTTCTTCTTCATCATAAATGCTTTGGGTTATAGCACTGCCTTGTTTCATCAACTATTTTTTGAAGTTTGCCACTTGTTTGGAGTTTCAAACAAATGTCACTTCCCACCCTTCTTCAATTTTTAATACTGCAAAAGTATTCTGTAGCTGATTCAGGATAGAAATGGTTGACAGAAGAAAAAATTTTCCAGTCAATTATTAAGAACAGTGAATGAATATTTAGCTTATTTATTTACTTATTTTTTTAACAACTGTGCATTGGCAGATCAGAAGTTGACAAAAATTATTCTGGTTCAATTTGCAGATCAGATGCAAATAGCACTTTCTTTGCTTCTTTCTAACGTGTTCCACTCGAGATGTTACGTTTTCATTTTAGGCTCGCAAAGGAAAAATAAAACAACACCCAGCAATATTCTGAGGTCAAAAATTATGGCTGGAGCCCTAAGCAAGTCATTTCATAATGACTCTGTCCCCTAGATGCTGGCTTGCCAAGGATGTGCAGTGAAGGACCATTTGGTAAGCAGGCATTTCTTTAAACCACAGTGGCCTTCCCAGTCTCATCTCTGGTTTCATAAGAAAAAAAGAAAAAAAAGGATGTTTCAAGGTGGCCCCAGATGATGCTGTTACTTACAGAAATATGGGATTTTTCCAGGTGGAATTATTGGCAGTATAGCCAGACAGGTTTCATCTTTTGTGAAACACAAGTACAGTTCCTAAACACAATAACCTTCTTTATCAATGACTCATTCATGTCAACAAGTATTTATTTATGGAGTGTCTGACCTTTGCCAGGCCCTGTTCTAGGCCCTAGGAAGCAGCAGAGAACGGGACACCAACAAAATCCAAAGCTTCATGAAGGCTATGTAAAAAAGACTATGGCTGAATGCCCTGGGTGATTTGCTGTCTTAAAGGTATCTAGTAGGAAGAACTGTCATCACCGAACTTGAAGCCAACTTGATACTCTCCAACAGAACTGTTTTGGAGTTAGACTCCTTGAGTAGAGTGGGGGGTTGGATTACTGCTCAGACACAACAATGTCCTGACAAAGCTACTGCAGCAGAGGTTTGAAGACTGTGCCATCCTACAGATAACTTCCAATTTGGGGATTCCAGTGACTTCTCTCAAATTGGTCTTGCTTCCTCAAAATGGCACAGTGGAGTTGCAGTGATAGATGAAAGGGAATTGATACCCCAATGAAAACCATTTCCCACATACAGTGCAGTCCTTGTGGAAGGCTGACTAACTGCCACCAAATTTGCCCCCATTCTAATCCCTATAACGTGTCCCCTAAGGAACATCTGGCAGTGTCTGGAGACACTTTTGGTTGTCACAGCTGGGATGGGCAATGATACTGGAGCTAATAGGGAGAGACAAGAGAAAAAAAATGATCCACTGCTGTTGAGTCAGGTCCAACTCATAGCAACCCTAGAGGTCAGAGTAGCAGGGCCCCGTCCCCGTAGTTTCCACTGAGTGCCTGGAAGATGTGAACTGCTGACCTTTTGGTTAGCAGCTGTAGCACTTAACCACTACACCCCCAGGGTTTCTGGGGAGAGATGGAGGGGGATGCTAAACATCCAACAATGTCTGAGGACAGCCCTTTATGGCAAAACATTACCTGTCCCCAGCGTCAGTGCTGACTTGAAGAAAACCTGTTGTTCTAACCTCACTGAATCCTAAGTCTTAAAAAAAAAGAGACTTTGCAGACATGAGCAAGTTAAGAAACTTGAAATCTACCCTGCTTTACACTGGCATAGTGGTTAAGTGTTACATCTGCTAACCAAAAGATCAGCAGTTTATTTCTGCCAGGTGCTCCTTGGAAACTCTGTAGGGCAGCTCTATGCTGTCCTGTAGGGTCGCTATGAGTGGGAATCGATTTGCGGCAGTGGGCTTGTTTTAACGTCCTGGTGAAAAACAAAAACAAAGCAAGCAAGGAAACAAACAAACAAAAACAAACCCACTGCCATCAAGTTGATTTCAACTCATAGTGACCCTACAGGACAGAGCAGAACTGCCCCATAAAGTTTCCAAGGAGCACCTGGCAGATCTGAATTGCTGACCTTTTGGTTAGCAGCCGTGGACCTTAACCACTATGCCACCAGGGTTTCCACTTATCCTGACAGATGCAATGAAATCACATAGGAAGAGGCAGGAGGGTGAGAATCACTGATAGGAGATGTCATGATAGAAGACAGAGGTTGGAGGAATAGGAGGAAGAGGCTGTGAGCCGTGGAATGTGGGCAGACTTGGAAACCAAAAACCAAGCCCATCGTTGTCCAGTTGCTTTGAATTCATAGTGACCCTACGTGACAGGGTAGAACTGCCACGTAGGGCCTCCAAGGATAAGCTGGTGAATTTGAACTGCCAGCTTTTCGATTAGCAGCCACAGCTCTTAATTACTGTAATACCAGGGCATACGCTAGAAGTTGGGGAAGACAAGGAAATTAGCCCTGCTGACACTTTGATTTTAGGGAGTCTGATTTGGAATTTTGTCTCCTAGAACGGTAAGAAAATAAAATTGTGTTGATGGAAGCCACTAAGTTTGTGATAATTCTTATGGCACCCATAGAAAATGAATACAGCATAGAAGACATACCTTAGAACTAAGAACTGTCCTGACAGGTTACTCATTATTCAGAAGACAATAAGTATAGCCCCATGAACTGGGGAAGGTCACAGAAGTATTGAAAATCTTCCTTTATTCTAAGAGCTCATATTTTATACCTTTGTGCTTGACAAGCATGTTATTAACCAGTCTAATTCTCAAGTGGACTCTTTGAGATAGGCCTGTTATTATGTCATTTTACAGATGAGTAAATTGAGGCACCACAATTAGCAGTTGCTGTAGAGTTGATTCTGACATGTGGGATCCTCATGAATGTCAGGTAGAATCTGCTCCACGGGTTTTCAATGGCTGATTTTTCTGAAGGAGAACACCAGGACTTTCTTCTGAGGCACCTCTGAGTAGATTCAAACCTCCAACCTTTCAGCTAGCAGCTAAGTGTACAAACCACTTGCACCACCCAGGAACTCCAGTGGAAGTACAGAGAGGTTAAGAAACCCACCCAGTTTCCTGGTTAGTTGTAGAACTGGGACTTGAACCTAAGGATCTTGGTCTGCAAGATCATCCTCCATGATAGACTACCTCCTTGGGGGCTCCCCTTGAAAACACTGACCACTTGTCACTTTAAGGAGGAGCAGTTTTCCATTTGAGCAAAGCCAGAAGTCGCTTAGAATCAAGGATAACAAAGCAGACCAGGTCACTGAGCTGAGTTAAACTGCTTCTGATCTGTGATGAAGGGCAATTATAATGATTATAATCTTGTTAGCTTGCTATCCTTGGGAAGTTCACAAGGCAGACAGATCCCAAAGAAATCTTGCAAAAATCTCTGCAACCATGGTGTCCATGCTGGTGCAACAGTTTCACCCTCCCAGTAGATGACTTAGAAGGGAAGCAAATTCACTAAGGACACCCTAAGCAAAGCTTTTGAGAAGAAGAGGTAGTCTTAAACTGGAGGCAGGGGGAGGGAAAACAAGTCATTTATAAGCATTCTATATTGTTACTGTCTTTATAGACTGTCCTATCATTCAACTATTTTTCACAAACTAATAAATCAAAAAACTTTGTCCAGCTCAGATTGAGACTTACGTGTTTCATTGTTGTTGTTGCCTTCATTTTCATTTTGCTATTGTTGATCTTTCATTCTAAATTGTAAGAAACAGCAAATACCAATGACTCCTGCATTTCTATTTATTGGCAGTTCCTACCTGTCCCTGCTTGACCACTGTCTTTCGTTGATGCAGCCTGTGTTTACTGAACATCTATAGAGAGGCTAAGTGGAATGTCTTTGATGCTCAACCTTAGTTTCTTTCTACCCTGGGAGGCCCCAAGAATCTCCTGGGGCTGTTAGTCTGTGCTGGGAAAGTTGTGAGGTCTTTGAGAAACATGCTTTCATCTTGGCCAGCCTTGTTCTCAACTCTGAGAACAGAAAGTCAGGTGAGGTTTCAGCCTTTGGGAGTATGATGATTAATGGGATGTGTCAATTTGGCTAGGTTATTTAAGTGTCACTGGTTTGGCAGATAACATGTAGTCATCCTCCATTGTATGATCTGATATAAGCAGCCAATCAGCTGGAAGGGGAGATTCTTTGGAGGCATAGTCTGGATCCATGTAGATGTTCTGGCAAAGCTCTTGCTGTCTGTCTCAATCCTGCACTCGTCTCATAGTCTGACCATCAGGTCTTGGAGAAGCTTTCAGCCTGCCACTTGACCTGCAGATTTTGAGGTTGTTGGCCCTGCAACCACATGAAACAGCAGAAGCTGTCAGCCTACTGCTAGACCCATGGATATGGGACATGCCGGTACCCACAATTGTGTGAGCCATTTCTTGAAAGTAAATCTTCCTCTGTATGTATTTATATACAAGCTTCTCTGGTTTTACTCCTCTAGAAAACCCAGCCTGAAATGTGGAGCTGTAGTTTAATAAATTGAAACAGACAATAAACAAGTCAATATTTAATACAGCTTTCTGATGCATGCTTTGAAAAAAAGAAAATTAGAGTAAGGGGATGGATGGACATGGAAGGAAATAGAAGATTTGTCCACAGAGTCGGGGTCAGGCCAGGGCTAGTTGGGGAGGCAACATTGGGCAGTGTGGGGAGGAGTGAGTCAGCAATGCAGATATTTGGGGATCACAGGTACTATTATATCCTGGTCCTCAACCTCAGTGGTCTTCAACTTGGGGAAACACAAGGGACACTGGACAGTATCTAGAGGTGTTTTTGGTTGTCACAATGGATGGGCAGTGTTATAGGTGGCTGGGGTTAGAGGCCAGGGATGCTACTCAGCATCGTGTAATGAATGGGACTGTCCCCTACAGCAACGAATTAGCCAGCCCATGATGTCAACAGAGCCAAAATTGAGAAGTCCTAGCCTAACCCCTTAGAATCTCAAGTCTTAACAGCCATTGGAAAGCAGTGTACTTTTTGTACAGTGTACGGTGAGGGTCTGCTCTCTGAGGTCCTCATCTGTCTACAATTCCATTGTTGATCCCGTGTCTACAGCATGAGTGAGATGAACCCTCCCTCATTCTCTTAACTCTACCAGGATTGGTTAACCTCCAAGATAGTCTGTCATCACCTAGCCTAGGCACGTAATGCCACATGTACTTAGAGGTGAACGAAGTGACCTTGATGGTAACATCCATTAGGCATGCTGTATGGGGAAATGCCATGAACTCTTCCATCAGATCTGTATGTTTTGCCTCTCTTTGTCGTTACTGTGTGGCTCTCGAGTCAATTCCAACTCACAGTGATGCCACAGGGGAGAATAGAGCTGCCCCATCGGGTTTCCTAGGCGAAAATCTCTACGAGAGCAGGTCGGTCTCCAGGTCTTCTCTCCTGTGAAACTCCTCATGGGTTCTAACCACAGACATTTGGGTTAGCAGCTGAGCACTTAACTGCTGTGCCGCCAAGAGTCCTCCCCTTTCCTTCAGAAGGCTGCAAAACATCCTCAAGTATGACATCCACGGTCAAGGACTTACATAGATGCAAAGAAAAAAAAAAACCACCTATAGGACTCATAGAGACCCTGTAGACAGCAGAACAGCCCCATAGAGTTTCCAAGGAACACCTGGTAGACTTGAGCTGCTGACCTTGTGGTTAGCAGCCATAGCACTTAACGACTGTGCCACCAGGGTTTCCATGTAGACACAAGACTTCTCCTTTTTATGATGAGTACTACCTTTCTTCCTCATGCCTTCTGCTGGGTGAAGCCAACTGAATGAACAGCCTAGTCAAGAGTGCCAGCAGGCAGGGGCAAGGCACCAATGGACCCATCCTAGACGCTTGGCCTTTTGTCAAGCAGAGGAGCCCAGGTTTCCTTCAAACTGCCGTGGAGAAGCATTGCAGGCAAAGCTTCCCAACCACAATAAGATATTTACTGTCTTTATCCGAGAGATCAAACCCACACACAGATGTCACATTTCTCAAATTCCATCAGTAGATCAGACAAGCCGTCTTTGGAGAAAGGACATTCCAGCCGGCGAGTTCAGAGCACACGGGCTTTGAGGGCCTTTCCCTCCTCTTTTCTGTCCTGCACCCCAGGCCTTTGTTGTCTCTGCAATGCTGATAAATCAATCCATCAAAAAATTTCCTCAGTGAAACTCAATCAAGAAAGGTCATGTCAGCGGGAGAGGAACAGATTAAATTAGCATCAAATTAGACATGGAAAGTGAGTACTGTCAAAATCATCGCAGCGCTCAGCACAATTAGAATATGTTAATTATGCATTTCATTAAGGTGGATGAGAGATGAAATGTCACTGGGGTAGGCATCCGAAAAAGGGAAGATTGCCAGGCACAACTTTCTGGAGACAATGTGTGACACCTTCATTAACATCAAGAATCACAAGTCTGCCTTGACTTTTTCTGTAAGGAATGAAACCGTTAACTGTTTGCTGGCTCCTCTCCTCTGTACCAAGAGGTCCCCTGTCCTCAGAGTGGGGCCAGCAGCCCCTTCTGAGTGACTGGCTTCCTCTCTCTGCCATCTAGCCGCCATGGCCCTGGGGGCTGCTGGGAGTGCCCGGTGGGCAATGGAGAGGGTGGCGATTTTTAATGAACTCCCTGCAAGCTGTGCGGGGATCACGCCACTGCCTGAGGGGTGGCAGGATGTTGAGAAGCTGGGGAGAGGAGAGAAATGAGAGGTGAGGATTACAGGAGGAGGGAAGGGGGATGAGGAGGAGGCTCTTGGCCTCATTCTCAGGGATAAAAGATATAATCAGTGTAACAGGGGGCGGGTAGGGGGCTCTGATTTGCAGACGTGCACTTGGCAAGCTTCAATGTGATGAATTCTTTTGTAGAACTGTCTCTGAGTCATGAGAAAACCAGGAGACTTTCTCCCAGAGTCAGGTAGTTCCGCTGGAGGTGTGCTCATGAAGGTTCGGTAGGCACCTAGAGTGGTAGAGTTTTCATTTGGGCTGTCTCCCCTACTCTGATTTCTCAAAACATACTTTTTCCACGGCTTTCCACATTGGGGGAGGGATCAGGCTGATCCCCTGCCCTGTGTTGTTCCTCTGATGTCCCTTTCACTCAGCGCCACTCCTTACCTCCGCCAAGAGCCTTTCACAGGGGCCAGCGGGCAATGGGAGCCCTAGAACGGCAGTGATTAAACATTGGCTATTCACCAAAGTCAGCAGTTTGAATCCCCCAGCAGTTCCTTTGAAACTTTACGAGGCAGTTCTACTCTGTTGTATAGGGTCATCGTGGATCAGAATTGACCCAACGGTGTGTTTATAGGCAACGGGAAACCTCTTCAAGGGTTTCCAATTACCCTCTTGGGGGAGAATCTTTCTATGGGTTCTTCTCTCTCACCTCACATACACTGTTCCCTCTGCCAGAAACATTTCTACCTGTTCCATCCAGCCTCCTACTCTAATGCATGTAGTAACACACAGTAGTGTGCTTTCCTGTATAATTCTACTGCTTAATTAAATCTCAGATGAAACACCCCTTCTTCCAGGATGTTTCCCTCAACCACCTCCCTTAAAACTTCATTGTTATTGTGCGCTGTTGAGTCGATTCTAACTCATAGCAATCCTCTATGACAAAATAGAGCTGCCCCATAGGGTTTCCAAGGCCGTGATCTTCACTGGAGCAGATCACTGGGTCCTTCAGACTGCCTTTGGGTTAGCAGCTGAGCGTGTAACTGCTGCACCATCAGGGCTCCAGATGCTTTGGGTGCCCTCACGGGGTATTGAACTTGCTTGAACTCACCACTGTCTGTTAATCACAGCCAAATAACTCTAACACACACACACACACACACACACACACACACACACACAGAGGCCAACTGTCACAGTTATCTGAGAGCATAGCAATTACTAGTTCAACTGTCCATCTATCCACTAGACTGGAAACACAATGTTTTGTGTTTTTTAATCTCTGCGGCTCGGTCCATGTTGTTGTTGCTGTCAGGTTGGCTCTGACTTGTGGAGACTCGTTGCACGACAAAATGAAATGCTGCCTGGTCCTGTGCCGTCATCACGATCATCAGCACACTGGAGTCCACTGTTGAGGCCACTGTGTAGCGTCTTCCACCAGAGAATGCTTCTCTTCCAGCACTACGTAGGAATTATTCTACTTGGCATTTAGGAGGTGTCTTAGTCACCTAGTGCTGCCCTAACAGAGATACTACAAGTGGATAGCTTTAGCAACGAGAAATTTATTTTCTCACCCCAAAATAGGCTAAAAGTCCAAATTCAGGTCATCAGCTCCAGGGGAGGTCTTTCTCTGCTGGCTCTGGAAGGAGATCCTCATTGTCAATCTTCTCTTGGACTGAGAGCTTCTGAGGTGCAGACAACCCACGTCCAAAGGATGTGCTCTGCTCCCAGCAATGCTTCTTTCTTGATGGTATGAGGTCCCCAACTCTCTGCTACTTCCCTTTCATTTTATCTCTTACAGGATAAAAGGTAGTGCAAGCTACACCTCAAGGAAACTCCTTTTATTTGGATCAGGGAGGCAACCTTAGCAAGGGTGTTATGATCCCACCCTAATCCTCTTTAACATAATCACATCTCATCTTATTAACCATTGGCAGAGATTAGGCTTTACAATGCAGGAAAATCACAAAACAGAGGACAACCGCACAATACTGAGAATCCTGGCCCAGCCAAATTGCTAAACATAGTTTATGGGGGACATAATTCAATCCATGACAGAAGGCATTCAATAAATGTTTCTTAAATAAATGAATGACTAGCATATAGAATTTTATCCTGGTATAAGTTCTATTTTTTTAGGAGTGGGTAGAAGCAAAGGGTGTAAAAAACTTTGTTTCTAGCCCTTCTCAATTGGGCTACTTTTTCCTCTTATAGATAACTGACACATATCAACATACATCTATTTTTAATGTGGCCAGTTAGAATTCCTTGTCCCTAGATTTTTATTGTAAATACAGTGTCTGGCACACATCACAGCCACCTTTTTGTTTGTCTCTCGTACACGTACAGTGATAGTCTATACTGGTCCACCCTTCCTCTTAATTTCCCCTTTCTTTCTCATTCTCTTATTCGCTTATGAAAATCAATGGTAAGCTCTTGGGTATTGACCAGATCTATATAAGCCGCCAAGTGCCGTCGATGGCAATCACTTTTTATCCAAATCCTTTGGGCGTGTGCCCAATGGGGAAGGGCCTCAGTCTCAGTTCCCACAGTGGAGCTGATGATCCACTGGTCAGTCGCATGGCTTTGGGTAACGATCACCTTCTTCACTGCCTGCATTCATTGAAAGAATAAAGGGACAATGCAAAGCCTGGCTCCCAGTACATGAGAAATGCCCAGTAGACAGCACGAAGAAGGAAGACTAGGATAAGTAGGAAAATTAGGTGGTACAGTTTGTGCTGGATTGCTAACCTAAAGTTTGCTGGTTTGAACCCACCCAACACCACCATGCAAGGAAGTCTTGATGACCTGTTTCTGTAAAGACAGCAGCAGAGAAAACCCTATGGAGCACAGTTCTACTCTGCAACACATGCGGTTACGATGAGTTGATGAGAACTCAATGGTAAGGGATATCCATGGAAGCTTGGGAGCCAGCCTCAAGTCCTATTTGGAAAAAACGCATCAGAATAAATATCTCAATTCACAGAGAGAAAAGACAGCATTGGCCACCATTGCCCATTTTGAATTTCTCATGAGAACAAGGTAGCATGCAGGAGACCAGGGTACTCTGGCAGAAAACTCTTGGAGAGTTGTAAAGTTCCACTGTGACACTGCCGTGTGCCAGAGACCCCGAGGAATTCCAGAGGAATTGACAAGAGAAACAGAGAGTCCTCCCGGTGCCTGGGATGAGCTATTAATGCCTGGCTCTTCGAAGTATCTCATTTTCAGAGCTTCATTTAATTTCGAGAATCACCTGGGGCCTGGGCTGTTGGAGAGGAGAGAACAGTGGAAATGACTATTGGGTGGCTCTGATTTGCTGAAACCACAGCCTCACCTCTTGGAAGGGGCGGAGGGAAGGCTGACTGGGTACAAAGCTTTTTCTTTGACTACTGTGCCTTCTGGCTCCCTGGGCAGGCTGCTATTGATATTAAAATCAAGAGGCTGGCATGAAGCACGGGGTAGCGCTGGCAGAATTCCAGGCTGGCTCTAATGAGCCTCACCTGGGCTAATTACATTTTCTATAAACCCTGCCGGAGAGGTTGGCATTGCCGATTGGTCGTTCAGAGTGAAAGTGTCTGGGATTTCTCAGCTTTAGGTTGCTTCCTGTCAGCACCTGGGGCTTGAGAAGGCCAGGAAGTCACCCAAGGAACTCTGGAAACGTAACTTGCACTGGCACGAACCAGTGGTTAGCCTGCTTGCACTAGGAAGAAAGGGAAGCGGTGACCTGGGTGGGCTACAGTCTTGACTCTACGATCTTGTAAGCACAGGCTCTGAAGCCTTACCCCAGACCTACTCAAAGGGAAGCTATATTTTAAAGATGTGCCCCGGGTGACCTGTGAGCAGGGCTAAGTATGAGGTGCCCTGGTGTCAATTTTCCACGTGGAGAAAGACTACATCTCTCAAAACGATGCTGTCTCCTCTAGGTAGGAAGTGTTTCTTAGAAGTGCAGCACACAGAGCCATTTCAGAGGTCTGGGTGGGTCCCCTATGTGTGTGCTGGTTGTGTGACTTGGGCAAAGGATTTAACTTCTCTGGGCCTCAGTTTTCATATCTGTAAAACGAGTATAATTTTAGCATCTGTAAGATACGGTGGTTGGTTGTGAGTGTTGAATGAGATCATACATATCAGCTTCTGAACAGAGTGCTTGTACATTTCCCGCAAACCAAACCCATAGCCTTTGAATTGATTCCAACTCACAGTGACCCTACAGAACAGAGTTGAACTGCCCAAAGAGTTTCTGAGACTGTGTCTTTGCGGAAACAGGTTGTCACATCTTTCTCATAAGGAGCAGCAGGCAGGTTTGAATGATCTTTTGGTTAGCAGCTGAGTGCTCAAACACTGGGCCACCAGGGCTCTGCCTCAGAGAACATAGCACGTGCTAAAGAGATCAGTTATTATTATTGAGTATTATTGTTGCTGATGTTGTCAGTGAGTCAGTCCTGACTCGAAGGAACCCTATGGACAACGGAATGAAACGTTGCTCAGTCCTGGGCCGTCCTCAAGTTCATGGCTGGGCTGGAGCCCGTTGTTGCAGTTACTGTGTCAATCTGTCTCATTGAGGGTCTTCCTTTTGTTCACTGACCCTCTACTTTACTAAGCCTGAATGTCCTTCTCCAGGAACGGACCCCTCCTGATAACATGTCTAAAGTATGTGAGACAAAGTCTCACCATCCTCAATTCTAAGAACGTTCTGGCTGTACTACTTCAAAGACAGATTTTTCTCTTGGTAGTCCATGCAATATTCTTCCCTAACATCATAACTCAAAAGGGTCTCCTCTTCTTCAGTTCTCTTTGTTCATTGCCCAGCTTTCACATGTGTGTGAGGCGAATGAACACATCGTGACTTGGTTCAGGTACGTCTTAGTTCTAAAAGCGACAACTTTGCATTTCAATACCAGAAAGAAGACTTTTGCAGCAGATTTACCCAATACAATGCATCTTTTCATTTTGTGACCGCTGTCTGTGTACTGTTGCAACCACTTTTGAATGACTTTCAGCAAAATTTTACTTGTGTGTGATATTAATGACACCGTTCCTTAATTTCCACATTTGGTTGGACCACCTTTTTGGGAATGGGCACAAATATAGATCTCTTCTAGTCAGATGGCCAGGCAGCTGTCTTCCAAATTTCTTGGCATTGACAAATGAGGAATTCTAATGCTGCATCTGTTTGTTGAAGACTCTCGGTCTTCCATCCGTTCTTGGAGTCTTGATTTTATCGATGTCTTCAGTGCAGCTTGGTCTTGTTTCTTCAATAACATTGGTTCTAGATTTTATGCTATCTCCTGAAAGGGTTGAATGTTGACCAATTCTGTTGTTATTATTATTATAGTTATTACTACCAAAACCAAACCCAATGCCAGTGAGTCGATTCCAACTCACAGCAAACCTATAGGACAGAGAAGAACTGCTCCCTCGAGTTTCTAAGGAGAGCCTGGCACGTTCACAATGCCAACCTTTTGGTTAGCAGATGTAGCACTTAACCACTTTGCCACCAGCTTTTCTGATAGCTATTATTACTGAGCATTATTACTGTTGATGTGACTAAGGAATCATCAGGCCCCCAGCAGAAGTTCAAATTCTCAGTCAACCTTCAATGCTTCTCACTGAGCAGGGTCGCAGGTTAGGCTACAGGAGAGGGCCTGTAAATGATGTGACACTGAACTTGTGATTCAGTCAACCTGAAGAAAAGAAGCCAAACTCACTGCTGTCAAGTCAATTTCAACTCACAGCGACCTTATAGGATGGAGCAGAACTGCCGCATAGGGTTTTCAAGGGGCACCTGATGGATTCCAACTGCTGACCTTTCGGTGAGCAGCAAAACTCTTAACCACTGTACCACCAGCTTGGAAAAAATCACCTTGGAAAAATCACAGCATTTCCTGTGCAGGCTGCTCTTCTACCCAGCCAAGAGCATTCCTTGCCTTGGGGGAGAAATGACCTCACCAAAGGCCAAAGGAAAGGAATTTGAATTTAATGACAAATGCAGGTTTTGCAAAACCATTATTTCTGAGCCCATTCAGGGCAATGTTTTTGCTGGATGCTGGTAAGTTGATTTTAACTCATATAGACCTCACATGACAGAGCTGAACTGCTCCACGGGGTTTCCTAGACTGTCAGATTTATGGGCTCACATCTCCAGGTCTTTTTTGCGCAGAGCTGCTGGGTGGGTTCGACAACATTCTAGTGAAGCAGTTGAGTAACGAGCTCTCGCTACCAGGTTCCTTCAGGGTAAGGTAGGACCTGGATGCAGGGCAAGTCTGCCCTGCTGGACACAGCTAGACAGATTCCCTGGATTGGGAGCTGGGTGGAGGTTGGAAGAGAGTGAGAGCAAGACGCTGCCTTGTCTCCCTGAGAAAAGGGGAAGGATAGACATTCCAGTAGTTCCTGGTGAACGCTCCCCGCAGCAGTATCTAGGGATGCTGTCTGTCACCGTAGTTCCAGAGGCTCCTGGTAGTGACATGGCTGAGGGGGCGTCTAGACAGATGCCTCTGAGGTCACCTGCATGGCCAGCTTCAGGAAGGTGCCATCAGGGCCATCGCACAAGGCCCTGAGCTTGGTTTAATGCTCTGTGGTCACCATTTTACATTTTCAGATAACTTGAGAAGAAAGATCCCGTATTATCATTTTGTCTGGGCCCACAAAGGATATCACAAGTCCCGGCTGTCTTACCAAGCTCCCCTGGGCCTCAGTGTGAGAATGCCACAGCTGCCTCACATCTGCAAGCAGAACAGACATGGGCAGGCCTCACTGGGTTCACAGTGGCACAGAACCAGTAGAGTGGTCTTTGTGCTTTTAGAAAACCAGAGGGGATGGGACAGCCATCCAGGTCCCCCAGTCCCTACTACATCTCCTTGGTGCTTAAGCCACCCATCCGCATCCTAGTTGTCTCTCTTGGAAAAGGGCAGGGGTCCTGTAGGGACTAAGATTAGGTTTCTGCTGCTAAGAAAAATATGGACTTAAAATAGAAACTAAGTTCAGGGAAAAAGAAAGGTAATTACATTTCTTCTACATCTGAGTTTATGAATTGAGATTTCTCCTGCAAAGGTCTGTCTTCATTATTCTGATGATTAAGTTGACTGTGATCACCTGGTGGTGCAGTGGTTAAGTGCTCAGTTGCAACCCAAAATGTAGGTGGTTTGATCATACCAGCTGTTCATGGGGAAAAGACAGGTAATCTGCTTCCACAAAGAAGACAGTCTTGGAAACTCTATGGGGCAGTTCCGTCTCACAGGGTTACTATGAGTTGGAATCAACTCAATAGCAATGTTTTTGATTTTTTTTAAGCTGAACTCAAGGAGCCTGGTGGAGCAGTGGTTAAGAACTGAGCTCTTAACTGCAAGGTCAGCTGTTCAGAGGGAACCCTATTCGGACATGTCTACCTGTCATAGGGGGTCACTGCGAGTAGGAATCAACTCAACAGCACACAGCTATGACAACCACCAGCCGACCCCAGTTTTAGGCTGCCTTCTGCTCCTGTCAACCAGTGATTCAGAGAGAATGAATTTAGAACCCGTGCCCAGAAGCCCGTGGATTGGCCAACATGACCCCACTGCCATGACAGTTTCTACAGAGCTGTTGAGTGCCACCAGTGCTGGCCTAGCTCTGATCCCAAGTCTGCAGCGTGCTGACACTGCCCTGACGTCATCTGACCCTTACAAAAATCTGTGAGGCAAGGCTTGCCGATAATCGAGAGAAAGGTTTTTCAACCCCGGCACTATAGACATTTTGGAGGGGGGTTCACTCTTTGATGTAGGGCCCTGTCCTGCACACTGGCATGCTGAGCAGCTCCCGTGGTGTTTAACTAACATGTCAGCGGTGCCCCTCACCCCCATGTCAAAAAACTCAAAACTCATTGCCATCAAGTCAGCTCCAACTCATGGCGACCCATCTCACAGCAACCAAAAACACTTCTGGACATTGTCGGGTGTCCTCCAGGAGTCAGAGTCACCCTTGCTGCAGACCCACGGGTCTAGAGTCAAGGAAACCTGCTTCAAACCCAACAGAGGCCAGTCTCTTAGTCACCCAGTGCTGCTGTAACACAAATGCCTCAGACGGATGTCATTGGCAAACAGAGGTTTATTTTCTCACAGTTTAGGAGGTAGTGGTTGTTAGTTGCCATCAACGGACACACAGTGACCGTCTATGTGACAGAATAAAACACTGCCTGGTCCTGTGCCATCCGCTTTGCATAGCCCGTGTTTGCAGCCACCGTGTCAGTCCATTTGGCTGAGGACGTTCCTCTTTTTCTCTGACCGTCTGCCTTACCAAGATGCTGGCGAGACATCGGAATTCAGGGTGCAGGCTGTAGGGGAAGGCTTCCTGTCTCTCTTGCCTCTGGGAAAAGGTCCTTTTTCCTTGGTTCCTGAGTGATCTTCATGGGGCGTCACACGTGTCACCCACATTGCAGCTCCTCTCACTTGCTCGTTTAACTCTGATATGTCGTAAGAGACTCATTTATGACGTCCAGCAAATAAGTCCGTGAACTTAATTGTTCCAAGTGCTACATACGTAACTGCTGAATATCCCTACAGTCGCCTTTCAAGTACTCCCCTTGGGAAGCTATTCACCGATGCCAGTGCCTAGTCCATGTTTCAAAGCAATTTTGGAATTCTTTCTGGAATGGCTGTTGTGCACGGCGGCAAGTTCACAAGCTTCATTGTATAGTTGTCTGTGAGGGAGTTTTTAGCCAGGAAATAAATAACTGTAGGGGAACACCCTCCCTGCTCACCTGATCTGGGCCCCAGTGACTTTTTCTTTACCTGAAGATAAAGGAAATATTGAGAGGAAGACAGTTTGATGACATTCAAGACATCAAAGGTAATATGACAACATCTCTGGTGGCCATTCTAGAAAGAGTTCCAAGATTGCTTTGAAGGGTGAACTAGGTGCTAGCATGGGTGCTTAGCTTCCTGGCAGCAGTTCTCCAAAGGTGACTACAGCACATTTAGCAAGGAGGTAAGTAGCATTTGTTCTAGGATGAGTCTGTGAACTTAACTGTCAGACCCTTGTGAGACACACCTTACACTAATCCTGCCTCACTGACACATGAAGACAACCCTTTCCCAAACTGTATTATAACCCAGGCATAGAGGTGAGGATTTACAACAGACTTTTGGGGGGAAGGGGAGAGGGTGAAGCACAGTTCAATCCATAACAGCTGGTTATTACATGCTCGACTTGAGATGAGTTATTTAATCATACTCACAGTGGTCAAATCAATTTACATTCATCCCGACCCCATAGGACAGAGTAGATGGCCCCTAGGGGGCTTCCTAGGCTGTAAATTCTTGCCAAAGCAGATGGCCAAGTCTTCCACCTTCGGAGAGTCTGATGGGTTTGCACCAACGATCTCTCAGTTCTTTAGCCACTGTCCCACCAGAATTTCTTTATTTCCCATAATGTGCCTGAATTCCTCCATCTGGAAAAGGAGATACTAATACATTTTCTTGTGACTCTTTGCTGAGGATCCGATGAGTCATCCTTGGAGAACTGCCTGGTCAAGGCTCATAGACCTCACTAGCATCTCTCAACACACACCAGCCTGGTCCAGTCCAGTCCAGTCCAGTCGCACAGATTCTGACACACGGTGACCCCGTGTGTTTCAAAATAGAACTGTGCTCTGTAGGGTTTTCATTAGATCCATTTTATCCATGAAGACCATTACGTCTTGACAAGTTAAGGGACTTCTTTCAACTTTTATGATATAATCCTCAATCTTATGTGGAAAGAATTATGAAAACATTCCCTCCACTGGGGGAAATTAGGACTGTAATAGCAATGGTGGTGGCTCCGTTGCTATTCCAGTTCGTGGTTGGGGTGTGCTGACAATGTGCTGGGCACTGCGAGAAGACCTCTGTGAGGTCGCGGTTGATTTCACAGCCACACGATGCTCTAGGTACTGATATACTCCCTGCCCTGCAGAGAAGGGAACAGACATTCAAAAAGCTTTGCTCACTTGCCCAGCATTACAGCTAAGTTCCATGTGGTTGTTCTCATCAACTGCTGTAGAGTCCCCTGAAGCCCCATACACAGTGGGATCAGACCAGTGTAATCCATGGGGTTTGGGGAAATAAATTGCCAGGCCTTTCTTCCTAGTCTGAAAGCTCCACTGAAACCTGCTCAGAATCATAGCAGCATAACTGGCTGTACTGACTTGATGAGTGATAGTTGCCCCTTGGGGTGCACCGGCTGGGAAACAAACCTGGCTCTCTGACCTAGAAGGCAGGAATTCTCCCAGTGACCCCCTCTGCCCTCTAAGCTACATGAACGGGGCTGTATAAACTCTCTGTGACATTGAACCTGTGACTGAATCTGTGATGGAGCCAATCAAAGCTAGGAGAGACTCTATTCTGATGCTTTACTGTATTAATAATTCGTACACCACCTCCCCAGCACTTGCTTCAGCACACCACTAGTCCTATTACTTATTGAATATTTTTCTTTAAGTGGATTCACTTTTCAGCTTAAACATTTTACAGGAAATTTTATAGTACTATGCTAAGTAGAGAAGCCGTTCACTTGCCAGGCTTGGAAGTGGAATGAGTTTTTCACATTGGGAGTCAGTGTTGTTTAATTATCTTCTGTAACGACTAACAAGAATTCAATCGGAGCAACACATGGTTGTTCAGCCTCTCGTACTTCTTCAAGTGTTGATGGCTTGCTCAGCATCCATTTCCAGTTCTTCCCTGTATATCCTGTACTATGGAGGCTGCTAACTGACTGTTTGACCTCCCAGCCTTTTCTGCAGCTGTCGATGATCGTGTGACACTAAGCTGTCCCGTGGAATCTTCCCTGGTCAAAGCCACTAGAAAACAGTCTTCCTCTTTGTTCCTGTGCCAAAGTGGGCTTGGGTATGAAGATGCTGACATGTGAGTGTTGAGAATGAGAACAAGGCACTGATGGAAAGGTGAGAGAGCCGAAAGATGGAACGATCACTGGTCTGTGAAGACCTCACAGTGTTTACCTATAGCTGTGAATAGCCTTGCTGCAGGCACCTTCAAAAACCCCAAACCAAGCCCACTGCTGTTGTGTCGATTCTGACTCACGGCAACCCTATAGGACAGAGTGGAACTTCCCCCACAGAGTTTCCAAGGAGCACCTGGTGGGTTTGAATTACCAACCTTTTGGTTAGCAGATGTAGGACTTAACCACTACACCACCATGGTTTCTACAGGCACCTTAGGATCTCTGAAATCAGGTTGCCTCTTCCAATCAGTATCCTATAATTAATTGACATGTATTTCTTTTCTTTTCTTTCTTTCGGGACCTCAATAATAGTACATTTTATAATGAATAGCAGATTTTAAAAAATATGGTAACTCTAAACCAAGTATTGACTTGATTTAAGCTTTTCTATATACTTGTAATAGTGAAGGATTTTATTGGAAAAATATTAAATAATGCAGGAAATATCAAAAGCAGATTGAAGGACTACACAGAGTCACTGTACTAAAAACACTGTGCCAAAATACCAAAAACAAAAACCAAAAACATTTCAGGAGGTAGCATATGATCAGGAACAGATGGAACTGAAGGAGGAGTGTAAGCTGTGCTGGAGGCATTGTGAAAAACAAAGCTCCAGGAATCGATGAATACCAACCGAGATGTTTTGACAAATAGATGCAGTGCTGGAAGTGGTCACTCAGCTATGCCAAGAAATCTGGGAGACACCTATCCTGGCCAACCAACTGGAAAGCCAAGCCAAAGCCAAGTGCTGTCGACCCATATTTGTGCCGATTCCCAAGAAAGGTGATCCAACTGAGTGTGAGAATTAAGGTTAGCAGTTCAAATGCACCAGGTGCTCCTTAGTAACTCAATGGGGCAGTTCTACTCTGTCTATAGGGTTGCTATGAGTCAGAATCGACTTGATGGCAGTGGTTTTGGTTTGGACCATTAGTATCATACGCCATTAAAATTTGGTTAAGACCATTCAAAAGCAGCTGCAGCAGTATATCCACAGAGAACTGTCTGAAACTCAAGCTCGGTTCAGAAGAGAGAATGCGTGACAAGGGATTTCATTGCTGAAGTCAAGTGGGTCCTGGCTGAAAGCAGAGAATACCAGATGGATATTTATCTGCATTTTATTGACTGTGCAAAGACATTCAACTGTGTGGATCATAACAAATTACGGCTAACGTTGCGAAGAATGGGGATTCCGGAACACTTAATTGTGCTCACAAGGAACCTGTACAGAGACGCGGATGCAGTTACTGGAACAAAATAAGGGAATACGGTGTGGTTGAAAGTCAGGAAAGGTGTGCGTCAGAAGTGTATCCTTTCATCACGCTTATTCAATCTGTATGCCAAGCAAATAACCCAAGAGGCTGGACTATACTTGTGTGAAGAACAAGGCAACGGGATTGGAGAAGACTCATTAATGATTGTTAATGGAGATGATACAACCTTGCTTGTTGAAAGTGAAGAGGAAGTGAAGCACTTACTGATGAAGATCAAAGATTACAGCCTCCAGTATGGATTACACCTAAATACAAAGAAAACAAAAATCCTCACAACTGGACTGATAAACAACACGGCGATAAATGTAGAAAATATTGACGTTGTCAAGGATTTCATTTTACTTGGCTCCACCACCAACACCCATGAAAGCACAATCAAGAACTCAAAAGACGGATTGCAGAGATGGATTGCCCTGGAAAAATCTGCTGGAAAAGACTTCTCTAAAGTGCTGAAAAGCAGAGATGTTACCTTGAAGACTAAGGCGAGCTTGTCCAAATCATTGTGTTTTCAATTGTATCATATGCACTTGAAAGTTGGATGATGAATAAGACAGACAGAAGAAATGTTTTAATGGAGCATGGTACTCACAGCTAATGTTCTCTATCTTGTGTTCCAGTACACGATGTCACTACAAGGTGACCTCAGGGGACCGTTTGGAGGCAAGGTTTAAAGAGCATCTCAGGGTAATGATCTTAGGAACTCCTCCAGTCTCAACTGATCCAGTACGCCTGGTGTTGATGGAGAATAGTGAATATATCATCAAGTGCCAAAAGAATGAACAAATCCATCTTGGAAAAAGTCCAAGAACGCTCCTTAGAAGTGAGGACTATGAGACTACTTCTAACCTACTTTGGAGAAGTTATCAGGAGGGACCAGGCCCTGGAGAAGGACACCATGCTTGGAAAAGTAGAGGGTCAGTGAAAAAGAGGCAGAGCGTCAATGGGATGGCCTGACACAGGGGCAGCCACTATGGACTCAAGCCTAGCAGTGGCTGTGAGTACGGGGTGAGACTGGATACTGCCTTGTTCTGTTTATCACGGGGTCATTATGGGTCAGAGGTGACTTGGCAGCCCCTAGCAATGACATATTAGGGCAAAGACTGAATACACCATGAATGGCCCAAAGAACAAATCAACCAGCCTTGGAAGAAGTACAGCAACATTTTGCTCAGTCATACAGAGGGTTGGTGTTTCAGTCAGCCAGTGCCGCTCTAACGGAAATGTCACAGAGTGGATGGCTTTAACAAAGGGAAGTTTATTCTTACACATTCCGGTAGGCGGCAAGTCCAAATTCAGGGTGTCCGCTCCAGGGGAAGGCAGTCCCCTTGTCGGCTCTGGAGGTAAGTCCGGTCAGTATCCCATCAGTCTTTGTCCACGGAGTGTCTTGGTGTGGGAACCTCAGGTCTGGAGGATGCAGTCTTCTCTCAGTGCTGCCTGCTTGAGAGTGTGAGTTTTCCAATTCTCTCCTTGCTTTTCTTTCCTTTTATCTCTTGCAAGATGAAAGGATTAAGGGTGGGGCAAGCCATATTCCAAGGAAACTCCCTTTACAGTAGAGCAGGGAGGTAATCTTATGAAGGGATTTACAGTCCACTCTAATGCTTTAACATACAGCATAGGAAAATCACAAAACAGAGGACAATCATAAAATACTGGGAATCAAGACCCATCCACATGGCCACACACATTTTGGGGGGACACAATTCAATCCATGACAGTTGCTATGAGTTGGAGCTCACTCAGTGGCATCTAGCGATGAAAACAGCAGCATGTTTGCGAAGGGGACCCTGGTGGTTCAGTGGTAGAATTTCCACCTTCTGCATGGGAGACCTGAGTTTGATTCCCAGTCAATGCACCGCACGAAGGCTTGTGAGCTGCTCTGATGCTGAACAGCTTCAGTGGAGCTTCCAGACTAAGAAAGACCAGGAAGAAAGGCCTGGTGATCTGCTGCCAAAAATTAGCCAATGGAAACACTATAGGCCACAGTAGACAGACCTCGATAGAATGGAATCAAGCCACACAACAGAACTTGGATTCTTGAAAAGTCCAGGCTTGTTGGATCAGTCAAAACTAGAGGACTTCCTGAGACTGTTGCCCTGAGATGCTGTTTAAACCTTGCCTTGAAGCTATCCCCTGAGGTCGGTCCCCTTGCAGTGGCATAATGGACCAGCCCACGAGGTGGAGAATATGACCTGTGAGTACCATGCTCTGTTAAAAAATCATGCGGATGGGACAAAAGGTCCACCGTTATTCCAAGGCAAAGGCGAGAAGATAAAGGAACAGGGACACTAGAGCAATGGAAACGAGACAACCTGGACGCAACGGAAGAGAACACTGATGTAGTGTGAAACATGTCACCGATGTCACTGAACAATCTGTGTAGGTATTGTGAAATGGGAAGTGAATTTGCTGTGTAAACTTTCAAGGAAAATATTGTTTAAAGAAACCCCACAAAAACCTTATGGAGCATAACAATCCAATCCGGAACCGCTCCTGGGGATGGCTCAGGACCCGGCAGGGTTTCATCGGACTGTGTACAGATCTGCTGGGAAGCAGGAGTCGATTGACAGTGGCTAATAGCATATTTTGGAATGGCCAACAGGCATGGAAGCTGTGACTTCACCAGCCCCCTAAAAGTAGTGCCACAGGCAAGGTTGGCACTTAGCACCAGGCTGTGAAGCCTTTCTCCTCCCCACTTACTGCCTGGTCTTCTCTCCTGTTGCCCTGTCACTGTGGGAGAAAGTGGCCAGAGCCACCGCCATTCATCTCTTAATGAAAGTTTCTTCTAAAACAAACCAAATCCTTCACAAGCTTGCATTTTCCCTGATGAGAAAATAAAAGCTTTCCCAAATCCTGTCACTTCCTGCCTCACAGGATCTGCTTTCCAAGCTTAATGCAGGTTGAGATTAGTTGTTTTTTTTTTTTTTGAGCTGATGGAAAATGTTACAGGAATTAAAAACTGAACCCGCTCATATCTGATTAGACTCCCCACGTTAACTGTAGATCTTTTCAGGTGACAGAACAGGCCACGGCCTGGCCTCATTGTGACAGTGGTGTTTAATAACTGAGTTTATGAACTGCAGTTTGCTACTTAAACTTCGGCCACACGGTGAATGAGGCTGGGGAGTGAGTTTCCTCTTCCACTTTTGGGAAGAAGGGCAGTAACTACTCTGAGCGGTCTCCGTGGGAAAAGGAAACCAGATTGGAAAGACAGAATCATGAGGCCCATTTCCGCTCATCTTCACTGAGTCAAGGAGAAGCAATTCAACACCTTCCCCCAAGACTTAGGAATGGCCTTTCCTCTTCTCACTCCCATACTTCCAAAGGACTGAGATTCATGATTCAAAAGGAAAGAGAGGAGATTGCCCTAATAGAAGATGATGGGCTTCTATCACTGAAATTTCTGCCTCCTTCAAGAGCGAGTCTAATCAAAAATCAAGTCCACTGCCATTGAGTCTATTCGGCCTTATAGCAACCCAATGGGGCAGAGGAGAATTGCTCCACAGAGTTTCCAAGAAGCACCTGGTAGATTTGGACTGCTGATCTGTTGGTTAGCAGATGTAGCACTTAATCACCACACCACCAGGGTTTCCTCCATGGTTCTAGGTAGGGTCAAAATCAAATGCCACCAGGGGCCAGAGGGGAAATGCAAAGGGCTGGGTGGAGACTGTGGCAAATGGATTGTCGAGGTCTGCCCTATGGGACCAGACTTACTGAGCCATTGCCTATTGTCCAAGCTCTGTACTTGAAATGCTCCCAGTGTCTCACTGCACATCACCTCGGTGATTACCGTATTCCTCCAAGGCAGCAGTTCCTAAACTCACCTCTGCGTCAGAATCTCCTTGCAGGGTTATTAGAAGATGGGTCCCTGGCCCCCGGCCTCAGTGTATCTGATTCAGCAGGTCTGGGGTGAGCCCAAGATTTTGCTTTCAAACATTTTCAGGTGACACCTGTGCTGCTTGTTTGGGGACTGTACTTTGAGAATGATGGGTCCAAGGCATCACTATCTCACCCCTGAGTCGTTACAATGGCCTCTGACCTTGTCTGTAGGTGTACGCTCTTGCTAGTCTGCAGTGTGCTCTCCACCTGTGATGGCTTAAATATACTGGGCATCCTACTGCACTCCTCCCTTCAAAGCCAGTGTCGTATGCAGCAAAAACCACTTTTTTTTAAAAAAAAACAAACACACTATCTTTATAGGATCCCAAGCCAGTGATTTTAACCCAGGGCTGTACACTGAAAGTGACTGAGAAGCTTTCAAAACTCTGATGCCTTAAATTTCACGCCAGTTTCTGGATTAGTTAGTCCGCATGTCATCTGGGGATGGAGAGTTTTGCAGAGTTCTGCAGATGATTCTAAACTGTGGCCAAGGCTGAGGATTGGGCCCCGTTACTGTCGGTCACCCGCTCCCCACTTGCTCTTGGCCTGACCTCGGCTCCCTCCAACACCGGCCTTGTTTACCTGCCTCCTTGCTGCTCCTAGAACAGCCTAGACACATTCCTGCCCCAGGGCCTTTTCACTTACCATTCACTTTATTCGGGAGGCTCTTTCCCAGCTGTCTGCTTGGCCGCTGTACTCTCCTCCCTTTCCGCTGATGTCTTCCCCAACCACACTGGTGAATACTGCATCTCTGGCCTCCACCTAATCCGCCTTCAGCAAGTCACCAGTCGTCCTCCTGCCTTCCTTTATTTTTCTCAGCATTTTACCCTCTGGCATGTTGGTGTTGCTGCTGGGTATTGTTAAGTGGATTCTGACTCCTAACCAACTCATGGGACAGAGTACAGTTACCCTGGAGGGTTTCTTAGGCTGTCGTTTTGCCAGGAGCCAACTGGTAGACCTTTCTCCTACAGAGGCACTGGTTGGGTTGAGTGCTTACCCAGCTGGTATGCTCTGTGATCCTGTGCTGTTTTATTGTCTGTCTCTCAGCCTTGGGGTGCAACCTCCTCAAAAGCAACAATTAATTTGTATCTGATTCATTCATTGCTACAGGGTTGCTGAGTCAGGATGGACTTGATGGCAAGGGGCTTTATATGTGACTGGTGCCCTGCAAATGTTTGCTGAATGAATTAATGAATGCATCCCAATGTGACCAGATTTGTGGAAATACCTGGATGTATAATCTTCACGCTTTTATCTGTCGCCCACTAATTCAAGACTGTTATGAACACCTCTGAACAAGTCTGTGGTCTGGAATCAACCCTTTGGCTGCCATTTGGAACTCTCTCATCTGGACATGGGTCTTTCAGGGATCTGGCCCATGGGATAGAAGCTTTCTCCAGTCACTAAGTGACGACGCAAGAATGATCTTCCTACCATGTTGGGGATGGAGACATTGCCTCTCTGGGTGGAAGGAAGCAAGGACGGTGTCATCCAAGGGTTGGAAACCAGACGTGACAGAATCCTAGACTGCTCTGGGACACTAAACCTACTTTTAGGCAGGGCATCTTCCCTCCTCCCTTCTCAAAGTCTGTTCCTCGAAGGCTCCTATGTAGTAAGTTTAATCAGACTGAGTGACAGGTAGTAGTAACGCAGTTCACCTGCATGTACGACCCAGCAGACACTGTCCCAGATACTGAGTATGCAAGAATAACCAGGGCAAGACAGGTGGCTTTTGTGCCTCAGGGAGCTTCGGTCCTAGACGAAGGAACCACACTAAAAACCAGGCAATGAGAATTTCAGATAATTACGATGGCCGTAAAGACAGTAATCAGGTAAGGGGAGGTCACTGGAACTAGGGTGGGGAGTCAGAGTGGCCTCTTGTGGGATGCAGTAATCCCACTGAGTTCCCCGTCCCGCACCCATCCCCATACTCTGAGAAGGAGGTGGCCCCGGAAACATCTAGGAGAGAACTGTACCCCAGAGCAGTTAATGCAAAGAACCAGAGCAGCATTTGTCCTGGGTGTGCTGGAGGGACAGAAGGAAGAGGTGGGAACAGCTAGGCAGATGCTAGGCGACTTAGGGTCCCCCAGGCCAGTGTCCCAGAAGAAAATATCTGCTCTGCTGTAATCGCCTCCTTGAGGGGACGGGGGCGGGGGGAGGCACACAAAAGAAATCACCATCCCTTTCAAGTGATGCATCTTCCAAGATTTGCAAACAGTTGTCCTCAGACTCTCTTTGTCTTACATCTAAAGGTCTCTGAGTGCAAACTGTTATTGTTGACATCTTTGTGTGCTGTTCAGTTGATCCTGATTCATAGTGACCCACGTGACACAGTAGGACTGCCCCACAGGGTTTCCTAGGCTGTTACCTCTATGGGAGCAGATTGCCAGGTCTTTTCTGTCCATCTCCCTGGTGGTGCAGTGGTTAAGAGCTTGGCCACTAACCCAAAGGTTGGCAGTTAGAATTCACCAGGCACTCCTTGGAGACCCTATGGGGCAGTTCTACTGTGATTTGTAGGGTCACTATGACTTGTAATTGCCTGGAACACAATGGATCTGGTTTGGCTTTGGCTGAATGAATATATATATATATATATAAACCCTGGTGGTGTAGTGGGTAAGTGCTATGGCTGCTAATTCAGAAGGCTAGCAGTTCAAATCCACCAGACACTCTTTGGAAACACTATGGGGCAGTTCTACTCTATCTATAAGGTTGTGATGAACATGAATTGACTCAACAGCAGTGGATTTGGTTTAGTTATATGTATATATATATATATATATAGTGAAATATAAAGGAAATAAGCCATCAAGCTAATGGAAGGAGGAGAAAAAATATCTTAATGATAAGAATTAAAACAGTTTCCCGGGCTAATGAATTAATTTGCATATGTGCTTCCTGGCAACATGTGCAAAACAAAAATGCATATACCTATATCTATACAGAGAGAGTGATAAACAGTATAAAGCAGAGTGAGGCAAACTTATTCAGAAAAGCACCAGATAACACACAATGAAGCTGTAGGCTTTGTGGGTGATCCAGTCTTTGTTGTTACTACTCAACGTTGCTATTGTAGCAGAAAAGTAGCCATAGACAATACACAAACTAATGGGCATGACCGTGTTCCAATAAAGCTTTATCTGCGAAAAACAGGCAGTTTGATGGATTTGGCCTCTGGGTGGCAGTTTGCTGACCCCTGAGTCCAAACGTTTATGTACTAAAATGTTCACAGTGGTTTCTCTACCTTCATTTCGTCTAGCTGCATGCTTTAATTTCGCTTCAGTAGATGTTTATTGCCTGTGTGATTTAAAAAAACACAGTTTGAGCTGTTTATGATGACTTATTGGTGTTTTTCAAAATACATGTGGCAAATCACCTGGAATATCTTCTGGTATTTGGTAGCTGTTTTCTCCTATGACCACTGTTCGTGTAACGAGTCTAGACGCAGGACCTGTGTTTGTGGCTGGAACCTCCAGGCAGATGATTTTCCGGTTAATAACTCCAGTGATGGTGGATGCCGGAGTCATGAGATGGGAACGGATGTGGAGGACCAGAGGGTGAGAGGACGCAGGAGACTCAGCCTGCGAAGGTTTTCAGCAAACTTTTGCAGTGCTAGATCACAGAGACTGTACCGCCCAGTCCTTCCTGCTCTGCAGGAAGCGGGGGAGAGAGAAGAGAGCCTCCTTCTTTTGCCAGTGCAGTTAAATTTACAGTTAACAAGGTACAATGAAGGTACTTCCTGGAGTTTTGAGTTAGAGATCAAGAATTGAAACTTAGAATGCTGGATCTCTGCCTTCAGCCTGGCTCTAGACAAAACATGTCTCGACAGACAGTTATCTCTCTGGTTTTTAAAGTTCAACAGGAAAGGAGACAGAAGTTGAAGTTCTTTGGCAAATGTGATCCAGTGGGGAGAAACGTGCCTGTTTTATGCTGAGCTTAGAGCTCTTCTGATGGCAACAGGCAGAACCTGAGTTTGTAACAGACCCTGATTTTTCTCGAATGGTTTGCCTGGATATTGTCTTCCTGGCCAAAGTCCTGGAGCTTAACATTTTATAAAAATGGATCAATAATAGCATGTTTAATCACCAATTCAATGAACTCTCCACACCCTACTACTGTTTGATTTAAGATTTCTCAAGTCCATCTCAAGCCATGGAAACCCTGGAGGCGCAGTGGTCAAGGGCTCAGGGGCTAATCAAAAGGTCAGCAGTTCTGAGCAAAATCAGTCAGCTACAAAAAGCCAAATATGGTATGAGACCACTATCATAATGACTTAAGAAAAGGCTTATGCACAGAAGAAAATATGCTTTGACAGCTACAGGGGTTGAGGGAGGAAGAGGGTTATTCCTAGATTAAATGGTCGACGGGAGTTTGGTTGGGTGGAAGGGGTGACATCACACAGCACAATGAAGGTCAGCACAACTGGACCGCACGATAAGCTAAAATGTTTCTAAATACAACCCAACATTTTAAAGAACACAATAGCAGGGACTGGGGTCTGGGGACCACAGTTTCAGGGGACACTGAGGTCAACTGGCGTATCTAATTTTTTTTTCCTAAGAGACTGTTTCACATCTCATATCAGTGAGTGGCATCTGGGGTCTCAAAAGGCAGCAAGCTGCCATTTAAGAAACATCATTTGGTCCCAACCCACCCGGAGCATGTGAAAACCAAGAACACCAAACACATGAGGAAAATATGGGCCCAGGAGAAAGAAGCGTCCATGTGATTGAGACACTACATCAGCACGACACTGGAAGAACTAGATGGTGCCCATACCACCAAAGACAGCCCCAACAGGGGACACAGTGTAAAGTCTCTGATGTAGCACAAGAAAATGGGGTGTGCTGATCAACAGCTCTATTAAAAGACCAGACTTGATGGTCTGAAAGCCTGCAGGGTCCCCTGAGAACATAGACCCTGGAGTTTCTGCTAGCCCAGAGCTGAGATCAGTACTGAAGCCTACACTGCAGACAAAGATTGGGCTGGACTAAGGGATACAGAGTGATGCAGGTGCTGTGTGTACTTTATGGTTTAACATATATATGAGGTTGTCGAACTGATCTCTTTTTAGAGGGAAGAGGGAAACTGGAGAGGAGGAGACAGGTGTTGGCTCAGTGGATTCTGGAAATAGAGGGGATGAGTATGCTGTCACAGGGTGAGGAGAGCAGATAGAGTTGCAGAGAGGTGGATGCATGGGGATTTTGTATGGCAAATCGACTTGATTGTAAACTTTCACTTAATCACAATAAAAAATTTAAATAAACAAAAAGATCAGCAGTTCAAATCCCCCAGGTGCTCCTTGGAAAGTCTAGGGGCCAATTCTACTCTGTCTTATGGGGTCGTTATGAGTTAGAATTGACTTGATATCAATAGGTTTGGTTTTTTAGTTTTGGTTATATCAAGTTGTCTGCAGTTATGGCTTTAAGGCATATGATTTCAAAAAAAAATGCTATTCCATCTTTAGCCAAAAAAAGAGTTAAAATGATATAAAAAGAAAATAAATAATCAAGCTAATAGAAGGAAAAGAAAAAAATATCTTAATGATGAGAATTAAAATAATTTCTAGGCTAACAATCTAATTTGTATATGGGCTTCCTGGCAACAAATGCAAGCACACAAAAAAAGAACCATACCACTTTCTAGCTTCTTATGATGAGAATAATAAGATGCTCATTCCTCACTAACTCAGAAGGGAAAATGCCTTGTCACAGATTCTGTAGGATCACAATCAATGATCAGCCAAGTGCTGTCGATTCGGATACAACTCATGATAATGATCTCATTATTTATTGCTTAAAACTCCCAAACCAAACCCGTGGCTGTCAAGTCAGTTTCGACTCGTAGCGACCCTATAGACTGAGTGGAACTGTTTCATAGAGTTTCCGAGGAGTGCCTCTTGGGTGTGAACTGTTGATCTTTCGATTGGCAGATGCGGCACATAACCACTGTGCCACCAGGGTTTCCGTTTATCGGTTAGGACCTACTAAACAGAACGGTTAGGATCTACTAAACCGAACAGCCTCATGGAGCTCCCAAGGAGAGGAGGGCGCCTTCGAACCATTGATCTTCTAGTGAGCAGCTGAGCAGTTAACCCCCGCTCCAGCAGGGCTCCAGCTAAGGCACGGCTGGCGGGAAATACTCCCCAAGTTTGGCATACTCCCTTGAACATTACTGTTTCTCATTTACATGTAAAAGGACTAGTTATGAGGTCTCCATTGTGAGCACCGCTCGGGAACACATAATCTGACTTGCAAATG
Source organism: Heterohyrax brucei (assembly GCA_028571685.1). Taxonomy (NCBI): domain Eukaryota; kingdom Metazoa; phylum Chordata; class Mammalia; order Hyracoidea; family Procaviidae; genus Heterohyrax; species Heterohyrax brucei. The sequence continues at coordinate 81,519,159 of CM053156.1, read as the reverse complement.
ATAAATCTGCAAATGTGAGACCCAGATTGCTGACAAACTGAGCTGAGGTATCAGTTTATGTGGCATTTCTACACACTACAGCAGAGATAAAGCATGCTGCAAGTGACATCCAATTTCTGGAGACTTAGCTTTAACGTCACACATTTCTTCCAACTGGACATGATACAGTAGCGGGTGTCCACCCTATGGGGGAGCACCACTGTCTCATCTATCTTTCCTTAACATGTCACCAACACCCCTGTCTCTTTATTTAAAATCCTCCAGGGACTTTGCTTAAATGCTCCTCACCATCAACTTCAGGTCCCATAACAACCTGGCCCCTGCGTGTCCCCATGGCTTCCCTGGGTCCCCCGGTTTCCAGGTTTCCAGGGTTTGCAGCCACTGGACTTTCTGTCTCTCGCGTGCAGAGTTCATCCTTGTCTTGAGGTGCTGGCCATTCCTGCTGCCTTTGCACAACTATCCACTCCTCATTGCAAAGATTTCACCTTGGCCAGGACTGTCCCATCACCCGAGGTCACAAGTTCCCCAGCCTGTGTTAATGTCTTCAAAGCTCTTGTCACACCTTCAGATGGTCTTGCTTACTTTTTCTGTTTGTCAGAGATCATAAGTCATTGTTTCTTTGCTGAATCTCCCACCCTAGTCTAGTGTTTGGCAAACACCAAGCATTCGGTCACTATTTATTGTATCAATGAATAACAGGCAATGACAGAGCTTGTGTTGTGTCTTTGGAAGACAGCCCTTGCTACATCCCAAGAGGGTCTTCCTGGCAGTGCTGGGGTTCCAGGTTTTAGACCAAAGCCCTTGCTGTTTCTAATGCAGCACAGAGTTACTGGCTGTGCATCAGGACCTCCTGGGGTCCGAGAACTCTGGTACCTACAGCCAGTGACCACACCCAGCATGCTCCGGCCCTCCCTTGACTGATAGAGGAAACTGTGCCTGTGTGGTCTGGTTTGATCAGCTCCACCCAGCAGACTAAACAAACGTCTTCAGTTTGGGGTGATCTTACCTGTTGGTGGCTGTGCAACCGGCGTGCTTTGAGACTCAGGGCTCACCTGCACCCTCCCCTGTGGCCTCCTCAGCCTTCACGCACACCACTGACGCCCAGATGGTGCTGGTGGCTTCCATTTTCCATCTCCCTCTTCATTTGCAACATTATCCAAGACATGGTCAATTTCAAATACTCTCTCTCCTTCCATCCTCACAAAGACACCTGAAATTTTTACATCACATTATTTAATTCGTATCTTGAAAGATCTGACCATAAAAAGCTTAGGCCTGTTGACTTTTGTGCCTTTGCAAGGCGTGTGACATGGGCTCTTCCCAGACCCCCAAATCTGTGAGTGCAGGCTTGTTAATATGAGCTCTTTTGTTCCCCTAGATTCTTAGTTTCCTTCTGAGTCATGTGTCTTTGTAAATATCTTTCTACAAGAAATTTCAATTCTTTTTTTTTTTCAATTCTTATTAACGTTTTCTCCTCCAACTCAGTAGTCCTTTTCTGCCGCTGTGGTTTTAGCTGCTTACGATCGAGTCAATTTCAACTCACAGTGACCCCACGTGGCAGGCAGGACTGCTCCACAGGGGTCTCGAGGCTGTAATCTTTAGGGAAGCAGGTCATCAGCTCTGTCTGCCTCTGTGCTGCTGGGGGGATTTGCACAATCTTTCGGTTAGCAGCTGTGTGTGGGCCGCGGCACCGCTGGAGCTTCTCCTCCACAGTGCAGCACAGCTATTCTATCGCATCGCGAGCATTCTATGACATACAAGAGGAAGGGTGAAGGGGGAAACAGTCTCATTGAGAGGGTGACACTGGGTAGCTGGCTTGGGGCACTGATTGGCCAATTGACTTGTTCTATGTGCTCATCGTAGCTTGACTCACAATCAAATTTATGGTGCAGCAGAAAGATAAGTTACTCTATTCCTATCACAGGGGTTATTCAAAACAAACAAAAAGGAGCCAAACCAAACCCCAAAATACCTACAATGGTTGCATCGCTTCTTACAAGGATTCAGAACAGCTGAGTCCCTTGTTGCCATCCATCGTGCTTTCTTTAAGGTACTGTCCTTTCTTTTTTGGCTGTTTTCAAAGCAAAGCCGTGAGGAAGAAGATGCAGGCGGGACACATCCATATAGGACACCACCTCCAAGAAGCAGAGGAGTCATTTTTATGATTAGTACAGTCTTTGTTTTTCTTCTGTTCTATTTCCACGAGTGTACTGTTGTCCTATTGTGGCTTTTGTGTTGCTACGAGACTGGAAGAAACTATGTCACCAGTATTTACAACACCAGCCGGGTCATCCATGGGGAACAGGTTTCAGCAAAGCTTCCAAATTGAGAGACTAGGAAGAAAGGCCTGGTGATCTATCTCCAAATCTTAGCCAATGAAAGCTTTGTGGATTGTAACAGAATATTTCCTGGAACAGTGTAAGACAGTGGTGAAAGATGAGTCTTCTAAGTTGGAAGGCACTCAGGACACACGGTGGCTGTCACAGTGGACTCATGCTGATGACCACTAGGACAGTGCAGCTCTGTTGCGCACAGGTCGCCAGGAGGTGGAGTTGTCTCTATGGCGACTAACAACAATGTCGAATAGACACACCATTAAAATCAACCAACCAAAGACAGAAGAAAGCCGTTGGCCCCAACACAGCCTCTTCCCTCAGTTGGAAGGTGTGCATCCCTTTCAGAGGACAACTGGAAGACAAACTTGGCTGTAGGAAAATGAATGTGGATGCCTCAAACCCATAGTACCAACACTGTGCACAAGGGGGCCTGGGGTCCTCGGAGCGGACCTAGCCCCCCGTCCACCAGGCAGCAGTGGCATCTCCACATAGCGGCTGTTTGCTTTCCCTCTTCCGCTTTGATGTCTCAACAGACAGCTTTCTCACTGGGGTGTCACCCCAGAACCACATCTCTGCCCTTCTTCTCACTAGCAATTGTGTTTTTAGCGTTGGATTCTCAGGGAAAGTCATTCAGACATCCAGATTATAACAAACCCTCACCTCCAAGCTGTAAGTAGGCCAGGTGAAATCGCAGAGAAAAGCCCTCTAAGATAATTAACAAACTGCTTGAGATCTCAACCTGGGTAAATGATAATGAGTGTGAGTGTGAAAACGCTGACACAACAAGAGCAAGTAAAATGCTTCAGGCAAGAAAACGTGCATCTCCAGTTTTATAGACCCCAGACTCAGAGTGCTGCTCAATGAAGACACGTGGCTTCTAGATGATTCCATGCTCCTTGACACATCTATTCCTCAGTTATTAGACATCGGAAATTCTGTAGGCTCCATACATTTTGCCACAATCACACCTACATTGGCGAATGTCACTCCACTCATCGTCTTGGTTGTTTGTGGGTTGGCATATGAAGTCAACCTTCGGACACCTGTTGAGTGCCAACGGGCTGCCTGATCCAGAGCTGAGCCTTAGACACAGGATCCCACCATCCAAGGTGTTCACGACTTTAGAGAGGAGGACAGGTAAGAGCTTTTTTGAAACAGTGAAAACCAGATGATGTCACAGGGATGTTCAGATTACCAAGAGTGGACAGGAGCTGCTGGCTCTGCCTCAGAAAATCAAGAGGCTTCCTGGAGGTGGTGACATTCAGTCATGGGCTTAAGAGGATGAAAAGGAGTCTGCTTCTTTCTCACTCTCACCCTCTGCAGCATCTACACCAGATCTGCTGGCTGATGGACTGCTGTTGTGTGCAGTCAAGCAGGCTGTCTGCTCTCTGATGTGATACTGAGGCTAAAAAGTCCCCTGGAACTCATGTCTCTCTGGCACAGTACCTGAACTTTTCTGACTGGCATCATTTCTGTGGGTGAAAGCATTCTCCCAAGAAGGTCTGGACTGGAAAGAAAATTTTTCCCTGGGAAGGAGCATCTTGAGCACAGGAGGCAGGTCAGTCACAGAACGCTAGAGAAGGAAGTCACCGACGTCTCCTCCGAAGCCTTGTTCTACAGGTGATTTGATGGAGTCTGAAATGGCTATGGAGATTTGGGGGCAGACTCAATACTAAAACCCCATTTCTCTGGTCCCTGTATCCTGTCACTTCATGTCACTTGACCTTAAAGCATCTAATCAAGAGGACTAACAAAAGTCCCCAAGGAAACAAAAATGAGTGGCTCAGATAAAAAACAAACAAAACCATGTGTTGTGGAGTCAGTTCTGATTCTTGGTGACCCTGTGTGCATCAGAATAGAACTCAGAGAGTTTTTGAGCCTGTGACTTACTGGAAGCAGGTCGTCAGGTCTTTCTTCTGAGGCATCTTTGGGTGAGTTCCAACCACTAAGCTTTTGGTTAGCAGCTGGGTGCATGAATTGTTTGCCACTGGGACTAAGTCATTGTTTCATACATACATTAGTTAATTACTGTCTTCATTTAAACCTTCAAGGTGGCGCCTTGGTTTCCCTTTGTAAACTAAGGAGGGCCCATTGGTAAGAATGACCTCAAGCCCTCCGAGGAGAGAGATCCTGCGGCTAACTCCAGGCTCGGCAGGGAAGGATCGATTGGCGATGCCTGCCTGGTAGCCGCTCCGGCTTCCACTCTCAGGCTCTACCATTTCTGAGAATGTTGTTTTGGTCCGGGTCCACCTGTGAGGAGGAACACTTGAGGGTTCTTGATTGCTGATGTTTAAGCTGATGGCCCGGAAGAAGGGGTAGGGGCTTTGACTTGAAGAAAGGAAACTGAATACAAGCAGTAAACCACATTCAGGATAGTCAAGGTTTCTGGATCATGGGAGAGAGAAAGATTTTGTATAGACACTATTGGATGTATTTATCTGTCTCTTTTTCAGTGGTGACACCCTTGAGGGCTGGCACTGGTCTTATTAACAGGGACCGTAGTCAAATTTAATAAGTGTTTCCTCTGTTCCAGCTTCGAGTGAGCATGCCACATCCATTCTCTTTCTGTATTTTTGTACCCTTGTCTCAGATGGGAACACTGAGGCTTGGAGAGTTTTAATAACTCCAGTGCATGGTTCACAACTAGTAAGGGGTAGAATTCAAAGGAGACCTGGCCGGCCTACCTCTCTGATATGTCCCCATACCTCTCTCTCTGTCTTGCTTATGTCTTGAGACTGTCCTCTGCCTTTTATCTCCAGCAAACCAAGTTTGTTTCCTCCTTAGTAACTTGGCTACTTCTGTCTGCTCCTTCTCCCTGGAGTGCCTTCTCCCCAGTCTCAGTCAGGCTGACTCTGCACTGAGGCTGCTGCTCACAGGGCCGGTCCTGGAGTCACCGGTATCCCCCTTCTCCCTTCCCAAACTTCCGTCACCCTCTGTCCTCTACCGGTCAAGTGCAGAAGCTAAGAGCTTGGACTCTGGAGCCAGATGCCTGTACTTCCAATGCTCGCTAGTCAGTGACTGTGGGCAAGTTCAATCGCGCCATGGCTCAGTTTCCCCATCTGTTAAATGACAGTGTAATAATAGCAGCTTAGAGTTTTGTTGAGTTTTAAATGTGTTTGTTTATACGTTGTTGCTGTTAGGTGCCTTCAATTCCATTTCTGATTCAAAGGGATCCCATGTCAAGGAGTAGACGGCCCCATAGGGTGTTCTGGGCTTTACTCTTCATGGAAGCAGACTGCTAGCCACTCCCCTAACCCCCCAAGGATCCACTGAGTAGGTCTGAACCACAAACTGTTTCATTTGCACACAGAAGCATAAGTGCGACTGCAACAGTGTTCCTATTGTTACGTAAAATACCTAATGCCCACGTGGTAAACACTCAGCGAACACAGAAACCAAAGCCAAAGCCAACCCAGTGCCATCGAGTTGATTCCAACTCAGAGCAACTCTATAGGGCAGAGTAGAACTGCTCCATAGAGTTTCCAAGGAGCACCTGGCAGTTTTGAACTTACTGACCTCTAGGTTAGCAGATGTAGCATTTAATCATTATGCCACCAGGGTTTCCAGTTTCGTAAAGGCAGCACTTTATTTGGCTTTTCCACAACTTTATTAAATGTCATGCTGTTAAGAGGGCCCAGTCTCTGCAGAAAGACATCATGCCTGGTAAAGAAGAGACTTAACAAAAAAAGAGGAAGACTCTGATGAGATGGACTGACGCAGGGGCTGTGACTGTGGGCCTAAGCATAACACCAGTTGTGAGGATGGCCTGAGACTGTGCAGTGTGTCGTTTTGTTGTTCATGGAGTCACGATGAGCTAAAGCCGAGTCAAAAGGCCTAACAACACAGCAATATCAAATGCCTTGAAGTTGTATAAATGAACGAATAGATACTGAATTCCAAACCTGCGTTCTCACCCGCTGTGCCAAGCTGACCCCCCAGCCAAAGCATCTTCTGTTCCGTGGAAAGACTGTGTCCTGCCCTGGTGATGGAATGGAACCGGCAGCTCTTCTGTCTGCTACTCCCGGAGGAACTAGACAGCGATCCTGACCAGGACGTCAACCCACCCTATCCTTCTGTCACCCCTCCTCCTGACAAATCCTTTCCCAACGCTCGTGCCACCCTCTTCTGGCCTGAGAGGTTGGCCTTCATTTGCTTGAGAAGTTCCACCCCCTGTGCCACCTGCCAGAAGGATCTTTCTCAGCCCTTCTGTCTCTCTCTTTCCCTCGTGAACTCTTAGGCATCCTTCAAAGCCCCAATCAAATGTCATCTGTTCTCTGGAGCCTTTCCTAATATCCCTGGCTGAGATGTTGTTCATTATTCTATGGTCTCAGTTTGTTTGCCTTCCCTTGTATTGCAGCAGCGTTCATCTAGCTATTTGTGTAACAAATACTGGCTGGACTCTTGTTCATGCTGTGTCCCTGGCTATTGGAAAGACCAACAGGATTAAAACCTCTGCACCGAGAAGCCCTCAGATCAGTGTCCATCTCTCCCCAGGAACTCATCAAGGGCAGAGACAGTGTCCTCAGCATTCAGCAGAAGGTGGGGCCAGAGCAGGCACTCAGCTTGATGGAATGAAAGTGGGATGAGCTGAATAAAGGGGTGATACATAAACATTCCCCTTTAGAACGAGGACTGGGAAGTGTGCAAAAGGGGAGCCCTTGACCGGCAGCATCTTTTTTCCCTTGAATGATGGAGGTGCTGCTCTCTGTAAGAAAACCAACATTGCTCATCAGCCCTTGTAATACGATGCTGTCCGATGCACTCCTTGTGAAATCTACGCCTGCTGCAGAAATGTGTCTTCTCTCTGCCCTGGAATGTGGCGCTGGACTCGAGGCCTGCATGCTGATGACCGTGTGTGGCTGCAAAAGTACTTTTTCCCTCTGCTGACTGGCAGTCACGTGTTTTCCGTTCCGACTGGCTTCCAGGGTGGGGGAGGGGAGGGATGATGAGGCGCTGTATCCTCCATTGGATAATATCTTCATTTTTTAAGCATCTCACAGCCTGTCCACGGCAGCCCACGTGGCCAGCAGAGATCAATGCCATCAGTGCTTTGGACTGCAGAGCCCTGTATGACTTATTTAAAGGGCTAAAACACAATCAACAATTCTCTGTGTGAACTTGACCATTCTAATCCTTGTCTTTGATTCTTTGGAATCCTGCAAATAGGCAAAGGTCCCAGCACACCTTTCCCGAGACAGAAGGATGGTTGCAGGCCGGGAGGAAGCTCCATGGTCTTTGACCTTGTCTGGATGAGCTGGCTTCACTCTGGGAGATTGAACTAGAAAACTAGACCACCGCCACGTGTGGGAATTGTGGTGGCCTTTTCCTTGGACCATTGCCTTTTGCTAAATGCCAAGTTGTTTCTTACTCTGCTGTTAAACAAATAATGAGCTACCACTCCCCGGGGTTGCGTCTTGAAAAGCACTACTTAAAGCCAGCATGAAGCCACGACACAGAGGTTTTAACGGTGGGGTGGCAGGCAGCCCCTCCAAAGAGGGTGTGATTGAAACCTGTGAAGAAGGTGACAGTTGGAGTGTTCTTCACTGAAGCCATCTCTCCTTGACTCTCACATGATGAAAATTGTCCCCGGGATCCATAGAACAGTGGTCAGCAAACTTTTTCTGCAGAGGGCTAATTAACAGGTACCTGAGGTGTCACAGGCCATATGGTCACTGTTGCAACTTATCAACTCTGCCCTTGTTGCAAAAGCAGCTGTAGACAGTATGTAAATGAGTGGGCACAGCCAAGTTCCCGTAAAGTTCTACTAATAGACATAGGAATTCGAAACTTCGTGTGTCATGAATATATTTTTTTACATTTCCAATCATTTAAAACTGTAAAACAAAAAACCATTCTTAACTCAAAAACCAACCAGAACCCACTGCTGTCGAGTTAATTCTGACTCACAGCAACCCTATAGGACAGAGTAGAACTGCCCCACAGAGTTTCCAAGGAGCGCCTGGTGGATTTGAACTCCTAACCTCTTGGTAAGCAGCCATAGCACTTAAACATTATTAGCTCAGGGATCCTATAAAAATAGGTGGTGAGCCAGCTCTGGGTGGCAGACTATAGCTTGTGGACACCAGCACCACAAAATTGTGACCAAGAGCAGGCCTTGGGGTCAGGCAGAATGAGGGTCACCTGGTGGCATGGGTGTCTGTTGAGAAATGATTCTTGGAAAGACGCTTCACCTTTACGATCGCTGATAGCCGCATCTGTAAAGCAGAACCTACTTTATTGATAGTTTTGAAAATTAATGGAAAAATGCCCACAAAGTGCCAGTACAATGTCTGCTATGTTGTAGGAACTCAATGAACTCATGTGTTCAACTAACCAATACTTACTGAGCAATCACTGTGGAACAGGCAGTGTGTTAGCCTCCACATAGCTCATGGTCCCTTGTTGGAAACCTTAGTGGCATAGTGGCTCAGTGCTATGGCTGCTAACCAAAGGGTTGGCAGTTCAAATCCTCCAGATGCCCCTTGGAAATTCTATGGGAGCAATTCTGCTCTCTCCTGTAGGGTTGCTGTGAGCTGGAATGGACTCAATGGCAGTGGGTTTGGTTTTTTGTTTGTTTGTCTCATCCCTGAATGGTTCAAGCAGTTTGCACTTGACCACTAATTGACAGATTGGCAATTGGAACCTACCCATTGACACCCGAGAGAAAACACTTGGAGACCTGCTTCCATAAAGCCTGTAGCTGAGAAAAGCCTCTGTAACACGTAGATTACTATGAGTTGAAAACAACTCAACAGCAACAAGTTTGGTTTAATATCTGTCATGGATTGAATTGTGTCCCCCCAAAAATACGTATAGAAATTTGGCTGGGCTATGATTCCTAGTACTGTGTGATTGCCCTGCGTTTTGTGATTTTCTAATGCTGTAAATCCTAATCTCTGCTTGTGGTTAATACAATGGATTCATGTTAAGGAGGATTATGGTGGGACCGTAAATCCCTTCCTAAGGTCACCTCCCTGCTCCAATGTAAAGGGAGATTCCCTGGAGTGTGGCTTGCACCACCTTCATTCTACAAGAGAACGGGAAGCAAGCAGAGAGTTTGGAACCTCACACTACCAAGAAAGCTGCGTTGTGAATACAGCGTGTCCTTCAGACCTGAAGTTCCTGGCCAAGACTCTCCCCTATCAAAGACTGATGCAACCCAAGGACTTTCCTCCAGAGCCTACAAAGAGGGAAAGCCTTCCCCTGGAGCTGACACCCTGCATTTGAACTTGTAGCCTACCAAACTGTGTAAGAATAAACTATTCTTTGCTAAAGCCATCCACTTGTGGTATTTCTGTTAAAGTAGTAGCAGATGACTAAAACACTATGTATATCTGGTATTTCCTAGAGCTTAAAACCGAGTAAAATTGTTAACTGTTGCTGTACTTTTACTTGACTAACACCCTCCTTGGTACTTGTGTGCCAGCCTCCCACCTTGAGGCACCTGCACGATGATGCCATGCTCATCCTCTTACGCGTGCTACTCTAAAATGTTAGCAGAATGTGCTCACTGAACTGCCTTGCAGGGGGAGGGCATGGAGGGTGAGCAAATGTGGAAGGTGCAAATTATTTTTGTGAAATATGATATCGTTGTTAATGATGCTTGGATTTTGTAAAAGAATATTACAAATGATAAACCACTAGGTAATATAATGTGTTATGACTGGATATTTTCTGTCTTTGAAAACTGTTAAGGCACTCACTATTTCTTATTGTGTTGGGTTCCTGGGTGACCATTCACAGCCACTGAAATGAAAGTAGAACGCAAAACCTGGAAAAACAAATCTGTGGCTGTTGAGTCAATTCTAGTCACTGTGGCCCTATAGGACAGAGTGGAATTGCCCCATGGGATTTCCAAAGAGCAGCTGGTGGATTTGACCTGTTGACTTCTTGGCTGGCAGCCTTGGCTCTTAACCACTGGGCAACCAGAGCTCCTCTTTCGGATGGTGGTTCTCTGAGGGCGTTCTCCAGACCCTCTGCATCACCCTCAGCTGGAATAGGTTAGAAATTCCAGTTCTCGGAGCCACGTGGTACCCAGTGCATCAGAAACTCAAGTGTGGATACTGAGCGCTCACTGACCTAGCTTAGCAAGTCCTCCATGTGACCCTCAGGCATACTTGATTTGAGGAACCACTAGTCTAAAGAGAAAGACCCTGAGTGGCACAAATAGACACAGCACTTGGCTAATAGTAGGACCTACTTTGTTGAGTAACTCTCAGCACTGATGAAATTAATGCCTACAAAGCATGTAACGCAACATCTGGCTTATAGTAAAACTCAGTAAACTCACGTGTCCAACCAATGCTTACTGAGCAGTCATTATGGGACAGGCAGTGTGTTAGGATCCTAAAAGTTGGTGGGTAGAGTCCACCTAGATGGCCTCAGAAGAAAGGTCTGGTGGTCTGTTTCCAAAAACTTAGCCATCAAAAACCCTATGGAGCACAGTTCTACTATGACGTGCATGGCTTAACTGAGTCAGAATGGATTTAGGAGTCTGTATGCTCACTTGTTTGTTCTGTAAGTGATGACACCAGAATCTGAACAAAGATCTGATCTTAAATGTCAGGACACACTGGGCGCAAGGACAGGGTTTGTTAAGTGATGGCAAAGGTGTCCGGTGGGACTAGTCTGAAAAGAGAAGTGTATGGGTTTGAAGGTGTGTGTGTAAGGGTTTGGGTAGTGGCATGTATGTGGATTGGTGTGTATGGTGAGAGGGTGTCTGTCCCATGTGGGGAGAATGGAAGTAGTCTGTCGCCATGAAGAAGTGTGATCACTGATACCACTTAAAATTGCCATTGCACCGCGGTAATGAAAAGCAGAAGAGTTTTCATACACATAGTGCACTTCATAGTTATCTGTGGTGCTGTAGTCATTCAGTGCTACAGTTGCTAACCAAAAGGTTGGCAGTCCAAATCTGTCAGGCTCTCCTGGGAAACGCTACAAGGCAGTTCTGCTCTGCTTATAGGATTGCTAAGAGTTGTAATCAACTCGATGGTGGTGAGTTTTTGTTTTTGAGGATGGAACTGCTCCAACCACTGGCCTTGGTATGCCTCTTGATTTCCGGTGACCTCTTCTGTGTCTACTGCTGTCTTCTGCATGATGGGGATGGTGCCACTTCATGGGAGATTTCGTAAGTTCCCCCTGCATTTGGATGCCCATCCTGACCTTGCCCACAAGCCACCTTCTCATATTCTCCATCCATTCCATCTTTAGTCACACAACCTCTTAAGTTTCAGATAGGTCCACAACCACCCTGTCAAAGACTATAGTACCCAGTCTTCCTTGAAGCTAGGTATGCCCACGTGACTAGGTCTGGCCAATGGAGTAGGAGTAGAAGTGGCTGCACGGTTATCTCCTTTTCTCCTTTCTGCAGATTAGAGACAGGTCCAATGGTGGGAGATGGACAGCCATTTTAGCCACAAAACAGAAGCCTTGTGTTGAAAGTGGTAGAGCGATGACATAGAAGGCACCTACCATGTTGGCTCTACTTATATGTCTATGGTTTATTTGAGAGATGAAGACTCTTAATTGATTAAGCTTCTATCTATTAGGGACTTTTTCTTTTAATTGTCTCAAATATTAGGGATTTTTCTTTAAAAAAAAAAGGCCACCCAGAATCTGTTCACTACAAACAACCCTTTTAAAGACTAGGCTGTCTAGGTGCTTCCTCTATAAAATTTTCCTGTTCTTTCTTTCTACCCCAAAAGCCCTAGAAGAATGAACCTACCTTCTCCATCATACTGAAACAGTCAACCAAACCAAACATGTGGTCACTGAGTCTACTCCGACTCATAGTGACCCTATAGGACAGAGAAGGACTTCTCCCAGAGGGTTTCTCAGGAATGGCTGATAGATTCGAACTGCTGATCTTTTGGTTAACAGTCTGAACTCTTAACCACTTCACCGCCAGAGCACCATCTGCACTGTACTGAAAAACAAAAACAAACTTCATTGCTGTTGAGTTGATTCTGACTTATAGCAACCCTATGAGACAGAGTAGAAGTGCCCCATAGACTTTCCAAAGAGTGCCTGGTGGATTTGAACTGTTGACCTTCTGGTTATCAGATGTAGCATTTAACAGCTATGCTACCATGGTTTCCACCATGTATATATACATTCACCCTTTATATTTTTCCTTTGTAGCCTTTGTTACCACCATAATTGATGAGTTATTTCATTTTTCCCCCACGTTTTATTGATTTTGTTGTTGTTAAGAAAGTACACCTCAAAGCATGATGACATTCGTGGAGTTGTGCAATCCATCTCAGTCTCCTTTCCTGAGTTGTTGATGAATTATTTCTTCACCCATTTTCCATCCTTGAACATTAGCACCATTAGAGTGGGACGATGTCTGTCTCTCATTTTTCGCTGTGTTTCTAGCACCTGGCACACAGGCTATGCCAAGTAAATCCACATAAATCAAAGAATGAGTGAGCATCAAGGCAAACAAAAAGGAAATCCACAAAAACACAGAGGAGAAAGGAACCTATTTCTCTTAATGAGAGAGCAAACAGAATTTTGCAACTGGGAAATTTGGTTTCTGGAGTTTTGACAAGGATCAAAGTGAGCACAGCTCTACAACACATTCAGAAAGAGGGAAGGTTTGCTTTCAGTAATTTCCCTTTGATTCACTCTGTGTTGAATGGAAACTTGGGAACTTGGTACATATTTCTAAGAGGAACGTGTATACTTGGAATCCAGTTCAAGAAAAGCACCCTACAAAAAGCGTGGATTTGTTTTTTGTTCCCCTCCTGCTAGAAATGTACTACAAGGACTGACAACTAAGTTCACAAACTCATCCTGGAAAAAGTGCTACCTACCTCATTGCTGAATATCACTATGGTCACCTTTGAAGTACTCCCCTTGAGAAGCTATGCACTGACCCCAAAACCTAGTCTACCCTTCAAAGCAATTTTGGAACTCCTTTTCTGGAATGGCCATCAGAACTGTCATCAGATTACCCTTGCTATCTTCAATGTCATCAAAATGTCTTCCTTTGAATGTTTTCTTTATCTTTGATTAAAGAAAAAGGTCATTGGGGGCAGATCAGGCGAGCAGGGAGGGTGTTGCAATGCAGTTATTGTTTACTCTCTGAAAACTCCTTCACAGACAACTAGACAAGTCCACAAACTTGGCACCGTGCCACCGTGTGCAACAGCCGTTCCAGAAAGAGTTCCAAAATTGCTCTGAAGTGTGAACTAGGTGCTAGTATCAGTGCATGGCTTCCCAAGGAGAGTACTCCGAAGGTGACTGTAGTGATACTTAGCAATGGGGTATGTAGCACTTAGAACAATTAAGTTTGCAGACTTAGTTATCAGACCTTGCATTTACTAAACCTATGGGCACACTTAAACTCATGCATACTTTGACTTTAAAGGGAATTTCTAGACTTCTGCAATGTAACTTGAAGTTATGCTCTGGTGCCTAGCAGAATCTCTAGAGATGGCGGCCACTAAGTCCTTCCCTTGCTCTGCTTTCACTTGACTAACTATCAAGAGGTGACCTTTGCTTCTTTCCTCAAATCCAGGCTGGCCTTATGACTTGTCTTGGCCAATAGCATGTGGATGTCATGCCAATTCTGGACTTGCCCTTTAAACTACAAGGCAGCTTTGGATTTCTTTTGGGGAATCCAGCCACTACAGGTGCCAAGAAGCCAGGATTTGATTATGGGAAGATGAGATGCCATGGAAAGAGAAAAAAATGGATGGAGGATGACAGAGGTGCCAGGCACCCTGGCAAAGCCTTCTGCAACCTCCCAGTGTAGCCTAGTTGCATCTGATGTAACTGAGTGAGCAACTCCAAATTTAAGTTAGATGGGGGAGCACAGCTGCCCAGCAGAACCCTGTTTGAATTCCTGACCCTAGAAGCAGGAGAAAGAATAAACCACTGTTGTTTTCAGCTGCTAAATTTGGACTGTTAGCACAGCAGTAGGTAACTAACACAATCTGACAGCCTCAATAGAAAGAGAACTGAAACAGCAACAGGGTAACAGCCAATTCATTGAGCTTCTAGCAGGGATGCGGACGTCCTGCCTCAAAACCTATGTTCTCCATATCTAGTCTGTGCACAGTTTCTGATAGTTTATCTATTTCATAACAGAGCCAAAAGCAGTGTGTTGTTAGGTGCCATTCAGTTAATCTTCAATTCATAGCAACCCTACATGACAGCAGGAGTGACCTGTTGGGTTTTCTAGGTGGAAGCAGGCCTGGCGGCTTGGGCTGCTAACTGAAAGATTGGCAGTTGGAACTTAGCAGTGACTCCACAGGAGAAAGATGTGGCAGTCTGCTTCTGAAAAGAGAACAACCTCAGAAACCCCATGGGAGAATTCTACTCTGTCCTGTAGAGTTGTTATGAGTCAGAATCGATCTGACAGCAGTTTGCTTTTTTTTTGTTTTTGTAATCTTTAGAGAAAGAGATTTGATAGTACAGTGGTTAAGCACATGGCTGCTAACTGACAGGTCATCAATTCTAACCCACCGACAGGTTCTTTGGAGAAAAACACCTAGCGATCTGTTCCCGTAAAGCCTGCTGCACTGGGTCCAGCTCCCTAGACAAAGACCGACCCGGACTATACAAAGCACAGAGCGGTACTGAAGATGAACAAACTCTTAAACAGCTACAGGCGGTTGTCTGAGAGACTCCTCGCTGGAGCTCAGCTGATTAGGTGAGGAGGGCCGGGCCTTCGTCAGAAGGTTGTGGGAGGTTGGAAACAAAAGGGGAAGCTGCTGTCATGTGGGGGTGGGGGGGTTGGTGTGGGTGGTGGTGGGGGGTAAGGGGGTGAGGGGGGTGGAGAGTAGGGGTATGGAAGTGGGAGGGTAGGTGTTGGAGGTAGAGGTGAGGATGGGGATGGGGATGAGACAGCTAGGATAGAATAGCAGCGAATGTTCTGTGTGTTATGTGGCATCATAATTCACAATACAAAATTTAAAAACAAAAGACTGCTGCTAAGGAAACCCTACAGCAGTTCTATTCTGACCTATAGGGTTGTTGTGAATCCGAACCAACTCGATGGCAGACAGCAGTGATCTTTACGGAAGCAGCTCTCTAGATCTTTCTCTGCAGAGACCCTGGACGGGTTCCGACGGCCAACCCCTGTAGTTAACAGCTGTGTGTTTCGCTGTTGCAGGGCTCCTATACAGCATTATGCAGTTTGGAATAGGTTTAGTAGACTTGAGAGCACGTCACATCCAATTCTTAGAGGTTGGAACAGGGGCCGAGCAGCGTCAAGGGGCTTGTTCAGATTTCCAGAGTAACAGAAAGAATTCCATGCAGGAAAGTCATGCAGTCACCCACATCAGGAACACTTTTTACACGACTCTCCTCTTTTATAGAGGTGACAGATTTTTAGGAGACAGGGAAAGAAAAAGGCTTTCAGATGCAATGAAAACGTATAGGAAAAGACAAGGCGCTGGTAAGCACAATCTCAAAACTCGAGATGACCAAACCCTAGTTCACAGCAAAGTGAAGCCAAACGGCCTCCTCGATACTATGGAGACCCTGAGATGTCCCCTTATTTAACTCACTGCAGCCTGACACTTCATATTCCTGCAGATGACCCTGAGTCAGGAAGCAGAGATTAAATTATGTTTCTCAGATTCTATTTAAGGAGGTAGGGAAGTGTGTAATGCGGTCTCAGAAATATTCCTGTGCAAAATGGTTAAAATAAATATGTGATTTGATGTGCAAAGGGATATGCTTCAGTTACTTGGAAAAGGCACTTACGAGGAACGGTCCATGTCAGATAAATGAGGTCTCGCTGTATTCACAAAATGTTCAGCATGTATTCCAAATCCTGACTAGTCGGAAGGTTTCCACTAAATGAAAAATGAGCTTTACTTGTGTCTAAATCTGAGCTTAAGTGCACTTTCTGAAACCTTCCTGGGAATTTTTTGGACAGGTGTCTCTTTTCAAACAGCATAATATTTGGACATTACATTTTAAATATGCGCAGATAGAAATGATATTCCAAATCTGTATTTCACTTACAACCAGATGGGATAACAGTAGTGAGGCTTACTGAGAGACAGTCCTTCAAGGGGGAAGGAAAAAAAAAAGGAAATAAAATCTTATCTCTTCCTAACCCTGCTGGGAGGTTTGTAGCTACAAGTTCTGGAATGAACATTGTGTGATCCAAAATCTCTAAAGAAATAATACAGTCAGGCCAAAGGAAAATTTGCTCTGACTTCCATACAGGGTAGCAATGTTTTCTTTTTAGTAAAGCCTAGAATTTGGGGGACATGAGAAACAGGCTTTGCCACCTGCAAGTCCTTAAGAACTTGGAACAAAGCGCTCGTTGGCTGAATCCAGCTGCAGGCTTGTTATGTTTCCTCTGTGTGGTGCTTGGAAAAAACATCCAAATTTGAATTCCTTTAATGAGATAGCGCGTGCACCTTGCCAGTTCCTTGGAAACCATTGCACTCTTTGTTGTCTTCTACTTGGTTACTCATTTATGTCACCTGCCTGGCTCCCAGGACGTGGGTGTTTTCGAACCCTAGCTTTTTATAGGACCAGAGGCAAAGGGAAGAGTCAGTCTCTCCAGGATTTGGGTGTATATGACGCACAGTCAGACTTAGCCCAAGTGCTGCCAGTTAGTAATTAGTACAAGATGGTCATCCCCACAACTGTAAACATGTCTTCCGGGATTTGTCAAAGTTTTGACAGTGATTCCATCACACACCAGGTACCTCCCAACAGCCTCCTTGTCTGAGTCAGGTTACCTACTTCCCTGACTTGACTCTTTCATATACTTACAAGATGTATTTATTGCATCCCCTCAAGACATACTATCTATCCATATTGGAAGCTTGTCATGAGTGTGGAGTTGCGTCATTATCGTGGAGATGTGTTGTACGCTAGTCCACATAAAGCACAGACTACAGGACCTTTAAGGAGCCCTGATATTGCAGTGGTTAAGTGTGAGGTGCTATCTGAAAGGTCAGTGGTTTTAACCTACCAGTGGCTAAACAAGATCAAAACTTGGCAATCTCTTCCCGTAAAGAGGTCAACCTGGGAAACTCTAAGGGGCCATTCCACTCTGTCTTACAACGTTGCTATGAGTCTGAATTGAATCAATGGCACACCACAACAACACAAGAGCTTTGCCCCTTAAAGATGAGTTCAAAGTCCATGAGGAAAGGTGGCACTGGGACCTACAAAGGCAATGCCAACTTGGACAAACAAGACATATGTCACCGAGCTCTTCTCTACAACTCTTCAAAAGGCAATGTGTGTACATCTGTGTATGTGGTTGGCCAAGGTGTGTGTTCCAACCTGCAGACATTCACTGAGTGTCTACAGTGTGCCAGGCCCAGGGGTAGTTTGTTTGTTCCACACTTCTCAGTTAATCCCCATATGCAAACCCAGTATGTTAAAATTCATCACTGAAACACCGTGGAGTACAGCTCTGCTCTGACACACGTGGTCACCATGAGTCAGAATCATCTGGATGATAGCTGGTTCAGTCTGGGTTTGGAATAAGTTTTCTGAACTTACTTTAAAAGAGAATGAAATGATAGCTGTAGGGCGGCAGGGATGCTTTGGTATTCATCTGGATTCTCTTCACTTTTAGGAACTTGTATTAAAGATGGCAAGCTTTGAATGCCCGGATTCTGTGTGTATAGATGTTCCTTCAAATTTGGCTGAATGATCCTTAAACTTTAACTTGCATAAAAATTACTTTCAAGTTTGTATGCACAAAATGAGCCTGCTGCACTTGATGGGTGGTTTAAAGTGAATTATTGGTGAATTTGACTATATGCAATTTTCCCCTTACAAACTGCTTTTAGAATTTTGTACCTTGTGAGATGCCAATCCACTCCATGTTGTATCTTTCACTTTTCACTTGTTGCGAGCTGTATCTTGCTCTACAGCATTTCAGCAAAATCTTCCACCTGACCCGACATCTCTTTAACCATACACTCATTTTCAGCAAAAAATCAATTTTGCATGTTGTGGTGGATAGACATTTAAGATAGCTTCACTTCCTAGTGTTCACACCCCTGTGTTCACACCTTCCCTAGAGTATGCTTGGGGGCTATGACTTGCTTCTAACCAATAGAGTAAGGCAAAGGATGGGATACCATACCCATGATCATGATACATAGGACTGTGGCTTCCATCTTGCAAGAATGTCTCTCTCCCTTGATGAAATAACTCCAGCTGCGGTGTGCCCACGTGGCAAAGACCTCATGTGGCCTCTACAAACTGGAGGTGGTCTCCAGCTGATGGCCAGCAAGAAGCCAAAGCCCTCCATCCTGCAGCTGCAATGAAATGGATTTTGCTGTTTGTCTAAGCTAGCTTGAAAGTAGAGCCATCCCCAGTTGAGTCTCTGATGAGACCACAGTCCAGCCAACACATAGATTACAACCTGGTGAAACTCTGGAACCCAGGACTCAGTGAATCCATGCCTGGACATCAGAATCACAGAAACTGTGAAATTATAAATGTGTGTTGTCTTAAACTGCTAAATCTGGGGCAATTTGTTATGCAGTGATAGATAATTAACATGACATTGATCAGAATTTGGTGATACATCTGCAACTACTTCAAAATCCTCCAGCTGAGAAGGTCTGTCTTCCAACAACAGACACTGAGGTTGAGGGAGGTGAATGAATTTGCGTTGAGTCTTTTCGTTCTAATTCTGCCTTTGTGACCCTCCGCAGGCTCTGTGACTTTTGCCTCTTCATTTCCCTACATAAAAAATGAAAAGTTAAGCTAGTGATCTTTAAGGGCACTTCTGGTTTTCGGTAGGTCTCCTGTCTCCTGACCCTTTTGGCTCCTTTCAAACTGTCTTCTTCAGATTCCTCGTTCTAAAGGATTCTAGGTGAGAAAACATTTGGAGGTCTAATACAGTTGGGGAATGTTGTGTTAAACTATGTTGAACAGGTTTCTTCGTTCAGGATCTTTCTGAGCTTTTAGCCCCTTAAAGGATGAGTATTGAGGGGGAATTTTTTTTTGTGATACTGCATTTGTTTCCTCATGGAATGCCTGCCGAATTGTTGTTTGTTGGCATTTTTTTATTATTATTCAAAAAAATGGGGTGCCAATTGCAAGAGTCATAGCAGTGCCATGTTCTACAAAATATATCACCAATGAAGTCCATATTGGTATCATGGCCCAGAAAATTTGTCACACTTCCTTTCTTATACTTTTGTCATAAAATATCTTAGTCAACTTTCCAGTGAGTGCTTTATAAAAGATGTCACCAGATAAGTGACTAATGTATGTGGGCCATATTGGTCCTGTATTCCATGAAGCCCATCACACATGTGGAACATATCAGTAAAGGTACTACATTGTATGAAGCACATCATGCATGCAGTACACGTGGCAGGCAGTGTCCATGGTATGTGGTATGTACCATGGCCCAGGAAGGATATCACAAACTGTTTTCAAGCCTCAAATATCTCATTTACTTGAGTATTTCCACGTGCTGGTAACTGAGCCTTCCCATGTGGCATAGTGGTAAGTGCTGTGCTTGCTAACCAGACGGCTGGTAGTTCAAATCTGCCGGGTGCTTCTTAGAAACTCTATGGGGCAGTTCTACTCTGTTCTATAGGGTCTCTCTGAGTTAGAGTCGACTTTGTGACACTGATAGTTGGTAGTGGGTGGAACTTTCCCATTAATGATAGTTGGTAGTGGGTGGAACTTTCCCATTAATGCAAAGGAAACAGCAAACATACTTGTCATGGACTGAATTGTGTTCCCCTAAAATGTGTGTCAGCTTGGCTAGGCTGTGATTCCCAGTATTGTGTAGCTGCCCACAATTTTGTCATGTGATAGGATTATCCTATGTGTTGTAAATCCCTATCTTTATAATGTTAATAAGGCAGGATTAGAGGCAGTTATGTTAATGAGTCAGAACTCAATCTACAGTATTAGGTTGTGTCTTGAGTTAATCTCTTTTGAAATATAAAAGAGAGAATAGAGGAGAGAGGAAAGGGACCTCACGCTACCAAAAAAGGAAAGCGGGGAGCGGGGCAGATCTTTTGGAGACAGGGTCCCCACAGTGAGAAACTCCTAAACCCAGGGGAAGATTGATGGCAAGAACCTTCCTCCAGAGCTGACAGACAGAAAAAGTCTTCGCCTGGGGTCAGTGCTCTGAATACTGGCTTCTGATCTCCTGAACTGTGAGAAAATAAACTGTTAAAACCACTGACTTGTGGTGTTTCTGCCATAGGAGCCCCAGAAAACAGAGACAGTGCTTGTGAGCCTTATCACACTGGGGGGAAGCCAGAAAACACCAGTTTCACACAGTGACTCCCCCAGAAGCATCCTCTCATGTGAGTGTCTCTCAGCACTCAAACACAGCGCAGTCCACCCTCCTCTTGTTTAGGCAGGTGCTCCAGCACCTACTGTGACCCCAGGAAGTGCTGAAGTGGGTCAAATGCTTGCCCATCAACCCCAGGGGCAGAGAACTCAATCGGGCTGTCTTCATCCCAGCGCTCATGATAGGGTTTTGTTTACGTCCTTTGGGAGTGCCAAGTCATGAGACAGAATCAGGAGCATTTCCCATGCTTGCTTCATCACGCATTCTCCTCGTGTTTTCACCTGAGTGTTGGGACCAGTGTTCCATGGCACAGGCCACAGGAAAGGCCACAACCTCCCCAAGATCAGTCATCTTCTTATCTTGGGTATTAGTGTAGCTAACCTTCCTGCCACTCAGAATCACTTGCAGATGGTTAGAATATCAACCCTTCTCACTTGGAGTCTTCTTCCATTTGGAAGAGAGTTTCTGGAATGGCCATCAGAGCTGTCGTCATTTTACCCCTGACATCCTGAATGTCATCCAAGTGTCTTTCTTTCAGTATTTCCTTTTACCTTCAGGTAAATAAAAAAATCATTGGGGGCCAAATCAGGAGAGTAGGGAATGTGTTCCAATACAGTTATTTACTGGCTACAAAATCCCTCACAGGCAACTACACAATTAAGTTTGCAAACTTGTCACTGTGCCACCAAGCATAGCAACCATTCCAGAAAGAGTTCCAAAATGCCTTTGAAGGGTAGACAAGCTGCTGGTGCTGGTACATAGCTTCCCAAGGGGAGAACTTCGAAGGTAGCTGTGGTGATATTCAGCAATACAGCCCTTAGAACGGTTAAGTTCATGGACTTAATTGTCAGACCTTGTACATCCCTGGTAATGTGGTGATTAAGTGCTAAAGCTGCTACCAAAAGGGTTGGCAGTTTGAAATCCACCAGGAGCTCCTTGGAAACGCTATAGGACTCTTCTACCCTGTCCTATAGGGTCATTATGAATTGGAATCAACTCAATGGCAATGGGTTTATAGATAGATAGACACATGATAGGTAGATAGATAGACAGACAGACAGACAGACAGATAGATAGATAGATAGATTGGAGTCCTGGTGGTGGTGTGGTTAGGCACTTGGCTACTAACCAGAATGAAAGGTCAGCAGTTTGAATCTACCAGCCGCTCCTTGGAAGCCCTATGGGGACAGTCCAACTCTGTTCTGTGGGGTTGCTATGAGTTGGAATCGAATTAATGTCAACAGGTTTTTACAAAGCTATATATAGCACACCAAGGAGACTTGACGGTACAATGATTAAACACTCAGCTGCTAATCCACCCGAGTTCTGCAGGAAAAAAGACCTGGCTCTCTGCTCTTGTGCATCCTACAGCCTGGGATACCCTATGGGCAGTCCTGCTCTATCATGTAGGGTTGCTATGAGTCAGAAAAGACTTGAATCCATCAGGAGTTCCTTGGAAACCCTATGGAATTGTTCAACCCTGTCGTATAGGGTCATTAGCAGTTGGAATCATCAGATATCATGCTAACGACCCTGGAGAAGGACATGTTTTCTCATTTGTAGACCGCCCTTTCATGAAAAGTCACTCCATAACTAACATGCAGTAGTTTCATTCTCTCTTCCCTCCTTCCTACTCTTCCATTAGCCTCGAGTTTTTTGTTCCCTCTTCTCTTTCTTTTCTTCCCACTCTCTCTTCTCTTTCTTTATTTTATGTTTTCTTTGATTTATAAAGCTGCACATGCCTTATCCAGTGGAGGAGGTAGGGTGAGCAGCCAGGGGAAGAACAGCCAATAGCCTCCGATTCTCACATCTACAGTCCAAGACATCATTCACCATGGAAACCCATCCTGAAGTACTGTAGCTGTCCTCCAACCCTACCTGCCAGAGGACAGTAATTCCTTAGTAAATAAATGGAAGGACTCAGAACACCTCAAGTCAGAGCAGCCTTTTCCCAAGGCCTCCAGACCACCTGAAAAATTGGAGAAAAGCAAGGTGTTTGTCTATGATGTAGTTAGCCCTTTGGTGAGGCGGAACGGCGTGGGTGCCCTGCCTTACCTCACCCGCTGGAGAACAGCCTTGGCCCACCCTTCCTGTGAGTAACTTTTGCTCCCTGGATTCTCTGTTATTGTGGAGACCATGCCCACCCAACATACCCTGTGCAAGTCAGACCTAAGGAACAATAAAACAATGAATCTCAGGCCCAAACCTGGAACCTTCCCAGCTGGGCTGGCCCAGCATGGGTCTCTGACCTTGATTTTAACCGCAGTCGTGTCACGTGGCCTCGCTTAGCTGAAGGGTGGTTTTCCAAGACAGAAGCTGGCAGATCAAGCATCGGCTTGACGAAATAAGGCAAACAAAACAGCTGTTCTGAGTAAAATCGGTCGATGGGAAAAGGTATCAGTGACCTTTTGAACTGCCATCCCGGCAAATGCCCTATTTTTCAAACTTCTGCATTCTGAACATTCTTTTAAAAAAAGAAAGACAGAAGGGCCTCCCCTGTAACCCAGGGCAGCCGAACGCGCATTTGACACCGGCCATTCCTAAGTGTCCTTGGCCTTTTGCTAGTAAAGCATCAATTTCCCCAAGCCCTCAGTTCAGTTCACTTCTGGCTGCAAGTGTGCACGCACACACACACCACTGTGGAGAGGCCAGCTTTTCCCCATTTAGTGGCTGACATCAGCTTGTAACACTGCAGAACTGTGCAAGTCGCCGGTGTCACCTCTATGCAGGCTGAGTGTGAACTCTTGTGAAAGAGATTTTCCGGATCTCTCCCTTCCAAATTCAAAGCAAAAGGCAGAAACTGCAAGCAGGACAGAGGCTGTTTCCTGTCCATCGTCCGTGCGAACCTCCAGTCCTTTCCTGAGACCAAACACGACCCTCCGGCACCCGTCTGTGTGTATGTTCCTCCCGGCTGGTGGGGACTGACGCCAGCCCAGGCTTCTGGTGACAAGCACTTTCTGCTTTCCAGGAGCCCGTGAGGTTGTGAGAGAAGGCTGTGTGGAAAGAAACCGAGGGGGACCCCCTGCGGAAGATCTTTTATTTTTTTCTTCTCTGGTGGCAGAGAGGACAGGCAGCGACTCCCACCTTTGGAAGGAGAGATTATCTTCAGGGCTCAAACCTGACTGCACATTAGAATCAGTTGCTGTTGCTTGTTGCTGAGTCAATTTCAATTCATAACACACACACACAGACAGACCCATGTAACACAGTAGAACTGCCCAGGAGGGTTTCCTAGTTCATCACCTTTATGGGAGTCATAGGGACCCTGTAGGACAGAGTAGAACTGCCCTCCAAGGTTTCCAAGGAGGGGCTGGTGGATTCAAACTGCTGACCTTTGAGATGGCAGTGGTGTGTTTAATCACTGTGTCATCAGGGGTCCAATAAGCCAGAATTGAGTCGATGGTGAAGGGTTGGCTTTGGTCATCTTTCGGGCAGCAGATAGTCAGGTCTTTCTTCGGAAGTGCTGCTGTCACTCAGCTGGCAATCAAACACTTATCCACCACGCCACCAGGGCTCCCAGAGTCTCCCACAGAATTGAGAAGCATATCCGTGCCCAGCAGGGAATTGTCTGGCAGATGGAAATAGTCAACCTTTCTCAAAAAATCTTATTTTGATTGTGATTAAGGGAAAGTTTATAATCCAAGTCAATTTGCCATTCAAAACCCCAAGCACCCACCTCTCTGCAACTCCCTCTGCTCTCCTCCCTCTGTGACAGCACACTCTTCCTTTGCACTCTTTACTTCTGGTATCCACTCAACCAACGCTTGTCCCCTCCTGTCCACCCCTGCTCTTCCCTGTAGAGAAGAGCCAGTGGGACAGCTTCACGTGTATATCAAACCATAAAAGACACACACCACCTGCATCACTCTGTGTCCCCAGGTCCAGTCCAATCTTTATCTGAAGAGTTGGCTTCAGCACTGGTTTCAGCTCTGGGCTTGCAGTGAGCCCAGAGGCCATGTTCTCAGGGGACCCTCCAGGTTGTAGAACCATTAGGTCTGGTCTTTTAATAGTAAAGAGTCAACATTTTGATTTGAGAGGTGGTTACACAAGTGTAAAGGTGTTTAAAGTCATTGTCCTTTCTATTCCACACTGTGAAACCCACGAGAGCCAGAACTTGATGGGATGCCTTGTTAGTCTGGGTCTCGGTAGGTTTCCATCTTTGGAGGGGTGCAGTCTTATCACTTTTCTATTACTCAGGTTAATGGAAACTATTTGAATTTTTCTTCAACAGGTTTCTACTCTACACAGGTTGTGGCTTTCACAGGTTTTACTGTGTTTTTATGCATTTGTTGGTCCAGTGGTTAAGAGCTCAGGCTGCCAACCAGAGCTTGCTGGTTCAAATCCACAAGCTACTCCTTGGAAAACATGATGGGGGTGGTTGTAGTCTGTCCTAAAAGGTCGCTATAGTTGGAATGAACTCGATGGCAATGGTTTGACTTTAGGAACCCTGGTAACACAGTGGTTAAAGCGATCAACTGCTAACTCAACCGTCAGCAGCTCAAAACAACCGGTGACTCTGCAAGGGAAAAAAGTGGCCGTCTGCTTCCGCAGAGATTTATAGCCTTGGAAAACCCACAGAGTCTCTATGAGTTGGAATCGACTTGACAGCAGTGGGCCTGGTTTTTACCTTGAACTGTAGATGTGATCACCTCAATTTTGTAAAAAAGAAAAACATACCCAAATCGGGCCTCACTCGTGGAGATTCTCCTAGATGTGGTCAAGGCTGACTTTTTACCCCTCAGCCTTTTGGTCAGCAGCCCAGCACACTCAACGGTGGTAACATCCAGGGACTCCCACTTAATTTTTTGTTGTCGTTTTGGGCGGTTGAGTCAATTCCAACCCACGGTGACCACATAGGACAGAAAAAAAGCCAAACCCACCACCGTCGATTTGATTACAATGTGTAATGACATCATAGAACAGAGCGGAGCCTTCCTCACCTTACTTCCTTCATATATAAGCAAGTTTGTCTGGAATTGTCCCACTTTAGTGCTGAGAGTCCCATATCCTGGGGAATGCCACATCCTGGACAAACTGAGATGGCTGGTCACTGTCTATATAAGCCAAGTGCCGTCGGATCCGTCTATATAAGATGAGGATAATAATGCCCACTTCTCGGGGTTGTTGCTAGCGGGAACTGTTGTTATATAAAATGCTTAGCATGCTACTTGGCACAGTATCTGTGTTCAATAAACGAGAACTCTGCTTACCAGAAGACGTGCCATAAGGGAGACTTTGTTCTGTTTCACAAGGTTAGAACCTGGCGCATAGTGCCAAGTGCCGTTGAGTCGGATCTGACTCAGGGCGCGTAGTAGGTACATGATAAATATGAACAAAATGAATGCTCATCAGAGCAACAGAGTTCGTTACCCAAATTAGAGAACTTCTCTTTCTTAATTACGAGGGCGTGTTTTCAAACAGTTTAGAGACATCTTGTTCTGTAGCCTGCTGAATCAATCTCTACTGCCAGCGGCAAGTTCCCCGGGTAGGCAAATCATCTAAATATTTAACTAAATTTTTTCTCTCTAAGGTTTCATGTAGACTTTTGGCACTATGTCCCTAATAAGTTGAGATTCATCAGCAAGAAATCAACCCTTCAGCTCTGTAAATTTCAGACTTTTCTTCCTCTGGTGTGATTAATCCTACTGGATGACTAATTCTAGAGTTATTACCACTCTTCTTTGCTGCTGCTCTGTCCTCTATAGGGGCTGACAGAGCAATATACTTATTTTCTCAACCTCACTTTCACTAGATGTTACTGAGGAACAATCTTGGCTAGTGAGACTCTGCCAAAGGGAGAGTGAACCCAAGAAATTGTTTGAAGTTCCAGCAAGAAGGAGATGGGCTTGGTGGTGCTGCTTCCCAGTTTTCTTGCCTTGTATGCAGTTGAAGATTAAAACAGGTAACAATAGCAGAGTCCTGATCAAAGGGGGGTAAAATGTGGAACAGACTTTAAAATTTTCTTGGAATTTAGGCTTTCTGGAGCCATTGAGACTGGCAGAATCCCTGAAACCATTGCCCCGAGATTGTCTTCAACCTTAAAATTTAAACCAGAAATATTCCTTGAAGTCTTCTTTAATTAATAAAGAGTGTCTACTTTGAGCATTGTGCTCTTTTAGAGAGTTCTCTATGGGATCAAATTGACAGCAGCAACTTGAAATGTTAGAGAAGAAATTTAGGGGATAGTAAGTTTATGCAAATAGTGAAGGAATAACTCAGAAGAGAAGGGTGAAGATGGTCGCACAACTTGAAGAATGTCATCAATGTCACTAAATTGTACATGTAGAAATTACTAGATTGGTGTATATTGGGCTACGTACCTATTTAATAACAAAGCAAAATTATTTTAAGACATACGGAATAATCCCCAGTTTTGCCTAAAATTAAAAGAAAGCTTTGTAAAACCAAAAATAAGGCTTAGAAGAAATATTTGTCTAACTGAAAAATTGCTTCTCTAATTAAGCAATTAAGTGTCAACAAGGTAAATCTCATCAACCCTTAAAGGTCATTTGAAATGCAAAGTGGATGCAGAACTCAGCTGGGGCGGTAACCCAGCCCATCTCTCTGTGCAAGTTTTGAACTTTTCTGAAGCTCTACATCCAGTTTTGAAATTTTTGAAAACATCTGAGGCTGCACGGCTCATTTTTAAATCTTTGGGCAGCTGTCTGTGTGTGTAAAGAAAAGGAAAAAAATCTTCGCTATGCCTTTTGGCTAATCGCAATGCAGCGCTGCACTTGAACATGATTATTTTATAAGGTACATGTGGCTGGGAAGGGATATGGCCTAGAGCAGAAAGACCTTGAAGCATCTGGCTGATGGTTTTCATCAGCACCTTGGACTTGAGGGCGGGCAAGGGAGCTGAGACTCTTAGCCGCAGCCAACCTGGCCACAGAGGGTGGGGTTTCGATGATTACACCGCTGCTATTTTGAGTAATCAGATACGGTTGCTGCACAGCAAGAGGTAGATTTTACTGGGTTTATTTAAATTTTATGGAAATGAGTGTTTATTAGTTGACATCCACGGAAGCCTGTCCCTCAATTCGCCTTTCTGAGTCCACTCCTCATTGAGACTAAGGGAGGGTGGCTATAAAGTATTAATCACTTTGCTCCTTTTTTGAGGAGATGGAATGCACTTGGTTTAATTTTCAGTAGGACTAACATTTTCTTGTGCAGTGCGGTTAAGTGCTACAGCTTACAGTTGCTAACCCAAAGGTTAGCAGTTCGAATCCACCAGATGCTCCTTGCAAACTACAGGGCAGTTCTATTTCATCCTATAGGGTTGCTCTGGGCTGGAATCAACTTGGTGGCAATGAGTTTGGTTTTGTGTTAAGTCTAGGAAACATAGAAAGAGTTGAGAAACACCACTCATACCCATCCCTCCACCCAGCACCCACACCCTGCAGGAAAGACAGTCATTTACTAGTTGTTGGGAGACCTGGTGGCATAGTGGTTAGGACTGTGTCTGCTGACCAAAAAGGTTGGCAGTTCAAATCCACCAGGGGCTGCTTGGAAACTCTATGGGGCAGTTCTACTCTATCCTATAGGGTTGCTGTGAGTCACAACTGGTTTATTAGCAACATGTTGGGTTGGTTTGTATGGTCTCCAAGAGTCTCTCTGGTGCTGTAGTAATTAAGTGCTATGGATGATAATTGAAAGATCAGCAGCTCGAATTTACCAGGTGCTCCTTGGAAACTCTACAGGGGCAGTTCTGCTCTGCCCTACACGGTCACCATGAGTTGGAATCAACTCTGCAGCAATTAACGACAACAACATGGATTGAATTGTGCTTCTCTCCTCAAGGAAGTGGTGTAGTGAGTTAAGTGCTACATCTGCTAACCAAATCTGCCAGGCACTCCTTAGAAACTGTGGGTCAGTTCCACTCTATTCTCTAGGGGCAATATGAGTTGGACTTGACTTGAAGGCAGTGGATTTTCTCTCTCCTTAAAACACACATTGTAACCCTAATCCCAGTCCTTGTGGAGGCAATCCTGTTGGAAAACAATGTGTCTTTGTTATGTGAATAACGCCAACTCAGTGCAAGGTACCTCCCAAATCTCATCTCTTGTGACTTACAGAAAAAGTAGATTTCACACAGAAGTTAACTATGGTAGACCCCCAGCCCCACCTCTGGGTTTGCTTTCTGTGATTTCAGTTACCTGTGGTTGATCATTGCTGTGAAATGTCAAATGAGCACACCTGAAACCCAAACCAAACCTGTGGCCGTTGAGTCATTTCCAACCCTGAGCAACCCTACAGGACAGAGTAGAACTGCTCCATTGAGTTTCCAAGGAGCGCCTGGTGGAATCGAACTGCCGACCTTTTCATTAGCAGCTGTAGCACTTGACCGCTATGCCAAAATCTCTCACGTTCCTGTACGTCATCCAAATCACTTTTATTACAGGATATTGATGTCGTTGTTCTATTTTATTATTAGTTATTGTTGTCACTCTGTTACTGGGCGTAATTTAAAAGTTATACTTTATCTTAAGTGTGTATGTATAGGACAAATCATAGTATAGATAGTATTTGGGACCATGTGAGGTTTCAGGCTTCCATAACAGGCTTTGGGACAGACCGTGATAGATAACGAGGGACCACCGCATTATCAGGGAGCCCTGCTGGTGTGACAGCTAGGCACTCAGCTGTTTTGCAGCTACCCTCTGAAGGAGAAGGACCTGGTAATCCGCTCCTGTAAACACGACAACCAGGAAAATCTAAGAATCGACTCACTGGTAATAAGTACTGCACACATGGGGGAAGATAGATGTCCTGTAAAGATTGTCAAGGAACGCCGGGCTCCTAGGCCACCAACAGGAAAGAGTCGACATGGCCAAGGTGCTGATTGAGCTTGTAGCTTCCAAGAACAGCAAGAAAACCAATTTCTGTTCCCTAAAGTCACTGCTTT
Source organism: Heterohyrax brucei (assembly GCA_028571685.1). Classification (NCBI taxonomy): domain Eukaryota; kingdom Metazoa; phylum Chordata; class Mammalia; order Hyracoidea; family Procaviidae; genus Heterohyrax; species Heterohyrax brucei. The sequence continues at coordinate 81,489,650 of CM053156.1, read as the reverse complement.
ATGGTACGTCTGTTACAGTGGTGCTCAGAAACTAAGATAATAGCAGTTTGCGTGACAAACCGCATTTTATTTTCAATGATCATGTTTGCCACTGAGTGATGGAGCATTTCAGTTCCTTCTTTTATTATTATTATTTTTATTTTTTGTATTCACCAAATTAAAAGTAGCCATTCGAAAGGTTCTAGGATGTCAGGATTTCTAAGACCAAAATGGGTCTTGGTAACGTTTCTGGATTATCCTGAGACTTTCTGGCATTCTCCTATACTCCTGATCATTTCTGTACAATCTTCTCCAATTATGTGTCACATCAGGTGAAAATTTAGTGCTAGGACATCTCTGTAAGCTGACCCTTAGAAATATTTACAAATTGAAGACATGGCCGAAAGCTGACACGGTCGTTCTCTCCTCGCTTCAGGGCGGATGACAGGTAAACAGGAAAATCTGGGCTAGCATGGAGGATGAGCCAACACACATAAATTACAAATAAAAAAACGAACAGGCACCAATCTGCTCCCCAGCACCTCTTGCCAGCCCTGGATCTCTATGGCAACTGTATGCCTGTGGTCTTCCTGGGTGTGTAACTAGTGTATTTTTTCTTTTCTCTCTTTTCCTTTTTCAAGAAAAGTTCTCAAAACTGATTTAAATATTATGATATGCTTATCTCCAAGTGCTAAATAGGGGATGATTCGCACTGGCTGGGTGGCTTTTAAAACAAATGGCTCTGCCACAAAGGTGAGGTTTCTTCTTTACAAGACTTCTTTTATGGGACTGTTGGGGGATGAAGGTGAGGGACTGAGCTTTGAGGGACAGCTGGATTCAAAATACCAGGCAAAGAATTAACAGACGAAACGGAAAGGGGGGCACCCAGTGTACAGAGAGCCTGGGTTTTGCAAACACTTCTCTTTTGTTCTTAATGTGGGATTTTTTTCCTTTGACAGTCGAGCCTCTGGTTTGGTTGGGGTGTTCTACACATACATTTTATCAAGGCTTAACTTGACTTGGGAGTGGGCTGAGATGAACGTACACGGAGAATTGATCAAAGCCTCAGTACTTTGGTACCAAGTTTTTTGTTTCCCTGATCAAGCACTAAGGTAAGTATTTTTATCTCTATTTTACAGTTGAGGAAACACGAGGTCTGATAATTAAGTCTGCAGACTTAATTGTTCTAAGTGCTATGTACCATATTGCTAAATATCACTATGTTTACCTTCAAAGCACTCACTCCTCTTGGGAAGCTAGGCACTGACGCCACCCTTCAAAGCAGTTTTGGAACTATTTCTGGAATGGCCATTGCACATGGTGACACGGCGGCAAGTTCGCTAACTTTAACTACATAGCTGTCTGTGAGGGAGTTTTTAGCCAGTAAACAAGTAACTGTGTCGAAACACCTTCCTTCCTTACCTGATCTGGCCCCAATGATTTTTGCTTTACCTGAAAATAAAGGAAACATCGAAAGCAAGATGTTGAATGACATTCAGGACATCAAAGGTAATCCGATGCCAGCTCTGATGGCCATTCCAGAAAAACGCTCCGAAATCGCTCTGGAGTGGGCTAGGTGCTGGCATCCGTGCACAGCTGCTCAAGGGGAGGGCTTCCAAGGTGATTGTAGTGACATTCAGCAACGAAGTATATAGCGGTTTTTCTAGGACGAGTTTGCAAACTTAATTGACCTGCAGAGGTTAAGTGGGCTGCTTGAGGTGGCCTTCAAGGAGACAGAGGCAAGTCAATTTTGATCCTTTTGATTTCAAAGTGTGTGGTTTTTTTCAACTAGGTTTCCTGGTGGTGCAAACAGTTTGCACTTGTCTGGTAACTGGAAGGCTGGAGTCTGGAATCCACCCACTGGTACCACAGAAGAAAGACCTGGTGATCTGCTCCCTTAAAATCACAGGCATTGAAAGCATGATGGAAAGAAGCTATTCCCGGACACAGTGGGGTTGCTGTGACTCTGAATCAATAGCAACAGCTTTTCTTTCAGCCACATTGCATTGTTTTTAAGTTCTTTCTTTTTCAAAGTTGCCCTGTCTGCACTTCTTCCTTCCCTTGGCTTTACCTAATTCAGATAAACAAAGACAGTCCCCTTGCCCTGGGATAAGAAGGGAACAAATGGCCAAGCTCGACCCATTTTCTCCTCTCTGTCTTTGCTCCAAAGCTCTCCGGTTTCAGCGCGTAGACTCTCTGGGGCAGACTTTAAAACTGAAGGCTTGACCAGTTAACGACGTTGACTGACGTGTTGAGCTGATCTAAGGCTAATTACAATCATTCATGTATTCACTGAAATTACACTGACGCTAGTCATTTTAAAAAGAAAGAAAGAAAAAGAAGAAAAAAAAAACCCATAAAGAAATGGTTGCATCTCATATATTAGGGGTCACAAATATTGCGTTTCAGGTTAGAAAGTATTGAAAGGGACTACAAAGATAAAGAAGAAAGAATAGTAGAACTTGACATCTTTTGTTGAGGACATCTCTTCCAGGTGAAGGTCAGAAACTGCCTTTCTCGAGTAGTTTGAGCCACTGCCGTGAGGAAGGGGAAATGAAACGGAACTCAAACAGAACGTGATTTTATGATACGTCTGACCTTAAAAGGCGTGCGTTGCGATGTCAGGGCTTTAGTGATTTTGCAGATCCTGAATTGGTGCTGACTCGAAGGCCTTTTGAATACATCCTGAGGTCTGACACTTGCTTGTCTTTCCCCTTCTAAAGGTGATTAGGAGTCTCTGGCTGTCCAGTGGTTAAAACACTCGGCTGCTGACCACAGGGTCAGTGATTCAAACTCACCAGCTGTTCCAGGGGGGAAGATGGGGCAGCCTGCCTGTGTTAAGACCGACAGCCTTTGAAACCCTATGGGGCGGTTGTGTGTCCTACACGGGTGCTGTGAGTCGGAATCAACTCAATGTGAGTGAACTTCCTAAAGCTCGTTATGAAACACAAACACTACAGAATCTACCAAACTACGGAAGTCTGTGGGAAGTTACTAAAACAGGTAGGGAGGGTTCACTGGAGGCCGCGTTGAAGAAAAGCTGAAAATTGCCAGCTCTGCCATGGAGAGAAATAAACACTTTGTTTGCAAGTGTCTTTGGCTTGTCTTTGTGTGATGGCTCAGATACAGCGACACTTCCCCGGCAAGGAATTAGTATCACAGCATGGGGGAAATAAAAAGCGAAATCCCGGAGAAGGGAAGATGCTTGAATTTACTATATTTGTTTGAGATTACATTTGAAAGACTAGAAGTATGCTGTCACGTCGGGGTCATATGTCCTCCTGTGATGAACTCTGCATCCCGTTTGTAAGTGGACACTCACTTGCAATGGTTATGCACGTGACTCGCAGCAGAAAGGAGGAAGGCTTGAGTCCTCCCTGGGGCACCTTGGAAGAAAGTCCTGGCTGGCAGCTACCTCCAAAAAACCAGCCATTGGAAACCCCATAGAACACAGTTCTCTGAGACACAGGCAGTCACCAGCAGCTGAGATAGACCCCACAGTACCTGGTGGGTTTATCCTCCGGATTTGGGAATTATGGGGCAAAATGAATCGCCCTAGTAAGAACTTCCAAATTTTAACTAGCTAATTGAATTATTGAAAACACTGGTGGTGCAGTGGTTAAGTGATATATTGCTAACACAAAGACTGGCAGTTCAAGTCTACCACGTGCTCCTTGGAAACTCTCTGGGGCAGTTTTACTGAGTCAGAATCAACGCAACAACAGTGGCTTTAATCGAATTCTTAGATATTTGCCAGCGGATAAGGACGCATGGACAAATCCACAGCTTCAGGGCTGAGAGTGCCCTAGCTGAGTTCTACCTAAGGCCAGTGAGAACTTCTCTGCTGGGGTGCATACCTTTGGTGAAATCACACAGACTGATTTACTCAGCAATTAACTAGGAGAACTTGGGGAGCAAAAGTCAGCTGGGCTTGGGGTGGAGAATGATCAGTTGAACTTAAAATGAAAAACCAACGAACAAAAAGAAGACATTAAGAATGGAATGATAAAAGAGACAGTAGTTATGCTTGGAATAAAAATATAAAAACAGTACACGTTTTTAAAGGGACAACCTGTTAACCTACTTTGTAATGAAGTCTGTTTCTTCTTCTACTTCTTCTTCTTTTTTTTTTTTTTAAAGGAAATGAGATCCATAAGAGTTAAGTGATAAGCTGAGGAATCATTTCATTTAAGAACAAAACAGCAGCTCAAGTTATTTTATAGAACACGTTGGGGGCTGGGCATCTCAGTGATCTGATTCATTTTCCAATCAGCTGTCTCCAGTCTTACCTCACTTGGTCAGCAGGACTCTTCTGAAGTGTGTTTCCATACTGCAGTTCTGTCATAAAACAGGGTGAGGCTTAGCTCTACTGAGGGACAGAAGGGGTATAGGTAGCTATCCATCATCTCTTAAGTTGGGTGCTTGTCCAGTAATAAGAGGATTTCCAGGTGCTGGGCTTCCCTGCCTACCCCAAGACTGTATCACCTGGGCCATGCAGCACTGGGGAGCTCACAGGTATGCAGGTGACTCTCAGAGTCCCGTCTACAAGCTAACACGTGACTCCCACCAACTCTCACAGTGTAGACTGACTGTCATCTCGACAAAGGCACTCTCTAAGTCCCCACTGTGATGCTCAAGAATCAAGTAAAATTATGTTTTGAGGAGTTGTCAGGGGTGTTGCAAGAAACTTCTGACCAATGCTTGTTTAAAAATAAAAATATGCAATTGATTTGTTTAAAACAACAATGACAAACCCTGTAGATTGCAAGATGCTCTCTTCCATCGCTCTTCTTACTCACTAGCGTTCTGATGTTTTGTTTTCAAAAGGTAAATTAGATGCCTCATTGTGGGCTGAAGCCTCTGCATGGACTTCTCATGCCCTCTCTGCAGCTGACAAGACTCACTGCCATCAGCCTCTGCCCAACTGTCCAGTCCCCTCTTCCTAAATCACCAAACCCACTTCCTGTTCCTCAAACAAGTCATGCTCTTTCTTGTATCAGAGTTGGTACCTGTTTCTGTCCTTGCCTGCCACACCTCTTCTGTAACTCCTCAGGCAATTTTTTCTCATTACTTACGTCTCAGCAGCAAGGGTTGCATCCCGAGGGTGTGACGTGCCTACCAAAACGAGTCCACGAACCTGGCTTACATCCAACGCCACCCAAACACACGCCACCTTGCCGTCTCCATCCTAGCGTCACATGTTTCCTTGATAGCCGTCAGGACAGCACGCTAGAGAGAATCTTGTTTTTGTTGACTTATTAGTCTGTCTTTTTGCTCTAAAATATAAAGGACACAAGAGCTTGTCTTGCTTCCTACTGATGCTCCCGTGGACTGTGGAGTAACTGGCATTTGGTGGGATCTCAACAAATATTTATACAAGAGAGGGGATGAACGTGCATCTAATGTGAACAAAACGGGGGCGTGGTTACAGATCCGGGTCATGAACAAAACGTCAAGAAAGAGGATCACCCATGATGCAGTGGGTTAGAAAGAAGGTTAAGAAACAGAGCCCAAGACCCATCCATTTAAGAGGTTCCTTTGTATCTGTATTATTTTTCCTGCTCCTCTGTTCAGAAAGGAGAGAAAAACAATTAGGTTCAACATTCTGTATATTTTCATAGCCAGCTCTTTGAATATATAAATGTACCCCAAAGCCACTGCTGTCGAATCGATAGAACTGCCCCCATAGAGTCTCCACCGAGCACCTGGTGGATTTGAACAGCCGACGTCTCCGTTAGCAGCCATAGCACTTCACCACCACACCACCAGGGTTTCCATACATATGCAAGAGGTCATTGAATTCCACAGTAGAAGCTCCAGGGTTGAGGGATGTTCAAACAGATCACAGAATAATTACGTTGCTGTTGTCCCATGTCATGCAGTTGCTTCTGACTCACAGCAATCCTCCGTGATGAGAGAGTAGAACTGCCCCATCAGCTGTGATCGTCCCAGGAGCGGATAGCTAGCTCTTTCCACCTGAAGAGCTGTGGTGGGTTTGAACAACTAACTTTTGGTTGACAGTCACCCCTTCACTACTGTGTCACCTGGGTGCCTTTCACTCTTTTTAACTCCAAAACTTATTGCCATTTGAGTCGATTCTGACTCATATAAACCCTTTACAGGGTAGAATTGCCTCTGAGGGTTTCTAGGCTGTCATCTCCAAAGAAGCAGACTGTCACATTTTTCACTGGGTGTTGTGTAGCGGACTGTGTGAAGCCCAAGCTTTTCGGGATACGCTGCCAAGGATTTCAAGGCAATTACATCACCCAGTTTGGAGTAGGGGAGATTTGAAAGGCAGTGTTCTCTCTTAGGAAACCCTGGTGGTGTAGGGGTTAAGTGTGATAGCTGTTAACCAAATCTACCAGACGTTCCTTGGAAACTATGGTGCAGTTCTACTCAGGCTTATAGGGTCGCTATGAGTTGGAGCCAGCCTGATGGCAACGGGCTTGGTTCTGTCTTAAAGGAGCCCTGGTTGTGCAATGGTTAAACAATTGGCTGCTAACCAAGAATTTGGTGGTTCAGACCCACCCAACAGCTCTACCAAAGACCCGGCCATCAGCTCCAGTAAGGTCTGTAGCACAGGAAACTCTCTGCGGCAGTTGGACTCCATCACACCAGGTACCTCTGAAATCAACTCAGTGGCACCTAACAACAACAATATCACTGCTTTTCTCACTGGATTAGTTCATCTCAGAGTTTCCAAATTTGAGGCTTTATTTTTAGCAGTGAATTTTTTCTAGCCCCCTGTTATTTCCATACTGCAATCTATGGTAGGTAGAGGAAATGGTAAGAACCCAGTAACTCTTGTAATAGGATGACATAATCTGCCCATGTGGCCAAATCAGAGTAATAGGCTGTAGAACAGGGTGCTGCGGGGGTTCCCATGGTACAGCAGGACCCCTGGTGGTGCAGTAGTTAAGCCTACTAACTGAAAGGTCAGCAGTCTGAGCCCACTAACCACTCCCCTGAGAAAGATGAGGCAGTATGTATGCTCCCAGAAAGATGGCATTCTGGGAAACCTCATGAGGGCCATTCCACCCTGTCCCAAAAGGTTGATGTGAGTTGAAATTGACTTGACAGCAGTGAGTTGGGTTTGGTTTTAGCTATAAGGATTTTTCCCAAATACCATTCATACACACCCATTCAGTCTCTATTTATTACTTAGTATGTGCCAGCGTTGGAAATCCTGGTGGCATAGTGGTTAAGTGCTACATCTGCTAACCAAAGGGTCTGCCATTCAAATCCACCAGGTGCTCCTTGCCAACTCTGTAGCAAAGTTCTACTCTGACCTCTAGGGTCACTGTGAGTTGAAATCAACTCGACGTCAGTGATTTTACATGCCCCAAATAGAAAACCTGGTGGTGTAGTGGTTAAATACTACAGCTACTAACCAAAAGTTTGGCAGTTCAAATCCACTAGGCACTCCTCAGAAACTCTATGGGATAGTTCTACTCTGTCCTGTAAGGTTATTATGAGTTAGAATCAGTTCAGCTACAGTGAGTTTGATTTCGTTTTTTTATGTGCCAACAATGAAAGTCTCAGGTGGTACAAATGATTTGTTGTACTTGATTACTAACCTAAAGGGAAACCTTGGTGGCACAGTGGTCAAGTGTTACATCTGCTAACTGGAAAGGTCAGCAGTTTGAATCTACCAAGTGCTCCTTGGAAACTCTATGGAGCAGTTCTACTCTGTCGTGTAGGGTTGCTATGAGTCAGACTTGACTTGACAGCAGTGGGTTTTGGATTTACTAACCTAAATGTTGGTGATTCAAACCCACTCAGTGGTACTGCAGAGGAAAGACCTGGTAATCTCCTTCTGTGAGCATCACAGCCAAGGAAACTCTATGGGATAGTTCTACCACATCCCATAGTGTTGCTACAAGTTGGAGTTGACTCCATGGCGATGGAGATCTATGTCAGGTGCCTCTGTCTTGGAGTCATCTGGAATAAGTGGACCTGGAGTTGAAGACCCTAGACTTACATTCCTTGTCCGTTTCATAACAGACTGTAAGGTTTTCACCATAGTAGCAACTATGGACTTGCAGAGATTCCCATCTCAGTCTCTCCCTGGACCCTTTGCATGGGGGAAATAGCCCAAGGTTGCATCAACAAATTGAGTGACTATGCAAAACATTCAGCTGCCTTGAATAGGGAAGAGAAAAGAGATGTAGTTCTGGATTTGTATCACCCTAACCTCAACCTTGGGCTAAGACCATAAAGAAAGAGTTTCTGGGAAGATGGCCTTGACCTCAGAGCAAGAAACAAACTTAAGGAGTGATAAGGGATGAAGGCAATTTGAAGCCTGAGTTTTCAGATGAATCTAGAGGGTGTGGCAGGAAAACACTGGAGATGAAATATTCCTGAGTGTTGGCTTTGGTGCCTAAATTTGGCCCAGTAAACAGCACTTTTCACTCAGTGTCCTGATAGATGTGAAAGCCCAGTGGAAGCCTCCATCTGCAGAAGCTTAATTCTTAAACACTGGATCAGACATTGCAGGCATATTGGGCCACTTTGTTATAGGAAAGATGACAGTCTCTTAAGAACAATCCCTTACAGCAAGTAAGCTCTGTGATCATACCATTCCTCTGACACACACTAGCCTCTCATCTTTTCCTTGAGTTGAGAGGCCAGCCACTCAGCGCTGTGAATTCTGCAGCAAATTTCAGATTCCTTCATGAGACATCAAGCTCTCCGGAGGCCTAGATCTGAAAAACTGACAACGCAAACAGATAGATCATTGTTTTAAAAAAATTGGAGATGGGAGAGTAAGGCAGTTCGAATTCAGCTGAACAGGTTGTGAAGAAAACAGTCTCCCAGAACCTTAGCAGTCCGTCCGCTCGGCGCCTCTCGCAGGCGGCCCTGAGCTGGCTGGTGGCGGAACTGCAGCCCTGTCTCAGTCAGTGTGGGGAAAATCTCCACGGACGTGTGTCGGGAGCTTTAGACAGTATGTGGGCCCAGCAATTAAAAAAAAAAAACAACTACAAAGTGAAAAACAGTTCTGCTTCGCCTTTTATTCTAACCCCTCAAGAAGAAAGTCTCTGCTTAAGGCTAATAGATTTTAACACCTCGCTAACTAACCTCCCATCAAAACAAAGACAACAGCATCAGTGCCAAGATTCCCGCAGGACCAGGATCTGGCCAGACATAAAAACAGTGTTTTGCTGTCACTGTGTGTCCGTCTTTCTCTGTCCATCTGCCTGCCTGTTTGCCCGCCTGCCTGTCCATCTGTCCATCTGTCCATCTGGTCGTCCATCCACCTACCTAGCTACTCATCTATTTTTATCACTAATTAGTAGTTTTGGAACTGCTACTGGTTTTCTATTAAGCTAGTGCTCAAAGTTTCCTCCTTAATAAAAATATTTATTATAAGTAAATAATAACAAAAGGAGTATGCAGATACGCTAAAAATAGGAATGTTCTATTTGAATAAAATTAAGGAAATTTGATGAGACCAGCTGACACTAGTTTTTGGTGTTCACAGCACGTCACGAACTACTCTGAACTGTGTACATGTAATTGTCTTAACTTCCCCCCCACCACAGGAAGATGCTATCTCTTTTTTTAATAGGAAAATTGAAACATAGAGAGTTTAAATGACAGGTGCAGAGTTCACATCTTGCTGTTGGTTGGGGGGATGGAGGCAGGATTTGAACCAGATAATTTCATACTGTACAATATATGCTTTTGGGGGGGAATGGGGAGTAGAGCCCTGGTGGTGTAGTGGTTAAGTGCTATAGCTGCTAACCGAAAGGCTGGCAATACGAATCCACCAGCCACTCCTTGAGAAACGGAGCGGCAGGTCTGCACTGCGTGTAGAGCCACTGTGACTCACAGCCAACTCGGGTTGTGACAGCAGCGTCAGGTTTTGTTAAGTGAGTTGTGACAGTGAAGTTTGAGAATGCATTCTAGAAAAAGTGTTGCCTACCTCATTGCTGAATATCATTATGGTCACCTTCAAAATATTTCCCTTGGGAAGCTATGCACTGATGCCAGCACCTAATCCATCCTTCGCAGCAACTTTGGAAGTCTTTTTCTGGAATGGCCATCACAGCTGTGGTCATCTTACCCTTGATGTCCTGAATGTCATCAAAATGCCTTCCTTTCAATATTCCCTTTATCCTTGGGAAAAGAAAAAAGTCACTGGAGGCCAGAACAGGTGAATAGGGAGGGAGTTCCCATACAGTTATTTGTTTACTGGCTAAAGACTCCCGCATTTAAGTTTGCAAACTTGCTACTATGCCGCTGTGCACAATGGCTGTTCCAGAAAGAGTTGCAAAGTTGCTCTGAAGGGTGGCCTAGGTGCTGGTGTTGGTGCATAGCTTCCCAAGGGGAGGACTCTGAAGACAACCTTAGTGATATTCAGCTATGAGGTATGTACCACTTAGAACAATCAAGTTCACAGAGTTAATTGTCACACCTTGTATAGGCTTTCAACCGCTGTGCTTTCCCACACCCCCAAGGTCTGGTCACTTCCAGGGATACAAATGAGTTGGTGACCAGTTAGTGTCAGTCTATGAACTTGGATTGGAGAAACGTTGGTTAAGCATCTGCAGTAGGAAGGGGAGGATACGAGGACCAAACCCAAACCACTGACTAAGCAGAGGACAATGTAGAATTGCACTAACTGGAAAAGCCAAAGAGTTGTTCTGAAATAACTCTCCGAGGCCCCAGAGAGGGCGAAGCCCAGGTGATCCTGGAGTCTTACAAATCTAAGAGTGGCCCCCACTGATGCCTCAAGCAAGAGAGGTGACTGCGTCTTCATGAAATCCAAGTATTGTTGGAAGAAGGTTTTATTCCACCTTCACTTTTAAGATGCGACGGAAATCCCGCTTTTCAAAGGCAAAGTTCAGAAATAAGAAGTGAAAACGGGGATTACTGAAGATTCATCACAAAAAAGGATTAGAGGGTTGAGAAGTAAAAGATCAAAAAGACTTACACTCCAACGACTGTCAGGACCTCTTGATGGACTGAAGTTTTTCCTTGGCTGCTGAGACTTCCAGGCATTCTCCATTAAATAGCTGCTAAGTGAGAATTAGTCAGAAATGGAGGAGGCGGGCCCCAAGGCGCGGAGAAAAATGGTGACAGGCCAGTTAACAACGGTGACTCAACCGGAAAATTTCTACCCGACAAGAGTCCCTTCTTTGCGTTTTGACCTGAATTTAATAAAAGATTCTACCTTTTTTTTTTTTTGTAAGCTTGTAACTTTCCAAAGCATTTGATGACGATACCATTTGATGTTTGCGATAATCCTGTGACAGATGTGAGAAAGTGTTTTATTACTATCTTTGCGATTGTGAAATAGTGGTACCAAGTGTCTACCAGAAACCAGGTCAGGAATACTGATGCTTGTTGACTGTGTACCACAGTGCAGGCGAGGCCTAGCTGTCACCATGGGGCAGGTGAGGCCTAACTGCCACATGCGTGGTTCATCACCAGGCCCCCTCAGCTTCCTTGGATGGAGGTACCTACCTGTCTTGTGCCCAGCCTCTGAGAGCTAGGAGGATTAAGCAAGGTGGGGACTCACAGGAAGTCCCAAGAGTTGATTTTGCACATCTTTGCCCTAGTCATTGATTTTATATTGGTAGCTTGAAATTTGCATCAATAGTAGTATTTATACCACGGAAAGCAGGAAGCACTGTCATCAAAGCTTGATTTGGGGGATACCCAGTTGTTAGACATTTCTCAACGTGTAACTTGTTACTGGCAGAAAAACCTATTTCTGTTGAATTCATCCTGACTCACAGTGACCCTGTAAGAGAGAGTAGAGTTGCCCCCTAGAGTTTGCAAGGAGCTGCTGGTGGATTTGAACTGCTGACTTCTTGGTTAGTTAGCTGTAGAACTTCACCACTTCACCACTAGGACTTTCAATTACTGGCAGAGCTGGGTCCAAATCAAAATCCATTGCCCCTGAGTGGATTCTGACTCACAGCCCCCTTTTAAGACAGAATAGAACTAATTGCCCCATAAGGCTTCCAAGCTGAGGCTAGTGGAGTCAAAAGGCAAACGTTTGCAACTGGAGCTCTAATCACTGCACAACCAGGACTTCAGAACTAGGTTTAGAGCAAGGCAATTTCACCCAAACAACCATAACAAACTCAGGTGTGCCAGACACTGAGCTAGGTTCTGGCAAACACAGTGTCTGCACCGGTGGAGCTTGTGGTCAAGTGGGAAAGACTAGCAAGAGAACAGACAATTAGGGAACAGACAAGTAGAACAGACTGCTAGAAAAGTGCCAAGAAAAGTCTCAAGAAACATAAGCTTCTGTCAGTATTGTATATACCATGGTCTCCGGAAATATTATGGTCTCTTTGACTTGTGAAATGTTAATACTATAAACCTGTAAAGTTGTGGTCATAAGCTTACGTATGATTATGAAGGCCAAGCAGAAAATATAGATAAGTGTAGTGGGCTGGATAGAAGGCAGTAGGGAGCAGTGGGGACTGCAGTAAACTGAAGAGTGTTATGTTCTGTCTACAGGTGATAGTGTTTCTTAGCTCCACCCAATTCCACATGGAAATGTAGGGCCACCATTGATAAGTTTCTCAGTAGAGGTGGAAAATCTGTACTTTTAAGTAAATTTTCTCTGAGTTTTAAATATTGACAACTACTCCTCAAAATGTAAAAATGTTGTACCTTCCTCTCAGACCATTTGGAATTCCTCATATAATTTCTAGAAGATACAGATGAATGTTATAATTGAAAAAGAGCAGCATAGGAAATTCTTGGATTTCCTGGTCTTATGATGCCCAGATGGTAATTAATGTTTTTTGTTTTTTTTTGTTGTTGTTGTTACCTATTATGAATGTTTCAGTGATTTCCATATTAAATGATATTTTGACCATGGTATTATCATCCAAACCAAAAAAATCCCACTGCCATCAAGTTGATTCCAACTCACAGCAACTCTATTGGTCAGAACAGAACTGCCTCACAGAGTTTCCAAGGGGCACCTGGTGGATTTGAACTGCCGGTCCTTTGGTTAGCAGATGTAGCCCTTCACCAGTCCACCACCAGGGTTTCTGTTTTTATCTGGTTGCTGTAATTATTGAGACAGACTTGTTACAGCACCCCAGATGTCCACGTGACTGCATTCTTGGATTCATTCAGGTTTCAGCTCAGACATCCCTTCTTCTGAGAAGGATCTCTAAACAACCTGTCTAAAGAAGACCTTCTCAACTTCTCTCCTCTCCCCCTTTCTAACAATATTGGCGTCGGACAGAGTCCACTTTTGTTTGTTCATACTGCCCTCCCACATGAGAACATTAGCTCCTTGAGGGCGAGGAGGCTGCCGCTGCTTTATTCACTACTAAATTCCTAGTACCTGTACGGGGAGAAAGCGTGGCAGTCTGCTTCCATAAAAGTCACAGCCTCGAAACCCTGCGCGGCGTTTTACTCTGTCTTATAGGGTTGCCATGAATTAGAATTGACTCAGCCACAACAGGCTTGTTTTTTGGCTTATTACAGTGCGTGCAGGAGCCCTGGTGGTGCAGCTTTTAAGTGCTCAGCTGCTAACCGAAAAGATCGGTGGTTCCAATCAAACCAGTGCTCTGTGGGAGAAAGAGTGCGACATCTGCTCCTGTAAAGACAATAGCCTAGAAAACCCTAAGGGGCAGCTGTGCTCTGTCACATGGGGTCGCTGTGAGTGGAAATCAACTTGAAGGCATGCAAAATAACGATGACAAGAGCGGAAGTGATATCAGATGCCAGAAAGAGAAGTCCTGCAGGTCTAAAATATTCAAACACCAAGACTATTCATTTCCGCAAGACGGTGGGGGAGAAACACGGAGGTTAAAAAGCATCAGGTTTCTATTAATGGAAATCTTAAAACAATACAAGTCTAAAATTTCTGAGTTTGCGGCCGCTGTAACCGGCTTTTGACCCCATGCTCAAGGTTCAATGAGCCCTGGTGGCGTGGTGGTTAAGTGCTGCAGCTGCTAATCAGAAGGTCAGCAGTTCAAATCTGTCAGGCGCTCCTTGGAAACTCTATGGGGGTAGTTCTACTCTGTCCTATAGGGTCACTACGAGTCGCAATCAACTCAACGGCAGCATGGTTTTGGGTTTAAAGCTCAATAGTTCCCTGTTTAGCCTCTTAGTAGTGACAGAGGAAAATTTTAAGATTGCCATGTAGAATTTAGCTGGAAGATTAAAGATAGTATATTGCCCCAGCACAGCAAAGATCTTTCAGATCTCCTTACTGTGATGTTAAGCCCTCCTCCACCGAGAAAACAGAACAAAATGGAACCCCAAACCAAATGCTTGCCTTTGAGTTGATTCTGCCTCATGATGACCCCATGGGTATCACAGTAGGACACAGTGCCCTTGGGTTTTCTTTATTTCTCTTTTAAAAAACCTAAAACAAACAAAAACCCCCGACTGCCACTGAATCAATTCCGACTCATAGCAACTCTATATAGGTCAGAGTAGAACTGCTCTATAGAGTTTCCAGGGAGCACCCGGCAGATCAGAATTGCCAACGTTTTGGTTAGCAGATGTAGCATTAAACCCACCAGGCCAGCAGGGTTTCATTTGCTTATTTTATTGCTGTTGTTGAGAAAATACACAGCAGAATATACACCGATTTAACAGTTTCTACACATACAATTTAGGGACATTGATTATGTCTCTGAAGTTGTGCAACCATTCTCACCCTCCTTTCACAAGTTGTTCCCCCTCTATGAAATACTTTCACTGCCCCTAAGCTTCCCATCTAATCTTTTGAGTTGTAGTTGTCAATTTGATCCCATAGAGACAGATCTTAAAAGAACACAGTGCTCAAGGCAGACATTCTTTGCTCTTTAAGCTAAATTATTGTTTGGTTTTAAGAAGGCTTTAGGAGAACTTTGGTTTAAGGTTTAAAGATCATCTCAGGGCAATAGTTTAGGAGTTCATCTAGCCTCCATGGCTTTAGAAAGTCTGGATTCCATAATATTCTGAAATTCTGTTCTTCATTTTTCCCCATTTTGATCAGGATTCCTCTATAGAATCAATCAAAATGTTCAGTCATAGTTGCTGGGCACCATCCAGTTCTATTGGTCTTATCACAAAGGAGGTAGTGTTCCACGGAGGCCATTAATCACGTGTTCCATTTCCTCCGCCTGTTCCTAGCTGTCTTTCTTTTCTTGCTTCAGGTGAATGCAAGTGAATTGCTGTGTTTTGCTTGGCCACTTGCAAGCTTTCAGTGCCACAGGCACCCCACAACAAACTAGGATTCAGGGTTTTTGATAGCTGCTTTTTTTGGAAGTAGATCACCAGGCTTTTCTTCCAAGATGCCTCTGGGTGGACTTGAACCTCCAATCTTCCCATTACCAGCATAACTCATTAACTGTTTGTACCACCCAGGGCCTTAAACAAATGCACAAAATGCTGACATTTAATGAATGACTTCTATCTTTCTCTACTCTGAATTGTTACTTGTTGCTAAGGAAACATTAGCAAATAGAAGGGATTTAGAAAGCAAAGAAATCCAAAAACACCATCACCCTGGCACAGTAACTGTGAGAGTTCATTGCTTCTTGCCCATCTTTGTCTCCATACACGTTTACTGTTAAACAAGTAATCAACAGGTTCTCATCAGAGAACAGTCACAGACAGGTAACAGATGCTCTCTCTGTGGGAAACGCTGGGCTCAGTCTTACCTCTTGGAATCCCCTGACAGATCTCAGGGTGCACTGTTACTTAAATTGCACTTGTCTTGCTAGCATCGTTCATGTGCAACACCCGAGCTGTAATTCCTTGGAAGGAAGTCACACACAAGTAAATGCCCACTTACTGTGGACCAGGCCCTGAGTTTAAAAAGCAGAATAAAAAAACTGCTGCTGAGCCGATTCCTGGGGGTGCATGTGGCTAAGGACTTGACTACTAATCCCAAAGTTGGTGGTTCAAGTACACTCAGGGAAGAGACTTGAAAGAAAGTCCTGGTGATCACAACCACTGCAAACCCTACAGAGCAGAGTTCTACTCTGACACATATTGGGTCCTCAGATCGGTTCTGATAAAGACAGTGTCGAGGGGCCCTGCTGGTGCAGTGGCCAAGGGTGTGTCTGGAACATCCTAGGGAGCAGTTCTGCTCTGTCCCACTGAGTGGCTGTGGATCGGAATGGTCTTGATGGCACCTAGCAACATGGTCTCTGCACTGGTGGAGCTGAAAGCTGATTGGGAAAGACTGGCAAGAACACAGACAATAAGAGAACAGACAGTTAAAATGCACAGTTATAAAAGTGCCAACCAGTCCCGAAGCCCACTTTTCAAAGACTCGACAGGCCTATCAAACAAACAGTGACATATGTGAGAAACATACTTCTTAGTTCAATCAAATAGACGAGACCAAATGGGCAATTGCTGCTCAAAACTAAGAAGGGAAAGCAGGCAGGAAGGGATAGGAAAAAACTGGACAAATGGACCCAGAGAACCTGTGACCGAAAGGGAGAGGGTGCTGTCATACTGTGGGGACAGGAACTAGTGTCACAAAACAATATGTGTGGACCTTTTTGAATGACAAGCTAACTTGAGCCTCAAATTTTCACCTAAAGCATGCTAAAAGGAAAGAAGGAAAGAAGAGTGTGCCAAATAACTTTTCACAAAATCTAAGTTCCTGTGATTGTCATGGAACTCTCATGGTGCAGTAGTGAAGAGCTTGGATGCTAACCAAAAGGTCAACAGTTCAAATCCTCCAGCTGCTTCTTGGGAGGTCAATGGGGCAGTTCTACTCTGTCCTGTAGGGTTGTTGTCAGTCAGTAAGGTCGCTGTGAATCAGAATCGACTCAGCAGGACAGCAATGGGTTTTTGGGGTTTATATGTATTTTGGCATCTTGGACAACGTTCAGTAAACAGAATATTCTAAATAAATTACTGTTAATGATATAAAGAAATAATATTTCTTATTACCAATCACAAAGCTGGGTGTTTGTCTCAGGGGTGCTTGAATCGCCTCATCACGACAGTCACATCAATATGTGTTTTCTCTCTTGTCCCCTGTGTCATCATGGTCCCTCACAGTCCCTCAGGGAGGGACAGCATCATGGCCCTCGCAGCATCTCCTGGGCCAGGGGACTGTCTGGCCACTGATCATCACTTCAGAAGTGCTACATATTCTGAATAAGCCTGTGGAAGACCAGGTGTCCTCAGGGCTCAAACCTGAGCGAGGCCGGCTATTTTCACTCCAAGACAAAGACAATAAAAAGATGACACCTCCATTCAGAAAACAAATGGCCTTCCTTCGTGCCCTGACTAGGGAGAACGCCCTAGAAAATCATGTGCCGTGCAGAACAGCAGGAATCTTGAGAACTCTTTCCCTCCCCCTGAGCTTTGTCTGTGTTTTACTCTCACACTTTGCTCTGCATCTCCAGTCCCGATGTTTCTAAACTTCCATGCTTGCCTCATGAAGCAGGCGTGACAGGATTTTCTTTTAATTAGCACGTCCATAATAGCAACAGTAATTCTAATCATTAATAAGCCATTCACCCCGCTTAGGGACAAACACAAGAAGTCAGCACTAGTTTTCAAGTGCATGCCAACAGGGCTGTAGGAAGGCTGAAGGCAGTCAGTCCCTGTCTGGCACTCTTCTGGGACAAAGAATGTTTCTCAGCTAGCTGCAGCAGAAAAGGGTGCCATAATCCTCCCTGTGTGCTCCTGCTGCTGTTTTTCATGAGGATCCCTGGTGGCACAATGGTTAAGCCCTCAGCTACCAACCAAAAGGTTGGCAGTTTGAACCCACCTAAGGGCTCCATGAGAGAAAGACCTGATGATCAGCTCCTGTGAAGACAGCATCCTAGAGAACCCTGTGGGGCAGTTGTACTCTGTCACATGTGGTCACTCCAAAAACCAAAAAGCCACTGCCATCGAGTCTCTTCTGACCTTATAGGACACAGTTGAACTGCGCCATAGAGTTTCCAAGGAGCTCCTGGAAGATTTAGATTGCCAACCTTCTGGTTAGCAGCTGTAGCACTTAACCACTACGCCACCATGAGGTCACTACCAAACCCCAAATCAAACCCACTGCCATCGAGTCGATTCCAACTCATAGCAATCCTATAGGACACAGTTGAACTGCTCCATAGAGTTTCCAAGGAACTCCTGGAAGATTTAGATTGCCAACCTTCTGGTTAGCAGCTGTAGCACTTAACCACTAGACCACCAGGGTTTCCACGGGATCGCTAAGAGTTGAAAATGAATGGGACAGTAACTAACAACAGCATACTTCTCATATGGGAAATACTGTAGGGCCGAGGGCCGAGGTCTTTGGTATCTGATTCTCTGAGTCTAGACTGGTCCTTGACCACAGTGGGTGTCCAGTACAGATGGGTCTAATGAACACGTGGACGGAAATCTAAGATGTGTTAGCAGGTCTCATATGAAAGAACACAATTCTGATGCTTCAGAAGATCTCAAAGAAAACTGGGAACCGTCAGGATCTCAAACAGTGAGCTGGCTCAGTGATCGCCAGACACATCCAGGAAGGTCTGACTGTTGACGAACTTCTAAGTTTTTACTTGAAGGAAAAATGAAGCAGTTCCATCCTGGATCCTATCTGGACAACGGGCTTCTAACAGAATCTGCATGGACATGCCAGATCCACACCCACATTTGTATCCATTCTGTGATGCAGTGGGCGCCCAGTAAAGAAGGAAACAGACATTGTTGAATTTTTTAATACACCCATGTATTACCTTGTGGAGGAATCGCACATTATCTTAGTTCTCGGTTTTGGGAAATGGTTGGAACTTCAACTTCCCCTCTCAGCACTGTGGCAGCCTCAAGTCTGGGCAGTGCCCCGTCCATCAGCTGTCCCCCTGCCCCTAACTCCTCTGAGCAGCGTCAGGATGCCGCGCGGGCGCGTTCCAGCACTGGCCCTCCTGGCAGCCCGGGGACGTCTGCGATCATTTCCTCGGCTGCCTTTCATATCACTGACTGAAGCCATCAAGCCTGTCAAGAGCGAGGGCCTCAGATGAAAGGCCAGTGCATTAAGACAGAGCATAATTGCCAGCTTCTGAGTTTCTGACATTAATCGTTTTACTGGAAGAAGACAGTGGCGCTCTTGTCTCGCTCCCTCTCTCTCTCTCTCTCTTTGTCTCTCGGTCTCTCTCTTTCCGTCTGTCTTATTGACAACACACAGGAATTATTGGGGAGGAGGCAAATAAAATACCCAACAATAAGGTTTGCTAATTAAAAACAGTGTTTTCCTTTTTTTTTTCCCCCGAATGGAGAACACAAAACACTTACTTGGGGGCCACAGGGGGAAACACACGGAGACAGATAAAAAATGTTTTGTGTTCATCCAAGCACAGCTATGTTAATGTGTATTATCCCATTAATGGGCGTCAACAAGGGGAGCAGGCGCATGGACGCGAGCACAAAGCATACACTTACCATCAGCTGATAGCATGTTTAATGACAGATTGACGGGAGATTTGCAAATGTGAGCTGGCATCAGTGTTGCTAACTTCAGCTTCTGCCGCCGCCTCTGCTATGCCAGCATATTTATGTACATAATCTGATTCCTCAGCCTCACTCTTAGTACATTTTTAATATTAACTATGCACGAACAGACAGCAGAACTTAAGTTGCACTGATGGTTTGGGTTCATTAGCTTGAAAAAGATGGGCATGCATGACGGAGGCGGAGGTGGCACGCCAACCCCCGGGAAGCCGCGCTGAACAGACACACTCCCTTCTCAACAAGGCCAAGGTGGACATCTCGTGTGGGTGGTGGGGACAAAGTGCGTGCGAGTGCCAGAGGTAGTGGAGGAAGAAGAAGAAAACATCTGCCCTGGGCTTTCGGTCAGGAACTTCATGCAGAGCCCAGGGACTGTAGACCGTGTGCTTGCTTTCTTTCTGCCACTTGCTTTCTCCCCAAGCTCATCGAGGCTCTACGCTCAAGCCTCTTTTGCTTAGATGTTTGACACCAACTCCTATTTGTTCTTAATGAACCCTGCGCAGAAAATCCTTTGCTGAATGGACAGAGGGCTAATCACATCCGTTGTGGGGAGGCCTACGAATTTGTAATTGAATTTCGCCCTGTCACACACCATGTGTGTGACCCGTTTCAGTGATTTCCTCTGGCTATGTCTCTATTTCTTCATCTGTAAAATGGGTATAATAATAGTATCTACTTCACAGCGTCACCTGTGTGTAAATAAGTTCACATGTGAGAAGAGGTAAGCCTAGCATTTGGTCCATGGCCAGCTCTCAGTACACTTTTTTTTATTATCATTTCTGCATTTTTGTGTGTGTGTGCAATTTTCAAAATTTTAAGTCAGTTTCCTAGGCTCTAAAGTTAAGCAAATCCAGGTTTAAATCCAAAATCCACCAAGTAAGGCTGTGTAGCTAAGTTAATTAACTTCTGTGCATTTTGATTACTTCATTAGGTACACAGATCAAACTCAGAGGCATCGTGTACCCCCAGAGTTACCCCATGGGATCTTGCTGAGGTGAGGACTTGGCCTAAAATCCCACCCTGGCTTGGCTTCCTCCCCCTTCTCTATCCTACTTCCCAGACCCTGTACCGGTTCCTCCTGGCAGGAATCTCTTGCACATGTCTCCCGATGCCAGGATCTGCTTCTGGGGACCCCACCTGTGGTTACTATTCTCCTAAACTGGGAGCTGGCCAGCTCTAGTACATAGGCTGAATCTGGCCCTTCACCTATTTTAGTAAATAAAGTTTTATTGGCAGTCACCCATGCCCGTTTGTTGAGATATCATCTATGGCTGCTTGGTGGGGCAGAGTTGCAGCAGAGATCAGAATGACCCGCAAAGTCTAAGATATTCACTATCTAGTCCTTTACAGAATAAATTCACCCACAGCTGTACTAGATAACGCTTAGAACACACCAAGTATTTTCCTACCTGAGGACCTTTGTATATACCGTTTCTGTTGTCAGCAGTTCCTGTTCTTTGACTGAATGGAGCCTCCCACTTTTTCAGGCCTTTGCTCAAAGGTCACTTCTTCAGAAAGGCCTTTCCTGACCACCCATCTAATGTGGTTGTCTCTTTCCCTACACTGCTGCTATGATTTCTTAGTACCTAAATTACTAAAAAAAAATATAAAAAATAAAATTAGCACTAAAATTACTGTCTTGGTCAGCTATTGTTCCGTTCACCGTAATCCAAGGACTCCTCTACCTAGCTCACTTCTGGATCTCCCAGGCTTGTACATAGTGGGCACTCAAAAAATATTTACTGAATGAATGATGAGGAAGAATTGAAAAGACCTAAAAAACAAAACAAAAAATAAACCAACCCCTCTGCTGTCAAGTCAATTCTAACTCATCAGGACCCCATAGGACAGAACAGAACTGTCCCATAGAGTTTCCAAGGACTGCCTGGAGGATTTGAACTGCTGGCCTTCTAGCTAGCAGACGGGGCACTTAGGCACTATGCCACCAGAGTTTCTAAAGACCTAGTTGGGTCTAAAACCAAAACCCAAATCCCTTTGACACTGAATTGATTCTCACTTATGGTGACCCTGTAGGGTAGAGTAGGGCAGCACCATAGAGATTCTAAGGAGCACAGTGGATTTGGGCTGCCAACCTTTTGGTTAGCAGCCATGGCACTTAACCACTACACCACCAGGGTCTCTTAGTTGGTCTAAGAGTCAGGATTGAGCTGGCTAGGTCCATTTCAGTGATGTTTCAGAATTTGATCCTCTTCTGAGTTCTTGCAACCCTGAGGTGCAGTAGTTAACAGTTGTGCTGTTTATTAAAAGGTGTCATTTCTTGGGAACCCCATGGAGCAGTTCTACTCTGTCATATCAGATAGTTACAACTCAGAATTAACTCAATGGTGATTTTTTTTTTTTTGGTGGTGCAGTGAGTAAACACTAAACTGTTAACTACAATTTCAGTTATTGGAATCTACCAGCCATTCAGTGGGAGAAAGATGTGACAACTTCCTTCAGTAAAGATTGCAGGTTTGGAAATCCCATGGGGCAGTTCTACTCTGTCCTCTAGCGTTGCTACGAGTCACAATCTACTTAACAACAATGGCTTATTATTGCTTGTTTTGACACATTGTAGAATGTGAGGTCACTTTATGCTCTAAGCTATATATTTTGAATTCTATCGTATAAACTGATTTGCTCCAGGAGCTTGGCTATAAAGCACCTCATGGCTGGAAAGGTCAAGGAAACGTTATGCTGTCATGTTAATAATGGTTTTAATGAATGCAATCACTTCACAGTTTTTGTGGAGGTCTTAGTATGCACTGGGCATCATATCTAAAGTCCTCAAGGAATTTCCTGGCAAGGAAAGGTACACTGACCACACACAAACATCTGTGGCGCACTCTGTACCTAGCAGGACTCATCTTTGAGAAACACAAAATGAGTCATGTTATTTCCTGTTTAAGACTCTCTCAAGCGACACCTGTCACCACGGCTGCACAATTGTGTCTGCATTGCATCTCCATATTTCTTCTACGCTTCAACTCAGGGAGCACCAGCCACACTGACCTTCTTACAGGTTCTCCAAATACTTCTTGATCTTTCTTGCCTCAGGACCTTTGCACTTGCTGCTCTTGTCTGAAAAGCTCTTCTCATTCATTTTAAGATTGGCTTCCTCAGTCCTTCATGTTTTACATAACCTACTGCTGAAGAGTCAATTCCAACTCACAGCAACCTTACGGAACACGGTAGAACCTCCCCATCAGGTTTCCAAGGCTGTAATTTTTTATGGAAGCAGACTGCCACAGCTTTGTCCTGCAGAGCTGCTGGTGGGGGTCAAACCACCAAGCTTTCAATTCGTAGCTAGCTGTTCTAACACTGTACCACCATCCTTAAGTCTCAGATTAAAAAAACAAACAAAAGAACAAACCGTAGACTGTCAATGCCAACTCATAACGATCCTATAGGACACAGTAGAATTGCCGCACAGTTTCTGCTATGGTTTCCAAGGAGTGCATAGCGGATTTAAACAGCTGACCTCGTTTGCAACCTGAGCTCTTAACCACTGCAGGGTCCCACCTCTCAGCTGTCACTCCTCAAAGAGGCTTTCCCGGGGCACCCAAAGCAAATCAGCATCACCGCTCCCCAGGCTACCTGACTGATGTCACTCATGGTATCTGAGTGCTTCCTTGTTTGTTTTCTAGTTTCTTTCTTGCCCATCTACAGTGTAAGATTCATGAGGCAAGGAAAATGCTCTTCATTTCACTGCTGTCTCTTTGGAGCTTAGCACAGTGCCTGATTCATGCAACTATACAAATAAGTAAGTTGATATCAGATAGATGTGAGTTGTATAAAAAGGCCCACATGTAGTGTGAACGGTTTGCACTCAACCATTAACCTAAAGGTCAGAGGTTCGAATTCTCCCAGCAACAGTGCAGAAGAAAGGCCTGGAGATCAGCTTCTGTAAAGATGGCCAAGAAGGCCGTGGAGCAGTTGTGCCCTGTAATGCACGAGGTTGACTTGGGTCAGACGTATTTGAAGGGAATGTTTTATAACTTTTATGATGGAAACAAAACAAGGTAATTAGAGACACATGGGGTAGACACCTGGGAGGAACTGGATCACAATAGACCCAAAGTTCGCAAACTCTACCCATAAACCTAATCTAGCCCACTGGCTGATTTTGTGCCACCTACCACCTGAGAACGGTTTTTGCATTTTTAAATGGTTTTTAAAAAATCAAAAGAAGAATGGTGTTTCATGACATGTCAAATTGATATAAAATTCAAACTTCAGTGCCCACTCATAATGTTTTATTGGAACACAGCCACACCCATCCATTGGTATATTGTCTGTGACTACTTTTGCAATGCAGTGACAGATTGAGTAGCTGTGACAGACACTGGATGGTCTGCAAAGTGGAAAATTTTAACTACCCTGTCTCTTACAGAAAAAGTTGTTCCTCTGATTTCAGTGAGTCTTCAGAGGAGGCAATGCTTAAGTATTAGAGGCGGGTAAAAGAGTTACTGTACGAATCAGAAAGATTATGCTGGAAGTCCCTGAGACTGCATAAACAGTCATGAAGCGGTTGTTCTCCTCATTACAAGTGGCCTTTGAATTATAACATTAACCTGGGAGTTGGGTGTTGGGCAAAGGGGGTTGAAGTAGCAGACGTGTAAAGGGCTGAAGGTGGCTACTGCATCAGTCCTTGCAAGAGAGAGGCTGTGCTTCAACTTACGTGGCTGCTGTGGAAACACAAGTGGAAGCGAAGGGGTGGGAAAGCACTGTGGAGACCCAGTCAACAAAGATAGGTGATGAAATGGAGAGTGGAGGCAGAGATGGGAGAAAGAGGAGGTCCAGGGTTTCTGGGTCAGGAACCACATGAATGGGAGGGGCAGGGACAGCCATATCAGAATCAGAACAAGAAATTTCAGCAGAGGTAGGGAGAATGAGGACACGGTGTGTCAGTCAAGTTTCAAGAAGGTGAGTTGGATTCAAGGTCATTTCCTCCCAAACAATGCTGGCATCACAACCCCTCCGGGCAGACCCATCTCAATCCAAGTTGCACATGGGTGAACCTGCCCACTGCACCCAGGAACGTGCAGCTGATGCAGGTCAGTTCAAAGGGGCATCCCACTCTTCCCACCACTGCTATGACTTCAAGGGATGGGACCTCCCCTGTCCATGAAGCTCAGTCTCAATGTTTGGTTGGCACCCTTGGGAGACAGGTGTTTTTCCCATTGGAGTTTATGAGCTGGTGGGATATTAGCCTGAAGCTGGTTCAGATGATCATTCCGTCTGCCCAAGAGTGAAGGCAACACACATGAAATCACAACTGAAAGACGTGGAGAGACCCAGTTCTTTCTGACAGTGTGCCTCCTTTGAAGCCAGGATTCGTCTGTGCACGAAACCAACTCTCTCCTTGAATGAGCCATACATTCCTTCTTCATAACTAAGTTTGACTTGACTTGCTGTCATTTACAAACAAGACATTTTGACCAGTACTAGTAATTAATATGCTCACTGGTTTCGATTATTGCTTCCCAGATAATTTTATAGTCCATCTCATCAGAATTAGGGAAGGAATTAAGCTAAGCCAAAAAAGGAACCTATTCTTCTGACTGCCAGTCAAGACACTTGAGATTGGAGATTCCTCTTGATACTGTAAACACAAATGAGTTGATACTTCCACCTCTTTAAATGATCTCTGTAGAGTCATGTCCACTTCCAGATGACCTCTTGCATCCCTGGCCTGTCAGTGTCTCTCCTTTTGCCCTGTACTTCAGCTCCAGCTTCTGTTGCCAATCCAGCCCTTCTAATGGACAATCTGAATAGCTCTTCTGTCTTAGGATTTTGTACACTAAGCCAGGAACCCTCTGAGAGTTTATCTATCTTCTTCACAAAGCACACAGTATTAGATAAGCTCAAAGAGATGGGAGTAAAGTTAATAACTGCAACAGTTTGGAGCCCTGACAGGAATTGTGTTTAAAATAGTGATTCTCAAAATATGGTACATGGGTTACCATCATGCAATCATCTGGGAACTTTTTAGACATTCAAATTTGGGGGACCCACCAAAGCTTACTGAATCTGACTCGCTGGGGTGGGTCCCCGTCATATGGGTTGTAACAAGCCGTCCAGGTGATCATGATGCACACTTCAAAGTTGCGAACCATTGGCTTAAAATATTAATTATCTGGATTACCCCTTTCCACCATCTCAATCAAGCCATGAGATAGGGCAATTATCCTGTTTTATAGAAAAAGAAACTGTAGTTTAGGGAGGTTTGGGCTTTTGCTCTTAGAGCTAGGAAATAGTGGAACCTGGATTCGAACCCAGGCATGCCGACCCATGCACGTCTGTACTGTGTTCCAGCCAGGGTGTCCATATTCATGGGGCACAGCGAGTGGCTCAGATCCTGATCGACTAGCTGGCACACTGCCTCAGAAGGACATATCCTGTTGCCTTTTTGCTGATTCCTAGAAAGCCTTAGAAGAAAATTCTCAACCATCAAGGAATTTTCCATTAGAAAAAAATTCCTAGAAAAATAAAAGGGGAGTCTGTAGAGCTGAATCCCAACTTCTGATAAATGTGAACCTGAGTCCACTGGTGGTCTGAGAGTTGCCTAGCATGCCAGAGACTCTGTGGCCACCACCCTGCAACTTCCCCTCTTGAATGTCGCCTTCACTTTCTTGTCTCTTCTCTGATTGCCTTTCTTTCCACTGAATACTGTGTGGTTAGCGCAGGTAAGGAGTTCACTGTGACTCACAGGCAGTTGTTAACGTTCAGTTTTCACATGTGAAAATGGCTCATAATATTCAACATGACGGCCTTTCTACAATAAAGTATAATTTAAAAATTAACACAAGGACCGAGGAGACCGGTGTTTTGAACTAGGAACTCTGAGCTTCAGAGGTTATCACTTGACAAGGTGGACTCCAGGAATTAGCTGAGCTATTCAGCCAACATCTCCGTTTTATAGTCTCATGACTTCTAAGCTTTGCTGGCATCTTCCAATTCAGTTGACTGGGTCAGAGCACAAGAGCACGGACAGTATATTCACGTTAGGGAGCTCTCCCCACTGTTACGCGTAGTCTCTAATTTCTAACTCAAGGGTTTCCAGTACAAACTGTGTTGTTGGCAAGTAAGTAAAGCAAAACAAACAAATAAAACAGAAAGAAAGAAAAAGAAACATTAATACTCAGTCTTCAACAGGGGCCAAAGAGACCCGAACAACATGACCAGAAAGTTTATGGTGATTTTCTGGGGTGCACTCATTGTGGTATCTGTAATATCACTGGCTCTAGCGGAGGGGTGCCCAGAAGACTTTGGATAGTGGAGTACCCAACGTGTCTGCTGTGGATTGAATTGTCTCCCTGCAAAATATGTGTCCCCCTGAAAATAACACTGAATGTACTGTGGACGGCTACAGGAGCAGAAACCCGGGTAGCATAGTGGTAAAGTGCTACAGCTGCTAACCAAAAGATCACTGGTTTGAATCCACCAGGCACTCTTTGGAAGCTCTGTGGGGCAGTTCTCTTCTGTATGATGTGGTCTGCTCTGTGAATTGGAATCAGCTTGATGGGAAGAGGTGTTTGGGGCCAGGAGAACAAATGAATCTGTGTTGGTAGAAGCACTGCCAGAATGCTCCGTAGAAGTGAGGATGGTGAGACTTTGCCTTACTTGGGGCATGTTTCCAGGAGGGGCCAGTCCCCGGAGAAGGACATCCTGCCTGGTGAAGTACAAGGTCAGCACAAAACTCTCAGTGACAGGACTGACACAGTGGCTACAACGATGGGCTTAAACATGGCAATGACTTTGGGGATGGTGAAGAACTGGATGTTTCATTCTGTTATAGGTAGTCCCCTGAGTCCCCCACTCCACGGCAACTAACAACAGCAACAACAAAAGGTGTGATGGAATCCTAACTTTTAGGGCTTGAGAAAATGGTTTTCTTTGTTATGTTAATGTCGCCACATCAGGGCAGGGTGTGTTTTAAACCTAATGGTTTTCAGGATCTACAAAGAACAGATTACTAAACACAGAGACCAAAACCCACTACAGTCCGAATGATTCTGTCTCTTAGCAACCCTATAGGACACAGTAGAACCACTTCATAGAGTTTTCAAGGAGCGCCTGGTGGATTAAAAATGCCGACCTTTTGGTTAGCAGATGTAGCACTTAACCACCACGTGATCAGAGTTTCCACAGACACAGAGATAAACAGTCACAAACCGGGAAAGACAGACGGACATGTGAGGATTGCCAAGGGACCGAGGAACACAGATGTGACAGAAGCCGAGACAAGGATCCTCCTCCGAGGCCTACAGAGAGAAGCTCGTTCTGGAGATAGGGTCCTGAACGCAAGCTTGCAGCCTCCTAAATTGTGAGAAAGTAAGTTTCTCTTCTCTAAAGACCTCCACTTGGGTTATTTCTGTTACCGCAGCACGAAGAAGCTAAGACAATGCCCATCTCTCCAGGGAAGAGGGAAGAGAGACAGTGCCAGAGACCAAGGGTCAGAGGGAAAAGGAGAACAAGGGGTGTTTACAGAGAGAGAGAGGGAGCGGGAGAGAGAGGGAGAGACAGCGAGGCAATGAGCTAGTGCAGACGAGAAAATACGGTAATGTTATTGCATATTCACCGCTTGAGATCCTTCATTGCTGGTGTTGGTTCAAGTATTCATGGCCTTGTGACCAAGTGGCTGTCCCCTGGTCTGCTCCAGCATCAAGTGGTTACAATTACGGATTGCAAATTTATTGACATTTGACATGGACATCAGCTTTCCTCTGATCAACAGAACTCTCTGCCGCCAAACTGAATAATTACGGAAGATTTCAGCAGTCATGGGAATGCCAAAAAGGTCATTAAATCATCTTGAGAAAACAATGTGTTCTTCCACTTGGTCTTGCCAGTAAATCTCTCCCTGAAATCTGGACCACCTAGTGTCGATGCTCAGAGGAGGGGAGCTGAGTTACAGAAAGGAGAGGGGAATTAAATTAGGACAGAAAATATGAAGGCAAACACAGCAGAGACCTTTCTTTGTGTATTTCATAATTCCTGCAGAAGCATAAACATAGTGGTTTGCTTTTATCAAAGTGGATTCTGGTAGAGAAACATGCAGTCAGGGTATGTATGAGGCTGGGGGGTGGGATACATGTGAATTTGGGGGATGGTCCAGGAGAGACACAGCTGCGTCCTGATCCCTGGAGCTCACAAGGCCCCACAACTGGAGTCCAACGGGATTTGTCCTAACAGCCCAAGTGTCCTCTTCTTGATGCCCCCTTGCCCTCCTGAGAGCTTCAGACTGTTGAACACTTGACTACCAACTAAAAGATTGGCAGCTTGAATCAGTCTGTGATGCCCTGGAGGTGGGCACAGCCATTGAGAATCTTCCCTTCTGTTCTCCCCTGAGACACATGGGATCACATAAGTTCAGACCAACCTTGATGCAACCTGTGAGGTTATTTTGCTTTTGTGTCCTTCTGAGATAAATCCAGTTCTGAGATGACCCAGAATTTCCTTGAACTCGTCTACTCCATCCCTACTGAACCTCCTATGCTCAGATCACCACTACGTCTCTACCATTGTTGTTGCACACTGTGAGTCAATTCTGACTCATGGCAACTCTGTAGGACAGAGTAGAACTGCCTCATGTGTTTCCTCGGTGGTAATCTTGATGGAAGCGGACCAGCACATCTATCTTCTACAGAGCCTCTGGTGGATTCGAACTGCAGACCTTTCGGTTAGCAAGTGAGTAGCCAACAGCTTAATCAGGGCATCACTAAGGCTCTTCATCTCTCTCCTAATCCACTGCTGTCTGGTCTGTTTCGACTCATGCCAACCCTATGGGTCAGAGGACAGCTCCACAGGGCTTCTAAGGCTGTCCACTTCACGGAAACAGACTGCAGTATCTTTCTCCCTGGGAGCACCTGATGGGTTTGAACCACCTACCTTTGATTAGCAATCTACCACTTCACCACTGTGCCACAAGTCTCCTTTTGTTTCTCTCTTAGCCCTTCCTCAATCACCACCTTACTGGTCTCTGCTTTCAATCTTGCCGCTTCTCTGCATTCTACCCCAGTGTCCTGAGTGATCTACCAAAAAGAAATTAGATCATGCTACTGAAAGCTTCCTATCAGGCTCAGGAAAAAAAGAAGTCCAAACTTCCTGGGATGTTCTACCACGACCTGACTTGCCCTGTGCTGTCTTATCAGACCATGTCCAACTTCTCCAGTGCCAGCTCGTGACCTTCAGACACCCTAGACGTGCTCTTAATTAAACACATCAAGCCATTTCCCATTTATCCTCCTTGGGGTGTTCTGTTCCCAATTTGTCATATGCCTGACTCCCTCCTTATCTCTCACCTCTCTCCCCTGAAGCCCTGAAGAGGGCGGTCTGTCTTAGTCGCTCGCACCATCCCGTGTCTTGTCTGCAGCCCCTCTCTCTTTGAAATCCTTACTTTGGTTTCTGTACTCAACATTGAAAGGAACCTTGGTGTCCAAACAGTCGAATGCTTGGCTGCTAACGAACAGGTTGGCAGTTTAAACCCACCTGGTGGCCCTACAGGAGAAAAGACCTGGTGACCTGTTCTTGTAAAGATTACAACCTAGGAAACCCAATGAGGTAGCTCCACTCTGTCATATGTGATCTCTATGGGTTGAAATAGACTTCGTGGCACCCAACAGCAACAATTAATGTTAGCCATAATGTTATCACCAGCATGTACCGAGATTGGGATACAAGACCTGTGTTTCTCTGACTCTCTGTTGCAGTCCTAGAACATAAAACAGTACCTGACGTACAGCAGACCCTCAAGGATGATTAAGGGGGGAAACCACAGAAGGAGGCTCTCTGATGTTCCTGCCACTGAGGACTCAGAATGGCCTGCCTCCTTCACCCGAAGGCATTTCTCCCCTCTTGGTTTCTTGGCAGTTCTTGTCAGTTCTGAACCCAGATGCACAAGCCTAATGACAGAGTTCCAGCTCTCTGGACAAACCATTTACTCATCAGGCTGGAAGTGTTTCTTACTTTCTCGTGCTTTTCTGGGCTTGTTAAAGCTTGATGCTTCTTTCACATTGTAGCAAAGAGGAAACTAACATTGAGTTTCTGCTAGGAATTAGAATGGAGACCTTAGTGATGGGTTCCTGGGTATTGTGTACTGGGGGCACTACGCAACTACGCAAAGAGTTCCGTAAACTTCATCTCACATCTGATGAGACTGTCATCGCACATCTGCCTCACCGAAGGGTGATGTGGGCATTCTTGTTTTTTCACATGTGGGGGATGTTAAAAGGAAGTGGGACATTCCTTCAGACCCTGACTCCATCAAGCAGTTTCTTCCTTTCTCCCTCCCTCTTTCTTCCCTCCCTTTTTCCATCCTCTCATCTTCCTTTCTTCCCTTTCTCTTTCTTCTTTTTTCTCCTTCTTCCTTGCATTTACAGAGTGAATACCGCATGCCAAGCCTGTGTTCTAAGAAATGCAGTGTGAGCCAATCAACTACAGCCCCTGCTCTCCAAGAGCCTATGGGTGGATGTCAGCTATGTATCTGGGTAATTGGAAGCTCAGGCAAAACCCCACTGCCCTACTTGAATCCCAGCCCTGTAAAGTCAGCTTCATGGACATGATGCTCAAAAGTTGCAATCTGGAGAACATCTATTGGCCGTGAGTCTTTACTAGGCTCGGAAGGCCAATGTGAGGCAGCCAACAGCCTAGAAAACCCATGGGGCGGTTCTATTCTGTCCCATGGGGTTGCCATGAGTCCAAAATCGACCGAACAGCACCCAACAACAGAAGCCAGCTGATGTCCATCCACCAGGGTCCCCTCCTGCCCAATCTTGTCTCTCTGTTGTCATGTCCCCCAGATGGGGCTCCAGTCCTGCATTTCCTCTAATGTGCCATCCTCTCTGTCACTTACAAGGCTTTTGCTTTTGTCACTTCTCCCACAACACTCTGCCTCCCTTCACCCCAACCTGGCTATCTTCTCTCCTTCCTTCTGCTCTCACACCTCATTTGGGAGTCTTCCTGGGCCCCTCTTGGCCCCCACTGGTCCAGCCCATCCCCTGTGGCAGCACTGGGCCCAGGTTAAGCCTTGGTGACACAGCTGTCCTTTTCCTGGGAAGGACTGTGAGCATCCTGCGGGTAGGGTCGGTGTCTACATGCTCACCTCTGTCATCCCAGTACCTGCCACAGTCCACCCCCAACACATAATTGGCACTTACTGTTCAATAAATGTTTTCATATCTGTCTTCCCAAATAGAGCTCCCTGAGATAGACCATGCGACTGAGTTCTGCACTTTATAATTGCTATTGCTACTGTCAGCATCAGAGCTGTTGGACACGGTCATCCAACTTCAGTTCTAAGAGTGCTAAGAAACCTGTTGCTGTGGAGTTAATTTCCACTCACAGTGAACCTATAGATGGAACAGAACAGTCTCTTAGGGTTTCCAAGGAGTGCCTGCTGGATTTGAACTGCTGACCTTTTGCTTAACAGCCCCGGCTTTTAACCCAGATTTTAATGACCAAGAGAGATGTTGGTGCTGTATTGTTGGGTTGATTTTGACCTCATAGTGCTCTTATGTAACAGAGCAGTAGTGTTTTCTCAGCTGTAAAATGTACTGAAAAAGATAGGTGTTTCTCCTGTGGGGCCACTGAGTAGGTTCGAAACTGCCAACTATTTGGTTAGCAGCAGAGCACTTAAGCCTTTGTGCCACTAGTACTCCTTAAATTGTGAGAGAAACTCTCTTAATTGAGGATTTTGATGTGCTTGGTGGACAGGCACCTACCACGCTCCTTTGAATCTTAGCCCTGTACCAGTATATGAGGGTGGCCTAGGTGTGACCATCGGATGGAAGAGGCAGCTGACGCGACCCACCCAGTGTCTCCCCCTGCTAGGAAGCAGTCACTCAGCCCCAGGGTCAGGCCTATTGGTTCTGGGGCCCACGTTCCCTCCCCCTGCTCTTAGCTGACAAATGTCTCCTCTGCAGGATTCCATAGGATCAAGAACTCTCCGTCTCCCGGAGGAAGGCGATGGCCTTCTCCCGACTGCCAAAGGCCTCTCCTTTTTAGTCCTGTTGCGCTTCTGGGATACTGAGGCGCTGATTGGTTCCTTGACTTCTAAACCACAGCAAAGACTAGCCAATGGGGACTCATCTCCATGGTTACCACACATCAGAGAGTCCAAGGCAGAAGCAGAGGCTGCACTCAACAACTCTGGGGCGAGGAGGGAGTCACCCACAATTAAACCTGACAAAACCCTCTTGGGAACAAAACCAGAATGATTCGACTGTGAAATCAAGTAATGCAGCACTGAAAATAACATAACCTGAAACGTCATTTTTTTCTTCTTCATAGATGAAAAAGAAAATATCGGATAAAACTAAGCATGTTTAAAGTACTGATGTGTGGAAGGACCGGGTGGTGGGAAGTTGTCTTCGTCACAGACTTGGGCTCTCAGGGTATTTCCACACTGGTCTTTCCGTTTGCCTTCTCTTCCCAGCTAACTAACTTATGGGCACGGCCCATGTCTCCTACGTGGGTGAAGTCTCCTGTAGAATTTGACTCTCACTGAAAAGGGTGCCAGACAGGTGCTGGGAGAATTGTTGGCCCACATTCTGGCTTGAAGCAAACCATCTGTTTGTTTCCACCTGAGTTCCTGCTCAGCCACTGGTTAGCTGGGTGATCCTGCTGGTCGGTCCCTCAGCTGGTTTCTCGCTTGTAAGCTGGGTGTCTCAGTTGGGTAGGGCTGCTGTAACAGGAACTGATCAAGCGGGGGGCTTTAACAGACGGTTTCTCACAGTTTAGGAGGCTTGCTGTTAGGTGCTGTCAAGTCAGTTCCAACTCACACTGACCCTATGTACAAGACAGTGGAACATTGTCTGGTCCTGTGCCTTTCTCACTGCCACTGCTACGTCTGAGCCCACTGTTGTGGCCACTGGTTCAGTTCACCCCCAAATCCAGGTGCTGCCTCTAGGGAAGGCTTTATCTCTCGGTTGGCAATGGGTGAAGATCCTTGTCTCTCTTCTGATTCTGTTTCTTCATTCCTTGGACATCTGATCTGGTGTGGCATCTCTCTACCCCCATCTCTGCTTACTTGCTTGCTGGCTCCCTCTGCTCTTTTCTCTCTCAGAAGCGACTGATTTTAGGCCTGTTCTACACCAATCCTACACTTAACCTAAGAAAAAAAACCCATTCCCATATGGGATTATCACCATGGTGCACCAAAAAAACCAAACAACCCATTGCTTCGAGTCCACTCCACTCACAATGACCCTAAAGGACAAGGTAGAACTCCCCCAGAGGGTTTCCAAGAGTGCCTGGTGGGTTGGAACTGCCAATATTTTGATAGCTGCTGTAG
Organism: Heterohyrax brucei; assembly: GCA_028571685.1. Classification (NCBI taxonomy): domain Eukaryota; kingdom Metazoa; phylum Chordata; class Mammalia; order Hyracoidea; family Procaviidae; genus Heterohyrax; species Heterohyrax brucei. The sequence goes on along the minus strand of CM053156.1, from coordinate 81,455,944 downwards.
GTCTTATCTACTATGCCACCAAGTTCAGGGGTTAGGATTTAAAGCACCTATTTTAGGTACAGTTTAAGCCACAACACTGGGTAGGATCACAGTCCTTTTATAGAGTCTAGGGTTCAGGATTAGTTGGGATAATACATGTGAAGGTCCTGGCCCACTGTTGGGACACTGTAACTGTTCAATAACCATTGACTGTTTGTCAATACAGAAACCCTGGTGGTGTAGTGGTTAAGTGCTATGGCTGTTACCCAAAAGGTCAGCCGTTCAAATCCACCAGGCACTCCTTGGAAACTATGGAGCAGTTCTATTGTGTCCTGTAGGGTTGCTATGAGTTGGAATCGACTCAGTGGCTGTGGGTTTAGTTTTCTGGGGTTTGTCTGTCAATACTGACTACAGGAAGAACAGAGGTGACAGACATTGTAGCAGATACTGCCTTAACCCTCCACTGGGTCACCACATTTAACTGACAATTGCTCTTCCTTTTCCGTCTCCTCCCACTTTCCTTCACCTTCCTTCTCTTCACCTTCCTTCTCTTCTTCCACTTTTTCTTTTTTAACTTTTATTATTGTGCTTCATGTGCAGGTTTACCGCACAAATTAGTCTCTCATTCAAAATTTAAGACACCTGTCATTTTACGGCGTTGGTTGGAGTCCCTGCAATGGGTCAGCACTCTCCCCCATCCACTTTCCACCCCGGTTTCCCCATGTCCATTCGTCCAGGTTTCCTCTCCGCTCCGGAGCTCTCATCTTTGCAACTGGGCAGGTGTTGCCCATTTGGTTTCTTCTATTTGGTGAACTAAGAAGCAGGTCCTTCATGTGTGTTACTCTTCTATAGACCTATCTAACCTTGGGCAGGAAGGTGGGCTTCCGGAGTGGCTTCAGTTCAGAGTTAGCAGGACTTTGGGGGGCCCTATACCCTTTTCCACCCAGCATGGCCAAGCCACCAATGAATTTCGAATTAGAGCACAGTGAAGGTTTTCAAGGTAGCTGGTGCCTAGGAGACTGGAGGGAGGTTGGAAGGAAGGAGATGGTAAGTTCTATTTTATTGGGATAACCAATCAAAACCCCACATTTTCCTTTTCTTTTTCCCAGTACTGTTTTAGTTAAATCTGTATTCACAACCTCCCTTATCTCTTCAAAGGCAACAGCACAATCCATCCAACAGCTTGGTTTAAGCCTTAAGCAAACAAAGGAGAGTTTATGATGTTAGAGATCCAAGGAGAAGGAATGGAAAGAGGTGGGTTAGATTTGTCAAACATCTGCTTTGTGTAAGGAGCCCCGGTGGTGCAGTGGTTAAGCACACAGTTGCTAATGAAAGATGGGTGGTCTGAAGCCACCAGCTGCTCTGCAGGAGAAAGAGGTGGCAACATGCTTCCGTGAAGATGACAGTCTTGGGAAGCATATAGGGCAACTCCACTCTGTCCGATAGGGTGACTAGGAGTCAGAATCAGCTGTGACAGGTTTGGTTTTTTGTTTGGTTTTGCTTTGTGTGGGAAGTCCAGCACCAAAGACTGCCCATGTGCTGCTTATTTAATCCTCAACAAGAACTGATGTTGGAGGGTGGGAACCACAAGCCACTTACCGCCCCCCAACAGTGTCCAAACCTACTCAGTGCAGAGTTTCTGAACAACTGGAAGGCTAAGCTCCATGTAGAAAATCTATACACTAACTATAGGGCGAACAATCCAGAATCTGTTCAACCTCATCCTTAACTACTGGCCGAAGTGCTGAGGAACCTTCAAGATCGTATATTTGGACTAACACTGGTGAGACTGTAGAAACAGGAAGTTCACGCCCATTGGCTCATTCTAGACCTCTGGCCAGAAGATCCTACTCTATGCAGCAACTGTTGTTGGGTCATGGTCACACACATAAAATGAATCAATATCCTAGAACTTTCTGAGCTTTAAAGTCACCCCACTTTGAAACACTGGGAGCTCAGCCTACATCCAAGGGATTTTGGGTTCCGCTGGCCTGTGTCTGATGGGTCTGGCCTGCAGTCCCAGCCCAGCCACTTGCTATTGTGAGTCACAGACAGCTAAGGCACTTTCTCAGAACCTCAGCTTTCTCATCTCTAAAATAGGAATGATATCTACCTTGTCGTTTTGCTGTGAGAATTAAGCAAACACCATAGGCAACGTCAGGTTAGGTAAATATCAGTTGTTATCACTGTTACTTGTAAGTGGAACCGGGTACAGAGGGCACATGTCACATCACCAGTTACACCAGTGACTTCTGTCTAGCTCTGAAGCAAGAGACGTATCAGAAGAACTTGTCCTGATTTGCATGGGATTTTCCTGGTTTGAATCCTACGTCCCAGGAGCCCTTCACCTCTACTTCACACCAAGTCCCACGCAAACCTTGACTTTTTTTACCCCATGGAAAAACCCAGCCTGCTTTCCTAGACACTCCAGCCTCTCAGTGACATCAAAAAAAGAAGGTGCCACTTTCCAAAGGGCAGTCAAGCATCCTCTAGAGAAGGGGACAGGTGGCATTTACACACAGCAAGCACTTGAAGTCCTAGAGTCATTGGGGCTAGACTGGGGAACAGGGGAGGGTGACAAAGATCACCAGAGAAGACCTGGCATCTCCATTTGACTTGCTACCAGATTCCAACCTTGCCCAGGAGTTGAATGTGGTCTCCGAAATGCTTCCTGTGGTTTGGAGTATGTGCAGAAGAAACCAAGCCCAAGCCCAACCAAACCAAAAGACAGCAACAAATAACATGGAATTTAAACACTGGGAGCTTTGAAGCAAATGCCGGGATTTATTACTTCTTTGGAAAAACTGTTGACACCATAAAAAGTATCTGCTTTCATCTGCAGTGGGTACCACCAGGTCTGCTGAAGTCCTTTACACTACCTGTCTTGCTCTTGGAGCACCTGTTTAGCAACCCTTCATTGTGTTTGGAGAGGTCTTAGTTGTGCAGTGGTTAAGAGCGGGGATGCTAACCTCAATGTCAGCAGTTCGAACCCATCAACTGCTCCTTGGAAACCCTACAGGGCAATTCTACCCTGTCCTGTAGAGTCACTATAAGTCACAGTTGACTCGACAACAACGAGTTTCATTTTTTCTTTTTCTTTTGCAGTCATGTTTGATGGAGACCTAGTGGCTCAGCAGGTAAGGCCTGGGCTTCTAACCAAAAGGTTGACCGTTTGAATGCACTAGCTTTCCCCTGGAAATGCCATGGAGCAGTTTTACTCTGTCGTGTCGCATCAGCCTGAGAATTAACTCAGTGGCAATGGGTAATCACGTTTGGTAGAGCAGAAGGTCACTAAAAACCAGTGACTGTGAGTATGGCAGAGAAGGGCAGCCTTTGGCTCCCTTGGACATGAGGGGGCCTGGGAGCAGGAGCCGACTCCATGGCAACCACCAACACCACCAACAGTAATACCCAGGTACCATCCTTCGCCATTTGCTGCAAATAAATGTCCAAGAGTCTTGATGCTGAATACTCGTTTTTGAAGACATTTGTATGTGCAGCTGAGAGAAGAGAGTAGGTGGGGATGAGCTCATAGCTACTTGAGCAAACTGGCCCAAAAGCCCTTAAGAAAGGATTTGGTCATCAGGCCACCCCAGTACAATTTCTGAGTTGAAAAACACCTCTTTTAGTTTATTTTTGTATCTAAAAGCATGGAAGCAGTTCACTGGGAAAGCTTTCTGAGCCTACTAGACCGGGTGCCCCCTGCAAGGAAACAAACACCTAAGTAAACAAAGAAATGATTATGCTGAGGAGAAAAAACAGAGAAAACCAAAGTCAACACCCCTTCCTATCCAGCCCTGGCTTCCCGGGCTTCTGGAGGCTGACGCTGTAAGCTGCAGCCCCAAGTTTTCAAAAACCCCCAAGTGTGACCTGCCTTCAGTTCCCAAGCCCCTTTTCCCAGGCGCACATCGTGGGAACCCTGACACCAGATTTCCTTGGAGGACGTGACATGCACGATTTTCAGCAAACTCTTGCTCTTTCAGGGGCGAACTAGGGAAGAAAGCAAACTGCACACCGTGTTGTCTTCTCTTCTCGTCCTCTTAACACAGTCTGTTCTCTCCACCGCCTCCGTATCATTTAACCAACTGCCCTGCGATTCTTGCAGGGCGTGGCGGCGGTGACTGATTTAAAATCCCCGCATTGCTAAAACTGCATTGTTCTTCATCAAGTTGAGTCATTTTTATGTGAAGTGTCAAGCTCCCTAACAAATAACTCCTGCCAGACACATCAAGTCCCTCGTCTTAGCGCCCCGGCTAAATAGTTTATAGCTTTAATCTGCTCACCGAGGTGTGCAGTCTATGACAGTAATTATAAATGCATGGAGAAATTATAGCTGAATGCTTTAACTGCATTAGGAGCTGTGTGATGAACAATCATGAGCGCCTGCTCATTTCCAACAATAGAGGGCAAGTTAGTGTCAATGCATTAGAGAGATTTCAGTTCTGCATGGCTTTTTCTTCCATTTACCATGGAATGTCACTTGTCTCCCAGAAAGTAGGAAAAAAAAAAAAAAAAAACACCGCAGAAAGCTTTAAACTTGATAGTTAAAAAAAAAAAAGAAAAAAAAAGACAAAGGGAGAAATGCAGAGAAAAACTGTTTATCATGATGACTTCTTTTTTTTCTGTTTCTGTTTTGTTTGGCAGCAGGTTTGGTTTCAAATGAGTTCTAACTACTGGTTTTACCTGCTAGGGGGCTTAAAAAAAATTTCTCCCTTCCCCCCAGCCATCTTCCAGAAGGCTTTATAGAGAAACTCTTCTTTAAATGAAGGGCAAGTTCAAAACCAGCCCTGACAGCAGTTCTGGTGAGCGTGCCTTCCCGGGCAGGGCACACTGTCTGTATCCAGCTCTCTGTTTCCATCGGCAGCTACCTAAGTGACTGACACAATTCAGGGCTTTATTTTCCCCTCCTCTCTTTCATAGAAAGACGTTTTTAATTTCACTGAAGAATTACACAAATGTATTTTAAAGACATAAATCCATATAAAAAATATGAGCTAATTAAAACATTGCACTCCCTGTCGCTCATGGATTTTCAATTTAGCAGTAGGAAAAAAAAAAAAGAATTGCATCTGGTTAAATGGAAAGATGATACTGATGGCAGACTGGAGTAAATGAAAAATCATGTTACTTTATATTAAAGCACCAAATTATCCATGTCAGGATCAAGCATTCAGAAGTCCAAATGAGGGGAAATTGAGATCGAGAACGAGCTGTGTGATGCGCAAGGGGAGTGAGTCACGCCATCGCTGGGATCATGTGAGAACAGCTAAGAAACCATAGGCTCGTTTCTTGTTGCATTCAACATGCTACTGCCTTGAACTTGACCCTGTCCCTCAAGTCTCCTTTTGTTTCTCAAATGTGAACGGAGGATTTAAAAGAATTCTTCTGTATGTACGTTCCCTAGAATTTGGATCCATTTTTGGCTAGATGCTGTATGGTAAACATATTCCATACTTGATTGAGAAAGGAAGCCACAATAAAGAACGGAACGCTTGGCTTCCCCTTGCAGGTCAGTCCCAGGCTCCTGAGTTGCCAACTTCCAGTTCATAGTCGGGGCTTCCCAGATGCCCAGAGGAGCCCAAGCTCCGTCTCTGTCGCTGAACCCTCATGCCATGCTTCAGTCCTTATCCTGACCCACTGGTTGTGCCTAGAAACCATCAGTCAAGACGGAGGAGAAGCCAAGAGGCCAAAGAAGAAGTGTTCTCCTGATGACTGTTGAGCAGTCTTGGGTTCGAGTCCAGCTCCCCGCTTCCTGTGTGTTCCTGACCAAGTCATGAAGCCCCCGGAGCTTTGGTTTCACCTCTCTGTGAAGTAATGGTGATCTGAACAACTGTGCCTGGCTCACTTCAAGAAGCCACTAAGTAGTAGTTTCCCTGTCATTATCATCATAATGAAATAGCAGCCTGATATTCTCCCGAGGACATCCACCTAGATATCCATTAGTTCAACCTGGCAAGTGTCCAGAAGTTCTCTATGCTTCTGGTGAGGCTTAAGAACACAGTGGGAGCTCATGGAGATGGCTGAGAAGGAACTTCTCTTGAACCTACTAAGTGCTAGGCTTTATGAAAAAGAATCCCACACATTTATTCAATTCTCATAGATTTCCTATGAGAGGAACATTACTGTTGGCATTTCATAGACACAAAAATGGGGCACAGCTCAGAGAGGAGACCCTGAGTGGTGCAGACAGGTACGCGTTCCATGACCAGCTGGAACATTGGCAGTTGAAATGTACCCAGGGTTGCCTCAGGAAACAGGCCTGGTGATCTGCTATTGAAAAGTCACAGTCTTGAAAACCTTATGGAGCAGTTCTAGTCTGCTGCATGCAGGAGGCTGCCAGGAGTCACACTGACCTGATGGCAAAAATAATAATAACATCCTAAAGACAACAGATGAGTGGGTTTGAAGCCAGGCTAAGCGCCGACACAGTCAGAATTCTACTGCCTCTGTGCCCACTGTTCCCCTCCACAGCTTCCCCCGGGACTGGGCTCTATCCAGCGCTCACCCTAGCGTTGCTGACCCGTGTGTCACTGGCCTCGAAGGTGGGCTCTCATCCCGGTCCCTGGTTCATTCCCTGGGCTCGGCACCATGATTGGTATGGAATGACGTCTTGCTAGATCAGTGGTGAATGAACGAGTTTCAGAGACGGCAGGGCCCTGGGAAAGTCACACAGAATCCCCTTGTCTGCATTTTGTCCTCTAACACAGCCGGACTAAGCTCTACCTCACAAGACTCTTTGTGGGAACGAAGGGAACCAACAGCTGTGACAGCGGGCACAGTTGCTGGTCCAAGTTACACTTTCATTGCTAGTATAGTCTGGGAGGTAACAGAAACACAGCTCATGTTTGTTGAAGGATAAAAGGAATACCGGGAGGGAGGGAGGGAGTGTGAAAAGAGGAAGGGGGAGGTGGGGAGGGAGAAATGGGGGAGGGACAGAGGGAGGGGATGAGAGGCAGGGGAGGGGAGGGAGGGAAGGTGAGAGAGGGAGACTTGTTTAACAGAGGAAGGAATGGCTGATACCTCTTACAGGTATTAATTTGTCCATCCCATTTTGTTCCTGCTAGCCTACCATACAACCTACCATATAACCCATGCTCTTAGGGTTACCAGACTTACCCAATAAAATACAGTAGGCCAGCTAAATATGGATTTCAGATGAACTATAAATAGTTGTTTTTAGTGTAAGTATGGCCCATGCAACGTTCGGGATATACTTAGGCTAAAACCTTACAAGCTGTTCATGTGACATTCAAATTTAACCGGATGTCCTACACTTTATCCAGCAACATTCTACACTATTCCCCTGAGCGTTCCTTTTTATGAAGCAATCTACAACAAAAATGTCAGCCGTTCAGACTAAAATTCATGCCCACCACCACTTCAAGGCTAGGTGTGCTGTTAGGCGTATGATGTTAAATGCACACTCTATTACACGGCGAGGGTGATCATCTCAAGTCCTCTTGCATCTTAGACTCATAACTTACCCTCCATTTCATTTCTATTATTTAAGAGCTTGTGGCTTTTAAAGATATACACAAATACATAGTGAAATTGTCTTAGATCACTCGTGGTCTAAAACAGAGCTACACATTTAATATTTTTGAGTTAATTTTTAATGAAACGTTGCATTATTACTTGGCAGAACACGTTGCAGGATTTCAGACATATCTGAGAAGGGAAAGAAAATTCCGGTCAAAGCTGGCATCTTACAGGAAACTTCGGTATGATAAAGGACCCAAGTTTCCCATAGAATCTTGACCATGCTTTCTAAAATACCAGGACATTTTGTACACTGTGCTATCATGCATACAATTAAAGTAGGATTTCTGGGGAACAGCAATCTCATTTTGTGATCATTTAAACATGCTAATGCATCGTTGTAAGCAATTGGCAAGGTACGGCAGCAGAGTTTCTCCCAAAGACGGGTGTGAGAGGAGCAGTACGCTTTTCTAGGTGACCCGCCTCAGGGGCGCTTACATGGGGAAATCACCCAGGTCGCCTGGGAAGAGCCCAAACACACCCACACCCTCCACCGTCTTCGCTCCCCACACCACACAAGAGCGCTCCATTATCTTTGAATGAGTCCCAAATACCTCAAAGCTGTTTTTTTGCAAATTTCTCAGAATCACAGCACAAGGGGGTTGTGTGTACAGACATGGAGCTTTGTTCTCGCTGTAATGACACTCGGATAACACGGTGCTACGGCGCTTTGAAGGTCCAAATCTGTGCAGTATTTATTCTCTACGCAAAAGCGGGGAGATGCCAAAATTGCCAGCTCATCTACGTATTAACCAATTTGTCAGTACCTTTTGTACCTGTATTTTTTCCCCCCCAAATTATTGGGGTGCTTTGGCTTCTCCAGAACAGGTATGGTAAGCTGCAGATTTGGACCGAGGCTACCGACAGCTGTTTCTCCTTTCTTCTCATTTACATATCACAATGTTTTGGCAGTGATATTGATATTTTTTTTAAAAAAAAATGATTACAAACCTAACAGGTGGAAAATTGTTCTTTATTACAGCACAAATAAACATTACCTACGTGTCCTCTTCAGCACGAATTGGAACCACTGGTCTAGAATTTGAAACATCTCTTTTGATATTCTCCCTATGTCCACCATATTTTTTTTTAAAGGATCAGAAAAGTATAATAGCAAGTTACATAAAATGTAAAATGTTATATAGCAAATAAATAGGACATCAGGGGCCCCAAGCTCACATATAGAGATTCAATAGGTTCATTGTGGCTTTTCTTTCAATAGGATGAGCTGAACACATCATGCTTGGAAAGCAAGAAATGAAACTGGCAGTAACACATTTTAATTATCATGATAAAAACATGCAAACAAAAGAAGGCTCTTCTTCACTGGGGCCCAGAGAGCTGCTGGGTCTATAGAATGTTTCACCTCCCCATAATCCAAAGCTCTTGGATCTTCTCACTCAGGGAAAAGTCCCAGATCTGATATTTTAACTTTTTATTGCATTTTGACCATGGTCACATGCAATAAAGCTCCCTACCTGATGAGAGATAGCCCAAAGTCATGTCACACAGATGCCACTCTGCCCCTGGAACAAGGTTCCTGCTTACATACCTTGGTGACTTGCTCTGCAAATCTCCTATTTAAAAATCATCACTCTGACTATAGGGGGTGGTGAGGGCTCACCTGTTTAAGCTGTTAATAGCTGCTCATATTGTGAATTCCTCAAAAGAGTTTATCTGTAACCTAGCATGACATAACCTGGACTGGTAAACACAGAGAGTTGAGTCAGGTGGGATTCTTGCTTTGGGGTGTGGTTTGAGGTGGAGGGCAAACCAGAACATGGGTGAGGGTCCCTGGATGTGGGGATATCATGCTGGAAGGGGGAGAAAATACAAAAAGGCAGAGAAAAGAGATTTGGTAAAGACCCAGCCTTGCTTACATTCGATGTTTGAAATGGCTGGTGTTACGGGTCTGCCTAGATATTTGACCTTGGTATCTGTTCTCTTTTCTGGAGGTGACATACATGATCTGGGCACTGGTAGCAGAACTATGATACATGATGGAAATTGTCTTGAAGCTGAGGGACCCTGGGTGCGCTGGCGATGGATGTGCAGAAGGACAGCTGTTTCCTTACAAGGAATACAACCCAAAGTGCGTGCACTGCATCTGTCCTGGTTCAAGGTGGACTCTGATACTCGTCTAGACTAAGGAAAACCAAGAGGTGAGAAAAGGAAGTGAGCGTCCACTCCTTTCATCTAAGTGTTCTGCAGAGAAGAGTATTTTTTGGTAATCCCCTTACAGGAAACTGAACGTAGGCTACAAACAAAAGGAGCAGAGTAGGAAGGGACAAAGGCTGAAAGGAAGCTGCAAGAAGCGTTCATTACAAGGGACGGTAATCAAGACACGTTAAGCTATTCATGAACTGATTAACAAATCTCTGTCTGTGACTGCCCCTAAAAATCTCCCATCTATATTATGGCGCTCACCTCGTCACCCCTCCTTATGTCATCAATATGGCTGTGAGAAGGCGGGCTGGTGAAACGGGACAGTGAGAGAAGTTAGTACCTCACCGTCAAAATGAGGTGAAGCCTTGGATGGGAGGACTTTGGAGGGGCTTGGGGCAGCTAAGGGAATATGTATCATGAAGGCCTAGAAGAAGCAGGCATCTCTGAGCTTGGTCTCTCTACACCCATAACGCTCTATTCCCCAACCCTAAACTGGAGAAATCGAGGGGCTGGCTAAGGACTTCCGTCTCCTGTGCTGGTCTTTTGTAAAAGTAAGTCCTATTCCAACAAGCTACTGTCCTGCTTGGTCTTGGGAGACGCAAGCTGCCTCTAGGCAGATATGTCTCCCTTGGAGCGGCTCCTCACCAGGCCACTGTCCCAATCACCTGGGAGCAAACCCGTACCTGCGGAGCTATTCTTCATCCACGTCTGTTACAAACTCTGAGTGGTGTTCGGGTGACTTGCTGTGCGTTTTGCTTAGGTGGAGTTTGACTGCGTGTTTGCTCACAAATGTCCGACAGCACAATTTACACTTGAATTTAGAGTCTGTGTCCTCTTCACCAGCTACTGTTTCCGGAGACCTTTGAGCCGACGCTACCCGGGAGGTCTCTTGCTCTGCTTTGCTTTGCTGTTCCACCGCCATGCGGTTCATGTCCTTCATTTGGAAACCTAGGTGAGACTCTAAGTGGCTGATGTAGGTAGAAGGGGTTCTAAACTGGGAAGCACAGTCCCCACAGTAAAAGATGGGGTGTCCTTTGTCCATGTTTTTCAGAAATTTGGTCCCGCCGGTTTTCCTAAGTTGGTACTTGACATTGGCCAGCCAGTGGCTAATGGTGGTCATTGAGAGTCCTGTAAACTTTGAGATTTGCATACGTTCTTGTGGACCCAGGTCGGACAACAGGTACTTGCCCTCTGATGTCTGAAAGAGGCTCGAGGCAAACTGAGCCTGCAAAATCAGAAGATGCTGAGGGTTCCAGTTGGATTGCCGGCCTTTTCTCTTATGCAATGTTGAGACTTCACTGGAGACATCCTCGAAGCGCCTGACATCCATTTCCAGCTTCACAGGAGGGACCCTGGATGAGGTGGCGGGCTTTGGAGTTGTTGCCTTTGGGAGGACTTTGACCATGTCGGCGATGTCAGACAGAGCATGCTTCTGAGGTGGAGACGTACAGGATTGTGCTTCTGAGGACTCCGCTTTCCTGGTTTTGGACTTGGTGAGGTCGATGGGCTGATCACTGTTCTCAAACAGGTAGCGCCTGGACACACTGGCTGGCCTTGTGGAGGCAGGACTCAGCACCGGCTTGTCCATGACGCTGAGATTTGACTTGTGAAACATGGAAATTGTGCTTGAGCTGGGGCTGGAACAGGAGGCAGGAGAGCGCAAAGGCTCAGTGGCCTTGCCCAGGTGATTGTTCAAGACGGACTGCAGGGCGCTGAGCGGGTTGATGCAGGGCAGTGCGGATGCGTGGCTGGTGAGCACACAGCCGTTGCTAAGCGATGCAGGTTCCAAAGGAGGAGATCTCGCCTTCTCACTGCTCCCTTTTACCAGCTTCTCGTCTTCCTTCTGGGGACAAGGCTCAGGCTTTCTGGATTCCAAAGGGGGTTCACTTTTGGTGAAAGACTCCCCTTCACTGTGACTAAGAGATGATGCTTCTTCATGGGGACTGTCCTTCCCACACTCTTTCAGGGTCTTGTCTTTGTCTTCTGACTCTTTCTTCACTTGAGTGTACGGGGCCACGTTTGTGGGTGCAGAAACAAGTGGCATGACTTTCCACTTGGGTGCAATTGGCCTTAACTTATTGGTGAGATTAGGGCGAATCTGCAGTACTTGGGAGCCCATAGGCAAAGAGGGCTTGGTACCCTCTGACAGCTGGTAGGCGGCATGGATGCTGGGGTACGCGCTCCAGCTCGGAGCTCCGTTTTGAGCTTTGTTGATGGCTGTGGTGACAGTATTTTCCAATGACTTTAAAATGTCCCCTCCACCCTTTGAGCCATCTTCCAAGTCCTCCTCCCTCAGATACTGATACTTTATCGTGGGGTCTAGTGGTTTTTGCAGAGGGTCTTCAAATTCTTCACTTTTCACGATTTTCTCGTGACTGTTGGCGCCCTCTGGCTTTTCTTTCTTACTCTCTTTCTTTAGCTCCGTTGTCGAAGCCGTGCAGGCTGCAGCCGAGTTACTCGATGGCTTGGGAGCCATAGAATCACTGCCGGGCACCTCACTCAGTGACTGCATTTTCTCGACCGCTAGTGGATCTAATACCAGCTGCTTTCCTTTCTTGGAGGCCGAGCTAGTGACCTTCAGAAAGTGGCCTGTGACCATCATGTGGGTGGTGAGCTGCTGCAAGGTGTCATGGGAGCTCCCGCACTCCATGCACTTTAAGATCTGGGACTTACACGCCTCAAACTGCCAGGTGTAGCTGGCGCCGTTTTGGTAGCCATAGCGGTTATTGGAAGACAGCTGCGGGTTGACGTTCTTCTGAGAAGAAAAGGAATCTGCGAAGGAGCCTGTGGTCGAATCAGGGGAGCATGGCCGATTGACATCAAAGACACGCTTCTTTGCTGGAGTGACCATCTTTGACGAAATGGTTGGTACTGGCTCCTTCAAAGGCACTTTTTGGTAATGTTTTGTTTTTATCATGTGGACACTCAAATCTTGGAGGGAATCGAAGGAGTCGCCACAAAACATACATTTCAGAACCTTCTGTGCATCCTCCTTGTCCATATCCTGGAAAGCCCTTTTCCGGGGCTTTGAGTAGCTTGTGGTTCTAAGCTTGTCCTTTCTGCGGTTGTCATCTTGATAGTGACCAGTTTCATTCATGTGCACAGTCAACTCAACTAAGGTGTCGTAGGCAGCGCTACACTGCCGGCACCGGAATCTGCTGGCCCCTGTGAACACAGTCCCACACATCTTACTGCTCTGCCGGTACAGCTGGACCGAGCTGAAGAGACTGGGCTTCGAGAAGGATCTTGAAGGCAAGTTTTGCTGCAAGCTTTTGGACAGAGCATCTTGGTGCCAATCAAAATCACTCTTGTTACTGCCATTTCGGGTGTCACAATTCCGCCGGTCACTACTGGACAGCTTGAAGCCAAGATCCAGGCCTGACCAGTAAGAGTCAGACAGGATGTTGGCATAGACGGCAGTCATTTTATCCATGCAGTTGTGTGTTTCCTTGGGAAGTTTGGGATGAGTGATGGCTTTCTTCTCCGAGGCATCTCGGCCACACACGCTCTTGATGTCTGACACCTGGTCACTGGCATCGCTTAGCAGGGACTCGTTCTCGGCATCCTGATTGGACAAATGACTTCCAGGGGAGTTCTGGTAGCTGAAGCAGCCTTTCTGCTCTGGGCCCGTCTCTAGCTCCTCGTCTGTCCCTGGGTCATTGCTGCCCTGAAGTTGAGCTACAGAACCTCTGTCTTCCTCTTCTACCTGTTCTTCTTTTATTTCCTCCTCTTCCTTCAGCTGTTCTTCTTGGGCATAGCCTGCAAAAGAAGAAGAGATGTAATAACCATAGCAGACCACGTATTCCATTTCAATTGTCCCACTTCTAAACACTTCCCATACCAAACTCGTACCAATTTCATCTACTCTTTCTTGAACGGTGAGCATCAGAAAAGAGAAAAAGCCAAATGAAGCCTCCTGTCCTGCCTGCTGCCTTTCTTTTTTCTTTCAGTTGGCATGAGTCATAATTCTTTACAAATACCCAGAGCCCCATGTTAATAATTTTCATGTTTAAGGAACATCACTCTAATATTCGTGTAGTGGGACAGACTAAATTTGTATGACTTTCAGGAAAGCTGGGCTGAAATGCGAATCCTATTAAGGTCCTGTATGGGGAAGGTGGTTGGTTAGTAAGAAACTGAAGACTTGACCCCTGGCATCTTGATGGTAAAGTTTTCTACGACACTTGGATATGCTGGCATATAATCATCTAATAAATCCTTTGTGAGTGCTTAAAAGTAATTGGGATGCACAGCTGTTGCATTTTTGATAGTCAACACCTTTTTGTTATGACATTTTTGTTTGTAGAGAGTTACACTGTGGGCAGAGAGACTATGGAGGATGTGAATAGAATCTTCCAATGAGAGTTGAAAAATTATGTAAGCTCAGGAGATACAATGATTTAAAAATAATAGCAAATGGTGTTAGAATGGGAGATTTGGGGATGATCCCATTATTCTCAAACCGGTTTATGAAGACCTTTCCAGACAGGGCTGAAAATGCCCTCTCGATCTTGCTACTGTAATTTCAAATGCACTGTGATTTGTGAGTTCCCGTCATGAGATGCCAATTATACGTTTGATTTGTAGATGCAAAATGCTATTGGGGATGCATGCTTGCCCTTCTCTGAAAGGATTTAGGACCTGTAATTGCACAGGGAAAATGAAGGCAGGAGAGAGCGGGTGTGAAGCGAATTAATGGGCAAATATCCATCAGCAGTGATGGGGGACGCGACCATTTATACCGACAGGCTCATGTTCTTACCTGGCCTTTTAGGTGCCATGTGGCTAAAGTGCAACCAAAGCAGGACAAAACCAAGGGGCTTAGGCCTGATGTTTGCATCCCTGTGCCACGTTTCCTTATCAGTTTCTCTCATTTTGGAGTGTCAAGTTGCTACTTGGAAGTAACCACAGAGTGGATGTTATGTCTATTAAAATCTAGGAAAGGGATGACCTACTCATAAGAGGTCTGTCCTTGGAGGCAGGCAGGGAGAGTTGGAAGACAGGTGGGTTTGTTAGGAACAAGGCAGCTGCAGTCAGGATACTCTAAAGACTGAAGACAGTGATGATGATGGAAATCATTTATTGAGCAATTACTAAGTCCTGGAGTCCCTAGGCAGTGCCTATGGCCAGCAGGCTCAGCTGCTAACCAAAAGGCTGGTGGTTCAAGTCCACCCAGAAAACCAAGAACCCAATGTTGTTGAGTCGATTCTGACTCATAGCAACCCTACAGGAGACAGTAGAACTGCCTCACAGTTTCCAAGGAGCACCTGGTAGATTTGAACTGTTGACTTTTTGGTTAGTAGGTGTAGCAATTAACCACTATGCCATTAGGGAGCCCAACAGAAGCATCTGGAAAGAAAGGCCTGGTGGTGTCTGGTGCTCCACTTCCGAAAAGCCAGCCAGTGAAAGCCCTCCAGAGCACAGTTATCCTCTGACATATGTGGGGTTCCCACGATTGGCTGTGTCAGAGTTGACTCAATGGGAATTGTGTCTTAGGAACTGCATTTATCATTGTAAATTCATGCTTTGATTTCATTCTGGTATTCATATGAGTGAAATGATAGAATGCACTTACTCTGCTCATTTCACAGATGGGGAAACTGAGGCTTTGAAGTTAAGAAATTGGCCCAAAGCCACATACTAGCATTGCAGAGTTATGATATGCCCAGGTCTGTTTGATGACAGAATCCATGGTCTTCCCTACACAGCTCCAATCTCTATTATTATCAGTCTAATGAGTATGGAAACTTTGCAGAGATTCAAAGACTATGGGGTGGGACATCACTCAAAATGTCATTACACATATTAGTACCTTGGAGGGGAGCACTGTGAGAAAGGTAGAGAAATTCATACAAAGTTTTAAGGACATGAGCTCATCAAAATAAGATGAAAATGCAAAAACTTAGTCTTGTCATTAGTTTGCGGGTTGTGTGAGTTATCATTGTTCTTTTTTTTCCCCCTCTCCAAACAAATTACAAGTGGATATTTTATTAAACTAGTGTTAATGGTCTTTAGTAACATAGATGTATTTAAAGAAACCAGAATTCCTACATGTACCCAAATCACCACTATGAGACAGTGACTGCTGGAAGGAAACCCCTAGTTTAAAATAACAGAATGACTGAGTCGGACACCCTGCCTCCCAATCCTTGTCACATTTTCTTTTTCCTGAACAAATTTGTATGTTTGCACAGAGTCACACCATTCAGTCCAGGGAGAAAGTCTATGTTGTAAAATCAATAACCGTGTTGTTATAGCAGCCATGTCAGGTGTTTCAAAGAATCTGGTAAAACATTTTCATCAAACAGGGTCATTTTTGAGAGTCAAATGGGTGCTGTTACCTACACAACTGAGTGACAGGTGTGGCCGGGGACTTTTCAAGGCAAACTGAGATGTGTAGTTACTCCATCTACAGACAACACAATCATAGCCTAAAAGAAAAGTTGCACACACAAACATGCAGAAATCCAGTGGGGGAGAAAAGAGGGCTTTCTGTGATCAGGACCAGTGAAGGAGGTTGCTGGATTGTATTCTCCTTAGGATTTTTAGCACTCAGTACAGTGCCTGGCACTCAGGAGGAAAGTGGGAAGGGACTTATTTTATGTGTGCCCTGAGTAAATACAAACTGTGTGGATATGCACGCGTGTGCTCGCACATGTGTGCACGTGTGCACACACGTGCACACGCACACACACTCACACACACACACACACACACACACTCTGCCTAGCCAAGACAGTCATTTTCACACAAGGAGAAAAGGAGTGTTCTCTTTTTGTGCTGACATCTGGAAGCTGAGCTCCTCGGACCAGCTCAACCTCACCCTCTCCTTTGTCCTTCTAAATGAATTCCCCAGAAGAAGTCAGAGACAGCCAACGCCTCCCCCACAATACAGATAAAATTTTCTGCTTAATTAGGCATTGACATGTTTACTATAACCTTTACAGAAGAGTAACTCGTGCTGGGAGACCCTTTTTGTCTGTTTCCCTCCTCAGAGCAGATGAAAACGCAGGCATATGCTCAATAGCACATGGAAAAAAGCCTCATAAAAAAAGTGCCAACAGCCTCCATCCAGGGGAGTGCATTTTAACAAGGGCTGAGGGTTCTAAAGAGTTTTTAACAACACATTTTAATATTACACTTTTATAGCTGTTTGCTTGACTTCATGCTTTGGTTGACTACTGGCTGTTGAGATGCCAGAAGGAATGTAGCTAGCATATGAGTGATCCGTCTCTGCCTGTGGGTGGTTTGCCAAATAGGAAGGGATCCCATGCAAATCTTGGAAGGATGGGGTGGGTGGTCAATCTACTCTTGGGAATACTTATCCAACCAACAAAAACCATCACAATGACACCAAGGCACATGCAGAGTTTCTCTCTTTGGAACCTCCCGGTTGACCTTAGGTGGAAGGGTCAGCTTCACAGGGGTGAGCTACCTCCCTCTCCAGCCTAAACTTGAAGTGGCATCCACTAATCACTACCAGACTCTGGCCACATGTAATGTCCCCATTCCCGGGACAGCCAGTTCATCAGCCAAGTCTGTCAGTTCTCTGTCTAAAGGACAGAGTTGAGAGACCATTTCTCTGCTGCGCCGCTGCCGCCACTGCTCGGTAGGGTGACTAAATGGGCTTCCTGTTTCCATTCCCTCTAATCTATCCAGAAGTCTGCCAGAATCTTCTTTGTAAAAGATAGCAGCTCAAGATACACCTCTGCTTTAAGTCTTTCAATGCCTAACTCCTCTAAGAGCCTTTCTATGACACTGAGAATAGAATTCCAACTGTGATGTGGTCTACGAGGAGCCCTGGTGGTACAATGGTTAAATACTTGGCTGCTAACTGGCAGTTTAAACCCAGACAATGGCTCCACAGGAAAATGAGCCACCAGTCAGTTTCCATAAATAGCACATCCAGAAAACCCTCTGGGTCAGTTCTGTTCTGTCACACAGGGTCTCTGATAGTAGAAACTGACTTAAGGCCACACAACAACAAAACACGGTCTGTAGGAGTCTCCAGGTATTGCAGACAGTTAATTGCTCAGCTGTGAACTGGAAGGTCGGTGTTTGGACCTAACCCAGAGGCACCTCTGGAAAAAGACCCAGAGATCTGCTCCCAAGAGGTCACGGCCATGAGCACCCGATGGAACACAGCTCTCCAGCATATAAGGGGGTCACCGTGAAATGGAATTTCTTCTGCAGTAACTGGGTTTTGTCTCTCTGAGCGTGTGTGCATGTGTGTGTATAAAGCCTCAGACACTCTGGTGGTGCTACTGGTTAAGAGCTATAGCTGCTAACCAAAACGCAGGCAGTTTGAATTCACCAGCTGTTCCTTAGAAATTTTATGGGAGCCATTCTCCTCTGTCCTAGAGGGTTGCTGTGAGTCAGAATTGACTTGACAGTGACAGGTTTGGCTTTTTTTTTTAGCCTTCAAGATTTGGCCTCTGTTTCCTTCCTTTGCTTTGCCATCCAGCAATCCATGCTCTCTCCCAACAGCCTTTTGCTCTTCCTTGAAGCTACCAATCCTTCTCTTGATTGAGGTTCTCTGCAGTTGTAGGTTTCTCAGCTTAGAAACATCTACCTCTGGACATTCAGGATTCAGATCAAATGGCATCTTTGCAAAGAGCCTTTTCTGACTCCCTTCGTCTTCTGGGCATGACTCTTGATCACATCACTCTACTTACTGAAATCTCTTATGCCACTGACCTTATGCTCAAAGTGTCCTGCTTGTCTGTTTATCGATTGATGCTCTCCTCTACTAAATGTAAAGAGCACATATCTACCCCTTAGAAGGCAGAGATCTTTCTTTTCCCCAAGCTCATATCCTATCCCGGCACAGAAGATGTCCATGCATTTTTGGAATTAATGAATGGATAGTCATACAATGGAAAAAGTAGTTGCAAACTCTGGTTCCACTTTTCAGCAGGGCAACTGGCTCTTGGGACACATGAAGAGCCCCACTCAGGTGAGGTGTGAATTAAAACTGTCCTGATCCAGAAACTGGTTACTTTGGTGTTGATTCTGATTCATGGTGACTTCATACATGTCACAGCAGCACTGTGCTTCATAGGTTTTCAATAGCTGAGTTTTTGGAATTAAATTACCTGCCTTTCTTCTGAGGTGCCTCTAACTGAACCCAAATCCCTAACCTTCTGGGTGGCAGCTGACCATGTTAACTGTTTGTGCCACCCAGGGGCTCCCATGTATTATCTTATTCAGAACAACTCCCTTGCCAGAAAGCACTGAGCTGCAGATTTAAACTTTTTAGCACAAAGACTACAAACGCAAATCTAGATGGCAAAACATCAGAAGATATACTCTCCATTTGAGAAGACTTAGGTCTGAAACAGATTCACACAAGGGAACTTTGAAAGTACGGGTTAATTTTGTCATGGGTAAAGTCCACTAGCTGTTCCATGACAACATGCTACACAAATATTAGGGCAGAGTCTTCTCCTGAATTCTTGATTAAAAAAAAGAAAAACGGTCAACAAAATAATATATTAAAAATGCTGTAAACTTTTTACCTTAACACAATACCTTTACTACCTGGGTAAAATATGAAAAAAAACCCAAACAAACAACAGCTTAAATTTTAGAAATTTTCCTGTATGTTTGAAGTTGAAAAATAGAGAAATATATTTTTTTAAAAAGTTATCACCTCAATTATTCCAAAAAACTCTCAACTTTTTACTCTAATAGAATATACTTATTACCTGGGTAAAATCTGAAATAAACCCTTACATTTTAGAAATTTTCCTGCACATTGGAAGTTGAATATATATGTATATATACATTTTAAATTACCACCTCAATTGCTATCCAAAAACCTCTAGTCAGAATGATTTAAACAAAATTGTACAAAATAGTTCACAGGTGGTAGGATGTTAGATATCACATTTTTGCTAGACATACATTCCTCTAGTTGCCTTGAAAATCTACAAGAGTGTTTACAGTGAAAACACTGACAGTCACTAAAATGGCAGTGGAGGTGGAATAGTTATAATCCAAGGACAATTTACAAGTCAAGAAGGCTGATTTTCAAAAACAAAACTGAATTCAACCAAAGCCTCATTTAAAAACATGTCTGATAGGGACAGGATCTTTGTCGTCAATGTACCCCACTAAGTGAAAGAGAGAGGGTGTTTCTCCCAAGTACAGTAGGTGATGCTACATGATGAAATGGAGCAAGCCCTCCCTGTCATGAGCCTCTGATATCTTGGTCACTGCTGTTGAAACATCTGTTAATACGTACGCGGTCCAACAATTAAGCCCATAAACTTAATTATTTTAAGTGCTGCGTACTTCACTGCTGAATATCACTACAGTCATTTCCAAAGTACCCTACTTGGGAAGGTATGCACTGATGCCAGTGCCCACTCCACCCTTCAAAGCAACTGTGGAACTCTTTCTGGAATGGTGATTGTGCACATTGGCAAATTCACAAACTTAACTGCATAGTTGTCTGGAGGGAGTTTTTAGCCAGTAGAAAAATAAATGTATTGAAACATTCTCCCTACTCACCTGATCTGGCTCCCAGTGACACTTTTCTTTATCTGAAGAGAAAGGAAATACTGAAAGGAAGACATTTTGATGACATTCAGGACATCCAGGGTAATCTAATGGCAGCTCTGATGGCCATTCCAGAAAAAGTGTGTCAAAATTGCTTTGAAGAGTGGACTAGGCTCTGACTTCAGTGCATAGCTTCCCAAGGGGAATACTTCAAAGGTGACCATAGTGACATTCAGCAACGAGGTATGCTGCACTTTTTCTAGGATGGGTTTGTGAACTTCGTTGGCAGACCCTGTATATTGTTATGGGCACTAATTGGTTCTCTTGTTGACAGTCTAAGTAAAGAAATGGAGAATTTCATGTTCAAGAAAACTGAACCAGTCATAGCCAGGCCCTGAGTAAGGGCCATTTGGGGGGTCTTGTGAGATGGAAACTGTCTGCTTCTTGTTTCAGGATAGTAGCATGTATACGGGAATCCCTAGGTAGCACAAATGGAGAAGTTCTGGATTACGAACTGAAAGGTCAGTGGTTCAAACCCACCCAGAATACCTCTGAAGTAGGCCTGGCAGTCTACTTCTAAAGAGTGACAATCTTGAAAACCCCATGAAACAGATCTGCGTACATGGGGTACCCACAAGTCAGAACTGACTCAAGGGTAAACAACGACAGATATATTCAAGGGCTGGGGGAATCCCTGTGGTCATTTACAGAGAATCCAGATGTTATGAGAGCCCAAGTGTGGCCCCTCTGCCATCTGGAGATGATATGTAGGTTTTAAGTTGATGGACGCTTTTAAAAAGGCTTCTTGTCTTCAACAGGAAAAATGGAATTCCCAGTACATGGACATTTATCTGTGCAACACCACCCCTAACTCTTGCTAACATAAGTGTGAGTGGCACACAGAGCTGGAGAGAGGACAGCTATTCCTTCCTGTCTTCAAGTATTGGAGCCAAACAAACTGAATTCTTTGCTTAAAGGCATCTTGATGGAATGGTGCAATGACGGGGATGTTATCTGAGCACTATAAGTGCTCCCCTGTGCTACGTGGACACATGCAGGGCTTTCTGGAGGCCATTTAAAACAACTGGGTCTCTGTCTCTATTTCCTGCAGACTGCTCAGTTAATTGGGATATTTTGCATGCAGGAAAGACACAAATCAGGTAGTGTCTATATGAAAAGATAGCATCCATTTACTTAATACCCTCTTCTTGTATGCAACCTGGACCATTGTTACAGCTCTTTGGGCTATAAAGCTGTTCTTTAATTATGCTTTGTGACTTTCTGCATAAAACGGCTAAGCTAGTTTAAGTCCTGGGAAAAAGATTCTCTATTATTTCTCTGTGGGTTGTGTGTTTTTTTCACTTAAGAAATATTTATTCAGTGGTGACCACATGCAAGATACTTCACTTGAGTTTCATTGGGACTTTCATCACAGTGGTAACCCAAAGACCAAGCAGAGTAGGTGAGTTATGGAGATTAGTCAGACACAACTTGGAGAAGGAGGGAGGTCATGAAAAGGTTACCTATTGCTGGCGGAACACAGGCAACTGAGATGGGCGAAGTGGGCAGATGTGAGAAAAACAGTCTTCAGATGCAAAGGTAAGCAGCGGCTGGCATTAAGCTAGACTGAGAAGAAGCAGGGAGATCAGGAGAGGGGAGGTGGGTAACTGAAAAATTGATGCCACATTGAAAGAGTACAGGGGATGGACATAGAGATGTCATCAGGACTAGAATTTCCAGGTTAGTTCTTTGTGTGACTCATAGACATGAAACAAAATAAGGCTGAAGTCACAGGTTTGCAACCTTTTACACAGCGGAGTGACGGGAGGCCTGGGGTCAGAAGCTCTGGAAGAGTTTTTAGGTTCTCTTTCCTATTGACTTTTTGAGTTCAGATTCCTCATCTGTCCAACCAGAATAAGAGTGACAATCCCAAGCCTGCTGCCTCCCAGGGTTTTGTCAGGAACAAAGGAGCAAACGGATGAGAAAGTGTTGTAAACCCTCACTCCTCAAAGTCCCATCCCAGCACCAACAGTCTCAGTATCACCACGGAGCTTGTTAGAAATGCAGGCTTTCAGCCCTACCTTGGTCTGCTCAGTGAGAAACATTTAACAAGACACCCAGGGAATGTACATGCACACTGAAGTTTGAGAAGACACTGATGCAAATGCAAAACTGTTCATCAAAAGGGAGAGAGTGAGCAACTGACTTCTCTAGACCTATGTTTGTACAACTCTGAGTCCTGGTTTCCTGGGGGGTGGGGTGGGGGAGAAAGACTTCAAAGGTTCCCACCCTCTTCCTCTTGAAAGACAAAAGACCTAAGTGCCTGTGGTTTAGAAACTCCTCTCAGTTTATACTGGGACTCACTGAACAAGAGAGCAATCAAAGTCCCACTGTGAGTCATCTAGTTTTAAGGACTCATCAGTTAATGAAAAGGAGCCCTGGTGGCATGACTGTTATGTGCTTGGCTGCTAACTGAAAGGCTGGCAGTTTTAATATACCCAGAGGCCCTGCAGGAGAAGACCTGGTGATCTGCTCCAGTGAAGATTGCAGGCTATGAAACCACATGGGCAGTTCTACTATGCGACCTGGGGTCTTTATTAGTCAAAAATGGACTTAATAGCACACGACAACAACATAGGATGGCCCAATAGCCTTTATTTGTCTCTTAATGTGGTTTTATGAAAACCATCAAAACTTTCTGAGCTTCAGGTTTCTCATCCATAAAATGGGGTTAATAGTAGTACCCACTTCATAGGGTTGCTAGGAGAATCAAATACAGTAAGATAAAACATCAAGCTTTCTGGGACTACCTCCCAGCTTCCCAGCTCACATCTAGGTGCTCAGTAAAGACCCCCAGCTTGCTCTCCTGTTGGAATTCACAGACTGCTGAAATCAATTGACTTGAGCTCTCTTTGGTGTCCCTATAACATAGATGAAGTCAATAGCTTTAGACGATTTTCTTTTTCTTATCAGGCAGAAGCCAGCTTTGACTGCATCAGGCAGAAGAAGAGAGCTTCCTCCAGTTTGGGGTGTGTTATTTAATATTAAATCATTTGTACAAGGAGCCAGCGGTATGTCTGCCGGGAACGTCCATAGACGTGACGGACAAACATCAAAATAGCAAGTTATTAGGTCATTACCCACAATGATAATGTCTGCCATCCTTGAGAAATAAAGTAACCCACCATCCGAGGGAAAAGGTCTTTGCTGGAAGCCTTCAGCATTGCATTTAGAGAGATGACAAATGCTCCAAACAGAAGATCAAGAAAAAGACTTCATGTTTAGCTACCTAGAGTTTCCATCCAGCATACATCGTTACTGGGAAATGTCCTGGTGACAATTAAAAAAAAAAAAAGCTGATGAGAAAACACTCATGCAGCAGGGTGAGAAGAGGACTGTTTCTAAGCTCCCTGGTAGCTACAGTGTAGAAATCAGTAGCTTGTATTATCCTCACGACAAAGAGAGCCTGAAACCAGAAACAGCAAGGAAAAAATAAAAATGAAGCAAAACAGGAACGAAGAATCTAGACTTTCCTATTGAATTAAAATTTCTTTAGCCTCTGATGGATCCAGGTGAAGCAACTATTTTCAGACCATGATATGCATGCTCATTTTCCCCACGTATAGATATATAAGTATATGGAATTCTTTCTGAGACTAGAGTTTATTTTTTTGGCCAAGACAAGGGACAGTGAGTCATTGTCCAGAATGACCTTCAGAAAGACGATAAAGCTGATATACCATCTGTATTTTTTCAGACATATATTCCAATTTTCCTTGAAATAACATCATTAGCACAGCCATCCCGCAGTGCTAGAAGGTGATCTTGTTTCCTTCTTGCCTGGCTTGAAGTCAAACATCTTTGCTTTTTTTTTTTTTTTGGCAAAAGCTGCTTCTTTCTCTAAAATACTTCATGCAGATAATGGATAATGACCACTTCTCATTGCCTTTTCTCGAAAATGTCTAACTGCATTAGCCAAGAATGGACCTGTTTTAAACGGCTTCTTTTGCTAAGTTCCTGGCTGTGACCACTTCCCATTAAAAACGAAAGAAAGAAAGAAAAAAGCACACCGCACCTTCAGACGAGCTAAACTGACACTGTCAGAAGGCTATCTGGCCCTTGCTTTTTTGGTGAAAAGTCTGGGCTGCTTCTGGAATCAAGAAGACAGAGGTGGAAAGGCCTTTTGTGTCATAAGGCTCATTTGTTAGCCTAAGAAGGAGTTTTTTGCTTGGGTCCTCTTCAATCCTGCTATTAATGGCTCAGCTACTGGAGCTTCCAACTCTTTCTTTAAGTTGAGTTCTTCATCAGTGTGATCACTGCAATCAGTCTGGTGCTGAGGTCCACGCTGAACAGAAGTTAACGGATTCCCATTCTTCTTGCTAGGGAGCTGAGTGGTGTCTCCACCTTAGTACCAATAGGTCACATCCAAGGTTGGGAAGACCTCTGAGTCAAGTTTTTGTGATGGACTTGCATCCTTCCATCAACACTGTTATCAAGCATCTGCTCACTGCAACTGGAACACCTGTAATGATAAGGAAGGAGCCCTGGTGGTACAGTGGTTAAGAGCTCGGCTGCTAACCAAGACTGGCACTTGGAATCTACGAGCCACTCCTTGGAACCCCTATGGGGCAGTTCTACTGGATCCCACTGGTTTGCTAGAAATCAACGGAATCAACTCAGTGACACACTATAGCAACAATAATAGGGATCTCACAGCTTTCAAGCAGTTCATTCTACATTTTGTAAATCTTACTAGGTAACTTTTATTGGGAATCCCGGCTCGACAGCACTTGGCTTGGCTGGCTGGGTGGCACCAACAGTTTAACATCCATGGCTGATAACCAAAAAACTGCAAGCTCAAGTCCACCTAGAAAGAAAGGACTGGTGATCTATTTCCCCCAAACCAGCCACTGAAAACCCCGTCGAGCACCAGTCTACTCTGACACACATAGGGTCCCCATGAGTTGGAGTTGACTGGACAGCAACTGATGCTGGAACGTTTGTTGAGCCCTGTGCGTAAGAGCTGGTGGGCTAATTTCTGTCCACAGGTTACATTACTGGATCCCCACAAGGACACTCGGTGTCTTTTTAAATTCCACCTTTGCAGCGATGAAACTGAGTTACACAGGGGCTGTGTCATACCTCCTGCATTACACAGCTGACGCGAGACTTGAATTGTTGTCTGTTGGACTCTGTGGTCCACACTTGATTCTCTCTTTTCCTCTCAGTGTCTCACTCATTAGCCAGAGCTGCTAATTCTACTTCTAGAGTCAAGGTCGCTATGCAAGCTGTTATCATCAGCCCACCACCACGTGGTCTAGGCCACCACACCCTCTCCTCTGCTGCATGTTGTCACCTTTAACTGGTGTCTTAGCTTCTACTCTTGTTCTTCTCCAGGCCACTGAGCCTCAGGACAGTGAGCTAGCTGCTAAGAGGAGTTTCAGATATTGTGACAATCAGCAAGCAGAGGCCAGGGATACTGTGTAACCCCTCCCCCAATGCTTCGCCTTGGCTCTCTGACCTCACATCCCCTAACCCATCCTACAAATTCTCTGAAAACTTGCCTATTTGCATTTCAGACCTACCCCGATGTCTCTCCCTTCTGCTTACAACTCTATAGTGTCTGCTGTCCTTTTCCTGAGCTTACTGAACTTCCCCATGTCAAAACAAACAAACAAACAGTGCTGTTGAGTTGATTCTGCCTCACAGCAACTCTATAGACAGTAGTAGAACTGCCCCACAGTTTCAAGGAGCACCTGGAAGACTTGAACTGCTGACTTTCTGGGTAGCAGCCATAACGCTTAACCAGTATGCCACCAGGGTTTCCAATCTTTGGACTTCTGTTTTCCAGAAACCCTGGTGGCATAGTGGCTAAGGGCTACAGCCACTAACCAAAGGGTCAGCAGTTCCAATCCATCAGGAACTCCTTGGAAATTCTATGGGGCAGTTTTGCTCTGTCCTGCAGGGTTACTATGAGCTGGAATTGTTTTGATGGCAATGGGTTTGCTTTGGGTTTTGGTACACAGAAAGGGTGTTCCCTTGTCTTCTGTCTAATTCTGTTGCGTCCCAGCTCAAATGCCCCTCTTTACGGGCACAATGCCCATACCACTCACATCTCTGTTTCCACCAGTGGCTGTCAGTTCCAACTCATGGTGTCCCCATGTGGATCAGCGCAGAACTGTGCTCCATGGGATTTTCAGTGGGTGAAATTTCAGAAGGAGATCGCTTGTCCTGTCCTCCAGGGTGCCTCTGCGTGGACTCAAACCTCCAACCTTTTAGTTAGTAGCTCAGAAGTTTCACCATTTGTGCTACCCAAGTACTCCATTTTCTTTTTGAACACCATTTTTGAACTTTGTTGCTGTTGTTGAAAATACACACAGCAAATCTGCAGCAACTCAGCTGTTTCTACGTGCACAGTGCTGTGACAATGATGACATTCTTTGAATTGTTGCATCCATCGTGACGGTCCTTTTCTGATTTGTCCTTCCTTCCTTAACACTAACTCATGGCCCCCTAAGGTTCCTGCCTAATCTTCCCAGGTGCTGTAGTCACTTTGATCTCATAGGGATCATTCTTGAAATAGTATGATTTTTCTAGTTATGCTAGTCTACTATTTGGTTTCAAGGAAATTTCATGGGGTGTTTTTAGTTAAAGGTCTGAAGATTATCTGAAAACAATAGTTTCAGGGGTTCATCCAGCCTTCAGGGCACCAGAAAGCCTGGAGCCCACAAGAATTAGAAATTCTGTTTTACATATCACCCCTTTTGATCAGGATCCTTCTATGGAATCTTTGATCAAAATGTTCAATAATGGTAGCTGAGCACCATCCAGTACTTCTGGCAAAGTGGGTACTCTATTTTCTATCTCAGTACCCTCACTTTTTTCTTTCTAAAGCCCTTATCTTAATTTTGAATTATTACATTCATCTATTTACTTGATTGCTTGTCTCCCCAGTGAGACTAGAGGTTTCCTTAGAGCAGAGCAAGTGTACCTGGCTTATGACTGGGTCTAACTTCTACCCATGGCCCAACTCATTAAATTATTTGCTGAATATACACTTAAATGAATGAATAGTTGGACAGATCAATGAATAGCCAAGCCAAGCTAAGTGCCGTTGAGTCAGATCCGAGGGACGGCATTAATAAAGGACAGTTGTCAGTTATCTGACCATCTTAGATTTTCCTCATTGATCCTAGTGATTCACTTAGAAGCCACGCAGAACAACATATGAAAGCTTCTTTAACAAGATAAGCTTTGGACAGCTGAGGCTTCCATACAGGGGTTTAAACTCACAGTGTGCACGGGTCTTCCTGGAAGGCTGACCAGGCAGATGCAGGCAAGGAGTTTGAACTGAGGGACATCAGAAAGACTCTTCAGTTCTGAAGCCTCTGATAGACCTGCTTCTTCTTGCCTCAAATGCTACAACTTGACATTTGTTCTTTTAGCATAAGTCTAACCTAGAATTCATCTCCTATAAAAATGCAGACTTGTTCCCTTATCCTGCCTTTGCACCTCAGGGTGAACGAGTTCATTAGATTATCTCCCGACAGCTGGTTTCTATAAGAGTACACATGATCCCTAAGTATCACTGGGTCATCATCCTACTTTAATTCACTGCTCCCAGCTTGCATGATCTGGCCCCCATAGGGGTGTTGGGCAATGCCTGAAGACATTTCTGGTTGCCACAGCTGAGGGGAGGGGTGGCATCCAGAGGAGAGAGATCAAGGATACTGCTAAACCTCCTACAATGCACAGCTCTCTAACTCCCCCAAATAATTTTTTTGGTCCAAATGATCAATGGTTGCAAACTCCTACCTAGTCAAGCTGAGCTGCAGCTTTGGGAATTAATGATGGGACGACGCTGCTCACCCCTGTTCGGTTTGTCAGTGACATACTGGGTTGCAGGGAAGAGAATCTTCTCAGTATAAAAGGAGAACAAGAGAAGAAAGGCTGGTCACACAGACATACCCAATAGGATTAAGAGCACCCACACAGAATTTACGAGCACCCACATGGAAATTCAGAGCACAAGTTCTACAGCAAACCTGCCTGGATCCCAATCCCACCAGTGTCTCATTTTTCTTGGTCATCTTGAGCAAACTAACAATATTTGTGGACCGCAGTCTCTTCATACATACATTGGAGATAATAATAGTGTTGATCTCAAAGATTACTGAGAATTAAATATGGTAACTGGAAAGAACTCAGCATGCCTAGCAATAGAAAGCACTTGATATGTGTTCCTTATCATGATTGTTTCATCAACCGCGTTTGGCTATTCGTCATGCAATGGTGGTTTGCCTATCGCTCTGGTGCTGGTGGCTATGCCACTGGCATTTCATCAAGCAGCAGGATCACCTGTGGTGCAGAGGTTTCAGTGGAGCTTCTGAAAGACTGAGAGTGACTAGAGAAAAAGGTCTGGTGGTCAACGTCTGAAAACCAGCCAATCGAAACCATGTGCATCACAACTGAACATTGTCAGACTTGTTTGCTTTGGACACACTAGGTCAGGAGGTCAATAGCTGGAGGAAACCCTTCTGGTTAGTGAAGAGGGGCAAGGAGGGCCAGAGGGACTGGTACAGCGAGCGTGGAACAGTTACAACAAAACAAGTAATTGCATCTTGAATACAACCTGTATCATTTTGTTTCTTAATTCTGTCTCCAAGCAGGAGTCCATTGTTTCCCTTAGTTTCTCTCAAGGCTAAGGACTAATCAATGGTGTTGTTAAAAAAAAAAAAAAAAAAAAAAAAAAAAACCTGCTGCTATTAAGTTGATTCCAACTCACGGTGACCATATAAGACAGAGTAGACCTTGCCCAGTAAGAGTTTCCAAGAAGCACCTGGTGGATTCAAAATGCTAGCCTTTCTGTTAGCAGCTGTAGCACTGAACCACGACGCCACCAGGGTTTTCATGGTATCTTTAGGACTATGGGAAAACAAGTCATAATAATCTAAAAACCACTGAAGAAAAACAAAGGAATTTGCCTTGTGACTAGGAATTTTTATGACAGCCAGACCATCTCCCGGCCCAGACTACCAATTAAGACATCAACACATCTGGGACCACGACCACCCAAAGAAGAATTAAACAGTCTACAAATTCCTGTTGTTCTTAGGTGCCATCAGTCTCTTCCCACTCACAGTGAGCCTATGCATAACAGGAGAAAACACCGCCCTGTCCTGTGCCATGCCCACAATAATTTTTATGCTTAAGCCCATCATGAAGCTAGTCAGTCAATGCATCTCACTGAAAGTCTTCCACTTGTAAGCTGATCCTCCACTCTACTAAGCATGATGTCCTTCTGGTATTGATTCCTCCTGACAATATGTCTAAAGTATGTGAGATTCAGTCTTACCATCTTAGCTTCCAAAGAGCTCTCTGGTTATACTTCTTTCAGAATAGATTGGTTTCTTCTTTTGGCAGTCCAGGATACATTCAATACATTGCACCAACAACCCAATTCAAAGGTATCAATTCTTCTTTCTTTCTGATTCATTGTCCAGCTTTCACATGCATATCATGTGATTGAAAACACAATTGCTTGGGTTAGGCACACCTTAGTCTTCAAGGTGACATCTTCACTTTTCAACAGTTTAAAGAGGTCTTTGCAGCAGATTTTCCCAATGCAATGAAACTTTTGATTTTTTCATTGCTGCATGCAAGGGCACTGATGGAGGAACCACGCAAAATAAAATCCTTGACAACCTCAATCCTTTTTCCGTTTATCGTGATGTTGCTTACCGGTCCAGTTGTGAGGATTTTTGTTTTCTTCAGTGGAAGTACAATCCAAAGGCTGTGGTCTTCCATCTTTATCAGTAAGTGTTTCAAATCCTCCTTACTTCCAGAAAGCAGAGTGGCTTCATCTGCATAATGCAAGTTGTTAATGAGTCCTTCTCCAATCCTGATGCCTTGTTCTTCTTCATATAACCCAGCTCTTTAGATTATTTCCTCAGCATACAAAGGTGTGCTGAAAAGATACAATCCTGACTACACCTTTCCCGACTTTAAACCATGCAGTGTCCCCCACCCCTCTTGTTCTGTTTGCATGACTGCCTCTTGATCCATACACAGATTCCTCACAAGCACAATCAAGTATTCTGGAATTCCCATTCTCTGCAATGTTATCCATAATTTGTTATGATCCACACAGTCAAATGCCTCTGCATAGTCAATGAAATGCAGGTAGACATCTTACTGGCGTTCCTTGCTTTCAGCGAAGATCCTTCTGACATCACCAGTGATATCCCTGATTCCACATCCTCTTCTGAACCTGCCTTGAATTTCTGGCAGTTGCTTGTCAATATACTGTGCCAGTCGCTTTTGAAGGATCTTGATCAAAACTCTCCTTGCATATGATACTCCCAGGACTCACACAACCTTACCCACTTCTCCTATAAAGTCTCCAGCTAGTCTCCATTTCGAGGAGACAGATTTTGGAGGAATCTGTCCCCTCTGTCTCCTGGCATCCTGGTACATAATAAAACATCTTGCTTCTCACTTTACCCATCTCAAAGACTGGCTGTTTGCAGCAGGTGGCATTAGCTCTGCTTGGGTTTGTGGTAACAATCACAGTGACAGACTCAAACATGCTGATGATTCTGAGGCTGACACTGGACTGGCAGGGTTTCGCTCTGCAGGACCTACGGTCTTCCTCAGTCCCAGCGGACCCAATGGTAACTAGCACCACACCATCATTAGTACTCTAAGAACAACTACTATTCAGAGAGCGACTTATTGGAGCTGAATTTCTCAAGGTTTTTAGAGTTTACTCTCAAATTTTAGGAAACCCTGGTGGTATAGTGATTAAGGGTTACAGCTGCTAACCAAACGGTCAGCAGTTCAAATCCACCAAGCCCTCCTTGGAAATTCTATAGGAATGTTTCTACATCATTCTATAGCTTCACTATGAGTTGGAATTGATTCAATGGCAATGAGTTTGTTTTTTTCCTCAAGTTTGGTTGCGAAAAAAATCTATCAGGCAGCTAGCATTATTCACAATCATTTCCTTCAAGGTTTGTTTGAATGCCATTTCAGGTTAAGTGTTTTTATTTGCACTTCTGACAAATTTCCAGGTGACATGAACGATGACAGGGACCAATTCTCAGAACCACTAGTAAAGCAATGGGTCTCAACCATGTAGCATACATAAGCATGACCCAAGAATCTTGTTAAAATGTAAACTGTGATTCAGTGTATCCGGGGTGGAAATACAAATTCCCAGCAGGGGTTCCAACCAGACAAATGGGGTTCAAAGCCCCCAGTACAAGATGCAAACAAACTAAAGTGTTAATGATGAAAGGGATTAGCATTCATAAACAATTCCAAAACCCATACTCATTGCCCTCCAGTTGATTTCCACTCATAGTGACTCTGTAGGACAGAGTAGAATTGCCCCCTAGAGTTTGCAAGGAGTACCTGGTAGATTCGAACTGCTGACCTTTTGGTTAGCAGCTGCAGCTCTTAACCACTAAGCCACTAGGGTTTCCAAACAACTCCAGTAACTGCCAAATCAATCCTGACCTACTTCACATTCTTAATTAACTAGGTTAACTTTCAGATAAAAACAAACAGTCTGATTAGGGGCCATTTCTGCACTGAGCTGTTAGATTAAGCAGTTCTTGGAAACAGCCCCAATTCTGGGAGATACGGAGAGTTCTGATCTTTCTGAATCAGTAGGTTGAATAATCTGAATTTGCTGAGTTTGTTTCTGATCCATCAGTTTTAGGTCAGGGCTGTTTTGAGACTGGTCTTGTCAAGCCTTGTCACCTCTCTCTGTCCCTCTGTATAAAGGACGTGGGTAAATAGGAAAAGTCTTTAGGTTACTACGTCAGCAAGCCCCTAAATAGTACTAAATTGGCTGTTCTCCCAGGAAAGAAGTGGGGAAGGAAGTCTGTCCGATGACTTACTATCCTCCAATTGGAGCACAGATTAATGGCTCCTAATACTTCACATCTGTGCAATCATTTCTGTCCCTTTTCTCTGCTTCACATGTTTTTCTCTGCTTTTTAAATCTTCTGATGCTAGACTTCAGTCATCTACCAAGATCACACTCAGAAAAAATGAATTTCTTAAAAATATAACAGTACTTTTTTTCCTTAACAAAAAAGGCAACATTCAGCCAATTGGTTGATTCAGTTGCATTTGGGGATACAAGATGTTTCTTCTTTTCCCATAGAAATTCCAAGAAGAATAGTTTTAGAACTGGAGGAGGATAGCTAGGCATGGGTTAAATTGTTGGGAAAGTGTCTTCTTACACGATCTGATACCTCTGAATGACAATCGGAAAACTTAAAGGGGTTTAGCAGGCTCAAAGTGGACATTGGTGGCCTTCTCCAGGTCTGGTTGATTCTTCTGTTATTTACTAACATTTTAAAAAGAAACGTTTCTAATTCTTGAGAACTGCTTAAAAAGTCATCAGTGTACCAGAGTATGTCACAACAGACATTGCTGTTGCTTCCCCAGGTATGGGCAGCACTGGCCTCCCCCCGAGGCCTGTATGTGGGCCCCATCTTATCCCTGATGATAAGAAGAGAAATACTGTAAGATTTGGGACTGGTGATTACAGTCAAGCACCTAATACTTGCCAGCCAAGCCAAGTGCTGTGGAGTCGGATTCGACTCGTGGCGACCCTAGGGGCCAGGGTAGAACTGACTGAATACTTACACATTGCCTATTTAAATTCTAGGCTCACTCTAAATGCCTTCTCTTTCCCAAAGCCTTCTCCAAATCCTCAAGCTGTGTGTATGTTCAAATCACTGATAATTTGCTTAAAGATTAGGGGAACAAAAAAAAATATGGGAATAGTCTTTCTCTTTTCCTTACTATTTTTTTTTTTGGTCCATGCGGGCACAATCTCAGTTTTGCCCATCATACTGTGTCAAAAAGCCAAAGCCATTGCCTTTGAGTCAATTCAAACTTACAGTAATGCCATAGGTCAAAGGAGAGCTGCCCCATAGAGTTTTCAAGGAGAGCCTGGTGTATTTGAACTGTTGACCTTTTGGTTAGCAGATACAGCTCTTAAGAGCTACCCTACTAGCATTTCCATTAGACTGTAGTTCCACAGAGTTTTAATTTTGAGCCCTATGACTCAGGATGGAAAAATGGTTGGAGTGGATTCATCTTGACAACAGCACCATGAAGACTGGCCTTGGATTCCACTTCGTTGGGCCTCCGAGGTGTACTGAGCCCTGCTCTTTCAGTGAACTATGCCATACACTTTCCAACAGACTCCTTGTCTTGACTCAAGTTAAAGCCACACAGACTGCGAGGGAGTCAATTCTTGACTCATGGCAACCCCACATGTGTCAATGCAGAGCTGTGCTCATGAGGTTTTCAAATGTGGTGATCTTGCAGAATGGACCATTAAGTCTTTCTTCTGCAGCACCTTTGGCTGAGTTCCAACCACCTAATTTATTGTGCCACCTAGGGACTTTTATCCCAGCTAGCCAGCCACAATTTCTGTTACTTGAAACCAACCACTTTGTATCTGGTAAATGGTGCTTGATATACACTGGAACCAAAGCATGCATTTGTATTAAATTTAATGGAATGGCTTCCTTGCTCATTTAGGATAAAACAAGGTCAAGTTCTTGGCTGTGTTGCTTGGCATTCAGTAATAAACCAAACCAAATCAAACTTAGTGCCGTTGAGTTTGTTTCAAATCATAGTGACTCTACAGGACAGAGCAGAACTGCTCCATGGAGTTTCCAAGAAGCACCTGTCAGATTCAAACTGTAGCAGACATGGCACTTAACCACTATGCAACCAGGCTTTCTGGCATTCAATAGTGGGTAAATATTATTTAGATGTTCACGGACAAATGGACAGACCCACAAAGTGATGCTAATAAGAGCATCCTATTTCTGGAAACCAAACGTTTCCCTGCAAAGCCTGAGAGTTCCCTCTGCTCACATGTATTCTTATCCACAGAAACAGGCTACACATAGGTTTGTCTTGAAAATGTGCTTTAGAAACAGATCACCCCTCCATGACTCGAATGTGCAAGTCTGGAGTACGTTAGCAGCCCTCAAAGTCTATTGTGTCAGTAATCTGCATATTTAAGAGTCCCCATGTACTCATTGAGACGATAGATGAGGCTGGTACAGTCTACTGGGTCAAAAATCTGCTTTAAATAGTCTATATACACAGTCTGTTGAGTAAATAACTGCATTTTCCAAAAGCCCCTAAATATATAATAACATGATAAATCACATCAGCTCCCGAAGATGCAGCCTCACTATTGCTGATCAGGAAAATGATGTACAATTTAACAAGCCACTTACAAATGATCTCATCTTTCCCAGCTGCGGGAGCATTATCTTTTCCTCGGCTGTATTTTTCATATGTAGAGGAAAGGCACCCAAACATGCGCGCGCGCGCACACACACACACACACACACACGCACAACACATGTTCCAGGCCATCCTGCACAAATAAACTGCACTACAGCCAGCTGGCCAGATGAAGGGAGTTAGGACCAGAGAACAACAGTCTTCTCGCTTTGGCTTAGAGGTGTCCACCATCCCTCAGCTCTGCATGATTCCGAGTGCAGGTGGACTACACATCCAGAAAGAGTTTTGTGTAAGTTAACCAGAGGCATTGTCTTTTAATGAACTGACTTTTTCTATACCACTTTATCAGATGCCTGTTTGCTTACAAAAGGTTCACAAGCTCATGACACTCTCCAAGTGACTGCAGTAAGTGCTTTCCATGCAGTGCCCTAAACTAGCCTCATAATATTCCAGTGTTGGAATATTGGTTCAATTTTGAAAGATAGAAGAATGTTAGGTTTAGAGAGGTTAAACAACTTTCCTAAGGTCATGTATCCAGAAATTGGTAGACTCCATGTTAGAAGTGAGCTCATTAGACTATGGGGCCAGTGACCTCTCTCGCTGTCTTCTACAGATCATATTCAGGGACAAGTCACTTTTCAGGTCTGCCCTGCTTTATTCTGCCACATACAGCAGAAGTGTACATGTTTCTGCTGCCATGAAATATAGATAGTCTTTCAAAAGCCTTAGACTGTGAAATCTTGCAGAAGGATTATAGGGATTAAGGGCAAAATAAGGTTACACCACATAAAATCTAGGGAATACACATGCAGAGTATAACTGAACAAAAATAAACCTAATCAAAATACCTGTCTAGTTAAATTCATAATAAACAAAAGAGCTACTATAAATAAAGGACTTCATCTTGCAAATAAAGAGGTGGTGGTCGCTGGAGAGAAAGGAGTTTAAGGGAGAAAGTGTGAGATTGTGGGGTTCTGTACCAAAAACAAACAAACAATAAAAACAAACTCACTGCTGTTAATCCCAACTCACAGCGACCATATAGGACAGAATAGAGCTGCCCTATATGGTCCCAAGGAGGACCTGGTAGATTTGAACTGCCTACCTTTTTGGTTAGCTGCTGTAGCTCTTAACCGCTAGACTGTCAGAGTTTCCATGGAATTACATACAGGCCCAAATATAAACAGAGCAGAGAGAATCAGTAAGACTTCCAAAACTGAGTGTAGAAGCAACTTGAGCCAGGAGGAAAGGCGAAAGCATCCTTTGTGTGAGTATTGTCTCCAGGCTTCCTGCTGTGTTGGTGAACTTCCTATTTGACTGCTGTTACTTATTCATAAGGATCCCAGATGGGACACTGGTTAAGCATTTGGCTGCTAAGCAAAGGGTTGTTGGTTCAAAGCCACCTGCCGTCCATGGGAGAAAGGTGTGGCATCCGGCTTCTGTGAAGATTACATTTTTTTCTGCTCCGTTCTTCCCTTTTCATAGCACCAGTCACCTTCTACTTACTGCAGAAATGATTGTTTTATTAAGTCTGTTGTTAGCTTTCTAGGTCCTGGTTATTACAGTTGTTGTTGTGAGGTGCTGTCGAATTGGTTCTGACTCATAGCGATCCTATGCACAACAGAACGAAACACGGCCGGGCCTTGTGCCATGTCCAGAATTGCTTTTGTGCTTAAGCCCATTGTTGTGGTCACTGTATCAATCCATCTCATCGAGGGTCTTCCTCTTTTTCACTGACCCTCCACTCTGCCAACCATGACGTCCTTTTCCAGGGACTGATCCTTCCTGATGACATATCTGAAGTATGTGAGATGCAGTCTTGCCGTCTTTGCTTCCAAGGAGCACTCTGGTTGCACTTCTTGCAGAACAGATCTGTTTGTTCTTTTGGTGGTCCATGGTACATTCAACATTCTTATTCAACACCACAATTCAAAGGTATCAATCCTTCTGTCTTCTTTGTTTACTGTCCAGCTTTCACAAGTGTATGATGTGATTGAAAGTACCATGACTTGGATAGGTGCACCTTAGTCTTTAAGGTGATATCTTTATTTGTCAGCACTTTAAAGAGAGCCCCTGCATTAGATTTTCCTAATAAATTGTGTCTTTTGATTTCTTGACTGCTGCTTCCATGGGCACTGATTGTGGACCCAAGCAAAATGAAAACATGGACAACCTCAATCCTTTCTGTTTATGACAACGTTGCTTACTGGTCCAGTTGTGAGGATTTTTGTTTTCTTGATGTTGAGGTGCCATCCATGCAGAAGGCTGTGGTCCTTGATCTTCATCAGTAAGTATTTCAAATCTTTTTCACTCTCAGCAAGTGAGGCAGTGCTGTCTGTGTAACATAGGTTGTGAATGAGTTGTCCTCCAGTCTTGATGCCTCGTTCTTCTTCGTATAACCTAGCTTCTTGGATTATTTGCTTGTCATATAGATATATAGATTGAAAAAGTATGGTGAAAGGATACAACCCTCACGCACACCTTTCCTGACTTTAAACAATGCAGTGTCCCCTGGTTCTGTTCACACGACTGCCTCTTGATCCATATACAGATTCCTTAAGAGCAGACTTAAGTGTTCTGGAATTTCCATTTTCCACAATGTTAGCCATAATTTATTATGATCCACATAGTTGAATGCCTTTGCGTAGTCAATGAAACAGGTGAATATCTGTCTGTAGTCTCTGCTTTCAGCCAAGATCTTTCTGACATCAGCAATGATATCTTTGATTCTACGTCCCCTTCTGAATCCAGCTTGAATTTCTAGCAGTTCCTTGTCCATATACTGTTGCAGTCGCTTTTGAATGATCTTGAGCAAAATTTTACTTGTGTGTGATATTAATGATATTGTTCGGTAATTTCTGTGTTCAGTTGGATCACTTTTCTTCAGAAAGGGCATAAATATGGATTTCTTCATCGACTCGACAGCACTCGGTTTGTTTGGGTCCAATTAGTTGGCCAAGTAGCTGTCCTCCAAATTTCTTGGCATAGACAAGTAAGCTCTTCCAGCACTGCATCTGTTTGTTGAAATATCTCAATTGATATTCAGTCAGTTCCTTGAGCCTTGTTTTTTGCCAAGGCCTTCAATGTAGCTTCAGCTTCTTCCTTCAGTACCATCAGTTCCTGATCATATGCTACCTCTTCAAACGGCTGAACATTTACCTGTTCTTTCTATACTACAAAGTATAATGACTTTGTGTATTCCTTCCATCTTCTTTTGAAGCTCTCTGAGTCATTTAATAGTTTCCCTGTACAATCTGTCACCATTGCAACTTGAGGCTTGAATGGTTTCTTCAGTTCTTTAAGCTTGAGAAATGCAGGAAGTATTCTTCCCTTCTGGTTTTCCATTTCCAGCTCTCTGCACACATCATTACAATACTTTCTTTTGTCTTCTTGAGCTGCCCTCTGAAATCTTCTGTTCAAGTCTTTTACTTTGCGTTTCCTTCCTTTTCTGTAGCTGCTTGACATTTGAGAGCAAGTTTCAGAATCTCTTCTGACATCCAATTTGGTCTTTTCTTCCTTTTGTACCTTTTTTAATGACCTCTTGTCCTCTTCATAGACGATTTCTTTGATGTCACTCCACAATTTGTCTGGTCTTCTGTTCATTAGTGGTCAACACATCAAATCTGTTCTTGAGATAGTCTTTAAACTCAGGAGGGATATACTCAGTCATACTTTGGCCCTTGTGGACTTGTAGTAATTTTCTTCAATTTCAATTTGAATTTGCACATGAGCAACTGATGATCTGTGCCACAATCAGCACAGCTTGTTCTGACAGCTGATGGGGGAGTTTTTCCATCGTCTTTTTTCCACAGATGTAGTTTATTTGGTTCCTGTTTATCCTATCTGGTAAGGTCCACATGTACCATTGCTGTCTGTGCTGGTTAAAAAAGGTATTCATAATGAAAAAGTCGTTAGCCTTGCAATAGTCTATCATGCGATCTCCAGCATTATTTCTATCACCAAAGCTTTATTTTCCAACCACCAGTCCTTCTTCTTTGTTTCCAGTTTTTGCATTCCAGTCAGCAGTAACTATCAGTGCATCTTGATTACACATGTGATCAATTTCAGACTGCAGAAGCTGGTAACAACCTTCAATCTCTTCATTTTGGCCTTAGTGGTTGGTCGTAAATTTCAATAACAGTCACATTAACTGGCCTTTCTTGTAGGTGTATGGCTCTGATCCTATCACTGATGGCACTGTACTTCAGGACAGACCTTGAAGTGTTCTTTTCGGTGATGAATGCAACACTGTTCCTCTTCAAGTTTTTGTCCCAGCATAGTAGATCATATGATTGTTGGATTCAAAATGACCAAAACTGGTCCATTTCAGCTAACTAATGGCTAGGATATCAATGCTTATGGGTTCCATTTCATTCTGGACAATTTCTAATTTTCCTAGATTCACACTTCATACATTCCACGTTGTGATTATTAATGGATGTTTGCAGCTGGTTCTTCTTTTGAGTTCTGCCACATCGGTGAACGAAGATCCTGAAGGCTTTACTCCATCCGTGTTGTTAAGGCTGACTCTACTTTCAGGAGGCAGCTCTTCTCCAGCTGTCTCCTGTGTGCCTTCTAACCTGGGGGGGCTCGTTCTCTGGCACTTTAGCTGACAGTGTTTTGCTGCTATTCAAAAGGTTTTCTCTGGCTAATTCCTTTCAGAAGTAGACTGCCAGGTCCTTCTTCCTACTCTGTCTCAGTCTGAAAGCTCACACCTGAAACCTGTCTACCATGGATGACCCTTCTGGTACCTAAATACCAGTGGCACAGTAGGATAGCAACAAGCCAGCCTCCAC
Organism: Heterohyrax brucei; assembly: GCA_028571685.1. Lineage (NCBI taxonomy): Eukaryota > Metazoa > Chordata > Mammalia > Hyracoidea > Procaviidae > Heterohyrax > Heterohyrax brucei. The sequence goes on along the minus strand of CM053156.1, from coordinate 81,416,669 downwards.
TGACAGACAAGTAGGGGTGCTCACTTGGTTAGTTTGTAAGTTTCAGAAGGGCCTAGATTCTTCTCTGTTAGACTCACTGCTATAATGTAAGCACCTAAAGCAATGCATGGCATGTAACTGGTTCCTGTGTACTCCACCTGGTGAGGTCCATGTGTACAGTCGCTGTGAGTAATATTTAAAGAACCTGGTATATTTTTAACTCTCTGAAGTGAGTAAGATGTACCCACTTACCAGAACCCTGATGGGACTCCTGTGGGACTGCCCCTGCATTCTGTTTGTGAGTAAACAATGGCCCCCAAGAACTAGTCCTGCTTTCTAGACCTTCAGCACTTGTTCACTACATCAACCTTTTTCAAAACCAAACTGGTTCCATGTCTAGAGCTAAATTTAAGGAAAGGTACATGGGACTATTAGCTGTTGGCAGAGATTCCTCTTACTTGGAAAAAATATTTAATGGGTCCAAAGCTTTAGACTGGTGGTGCAATGGTTAATTGTTGGGCTATTCACAGAAAGATTGGCAGTTCAGACTCACCCACTTGCTCTGCAGGAGAAAGATTTGGCAATCTGTTCCCAGGAAGATTTTAAAAAACCAAACTCATGGCCATTGAGTCAATTCCAACTCACAGTGGCCCTATAGGACAGAAGAGAACTGCCCCATAATTTCCAAGGAGTGCCGGGCTGATCTGAACCGCCGACCTTCTGGTTAGCAGCTGTAGCATTTAATCATTATGCCACCAGGGTTTCCAAAAAGATTACAGCCTAAAAAACCCTATGCAACAGTTCTATTCTGTCACATGGGGTTGCTATGAGTTGAAAATCAACCCGAAGGGACTAGACAAGCACAGCAACATGGTTTTAGCTGAGCTGGGAGTACAACCATGCAGGTCCTGGGTTATCAGTGGCACATAAACAAAGCTGTTACATAGGCTTCCTAAAGTCAAATAAGCCAGACATTTGCAAACTTCTTGATTCCTTAAAAGAAAATCCCAGACTATGTTGTTCTCCTGCATCTTTCCATATCTCTGGTCCTATGTGAACACAACACCTGATTCCAGGACACAGAGAAACTGTGACTGAGCTCCTTTTTCTACGTGAGCATTGATGGTTTGTGATAAGGTCTGGAACTGTGCGTCTCTTTCAGACCAGAGAGTGTCTGGTCCCTTTCTCTCCAATTCAGCAAGAGCTGCGTCTTCCCATTGGAACAAGTGGATCAATTTACTGTTTGAGATAATGAGGATCCTAGCTCTATCACTTACTAGCTGTATTTCCTTAGGCAAGTTACTTAAAGTTTATGAGTCTCGATTTCCTCATCTGTAAAATGGGGATAACTACAGTACCAACCATATGCAGTTGCTGCGAAGATTTAATGAAAATGCAGTACAGTTCTCCTTTTCTTTTTCTTTTCTTTCTTTTTTTTTACAATTACTCAGCTTTCTAGTATTAATCTAAAATTTTTATCATTCCCAGTCCCCTGACTAGGTAAGAATCCTCTCATACACTCTCACCATATTTTTCTCTTGTGGCTCCTATCAAAATGGCAATTAAACACTTAGATACGTAATCATTAAGCACTTGACTCTGCCATCTAGACTCCTAGAGGACAGGGCTCGTTTGTCTTGTTCACTGTTGTATCTTCAGCATTTTTTGAGAGAGCCGAGAGCATAGCATACACTTTATACATGGCATCTCATTGATTGCAAGCTGTTTCAGCTACAGTTTACCATCTCAGAAATTAGGGTGCATCTTACGATCAATGGCTTCTCAAAATGGCTGCCAGGGGGTGGTTGGAAGCAATTTCAGAAATGCCTTAACCAATTTATTTTGCAATCTTTTCCTTTTCACATAAACACGAGAATGTTGCATTATAAAAACCTTTGTTTAAATAAGCCCCAAAGAGTCTTTCCGCAAGCATCTAATAAAAATATGAGGTGATAGAAGAACAGCCCTGTGTCACCATTTAATTATAAGCATTTTTCTTTCTTACTGATACAAAGTATAAGGAATGTGTCTTATACTGAGTGGCCTCTTAGATGAGATAAAATCAGTCATTGTTGAATATGTTAAAACAGTAAAAGTGTTATATGCACAGTGTTTGGTACAGTAGTACCAAAAGTCCACTACCATCAAGTTAATTCTGATTCACAGGGATCCTATAGGGTTTCTGAGAAGTCGCTGTTGAATTTGAACTGTGAACCTTCTGATTAGCAGCTGACCTCTTCACCACTGAGCCTCCAGAGCTCCAATGGTATAAATGGTGGATATTGTCCTTATACTGGTAGACAGAGCATCTGGCTAACTGGTAGTGCAAAAGAACACTTAGGTTGTTACCTAATGGTCTGGATTTCCCTACTATACAGCTCAGTTCTTCCAGAAATATTCCATAGAGGGTTCTTCTCAGCCTCAACTAGACACAGGATCCTTGTGATTATCAGCCCATCTTCTCCGCAGCTGTAAGCTCCTCACAGCCCGATCCTGTTAGTCGGGGTGCCTCTGTTTCCCCAGAGCCTCCACCACGCCTGACGGGTAGCAGTGTTGTTGTTGTTGCTGTCGTTAGGTGCCACTGAGCCAGTTCCAACTCACTGTGACCCTACGCACAGCAGAACGACACACTGCCTGGTCCTACGCCATGCCCATAGTCATTTTTATGCATAAGCCCATTACGGCAACCCCTGTGTGAATCCATCTCCTTGAGAGTCTTCCTCTTTTTTCACTGACCCTCTGCTTTACCAAGCGTGGTGTCCTTCTCCAGGGACTGATCCCTCCTGACAACACATTCAAAGTAAGTAAGACGTGGTCTTACCATCTTTGCTTCCGAGGAGCACTCTGGTTGTACCTCTTCTGGAATACATTTGTTTCTTCTTTTGGCGGTCCATTGCGCATTGAATATTTTTTTCCAACACCGCAATTCAAAGGTATCAATTCTTCTGCCTTCCTTATTTATTGTCTAGCTTTCACATGCATATGATGCAACTGAAAATACCATGGCTTGGGTCAGGAGTACCTTTGTCTTCAAGGTGACATCTTTACTTTTCAACACTTTAAAGGGGTCCTTTGCAGCAGATTTTCTCAATGCAATGCATCTTTGGATTTCTTGACTGCTGCTTCCATGGGCTTTGACTGTGGAACCAAGTAAAATGAAATCCTTGACAACCTCAATCCATCCTCCATTTATCATGATGTCACTTTGGTATATATACTCCATGGAGTACTATACACTGATAAAGAACAACAGTGGCAGCAGGAAACATCTCTCAGTTTGGTCTCAACTGGAGGACATTATGTTGAGTGAAACCAGTCAGCGACAGAATTTTTGGTGTTTTTGATGGATGGTAAACTCATTAAATGATTCAGTGGAAAAAAACTGAAATGGATGAATTCACAGAGATGAAAGTTCAGAGGAAGACTACAAGGTGAGAGGGCCCCCAATCCACCTTAACGGTGTAAGGAGAGAATCAGAAATATTGCTCAGTTTCAGCACGGGTTCAGTGGCGATTCTTTAGTTTTGCCTGAAAGAACAGTGTCAATTCTCGAGGATTCATCACAGAGGATGCAAAAACTCAGGAGCATTTAATAGGATTTTCAGATTACAAGCTTTTCCTGCCTCAATTGAAAGTTATGTCACAGTGTGAACAAGAGCAAGTGACCTTGTATGGGAAGCTGATGCACACAATAGCCAGGAAGGATATTACCTAATGAATCCCCTTCTTCTTCTGTGACAGGTATTTTCTTCAAAACCAGGAAGGAGAACCAGGATCCCAGAGTATGATCCAGGCACACCGCAGGCGTTCATAAATATATGTTGGACAGCTAAGGACAAGTGTCACAATCATTGCTAAGATCATGATTATCTCATTGACGACCGACCCCTTTCCCACACATTCTGCCATGTGCTTTGCTTCTAGCCCATCTACAGACTCTACTGGGTATTCACCTTCATGCTAAAATACTCTTCAAAGCCTTAATTCAGTGACAGCCAGGGTCATCTCTTGGTGTAACCACCTCAACACATTGACATTGATTTTGTTAGAAACGCCAAGAACAGCTCTTCAATAATCCAATTCCTCTATCGCCAGTGGAAGCCAAACACTTTCCCGTCTGAAGGAGTGCATGGACTTGATTTACAGGTACAGTTAATTAGGCAGACATTGAATGATTTGCATATGCCAGATGTCAAGAATGTCCTATATTCTCCCTTTTGACATGGTATGAATGATATCCCCTCAACGTTTGTTTGTTTTAGCTGAACATAAACAGACTGAAGACACATCTGGGGCTGCAGGCACTTGTAGAAAATGACCTTCAACTCCAGAGACACTGACAATGGAGACCAAGTGAAGATGCTGTTCCCTTGACAAATGTCGTCCTTCCCTTGAGGAAGCAAAGCTGACAGGACACCCACCTTCCCCACGCACAAAGGAGGTGCACACTTGAAGACCTCTAAAACCATTTCTACCTTTACTCTCCATGGCTAATTGAATTTTCATCTCCATGGCTGTCTTCAGTATATTTTTCCTTTCTTTTATTGATTTCATTCCTTTTCATTTAGCCCACACCAACTTCCCTCACCCTTCTGCCTGTCTATAGAGGACTGGGCTCTGTGTCTCAATTCTCTTTGCTTCCTTGAGCCTGTGTGCACATCTCTGAAGTCCTCAGTGTCGGTCTGTGGAGGAACCAGGCCCTTCCTTCCAGCTGTAACCGTGTCTACACTGTGTATACATCCAGTAACCACTTGACAGCTGCTTTCTTGATGTGCATGGAGATTTTAGGGAAATGGAAGAGAAGGGGAGGGGAGAGGAGGGCAGGGGAGGGAGGAGAATGGATCTGAAGGGTGAGGGAAAAGGGAAAGGGAGGGAAGGTGAGGGGAGGGCGGAGGGGAGGAGAGGGAAAGATCACTGGTGGTACAAACAGCTAAGTGCCCAGCTGAAAACCAGTAGGCTGGTGGTTTGAATCCATCAGAAGCCCTACAAGAGACAGAGCTGGATTAGTTATAGTTATAAAGATTATAACTAAGAAAACCCTACGGGACAGTTCTACTCTGTCACTGGTATCACCATGAGTTAGAATCGACTCAGTGGCACACAACCACAACAAGAGAAGAGGAGACAGGAAATAAGCATAAATAAAGTCACTTTACTTCAAATAATAAAGTTAAGTAACTACTTAGGGCAGAATAAGAATTGATGCATTCTGAACTGCGGTCTTGGCAAAGAATATTTAATAAGTATACCATGGACCACCAGAGGAACAAACAAATCAGTCTTAGAAGAAATACAATTGGAATGCTCCTTAGAAGTGAACATGAGGGGAGATGAACTGACACAGCAGCTCAGCAAGGGACTCACACCTACCAGTGACCATAGAGGCGACATAGGACCAGGCAGTGTTTTGTTCTCTTATACGTAAGATCAACACAACAGAGCTGACGTGCTAACAACAATCTGCTTATGGGGGATGAGCTAGTAAAAATTCTGCATCTTATATCTTGTTCATTTATTTCTTTTATAATGGTTGTGTTGGACGTGCGGGTTGCTCGTACTCATGGCACGGCATGGACCATCAATCAATCAATAAAACAAACCAACCATGCAGGAATGATGTGAGTTCTTAGAGGTTTGACACAAGGGTAGGTGGAAAGACAGATCAAAAGAGACTGTGATTGAAGTCTTTCTTTTTACTTCTATCTCTACGGCTGGTTCCATATCCCAACTCTTTTCTCTATGGATTTGCCAAGTTGTAAGGTACCAAAGAAGGCCTGATGTATTTAAATTATGGTGTTCACAAAGAATGTTGAATATCTCATGGACTTCCAGAAGAAGGAACACATTTATTGCAGAGGAAGTAGAGACAGAGTGTCTCATAGAAGGGAGGACAGTGAGACAACATCCCACATACTCTGGACATGTTATCAGAGGGACCAGGCCCTGGAGAGGGACATCACGCTGGGTCGAGCAGGGAGTTAGTCAAAAAGAAGGCCCTCCATGAGATGATTGACACAGTGCCTGTAACAACAAACTCAAACACAGCAACGATTGTGAGGATGGCAAAGGACTGGGCAGTGTTTTGTTTTGTTGTACATGGGGCCACTATGAGTGAGAACCAACTTGATGGCACTCAACAATGACAAGGTCGGAAAAACAGCGTTGCTCATACGGAGGAAGGATGGTGGGGTACGGATGCACCAAATCCCTTACTAAGCAACTGTTTAATTAAAAAACCCGGGCACCAACTGTGTGTATGGATCAGAGGCTAGAGACACAACAGTGAGGGAGACACACGTGTTCTCACATGGTGGAGATTAGAACTTTGTCAGTGATGCTGGTATTAAATTAATTAAATATAATTATATAACGTACTTCAAAAAAACGTTTGCTGTCGAGTCAATTCTGAACAATAAATCATTTTCCTTTGAATGAGTCACAAAATAGCGTCAGTTGTAGATACAGAGAGATACTGTATTTTCCGTCCGATTGAAGCCTAATGTCAGCGGCAAAGCGGTGTCGCTGGAGTTTCTGTCTGAAAAGTCACACTAAGTGAAGGGGGCAGAGGTGATGCCCAGCGTCAACCCTGTCTCTTTGAGGTGGGGCTTTAAGGAGAGAAACAGAGGGAAGGCACCCTTGGACCTTTCCTGAGGACTGACTGAGCTCTCGTAGACAAAGGATGCTTGGCAGACCAAGTCTGTGAGTCCAGGGTCTGCCCCAGCAGCAGCTACTGCCCAGCTGCCAGCGTTTGGAGGTGAGCTCTAAACTGTTCTAGAAAACTAAGCCAGAGCGTGATCCTGGGAGAGGTCCCCCATCATTATCCCACCTGCTGAAACAAGATTGGTCCTCTTTCTACACATGGTAGTTGCCACGTGCCACCGACCCACGGTGACCCTACAGGACACAGAAGAACTGCCCCATGGGGTTTTTCTATGCTGTAACCTTTGTAGGAACAGATCACCAGGTCTTGCTGTTGTGGAGCCACCGGGTGGATTCAGACCACGAAACGTTTGGTTAGCAGCCAAAGCCTTAAGTGTTGTGTCTACTAGGGCTTCCTATGTACTAGTTGAGGCAAATATGTCTTTATCTTTAAATACCCATATTTTTATATCTCTAACACAGTAATTGTAAACCAGAGGTGGAGGTGGTTAAAGAAGAGATTTTGCCCATCAGGGAACATCTGTCAACATCTGTAGACACTTGGGGAGTTCCTGAGTGGCACAAACAGTTAAGTGCTCAGCAGCTACCCAAAAGGATGGAGGTCTGAGTCTACTATAAGCAACACGGAAGAAAAGACTGGTGACCTACTTCTCAAAAATCAGCTACAAGAAACCCCTATGGAGTCCCGTTCCACTCTGACACACACAGAATTGACTTGATGGCGACTGGCTTGTTTGCTCAGTTGGCAGACCCTTGGAGGCTGTTTGGGTTGTCCTACCTGTGTGGGGTGCTGCTACTGGCACCTGGTGGGTACAGGCCAGGGGTGCTGCTGAAAGCCCTGACAACAAACAATCACCCAGCCCCAAACGGCCACGGTTCTTGAAAGGGAGAAAGACTGCTTAGAGGCTAGTTCACTGCCGAGAGGTCCTGAAGGACTACTCTATCATTTTTAAAAATAATAAGCCCCAGCAGCTGTAATTCAGAACAAGACCAGAAAATACAAGAATAAATAGGAGTTCTTGTCCTGAGTCTTGCTGAGTTCAATGCAAACAGCTTTTGCTGGAGACAGTCCATTTGAGGCAATTTTTCTCATTCATGGGATCTTTTCCTTGTTGCTGGAAGCTTCCTGGGTGGCAGACCTCTAGATGCTCAGCATTCTGAGTGCAGTGTCACACAACTGAGGTTATTATTTCCCATTCTCCTCCTACACTGTCTGTAAGTGTATGTGTGTGTGTGAGAGAGAGAAAGCACGAGTGTGTGTGAGTGTGTATGTGAATGTATGTTGAAAGGAGGAGCATCCACCTTGGTATCACAATATCTGAATGGATACAGGCAACTCACCAGAATCAGAGGAAAAAGGAATAAAATAAAATAAAACAAAAACACCATTTAGAATTACAAAGATCAGCAGCCTGCCAGATACATGAACCATTTGACATGAACTTGTTTGTTTGTTTGTTTTTCTATAGTATCCCATGGTAAAGCTTTGAAACTCCTGTTCATTAAGGTGGGGGGAAAAAAAGGAAGGAAAGAAAAATTAAGAAAAAAATACTCTAACAGCCCTACTCCCTTTGAAGTCACTACTGATATAGGTCTGAATAGATCCATTCAAGTTCAACTAACATCAGACAAATGTTTAGTGTATCAGAGGAAGCCACAAAAGCAAGGATTTCATCAATATTTCACAACAGCCTCGGGGAAACGGTGGATTGCAACGCTGTAGGGCAGCCTTCGGAATTACACACAAGGGTTTTGTACATTTAAAATAAGCAGCTACTAAAAAAAAAAAAATTACCCTTCAGTTTGATAGAAACTGTATAAAACTGCAGCTAGGAAACAATTAAATTGCCCCCAACATTTATCCATGTCGCTCTGATAGGTCATTTAATAACAGGTATTGCTCTGCGTGTGCTTCCCTCCCCACCCCCCTGGTCAGGCAATAATAAAGATTAATACTTATGAAAAGAAATGTAAAATATAGCACAACCCAATGAATAATTAAAGACAGTTTTGAAGAACATTTGCCGTTGTGTGCCCGTGAAGTCTTTGCCACCATCTCAAAATATGTTTATATAAAATATAGTTATAGAAAAGACAGAGGCTGCTAGGGAGACCCACTGACCCTCATTTGTTTGGATGTTAAAAAATAACTTTGAAGTATTTTCTAGGAATGCGTGGGTTACTCGGGTCTTATGTACACATTATTATCTGGTGAGACTCAGGCTGCTGAGTTACTGGTGTTCTCTTTTGGAAGATTTACAGAGGCAGAACTGCGGCTTGCAGAATTCTATTCAATAAGCCGGTAGGAGATCAGCATTTCCTCCCATAAAGTCCTTTGTTGGAGTACAAAAATTGTGCATGAGAAAACAAATTGCATTTTTTTTTTTTTTTAAACTGATACTTTGGTGACCACAAACACCCACCTGACTTTTGTGACTCTGGCAGCTCTAATTCCCTAATCAAGAATCCAGCTATTTCGGAATCACTGCAGGTGGCGGTTTGTGGTTGGGGAGAGGGGTTCAGACTAGTCAACATCAGAGTTCTCAGCCAGGGAGGACATCTGGCCATGTCAGGAGATGTTTGTCTCTCTGACTGGATGGGGACATGCTGCTGGCATCTAGTGGGAAGGGACCAGGGGTGCTGTTCAGTACTCTGCAATGCACAAAACAGTCCTCGACGCCATAAGGGGTTGTTGTCGTGGGGTGCTATTGAGTTGATTTTCGACTCAGAGTGACCCCACGACATGGAGGAGAATTGCCCATAGGAATTCCTAGGCTGTAATCTTTACGGAAGAAGATCACCAGGTCCTTCTGCCATGGAGTCTGCAGGTGGATTTGAACCGCTGACCTTTAGCTTAGCAGCCAAGTGCTTCATTGTTGTACTACTAGGGATCCTTGAAGAAAGAATTCTCTGGTTCCAAAAGGCATACTGCTAAGGGTAAGAAATGCTGTCCTAAAGAAGCCATTAAAATACCTGAGTTTGATTAAAATAATAATAACAACACCCTTTTTAATGTGGTGGCCTGTCCAAGTTCCGTGGTTTCACACCCATCAGTCTGTTAAAGAGCTTCTAAGTGAACCGTACAAGGCTGAGTCCTTGAGAGAATGCAAAGGAGAGGTGACAAGGTTCCTGACCATGGACTACCCTAATTAAAAAGAGAGAGTACATCTCATACATATGCATGTGCGTCTGTAGACATGTACATGTGTGTACAATTATACGTATCTCATAACAGTTAATGGCTGTTAGATACTGAGCACAGGCCTGGGTCCTGTGTCTCTCAGACAACATTTTACTTTACCTTAATGGCAACCCTGAAGAGAAACATTTTATTGCCTTCTTTTTATAGGTAAGGGAATTTGCCCAAGATCTGTTGTCAGAACCCAATCCCTGGGCCTGTCACCAAGTGCCATGACCCCTGCCCTTTCCTGGGAGCATGTACACTTGTGTGCATGTCTGCGCATGTGAGTGTGGGTGCCCGCGTGCTTGTGCTGGCCTGTGGTGCAGGCAGGAGCGGCCACGTCCCTCTCTCACCCCCCAGGGAGAAATCCAGTAAGGCAGGAGAACGTACCCAAGTTTGGAAAAGTTTGGAGGTTAAAGACAGAGAAACTCTGCAGGGTGCTGGGCTAGGTACCAGGAACCACCCAGGGGAAGACTCAGAAGGGAGCAGCTTTTTGTTTGTTTCTTTGTTTCATTCATTTGATCTTAAAGGGAGGAAGTGTGAGCCTGAGTGTGCAGAGGGGGGCAGGGATCTAAGGAACTGGTAGAGATGGAGTTACAGGATGTGGGGGCTCGGGGGAGGAAGGGAGGAGGGAGGGGACAGGAAGGGAGAGGGAGGGGGCAGGGAGGAGGATGGAGGGAGATACAGAGGAAGAGACCTAGGAGAGTGAGGAAGAACAGAGAGAGAAGGGGGAGGAAGAAAGAGGGAGAGGGTGAGAGAGGAAGGGGCAGAGATGAAGAAAGCAGGAGAGAAAGAGAAAAGGAAAGAGACAGCCAAGTGCCAGGGTTCCTTAAAGGCAGGTGGGGCCATCCGCTGAGACAACAAGTGAGGAAGAAGGACTGGCAGAGGAGTCAGGGAAACTAGGAGTTGGAGGAGGGACAGTCCAGGAAACCTGAAGACCCAGAGTGAAGGGAGATGAGGTCACTTCCTGTGGAGGTGGGAAAGGGTGGAACTTCACAAGGCCTGCTGCGATTGGGAGAAGGGACCTCACAGAGTCCAAGGGGTCTTGGCTGGGATGAAATAGGCTGGATTTGCCATGCAGTCAGCCTGCCAGATGCTACCCTTCTTTCTAGCCATGCTTACCTATCCTGGAGAGAGAGAAGGTGGGTGGGTGTTTTCCCCAGTTTAAGGAAACTGCTTGGGCTGTGTGAATCGCAGGGAGAGAACTGGGAAGTCATTGAGGAGTCACGGCACTGTCACAACTGAAGAGCCTTCTCCCCATGTGAAGACAACCCATTCAAGTTTATTTATACTTTACAGGACAACCAAAGTGCATCAAGAGCTAAGATGTAGCTTGTGATTCATTATTTCAAATTCTTGGTTTATATCTTCTTCACAATTATGGGTGTGTGGGGTGGCAGAGCGGGGGAGATACACTTTACCATACACATGCGTGGTCCTTGCCTCTCTTATATTCTTTATCATATGTGTAATTTTACCATATTATATGTAAATACAGGAGTCTCATTGACACAAATGGTTAGCACTTCATCACTAGCCAGAGGTCAATGTTTGAGTCCACTCAGTGGATCTTTGGGAGAAAGGCATGGCTATCTGCATCCCAAAAAATAACACCCAAGAGAACTCTATGGGGCAGTTTTCCTCTGTCATATGGGGTCGCTATGAATCAGAATGGAGTAGATGGCATCTGACAATAATAGCAACTATCTATCTACCTATCTGTCCGTCCGTCCATCCGTCTATCCATCCATCCATCCATCCATCCGTCCACCCACCCACCCACCCACCCACCCATCCATCCATCCATCCACCTACTTACCTGCTTATCATCTATCTACCAACCTACCAATCTATCCATCTATCTATACACACTCACATATAAATGGGATTGTATAATAAATACTACTGTACTGGACTTGTTCACTTATATTCTAAATCACTTACAATTCTGTTATTTAAACCCGTCCCCTCAGCCTCTTTTAAAATTCAGAGTTTAGGTTGCAACATTGCTGGAATGGCCACCAACCATTTCTGTTTGCTCAGAATTCCCTTAGCATGAGTTGTGATGTCGTGGAACAAGCCTTGCATTTGCTGTTGGACCCACTGTGTTTAAGTCACCATGCTGACAGTTACTAGCTCGTGCCATTTTAAGAGAACTTTTTAAAGTTTCTCTGAGTCAGTTTCTTTAGTTGTAAAGCAAAGCTACAAATGGTTGTCACAGCAGTGTCATCAGGATTTGAATGACTGATAACCACGTAATAGCTAATAAAATGCTTTGTTGTCTCTATGGTGTGCCATTCAATGTAAAAACTATGTGACTATTAGCATTCCTCTCTGCCAGCACTTAGGGAGAAGTCACCTACAGGATGCTGGCCTTCCAATTTCTGTTAACCTCTGTCAGGATTCAGCTCTCTTTCTTAATGAGTTGATCAATTAATCACTCGATATTTATTGAGAGCCTACTATGTACAAGACCCAAGGGATCCATGATGAGCACCCATCAATAGAAGGACACGGTCTGGGACAATTAGCAAGGACATCTTGACTTGACTTCTGGTTGACTTCCTAAGCTTGGGGGCAGTGAGCAGGAGGGGAGAGGGAAGTGGTTCAGCCTTCAAAAGTCTCTCTCTTCTTCCTCCCAAAGGTCAAATGCAGAAGATGATCTATGCCAGTGATTGGCAAACTAAAACCCTTGAGCCAAATCTGAGCTGTAGCCTGTTTCTATAAATAAAGCTTTATTGGAACATATTGACAGCTGTCACTGAGTCTGTTCCAACTCATAGGGAGGGACCCCTGTGTGTGACAGGATACAACACTTCCCGGTCCTGCTTGATCCTCAAGACGAGTCTGTTGTTGCAGCCGCTGTTTCAGTCCATCTCGTCGAGGGTCTCCCTCTTTTTTGCCAACCCTCTACCTTACCAAGCATGAAGCCTTTCTCTAGAGACTCACCCTCCTGATAGCATGTCCAAAGCACTTGAGACCAAGAGTCACCATCTTCCCTTCTAAGACTGTACTTTTTCCAAGACAGATATGTTCCTTTTTTTCACAGTCCATGGTATATTCAATAGTCTTTGCTAATATCATATGAAGACTACCAATTAAGTTGGCAAACTCATCCCAGAAAACGCATGACATACATCATTGCTGAATATCACTGTGGGCACCTTCCAAGTATTCCCCTTGGGAAGCTAGGCACTGACAGCAGTGTCTGGTACACCCTTCAAAGCAATTTTGGAACTCTTTTTCCAGAGTGGCCATCAGAGCTGTTGTTGTACTACCATTGGTGGCCTGAATGTCATCCAAATGTCTTTCAGTATTTCTTTTATTTTTCTGGTAAAGAAAAAGTCATTGGGGGTCAGGTCAAGGAGTAGGAAGAGTGTTCCAATACAGTTATTTGTTTACTGGCTAAAAACTCCCTCACAGACAGCTATACAATTAAGTTCATGAAATTGCCACCGTGCCACTGTGAACAATGGCTATTCCAGAAAAAAAGTTGCCAAATTTCTCTGAAGAGTGAACTAGGCCCTGGCACTGATGCAGAGCTTCCCAAGGGGAGTGCTTCAAAGATGACCACAGTGACATTCAGCAGTGAAGTATATAATAGCACTTGGAACAACTAAGTTCATGGACTTAATTGTTGGACCTTGTAATTCAAAGGCATCAATTCTTCTTTGGTCTTCCTTATTCATAGCCTAGTTTTTGTATGTATATGAGACAATGGAAAATACTGTGGCTTGGGTCAGGCATACGTTTGTCCTCAAGGTGACATTTTTTGCTTTTTAACTGCTTTAAAGAGATCTTTTGCAGCAAATTTTCCCAGTGCAATATGCCATTTGGTATCTTGAATGCTGCTTCCATGGGTGTTGATTGTGGATTCAGAGAGAATGAAATCCTTGACAGCCAGTGGTGTCACTAGAGGAGGGTGGAGTCTGTGGGTCACACCAGGTAACACGTGCAGAGGGGATGACACTGAAATGATTGTCTATAACATTTTGTGCAATATTTCAGCTAAAATTCACTTTTTAAAATGAAAATATCCCTGTAGTTACTTATAACAAAAGTTGTTTTTCATAAGCCCAGCTTCTGTGTATCAATACCCCCAAGGCTAAAATGCTATGCCAATTTTTGAACCTTCTGATGCACTCCAGGAAACCCTAGTGGCCTAGTGCTTAAGTGCTGCCATTGCTAACGAAAAAGTCAGCAGTTCAAATCAGCCAGGTGCTCCTTGGAAACCCCTGGAGTTACTGCACCAACTCAAGTGATGCCACTGTTGACAGCTTCAGTATTTTCTCCATTCATCAGGATACCGCTTGTTGGCCCAGTTGTAAAGACTTCTGTTTTCTGTTGGGGCATCATCCAAACTGAAAGTTGATGTCTTTGATCTTCATCAGCCAGCGGAACATAGTTTTACTTATTCACTTCCTTACTCAGTGATGTAATATCCGTGGTTGCTTTCTTGCTACAAGAGCAGAAGGCAGCAGTTGCAAGAGAAACTACATGGCTGGCAAGGCTGCCCCTATATAGAATAAGTTTCTCGACTCCGGTTTGACCAATTAAATAAATAAATAATCAACTTCAGTTCTTAGGGAACAATGTGTGCCTATCTAAGTGATAACCAAAAAAAATCAAATGTTGCTGTCTATTCAATTCCAACTCATAGTGAACTGAGAGGACAGAGTAGAACCGCCCCATAGAGTTTCCAAGGAGTACCTGGTGGATTTGAACGGCTGACCTTTTGGGTAGCAGCTGTAGCACTTACCCACTACGCCATCAAGGTATCCTACCTAATGATAACCGAAACCCATAGACATTGAGTATATACATATCTTTATATTTTGAAATGATTATCAATTCACATGCAACTGCAACGGTGGCAAGGAGATCTATATACTATTCATCTATTTCCTCCTAACAATAATACCTTGCATAAGCAGAGTTCAATATTGCAGCTAGGAAATAGACATCGATACAACCCGTAGATCTTATTCAGATTTCACTAATTTTTTACATGCACTCCTGTGTGTATGTATATTGGCCTCACCTTCTGGTACAGTACAATTCCTTTACAAGGCTCTTTGTACTTACAAGAACATTATATGTATAGAATTATACAGTATATAACCATTTAGATAGGCTTTTCTTTCCCCCACCACTGAGCATAATTCTTGTTATGTATTTTTAAATTCATCCTGGAATAAATACATAATTTAAAGGTATAAGTAACAAAGAATAAATAAAATAAATGCTCAGTCATGTATGTTTAAAAGGATCTTGAGTGTCACCAGTGGTACCTGGACCATACTTCAGGAAATCCTGCCATAAGATAGAATGATTCTTGATGGACACATAGATTAGAATGTAGCCACAAATTTGATTTTGACTGTTGAAAATCTCTAGGTCAATGCTGTCCGATAGAACTTTCTGCAGTGATGAAAACATTAGATATCTGAGCTGTCCAATATGTAGCTCAGGTGGCCGCTGAGCACTTAAAACACGGCCAGTACAACTGAAGAAAGGAATTTTAACTTCAATTTAATTTCAATTGATTTAAATTTATATTCAAATACTGACAGGTAGCTCGTAGCTGCTCTACTGGACAGCATAGCTCTACATAGTGAGGGCAAACCATTTTAAATTTAAAGTATAAATAAGTCTACTGCTTTTCCATACTTTGTTCCATCGATGCAATAATTAAGAAGTCTTTTAAAACAATCTGCTAATGGGTTTACTTATTCATTTTCTTAGATCTCAAGATCTCAGCTTGTTCTGTATGTTTACATGAGGCTAAGTCTTGGACTAGCTCTCCAGACAACACTGCGGAGTCTTCAGGAGTTGGGCTGACTTCACTGCATCATTAGTTAGCATTCAGAGCGAGCCTAAGACCAACTGCTCGCATGTTTCCTGCATCACCTCCCCAAGAACACAAGGTCAGGTGACAGTGCCTTTGGACCTGAAGTCATAAATTAACTCGGACACATCATCACTCGGTATTCTGAACTTGGCAAAGGGCATGAAGATATCCCATTGACGGTGAGGAAGTCCCTGCAGCATGCCTTCTTCAGGAGGAGTCGTGTTTCCAGCCACTGGTGGTGGTAATATTCATAAATCTTTGCTGATTCGGTGCGCCTGTTCTTGATGACTTCAGCAGCGTTACTGATCTGGAATAGGGTGCGCCACCGAAAGCCAAGTAGCCTGGGAGAGGCAGAGCACTGAGGCCTTCACGAGTGGTTAGCAGCAGGGCCTCGGAGGGGGAAAATAGCAATGACAACTTTGGGTGGTGGGGGACTGGCTTCTGGAAAGTCAACTGGCAGAGGGGTTAAATTTGGAGAAGAGTGGAGCTGAACAGACTGCGGAAGGATTTACACAGAACCAAGTTTTTTTTGGAAACCAGCAGAAAGAGCATCTTACACCCCCACTTCTTTGGTTTAGCCTAAACCACACAAACAGTAAAAGCCAGCTTTTGCCCACTGGCCATTCATACACTGAGACACATGCACACCTTAAAACAAAACCTCTAGCATGAAGGTCATTACCCTGGTCAGTCTCTTATTTCGCCCAGCTTCACGGATCTGTAAGGCGTTAGCAGTTGCTAGAGATTGATATGATAGTTTGTGAGTAATTTGGATGAACTATAACACTAACCCAGTAAAGTATTATAATTTTAAATGTGTCCAGAAAATAATTGAAATTCTGGCTTAGCTTCATCATGATGCAAACTGCTGGGTATATTTAACAGCTGACTAGCTTCGCATGAATATTGCTTTAGAAATGGGGTCATCTTGCTTTTACGAAACAATATTGCTCTCCAACACGTTTGCAGGGGGGAAAAGCAAGAGATTATGAGTACACTTTTAACCTTTCTGTCTCTTTCTATCTGTGTTTACTCAGGTGATTTAGGTGTTTGGTGTTGTTTGAAGGCAAGCACAGAAAGTGCTGGCATTTAAAACAGACCTGGTAACAAGCCACTGGCCACCAGGCTTCTTCTTATTAGTACCCTGTCACAGCCTCTCTGTTCTCCGTCACTGTCCATTTTTCTGTAGCTTGGTCAGAGGCAAGAAAGAGACGCATGTCCACTACTGACATCAAGTAAGATGTGATCACAACAGAGGTCACCAGTACACAGACACCAACAATAGACTATTGATATTATAAATTGAGTTATGTAGATAACCACCAAGAGTGTCAAAACCAAACCCACTGCCATCAATCCTGTTGCACAGTGACCCTATGGGACGGATTAAATTGCCCCACAAGGTTTCCAAGCCTGTAGTCTTTATGGGGTCAGCCCGCCACACCTTAATTCTGTGGTTCAGCTGTTGGGTTTGAACTACTGACCTTTCAGGTAGCACCTGGGCATTTTACCACTGTGCCATCTTGACTCCGTATCAATTGCAGTGTTTTTGCTGTAAGGTGCCACCAAGGTGATTTCGACTCACGGTGACACTATACACAACACAATGATATACCCTCTGGTCCTGTGCCATCTGCAGAGTTTTTACTGTGCTTGAGTAGCCTATGCTTGTTCGAAACAAGCTTATTATGCTTGCTGTAGCCACTGTGTGAGTCCATCTTGTTGAGGATCTTTCTCTTTTTTGCTGATCCTCTACCACACATGAAGTCCTTCTTCAGGGACTAGTCTCTCTGGAGAACACGTCCAAAATACGTCAGACAAAGTCTCACCATCATTGCTTCTAAGGAACATTCTGACTCTACTTCTTCCAAGACAGATGTGTCCCGCCCACAGGGCAGTAGCAGCTCACACGTAAAAAATGGACAATTTTGCATGAAAACCTAGATGGATGGATGTTCCCCCAAATCCAGAGATTTGACAATATTGCACCTGTATTCCACCAGGTAACAGTTTCTGAGACTGGGCAGACACTGTCACCTTGAGACAGAGAAGGAACACTTGACCCATAAGTTGTCTTCTGGCCTGTGGTATGTATTTTGTCCTCCATGGTCACATGATATTTTCAATCATATCATATGCATGCAAAAGCTGGACCATGAACAAAGAAGACAGAAAATGAATTGATGCCTTCGAACTGTGGTGTTGGAGAAGAATGTTGAATATACCATGGACCGCCAAAGGAAAAACAGCTCTGTTCTGGAAGAAGTGCAACCAAAGTGCCCCTTGGAAACAAAGATGGCAAGACGGTATCTTACATACTTTTGACATGTTGTCAGGAAGGATCAGTCCCTGGAGAAGGACATCATGCTTGGTAGAGTGGAGGGTCAGTGAAAAAGAGGGAGACCTTCAGCAAGATGGACTGACACAGTGGCCGCAACAACGAGGTTAAGCATAAAAATGATTGTGGACATGACACAAGACCCGGCGGTGTTTCGTTCTGTTGTTCATGGGGTCGCTATGAGTTGGAACAGATTCAACAGCAGCTAACAACAACACAACATAGTCACTTGAAAGAGCCCTGTTACACAATGGTTAAGCCCTTGGCTAATTAATTGAAAGACTGACAGTTGGAATCTTTCCAGAAGCTCAATGAGAGAAAGACTTGTTGATCTGCTCCCCCCAAAATTTCAGCACAGGAAACTTTGAGTCACTCCGAGTCAGAATTGACTTGAGGGCACACAACAGCAATCCTTCATTCACAAAACATGAGTTGTGTCCTGCAGTGTGTCCAGCTTCTTCTGCTGAGAGTCAGATAGTAAATGTTTTAGATTTCTCAGGCAGCATGGCCTCTATGAAAACCCTGGTGGTGTAGCTGTTAAGTATTACAGCTGCTAGCCAAAAGGTCGGCAGTTCGAATCTATCAGGCACTCCTTGGAAACTCTACAGGGCAGTTCTCCTCTTTGCTATAGGGTCTCTATGAGTCAGAATCGACTTGATGGCACTAGGTTTGGTTTTTCTGGATAGCCTCTGTGGAACTTGGCTTTGGCTCTGTGGAAAGCCTGGTGGAACAGTGGTTAACTGGTATAGCTGCTAACCAAAAGGTTGGCAGTTCAAATCCACCTGGTGCTCCTTGGAAACTCCATGAGGCAGTTCTATTCTGACCTGTGGAGTCACTGTGAGTTAGAATTGACTTGACGGCAATGAGTTTCTTTTTTCGTTTTTTTGGATGGCCTCTGTTGTAACCACTCACCTTGTGATACAAAAATCAGCAGATGATATACAAATTAATGGGTGTGGCCAGATGCCAATCAAACTTCATTTATAAAAGGAGGTTGCCTCCTCAGCCACAGTTTGCTGACTCCGAAATGAAACAACAACTCAAACCCAGCTCCTAAACAAGATCCCTGTGGGAGACTGTTCTCCTCCACAGACAATTTTCAAACGACGTAAGACTAATTCCAACTGTGGCCAGGCTCGAATTCTTAGACTAGAGTCTTCAAGTATGCGTGTCTATGCACGTATCCACGTGTGTGTCTTTAACTCATTCAAAATGTTTTTCATTCTAAATGTACAATACTTACTTTCCCCGCTATCATTAGCCATGTGGAGCCCTGGTGCCTAAGGAGTTAAGCTGCTGACCAAAAGCTGGGCGGTTTGAACCCACGAGTGGTTCTGTGGGAGAAAGATGTGGCAGCCTGCTTCTGTAAAGATGCCAGCCTACAGGGCAGTTCTACTCTGTCCTATAGCATTGCTACAAGTCAGAATCAACTTGATGGCCATGGGTTTTGGTTTATCATTGCTGAAAATGGCTTTCTTGCAAGAAAAAAGGTTTAAAATCAGTCCCTCCACGGAAAACTGCCTACAATAGCTTATTACGAATGTTGAGTAAGGAGGGATTTCCAATGAGAGTTACTTTGGAGGGGAGCAGAAGCTGTGAGACCCCACTGTTCTTTGCTTTAGAGTGAAACAGTTATCTCCATCAAGCTTCCCCTTGCTTTTCTCACCGGTGTAGGTGCAGAAGCCAGCTCTTTCCCTGCCCTGTCTCTGGCACATCAATTAATGAATTCCTGATCTCCTTTTGCAAAAATAGGGAGTTGGCACCCAGTCAGAGGTATCTAATTGATATCCACTAATCAATTCTGGCATGTATACAACTTTAGTTTGGTGCATGGTACTTAGAGACAAGATGTGAATTTGTTGTTACTACTAGGAAATTAGAACATAAAAAAAAAAAAATCTCAGATTTTTGGCTTTATTCAGAAAACTTGAAAAGCCAGTAGCACAGGGCAGGCATGCCTCTGTGTGTACATGGCCTGCAGCCAGGAGATGGAGCTTTTCTTGAAAATTATGACTTTTGGCTAGCCTGGCTTCATCTATGGAAGTTTCCTGTTCTGATCATACTTAGATCTTGTGACCCAAGGACCAAATGATTTCTAAGCTCTCCCTCAGGGCTCTCCTTCGAGGATTTGATGTCTTCCAGGTAAAGTCAATAGTCACCAAAACTTGCTGGCCTACAACATCTCTCAAGCTTTGTCAACTCAAGGATAAGTAATGAGGCTGTTCTGATCAATACCAGTACAGAATCATTGCTGCCTCTGGTCCAGTTATGAATCTAATACAAAACGAAGCAGGCACGGAAATAAAGCATTCTGTTTGCGCTCTTTGTAACTGCAGGAGGAATTAAAAAACAAAAAAGCACCACTTGCTTTCTGTCGGGGGATGTTAAGCTTCACAAATTTTATTTCTCATTGCTGGCTGAACTGCGTAAGTTTGTCATCATGTTCAGAGAGTCACAGGGAGGGACTTAGAAATGGATGGATGAGGGCATTGGCATTTATGGAGGAATTCTTAGCATTTCAGATAGACAGTGTGTTTACCTAGAAGTCTGTAGCTAATGGAAAAATGAGAAATTGTTGTTCTATTGAAATTCAGGGAAAAAGCCTTCAAGAGTGGGATTTAGTGAAGGTTTCTTCTACCAAAAGGTTGGTAGTTCAAATCCCCTAGGTGCTCCATGGAAACTCTCTACGCAGCAGTTCCCCTCTGTCTTACAGGATCACTGTGACTCAGAACGGGAATGGGTTTAGGTTTTTTTTTTTTTTTTTTTGCTTACTATACCTGTTTCCCAGATGGAAATGGTCACCAGTGGGAAGCTAGAAGCTTAGCAAGCTGTAGCTCTGATTTTGACTGCTCTCCAAGTTATTTATGATGCTGGACTGACTAAGTCTATACTAAGTAGTTTCTATTACTCAATTCTGAGATGCCTGGTTTTGCACTGGTTAAGTCCTCAGCTGCTAACCAAAAGGCTGGTAGTTTGAAGCTACCAGGCACTCTGTGATAGAAAGATGTGGTACTCTTCTTCCATAAAGAATATTTTGTAAACTCAATGGGGCAGTTCTTGTCTGTCCTACAGGGTTGCTATGAATTGGAATCAACTGGTGGCAATAGCATTATTAGATTAATATAGATTAGGCTATATAAAGTAGTCTCAAAAACGGGGTATCAAATTCAGGTATCAAATGGGGACCAGGAATGTAACCTTATACTGTTTAACAAATGTGATAAAAATTTCTTCACCTCCATAGGCAAACATAATCCTTTTTTTTTGGAATACTGTTTCCCAATTTTGAAAAACATTGCTATAGGAGATGGCACTCATTTCTCTTGATGGAAAGGGTGGTCCAAAAGGCCGTGATAAATCATTCTGATGTTTGGATTCAGGGAGGTCACAGAGAGAGGCAAGGCAGGGGGACAGGGTTGAGCACAATCCTCGTGGAAAAGGGGCAGCCCCAACCCAGCTCCGGTGAATTCTGCATGCCTTCAGATAGAGCCAACACGGCCAAAGTCTGGGTGTTGCCAAAGATGATGAGAATTCGGATTTTTACGCAAAATCTCCTGATTGTTGAAATTTAGCCATGTTGATAGCGTTATTATCTGATATTTGGTGTGGGCCAAACAAAATACGTCTGGGGATCAGATTTAGTTGCCTCTTTGCCAAACGTTGCAAAGTTTGCTCTTGCCTAACGCAGCTCAGTGTTTCCTTCCGTTCTTCAGCATGAATCACAATGGGGGGGAGGGGACCTGCTGAGACCACGTGGATGGACTTGGGCGCATGCGCAAGCGCGCAGGCACACATGCACGAGCACCCGCACACGTGCACGAGCACCCGCATGTACACACACAGCTCTGTTACTGGCAAACCAGTCAATGCAAATATTCTAATCACAGGTCAGAGGCGCTCAGCCTACAGGCTGGTCTTTAGAAAGCAAGCCCAATGCAAAGCCCAATGCATAGTGAAAGATAACATGATGTCCTATAAGTAACAGACTCCAGACAGCTGACCTCATGCCATCTGCTGTCCCTTGTCGTAGCCCCCAGATTCCTTAGCCTTATAAAGGAGGGACCTGAATTAACAGGAGTCCATGGATGGTACAAATGGTTAATGTGCTCGGCTGCTCACCACAAGGTTGGAGGCATGTGACCACCCAGAGCTGCCTCAGAAGGAAAGCCTGGCAATCTGTTTCCGAAGAAATCAGCCGCTGAAAACCTTGTGGAGCAGAGCTTTACTCTGTCACACACGTGGAGTCTCAGTGAGTTGGAAGCAACTAGACGGCCACCGGTGGGGTTACCAGGTCTTAAGTTCTCTCCCAGAGTAAAATTCTAGGTGGTCAGTGGTGAGGACCTGTGATTTGGAACGCGGAAACTGGACTCTGAGTCTCCTTTCACACGTAAATGATATTTGCATAACTTCCCCTAACCTCAGTTTCATTGTCAGCAAAGTGGGGATAATGTGAGTAGCACATCACAAGGCTTTGTGAAACTCAGGTGAGATAATAACCGGGAGCCTTCCGTATCACAAAAAGGTTATAGTTTGGTGGCCTGGGAGCTGAAGTAGTCCCCAAACATATTTTATCGGGCTCATACATTGTTTCAAATTAGAGAATTTTCACACTTAAGCCAAGTAGATGGCCCTGCCTCTTGACACTGAGTGGCTCCGCTGTCAGCAGAGGTCCGATCCGGCTGCGCCCCTTGAGCCTGAGCAGTTTGCCGCGGTCTCCACCAATCCCTACATTACACCGTGTTCTCTGCGCTTACTGCACTGGCCAGTTTGCTATCTGTGTCCGCTGTCCCGGCACCGGTAGATCCCCGATGCTATGCAAATATCCACAGACATTGCTATTTTCATTATTGCTTTTTCCTTTTACTATCACTCAGGGACTGTGAGATACCATATTCCATTCTCCAGTGCTCAGTTATCACATCTCTAAAATGGGAATAAAAATATGTCACTTGCCTGAAGCCGGGGGGTTGTCAGGGGACCCTAGGTCCCTTTTTGCTCTAACTCTCCCATGCTAAGTGGGCCATATTGCCAGCAGAGGGCGCCGGTACAAAAGGCTGCAGAGTGAATGCTCCCCTCACCGCAGACAGGTGAGGCAGCCGGCCAGGTGAGAGCTCGCCTCGCCAGCGTTTCACAACTCGGGAGGGCACAACTTTGCAGAGCGGACATGTCAGAGAGCAATTACTCATCTATCGATGGAACCACACACCACCAGCAATGTGACTTTCTCGAGTATCTAAGGCCACCACAAACTTTCTAATGCCGCAGTCTGAAAACCAGGCACTAAAAATATCAAATGCTCTGCACAGGGGACACAATGAAACAGCCCTTTGGAAATGAGATGGGATTTTCAGCTCTGCTCCTGCTCAGAGTTCTGCGTGGTAGGTGAGTCTTTCAGAGGTCCGCACATTTGAAGGGCCTGTTTGCTTTTAGACAACTCTGTCCCAGCAAGATGGAGACATTTAGAGCAAGTTCAGAGATGAGCTGTCATACAAGGAAGAGGAGAGGGAACGGATCCATAGAGAAAGCTGAAAGCCGCTCAACACCCGGCCGAGGCTGTCCTCCTCAGGGGCCGAGGGGGTCTCCATGCACACCCGAGAGGCGTTAAAGCCCAGCCCGGAGGGGGGTTAGCACGCGCAAGGAGAGGTAACAGTGGTTACTGGGATGACATGAACATCAACACATTTGGTGGTCAGTGAGAGCGGATGGGTGGTCCCTCCCGTGATCCCCCCAAAACCCACTGCCATCCAGTCGATTCCAACTCATAGTGACCCTGTACTTCAGAGTAGAACTGCCCCATAGAGTTTCCAGGGATTTGAACTGCCAGCCTTTTGGTTAGCAGATGCAGTGCTCGACCACTATGCCACCAAGGTTTCTTCCTGTGCTCCAGAGCCATTCATTGCCCTGAATTTGTCTGGTACCAAATGGGATTTTTCTAGCCAGGCATTCATACCTGTTAGTGTAGAATCAGTTCTGATTCACGGTGACCCTATAGGACAGAGCAGAAAACTGCCCCACAGCGTTTCAAGTGGTCAGTCTTCACAGAAGCAGACTTCCTGAAATAGCTATGGGCTCAAACTGTGAACTTTGCTGGTAGCCACCAAGTACTTAACCACTGATCCACCCAGGCTCCTGCATGGCCCTCTGTAGTCTGGCGCTGGCCTAACTTTCTCTCCACTTCCACATCCCCTGCTCCGGCGGGATCCTTTCATTTGTACTGTTACATCTCCAGTCACCCGTCTTGTTCTCCAATCAGGAAGTGAAAAGCCTGGGAGCAGACAGTGGCCAGGAAGGTGGAAAGGATGAATGACAGGGGTCAGGCAGGGACAAGGGTGGGATGACAAGAGAACTAGTGTTCGCATGTTCACAGTGTCCGAACAAATGGCAGTGACATTATTTTGATATTTACTTCATTTCACCCTTAAATCCTAGTATCTTAGGCAAAAGTGAGCTAAGACTCCACTGACTTCTGTTCCCTGTCTCCAGATGCTGTTCCAGGTAAGTGAAAGTCAGAGGCAAGAGCGAACACCCAACTGTTCTTTGGTCTTGAGTTTCTTGGGGGAGCTGACTAGAGAAGAAGGTCTTGATTCACATCAAGAATCTGAGAGAGAGAGAGAGGAGCCAGACCTTAAAGAGAGGGTTCATGGCCCTGGGGAGTGAGAGAGTGGGAGACAGGTGGGAGAGAGGAAAGGGAAGTGGGATTCCAGCCACCTTGAACAAGCAGGTGCTCAGCCCCAGGGAAGAGGCTGGGAATTAGGCAAGGGATCTCCCATTGTCCCCTGTTTTCTCCTTCCCTTCCCAAAAGAAATACAGGATAGAGTAGAACTGCCCCATAGAGGTTACAAGGGGAACCTGGTAGATTCAAACTACCACCTTTTCAGTTAGCAGCCATAGCTCCTAACCACTGCACCACTAGGGTTTTCTGGAGCCCAAAGTCACTCTGGGAAAGAGACAGATGTCTAACGAGGCTGCTCAGCTGCTCCTGGATACCAGGAAATGGGAATGAGAACAAGATATCCTGGAACGGTTTGAGTAGTTGTGTGGCAAGAATGAGTTTGTATGGCTCATCGCTATTAAAAAATCCTGCTGCTTTCGTTCTTAAAACTCACATGGCATCATGAAATACCAAAAACTGGCATTGAAATCACTGGGCAGGAAGAGGTGGCGGCCATGGGGAGTTTGCTCAGACCACTGTCTGCCATGCGGAGCCCAGGCTCAGTAATGTTAGATTTACGATGTCTGACAATCAAGTCTCTGAATTGAATTGTTCTAAGTGTTACACACCTCATTGCTGAATATCACTACGGTCACCTCTGAAGCACCCCCTTGAGAGGTTACACACCAATGCCAGCACCTAGTCCACCCTTCAAAGCAATTTTGGAACTCTTTTGGAATGGCCAATGCACATGGTGGCACGGTGGCAAGTTCGTGAACTTAATGATATAGTTGTCTGTGGGGGGAGCGGTTAGCCAGTAAACCAATCACTGTATTGGAACACCCTTCCTACTCACCTGATCTGGCCCCCAGTGACGTTTTTATTACCCAAAGATAGAGGAAATATTGAAAGGGAGACATTTTGATGACATTCAGAGCATCAACAGTATGGAACGACAGCTCTGATGGCCATTCCAGACAAAGAGTTCCTAAACTGCTTTGAAGGGTGGACTAGGTGCCGGCACCGGATGAAAGTTTCCCAAGGGGAGCACTTCAAATGTGACCATAGTGACATTCAGCAACGAGGTCTGCAGCACTTTTGCTAGGATGAGTTTGCGCACTTCATTGTCAGTGCTCATCTAATTATTTCTTTTCATAATTGCTTGACGTTTTCGGGTATTTATATAATAAGTCAAAACAACAAAATGAATAAAAAACAAAACAGAAAATCACAAAACAAGCAAAAACTACGTATCTGCAGAACGACTTGTGCTGTGTTCTGCCGTTGGTGTCTCCTCTCTCCGTGCCCGCTCGGACTTTTTACCTTCTCTTTCTTTGGTGAGGAGTCCCAGCAGCACCGTGATTAAGTGCTACGGCTGCTAACCGAAGGGTCTGCAGTTGGAATCCATCGACCCCGACCTATAAGGTCTCTATAAGTTGGAACAGACAGTGCGTTTAGTTTGGCTGTTTGCTTACCAAGCTTTCCTCCCTCAAGCGAATTGCAGTCATACCTTCCTCTCAGTCCTTGGCTCCTGAGAATAACAACAATGGTAAGAACACACAGCAGAGTGGGTCCTTTGGAAGGACCTCGGGCTCCTTCCCCTCAAGATCCCCGTCCAGTGTGAGATTGATGACAAGATCCTTCCTCCAGAATCAACAGAGAAAGACTTCCCCTGGAGCTGATGCCCCGAATTTGGATTTGCAGCCTACTGCCCTGTGATAGAATAAAATTTCTGTTTTCACAGCGGTTCACTTGGGCTATTTCTGTTATAGCAGCACTAGATGACTAAGATAGTTGCTGTGAGTTGAAATCACCTAGATGGCAATGGGCAGGGTCTCTATGAGTTGGAATCGACTCAATGACAGTGGGTTTGGTTTGGCTTTGGAGTTACCAAGCTTTCCTCCATTAAGCTAATTGCAATCACACCTTCCTTTCAGCCCTTAGCTTATAATCGTAACAACAACAATAACAACAACAGTGCTTACTGAGCACCAAGGTACTTTGCAAAGTACTTCTTGTATTAGCTGCCACTCATTTATTTCTCTGCTTTCAGGCCCTCTTCCCTGAGCTTTCCTGCTATATTCTCTCTGCCTTATCCCTAGCTGCGCCTTCTGTTGACTTCAT
Organism: Heterohyrax brucei; assembly: GCA_028571685.1. Taxonomy (NCBI): domain Eukaryota; kingdom Metazoa; phylum Chordata; class Mammalia; order Hyracoidea; family Procaviidae; genus Heterohyrax; species Heterohyrax brucei. The sequence goes on along the minus strand of CM053156.1, from coordinate 81,389,885 downwards.
TTTTCTTTCATGCCATCTTGTCTCTGTTGGTCCTTGTTACTTCCTCACTAGCTTAACCAAGCTCGCTACATAGCCATGAATATTTAACTAAGTTTATTCCTTAATTGAACACATTTGAATTATTGGTTTCAGTTTGAGTCACGCTTCGTATTTTTCTTTGTACTGGACCGCACCGCGTAACTTTTGGGTCTTCACACTGGGTCTGAAGCAGTATGAAGCCAAGACCCACCCACGCATGGCTTGTTGATGTGCGTGTCCAGCCCAGCCCCTAGCACCAAGTCTTAATTAACACAGGGTTATTGTTGGGCCCTTCCAGCCAATTTTGATCCACTGGTTGTTTGTTGTTAGGGGCTGTCAAGTTGGTTCCAACTCGTGGTGATCCTCCGTACAGTAGAACAGAACACTGCCTGGTCCTGTGCCGTCCTCACGATTGCCATGCTGGTGCCTAATGTTGCAGCCACTGTGTCAGTGCATCTTTTCTCTGGTCTTCATATTTTTTGCTGACCTTACCAAGCATGACCAGTTCTTCCTGATAACATGTTCCAAATATGTGAGACGAAGTCTCATTATCCATGCTTCCAGGGAGCATTTGGACTTAAGTCTTCCAAGACAGACTTGTTTGTTCTGGCAGTCTATGATATATTCAATATTCATCACCAACACCATAATTAAAAGGCGTCAATTCTTCTCTGGCCTTCCGAACTCATTGCCCAACTTTTGCATGCATATAAGGTGACTGAAAATATCATGGCTTGGACCAGGTGCACCTTACTCCTGAAAGTGACATCTCTGCAAAAGACTTTAAAGAGGCATTTTGCAGCCAATTGGCTCAGTGCAATGCATCATTTGATTTCTTGACTGCTGCTTCCATTGCCGTTGATTGTGGATCCAAATAAAATGAAATCCTTGACAACTTTGATCCTCCTTCTACCTATCATGTTGTTTATTGCTCCAGTTCTGAGAATTTTTGTTTTGTTTATGTTACGTTGTAATCCACACTGAAGGCTGTTACAGTCTTGGGTCTCCATCAGTAGGTGCTTCAAGTCCTCTTCACTTTCAGCAAACAAGTTTGTGCTATCTGCATATTGCAGGTTGCTAACAAGGTAGACTTGTTGTTACCCTACATGACAGGGTAGAACTGTTCCATAGGATTTTCTAAGCTGTGATATTTATGGGAGCAGATTGCAAGGTCTTTCTCCCATGGAGCTGCTGGGTGGATTTGAACCAACAAATCTTTCTGTCTGTAACTGAGCACGTAATCATTGCACCACTAACACTCGTCAGCAGAACAGCTTACCTACAAGCACTCAGGAAACATTTGTTGAAGGTTGACTTATCCTTCTGACAAGGGAACCACAGAGAATTCTAGAGTCTGAACTCAATGTTGAGGAGATGTGGTGTTGCTCTTTGGAAGTCAAGGTAACAGAGCAGCTTCATTTTGACTCTTTTTTTTAGGTACGACTGAACTCTCAAGAGTGGAGTGGAACAGGAACTCTGCTTTGTGAGTATTCATTGGCGCGTGGTTGCAAAAAGTTCAGTTAACTTTGCTAACTGAATTCCTAACGGTAGCCCAAAGAGTGACACTGTCAAAGGAAATTAGGCTATTTTGTAGGAAATATTTGATCAAATTTATGTGTGCACGTGTGTGTGTGTGTGTGAGAGAGAGAGAGACAGAGAAAGATGCTTAAACCAAAAATACAAACATATTGCTGTCAAGTTAATTCCATTTCATGGTCACTGCAGACTGCATGTGTTACAAGGCGGAACTGTAATTTTTAGGGAAGCGCTTTGCCAAGGCTTTCTTCTGTGGGGCTTTCAGGTAGGTTCAAACAGCAAGGCTTTAGGTTAGCAGCTGATCACAAACTGACTGACTCACCTAGGCTCCTGACAGAAGCCTAATATGAGGTTTTATTTATGGTGTAGATCTTTTGTTTCCCTGCTTGTTTTTTAATTGACTGACTGATTAAAATAAAACACTTTCTATGGATTTGATCAGCCATGCCGCGAGCTCAATGCAGGCATTGGGTGATCCTGGGGTACGGTGACACAATTCAGAGACCAGCTTTCTTTGAGGACAAATCCAGACTACAACTTGTCATGTTTTTTTCAGAAAGTGCTCCAAGATAAAATTTGGCATCAATTTTCAAGGCATAGGCATGAACTTGGTGGAGTCTGAAGGCTAATCGGCCACGATATCAATCCCACACGGGAGTTGGCATCTGTCTCCTCTGGCGCCCACTTATTTGTTGATCAACAACACTCTGGTTTGGGTTTTGCTTTGGAGTAAAATTCTCTCCGTGCTGTCAGTCTGTGTAGTTCAGGAGAAGCCAACTCACCCCTGGTGCCCTGATGAACACAAAACCCAAGCTCAAGATTTTCGGACCGCTCCACTGTTTGCCCTCTGAGAGGGGTCAAAAGAAGGACTCCAGATTCTTTGTTGCAATCACTGAAGGAAGACAATCCTTATTTTCCTGCTGTCTCCCAGTGTGGAGATCACCAGCATGAAGACAAAGAGGTCAGCACAGACTCCTGAATCCAGCTGTGTGTGCAGCTAGATTCACCCCTATGCTACTTGGTTAAGAGACCAAATAAAGTCTGTCTTGAAGCCAATTTGAACTGAATTTTCTGCCATGTGAAATGGAAATAGTCCTGGTTATTATAACCCCACCCTCTAAAGTACCCTAAGAATCCAAAGTTTCATTCAAGGACTAAAAATCTTAAGACTAATAATGTCCGTCACACCTTCATTTGAAAGCTGGCCTGTGTTCTGATAAAGAATTGCAGAGAACACTTTTACAGCAAGGTTCCACATTGGTGTCTTCTGCCCCAGCTTTTCACCAACAGAAAACCAGTTCCTGTAGAGCTGACGCAGCCTCATGGAGACCCCGTGCATGGCAGAGTAAAACTGTGCCCTGTGGGGTCTTTGATGGCCGATGCTCTGGAAGTTGATTGGCAGCCTGTCTTCCATGGTACCTTTGGGCAGACTTCAACATCCCACCTTTCAACACCCAGCTGGGTGCATCAACCCTCTGTACCACCCGAAGAGTCCTCAAGAACGACTTACACTAAACTAGAATCTTCATTAGTGAGGCCATGGGCAGGTGTTCAGTTTTCCCACACATTTCTTTTCTAAAGATGCAGCTCAAGCCCCTGGCACTCCCTGGCCATCGTGTATATAACTCTTGAGATTCTTGTCAAGTCATTTCTCTTTCACTTCTGAAGCTTCATCCATCTCATCACTGGGGACTCCACACAGGCAGGTCCAAGAAGATGACAGTTTAGGCCACAACAGAGCAGCGCTGTGTCCACTTAGATCTGAGAACAGACTTTCCCTGATGGTAGATGAGATGACATTGATGTGACGCAAACTCAGGTGGAAGGCACAGTAGTGGAGTGATTGGTGACTCACCAAAAGCTCAGCAGTTTGAACCAACCCAACAGCTCTGCAGGAGGAAGACCTGACACTCTGCTCCTGTAAAGGTCACAGCCTTGGCCACCCTATGGGCCACTTCTACTTTGTTCTAGAGGGTCACACCCTGAGTTGGAATAGTAATGGGTTTTGTTTTGGTTTGGTTTTTTGAGAAGGCAATCTGCTTCCAGAAATACCAAACCAAAACCAAACCCATTTTCCGTCAAGTCAATTCTGACTCATAGCAACACTAGCAGCAGAGTACTTAACAGCTGTACCACCAGGGCTTGTTTTCATAATGACTACAGTCCAGAAAATCCTATGAGGCAATTCTACTCTGTCATATAGGGTCACCATGACTTGGGGCCAACAGGCACCCAACAAGGACAAACGTACGTGGGTTGGGTGACATGTTTGGGGGCAGGCTGGGCAGTACGCCTCCTATGAGCCCTGGCTCTTCTGCCTTCATGGGTCCCTAATACCATAACAATATCGACATTAAAAATTACTCTTGATATTACTTTAATCTACTCCCCGAATTTTTTCCCTTCTGATTTGGGCCAGATTTCATAGATTTTTGTAGACCCTAAAAATTTCACTTCTTTCCTAATGTGAGGAAAAAAATGACACATTTTCTTTGTTTGGACCCTACAAGTTAATGTTTCTCTTCTTGATTTAAAAACAAAAAATCATTTTGCACCCTGCCCCCCCAAAAGTTCCATGAGCCCTTGGCACTGTGCTTGCCAGGTCTCATGGAGTCTTCGGTCCTGGTTGTGGGTGTCTGCAGAATTCCAGTTTTGCTTTGCTTTGTTTCACACACGAAAAAGGAGCTTTAATGTTTCATCAAAGGTTTAATTTTAAATGGAGGTCTTGGGTGAGTGTTTAGTGACTTCTGGGAATTTATTTGGAGGTCCCAGGTCTGTTTCCTCATGTGTAAATTATGCATAATAATAATGCCCATCTCACAGACTGAAGACAAGGAATAAACAACTCAGAACTAATGTGCTCAGAAGAGTCTGGTTTACAGAGCCAGTCACTCAACAAATACCAGATGCTGCCATTACTCTACTGCTGTTACTATTGCAAATACATTCTCTGAGAGTAAAGTGATGCCTACTTTCCCCCTTCCTTTTCTCTTCCTTTCTTCCTCTCTCTTCTTTAATTAGCAAACATATGCCAAGCTAGCCAAGTGCCATCGAGTCGGATCTGACTCATGGCGACCCTGTAGTCCTTATTAAAAAAAAAAAAACCAAAAAACCCAGTGCCAAAATATTTGAAGTAGAAAGCAAAAGCCCACTTTCACAACATGCTATCATGGGGAGTTTCGGTGTGAACACGTGCAAGTGAGCACGCGCACACACACAAACACACCCATTTAAGTTAAGAGCACACTGTCTTGGCCACGTCCTTCCTTTTCCCTTAATTCTCCATCAGAGCCACGGTTCCAAGACAGAGCACGTGTGGAGAGGGCACTCTTGTCTTCCTGTCTCCAGGTTAGTGCCTCTACGCATGAACTAGGCATGTCCACGCTCTTGGAAGACCAGAGAAGGAACCTCTCCTTCTTCTCCCTGGTGGAAGGCTGCCTGCTTGGGTGGGTTGATGCCTTACATACAGGCTGTTGCTCAAGCGATCTTCCTCCTCTTCCTCACACGTTCTTTTCTTCTCCAAGTGCTATCCCAGAGGGCAGGGAGATGAGAAAGCCGTTTTGGCTCAAGTTCAAGGCCGCTTCTCTCACTAGAGCTGCATTTGGATCCCATTCTGCTTTGGTGAGTGTTTCTTGCTTGGTGTCACGAATTGAATTGTGTCTCCCCAAAAATGTGTGTAGCCATGTGTCTGGGCCATGATTTCCAGTATTTTGTGATTGTCCTCCATTTTGTGATTTTCCTGTGCTGTATGTTAAAGGATTAGGGTGGGACTGTAAATCCCTTCATAGGATTGCCTCCCTGCTCCACTGTAAAGGGAGTTTCCCTGGAGTATGGCTTGTCCCACCCTTAATCCTTTCATCCTACAAGAGATAAAAAGAAAGAGAAGCAAGCAGAGAGTTGGGAACCTCACGCCATCAAGAAAGCAGCACTGGGAGAAGAGCGTGTCCTTCAGACCTGAAGTTCCTGTGCCAAAATGCTCCCTGGACAAAGACTGATAGAATACCAGACTTTCCTCCAGAGCCAACAAGGAGGAAAGCCTTCTCCTGGAGCAGACATTCTGAATTTGAACTTGTAGCCTACTGTGTAAGAACAAACTTTCCTTTGTTAAAACCATCTACTCTGGTATTTCTATTAGAGCAGCACTAGCTGACTAAAATACTTGGTTTAGATATGGGTTGGGAAGAATTTCTTACTAGCAGTCTTTAAAAAAAATACATCTTAGTCTTCACCTTCTTTTTCTCTTTTCGTACATTAGATGAAGGTTTACAGAACAAACTGGGTTCTCATTAAAGTGAGCACATGTATTGTTCTGCTACATTGGTTAACAACCCCATGACATGTCAACACTCTCCCTTCTTGACTTTGGGGTCCCTATGATCAGCTTTCCTGTGCCCTCCTGCCTTCTAGTCCTTGTTCCGGAGCTGGTGTGTGCCTTTCGTCTCATTTTGCTTTATGGGCCAGTCTACTCTTTGGCTGAAGGGTGAACCTCAGGAATGACTTCACTACTGAGCTAAAAGGGTGTCCAGGGGTCACACTCTCACGGTTTTTCCAGTCTTTGTAAGGCCAGTAAGTCTCTATTTTTGTTTTGGTTTCTCTGAGTTCGAATTTTGTTCTACATTTTTATCCAGCTCTGTCCAGGACCCTCTGCTGTGATCCCTGTCCCAAGAGTCAGTGACGGTAGCTGGGACCATCTGGTTGTAACACACTCCGTCTTGTGGAGGCTGTGGTAGCTGTACTCCATGAGTCCTTGGGACTAATCTTTCCCAAATGTCTTTAGTTTTCTTCGTTCTCTCTTGCTTCCAAAGGGGTGGCTGCTCAAAAGCATTTAAGACCCAGACCCTTAAATCCTGACAGTGCAGCAGAGCCTGCTGGACCTTTCTGGTACCAAAGCATGTTGATGCGCCTTAATTTATTTACCAGTTGCCTGCTGTTGGGTCGATTCTTACTCATGATGACCCCCTGAGTCTGCTCCACAGGGTTTACAGTGCCTGCATTTTTTTCCAGAAGTAGATTGCCAGGCGTTACTTCCAAGGTCTCTCTGGAGGGACTTGAGTCTCCAGCCTTGGGCAGCCCAGCTTTCTAACTGTTCACAACACCAGGGATGCCTGAATGTAACTCATCCTCTAACAAGGGGTATTTAAGTTGTTTTCATAAATCCATGGCCCCAAATGGAGCTCTAGATTGTATCTAGAAAAACCTATGGTTTGGGCTGTTGGTCTCACCATCAGATAGGGTCCGTTTCCCCCCATCTGTGCTTCCTCTAAGTCTAATCTGCTCTTTTTCTAACTCAGAAGTGATGAGGTTTAGGACACACCCTGCACTGATCTGGTCTCATCCACACAGCAAAGAAAACTCCGTCCCCAAACATGGCTATATCCAGAGCTCTGTGGATTAGGACTCCTGGACTTTCTTTTCATGGGGACCCAATTCCATCCTTAACATGGTGCAAAACAGCATGGTGTTGGTGGTGTTAGGTGCTTTTGAGTCCATTCCAGTGCACAGTGACTCCATGTAATTGTGCAGAAATACCCCACAGCGTTTTCTAGGCTATAATCTCCATGGGGAAACTCTAGTGGCATAGTGCTTAAGTGCTTCATCTGCTAGCTTCAAGGTTGGCAGTTCAAATCCACCAGGTGCTCCTTGGAAACTCTGTGGGGCACTCCCACTCTGTCCTGTAGGGTCACTGTGAATCAGAGCAACTTGACAGCACTGGGTTTGGTTTGGGGTTTAACCTCTAGGGAAGCAGATCTTTAGTCTCAGAGCTGCTGGGTAGGTTCAAATCACCAAATTTTTGGTGAGCAGTCAGTGCTTAACTGTTATGCCAACAAAGCTCCCAGATGGGGCAACATTTAGGAGGGACAGAAGCGTGAGAAGCTATGTCCCTCCTGATGAGAACCACTAAGCAGGTAAGGCAGGTGGCCAAGGTACTTCCTCTATCCCACACACATCTAGGACCTCACAGTCCCTTCCTGCCACCAGACTCCAGGACTCTAGGACCCCACAGCACCACTGGCTAAAGGAGACACCTGCCACTGCCTTCTGATTTTTAACTGCAGCAAAGTAAGATGCTAGATCCCTAAAAGGCATGCCCCCCATGAGTGCTCTGATCTCATATGGGTGTGCATGGATCTCTCAGCTGCTCCGGTTGCCTTCTTACCACCTTGGCTAGGGCTGCAGTGAGCAGCCGTGGCGAGCTTGAATTTCAAACAGGGCAGACTGAAAGGGGAACAAGTGTATGCTTATGAGAGCATCATTATCCCTCTGCACTGCATCATTTATATCCTTCAGAAGGGACCATGCCAGGCCAGGAGCAACAGTTGGAGTTGGTCATTTGTCAGGTTGGAGCAGGTGGTACGAGGTGATGTAAGAAATCACCCGAAAGGAGCCGCAAACGGAAATAGATGGAGGTGTAAGAGTCATAGGAATGTGATCAGTGAATCCACAAACAAGTGCAGATAAATCAAACAGTGCCAGGTGGAAGGAAGCAACAGAGGATTCAAATTAGCAGGCCCTGCACCTTGTCAAGGCAGGGTGAGGAATTCAGTCCCGGCCACCACTCTCTACCAGGGCTGCAGAAGTGCTCGCGAGGAAATGAATCTTTCCAGGGTAGAGAGCTCGAGTGGAAGAGATTTCCTAGAGAGTATCAATTTGGATTATAAAAATCCCAAGGTCTTCGGCACTGACAGCATGAAAGGCTGAAAAATGGACCTGGTCTCTTTGCAGCGGCCACTGCCCATGGAGGCTTTGCTTCTCTGCACATGTTGGCACACTCACCAAAGGTGCACTGTGCTGTAAAAAGCCAGGAGACAAAGATCCAGCTGCAAAGCCTTGAAGAGAGAAGTGTTTCATCCACATACTCATGACCTTGGGGCTCCTTGAAGAAATCTTTGTCTTTGACCAAATTTAGTCCAGAGTGTGAGGGTGGGGGAGCCCGAGCCAACAAATAATAATGATGGTTTACATTTAATAATAATAACAAGGACTGCTGTGATCAAGGACCTACTCTGCTCCAAAGCAGCTGGGGTGGAACACTGGTTACATGCTTGGCTGCTAACCCAGAGGTTCGAACATACCAGCCGGTCCACAAGAAGAAAGATATAACAATCTGCTTTTCCTATAAAGATTATTTTTGCTGTTGTTGTGTGCCAAGTCAATTCTGATTCATAACAATGTACAGGCCAGTGTAGGACTGTCCTCTCGGGTTTCCAAGGAGCAGCTGGTGGATTTGACCTGCCAACCTTTTGGTTAGCAGCCAAGTTCTTAACCCCTGCAGCACTAGTGTTCCATAGCCGTAAAGATTACAGCCTAGGAAACCCTAGGGACAGTTCTACCCTGTCATAAATAGTCACTATAGTCGATGTCTACTCAACCTTACACGACTGCTGCTTCAGGCATGGTGCCATGTTCTTTTGGAACTGATCTCTTAATCCTTACAGTAACCATACACAGTGACTGATACTGCCTTTTTTTTTTTTTTTTGAAGAAACTGAGTTTCCAGGAATTTCAATGACCCTCAGTCAGTCAGGGTCACTACTTGTGAGTTACACCACCGGGATTTGAAGCCCAAGCTTACACTGGTCCATCTGCCTTCCGTAACTTGTACTAACTGAAGAGTTTAGGAAGCAGATGAGGGCACTGGAATGGAGAGGGCTGTAGGTCCACTCACAGGGACGCTCCTCTCTCCAACACGAGTCTCTTACATAAAAATGGGAACAAGTAGCAGGTCCTGGCAAACAGACTGGTGTCCTAGCAGGGAAGAGCCTGAGACTGTACAGTACATGACAGGTACTTACAAAAGGATAAAGAGGTACAGCCTTTCATGAGTGGGTTCAAAGGACCCAGCAGAGGTTTCTCAGTATCTAGAACTCGTTGTGTGCATTCAGAATGTGATTCAAATCAAATACTTGGTCTATCTTCAGTGTAGAAAGAATGTCCATTTTGTGCAAAGCAAGATACTTCTGTCTGGAAATATTTTCTGTCTTCTGAATTTTCACGAAGCATTCATTGCCCACAAGTTCATAGCTTAGGATCTCTCAGGCTGAAATCACATACTCTTTGTGTGTATGTGTGTGTATGTGTGTGTGTTAGTCAGCTTCCATAAAGATTTATAGCCTTGGAAACCCCAAACGGCAGTTTTACTCTGTCTTTGAAGGTCACCATGACTTGGAATCAACTCGACAGCAATGGATTAACACAGTGGCTGCACGATGGGCTGAAGCATGACAACACTCATGAGGCTGGTGTAGGATCGGGTAGCGTTTCATTGTGTTGTCTACAAGGTCACTGTGAGTCAGTACCAACTGGAAGGCACACACCTAACAACACAACAGCAGTGGGTCACAGGATGACCAAAGGCGTCTCTGAGGGCGGCCGATGCTTTACGTACTCAGCTGCGAACAGAGAGGCTGGAGACTCAAGTCCAGCCATAGCTGTCTGGGAGAAAGGCCTGGCCATCTACTTCCAAAAAGTCTGACTTGACCATCCTAGGGAGCTGAGCTTTATTTGGACACACCTGGGGTGACTGTATATCAGAACCAATCTGATGGCAAGTACCTTTTTGTTTGTTTTTGGTTCTTTTAGTGTCAAATACAACACACATATATAATGTTAACTTTTCTCAGGAACCACTAAACAGCTAAGAAGAAATGAGTGAAGTTGATTTTAATAATGTATTTTATTTAACCCAGTATATCCAGAATACTTGCATGTTCACATGTCTTCAGTGGCAGGTATTGAGACGGTTGACACTGCTTTTCTTATAAGCTTTTGAAATCTGGTGTGTTTTGAATTTCTAAAATCAAAACCAAGTCGGCTGCTGTGGAGTCAGTTCCAACACACAGTGACCCTATAGGACAGTGTAGAATTGCCCATAGGGTTACTAAGGACTAGCCAGTGGCTTTGAACTGCTGACCATTGGTTGGCAGTGGTAGCTGATAGCTCATCTCAATTTCAAGTGCTCAGGAGCCCCACAAAACTTGTGGTCACTCTGTGGACAGCACAGGACTACAGAGTCTGAGATAAACCCCCAAAGCAGAGCTAAAACACTGGCCAAGCTCAGGCTAGAGTCAGCTTCTCAGGGGAGAGGGCTGGTTTGAGGGCATAAAGTTAGTTCAGTAGAACTGCCAAGATCTAAAAACCAGGAGATTTCCCATAAAACTTGAGTTTTCTGGTTTCTGTTGGCAAAACTGAAATCCAGGCAACGTAGCTACCTTCTCAGCTGGCACCCTTCATGGGAGGACAGTGGTGACTGCCTACTTGACGGAAGGGATGCTGAAGTATCTGCCTGTCATCTCATCTAATTCAGAGAGGTTCACATCGGTCCACTTTGTCTCCATACCACACCTGCCTGCCCCCATAAATCTGTGTGTTCGAGACCTTTGTGTCCAGCCAAGAAACCCCCAGAATTGACCCTCACATCTGGTTCTGCTCAGACCCAGCTCCTACCTTCACCCATCCTCTTGAAGATGAGTCATGCCCTGGGATTTCTCTGCAGGAGCAGCTGCAGGTATGAGAGGACAGCCACAACTCAGTATCTGACAATGATTTATATCGAAAAGGACAGAAAAGACTCAACAGCTCCTATTGTATCCCTTGATCTGCCGATGGATGATTCATCTGTAATGACTTTGTACATGGCCATGATCACTAAGGGGAATAGGCAGAGTGAGCAGAGGGAGTAGCTGATTTCGCTTCTGAAATGAAAAACATCCCTCATGCCCCTACCCAAGACTCAAGTATTGTAAATTCCATTGCACATCTCAAACCAATGCCTACAGCCATCAAGGAAAAGGTTGAGTCTTGCTGGCTTCTACTGCTACTGTTGATGTCCTGTCATTGGACCAAAGCACTGTAGGCAGCCTAGAATTGAGGTCACATGGTGAAGAATCCAAGAGCCGAAGCTTAGAGTTCAGAGAACTCTGAGACTGTATCATCTGCCTGTGCCGTGGGAATTCAGGCAAATCGCTTAACCTCCCTCAGCCTCGTCTTCCCCCTATGTGAAATGGGTTTAATAACAGTTCCTACTCCTTCAGACTGCTGCAAAGACAGAGATAACCCCTGCAAAGTATCAACTGCCGTGCCTGGTACATAATAACCAAACAAAAAAATAAAGTTCATGGCTATCTAGCAGATTCTGACTCATAGCAGCCTTACAGGACAGAGCGGAACTGTCCCATAGGGTTTCCAAGGCTGTAATCTATACGGTAGCAGACTACTGTATCTTTCTCCTGTAGAGTGGCTGGTTAGTTTGTACCGTTGAACTTTCTCTTAGCATCTGGGTGCTTAACTGCCATACCACTAAGGACCTTTGATACATAATAAGTGCTCACTAAATGCTAGTGATGCTTAAGAATTACTAATAGTCGATATCTACATTGACACTGCAGGGAAGCCTGTTCCCACTTGACAAGTCTTTGTATCTAGACGAATTCCTCTTATGCAAGGATTCCGAAGCACTGAGCTAAGAAGGTGCCTTAAATTTCACTTAGAAGAGAAAGAGATGTCTGGGGATATTAAGTTCCTCTACCACAATGGTGAAGCAAAGGTGTAGTGAGACTATAATTATAAAATCAAAGCCAGCAGGTATTAATTTAGGTCTTAACAATGCTCCAATCACCAGGATAGACGGCGGGTGAAAGGAAGCACAGCTGCTGTCTGTGTCCCTAAAGAGCACCCCCGCAAAGAAAAGGAGAAAGAACACAGTTGAGGAGGAGATTAAACAGACATGAAAACAGTGCTCCGCTGCCATTTTTCTGCTGTCCCCATGAGCAGCACGTACCCAAAGGTATTCTCTCTTGGAGTTGTTAGCAGTGTACAGAGAGGGGGGTGTAGAGAACGCCGTCAGGGTTGCCTTCAGAACATTCCAGTTTCCACTCACTTCTTACCATCTCTGCCATGACTCAGATTATCCAGGGGTACTCAACTAGAGGACATTTGGCACTGTCACCACTCAAGGTGGGGATGGCAGGAGCTTACTGGCATTTAGTGGACAAAGGCCAGGGATGCTGATAGACATCCGACAATGAACAGATCAGCCCCTGACAACCAAGACGCATCTGGTCCAGCATGTCAGAAGTGCCAGAGTTGACAGACTGCTAGATCCTACTATTTGCAAGTTTGAATGGATGCCTGCAGAAGTCTCCTGCCTGGGTTTCGGCCCGCCTTTGGCCCTGTTGTTGGGGGTGGTAGGTGCTGTTGAGTCAGTTCTGACCCATACCAACCCTGTGCACAGCAGAATGAACCGCTGCCCAGTCCTGCATTGTCCTCGCAATCCCTGCGACGAATGAGCCACTGTTGTCATTCCACCTCATCGAGGGTCTTCCTCGCCTTCCCGGATCCTCTACCTTACTAAGCATGACGTCCTTCTCTAGGAACTGGTCCCTTCTGATAACATGTCCAAAATACATGAAATTAAGTCTCACTCCTCCAGTAGGCAGGATGATGCTTCCACCAAAGCTGTCCCTGTAACTCATCTGTCAGTCTGTCACACACATTACCTTTCACATCCTGAGTGCCATCAAGATGTCTTCCTTTCAATACTTTGTTTATCTTTGGGTAAAGAAAAAAGTCCTCGGGGGCCAGATCAGGTGAGTAGAGGGGTTACTCCAACACAGTTTATTTGTTTACTGGCTAAAAAGTCCCTCACAGACAACTATAGTTAAGTCTGTGGACTTGCCACCATGCCACCGGGCACAATGGCCTTTCCAGAAAGAGTTCTAAAACTGCTTTGAGGGGTGGACTAGGCACTGGTGTCAGTGCATAGATTCCCAGAGGGAGTATTTTGAAGGTGACTGTAGTGATATTCAGCAACAAGCTCTGCAGCACCTAAAACAATTAAGTTTGTGGACGTAATCATCAGACCTCATATGGTAATAGCTTGCAGTGGTTATGATGCTGGAAGCTATGCCCCCAGTATGTCAGCAAGGCCACCCATGGTGGCCAGGTTTCAGAGGAACTTTCAGACTAACCATAGTGATAAAGGCCTAGTGACCTACTTAGCCAGTGGAAACTGTGAACCACTTTAGAATATTTTCTGAGATGGTCCTGGAAGGTAGGCCCCTAGAGTGGCAGGCACTCACAATGCCCAATGCCCACAACAACGGACCAAGACTCACAGAGATAGTACAGAGCCAGGGGGGCCCGCTTTGTTCTGTGATGACATGGGGTCCTCATGAGACAGGGCCGACCCAACACCAACTAACAAGAACCATAGTGCTACCCACTGCCTGGTCACCAGAACTTTCCAGAGGTGGTCAGATGAAGGAAACTGAGTTGGGGAGATCCGTCTTGATTATCCAGATGGACACAAGAGTCTTCTCTGAGTCCAAGAAGGAGAAGTGACTGTGAAAGTGGAGGTCTGAGAGACACCATCACTGATATTGAAGACAGAAGGGGCTGTCGGTCAAGGCTATGAGAAGCCTCTACAGACCAGAAAAGGCAAGGAAATGGTTTCTCCTTTAGAGTCCCCAGAAGATAGACGGCTCTGCCTTTCCTCCCTTCTGTTCTTACACAATCCTCAGTGGATTAGTTGTAACACAAACTCCCTTGCTTCAAGTGACACCAGTGTGTATTCTCTGACAGCACTGGAGGTCAGCTGTTTCCAAACCAGTTTCACTGGCCTAAACTCAAGCCATTGGCCAGGCATGTTCTTCCTGAGCGTTGTAGAGTTAAATTCGTTTTTCTTATCTTTTGTAACTTTCACAGTTGCCTCTCTGTCATTCCTTGGCCCGTGGCCCCTTCCATCTTCACTGTTAAATTGGAAAATGCAGGCCAGAGCTTGATTTTCACACACAACCCTCATGCAAAGGACTGAATGATTGCTGGCTCTTAAGCCATTGTCTGTAGACACCCAGTGGGCCTCCTGGGCCACCGTACTCCTGAAATCACAGCCAAGATTCCATGTAGATTGTTTGAGAAGCAAATTTTAGCTCTCACCCCATTCTCACAGGTGTCCAACTGATGACTGACATTCAGTCCTCTAGGAAATGTCTACGCGCAGCTGATGTGATCTAGAATGTGCTTTGGATATCATTTTCAAGAGAAAGAATTTGATTTGGGGAAACACACCTTGTTTTACAGAGGAAGAATTCCTGGCCCAAGACGGACTTCATTGCCTATTGAACCGACATCCTGCCACAATGCGCCGGCCTCACCTGAACACGCTTGCCTACTTCAAAGCAGGTGGATGGGCTGTACTTGCTGAAGCCCAGATAATTCCTGTGGCTTGAACTTTGAGACCCTGTCAAATGATTTTCCCAACTGCTGCTGGAAACACCCGTATGAGCTCAAAGGAACAGCCAATTAAAGGCTAGAAATTCAAGTGCTGGTCTTTTCTGGCCTCAGCTCCGTCTGGACATGTGGCTGTTGGGGATACGCAGCCATGCCTAAGAAAGTTGTTTGTAGAAGTAGGTGAATAGCCTTCTCCAGGTGAACTCTGCAGCATTTAAATATCAAAAACTTTGTTTTCTAATGAAGGAGATAGTGAAGAGAGAGACATAAATTACATGCTTGGTGGCAACTGAAGGTTGGGAAAATTAGGGCCATTTCCCACGGTGTGAATACAGTGATTTCAGTTTGCAAGAGTAAATTAAGCCTCTGGGAGGATTTGTCTTCCATTAAATTGAACAGCTAAACAGACACAGAAGATATGAATGTCATCACCAGGAACCCCAAAGGTTACAAAGGAAAGGCAAAGGGACTTTAAGAGGCTTTGTTGCAATACCTACCTCAGAAAAGCAAAAACCCCCAGTGCACATTGAGAAGCAAAATTAAAAAAAAAAAAATTAAGGATCATAATTCCATTGCCATACCATATGTTATTAATGTCTGTCAACACTGTTTAGCCAGCAACTTCTGACAGTTCCATATTTGCTATCTAAATACATCATAAATAAATCAGTAATGAACCGCTTTGGTAAACCTTCCGAGCTGATTGGAAATACAGATGGAGTAAACAAACTCTGCTAAAAGTATATACAACTGTTTAATGTCAAAGACAAAGTCACACTGTTATTTGACAAAACAGAAAGGAAAGCGAGGGTGGGGTTGCAGGAGGGGGGGGAATTACCAATCTGGGGAGGGAGGGTGGGAGAAGAAACATAGCTTCTGTGTTTAGACACACACAGCTCAGGATTTTCTGTGTAAAAGAAGGCCCCAGGGGAAATTGGACATGAGGAAGTAGAAGCTGATCTGTCTGTTTCTGGCTTCCAGTCAGTGAGCAGCTATGTATGAATTCAGACAATTTATTTAAATTCACCACCATTGCAAAACTGGCAAGTGAGTCTTACCAAATAGACATTTGCAAAAGTATCTACCGCTCAGAGTCAAATCTGTTAGAAGTGCCTGGGATTTAACTAGCAAACACGAGTCCACATTCTGTTTGAATGGGGTCACATTTTTTTGTCTACCTTTTCCTTCTTTTGATTTGATTTTTTCTCTTTTGGCCTCCTTGTTTTAAAGTCAGGCAGTTCGTCATTCTGAATCTTCAAACGTTACATTATGTCATGTTGTCACACCAGTGGGCTAGGTTTAAACAGAGCTAGCAGGACTAGGTTACTTTCACGACAGTAGCTTTCTTCGCAGGGTTTTTTGCCTAGAAGTCAGCATTCTTGCGGGTGAGAAGCCCAGGTAGGTTCACCGTGGTTAGGCCTTTGGGCTTTGCAGCAGAGGTGGCATGCTAATTAAGAGCTTCGCTAGGTGGCGTATTCTAATTTGTTGAAAGCACATTTTAGTTGCAGATTCTTTATCTATGCTTTGGGGATGTTGTTTTCTGGGTTTCAGTAAGATCTGTGGAAATGTATAATTATTTCTGGGACACACAATATTTAGAGAGAAGGATTCGTCTCCCTCGTCAGGACAGACAGGGTCTCTTAGGTTGTCTATTAATCCCATGAGCGGAGCCACTCTCCTTCTGTTGTCAGTGCATTGAAAATCCCTTTGATCAGAGACATAACAAAATTCATGTAGCATAAACAGAAGACATCCTATTGACAGAATTCAAATAGCAGTCGCTGACTTCCCAACAAAGCCCGCAACAGAAGTCTTTTCTGTGATAGGCTGCAGCGTCCAGGGCAGGGTTGGCCCTCCTTGCGTGGCTGTGCCAGCAGGCCACCAGCGCTGTTCTCAGCACAAAAAAATAGAATACATCATACTGAATGGGCGCATTAATCTGCAGGCTCTCGGTTTCTGAGTCACCTGTAGTTAGGTCTGCAGACACTCTGTATACCATATAAATCTGATTTCTGAGCAGAGGGGTGGGCAGAGGAGAAGGGCTTCTCAGTGAAATACTAGTTCAGCAACAGTTTACCTGCCTCCCAAAGCTGTTAGCAGGATTAATAGCTTCTGGGTCATTTAAAGTTTAAAAAGATCCTTGTGCTCCTTCCAGGAAAGCGAAAATAATAAGATGAGCCATGCTGTCCGCTGGAAGGTGAGAGGGGCAGGTGAAGAAGGGAATTTTGGGGGTGGGGGTCACTGTTCTAGAAAATGGAGGCACTTTAGTCCTTGGGAACTAAAACCCACCCCAAACCAGACCCACTGTTGTCAGTTCTGACTCATAGTGGCCCTATAGGACAGAGTAGAACTGCCACACAAGGTTTCCAAGAAGCACATAATGGATTGTCAACCTTTGGGTCAGTGGCCATAGCTCTTGACCCCTACCCACCAGGGTGTACTGGGAACTAAAGAAGCCCCAATTTTTCTAACCTTAAAAACAGCAGGAACACTTTGCTTTCTGTATTTGTAAACATCTGAGCCCTGAGCCCCACCAACTTATGTCTGGAAGAGTTCTTATTAAAAGAGAGGAACCTTGTGCCATTTGGGTGACGTGTACTGTTGGGATGACATACTGTTGGGATGACATACTCACAGGGTTGCCGTGATTTGAAATTTACTCAATGGTAACAGGTTTTTTTTTTCTTTCTTTCTAACATTCAATCAATATTATGCAACAAGTGATAAGGCAAAAGGAAACACATCCCTATTTTACAATCTTCCAGTTTATTTTCCTGTGTATCTTTTCACCAATATATTTGTTGTTTTTGTCAGCTTACCCAGGAAAAAATATAGAGCTATGCATAATTCAGGAATAAAATTCAGAAATAAAATTGCTATCAACTCACTGTGGACTCAACAAATATATCCCAAACATAGAGTTTTCATGAGCAGCCCTCCACTACTAGCGGCAGACTTTCAACAGGGGGGCACACCATTTGTTTCATGCTGGCTATGTGGATTTTGTCTCTAGCAAGTACCCTAAGTCTGGAAGACCTGAGACTGGGAGGCTGGGCTTGACCACTGCCAGGAGCTAGCCAGAAGGCCAGAGCTGCCATGAGTCCTGCTCCACCGCCTTCAAATTCTAGTGCTCCATCTCTTCCTTTGCTGCCATGCCCCACCCTCCCAAGTGTGGGTACAGGACAGAGAGCCCTCGAGTGAGATAGCAGGCATGGAGAGAAAAGTGGAAAGGACAGGACTCTTTATTTGCAAAGCCTGCAATAGCGGTGGCTAACGGGTCTCAGCACTCATTCTACAATCTCTGCAAGGTCACCCTCAGAACTAGTCCATGATTGATTTTGAAGTGAAACTCAGCATTTCATATCGGTAACGGACATTCAAAAAGAGATGACAGCTGGTCGAGAAATCTGAGTGTTCCTAGAGTTCCACGGTGGATGTTTCTCACCATCGTGGGCTGGGTGGAGCGGGGCCCAGACCTGATGAAAGCCTTCATAATTACCACATTAGGCCAGGCAATTAATGCCACTGGCTTCACAAGCCCCCATCACTGGCCCGGGTCCCCTGGACTGCCATCTTACTGAGTTCCCTTCTAGGAGAGCGACCCTGAAACACACTCTTAAAGGGTTAAGGGGAATGAGTGACAACACCCTTCGGCATGATTTACAACGTGGAGCCCTGTAGTGAAACCGAGCCTTGATGGATGATGCTGAAAGTCGGAGACGAACCATAAATCATGTCTTTGAATCACTGACAAAGATAAAGGAGAGAAAGAAAAAGCAGTGGCATTGACATTCACTCTCCCAATAATGTACATTGACTAGTTACAATGCGGAGCCTTAATTAAAAAAAGCCAACCGGAGGTGTTCACCTCGGTGGGGAGGTCCCACCTCTTTGGAGGCTGCTCTCAGAGATTACAAATCAGGATTTGAGTCTCTTCCAGGAAGGTCACTGCCATTGGAAGAAGGCTGTCAAAGGGAACCACAGAGGCTCCAAACAAAACAAAGCAATCAACCCCAAAAAGAAACAAAAAGCAAAGTGAGTTTAGGGTCCATGAGCTGCTACCTGGTCAAGATCTCTGCCACTCAGTTCTTGGAAGACCATCAATGGGAACAGTCAGCATCAACAGGGGATCAATAGAACATAACCCAACTGACTGTGTTTTTCATTGGGAAAACACCCAGATCAGATCAATGAATCATTAGAGGTGACCAGAAGATGCAAGGAAGTCAGGTAATATACTTGTGTTCTGAAGTCAGGGTATTGTGTGGGAGGGAACTGAGACACTGGCCAGCCAGTCTGCCTTGTCTTTGACCAAGAGAGACTGATGTCTTCTTTCTCAGGTTCAAGGAGGAGGACAGGTTTCTCTTCTACACTCAACTCTGGATGGGCTTCCTCTTAGCGCAAGGTGAGTCTTGCTTTCCTATAGTATGTGATGGAAGCAACCTCGGATTTGGATTTCGGAGCAACTTCTAGGCTCTAGGCTACCTCTACACCATAAGCACTGGCAAAGAAGAGGTGGATTCTTATATCCATTTGTTGCAGTGAAAAAATTTTCACTGAACATCAACTATATTCTAGACATGTTGTTGGTTAGATGTTAGAAACGTGGGGATGATCCAGATGGATGTGGTCCTGGGCCTCAGTTAGACTTGAGTGTCACGTTGTCATTGTTAGTCACTGTCACGTCAACTCTCACTCAGGGGGCCTCCATAGCACGCCAAGTAGAGGATGCAAATGGTTAACAGGCTTGGCAGCTGACCAAAAGGTTAGAAGTTCAAGTCCACCCAGAGGTGCCTTCAAAGAAAGCCCTGGCAATCTATTTCTAAAAAATCAGTCGTTGGGAATTCTGTAGCATACAGTCCCACTCTGACACACCTGGGGTGGCCATGAACCAGAATCCACTCAGTTACAATTGGTTGGTTATCAGGAACCCCCCAGGAGAGTCCCTCTCTCCTAGCCACAACCTTCTGTCCTGCCCTGTTCTTTAGACATTTAATTCTTAGACCAGATTGTCCAATTTTTTCAAACCTCAACTTGTTCTTGTTTTGGAGTTCACTTTCAGTGGTTCATTCCCCAGCTCCCAAACACTTACTGAGGATTTTCTTCTTTACTCCTTTCTGCTTTTCTTCATTCTACATTTGCAAAGTTTCTGTTCTGTGCTGGGTCCTATGCAAGGAGCTGATGACCTAAGACCCTAAAGAGGAGGTCCCTGTCTTTCACATCCTTGTACGTCAAACACACAGGGAATACTTAGTAACCAGGGAGGAGTCATGACAACACTTTACGTCCAACAACGGGTGTGTGTGGCCAACTCAACCAGGCTTCTCATTCAGGCCACGTGGACTTGGAATTGTCCACATACTGTTCTGACCATTTGGCATTTGTGTAGCAGCTCTAGAGGAAAAGCAAGGTCTTTGTAATTTGGCCCAAGTTGATGTACCTCTCTGAGCACCGGCTTCCTCATTTGCAAAATGAGGTGAACAATATCACCTATTTCTTGCATGTTTTGCATGTAAATGCTTCACGTGGTAGTTATTAACAGAAAGTCCTTTCAGAAAGTCCTTACAAATGAGTCGCCACTTTTGAAATATTCTCACTTTTATTTTCATTTCCTTATTGATATTGGGTAAACAAGGCTGGAACAACAACAACAAAATAACCACAAAACCACAAGCTTCCTTACCCATTCCCTCAAAAAAGAAAGGAAAATGGAAAGAAGAAAAGTTTCATCAATACAGACACTATCACGTGTATAGGTACCCTTGTCTGTCTGTATTTATTTTTCTGTAGCATGTGTCATTTATTTGTGTCTATGTCATATTTCCTTATAGCACTTCCCCTTCTGGACTTGACAGCTTCCAGTGTTCAGTCACTGGAGCCCTGGTGGTGCAGTGGTTAAGAGCTCAGCTGCTAACCAAAAGGTTGGCAGCTCAAATCTGCCAGCAGCTCCTTGGAAACCCTACTGGGCAGTTCTAATCTTTCCTATAGGATCACTGTGAGTGGAAACAGCTTGATGGCAACAGGTTTATTTTGTTTTTGTTTTCATCTTTGATTTAAGAAGCCTAGCGGCCAAAGATTCAGCACTGAAGCAGTTAAAGGACAGGTCGGTATCTCGAACCCACCTAGCAGCTCCGAGGGAGGAAGATCTGCTGATCTGCACCTGTAAAGATCACAGCCCAGATAACCCTTGAGGGTTAATTCTGTTCTGCCGTAAGGGGCTGCTGTGAGTTGAAACAACTCAACAGCACCAAACAACACATCTCTGGAAGGCTGGGTGGCGAAGTGGTTAAGCTGTTGGCTGCTAGGTGAAGTGAAAGATCAGCAGCATATGCCAGCAGCCCGCTTGTGTAAAGATGACAGCTTGGGACACCCCAGGGGGCCATTCTACTCTGTCCTATAGGGTCACTGTGAGTGTAAATTGATTCAACAGCAACAATTTTTTTTTAATATCTAATAAATGTTAGGTAGCAAGTAATAAAGCAAAAAGAAACAAGAATTAAAAAATGAAGAGATACATGTAACTTAACTCTTTATATAAAAATATCAGTTCTTATTAAGATGATTCCAAGTCATGGTGACCCCACGTGTGTCAGAATAGAACAGTGTTCCCCAGGGTTTTTAGCACCTGATCTTTTGGAAGTCATTGTCAGGCCTGTCTTCTGAGGTGCCTTTGGGTGGACTTGAACCCCCAAAGCTGTCAGTCAGCAGCTGAGCACATTAACTGTGTGTGCTACCCTGGGACTCCTAACTCCTTGGAGCTTCTCATTAATGGACACTTGGAGTCATTGGAAAGGACGAGAAATAAACGCTGCGTAATTGAGACTGACCAGGGAAACCTTTTAAGACTGTACTCACTGTATATAATGTAATCACAGATCATATACCACACTGATTAACTGCATAGATAATGTGCAATGAGAAACTCTTACATATAATTTATAACTATACATATGTATGTAATACATAAAGAAACTGGAAAGGCTGATCAGCTATAAAGCATAAAGCAAAGAATGTTTAGGCAACTACCAGCAGTTTTGTTAACCTTCCATGAGCCCTGATCCACCTGGAGGCTTAACTGTTTACCACATATTGACGACCAGAAGCAGAAGAGTGATGTTTAACCATTCACGATGCTATCAGATTAATTTAAAGGGGACCCTGCCCCTCCCGTGAAGCACCTCAACACTCTGTCCTTGGAGGAGGCTTTTATAGAAATTCTTCCCCTGCTAGGGTGATGCCCACTTTTTATTTTATCAAGGCCAAAGACATGAGGGGAAGCTGGACTTAATCACTGGGAAAAATGTGGATTTGGAATCCGGCGTTCAGGTACCTGGCAGCTTTTATGTTGGTTTTGAACTTCACATACATTAAAACTGCATCATCTATCAATCTTACAGTTTCATGTCACTTATGAAAATCTACTGAGTATTGTTTTCATCTTGCCTTACAACAAGCTGCGAAGCCTCATGAATACTGAACAGTGCTGGAAATACAGCGCATCTTTTATTTTTAAAGGTCTCGACAGTTTCGAACGGCAAGATTTCTTTGTTGCAAGCGGTGTCTTCGTGCACCAGTTGGGGGCTTTCTTCTGCGTTTTCCTTCTGCCAAGGAGCGAGTGGCAACATCACCTCTCATCATTAGGATGGCAAGAGTGGTCCTGCTGCTGCAGCCACCTCCTGCATCTGAGCCCTGTGGGTGCCAGCCCTGAACGGGGCAGGGTGGGGGGGGTTGCTGCCGAGATTCGAATGGGACCTTACAACTCAGATATCAGCTTATGAGGAAGCCACGGGATGGGCAACCAGCCACTTCATCTTCATCCTGATTTTAATTTAAGGACAATGAGAGAGACCTAGACAAACAGACAGACAGGCAGGGATACACGGACAGAGAGATGCCGAAGGACGCAATGAGAAATGTAATAATGAGTGCTTTCTGTGGCACTTGCTTTTCCAAGTTTCCTTTCTTCTCATTTATTCTGCATTTCTTGAGCACTTACTCTGTGACGCACACGGCACTTACAGAGCCTTAAAGGACAGAGTACCCTCCTCACTTGGATTTTACATATAAGATGAAGGAGACAACAACAATAATGGTAATAATAATAATAATAAAATTGGTCCTGATATAGTGCCTCTGTATGGTCAGGAGGGACCCTGTGTGGTACAAAGGGTTAACATGCTAAGCTGCTAACACAAAGGTTAGAGGTTCTAATCCACCTAGAGGCACTCACAAGAAAGGCTTGGTGGTCGATGTCTGAAAAATCATCCACCAGCAGCTCCAGGGAGCACAGTTTCATTCTGACTCACAAGAGCTTGCTATGAGTTGTAACCAACTGACTGGCACCTGGCCATGTGGCCACTACCCCTTCAGGACTCAGACTGTAGATGTGGAGACAGTGACAGTGATGCTAACATGACTGCTTCTAAAATCGTGCTCACTACCCTGGTGGCACAGTGGTCAAGAGCTCAGGCTGCTACTGAAGAGGGTCACCATTTCGAAGCCACCAGGTGCTTCTTGGAAACTCTATGGAACAGCCCTGCTGTGGCCTACAGAGGCACTGTGAATTGGAGTCAAATCTACTGCACTGTTTTTTGTTTGGGTTTATGTGCCAAGCATTGTCCCCAAACATTTTATATTGTTCTAAGCACTTTACAAATACAGATGGTAGCCTATTTTGATTCTCATGAGACCCCCTGAGAGGTCCTGTTCTTATTACTCCCAGTTTTCTCATCTTACCCATGAGGCAACTGAGGCACGCAGAGGTGACATGACTCACTCAAGGTCACACAGGGAGCAACATGCAGAGCCGGGACTTGAACCCAGGCCGTGTGATTGGGCTCAGCCCTTTCTTGCTATAATACCTGCTCCCTCTGTCAACAGGCAAATGACAAAGACCTGAGATCTCTTGGGGGAGTGACAAATGACATGTAGAAAACAGAACAGGGTGAACTGCGGACAGGGACTGGGTGGGAGATTCTTCTCTGAGAAAGTGACACCCAAGCTCAGAGCTTAGGGCTGAGAAGAAGTCGCAGCCGGCTTTGAAGGAAGGTCCTTCCAGACAGGGGAATTTATAGCATACAGATCCACAAATGGAAAGCAGCTTGCTGGGAGACTTTGAAGGAGAGAAAGAAGGAGATTAATGGGACTGAAGAGAAAGGCAGGTGACAGAAATGACAGAGGCGGAACACTGCTGAGGTCACACAGGGTCCTGTCAGTCTCAGAGAAGTCCCTTATCAGGGGGTGTCTGCTGGGGAGGATGCCCATTTTGATCACATTGGTGTCTTCAAGCAGTGAAATGTCCCCCTGTTGCAGAACACAGGAAATGCCCTTTCTCCCTCACTGCTCTGTTTTCATTGAGTACCGTCATCCTTTCGGACTCACCGTGACCCCATGTGACAAAGCAGAACTTCCCAATCAGGCATCCTGGGCTATCCTCTTTAGGAAAGCTGATGGCCAGGGATGTGTCCAGTGGAACCTCCATGTGGGTGCAAATCGCCAGCCTTTCAGGTAGCAGCCAAGTACTATTTCTGGGAAGAACTCCGCTTGCTGGCTTCATCCTACAACCTTACCTGAGGAACATCCCCCAGCAACACCAGAACTGAAACGAGGCCAGCAGGACCCACCATCAGAGGGCAGCAGGCCACTGAGGAGCAATGGCTGATGGCAGAGGTCAGAAAAGTGTGGCCCATGGCTCATCGGCTACCCACGGTGGGTTCTGTTTGAATCCCCAGTGTTTTAAATAGAGGTAATATTCACAATTTGCCAATATTTACAAATCAGAAGAGTGTGCATAAAGATATGGAAAAAAAAATTTTTTAAAGGTTGTACAGAAAAATGTCTCGGGGGAAAAAAAAACAGGAAAATCAGGCAATCTGGCAATACCGAGGCCCTATTCCCACATGGCTGTCACCTGCTGGAGCTGAGCGGCTGTTCTTGTCGTTCAGTCGTAGGACATGGAGTTCACCGTAGTCTGCACCACTCCGTATTGTCTCATCCCGCATGACCCATGCTAACTGACTCTTGCAGCCACCTGAGATATCTGGTTTAATGTCATCCGAATTCTAAGCTTTGGATCTCTCAGCTCTGAGAACCCCATGAAAAAAAGATGAAAATATTTTTCCTAGGACTCTGCTAGTCCCTGATTTAAGAATATGTGGGAGAGATTTTCTCTTTATATTTGCATACCTAGGCATAATCCCAAAGATAACCAGCATGCCTTTAAAAAAGGCACAGGCTTTCGATTACTGTAGGGCCATGCCACTTCTAAGCCATATACTTCTAAGCTTGTAACATCAGCTCTTATTAACCTCAATGTTGTCATCTGTAAAATGGGGATAACAGTACTTTCTTACAGAAACGTTATGAGGATAAATGAACTAATCTACCTGAATACCTGGCATGTAGTAGATATGTAACTTTAAAATATGAATACATCTGCAGGATCTAATGTTAATCAGTTTAAGCAAGCAGTTTGAATATACGCTGTGTCTGTAAGAGCATGTACATATTAGTGTATGAATATGTATGTATATTTGAATGCATATGTGTGGTGCAAATGGTTTCTGCTTGACTGCTAACCCCAATGTTTGCAGATTTGAACGCGCTCAGTGGTGATGCAGAACTAAGGCCTGACAATCTGCTTCTGCAAAAATTATACACAAAAAAACTCTAGGAAGCAGTTCTAATCTATAACACGGGGCAGGAGGGGGCGTGGTCACCAGTGGTTGGAATGGACTTGACAGCAGTGGGTTTGGTTTGGGGTCTGATGGATCTGAAAATATCCATCTATTTCATACATGCATGTGATTGCATCTAAAAAGGCTGGGTGGTGCTGCAATTCAGTGCTGGGCTGCTAACCAAAAGGTCGGTGGTTTGAACCCACCCAGTGGCTCCAGGGGAAAATGACCTAGGCATCCGCTTTCTGTAAGATTACATAAAGATTTGCAGAAAGAAATCCTTTAGGGCAATTCTGCTTTGTCACATGGGGTCACCGTGAGCCAAACTGACTAGAGGACTCCCAACAACATCATTGTCACCAACAACATATCTTTCTGTCCATCTGTCCGCCCATGTCTGTCTGTCTACCTACCTACCTACCTGTCATTCAGTCATTCTGTCCTTCTGTCTGTCTATCAATCTATCTCGACCTATTTCTTCAACAGATCAATGTCACTTGCTAGTAAGATTTGCAGGCTGACTTTTTCTATCTTGTACTAAACTCGTTCCAACTCATAGCCACCTTACAGGACAGAGTAGAACTGCCTCACAGTTTCCAAGGCTGCAGACTGCCACCTCTTTCTCCCACTTCTGTCTCATACTTACCATTTATTCTACAGACCATTGCCAGCAAGTGTGTCTCATTAATCTGAAAAGATACCGACACAGAAAGCTGGGACTCACCGCGCCGAAAGCCCCCTGCCCCTGAAGCAGCAGCACCAAGGGGTGGCCGTAAAGAGCAAAGCGGCTTCGCATCTCTTGGTAGCTCAAGTCGAGTGTTGATCTCACACTTACACTGAAAACTTCACCAACTTTTCTGAAAGCCAAGAACAGGTTCACTGGCCCCCAATTAGGAGCAGAGATTCCTGTCAGGAAGCTCTCCAAAAGTCCTTCCCGATTTCGAGCTGGGGGACCGCGCCTGGTGTGCCATTTATGTAATGATGCGGGACGGGCCCTTCCTTCCCCCTTAAAGAAGGCAGAGGAAAGTGACAGCCATTGTCGTCATGCACAGTCACATTAAAATTGTGGGTACATTTTGGTTTTCATGAATTTTGAGACGGGAATTATGAGGACAAAACTGCTGCTATTTGTCCTGACAGACTGCCTGTTCCGACAGATAAAGTGTCAAGACTTCGACTCACGGGGCGTTCAGGCAGAGGAACAGACTCTTCCAGCCCTGCCAGACACTACGTTTTCCAGGGTTCTAATGATGCCTGAACAGAGCCAGGTTACCGGGGGTGTGGGGAGGGGGTCGTTTCAGGGTAGCTGCAGTTGCTTAAGTCACAATATTGGAGATCAGAGACAAGCCTCTGTGAAAGACAGCCATATTCTTCTCCGGTGATAACACCACCCTTTCTCTCCAAATCACTCCTTCTCAAAAATGCTGTATCTGAATAAAATGATTATCCAATGCTGGCTGGCTAATGCACATTTCTCTCTCTCTCTCTGTTTCTCTCTTCCTCTCATCAGCATTTCCTGTCCTCTCACCTTAGAAAACAGCACGAGAACTTTTCAGCCAAAGCCAGGCATGTGGAGCTTGAGTCGGTTCAGATTTACACGGCCCCTCAGCTAACATCCTGTCGGGTGCTAACATTCTGCAGCTGCTGCCTGGGACCACCCGGCTTGCCACGAACCACCTCTGACAAAATGATACTGCTCGCTTCCAGAACCCATCACACAGTTATTCTTGGATAAAAGGTAAAGCAAATAGCAAGCCAACTGCTCACTGCTGCAGAAACAAAGACCATCTTGCCATTTGTCACAGCTCCGGACAACCGGTTTGCTTTAAGCACAGACATCTCTCCCATTAAGGCTTTAAACGATAACATGATATTATATCAGAAATGACAAATGGCGCTGGGGGCCTCACCTATATGCAATCGATACCTGCTGTGCACAGACAATGTTCTTGAACATATCAACACAAGGAATGGGGATTCTCCCAGGGTTGTGAAGTTTTCTGGGTGTTGTTTTAGAATTACAGTATTCTTTGGGGCATGCCATTTCTTCACTGGCACCCTAGACATCTGGCAAGTGTCAAATCATTATCACTTGCCCTGTATCTCTGAGATATTGGATTCTAAGAGGCTCGGGCCAAGGAAATTGATTAGGTGGTGCTCTGTGCAGCTTAAATTTCATTTTGGCTACATACACACCAAGACAGGGTCCCCAAGAACTACACGGCTCCATGAAAAATAGTCCAAGTGTAATTAGGGAGATTTTGCCCTAGGGTTTCTCTCAGGCTGGCCCCCGGAATGTTTTTGTAAAACCTTAGTGTCCCTGCCCATATCCCGTCCCCCAGAGGGAACAGAATTTCATGTTTAGATTGCAGAGAAGTGACCCTTGCCAGTTGATTGATGAGGAGGAGTGCAAGCGTGGGGAGGCGGCCTCCCTCCCCCGTGTGGCTGTATTTAGGTGGATGCCAGACAGAGAATGACTTGGAATCGGGATAAAAGACTCAGAGCAAAGGCAGGTGACAGTGAGGAAAGGGACAGGGATGAATGCCCGCAGGCAGGTGAAAAGAAACCGTCTTCAATAAAAGGGGCTCCCTTGGTCTGACATCCTGCCCCCCTCAAACAACACAGGTGGTGAAGATGGAAACCTAGGACTTCTTGGAAAACGTGAAATGGATTCAAGCATGTGGCTGACTTTTCTTCCCAAAGCTGGCTGTTTGGTCAGCTCTGACTCCTTGAACCCTCAGAATAGAAATCCTTTAATAAAAGACACAGGTTCCCACAGCTTCACGCCTAGGGGTTCTGATACACTATGTTTGCAGCAGGCTTTGGAAATTCGTACTACAGAAAATGCTTCAGGCAATTCTAGTAAGCCTAGAAATCAATGGCTTAAAACACGGGTGTGCAGGTCATTGTATAATACCTAGCTAAGGAAAGAAAAAAAAAAAAAGCTCTAAGTTGTCGCATTTGCCAATTTCCGTGGTGTAAATACTCCTGCCAGGGACATTTTCAAGCAGCCACTGAACAAAGACTTGGACAGTGATACACACAGCCAGCTCTTGCTCGCTGACACAAGCCAGCTCCAGCGCATCACTAGCTTAAAATCAAAGGCAACTATGAATAAAATCAGGCACAGTACATGACACAGGAAAGCAACATGAATAGTGCCCGCAGTGGGGCAAGGGATGACATCAAGAGACTGGAACAAGACAGCCAAATCCTCCTTATGTTAGGGAAGCCTATCCGAGTGACAGATTGTAGGATGGCACTATCCCCCAAAACCATTCCAGCTGGACGGTTTTCTCCCTCGAGCAGGAAAAAGTCATGAGGATGGAATGAATGAATGTTGAGATTTAATGCAATGATGGGATTTCCATGATAGATGTGGAACAACAGCATTAAAAAACCCTTAATTAAATTACTGATTCCAGCAAGGGATTACTAATGAGCAATACAACTGTTTAGTGAAAGGTCGTTGGGGAACTTGAGCACCAGGTCAGGAAGAAAAGAACACCATAAGAATTACTTTCCAGCCACAAGGGGGGTACCCGTATAAATACAGTGACCAGACTGGCATAGTCTTAGTCAAGGGGTTATTTTTGGAGAGGCTGATGGTGAGGCAAACAGATGATGGGTCTCCAGATGCCATGCCATCAATCGGGTGCACGCTTCTGACATGGTCTAGCCGCCACACCCAATAGCAACCCAGAAGGCTTCAGGTATCACCCTATGTGGGACTGAGGAACAAGCTAAATGACAGAGATGAAGGTTCCACATGAGTTCAGAAGAAAGACGTCCTTCAGGACAACTTCTCAGGGTCTTCTACAGGTCAGAGTCACAAAAAAACGGGCAAGGCTAGAATCAAAAAAGACTTAGGGGACCACACAACCTGGTGTGGCCCTGGATCAAGTGGTAGTTTGATCAAATTAGCTGGAAAGGACATTTTGGTACAACTCCAAGGAATGGTCTGAAGTAAAAGGCAAAAACACATTAAAGTGGAAGACAGACACTGCTGACTAAACAACCGAACCAAACCACACCTATTGTTGTCAAGTTAACTCCGAGTCATTGCAAACCTTCTGGAAAGAGTAGAACTGCCCCATAGGATTTCCGAGGACTGCCTGGTGGATTCAAACTGCCAGCCTTTTGCTTAGCAGATGAAGCTCTTAACCACTATGCCACCAGTGCTTCTGACTAAACAACAACGTGTATATTATGATCAAATTTTATTTAAATGTAAGTATAGGTGAAAAAAAATCCTGAAAATACGTGAACTAACATGCTCATAGTAGTAATCTCTCAGTGTTCACTTTTATTTTATTTTTGCTTGCCTATGTCTTCTAATTCATATGTTCTGCTTCTATCATTATAAAAGATTATATGCAGAAAGGAAGAAAATGCTTGGAAAAATACTTACTGACCTCTGGGAAAAAATGTTAGCACAAAGCTACTTTCTAATTCAGGAAAAGTAAGTCAGATGCCTTCATCTCAGAGCACTGGATTGGTTCTGTTCTGTTCACTAGTATATGCCCAGTGCAGAGTATGGCACATACTAGCTGCTCAGTAAATGTTTGTTGATTGAAGCTAATACTGAGACATTTCAGCTTCTATAAGTGATGAGCAGTTATCTCTTTACTATGTAACCTACTCCTAAAACATTTCCAATCTGTATGTGACAAGCAGATCTTGGTGCTTGGGATGGAGTGAGGCAAAGGGAGGAAAAGTGGAAACATAATTCAGTGGCAGGTGCCCTGTTATAAAACCACAATACCAGAGGGACTAGAAAGGAAAAAACAGCAAGAGAGGAAGGCAGTGTAAAAGACACTGAAGATGTTTGGAAGGTGAAGACATGGAGAGAGCACGAATTCATTGATTGTAGTCCTCTGCGTCTTATAGATAGTGTAGCGGGCAGCTGCTCTCATATCAGAGGGATTTTTTTGTCATGGTTCCCATGCCGGTAGGGGAGATTGGACACCCCTCCACTCCCATGGCGTTCAGAGAGATGGATGAAGTAGCTTGTCTGGCTTTCCTTCAAGTGGCTGACACACATCCTTTGCACTCCGATCCCTCTGCCTTGTGACAAAAGAAACGTCCCTCCAGAAAGATAATACCTTATTTGCACTGTTTCCGGACGTAAGCCAAAGACAGCGGCTTTAACTTCAGGAGACCAGGTTCTGTAAAGGCGGGTCACTGATCAGCTGAGCGTCTTGTATTGCTGAGAAATTCTTATAGCTGGAATGTGAATTGTTTTTTATGGCCGTGAGAAGTGTGTAAGGGAGTGAAAATGGTGGTCACACACAGCAGAGGGTCTCAAACCCCTCCAAAGAGTGCCACCTTCCACAATTGGAAATCAGCACTTCGCGACCCACTAGAATTCCTGAGTGTGCCCTCCCTGGACAAATGACTGATTTCCAGCTGCTTGGAGTGTGTGTCAAGGATGCAGGCAGAGGGAACGGACACAGCTTGATGTGGCTTGATGTGGCTCAAGGGTACCAGGGTACCACTCTGACTCAGTGTGGCAGAGGACTTGGCTGTGTTGGTAGACATCCTTGGATGTCACCCTTCTGCCTTTCCAGTCAACCTGGACATCAAAGGGGCTCTCTTGCACTGGGAGACCTGAGCTGCTCACTGGGATGACGCACGTCTTCAGAAGGTCTTCCACAGAATACTTCCAACTTATTCATGTCATCGCAAAGGGTGGGAGTAGACGGGTTGGGAGAGAGCCTTGATTTAGCTGATCTTCTGTGTCTCCCAGCCACAGGAAGGGTCACTTTGCTCAGCTGTCAGGAATCCAGTACACACTGTTCTCTGGGTAGTGCTGAAAAATGAGTCTGAATCTCCCTGCTTGCATGACTCTTACACACAGTGCCAAGTTCAAGTAGAGGCAAGAGGAACGGCCCCTTCCTCCCGATGGAGAAGCTTTTTAAAAGTTCCATCTTTGCTAGGTAATAATGAAAAAGGTCCAAAGTAATTCAGTAAATGCTAGTTTTTGGTCAAACTTGGAGGCACTGGCACAGTGAACATGCAAAGGAGTTCTCTCTCTCAGTCACATGCATTCTTATGTTTAAACCACGGAGCCCTGGTGGCACAGTGGTTAAACAGTTGGGTGCTAACCAACAGGTCAGTGGTTCAAACCCACCAGCGGCTCCCCTGGAGCGAGCTGTGGCCATCTACTTCCCAAAGACGACAGCTTGGAAGCCCTAGGGGGTCATTCCACCCTGTTCTACAGGGTCGTTATGAATTGAAATCATCTTATGAATTGAAATCGCCTTGACAATAATGGTTTGTTCTTTGTTTTTGCTTTTTAATATTTAAATCATCAGGCAACAAAGTTTGACAGAGACCTCCCACCAAGTATACATAGTCCCCAATTTATAGTGTGTTTGAGTTACTACAAGCCAGGCTTACGACCATCTATTTGTTCGTTTGTTTGCTTGCTTTGTACATCTTCTTGTTAGTAAGATGTAGTACATACAATGTTGCCGTGTGTAATTTGCTGATGTTATCATTCTCTGATGTTCACTTGCAAATGTTCAAAGGAAAACAAGCCCCTCAGATGACCAAAAGGAGGAGAAACTCCTTTGCAAATATGTCCCATTTAAATTAATAGTAATTAAAGCAAGTGCTCACTTAATTGATTTAATCAAATATTTACTGAATTGAATGCAATTACATAAAGGTTTACTTAATAAGTTCCAACCATTTGTTTAGCACTTGTCAACTGGGAGCTCCATGAGGGCAGACGTCCCCTGCTGTGTGATTCTGTGTCATCAGCCTGGACCGGATACTTAGCCTGTGCTTGTCACTTGAATGAATGAGTGAAGGGATAAATGCAGCTCCTAGGACAGTGCTGGAGGTTCCCTAAATAATGGCAGTGGGAGGGAGATAAGGAGGGAGGGAGAGGGGAGAGAGGAAGGGGAGATGCAAGCTGGAGAAGGGAGGTAGGCAGGGGAGTGGAAGGAAGGAACAGTGGGATGGTCACACTCAGTCTCTGGCACACTGGTGTTCAAGACCACCAAGAGCCAAGGCGAGAGAACTAAAGTCCATGTGTTGAGTCCATTGCTTCTTTACTTACTTCGTTCATTTGATGTTGTTTTCTACCCACGTTTAGTTACAGTCACTCTGTGGGGTGAGCGACACGGCGTGTCTAAGGACAGCTACCTATTTCTAAGCAAAAGCCATCAAACTCGCACCCCACCTCTCCTGGCTCCCCACAAGGCCCAGCCCACCTTCCCAGATTTCTTTCTCTTTACGGCTTCCATGTCTTGAAGAAAAACCCTGAAGGTCCATTTCCTTTGATCCATCAGAAACAGATTCATTCATTCTTCATCTTTCGTTGGCTGCATAAATCAGGGCAGAGCAGCACTACGTGCCACCCCTCTTCCCGGAGCTGAGGGACACTGGTGAAGACAACCACGCAGATCCTCGCTGTGGGGTCCATGGTCTTGTTGGAAAGGCAGACAGCAAACAAGCAAACCCTTGCGTCAATACCATCAGTGCAGACAGAGACCAAAGCTATAAAAAGGATAACATGGGGGGGGGGGGGTGGAAAGAGGCAGCAAGGAGCACCGGTGGCACCGTGATTAAGCGCTTGGCCACTGTCATGGACTGAATTGTGTTTCCATCCCCCCACCCCCTAATATGTGTCAACTTGATCAGGCCATGATTTCCAGTACAGTGCTGTTGTCCTCATTTTGGGATTTTCCTATGGGTTATCAATCCTAATTTTGGCCCATGATTAAAGAGGATTAGGGTGGGATGTCACACCCTTGCTCAAGTCACCTCCCTGATCCAACATAAAGAGAGTTTCCCCGGGATGCGGCCTGCACTGGCTTTTATCTCTCAAGAGATAAAAGAAAAGGGAAGCACGCAGAGAATGGAAGTCTCATACTATCAAGAAGGTGATGCTGGAAGCAGAGTGTGTCATTTGGACCCCGGGTTCCTGTGCAGAGAAGCTCCTGGTCCAGGGGAAGATTGATGTCAAGGACCTTCCTCCAGAGCTGAGAGAGAATGGAAGGCTTCCCCTGGAGCAGATGCCCTTAATTTGTACCTGTAGCCTAGTAGACCAGGAGAGAATAAATTTCTCTTTGTTAAAGCCACCCACTTGCAGGATTTCTGTTATAGCAGCACTAGGTGACCAAGACAGCTGCTAACTGAAAGGTTAATGGCTCAAACCCACCAGCAGCTCCACAGGAAAAAGATCTGGTGATCTGCTACTGTACAGACCAAAACTCATTGCCACTGAGTCCATTCCAACACATAGTGACCTTATAGGACAGAGAAGAACTCCCCTCGAGGGTTTCTGAAGTTATTAACTTTGCAGAAGCAGATCATGGAGCAGCTGATGGGTGTGAACCACTGACCCATCAGTCAAGAGCTAAGCGATTAACTACTGCACCACCAGGACTCCATAGAGGTTAAAATGAAAAACCCACTGCTGTTAAGCCTATTCTGACTCATAGTAACCCAGTAGGACAGAGCAGAACTGCCCCACAGAGTTTCCAAGGAGTGCCTGGTAGGTTTGAACTGCTGACCTTTTCCTTAGCAGCTGTATGCACTTAACCACTACACCACCAGGGGAGACGGCAGCCTAGGTAACTCCACGGGGCAGTTCTCCCGTGTGAGGGGGGGTCATTATGAGTTGGAAGTGGTGTGGAGGCACGCCAGCAATGACAGTAGGCAAAGAGGTTCTTCAGGCAGGCTGCTCACGAGAGGGAGTGACAGTTAAGAAGTAGAGGGGACAGTCACAGAAAACACAGTAGCGGAGGTAGTCAGGGTTCAGCTCCTGCAGGTAAGCAGCCCAAGAAGCAGCTGGGACTTAGCTCAGTGCAGTGAGCAGACCTGTTGGGGTTTGCCTAGGAGGCGGTGGGATCTGATTAATGTGTTCTCCACATTCAGAGCCCTGATTCCTAGAAAACACATTTTTGGCTCAGCAAGGCAACTCGTTGCTCCTAACCAGGCATGCCTTGGCAGGGTGGAGAGGGAAGGAGAAATGGAGAAAAGATGGAGATTGTCAAGGATTTCATTTCAGTTGAACCCACAATCAACACCCACAGAAGCACCAGTCGAGAAATCAGAAGATGCATTGCTTTGGACAAATCTGCTGCAAAGGACCTGTTTGAAGTGTTGAAATGCAGAGATGAGATGTTACCTTAAAGACTGAGGTACCACTGACCCAAACCATGGTATTTTCAATCACATCACGTGTATAAAGCTGGACAGTGAATAAGAGAGACAGAAAAGGAATTGCCAACTTCAAATGGTTTCTCTCCCTCCATCCCTCCATCTCTGTCTTTTATTTGAGCATCTCTGAAGACAGTGAAATGATTAATGGGGAAAGTACTCCAGGCTGCATAAACCTCACCCAATTATTGCCGAAATGGATCAAAATGCTAAGTAGACCTGGGACTGCCTGGAGAACGAACAGATTTGTCTCAGTAGAAGTGCAACCAGAATGCTCCTGGGAAGCAAGGATGGCGAGACTACATCTTACATCCCTTAGACATGTTATCAGGAAAGAACAGTCTCTGGAGCAAGACAATGAGCTTGGTTAAGTAGAGGGTCAGTAAAAAAGAGGAAGACCCTCAACAAGTTGGCCTGACACAGTGGCTGCACCAATGAGCTCAGCCGTAACAAGGACTGTGGGCATGGTGCAGGACTAGGCAGTGTTTTATGTGGTTGTACATAAGGTCGCTGTGAGCCAGAACTGACCTGATGTCACCAAACAACAAGACTGTCATCCGTCCTGTGTCGGTCTTTAGAACACACAGAGCTTCTTGGGGCTTTATTTATCCTCAGTGGGCAAAACACAATCCAAGTCAGTAACAGGCACCCTGGTGTGGTCCTTGCAAGAAGCTGTATTTCACCATATACTTAAGCACATTAGCTTTTGAAATCTGAATGAAACCCAACTTAGCTAACTGTGAATAAGCCTTATCAATTTCTTGTTGGTTTCTTCTACTTTGGGGTAGTTCTCTCAAGTTATCTGCCTTAGACAAAAGAAGCCACCCCTTCAGGGAAAATGCCATCATTCTTAAAATTAGAATAAAGTTTTGAATGAAGTAATCAACTTGACCCAAATGCAAAAATGCAATGAAAGATGGAACTGCGTAACTTGTTCTCTCTGCCGATGTGCTAGCAAGATGCGGCATCTGAATCTGTCAACAGGCAGAGAAGAGGGTCCAATGCTCTCCCTCCCTCTCTCCATCTCTGTCTTTTATTTTAGCATCTCTGAAGCCACTGAAGTAATTAATGGGAAAAGTACTCCATGTTGCATGAACCTCGCCCAATCATTGCCAAAGCGGATCAAAATTCTGCACGTAACAGTTCATGCATCTAGAAGGTGCATCTGGTGAAAGGCATATTTTCCTTTCAGAAGGTGCTTTTATTACAGTGAGTCTGAACATCATGTGATATTACAGTTGCTACGGTAACTCCACTTTTTTTAAAAGAGAACAACAGAGTAAATAAGCATGTAAATCGACTTTGGTGCTATGTAAATTCTAGTGAATCTGTTATCGTTACCTTGACGATAAAAAAAAAAAAACTGGCATTTATCTTCTCTAGCCCCCAGTATGATTTGGTTTGAACTTAATATTTATAAGTTACACATATGTAAGTGCCAAAGGCTCTATAGACATACGGGAAGCCATGCCGTTAAGGAGATCTGTTTAACAAGGAAGGAAGCTTGTACAATGGGACTGCCACTGTGGGGGCTGTGATGGCCAGTCAGTCAATTCTGACTTACAGTTATAAACATGCATATACAAATATATAGGTGTACGTGTGTTTATATGTATATGTGTGTGTGTATCCATATGCATGTGTACATATGTACATACACACACATAGGTTGGAAACCCTGGTGGTATAGTGGTAAGCAGTTCAAAATCACCAGGCACTCCTTGGAAACTCTGTGGGGCAAGTCTACTCTGTCCTATAGGGTCACCATGAGTCGGAATCAACTCGATAGCAGCAAGTTTTTTGTTTGTTTGTTTTTATACACATGGTGCTGTGTGCTGCGGGGTCAGTTTCCACCCCTAACCACCCCATATGACAGAGCAGAACTGGCCCCGTTGGGTTTGCGAGGCTGTCCTCTTTACGGAAGCGGATCACCAGAGGCGCTGAGCGGGTTCAAACCACCAATCTTTCAGCTGACGAGCGGGGAGTGTTTTAACCATTGCGCCACCAGGGTTCCTTCATACAATGGTAATGGGTCACATAAGAACCAGGGAGGGGATGAGAAGTAACAGCCCCGAGTAGAGATGCCTATTAGCAACAGGCAGTTCACCTGTTCTGAGATGTCGCAGCAAAAACCCACTCAGGTGAACCTTGTCCACGACCCTTGTCTGTCGTTAGCCTGCCCCCTGGGGCTCTAAATGACAACTTGCTGCACATGAAGCTTCAGACAAACCTGCAAAACTGCTCCTGTGCTTCTCTGATTCAAAATTTATTGACACAACATACTTGATTACGGCGTAAGGAACAGAAGTAAAGCCTGGCAACATTTTCTAAGTATTTCCACACTTCTCAGGGAGAGCTTTTGTGAGTCGGACACCCAGGTCCCCTTTTCTAATTGAGGCTGGGAACACAGACAGCCTGGAAGTGACACACATAATTCGGAAGAAATACTGGGAGCAACAGATGAGAAAAAGAGGCTCAAAAGGAAATCACTTTTGAGGAAGGATGCCAGCCTTTCCTCTGGTCATAAAAAAGCATCAGCGTTTCCACTAATAAAGTCACTGAGATCAGAAAACATGGCAAAGAGAAAAATTTGGGACTGTGAGGAAGATAAACCCAGCAGAAAACAGCCAGGTTGATGGGTAGGGCTCATTTTTTAAAAAAATCACATTAAAAACAGAACTTATGTCTTTGGTGCAGGCACACTTAGCATTCCTATACAAAGTACCTACGAAACCCATCATCTTAACTGACTGCTCCCTAAAGAACCCATGTGATAGGGATTGCTGTTGGAGGCAAATAAATAAATAAATAAATGAGTATACCTAGAAAATCCAAAATTGCAGCAAATTTTGCCTCGATCTTTTGGTATCCAGATGCTATGACTATTTGGAAGTATCAAAACTATTACAAAGGGGAATCAGTTGTCATTTTGCCATAGCTTCTTAAAGAGTTAGGCTGATGACCCAACAATGATTACATCCTTAATGGGATGATGGGATTTCATTAAACCACATAAAATATGACTACATTTCCTTCACTCTGAAACCACCGTATTTGACTTTTCCCGTGAAAGAGGGATGCAATTTGCAATTTATGGGTATATTTAATATGCCAGGATTCTTTCCCTGCTTCTCTCATCCTCCCTAAAAAAAATCTACCGCTAAATCTATGGCACATGGCTTATGATGGGAGAAGAAATGTAGAAACAAGTGAGAAGAGAAACAAAAGAACTTGAAACAGGGAGAGCTATGTCTTCTCGCTGTTAGCCTCACTGCCTTCTGTTACTCCAGGTGACAGTCAGAGAAATAGACTGCTAATTCAAGATCCATCAGGGGCCCTAACGCCTTCCTCTAGAAACGCCGAGTCTAGCCAGCAAGCTGCAAATGAATGCCTGAGCTTTGGAGAGAAGCTCCAAGTGTCACCGCAGAAGTTAGTACGACGTCCCTGTCGGCTTCATCCAGGAGATGACTTACAGATGATAGGGCCCCTCTCGAAGGGGAACAGCAGGGTAGCAGAGAAATGGAAGGTAAAAGAGGTTAATTTATGGAAATTATCCAGGTCATGTAACCGGTAGGACACATCAAGCAAAGATTTAAGGCAAGAGCAGTAATATGTGTGGAATCTGACTTTCAATAGGCAGTGAGAGGATGACAGTTATCACGAGTCAGTCAACTTTCAACAACAAAAGCTAACATTTCCAGGAGGCTTATTAGGGGATGTGCCAGGCCTTGTGTAAAAGCATCAAACCGCGAGGCAGCCGCCATCAGCCCTACTGTACAGATGAGGAGACAGAAGCTCAGAGAGTTTCAGCCCAAGATCGACATGGGACAGAGGGCTCACTGGGTACCACCAGGCACCAGAGGCTCAAGGCCTGGCGAAACGCTGTATGCTTCTGGGCCTGTGGAAATGTCTTAATTTCTTTTAAAATCAGAGAAAACTAAAACAACTTTGAGATGGAAGAGGATGCTTCAATGTATATCTCAACACAATTATAAAATATCATTTGTCATGTCTGTTTATGGAGGAAGGAAGGAAGACAAAAGGGATTAGGGACCATGTATGTCATAATGCAACTGAGGAACACGCTGAGATTAAGTCCCACGATGAAAGCTTCCCTTCTTTCTAAGGGTGACCCAAAGACCACCATAGGAAAACCTGAAACAAAACAAACGACACACCAAACCAGTCGCTGCCGAGTTGATTCTGACCTTCCACAGGCCTCCATGGCTATGACCTTGGATCTTCAGCTAGTAGATCTCCTGGCCTTTGTTTGGAGGAGGCTTTGGACGGGCTTGAAGTGCCAACGTTTCAGTCACCAGTGCAGCATGTAGCTGTTTGCTCCACCCAGGGACTCCTTGGCAACGCACAATCAGGCCCCACCCCAGACTAGCTGGATCAGAGCCAGCATTTTAACGAGACGCAGGTGATTAAGGAGATGTGCAACGTTAAAATGTGAGATGTGCTAAATCCTTAGCCAGAGTTTTATATTGCCTGGAAAGTCTGGTGGCATAGAGGTTAAAAAGTACAGTTAGTAACCAACAGGTCATCAGTTTGAATCCACCAGCCATGACTTAGAAACACTATAGGGCAGTTCTACTCTGTCTTATAGGATTGCTGTGTGTCGGAATAGACTTGATGGCAGTGGGTCTGGTTTTGAATTTGGAAACTCTGGTGGTATAGTGGTTAAGGACTAAGGTTGGTAAGTAAACAGGTCAGCAGTTTGAATCCACCAGGTGCTCCTTGGAAACTGTATGGAGCAGTTCTACTCTGTCCCATAGCAGGGAATTGATTATCAGAATTGACTCGACAGCATGGGTTTGGGTTTGGGTTCTTCTTCATCTTCAAGTAAACCCTGGCAGTCATCATCTGTTTCAGAATCTGAAAGCATGCTGTGTTAACAACAAAGATTTTGCTTATTGCTGTTACGGGTATCTTTTTCTCCCCTTGTAAGGTGGTTTAGCCTACCAAAAGGCATCAAGAAATAAGTAAAAATTGAGAATTCAAACCCACTACCCTTGAGACAATGCTGGCTCATGGTGACCCCCCGTTACAGAGTAGAAGTGCTCCCCAGGGTGTTGGGGGCTGTAACTGTCATGGAAGCAGATCACCAGAACATTCTTCGTCAGTATCACTGGATGGGTCTGAACCAACAACCTTTAGGTTAGTAATCCAGCGCAAACCACACGGGCCACCAGGGACCTTAGTCTAGAAACACATTCCTAGGAGACCACACAATGTTGAGAAAACAACATTGATTAAATTGTGAGTCTTCTGTCCCCATCGATTTAAGCCTTGTGAAATAATTAGGGACTTTTGTACGGGACGTGGCTGGCCATAGCAGTAATGACACCACATGAAAGATGCATGGAGTTGGAAGCGAGGTTCTTAGAATCTCACTTGGTTTTTCATTGTAACACTGCTTCCTAGCAACCCCCAATTAACAGGCTTTGATGAACCTGCCTGCTGGCAGCTGGAGCTGGGGAATGGGCTGAGTGGAGTCCCATAGCCACCTCCTTCCACAAGGTTTCTCCATCTTTCCCTCTGACACCTGCTACTTAAGTCCAAGGACTCTCATGGGTGAGGTCACGGAACTGTCCGTCAAAGAGGTGTTACCTTGAGACCTTTTGAGGGAGAAGCTAAAAATAGGAAGAAAAAAGGAGAAAGAAGAAGGGAAAGAGAATGGGAGATCAGTAGGGGGAGAGGTGGAGAAAGAGAAGCCCGGTGGGAAGACGATGACCCCATAAATGAAAAGCAGCAGTAAGTCACAGAAGAACTCATTCATCTGTTGTCCAATAGCCTGACAGTGAAGGACCAAGGGGGGACTTGAACTCTACATGTAGCTCTTGTGTAACATCAAGAAGACTCAAACTCCCAGTGACCACATGTGACAGAGTACAACTGTCCCGTGTGATTTTCTCGGCTTCCATCTTTACAGAAGCAGATCACCAAGGTACTTCCACTGCCAAGCCACTGGATGGGTCTGAAGTGTTGATCTTCTGGTGATTAACTGGTTTACCATGAGGGTTCCTTTCCCTCGTTCTAATAAAAAAGCCCGTAACAATTGTTACAAGAGCAGGGTGTCGCATCTTTCTGCCACAGAGTAACTGGCAGGTTGAAAACACTGATTTTTCAGTTAGCAGCCAAGCAATGACCATGGGGCCACCATGATTCCTAAGTTTCTCTGTCAAATGTCAAGAATCTCAGTTAACTCTGCATGTTTGTGTGTTTCATAGCACTTGTGATTGTCTGGTCTTGTCTTATTTTTCAATTTTTTAAAAAAATAGTTTTATTCTAAGTGTCCTATGCTAGACCACAACTTTTCCCAAGAAGGGACGTCTGTCCTGTTCACTGCAGAACTCCCGTCAACCAGACGTGCAGCTGGCACAGAAGACATGCTCAGTAAAAGCCAGTTGAATGAATGCACTTCAAGGTGAGGGAAGCTCAATCTGAAGAACACTCTTTGATCAAGTCCAAGGTCAGGAAACCAGAGATCTGAATTCAAGGAATCAGAAGAGTCCTCAGAATGTCTCATTCTGGCCCTACTTCCTGATGCCCCGCCTGGTGTGGGGCGGCCACTGCTCACCTCGCCCGCCCACAGCCTGAGTTTCTCCTCGGGGAAGGTGACCTGGCTTCCTTTGCAAGGAATCAGCCAAGATCATGCATGAGACAACATTCTGTAAGGGAGGCCACACATGCCGACAGAAAGAGACTGCTGTTAGTTCACAGGGGGCACAACAGTAGAGCCTCACAGAAAAGCTGCCACAGCAGCAGCAGAAAAAGCCCAGGGTGCCATCCCATAGCCAACAGTCATCTACATGCTATTACCAGGCTTCATTCTGAAGGTCAACAGAATGTAGAGAAAAAGATATTTGTTAAACGAAGAAACAGCAAGACACAAAAGAAGGCTTTCCCCCCAGGTCCTTCGAAGCGGATACTACGCTATTTCCTACTCAGCTTTGAGTTCCTCCGACCGTGGCCCCACTTTCTCCTTCCACCTGCCCCCACCTTCCCACCACTACCTTGTCTTTGTCTGGTACCCAATTAGAAGCTTCCACGTCACTCTGGGTTTGCCTGAATATCCCTCCTAAAAAAATGCTATTTTCTGGACTTCACCGACTCCCAATTCCATTTCAAGTTTCCCAAGATTGGAATTCACTTGGCAGAGGTAAGGCCCAAAGGATGAGAAGTCCAAGGATATGCCAAAGACGTTGCATCACGACAGCTCATCGCTGAGGGTTCAGCTAAGTCTGAGCTTCATGGCAATCCACAGAGGTAAGTCATCACCCCCATTTCACAGCTAAGGCGGGTGGAGTACCAAGACCACTGCCCACACACCAAGCAGAATAGTGAACTTGAAAATCAACCCTGCCAGTGCCTGCGACTGTCTTGGAGAGGCTGCTTTTGAAAATGGTTTAAGTCCTCAATTCCCAAATGCTAGTGGCCTTGTGACAGTTTCTCTTGAGGTTTGAAGATCTAGGCAAAAATCTACTACTTGCTTCTTTTTCTACTTGATTTTATTATTCGTAGATTTAAGCAACAGCCAAAGTCTTCACTGTTCTCTTATTCTCCATCTACTTCTTTACCCCTTGGGAGCGTGTTCACCTCTGCGGTGGCAGGAGCACAACTTTGCAGCCCGGATGCTTTGTTCTTGCTCTAGTCCCTGTTGTGGTTGCCACCCTTCTGAAGCCACCCCTGATAGCTCCTGCACCCCAAGATGTCTTTCCTCTCTTCTGAATTCTTGTTGACTGTGTGGTCAGGGCCCCATCCCCATGAACCTGTCTTTGTCTTTCTTTGTGTGTGTGTGTGTGTGTGTGTGTGTGCGTATGAGCTGAAGTACTATTTAAAACTAAAAAGGACTAAGAGGACTTTGTCAAAGAAAAAGTGCACGCTACAGAAAGGTGTAAAGGGCAAAGCAAAAACCAAACCACAAAACATCCCACCGCTCCACTCCTTGCAACTGCAATCCCCAAACAATGACTGTAGGTGGTCTCTTGCATATCCTTCTAGAAAGTGTTCACACATTTACAACAACCATCTCTACCCACCTACCTGTCTACCTCCCTACCTGCCTTTCCATCCATCCCTCTTTCAGCTCCCATAAATTCAGCATATTGCTTTTTCCCTCTTGATAGCATTCATTGAAGCTTGATTCTTACTAGACACATGTATCAGCTTTATTATGATTACTTTTTTAAAAAATCTACTGAGCATTCTCTCACACAGATACGCCATGATTTACGTCGCCAGTGCTCTACTGGAAACAAGAAATTCTATTTTGTTTTACTTTGTTTATGTCACTTATATTTGTCTTTCATTGTTTATTCCTGTTTTCAATGAGACCATACATTTCTTGAAAGTAGAAACCATATTAACTGTACATAATAGCTGCACTTTACACACTGATGTGCTGCTCAAGAAGTACCAGTGCATTGCATCTTCACAACACTATATGAGGCAGATACTGTTACTATCCCATCTGACAGATGAGGAAACTAAGGCTTACGGGGAAAGGTAGCACAGGTGCTGACTGCATTCAAATCTACAGAGTCTGACTTCAGAGTCATTCTCTCTACCTGTTGTGTGAGATTCAACCTGGTAATGTTCACAAGGTTTGGTAGTGTTTCCTTATGCATTGCTTATGAGCAGAGAATAGAATATAAAGTCGAGACTCAGCATTCCAGGGCCCCTAAACTGGTTCTGCCTCTTTCTAGTTCTGATGCCTTGCAAGTGACCAGATGCTCTGGGTCTCAGATAAGGATCACTCTGACCTGACAAGACATCAGTGAAGATTTAATGACATAAGCTGGCCCAGAGGAGGCATACCGTGAATTTTACAAATGACTGAAGGCTAGAACCCAGGGTCAAGAACCGTAAATATTTGATGAATGTGATAGAACAGACTTTTCCTTTTCTTTCTTGTATTGTCCTCATCTGTCCACATAGCAATCTGCCTTTAATGACCCTTGGTGGCACATCAGTTAAGTGTGCTCCTGCTGAAGGAAAGGTTTGTAGTTCAAACCCACCCAGGGGCTCTGCGGGAG
Source organism: Heterohyrax brucei (assembly GCA_028571685.1). Taxonomy (NCBI): domain Eukaryota; kingdom Metazoa; phylum Chordata; class Mammalia; order Hyracoidea; family Procaviidae; genus Heterohyrax; species Heterohyrax brucei. Next base: position 81,346,210 of record CM053156.1, on the reverse strand, counting down.
AAAGACCTGGCAGTTCACTCCTGCAGAGATGACAGCCTAGAAACCCCTCCAGGGCAGTTCTACTTTGTCACCTGGGGATGCTCTGCATGGAAAACCAACTTGGGGACACCCAATGAATGGTAAAGGTGGTTTGCAAACTTGAATTTTCCTAAGCAATATTTTTGAATTATTTTACACCAGGAATAAACAAAAAGGTCAGAGAATAAACAAGGAAGTCAGGTAGACCACAGCAGGAGTATTGTAAACACAAGAACTGAAGAAAGGTGTGTGTATTGCAGAGGAAATCAAAGGACTATAGACAGATAAACATCTTACGAGGCTTTTATTGGCTGATTGCGCGGAGAATAGATTTGGAAGTGAACTGGAAGAAAGCCTTAAGTCCTGCTCTTGTTGTCTCTGGGGACTTATATGCTTTAATTCACTGAAACTAACGAAAATTGATATGGTTCAGAGTTCAATGTGCAGAGACCTTTTTTTGGTCTCTAAAATGACCACCTACTCCAGGCAAGCTAGATAGACGTAGATCTAGCTAGATAAACCAAGATATACTTAAAACAACTGATTTTTCTGGAAAGGTACGGTGACTTTTAAGGCTTTGTATCTCTGTAGTCCTTTTCTGTTTCCCTTTATTTATTCACATGAAGCAGGATGGCTTATTCATCTAATATAAATTTCTTCCTTCGATGGAAAATTTCATCTGGGTCCAAGCCCTGTTCATATAATATGATCTGTATCATTTGTAGAAATAATACCTTTCTTCCTTTGTTAAAAAAGGAACAAAAAAATGATAGTAATAAAAAGAAAGCACAGATTTCCTCTCCATATCAAAATCTATCAGAACATAAATGAGGACAACATCTATTTTGAGGCCACGTTTGATCCTGAGAAAAATCAACAAAATTCCCTTTCTTATATATAGGGAACATATAGCTCATGCCTATAGCTCTGAATGAATTAATTTAAAGTAATAATTTGAACAAACACCCTCACAAAAATTTTCAAGGGTATTAAACACCCTGTTTTATAAACATAACACTTAATTTAGGGGGGGGGAAGAAAACATTTAGAAGGTAATGCATTTAGGATAAGTGCATAACACATGAAAATAATAAATGAAATTTTCCCAGTTTAGAAAATGAATGTAATTAATTAACATTTAAATTACATTTTTAATTGCAATCATGCCCTCCCAGGGGACTCATAAGGGACCATAATTGCAATTAAAAGCATGTGGATTAGATAATAAAACAATGCACACTGTCTGAAATGTGCGATTTCAAATGGAAAACAGACATTGTTATCTGCACATCTAACTTAATTGTAGCCATAAAGCAAATGCGCTGTACAGAATAAAATTCACATACGGGAACATTTAATTCTGGAGTCTCTTAAAGGGGACACGCTTGAGAGCACATTTTATGACAGGTTCTGTTGGAAAAAGCCCTTTAAGGCTTTCCGATCCAGGGCTGGCGCCTTAATGTTTTTGCATTAATAAAAGCAAAGCTGAATGTTCCTATTAAAACACACAGATACATTTAAGTAAGAGATGAAGCTCGATGTCTAAATTTAAACTGCGGAACATAATTCTATTAGCTGGACAGACAGCAAGGCTGTGTAATTTGCAACTATATATTTTTTTTTAACTTTTTTTTAATTGTCTTTCCCCTCCTGGGTAGAGGCTCCTTACAAGGGCTGTAGACATGGAGCCAGAGAAAGGAGAGTCAGGGAGATGTCTGTTTGATGCAGTTAGAGCTGGGACAAGACCCCACCCTGACATGCTGACAGCTGAGACCCTCCCCCTCGAGGGGGCCAAGCCTCTGCTTTGGAGTGTTGTTGTTGGATGTGTTTGGTTGTTATTGAGAGTACACTCAGCAGAACATGCATCAATTCAATAATGTCTATGCATACAATTCAGTGAATTTGATAGTATTTTTCAAGTTGTGCAATCATTCTCCCTCTTCTTTTCTGGGTTGTTTCCCATTGACACAAACTCACTGTGCTCTAAGCTTCTGAGCTAATCTTCTCCATTGCTGGTGTTGATCCCATGTAGGTAGTTCTCACAATAGCGTGATGCTCAAAGCCAACCTTCTTTACTCAGTAAGAGAAACTACTGCTTGGTCTAAAGAAGACTTCAGGAGATATTTTTGGTTTCATGTCTGAGATTTAAGGCCATGTCGCCATGAGCCCCCTTCTCATTTGATCTCTGAAGCCAATGCTTTTTGAGTCTATGAAGCTCTCTTACTTTAGTAGAATTAATCTCACCATTATTTGAGATTTAACACCACAAATATCAATGTTCTCAGCCGGGATACAGGTGGTGATGTCAAGAGAAATTTTTGATGACCACAAGTGGGGATGGGGGTGTTATTGGCATCAAGTGGGTGGAGGCCTGGGATGCTGTTAAACATCTTATAATATGCAGGACAGTCCCTTAACAAAGGATACTCAGATCCCAAATGCCAACTGAGTTAAGGTTGAGAAGGAGAGAGGAAGAAGAAGGAAGAGAAGACGTGATCAAGCTTGCAGAGAAGAAGACATGTTCCTTTCTTTCTCCCACTGTGGATGAGTGCAGGTCCTGAGTAAATCCACCAGACTCACAACACTAGGTTTCTATCTTGATTTGGAAAAACGATCCCAAGTTCTTTCAACGAAGCTCCATCACTAGCCTAAGCCTGGTAGCAAACACAAAAGCTCATCCTGAGAGTAGACGAGACGGTCAAGGTCTTTCTGAATCACAGTGTGGGAGACACACACTGCTGGCTTCTGCTTTTTGGCCTAGATGTCAATTTCATTTGCTTATTGATGAGAAATGGTGGCTTCCTCTACAGTCTAAATGTCAGCATGAAATTAGAGGTGGCATAGCTCTCCAAAGGCAGGGTAATAGAAAAACAAAGGTCTAGACTTTGGGGTTGGACAGATCTCCATTCAAAACTTGGCTGTGCAACCACCAACTGGGAGACTGTTCTCAAGTCCCCTTTTGTCTCTGGACAGGAGAGTTTCACAAGCTCATCTATTTCACAGACTGAAGTTACAGCACTCTGGTCGTGTGTAGAGCTATAAAGATAAATGCCCCTTGGAAACTCTATGGGGCAGTTCTACTCTGTCTATAGGGTTGCTATGAGTTGGCATTGACTCAAGGGCAGTGGGTTTATGTGTAAACATACACACATAGACATACATAAATTCATTAAGCATGTATAAATTTATATAGACATGTATGTAATAATGAGCCCTTGTGGCATAATCGTTAAGTGCTGAGCTGCTAACCAAAAGGTTGATGGTTCAAAGCCACCAGTGGTTGGAGAAAACAGCTGGTGATCTACTCCTGTAAAGACAACAGCCCAGAAAAACCCCATGAGGGAGTCTGTCATCTAGGGTCACCAAGAGTCAGAATCATATAACCACCGTACATATAAGGTCTATTGAATATAAATGTATATGCAACTATCTGTACAGCCAAAAAGCCAAGCGCTGTCGAGTCAGATCTGACTCATGGCAACCCTAGGGGCCAGAGTAGAACTGACCCCCAGAGTATTCAAGGAAGTAGTTTTACATAAATATAATATACTATGTCTATATGATATGCTACATACCTGTAAGCATGTCTGCTTGTATGTGTGTGCACATGTATATACACAATATGTTAAGTGAAATGCAAGTTCCCATGAAAAGAGACAATCATTGTCAAGGTTTGAGTTTTTGACAATGTGGACAATTGATATAAACAGCTTTCTGTTTAAACAGGGCAGAGAAATTATAATTAATGCCACAAGCTCATTCATTCAACAGCTGTCTGTACTGGCCTACTATGCAACAGGAAGCACATTAGCCTTGGGAATCTAGTTGGAAAGTGAGTTGGAAGAGAAAGGTTTTAGGCAGAAGTTGAAATGTGGAGATTTCGTCCTAAGACAGTGGGAAACCACTGGTGGCTTCAGGAGAGACACTGAAATCAACAAGCTGATGTTTCACAAGCGAACACACTGTGGCGGGGAGTACTGGTTGACGGAAGGGTAGGAGCTTGAGGAAGGATGGCCATAGTGGTGATGACGAGAAGCTGGTGACAGATACACTGAGGACTGGTACCGTTTCCCAGGGATTGCAGGAAGAGGTGAAATCAGCTGGTGTAACAGCAGGTTTTGTTTCAAGAACGCCTAGACAATGCAACCGCCAAGTCTTAGTTTTTTTCTCCTAATGGAAACCTTAGTGGCACACTGGTTATGTGTTACAGCTGCTAACCAAAAGGTCAGCAGTTCAAATCCATGGGCACTCTCTGGAGACTCTACTGGGTAGTCCTACTCTGTCCTATAAGGTTGCTATAAGTCAGAATCGACTCAACAACAAAGAGTTTTGTTTTCTTTTTTTTTAAATGGAAGGCAGAAAAAGTGAAGAAAAGACTGCTTATGCTGATGAGCCCTAGATTTCTGTCCTTGAGACTTACCTGGGGCAAGCACGAAGGATGGATTCTGAGGGTCATTGATAGATCTCTAAAATCAGACTGCTTTCTTTGGACACATTACCGGAAGGGACCAGCCCTTGGAGAAGGACACCGTGCTTAGAAGAGGGTTATCAAAAAAGAGGAAGACCCTTGAAGAGATGGATGGGCGGAGGGGCTACAACAGCGGGCTCAAAGCACTGATGGTGAGGAAGGCCCGGGACCGGGCAGTGTTTCGTTCTGCTGTACGTGGACGGGGTCACTGTGAGTCGGGACTGACAGAGGCCCCTGCGAGTGCAAGTGGCTTGCATTCATCTACGGACCTAAAGGTGTTGGTTTAGACCTACCCAAAGAAGAAAGGCCTGGTGACCTGCCTCCACAAAGACTCTAGTCAAGAAAGTTACACGAAACATAATTCTACTCCGTAACACACTGGGTGGCTCTGAGCTGGAATTGACTTGATGGCAATGGAATTTTTAAAAAGTCGGGATGGATGGAGGGGGAGTGAGGTGTTTTTGTGATTCCGATGTCAAGTAGGTTTGTGGAGGCCAGTGCTGTAATAAACATCACTTATTTGTAATTCAGAGCACTATAAACAACATATCCATAGGATTTTGGCCATTATTCAGCAAGCTTAAAAAGCTGATATCAGCAATTGTTGCTGAGACAATTCTAAGTGTTTGCAAAATTGTATTCCCTCTTCTTCTTCCTATGATAAAAAATGAAAAAAGAAAAAAAAAACCCGAACTTGCTGCTGTCAGGTGGATTCTGACTCAGAGCGACCCTACAGGCAGAGTAGAACTGCCCCACCGAGTTTCCGAGGAACAGCAAGTAGACTCGAACTGCAGAAGTTTGGGTTACCAGTCAAGCTCTTAACCACTGTGCCACTAGGGATCCTTTCTCCCAACAGGAAGCCCATATTCCTCAGTTTCTCTTATGCTACAGTTGGTACCAAATGACCTGGATTCTGACCAATAGGATGAAGGCAGAAGTCATGCAGATCACTCCCAGGTCTTGTCGTCTGGTTCTTCAGTGAACCTGGGAGGCCAGGCATTCTAGATGGTGTAGCTATTCTGTAGCGAGGGTCTCATCCCCAAGTCACCCCTTAGAGGCTTTGTGTAAACGAGACATTAACTTGAACTGTGCTGAATTACTGAGAATTGGGGGCTGTTTGTTACAGTAGCTAGTGTTAACAAGCTTAATAGGAGGATAAAGGAAAAAAATCTCTCAGAAGATGTCATGGAATCCGTCCAAATTCTGTCAATTCTTCCAGTGCTCACCGTGAGAATTCTACAGCAAAGTCTCCAACTAGGCACAGATTTATTTTCAGATTTAGCCTTGGTGTATGTGACTGGGCGCCCTAGTGGTACAGCAGTTAAAGCGTCTAACTGCTAACAGAAAGGTCAGGGGTTGGAAACGACCAGCGACTCTGAGGGACAAAGACGCGGCAGTCTGCTCCCATCACGAATTACATCCTTGGAAACCCTACAGAGTCACAACGAGTCAGAATCAACTTGACAGCAGTCAGTTTTGTTTTAGATTGTATATTGGAGTACATTTTAACACTTGGAATAAAAAACCAGAAAATAATGTATCTGTGGTATCCAGGAATATTTGCATAATCCAGTGATTCTTAACTGTTTAACTGTGCTCCCCAGGGGTCATTTGGCAATGTCTAGAGACACTGTTGGCTGCCACACTTGGGAAGGGTGGTGCTGCTGGCATCTAGTGGACAGAGACCAAGGATGCTGTCACCGGCGTGGCTTCTAAATGTCTTTCTGGGCTCAGGATGGTCTCCTACAGCAAAGAACTGTCCAGCTTCACATGCCCACAGTGTCACGTCTGACAAATCCTGGATGAATCCAGTACACAGTATGGTGGACCCTGCAGACAAAGGTTTACTTAGATTCTACTTGTGCTATCAAGCCTACGATGCCCAAAAGGACAGCAGCTGCTGAGTCCAGATCTAACCTACGGTCAAACAAATCAGACTGCCCACTCTGTGCTGGACCTTGGCATCCTATCTGTCAGAAGGGCAAAGGGAAATGTCCCAGAGACACAGTCATTCACATAGTCAGCTCTCTTCTTCCCTCCAGCCTTGGTGTTGCTGTCACCAGACTTGGAAGAAGTCATGTGTGCATCCGTCATAGCCTCACACCATGCACTCATCCCTGGGGAACGTGTAGCACTGTATCAGATGACAGCATGCAGTGATAGTGGCAAAGTCTACCTCTCTGCTACCTTCTCACCTCTGGCTTCTCTCACTCATCTGTGCTTGTCACAGAGAACAATTTTAGACTGTAATGAGGAAGGGCTTATGAATTAAACTGCCACCCAATTGATAGATCTGAGAAACACCAACAAGACTCCATATTAGAACAAAATGAAACATCACCCGCTGACAGTCTCCACCACGACACTTAAATCTGCTCTTGAAATGTAAGACGCGGTACTGCTTGGTGAGGCAGGGTGTGGATTCCGGCATCTAATAAGTGTGGGTTTCCCCACCTCCTACCTGGGTGACTTTAGGCAAGTTATAAACACATCTCAGCACCAGTTTACTCATCTGTGTAAACACAAGGATGCCCACCATCTGTGGTTATTATAAGGATCAGGAGAGAAAATCTATGCAATGTGTTCAATCTCCTGCCCACTCACAGTAAGCATTAATTACGTATTTATCAGCATATAATAAAACTACCTCTACAAAGTATATGGTGATATGTGAATTGACCTCTGTGGGCTTCTCTGCCCTCATCTTTTTACCTCATTCTGTCCTCGCTAGGCTCCAGCCTCCATCCTTCTGTTCCATTCTTACCCCAGGACCTTTGCACTTGCTGTTCTCTCTGCTTGCCATGGTCTTCCTCCAGATCTTTGCATGATGGCTCCCTCTCAGTCTCTCTCACACTGGATATCACTCCCCATCCTCATCTTCAGTTGCTCATTATTACATCAGCAGTTTTTGTTTCTGTAGAGCACTTACCATACTCTGAATTTTTCTTAGTCATGTGTTTATTTACTTGTTTATTGCCTTTATCCCACACAGACCATCGACTCCATGCAGATAGAGAGTTTGTCTGTCTTGGTCATTGGATGCTTGTACCACACTTAGCTGAGTGCCTTGCACGTGGTTAGCTTACCACTAGCATCTGTTGAATAGAAGTGAACCAATACTAGCTTGGTAAACAGAGTTTGCTGACACTTCTCGAGAGAACTTGAAAAGTCTTTTAAGAACAACATGAGAAACATGGAGCACTAGCATGGACTCTTAGGAGCACTGGTGGCACCATAGTTAAGTGTCCGCTGCTCACAGAGAGGTCAGCAGTTAGAATCCACTGGTGGCTTCCTGAGATAAAGACCTGGCCATCTACTCCTGTAAAGATTAAACCCATTGCCACCCATCTGATTCCAACTTATATTCTCAAGGAGGACAGAGAAGAACTGCACCCAGGGGGTCTCCAAGGATGTAATCTTTACAGAAGCAGTCTGTCATAACTGTCTCCCTCTAGTGGCTCAAACCGCTAACTGTTCAGCAGCAGCTGAGCACCTAACTACTGAGCATCATAGCTCTTTCCTATAAAGATTACAGTCTAGAAACACCCTTGGGGCAGTTTTTCTCTGTCACACAGGGTCGCCATGAGTTGGAATCGACTCAACAACACACAACAACAAGCACAGATTCCACATGGTCAGCCAGTGTCTTCCAGGATAGAGGCTTCTGATTTTTTTTTTTTTTTTACATCATTCTGGGCAAACCATCAACTTGTGTTTATTTCTAATTAGTAAATTCTTGGCAGAACAAGTCCTCAGCTTTTACCAGGATCACGAACCACCTAGTGTGATCTGGTTCTAGGCTGTTTGTGACGAACCTCAGTTTCTAGACTAGAGCCCAGAAGGACTGCAGCAGTGCACAGGCCAACCGGCAAGGGGTCTAGGTGTAGGTACCAGGGTTTGTGACCCCGGCTGTCAGCGAGCATAGGCAGGAGCACACGCGAGTGATCAGGGGTGGCTTTGAGGACCGTCTAATTCAGTTCCAAATTGAACCATCGGCAGCTCCACTCCACCAAGACCTCATGTGCTCCACGAAATGAATTTGCGATACAAACTACTCTGTAACTAGGCTATCTCATCTCTTACTGGTCCCATTTGTTGCCCAACTGGGCAACACAAGGTTTTGATTGCATGCCAGAAGCTTCAGCCTGCCTGCCCCAGGCAAACAGTTAACCAACCGCATTAGTGTTCTACTAGCACATTAGAAACTGGTCAACAATGAAAAGAGAAATTGCTACTTTGGGGGAGAACTGAGGTACCTGTCAGTTTCTAGCATTGCCCCCCTTAGCTTCAGGAGCTATGAGAGGGGCAAAGATTTCAAGCACCACAATGTGACAAGGCATAAATAATGCACGGTGTATTTCCGAGTCTCATGGTGTCACGTGGGATAGTGGTTAAGGACAAAGCTGGAAGGCAAACAGACCTGGTTCAAATACTGGGTCTACTAGCTCTGTGGCCATTCTATGCCTCAGTTTCCTCATTTTTCAAAGAGGAAAAAATAATGGCACCTCTCTCTTTGGGATATTATGAGGAATGAATGAGAATGAAGGGTTGTAGACAAATTATTTGGCTGAAAGTCTGACACCCATTAAGCACATTGTGAGTGTAACTGTTATTACTTTCATCCATCTGTCCATCAATCCATCCAATATCCATCCACCATCCATCCATCATCCATCCATCTATGATTCATTATCCATCATCTATCCATCTATCTGTCTGTCTATCCACTATCCATCCATCACCCATCCATCCACCCATTATCTGTCCATCACTCATCCCTCTATCCCTCCATCCCTCCATCCCTCCATCCATACCTGCATCCACCCACCCATCCACCCACCCATCCCTCCACCCACCCACCCATCCACCCACCCACCCATCCACCCATCCACCCACCCATCCACCCACCCATCCATCCATCCATCCATCCATCCATCCATCCATCATCCATTATCCATTCCTGTATTTATGCATACATCCGTTCATCCCTAAAAGTTCTGTTGGATAACATTGCTTTAGATTAATATTTAGTTACTCATTTCAGTATTTTAATCCCTAAGTAAGTTCCACTTTCTTTTGTGAGAGAAGCTGATCATGTAAATGATTTCTTCATTTACAGAACCATGAAAATGCTTTGTGAAATTACCAGTGACTAAATAAAAAGATAAAAGTGAGATGAAATGAATATTTTCATAGATTTCTGGAGGTAGTCTATTTATTTACCCTAGAAGGGAGCAATTGTGTAACAGGAATCTAGAGAAACACAAATACTCTTACCCTTTGGCCCAGTAGTGCAAGCTAATTGCTGCCCTGAAAGCTAACACCAATGGGTTAAAATAGCTAAAAATACAAAGCAGGCTTATCTAAAAATATGTTCACCACAGGGATATTTGTAACACAAAGACAAAGCAACAACAAATGGCCAATAATAAAGGAGTGATTAAATAAAAAATGGTAACATGTAATTGACATGGTGACATAAACACGTTTATTACAAATAGAATGTAACAACTTGGGGAGATGCTTAGAATATAATTAAATAGGAAAAAAATTGAACACAAAATTGTATTCATTTTCTAGTGCTGTGTAACAAAATTTCCCAGCTGAAATAATGAACATTAATTTGCTCACAGTCAGGGCTCAGGCATCTGAGAGCTGCTGAATTCAGTCATTCTGTCTCAGAGTCTCTGTAAGGTCTGCAGTCTTGTGAGTACTTGATGTTGTTGCTGTTGTGCCCACTGAGTCCATTTCGAGTCTTAGCCACCCCGTCTGACAGCGCAGAGCTGTCCCGTAGGGTTTCCCAGGTTGCAATCTTTATGGGAGCAGATTGCCAGGACTCTTCTCTGGAAGAAGTGCTAATTGCGTTTGACCTACCAACTTTTTGGTGAGCAGCAGAAGACTTAACCACTGTGCCACCTGGGCTCCAAGACTCGGTGAAAGCAAAGAATGCAACCTGATGTCATCAAGTCAATTCCCACCACAGCGATGCTGTAGGACAGAGTAGAGCTGTCACATAGGGTTTCCAAAGCTGTCATCTTTATGGAAGCCGACTGCTCCATTTCTCTCCTGCAGAGTGGCTGGGGGTGGGGGGTGGGGTTAAACTGCCAACCTTTTGGTTGGCAGCCAAGGGCCTAACCATTGCTCCATCAGCACTTCTGCAAGGCTGTCTTTTGTCTGTCTCTCTCTGCCTCTTTTAAATCTTGACAAGCGCTGGAAAATTCACATCCGATTAACAGTTCACTTACAAGGTTTTTCTGCTGGTGGTCTGTTGGAGGGCTGCCTTGCTTCCTCACCACACAGTGAAGACCTCTCCATAGAAGGGCTCACTCCATGGAAACTGGCCTCCTTTAACATGAGTGATTCAAGTGACAGAGGACATACAAGAGGGAACTGCCATCTTTTTCTAAGCCAGTTTCAAAAGTGACATTACAACATGGCTGCTCTCAAACCAACCAACCAACCCACCCACCCACCAACCAAGCAACCCATTGCTATTAAGTTGATTCTGACTCATAACAACCCTACAGGACAGAGTACAACAAACTGCTCCATGGGGTTTCCAAGGCTGTAAATCTTTCCAAGGCCACATTTTTCTCCCATGAGAGGGCTGTTGGGTTCAAACCACTGATGTTTTAATTAGCAGCCAAGCACTTTAACCTCAGCACCACCAGCGCTCCTGGTGTGCCTGGAGATGCCTCAGTAAGTACATTCCACTCTCAAGCAGATGAGATTTCACAAGGGCAGGACTTCCAGGGGACAGGGACCCCTGGGGTCATCTTAGAGGCAGCTGATCCTAAAAATCAGGTCACATCATTCAAGACAATAATAACAAAATAATAATAATAACAAAATAAGATTGGGTTCAAGATAGAAAAGAGGAGAGAGAGGCAGACAGACAGATGAAAGACAGAGTACATCTTCTTGGTAACTATCTCTTCATGGCAGAACTAGGCAATCATTTTTTTCCTTCTGTCTCTTTTTCTCTACTTTCCAATAATGAACATTTAAAAAAAAATCATTATGGTGGAAACATTTAATAAACATTATTTAACTGAAGGGCTTTGGGTTTTAACAGAAAAAATACTCCTGTTAAGAACTGTTAAGCCCTGGTGATGCTGTGGTTAAAGTGCTTGGCTGCTCATTAAAACATCCACAGTTTGAATCCACCAGCCGTTCCATGAGAGACAGTTGTGTTGACCAGCTTCTGTAAAGCTCTGCAGCCTTGGAAACCTTATGGGGCTGTTCTACTCTGCCCATAGGGTGCTGTGAGTTAGGTGCTACATTCATAACTAATGAAGATCATTTTAAACCCACTTCCAATTCTGAAATCAACTTTCTTTAAATTTTTTTTTAAACAGGAGGTAATTCATCGATGTCCCTGCAGTTGATAGTTAGACTGTGCCAGGTAAGATCACGAGAATGCGCCGTCTCCCCACACCCCTTCCTTCCTGGAGTCTGGTTCCTCCTCCTGCCCCACTCACCCTCCTGCCAAATTCCCAGAGCACCCTATACTTTAATGTCTGCCAGGGTGAGGCAGCCAGGATTGATGGCCCCGCAGCTGAGTCCCAGGCTGACGTGGAAAACAGAGGGTAGCTCATGCTTAGCACTTGACGTAATTTTCTGATGACTGAAACCTGATTCCATCGACCGATTCCCCCAGTGGCTGATCTCATCCCTTTACCATCAGAGAAACTGAATCGAGGTTACCAGTAAAGATTAAAAAGAGGAGGAGGGCAGGTCACATCTCTAACTCAGAGAGGAACGGGCTTGTCTTTGATCCCTTGTCCAAAGAACATTCCAGATTCTCACAACTGGGGTGGCTAAACCCCAAATACTCCCGCAGCCAGCACTTCCCGTGGCCCCACTCAAATTCTCCAAAGCTCGTTGTCCTAGTAGTTTGGAGCGGATCATAATTTTATTCTCTTTTCTTTCAGTTGTGACTAAAGCAGATCTCATTTACTTATAAAATAGAGGTCAGGGCAGGAAAGAAAATGCAACCAACAAAACACCCTTGATAGTGTTTGTAAAAATGGCAGCGTGTTGGCTTCTGACCTCATCTAGCTTCACAAGGTGTTGGACAGAGAAATGAAGACGAGCATCAGTGTAAAACTGACTCCTAGGAGATTAAGGTCAAATCTACCTCCACCTCCCACCTCTTGCCATTTCTGACGCTAGCCATCCCTCCCAGGGCACTCTGCGCCTCTGCTCTGTTCAGTATGGCCACACAGCACTCACAGACACAGTCGTGGGGGTTATTCAGTGACAGGTTACAGAGCGGGATCCGAATCAGCAAGCTACAACTGAGGATCCCGGATCAGGAGGCAAAGTCCTCCTTCTTCGGTGTAGGACAGCTCCGAGAGTACAAGGTATCTCTCAGCTCCCTCAGGACAGGCCTTCTCTCTTGGTCTCTGGCACGGTTGATGGCTGGTCTCTGCCCTGCTTAGGTAAGTGTCACAAAGTTCTTTAGCTCCCTTGACAAGGTCCTGGAGGCACCTCATTCCTCCAGGAAGTCTCCTACCCGAAGCTGCTTAGTTCTTTCCCTTCTTGGGTCACCAAGCCTACGGTAGCGAGCGTGCACTGGTCTCCTGGCTCGGCTGCTGCTGTTTTCTCTTCCTCTTTTGCTGTCCTTTCTCACCACCTCCAGTGTCACAGCTCTGTCTTCTGGGCCTAGCAAGTTCTCAGCTCAGGGATCCTAGGGTCTTCTTTCTTGGTGGCTATCAAGTCCTTTCTCTGCTCTGCTATTGATTCTCTTTTAAGCTTAGCAGGATGACAAAACTGACCAAACCCTTCATTAGGTTTCCATGCGCCTTATTTACATGGTCCCATCTCCATAGAGGTTCATTCACTTTATCTGCATTCTTTGCAAGCTGCCCAGTCCCCTTTGTGGACTGTAAACACCTATTTCCATAGCCTCACTTAGTCATTATACGGAAGTTACAAGACTGCAGCCATCAAATCGATTCTGACTCAGAGAAGCCCTACAGGACAGAGTAGAACTGGCCCATGGGGCACCAAGGAGTGGCTAGTAGATTTGAACCACTGACCTTTGTGTTAGCAGCTGCGCTCTTAACCACGGTTGCACAAGGGCTCCCCATGCATGGCAGGAAGGGCCAGGTTAGGTAATTCACTGCAGTGTCATAAACAAAATAAATGTAATAAAGAACAGCGATGAGCATTTATCACATTGAGCCAGACACGTGACATAGCAGGGACACGGCTGAGGTCTGGCTTTCCCTTGTACTCACTGTGGACAAGCCACTGCACCTCCCATAAACCTCTGTTAAGGAGCCGTGGTGGCACTGTGCTTATGCACTTGGCTGCTAACTGAAGGTTCGTACCCACTCCATGACTGCAGGGGAAGAGCCTGGTGATCTTCTCCTATGGAGACTACAGCCAAGCAAGTCCCGTGGGCAGTTCTCCTCGGTCACATGGGGTTGCTCTGAGTCCAAGGTGACTCAAGGCAATGGGTGTGGGGGGTAAGCCTTTGTTTACTCATCTGAGCCGTGTGAGTTGTGCCTACTGATTTGGTAGTGCAGGGGTTAAAGGAGATGGTCCAAGCTGGGCGTGCCGTCACTGTTATCTGCCACTGAGTCATCTCTGGACTTACGGAGACCCCGTGGGCAATGGAACAAAACCCTGCCCATTTTGGGCCACCCCCAGGACTGGTGGCCAACTGGACCGCTGTTATCCGCGTGGTTTGCCCTTCCCACCAGGGCTTTCTCCTTTGCTGAAGTCTGTCTGGCATCACAGCAACACACAGGCCTCCGTCCACTGACAGATGAGTGGTGGCTGCCATGAAGACCATGGGCTGGGAGCTGAACCAGAGGCACCCACACGGAAGGCCAGAACTCTACCACTGACAAGTGGGGATGCAACCTGATACATAATAATGGCTTATTTAAGTGAGACATCTTTCAAATGTGAGTCAAATAATATCACTCAAATCCCACTGCCGTTGAGTTGATTCCTACTCATAGTGACCCTATAGGACAGAGCAGAACTAGCCTCATAGGGTTTCCTGAGCTGCAGTCTTTAGGGGAGCAGAGTCACCGATGGGTTTGAACCACTGACCTTCTGGTTAGCTACTGGCTGCTTAACCACTGAGCTACCTGGGCTCCTTGCAAATCTCACAATGGCTTCCAATGGCAGACTGAAATAGAAACTTCTCCCCGCAGGCTACAAGGCTCTCTGGGATCAGACCCTAGTTGCCCTTCGTGAGGTTCAGTGCATTCCAGCCCACTGGTCTTCTCTCCATCCCTGTGACACATCTGTTTCTCCTACCTCGGGGCCTTTGCACTTGCTGTCCCTCTGCTGGGAACACTCTTCCTTCAGACATCTGTTTGACTGGTTCCTTCTCATTATTTAGCTCTTGAGTCAAATGCCACCTCATCTGAAAAGTCTCCCATGACATCCTTTTTCGCTGAAAGTGACCAGGGTTGGTTTCTGTGGCTTGCAATCAAACAATTCCAATGGTTTCAAAGAGCAATTTTCTTGGAAAGAAAGTTTGTGTTCTTTCTGTCTTTCCCTCAACCACAAGCCCAAATGCACTTGTTAAATTTTTCTCTGCTTTCTTCTTAGATCCTGTCACTGATCAGCTTTTATTTTAGCAGAAATTTCTATCTGACCTTTCATCACTTAAAAAGGAACAGGATCGCGGCAGGAAGGAAGTAGCAGTCCTGATGGGGAAATGATTAAGCATTGCTGCTCGATGAAAGATTAGTGGTTTCCTATTAGAATATAATCTCCTTGAGGGCAGGGACCTTTTTTCCTCCTCACTGCTATAACCCAAATGCCTAGTAGGCACACGGTGGTGGTGTGAGGTGTGGTCTAGGCAACTGCTACTCATAGAGACCCCTCATGTGACACAACACAGTTGCCTTATAGGCTTTTCTTAGCTATTAATCTTCAGGGAAGCATGTCATCAGGTCTTTTTCTCAGAGAACTGCAGGGTGGATTTGAAATGCCAGCCTGATAGTTAGCAACCTAGCACTTGACTGTTGCTCATACCAAACCAAAAACACCTACTCAGGTAGATTCCAACTCATAGCAACCATATAGGACAGAGTAGAACTACCCTGAAAGGTTTTCAAGGAGCAGCTGGTGGATTTGAACAACTGTAGCTCTTGATCACCACGCCATCAGAGCTTCCACTATCCACACAGTAGGTATTTCATGTTTTGATTAAAAGACATGAATTTAGAACACCTGCAAGCATCCATTGTCTCTCTCTCTCTCTCTCTGAAAGCAGACGAAAATCAGACTCAGTGTCCAATATGGAATAAATACATCAACACGTATTATTATTAGACATAATACTAGCATAACATGGTATAAACCAATCAAATTTAATGGGTACTTCCTAGAGCACATGGGGAGTTTTCCTGTTGATAAGGATAATGTCATTAAAAATACTAAGTCGACACTAGGGAGGCGGGACAGGCTTGTTTGACAGAGACTTAGTGAAACGAATTTATAGAGTGTTCTAGAAAACTGCAAAAAAGAAAGTTACTCTTTACAAACTCACTGGAGACACTGATAAAAGGTGGAATCTGTAAACACAATTGGAGTGTTTTACACCCATAAGGGTCTAAGCAAAAAGAAAAAAAAGCCCACTGCCATAGCGTCTGGTCTGACTCCTAGCAACCCGACAGGTCAGAGTAGAACTGCCCCACAGAGTTTCCAAGGAGTGCCTAGTGGATTTAAGTATTTTAAAAAATTGCTCTTCTAATTACTGAATTTCGAGTGTCAGCTGCGGGGAGGAGCTTTAAAGGGCACCCCCGAATATGGTGTGCTGCCGTTAAGGGTACACCTCCCAAAGATGTCCTGCATGACTGCAACAAAGGCAGAAAGAAGGCAGCTGTTGATGCTAGGAGTTTCCATCCATTAGGCGATGCCCACCAACAGGAAGGGCCAATGTTCCTCTGCTTGATGAGGGTTTGGAATGTTTCTGAAGGAGAGAGAAGCATGGTGTTTGTTCCAGGCAGAGGTCAAGAGTCAGGATTGATTGATGGTAATGGGTTTGATGTTCGATGTCGAGGTAGAAACAACTTGTGTCATTTCAATAGCTCTTATTTCTCCCTACTTAAAGAAACCCTGGTGGCGTAGTCTGTTAAGTGCTACGTCTGCTAACCCAAAGGTCAGCAGTTCAAATCTACCAGGTGCTCCTTGGAAACTCTAGGGGGCAATTCTACTCTAACCTCTAGGGTTGCTATAAGTCAGACCTGACACCACGACAGTGGTCTGTCTTCTAAAGAAATCCTATCTTACAATGTTTAAGCTCTCTTTGAGCACAATGTAGTGGGAGAATGGAGCAGGAAGGAAAAAAAAAAAATCAAGAAAAAAAAGTATTAATTGAGCCCAGTGTGGAAATTCCTGTACCTGCTCTTTCTTCTTAAAAATTATAACAAACTTCAGCTAGTCTTTACTTTCCAGGCAAATGATACCAGCCTCCATCATCTCTGGGCCATGGGAGGTTTTGCTTAGTGATGAAACCAGGGTTTTACTCTTGACCTTGGCTTGCTGGGTGACCTTGTGAAAATCACTGAACCTGTCTGAGTCGCAACTACTCTGCTAATTAAAGAAGGGTGGTCAGCTGGGCTCTGCCTGGTTCTCAAGGTTACTATGAGGTTTAAGAGCAATACTGCAAAAAGAGCTTTGCTTCTGGAAAAAGTGGTTCAGAGACACAGGCACAGAGTTCTAAGGCGGGCACTGCAAACTCAAGTGCTCACAGAGATAGGCAAGTGGAGTCGATCTCTCCTCATACACAATATCATTCCGCATATAGAAACCACAGGGATATTCTTTTCTTCCACAAAGACATCATGTTTTTCCCCATTTTGCTTAAAATACATGGCTCACTTGAACTAGTTTTTGTTTGCTCATTGCTGAGAAGAGATACGGGTAGAGAAAAACATCACTACCATAAAAATAAGAGCACAAGGACAACAAAAAATTGCAAAGAATACATGGCTGTTTAGAGGCAATACGGAATGGTGAGGACTGTGGTGAGCAGGAGAGATCCCATGGCTGCTAAAGGGTCAAGGGGTGCTCAGCTGTGGTCAAAGGCAACAGAACTCACGGGACCAGACTGACTTTCAAAGAGAAATTAGACATTTAGAGTTATATCTAAAGTGTTATGCTATTTAATGAGAAATCAGTTACCTAAAATTTAGAAAAGTACTATGTGACCCAGAAAATAAGTCTGGAGTCCACATCATTGTGTGGGCTATAAGCTTGTGAGCCAGACATCCTGTGATTCAATGTTTTTCTCATTGACCAAGTGAGGAATTGGGTCTTAACTGTCCTCTGGGGCCCACAGAGCATCTAATTATACATCTAAAGCACACCTGCTAACCCATGTCCTGACATGAAATTTGCAAACTTCCCAGATAATAAAGGGTTTTAATGACCTTTGCAATTTTTTCCTGGGCTCAAGTCTTAAATAAGAGAAATCATTTTCAGAATGAGGGTTTCCTACAGTGAGAAGATATTATGAATCCAGTTTTCCTTGCTTTCCAATGATTACTCTGGGTATCTGCTGCTTGCGTGGGCTTTGCTCTGGACCCTTCTTCCCCCAGCCTGTACCCTGGGAAGCTGACAGGATACACAGCCTTGAATAGATCCCATGTTTTCGGGCTTCCTTTAGGTTTGGCCAAAGAGGAGAAGGAGAGGGTGAGTGTGCATAGGCCCTGTTTCCCACCGACTAGGTTGCCCTGAGTCCTGCATCCCTGTACCAAGACCATGGCTCCTATTAGACAACGCTCCTCAGAGAGCTATCCTCCCTAAGTTCTGGAACCTTCTCCCTCCTTGCACCCCTGCAGTCTAGTTTCTCCTCTGTCACTGGCCCCTGGATACTGTAGTACACCTTGGTGGCTTCTTCCACACTCCTACCTATTAACTATCCCCTCACTAAACATTCCCTCCACATGGAATGTGTCCAGTGCTTTCCATCGGAACACCACTGGGTACAACTTCACATCATTCATTCTCTGAACCGGCTGCATCTTCTGAACTCACCAGGGCCCAATTCCAAATCAGAACAATGGATGAACTTGTCAGGCCACCATCCTGAAAGCACTTGCTAAATATTTGCCAGAAAAAGAGATTAACTTTCATTAAGTTGCTGACAAAATTTGAAAAAAAAAAAATCAATACATGTTCCAACATCTGTCTTACAAGAAACAAAAGTCTGACATATACTAACTAAATTTTTTTTAATGTGCATCTAGGTGGTAGGCAGTTTTTATACAGAGGACCATGTGTAGATGCCGTAATTCCTTGGAGTAGTGCAGTGTAGTGAATATTAATTATGATAATAATAACAATATAAACCAAGGACAGTGGCTGAATGCTTATAATTTGCCAGATCTGTGTTGCATTGCTGTGTGCTCCCTGAGTCTCAAGGACGTCTATGAGTAGTGAAGTCCCTATACCCATCTTACAGATGACAAAATTGAGAATGCTCAGATCACATGTGAAAAAAGTGACTGTTTGAAAAGTCAGCACCAGGTGTCAGAATTACCTCTAGGTTATAGAAATAGTTGCACTAGTCCACAATCCCTTACCTACTATTTCAAACCCCCAGAAGCTCTGAAAACACAGTAAATTTTTTTCCAGAACGCATTTGCAGAAAAATCAGAGTTGAACATAGACTTCTTAAAGGTTTTTATTAATTTCACTTAATAATACTCATATTTCATAAAGGAAATATTTATATGTCTAAGCACAGAATGCTAGGCCTCAGCTTGCGGGGTATGTTAGTTAAGACACAGTAAACTCACCATGTTTTCTTTCTGAAATCTGAAAAAAAAAGTAGAATTGAGCATATATCTGGCCCAGTAAGTTCTGAGCCAGGGATCTGTGGGCACAGGACAAATGGCTGACACGCTTCGCTTCAAATTGAAAGGTTGGCCAGAGGTGCCTGGGAAGCCCTGGCGATTTACTTCTGAAACAAGCCATTTGAAAGTCGAGGGAACCCAGTTCTACCTGTTCACGCATGGGATTGTGATGAAGTGGAGTAGAGTTGATGGTACCTGAGCCCTGAGGACGCAGCGGTCAAGTGCTTGGCTGCTAAGCTTGAGGTTAGAGAAGTGAACCCACCATCTGCTGCTCCAAGACAGAAAGATGCAGCCGTCTATTTATTTATTATTGTGATTGAGTGAAAATGTACATTCCCATATAAATTTGCATGCCTGCCTATGTGCAACTCCCACTGCTCTCCCTCCCCGGTGACAGCACACTCTTCCTCTCTGTTCTATACATGTCATATCCTCCTAACAATCTCCTGTCCCCTCCTCTCCACCCTCTCCCCCACCTCCAGTAAGAGGTCAGCAGGACGACATCCTGTGGATGCATAGAACCATAAAGTGCACACACGATATGGTCACTCTGTGTAGCCAATTCCAATCCATTCCTGTCCAGAGAGTTGACTTCCATTATGATTTATGGACAAGAACAGCATCAGGGTCAGGGGCCATGCTCCCAGGAGAATTCCAAGGCTGCTGGACCATTAAATGCAGTCTTTTAGTGGAGATCTCAGGGTGCACCCCTTTTTATTCTTGTGTTGCCAGTGAGACTCAATTTTGTGAGCCCCATCACGGCTATTGCTGGTGGTGGCCGGGCACCATCTGGTTCTTCTGGTCACATGTCAATGTAGTCACCCACTCATGTGGGTCTCTCTGTCTTCTGGGTTCTCTTTCCCCTGTGTCGTTTTGGTCCTTGGTGATCACCTGTTCCTGCTAAGTTGGGACCATTTGGTGTACTTCAGATGGCAGCTTGGCAGCTTTTAAGACCCCAGATGCCACTCACCAATGTGGGGTGCAGAAGACTGTCTTAGCAAAATGCTACTTGTACAAACTGGCCTCAATTTCCCTTGAGAGCATGGTCCCAGGTTCCCCACCCCAGCTACTCTGTCCTTGCAATATTGGGTTAAGACGGGAGGAGTAATCATGTTATGCTGAAGTCCAGTTAAAATTGATCTTTTTTCTAATGTGTACCGTCACAGATTCCACCCAATCAAACTTCTATCAATTATCTAATCTATACCCCACCCTCTCCCTCCCTCCCACCCATCCTTCCCACCCTCTGAGTCTTTTCTTGTATGCATGAGTCTGTTTTTAAGTTCTTATTGTAGGGGTCTCGTACAATATTTGTCCTTTTGTCGCTGATTACTTTCACTCAACATAATGTCCTCCAACTGAAACCAGGCTATGAGATGTTTCCCCAAATCATCATTGTTCTTTATCATTACATAGTGTTCCACTGAGTATATTCTATATACCATTCCTCTGTTGTTGGGCATCTGTGTTGATTCCATCTTTTTGCTATTGTGGACTGTGCTGCATTAAACATTCATTTGCATGTATCAGTGGGTGTGAATGCCCTTGAATCTGTAGGATATAGTCCAAGCAGTGGAATTACTGGGTCAAATGGTATATCTATTTCCAGCTTTTTAAGGAAGCGCCAGATTGCTTTCCAAAGAGACTGAACCATTTTGCAACCCCACCAACAGTGTAGGAGAATTCCAATATGTCCACATTCTCTCTAGCATTGTTGTTTTGCATTTTTTGGATCATGGCCAACCTTGTTGGGGTGAGATGGTGTCTCATTGTAGTTTTGATTTGAATGTCTTTAATAGCTAATGATTCTGATCATGTCCACATGTGTTTTTGGGCTGCCTAGATCTCCTCTTTAGAGAAGTGTCTGTCCATCTTCTTTGCCCATCATTGAATTTGGTTTTCTTCTTGATGTTTTGCAGTACCTTGTAGACATTGGTCTGACATGTAGTTGCCAAATATTTTTTCCCGTTCTGTAGGTGGTCTCTTAATTCTTTTGATAAAGTCTTTGGATGAGCAAAAGTGTTTGATTTTTAGTAGTTCCCATTTATCTATTTTCTCTTCTGTTGATTGTGCTTTGTTTGTCAGATTTTGAAGTCTGTCTACATTGTGTATTAAAACTTCCATTGTGATCCTATTTTTTCTTGGATGAGCTTTATTATTTTAGATTTGATATTTAGGTCTTTTATCCAGTTTGAGATGGCTTTTGTATAAGGTGTGACAGCCGTCTATTTATGTAAACATTTACAGCCTTAAACCCAATATGGCAGTTCTACTTGATCTTATAGGGTAATTACAGGGTTGCTATAAATCAGAATTGACTGAAAGGCAGTGAGTTTTTTTGTTTTTTTGGATTTTTCAGTGGCAATCAGTTGGTTATAAATAGACACCAGCCCTCCCAGCTATGGGAGATTACAGCCAAAATTAAACTGGATTTTCCCTTAGCTTTTGTTATAACTGCTAGGCAAGTATTGGTAATAGGCATTATTTCCTTACGTCATTCATTGCTGAACCATGGGGTAACCAGTATAACAGCACACTGCAGCACACTGTCACTCAGCAGGGACAAAGAGTTTGTTATGTACCAGGCCTCTCATTCTCTCTCTATTGTGACTCTAACCCCAGAGGGAGGGAAACCATGGCAGAGAAGATGTACCCCATGCTCCCGCTGTTTTAACAGGACCATGCTTCTGGGAGCCAGTGATACGATAAGGCCTTAAATAAATTGATGCTCCAACCATGTGTTGAGTATGGAAAAGCTAACATTTAATAAGCATGTTAGGGTAATTAGTTAAGTCACTTGTCAATTAGCTAAATAACCTAATAGCTAATTTGTCTGTTGAAGCAGCAGGCTTTGTGGAAGAGCAGGCAAGGAAAGCTTAGTATGTGTAGTCCCCAAAGACAGAGGTGGGATGTGGAGGGTTCTGTAATTCTCCCGACCCCCCAGATTCCCATGCTCTGCCCTCCACTGTGCACCCTAGACAACAGTGCTCTGTGACCTGTTACAGCTCCACCTTCTGCACCCCAGCTAGTCCAAGGACAGCATCTGCTGACTATGGAATGCCGTTGATAGGAATCCTAGTGTTCTCATTTGGTTTTAAGACGCCCTCTCTTTTCTTTTCCTTTCCTTCCTTTCCCTTCCCCTTCTCTTTTCCTTCCCCCTTTCCCCTCCCACCCTCTCTTCCTCCTTCCCTTCATCTCCTTTCCTTTTTTTAATTTCCTGTAGTCAATTTTCCCTTAGACCAGGTGACAGCCAACTATTCCCATAACAGTCCAGAGACTAAATCCTGTAGGCTTTGCAGAACAAGATCAAAATCAAGGACATGACCTAGTATGTGACAAGGAATCCTGGGTTTCAAAATGCTTAAGCTCTCAGCTATGATTTTAACTGTGGGAGGTTTGAACCCACCCAGAGGCACCCTAGAAGAAAGCACTGGAAATTGATTTCCAAAAGGTGACAGTCGCTGATACCCTTATGGAGCAGAATTCTCTTTGGACACCTACGGAGCCATCAAGAGATGGAGCTGATGCGACAGCAACTTTTTGTTGTTGTTGTTGTTATTGTGCAAAAGAGGAGAAGCAAAGTTTTTACTTTTCCAACTATTGAAAATAAGTCAAAATTATTCTACTGACCATACCAAAAAAAAAAAAAAAAAGTTGTGGGATGGACTTGGCTCTCTGGCTATGGTTGGACATCACTTGATTTAGGTCATTCCTGAACTGCTAATTTCCTAAATTAACATGACTGCATTTGCAATCTGGAAACTTTAAAAATCATTTACCCCCTGTCCAGGGTCTTCAAAGCTAGCAAGTGGCCATCTAAGATGCATAAGTTGGTCCCAACCCACCTGGAGCACAGGAGAATGAAGAACACCAAAGACACAAGGAAAATATGAGCCTAAGAGACAAAATGGGCCAATAAACCAGAGACTCCACTAGCCTGAGATCAGAAGAACTAGATGGTGCCTGGCTACCACCAATGACTGTCCTGATAGGGAACACAACAGAGAGTCCCAGACAGGACTCAAATTCTAGTAAAAAGACACACTTAGTGCTCTGAGTGAGGCCAGAGTAACCCTAGAAGACGTTGTCTGGGACTTTCTGTTAACCCAGAACTAAAACCATCGCCCAAGTCAATTCTTCAAAGAATCAAGTGGACTGCAAGACACAGGAAGACACTCATGTAGAGTGTGCTTGTTAGTTTAAATACATACCCGAGATTCAATGGGCAGCTCCTGTCCAGAGATGAGATGAGTGGGCAGAAAGGGACAGGAGTGGGTTGAATGGATATTGGAAATCCAGGGTGGAAAGGACGAATGTGCAACCACATTCTAAAGACAGTGACTAGGGTCACATCATGATGTATATATAAATTCTTGTATGACAAAATAATGTGAGCTGTGAACTTTCACCTAAAGCGCATGCATACACACAAATACACACACATAAACCCAGCTGTCCCCTTATTGTCTCCAGCCCTTACCCTTCTAGTCTGTGGCTAAGAGCGTGAACTCAGGTACTGCGAGACATGAATTCAAATCCTGCCTTTGATATGTAATTCTGGGCAAGTGACTTAACCTCCGTGTTTCTGTGACATGCTCTTCAAGACAGGGGCACCCATCGCATAGGATTCTA
Organism: Heterohyrax brucei; assembly: GCA_028571685.1. NCBI lineage: Eukaryota > Metazoa > Chordata > Mammalia > Hyracoidea > Procaviidae > Heterohyrax > Heterohyrax brucei. The sequence continues at coordinate 81,322,255 of CM053156.1, read as the reverse complement.
TGAGGTTTAAAGTGAGTTAGTATAAGTACAGCACCTGGTACAGGGCCTGGCACATAGACAGGACCACGTATGTCAAGTTTTATTACTGTGCTAGCATGGTAGTAGGAGGGGACACTGCCCATTTTAAAGAAACGATACACAGAGTATGTTCCCTGATCCCTGGGGATCCGTTTGGTGTTGGAATTCAGGTCAAAAGGAACTGAGCTGTAAGGTGATATGCTTGGACATTTTCCAAGCATGCTTACGCAAACAGGATCCTCTAAATGTCTCTTTGGAGGAGTCTGCCAGTAGGTCTCAGATTTGGCCCATGATTTATTGGAACCCTCTCCTTTTAGTCAGATAAATTTCCCAGCCCCAGCTCTCTAACAAGGGTGCAGAAAGTCCTGTTCTGCACAATACAGTCCATTGCTGTACCCTACATCACAGGCCATGTGAAGAAGTGCTATTAAAGAAGCTTCCTGTTTGGGTTTCCTCGGTGGCACTGGCAGTTATTGGGAAACTTCCAAAGGACTGATTTCACGAGTACTTATTAACACTAAACCAGAGAAGACCTTGCATCCATAGCTCAAGAACTTGAAATGCCCCTGATAGAAACTTTTCCTCTCTTTCCTCTTCCTGTTTCTCTTGTCCCCTCTTGATGCCCCCTCGTTCTTTTGGCCTATGGTAATAGTACGTGCGATCACATTACACACGGCTTTATTTGGAAAGCCCCCTTTTTAATGATCTGGCAGCCAGTAGACACTGAGGCCTTCCAGAAAAAATTTCAATCCCTCTTCCCACAGCTTCCGCAAGCCCCAGTGATAAATGACACCTGTCATTCTGTCACCGACAAGCGGCACAGATGGGGATGTCAGTGATGTATGGCTCACCAGAACAGGAAATCAACCTTTTATTTATTTATTTATTAAAAAAAAAAACAAAAACACCTAAAAGAGCTGACCAGGACATTGTCAGGGGTCTGTTCCAAAGGCCTCGCCTAAGAGACAGACACTGAGAGATAAACAAAGTTTTAGTCCAAAAAGAAAAGAAAGAAAAAAGGTAGGAGATTAAAACAAGGAGAAATATGTTTCTATGGGGAAGCTGGCATAAAAGCAGTTGCAGATTGCTTTGGCAGTGTTTATCTCTTTGCAGCACTCTGGATATTAGCCAAATTTTCACCTTCTCCAGTGATTTATGTAGGAAAACGTTGATCTCTGCTCTGACAGAATCCTGTTTTCCTTTGGGAGCCTCACAAGAAAGTGAGTCTAGCCAAGAAGCGTTGGCCAAGCCTAAATCACCCATTTAACATCTCCCCCAAAGAAAAGCAAGCAAAGTCTCCATGTACCCCAAGAGAGTCCCTCCCCGTGAAGATGACCCCTAAAGAGGGACAATCACAGGGCAGAGCAGGAAGAACTGCTCTATCTTTCTTTTTTCAAGTTTTCTGCTACTGCCACCATCCCTCTGTGATCCATGCACACTGAACAAAAAATTATAGACTTTTCTCCCTTCTCTCAAATCCCCTTGCAGTCAGACCCACCTTGGGGCTCTGATTTAAACGCTGTCTGATGCATCATCAGGTCGAATCTGGGTACCAAGTGTGTGCCAGGACTATGCTAGATCCGAAAAAGGACACTCAGGAAGAGATCGTCCATTCTTCCCCTTCCCAGAACAGGATCTCTAAACCTTGATCCTGTTCACCTTTGAGCTGGGTACTTCTCCACAGTCAGGGTCTGTCCTGGGCGCTGTAGGAAGTTTAGCAGCATCCCCGGTCTCTCCCCGCTAGATGCCAGCAGCCCCTCCCAGTGAATCACGATAACCACAAACATCTCTAGATGTTGTCAGGTGTCCGTTGGGAAGCAAAACTGCCTCAGTTTTGAACTATTGTTCTAGAAGTTTGAAATCAAACCCCCGAAGAAGAATAACACTCATGGGATAGGTAGGGAAGAACTGAAGCCGGCGGATAACAAGATCCTATGCTGTATAATACGGAAAATAGAAGCTGTAGGACTTGAGGGACTTTCCAGAAGAGACATTCGTATTTACAAACCAGGTTTCTGCAAATGCCTGTCATTCAGCTAAAAAAGAAAGAAAAAGTTAGTGGTAAGACATGAAACCCCACTAATTTTGTCTTATGCATAGATAATGACCTAAGCCACTAATAGGTCATGGCTGCTTTACATCAAACCAAAAGGCATCTTAATTTGGGGCAAATCTCATTAACGCCGGTAGGAACTGGCAACAAACCATCAAAAGCCTCCTTTGTTTTCCAGTGATTTCAGGAAGTGGCATTATTAAGGTGATGATAATTATTAAATCATTATCATTTATGAAATCATATTATGAAACCTTGGTGGATGCTGAAGACTCAGAATCAGAATGAAGGAAATAGAACTAAAATGAAGGAACCTTCTTGTCCATGATGTCTTGTGCTGGATGAGAGCAAGAAATTGCTAACATACATATCTTCGAACTTCTGAGAGAGTTTACACAGCAATATGAAAAACATGCTTTGACCTACCCACTAAAATATGGGATGAAAAGAAAGCTGAACCTGGTGTCTAGACCCCATGTGTAATATCAAACGTTCTTAGTCATCAATTGTCGCCAGTAGAGATCAAAGTTAATTTGGAAGACACAGATTTATCCATGTAGAAAGCCAATAATGGCAGTCACATGGCAAGACAAAAGAAAACAAAAACACGGAATAAACTGAGCTGCTATCACCAACAAAAGCAGATCACATGTCATGAATACACTGGACACAAAAGTCAACTTCAGGACAAAAATGGAAGGGAAACAGATCTCAGAGGCCACTGTGAAACTTGCCACTCCTGTCAGTTGGAAAAAACAAGGTGAATGCCTTGTGAATATTAACTGCTTAAGCCACCGAATTACAAGGCAAACAATTTGAGTTGTTGCTACTGTCACCCACCCGGGTAACCGAAACTACTTTCATAAGGATCTTAAAAACCACAGCTTGCAGCCGTGCTTCCCCCACCCCAGCCTCGTTACAAATCAGGTGGTGGCAGGTATATTGGGTTCTCTCATGGTCAACTTCAGACAGATGATCCTTTGTGCACACAACGCTGCCTTGTCTACCAAGGGGATCCTAATAAAATTTTATGCTGTTATAGGACTTTTCTGTCTTGTCCTTACCTCCTGGGTCTTGCATCATGTTGAGGGCAATTACACATTTATTTATTACACATCCGCAAATATAAAACCGCAAAAACTGTACCAAAGACAGCAGCTTTTCAATCATCCATCAAGATGCACTGCTTTCAAAAGACAATCCTTGTACCATGTCCTGAAGGTCATTACTCACTCTCGAAAGCTCATTTCAAAGGCCTCCTTCATCTCTTGATATCGTTAGATAGCGTGGGAGCCAAAGTGCTGTTTGGGGATCTCAATAACTCCACGTTTCCTCTCCTGGAGCATGATTAGTGGGAGGTGCAGGTGTCAATTTAGGCTGTGTCTACACAATGCCAAAACAGCCCGCAGAGAAATGAAACCGTCCATCATGCAACGAGCAGCCTCAACTACGTGACACCAAACTGGCTTGGCCCATCTCCCCGGCCATATGGATGGATTATTTGAGTTCATTCTGACTCTCTGACCATGGAGCTGCCTAACACACTGGACTGGAAGCAGGCCAGAGACACAATACGGTTTTTTGCCACCTGGCAGTTGTGCTGAGAATCTCAACATTACCTGCATAGGTGATTCTTCCTGGCTACCCTGCCTCTTGCTTAGACCAGTCCAAATAGGAAATTCAAAAGGTAATTCTAATGAGGTCAACCCCTTACTTCCAACCCTCCTCAGCAGTGGACTTCCTTGGCCCTAGGATACAGTTAGAGCCCTAGGGACACACTGGTTGAGAGTTTGGACACTAACCAAAAGGTCAGCCATTTGAATCCACCAGGTACTCTTTGGAAATCCTATGAGGAGTTCTACTGTATCCTATAGGGTCTATAGGCAGAATCAGGCAGAATCAACTTGATGGCAAAGGGTCTCTGGTGAGAGTAGGATAAAGTTACTTAGCATAGTTTCCATACCTCTTGCGACCTGGCCGGGCCTGCCCATCTTCCTCTTCTTCTTCTCTAAGTTCCAACCATCCTGGCCTGTGGTCCATTCCTTAATGCCACAGAGTCACTCTCACAAACACTTTCTCTTCTGCCTGAAACAGTCTTCTTTGTACCCCTTCTTTAATTAGCTAACTTCCATTCATCTCCTAGGTTTTGTCTAACAGGTCAGATCTTCTAGGACCAGCTGCCTTGACCCTCCCCTAAGTTGAATCCCTAGAGCAGACATCTGCTGCCGGCGAGCAGCAGCCCCCTTTGTTAATTCACCCTTGTAGGAACAACTCTCATGTTCTATTCACGTGATATTGGGAGTCCAGCCCCCAGCCCTCCTTTCAAGGCTGGCCCATGACCCGACATGTAAATCCTGTGATCTCTGCCAGATTTCTCGGAAAATTCCTACCTTCCTCCACACAGGGTGATTAAGTAGGAAGACTGCTAACTAGTCTTATGTTTAACATTTCTCAGGGGAGAGTTTGTCGGAGAATAAAACCACACAGAATAAACCATCACCTTGAGATGGAAGAGAAGCCTGCTGATATGGCTCAGCACCGGGATTCACCTTGCCTGGAAGCTTGAAGATCTTTCTCTAGTCTTTGTAGGTATGTGAGGTAACATGCTTTTAAACCAGGTGGTGCTCTAAGAGTTTTTCATCGAGTACCTGACTCAATCTTGACAACTCTAGGAAGCAGCTATATTGGTCACCACCAGACCTCAGCGGTACCCTGTCCTAGGTGTGCACCTCTCCCAGCACACTTAGCCCTCACATAGGATCACTCTGAGCTGCGTGTTCTGTGCTCAGCGTTCCCCAGCAGAATTAAGCTTGCTCCCCATGGTGGCAATATCAGCATGTTTCCCTTCTCTTTCTCATTTCCTGTCTCCCCTAGTGGTGCTTCCTAAGGACCAACTCCCACATAGAATAATGACCCCCTCAGACTAAAACAAACCTAGTGCCGTTGAATTGATTCCAATTCATAGTGACCCTAGAGACAGAGCAGAACTGCCTCATAGAGAATAGCCACACTCAAATTCTCGTCTCAAGGCCTCATTCTGGCAGGGCGGGGGCACATCAGCTAAGACAGTGTTTCTATACGGATAAGAGTAAATACATTGTCTCGGAGACCTCGTTCAAGAAAATGGCCTGCCATGTTCACGTCACTGTGCAGGATTTCTAAGCAGCCCTGGTCTTCCCTCAGACCCTCTTCCTTCAAAAGAAAGCACTGTTCCTCACTGCCCCAGCTTGCATCACGTCCTGATCCGTGGAAGTGGGAGAGAAGGCCCTTGCAGACCTAACTCCAGAAGTACTTGTCCTGAGTCACAGGCTGGGGGTGCTTTAGCCTAGACTAAAAGAAATAAAAATAAAAATAAACAAACCCCAAACTCAGCTCTCCCTATGTCCCCCTTGCACTTTGTCTGTTAAGAATGTCTGGGCTAGAATTTCTGCCCCAAGTTGAGTCGCCTGCATAATATTTCTCCCTGCTTCATTTTATGGTTTTAACAACCTTAAATTTGGCCTTTGCTTCTTATCTTATTTTTTCAGCTCTTACTCTCATCTGTGTGAACCGGATCTTGACTCAGTATTTAAAAGAGAAGACATTGAAACATGTGTGTGTGTTATTGCTGCTCACTGCTGTCCCAGCTCATGGAAAGCCCACCCACAATGGAATGAAATGCACCTTAGCTCTGTGCCATCCACAAAAAGGGTCTGCACATTTAACTATTTTTATACATTTAATATCGTACAGTACTGGAAACAAACAGAGTAGCTGGAGCCCAGACCTGGCAGTCACATTGCTTGGATTCAAATCTCAGCTCTGCCAATTACTGGCTGAGTCAGTGCTGCTTTGGGGGTAGAATTCTCACTTTTCCCAAGAAAGACTCAGTTCGATTCCAAGCCAATGCACCTCAAATGCAGCAGCTGCTCTTCTGCAAGTGGAGGCCTGCTGGCTGCCCTGATGCTTAACAAGTTTCAGTGGAGGCCCTAGACTAAGGTGGACTAGGAAGAAAGGCCTGGCAATCTGTTTCTGCAAATCAGCCAACAAAAACCCTATAGGTCACATAGGTTGGATCTCATTGGACGTGGGGTCACTGTGACTCCGTCAGACGTGGACTTGATGGCAGCTAACAACTGACAAGTTACTTAACCTCTCTGCATCCCAGTTTCTTCAATGATAAAATAGGTAATATTAATAATACCTAACTCACAGAAGTCATTGCAGGAAATGAATAAACCGAATATATAGTTACCAGAACACTAAGTGGCTTGCAACAAGTCTAATGTGTTTACTGCTTCTATTATAAAAGCTAACCAACCCAAACCAGTATGACTCATAGCAACCCTATAGGACAGAGAAGAATTGCCCCATAAGGTTTCCAGGTAGTAGTTGGTAGATTCGAATTGCCACCTTTCAGTTAGCAGCCAAGCTCTTTCAAGGCAACTCTGAGCCAAGATCACCAATGATTCTGTTAAAAATGTGCTCCTCAGAACATGGCAGCTGGTCTAAGGGCACATGAAGGCTGGAGTTTACTGTCTAGCTCTCAGCAGTAACCATGACCTGAACTTTTCTGAAGTCTCTACACAGGAAAGCATCCCTGTCAGGTTTTAGCAAACATGGAAGGTTCTGGGTCAAGGAGGTGGCCTCCTGTGAAGGCCTGTCTGGGTCATGAGTACATGCCCCGTGTGCCCGTTTACCCAAACCGAAAAGAACCCATTGCTACTGAGTAAATTCTGACTCATGGTGACCCTACAGAACACAGTAGAACTTCCCCCATAGGGTTTCTGGGAAGCACCTGACAGATTCAAACTGTTGACCTTTTGGTTAGCAGGCAGAGGTCAGCAGACATAGCACTTAACCACTACACCACCAGGGTTTTCCCTTAATAAATGCTAACTTCAATGGTATATGTGCTTTCACTTCTAATACTGCTCACACAGGCCTCATCTGGTCAATGATACTTGTGCAAAAAGATGGAATCAAGGATCAGAAAACCCCAGCAATCCCTGTCCGGGGATCACAAAGCAGCGGGTTCTGCTGGCACTGGCTGAAAGCAGATGCAAGTTGATACAACTCAAGCAACGCCACGTGACAAGGCACCAGCAAGTAAGCAAGGTTTGGCTCAAATGCTCAATATCTTCTCACAGTTAAGTGGGCTGATTTGAAATAACATTAAGGGGGATAATTTTTTGTTTCATTTTGTTTTGTTTTTCCAAATCCTGTGAGTGTTTATGGCATCTGTGTGGTTTTAGAGAACTTCTCAACAGCCTGACTTCTCTAAGTTTTTCTGGATTTTTAATCTTTTGAATTCATTCTCCAACACCACCAATCACAACCCTGATTGCCTTAGCATAGGCACTGCTGATGTATAGCAACCTCTCAAAAGAAACAAAAGAACTCAACAAGAGTTTCTGAGCCGGATTAGAACATCTGTTTTAATTCTGCCTGGCACAAAACATCACTGTTACTCAGGAAAACACCCCTTCCCCCTACTTAATCTCTGGGCTTTAGGAGGGGCTCATCAGGTGACTGAGATGTAGCCAGTCAGAGAGCAGCCTCCTTCCCTCCACAATTATTGCTTAAGGGATGGACACATGACCTGCCCAGAGCCAATGAGATATAATAAAACCCATTGCTGTAAAGTCCATTCTGATTCATGGAGACCCCCTGTGATAATGAGTAGAACTGTATTCCATAAAGTTTTCTTGCCTGTAGTTTTTATGAAAGCAGATTGCCAGGTCTTTCTTACACAGTGCCCTTGAGTAAATTTGGATCTATAGCCTTTAGGGTAGTAGCTGATGGCAAAATTATTGCACCACCCAGGAACCGTCTCATGTAACAGATCCCCCTCTTTCCCTGAACTCCTGGACGAGAAGTAAGGGTCCCTCTCTCCTCCTCTCTGGGGTCTGAACCTGGAAGCCTTCTGGAGCTGCCAGGGCCACTATAGAAACTCAGAGAATGAAGCAAACCCAGAGGAAGGCAAATCAGAGAGAGAGAGAGAGAGTGATGGGGATATTTTAACCCTTAGACTGTCATTCCTGAAGGCAACTACTTCTGCACATTTCAATCACTGGAGCCTATAAACTACATTTTCACTTCTTTTTCTTTAAGACATTTTGAGATGCATTTTCTCTCTCTGGACCAAGAAAAATTTCTGATCCAAGGAGGACCTTGAGACATCTATGGCCATGAAAGACCTGTATGGCTTTAAAAATTCCCACCACACCCACCTTCCCCTGGTGAAAGATGGGGCTGAAGCCCACAGATTTCCAGCGCATCCTGGCTGACTGTGTGGGCGAGCCCTCATGATCTGACAGTTAAAGGGTCTGTTGATGAACAAAGGAGGCAGTTCAAACCCACCCAACAGCTCCATGGGAAAGAGGCTTGGTGATCCAGTCCATAAAGGGTGTTGCTGCTGTGTGTAGGTGCTGTTGAAGTCAATTCCAACTCATAGCGACCCTAAGCACAACAGAACAAAACAATGCCCAGTTCAGCCCCGTGTCATCCTCCCAATCACTGTTATCGTTGAGTCCAGAGTTGTAGTCACTATGTCAATCCATGGTCCTCCTCTTTTTTGTCTACCTTCTACTTTATCAAGCATGATGTCATTCTCCAGGGACTGGTCCCTCCCAGGAACATGCGCAATGTACAGGAGACAAAGTCTCACCATCTTTGCTTCTGAGGTGCATTCTGGCTATGCTTCTCCCAAAGCAGATATGTTCATTCTTCCGGCAGTCCATGGTATAGTCAACATTCTTCTCCAGCACCATGATTCAAAGGTGTCAATGCTTCTTTGGCTTTCTTTATTCGTTCTCCAGCTTTCCCATGCATATGAGACAATTAAAAAGACCATGGCATGGGTGAGATGCACCCTGGTCTTCAAGGAGACATCTTTTCAACACTTTTTTTAAAGAGGTCTTTTGCAGCAGATCTGCCCAGTGGATGACATCATTTGATGTCTAGACTGCCGCTTTCATGGGCATAAAGATTACAGCCTAGAAAAATCTATGAGCCACTTCCACTCTGTCACATGGGGTCGCTATGAGTCAGAATTGACTTGCTGGCACCTAACAATAACAACACGCTGTGGTGGAAAGTGCCACCTCAGCACTCGGCTCCCGTCATCACTCTGTCCCCGTGGCAGAGCCACTGTGGCTTCCGCAGTCCCTCGCCACTATCAGCGTGCACACTTCATCAGGCTGACACGCTGATACGCTAAATGAATGAGTGCAAGGCACGGCGAGGTCACCAAGAAGTTAACTGGAGGGATTACAAGGGGCAGTGGACACACTTCATCGGGGAGGGCTCTGATAGGCATGGCAAACTCGGCCAGCGGAGCTCGGGCGCTGTCCCTCCACCCCACACTCCGCTCCAGGCCTGACGGCCGAGTTCTAAATAGTTAAATATGAAACTGTCAACAGGGCCTTGTCTTAATAACCAAACTTGAGGCCTTTTATCTTGGAAGATTTATGAAGTAATTTTAAAGAGATCCAAGCAAACATCTGTCAATAAATTGAATGCCGGCTACAGGATTTACAAGCAAGACAAGAATTTCTCATTAAGTGCACATTAACACGGTGGGAATCATAAATAGGAGGAGGCCAGGATGCAGAGCCTCTCAAGCTGTCATTAAAACACTATCTAAGAACTAATGAGGAAGCGATGGAAGGGTACTAACGGGGCCTTGGGCTCACCCGTCTGGGAAGGCCTGCAGAGTCTGGCGACTCCGGGGTGGCTGGCCACCGGCCTGGGTGGCTCCTGGCAGCAAATTTTGCCGTCTGCTGGGGAGTGTGAGTCTCTTCAGCTGTCTCTTCCATCACCACAGTGAAGGCAGAGAACCACACAGCTGTCTGCATGGCTGCCCTCCAAGGGCTTGGGCTCCTAGAACCCCACAATTCTTTCGGGAACCGCTTCCCATGATCCCGAATGCTTTTTCAACAAATATTTCCATACTAACTACTACATGTAAGATGCTACACTACATAATGTTTCCTCAGTGCAAAGGGGGAACTTCTAGAAACTTCTCTTTGGCCGAGACTTACCTGGGATAGATGGTGAAGCCTCATCACTGACAAGTTAGCCCAGTGTGGATAAGTCAGTCTCAGCTTATATGGACCCCACGTGACAGAGAAGAACTGTTCCATAGGATTTCTAAGTCTGTAATCTTTAGGGAAGCAGATGGCCAGGTCTTTTCTCCCACAGGGCTGCTAAACAAACAAAACAAACCCACTGCCATCGAGTTAATTCTGACTCATAGTGACCCTATAGGACAGGGGAGAACTGCTCCACAGAGTTTCCAAGGAGCACCCAGTAGATTTGAACTGCTGACCTTGTGGTTAGCAGCTGTAGCACTTAACCACTGTGTCACCAGGGTTTCCGTCAGAGCTGCTGGATAGGTTCAAACTGCTGACATTTTGATTAGCCGCTGAGTGCTTAACCACTGGGTCACCAGGGCTCCCTTACTGACAAATCAGATGTGGCAAAAGAGGGGGTTTGGTGTCCTGTTCTTCCACATTCTTCTTCAGTGCCCAGCTCCTCCCAGCATGCTGTGCCCGCAAGCTCTCTTCCCGCCTAAAGCGATGCCCAGATCAAAGCCATCAACAGCGTGAGGTCACAGAAGCCTGAGGGAATCAACAACACTGGAAATACGCAGAGGTCAGTGGGAAGCTAGGTTTGGTCACAAGGTGAGACAAGTCTGGCTGGGGGCAGCCTAGTTGGGGTGGTCGGAATGAGAAATTAAACCAGGAAGCCACTGTGTGAGGGCCAGAGCCTGAAATGCCACCACTCTGTCCTTTGGTCCTCCTTCCTAATACCCTACAATACGTTACTGCATCGTGTTGTTGTCATGTGGCGTCAAGTCAACGCCAACTCATAGCAACTTCATGTTGACAGGGCAGAACTGCCTCACTGGGTTTCCTAAGCTGAAATCTTTCCAGGTCTTCCTCCCACCCCTCCACCCCCCAGGAGGACCAGTGGGTTTGAACCACTGACCTTTAGGTTAGCAGCAGAATGAACAACCATTATAATACAACGTGTTATTTATTATATTGATATTTTATTAAGTGGTTATGACACATGTACAGATTTATGCCCTCTTCCCTTTGTCTTTCTGTGTTCCCATTTAAATGAACTCCTTTACGATGGCAAGAGCTGTTGCTTCTTTTGATCAGCACTATGTCCTAGAGCCTAGGCTCATACCTGGCAGAAAGGAGGCACTCAGCAGTGAATGAATGAATGAACGAAAGAATGAACCAATAAACGACCAAATGATGAGGAACCCTAAGATCCAGCAAAGTCAGAAAAACAGCCAAAGGAAAATAACATGCCTGAGTAAAAATGAAGTGGATGTGAGGAGGGATTTTTCTGTACTGAGGTTCCTAAAATAATTAAATGCTGGAAAGCATGCCAAAACGCTTCTGAGCTCAGGGCACCTACGGCCAATAAGTAAGGTTCAGTGGAGGCCCCAGAAACATCTGAGTGGATCAAAGATTTGACATAAAATTATAAAAGAAACCAGAAAAACAGAACTGGATTTCACTCATGACATTTATTGCCGTTAGGAATGTAAACATCTCGATCAACTAAATTAGAGTCACAGAACTTCTGAGCACTTGCCAGGTGCCAGCCATTCTGCTGAGCCTTCTATCGTGACACTCAAGACTGTGCTTCTTGATGGCCATGAGATTGGACGTGCACCTGAAGACAACATGGGGGCCGGTAGCACAGAATTTGAATGATCTGTGTTGGGTGGACAGCGAGAACTCAGGAATGAAATAAAGTGGTCCCATACTGGCAACTGGTGTCACTGCACAGTGTGCTGAGGGGGAATGGCCCAAAGAAAGACCCCTGCCTTAAAGGGGCCTCCCATGGAAGTGGGAAGCCTAGATTCCCCAGCCACCTTGTACCTTCTCAAGTTGCGAGGAAAAACTGAGATAGTTTTTGGGCCCAATAGGCGGACTATCCATGTCAGGGATCTGAGAAACTTCAAGGGTCACGTGCCCGGCCCTGTCCTAGGTGATGAGACAATGCTTTGAGTAAGACAGACTCGGTCTCCGATCTAGCAAAGCCAAGAGTCAGCCGGGGGTGAGGGGCGGTGGGGAGGGTGGAGCAGAGATGCAGAGCAGGTATGATCAAGTCTCAGGAGGGTGATGGGAGGGCATCTGTGCTACCATCTCACCATTGGCTAAGGGGCAATCCCAGGAAAGTGTTTCAGGGTAATTTGAAGAGGAAAAGCCCGTTACAGCTGGGATGCTTGAGAAACAAGTTCGGAGCAGATTTTCCCCCAATCCTCTCAGAGGGGCAGAGCCCCGGTGACCTATCTGTTAAGAGCTTGACTGCTAAACAAGAGATCAGCAACTTATACCAACCAGCAGCTGCCTGAAAATATGATGGGGGCAATTCTGTTGTTTTTAGAACGTTGGACTTAATATCTCTTCCAACATTTCCCAAACTCCAGTTATGCGTTACACCACCTTCACCTTTTTTGCTAGAACTGGCTGTTGACACAAAGATTTGTTTTTTCAAGCAGACCACTGAAAACATAAACTTTCTTAAATCCTTTTTTTTTTTGTAACTTTGTGTTGTGGTCAAATGTCCTGGAGTTGGTTCCAACTCACAACTACCCCATGTGACAAAGCAGAACTGACCCACAGGACTTTGAAAGCTGTCATCCTGACATAAGCCCATCTTCCCCTGTGAAGCCACTAGGTGGGTTCGAACCAGGGACCTGCTGATGAGCTGCTGAGTGTTTAACCATCACACTGCCAGCATACCTTTCAAAGGGTTTTTTTTTTTTCTCATTTACTTTCTTTCTTTCTTTTTATTGTGATTGAGAGGAAGTATACAATCCAAATTAAATTTGCATGCCCGCCTATTTGCCCCTTCTGCTCTCCTTGCCCACTGACAGCACACTTCTCCTTTCTGTTCTATACATGTCAGATCTTCTTAACAATCTCCTGTCCCCTCCTCTGCAAGCTCTCCTGTCCCCTCCTCTCCAAGCTCTCCTCTCCCTTCTACTTACAGGCCAATAGGACAGCATCCTATAGATTCACAGAACCACAGAATACACACACCATGTGGGTACATTGTGTCCCTGAGTCCAATCCATTCCTGCCTGAAGAGTTGACCTCAATAATGTTTTCTGGTCAGGGGCAGCAGCAGGTCTAGGGGCCATGCCCCCAGGGGAATCCCCAGGCCTTCGGGCCATCAGCTGCAGTCTTTTAGTGGAGTTCTTTAGGTACAATCCTCTTTTTCTTGTGTTGCCACTGGGACTTGACATTGTGAGCCCATCACGGCTGTCATTAGTGGTGGCCAGGCACCATCTGGTTCTTCTGGTCACATGTTGATGCAGTCACTCATTCACATGGTTCCTTCTGTCTTCTGGGCTCTTTTTCCCTCCTGTCTTTATTGTCCTTGGTGATGATCTGTTCCACCTGAGTTGGAACCATTTGGTGTGCCTCAGATGGCAGCTTGCTGACTTTTAAGACCCCAGATGCCACTCACCAATATGGGGTACAGAAGACTCTCTTAGCAATAGGCTAGTTATGCCAGTTGGCCTCGATGTCCTAAAAAGGGATTTTAAGTGAACATCATGAATGGAAAACTGGGATCACTACAATAAAAGATAATTCCACAGGGTCTCCATGAGTCAGATCTGACTCGACGGCACTTGGCTTGGCTACAAAGAAATATATAACTGTTGGAATAAAATGCATTTATTTGCACATTGTCCCAAATCATCTTGCAACTTCAGATTTCTGGAAACCCTAGAAGCGTGGGGTCGGTGGTGTTTCAGGAAAGGTGTGATCCCCTCAGACCTGTGTGGCATACGGAGATGTCCACTGCCAAAGTAAAGAATTCATCAGTGGGGCTGGATGCCAAGGGACCATCTGGGGGTGGTGGTGATGATATTAGTGCCATAGAAAGGTGACCCAAACCAGAACACATCAGCAGCCATCACTGGGGGCTGCAGAGAGCTGGACACACACTTGAGAGCCATTCAGAAGGAGACCAAACAGGATTTCGTGGCAGATGACACGCCAGAAAGAGGAAAGATGGCAGTTGTGATGATGGCAGTTGTGAAGGGCTCGACACGGCTTCTTCATGGAAGGGGCAGTTCCTGACAGCCACTTACAAAGTGATTCCATTTATATGAGAGGCGTTCACTGCAGCGGCATCTTGAGCTCTCTAATGCATAAAGCACAGTTACATAAGCTCCAGAATCTGAATTCTTGGTGACAGAGTCAGCAAGAGCCTTCCCGGGGAAAACTATTTACTCGAGATACAGTGTTTAGCATGGAAAAAAAAGAGAGAGAGAGAGAGAGAGAGAGGAAGAAAGAAACACAGCTCTGCATCCATCTGTCTGCCCAGCTGTGGATTCTAGGCTGCTAATGGAAGAAAAATTTCCACTAGCAGATCGCCCAGTACTTTGCAAATCTAATTCTTCGATTTTTAGTTACAAAAGTACAATTAGTAATGATTTAAAAAGTAGATGAGTATTCACCAGGATAAAACTACAATAGGAAATTGAGGTAGGTGATTTGCTTCACATGTTTTAATTTTTCAGAACCCTAAACCTCACCCATGTACCCACGCCCACAAACAACTGGGGGGAGGGCTGGCAGGCAGAAGAAGGAGAAAACCTGCCCACTCCCCATGAATATCTGGCTACAGGTCATCAATCTTACCAGAAGATACTCATTCCTTTCCTTCATTTTGCTTCTGTACATAAGATCTGAGACTCTCACTTAAGAAGAAGAAAAATAAAACCTTAACAGTCATTTTAATCAGTTAGAAAAGAAATGGGGGAAAAATCCAAACATCTCCCTTTCTCCCTGCCAGGCTCTTCTTTCTTCCTTAGTTGATTTTTTTTCCTCTCTCTCTCTTGTAATGATGTAAAGCGATGCCTTTCTTTGGGTAAAGCAATTTGCATCACTTAAAGGAATGAAAGAAAACTATAATATCAAGTTTATCTAAACTACTGACTAAAAAGAGACTTGAAATAAAGCTACGAGAGGCAGGTGCAAGTTGTTGGAAAGTTCTAGAGTTTAGGAGGGAGGATTAGGGAGACCACATCCTTAGAAATGACAGTACTGCCGTGTTCTTTGGGTTTCACCTCCAACAGAGTTTCAGGTTACCCTTCCGTAACACAGACGTGGAGTTCCCACTATACAGGGTTGCGGGAGGGTTCCATAACATACAGGGTGTGAAGTGTCAAGCAGTGCCTGCGGACAGGAGGCGGCCAGTAAACAGTAAGAGTCCTCACTGTTACTGCTCCCAGCAGACCATCTGCATCTGTGGTCCTTGCTGTGAGCCCTGGCGTGGACTCCCACTCAAAGTGACTCTATAGGGCAGTGGAGAACTGCCCCACAGGGTTCCCTAGGCTGGGATCTTTACTAAAGCAGATCACCAGGTCTTTTCTCTCTTAGAGTCACTGGTGGGTGCAAACCACTGACCTTTTAGCTAGCAATTGGGCACTTAACCATTGTGTTACCAGTGCTCCTTATCTGCCCTTTAGACTCCAATTAATTAGAATCAATTTCAAGTTTAACTAAGCATGAGCTCTTTTATCCCTTGGTTTTCTCCATATTTTAATTTAGTAAATTCCTGTACTAATAGAAGCTCTTTACCTAAAACTGAAATACTGCAAATGGAAGCAGAAAACCTACTAACCATTTGGAAGGCTTTGTTCTTGATGAATCAATCGATGAATGGTGGTCTACCCATGCATCAGACTGTTGCTTGTTAGGTGCTGTTGGGTTGGTTCTGACTCATAGCAACCCTGTGTACCAGAGAATGAAGGTGCCAACCAGTCCTGCACCATTCTCACGACTGATGGCATGTGTGAGCTCAGTGTTGTAGCTATTGTGTCAGTCCATCTCCTTGAGGGTCGTCCTCTTTGGGGCTGACTCTCTGCTTTACCAGGCTTGATGTCCTTGTCTAAGGAGTGGTCCCTCCTGACAACATGTCCAAAGTACCTGAGGTGAAATCTTGCCATCCTTGCTTCTGAGGAACATTCTGGCTGTGGAATATGACTCAGCCAAGAAAAGGGGCCATCAGCAGAGACATGCATCGATGGGGAAGGTTCTCAAAGGCAGGTGCAGAAAGAAAACCCGACTTAGAAGATTCATCACCTGGGATTCTATTTATAGACATCATCATAAAGACAAAACAAAAGTGACCAGTGGTGGACAGGGTGTCAGGAGAAGAAAGGTATGATGAGAAAAGGACCACACTGAGGCAGTTTTTTGGGGGGGGGGTGATGAAACTATCCTGTATCCTGATTGTCATAATCACAACACCAAGCTCTACCCACACTGAAAAGCATAGAATTGCATACCAAAAGAAAAAAAAAAGACAAATTTACTGAGTAATTAAAAAAAAATTGAAGTAAAAGCAACCAACCAAACAAAAAAAGACATATTTGACCTCGGATGATGCAATCCACCGCCACATGCAAAGAGAGAAAAAAAAGCAGCAGCAGTCACAAGCCGTGTGTGTGTGCGAGTGTATGCGTGCAGGCCTAAGAAAGAAAAAGTATGAATACTATACACAATTACATGAGCATGGAGTAAAATGTGAAAGGTTCCCTCCAGGTTTTGATCTGGGCTATGGCACAGGAATGGGGTAATGGGGATGCAATTCTGTAGGCTAGAGTCAGGAATGGCAAATCTAAGCATCAAAAGATGGAAAAGATGAACTAATAAAATATAAAAGCAGCAAATATAACAGGATCCTATTTATGTAAAATTATGCGCATGTAAAATTCCTGCAGTATAAAGTCATGCTGCTGTTGCTCCATGCCGTTGAGTCGATTCAGATTCATGGCAACCCTAGAGGACAGTGCAGAACTGTTCCCCAGAGCCTCCCCTGTTGTAGTCTTGACTGGAACAGATCGCCAGTCTCTCGTGGAGCTGTAGGATGGGAGTGGGGGTGGGGCTGAAGCACCCACCTATTGGTGAGCATCTGAGCACTTAACCACTGGCTGCAGAATTATAGGTGTGTCTGTGCTACACAAAGAGGGGCAAACAGTTTGCAGAGGAACAAGCAGAGGATGCTGCTCATACAGAAGCTAGAGCAGACATGTGACTGAGTCTGACGTACACGAGTTTTCCCTTTCACAAGGTCTGGGTCCCCTCACTTCAGACTGTAAACAGCTTAGAAGAAAAAGTGTCCAATCACCAGGTATTGTTCACTGGTGTGCATATGTTCTAGGTGGAGACACTGGTGGCGTAGTAGGTAGGTACTACAGCTACCAACCAAAAGGCCAGCAGTTCAAATCCACCAGGTGCTTCTTGGAAACTCCATGGGGCAGTTCTGTTCTGTCCTGTAGGGTCACTGTGAGTTGGAATTGACTTGACAGCAGTGGGTTGGGTTGGGTTTGGTTTACGCTCAAGGTAAAATGAACACTCAAAATTCTTCTGTGTCACGAATAAAAAAAAAAAGTATGTTGTTTTCTCTATTGCTGAATATTTCCATTTAATCCCTCCACATGGCTAACATTAATTGGCTCATACACCAAGCACTCCTTTAGGACAGTTTTACAGAAAATGAAGTGATGTGCTCTGTTTTCCAGATAGACAGGGGGATGGTTCTAGACAATGCCTCCATTGTTGGGATGTTCTGGAACCTGCAGAGTCCTTCGTCACCCATCATCTCATGGTGTGCACACAGCAGCCTGACCTGCCCAGTTAGGCATCATCACACTTACTCTGGGAGCCCTGGTGGTACAGTGGGTAAGGCCTCAGCTGCTAACCAAAAGATTGGCAGCTCCAATCCATCAGCTGCTCCTTGGATACACTACAGGGTAGCTCTGCTCTGTCCTATAGGGTCGCTGGGAGTCAGAATCAACTTCACAGTACCAGCTTTTTGTTTGGGGTTTGGTATGCACACCTGACAGATGAGGAAACTGAGGCCCATGGGGGATATAAACGACTTTCATGACTAGAATGCTTTGATTTTTCAACATGCTCACTCACGTGTATCTGTTCCTTTAGGTAATAAGATCGAGGACACGTCCGTGAAACATGTGGCCAGTTTTTTGTTTTTTTTTTTTAAGAAAAATGGGAGAGAAAAAAAAAATCTATCCAAGAATGCAAGGACAACATTCTTAGAAAAGACCCTACAAGGACAGACTGTTCAAGTTTATTTGTTCTATTAGGCAAAAGGTTAGGCAAAACAGACCTTTTGGTCCTAAACACTCCCCATTGTCAATGTCAGGAATGTTGATAAGGAAAAGTCAAGACCACAGAGTGTTACAGACTCCGGATGCCACAGGGATTACAAAGTCCTGTCCATTCTCCCCCATAATGCACTTGGCCATGGGATAGGATGTTAGTTCAAGGGCTAGACGTTTGCTTGTCATTTATCGGGTTTCACGGGGGCACGGATTAACGTCAAATGAACCCTGGTGGAGTAGTAGTTAAGTGCTATGTCTGCTAAGCATAAGGTCAGCAGTTCAAATCTGCCAAGTGCTTCTTGGAAAGTCTATAGAGCACTGCCACTCCATTTATAAGGTCTCTGTGAGTCAGAATTGACTCAAAGGAACTGAGGGTTTTTTTTGTTTGTTTTTTTGTTTTTAATATATATGTTTTAAAAAAAAGCTAGTTTCTGTTGAGTCGTCTGACTCATGGTGAATCCTCGTGCTGCATAAAGTTTTAAATGCCTGTGATCTTTCGGAAGGAGATCACCAGGCCTTTCTTCTCAGGCCGCTGGACAGACGCAAACTGCCAATCTTTGGATTCCTGCTGAGTGTTTAACTGTAGCACTCAACGAATCCTGCATGTAAATGAAAATGTAAAAGTATACATTTACAATAGAAGAATCCATGAAAGGTTCGTGTTGAGGAAGTAGCTGTCCACCTGCTTGCCTTCCCTGGCTCTCTGGTGTCTAACTTTCTTGGATCCCAGTGCTAGTTGTGTTTTCGGTATGGAATGCCAAAATCCTAGCAGTAGGGGCGACAAGACTGAGCTCAGGAGAGGTGGTCCCGAGGCCCGGCTGGGGGCTCCTGGAGCTACTTCAGACTGGGTACATTATCCCTCAGGCTGTCTTTGGGACAGCTGAGCTATGGGAAAGAGGAGATTAATGACAGGAAATGGGGACACTTCAAAGGCAAGGAAATAGCAGATCAGAGCTTCTGGCTGAAGGGACTGGCCTGAGAAATACAAGAGGGTCAAGTTGAAGTTGACAGCGACGGAGGTCACCCCAGAATTAAGTGGGGCCCTTTTGGAAGATGGCAAGCCACACAGACATCCAAGGGCTCAAAGGCTGGGCACAAGTCAAGGGATTCTGGGGCTGGCCTGTCGAGGGGCCCTGGAGAAAAGAGGAAGTCAGGACAGTTGTACAAAGGACGTTATCAAAACCACAGCTGCTGCTTTTTGCAGGGAGGGGTAGGGAGAGAAGGGAAAGCCAGGGAGAGAATGAACCGTAGGGAAAGACAGACCTTGGCCAACAGAAGTGACTGGCAGAAAGAGATGAGGAAAAGCAGGCCTGGAGCGGGCAGGGGTGAGGGACGGAGTGCCAAAAATAAAGTTAAGATGAATTTCAAACTGGGGGGAACATAAAATTCCAATACATATTTTATGTCAGTACAAGCTGCTTAAACATGGGTTCTGTACAATAGTAATTTCCTCTGTAGTGAAATTATTATTATTGTTACTTTAATCACTATGGACCTGTTGGAGCTCTGTGGGTGGCATAAGCAGTTAAGAGTCCCACTGCTAAGAGGCTGGCAGTTCAGACTCACCCGGAGGTACCTTGGAAGACAAGCCTGGCAATCTGCTTCTGAAAGGTCACAGCTTGGAAAACTCTTGGGAGCAGTCCTACTCTGTACACACAGGGTGGCTATGCATCAGAATCCACTCTGTGGCTACCAACAGCAGAACTGTGGCTTCAGCAGCAAATGATAAAATGATACGGTATCATTCCAGTAAGAACACCTTCTGCAGGACAAGGTAAGTCTTGTGCTGAAGCTGGGCAACCATGCACAGAACTAGAGAAAAAAGAGGTGGGACTCTGCTTTTCTAAAAATCAGAGTTTTAGGAACACAGTTCCTTTATCTGGGGACACACACAAAAAAACATTAAGAGGGTATATAAGAATGATGAGGAATCATTTGGATTGAGAGGGGAGATACAAGGCTTCTCCGGGGATCCCTAAGCCCATCCTTGAGTTCAATTCTGAACTGGTGCCATTCTCAAAAGATAGATTCCTCCCATGTTTAGAACCTAGGATGTCACCAGCCAGACGTTCAAGGGAAGGACAGCACACCAGCATTGTATCATGAGTCACAGAGAACAATTCCCACCCCATCTACATTTTCATTATAGTCTCCAAAAGGTGAAGTCAACCGGAAGGAGGCAAGCTGCTCCCAGCATCCATGGGCAAGTCCACTCATTCATTTTTCTCTCTCTCTCTCTCTGCTCTCCTCATCTCTCTTAAGCTTTCAAGCTGGCTTGCTCCTTCTCTCCTCTCTCAATAAGGCAACACGCTCAGCTGCTCACAGGGCAATGTTCTGCTTCAGGTGGACTGGGGTGGCCCGCCTGGGTAGTACTTGTTATTTTCTTTCGGGGTCATTCAAGCTCAGCTGGATCAAGGGGAACAGATTAAAATGCAAGTCCAATGAAAGACCTTGCCTGTCATCACAACACTAATGCTAATGTATTGTTTTAGCAGCTGCAAATTACCAGCCAGCAGAAAGTTTTTTCTTTCTTTTCCTTCCCCTAGAAGACTGAGAAGACTTTCTTAAAAACTCAACGGCAGAAAGACTGGAGTGGAAACAGAGCGCGGAGATGCAGAAAAGACGCAAGAGACGTGAAGTCTGGATCTTCCATGTCACCCACCTCTGGCAGCCCCAAAGCCATCTCTGATGATGGGTTGGGTGTGAAGGCAGACTCATCAGAGGGACCGGGTATTCATCTTTAAGCTTCCTTTTGCAAAGTAGGTATTTTTGCAAACAAGAATTAGAGAATGGCCTCCAGCTAAATTGGGCAGAGTCCCTAAGGAGCAAATCCGCAGAGGGGCGAATCACTGAAGAAGAAAATGGAGGTGACAAAGCTATTGCTTCTTAATAAACATGATCACATTTTCAGCATGCATTATTTATTACTCCTCTTCCACTGATTTATTGTCCTAAAACATGTACTCTAACATGGAGAGCATTGCACACATGCCTACACAAATGTCCTGGGGACTTGTTTAATCCCAATCAAGACACACAACCACCCAACAAATAGAGACCCAGGAAGTCTATGTCTGCCAGGGCCACTGTCATCAACACCGTAAGCTGGGTTACCTTTTCCACCTCTTTCTGGCATTTTTCTTCTTTTCACAAGACTCATAAATAGGACCGAATCATTATCACTGAAAGTGATAATGTTCATCACCATCTACGTGTTAGTCAACACCACCTATAATAGGCATCTTCTGTACCACTAAGCCCACCACTCATTGGTTGGTTTGTTATAGTGTGGTGGCATGTCTGTTGCTGTCACTGGTGTTTCAGATACATGCCATCATCCATAGTGGAGAGGAGTTTCAGTGGATTTTCTAGATGAGAACAGAAGAAGAAGAAAGCTCAGACACTCTACTTCCCAAATTTAGCCAATGAAAACCTGATGGATCACAATAGATGAACCTACTAGGTGTGAAGTCACTCTAAATACATCGTGGCTATAGCAAGGTCTCAAGTATACTAACCATCAGGAAGATGGCAAAGGACTGGACAACGCTTTGTACGTTACACCTGGGGTCATCGTGACTTGGAGTCAGTTTGATGGGGACTACAGCAAGGACAGACAAGTAGTAGTCACCACCTCTGTGTCAAGGGCTTCAGATTGCTGATCCTGCCAGAAAAAAATCAGCGTTCGATCCGTTTTGGGAGTGGGGGCTCAGAGAGTTTTTAAGTGGTTGGCCTAAAGTCACTGGAATTGCTGAGCTGGAATTAGAACTCAGGTGTCTGGCTGCAGAGTAAATGTTTAACTTGCTAAATGGCACTTGCTTTGTCCAAGGTAACACAGCCAGGGAGCACAGGGCTTGGGCGTGGACCAGGCCCATCTGTATCCAGACCTGCGATCTTCAGTACTAACTACACTGCCCTTTGACATGTAAATTCCTTGGAAATCAGTCAGCCCTGTGACTGAAAACAGAACCAGACAAAGAAAGTAACCTTTGCTGGAGCTCTGCCTCGCCTGTATAACTCTTTCTTCTCTCTCATTTTAAAACAGCTTTACTGAGATGTAATTCACAAGTAATATACAAGAAGCCTTCCTGAGTCTGGCACGGGCTTAAATTCCCAGCTTCACTGTGTCAAGAAAGGAGAAATTATCATTAATATGTAAATACACTGAGCCACTAGCAACCTTGGGATATAAACACTCCCCACCCCTCCTTTAAGGACCGGTCCTATCACCTGAAGAGAAGTCAGTAAACACAGGACTACCCATGTACACCTGGTGTCACTGAGTCGATGCCAACTCACAGTGACCCTCTAGGACAGAGTGGGACTGCCACATGAGGGTTCCAAGGCTGTCATCTTTACGGAGGCAGACAGCCACATCTCTCCCCAAAGGGACACCTTGTGGGTTTGAATGGCTCGCCTTCTGGTTTGCAGTTGAGTTGCTCAACCACTTCACCATCAGGAGTTCTTACCTCTCTGTAAAAACACCTGTTTTTAACTCCCCTTCTAAGATGGAAACAAGCATAAAGTTAGCCCTGAGCTTTTCTGATATGGTTGACATACTGAGGAAGAGCTGGTCCGTTGGATCAGAGACCTGGACTTGACCAAAAGGCAAGCAGAGGGACCCCAGGAACCTGGGCTGGCCAAGGGAGCCAGATCATTGAGCAGAGAGTCAGGGTTTACCAGGGTGAGAGCACATGCCAAAGCCACCCTGGCTACACCAACTGCTGTTTCTTGTGTGTATGTTCCTGATTCCAACAGTAAGTTATGCTCTATACAGAAAATCAAGAAATGACAGAAAAATATCTTAAACATCTATGAAAAATAATATCATAAGACTACAGTAAGAAAATTTTATAGCAGTATAATATCATCTTTATATCAGTCTATATTTGTGCTACTTGTAGTAGCTACAGCTCTAATAGAGCTATCTGTAAAGTGTAGTACAGAATCATAATGTGCCTGCTATTTTATAACCAGTCTTTTGTTCTTCTGACCTTAATATCTGGAAACTTTTTGCGTCAAGAGCATGAATTTACTTTCTTATTTGTGTTATTGTTGTTGAGAATATGCACAGCAAGACACGCACCAATTCAGCAGTTTCTCATGTACTGTTCAGTGACACTGCTGACATTCTTTGAGTTGAGCAACCATTCTTAACCCCCTTTAACATAACCTCTCCATCCTCTAAGCTTCCTGTCTAACCTTTCGAGTTGACTCACCACCCTCTAAGCTTCCTATCTAACCTTTCGAGTTGACTCGCCCCCCTCTAAGCTTCCCTTCTAATCTTTGGAGTTCCTGCTGTCAATTTGATCCCTTCTTAAAAGAGCATGATTCTCAAGACAGATCTTTTTTATTAGTTAAGCTAAATATTCTTTGCTTTTATGAAGACTTCAGGGACTATTTTTGGTGAAGGTTTTAAATACTATCTCAGGACAACAGTTTCAAGGGTTTGCCCTGCCCCCTGGCTCCTGAAAGTCTGGATTCCATGGGAGTTTTAAACAGTGGGTTCACTGTGGAACTTGACTGTTTTTTTAAACAGCCAGTCCTTTATGGGAAACTCTGGTAGCAGAGTGGTTAAGTGCTATAAGCTGCTAATCCAACACTCAGCAGTTCAAATCCACCAGGCACTTCTTAGAAAGGCTGTGGGGCAGAATCCACCCAATAGCAATGGTTTTAACTTATAATTGGACAGTGGAGTAGTTTCTAGCTTTCCACTCTTTTGTAAATGTTTTACTGGACATAATTTTACATCTAAGTGCAGATATCTTTTGCTAAGTTCCTAGAAATGGAATATTGTGTCACAGACCACATTCACTTTAAAGGCATTTGATAATGACACCAAGATGTGCTCCAGAGGGTGTTACCAATTTGGACTCTTTCCATAGCATATGAAAGTGCTCACACGTATTTCCTCAAAGGCCCCAATACTGTCTATTTACATAAAAAAGAGATTAACAATTTGACAGCCAAAGTAGCAGTAGTTACGATAATGATAGTGGTACTTTGTTGCTTAAGTTGTATTTCTTCATTAATTAATGAAGATACATATTTATAAAGGGTCTTCCAATAAGGGCGCCTATTTTTGACAGCTTACGGTGGCAATATTTGTGAAGCGATAGTGGCCACATTTATCACACCTTTTTGATTAGTCTTAACAAATAACCATGAAAAGTTACACGATTCCACAATGGGTAGATATTACTAAAGTTTCTTATCAGAGTTCATGTGACATTACCCAAATATTCCATACAGTTACGAGAAAATTATGGTGTGCACCGTCATCCCACCAAGAGAACAGTTCAACATTTAATCCAAAAATTTGAGACAATCGAGTCTGTTGCCAATCCCACAACAGCCGTGTGTCAATGAACCACATATTCCAATGACAGCACGGCCACTGCTGGTGAAAGCAGACGTGAGAATCCATCCCAATCAATTTCTCACCATGCACAAGAACTGCGCCTCTTCTAGACCATGATTTGGCAGATTTTGCACGTGGACTTGAAGCTTTACCCTTACAGAATTGTTCTGACTTGGGTATCAAAGTCCAACGACCACAGATTTTGCTGTATACTTGCTGGCTGGGCTCTGGAGCAATTGGAAGTTGACCCTGATTTGGGCTGAAAGATCACCTTCAGCAGCGAGGCCCATTTTTGGATGGTTTTATCAGCAAACAAAACTGTTATATTTGGAGAGATGAGAATCCAGTGGAGATTCATGGACATCCACCACTTCATCCCCCAAAAGTTCCCACTCGATGTAGATTTTGGTCCAGCGACATCACTGGCCCTTATTTATTCCAAGATGAATGAGGAGAGGCTGTGACTTTCAACAGTCAAAGATATCGGGCCATGAGAACTGACTGTCTTAGGCCACATTAGGAAGGTACCACGGCAACCATTTACCCAAAGTTCTTTGCCACGCATAATGCCATCAAATATACTTCAACACAATAAAACAGTTAAAACTGTGTCCTTTACACAACTTGTCTCATTCAAGTTCAAAGACAGGACACCCTTATTGGAAGACCTTTTATATACAGACACAGAAATATATACATAGCGCTTGCATGATGCCACTGTCTTGCTTTCACGTACCAGCGATCCCGTGAGAGAATAGAATTGCCCTACAGGCTTTAAATGACTATAATCTTTACAGAACCTGATGGCCAGGTCTTTCACCCCACGGAGCCACTCTGTATGTTCAAAACGCTGACCCTTGGGTTAGCAATCAAGCCGTTTAACTGCTTTCATCACTAGAGTTCCTTTACATACATATGTTTACATATATATATGCGTATATGTATACATACAAATATGCACACGTACATACATCTATAAACTTTTTGAAGCAATCTAAAGGAAAACCTGGTGGCAGAATGGTTTACTGCTACAGCTGTTAGCCTAAAGGTCAGCAGTTTGAATCCACCAGCTGCTCCTTGGACACTCTATGGGGCAGTTCTAGTCCATCCTGCAGTGTCGCTATGAGTTGGAAGCAACTTGATGGCAGTGGGTTTTGGTTTGTTTTTATTGTTTTAAAGGTAAATAAAAACACATAACAATACCAACAAAAACAGAATCCAATGGCCCTATTAGAAAACGCAAGCACTGAGCAAGAAAACAAACAGAAGCAAACAAGACACTAACAGCAAGCAAACCAATGCCAAAAGGCAGTAGTGGAGTAGGGGGTGGCTGGTGGATATTAAAATTTTTCTGGTTTTCTGACAGTCCAGGCTTAGGCCATAAGAACTTGCCTCAAAAGGACTGAGCCAATTCCTTCCATCAAAGAACTTGTTTTCCTTGAGGTCCAAGCCTCCACTCTCTGACTTGCAAAAATGACTGAGGTCTTGGACCACACATTAATGACATTCATGCTCTTTAGGGTCATTTACAAATCAGCCTCAAGATGAAATCTGATATTTAGGTATCCAGTAAAAGGTTTCAGCAATGGAGTCAGCTTACCAGCCAGAAAACAGCAGCAATAACGTTACAAAAACGACACTCAATTGCAAAGCGGAAGTAGAGCCCTCAGAGGGAAGCCTTTATCTCAGATCCACATGGTCACGAATAAGACATGCTCCTCCTTCCTGAGGCAATACGGTGGCTTGTGCTCATGTTCACTTAAGTCTTTGGATCAGGTAAGCCAGTGATTAAATCCTGCCTCTGTCCCTTATCAGCTCTGTGACTAGGGGCAAGTCACTGTGTCATTTGGAACCTCATTTTTCCTCACTGTCATCTGTGAAGTAGCCATAAATGCTCTACTCACAGTGTTGATGTGGTGATTAAACGAATCAACAGAGGCAAAGAGCTCAGCACAAGGCTGGAGATTCAGGAAGCCCTCCACGAAACTGGACGGATGCCAATGTCCTCTGACCTTTGCATGGCTGGCTCCTTGTCATCGAGCAGATCTCAGCTGCCAGAAAGTATACCACCCTCCCTAAAGGAGTTCCGTCTTTCTAGCCACTCTTTACCTCATTACAGTGTTTTGTCTCTGCAGCCCTTTGCAATTGCTTGGAATAAGCTTTTACTGAATCCTTCACCTGAATCTAAGTCACACGGAAGGTAGGACATTTTCTGTCTCATAGAACATACGTTTTAGTATCTAGCACCATGCCTGACACTTAGTAGGCACTCAAATATTTGATGAAGAATAATAAATAAGTTTTCACAGGAGCCTAAGCACACAGATGTACCTACACCACCAGTAGTTCAGTTTGCTAATCTTTCTGTTTATTTCTATCTTCCTCTTCTCTATGCTCTTCTCCTTCCTTTCCTTCTTCTTCCCTTCATTTTTTTTATTTTTTTATTTTTCTCTTCCTTTCACACTCCCTTATTCCTATTCACACTCCCTTCCTATTCACAGTCCCTGGCGCTGCTCAACGCCAGGGCTTCATTCGAGAACAAGGTGAGCAACCTTGAAACGGTCTGCGGTTTAGACTTCTCTATCCACTCCACTTCTTTCACTTGTTCCTCCCGCTGACTCACTCAGATTTTGCTCCAAGCTCCTGTCTAGTGGGGGTCCGGAGAGTTGTTTCCAGATTCTCAGGGTGCTTGTTAAGTGCTGCAAATGGTTATCCCAGGTTCCATTGTCTGTGGACTTCCAGTGTTGGCCATATTTTACTTTTCTGTAAAATATGCTATTTTGTTTTGAGATCTGTTGCTGTCCACTAAAAATACAACTCTGTTAGTAACCCTGCCAGTTCCTGAATGATACCTTTGTGGACACTAAAAACAATTTAATGGCATGTCACAATAGCAATTCACTCTGTTAATAGCCCTGCTCAATAATACTATACTGCATAAAACTCCTCTGGTCGTCTGACAAATAATTCACCTTTACTTGCTCCGCAGTAAGCTCCATTTCACAAACAAGTATATTTCTCCCCAAACCTGCAAATATTCAGCATCTCTGTCCAGTGACAATAGCGATTTTTTCTTATTTGGGGGGGAGGTCAACAGTCTCGTGTTACTATCACTTTGCGCTAGCACAGTCCCAATGAACCTTTTCCCACGCATCAAATGAGGAGACAGCACAGTCACTGAATGCTTGTTCACATACAAGGGGAAGAAAGCATCATGATTCTACCAATACAGGAAGTGGTCGCTGTCTTTGTAGTCAACGCTCTGTCCAACCTGATCTACGGGTGCACGCCAGACATCAGACACAGCAGCAACGTTCCTGTCTCTGACAGCCAGTGCTTCTCAGGTTCATTACATCTCTTTCCTGGCTGCCTCAAGGCAGCAGGCACAGGGGTTCTTTATTTGGGGACTCATGGACCTCCAAGGGTCCCATGTTTCCAGGCATTTTATAAGTATGAATGTAAAAAAACAGAATTTTATTTTTCACTCACTTCTCCCTGAGACTTAGCATTTCCTTCAATTAAGAATGCTGGCAACAAATCACAGGACTTGCAACTTCAGCAGCAACACAAATCACAGATATCTTTGTGTCACACTGCAGTTTTTGCAGAGACCAAAATAGCATCAATGCTTATCACTCTCCAAAATTATAGCAGTTCTCCGGCCCACTGCTATGCCATACTGTCTAACGTGTACAAGGAAGTACATATGTAACTCAACCAAAAACTTGTTTCAAAAAAAAATAGTTTGATGAATTTCTGGATAATCGGCTTTCTTCATAATGTTTTGTGGTTTTATTTGCTCTTTTAAAGACAGCATACTGAGAAGGTGTCCAGTGGCTTCACCAGGCTGCCAAAGGAGACTGTAAAACAAACAAAATCAAACCCATTGCCAATGAATCAATCCCACCTCAGAGTAACCCTATAGGACAGGGTAGAATTGCCCCATAGAGTTTCCCAGGGTGGATTTCAACTGTCAACATCTTGGTTAGCAGCTGCAGCACTCAACCACTGTGCCACCAGGGTTTCTAGGGAGGCCATAACCCACCCACTGTTGTTGACATGGGTCTGACTTATAGCAGCCCTAGAGGCCAGAGTAGAACTGCCTCATAGTGTTTCCCAGTAGCACCTGGCAGATTTGAACTGCTCACCATTTGGTTAGCAGGCATAGCACTTAACCACTATACCACCAGGGTTTCCAGGGAGGCTATAGTACAAAGCAGTTAAGACCTTCAGGGGGGGTGTGGTGGAAAACAGGATGCAACTGGAAGTCGAGCACACTTGGACTCTATTATCGATTATCCAGCAGCAGTGACACCACCACCACCACCGCCACCAATACACCCACTGAGTGTTTGCCAGACAGGGTTGTGAAAGCTTCACATACACTCAGTTCATTTAATCCTTGGAGTAATCCCACTAGATCTGTCCTATTATTATCTTCAACTTGATAGAAAAGGAGACCGTGGCTCAGAGAGGTAGGGTAACGCACCCATGGATCCCTTGGCCAATAAAGGGGAGAGCTGAGGTTAAATCTAGGGAGGGCTTGCTATTTTCTGTTTCGGTTGGGTTTTTTTTTGGTGAAAATACACAGAAGAGAGCCTACATCACTTCAATAATTTCTACACGTATAACACAGTGACACCGGTTACATTTTTCTTCTAGTTTTTCCATTTTTCTCTTTTCAAAGGATTTCACCATTCCTGGAACCCTGGCAGCAGCATGGCTAAGAGTCTAGATGCCAACCAAAAGGTCAGCAGTTCAAATCTGCCAGCTGCCCCTTGGAAACTCTATGGAGCAGTTCTGCTCTGTCCTATAAGGTCTCTATGAGTCAGAATTACCTGGATGGCAACAGGTTTGCTTTTTTTGTTTTCTGGTGTTCACCATCATCAACATAAACTCATACAAACTTACTATTCCTCTAAGCTTCTCACTTACTCTTTAGATTTCTTGTTGTCAGTGTGATCACATACAGACAGTCCTTTGAAAGAGCATAATAGTCAATGTAAACATTTTTAATTAAGCTGAACTATTTATTATTGGGTTTGTGGCTGATTTCAGTAGATAGTTTCTGCTTAACGTTTAACGATTTCCTCAGGGCAATACCTGGGGGCGGGGGTCTCTTCCAGCCTCAAGGGAAGGCTTGCTCTTAGCCTCCATCTCCACTGACTCTCACAACATAAATTGTGGGGGAAAAAGTGCTTTTTATATGCAGCATTCATTTATACCTCAAGTAGCCCTACAAACTAGGTATTATGATCATTTTTTTATCCTCAGTATTTAGATGGGAAAACTGAGACTAAGGGGAGACTGGATAAATCACCCAAAATGATACTGGTTAGAACTGGTGACAGTAAAACAGAGTGAGAACCAGTGTGTCACCTGCTTGTAGTCAATAAAGTTTTACGGAAACACAGTCACAGTCACAGTCTGTGGCTGGTTTTCCTCTATGCAGCAGAGTGAAGTCGTTGGAACAGAGACAGAGTGGCCCACAAAGCATTAAATATTTACTACCTGCCTTTAAAAAAAAAGAAACTATTTATGACTTCTGTACTTAGCCATTCATGTAGTAAGCCAATCCCAGCTGTGCCTGTCCTTTGCCGACCGGTAATATGGCTGGCCCTAGGAAAGTGAGCCACCCAATCCCTCAGTATGTTAAACTGAAAAATGGACATACAGTGATATTATCAGTATCTCAGGATGGTTTTTATGACAAAATGCGTGGATAGAGTCTAGCACGGTGCCTGGTATCTAGCAAGCATTCAGAAAACATTAGTAGACTCAGAGGCAGAATGTTTAAGTGCTTGGCTGCTGACTAAAATGCTGGTGATTTGCACCCACCCAGTGGTTCTGCAGCAGAAAGTCCTGGCCCACTGCTCCCATAAAGACTGCAGCCTAGGAAACTCTATGGCGCAGCTGTATGCTGTCATATAGCCTCACTATGCACCAGAACTGACTTGACAGCACAGGACATCATCAAAACGCAATCACCCATTAAAAATCTATGGTGCACAATTTTACTCTGACAGAAACTGACACGCCACAGGTTTCTGGGGGCTTTAGCCGCTGAGTGTTCATCTGCCAAGGAGACTCTGATTCTATTCTGAGCCGATGCACCTCACGTGCAGCCGCCTTCCATCTACCAGTGAAGGTTTATGTGTTGATATGATGCTGAACAGATTTCAGTGGAGCTTCCAGACTAAGAGAAGCTAGGAAGAAAGGTCTGGCAATCAGCCAGTGAAAAAACCCCGTGGATCACAATGGCCCAATCTACGAGTGACCACAGTGATGTCAGAGAACTCGGCAGTATTTTCTTCCATTATGCATTCGGTCACCATGACTTGGCAGCTAACGTCAACAATACTAACAACAACGTCATTGTTACCATTTGGACCTTTAATTATAACCTAACATCCTAATCTCAAAAGTTTATCAGTCCACAAAGTGAAACTGGCAATGGCTGGTCGTGTCAACGCACAGATGCAACCCACCGTGATGCTGGGCTGGCGTTTCTTTCCCCGAAAATGTAATCAGACGCTTAGATGAGGACAGCACTGCATTCTGAAACAAACCAATTACTGATCAATGAGCTAATCCTCCTAAAGGTATCAGCACTGCCAGACCAATCATTTCATTATGTATGAAATCTAGCCCCCAAGTGGATTCAAGTGATTGGGACTACATCTGGGTCACAAATCACCCGAGACCCAGGGGCCTGACTGCAGATGAGGGCACGCACGTTCAAACCCACTGGGAAGACAGCCCCGTCAAGCAGATGTGCTGCTCAGTGGGTGGTGCAGGGGCTACCCAGGGAAGAGTGTGGAATTCCTCCTAAGTGGATGCTTGAGACAGCAGGCACCCAGGCCAATTTCCCTGTGTTCTGCTTCCCGGGGAAGCGCTGGCTGATGCTAAAAATGAATTGTCTTCCCCAAGCTCTGTCAACAGCGGCAAAGAGAAAATTAAGATGATTACATATGTTTAGGGAAATTAGAGTGTTTTGGCTTGAAGTTTGCTTTCTCTATCAACCATATTAAGCAGGCAATTACTCAACACCCCATTTGGCCTGGAAGATGCTGCCTTAACAGGGAGAATCCTTTTTCAGAAGATTCCCTTAAAAAAAAAAAAAAAAAGATTGAGGCAGCAGAGTAAAATAGTCAGGAATCAAACTTCGAAGGCAGGCATGCAGGAGACCAAAGCCCAGCTCTTTTATGTTTCAAGTCTGGCCTTTGCAAGTTGTTTCACATTTCTTAGTGTCTGTTTCCTGATTCCAGAAATGGGATAGTGCTTGTACTGCGAGCCCTGATACTTTAACCCTCACATTGTGTATGCCCTATGCCAGCCAACTTTGTTATGCCCTCTCCGACTCTGGATTTGACAAGTGTCTTATTTTGTCTACAGGGAGGCTGGCAAATGTCATACAACCAGACATTGGCAAGTGTCTGCCTGCCTGGGCTTGTTTGCACTCTTTGCCTCCGACATTGCTACAAGAAGGGCATGCCCAGACTAGGTAGCTGGGTGATAAGACATGCACAGTCCAGAGACAAGTTGCTCCAACTATCACAGTCAAGGCCATCCTGCATCAGTCCACAGCCAGCCAATCCTCAACCACATGAGTGAACCCAGCCTCTTAGTTGACCTGGAAGCTGCCCACCAACGAATGTGCCAGCTGAGCTGAGGTCAGTCCAACCCAGCCCTGCCCTGATCAGCGGGACTCCTGCAGACTGGTGACCTAAAGCAGTATTTCTTGTTTTATGTCATTGAGGTTTCTGGATGTTTGTTACACAGCACTGGCACTGGCAATAGCTAGCTGATGCAAGTAATCACATTTACAAAGCAAGTCATGGACTTGCTTTGAAAAACGGGTGACACAGTAATACCCACAAAGCCCTCAGCTCTGAGTTGCCCAGTAAGCAGAGAGAGAAACAATTGTTGTTGTGCACTGATGAGCCAATGCCAACTTGTAGCAGCCCTATGGGACGGAGCAGAACTGCCCCACAGGGCTTCCTAGGCTGTAATCTTTACAA
Source organism: Heterohyrax brucei (assembly GCA_028571685.1). Lineage (NCBI taxonomy): Eukaryota > Metazoa > Chordata > Mammalia > Hyracoidea > Procaviidae > Heterohyrax > Heterohyrax brucei. The sequence goes on along the minus strand of CM053156.1, from coordinate 81,289,643 downwards.
AAGCAGACTGCCACACCCTTCTCCTATATGGGCCAGCTAGGTTTCCATTTCAGACTTCTCAGATAGCAGCTGAGTGCTTAGTGACTGTTGATTGTCAATGACTGTTTTAGATTGGTATTTTTTTTCTTTATTATTGTGATTGAGTGAAAGTGTACGCTCCAATTTAAATTTGCATGCCCACCTATCTGCACCTCCTTCTGCTCTCCTTGCCTGGTGATAGTACACTCCTCCTTTCTGTTCTATACATATCACATCCTCTTAACAGTCTTTTGTCCTCTCCTCCCCACCCTCTCTGTTCTCCTCTAGTAAGAGGCCAGTAAGACAACATCCTACAGATGCATAGAACCATGAAGGGCACACATGATACAGTCACTTTATGTTGGACTGGTATTTTTGCCAGTGGTCCAGTGCTTAAGCACTCCACTGCTAACTGAAAGGTGAATGATTTGAACTCAACCACCACTGCACGGGAAACACATGGTGGTCTGCTTCCATGAAGATATAGCCTGGGAAACCCTATGGGGTAGTTCTAGTCTGTCCTATTGGTTTGCTATGAGTTGGAACCAACTCAAAGGCACTGTTTTTTGTTTTTTTATTTTTATGTTTGTCACTCTGGTGGAATACTATTGTGAAATAGCTGACCTTTGTTTTTCTTTCATTTCTTTTCTAACTCTTTCCAAGGGTCAGTTATATCCACATTGCCTCATGGATGGGCTGTGGCAGCACAGAATACAGAAATATTCTGTACTCACTGGCTTTTATCTCCAAAAGCTTCAACTCCTAGGGGACTGTAGGGAATTTGAAACAGAAGTAAAAGAAAAAGGATTTGGCCAGAACTGGGGGGTTGAGAATGTCTTCCTCCCCTTGACATCCCAGATGAAAAAGACATTCCACTAAGGCTGGGAAGAAGGATAATGAGGGAGGAGAGAAAACCTCTCAGTGACTGGAAGCCCAAACCCCACAGGGTGAATGGGCTGGTGTGTCTAGGCAGCCAGGGTACCAGAGTGGGCTTGCAGGAAGATGTTTCTGCTTCAGGTTTGGCCTGCTGCCACCATGAACATCATGACTGGGACGATGGTTGCATCATGGTCACCCAAGGGGCCATAGAGCATCACAAAGAACTGTTCCTCTATTCCTTCCAAACACCTTGGCCACCAGTAATATCTGAATCGCTGGATCAAATTTAGGGGAAAAGCCAAAAATATCAGGGTTAAAAGGCCTTCTCAGGCTTGCTGAAAGAGGGATGAACTTGAAGATTAGTTTATTGGCCTAACACTCACGCTCATCAGTTACTAATGATGAGGACAGGGGAGATGATGAGGTCATTGCTGATGACGGAGTAAATAACTACATTTAAAGTCCAAATACTATCTGTATTTGTAAGAAAAATTGAGTTTTTGCAGCTAGAGTAGATAACAAAGAATATCTATAAACAAATGATCTCATCTCAGATAAACCATGGGCTAGGAGGGTGCGAAGAGAGACAGTACGATCTGAGAGAGACTCCTCCATCTCTTAGAGAAGGACTCTGGTTTCCCCTGATACCTAGAGAAGATCCTTCCTCACATGTCACTCTGACAGTCTTGAGGCCATATTTGGCCAGGAAATGTATTTGCTTGCCTAGGATTTTATGCACTTTAAAAAATATTGTCAACACTGTCTACTATCTAGTTAGTGATTTCTGCCTTTTCTCCCTCCCCACCCTCATAACCACTGAAGAATGGCTTTAAGAACTGGACAAATGGACCCAAGGAACCTGGGGTGGAAAGTAGGAATGTGTTGTCACATTGTGAGGATTGGAATCACCGTCACAAAACAACATATGTATAAATTTTTGAATGAGAAATTAACTTGAGCTGTATACTTTCACCTAAAGCACATTTTTAAAAAATGAAACAAAACAAAAATAGAGTATAAACATTAAAGAAAAAATTTCAACCTTCAAGAATCTGAGAATGTATCACAAAACAAAAAATAATAAATCCAAATTCTAGCTTCTCTTGAAAAAAAATAAAATCCAGCATGCCATATGGTAACTCTCAAGTGGAGCTGGGAACAGTTGCACCCTTTAGAGATAGGATGTGTTCTCTAATTTTCCACAGTCCCCACTGTTCCCTATAGTGTTGCCACTTTCAGGTGCAGAGCCGATGGCTAGTTAACACGGTTCTTGTCCTTGTTGTCTCTTAGGGTAGACAAACATTTGTCCAGACCCACGATGCTTTCACAAGTGGAAACATAAAGGGAAGACAAAGAGTATTGTGCACTTCTTACCCACCACCTCATTTAGTTTCCTTGATTAGATTTTGGGTGTTTGAGGAGCCAACCCTAAATTAAATCTTTAGAATGGTTCAGTGAAGAGATGGGTATGATCTGCAAAGAGAAGAAACTTGAGACAGAATGTCTTGCTTTCCCACACATCTCCACATATTGTATATGTATACACACACACACACACATATTTATATTTATATGGGTAGTCAGCGGGAAACCCTGGTGGCATAGTGGGTTAAGTGCTACATCTGCTAACCAAAAGGTCAGTAGTTCAAATCTACCAGGTGCTCCCTGGAAACTCCAAGGGGCAGTTCTATGCTGACCTATCGGGTTGCTGAGTTGGACAGGACTCAGCAGCTGTGGGTTAGGGAGTCAGGACTCAACAGGTACTTGGAAACAGGATTGAGAGTGTCTTTCTAAAATCATTTTAATTTTGTCCCCAGACAGAAATCTTTGTTTTTCAAGAAGCCCTACATATTTGCCAAGAGAAAAAGAAAATCCTATCACTAGAACTTCAGGATGAGTCTGAAAAGACAGCAAAAATGTTGTGGCAAATAGGAAAAAAAAAAAAGAGGCCATTTGTAAAGAAGAACTATTTGTATCGAATATCATGAGAAAATAAGTGCATCATGACAATTTCCAACATCTGTGATTTGATTGTCAGTAATGAAGCCCATAGGAAAGTGAGAAATGTGCAGAAGAAATGTATCTATTTCACTTATATGGCAAATTATGCAACTCAGGGCTTGATAGCACTTGGCAAAATACAAATGTATTTGAATGGAATTCAAATTGTTGCTCTTTGCCTAAGACACAGGTAATATCGCCAGGGGTCCTGTCTTTGGATTTTTATAAGAGGTAAGAGTTTAAGTAATAGTAGCAGTATTACAAAATTACCTTTAAACACTGAAAACATTTTTACTTTGTTACAGGGTATAATTTCCACTTTCTCCCTCTAATGGCTCATATACAGAAAATGATACACTAATGCAATTTTTCAAATTTAGTTACCTTTTTTTGGTGTGTTCTAAAATTATATGTTCTCGTCAATTGCCCTGTTTGTCAGTTTCCAGAATCCATTTATTTCCCCGTTTCTTACAGTTCCATAATTTATCTTCTTGTCACAGAACTTTCGTAAACTTTTTTTTAAAAAAAGACACAAAATAGTTGCAATAAACTCTGACAAAAATGCTTCCAGTTCAACTTTTGAAATCTTTCAATTATGTTTTGAACGATTATCATACTTTGCAGTGTTACTGCGCTCTGAAATCTCTCATGGGCTGACATCTTACTGGGTTAGGGAAGAAATTACTTGAAAAGAGAGTCACTTCAAACCATTTAGATGTTCTCCCCTTTTCACTTTGGAGTCTATAGATGTATATTCATGCGTTCCCACACAGAGAAGAGCAAAGAGGAAAGGTAAAATGAGAATTGTATCTGCTGTGGAGGGAAACTCTGTTCACTGAAATTCCAATTATCTAAATGGGATGTGGGATGGGGGAAAATTGTGATTTTGTGAGCCTGCAGGTACCAGAGGGAGACATAAAAAGGAATCCATAATTTGAAGGGCTTATTAAAAATAAAACAAAACTTAGTGGTCTCAAACCATTGTAAAATGCTCATATAGCAGATCTGGGGCAACTTGGCTACATGTCCATAGCCGGGAAAGGTAGTTCTGTGGACATCCATGTGTAGCAATGGATTCATCAGGAAGCAGCCTGTGAAACTGAAGGTATTCAAATAAAGCTTCAAAGAGTCCCAGAATTATGCTGTTGAATAATAGAAATCTATAAAAGGTGGCGCATAGGCAGTTTAAAATTTTCTAGTAGTTATATTAAAACAGGAAACCTGCTGGTGCTATGGTTAAGAGCTATAGCTGCTATCCCAACAATCAGCAGTTTGAATCCATCAGCTGCTCCTGGGAAACCCTGTGGAGGCAGTTCACCTCTGTCCTATGTTAAAATCACAAGAAGAAACAAGTAAAAATAACTTCAATCATATGCTTTGTTTAACCCTATATAGTCTGTTGTGATCCCTAGTTTTTATCTGCTAATATTTGGAAGATGATCACCAGACCTTTCTTCCTAGTTTGTCTTACTGTGGACCCTCCAGTAAAACCTGTCTACCTTAGGTGTCCCTGCTGGTATTTAAAATACTAGGGGAATGGCTTCTAGTACCACAGCGACTTGCTTATCACAATAACACAAAATGACAGACAGCACAGCTGCCCAAAGAATGAAACCTGTCTCAGGAGAAATACAACCAGGATGTTCCTTAGGCATGAAGATGCTGAGACCCTGACTTTCTTATTTTGGACACAGAAAACTTAGTGGTACAGTGATTAAGGGCTTGTTTGCTAATCAAAAGGCTAGCAGTTCAAATCCACAAGCTGCTCCTTGGAAATCCTATGTGGTAGCTACTCTGTCCTAGAGGGTCTCTATGAGTCAGAACCAACTCAACAGTGACAATTATTTTTTGTGTGTTTTTAAATTTGAATACATCACTAAGAACGGCCAATCACTAGAAAAGGACACCATATTGAACAGAGGACCAATGACAATGAGAGGACCTCTCAGTGAGATGGATTAACTCAACCTCCACCAGGATGGACTCCCAGAGATGAGTGTTCAGGAACAGGGCACGGGACCGACAATGTTTCATTTTGTTACACACGAGGTCATCGTTAAGTCAGAGCCCTCCCAACGTGTACTGACAACCAGAAACCCAATGTAGCAAAACCACTGTCATTGTAACATGCAATTAGTACAACATATGATTGAGATCTTGTGTGTGTGTGTACACACACAAAGTATCGGAAACCCGTGTGAATCCTACAACACACGGCAGCTGGGACCACGTTGTCTGTGACCACGTGTGCTCATGGCTGCCATACTTGACAGTGATGCTCAGCACTGTCTCTCAGGCCTGAGTTCAGGGCCCCGAATGAGAGTCCTGCCAGATCCTGACATTGGTTATCACAGTGTTCGTCATCGTTTCTCTCCACATCTTCTTTAGTTGTATTTCTTCCCTGTTTGCTTAAGCCTCATGGCCACCGGCAGCCAGGCTCAATTTGGTCACTGCCGTGACACCCATTTCTGGAACCCAGCAAGTCCTCGGTGAAGATCCACAGAATAAACGGCTTAATAACGAGTGAATGAATGCATTTTTTCTCTGTGAGTCATTATCTGGAGGATCTAGGTGTAGGAGTCTCTGTTAGTAATCAGCTAAGATTCCCTTCCGGTTTACAGGTTGGAAGCAGATTCCCTTCCGGTTCACGGGCTGGAGGCTGAATCAACTTCCGGGTCATTGTCTGACAGCTGCTGCCCTCCCTTCCCGCTCACCGGCAGAGAGAACTGTCCTCAGGGGCTGCTACGAACCACCTCCCCGGGGGAGTTCAGACATCTCCCTGAGGCCTACAGCCAATGAATGACGAACACTGGGATATGAAAATCCCTCCCAGGTGTCTCAAGGGAAGACAAAGACACCTGTGGATCAGACCAAAGTTACACCCCTTGACACCATACCCTTCCTTAGCTCCTTCTCTTGCTTCCCTAAGAGTATTCCTTCAATTAAAAACATTAAAGTCATGGTACTTTCAAGCAACTCATATGCATGTGAAAGCCAGTTAATGAATAAGAAAGACTGCAGAAGACCTGATGCCTTTGAATTATGGTGTTGGCCAAGAATACTGAATATACCATAGACCCTCAGAAGAACAAATACATCTGTCTTGGAAGTATAGCCAGACTGCTCCATAGAAGCAAGGATGGCAAGACATCATCTTACGTACTCTAGGTATGGCATCAGGAGGAAAAGTCCCTAGAGAAGGACATTATGCTTGGGAGGGTCCACGGAAAAGAAGACGACTCTCAACAGGATGGCCTGACACAGTGGCTGAGGAATGGGCTCAGGCATGACAAGGACCGTGAATATGCAGGAGCAGGCAGGGTTTATTCTGTTCTACACAGGGCCCCCAGAGGTTGGAGCTGACGTCACCTTGGAACACCACCACTGCTCCCTCAGCAAAGCACCAGTAACGCAGTGGTTCAGTGCTACGGCTGCTAACCAAAAGGTTGGCAGTTCAAATCTGCCAGGTGCTCCTTGAGAAACTCGATGGGGGCAGTTCTACTCCGTCAATAGGGTTGCTGTGAGTTGGAATGTCTTTGACAGTGGATTTGCGTTTTGTTTTGTTTTGTTTTACCCGAATCCCTGCCTCAGGCTCTGCCACTAGGGAACCCAGCGTAAGCCACTACAATTTTTTTTCTGCCTTTTTGGGGGGCAAAGGAGTTCAGATTTTAACTCTTCTATCGTCTCCAACCTCTCTTGCCCTTTAAAATTTAATCCTTTTGTTTCTTACAAAATCACTCCCAAATGTCTTCCTTCATTAACCCCCAAACTATCACTGCTTCCCAAGAACACTTAGCCGGACAGCACAAGCCTTCAAAAGTATTTAGCTTTTCTATCTGGGTATTTATTTTACCCGACAAACATGCCAGTAAATTCTCCAAGTATGCCGAACGGCCAAATCCATTACTGCACAATTCCAGAACCCTCCTGAGTGATAAAGGGAGATGATAATCCTGTCACTCCTCCACATGATCCCACTCTAAAGTGACTGTGATGTGACTTTACCAAAATACATACTTCCCACGCTTCACATCTGGCTGCCATTTCAGCCACCCAGCGCCAGAAGGATATGTGCATTGGGAGACATCTTGGTATAGGAGGGAGAAGACAGAAATAGCGTGACTCTGTCCACTACTTGCCCAAAGGGAAGAACACACAAAGCACAACTTAGCATCCAAGGGGTGCCCTGCAGTTATGTCCCTGACAGTCCTGATGGCACAGAGGGTCAGCATCCGCCTGCTAATGGAGAGTCTGTGGTTCAAGTGCACCACGGCAGAAAGACCTGCACCCTGCTCCCATGAGGGTTACAGTTTAGGAACCCCTATGGGGCAGATCTTCTCTGTCACAGGAGGTCACTGTGAGTCAGAATCAACAGTGACATCGTGTCTTCAAACAATAGGTGTACTGACTTGTGTTCCTACACGGGTGATCCATGCCACTCACTGAGGTCTCGAGCTCCTAATGTGTGGACTGCACTCTTCCACTCTGAGCTCATGTCCTGTTACTGTCCTCCTCACTCTGTCCCCTCTACCCCACCAAGGGCCTTTCCACTTGCTGTTCCTCTGCCTGAAATGGGCTTTCTCTCCCACTCCCCCAGGTGACCCAGCTCAACCACGTGCCCCCGCCCACCTCACCACTGTCCTCTGTCCTTTACCCTGTGTCCTCTTCTTCCTCAACAGTACCAAAAACACAGTTGTCATTAAGTCGATTCCAACTCACTGTAACCTCACATGCATCAGAGTAGAACTGTGCTCCATAGGGTATTCGATGGCTGATTTTGCAGTAACAGGTTATCAGGCCTTTCTTCTGAGAGCCTCTGGGTGGAGATGGGTCTCCAATCTTTCTACCAGTGGCCAAGTGCACTGACTCATTGCACCACTCATGGGTTCCAATAGCACCCAAAGCTAGATTACATGGGTATCACCTCCCACTGTTCTAGAAGGTCAGGTTCATAAGGCAAGAGCCTTGCCTATAATCCTACATACAGCACAGCACCTCGCACGTAGTAGGACCTTGATAGGTGTTTGCTGAATGGACACGTGAATGAGGAAGCCTAGCCTTGTGAAGGAGTGCGTCCAAATGCATACACCACTTGGACCCTGCAAGGAATTTCACCCTGAGACAAACTGCTGAGAATGGAGACTCCCCCCCTCACAAGGAAGATGCCTGCATGAGCACCATCCAGAGGCTTGTTCCTGCCTCTCACATCGTCCTCAGCATCGCTGAGTGGAACTGTAAAACATCGCCAACTTTCACACGCACTGCTTGTCCTCCTGAATTCGCTGGAGGCAAATAAATACATACCCCAGGCATAAAATAATTTAAGCAGAAGCCCCAGATAATCACTCTCCTTTTACTAGCTGCTCTCTGAGGGATTTTTAGTGGAAAGGGGATTTGTGGGTAAACTCCAGAGACTGTCTCTGTCTGGATGCAAGCAGTCACCAGGGGGAGACCCCAGGACAGTGAGAACGGGTCACAGAGTGAACAAACCTACAGGTCTTCCCTGAGATGTCCATTTTGCTCCTGAGTTTTCAAGCACACTGAGCAGAGGTCAGCCCCAACGCAATCTGCATAGATAGGAGAAAGAACAGCAGCGGTAACCACTATTGAGTGTGGGCTGCATACCCAATACCCAACAGTTCACATCAATCGTGTCATTTCATATTCATAACGTACCTGTGGGGGGGGTCCTGGTACTATTTCCAGGTAACATACTTGTGCAGGGGGTCCTGGTACTGTTTCCACATTACAGAACAGGGACCCTGAGTTTGGAGAGGTTATGTGACATACCGAGATTCGAAAGCTAGGAAGACTTGAGGCCAGGTGTGTCTGGCTCCAAAGCCCACGTTCTGAGCCCTGACCCGAGATCGGCCCTTCTCTGCACGCCTTCTGCATAGCTGGCTGCAGTGCACACACAGGTATGTCTGCCTAAGCCTAGTTGGAAATTTATAAGAGCGAGCCCTGGCTGAAATCGGGCCAAGCAATCATTCACTCAAGAAATGTTCATTGGCCTTTGTTGTGGGCCGGGTACTGTGTTGGGGGTTCAGGAACCCACACTGAGTGAGAGCTAGGTAATCCTGGATCCCCCCTGGAACCCCAAGGCAGCCTTATATAAGCTCTAACACTAATCAGTGTGTGATGAGAGGTAGAGCTTAGCTAAGCACATAGCAGAGGATATTAGACTAAAAGTTGGCAGTTCAATCCCACCTTGAGGTGATTTAGAAGTAAGTCCTAGCAGATTGCTTCTGAAAGGTCACAGATGTGAAACCTTATAGGGTGGTGCAGTTCTACTTTGCACACGGGGTCACCCTGAGTCGGAACCAACTTGATGGCCACTAAAACAACAACAGTAACCTACTGAGAAGGACTGTCACCACCTCTGGTCTATTATCTGTACATTAACTGATTTGCATCTCTGGGGCACCAAGATTAGAGGTTTGGTCCACTCACGGATACCCAGGAAGAAAGGCCTGGTGATCAACTTCGGAAAAATCAGCCACTGAAAACCCTGCGGAGCCCAGTCCTACTAGGACACACATGGGGTGGCCACAAGTCTGACTCAGTCAAGGGCAACTGGTCTCCACCACTGGCTTCCATTGGTCAGTTTGTCATACTGCAGTGGCTTGTGTGTTGCAGCGATGCTGGAAGCAATGTCCCTGGTATTTCAGATACCAGCAGCATCATCCATGGTGGACAGCTTAGAGAAGAGCTTCCGGACAGACTAGGTAGACAGGTCTGACTACCTGTTTCTGAAAATTAACCAGTGAAAACCCTATGGACCCTAGCCCAGTAGAACATAGTCCACAACACTGGAAGATGTGTTTCCTCAGCTACATGACACTCAAAATACACAGTAGCCATAATAATTGTCTTGACTGTGCCAACGACTGCAAAGACAACAGAGGATCAGCAACGTTTCATCCTGTCGTCCATGGGGTCACTATGAGTCAGAGTCGACTCAACAGCCACTAGCAACAAGTGCAACTGTATTTTCTCATCACTGAAATACACATTCTAAGTCAGCTCTAGAGCACCTGTTCTGGGTATCAAGGCACATTCTGGGTGCCTGGGAAAGTTTCGTTTGCCTCTTAGATATTCCGAACCCATCACTGGGACGTCGTACCAGTCATATTTACCAAGAGCCTCCTATTATCTCAGGGCAGCAAATATATGCACAGCCCAGTCAGACACATGCCAGCAAACAGAAGAGGCGGGAAGCAATCAGGTAAATTTTAGATACATGAGCGGCTTATAAATAAACATTTGATACACCAAACAGAGATAAGCGAACAATAAATAAGTGGATTTAATATGGTTAGATACACAAAACTCTTTCAGGGAGATAAACAGCAGTAGGATAAAGGATAGCCAAGTATACAGGGGGAACAAATAAACAAATTCTGCAAAGAAAGAAAAGGAAACGCACAGTCAGACTAGCCCCTCCAGCAATTGTTGATAACGTCAATAAGCATCAGTTTTCCCGCATTCTCGGTGTATGTCAAGTTTGCTAATCTGTTGTAAGCTATATTCTCTGCAGACAGATATCATACCAGGGGGAGCAGAAGACCACCTCTTCCTGTTTCCTCAGTACCTGCGTTCTTCCTCAGGCCTGCCTTGCTGGCAAACGGGGATCTGGGGGCTTATCAAATATGCAATCTCACTGTATACAGCCTCAGCTGAGATTCTCAGGCTTTGCATAAATCCGGAATTTACAAACTCCAGAACTGCCTCGCCAAGTTTGTGCAGTGCATCCCTGGCCTGCCCCGTTTCCCGGAGGTCTGAGAGTTAGAGCGCTCAAGGCATCAGGTGAAGCCCATCAGCAGAATGCACCAGTAAACCAGGTGGCATCCGGCTGACTCTGCCTCATGGTGACTTCGTGTGTGTCAGAGGACACCTGTGCTTCAAAGAGTTTTCAGTGGCTGATTTTTCAGAAGCAGATTGTTAGGCTTTTCTACTGAGCAGCCTCGGGAGACACTTGAACTTCCAACCTTGTAGTTAGCAGCCGAGCACCTTAACTCTCTGGAACATGCAGGGATTCCATTAGCAAAAGAGCAGGTTCTTTTCAAGCCCAGTCATATAACCTTGGTAGTAGTGACCTTATGGTCCATGCAGAATGAAGTCCTATTGGACAGTCCCTGAGCTGGATGTGATTTGGAGGTTGATAGGAAAGTAGAGAAAAAGTAGCAGAGGCAAAGGGTCAGGTGGAAGTCAGATATGTCCTTCCAGTAAAAACACTGGTGGCGCAGTGGTTAAGTGCTACGTCTGATAACCAAAAGGTTGGCAGTTCAAATCCCCCCGATGCTTCTTGGAAACTCTATGGGGCAGTCCTACTCCATCCTATAGTGTTGCTGTGAATTCAAGTCGACTTGACGGCAGTAGATTTGGATTTGGGAGTATAACCCAAAGCATTAAATGGGTCCAGGGCGGTGCAGCCGCCCAGGTCTCCACCCTCAGGATGGTCACCGCCTTAATTGAAATCATCATTTCATTTTTGCCATGTGTGTTTTGGAAATGAAGTCCAAAGTGACAATGGAACATACACTGAAGGCTGACACCGTCTTCTACCACCTATTTACCTCTCTGGCAGGAGGGCTCCCTGCCCACTCCCTGCCTGGTGGTGCCCCAATCCCACCTGGCCTTCCTTCCATTCTTCACTCCTGTGGACAGTCTCCCCCCGGGACGGGTCTGGCTGGGATTGCTCAGGGGAGGTCTCTGCCTGCCACGGCTTTCAGGCCTCACTGGGGGTCTACGTAAGGCCAGGCAGAGGGCCAGATCTTGCGGAGGGAGGGAAGGCAAAGTGGTGGCTGTCCTCCCTGTATTGACAGCATGACAGCTCGTTCAGTGGGGGCCTACTGTCCAGCCTGGACCCAGTTACTGAGGGTATCCCAGGGTGGACGTGACAATCCCTTGGGAGCTGCCTGCCCGCCGCAGACTGGTGTGGTGGGCCCAAGGAAAGAGGGAGACTGACTTCACTTCCACCAGCCATGACCCTGTACTTGCCCTTTAGAGTCGGTGCCACAACTGATAGCGCTGGCCTGGTTTTAGGGGGGAGGACACACTAGTGGCAGTCATGTCCATTCCAAGTCACGGCAGCTCCATGTGTCTCAGAAGAGAACTGAGCTCCACAGTGTTTTCAGTAGCTGTAACTGTTTAGAAGCAGATGGTCAGAGTTTTCTTCTGAGACACCTCTACCAAACCAAGAAAACCAAGCTCATTGTTGTAAAGTTGATTCCGACTCATAGTGACCCTATAGGACAGAATAGGACTGCTCTCCAGAGTTTCCAAGGAGTGCCTGGCAGATTTGAAATGCTGGACTTTTGGTTATCAGACATAGCACTTAACCACTCACCACTAGGGTTTCCAAGACATCTCTGGGGGAATTCAAACCAACTTGTTAGTTAACAGCTGAGAGTTTAGCCATTTGAGCCATTCAGGGACTCTGGTTTGGGGAAATGAAATATAAATATCCAGGACTGTCAATGCCTTTCAGGTTCCCTTAAAAATCGTCTGTGGAGTGACTGCTCTGGCTCTGCCCAAATATTCCAGCATCTTCCTTGCACACAAACTGGAACTGCATTTGCTGCCCTTCTCCAAGCCAGCTGTGGCCATACAACTTGCTCTCATGTCCCAGCAGAAGCTCTGAGGTCTGCTGTCTGACTTGCCGTCTTATCTTTCTCTTCATGATGGCAATTAGCCACAGTTTCCTTATCAGCCTGGGCCCAGGATGAGTATGATGGGTAGCAGAGGCCATTGCATGAATGAGAAATGAACTTTTGTTATCTTCAGCTACAGAAATTTGAGAGATGTTTGTTGCTGCAGCAAAATCTAACCTATACTGACTGTTACCTTCTCTATGTCAAACGGCTCTTCCTGGCAGACAACAGATGTTTAGTATGCACTTATTGAATGAATGAATGACTTTCTTCTGGCCAAATGCCATGGTCTCATATAAACATATTCTTCCTTGCTTGGTTGACAGTTGCCCTGTTAGACAATTCTCTTTGATTTCAAACGATCACCTCAACTGGTTGACTTCTGAGTGACCACATACTAGTCAATTTTTTCTTTATTTCCTGTTTGGACTCCTCTTTTTCCTTCCTTTTTCTTTTATTCTCATTTCCTTTTATTCTTCCTCTTGCAGAAACCTCTTTGAAAGCCACACATGTGTGGGTGGCTTCCGAAACTGCAACAAAGATCTATCCTTAAACTCTCCTGGCCACCTTTAAACCTACTGCAGAGGACATTTCTAAGTTAACGTCTGCTGGTGTCTGACTCACGAAGACCATCTTCCAGAATGACACCACCCCAAGTCCCTACCTCTAGCTATTTATCAGTGGCACCACCAACCCCCCAATTCTTCCCATGGCTTTATTTCAGATTTTGCATCTGTTTTTAATTTTACCTGGCTCCATTCTTTCCTCTGAACTATCTTTTGGATTCACTATTTTCCCCCCTTGCACATGTCACCACTGGGTTTCAGGTGCTCTCTACCAACTGTTGCTGCTCCAACAGATGTCTGCCTCCTCTTCCTGCCTATAACATCCTCTTTCAAATTGTTTTTATTATATAACTAGCTATCTTCTTAGGCAACAGTGATTCTCCACTAGCATGACATCATGTGTTAGTTAACGCATAGTTTTTCTTTTTATTTTCCTTGATGCAACTCTAGATCCTAATGCTCTCCCTGATGGAACGTTAAGTTCTGAAGGTCACGCAAAACACGTGGAGCAGACTGGAAGGGCAGTGGATGACAATGGTGATGAAGGAGCATGGAGAACCTGGGATTTACTGAACCACACGTGGAAATGGGGCTGGGCTGGAACACACTGAGACGGGAACACGTAAATTGGGCTATCTTGGTTACCGGGGACATCACAGCTTATCTGAAAACCCTGGGGGTGTAGTGGTTAAGTGCTATGGCTGCTAACTAAAAGGCTGGCAGTTCGAATCCACCAGGTACTCCTTGGAAACTCTACTGGGGCAGTTCCATACTGTCTTAATAGAGCCGCTATGAGTCAGAATTGACTCAAGAGCAATGTTTTATCCATCTGTCTGTCTGTCTGTCTATCTAAAGTTTGTTGAGGGAAAACACAGCAGGGATGACAACTTCACCTTTCTGCTTGGGATAGGCAGGTGACAGAATTAGGTGAGGACAGCTGGGCTGAAATGCTTGGAGCTGTGCTGGTTTAAGAAGCCCAGGTCTTGCATTTCTCTGTCCATTGCCAGAGGTCTGATTGCATGAGATGCTCTGATTTTCCAAGAGAAAAGATGGATCTTGAGGTTAAAAAACAAAAAATCAAAACATAGACACTAAACGGAACATGGTTGTTGTTAAGGGCTGCCGAGTTGGTTTTGACCTTGAGTGACCTCGTGTACACAGGACTGCTGCCCAGTCCTGCACTGTCCTCACAAGCTTAATACAGCCGAACAGAACCAAACCCATTGTCATCGAGTTGGTTCCAACTCAAACTGATTTCAGAGGGCACGGGAGAACTGTCCCCTAGAGTGTCAGGGGCTGTGATCATGACAGAAGCAGGCTGCCACGTCCTCCTCCCCAGGAGCAGCTGGTAGGTCCAGCTCCCCGACCCTTTGGCTAGCAGCTGAGCACTTAACCGCTGCCCCTCCCATGCTTCTACACTGATCATAGTGCCACAGCGTCTCTGTGCACCAGGCCTGGCCTGCCGGCTGCTGTCTGGGGTTGTCTGGATGTAAAGCGAGACAAGAACTCAGGGCAGACATTGCCCACAGGAGCCACGCTGTCACAGGAAGCGGACCGTCAGGGAAGCAGAGAGGGAGCATCACTTGAGTGTCACAGAGCGGGTCAGCAGAGACTTCCTTGGAGCTGGAGCTTCTGCTTCTGTCATGCTCAGCAAAAGAACTACCAGCGTCACCAACAACCAAGCCACGATTTTTAGAAGGGGAGATACCAGCACAGCTCCAGTGCCACCCTGACGAGGCTTTCAAAGAAAGGTGCGACGGGGAAGTCGCGTGTCATCCTGAAGTACCCTCAAGGGGGATGGAAGAAGAGAGGGGTCCCTGGACAGAGCACTGGCAAAAGCTGGCTGGGCGTGGGAGAAGGAACATTGGAACAGGAAGTGAGTGGACAGCGAAAGGCTGCAGACCGAAACTGAGGAGGTGTTTCTCAAAGAAACAAAGGAGAAAAGTGAGGGTGGCTTGCAAAGGAAGCACAGATGACAGACAGACGACATGTCATTCACTCACTCACTCACACACACACACACACACACACACACACACACACACACATGTACACACATTACCAGCCAGCACCAAGTAGCTGTCAGGTGCCACTGAGTCGATCCCAACTCACAGCGGCCCCACGGGACACAGCACAACCGCCCCTTAGGGTTTCTAGTCTGTAACCATTACCAGAGCAGATCACCAGATGTTGTGTCCCGTGGGGCCACTGGTGGGTTCAAACTGTCAGCCTTCTAGTCAGCAGCTGAGCACTTAACCATTCGTGCCACCAGGACTCCAGGACACTCATCTTACATCCATTTTAAAGATAAGTAAACTGAGGCACAGGGCTGCACTTGTGTACTGTAGATTTTAGGTGAAATAATTTATTTACTTAAAAAGGAGATGTGCAAATGTCTGAGAGGAAGATTCAGGGAGAGGATGAAGATTCAGAGGTCCAAGCCGGATCCCTCCAGTTAGAAAGAGATGATGCTGAAACCCACATAAACGCCAAGTCGTTTGGGGGTTGGCAGAAGGGAGAGCTCTACCTTCTTCCGAAACTGCAGGAAAGGGGGGCAGAGAATCAGTGAGGCAGAATGCTTCATGAGCAGGGAAGTCGAAACTTGATTTCAACTCAGCAGCCTCTTTGCTTTTGTTTTTTAAATAAATCACACCGGACACGGAGCTCTGTTTCTCTGGAGGATGTGACACAGATTCTTGGTTGTCAGGAACCTAAATTAATCATCAGACAGGCCTTGGATATTGAGGAGAGATTAATCATCTAGAAATAAACCAAGGAAGGATTATTTCATATCTTTGGGTTACGCTCAAATATGCATCCGACCCCACCAGAAGATTGGAGCCATATGGAACCCTTTTTTGGTGCACCTGGTATCACAAGCTTCCCCAAATGGATGTTCTGAAGTCACAGCCCCCACTCTCTCTTTGCTGGGAAAGAATTCTCCCCACTCATCCACTCTGCCTGGCCTGCTCTGAGCGTGGTGGTTAACACACGCCCCGTTCCAGCTGGGACTGGGAAAACCTCCCCCTCAGGGTGGCTTGTTTTTAAGAATTGGGTAATGTGGAATAAGAATACAACCCTTTCATTAAAAAAAAAAAAAGTTCCTCTATGCATATAATTTATATCATCCAGAACATGACAGAAAGCACAGAGGAAGAGGAAACTAATTCTGGCTCGCTCGTCTCATAAAAATGGTACCCTTTTCCAATGAGATGCTCTGAGGCTGGGAGTATTACAAGAGAGCCTTGCTCATTCTGGTGATGTAGCCCAGCACTGTGGTACCCCAGAAAGATAGAGACAAGTGTGCACTGCAAATATGTCAAATTCCAATGCTCCAGCCCCACCACCAGAATTTCTGATTCAGTAAGTCTGAGCAGAGGCCTAGAGATCTGCTTTTTAATCAAGTCCCCCCGATGGGCTTTCGATTCAATTCCTACAAATACTGTTCCAAGAAGTCCTGAAAAATAAGGAAGCTTATTCTAAACTGGAAATCCTGGTGGCATAATGGTTAAGTGCAGTGTCTGCTAATCAAAAGGTCAGCAGTTCAAATCTGCCAGGCATCCTTTGGAAACTCTATGGGGCAGTTCTGCTCTGACCTCTAGGGTCGCTATGAGTCAAAATCAACTCAGTGGCAGTGGGTGTTATTCTAAATTTTATTAGTAGGAGATGAATGGCTTGGCTTTGAGGAACTGGCATTTGCAAAAGCCACGCTTCTCCTTAAATGAAGGCTACAGGGGCCTCAGAAGAAAGGAGGAGTTTCTGAAGGAGAAGCCAAGTCTGCAAATAGTTCCCTGGGGGCTACCTGCACTCTGGGCTTAGAACAGAGATGAAGAAGACCAAGTCCCCACCCCATAAGCCGTTGGAAAGAACTGGCTCACAGACTCACACACAACAAAAGGCACAACACAAAACCAGTTACTACTGAGTCTGACTCATAGCGAGCTCATGTGTGTCGGTGTACAGCTGTGCTCTACAGGCTTTTCAGTGGCTGATGTTTCAGAAGTAGACCACCAGGCCTCTCTTCTGAGGCATCTCTAGGCAGACTTGAACTGCAGCCAGGCAGGCTGACCGCTGGCGCCACCTACAAAACACACTCATGAACTTCAATCACACTGCTTCTCACTCTGGCTTTTCAAGCTCTTTACACTTCAGAACTCTGGCCTATTGTCCCAGTGGCTGTAATGTGACATACCTTGACCTTGGTTGAGAAAATTTAGTCATCTAAAACATAATGCAAGGAGACTGAGGAGGAAGTACAGACCAAGTCAGCCAAGAACAGAGAGACTTTTAGTCCAGATCACACGGACAGCAAACACAGCTAATAAGGCAATTGCTTACGGGCCAGGCACTTTTTTCAGCGAATTCTCACATTACTCCAGGAGGCTAGCCCCACTATTGCATCCATTTTACAGATGAGCAAACTGAGGCCTAAAGAGGTTACAGTACCTTGTTGAACGTCAGATAGCCAGCACGAGGAACAGAAGGAATTGGAGCCCAGCCTGGCTCCAGAATTTGTGTTCTTAGCCCTTCTGATACACTTGAACATTCCTGGAAATGACTCTCTAAGATGAGATTTTGAAGTGAGAGTGGACCGGACTGCTGGGGACAAGTGGAAGGAGAGGATTGGGTGCATGAGCACCTGTATTCTGGACCATCGTCAGCACAGGGTTATCAGGTGAATGTGCTAACAGAATAGCACAAGTGAAGACATGAGACAGAACTGTTCCTGGGGCCTTTTCAGAAACCGAGAAAAGAACATAGGGGAACAGTTACAAAGAGGGGTCAAGTGGAAGACTAGGTTAAGACCTTTAAGCATATAGTGGAGACAGAACCCCTATAGTATCAGAGAATCTTTACAAGAGAAGTTCTCAATGGGTCTAATTTCACTCCCCAGGGATATTTGTCAATGTCTGGAGACATTTGTGGTTGTCACAACTGTTCAGTCAACAACAACGGTGGTCACCAACTGTTTGGGGAGGGGGTTGTTGGCATCTAATGGCACAATAGACAAGTGCTTGGCTGCTAACCCAAAGGTCTTTAGGCTTTAAGGACGCAGACTGCCATCTCTTTCTCCCTTGGAGCAGCTGGTGAGTCACACCACCAACTTTTGGTTAGTAACCAAGCACTTTAACTACTCTGCCACCAGGGCTCCTAGGAAACCCTCAGGGACTGCTCTATTCTGTCCTACAGGGTCACTAAGAGCCAGGATTGACTGGAAGGCAGTGAGTTACAATTCTGGGGATTTTTTTTGATACTGGCATCTAATGAGGATATACCAAGAATGCTGCACCCCCACAAAGAGGGTCTGTCCCGAAATGCCAAGAGTACCTCAGTAGGTAGAGAAACTCTTTTTCAAACAAGGTTTCTGAGCAGAGTTCAGACAAGGCCAGAATGATCCAGAAAAGGCACTGTTAGTTCTGGGGGCCACAGAAATGGGCCCTGTGTCTGCAGGCCAGTCATGGCCCTGAAGACAGCGAGCTCCTGAGGCTGCTTAGCTCTCTGCCCAGACGTCACTAACCAGCACTTACTGAAACAACTCCGCTTTGCCTACTGCGTGTGGGAATGCAGGAATCTGTAACCCAATCGGACCCTGTCCTTTTGCCTTAGGATATTACTATCCTGCTGGTGCCAGTAATTAGCTTCCCTCTGAAAAGGGCCCCTTCTCTGGAGAGGAGCCCCAACTTCAGGTCCCCAGAAGAATCTCACCAGGAAGGGTAGGCGTCATCTCCCCAGCCAGGTAGCGGGCTACTAACGGGACCAGGCAGCTGTAATTGCTCTGAGGCTTTGCATATTTATGTTGGAGACCTTTTTATGAACTGTTACTTTAAAAAAGAAGGATCAGTTCATCTTTAAAAGGGAGTGATTGATGGCTGCCAGTTGGGCCTTCCTTCATTCCTGGCTTCCTCTTAGCCTCAGTAATAAGTTTTTCACGAACACCAGTCTGCTATTAAAGAATGGTATTCATCACCAGCCAAGCAGAGAGGAGTCAGGATTTGATGGGCACAATACCATATTTCAATTCACAGTGTCCTTTTTGTTCAACTCCATCCGCCACGTCATTAACATTTGAGAGAACACACACACCCCCCCCCCACACACACATGCACGCACACACACACACATGCACGCACACACACACAGACTTTGGTAAATATTAATCAAAAGAGCACAGCCCCTTTTCCTACTCAATTACCCATCATTGGGCTCTCCAGGTGATAATGTCCTGCTAACCCTCCTAGTGGCTTAAAATGCAAGTGAAAAGTACTTTCTGTGGATTGCATGGAGTGCTCTTAGCCGCCTAAGTGGCTTGTGACAGTAGGAAACTTTCTTCCCTCCTCCCTCTACCTGTGCTCCCCAACTGCCCCCCAGAACAAACAAACGAAACTTGTGGCTGCAGAGTGGACTCTCACAGGCCCTCCTCTCTGTGTCAGAATGGGCTGCTCTACAGAGTTTTCAATGGTTGATTTTTAGGAAGTAGATCACCAGGTCTTTCCCTCAAGGGGCCTCTGGGTGGGCTTGAACCACCCACCTTTCATAGCTGGAAAGCACACGAACTGGCTGTGCCACCTAGAGATGCCTCTCTTCCTCCCACAAAATGCTGTTGAGTCCATTCCCACTCACAGTGATCCTAGAGGATGCCACAGAACTGCCTCCAAGGGGCCCCTGAGACAGTCGTCTTTTTACAAGCAGATTGCCACACCTTCTGCCTGCGGAGCTGCTGGTGGGTTGGAGCTGAGTGCTTCATCATTGCAACACCAGGGCTCCTTTTTCTTCCCCACCCCTCCATCGCTCAGCTTTCTTTCAGGTGTCTGGTGTTTGAGTGTGCATCCAGCCTCCAGGCCTGCGTGCTCTCCTGACGTCACCTCTGCAGCTGTGTTCAGATGACTTGAATTAACAGCACGTGGCCCAACGGTCAACAGTACCCAAGAGCGTGCGTGCGGATCACTGCATCTCTGTAGAGAGGCGTCTCGTTGAGGTCTCCGGTCCATTTCCTTCCACTTCAGGTCTCATCAGGCCATGCAAATTACCGTCAACCTTTCCACACTGGCTGAAGCAGGTCTAAGTCATGATCTCCCTTATAATCAGTGAAGTCATTAAAAGTCCATCAGATCAATTGGACTCTGACACAACATTAAACATATTCCTGGGTGAAATCTATTTCTCCACTCTTATACCTGTGCAAGCTGGAAGAGGCTCATAATGAAATCTTGTCCCATCCGTGTCAGCCCCTCAAGTTAACAATGAATATTAAAATCCTGGCTGCATGAGCAGGATTTCATCATGGACCATCAAAGCCTGAACTCTAACCGACTTGCCAAAGAGAGTTGCTAGTTTCATCTCAACAGCAACTATGCAATCCGACTTGTGAAGGGGTCAGGGCGACTTTTAATCACACACCTTCTGGAGGTTAGGTCTAGCTGCCCAGGAGCCTGACATTATCAGAGGCAGAATAAAGAAGAGAGATGATTTTCAGCTAAGTTACCAAGTGCACTAGGAAC
Source organism: Heterohyrax brucei (assembly GCA_028571685.1). Lineage (NCBI taxonomy): Eukaryota > Metazoa > Chordata > Mammalia > Hyracoidea > Procaviidae > Heterohyrax > Heterohyrax brucei. Next base: position 81,269,027 of record CM053156.1, on the reverse strand, counting down.
TTCAGTTATTTCTCAATTCCATTACTGTTTCAAAGCCAGACCAAACCTTTATCTTTCTCACAAACTGAACAAAACATATCACCCCAAACTATTGTTTCTTATATGATCTTGTATCTTTCCCTCAATGGCTGCAATCAATGAATAGACAGGTACTATTAACCCACTGCCATTGAGTCAATGCCAACTCACAGTAACCTTAAAGGACAGAGTAGAACTGTCCCTTAGAGTTGCTAAGGAGCACCTGGGTGGATTTGAACCATCAATCTTTTGGTTAGCAGCTATAGCACTTAACCGGTGCACTGTTAGGGTTTTCAGATAGGTATTAGGCACCTGAGATATTTTCATATTGTGGAAGGGCCATCTATACACCCTCTTTTAAACACAGCTTCAGGGTTCGGTTTCGAGGCACCACTTAGGTCTGTGCTGTCAGCTTGCCATCTGAGAAGCACAGAAAGAGGAAGAACCGAAAGCTACTCTGTTTTGCTCAGAAATAGGCAAATCAAATCAATGACAGAATGATTTCTTTAGGATGCTAAGAAGGTAAAACTCTTGCCTAACGACTAATTGCCAATTATGCTATTTATTTTTAATCTAGCATGCAGGAAGTTGTACCTTTCTACACCAGAGCTTTTGAACTTTCGTGCATTTCACTCATAGTAAGAAAGACATCATGCTTGGTAGAGTGGAGGGTCAGCGAAAAAAAGGAGGACTCTCGATGAGACGGACTGACACAGTGGCCGCAATAACGCACTTAAGCAAAAAAATAATCGTGGAGATGGCACAAGATTGGGCAGTGTTTTGTTCTGTTGAGCACAGGGTCGCCATAAGTCAGAACCGACTCTACAGCACCTAACAACAACAACAAGAAACATATTTGAAATAGACTTGACATAATTAACCAGTCCATATATTTATACGTGTTAAAAACCAGAAAACACGACTTCCCTTCCTACCTGCAAGGAATCCAGTATGTTCTATTCTATTCGGTTCGTTCTTCTATTCTTTAAAATACCAGTTGCAATCCATGAAATTTATTGCACAATCCACTAATGGATCAAGATTTACATTAGGAAAAACGGTGCTTCATCTTGAAATCCACGACTTACTCAGCTCAAAACCCAAGAGGTACTGTCCATTCTAGTGCGTTAAGGTTGGGTTTTTTTTTAAACAGATTGAGCAACATTTTGGAGAGAGGTCTTGTGTGAAGAACATGTGTTATACCAAGATTTAGGGTCTGTTGTGTAGATCCAAGAATACATTGTCAGGTGAGCAGCTGAAATTCTGAGTGCTACACAGTATCGGTAAATTGTACCCTTTGCTCTCCCTCCCTCCTTCCCTCCCTCCCTCCTTCCCTCCCTCCCTCCTTCCCTCCCTCCCTCCCTCCCTCCTTCCTTCCCTCCCTCCCTCCTTCCCTCCCTCCCTCCTTCCCTCCCTCCCTCCTTCCTTCCCTCCCTCCTTCCTTCCCTCCCTCCTTCCTTCCCTCCCTCCTTCCTTCCCTCCCTCCCTCCCTCCCTCCCTCCCTCCCATTGTTTTGAAACCCAAGCTGGGCCTACAAGACAAAAAGTGGAAGACACAGAATTCATTGTCTGAACGCTCTGGCATGGGGCTGACACACGGCCCCCACTCTTGAGGGCTCCTCATGCAGACGTTTTGGATGGTGCAGATAGAGCCTCAGGTAGGGGAATTCTGATGATGTTTGTAGAGCTAAAGTTGCACACAAATTGTCCATTACTTGTCTAATACAGGAAATCAGTTCCCATCAAAATGCAATTCTAGAGGGAAATTTCTCGTTGCCTGGAAGGTTAGGTTCTGGAAACTCGCCATCATACCATTAGGTATTGGATAGAATTTGGGATAAAGTAGGTTCTTCTTGGAGGGCAGCCAAAAGATTCCGTTATTTATTATTTCAAAAAAGAAGGCTTCAAGAGGATAGTCCAAGAACAGGGGCAACTTTTTAATAAGATTCTGAAAGAGATTATTTTAAAGCTGAAAATAACATGTAATAACTTCAAAATGATATTCAATATTCAGATATTTGGTTCACTCATTGAACTTGTACTTCCTTTCTCATACAAGGTGAACTGCTCGCTGGAACCTCAGGACATATATGACCTCTACAGGAAATTCAATGGGAAAACGATTTAAAACTGTGCTGCCAAAACAGATTGATGATGAATTGTTTCAGTTCAATTCTTGCATCAAATTACAAAGTATATTAGCACAAGAAACAAAAGAGGTGATTACAGCAGGATTCAATATAAAGGACAGCAAAGAAAAAGAAAGTAATTGGAAAGTGCCAAATAACCTCCGGGAGATGGGGGTATTGTTTCTACAAACTCTCAGAAAGTTTTCAAATTCAGAATGGACAGAGAGTTGGATTAAATTAAAGAGACTCTCTAACTGTATTCTTCTAACATCAAGAAATATATGTATTTTAAAATGGGGAACATTTTGCTGGTCTCAACCAAATAAAATAAAGAGGTAGCATATTAAAAGTCCTTATGCTTATTGGCTGTCCTCAAGATTTTCAATGTACAAACGAATAAACTCAAGTGAAGTCATAAGAAAAAAAATCCCTCCTCCTTTTTCATTATTAATGACCAAATATTATTAACTCAATAATTTTGGTGGTGATCTGAGCAGGTTATTAAATATCATGAATTATTAATCTCAAAGTTGATCAGAGCTATGAAAATAATTCACATTAATGGGGATCTCTGGATTTCTAAATGAAATATCCAGTCACTGACAAAACGTCTCTGTTAGAAAGTCTGGAACATGAAAAAGCAGAGACCACAGATGTCCTAAAGGAAGAGAACAACATTCCTTGCTGGATTACAGGAAATTAAAAAACCAGATATCCAGGAACAAGATCATGGAGATTAAATAGGCCAAGTCCAAGGTGCCAGCAGCTACAGGGAGTTCACCTACCCCACCCCCAAACTTTGGTTTCTCTTTTTTTTTTCTTTTCCCCTCAATTAATATTGCACTAATTGTTTCAGAAACCTCCAAAAATTGGGACTGAGCCTGGGTTTGCCAATGTGGGTACGCCTCTAGCGAGGGGAGGAGGGCACAGAGCAATTAGACTGTGGCACTCAGCCAGTCTCCCTATCTGTTCAAATTACTATGCCTTCAGCAAGGTGTAGGGGGAAGAGAATTTTGTCCAGAGGTTATATAATAAAAGGCTGAGGAATGTGATTTAATTTAGAGGGAGAAGGAAGCTGCAGAGACAGTCGAGGATGGGGTCTGGAGCAGGCACAGGAGGTTTGATTGGCTGTGACCCCTTCGTGAAATCCTCGTTACCGTCGCCGAGACCCTGATACAAACAACCCACCCGCCCAGGCTGTCTAGAGACATTGAAGGCTAACAGATGCCCCTCGTTCCCTCCCTGCATACCTTCTCCACTGCCAAAAAGCATTATCCTGTGGTCAAATTTCCCAATATTAAAGCAACTCCATTATTGAAGAGTTTAATGACTTGCACTTTTTTTTTAACCACTTAATAGAAGGCAAACTCTGAGTTAATGGAGGAAGGTAAGCTACAAGCAACAAGAGATGTAGAGTTTTGCAAAAGCAACAGGTGAGTCAAGATCTAACAGTCACCTGGGAAGCAGAACTTACAGGGGTTTCCTTCTTTAGAAAGGAAGAGAGAGGAAGTGGGGGTGGCGGCTTATGGCTGGGGCAGTTTGCAAAGGGGTGAAGAGGGCTGGTGGCCAGGTTAGGGTCTGAGTGTAAACCAAGGCTCAACCATTTTTACTAGCAATGGGATCTCAAGCAAGCTTTGTTCTCCAAGTAGAAACTCATTTTCAATGATTATTGAGGCCCAGATCTTCGTCCATGGATTGCCAACAGTCAGCCAGGGACAGATGGCCCAGTAAACAAGGGAAGCATGCCCTGGCTTGTGCTTACTTGCTAACCTGTAGGCACCAATTTCACACGGGCTTCCGCAGTGAAACCCAAATTGATCCATGCTTCCCTTGTTTACTGGGTCATCTGACCTTCTCAGTGACTGTCAATTTGAGGAGGCTTTGATTCTATAAGAAGGTGCTGTGGGGTTGGGAGAGATGCAGACGCCATCCAGACCTAGAAGCAGAATCTGTGATACGGTGAAAAAACTGTGGAATTATTCACTACAAACAATCCAATACATTTACTGGATAACCTGTGCCCATGATGGCCTCGGCCAGGGACAATGGGCTCATTCACTCAGCAAACACTGAGTGGGTTCCCTCTGTGTTCCCACCCCTGGGGTCACAGACAGACCCCTGCTATGGCTATGTGTGCCAATGAGTGGGTGGAACATGAGACATGTAAGTTAACAAGAAACATACATAGTATTTTCAGGTGGTAAGTAAATAGTATAAGATAGTGAAGTGTGAGCACATGATAGCTAGTGACCGGCAATGGAGACACTTGTAGTCACATGTGGGAGACTAGGAAAATCTTCCCCAAGGTGGTCAAGCCTAATCTGAAACTTGAGGGGCACTTAGAACAGATCATCTCAAGAAGAGAGAAGGGTGAAGACTCTCCATAAACAGCAGATAATGTCTTAGTCATCTAGTGCTGCTATAACAGAAATACCACAAGTGGATGGCTTTAACAAAGAGAAATTTATTCTCTCACAGTTTAGGAAGCTAGAAGTTCAAATTCAGGGCACCAGCTCCAGAGGAAAGCCTTCTCTGCCTGTTAGCTCTGGGAAAAGGTCCTTATCACCAATCTTTCCATGGGCCTAGAAGCTTCTCAGCACAAGGACCTCCAGTCCAAAGGACATGCTCCACTTCTGGTACTAGTTTCTTGGCGGTAGTGAGGTCTCGCTCCTTTCTATTCACTTCTCTCATTTATGTCTCAAAAGAGACTCATCCAAGATGCAGCCCCATCCTGCAGATGGCATCCTGTCTCACTAACATACCTCCCTGTAATCCTGCCTTATCAAGATGACTGAGGTTAAGATTTCCAACATACAGGATAATCGCAACATATCACAAAATAGCAGACAACCCCACAACACTGGGCATTATGGCCTAGCCAAGCTGACACACATTTTGGCGGGGACACAACTCATTCTATAATACCTATTGCCATCAAGTCAGGTGCGACTCATAGCAACCTTAGAAGTCAGAGTAGAACTGCCCCATAGAGTTTCCAAGGACAGATGGTCATAATAACAATGATTGTGAGATTTATTATTAAATCGGGAATTAGGGCATTTGAGACAAGCTTCAATGAGGTGTCCTTCATAATTTACTTCCCCTTGAGGGACCAGCAGTCCACAGTCTCTTCTTCCTCCTTGCTGGTGCTTGGTCAACATGGGATCCATTGCTTCTCAGACTGGTGGGGTGGGGTTATGTCTGTTCACCCCCAAGGCTAGATTCATTTGTGGGGACTATGTTATGCCATTGGAGGTGGTCCAAGCACAAAGGCAAAGACTTATTGACTACTAGTAAAAGCAAGCTAAACCGTAACAGTAAGTAAATATGCCCCAAGAGGGATTTGTAGCCATCCAAGGACACAGAAAACCACAGCCCTGGGCTCAGAACTGCATTCCTCACAGATCTACCCCATTTTCCTACAGTATAGGATAAACTAAATAAATCAAACGACTCTTGGGATAGATCAGAAATAAGCTAGCAATAAATTCCATTAAACTCACTTGTCAGTGACTTGCCTGGAAACTTCACTTCTTTTTGGAAACTAAAAAAATACATATATTATTGAAAGCTGTGGAGATGTGGCCTCAACATGGAAGAAATACTCCCCTGAATTTCTAACTAACTTTTGAGAAGGAGAAATAACTGGGGACAATTTAGTTTCTTAGAGATGTGTAATGCATCAGATCCAAATAGGATAAATGAACTTTCTTTTCTACACATTGCTGGCTTTCTACACATTGAAACCCATTGCCATTGAGTCAATTCTAACTCAGAGAAACCCTGTAAGACAGAGTAGAACTGCCTCAAAGGGTTTCCAAGGAATGCCTGGTGGAATCAAACTGATGACCTTTTCTACACACTAAGTACTTCGAACTGCATTAAGTTAAACACAGTATGTAACTACTCATCTCAGATGTTTTTGCTGCTAACTTACTACTGGCCAGCACAGTACACAATGTAAGACTTCACTAAACATAAGTCAAATGAGTGAATGAATAGGCTTGGAATCATATAAACTTAACACATATGATAGGTTTTCTTATGTGCTAAATGTTTTACATTCTCATTTTACTTCCCGACAACAACAAAACAACCCACTGCCATTCCGTTGATTTCCAACCCCCATCAACCCATAGGACAGAACTGCCCCACAGAGTCTCCAGGGAGTACCTGGTGTATTCAAACTGCCGACCCGCTGTTGAGTACCCATAGCACTTAACCACTGTGCAGTCAGGTTTTCCCTGACACGTAGGTATTATTATCTTTCTTTGATGGATGAACAAGCCGAGGCCAAACAACAGCCAATAGCCAACCAATGCTTCCTGAGCACCTACTATCTGTAAGGCACACAGAGCTGGTCAAGCAGCTTTTCCAGTTTCTTTGACTTCAAATTCCAGGCTCCACCACAATGGCCTGCTGGTTTTGAAGAATGGAAGAACTAGGAGCTGAGTGACTAGGCTCTGAGCCTGATTCAGTTTCCCATTGACCTCAAGGAACCGCCGTGTCAGATCAACACCCAGAAAATGAAAGACCCCCACGGTATACTTACACGTCATCAGCAATATCCTATTTCTTCATGTCCACACATACACATCTAAAAGCTCCCCTCTTCATGATCAGGCCTATGTTTTTCATTAAATGTAACAAGTATTTTCATTATAACATGCAGGCCAAGCTTGAGCACAATGAGTTTCCATCTGGTAGCCAGACATTAGGACACATTTTAAGCAACTAAGTGGACACGCTGCATGGGTCCGCTGGGCCAGATTGAAACTGGAAATAGAACAAGTGTGATCCTGGAGTCTTGAGGCAGTGTTTCTGGACTGAGACATAAAGGCCAAGAGAGAAAGGAATTCTGTCCTGCTTTCTGTTGGCACCAGGAGATGGGGGTTGCGAACAACAGGCCCTGATAGCAGCATCTCAAACTTGTTCCTAAACAGAGTGAGAAGTACCACTTCCTTTACCCTGAGAAATGAGATCAGCTTTGAGGTGTAAAATATATCAAATGAATTCCAGCTGTCCCCAGAGTAGGCGGCAATTTTGTCCCCCCAGTGGATGTGGACCCTGTCTAGAGGCAGTTTTGGCTGTCACGACAGTGGGCTACTGCTGGCATCTAATGAGTAGATATCCTACCGTGTGGACGATGGCCCCTGACACCACAGAATTGTCTGGTCCCTAATGCCGGCGGGTCCAAGGTTGAGAATTTCTGGTTTAAGTGATGATGATGGTGACAGTGACGATGATGATGATGGTGACAGTGACGATGACGATGACACAGAAGAATCAGAGCTTCTACTGTCCGAATGATGATCTCAGGCCCAACGCTGTGCTAAACAGTGATCAGTTATCATCCTTTACGTCTTCTGTGAACTCCCATATCAACCTTACCTTACAGAGGAGGAAAACTGGGCTCAGGATGTTAAGCAACGTACTCAAGCTCATAGACCAAGAGTGTGGAAAAACCAGTGTTCAAACCTAGGACTTCCTGACCCCAGGCCTCTTTCTTTCTTTCTTAATTGCACTTTGGATGAAAGCTTATAGAACAAACTAGCTTTTCATGAAGCATCTAGTACACAGATTGTTTTATGACATTAGTTAACAACCCTACAACATGTCAACTCTCTCCCTTATCAAACTTGGGTTCCCTATTACCAGCTTTCCTGTACCCTCCTGCCTTTTAGTCCTTGCCTATGGGCTGGTGTGCCCCTTTAGTCTCATTTTGTTTTGTGGGTCAGTCCAAACTGTAGCTGAAGGGTGAACCTAAGGAGTGACTTCATTACTAAGCCAAAAGGGTATCCAGGGGCTATACTCTCACGGTTTCTCCAGTCTCTGTCAGGCCAGTAACTCTAACCTTTCTTTTTGAGTTAGAATTTTACCCTGCATTTTTTTCCAGCTCTATACAGGAGCCTCTGTTATGATCCTTGTCAGAGCAGTCAGTGGTGGTAGTGAGGCACCATCTAATTCTACTGGACTCAGTCTGGTGGAAGCCATGGTAGAGATAGTCCATTAGTTTTTTGGAATAATATTTCCCTTGTATCCTTAGTTTTCTTCATTCTTGCTTGCTCCTGAAGAGGTGAGGCCAATGGCGTTCCCTAGATGGCACTAACAGGTTTGTAACACCCCAGATGCTACCCTCCAAAGTAGAACATAGAATATCTTCTTTATAAACTATGTTATGCGAGTTGAGCTAGATACTCCCTTGACACCAGGGACCCCACAGCCCTCGGTCCAGCAACTCAGTCCCTCAGGGAGTTTGGACATGTCTATGGAACTTCCCTGACCTTTCCTTACTCCAGTTGTACAGGCTTCCCTAGTACTGTGTGCTGTCTTACTCTTTATCAGACTTACCATTTATCTATTGTTTGTTCATCCCCACCCCTCCCCACCCTTGTAACCACCAAAGATTGTTTCTTTTTGTGCATAAACTTTTTCATGAGTTTTCACAGTTGTGGTCTCATACAATACTTGTCTTTTTGTGACTGACTTATTTCACTCAGCATAATATCCTCCAGTTTCCTCCATGTTATGAGATGCTTCACAGATTCATCATTGTTCTTTATTGTTGCATAATACTCCCCTGTGTGTACATATCACAGTTTGTTTATCCCTTCATTTGTTGATCAGCATCCAGGTTGGTTCCATCTTTTTGCTATTGTGACATCAGGTCTCCTGACTACTAACAACCTGGCTCTGTTTCTATTCATGAATTTGGCTGCAACAATTGAGTTCAGAAGCCCTTCCCCAGCCCCACTGGAGAAAGCCAGGTGCTACCTTAGGAGCTCTGGTAGCACAGTGGGTAAGTACTTGGCTGCTAATTGAAACATCAATAGTTAGAACACAGTAGCAACTTCGAAAGGGAAAGACCTGGATGGCAAAGTGCTACTGTTAAGATTACAGCCTTAGACATCTTTTGGGGCAGCTTGACCCTGCCCTATAGCATTTCTGTAAGTCATAATCAACTTGATGGAAAGGGATCATGGCACTTGCCATCTCGTCAGCTCTGACTCTTGGCAACCTCAAGAATGTCAAAACAGAACTATGCTCCAGTGGTTGACTTTTCCAAAGTAGCTCACCAGGACTTTCTTTCAAGACATCTCAGGGTGGACTCGAACATCCAATCTCCCAGTTAATACCTGAGAATGTTAACCATGTGTACCACCCAGGGGCTCCAGCAGGAGCAAATGAAGTCTTTGGATGCTCATCTGAAAGCTTGCCAACTACAACTCTAGAAACTTCTCACTCACCTTTCAACAAGCTTTCTTTGGTGAATGATGAAGTCATAATTCTCAGAACTTGCAAGATGGAACCAATGGACACTGGTTCTCAACTAGGGATGATTTTGCTCCATGGGAACATGTTTGGTTGTCACAACTTGTCAGTGAGGGTGATACTACTGGCATCTAGTGGGTAAGAGGCCAGGGGTGCGGCTGAAGACTTTTCAGTGCACAAGACACACCACAACAAAGAATTATCTGGCCTAGAAGATCAATGGTGTTGAGGCTGAGACACTGTGTGCTACGAGGTGAAGTGGAAAGTGGAGCCTTTGGAAGAAAGCCCAATTTTCATATGATGGAAATATTGATGTTGATGTTGCTACTTTTGTCATTGTTGCTGTTGCTTTGTCCTGTCACCCACTCATCCTGCTTCTGATCTTGTTTGGGGATTCTCACTCACTCACAAGCCACCTAATTCTGGGGCAGCTGGAGAGCTCCACCCACAGCTCCAAGATGGCACAACCCAGACATCACCTATCACAGTGCCCCATTTCTCTGGTACACCTGATTGGCTGGGCATGACACCACCCCAGTCCATTAGATGTCATGAGACAATAACTAGAGGCTGGCTCTTTAAGGCTAGACTTAACTCCAGAGAGGAGAAGAGCTGGGGCTTCTTCTGGTGGTCATCTGGTCACTGTGAGGAGACACATGGCCTCAGGGTGGAACCAACATGGAAGAAGCTAGCAGGGAAATAGAGAGAAACTGAGTCTTCATGGTATAATTGGAGGCCTTTCTCTTCGTCTTCTGGTATAGCTTTAACAGAAATACCACAAGTGGGCGGCTGTAGAAAGAGAAATTTTATTTCTTCAGAGTCTGGTGGGCTAAAAGTCCAAATTCAGGGTGTCAGCTCCAGGAAAAGGCCTTCTCTGCTGGCTCTGGAGGAAGGTCATTGTGGTCCATTTTCCCTTGGACTGGAAGCTTCTGAGGTGCAGGGACTCTGGTCCTTGACATGCTCAGCTCCTGACACTGCTTTCTTTCTGATGGTACGAGGTCCCCAAATCTCTCTGCTAGATTCTTTCCTGTGTATCTCCAGAGATTGCCTCCAGGCACAAAACAACCTCCCTCAAAGAGTCCTGTCCCACCAACATCACAGGAGCAGGGTTTACTACACACACAACACCAGGAATCACAGCCCAGCCAATTTCCACACACACATTTTGGGGGACACAGCTCATTCTATGACAGCCTCGAACCAGCAACATCTGAATCCAGAATGTCTTGGACTTTTTGGTAACATGAATCAGTAAACTAATTATTCAAGCCATTATGTTGGGTTTTCTGTCTTGTGCAACTTTAAAGTTCTGACTGATACCCCTTAGTTTAAAGAAATGACAACACGTAAGTAATGATTTCCACTTTTAAGAAAACAATAAAAAGTGTCTGCAGGTTCCTTTGCATTCTCCATAAGGGATTACACAACATAGCATGTAAATCTAGAGAAAATTCTGGAAGGCAGAATTTTCCCACCAAGGGAACAGCTAACACAACAGCTACTGGCTGTTCACGACACAAGGAAAAGCAGACAGCCCTGATTTCTGGAAGTCTGAGAACAATCAGAGAGCCGTCGGTGTCATCTATCTTGTCAAGAGCCTGGGTGCTCAGAGAGAGCAGCAGCCTTTATGGCACCGGTTATAATGACATTCATGATGCAGGCATTTGTGTCAGAGTCACATCAGACTTGAGTACGACGTTAGCAAGAGTATGCCAGGCAGATGGATAGCACTGCAGGCAGACAGGCCCAGGAACTGTCTTTTGGGTAAATCAGAGAACTGCACGCTGGTCACCCCAAAGGTCTCCCCAAGGGAAAACATTCCAGATGCACCAAGTCTGGGCCCACCTAGTGGACTTGCACCTGGGTCCAGACCCTAGATGCTATTCAAGGACTATCTTGGCAGTGAGCCTCAAAGTAGGGCTCCCACACCACAGGAGGCAGCTGACACGTTTCAGGGAGTTCTTGAGCAAATATTTTAAAAGTCTTAATAGTGATGAGATTGGTTTTAAGGAGAATGGGGCCCCAATACAGCCAACGTGCCAAACAAGGGACTCACTGGGTTTTGTTGCTTAGAACCAAACCAAAACTAAACTCACTGCCATGCAATTTATTCCAACTCACAACGACCCTCCAGGGCAGACTACACCACCCCATACACTTTCCAAGGAGTGTCTGGTGGATCCAGACTGCCAACCTTCTGGTTAGCAGCCTTAGCAACTAGCCACCATACCACCAGCTCTCCTTTGCTCAGTACCAAACAACAAAACCCAGTGCTGTCAAGTCGATTCTGACTCACTAGCATATATGTTCTATTAAAGAACAGCTAGTGAACGTTTTAGGCTTCCAAGTTTTGGAGAGTCTCTACTCAGGTACTCCCGTGCTTTTGCTGCAGGAAAGCAACAGTAAATGCATTAATGAATGTGCATGGCTGTGTTCCAATAAAATTTATTTACACAAACAGGCAGAGGAGCAAATTTGACCCTGAGGATCATAGTTTGCCAAGTCCTGTCTTCCCAAAAACCTAAGTAAAAAGTAGACTAAAAACCTAAATAAATTATAACGGATCCATCCAACAAACACCCACCTTGTTGCTTTTGAATTGATGCCAACTCATAATGACCCTAGAGAACAGAGTAGAAGTGACCCCCATAGGGTTCCCAAGGGTATCATCTTTACAGGGAGCCTTAGTGTCAAAGGCGTTAAAAGCAGAGGCTGCTAAGCAAAAAGTCAGCAGTTCCAACCCACCAGGTGCTCCTTGGAAACCCTATGGGGCAATTCTACTCTGCCCTATAGAGTTTCTATGAGTCAGAATCAACTCATCTGCACACAACAACTATCTTCAGGGGAGCAGAGTGCCAGGTCTTTTGTCCTGCAGAAAAAAGATCTGAACCACAAAAAGTTTCAAATGGCTGACCTTTCATTGCTTAACCATGATGCCACCTGATGAGGTCGGGGGAACAACAGGGAAGACATTTTAATTTAAGCCTCACAGCAACAGCATTTCAGCAACAACAGCACCTAACACTAGATGAGTGTTTATCGTATCAGACCCTAGCTAATCACTTTGGACACTGCTTACTGGCATTTCCCAATAATCCACTGAAGGGGACATATAAGTATTTACCTTTATCAAAAGTATAAACTGATGACTGGAGAGGTTCCTTAAGAAGGACAGGTTCCAACAGCTGGTGAAGTTCAGAGGCAGGATGTGGCTATGGTCTGTACAATTCCAAGGGTGAAACTCTTGCTATCTATGATGCCAGAGGCAGCCAAGTGCCATGGAGTCAGATCCGACTCCTGGTGACCCTAGGACAGAGGTCAGCAAACTGCAGCCCGAGGGCTAAATGTGGCCCTTGTCTGTTTTATAAACAAAGTTTCATTGGAAAATAACCAAGCCCATTGGTCTACATAGTGTATAGACCATCCGTCAGATAAAGCTAAAAATTAAAAACAAAACAAAACAATCTGGTCCCTTATAGTAAAAGTTTGCTAAGCCCTGGGATACACTACCGTATCATGTGGTTCTTTGTGGAAGAAGATCCCAAACAAATGCAGTGTGATAAATATTAACTTTTGTCATCTCCCTTGTCCTCTTTATTGCTGCTTCTCAGATTCTTTCCTACTCTTTTCTCGTGCACTATTTTATTTCATTTTTACCCTGGACTTAAATGTGATTTTTGTTTGATTGGTTTTGTTTTTCAATACAAGAATACAGAAACTACAACTAAGAGAGAAATGGTTCAGAGAAGCATTTCAGGAGGAACTAATGACACAGGACGTGACAGCCAGCTTCATACAGGGGAATATTATTTCTTTTTTCCCCTGGCTAACGTTTCTCCCCCAGGTAACTTCTTGTTTGTGAGGCTGTCCTGAGGGAAAAAGAGACTAGCAACCCAGGCACTTTCTTTGTCAAACAGATCAGTCAACAATGAACAGGAGATGCTTCAAATTGACGGATGAAATGCCATCAGGCAGCCGGGCTCAGGCAGCGAGAGCACTCCAGCTTCGCCTTCTGGCTGAAGCTTCAGTTGACACTTACTTGACTCAGTTTACCTGTCAACAAAAGCGATGTGACGACACAGGACAGTAACTAGGTCAGTTTGCAATGTTACCAAGGTGGTTCTGGGTAGAACTGGCACTGACGTCAGTAAGCCAGGGAATCAGCAGAGGGACCCAGCTTTAGCATCCTCTCTGGGCATCTGAGATGCACCACAAAACAGGGCGTTCTCCAGACCAGGTGGAAATGCTGTATTTATGTGAATAGTGCCTCATCCCCTCCAGAGGGTCGTGATGTTTTGACTTTTTCAGCAATCCACATGAAAGGGGATGGATGGGTCTTCCAATGAATGTGATGGCTTTACTTCTACAATAAAATCATGTCACGAAATTGATGAGACAAATCTGAGTATCAATGGGTGCTTTGAGTGGCACAAAATCTCACAGTCGGCTGCTGACCTAAAGCCTGGTGGTTCGAACCCAGCCAGTACCTCTGGGGAAGAAAGTCCAGGCAAATCACTTCTGTAAAGATTACAGCCAAGAAAACCCATGCAAGAATCCTACTCTCTAACACGTGGGGTCTCCACAAGTTAGGGGCCCCCCAAGAGGCGCTTAACAAGAATAACTTTGAGAAATGATTAAAACCACCTTTTGAGCGTTGGCTTGAATTTGTGGCTTTGATCTCAGTTCAATGGGCATCACATGTGGAGAAGAAATGCAAGGGGTTTGGAAGACTTACGACAAATTCCTAATGACAGCACAACTCCCTTTAGGGGACTATGACCTGTGCACTTCAGCACATCTGCCCTTCTTTCACCAGTGCTGCCAATAAAGGGACCACCAGCTGTTTGAACCCACCTCCACGGGAAAAAAGACCTGGCAATCTGTTCCTGTAGAGATTCTAAAACCCAGTGCCGTCGAGTTTATTCCAACTCATAGAGACCCTATGGGATAGAGAAGAACTGCCCCATAGAGTTTCCAAGGAGCGCCTAGTGGATTCAAATTGTTGACCTTTTAGTTAGCAACTACAGCACTTAACCCTGACCCCACCAGCATTTCTCCTGTAAAGATTACAGCCTGAGAAACTCTGTAGGACAGTTCCATTCTGTCCTAAGCAGTTGCTGTGAGTCAGAATCGATATCAGCACACAATAGCAACAACACCACCTTTATGATTATTATCGCTTCAAATAAACTCACTTCTTAAATAAATGTATTCAAAAAGAAAATTGTTAATCAGAACTCAAGGTACAAAACTAGCAATCATAGCTGCAAAATTGCCAGGTTGACGCGGCCCTCATATTATACAATAAATATTGCACATTAAAATAAGTGCTTGACAACTGAATTTTCAAGACGTCTAGCTGTGCACTGGGAAACCCTGGTGGCGTAGTGGGTTCAGTGCTACGTCTGCTAACTGAAAGGTCAGCAGTTCAAATCTGCCAGGTGCTCCTTGGAAACTCTATGGGGCAGTTCTACTCTGACCTCTAGGGTTGCTATGAGTCAAACGCAGCTCAATGGCAGTGGGTTTTTGGTGGGTTTAGCTGTGTACTATTTAAACCGACATATATTATGTACTGTGTATCAGGAGCTGGAATCGACTCAACAGCAGTGAGTTTGGTTTTGGGTTTTATGTACGATGGAAGATGTCTGTATCTTTGAAAACACTCTGCTAGGGAAATAGAAAATTTCATGCAGGTAAACATTTTATTGGATACAGCAAGCATCTTATTATCTGAGTTAAATATTAAATGGTACCCAGTGTGTGTTTTGCTAGCCGAAAACATGACACACTGAAGACAAACCAACAAACAGAAGCAGTGAGTCTCACTGAAGGAGTGCACGCCAGCTTGAAGTCGAGGGGTGTGCAAACACAGCATTAGTGACTTATCATCTCAAACTAAGGCTCCACAAAGCCTTTGTTTATTCTGCAAATCCAAGGGAAAATAACTGCTGCAATTGATGTTAAGATGCTGGAGAAGCCACCCCAAGCACACCTGTGCTGGTGAGCATGGTGTCCCCCCCAAGCCAGCAGCTTTCCGCCACTGGGGCAGGCAGGACAACAGCACATCAGATCTTACAGAGGAGCTCTCTATCCTAACCCGGGCCAGGTTCCTGTCTCAGCTCCCCCTTTAATATGTGTATCTCCAGCTGTTCCAACCCACCAGCAGCTCCACGGGAGAAAAGACATGGCAATCTGCCCCATAAAGGGGACAGCCTAAGAAACCCTATGGCTCAGTTCTACTCTGTCCTGTGTAGTTGCTATGGGTCAACTACCCTGCTTAACACCGTTCAGTTGGAAAGAGGTCCTTGTCCTGGGTATCAGTCACCGGCACACCTGTTTCTTGGTGGCCTCACCTGCTGCCTCTTTCTACCCACTTACTAAAGAAGACACAGTCATTTCTCTGTGCCTCTGGCAGAGACCCTGACGTCTCTTAGCAAAGCTTGTACACATGCTGTTTCTCGAAATGTCTTCTTACTCTTTACATAGACATCATTCTCCTCTGGGACTCCTCAGGGCCATCACCTCATCGGACTGTTCTCAGATGGCCCACCACCCTAAGATCCATCCTTTTGCATTCATGGCTGTCACCACTAACATCATCTGAAGAGCCCTGTAATTCTTTTAAATGGATCCTGTCCATTTCCCAGGCTTCCCATGGCTTCTTTAAGGACTGAGTCCTCGGGTGGTGCCGAGGACCAACACGTTCTGCTACCCAGTGAAACCCTGGAGGTCTGAATCCACTAGAGGTGCCACTGAAGAGAGTCCTGGCACTCTTCTTCTGAAAAGCCAGCTAGCGGAGACCCTACTAAGTCCAACTCTACTT
The DNA here is from genome assembly GCA_028571685.1 of Heterohyrax brucei. Classification (NCBI taxonomy): domain Eukaryota; kingdom Metazoa; phylum Chordata; class Mammalia; order Hyracoidea; family Procaviidae; genus Heterohyrax; species Heterohyrax brucei. The sequence continues at coordinate 81,252,786 of CM053156.1, read as the reverse complement.
TCACACCACAGGGTCAGTGTGAGCCGGGACTGTCTAGATGACAACTGAATTGATTTCGTCTGCAGTGCCAAGCACAGTGCCTGACACATAAAAGGTACTCCATAAATGGTGGTTGAAAAGATAAAACAGGTGGGCGTTTGGAAGATCAGCTTCGAAAACTTTGGAAAAGTCCAAGTTCATCACGTTCCCTTATGGAGTAAGGCACATATATCAGGTTATTTTCCTTCCACAGAAGGTGGAAGGCTTCTTGCTTAAGGAAAAAAAGAACACATTTCTATCCTTGTCACCGCTAGGTTAAATAAGCTCACGGAACGTTTTCCTTCCTGTGTGGGCTTTGCTTGGGCCCCATAGATGTGCCACGTATGTTTTATGAGCTAACATTTATTTTAGACACTTGGACCCACTGGACATGATCTCGTAAGCCTGAACTCTCAGCTGACACGCTGTCGAACATAATGGGGAGATTTAGACAGGGATCACCAAGAGGAGCGGGGTGGACTGCAGAGTGCCGACGGCAGGAGGAGGAGAAGGGGCTGAGGGGAGTCACAGGAAGCCCTTCCCTGGGCTGGCAGGGCGGCAAGGGGGCAAGGAGGCAGCCCTGTGATGAGCAGTCTCGGCGCGCCCCTCCAGAGACGGGCGAAGAATGCAGGACAACCTAACCGCCGTCCTTGGAACTGAGTGCTTCCAATAAACTTGGACGCTGAAGAGCAATGCTTCACAGAGCTCGGGACTCTGGTGGAAGTGAGGGGCGGCGAGGGAGTCACCGAGTCCCTGGGTGGTATTCTGGCTGGAATCCACAGGCCTCGGAAATTCCAGAACATTTTCTTCCTCAGACGGGGCCTTCAATTAATTACAGAAACCAAAGTCGTTGGCGGGTACAAGTCAGACACTGAAAAAATGCCACACATCAATCCACAGTGGATTTCACATGGGGGGTGGGGAAGGGAAGGTTTTAGAGGGTTCTGAAACTCATCAAAGCTTCATTTTGTTGGAAATCTTAATTTTTAAACAAAGGGTAGCTATCTGTTTTTACTTTAGGGGCCAAGTTGTTAACTCAGCAGGACAAAGACACCTACAGCTTGGCATTGACTGTGGAGAGTTAACACCCACGAGAGGGATGGAGACCAAAGTGGGTGTCTTCAGTTCAAGTCCAATCAGACATTCATTCACTGCCAGTTCCTGGCTAGGGCTCCAAGGACAAAAATGATCTGGGCCCTTATAGGTCTTGGGCTTCTTCCTTCCTAGTTCCCCACAAAAGGGCCCCAGTGGTGTGGAAGTTAAGCACGCAGCTGCTAACCAAAAGTTGGATGGCCTGAATCCATCAGCTGTTTCACGGGAGAAAGATGTGGCAGTCTGTCCCAGTAGAGATTACAGCCTCAGAAAGTTTATGGGGCAATTCCACCCGGTGCAACAGGGTCACTGGGAGTAGGAACAGACTCATCAGCAATGGGTCTGGTTTGGGTTTTAGCTCTCCACAATATGGGTCACTGTACACTTGCAGCTGTAGTCCTTCCCCTAATGACTGTCTGCCCCCAGTCAACTGTAAGTTCCGTGAGGGCAGCATGATGTGCCTTGTTCACTTTTGAATTCCCAGAGTCTAATTCAGTGTCAGAAACCCTGGTGGCACAGTGGCTAAGTGCTACGGCTGCTAACCAAAAGGCTAGCAGTTCAAATCCACCAGCTGCTCCTTGGGAACCCTAGGGGGATGTTCTACTCTGCCTTACAAGGCCACTCTGAGTTGGAATCAACTTGATGGCAGTGGGTTTGGTTTTGATTTTGTAATCCAATGCCGAAGGATCCCTGGTGGTGTGGTGGTTAAGCACTCAGTTGCTAACTGAAAGGTCAGCAGTTCAATCCCGCCAGCTGTTCCTTAGGAGAAAGACCTAGTAGTCAGGTTCCATAAAGATTATAGCCTTGGAAACCCTATGGGGCAGTTGTACTCTGTCCTATAGGACCGCTATGAGCTGGAATCAATTCAACAGCACACAAAAACAACAACCCAGAACCAAGCACATAGGTAAGTGTTGTGGTGGTGCGGGTTTGGACCTCGTCGAGAAGTCAGAGCTATAGTGCCCATCTGATGACAACTTGTCACAGTCATTCAAGTCCCTGTCAATAACTACTCTATTTCTCAAAATAACTGGAAGACGCTATTAAAACACACACAAGAAAACACAGAAGGAAAGTACCTCCCCGCCCCCCCAAGCTTTTCTGAATTCTGTAAATCCTTGTAATCTCAGCACCTGGTTTTTCTCTGAAGGAGATGCAAGTGAGAAGCCAGGTAGCCACAAATGTGGAAAGGGTCATATAAGCAACAAAGAGAGGAGACACCCATGATGTCAACAAGAAGTGCACCAATCATCAGGGACTGAAGGGCTCGCACGAAGCAGTTGTGTTTTAATAAGCTGATGTCAGAGCAAAAGCATCACTATTTGGGGCCAGGAACCCACAACATGCCATTAACAATCAGCTGTAGAGACTGTGAGTGACGTACGTGAACTAACCAACTGCAATCACCTGCGCTTGGAAAACTCTACCTTTAAACAGGACACATGTATGTAGCTTTGACCCTAAAAGATAAAGTTTCTTCTGAATAGCCACATATTGACCTGGAATAACACTTGATCATAGGCAAAAAGAATTTCCCTTCTCCAGCTGAGCTCAAGTCTCTCTTCAGTTCCTATACAGTTGTGGCTCAGAAGAGGGTGTGAGGTCACTATCCAAAATGGTAGAAGTTTTGTCAATAAGTTGATCAGTTGTTCTATGCCACATCAAATACTCGGATCTCATGAATGCTCTTCCTCCAGATAGCCACATGCCTTGCTGTCTCACTTCCTTTGAGTGTAGACTCTTAGGTCCTGTCTCACTTCCTTTGAGTCTGGACTCTTAGAAGGCTCAGCAGTGCCTTCTCTGGCCATTCTGTCTAACACTGACCCTCCACTCTTACCACTGACTCTCCTCCTCTATCAGCTCCCTGCTTTGTTTTCTCCTTAGCACTTACCACTTAACAAATTAGGCATTTTATGCTTTATCTTTTCTCCTCTCTTCCAGAAGTACATAGGAGTGGGCAGGAATATCTGATGAGGGGCCTCATTGCTATATCGCCAGGCCACGAAATGAGGTGGAATAAAGCAAAGCTAAATACAGACAACTTCTCGCTTTGTTTGGCAACTCAACTACCATGGAACTGGGCAAAGCAAGGAAGTGGTGTGAGGACTTCCCGTAAGTAACTGGGTGAATTCAGCTGTCCCGTGTTTCTGCTTGATCAGCTAGGCTACCAGGGATGGTGCATTATTTCCCCTATAACACATCATTCCCGACAAGAAACTCCCCCAACAGCCATCTGTGGAGGACCAATGCTGTGGACATATTTGGGGGTAATCTATGAGTCGTATCTTTCCTTTCCCGAGAACCACCCCCTCTTTCGGCCCCAACAGACTCCTGTCATAACCACAGCCAACTGGGCTGAAAGCAGACTCTCAAAGACAGCCCAACCTTTGGCTAGGAAGTGGCCCAAGAATTTGAGTAGAGAGACAAAGAAGGGACAGTGGAAGGATGTCACTCAAGCTCTCCAAAGACTGGGCCCATGGCCATACTCTGGGATCCTCCCTCCCTGACACCCGTCTGTTGATTTTTCTCTCAAGTTCCCTGGTCCATGCCAATGTTGTTCCCATACGTTCCCATTGTCACTGTTCTGTTGTTACTTATTGTCATGGATTGACTTGTGTTCCCCCCAAAATGTGGTAGTTTGGCTGGGCTGTGATTCCCCATACAGTGTGATGTTCCTTGATGTTGTAAACCCTGCCCCTATGACATTAATGAGGGAGGATGGTGGCAGTTGTGTTGGTGTGGTAGGACTCAGTGTGTGGGACTGTACTGTGTCTCGGGGCAGCCTCTTGAGGTGCAAAGGAAAGGGAGACAAACAGAGATTTGGGAACCTCATACCACCAAGAAGCAGCACCATGACCTGAGCGTGTCCTTTGCAAAGGAACAGGGTCTCTGAACCTCAGAAGCTTCCAGTCCAAAGGAAGATTGATCCGGATTCAGCCTTCCCCTGAAGCTGACACCCTGAATTTGGGCTTTTAGACTACTAGACTACGAAGAAATACTATTTCTCTTTTTAAAGCCATCCACCTGTGGTATTTCTGTTAAAGCAGCACTAAGTGACCAAAACACTTAACTTTCTTGGGTGTGGGTTACTGTTACTTAGAATTCAAAGAACTTTTATGGACATAAACAGCAGTCACCCAGCTTTGCTTTACCCATAGAGAGACACCAAGACACTGAAATGCATGGTCTCCCCCAAGAAGACTGCTACCAGACAAGTCAGGACAAGGACATCAAACCTAAGCAGCACATACTACCAGTCAGGACAAGGACATCAAACCTGAGCCACCCTGCACAGGTTGAGTATAGCTGGAGAAAACTTTGAGATGCTCTTGCAAAGGTCAGGTTACCCTCTGGTTCAGGGCCTACAGCTGGGGCACCTGAATCCTCACCACTGATTCAGTCCCATGCTGGGAGTTGATCTGGACCATTTAGGGAGAACTTAAGGAGCCCTGACAATCTATCACAGGGATGGCACAGGACCTGGCAGCATTTTGGTCTACTGTGCATGCAGTCCCATGAGTTGAGGGCCCGCTTGACAGCCCCTAAGAGCACCAACACTCAGTAACGCACTTGACTTTATAGCTAGTCAACTTGTCTGTTCCTGGATCCCAGGAGGCACAGCAGTTAAGGACGTGAGCTGTGGAGTCAGACAACCTGGATTTGAATGCGAGCTTTGCTACTGATGTTGGCAAAAGTCCTTCCCCCTTTGAGGGACTGTAGTTCTCTTACTTATAAACTGAGAACAACAACAATAACAGTCCTTCATACAGTGTATAGCTACCACTTGACCCAGGGTCTGCCACATTAAGTACTCAAGAAGTAACAGCAATACACACCCAATTTTTATTTCAAGAAGCAAGTCAATGCTACTATCTAGTTATTCCCTGGTTTGCTCCCCCATGCTCTGTCCATAGTCCCAGTCGCATTTCAGATTCTCCTTGTACAAAAGTTATAGCTGATGGTGAGCTATCTACCGTTAGCAGTTCACTAACTCACTGTGAGCCACGGTGCTGCCACACTCCTCATATACATGACAGTGTGGGTATTAGTATCCCATTTTAGAGAGAAGCAAATTGAGGCCACGAGGCATTACAGCTGAAGTCTAGAGGCATTACATGGCTTTGTCTGAGGCCAAAAAATCTAGTAAATGGTAATTAGTGTCTGTATCAGAAAAAAAAATCAACCGTAGATAATCTCAGTAAATTACTTTGGCCAGCCAAGCCGAAAGCTAAATAGTAGTTCAAGCCCCAGCCTTTGTCCTGGGTCAAAGGTGTATGCATAACAAAAGCTTGAACTGAGCTGACTTAAGGTTTTAAAATACAGGGTAGGTACTTACTAAATTCTTGAATGAGTGAATGGATGGCTGAATAAATAAGTAAAAACAAAGGAATGAATGCAGGAGTGTAGGGAAATGACCAGTGAATTAAAAAAAAAAAATCAAGATTCAATCTTGTTCACAAATGTTTAACTATGTAACTGGATATACCTCATTAATCACAAAGGTAGAAGTTTAGTTAATAAGTTTGCCAGTTGTCCTCTTGTAGATGATAGCACCTTTCAGCTTTTACTAGTGACACATTCTTGGGATGAATCTCAACTGATGCCAAAACAGTGAAAATCTCAGTGCAAATGGGAAAAAAAAAATCTAAGTCCACTTGAATGTCCAAATTGCTTCAAACACTCTTTAATACAATACAATTTCAGTACAAAAATAATCCCAAGAGCTCTTTGCAATTTGTCATAAAGCAATTTAGCCAATATATAAACACTTGTTCTTGATTCCAGGGTCTGAAATTAACCAGAATGACTGAAACAAAAATCTTTGGAGTAATTGCTGGGTAGTGTGTGCCACTCTTTGCCTTTCTTGTATTGTCAGATTTTCATGGTTATAGAAGGGATATTGCTATTATGATACATTTTAAATTTTTTATTCTGCAGCAGGCATTATGAAAAAACACCCTACCTACATCATCTTACTTAATTTTTAATAATATTTTATTAGTTTTTTAAAATCAGAGAAATCTAAGAAGAAAATAATAAGCAAGAAAGCTTATAATTGTACCCCAGATAAGTTCCATTAAAAAACAATTTTTAAAAAAGGCAATAAATATTAATGGTTAAAAAAAAAAAAATTCAAAAAGAAAGGTAAGAAAAGATGAGGCTGGATAAACTCTTAAGACTATTGTCCTGAGATAATCTTTAAACCTTAAACCTTTAAATCTTTAATCTTTAAACCAAAAATATCCCTGAAGTCTTTTTAAAATCAAATGACAGTTTAGTTTACCTAGCAATGAGTATCTGTCCAGAACATTGTGCTCTTTTAATATCTGTCTATACTGGATTGAACTGAACAAAGCAATTTGAAAGGTTAGATGGGAAACTCAGGGAGCAATGAGTTTACATTAACGGGGGAGAAACAATTTGAAAAGGCAAGAGAGAATGGGTGCCTAACTGGAAGAATGTAATCAGTGCCGCCTAATTAACTGTACACATGGAAATTGTTGAATTGCTATATGGGTTCTGCTGTCTATGTTCTCAACAACAAAAAATTAAATAAATGAAATAAAATGATAGACACCTAATTTATCTTCAATTCCCTCTTCTTAAAAGTAATCACTATAAACAAGAGGTGTTCATGATTTCTTCTAGTACAAAAAGAAACCAAACTCCATGACATCTCATTTGATTTTAGTCTCAGTAACAATTCTATGAAGCAAGCGCTTATTAGTGTGCCCACTTTACAGATGAAGAAACCGAAGGTGCAAGCAGGCAGGGTATTTGTCCAATGTCTCACAGAAAGTAAACATCACAAGACTAGGAGTTGAACCTAGTCTGTCCAATTTTGAAACATATGTGTTCTTTTCATCAACCAACCAAATTGCATCTGTCCATCATCCTTGGCTTTGTAATAGATCCACTGCCATTGAGTTGATTCCAACTCCTAGCTACCCCATAGGTCAGAGTAGAACTGCCCGCGGTGGTTACGTGTTACAGCTACTAACCAAAAGATCAGCAGTTCAATTCTGCCATGTGCTCCTTGGCTTTGTGATAAGGATGGCATTAACAAGGAAGGGGGTAAGGTGAAGATGGGACAGCAGCCTTCATCACAGGGAATAAACTAGTACAAAGGAGAGAGATCAACATAATTTTTGCAGGCTATCAATTTGGAGACTCTTTATAAGCCTGAATACATGCACCACACTTAGCAACGTGTTACTTGCTTGCCTGTGAAAGGTAACACTTTGAGCTGCTGTGGCTGGTTGTCATCAAGTCAATTCTGACTCACAGGGACCCCTGGTGTACAGTGCAGAAGCTTTGCATGCTATTTTCAAGGTGGTGACCTTTCAGAAGTAAATCACCAGGTCTTTTTTTGATCTACCAACTTTTTGGCTAGCAGCCCAGTGCTTAACCATTTGCACCACTCAGGGACAACCATCTGGGGCTATTCAAGTAAAAATAAGTCTGATACGTACATTTAGAGGAGGGTCAACAAACACAAAGGCAAAGTATTCAATGAGAAACCTGGTGGCTCAGGGATTAAGTGCTATGGCTACTGACCAAAAGGTTGGCAGTTGGAATCTACTAGGCACTCCATGGAAAAACTCTATGGGGCAGTTCTACTCTGTTCCATAGGGTCACTGTGAGTTGGACTTGACTCAACAGCAGTGGGTTTTGTTTTAGTGTTCAATTAGTTACGGGGCTATTGTGTATCTTCCCTACTGTGGATGCAAACACAGTAAACAACTCAACCTTCATAACTCCACAGTATTTTAAAAATACGCAAGGCACTGTGGGATCAGCTCATTTTACCGAGGGCTGGGGAGTTGGCTGTGATCACGTTGTCAGCCAGTGGAAGAGCTGGGAGAGTGCTGTGGCCTCCAAACCCTTATGCCAGGTTTTCTTCTGTGTTGCCACCACCAAGTGTTAGAATTCTGGTCTTGTCTCAGACTAATCAAACACATTCTCTTTTTAGGATTCGTATCCAGGAAGTTGACTGAAACTGTCCAGTGCAACACAAGACTTGGCATGAACAATTTCTTAGGAATTACTGCCTTAAGTACCCAGCAGTTACACATAATGGACTTTGTGATTTCACAGATAGAAGTGCAGGATTTTCACCCCCATGTAAGATCAACTCCCACTCAATTAATCCTTTAACATTTAGACAGCTTATCATTTCCATCTTTGTCCAGCATGCTCTTTGGATCCGCCATTTTGGAGGAAGGCCATAGCCGGGGCACAGCCGGTCCTTTACAAGGCTTAAAACATGAGTGCATGCAGCTAACGCAATGTTTTCCAAAAATAATGCGCTTTTGCTGAGGATGCAAAATTAACATCAAATGAAGATCCCTTAAGAGGCTCTAAAATTGAGATGACTATGCCCGTCGCATGTAGTAGGTACTTGATGCAATCAGCCTGTTCTACACAGGTAATTACTTTTACTACTGATGGAGCCTCCCACTCAGTGTGAGAGAGAAGAGGCTCCAACTCTCTTTAATCACGCACCTTCTTCATTATGGCTCCACCACCTACTGGGTAAAACAGTTCACTTGCTCTCCTCAGCAACTTGCACAAATGAGAAAAATTTATTAATATGTGTGTAGAACGGGCCACGTTGAGTAGGTGCAGAGGGGACTACCTCCGTGATTTTTAAAACACACAGATAATTCCTGTGCTGGTGACGATCATCGAGAAGTTCCGGAATATTCTTATTTTCATTAGGTTGATGCTAGTTTGCAACAATTATCCAGTTCAGTGTGCTTTGAGAGTACTGAGAGGTTGTTAGGAGCAATAAGAGAAAGAGGTGATGGAATCAGACAAAGAGGACAGTCAGTGAAGAGTGACCTTGGACAAGTTGGTCATCTTCAAAGAGCTTATTTTTTTATTTGTGGAATACAGGACAGAATGATAATATTTGTTCCCTACCTATTCACAGTCAGTTTTGCTGTAAGGTACATGTGTGCTTCTAAAAATGGTCACACTATTCCAAATTATGCAATACAAACTAGCTCTTATGGGCAAAGTAGGTCTAGGGGCACAACACTCATGTCAGTAACAAATAATAAAAAAAGGTAGGAACCTAATAAAAATGGTGGCATGGTTCTATACATGTTCAATTGTTAAAAATATACAACTGTGACAATGGAGATGATGCTTTACTTTGAAAGACACAAAGCTTCTTTGTGGAAGTGGGCACAGAACGGGTTACAGCCTGTGAGTTACTGTGAAGCAGTGGAAGGGGCATTAGCTGAAATCTAACAGAAAGCTCTAACAACTCTATGGGATAGGGGTGGCTCACAACATTCGTGGTAAACTGAGGCAGTTGGTAGATGTTTAAGATGTACGTGCTTCTGAGTTTTGGGACCTTATGCAGCTAGGTTCAGCTGGGTGGAGTTTTCAGCACTCTCACAGATGAAATCATGTACACACCAGTACAAAATTTGTGTTAAGCTCAACATGGATCAGTCAGGTTTGAACAAATTCATGTTTTCAAAAGAAACATTATAGCAGAATGGGCTACGTGATGAGAATCAAAGAAGCTGATTTGGTAAACCCATGCCAGCCAAGTGCCGTCGACTCAAAAAGTGTCAATGTCCCTTGATTTCCATTGTTACCTCACCTTAACTGGCGTCAATTCAATCCCAGACATATGAGGAGTAGACCTAGAGAAACTGGCCATTGTTTTACTGCCCTAAAATGCCGAGATATGAAGGTTCTCACGAGTAACAGACCGTTCAATGAGTCTCTTAAAGCTTTGCTTGTTATCTGTCTGTCCTTGTCTACAATACCACGTCCTGAAAAGAGTTTAAGAACAAAGCCAGGAAACACCATCCTTTTCCTTAAGTAGAAGCTGAAAACTACTCTGGAAGAAGCAAGAATTCAGCTGTCATTGGAGGGAATAGAGGTATTGCTATTTCCCAACAGACCTGTTCCATAAGAAGCACAACCAGAGTGCTCTTTGAAAGCAAAGTCTTACACACTTTGGACATGTTATCAGGAGGGCTCAGTCATAGAAGGACATCATGCTTGGAAGAGTGGAGGGTCAGCAAAGAAGAGGAAGACCCTTGACAGGATGGGTTGACACAGTGGATGCAAGTGGCTTAAGCATTAAAACCATTGTGGACATGGCACAAGACCAGGCAGTGTTTCATTGTGTTGTGCCTAAAGTCACTTTAAGTCAGAAGCGATTCAATGGCACCTGACAATAACAACATTTCCAAAGTCTGATTAGCACTGGAGAAGGCATACGGATTTCTCTCCTTTCAGCTAGTAATAGTAGGTAACATATGTGTAAAGCCCTTGTAGGTGCCCATGACTACTCTAAAGACTCTGAACATATTCACTCATTTAAAGTCCAAAGCATGCTATAAATTTCCTTTCCAAGTCTTGCTTAAAATTCTTATAAACAAGTTTGGAAATTCAATTGGGTTTCCAGTTAACCAGGCAGGAAGTTTTCACTGGGCAACCAAAATGAAATAGTTTAAATCCACATTATTTTTATTAGTCTTCCTAACAGCCAAACGGAAGCCCTGGTGGTGTAGTGGTTAAGTGCTAAGTCTGCAAACCAAAAAGGTGGCAGTTCAAATCCACCAGACACTCCTTGGAAACTCTATGGGGCAGTTCTATTCTGTCCTATCGGATCTCTATGCATTAAAATAGACTCAACAGCAGTATTTTTTTCTAAATAGCTAAATACTTTTTACACAGGGTTTCAGATTTTGGATCAGAATTTTGGTTTGTGTAAGCGTCACTTTATTAATATGAAAACATACATTTTGGAATCTAAAGTTGAATGAACAGCTCCTACAAACCTCTCCTCTTCCTGTTACTCCTACTTCACAACTGCTTGACTCTGCGGCAGTCGTGTAAATGCTGGTCCTGTGCACTGGCTAAGGCAGGGAAGCTGACATTCTGAACACCCACAAAGTAAGGGTTGGGTTCATGGAAACTCACCCACACTGTACACAGGGCACATTTCAGTTTTCTGCTGTAGTACTCAGAGAAGATTAGAGAACTCATAAATTCAGGAAATTTCAGAAAATAGAGCGAGGGTGTGTAGCCAATTTCCATTGCATCTTTACGAGTGAATATCAGGAAATTTGTTATTAATTTTGTCCAGGGTGATGTAATCCATTAGTCACTAGCCTCCCTTTTCAAAGATAAAAGAATGATCTATTAATTCCCACACTTACTGGCCTTTTGTCAGGCTTTGTTTGGCTTTGACCTTGGGGCAGCAGTTGATACCTCCACTACTGAATCATTGCTGGCTTCCATAGTCTTCAATCTCCTGAGTCTTCCTTCCTCTCAGATGGGGCTGTCTTTCTCTGGATCATCCCAAATCAGTCCTCAAATGTGGACAGGTCTCAAGGCTCTGTCCTTTTCAGTCTTTTCTCTTCTCTCTAATTCCTCCTTCTCACAGGACTTTGTGACAGTCACAGTTTCAGCTCTACACATGATCCCCATCACATTGTCTCCATCACTGATCTTCCTGTCGAGTTCCTGGTCCCATATCTTCAACTCCCTAGAGACTCCTTGCACTTGGAACACATTGGTGTTCTTCTGCCTCTTGCCTGTCCACCGTGATTTACCTCTCCCAGTTCTGTCAAGAGAACCACTATTCCCCTGCTACAAACACTCAAACCTCATCCATTGAACTTCAGGGTCCTGTTTATAACCGTTTTTTCATGATACCCCACTGCTGTCAAAATTAGTCCAAAATCATTTCCATGCCTGCAAATCTTTACAATTTGACCCTTGCCAACCTCAGGACCCTGAGGATTAGTTCATTCCAGTTTTGCTGGGACTCTTCCAATTTTAGAACCAAAAGTCTTTCCTTCCCAGGAACCCTCTCCATCCCAGGAAATCCAGGAAAACCAGCCAATTTCCTCTTGCCTACACCTTCATTCTCATCTCTTAAGATGCTCTGGCTCATCAAGATCTTGCGTGCCATGCTGGTCTTCCTCCTGTCTCTAGAAGTTGCTATCCAAACTTATTCAGGACCTTTGCACTTGAACTTGTGGTTGTGCAGTCTTAAATCACACTGGCCTTTTCAATATTCACAGATGTACCCAACCTCTTCCCATCTCAGGTCTTGGGCAAATAGGTCCCTCTGCCTAAAACGCTCTTCTCAAAATCTTCACCCTCTCTTCCACTTCATTTTAGCTCATTGCTGAGTTAACAGTTTTAATGTCACCTGTCTCCAGAATCCCGCCTCCACCTTCAGACTAGGTTAGGCTCCCTTCTTCATGGCTTACTTTCAGCTTGGTCAAGTCCTTCCCAGCACTACGCACAGCCGAAGTGCACAGCCTTATAACTGTTTCCTGCATTAGATTGCACGTGCCGTGAAATCAAGGACTTACCACCATAACCCCACTATTCTCAGTGCCTAGCATACAGCCAGCACTGAATACAGGGAATAAATAAAGGAGGCAATAAATAGAGTCACACACTGGCAATACTATTTTCAGCCAGATGTCAGTAACCACCAAAGTCTCGCAATTCTTTTCTTTTTTTGGTTAAAATAGTCTCATCCTTCCTTGCCACTTCCACCCTTTTGTCATCTTAATCCAGGCTCTCATCACCTCTTGACTGGATAAATGCAACAGCTCAACGGTCAGTTTCAGATCTCTCTTGGCTGCAATTAATTTTGCGTACTATTGCCAGACTGATCTTCCTTAAAAAACTAATTGTGTCATCCCTTTGCTCAAGATTCTTCTAATGTTTTTCCTGTCTGCAGAACAAAGTGGAAAATGTCACAGGGTCTAGAAGTTGAAAAGAACCTTAACGACCATCTGGTGTAACCACGGCTAAAAACAAAGGAACTAAGGTCAAGAGGGGTTGAGTTTCTTGCCAAGAACACAAAGCCGTTATTTCATTCTCCATACAGAATAGGCATAGGATTGGTCTGCTTAAAATATGCCACTTTCTGCCACTGAATGAAAAGTCAAATCCAGACTCCTTCCCATGGTGCATGAGATCCAGTATTATCTAGTTTTCATCTAAGGTGACCAACTCGTTCCAGTTTTCCTGGAACTCTTCCAGTTTTCAACCAAAAGTCCCTCTCTGTTCCAGGAAATCCAGGAAAATTGGCCATTTTCCTCTTGCCTAGATCTTCATTCTCATCTTCTACGATGTTCCAGCTTGCTTCAATCTTGCCAGCCACACCAGTCTTCCTTCTGTCTCTACAAGTTGCTATCCAAACTCATTCTTATTTAGGATCATGGCACTAGCTGCCCCCTGCCCTCCCATCCCACTCAAGGTTAGTTAGTTTCAGAAACTAGAGTCCCTGACTTGTCTTCTAGAACTTTGTCTTTAGTTTTGTGTGCAATGCTTTCAGAGTCTGACTTTAAACCTCCTGCATGCCCTTATTCCCCTATAGTCACTCTAGTCCTCTATGGGCTCAAAAGTGACAAGCCTTATAATTATTAAAATATGGGTTGACTGAAAAACCCATGCTCTCTCTTATTCCCATTGTACAGATTATTAAAATAGTAAAAAGGGAGCTGTCTGGCTTGGAGCAATCCTTGAGCTTGACAGCAATGAAGGCAATCATGACAAAGTCAGAGACTACCTGTCTCTTTTTTATTTATTTGCATTACTCAATAGATTCCAATCTTACTCATTATAACAGCCCAGGCCCTTCAGGCCAACTGCAGCACAGTGATCTATTGTTGGGATAAAAATCTCCCGGTGATGACAGCCAGGATTGACAGGGATGTTTAAATCCTGAACTATGCTTTGGACGACATTCAATTTTTTGTCACAGAATTTCAAAATGTGACTGGAGCATTTTCAAAGCATTCCACATGGAAGGAACACAAGCTGCACCAAGAGGACACGAAACAGCTGTGGCAGGGTGGAAAGAACATTGACCTTCAAGGCCAAATACCTCCAGGGGGAACCGGAGCCGTGACTGCGGAGCTGTGTGATGCCTTCTCTAAACCTCAACTGCTGCATCTGTAAAATGGAACTCGTGATACCTATCCTTGATGCTAAATGAATAATTCACACACTAGTCTCTTTAGCACCCTCCCCGGCCCCTGGTAGATGTGTTCCTATTTCTGATTTTTTTTTAAATGACTAATCTCTGTATTTTCCCCGAATTTGTTTCCTAATCTGAATGTGCCTTCATGACAAATCTCTGAAGCTAAGACATCATGGTTGCTCTTTTCTTGGATTTGTTCATGATTTTGCAAGTTGGGTCTGGCTGTTTAGGCTTTGTATATTTGAACTCTCCAGAAAAAACAAATATACTTTACAAATCCAGTCTTGCCTTTACCTCTGGCATGCTTCTTGGAGGTCTATGCCTTACACTGCACTCACCTCCTACTGGCTTGCATTCTGACCAATTCACTTACACAGGAACTAAGAATCCTCACACTACACAAACTAATGCATCCTACCCACCAGCCCTTGGGAGCCCAGAGTCTGGTAGGAAAGATAGACACGTAAGGAAACAATTTGGGCAATGTGATAACTTTTAGATCTGGGTACAGTAAGAGACACAGTTTGAGAAGGGCTCCAGGAGTAAGTTGGCATTTCACTAGAGGTTTAAAAGGTGCATTGGATGTTATCAAGGATGTTATCAAGTAAAGAAGTAGGCTGATGCATGTGTGCTACAAAGCCAGGACTGGGAAGTCAGGGACAACCTTCCTGGTTTTTGTCTCTGCAGCCAGGCTGCAGATTCCCTAAAATTTGGAAAAGCATCTCACATTTCACTGGCCGTCTCCTAGTACGCAGCAAAAATTCTGGCCCACAGAAATCCTGCAACAAATCCTTATGATTAATAGCTTCTACATTTAGCTAATGTATAGCAAAAGCAACACATACTGAGGTCAGTGGAGAACTATAATTAAACATACATATTTCAGAAAGAAAACCTTACATCAATCAACCTGGACCCTAAACTGAAAATGGAGCTTTTGTTCCTTTTCACTTGGCAGAATGGAGTTAACAGTCAGAAGATGTGAAGCATTTTCCTTAACTATCAAAACAGTTTTCCTGGACTGATGAAAAGCACCTATTAGCTCATCCCGTATCATCCTCTTCTTTTTTAAAAATAATAATTTTATTGTTAAAAATGACTCACTCTAACAGTATTTAAATAATAGAAAAAAATTAAAAAGAAGAACATTTGAAAAATAACCCAGTACTGCAGTGCCTAGAATTCACTGTAACCTTTGGTGACTTTTGTTTCATACATGTCTCTATCCACATGTGTGGACGGGAAGATAGAAAGAAGGGTGGGTGGGTCAGTGAGTGGGTGGATGGATGGATGGAAAAATGGATAGATAGACGGATGGAAGAATAAAGATATAGGCAATGGATGATGGATGGGTTGATGGATGGACAGATGCAAAAAATGGGTGGCTAGGTGGGTGATTGGATGGATAGACGGACAGATGGACGGATGGATGGACAGATGGATGGACAGATGGATGGACGGATGGATGGATGGATGGATGGGTGGGTGGATGGATGGGTGGGTGGGTGGATGGGTGGGTGGGTGGATGGGTGGGTGGGTGGGTGGGTGGATGAGTGGGTGGGTGGATGGGTGGTTGAGTGGATGGGTGGTTGGGTGGGTGGATGGGTGGTTGGGTGGGTGGATGGGTGGTTGGGTGAGTGGATGGGTGGGTGGGTGAGTGGATGGGTGGGTGGATGGGTGGGTGGATGGGTGGATGGGTGGGTGGGAGGATGGGTGGGGGGATGGAGGAATGGGTGGGGGATGGGGGGTGGGAGGATGGGTGGGTGGATGGGTGGATGGGTAGATGGGTGGGTGGGTGGATGCGTGGGTAGGTGGATGGATGGATGGGTGGGTGGGAAGAACACATCCCTTTATTTTTTTCCAAAGTGAACTGCCTATCACTTCTACTGAATTTACCTGCTCTGACTTCCACTGAAAAATAAGGAAGACCAAGTTAATATCAATTAAAAGGCAATGATGCCGTTTCACATATGTAATTCCCATACTTTCCTAGTTCTTAAAACAGACTGCTTAAAGGAATCTTGGAATATCTTCCAAGAATAATGCCAAAACACTCAGCTAAGATGAGGAAAATGAAGTCAAAGTAGTTATTTTTCATCATATCAATTAAAATTTATGGGTAGTTTATATACTTTGTAGATTCTTCAAAATAGGATATGAATAAGATAGCATATAGAGTCACCCTTGCATGTTACAATGAGGAATAAGCAGGCTGAGAAAAAACGTACTGTCTAAGCTTATAAAAGAAACTCTGGTGGTGTAGTAGTTAAGTGCTACAGCTGGTAACCAGAAGGTCAGCTGTTCAAATCTGTCAGCCATTACTCAGAAATTCTATGGGGCAGTTCTACTCTGTCTATAGGGTCGCTGTGAGTCAGAATTGACTCAGTGGCAGTGGGTTTTTAGTCTTAAGCTTATAAGACAAGAAGAGGCTAGGAACAGGCCTAAACATCAGGGTCTACTGCTAGAATTACACCCTTACTGAGATGTTGTGAGCATTCAGGACTACTAACAAAGAGCTTATTTCTAAGACGGGAACACAGCAGATCTCTCCTTGAAAGAAGTACATAATAACCTAACCTATTTCCATCAAGTCAATTCTAACTCATAGCCATCCTAAGAGGGCAGAGAAGAACTTCCCCATAGGGTTTCCAAGGCTGTCGTCTTTTTTAAAAGCTATTTTATTGTGCCTTAAGTCAAAGTTTACAATCTAAGTCAATTTCTCATACAAAAACTTACATACACATTGCTATGTAACTCTAGCTGCTTTCCCAACCCTTTGACAGCACCTGCTTCCTTTCTACCCTGTATTTCCCGTGTCCATTCAGCTAGCTCCTGCCTCCTACCACCCTCTCTCATCTTGTCTCTGGACAGGCTCTGCCCACTTAGCCTCATGAATCTACTTACCAAGGATGTAATCTTTCTGGAAACACATTGCCCGGACTTTTTCCCAGAGTGGCTGGTGGGTTTGAACCATCAACTTTTGAGTTAGCAGCCCAGCACGTAATCACCGTGCCATGGGGGCTCCATGAAGTAATGGAGTAAGTAATACTTGAGTAATGCAGTAAGTAAGCAATACTTCTACTTATTATGACTTTGGTGTCTGCCCTGAAGATGCTCTTCACATTGAATTTAAAGACTGTATTTCTTTAGAAAAGATGGGACCTTGGGACATGTACCTTTAAAGAAATGGCCTCAACCTAATAGAATTGAATAACCTCTGGTCCAAGGAGTCCTGGGGGTGCAACCGCCAAGTACTTGGCTGCTAACTAAAACGTTGAGGGTTCCAACACACTCACTGGCTCTTTGGAATCAGTGACCTACTGGACAGCACCCAACAACTTCTGCTCAAACCCAGTTTAGCATTTCTGATGCTTTCTGTTTGGATATGACGATCAGAGAAGGTAAACCTGTAATCCAGCACCATGGCAGCAACGACACTCGTAAACTATCATGGGCCATTACTCTCCACCTGGGTCTTTCAGCCTTGGCACTACAGCCCCTCGGGGCCGGGCAGCTCCTTGTGGTGGGGCTTGTCCTGAGTACCGTCAGATGCCTGGCAGCATCCTTGGCCTCCACGGAGATGTTAATACCACCCTTTGCTCCAATTCTGACAACCAAAAATGACCTGGGACATTGCCAGATATCCTGTTAGGGACAACACACTAGCCCAGGTTAGGAAGAAACCAGGCCAAAACAAACTCACTGCCATCGAGTCCATTCAGACTCATAGGGACCCTTAAGGACAGAGTAGAATTGCCTCATAGAGTTTCCAGGGAGTGCCTCATGGATTCGAACTGCCAACCTTTCGGTCAGCAGCTACAGCACTTAAGCCCTATGCCATCAGGGTTTCTGGTTAAGAATAACTGCTCTAAAAACTCATTGCCATCAAGTTGATTCTGACTCATAGGGACACTACAGGACAGCCTGTAACTGCCCCATCGGGTTTCCTAGGCTACGATCTTTATGGAAGCAGACTAGATTGTCACATCTTTCTCCCCCTCAGCAGCAGCTGGTGGATTCGAACTGCTGACCTTTCCGTTAGCAGGTCAGCAACCGCGCACTTAACCTTTGTGCCACCAAGCCTCCTTTTATAACTGCCCCAGAGCCCGGCAATCCTAAGTTCTTTAGGTCTCCAATTAAAAGGCCAAAAAATAACCTTTTAGACAAATACACAGTTAGCACTGACTAATTCTCCAAGGGCAGGCAGAAGACATTACTTCGTGAAGTCTCCAGACCCAGGGGCAAGGAACAAGATCCTAAGTGGGAGATAAAACCCCACGTTGACAGTGCCAGCTTCAAGAGACCAGCTCTGGTATTACCGACCTGTCCCTTAGAGAATCACAAACAACAACAGGAGGAACCGCCCGCCCCCAAAGTCTGTCCTTCTTTTTGAAACCCCAGCAAATCCAGCAGTAAAGAATAGAAACTTTGAGAGCCCTTACTTGATCAGATGCACTAATCAGAAAGAAAGCAGAGACGATGACTACTCTGACTTTTTGGAGAACTTAAAGCGTCGACTCATTGCCAATTACAGCAGCTGTCATGGTTTTATCTGTTAGGGACATGAGCAATTCACCGATTGTGAATTTTAATTTTCCAGTCAGAGTTCAGACGCCTGGTTAAACAGTATCTTGAAGCTCTTGAAAGGTAGTCACTCAATAATGAACAAGAAAGCCCGTTTTTTGAGACATTTGAAACAAAGCAGGACAAAGTGCGGGGCTCAGTGTATTTCACGGACCCAAGGCAGAAAGCTCCTGAGAAGGGGAGGAAGCTGACAGTGAACAAGAAGCCTCTTCCTCTCTTGAATTCCCATGATTCAGTCATTCATCAGGCAGAGGGAAAAAACTATCATCTGAGAAGTCAACTGCTATTTAGTTATATAAATGTAAGTGTTCACATCTTACTAATCAAATGGAAAATTGTTTTGTTCTAATGGTTTTGAAACTTCCCCATCCCTCGAGCAAACAGTACCCATTACTTTAAACACCTCGGTGTCTAGTAATTGTTCAGAAACGTGTCAGGCTACCAGTAATTCAAGTCCTGTCAAAAATAAATCTCAGACACTCACTGCTTCCCGTCGGTGACTTGAGAAACACGCCCACATGTCAATTACCGGAAACCATAGCGATGTTTCTTTGTTCTGAATTTGTGTAAACATAAAAAGGTTCTTCCTCAGTAACAACTGTTTTCTGAAACCTATATAAATGTTTATGTGAACCTCCCTGCGACAACACCTAGCAGAAGCAAAAAAAAGCCACTACTGTTAGGCAATTACTTGCGACGCTGTGTGTGCTGTGTGGCTCTCAGTAACGAGGGTCCAAGTGAGAAGGAGCAATGTATTGACTTGAGAAAGATTCTTCTCAGAATCCTGACCTTGGAGCATCTCTGTTATAAACGGTAAATCAAAACGATCTGCATTTCTACAATGGAACAGTCACTGGCTGGTTTCCATGTTATCCAGAAGAGACGGCTTCATAGATGATTTCCAAATCACCGGTAAATAAAGGAGTAGAAAAACTGACACCATAAAACAGAAATGACTCACAAAATCAGCAGCTAATTAAGATAGGTTTTATTAGAGAGAATTTCTCTGCACAAAACTGTTCTGTATGACAAAGACTGATAAATCTTGAAAATACAGTTTAGTCTTTAGGGTACTGTATACCAAGTTCCACTCCCAACCCCACTGCCTTCAAGTGGATTCTGACTCATGGAAACCCTATAGGACTGAAGAGAACTACCCTATAGGGTTTCTGGGAAGCAGCTGGTGGATTCTAACTGCCAACCTTTTGATTAGCAGTAGTAAGTTTTACCCACTGCTCCACCAGGGCTCTACTGTCGTGTACACATGGCTGTAAATAGGAAGGCATACATCAAACAACAGGTCAGGCATGTTAGTAATTGTCCAAGGTTTTGTATTTCTAATGTAACGGTATTCTGATTAATAAAGATTGTTACCATTTAATCACAAGAGCACCGATGCCTATTACATGGATAAGATCACCCTGGAAGTTTTTCTTGCTAAATCAGATGACTGAGTTTCACAAAAGGAAGGCAAAAACAAAAAGAAAGATTAGAATGATCTCATATTAATCGTTCTTGTTCTGCCTTCTTGGTTCCCAGCTGCATGTACGAAAAACACATACGACTGAACAATACGCAGATGGCACATGCAAAGACGTGGTAATGAAACTCTGAATTGGTCCTCTTTCCAGGAGCAAATTAGAATAAGTTGATTTTCATTAGGCAAGAATAGATCAATATTTCATTATTAACGTGGTGACAATTGTACATTAAGAAGCAGCCATCTCTTTTTAAGCATCCAACTGCCAAGCCTCCTGGATGAATGACTTCCCTCGTGGAGAAGGGTCTCTGTTTCCTCTCTTGTTATGTGGGGACTTGGGCAGATGAGTGGGTGTGTATATGGCTGTGTATATCAAAACACTGACCTTCTGGCAACAGGATTAGGAAACACCTACTAATGTTTCCATCAGGAAGCAAGGGATTTTGTTAACCTGTTTCCCCTGAGGTGGTTTCTCTTCCCTAGAACATTCCCCATCAATTTGTTTGTTACTGGAATTTAGACAACCATCCTGTTCAGTGGATGGTGTTATTGATAGATGCACAACCTTTTATTTTTTCCTTTTTTCTTTCAGGAAGGAAGATAATAAGATACACCATTAATTAAAGGGGCTGCACACAGGACAGATGGAATTCTAACCATTTGGCCACCTCCCCCAACAGTAGAGGGGGAGAAAACCCCATAAATCACTCACGGTCCAGCAATCTTCAATAGGGACTGCCTTGCCCCTTACAACTGATGATAAACAACATATACTCCCAGTGCGGCCCATTAGGTATTCTGGAGTAGGTGAACTATGAGATAACGCATTTATCCTTCTCAGCAAGGTATCTCGTCATATTTCACACAGTGCAGACCAAGCACCCCCACTTGAATGATGAGCAATGTAGATTGATGGATTATTCCACAGAGGGTTAGGGACTTTTCTCTTCTGTGCCAAACCCAAACCAAACCCACTGTTATCGAGTAGATTCCAACTCTTGTTTGTGCAGTAGTTAAAAAATAACCCCATGTGATCAGTGGCTCCTGATGTTTCCCTGAACGGTAAACCTGATGTGCCATACTCAGCTCCTTCTTTGCTCTTCCTTCCCTTTCTTCTCCCATTATTTATTATTGTTCTACATCTTTTGTTTAAGGGTTCCTAGGTGTTCACTGGGGCCCCAGTGGCTCAGTGGCTTAAATGCTATGTCTGCTAATCAAAAGGTCGGCAGTTCAAATACACCAGGTGCTCCTTGGGAAATGTGTGGAGCAGTTCTACTCTGTCCTATCGGGTTGCTATGAGTCAGAATTGACTTGACGGGATGGGTTTGTGTTTGTTGGTGTTTTTTGTTTTTTCAGGTGTTCATTTGAGCCCGGTGGCAGAGTGGTTAAGCCCCTGGCTGCTGACCAAAATGTCAGCAGTTTGGATCCATCAGACCCTTCTTGGGAATCCTAGGGGGCAGTTCTACTCTGTCCTGTAGGGTCGCTGTTGAGTCAGAACTAACTCAACAGCAATCACTAGATGGTCTTTGTCTAAAACCAGCTAGCACAGTCCTTGATTGTCAGCTCTTTCTGGAAACAAGAACAACAGGAAATCTTTAATAGATTTCAGTGCCAAAATTAAGTTGCCAGGTACTGAAAAACAGACAGCACATGGAAATGACAATGTCTGAAACTATTAAAAGTCTCATGGAGGTCTTTGGAAAAAAGGCCTGGCAACCTCCTTTCAAAAAATCAGCCATGAGAACTCTAGGGAGCACAGTTCTACCCAACACACATGAGGTCACTGTGAGTCAGAGTGACTTGACGCAACTGATGTGGCAGGACTTATAAACCTCATCATGGTCCAATTTCATATTTATGAAATGTTTTCTCTCTCCATTCAGTAGTGCTCCTTAAGTGCCTGCTCTGTAACGCAGACCCTGTGCTTGCTAAGAACAAGGTGGGTGTCATCTTTGTCCTCGTGGAGCTGCTGTCTCGCGGGGGTAGGACTGAGACGACTTAAATCAACACACAGAGATGTTTTAACTGACAGCTATCATGCAGGAAGAACTGCAGAAATGACAAGTAGACCAGACACTTCCAGGAAGTCTTCCCGGAGGAAGCAGCACTAGAGCTGATAAGAAAAGTACTAAGTGTGGCAGCGAACCAGGACCAGGAGATCAGCGCAGGAGGATGGCAACTGCTCACCAAAAAATGCCCCAAAGTGGGAAAGAGCCCCGAGAATTTACAAAATGCATAGACCACCAGTGTGTTTAGAGAAAAAAAGATCGAGGGCACAGGAACATCAGTCGAGGCTGGAAAGAGCCAGGCGTCAGACTGGCAGGCCCTCATCGGCAACAGCCATGCGTTCGATTTTATCTGAATAAACCCCGGAAACCACTGAAGAATTTTAAATAAGGGAAGGAATATTAAAGAAGGAGTAAGACGTGTACAAGGTGTGACAATTAAGTTCATGGACTTATCACTGCTGGCTTATCACTGCAGTCACCTTTGCAGGGCTCTGCTCGGGAAGCTATGCCCCGATGCTAGTGCCTAGTCCACGCTTCAGAGCAGTTTCTGAACTCTGCTTCTGGAACGGTCATCAGAGCTGTCATCATTTTACCCTTGATGTCCTGAATACCATCACAATGTCTCTCTTTTTATCTTCAGATAAAGAAAAAAAAATCACTGGGGGTCAGATCAGGTGAGTCGGGAGGGTGTTCTAATACAGCTATTTGTTTACTGTCTAAAAACTCCCTCCCAATCATACAGTTCAGTTTCTGAACTTGCCACCTTGCCACTGTGTGCAATGGCCATTCCAGAAAGGGCTCCAAAATTGCTTTGAAGGAAGGACTAGGCACTAGCATTGCTGCTAGCTTCCCAAGGGGAGTATTTCAAAGGTGACTGCAGCGATATTCAGCAATGGGGTACATACCATGTAGAACAATTAAGTTCATGGAGTTAATTTTAACACCTTGTACTTTCAGAAGATCTGCTTAGGTGCAGAATAAACCAGAAGACCAGTTGCCATCAAGAAATGGTGCTCTTATGGATTTCAATGCCTGACTTTTTAATGAGCGTTCACCAGGTCTTTCTTCCGATGCACCTCTGGGTGCACTCAAACTTCCAACCTTTTGCTTAGCAGCTCAAGGTGTTAAGCATTTGCATTACTCCGGGATTTGGAGAGATTTAGAGAGGAAGCAAGTGAAAAGGCCTGGAAAGAGCTCAGGGGAGAGCTGTGGGGGTAAGGAGTGGACACTAACATGGACATGTGCCAAATGCACATTCCTGGCTTGGACACTAACGTGGATGGATTGTCCCTGAGGGCTAGGACATGGTGCATCCATTGAGAAAGCAGGCTTTGCTGTGACACTCCTCAAACCTGGGCACACGCCACACAGAGATGGCATCTGCAGACCCCAACAGAGCCTTCCAGTGACTTTTAAATTATTTCACCATTGCACACATGGAGTTGTTTTTCTCTGAGTTACAATTGCTTTTTATATAACGAAAAACCTGCTCAAGAATGACAAAGTATGAAAAAGTCCTTCTCATTCCTTTAAAATCATACTAGAATAGGACATCATTGAAAGAAATACATACATAATCAGTTGGGTACAGTCAATGATTCAAAAGCTGGTTGAATCTGGACTCATTGGTTCCCAGTCCTCATGAGTCAAGCTACTGACATCGTCATAAAAAGACCAAAGCAAGTGATTGGTCCTTGTCCAACTCACAGAGACTGCGGAAGTCCATGAGGACCCAGATGGTGATGGATGACAACATACAACCGTCCAAATTGTTGGATCTCTGTAAGCAATCTAGAACTTGGACACAATCCCAGAGGTGAAACTGGATAGCATTCCTGTTTTGACTTTAGTTGAGATTAAATTTCTGTGGTATAGGTGCTCATAATGAAAATTCTGTTACGGAAAAAAATAATGTTAGGTTGGACTTGAGGCCTATATATTCACACCAGCTGTGTAAGGCTACACCTCATGGTAGCATTTGTGTGAATAATTGCCAGAATGCTACTTACAAATAAAGATGCTAAGACTTGGTCTTGTGGACTTGGGACATGCTATCAGGAGGGACCAGTCCCTGGAGAAGGACATCAGGCTTAGTCAAGTAGAAAGTGAGCAAAAAAGAGGCAGGCTCTCAGTGAGATGGACTGAAATGGGGGCTACAGCAGTGAGCTCAACATATCTACTATTGTGAGGATAGTGCAGGACTGGCCAATGATTTGTACAGTTACACACGGGGTCTCTGTGGACCAAGCCAGCTTAGTGGCACCTGAGAGCAACTCTTACACAGTCTTTAATGCTTTTCATAGCGTTGGCAATTCCTTATCTCTTTTTGTCCCTTTGAGGAAAAGATATCATGCTCCCTTTGACAGATGAGATGACCGATGCACAGAAAGATCTGGTTAAGTGTCCAAAGTCTGGCCGTGGAAAAGTAATCATAATCTTAACAACCACAAAGGCAACAACAGCAAGGATAGTAACAGCAACCACTTCGTAAGTCCTTGCCACCTATCTGCTAACAGCTCTTCAGACCATCAGGTTTTTGTCATCAACAAATCCATTAGGTAGGTATCACCCGTTTCATCACTCTGTAGGCAACGCGGCTGAGTTTCAGTGAGGTTAAGTGCAAGTGACAAAGATCACGGAATGACATAGTGCCAAAAAAGTATTTGTAACTTACATACTGATGGTTGAACTTAGCCCTCAAGGAAGATGCCAGCTGCTGTTTCACTGAGTGCTCAAAACATCAAATAAACCTATTAGCATATAAGGTCAGAGAGGCTGGCTATTAAATCCAAAGAGAGTAAACCCTGTGGGCAAGCAGGGAGACTTGGGAAGGTTCGCCAATCCGCCCTCTACGCATGAGACCTGAGAGTATCTTCAACTCAGGATGATTAAAAAATCCTGGCATCTGCACACAGATTTTCTTGCCTGTCTGTCCTTTGGCACCTTGGTACTCCAACTTTCAAGAGAAGGCTGTTCACAATTTTTCGAGTGTTGTTTTGTGTGTGAACCTTAAATGCTATTAAATAGCTGCCACCTAATGGCATGCTGTAGTGTTTAGATGGCATCCAGTTGATTCAAACTCATAGTGGCCCCATGTGACAGAGTGGAATGACCTCGTAGGGTTTTCTTGGCTGTCATCTTCACAGAAGCAGATGGCCAGTTCTTTCTTCAGCGGAGTAGCTGGGTGAAGTTTGAACTACCCAATCTTTCTGTTAGCAGTCAAGCGCTGAACCACTGATACCACCGAGGTGCCTTCCCTGATGGTATAAAAAAAGAACCCCAAACCAAACTCAATGCCATTGAGTCGATTCCAACTCATAGCAACCTGATAGGACAGAGTAGAACTGCCCCATAGAGTTTCCCAGAAGTCCCTGGGGGACCTAAACTGCCAATCTTTGGGTTAGCAGTCGTAACATTTAGCCACTACACCACCAGGGTTCCCTCTCCAATTCAATTAAGTTATAGGAAAAAAAACAAGAAGAAGAAGAAGACCTAAGAGCAGAAGATTTCAGGGAATTTCAAAGGTAATTTTGGCTCTAAGTGACTGTTTTGTAGTGGTCTGACTTCAGAAGCTAACTAACCATCATATAAAACAGGAAGCCACTTCAGAGACTAAGACGAATTCAGGTCCCAGCTGTCCCAGGCTCTAGACTGTATACTTCTTTATCATTTGGCTTCCAAGACAGGGCCAGAGATCTCTGCTTCCCTTTCTGCCATTTTTTTCCCCATTCTAGCCCAGCACAGAGTTAAAGAAATAAATAGACAAGCGGCCATGATGTAAATACCTGTTGGCTCTCTTGTTGATTGACCACAAATAACACTGATTTGATCCTATCTGAAATTTTTATTTTGAATGCCTCAAATAACCCTCAATCTTGCCAGCTCTTAAGAACCATGTGCTGGCCATGCAGATACAGTAATTTGCTGTCTCCCTATTGAGAAACATAACTGTGGCTTCCAGTTGTAATATACGGTAGCACAAGCAGAATGCCAATTTCCCACTGAGTTCAGATGGGTCTATTTCCAACTGCTATTCAACATATATGCTGTTTGCTAACACTCACCTATAAATTTGTGTTGAGTCTTCCGTCCTAGAACCCTAGGTGCAATCTATTCTAATTTTCCCCCTCGCCAAATATTCAGGTGCTGATAAACACGTATTTGAATTTCCTTGCATACTCGTGCCTGTGATTTTGGGCTTAAATTGGGTACCTGGGCAAGTCGGGTTTGGATTTTTGTATATACACATGCACATGCATAAACACACATGCACCCAAATTCCATCCACCTATAACTGCTGGCAAAAGTTTAAGACGTGATGAGAGGAATGGCCTCGAGTGACCCGACCGATGGTAAAAGCCCCACAGAACTGACTGAGACCACATATGAGGTTCCATCTTTCTCAGAGGTTGGCTTTGAGAACTAGTAAGCCCTGACAGTTAAAATCTACCTTCAAGATCGTTTAATTGTCCATAAATTATGTTACCCATGGTTTTATGTATCTATTGCTATGCAGTAATAATTATGCAAAAATGTGTAATGTAGTAACATGCAAGGATAATTTTAAAATATGCAAAACAGAGTTTTAGAGAATTTTCCAGTATTTAAATTACTTTCTGCCAAATGCATAGACTTGTGAACACATATATTGAATGCGTATGTGCTACGACTTCCCAGTACTCTCAAATCATATTGTCACAAAATCCTTAGTGGGATGATTATATCCATTTCTATCATTTCCTTTCTGAGGGAGGGAGGGAAGGTGAGAAAGGAAGGAAAGAAAAGAAGGAGAGAAAGAAACCCACTACTGTTGAGTTGATTCTGACTTCCAGTGACACTACGGAACAGAGTAGAATTGCCCCATAGAGTTTCCAAGGAGAGCTTGGTGGATTCAAGCTGATTACCCACCGGGGTTTCTTTTTGAGTCTGAATTACCCCCAAAAGGCTATTGTTTTGTGTTCAAGAATCCCACTAACCAGTTTTTGGTGGTTTTTCTCCTATGTTTACAGAGCACTTTACAACTTGATCAGGAGTTTCCTCGAGCTATTTTTATCCTCTTTATGGCCCTGTGGGGAAGACACTATTACTTTCATTTCACAGACAAAGTCATCAGATCACAGAGGTTAACTCAGAATGTGACCTAGTTGAAAACTGCAAACAGCCTCTAACAGTCTAAAGTTGCCTCTTAGCCCTTGTAAAGTAGCTGTTTCATGGTATAGTTCAAAAATACATCTCTCCCTAGAGATTCCTTGAAAGACACTGGGTCTAAAAATTTTTAGAAGCTTTGCTAATTTTTTTGTTTATGAGTTTTTAACTGTAGTTCTAATTACCTTACTTATATAAAGAGAAGGGAAAAAAGATGCAACCTATAACTGGGAGAATGACATCAGAAAAAGCTGGGAATTGAACTTAAAGACTGTGAAACTTTAAGTAGACCATCTCTCCAAAGTGTGAGGGGGCTATGTGAAGCACATTTACTGAATTTAAATAGAAAGTGAGCTTAAATTGTACCAAAAGAAGGTGTCTCTGTTGTCAAACCTAGAGAAGGAAGCCATTTGGCAGTCCTGTCCTCAGAAGTGCAAAGTCTTCTTGGAACAAACATTCTTAGATGCTGTTCTGAGTTGAATCCATCAAAAGAACAGAAAAAGAATAAAAACAACTTCTCTGTAGAAGAAAGATTTAAGATCAGTGACACACGGACAGTAACAGTCAGGAAAGGGACTCCTGCTCAGCCACTCAGCAAAGGAGCCTCTCAGCCATTCCCATGACCTGGAGACAACACTTACCATTGGGAAAATTCTAGAAGCCCAGACTACACATGCAATGTTATATTATAATCCTGTACCTCTTCCCTCTCATCTGTTAGGAGTTTCCTTTGAAAAACCCACCAGGTGGGAGTTCAAGTGGAGGCTGGGCAAGTTCAATGAATATGAGTTGGACTCCTACTATGGACTGTCTCTCTTTGATGTGTGTGTTGGTGACATGGGCATTGCTGACCCCTTTTGAGAGGGTAGAGGGCTTTTTCCACATGCTTGAGAAATGCCTACCCACAAACTGAAAAGTCTCCAACATTATCCCTATTTTCTTTTATTTCTGATTTTCATCAAAAGATCTGAAGCTCCAAAGAAGGTTCCTGATTGTATCCATCTGTTGATTTATTAATTTGTTCACCAATATTCCTTAAGTTGCTACAGTGCCAATGCTGTGTTTAGCCTTAAGAAAGGAGAGGAAACCCTGTCCCTCTCAGCAAAGGATGCACAGTTGAGTTGGGAGACAGACACGACAAGAAGTAACCAACATACAGTGGTACGTACACGAATGGGAGAGGCACAGGATGAACTAGGAGGTAGACAGCAACACGCAACACCCAACAGCCAATAAGAAGGACCAGAAAAGCTGCAGAGAAGGACAAGGGCCAGGCTGGATCACGTGGTGCAGTCTAAACACAGAGAAACACCTGGCTACTCAGTGGCATGCATTTTGACTTTTATGAGAGTGTTACTATTTCTAGGAACCCTGAGGGGTACAAACAGTTAATGTGCGTATCTGCTCACTACAAGGTAGGTCGCTTGAGTCCACCTGAGTGCCTCAGAAGAGAGGCCTGAAGATTGGCTTCCGAAAAATCAGCCTTTGAAAATCCTATGGCGTGTGCTTCTATTTCTGATATATGAGGTCTGACAATTAAGTTTGCAAACTCATCCCGGAAAAAGTGCTACATACCTCATTGCTGAATATCACTACAGTCACCTCTGAAGTACTCCCCTTGGGAAGTTATGCATTGATGCCTGTGCCCAGGCCACCCGTCAAAGCAATTTTGGAACTCTTTTTCTGGAATGGCCATCAGAGCTTTTATCATATTACCCTTGATGTCCTGAATAGCATCTAACTGTCTTCCTTTCAAAATTTCCTTTATCTCTGACTAAAGAAAAAAAGGCATTGGGGCCAGGTCAGGTGAGTACGGAGGGTGTTACAATACAGTTATTTGTTTACTGGCTAAAAACTCCCTCACAGACAACTAGACATATAAGTTCAAGAACTTGTCACTGTGCCACCGTGCACAATGGCCATTCCAGAAACAGTTCCAAAACTGCTTTGAAGGGTGGCCTAGGTGTTGGCATTGGTGTACGGCTTCCCAAGGAAGAACTTTGAAGGTGACTGTAATGATATTCAACAATGAGTATGTAGCACTTAGAATAATTAAGTCTGTGGACTTAATTATGGGCCCTCTCTTACACGGGGTTGGCGTGAGTTGTGGTCAGCTTGACAGTAAACTTTGTTTTGTGTGTATGAAGGGTGCTTTAATATTTTATAATCATTTTCCTGAAACACC
The DNA here is from genome assembly GCA_028571685.1 of Heterohyrax brucei. Taxonomy (NCBI): domain Eukaryota; kingdom Metazoa; phylum Chordata; class Mammalia; order Hyracoidea; family Procaviidae; genus Heterohyrax; species Heterohyrax brucei. The sequence continues at coordinate 81,223,288 of CM053156.1, read as the reverse complement.
GCTTTTAAGCACTTTTTCTGTTCAGAATATTGTTTAACTAGCTAACCCTCTTCTCTGCCTAAAATATAATTCTGAGTCTTGCAAAGGGAGGACTAATTGCTCAACTTCTGGTTTAAGTCTAACATTTTATTTGAGTGGCAGACACTCAGTCCAGTGTCAGGTATTTTACTTAGCATAACTCTTGCAGCTAATATCCAGGTCCTGCTAAAGCATAGTACAGAAAATAATTTTCAGGAAAGGAAGCTGGGAAATTGAGACAGCTGGACCATTTTAAAGAAATACCTCTGCATAATAGTTTGCACAGAACGTGCACTTGTGTGGCTGTGTTACAGATTAGTAGCAAAGTTGTTTTAATTACAAGTAGCAAGGTAACATCTCCCGAAAAATAAAAGTTACATCACCCGGACCCCTTGACATTCGTATGTACGAGACGCATCCTGCAGCCTTCAGAAACCCCTAAATTTATGAAGCCACTGAAGCATGTGTTTTTGCTCATAAAATACAGCGAGGTATGCCTGAAAAAATTTAAGTGACTTCTTTTAGGCTCTTAATAGCTGCATAAATGCAGAAACCAAAAGTCTACATTTATAGACAGTCACCTGTTCCGTGTGCATTGCTTTCTAACCACATGCCACATGGACAGGCAGAGAGGATGCAGTTAGTTGGAGAAATCACAAATCTGCTTTGCTCTGCAGCTCGAGGAAGCTCAGTAGTAAAATTACACACACTTATACACAAATGCACAACACAAAACCCTCCTTCAGCAAAAGGCCAGCGGCTGGTAGACAAAACCTTGATGTCGCCTCCGCAAACGTTGTCAAGTTAAGGTATTTTAACATCGTTAACAGACAAAACAAAATTCAGAAACAACTGCGTATTCGATGAAGTTTCTGTGTTCAACTCTGGCAAACCATCCCAAGCAGGAGGAGAGGCAGCTAGCTCCGCTGAGTACAAGAGTGCTTTTCAAGCGTCTATATACAGGAATCCGAATCGACGGCCCTTGGCTGGCTGATACACAGGAAGAGCGAGGACATCTTGAAGTCAACAAGGATGTGAAACTGGAAATGCAGACATGGCACAGCAGTCCTTGCTGTCCTCAAAAGTAACCTCAGGTCACGGGTGGCCTTTTAACCAATTAACGTTGTTTGTCTTTGTTAACTGCTGTCCAGTGACTTTCGACTCATAGTGATCCAGTGTGTGTCTGCATCCCAGTGTTTCCAAGGGTGTGACCTTTTAGCAACCGATGGGCAGGTCTTTCTTAGAGCACACCTCGGCATGGTTCAAACTGCCAACAGTTGCCCTTGTGGTCAAGCGCTTAACTGGTGATCTCTTAATTAATTCCACTCAATCTTCTGTATAAGATCCCCGCATGCGCATGTGAATTTGGTGGAATGATAGCCCATGTGCCCGTTACAAATCCTCACTGGTGCCTTCTGTCACCAGTAAGACCCCGTCATCCGTCTGCTTTTCCATTTTTGTAAATCATCTTTTATTTCGGGGAGGGAGGTGGTATTGATTTTTTCCTCCTCTTTTCTCCGAATGCTAACCTTACATCATTTCTTCGTTTCCTCTGTCTAGAGCCCCACGTTGCAATACAATTAAATGCAGAGTAATACGGCCACATGCAGAAGGTTCCTGCATTACGTCAAAACCTTCTCCCTTGTTCAATGGAGCCATTAGAGTCTGGAATTTACAGCACAAGTCTGCTTTGCTCAATCCAACAACATGCCTTTAAAGTGTCACATATTTGTTCAAAGGCTAATGAGCTGCACCCCCACACCTCATAGATTGTAGATGGATCTATTATTTCCAGGGGTTCAGTGCACTGAAGAGTTACCCGTGGACTCACTTGGTGATTCAGGACTACTTAGATTTATGGAGGGGGCTGGATATCTACGGCAGCTTCTGCAAACACGTGGAGCAAAACTTAACAAACAGCACTCTAATTCAGCATCCCTTATCATCATGCACTGCTGGGAAGTAGAGAAAGAGCTCTACCGCAGGGTCATTTTTGTTTCTGTCTGTTTAAATGGTTAAACTTTGTAGCGTGCACCTGGACTCAAAAGTGAAAGGCCATGGAAGTCAAACATCCCCCCAGGCTAGATCAATCTCTTTGGGTCTGTCCTGAACTTCCAGAAAACTGCTAACTTACAAATATTTGCAGGACCATGAGCTCAGGTCTATTTCTAAGAAAAGAATAATAAACTAAACAAAACTAATAACCTCAGCCTTGTTCAACAAACCTTCACTGAGCACCTATTCTGTGCTAGGCACTGTGGTACATGGCATTTCATTCTGCTACTGGCCTTTGAGTGACCACAAAATCCAAGCCAAACCACTTTAGAGGTTTGCATAGTCAGTATGGGAAAGGCAAGGATGATAAGAAGAGAAAAACAAATCAGTCTTTCCTTACGTGGGCTGAGACTTGAGAGAGAGAAACTCATTTATCTGGCTAGACAAAGGATAAACCAAAACGTCTTGTAACTGAGTAGTCTGGTGAGCATGTAACCTTTCTTTACTTGACAAATGAGAACTGGCCCACGTTAACAGCGATGGTGTTGGATGACATGGAACACACATAAGTCACCAGACCAGGGTGAATTATGTGAGAGCACTCCCATTGGTTTCCCATCTGGCCTTTTCCTTATCAAGATCAAGAGACAACATGGAACAGAGCCTAGGGCTTAGGATTCTCACTTGTCATGACATACCAGGTTGGTCCAGTCTGCATAACCACAAATACAAAAATCTGTACAGGGTTCCCTGTTACACTGAAAAGCAACAGGTGCCTCAGATCCTCCCGTACATTAAGGCTCTGGGAACCCCATCTCCATTAACTAAAGGTCTAGCACATGGAATTTATTAAAATTTCTCAACTAAACCATACTGTATGTTTATTAGACCTAGGTACAGAAAAAAACAACCCTTGGGGAAGTGTCGTGGATTCAGTTGTGTCCCCCCAGAAATATATGTAGTCATGTGGCTGGGCCATGATTCCAATTATTTTGTGATTGTCTTCCATGTTGTGATTTTCTTGTGGTGTATGTTAAAGATTAGGGTAGGACTGTAAATCCCTTCATAGAATTACCTCCCTGCTCCACTCCAAAGGGAGTTTCCCTGGAGTATGGCTTGCCTCACCCTCAGTCCTTTCATCCTACAAGAGATAAAAGGAAAGAGAAATAAGCAGAGAATTGGGAACCTCGGACCATCAAGAAAGCAGCACCGGGAAAAGAGCGTGTCCTTCAGACCTGAGGTTCCTACACCAAGACGCTCCCTGGACAAAGATTGATGCAATACTGGACTCTCCTCTGGAGCTGACAAGGGGGAAATCCTTCCCCTGGAGTGGACATCCTGAATTTGGACTGGTAGACCTCCCGGACTGTGTAAGAATAAGTCTTCCTTTGTTAAAGCCATCCATCCACTCACTCTGTGGTATTTCTGTTGGAGCAGCACTAGCTGACTAAAACAGGAGGGTCTAGTCTAATACCAAAAAACCCAAACCCGCTCCTGTCAAGTTGATTCCAACTCCTAGTGACCCTACAGGACAGAGTAGAACTGCTCCATAGAGATCCCAAAGACTGCCTGGTGGATTTGAACTGCCGATGTAGCACTTAACCACTATGCCACCAGGGTTTCTTACAGTAGTAGAAGTCAAAACCAAACCCAGAATAAGTCATTTCAGATAATAATCACGTGAAGAAGAAAAAAGAGGAAAGACAAGCGATGGGATAGACTCAGTGGTCAGCAGACATTTCCTACAAAGAACCGGGTAGTAAATATGTTGTCCTCTGCGGGCCACTCTGTCTCTGTTGCAACTACGCTCCTCTGCTGCTATGGTGTGAATGGTGGCCACAGACAGCATGCAAATGAATGGGTGTGGCTATGTTCCAATAAAACTTTATTTATAAAAATAAGCCGCCGGTGGATTTGGTCTGGAATAGAGAGCTAGAGGTTGGTTAATTTAGTTAAGACATTCCAGATAGCCTTTCTAAGGAGAAAGCATAATGATAAGCTAGAGCCCGTCATGGAAATACCTAGAGAAAATGCTTTTGAGGCAGCTAGAAAATGCCAATATTCCACAGTAAGGGAAAGTAAAAAAAACGGGCTAGTTTTATTATCTCCAAGTACTGTAAATCACCCAAAGTTCATGCCAATGAAAACCCTTATAATTAACACTAGGACTACAGTCACACACCCGTAAATACAAAATGCTGTATTCTTTTGGAAAGATCGCTTTGCATCACCAATTAGAACACTTTGACTGAATGACTGCAAATGTAAGCAAGTTGTTTTTCAGAATCCTGGCACCACGATATGTAATTTCACATTGGCCTTGCCTCCGAAAGCTGAAATGGGTTATGGGCTACTCCAGACAGAATCAAGAGTTGAACTTGGGAGACACTCAGATTTACTTAAAATGTATAGTTCAACCAAAAGACCCAAACTCATATCCCTCAAGTCAGTGCTGACTCAAAGCGACCTTGCAGGACCGAGCAGAACTGCCTCCTCAGGTTTCCAGGGAGCTGCTGGTGGATCTGAACTGCTGACCTCTAGGTTAACAGCTTTATTAGCAAAATAATTGGTATACTAAAAAAAATATCTGCATAGATGATTTCAATAGAAAGCCTGTGGACAGCCTGCTAACAGAGCCTGACAATGGACCAGGCGCATGGATTTCCTTTAGCACCTGCAAGAAGTCTAACCCATTGAACTGGCCAGCATCAGTTGAAAACTGAAGAATTCAGCCGTTGTCCTGAACAAGTGATAGGCAAATTCTTACACCATGCTGTTGATCAAATCTGTGACTAGCTTCTCTCCTCCCTTTGTAACAAAGCTAGACTGTGATTCTAAGTATCTTCGAAACATAAGTGAAATTGTTCGGGTAATGAGATCCTTCCCTAGGTGTCACAATCTGCAAACAGGTACAGACCGCCATGTAGTGGTGGGCTCTCGGTGGGTCCACTCACGACTTGCCCACCATCTCTTTTCAATGTCCCGAGGGAAAGACAGACAGTGTCCAAACCCCTAAGGATCTTGTCAGCTGGCATTGAGTGAATTCACAATGCTTTTGAACATGTGATCAGAAATCAAGACGCAGAAAAACACTAGAAGTTGAGTTCGGGCTTGGTTATTCATTAGACAGAGTGGCCTGCACCTAGGATGACACTTGTCCTCGGTGCTAGACAATGCAGGACAGACGCCTGCCAGGGCTTTCTCAGGTACTGGAGTGAGCTAGTCTCCACCCACGCTGAAATTCACAATAGTTTCAGCAGACTCTTACTTTGGCACAGATCCCTGCACAGAGTATAATTCCTGCATTTGCAGAGAGTTCAGAAATGTTTTATGTATGTGCTATTTCCAAAGTCTTTTAAAATTTCTTTTCTCGTAGCATAATCGGTAGTTACTCCTCAAATTGATTTCCCTAAAGAGCACAGGTCCATTCCATTAGAAACAGAGAAGAAGAAGGAGAAGAGGAAGAAGATATAGATACATACATACATATATACATATATATGCAGCTTTGAAGCTGAACGCAAGCAGTTTTCTTTTCTACGTAATGGTTGCCATTGTGGGAAAACGAATCTGAAGTCTGCCAACAAGACCTGTTCCTTGGGTTATGCTGTCACCTAGGGCCTCACTTGTCCCTGAAACTGGGCACATTTGAGAGAGAAAAAAGAAATCCAGAACGCTGACAAGTGGAGATACGAGGGGTGGGATGCAAGAAATTAGAAGTCATTGGGGTAACAGAGAACATCCACCTGTCCACCCACTGCTGGACAGGCTGAGGGGTAAATAAAAGGGGTTCAGTCCCTGCAATGGAATTTTACTCAGTCATGTAGAGAAAGGAAGTTCTGATGTGTGTTACGAGAGGGTGTACCCTGAAAACACGATGCTAAGTGAAAGAAGCCAGCCACAAAAGGCTGATGTGGTATGAATTTGCTGATGGGACATTTCCAGAACAGGCAAGCTGTGTGCAGAGACAGAAAGTAGACCGGCGGCACCAGGGGCTGGGGAGAGACAGGAATGACCAGTGACTGTGAATGGGCAGGCGTTTCTTCACGGGGTGAGGAAGATGCTCTACAGTTGATTGTGGCGATGGCTGCCCATTTCTGTGACACAGTAAAAATATTCAGCCGTGTGCTCTTTAGAGAGGTGAATTGCATGATACATGCATTATTTCCCAGCAAAGCTGGTATCTCTTTAAAGTGGGACTTGTCTTATCCTCATATGCAACTGCAACCTCAGTTGCACATCTGTGCACAACTGTCTTGTTCTGCAGCGTAGAACAGAAGCCGTGGTGGCGCAGCAGTTAAAGCGACCGACTGCTAAACCCAAGGTTGTTGGCTTAAAACCACAAGCAGCTCTGCGGGAGAAAGACGCGGCAGTCGGCTTCCCGAAAGGCTGGCAGCATTGCAAACCCTAGGAAGTCAGTGCGAGTTAGAATCGATTCCACATCTGTGAGTTTGTTGTGGGGGAGGGCGCCCAATGGCCTCTCAATCCTCCTCTTTCCTCACATGACAGGTATATATTCATGTGAGGCACCTCCACAACTAGAATGCATGCTTCACAAGAGCCATGGTCCTGTCTGGTTCGCCCTGTATTAGGAGCTCCAGAATTATCAGCAAAAAGAAGGAGCATCGCCGGCAGATGAAAAGCCCTATCCCTGTTTACCAGCCAGGTAAATCTCTGACCTGCTTTATTTTTATAAAAAAAATGCAGCAGCATTTGTTTTTCCTTAAACCACCTTAAATGCATGGCTCTAGGACACCAGAACACTTGCAAGCGCAGCAGGTAGTTGGGGGTGTGTGGGGAGCCTCAGGGGAAACCCCACTCACGATGCACACATACCTAGGTGGAAAAAGCAGAGCTTTCCTGTAGTGACCCAGGAACCAGAAGCCACATGCTGACTACACAAAGGGCCCGGCTGGGGTTTCCACTTCCCAGTGTGATGGTGGCGAGGTGCAGCATGGGACTGTGCATCCAGAGGGTCTGAGGTCATTCACCGGAAACCTGCCTGCTGCCCACGCCTGGCAAATCAAAGAGCCGAGGTGGTAGGTGTTGAAGGGCAGGGAGTGTTTCCTTTCCGCCCTTGATCAGAAGCAGGATAATGGCCATGATGATGGATGACCCGGACTGGGTGCGTTGAAAACAGACCCCAGAGACGCAGGAAGATGCGGGATGCCAGGTACCAGGCACCAGATGAGAGGGGACTGCCTTCCTACCTATACCAGGGAAACAACTCGATTTCAAAGGAAAGCAATTCCACTCTCTCTCTCTTTTTAAAATGTAAGAAGGTGGAGGAGTGTGTAATGTGAAAAGGAAGATCAAAGAACTGTGGGGAGGGCTGCAGACCAGGATGTGCAGAGTCTGGCCTTGCTCTGACTTCCTCCAACCCAGGCTCTGGGGTGCAGTTCGGGAAACTGTTCAAGTTCCCTTCTCCCCTAAATAAAGCTCAGAACCAGGCAGAGAGCCCTGAGGTGGGAGAAAAAGACAAGGCGGACTCTGCTCTGGCCAGAAGGACTCCAAGGGCAATGGTGCCAGAAAGACTGAGAGCAGCTCCTTGTTCAGTTGCTCACAACCGCCATGAACTTGACCATGTCCTTCACCCATCCTGGCCTCTGCTTCCCCAGGTGATTGACACCGCTGTCTACCTTGTGGACTGTTTTCAGGGTCAGAGACAATTTATCGATGTTAAGCTCCTAACCTGGGGTCTAGCGAGCAGCAGGCGCTCAGTCAAGGATACCTGTGATGCTGATGGCAATTCTCCCTTATAAAGACCATGTCATTATAATAAGATTCTCATGCCACAGCTCCAAGAGAGAATCCTGTTCTCTGTGACTGAAGCCCTTAAACGGCTCACGGACATGCTTTACTTGATTGTCACAGTGCTTAAAAAAAATTTAAATTACTTGTAGCTTTGCCTCTTTTTCCTTTTACTCACTTAAAAACAAACAAACAATAGTCACTGAGCTAACTCTGACTCACGCGGACCTTATGGGTATCAGAGAAGAACTGAACCCTACTGGATTTTCAATGGCTGATATTTCAGAAGTAGATCACTAGGCCTCTCTTCCTAGGTACCTCTGGGTGGATTCAATCCACCACCTCTTCCGTCAGCAGCAGAGTGCATTATCTGCTTGCACCATCCAGGGATTCCCTTTTGGTTATAGACTTTCTGAATCTTCGCTGAGTACTGGCTATCCAGAAGAGGCCACTTCCTAGCCTCTCTGGCAGAGAGTTGTAGCCATGTGACAACCTACCAGCCAGTGGGACTATCCAGTGGAAGTGACGTGTGCAACTTGCAAATTATACCTTTAAAGGGAGGTGCAAGCTCACCACTTCTCTGTTTCTGGCTGGCTGGAATATGTATGCAATGGCAGTAGCTACTGCAGCCATCTTGCACCATGAGACAGAAGTCTTATGTTAAGTGGCAGAGCAACAAGAAGAAGGCGCCTGGGTCTTTGAGACCAAGCAGTGCCCTGCTAGCACTCAAGTGGACTTTCATATGAGATAGAAACAAACACCTGCCTTAAAAAGTCATTGTTATTTTTTGTGGTTGAGGGAATTGTTTTTAGAGGATTCAAACAACAATCTACATATTGATCTGTGTTGAAAAATCAGGAGGTTTCACATATACACTGAGGTTCTTCTTTTTTTTTTTTTTGTTTCTTCAAAAACTGGTAGTTCTTCCAACACTGGGGTTGTCCTTTCACTTTTCTATGGGCCTTCTACTACGGGGTATGTGTCCTTGTCTATGCCACAGCTCTATTCCAGCACCTTCCTTCATACATGCCCAGCCTGTAGACTGTACCCTGTCCTCCATGTGATTCCTTCCAGAGGGGTGGTTTCTGGGGAGCCACAGTTGACCTTGACCCTTCCTCAGTGCACAGCCAACCCTTCCAACACCATGAGGTAAGTATGATTACCCCACTCTAGAGATGAGGGAACTGAGGCCTTGAGAGGGTATGGAGCTGGCTCGTGGTCACACCGAAGGCCAGAGGCAGAGCCTGTCTGATTCCAGAGCTGAAGCCCCTAGCCACAGCACCTACTCTACCGCTTCTGCTGGGCCCCCGGGGCTTGTGAATCCAATACTGACTCATCTGTAGAAACCTAAATGAAATTTAGGAGAGGCTTTCCTGGGTAATTCAGTCAGAGTGTGCTGCCTCTGTATCTGCCATCCAGACTTGCAGCAGCCGTTTGCATGGTCTCGTTAGTGGGGAACATTTTAACTCAGGGTGACAGTATTTTGTCACCGCGCTGCATTGCTCTTGGGTAGGCAGCCTGCAAAACAGAATGTAGCCCTGACACTTGATGTGGCCCTGGGTCCCTCTGCCAGCCTCCACATGGCACCAAAGCCAAGGATGGTCTAGACCGTGACGGATGTTGGTGGTGGAGGTCACGAGGCTGCGGAAGTTTCCAGAACACTTTCTGGGAAGGTTCACCAACATTTATGCACAGTTGGCCCGCATCAGAGTTCCCTGGATAAGTTCAAGGCCAGAGCCAGAGGGGAAGGCTGTTCCCATGCTTGCCTCATAGTTTGGCGTCGTGTCTCCCCCCCTCCACCGCCTGTAGCCCCTCTTGACAGACAACACTCTCCAGACCCACACTGCTAATGTACATCAGGGCTGCTTTGAAAGCTCCAGGAGGAATCTGGGGGCCCTCCCTGGATCTCGGAATCATTGCATGTTAGACTTGGAAGGGACCTCAGAAAGCTTCTGGTCCGACTCTTTCGATTTATAAGACAGGAAACAGGCCCAGAGAAAGGAGGAGGAGCGGGCAGCATCCATCCACCCCTGTATTTACGGCACAACTGTACTTTTGTGTCAGCGAAAGGTGAAGTCGGAGTGGCCCTGTGGGAAGATGAGGTTGACGATGCTGCCGCCGCTGCTGCTGCTGTCTCTGTTTTGGACATGAGATGATGGCCTTCACAGGGATTCTCTTTTTGTCATCCTTAGAACACTCGTATGTTCATACCAGACCTTTTCCCATTTACATCCCCCAAAACCAAGCTCTTCGTTGTCTGGTGATGTGGACTCACAGCGACCCTACAGAACAAAGGAGAACTGTCCCGTAGAGTTTCCAAGAGGCACCTGGTGCACTTGAATCACCCAACTGTTGGTTCGCAGTTGTAGCACTTAACTATTGCACCACCAGGGTTTCTGCCATTGACATGAACCCACTGCTGTAGAGTTGATTCTGACTCCTGGAGACCCCACAGGACAGAGTAGAACTGCTCTACAGAGTTTCCAAGGAGCACCTGGAGAATTTCAACTGCTGACCTTTCGGCCAACAGCCATAGCACTCAGGGTTTCCCCATTTACATTAAAACCAAAACCGAAGTCATTGCTATAGTGACTTAGTCAGTGACATAGTGACATAGTGACATAGTCAGTGCCAACTAATTGTGACCCTACAGACAGAGTAGAACTGCCCCACAGAGTTTCCAAGAAGTGCCTAGCAGATCTGAATTGCCATCCTTCTGGTTAGCAGCTGTAGTACTTAACCACTAGGCCACCAGGGCTTCCTCCATTGGCACTAGGGAAACTTGAATACAGAGACACCAGTTCCGCAGCCACAGTGACACAGACATAAAGGGGTGGCTACCAGATTCAAACCTAGGTCCTCTGACTCTATAGCTGAACAGATTCCACTGGGCTGGTCTTCTAGAGTTAACAGCGCAGATTCCCACAGGGCCAAGCTGACTTCTCGGGTGAGGGAAGCAGGCTAGCTGGAGTCTGTGGGAAAGAGACAGACCATTGTACCTCCCCTCTCCAACTACTGCTGCGCACATGGGCAGGTTTGTTGTTTCAGAATCCTGCAATGTTTCAAAAGATCCAGAAATTAATATTTTCAGCGAAATTTAACCAACTATTGGTTTCTGTGGAAACTCAGGTGGTACAGTGGTTAACAGCTATAGCTTGCTAACCAAAAGGTTGGTAGTTCAAATCTGCCAGCTGCTCCTTGGAAACTCTATGGGGCAGTTCTACCCTGTCCAATGGGGTCGCTATGGGTCAGCACTGACTTGACAGCAGTGGGTTTAGTGTAGGTTTTTGTTCCTTCTGTGGCTCATTGAAATCATTAACAAGTATTTTTTGCTTTCTTTCCTTTTGAGTCGTAGGGAAGTTTTGCACGTCTACCACAGACCAGATGGGGTCATCACGCGTCAGAAACAACGTAACAGCAACTGATTTAGTTTCAGTTTTGGTTTTTTTATTTTTTGAAGTGAGGCAAAAAGAAGCCAGTACCAGTCACCACAGGTTTGATTCCGACCCACGGAGACCCCACGTGTTTCGGAGTAAAACTGTCTCCAAGGTTTTTCAGCAGCTGATATTTCAGAAGTAGACCTCCGGGCCTTTTTTTTGAAGGTACTTCTGGGAGGACTTGAACCCCTGACCTTTGGATTAGCAGCCAAGTGTGTTAAATGCATCACTCAGGGACTCAGGACTTAGGCAAAGCCCTGAACCCTGTCACCTGAAGCTGTGCGTGTCTTATCTCTGTGGCAGGGCATGACTCCCCTGCTCTCCCCGACACTGTCACACAGACAGGCTCCAGGTGTGTTCACAGTTCCTTCTGTGCCGCGGCTGAGTCCCATGAGCCCCAGACTGAGGACAGAACCGAGCCTCAGCTGAAGAGTGAGACGCACACACAATATAAGTGAGAAATAAAGCTATGCTGCTTTAAGCTGTTGTGATCTGGGGCTTGCTCTTTACTGCAGCATAACCTGTCACATCCTGACAGATAACAGGGTTTCTTTTTTAAAAGACAGAAGGAGTACACTGTGTAAGCCCAACAAAAACATCTCCGAAGGCCAGCTTGTAAAGTCTTATCTACAGTTTGTAGTTGTTAGACGCCGTCCAGTTGATTTCAACTCAAGGCAATCCCATATCACAGGACAGACTTGCCTCATAAGGTTTCCCAGCTGTCGTCTTTACAGAAGCAGACTGTCAGGTCTTTCTTCCACAGAACCCCCCAGTGGGTTCACCACTCCAGCCTTTCAGTTAGCAGTCAGGTGCTTAACCATTGCACCACTGGGGCTCCTTAAAGGCTACGGGGAACCTGCCAACTCTGCATTTTAAACTTTCGTCTAGTCAGAGCCTTACAGATCATCTGGGTCCTTGAATCGGCAAGTCCTTCCGTCCTGGAGCCACCAGCAGAGCCAGTGCTCCCTGCTGGGGTCCTCGTTAGTGAGAGCTGTGAGTGGTGAGACAGTCCAAGGAAGATTTCACAGCAGATCTGTCCTCGTGACTCAAGAATGCCCCCCCCAGTCACACTCAGCTCAAAGCAACATCTTTGCCACCAGCATTTTGATGAGTCGAGAGACAACCAAGTACTGCTACGCTATAGAACCAAAAAGAGGAGAAGAGAAGTCTCATTTCCAAATCGAAATGTGAATTCCCTACAAGAAAGATGTATTTCCATTTTGAGAAAGGCGAGATGGGGTGCTTACTGTGTTCACAGAAAATAAAGGATTACTTAGAAAGCTTGATTTTTCTCATAATTAAAGAAATGGAAATATACTGCAGTGCTTTCTCCTTCAGTTTAAGGCAAAATCCAGAAGCTCTAGATTAAGTAAGTAATTCAATATCCCCAGAAACTAATAACATTGGTTACCAAGCATCTAGGTAGCCCCAAATTGCCCTGGAACCTTAAGCTTAACTTTCCCATGTCTCAGTTTTTCAATCTGTGAAATGGGACTGATATTACTTAATGGAATTTCATAAAGATGACTGTAAACTGTCATGAAATGTAAATTACTCAAAAATGCTGTGTTTAAATGAAGAAAAGTTATTTAGGTAATGGGAGACCAAGGATATTATGTCCATTTGACAAAAACTATTGAAATTAAGGAAGCCTTGAGGGCTAAGAGCTAAGGCTGCTAAATCCCCCACTACTTCTTAGAAGCCCTTTGGGCCCATTCGACTCTGTCCTTTAGGGTTACTATAAGTCTGAGTCAACTTGACAGTAATGGCTTTTTTATTTTGATGTTGAAGTTGTGACTTTGATTTGACCGTTAAAGGTACCAGTGTTTCTATTCAACTCTCGGAACTGAAAAGGTAGCCTATGCTTTGCAGGTTTTGTTTTTTATTTTAATTTTAAGAACAAACACTGATCCAGTGTACAAAGCTGAGTTTCTCCATCCCAGCATTGTGGACATTCGGGCCTGGATAATTTTTCAGCCATGGGAGGCTGATCTGTGTGTGATAGGATATTTAACAGCATCCCTTCTCTCATCTGATGAAATACCAAACTCCCTCCCACACAGTGCTGACAACAATAATGTCCCAAGACATTGCCAGATGTCCCCTGAGGGCAGACATCTCCTCCTGTTGGAAATCATCAGAACAAAAACTTCTCAGAGGTAAGCACTGTTATCAATTCAGTTTATGTTTTTCCCGCAATTTTCTATGAATCATCAAATACATAACACACACCTTTGTTCCGTTTCCATGCAGGATTATACTAATTTTGGCAACTCTTTTTTTTCCCCCATTTAAAATAGATCTTCCATACTTTTCCATGTGTCTACATTACAGCTTCAGCATACTTTTAAAGAAATACCCACCTAATTGCCCGTTGGATTCACATACCCTAATTGATTTAAACGAGCTCTTACTGATGGACATTTAGATACTCCCAGTATTTTCCTACTACAAACAAGGCTTTTGTTGTTACGTGCCGACTCTTCCAGCAGATACTGACTCACAGCAAACCCCTGTGACAGAAAAGAATTGTCCTACACAGTTCTCTAGGCTGTGATCTTTAAGGGAGCAGATCACCAGGTCTCTCTCCCTTGGAGCCACTGGGGGTGTCTGAACAAATAACCTTTGGGTGAGCTGCCTAGCATTTAACCATTCTACCACCAGAGCTCCTTACTATAAAGACACTGCATCAAACATTTTGATAACTACATCCTTGTACATTTTTACCAGTATTCCTAATAGAATTGCTGGATCAAAGGTATACACTCGTAACACTGACAAATTTACGCAAATTTTCTGCCAAATCCCCAGTGGAGTTTTTTTTATGCCTTCTTGGTAGCTGTAAGAACCCTGGTCGTACAGTGTTCAGGAGCTCGGGCTGCTAATCAAAAGGCCAGCAGTTTGAATCAACCAGCCATTCCTTGGAAACCCCATGGGGCAGTTCTACTCTGTCCTATAGGGTCACTATGAGTTGGAATTAACTGGACAGCAATGTGTTTGCTTGATTCGGGGTAGCTTTGGGGCTTCTGAGTTCTGGAACAGTGTACTAGTGAACAGCACGGCTCAGTCAATAGTTCTCAAGTTGAGAAACTGCTTTAAAGTTAAAAAGATCCGAACTTGGGTCCTAAATCCATCATTTCAACTCTTCAGCTTGTTTCATTAGGAAAATTATCAGGCCATGGTTTCCTCATCTGTAATCATAACAATAACAGCAGTGACTCCTTCCAAGTCTAATTGCCCATATTTAATTACATATATATTGATTATACAGAGACAGATTTTACAGAAGCTATACTGGGAGATTATATATATAATACATATATATATCCATATATGTGTACAAGGTCTGACAATTAACTTCATGAGTGTAATGGTTCTAAGTGCTACATACCACACTGCTGAATATCACTATGGTCGCCTTCGAAGTACTCCGCTTGGGAAGCTTTGCACCAATGGCAGTGCCTAGTCTACCCTGCAAAGCAATTTTGTAACTCTTTCTGGAACGGCCACTGTGCATGGTGGTGTGTTGGTAAGTTCTTGAACTTAATTTTATAGTTGTCTGTGAGGGAGTTTTTAGCCAGTAAACAAAGTACTGTATTTGAAGCCCTCTCCCTACTCACCTGATCTGGCCCCCCACGACTTCTTTATTTGCCCAAAGATAAAGGAAATATTGAAAGGAAGACATTTTCATGACATTCAGGACATCAAGGATAATACAACGACAGCTCTGACGGCCGTTCCAGAAAAAAGAGTTCAAAAATTGCTTTGAAGGGTGGACTAGGTGCTGGAGTCAATGTATAGCTTCCCAAGGGAGGACTTCAAAGGTATGTAGCGCTTTTTCTAGGATGAGGTCATGAACTTCATTGGCAGTCCTTGTATCTGTCTGTATTTGTTGATCTATCTACCTATCATGGATTAAACTGTGCCCCCCCAAAGGATGTGTCAATTTGGCTAGGCCATGATCCCCAGTATCGTGTGATTGTCTGCTGTTTTGTCATCTGATGTGATTTTCCTGTGTTATAACTCTTATCTCTATGATATTAATGAGGCAGGATGACAGGCAGTTCTGTTAAAGAGACAGGACTGAATCTACTAGATGAGGTTGTGTTTTGAGGCAATCTCTTCTGAGATATAAAAGAGCAATGTGAGCAGAGAGACAAGGACCCTTCATGTCACCAAAACACAAGAGCCAGGAGAACAGCAACCAGGGGTCCCTTTGCTGAGAAACTCCTGGCAGGAGAGAATGATGACAAGGACCTTTACCCCAGAGTCAAAGGACTGGGAGAAAAGCCTTCCTTGGAGTTGGCACCCGGAATTCAAACTTCTAGCCTCCTAGACTGTGAAAGAACAAAATTTTCTTTGTTAAAGCCTCTCCTTGTAGCGTTTCTGCTGTAGCAGCACTAGATAACTAAGATTATAGACACTGTTAGGTGCAGTCTGGTCAATCCAATTCACAGCAACTGTATGACAGAGGAAAAATGCTCCATAGGGTTTCTAGGCTATAACCTTCATGGGAACAGACCATGAGGTCTTCCTCCCACGGAGCTACTGGGTGGATTCACCAAGGCAGACTGCCCCATCTTTCTCCCCCTTAGCAGCTGGAGAGTTCAAACCACTGACCTTCAGTTAGCATCTGAGTGCATGACCACTGGACCACCGGGGCTCCTTATACATGCCTGTTGTTGCTTGTTAAGTACTGTCCAGTCTGTTCTGACTCATGGTGACCTTATGTACAACAGAATGAAACACTGCTCGGCCCTGTGCCTTAAAAAAAGAAAAAAACCCACTGCCGTCAAGTTGTGTCTGACTCATAACAGCTCCACAGTTCAGAGCAGAACCGCTCCGTAGAACTTCCAAGGTGCACCTGGAGGATTTGAACAGTCGACCTTTTGGTGAGCAGACATAGCACAACCCACTGCGCCACCAGGGTTTCCGATCCTGTGCCTAGCATACTGCAATTATTTATTGTTGTTAATAATAACAAACAAGTGAGTCGGCAATTCAGAAGAGCCCTGGTGTTGCTCAGTGGTTAAGTTCTCAGCTGTTAACCGAAAGTTGTTGTTCAAAGCCACCAACCTCTCTGCAGGGGGCAAGATGTGGCAGTCTGCTTCCGTAAAGATCTACAGCCTTACAAACCCTATGGGGCTGTTCTGCTCTACCCTATAAGGTCACTGTGAGTTGGAATCAACTCAGCCACAGGGGGTTCAGGTTTTTTTTTCTGTCTCTTTGTTTTTGGTTTTAGGCCATTCAGAAAAATGCGTCCGCAGTCTAACGATTAAAGAGAGCTGTGTTGCCAGGTGATTTCCTGACCTCTGCAAAGGTGAATTTCAGATGATCACAAAGTGAACATGATAGAAGGGAAAATATTTTTCCTCTCCAAGGAGATTATAATTGACGTTTGAGTCACTCGGTGACTGTGAGCCCAGCAGAGGGACACCTATATTTATATACAGACACACGGCGTATGAATATACATGCTCCGAAAGCTCGCCCCCGCACCCTTATGTAACAGAACACGGTGGGCATATGGACTTTCCCTAGACTCGCCTGCTATGCTGAGATTCAGGAGAGGCTCGGCAGCTTCCAGCGTGCTTTCAGAAGGCTCCTCTCTGTTCTTGGAGGGAGTGAGTCACCACCGTAATCAGACTACCTAAAAGAATGGTTGCCAACTTCCCTTACAGCACATTAAAGTAACTGAAACAATGAAGATATGCCAGGAGGGCTGCCTGTAAGCAGCAGGCTTCAAGGAACATCTTGACCCTGCTGTATTCTTCCTTTTCTCTCAAGCACCAGGAGATCCTAAGCATAGACCGTGCACAGAGATGGATGTCTATTCCACTCCTGACTCTGCTATCTGCTGTGTATTTTAGCTGACTTGGTCTCTCTGGGCCTCACTTTTCCCACCTGTCGAAAGGGGATAATAACTACATCACAGAGATCTCTGGGACAGACTAGGTGGAAGCGTGTGAGTGGCATCTGTTGGTTTTGTTGACCCAGCATCTAATAACTTCAACTGGGTCTTCTTAAGAAGATGTGGCCCCTTCTCTGCCATTGGCTCTTGATGTCCACACGGGTTATCTCCTTGGCTGGTTCCAGGGTTGAGCACGTGAGCCAGAATCGGCCAATCAGGGTGCTACTTTGCTCTGGACAGGTGACTGGTTTAGGATTGGGCACGGCAACCAATCAGAGCCAGTAAGACTCAATACCAAAATATCTATTAAAAAACAAACAAACAAACAAAAAAAAAGCCTAACCCTTTGTCATGCAGTGAGTTCAGACTCAAAGCCACCCTGGAGGTCAGAACAGAATTGCCCTACAGTGTTTCCAAGGCTGTAAATATTTACAGAAGCAAACTGCCACATCTTTCTCCCATGGAGCAGCTACTGAGTTCAAACAGTCATCCTTTCAGTGAGCAGCCAAGCGCTGAATCACAGCAGCACCAGGGCTTTGTGAAGTATATTAAAAATGGTAAAAAAAAAATTAGGGGTCATTGAGGTGTTTAGCAACACCTTTTCTTGTCACCTGGTGGCATCCTGAGAAGAGAGGCATCCAGAAGAAACTGAATGAGAGATTCCAATCAGGTTTT
The DNA here is from genome assembly GCA_028571685.1 of Heterohyrax brucei. Lineage (NCBI taxonomy): Eukaryota > Metazoa > Chordata > Mammalia > Hyracoidea > Procaviidae > Heterohyrax > Heterohyrax brucei. Next base: position 81,205,501 of record CM053156.1, on the reverse strand, counting down.
GATGACACCATTTGCTTCCCTGGACCCAAGCGGATGCCAAATCCCAGGAATCACCTGGCCTTTTGGAGATAGGGGCCAATAAATTAATCCTTTTGATTTGAACGACTTAGACTTGGGTTTCCAGTCACTTGAAACCCAAAAGTCCTGATTAGTGGGATGTGTGGTTCTCGATGACCAGTCAGTTCCAACCAATGACCAGCCTACCTGGGCAGCATGGAACTGCACTCTGCAGAGTTATCAAGGCTGTGACTTTCAGATTGCCAGGCCTTACTTCCGAGTCATCTCTGGGTGGGTTTGAACTGCCAGCCTTTTAGTTAGTCGTTGATCATTGCACCATTTCTACCATCCAGGGTGGTTCGCTCACTGTCTGATAATTGGTACACAGGAGCAGAGTGGCACTTAGGAGCAGCTTCCACTGACCGCACAGACCAAACAATGGGGCCTTGCCTGGCTTCTCAGATAAGAGCGCTCACTGACTCCACTGGAGATCAGGTTTGCAGCATGGGAAGGGAAGCAGCCGCCGTGCACACAGAAACAACAACTGGAACCCTGGGCCCAATTTACGCACACTCGGCACTGTGCCACGCTGCAGGGTGCCACGCCCTGGGAGGGAGCAAGTGTCACCACGGCAGCTTCCAGAGGCTGTGCTGATGCAGTCCAAGCCCAGCCCTGTGCTCAGCCCGAGGACGGCCCCAACTGCCCGGGGAGGGACAGGCGGGTTCCAAATGGGAAACCAACAACCTGCCGGCCACAGGCTCAGGGCTGAGCTGCCAGAGCCAGGTTTCAAAGAGAGGACCAGGCCCTGTTTGATGACAAGGATAGAGAAGAGAGCATGAGTAGGGGACAGACACAGACCCAGGTGTGAGCTGCGGCCTCGGGAAGCAGGCCGCATATCAGCTTCACTGTTTTTACACTGTGAAACTTCATTTATTCAGCACAGGCAGATTCTGTCATCTCTCAGCTCAAAAGCCTTTGGTGGTTTTCCGTGATTTTCATACTAGAGGCTAAAAGCCACAGCGTGGCACACAGCCTTTCTATGACACACTCCGGCCTGACCCTCTGATTCTATTTTCCCCCACTCAGCCTTTCATCTCCTCCAAATCAGCCAGGATGGCTTCAGGCTTGTCCCAATCTTCCAGTCGTCTCTGCCCCAGGACCTTTGCACTGGCTATTTTGCCTTCTTGGAATGTTCCTCCCTCAAGTTTCCCCTGAAATGGCACCTTGTCAGACAGGCTTTGTCTTAAAGCAACCCACCCAATTCCAATACCTTCACCTACCTTGGGCACCTGCCTCCCCCTGAGATGCTATTTATTAATTCTTTTGCTCAGCATCCGTCTTGGCCTCCTAGAGTGGAGTTTTCTTTTTTGTCTGCCCTGTTCCTGCTGAATCATCAATGTCTAGGATAGTGTCAGGCATACAGAAGGTGCTCTGTAAATACTTGTTAACTTTTTTAGTGATTTCATGCGTATTTACTGAACCCTACAGATGCCAGGTGCTGATAAAACAGCAGTACCAAAGGTGAGGGTTTCTATTTTTGTTGGTGAGTGAGACACAAACAGTTCCTTTACGTGGCTTTTTGCCTTGGTTCTTTGGAAAAACAGCTTGAGAAGTTAGGCCCTAAGCCCTGAGAAGTTACCTTTAGCCTCATTTTCTACCCCGGAGAGTTTGTTACATTTCCTGAGTAAACTGTAAACCATTTGATTTCAGCTGTAAACAACTGGCCCCGGGATGAAGACTGGCCTGTGGCTGGTATACACCTTGCAAAGACAGGTCAATAGAGTATGCAAATGAAGGGTCTGTAGTCAGTTATGCAAATGAAGTGTCTATAGCCTACCAAGAAAGGACTGGTCAGCTGGTGCCTGCCTCCCGCTCCCACCGCTAGGAGGGGCCATGCTTTGAAGTTGACAAGGAATTGGTGTGCATAACCAACTAGCCTCCAAGAGGTTTTTCGGATGGAAAGAAGTAGGAAGAGTAACAGCAGGAAGAAGAAAGGAAAAGCAGAGAGAGGGGGAGGAAAGGAACTTCCTAAAAGAGCTGTATCAGGCAACAGAGGTTGTCACACCTCGTGGGGGGCATGCCAACTGACCAATCCTCTCTTGATAGGCCAGAGATGATACTTCATTTGCATAGCTGACTACAGACGCACTTCATTTGCATAGTCTATTGACCTATCCCTTCAAGATGTACACCAATCACAGGCTGGTTTCCAGCCAGAGGTCAGTTGTTTACAGTTCGAATTGCTGACAGAAGACAATAAGACAGCCAGAAGGGACTCATGACAGAGCCAGCTGGGACAGGCCTGGAAGGGGCCCTGCAGCCAGCGGAGTCAGCGGTGACAGGTGGCAGGGCCGAGAGGAAGCTGTCCTCACGGGGCTGAGAGGAGGCCTGCATGACCAGGAGAAGCTGGGAGAGCCGTGCTGCGCGGAAGAAAGGGAGACCTTCCCCACGTGTCGCCCACCCCAGCCCCCATCCTGATATGTAGCCTGGGTTGTACCCTGTTACTTAATAAACCGGTTAACTGGAAGCACCGTTCCCAAGTTCTGGGTGACCATTACAGTGGATTATCAGACCCAGAAGATTAGTAGAGAGTGCCATGGGAGTGATGGCTGGTGTCACAACTGGTACAAAGTTTGGAGAGTGGGAGCGTGTCTGACCTGTCCCTCTCAGGGGTCAGCCTTGAGCCGATCCTGGTCATTGTCCCCCCTAGAGTCAGACAGTTCTGACACCCCCACTCCTATCATTTTACAGACAGCAATGTTCTAGCAGACAAATACAAGCACATGAGCAGTGGGCTAATTTCAGAACATGGAAGGCTGTCCGGGGTGACAATGGGAGCTAGGCAGTACAGGAATTATTTGTAATCAGATGACAGCGTAAGTCTGAAGATGGAGCCAAAGTGACTACAATGACTAGAAAGCTGATTCTAGGAAGGAGCAGAAGGGTGCCAGGCAGAAAGAAAAGCAAGTGCAAAGGACCTGAGGCAGGAAACAACTTAGTTTTGGGGACTCCGTAACAGTAGTCAGTATGGCCAGGGAAAGGAGAAGATAGACAAGAGACAAACGCAGAGAAGGAAACAGGACCTTGTCACACGGTACTCACAAAAAGCAGGAGGAAGGAGCTTAGATTTTCTCCTAAATAAAAGAGACAGTCTTCTTGCCTCTTTTCAGACTCAGTTTCCTCTCCTGGAAAATGAAGATGATAAACACCCAGGAGGGAGTGAAGATTCATTCAATCAGTCAGGTAAGGGATTTACAAGGCCTAGCACAGAGCTTAGAAACCCTGGTGGCCCAGTGGTTAAGTGCTACGACGGCTAACCTAAAGGTCGAGTCCACCAGGCACTCCCTGGCAACTCTCCTGGGCAGTTCTACTCTGCCCTACATGGTCACTGAATTGCAGTTGACTTGACGGCAGTGGCAGTTGAGCACAGGGCTTAACATGAAGAAGACGAGTTACTGGCAGCTGGTAAGCCGATTCCCACTCTGGCATCCATGTGTGTCAGGGCAGAACTGTGTTCTGCACAGTTTTCCACGGTGGATTCCTCAGCAGGACATCTCCAGGCCTTTCTTCCGACGTGCCTCTGGGTGGACTTGAACTGCCAACCTTTCAGTTAGCATAGTAGGCCATGGGTACCGCGGTTTGGTGCTGCTGAGTCCATGCAGACTCATAGCAACCCCTTGCAACAGAACAGAGGTGCTCTGATGGGGCAGTGCTTAAGTGCTCTTGGCTGTTACTGGAAAGGTTGCCGGCTCAGACACACTCCGCGGCTCTGGGTGAAAAGAGACTCGATGATTTGCTCCTGTAAAGGTTACAGTGTGATGAAACTACTAACTCAAAACTCAGTGCTGTCGAGTTGGGTCTGACTCACAGTGACCCTAGAGGTCAGGCTAAACTGCCCCATACAGCCTCCAAGGAGCACCTGGAGGACTGCCAGCCTTTTGGTTATGAGACATAACCCACTATGCTACCAGGGTGTCCATGGTGTGATAGGTACTACAAAAACAAAACAAAACAAAACCCACTAACTTCGAGTCAGTTCCAACTCATATCGACCCTATAGGACAGAGCAGAACCTTCTGTCCCATAGGGTCTCCAAGGAGCACCTGGAAGCTTCAAATTGCCAACCTTTTGATTAGTAGCCTAGCTAGGCCACCTGAGTTTCCATGACAGGTACTACCAAAAACCCAAACCCATCACTGTCAAGTCGATTCTGACTCTTACTGACCCTATAGGGCAGAGTGGAGCTGCCCCATAGAGTTTCCAAGGAGCATCTAGCAGATTCAAACTGTTGACCTTTTGGTTAGCACACATATCCACCAGGGTTTCCTACAGGTACTAGGTACTGATAAATGCCAATGATTCTGCACTCTTCCCCTGGAAAGAAATGCAAGCTTGAGGGAAGGCAGATATCGACTGGGATGTACAATTTCTGCTTCTCAGTCACCAACACTCTTTGGTAGGAAGGACCAGAAACGACCTTTAAGAATCAGAAGGATTTTAGACATGCTTCTTAGGATTCTCACCAGCTCCTCTGTGGTGCAAGGCAGACTGTCACTTTCTCCCCAGATGTGACTGTCCGTTATACCAGCCTTGCTGTCCAAGCTGGGGCATGTCAGTGGCCAGCAGAGTGATTATTAACATTAGCAACCCTCTGAGACGTGGCTGGGCACATGCAGTGACAATATCTAGCATGCCATGCCTTCTGCCCTGATGACTCGACTCAGCTCTGTACACAGGCCTCTGTCCTATCTCAAGTTATGTGGGAGGGAGGGTGACCAGAGGCACCCAGGCAAGTCCTGTCAAAGTGCACACACACTGTCACTCACAGTACTCAGGCATGCCCATGACAAGGCTGCACACAGCAGCCACAAGGGAGTTATGCTTTTCCCAAGCAGAGAGTCCTACTCACAGAATTCACAACTGGACAAATCACCAGTGCAACCATCCATCCTTCACCAGACCAAAATCACATCCTCTGAGAGCCACAGAGACAGAATTCAAACCAAATCCACTGCAGGCAAATCAACTCAGACTCACAGCAACTTGGAGAACAGAACAGAACTGCCTACAACAAGTTTCCGATGTGGTAATCTTTATGAAGGAGGCCCAGTGGTGCAGTGGTTAGCCGCCAGACTTAGGTTAGTGATTTGAACCCACCAGCTGATCCCCGGGAAAAAGCTGTGATCATCAGCTTCCATAAGGATTCCAAATACCTAAAATCAAACCTACTGCCTTGGAGTTGATTCCCCGGAAGCCCTAAGGGGCTGTTCTATGCACTATGGGGCCACTATGAGTCAAAACTGACTGGATGGCAATGGAATAGTCTCTTCTCTCACAGAGTAGCTGGCGGGCTCAAATTTTCAGTCTTTAGGTGCCTGTAGCGCAGGACAGAACTGCCACATAAGGTTTGCAAGGCTGTAAGTTTTTATGGAAGCCAGTTGCGGCATCTTTCTTCCTGAGAATGTCGGTGGGTTCAAATCACCAACCTTCTAGTTAGCGGGTGAGCACTTCATCACAGGGCTCTTCCCACAGGAACAGGCTGCTAACCATAGGTCTGATCAATAGCTGCAGGCTTGGGAAGAAAATAGATTGATAACATTTAACAGCACCTGATTTGAAAATATTTTGTGTTGGGGAATAAAGAATATCCTCTTATTTTAAGGGCTATTTAATTTCAAAAAAATATATTTTTCTTTGTAGCCTCAGATCCATGGGACCTTCTAAAGTTGCAGGAGACAACGCTACGGGTTGTCAACAAGCACCATTCAGACTGAGGAGTTTCGCTGTCTTACAAAAAATGCTTGTGTGACTCAACGGCACTTGGCTGGCTGGCAGTACAGTTAGACACTGTCACCAGAAACATGGCCGTGTTCCTAAGTGCCTCTGCCTCTTCCTCCTGAGCCACCAACGACCTGCTCCGCACGGCCCTGGGTAACCCAGCAAGGGTGATGCTGGTGCTCCTAGTGGGACACCTTAATCCCAGGCGCACATCTGGGAATTTTTTTTTATAAAGAAATAATCCTTATCTAGCTAACAAGCTGTCCTCATCACTGGAATTATCAGAGAAAAAAAAATAATAGATGCAACTTCAAGTCCCAATGGTAGGACAATAAGAGTACGTTAATGCTATGGTTGAATAAGTTATGGTACATAGGTAGTCAAGCAGTGGAATACTTGGCATGTGTTAAACTACTGAGGTGCCCTGGCGGCACAGTGGTTAAAGCAATCAGCCGTTAAGCAAAAGATCAACTACTCAAATCCACCAGCTGCGTCCTGAGAGAAAGCTGCAGCAGTCTGCTTCTGGAAAGATTTACAGCCTTGGCAATCCTACAGGGCAGTTCTACTCTGTCCCATAGGGTCACTGTGAGTCAGAAGCGACTCAGTGCAACAAGTTTTGATTTGGTTGAAATGTAGAGGGATGTTTAATGACTAAAACTATATTCATGAAGCATTAACTAAAAGAAGTAAAATTAAAACCTGTATAAGTAATGTGATCCCATTAAAAAGAATTGTCCAACTACATCCACATAAACATTTAATGTAAAGTTCATGTGATTCAATAATATATGAGGTCCAACAATTAAGTCAGAAGACTTAATTGTTCTAAGTGCTCCATACCTCACTGCTGACTATCACTGCAGTCACCTTTGAAGTCCTCCCCTTAGGAAGCCATGCACCGAGGCCAGCACCTAGTCCATCCTTCAGAGCAATTTTGGAACTCCTTCTGGACCGGCCATTGCACATTGTGGCAAGCTCATGAACTTAATTGTATAGTTGTCTGTGAGGGAGTTTTTAGCCAATGAAAAAGGAACTGTATTGGAACACTGTCCCTACTCCCCTGATCTGTCCCGTAATGACTTTTCTCTTTACCTGAAGACAAAGGAAAAATTAAAAGGAAGACATTTGGATGACATTCAGGACATCAAGGGTAATACAATAAGAGCTCTGACGGCCATTCCAGAAAAAGAGTCCCAAATTCCAAAACTGCTTTGAAGGTGGACTAGGTGCTGGCACTGGTGCAGAGCTTCCCAAGGGGACACTTCGAAGGCGACCACTGTGATAGTCAGCAATGAGGTACGCGGCACTTTTGCTAGGATGAGTCTGCAAACTTAATCGGCAGTGCTCATACATACTACACACTTATGCAAATAAGTAAAGTATATTACCTACTTATATAATACATTATCTAATACAGCTATTGTATGTGCATAATATATAATACAATAAAACTAATCTTTCTATATTACATGATATACATAATGTATATTATACACTATAGAATGAATTTCACTTATGTTAAAATTTATGTATCTGTATTTCTCTCATATGTGTATATATGTGCACACATACACACATATTACTTAATAAATATCTGAAATGAATGCACATTTCCAGATCCCTGCTACTTTTATAATCTGAAAAATAAAAGTCACTTTTAAACAATTTTTAAAAATCTGTCTAATGGGAAGATTCACAGAACACAACTTGCTTATTCTAATCACAGTACCTTGTGTGAAGCAGCTGCTGAATTAATGTTCACTAAATTGAAAACTGAAAAATCAGGGTAAGAGAAGGGAATCATTTCAGTGAAGAAGAAGCAATCCCCAAACCTCAGGTGAAATCCTAGGCATGCATGGCTCACATTAAATAGGTATATTATATAAATTTTTACATCACTGTTTGCTAGGAGCAAAAAGGACTGGAACTTTCTCTCTAATCTTGAAGTGGAATTCTTAACTAATGGAGAGACAAGTTTTACCTGGGAACACAGCACTGAAGGATGATTTGTCTCACATCTTTCTGAAAGACTAACTTGGGTCTGTTAACTGCCATCAAGCTGATTTGGACCCTATCTGTATGTGTTAAGTGAATATACATTCATAATTAAGTATTCTTCTGAGTGTATACAGGAGTCTGTGGTTGGGGCAAGTGGTTGGGTGCACCACTATTAGCCAGAAGGTTAGTGGTTCAAACCCACCCCCCAGAAATACTTTGGAGGACAGGCCTGGTCATCTGCTTACCAAGGACCATAGTCTTGAAAAGCTTAAGGAGCAGTTCAGTTCCATAAATATCAGGTCACCAGGAGTAAGAAACAACTCAACCACAATTGCCAACATTAGTGTAAGTATGCATAAAATATGTACTTACAAATAAGTTCAGGACTACGTATCTGACACTAATGATTTGCTGTGCTCTCTCTAACCTGTGTCGTTTAATAAAGATTCTTCAGGCATCTCAGTAACACATTCCCAGGTCGATATTTATGCTATGAAACCAAAACACTCTATTTTGTCCCTTTGATTCCTGTCTCCCCCACTAAACTGCATGCTCCGTGAAGGCAGTGATACTTGCCTGCCTTGCTCACTCTATAACCTAGAAAGGTGGCCAACAAGTATGTGTCGAATAAATAAATCAATGGAGCATCTCATCATACTTCATTTATAAAAGCAAATAATACTTCAATTCCTATGCCACTACCTCTCCCCACTCTAGTTCTTGGTGCCTGTCCTTTGTCATATGTTCAACGATACGTACTTCCTTGCCCCTTGAGCTATAGGGTCACTATGAGTTGGAGCTGACTTCATGGCAGTTGGTTTTTGTTTCAGCTTTTATAGCAAGTTTCCTTAAGATCTTTCAGGACACTGCAAGGAGCTCACACAAATACAAAATTAAGGAAGAAAAAACAAGAACTCATTCCTGAAGGTGGTCGCTGCTGGGGTTGCTTTTTTCCTTTCTCTGCTTGAAACCCTGCTGTCGTCACACATCCCAGGAATCAGGGGCCAGAGCCCTGGACAGCCCAGCTCTGTCTCACAGAGGGAGAGAGGATGCTTCTCCAGAGAGCTGGGCATCCCTGCAGCAGCCACAGGGAGCATGGAGAAGCATCCAGAATATATGAAATGACAACTTGGAGTCCTCAAAGCAGTTCAGAGCGGTTCACTTACAAAACCCAACTACTCCAATGACACAAGCAGTTAACACACGCAGCAACTCACTGAAAGGCTGAAGGTTCAAGTCTACCCAGTGTATCTTGGAAGAAAGATCTGGTCGTCTGCTTCCGAAAAATCACAGCTACTGATAATTCTATGGAGCACAGTTCTACTCAGACACACATGCAGTTGCCATGAGTCAGAAACAACTTGACGGCAAGTGATTAACAGTTTTATAGAGCAGACATCTTATGTTACATCAATTATAATCCAAACCCTAACCCTCACAACCACATCTAAGCTAACAATACTCTAACACAGCTAGTCTTACACTCTGATACAGGCATTGCTGTGCTCAACGTGAACCTTAGAGAGACTAAGTAACTTGTCCAACGACGCTCAGCTACCACTTGTAAGCCTGGATCTGAATCCAGTTCTGACTCTAGACAGTGTTTTCTAGCCATCTCTGCTCACTGACTCCCATAGGTTGACTCAGCATGTAGAAAGCGCATTCCTATGCAGACTGAATTCAGGATAGTCATTTACTCATGGGTTCCTTCTTTAGTCCACCAAGGAAGTCTCAGTAGAGAACATACCATATCTTAGGTCCTCCGTTGGGCTTTCAAGACATCTTTGTCTACAAGACAGCCAAAGCCATTCTTGTGCTAGCTAATCACTGGAGAGTGAAAATTAAAAGAAATTCCTAGAAGAATAATAGAATTTGTTGAGCACCTTCCATGTATCAGGACTGACCCAGGCTCTTGGCATACATTTAAGAACTATAAGGCAGATTATACTTACTTTCTCTTTATCACGGAGATGCTCGAAGAGGTTAAATGAACTGCTCAAGGCCACACAGAGTAGATATGACAGAACTTATGTGTATCTATCTGCAAATCAGTCTCTTCTTTCCACGTTACATACTGACACTTGTGTGTAGTAGGAGGCATCCAATCAATGTGCATGGTACACATACAGAAAACCCAGTTTATGATGCAGAAGCCACCTGCTTTTAGTCTGTCCCAGATATCAATAACTCCCAGCTGTAAAAACAACAATTCTCAATTTGGGAAATCAGTTTTGCTATCTGATGGCAAACCATCCTTTTTACTAACAAGTTTGGAAAAACACAGTAATACCCGCTGTCAATTCAAATCCTAGCATTTGCTTAAGTTATGGGGATGAATCCAGTTGTATAACTTTTGGGGCATGGAAAATGACTGAAGTTCACCAGTCTGTAGTCCATAATTGTTAATATCTGGAAATATCTCACATGCTAAGCACTGTCACGGTCCTCTGTGTGTATCATTGTATTCAATTCTAGTGCAAACCCAGGAAGTATGAACTAGCATTATCGTCATTTCACGGAACCAGGCAAGTCACAGAGGAATCCCATGATTGACTCACCACCACGCCATGAAGAGAAGGAGGCACAGCCAGGATTTATGCCCAGGCCTTCTCACTCCTGGGCCCATGTTCAACAGTACTGCGCTAGCACGCCTCGCGGGACACAGGGAGATGGAAAAATCTAATCAGAGCATCGGGAAAAGTAGCTCAGGAAATCTTTACGCCTCCTCATCCGGTCTCACAAATCCCCATCAGATTGAATCCAACAATGAGAAATAATTTCCCCCCAGAGCCTGACCCCCAAATACTTCAAGAATGAACTCTTCACTTCCCTCACCAGAAAATTATTCAGCAGCTCATGAGGCAAACACTGACCTCTGGAATCCTATCTCAGAGCCTACCCAGGCCTGGCTGATGGGCCTAATGAAATTACCAAGTGGTCCTTCCCATTTCTGGCATCCATCAAGACTTTATGTCCAAAGATTATTCTACCAGACGGGTCCTGTGGATGTGACACGATTAGCCAAATTTCACAGCTTATTTTTGACCTCCAGTAGAAAATTGAGCCCATACACTCCTGAAGGCCACAGGAACCCTGAGAGAACATCAAGCTGATTCATCAAATTAGCTCAAACATAATTGTCCTGCATGACTGGCGATAGAAGTCGTCAGCTATAAACCCGTCAAAAAGCCATCCTCTCGAATGTTAAATAGAGACACAAAGTCCTGTTGTTTGGGATTTGACATTTGTTGGACGCCAGCCCGCTGAGGATGCTCTGTTTCCTGTTGGAGGGGTTTATCCAAAGATGCACTGAGCCCAGCCAAAAGAAGGAACCCCCACAAACTGTTAGAAATAGCAGCTTGGGTCTATCAGACCTCTAAGTTTATCCTTTTCCTGGAGAGACTCCGAAAGGTTAAAGTCTCTATTTTGAATTCTTTTTATTTTCACATGAGTCGTAATGCATGGATTTTTACATCTTAGACATGAAGACACCCGTGGACGGCTGAAAATCTTCACTTCTTCTGAGTAACGTGTTCTCCTGCTTGTGCACCCAGGGATTGGTGCGGAATACAAAAACAGGAAATGAGAACGTTCTGCTGAGAAAAAGCTACCCAATGGCAGGGCAAGATTTGAGAAAGAAACTATCTGTCTCGCAGCTGTCAATAAGCATGATTTTCTCCTTACGTAGCAGATCATCTCAGCTCCCTTCATTCTCTTTAATTCTCTGAGTCTATCATGACTGCCTTTGTGGTACCCAGCTCTGTGATGCTTTCCACGCCACCCAGCATCCAAGACTCGGATACTATAGCCCGTCCCTAAAACCTTGACGACTCTTTTTCCTGGGCTGCACTGTTCTCCTGATTCTCTCTGTTGTCTCGCTTGTCTTCTCTGGGTGACTAGTTGTCTGGTTCCTAATTTTTATGCCATCTGGGGATCATTTTTCCCTTTTTTGTTATTCACAGAGACAGAACAGACCTCCTATAATTTGTAGGTGACTGACAAGGCTTAAATGTTGTTAAAGCAAATGTTTTGATTTACTTCAGAGAGGACCTCCAGGCCCCAGAAGTGACAGGCTATGATAGCTTCTTCAAAGCTAGTGAATATTAAATACCAGTAACCTAGTCCTGGGGCCCTGATGGCACACTGATTAAGCTCTTGGCAGCTAACCGAAAGGTTGGCAGTGTGAGTCCAGCAACTGCTCCATAGGAGAACAATGTGGTAGTCTGATTTTGGAAGGTGACAGCCTCGGAAACCCTATGAGGCAGTTCTAATCTGTCCTCTAAGATCACTATGAGTCAGTGTTGACTTGACGGCAATGGGTTGGGTGTTTTTATAATAGCCCCTAGGGTAGCCATGAGTTGGATCCGACTCGACGGCACTTGGCTTTTCATACGCTGGTCAACACACAATACATTCTAAGAGATAAATTTGGCAATAAGTATCAAAAGGCTTAAAATTGACAAAATCTGTAGCAATTTCATTTCTGGGTGAAGCTACAAGTCCAGCAATAGGTTTAAGTGAATAGATTTCTAAAAGACAAGGCATCCACACAATGGAATATTTATAGCATTAGAAACCCTCATGTGCCTCTTTATTGATAGTGAACGATAAATTCACCAGTGCAAATGTAAGACCCTACTGTATCTACCATCCTCTACATAACTACATTGTCTACATTATGTACGTATACATGAAAAAACCTTTTAAAAGGCTGTCATCCAAAATATTAGCAGTGGTGACATCTATGGGTGGTTTTTAACTTCCTTCTTATACTTTATAATGCATGTGTGTTCTTTTTACAGCCAGCAGAAACGAAGATAATTTTATTCTAGATAAACAACATCCATTGACCCAAGAGAAACTTTTCACAGTGTGCCCCATTTTAAAACATCTCCACTTACATGTCATGACACCTACGGAGCCAACTGTAAAGAGCCACCAACTGTAAAGAGCCACCAACTGTACAGCTACCAACTGTGAAGAGCCACTTACGGAGCCAACTCTAAAGAGTCACCAGAACAATGCACTGACTGGGGGCCCAGAGTGAGAGGACACCACAGAAGATCATAGGCCCCACCATTGTCTGTTGTTGACCACTGTCACAGATTGAACCGGGTCTCTCCAAAAATGTGTGTAGCCATGTGACTGGGCCATGATTCCCAATATTTTATCATTGTCCTCCATTCTGGGATTTTCTTATGCTGAATGTTAAAGGGCTAGGGTGAGACCGTAAATCCCTTCATAAGGTCACATGCCTGCTCCACTGTAAAGGGAATTTCCCTGGAGTACGGCTAGCACCACCCTTTATCCTTTTATCCTACATACAAGAGATAAATGGAAAGGGAAGCAGGCAGAAAGTTGGGAACCTCACACTGTCAAGAAAGCAGCACTGGGGGAAGAGCGCGTCCTTTAGACCCAAGATTCCTGTTCCAAGATGCTCCCTGACCAAAGAATGATGTAACACAAGGACCTTCCTCCACAGCCAACGGAGGGAAAGCCTTCCCCTGGAGCGGGCACCCTGAATTCAGACTTGTAGTCTACGGAACTGTGTAAGAACAATCCTTTTTCCTTGTTAAAGCCGTCCACTCTTGGTATTTCTGTTAGAGCAGCACTAGCTGATTAAAGCAACACTGATGTGTTTGATCTCAGCTTCTTGCCCATTGAGTTAGAATTTTCACTTTGAAAGACAAAAGCATGAACTACTTGTTAAGTAACACTCCAGTTGATCATTCTTAAATCAGTGTTCTACTTGCAAGGAGACTATAAATGTTACGAGCAGTATCATCTACGAACTCGGCACACAGGCATCTTCCCTAAAACCCATCCGGTGGGGCATGGAGGAAGGCGACAGGTGGGACAAAGCAGAGGGGTGGGTGGGGAGGCAGTTTAGCATAAAAAAAAACCCAAGCCCAACACCATCAAGTTGATTCCAACTCACAGTGACCTTATAGGACACAGCAGAACTACCTGATAGAGTTTCCAAGGAGGGTCTGGCAGATTCAAACCGCGAACCCTTCGGTTAGTGGCCATAGCACTTAACCACTATGCCACCAGGGTTTCCCAGTTTAGTACTGCAGTTGACAACAAAAACTCCGAGGCCAACGAAGCTCAAATCTTAGGAGAAAGGTGATATAATCACTGGGGATAACAGCAGACAAGCTACTGACTCTCTCTGGGCTTTTGTGTCCTCAACGGTAATAACAGGGAACTGTGGGTAATGATGAAAACCCTGGTGGCATAGTGGTTAAGTGCTACAGCTGCTAACCAAGAGGTTGGTGGTCCGAATTCACCAGGATTTAAACTTAGAAACTCTATGGGGCAGCTCTACTCTGTCCTATGGGGTCACTAAAAGTCATGACCAACTTTACAGCAATTTTTTTTTAATGTTAATAATGGTATCTCCCTTACAGGATGGTCATCAGGCCATCCAGATTTGTAAATATTGATTACTCAAATTACAGCAATTCCGCTCTCTCCAGGGGAGCAACATGTGCTAGTGCTGGGCAGAATGCCTGACTGATGTCTTTGGAGTCTCTGGCCCTGCTTGCTGGTTGTGTAACCCTGTCGTGGACCCACTGCCATCAGCAGACCCAGGTGGTGCACAGGTTAAAGCATCTGGCTGTCAACTGAAAGGTTGGTGGTAGGAAACCACCAGTGCTCTATAGGAGAAAACTGTGGCAGTCAGCCTTCTTAGAGATTTATAGCCTTAGGAACCCTGCGGAATCACTACGAATTAGAATCAACTCAAAAGCAGTGGGTGTGATGTAGAATCCTCACTTTGAATGACCTCGTTTCAATGGTTCCTCTCATCCCCTTAGTATCGTTCTCTCTCTTAGCCTTTGGCTTATTCCTCATCAGACCTAAAGGTCTGAAAAGACCCCAAAGCAAAACCATTCTTATCTCTGACCCCGTAGACATGGCAAAACCAGATCTGATCTAAGAGTCCAAAGCAGGGTTCAGAAGAAAATGGCTCAGAGGGAGGACTTCCCTCAAAGACACATTTTATTTGGCATGGACAACAGTTGTTTAATAAACTAATTTTCAACATTTAAAAATTAGAAGATACCAGAAAAAAAAAGATGCAAGTTCCCAAAATCTCTTATGTAATGAGCTCTTCTAGCTTTGAGCTTTTCAAAATAGTGCTGCCGACTTACACATCTGCAACTTGCTTTGTTCCTCACACACTTTTCTAAGAATTATCCCTGTTTCATGCTGCAGTGGTATAGTCACTTACATGCTTCGAGACTATTCCATGGTGTGCATAGACTATAAATCATTTTTACAGTTTCTTATCAGTGGAAATGTCTGCTAGTGCAAATAATGTTGCTGTGGATATTTTTGTACTTCCCTTCTTACACAAGTGGAACAAGTCGCATGATCCATTTGGGATATAAACTCACATGGTAGAAGTGTAAGTGGCTCCTGCAGATGGCAAAGTGCTTTTGATGGGGGGTTACAAAGGGAACTTCAACATTATTTGATATATTCTTCTAAATCGAGTGGTGGGCTCATAGGTGGGCTCATTTTATCCTTGTGAATGATGACTTGCACATATGTTTCACAGATATTAGTTCACTCATTTGTTTTAGGTGCCGTCAAGTCAGCTCCCATACATCATGCATGACCTCAGGTGTAACAGAACTAACCTCGCCCAGGTCTGTACCATCTCCATGATGACCATGATGTTTGAGTCCATGGTTGTGGCCGCTGTGTCAATCCATCTCACTGAAGGTTTCTCTCTCCTTCCCTGAGCCTCCACTTGACCCGTAATGCCCTTTTCTAGCAACTAGTCTTTCCTTAGTGACACATTCAAAGTAAGCCAGCTGGTGTCTCGCATCCTTACTTTTAAGGAGCAGCCTGGTCATAGCATATTGATGTATAAGTCTTACAATATTATTTCATTATATTCTATACTGTGCTGTTGTTAGGTGCCATTGAGTCGTTTCAAATTCACAAAGACCCCCATGAACAACAGAATGAAACACTGCCCTATCTTGCACCATGTCCACAATTGTTTTCATGCTTAAACCCATTGTTGCAGTCACTGTGTCAACCCATCTCACTGAGGGTCTTCCTCTTTTTGATGACCCTCCACTCTACCAAGCATGATGTCCTTCTCCAGGCACTGATCCCTCCAGATAACATGACCGTAGTACATAAGATATAGTCTCACCATCTTTGCTTCCAAGGGGCATTCTGGCTCTACTTCTTCCAGAATAGATGTGTGTGTTGTTTTGGCAGTTCATTCAATATTCTCCAACACCACAATTCAAATATTACACATTAGTTGTATGGTGCCAAGCCAAGTGCCATCAAGTCGGATCTGACTCATGGCAATATTAATATATATTGTTTTACAAGTACTTGATTTAAAAAGTATTTCGAAGAAATTAAAAATATTGAGAAGCAATTTAACCACATGGGGCTGACATGCTCATAGCTGGCCCTGGCAGAAAAGGCAAAGACCATCCAGGTTGTCACATGTCTTGCCCCTGTCCCTCCTGCTTTATTGCACCTGCCATTTACAGTGTTGGGCCCTCCAGCATTTGAGCTTATGATCCCTGCCCTGTAAAATGGTACAATGGCTACACTGCAGGCTGGAGGAACCCATTATACTCCCCACAAAGTCCTTATGGGATTATGCAAAGCATGATAAATATGTTCCCATACTTGGCCCACTTCATAATCATAAAGTCCATCACGGTGGTCCATGTGAAGCCACCCCATCTACCACAGCAGGTCCGAGATCTGAAGGCTCCACCCCCGCCAACAAAAAGTGAAACTAAACTGAAGTGACTAACCCACAAGGAAAAACAAAGCAAAGCAGACAAGCTCATCTTTTACCTCCTGTTCTAGGGTCGTAACTTCCAGAGCAAATAAACACACCTCTGACCAACAGTTTCTGCAAGACATTCAACATCGCCAAGGAGAAAGCAATAAACAAAACTCAGAGTCTGCGTTCCAGGATTCTATGGCCCAGCTTGCTATCTCTTAACTGAAACAAGGAGACTGTTTAAGGAAGGCCACCAGTGGGATGTGGTTCCCGTGGATGCTAAGTGAGAGAGGAATCCACATCACATACAGTGATGCCTGGCTGGTCCACTTGAGGTCTCAGGTGAAGGAAGTGGGTTGAGAAGTTCACTGAGCTCAGTGACAGAGTCATCTGGTGCTGCTCTAACAGAAATACTACAGGTGGATGGCTTTAACAAAGAAAAGCGTATTCTCACACAGTCCAGTAGGCGAGAAGGCTGAATTCAGGGTGCCAGCTCCAGGGGAACGCTGGCTCTCTGTGTCAGCTCTAGAGGAAGGTTCCTTGTGTTGTATCAGTCTTTGATCTGAGAACATCTTGGAGCAGGAACTTCCAGATCTGAAGGACACGCTCTACTCCTGGTGCCCCTTTCTTGGAAGTATGAGGTCTCCAACTCTCTGCTCGGTCCCTTTCCTTTTATCTCTTGTAGGACAAAAGGTGATAAATGCCACAATCCAGGAAAACTCCCTTTACACTGGAGCAGGGAGGTGACCTTAGGAAGGGTGTTAAACAGTCCCACCCTAATCCTCTTTAATATAATCCTGTCTATTAACCACAGGCAGAGATTAGGATTTACAGCACAGGAAAATGACAAAATACTGGGAATTATGGCCCACCCATATCATTACACACACATTTGGGGGGACACATGACACTTGGTCTTCATGGATGAATGATCTCAGTCCTTCCAGCCCTTACCCATATGTCCAAGCTCTGTACATGTGGGACCAAGCTTACATGTCTATTAGCCACCATCAGCATTTCCAAGGAGCCTTCCCAAACTGAGTCTGAGATGAGCCTGTGGATTTCCTGCACCCTACAGATGTGACTTCTTAATAGCTCTTACAACTGCTCCCAAGTCCACACGCCCTGCCTCTCTCTCGGGGCCTATCCCAATCCTCTCCTCTTGGATAACTTCAGCAGTGTCTCCACCTCTCTCCAAACTCCTCTCTTGCATCATTCCAGTTTTCTAATTTGCAACCCATGTGATATCTCTGCAGAAAACTAACTACTCACCTCTTCTACTTCAGTCAACCCTCCAACAGCCTCACTTAGCTAGTCCCATACATCACAGCATGAGTTTCAAGTCCCTTCAGGACCCCTGTGACTTTAATGCCCACCCCGCTGTTGATCTACCCATATTCCAGCCAGACCAGTGTATTTGCAGTTACTCTGCACCCAACAGAAGGCCTGGTGGTGTAGTGTTTAGGTGCTATGGCTGCTAACCCATAAAGGCCAGCAGTTCAGATCCACCAGGCACTTCTTGAAAACTCTATGGGGCAGTTCTGCTTTGTCCCATATGGTCACTATGAGTCAGAATCAACTTGATGACAACAAGATTGCAGTTTTTGGTATTTTTTTGTGCCCGACATATTTTTGCCCCTCTCAGTCCTATGAACTTATTAATCCTTCTACCTGGAAAACATTGCTTTCTTCCATCATGTCTTTGTGACCCAGTCAGCTGCAACTCAGGGTTTGGTCCCCGGCTTAGCCATCACTTCCCTAACAAACATCTGTGTGTTTCCTCAGCCACTAAGATTAGATAAAGGAGCCATGGTTACAGCGATTAGGTTAAGCAGTCCTCTGAATAACTGAAAGGTTGGAGGTTCAAATCCCCCTAGCAGCTTCGCAGGCGAGAACCCTGGTGATCTGCTCTTGTGAAGTTTACAGACAAGAAAACCCTATTGGGCACCTCTACTTTGTCATACAGGGTTGCTATGAGTCAAAACTGACTTGATGGCACCTAACCAGGGTACCATCGGGTGTGCATGTCATAACAACATACATGTAGAATTATGCGTATTGAATATCTTGTATATGTCATTATCTTGTATATGTCATTATCTTGTATATCTATATAAGCATACGCACACATACATGACACACACATACACATACTCACTTGAAAATGAGTGTGCAAAGTATATCCCAAATCACAAGCCCCCAGTTATTCTAGAGGTATGACAACAGCCATGCTCAAATATTTACCTACACTTAAAAATAGATCAGATTATTCTTAGGACAGCAAAAAAGCTAGAATCAACCTGAATATCCAACAATAGGGAATTAACTTAATGAAGTAGAGTACATACAAGGTCTGACAATTATATTCACGAACTCATCCTAGAAAAGGTGCTCCATGTCCCACTGCTGAGCATCACTATGGTCACCTTCGAAGGACTTGCCTTGGGAAGCTGTGCACTGACCCCAGTGTCTCATCCACCCTTCAAGGCACTTTCTCTAGGATGAGTTCACAAACTTGTCAGTCCTCGTATGACAGTAGCTTTGCTGGGTGTTCCAGAAAGGGAGTTCCAAAATCACTTTCAAGGGTAGGCTAGGCTCTGGCGTCAGTGCACAGCTTCCCAAGAGGAATACTCCAGAGGTGACCGCAGAGATGTTCAGCACTGAGGCATGCAGCACTTTCTCTAGGCTGAGTTCGCATACTTAATCTGCACACCTCATAGATTCAATGGAATGTGACTTTGTTTTTTAAAAAATAAGATTCTAGAACACTATTCAAAACTAAGAAAAGATTCTGAGAATGTATAACTAGGAAATGGTATTACAAAGCAGTACGTATTTTAAGTACGATAGTATTTTGGTTAAAAAAACATTAAAATGTATAGAAAGAAAAAAAGTGAAGTGTTAACAGCATATTATATGTGGATGTGGCACTTCATTTTTTTCTTTGTTGTCTGAATTTTCTTAATTTGCTACACTAAATATATCTTTTTGCCTGACATAAGAATAATAATAGAAACTTCCTTTTTTAATTTTTGGAGTAACACTCCTTTTCTTTTTTAAATTTCGGAGGAAGCACACACAAAGATATACCACTCAACGTTTCCATCCCGTACAACCCAATGACATTCGTTGTACATTCTTCAAGTTGTGCTACTTTCTCACTCTTCTTTTTCACTTTATTCTAACACCATTATCTTAAACCCAGTTTCCTCTCAGCTGCCCATCTGGCCTTTCAAATTGCCCTTGTCAATTTGATCTCACATAGATAATTCTTGAAAGGACCACCAATAAAAACAAGTTAGACTGCTGCTACACAGAAGATATCAGAGATAGTATGGGCTGAAATTTTAAAGGTTATCTCACGGCAATAGTTTTGTGGAAAATAGAAGTATTATTGAGTTACCTTCTTTCTAACCACATGAGAAGATGCTTAGGGATCCTGATCTGTGTGGGCACTACAGCTGTTGGGGGGTGAAGTGGAGTTACTGGGTGTGTGCTCAGAGAGATGGGGGACACAATGAAAACATACTTTACCTTCTTGCAAATCTGATCTTACACTGGCTCCAATTATGACTGCACTCTCATTGTCCCTAACTGTGAATTCATGTGTGTGAGTGCACGTGAGTGTGTGAGCATGTGTGTGCGTGTGTGTGTGCGTGCATGCGTGCGTGCGTGCGTGCGTGCGTGTGTGTGTGTGTGTGTGTGTGTGTGTGTGTGTGTTGCGGGGAGGAAGCTTTGGTTTCACTGACTCAAGACCAGAAGTAATTTGCTGCTTAGTGAGAAAAAAGTGACAAAAGTCACCTGCAGGATGTGTGGGTTTCCTTAAAGCCAGCACGCATACCATGTCTTCTCCCATGCCCCAAAGGGAGCTTTTTGCAGGATACCTGGAGAGACAGCTTGCTGGTAGAAGAGGCTACACAATTTTATAGAAAGTGGTACATAGAATGTCACAGACAGCTGAAGTGCTCTTAAAAGTTAGGGTTCTCCTTAAAGAGAAGATAACTGGAAGCTCACTTTATGTATTATTTAGTCTCCCTTGGAGGGGCCAGAAACCCTGGTGGTGTAGTGGTGAAGTGCTATGTCTGGTAACCATGAGGCCACCAGTTCAAGTCCACCAGGCATTCCTTGGAAACTCTATGGAGCAGTTCTACTCTGTCCTATTGGGTCGCTATGAGTTGGAATCAACTTGACAGCAGTGGGTTTGATTTTTGGTTTTGCAGGACTGTGTGTGCTCCCCAGGGTTAAGAAAAGCAGATCCATTTTGATACAGATAAAATGTTCCAACATTTCAATTTACATTTATTTGTAAAAAATAGGAATTTCACTATAGCTGGTGTTGGTACTCTAGCTTTTTCCAGATATGAAAGTGTCAGTGCTCGTACAGGGTCCAGGTATCACATATGACAGCGGACAGGAAGTTTACTGAGGAGAAGCTTCATGTGCTTTTTTACCACTTGCCCTAGAACTCAACCTATTGCTAGGTAGTGCAGCTCTGGTGTGTCTACACAGGTAGGTTTCTGAAATTTATGATCTGGAGTTAATGGTACTCATTTGAATCCATGCATCTTTGTATGGTATTTCATACAGGGAAGCCATTTAAACTAAGGAACTAAAAAAAATGTTTTACAGCCAGACATTTGAATCAATGTCTCATGAAGTGATAAACTGAGATCTTCAAAAATTATGAACCATATTCAATCACTTTGGTTGCACTGTTAAGAAAAGATTTTAGATAAAAGCCAAAGTTTTTTTTTTTTTTCTCAAAAGTAGGATGCAATTATACGTGTGCGTGTAGGGTTGCTATGAGCTGGAATTGAGTCAGTAGCAACAGGTTTGGTTTATATGTATAACCAAAAAAAACACATGAAATCACTGTGATCGAGTCAATTCTGACTCATAGTGACACTACGGGACAGAGTACAACTGTCCACATAAAGTTTGCAAGGAGCTCCTGGTGGATTCAAACTGCTGACTTTTTGGTTAGAAGACGTAGCACTTAACCACTATGCCAACAGGGTCATGATGAAAACTGCTGAATCAAGCCATTATCCTGACTCACAGTGACCTTGTGGGACAGATCACAACTGCCCCATAGAGTTCCCAAGTAGCTGCTGGTGGATTCCAAATGCCAACATTTTGATCAGCAGCCAAGGTTTTAACCACTGTGCCACCAGGGTCCTTACACACACACACATACAGACACACACATGCCTGGATAATTACTGTGTAATTACACATACATAGTATGTATACATAGTATACATAATTACGCAGTATGCAACTATGTAATTACATACAGTAATTGCATAGTATGTAACTATACAATTACTGTATATAAACACACAGGTACAGTACCAATGTCAGTTGCCTTCAAGTACATTTGTCTCATAGCAACCCACATAAGTCTAAGTAGACCCATGTTCCAAAGGGTTTTCATTGGCTAATTTTTCAGACATGTGCTTACCACGCCTTTTGCTGAGATGCCTCTGGGTGGACTTGAACCTTCAACTTTTCAATGAACAGCCAAGCTCTTAACTCTGGGCATCACCTAGAAACTCAATGATACAGTATACTGGATACAGTACAATCGTATAGGATACATTTTACTTAACAATATATAATAACACACCCATATGTTATTTAGATCTCCTTCTTTGGAAGTTTCCATTTTGCACACATTTTAATGAAGCACAGTGCTAGGTTAGCACAGTGGTCCAAGTCTATGATTTATAAATGCATACATACACACGTACTAGGGTGGCATGCTCAAAATTGGTCGGCTACGAAAACTAAGAACATCAAAGACATGAGGAAATTATGGACCCAGGAGACAAAGGGGTCCACAAGATCAGGAGACTACATCATCCTGAGACCAGAAGAACTAGATGGTGCCCAGCTACCAGCAAAGACAGACCTACCAGGGAACACAACGCAGAGTTTCTCATGAGCCACAAGAACAAGGGAAGTCCAGATCAAGAACTCTATTAAAATAAAGACCAGATCTGATGGCCCAACAGTCTGGAGGATCCCCTGAGAATACGGCCCCTGGGCTTGATGCTAGCCCATAGTTGAGACCAGGACTGAAGCCCACATTTCAGACAAAGAATGGACTGGGCTAAGAGACACAGAATGATGCAGGTAGTGTGCATAATTTATGGTTTAATACATACATACATATATATATGTGTGTATATATATATTTGTATAGGAAGCTGTCCAATTGGTTTCTTTTCAGAGAGGAGAGGAGAGACTGGAGAGGAAGGGACAGGTAGGTGTCAGTTGAGGGATGACAGAAGTAAAGGGTGGAGCGCATAGATAGGGTGTTGTTACAGGGTGGGGAAAGCAGACAGAGTTGCACAGAGGTGGGTGCTCAGGGTTTTGCATGGCAAATTGACTTGCATTGAAAATTTTCACTTAATCACAATAAAAAATGATGAAAAGGAAATCTACTTGGAAAAAGAATTTGATCTGCTGAGGCCACCAAGTCCAGAAGGTTTAGGTGATCCCTGGTTTCATGTCCTCTCCCTCCTAGCTCACGAGTTTTGTGAGGTCAGGGACTAACTTTCGGGTTTTATTTATCCTGTTCTCATTTGCGCGTGGTGCTGAGGTCCGGAAGAAAGATTTACCCATGAAGGAAATGGCCCTTCCTACATCAATCAGGACAAGTCAGAGTAAAAGCCCAGCACACAATGCAGCTTCCTCCAAAAATGCAGTTTTGGCCTGACTCTCTGATCATCACGCCTCTACATTATCCAACCATTTTAAGATAAGATAATTACTTATGTATGTATTTACTTTGGTAAGCTATCAAATGACATGCTTGGTAACTATAGCCATATGTACACATATATTTTTTTAAACTAAAAAAATAAAGAGTGGAATGGATTCTCTCTCTCGCTCTCTCTCCTTTCCACCCACACCACTTCAGGAAAAAAAAAAAAAAAAAAAAAAGGCCTCCCCTTTATGGCAATTTGTAGCCTGGAGCCAGTTTTCAGAGCTGAGTAATAAATCCCGGAAAAACAGTGATTCCAGCAGAGAGGCTGATGGACACTTAACAGTGATGGCGCAAACAGAGGACACACAGGACAACGCTCCAGCCAGAGTCCACACACGAATGGTCACAGATTGCTCACCAAGACGCTGGTTTTTTAGTGGACAGTTTGACTGCTCATAAACAGGAGAAAATTTCTAAAATACCTGCAGACCCCAGGGAGAAGGCATTTCTTTCGTCTTCCTGTTTCCCACAGGTTTGGTGATTGGTAAATACTCTCTTCAATCACTCAATTCTGGTTTTATTTTGTTGCTGTTGTTGTTGCTGTTGTTTTGTTTTTAACAATAAGGACAAAAGTGACATCTGAATCATGACAAATTGATGACTAGTTGGGGGCAAAAAATAAATAAATAAGACAAGCTACACTACTGCAACTAGAACTTGAACTTGGATGGCTGGAAGTTCTCACCCACTGTTAAGTCTTCTAATACTTAAGGTTTCTGGTTTTCTGAATATAATTACCACTGTTTAGAGGCTGTGAATGTAAATTACAAAAGCTTTAGGTTAATCATGAAGAAACTAAAGAGGGGAAAATCTCTGACCCCCTGCCATTTATATCTAGGGCTAAATACTTAATAACTTGAGGGGGAGAACATTTAGGTAATATTCTACCTCCAACTGCAGTTTCTGTTACCTTCTATGGAGTTAGAGTCTCCAAGGGCTGTATCTTTGATTTCAGGCTGGAAACCGATGTTGCAGGGTCTTGAACGCCACCCCTCTGTGTCTCATGTAAGACATTTAAAGGGCCTTGCCTACGGAGGTGGGGTAACACACCCACACACCGTCACAACACATCCATCGGCGAGACTGTTTTGTAACTACAGCAAGATTTCCCCTCTGGAATTTAAAGAACACAGAAGACAGTCTTTTCAGCTGAGTAGGATCATTCCTGGCTTTAGGAACTCACCTCTGGATGGGATTGGAGGGAGGTGGGGTGGGGACAGGGCTGGAGGGGTGCATTTTCCAACAGAGTTTAGACAAGAAGGGAAGCAAAACCAGAAAATGCATCTCCATGGTAATAAAATCATTGGACCTATTCATGTAATTATTCCATACAGACATCAAAGATGTAAGGAGAGCAAAGATGTCATTTTATCATCTCAATTGATCTTTTAGGCTTGCACAAAGAAACTCTCATTTTATTCAAACCTGTATATTGTGTGAGCAATGCTCACATGAGATGTGTGTACTGTTAGACGTGTACACAATTATGCATCAAAAACCTGGGTGCCTGTATAGGAAATGAGGTGATGTGCCTGGCATTTTTTTACAGGCAACAGTGGGTTCTGCAGGCAGATTTGCATTACAAACATTCCCTGGAAAGACTGGGCCTGGAGAGCACAGTGCAGATGTATTTTTAAAAGATGCCTCCAGCTCACAAGGACTCAATTTTGAAGCCCACTAGAGTATTCTGCACGGGCTAGCACTTTCTCTGTGTATAATTTAAGGGCAGTTTGAAACTTTGGCCCAATTTGATCAAATATTGATAGACGGCCCAGTAAAACGTAGTATGGGAAGCAGCTACTCTACTGCCCACTGACACTGTAAATTTGAAGAGACACTGTCAACCAGCTGAGCTCTGAAATTTACTTCCCTGAAAGACAGATAAATCCCATGGCTAACGCTGGAGATACGTGTTAAATATACATACTCATGTACCTTATGGAAGGACCTCCATGATAAATTTCTCTTAGTCTAGAGCTAGGGAAGAGTTTGTCTTTCCTGATGAATGTGTCTGCTTTCCTATGAGACAACAACGACTCTACGATTCTCCACATTCCTCTTTTCGCCTTTGCAGCCAGGAACCTCAGAGTTGTACCATGCGTTCCATGGCTGTAGCTTGTCTTAGTTGCTCTGGTTTGACTGAACTGCCCCCTTTTCATTCTGAGTCCTTTATTCTCCACTCTCCCTCACCTTCATGAAGTTACTTTATTGAAAGTCACCTCAAATTCTTTTTGGAAGGAGGCCACAGAGAACTAGTCAACAAACATACTCAGGTCCCCAGACTCCTTCAAGCAGCCACAATAACATTTTGTTTCTATTATTTGTATGAAACTGGTCAAAAGAAATTCACACTTTCACCAAATATCTGAATATATAATTGTCACCTAAGATACAAATGAAGCTTCTGCTCTTGCCACCCAGCACCCAGTTTTCGTCGTCAAGACGCATCACGTTAAACGGTCATCGAGATAAGGGCAGACCCGCACCGCAGCACCCACAAGGTGGTACCTGGCTCTGAATGGGGCTCCACGGAGGGTGTTGAAGGCCAGCCAGGTGTCACAACCTACTGGACAACCCCCCTCAAAAAGAAACTAGAGATGGCATTTATTGTAAAGAGGAATTATTGAAAGAGATGTGTTTTCCTCCATTATGAGAGGGAAAAATTTGGTTCTAATTAGGCTGATCTGGCATTATTAAGGAGAAAAAAAAAGAGAGAGGAAGGAAGGGATGGAGGGAGGAAGGGAGACAGGGAACAAGGGAGGTAAGGTCAGAGGGAGGCAGGGAGGGAAGGAACAGAGATGGCTGGCTCTACAGTTGATGTTGGTTGTGGTAAAAAATGTTTGTGCAGAGCTAGTTTGGTCAGACCCTGGGCTAAGTGCATCCCAAGCCTGGTTTCACTTAATCCTCATCCAGGTAGAAATTGATCTTATCCCCCATGTACAGATGAGGAAATCAAGGCTTAGAGGACTGAAACTACTTGCCTGAGATCACACAGCTAGGAAGTTGTATGCCTGAGTTTTGAGGCCATGAGCCTAACCACTAGGCAGTAGAAATTTCTCTTGAAGCAAACGCAGAGACCCACAGCCTACTTTATTTTTTAATTGTTAGAGTCTTCATCCAGAGCCACAGTGACACAGTGTATGACGAGCTTTCTAAAAGTGCCGTGAACGACAACAATAGGAGGCAACCTTGGAGGAAAATGGTAACTCATGTAATTGGGATGCAGCCGGGGTTTTGAGAGCAAGGAGTTTCATGGGGCCAGCAAGAGCTACCGGTGGCTAGTGGCTTCCAACCTGCTACCAATAGCAGAAATATCAAAACGGCATTTCACAAATTATAGACCTTGGCTAGCAGTGTGGATTTTTCCCAAGGGATGGCTTCTGGATTTGAACCACCAACCTTTTGGTTAGCACCCAAAGGCTTACGTGGTGCTACAGCCTAGGAAACCCTGGAGGGCAGTTCTACTCTGTCTCCTAGGGTCACTATGAGTCAGAGAAAACCGGATAGCACAAGGCCAAAACAGTTTAAGACCAAAAGTGAGTCAATGCCATGGGCACTGCCTTTGGACACTCCATGGCAAAAGTCTGTTTCCATCCAGTAGTAGTATATCCGTCTTCAGTTAGAACCTGGAGCTAGACCCCATCCCTTGGTGCCCGAGTCTCAGAAGCTGCCAACACAGATTCTTGACTCACCAGTCATACTGGGGATTATCAACTCAGATGCTGATATGGAGCAGAGCGCTCAGTGTTTCCACAGCAAACTCTTAAGCCCAAGCCAAGCCAATTTCCATCAAGTCAGTTCTAACTCAAAATGATCCTATAGGATTGAATGCAACTGCCCCATAGGGTTTCCAAGGAGTGCCTGTCAGATTTGAACTGCCAACCTTTTGGTTACCAGCTGTAGCATTTAACTACTACACTACCAGGATTTCCCAAGCTCCTAAAGAGGATCTAAATTCATATTTTGATGGGTGTGATCCTGAGATTTACATAAAGGCTCTCATTTTTTAAAAGAGACAACTACCTCATTTATCGTAAACACTGTGTGTGCTGAACAAACCATGTGTGTTGATTTCATTTACCTTGTGTGACCTCTAACTTCTGTGCCTGATGTTAGGACAGAAGTGAGACACCTTCATCCACAGTCCCACACGTATGAAGAACTGGTCCTTTACCTGATTTTCTCCCAGTGTTTAGACTTGTGTAAAGAAAGCCCACGAGGAGCAAAGCAAATTAAATAAAGGACCAAATATCGAACAAACGAGAGAAAAGAATAAATCTGTTTGAAAACAGTCTCCCAGCACTAATGACTAGGTTCTAAAAATAACCTCAGTGTATTTTTAAACTGGACGAACACCCCGAAAAATAAACCGAGGATAAATTGAGGAAGACGTTTTTAACAAGGTGAATCAAAAGAGGATCTCAGTGTAGAGTTGGAAACACAGGAGGCAGCATCCTAAAGGAAGCTTCTTCGTGACCTTGGTGGTAGGCACAGTAATGTGAGGGGAGGAGAGCTGAAGGAGGCAGTACAAACCCCAAACCCTGCACTGGGGGGAGCAAGCCAGGAGGAGAGATGCCTTCAAGTTCAACTCTGTACTTAGAGGGAAACTGATCTAATGGCAACAGTAGCCTGGGGTGGGATGGTGACAAAGCCGTCAACAGTTACCAAACACATTCAAGTTCACTGGCATCAGATTCACATTTCTCATTCTCTGCCTGGAGTGATGGTTGGTTGGTTGTGGCCCGGCACCCTCCTATTCACCCCACGATTGTGGGAACCCTGACCCACTTCTCAGTCTAGCAGCAGACCTGGGCTGAGCCACTCAGCACATTCCATTTCTGTGAAGACTGAGACATGTGACCGACATGGGCTCATTACAGTGATGGTCCACGCATGTGCTGGGACAGACAAGGGAAGACTGTCCGTGTGAATGAGGAAGCTTGTAATTCAGGCTCTTTTGGTTGCTATCTTGTGGCCCCCTAAAAAGGCCAGGTCCCTGGAAGAAAACAACTTCCTCATTTCTGCAAACATTAAACTCGGACCAAGCTCACTGTCATCAAGTTGATTCTGACTCCTAGAGACCCAAAGATGTTCGGTGTGGTCGTATGACTATTGGAATGCCTGCATTGGCTTGAACCCCAGAATGACAATGATGACCAGAGCCCCCAAACCCAACTCATGTTTGATATGTAAACTTGCCGCCATGGCTCAGATTCAGACTCACAAGTGCTCTCTAAGACAGATGAGGACCTCCCCGTAGGGTTTCCAGAGCTATAAATCTTTTACAGAATCACACTGTCACATCTTTCTCTTCTGAAGCAGCTGGAGGATCCACACCACGGACCTTTTGGTCACCAGTGTTCCTTGTTTGCTTTGCAGCATTTGTAAAAACTAAACATATGACCTGTCAAGTCACTGAGATTTTATTATAGCAGCAAAACCTCACACATCCTGTCCAATACAGGCATAAAAAGTTGTGAGTTATCTTTTTTCACTTACTCATTGTGTGGGTTTGATTTTCTTTTTTTGATCCCAAAGCCTCCCATAAAAATTATAGAAACTACAAGAAGATAACAAATTCCCTGTCATAGGGCAATGCTCATACCTCCGCTAAGAATAAGTCACGTGGTGAAAGAGCCGGGGCTGAGGATGGGTGGAAAAGGGCTGAGCCTCTGTTCCCTGTAATTGCTTTAGAGCCACTAATCAATGAACAGTCAGCTAATAATCCCTTTCGAATGAGTCATTCTCACCAATTACAAGCTGATTTGTTGCCAACTGCACTAACTCGTGGTGAACCTACCTTGTTCTTGCAAAACTGCTTAGTGGCTGCTTTGATGGAAGGGATCGCTGTGATAGACTCTCTAGACAGTGACAAAAGAAGTCACAAGGGGGGAAGGGGCGGGGTGGGGGAGGGAGAAGCGCTGGGCAGCGCTCAGCTGAGCTGCTGAGTCGGAAAATGAGCCATTTATTGGGGGGAACTGATGACTCTTCGCCAGGTAGCGCACTGTTAAGCACACCTAGATAAAAAACAGACGATGTTTGCCTCCTATTCTCTGTTTTTAAATTCCATGTAACCTTTAAAGCATTCACCCATTATGGTGATGTACCTCACTGAGCTGAGACAACAATGTCCTTTCATGTCAGACACAGAGCCGGATTATTTGCCATTAAATCAGGTTTTTTTTCTTGTTGTTATTGGTTTTTTAATACCTATCCTCCTGGCTATACCTCTGAAAAAACGCCTTCCATCATGACACAAACAGGTGCTGACCCTACCTGGACCCTAAGCCCAGGAGCAAAGAGCGTATCACCATATCCTCAAAAATAGACAGCAGAGAAACAGCCCACTCCCCCAGCCAATTCTCCCCACCCGGCCCAACCCTGTCCCCGCAGCTCAATCCCTGGTGAGTTACTAGCACCATTTGACTAGACAATGTCTAATGGCACGGCCTTGAATTCAGATTCTGTCCATTCCAAGATAATGAGATAGAGACACTCTTGTCACTTGTCCCCCTATATGTCTAGTAGAGCACTTTCCATATGGATGCCACAAGCATCTGTTAAAAGGTGATTCTAACACAGACAAGGTATACACAAGAGTAAGACACAAGTGGTCCCTGTCCTCACTGGGCATATCCCAGCCCAGGCTTCTCTGCATCTGGACTGTTGGTGCTTAGGACCAGACAATTTTCTGTTGGGGACTGTCTCATACATGTAGGATGTTTAACAGCATCCTTGGTTTCTACCCAGCAGATGCCAATGGTGGCCCCATGAGGTGTGACAGCCCAAATCATATCTAGACTGCCAGATGTCCCGTGGGGGGCAAAACTACCCTCACTGGAATAGATGTTCTAACCCCAAAAAGAAATGAAATAGATACAAAGGACAATGATAGTGGTTAAGTCTTGGGCTGCTAACCAAAAGATCGACAGTTCGAATCCACCAGGTGCTCCTTGTAAACCCTAGGGGGCACGTCTACTTTGGAGGGAACATATAAAGACGGGATGAAACCAGGATGGCTGTTTGCAGAAACCAAGAAAGTGAGAATGGACACAGTACAGGGTGTGAGGCAGGGACTGGGGTTACCCAATGGTTACAGGTGGCAGGGGGTAGAGAGCGTGGGGCTCTGCAGGCCAGGGTTAGGAACTGAGCTTTCTTCTAAGCGCAATGGGGGAAGCCACTCGGAGTTGTGAACACAAGCAGAACATTGCAAAATGTACTCGTTCATCCCACACAAACTAACAGACCTCTCCTCTTGTGAAACGCAGTGCTGTGGGGCAGGGGGCGGGCGCAGTAGTTGGTAAGATACAGAAACAAGCAAGACCCTGTCACTGGCATTGAGGGGCTTCCTGTTTGTTGGAAGAAACTAACTCGTAGGCACACTTTCTAGACTGGAAGGAGGCGGGGTAGGCTGGTGGGAAAGGAAAATGAGAACTCTCAGCAGAAGAGGCTGGGAGCGAAATCTGAGACCGTACAGAAAGCACCGACTAGGAAAAGCCTCACAAGTGGAGCACCAGGAATTGGAGCGCAGCAAGTCACCCCTACACACCCAGATCCCAGTGCGGTCCAGTTCCCGGCTCAGACCGGATTCCAGTGCGGTCCCTGGCCCACGGCTGATGCTCCATAAACAGATGGCAAGTGAAGGGACTGTTATGCCCTCCACATGCCAGAGCTTCCCTGACACTTTCCTCTCCCCTCCACCTCCCAGGAGGCAGGTTACCTGTGTTACCTGGACACCCACAGTGCAGGGATGAGGACATCCTCACGGGATGCAGGGATGCTGACACTTGTATCTGCTACTGCATCCTCACGGGGGCACAGCGGTTATGAGCTATGGCTGCTAACGAAAAGGTCAGCATTTCAAACGCACCAGCTGCTCCCCGGAAACCCTAGGTGGCAGTTCTATTACTCTGTCCCATAGGGTCACTAGGAGTTGGAATTGACTTGAAGGCCATTATCTTGGGTTTGGTTTATGCGCCATGCAGTGTTTTATCCAACGGGGATTCTGACTCCTAGTGACCCTATAGGACAGGGTAGAACTGCTCCACAGGATTCCCAAGGAGCAGCTGGTGGACTTGAACCTGGGACATTCTGGTTAGCAGCTGAGCTCTTAACGACAGCACCATGATGACTTTACTATGTGTTTGCCAAGCCAAGTGCCGTCGAGTCGGATCCAACTCATGGCGACCCTAGTGTTTAGCATCACTTAATGTGAATCATCTCATTAGGTCGCTTATTATGGTAGGTTCTGGGGATCATGTGGTAGACACAGCCCAGATGTAATCCTTCTAGACTGTGAGAGGGGTAATATAAGTAATCCTACAAATAACAACTTAAAATACTCTCTAGTGCAACAGAACCAAATGCCATGAGAACTCTCATCTCGTCTAGAGGGCACCGTCAACACTCTATAAATACTGGTTATACTGATGTCAGTGGAGAATCACTTCCCATTTGCACAGGAAATAACCCAACTTCCAGGCGCATGTCCTCTTCCATACTTTGGTACCACTTCTCAACATATTTCTTCTTCATTGATGTGACAAAAAATGCTTAATCCTCAAAGCCACAGAAGGCAAACAATGAAGGTGACATATTCATATAGGAAGGAGTGGCTTCTCACTAATGAGTATAGCCCACTGGGAAGTAACTATTGGAAAGACTTGGCTTCGGTTGTCTCAGCCTGCATAATGCGCCTTTCAGGGAGTAGTGACCCCAGGAAAGAAAGACATGCCTCTGACGACCCAACCTTTTGGGGATGAATGTTGGTGCAATCCATAAACAGTAGTCTATAAGACTGTAAGGGAACTTCCCCCCCTCATTTCCTCCTTTGTGAAAATGAAAAAAAAACACACACATCAAGTAAGATGTATTGATAAATGCACTATAATTAATGTAACTACCTCTTTATAAGGAAACCCTGGTGTCACAGTGGTGAGACCCACCAGCTGCTCCTTGGAAACTCTTTGAAGCATTTTCACTCTGTCCCATAGGGTCACTATGAGGTGAATGAATTTGACACCAGCGGGTTTGGGGATCCTTTTATAATGGAAACCCTGGTGGTGCGGCGGTTAAGTGCTCAGCTGTGAACTGGAGGGCTACCTGTCTGAACCCACCAGCTGCCGCACACAGGAGAAAGCTGTGGCAGGCTGCTTCCGTACGGAGGACACTCTTGGAAACTAACTGTATGGGTGCAGTTCTACTCCATCCGCTGGGGCTGCTATGATTCGGAATTGACTGAACAGCAGTGGGTTTTGTTTTGTTTTTGTCTGTTTATAATCTCAGAATAAAGGACAGTGTTTGAAACTATTTTCTTAGGTTATTTTGATATCCACTTTGGCAAAATAGAAAAGAGGGTAACACTGAATTAATTTCTCCAACATTTGCTCTCATGTGAAATTCTAGAGAGTGGGACCCAACGCTGGGGGCAACAGTGAGCTCATCCAGAACTCGAAGGTGCCCATGGAAGGGACAGACAGAGGAGGTGGAAAGCTCAATGCCAGGCAAGAGGAGAACCAGCAGAGACAACCGTCTTCTCCAATAGTGTGTGCGTGCATGCGCAGGTGTGTATGGGTGTGTATGTGTATGTATGTTCAAGGCCTTAAAGGGGGCTTGTTGGAGAAAACAAGGTGGTTCTGGAGAGAAATGGAGAAGTGAACCATCCCCCAAATCAAAGAAACTTTCCCAGCTGGTTCAGCGGAATGTGTCTGGGGAGAAAAGTACCAGATCCATGCTTCTCCAACTGGAACATGCACTTGAATCCCTGGGGAATCTTGCTAAAAGGCAGATTCTAATTCAGCAGCTCTGGGTGGGGCCTGAAACTGTGCCTTGCTATCGAATCCATGTGATGCTAGCGGTGCCACTGTGCAGATGGCACTTTGTGTAGCAACGAGTAGACGACGACTCAGTAGCCCGTGAGTACATGCTGAGTAAGGGTGAATGACTGGCTAACTGGGTACATAAGAGAGGACAGAAGAAGGAAAGGTGATAAGGTTGGACAAACTGACATGAGACACTTCAGGAATATCACAGTGATCTCGCTGTTGTCAGGATAGAAGCCTGCTCGTGTCAACCCCAGGGAATGTTGATTCAGTATAGGACCTCAAATTTAGTTTACATTACAATAGAAATGTAGGTGTTGCGGTCCTCTGGGCAGTCCTGAGTCACAGCTGAGGCTTTGGAACCAGACTGTCTAGGGTGAAGCCAGCCGCGCCATCTCTGGCTATATGTCCCCGTCCTTCGGTGTCTTCAGGATTCCTTTGACTCCACTGGGATATGATCACGGCACCAGCTGCATAACTCAGCTTTCGGAAGAGCGCAGCCCACTGCCAAGGGCCATAGCAACCCTTAAGGAATGGTAACTGTTATTTCTATGATTATTTTTCTCTTTGTGATGCTGTGAGAGCTGATGTCATACAGAGCCAATAAGAGCTAATGTTACATCCTGCACCGCCTATTCCCAGCCAATGAGCACCGGCGTCCCAGTCTGCACTTCTGCTGGTAGCAAGTAAGCCCCTCCCTTCTGTTTCTTACCCCATCTTCTCTTTCCGCTATTAATGCTTTTTTTTTTTTAATTGTACCTTAGATACTACAGATTATTACTACAGAGTAGTTTCTCACTAAACAGTTAGTACACAAATTGTCTTATGAGGTTGATTACCAACCTCATGACACATCAACACTCTCCCTCTCAACGCTGGATTCCCTGTTACAACTTTTCTGCCCCCTCCTGCCTTCTAGACTTGGCCCCTGGGCTGGTGCACCCCTTTAGTCTCATTTTGTTTTGTGGGACTGTCCAATCTTTGGCCGAAGGGTGAACCTCATGAGTGACTTCATCACTGGGCTGAAAGGGTGTCAGAGGGCCAGACTCTTGGGGGTTTTTCAGTTTCTTTCAGAACAGCAAGTCTGGTCCTTCTTCTTGAGTTCGAATTTTGTCTGCATTTCTGTTCCAGCTCTGCCCAGGAGCCTCTGCTGGGATCCCTGTCCGAGCAGTCCGTGGCGGCATTCAGCTGTACTGGACCTGGTCTGGTGGAGGCTGTTGTGGATGTCCTCCAGCAGGCATTTGGACCAGTCCCTCCCTTGTACCTTTAGTTTTCTTCCTTCTTCCTCACTGCAAAAGCAGTGAGACTAGTGGAGTGTACTGGATGGCTGCGCACGGGCTTTGAATACTTCCGATGCTACTCTCTAATTGAGCTTTATGTTCCCTGAGACCAGGGTCTCCACAGTCCTCTTCCCAACAATTTGGTCCCTCAGGGAGTCTGGATGTGTCTCTGGAGCTTGCCTTGTACAAGCTGCGCTGGCTTCCCCACTATCGTGTACTTTACCCCTTACCTGTTATCTGTTTGCCACTGTTAATTCTTAATCAGACAAAAGGTATGTGAGTGGCAGTGATGGACCTGTCTCAGCGTGCCACAGAAGCTCCAGTGTGGGAGGTTACAGGGACTCTGAGTGACAGCTCCAGGAAGGAATGAGATGATGAGCCACCCACCAGCAGTGCCAACCAGTGGTGGTGTCAGCAAGATGGTGACAAGCTAGAAGCAGCTGTCCCTGAGCAGGTCCCAGCTTCATTTCTTCATTCATCTCTCTTCTCTGGGGTTTCTCAGCCCCAGCCCTATTGACTCCAGAGGCCAGATAATTCTTCATAGTGTCCCGTGCAATGAAGGGTGCTTAGCGGCACCCC
The DNA here is from genome assembly GCA_028571685.1 of Heterohyrax brucei. Lineage (NCBI taxonomy): Eukaryota > Metazoa > Chordata > Mammalia > Hyracoidea > Procaviidae > Heterohyrax > Heterohyrax brucei. Next base: position 81,170,500 of record CM053156.1, on the reverse strand, counting down.
TGGCCTCTCCCCGTTAGATAACAGCAGCCGTTGTAACAACTCAAAATATCTTCAGACATTTCCCAAATATTTTCTGAGGGTACAAACTTCCCCAGCATCCAGCCAGTTGAGAATCACTGCCCTGTATATACCAGGTAGGGTACTAGGCGCTGCAGATCCAGAGAAGATGACAGCAGGGAAGTCCTCCACCCTTGTGGAATTTAGGTTCGAAGTGTAATCAGAAGATCTGAAGAGTTTCAAACAGAGATGATACACTATGTCATGGCCCCGGTTTGTACCAACTTGTCAGTGCTGTGACTATAGCGTCCCCAACTGTACCAAGATCTTCCTGGAACGGGCTGGAGCTCAGGAGAGGGGTGAAGACAATTCCTCTGCTTTGTTCTCCATGTTTGATCTACTTAAGGCTGAACTGTAAGGGAACTGGAGTTTCAGTAGGGCAGTGAGCCATGGTATGACAGGCACCTTCTTATTGTTGAGCTAAGCCTGTGCTGAGTGCCAGTCCACAGGGTGGATTGACAACATTGGTTTCTAAACCCATTTTTAAGCAGCCCCTGTCAATAATCATGAGTGCCAGGCTGAGAAATTCTGTACCACCCCTAACAAGGCTCCTCAGCAGCAACATGCATGCATGAGCCAGTTCTAACTCACACTAGGAATCTTAAAAATGGTCACCTTAGCAACTAGTTACCAGGTATGGTGGGCTGGGAAGACCCCACATGTGGGACACATGCAGTCCGACAATTAAGCCTGCTAACATAATCGTTCAAAGTGTTACACACCTCATTGCTGTGTATCACAGTGGTCATCTTCAAAGTACTCCCTGTGGGAAGCTATGCACTGACCCAGCACCGGGTCTACCCTTCAAAGAAATTTTGGAACTCTCTCTGGAATGGCCACTGCACATGATAGCGAGGTGTCAAGTTTGCCAACTGAACTGTACAGTTGTCTATAAGGGAGCTTTTAGCCAGTAAGCAAAGAACTATATTGGAACACCCTCCCTCCTCAGCTGATCTGGCCCCCAATGACTTTTTTCTTTATCTGAAAATAAAGGAAATATTGAAAGGAAGACACTTTGATAGCATTCAGGCATCAAGAGTAATACTGTGACAGCTCTGATGGCCGTTCCAGAAAGAGTTCTAAAACTGCTGTGAAGGGTAGACTAGGTGCTGGCATCGGTGCGTAGCTTCCCAAGTGGAGTTCTTCAAAGGTGACCGTAGTGAGGCATGGAGCACCTTTTCTAGGATGAGTTTGGGAACTTAATTGGCAGCCCTCGTAAAGTATAATGTGATGACCCCGCTCCTTGGAAAATGCGTGTTGACCACAGCTAATAAAAGCAGTAAACTGGATGATAGAGGAAGAAGGCCAGATCCTGAAGTTTCTCTGTGGCTGTGTTTAAGGCGATGCTGGGAGTAGTGAGGTATCACGGGACACCTCTGTGGTTAAAGATGGGGACCAATTACAAGGAGCCTAGTGGCACCGTGGTTATGTCTCCAGCTGCTAACCAAAGGTTGGTGATTTGAATCCATTAACTGCTTCACTGGAGAGAGATGTGGCAGTCGGCTTCCATAAAGATTATAGCATTGGAAACACTATGGGGCAGCTCTGCCCAGTTACACAGGGTCACTAGGATTTAGAATCCACTCGACAGCAACAGCTGTGCTTTTTGGTTTCCTCAGCTCACTAACACTTGTCCCATACCACAAGTATTGATAAAACATCCCTTGTTAGATATTTGTCACTGGCCAGGCCAGCCCCTAGAAGAAGTACAAGGCCAAGGCCAAAAGCAGAGCAGGTAGCCTCAGATGCTTGCAAAAGTCTGTCAGGGAACAAATTGAGTGAAAAAGGCAAGTGTACACTAATAGGGAGGGGTGAGGACTGTGGCAAATTAGCCCATTTCTGACCCACCTGAGGGGCCAGCCATCACTTAGCTTCACTTGATTTGTTAAAGTTGTGGCATTTAGGAATGGGGCTCCATGATGCAGATCTATTTTTTAATGATAGCCAACAATTTGGATTAAAAAGAAATACACTATATGAACCAAACAAAACCCAATCGTCCATTGCATTGATCCCTTGTGCTATAAATGTGCTGCCTCTCACAGTGCACATCTGACCACTAAACCTCAAGACTGGTGGCTTGAACTCGCCCCGTGGTGACGTGGAAGAAAGGCCTAGCAGTCAGCTTCGGAAAAGATTACAGCCAAGGAAATGCTACCAGTGAGTTTTAGTCTGTAACACACGCAGTTGCCTTGAGTAGATACTGACTTGAGTGCAACATGCTTGGTTTGATTTTTGGTTATCCTAAAAGGAGGGTCAAGGTTCAGGGAGAATTCAGGCCCAGTGCTTAATGGGAATCTGTAAGTTTAAGACTGATGAGAAATGAGTCAGTCCGTTTTATGGTTTCATTCTATGTTAGCTTGAATTTCTTAGGAATCTCAACTGTTTCAATGACTCAACTATTTTGTTTTTCCAGCTTTTCTTGCCCGCTTTTTAAGAAAGAGTGCATGGTGGTTCATCTGCTGCTTTCTGTTGCTCTCTTAAGGTTTGCTGGACAGTGATGTCACCACTCACAGCCGTGGAACGTGATAAGTCCCTTGGGAGAGCAGACAGCGCCGAGCGAGCGCCGACTCCAAAGAAGGTGAGGCAGCCACTCACCTGCCTAAAGGTGCAGCTTCTAGAGGCAGTGGTGTGATTGTTTAGTTTCCCCATTACAAAAGAAAACAGCCCTTCATAACTGACCTCAGGGCGATTATAATCAATCTGAAGTTTCTTCCTCAGACAAATGCAATCAGCGATCATTAAGCCACCTTTTCACTCAATCACGGAAACAGGCATTTCTTGAGATTCTACCATGTTCCTACACTATTTTTTCCACACCCTCCTGAACACTCTGTGATATTCTTAAAATTTCTTTTCAGAAATGTACTTTTCTAAATATACTCTCCCTGGTACAAAACTAAGGAGCCTGGCAGCGGGCAGTGGTTAAACGCTCTTGGCTAACCAAAAGGCTGGCAGTTCAAAGCTACTTGATTTTTTTTGTGTGTTTTTGATACAAAACTGTGCTATTCTGTCAATTCCAGACTGAAGATCATTTAAAGCCTAACTCACTATTGTCAAGTCCATTCTGACTCATAGCGACTCTACAGGGCATAGTAAAAGGGGCCCCACAGAGCTTCCAAGGTTGTAATGTCTACAGAAGCAGACTGCCACCTCTTTCTCCTGAAGCTGGTGGGTTTGACACTGATGATTCTATTAGCAGCTGACTGCTTTACCACTGCACCACCAGGCCTCCTTTGTTCTAATCAGAATAGTACAACATGAAATAGGTCCTAGTTTATATATATAAATGAGATAATCATGTTGGATTGGATAAATGAGCAACATGTTGGTCTTTATTTTGAAATTTCATTTATCTGGCCATTTGCTTCATTGGAAATAAAGGCATTGAGTAATTTGTCATTGGTATGAACTGTGAGATTCCTGTCTGGAGCTGAAATACTTGGCATTTGAAGTTCAAGCCAAAAGAGGATGCCTGGGTTATAAGCTGTATCTGCCAATACTTGGTATTCTTGCACAGTGTACAACCTGTGCACCTGCCCATGACAGTCCTGCTTAGCTCAGTAATTTAAAGCACAAGCAATAGATTTTACCCAGCAACACTGAGGCCAGGCTGTATGTCAGAGACACGAGCTATTTGAACAAAGCTGTTAGAGACAGATTTATCAAATATGACATTCAGTTTTTCATTTTATTGGTATTGTTGTCTGTAAGTATGTTTCTGTTTAAATGGCCTGATCTGATTACATTTTAAATGTGACTCTTTTATTGCAGCTAAGTAACTCCTAGAGGAAAAAAAATGTAATAGGGGAAATTTCCAACTCTATAAATACAAATTTTCTAGAGGGGAAAAAATGATTCTGGCTTAATCTTCCAGTTGGTTGGAAAATCAGTCTAATGAAATGGGAAGGATATCAATTAGTGGTGATTTGGGAGGAATCTTTTAGCTTTTCAGGTTTGATATTCCTACAACATGTCTTAGGCCTTCAATTTACAATGCAATCAAGTTGCTTCATTCTCTACACATACCCATATCGGTGGCTAATTTGCTTTGTTCCTATAATCACTGCAGCAGTAAAGCTGTCATTTTTCCCCTCTTGACATGTGTCAGGGTTTTTTTTATAACTCAGCACATCAGCTTTCTGTTTTGTTTTGTTTCCAGCCCAGTTGGCCAAGCAAAAGAACCCCACTGACCTCATTCTAAAACATCAGAGGGCTGGTCGACACAGAGAAAATCCAGCCAGAGGAATTCACAGCCAGTGAGCTCTAGCCACTGCACAGTACAGTCACGTATTCTGTTCCAGGTTCTTAGTGCTATGGGGAGGTGGGCTTTCTTTGCTATGCTACCTCGATCAGCTGATTTATTGGAAGTAGATCACCAAGGCTTTCTTTCGAGGCACCTCGGGGTAAACTCAAAGTTGTAACCTTCTAATCAGCAGCTAATTACTTTAACAGTTTATACCATCTAGGGTCTCATATGCTTCCTTTAAAAACCCACTGCTGTTGAGTCAGGTCTGACTCATAGCAACGCTAGAAGTCAGAGCAGAAACACCCCATAGAGTTTCTAAGCAGCGCCTCGTGGATTCAAACTGCTGACCTTTTGGTCAGCAGACGTAGCACTTAACCCACTATACCATCAGGGTTTGCATGCCTCCTTTAGGAGACGTTTAGTCATAGATAGGTGCTTAACCACCAAAAACCCACTGCTGCTGAGTCAATTCTGACTCCCAGCAATCCTATAGGATAGAGTAGAACTACTTCACAGCGCTTCTAAGGAGCATCTGGTGGATTTGAACTTCTGATCTTCTGGTTAGCAGCCACAGCATGCAACCACTACACCACCATGGTTTCTGGTGTATGTTTAGATACGAAAAATACCCATATTTGGGTGTAAGCTTTTCATGATTTAATCAAAATGAAGAAATGTTCAGAAACCAGTCTTTTCTCACTCTGCTGCTGAAGCAATACAGTGTATAGCATAGAGAGATGTGTTCAGTCTTCACTGTCTATTAGCATCTCTTGGGGTTCTGGTTAGGGATTCAGCCTTAGGACTACAGAGGCTGGCAACTGTCACAGCTGTTAAGTGACCTGGTGAAGGAGGAAATGACCAACAAGGCCACGATCACCAAACGAGATAAGGACCAACAAACATCCACTTGGTTTGGACACAGGTGACTACGGTGTCCGAAGCCAAAGCACCAGCAGTGAAGAGAAGAGGGTGACAAGCCAGGTTAGGGGACTGAGAAGGGAAGGTGAGCGGCACAGGGTTCTGCATGAGTGAGTGAAGACCAATGCTGACGGCAGTGACAAAAAACTCAGTGTCACCACAAAGGCATAAGATACCATGAACCAATATGAGGAAAAAGAAGACAATCCTCACATCTCCTGATTCAGGTGTGCTTTAGGAATTCTATGCAAAGGATGACTAGTCTTCCCATTGGAGGAACGAGAATAATCTCCTATTCTTGGTGGCTGTTCCAAGAGCCCGTCATTTCCTGTTGGGACGACGAGAAACATTGTCTTTGGTAAGACTTCCTAAGCCTCAGTCACACAGAAGCACAGACAGGCCTTTTTGGTTGAGTAAGTCTTTCTCAGAGTCTCCTGAATTTGGAGTTAAAAAATAAACGTCTTTGAAAAGTTTACTCCCCTTATTTTTTAAAACTGAAACGGTCATTCTCTGTGACACTTGCCTAACTTGGCCCTTGTGTTGTGTCCATTTTCCCTAAAACCCTTCAAATTCCTGATCATCATTTTAGTCTCTGATTTGAGTGAAGACGGTGCCAGAGAGCACTGTTTTTGACATTCCTTTTGAAATGCTTCGAGTGTTCAGCATCAATTCTCTTTAAAAAGGACTAGATCATTAGAATCTTTTCTTAATTCTCCCTTTTTGCTGAGACCATCCAGGTCCCCAGCGTCCCTCTTCCACCTGTCAAAGGAACAGTGCCTGCCCAGACTCGTAAACCTGTCAAATGCCTCCTCCCACAATTTTATTCAACCTGGGAAATTTTCTATTTTCCCAAGACAAGTGAGAAATTCATGATTTCAATAACTGTCCTGCCGATGTCATTCCCCAAAAATTAAGGCATGAATTAAACGCAGGCTTAAGTTCAAGTGACATCCAATCCCCAATTACCCATCTGAGTATATACCTAAATTGTCTCTCCTTTGCTTGTCTCCTCTCGCCCAGCCGTACCCTCCCTTTTTCTTCACAAAGACTAAACACACTGTCCACACAGTTCAAAAACAATCATCAAGACCAGAGGCTGTGCTTTACTTCCCAATTCCACATTCAAGGCTAACTTGGTGTTGGCTTAAGTTAATCTATTTTGGCCTTGAATATCAGTATTAACCCAATCCCAACATGGTTCAAGGAAATTGGTTTCTTGGTGTGAGATATAAAATTTAGGAAGGTTGAACATTCCCATAACATTTTTAAAATGCTCTTTTTTTAGGATAAATACTCTTCCACACAATTGATAGTGACATAAATTAGTTTTGAAAACAGAAGGCAGAAACACAATCAGTGAATTTGGTCAGTCACAGTATTTTATTTCATTATCATTTATTTTATGTTTTCCTTCTTCAAAACCCCTAGGTTTTAGTCATTAATCCTGTAGTTCTCACACTCCTTCACAAATCCGCAACTCGATTTTCTGCGTATACCATCTGTGCACACATATGTGTACATACACACTTTCTCCTCCATGACCCAATTATTCCTCTCTGTCTTCCAGAACATTTCCTCAGGATGCGGTGTTGTGGCTAGATGCTGTCCGGTTAGTCCCAACTAATAGCAACTCTGCGTGAAGCAAAGCAAAGCAAAACAGTTGTGAGGACTCACAACTGTTGCTGTGTTCCAGCCCACTGTTGCAGTCCCTGTGTCAAGCTGTATCCGTGAGGGTCCTCCTCTCCTTCACTGATCCTCTCCTTTGCCAAGCACCATGTCCTTCTCTGGGGACTGACCCCTCCTGATAGCCTGCATGAGTGCATGAGACAAATTCTCGACATCTTTGCTTCTAAGGATCATTCTGCCTGTCCTTCTTCCAAGACAGATTTGTGAGTTCTTCTGGCAGTCCGTGGTATATTCAATATTCTTTGCTGACACTGTAATTCAAAGGCATCAGCTCTCTTCAGTCTTCCTTATTCTTTGTCTGGCTTTTGCATGCATGTGAGGCCAGTGAAAATACCCTAACTTCGGTCAGGCACATGTTAGTCTTCAAGGTTGTAGCCAATTACTTTTTCCTAGTGTTTGCCATGAATAATTTTTTAATTTTTATTTTTTATTTCGTTTATTTATTTACTGTGATTGAGTGAGTGAACAATCTGGTTTAAATTCACATGCCCGCCTCTGCGCATCTCCTACTGCTCTCGTTGCCTGGTGACAGCACACTCCTCCTTTCTGTTCCATACAAGTCCTACCCTCCTAACAATCCCCTGTCCCCTCTTCTCCACCCTCTCTATTCCCCTCTAGTGAGAGGCCAATAGGACAACACCCTATAGATGCATAGAACTATAAAGTGTACACACAATATGGTCACTCCGTGTCACTGAGTCCAATCCATTCCTGTCTGAGGAGCTGACCTCAGTAATGATTTATGATCAGGGGCAGCATCAGACCTAGGGGCCACGCTCCCAGGGGAACCCCCAAGGCTTTGGACCACCAATTGTAATCTTTTAGTGGTGTTCTCGGTGCACCCCTTCTTTTCTCGTATTACCACTGGGACTCAACTTTGTGAGCTCCATCATGGCTGTCACTGGAGGTGGCCAGGCACCATCTGGTTCTTCTGGTCACATGTAGTCACCTACTCATTTTGGGTTCTCTTTCCCTCATGTCGTTTTTGTCCTTGGTGAGTTGGGACCATTTCGTGTACCTCAGATGGCACCTTTCTAGCTTTTAAGACCCTAGACACCACTCACCAATATGGGGTGGAGAAAACTCTCTTAGCAATAGGCTAGTTATGCCAATAGGCCTAGATGTCCCCTAAGAGTATGGACACCAGACCCCTGCCCCTGCTACCCTGTCCTTGCCATATTGGGTTAAGATTGGAAGCGGTTTCAGGTTATGTTGAAGTCCTGTTAAATTGATCTTCTTTCTAATGTGTGCTGTCACTGATTTCACCCAACCAAATTTCTATCAACTGTCTAATCTATAACCAGTCCTCTCCCTCCCTCCCTCCCCTCCCTTGCAGCTCTCAAAGAGTCTTTTCTTCTGTACATGAGTCTGTTTTAAAGTCTTTATATAGTAGGGGTCTCATACAATATTTCTCCTTGTGCTGCTGACTAATTTCACTCAACATGATGCCTTCCAATTGAAACCAGGTTATAGATGGCTCCTAAAATCATCATTGTTCTTTATCATTGCTTAGTGTTCCATTGAGCATACATACCATAGTTTATTTATTTTTTTCCTCTGTTGTTGGGCCATGAATAATTATTTTATCCAACATCTACTTTCTACTACTTCCCACCTTAAACTTTGTAAAACCTATGCTTATGCCATACTTATCTTTTTGTGACACTTCATAGCTCACTCTACTGAAAAACTAGACAACAACCACAAAAAATAACTCAAATCCATTGCCATCAAGTCACTTTCCACTCACAGCAACTCCATAAGACAGAGCAAAACTGCCCCCTACGGTTTCCAAGGAGTGGCTGGTAGATCTGAACTGCCAACCTATTGGTTAGCCATCCTGCCCTTGACCATGATGCCCCAGGATTCCTCTATACTGCACGTAATCTTAAAGTAGAGACCAAGCATCTTCATGGGTCTTCCATATGGACGCATGAGTAGTCTTAAAGGCCAAACACCCATATGATTTCCCAACCTTCTCTGCTGTCATTCTTCCTCTTTCTTGTGTAATTAATCCCCTGGGGCCGACCTTTCTCAAGTCCTTCATATGCTCTGCTCTGCTCTTTTCCACCTCAGGACATTTGCACTGCAGATCCTCTCAGCCAACAGTTCTTTGCTCCCATCAGTCCTTTCCAACTCCTCCTCAGCTGTCAAGTGTTGACCTTTTCTTACTCTATCCAGACCAGGGCTGTAGTAGGGGTTGAATAGTGTCCCCTCCAAAGGTAGGTTCAAGTCCTAATCCCTGACACCTGTAATGGGACCTTATTTGGAACCTGGGTCTTTGAGGACAGCACGAGTTAACCTGATGGTATAACTGGGGGGCAGGAAGGGCAGGTAGTCATAACTCTGCATCACTGACATCCTTAGATGAAGAAGAGAAAAGATGCAGACATGGGAGAAGACAGCTGCGTGGAGACAGAGGCAGGGATGGCAGTGATTCATCTACAAGCCAAGGAACACTAAGGAGTTCCTGGAACCACCAGAAACTGTAATGACTCAGGGAAGAGTCCTTTCCTAAAACCTTCAGAGACAGCACAGTCTT